>OV702284.1:37739934-40239934 GCA_916181665.1 Avena sativa
CGTGCTAGGGTGACCAGGAACAACGCCAACATCGCCATCCACCTGAGCCCAACGTTGTCAGCAACTCCGACGAGCCCGTGCAGTCGTGTCCGTGCGCCCCTTGCCAAGTCGTCGCCACGTTGAGCATCAGTGCATCACCACGAACCTGGTAAGCGTCTCCGACGACCCCAGAACCCCCTGTAGCACCGCGCCGCCGTAGACAGAGCTCTTCGCCGCCAGATGCCACCGCCAGTGCCGCCCATCTGTGGTCGCTTGATCGATGACCGTTGGATCTAGATCCAGCGTATAGGAACAGATCACTTAACGAAACGGTACGAGTAGATCTGGGACGTGCAGATTAAGTTAGATCTAACAGCCTATGTGTGTGATCCTAAGCGAACCAGTACGCGCCAATCAGAACATGACGTGTGGCCCGGAATTAGATTTAAAATCAGAATTTGAATCTATTAGTTGTTTGATTTTGTTTTAGCCATAACTTTTGATTCCCACGTTCAAATTTGACAAATTTTATATCAATGGAATCAGGAGAGCAAGCCCTTTCTAAATATGCAATGTGTTTAATGTTTTGCTTCTGTTAAAATGTTTTTATTTACAGAAACATGTGTAGGCCTATTTTGTATATAAATTATTTGAGATATGTTTTAGTGTTAAAATAAATGTTGTTTGCAAGTTTTGAACTTTATTATGAACCAGTACTGTGCACTTGTCTTGTTAAGTTTAGAAAATCATCACATATCATATTGCATGCATCCATATATTTTTGTTTGTATTTATTTTGTATGTGATTTGTTGCTATGATTTTTATGTGTAGATTTTGGTGCCAATAGTGATTGTGATTGTGAGGAGTGTAGCTACTCTCCAACATACCAAGGCAAGTGGTGCTTCATGATATTTTTATCCCTATGTTTTCTACTAAGCATTAGAAATATTTTGCTAGTCTTGCATGTTATATTTTGCTTACATGCTATGCTTGGGAAATCCTAGTAGTTGTAGAATTGCTAGAAATTTCTAAGTTAAGATGCTTATCTATGCCATGCTTAGCCTAGCTAGTAGCAACCAAAGGGTGGTGAAATATACATGCTATGATAAAAATATTTCTAAGTCTTTGGACTTGTGTTTTGCCTAATAAAACAACTAAGTGAATGAAACACCTGGGTGGAATGGAAGGAATGGTTTATGTTGAGTGGTTACACAAGGCCCATTTCTATGGTTTACCTTGTGTATCTCACTTGTGGAAAGCCACCCAGGAACAAAGGGATTTGAGAGGCCAAATGTTAAGAAGCTTCTAGTGCAGCCACTTGGCAATATGGGCTCTGCCAGGATCATATAGGTTGCAATAACTTAGCCATTTTGACAGTTGGTGGTAGTGGGATGATAGGTTGGAGCGCGTCCATTTGGTCTAAGGGAAGGCTTCTAAAAGGTCCTGTCTTGGTGAAAATCAAGGCTTGTGGGGAAAGTGCACAACCTCTGCAGATGGAAGAATCTAAGTACTTAGCCATGTCCCTGGAAAAGGACAACTTGAGCATCAAGACATGGAAGCTATCAAGAATCTCCTCATCCCAATTTCTAAGTAAAATTTGAGGGTGAACAAGGGTGAAGGACCCTAATGTCTATTGGTGGTTCCTTGGGGAAAGTTTTGACAAAGAAAAACTTAGTGTTTTCAACTAATAGGCAAAACCTATTTTGAGCAAAGCAAGCCTAAGCTACACTTAGCCAAATTGCATATAGTATCTAGTCCACCAAATATTATACTAAGGTATCACTTGCCAATACTATTCCAATGTATTGACCCATTGTGGCTGTAACTTGTGATGTTGCAGGTTACTCTGATGAGGATTAGGAGTCATGAGTCTACACTCAACATGTTTGCCTGTGGCACATGAAGATGAAGACTTTTATCTATTTACTTATTTAAACTCTTGTATTAGGCCTGTGGCCATGGAGTTGTAAAGACTATGTTGTCTCTGGAATGACTGTAATAATGACCTTTGTTTCTGTGTACTTCATCTTAAATTGTGGATGCTAGCATTGATCCAGGGACTAGCATTGCAATCACAGGGATCCTTTTCCTTTATAAAGGAGGGATCTTACAAATTCCATGCATAATTTCCCTGTAAAGCTCATAAGGAATAGCACTTGAACTAGCACCAATATCACATAAACCATAATAGCAATGATCACCAATTCTGACAGAAAGCACAGGGACGCTAGCTTTTCTAGCTTTTCTAGGATGAGAGACAATATTAGAAGCGTATTCATAGAATACAATATGCTCATCCTCTATATTTTTAGTGACAAGACTTTCACTATAGCTACCACGGGTTCAATATTCATTTGCTCATCGGGTTCCATAGTTTTCTTTGTACTTTTGCTAACCACATTAGCTATGATAGAATGTTCCTTTACCTTAGCGGGAAAAGGGATTTTCTCAACATAAGGTTCAGGTAAAATAGGATCAACAGTACAAACTTCTATGCTAGCAGGAACATGGGTAACAATATCTTTATAAGGAGCATGGTACTTGTCCCACTCCTTTTTGGGAATTTCAATATAAGAGGCAAAGGCCTTAAAACATTTTGCAAGAACTTGAGAATCAAGACCAAACACATTACTAATATCATGGAAGTCATCAGTTCCCATAAAAGATTTTATGCATTCATAATCATAATTTATACCTGACTTTCTTCCTTTGTCATTCTCCCAAGCTTCAGTGTTCTCTTGAATACGGTCTAGGAGATCTCATTTAGCTTCTTCCTTCATACATGTGAATGATCCAGCACAAGAAGAATCTAATAAATCTTTATCACGAAGAGAAAGCCTAGCATAAAATTTATTGATAATAATATTGTTAGGGAGTTCATGAATAGGACATTTAAGCATTAGTAACTTCAATCTCCCCCAATCTTGAGTTGTACTCTCTCCATCATGAGGCCAAAAGTTATATATCACATTCCTATCCTTATGAATTTCACTAGGAGGATAAAATTTAGAATAAAAGAGAGGTACTATTTCCTCCCATTCCATGGATTGCCCATTCTTTAGCAGCTTATACCATTCTTCAGCTCTCCCTTTCAAGGATATAGAGAGTAACTTCTTCTTCACATGTTCAGTTGTGATACCTGCGCACTTAAACAAACCGCATAATTCATGGATAAAAATCAAAAGATCACCAGGGTGGATAGTTCCACCCCCTAAATAATAATTATCCATAACACGATCAACAATACTTGTAGGTATCTTAAAAGGATCTATCTCAACAGGTGGTAGTTCATCTACTATCCTAACAGTGGTAGTAGTTTTCCCAAATAGAAAACAAAGTGGGTTATCCATATTGGAATCAAACTAACAAACAAAAATAAAAAGCAATACTCATAGTAGAAGTTTCCTTTACCAGATCCACTCTTCAATAGTGCTTCACTCCCTGGCAACGGCGCCAGAAAATAGTCTTGATGACCCACAAGTATAGGGGTTGTATCATAGTACTTTTGATAAATAGGAGTGTCGATCCCAACGAGGAGCAGAAGGTGTTGACTAGTGGTATGGAGCAGGAAATCTCTGTACATACTTAGCAAACAGATTTTTAGGGGTTTTCTGATAAAACAAAGAAACAAAGTGCAAGTAATAAAGACAACGAACAAACGCAGCAAGTGGCCCAATCCTTTCTTATCAAAGGACAAGCCGATGGAAATACTTATAAGGACCCAATGTTCTCGAGGACACATGGGAATTCTGTCAAGTGCTTTCACTTCAAATAGTTGAGTAGTCTTCTCTGGTGTTGTAAGTGTTGTGTGGGTGAACCTGTGCTAATGTACCGACCTTACTTGGACTAATACATACTTGTGATTAAACCCCCTGCAAGCATCCACAACTACAGGAAAGCAATTAATATATAAACATAACCACAGCCTTAAACTCTGATATCCTACGCTCCCTTGTGCAATGGTGTCCTAATAGGGGTTCAGGTTTCTGCCACTCCGGCAACCCCACAATTAGTATCCAAATACACAATGCATTCCCCTAGGCCCATAAATGGTGAAGTATCATGTAGTCGATGTTCACATGACACCACTAGAAGAATAGCACCACAACTTAAATACTAAACCATTGAATAATATCTCAACACAAATCCACTACTAACAACATGACTTCTCCCATGTCCTCAAGAACCAAACGAACTGCTCACAAGACATCATATGGATCAAGATCAAAGATGATATGGTGATGGATAACAATCTGAACATAAACAATAATCCAATTGTTCCACTCACAAGCATCAACTACAATAGTAATCAATACCGGGAAAGTTTCCCCTAAGAACTATGCAAGTATTCAACACAATTGTTACAGCGGGATGGAGTGGTGATGATGGTGCTGGTGGAGATGATGGTGTGGATGATGATGATGATCCTGATAAAGTCTAGCTTGATGACAGTGTTGATGGCGATGATCTCCCCTCTCCGGGAAGGAATTTCCTCGGCAGAAATCTGTCTGTCGGAGAGCTCTTTCTCTCTCGGTATTTTCCGCCCCGTAGAGGCGGCGGAATCTTTCTGTGGTTGCTCTCCCTGTTTTAGGGTTTCGAGGAGAAGATATAGGTGAGAGGGTGGAGCCGGAGGCCGGCCAGGTGGGCCACACCCCCTATAGGCGCGGCCTAGGGGTGGCCCGCGCCTGGGGGGTGTGGGCCCCCTATGGCCCATCTCCGCCTCCCCTTCTGGCTTCCTTCGTCTTCTGGGAAAGTATGATTTTCCATTATTTTTTTGGTATTTTTCTGATATTCGCGAAATTGCATCAAAACACCTCTTTTTCCATCAGAATCCTGACTCGGGCAGTCCATCCTCCAAGAATCATCCAACATGCAAAAACAGATGAAAAGACATAAGTAACACCTCTTAATAAGAAATATATCAATGAATAGAGGCAAATTATGATATAGAATGGTGATGCAAATTGGACGTATCACGGGGACATTCCTTCCCGGAGAGGGGAGATCATCGCCATTAACACCGCCATCAAGCTAGACTTCATCAGGATCATCATCATCCACACCATCATCTCCACCAGCACCATCATCACCACTCCATCCCGCTGTAACAATTGTGTTGAATCTTGCATAGTTCTTAGGGGAAACTTTCCCGGTGTTGACTACTATTGTAGTTTATGCTTGTGAGTGGAACCATTGAATTATTATTTATGTTCAGATTGTTATCCATCATTATATCATCTCTGATCTTGATCCATATGATGTCTCGTCAGTAGTTCGTTTAGTTCTTGAGGACATGGGAGAAGTCATGTTGTTAGTAGTGGAATTGTGTTGAGGTATTATTCAATGGTTTAATATTTAAGTTGTGGTGCTATTCTTCTAGTGGTGTCATGTGAACGTCGACTACATGATACTTCACCATTTATGGGCCTAGGGGAATGCATTGTGTATTTGGCTACTAATTGTGGGGTTTCCGGAGTGACAGAAATCTGAACCCCCGTTAGGGAACCTTTGCACAAGGGAGTGTAGGATCTCAGAGTTTAAGACTGTGGTTAGGTTTTTATCTTAATTGCTTTCTTGTGGTTGCGGATGCCTGCAAGGGGTTTAATCACAAGTATGTATTAGTCCAAGTAAGGTCAATATATTAGCACAGGTTCACCCATACAACACTTATAAAACCAAAGAAGATTAATCAGCTATATGAAACGAAAGCACTTGACAGTATTCCCATGTGTCCTTGAGAACGTTTGGTCATCATTAGTACTTCCATCGGCTTGTCCTTTGCTAAGAAAGGATTGGGCCACATGCTGCAATTATTTGCTGTCTTTATTTACTTGCACTTTAATTCCTTGTTTTATCAGAAAACCCCTAAAAATCCATTTTCTAAGTATTTACAGAGATTTCCTGCTCCAAACCACTAGTCAACACCTTATTCTCCTCGTTGGGATCGACACTCCTATTTAGAAAAAGTACTACGATACACCCCCTATACTTGTGGGTCATCACCCATCCCTCCCTCCCACCCACCCACCGACAAAAAACCCCAAAACACCATCTGGAGCATCCTTCCATGGTGAGATCAAACAAGGTCACAAAAGATCCTGATCAGTTTCAGAATGTGTTCACCGAAGGCCCCCTTCAAGTAATCATCAACCATTGTGATGCCACCACCTCCGTGAGCCTCATCAGTTCATCCAAACATATTCTTCAATCAGCAAAAGAGAACGCAACTACGTTTGTTTCTCAGCCGTTTGGCATCCCATGTATTCTTCATTCTCACCCGACGGTGAGACCGTGGGAATCCAAAAACTACATCAAAGTGGCAGGCATCTCGTGCAAGATGATGCCACTGGATAGTTTCTCCTTCGATGATGTGATGCCAAATGGTTTTTATGAGTAGCGAGCAGGCAACAATGGATATTGGATCATCACGGTTGGGCCCGATTTTATATGGGACCTTGTCAACATGTACACTCGTCGCGGTATTGTTCTTCTGCAAGTTCCGGGGTTTGAACCGACCGAAATTTCTGCACTTATATTCCAGGATGATGCTGATTAAGGTCGACATATTGAACAGCAGAAGATAGTCATTTGCCAAGTTTCGACAGCTGCTGGGGGATACAATGATTTCTATCTTGTCACCATCTTTGAATTCAAGATTGTTGTCCTTAAGGGGAATGATGGTAATGGATGGTCAGTTTGTGTGAACGAGTTCCAGCGCTACTTCAGATACTACGATGTTATTATCCAACACGACTGTGTGTTCGCCGTGACCGAGAACGGCATTGTTTATGCATGGAAGCATCTGAAACTTGGTAAATTATCCTCCCTACGTATTTTATTAGCTTTATTCTAGAATCGATGTAAGCTAATTTTTCTGAACATTCATTCGTTAGTAGGAATTTTAGCCTCTTTGATTCGTATGAATTCCCTAGGAATTTCAGAGGAATGCAATCTTTGGGAAGTTTTCTTACATATAAGTAGTTTGATTTATATGATTGAGTTCTGCTGATAGTATTGCTTTTATCCCAGTACATCCCACGGAAAATATGATATCTGCTTGTACTAACGCGAGATTCAGATATTATTTTCTGAATCGATGTAAGCTAATTTTTCTAAACTTTCATTGGTTAGTAGGAATTTCATATGACTTTTAGCCTCTTTGATTCGAAGGATATCCCTAGGAATTTCAGAGGAATGCAATCTTTGGGAAGTTTTCTTACATATAAGTAGTTTGATTCATATGATTGAGTTATGCTGATAGTATTGCTTTGCTCCTAGTACATCTCATGGAAAATATGATATCTACTTGTAGTACTTACGCGAGATTTAGATATTATTCCTGAATTTATGTGAGCTAATTTTTTTGAACTTTCATTGGTTAGTAGGAATTTCGTAGGACTTTGGGCCTCTTTGATTCGAAGGAATTCCCTAGGAATTTTGGAGGAATAAAATCTTTGGGAAGTTTTCTTACATATAAATAGTTTGGTTCATATGATTGAGTTTTGCTCATAGTATTTCTTTGCTCCTACTACATCCCATGGAAAATATGATATCTACTTGTAGTACTTATGCGAGATTCTGATATTATTCCGGAATTGATGTAAGCTAATTTTTCTGAACTTTCATTGGTTAGTAGAAATTTCATAGGTTTTATCCTCTTTGTTTGGCAGGAATTCCCTAGGAATTTTAGAGGAATGTAGTCTTTATGAAGTTTTCTTACATTTAAGTAGTTTGATTCATAGGATTGAGTTCTTTTGATAGTATTGCTTTGTCTCCTAGTACATCCCATGGAAAATATGGTTTCTACTAGTAGTACTTATGTGAGACTCAGATACTAGATTTATGACATATCATCACTATATAGTAGTATTATAATAGGTAAAGATCAAAAAATTATAAATTTGATCGATATCTATAAAGTATGGGTGCATATTTAGGGCCTGTTTGATTGAAAGGATTTGCATAGAAATTTGTAGGATTAAATCCTATAGAAAAATTTGCAGCTACCACCACCCTTTATGGCATTTGTTGCACAAAACACGAAAACAAACCATTTTTTACAGCTAGCATAGTTTATTGTTTAATTCTTTGCATCCATCCTAAATTAACAGCTTGCCTTGATAACATCTTATATGACAGAAAATTGCAGTTAACATCAGCCCTTGCGGTATTTGTTGCACAAAACACAGAAATAAGAAAAAAATTGTAGCTAATATAGTTTGTGACTTAATTATTTGCATAGTTTTGGTACATAATACATTGCATTATAGGCTACATAAAAATCACAAAATTGTGTATCTGAAAATAAAAAAAGACCTCATTTTATTTCAATATTTTTTATGTCTCATGTGAAAATATATTTTGATGCAAATTTGTCCGTACATACTACACATGTATATGCATTTATATGTTTTAAGAGACATATAAATACTGGTAAATATTTATTTTCATAATATATTTATTTCTTGGTAATATATTTTTTGGTGTCTTTGTAAAAAAATATTTATTGGTAATATATTTATTTTAAAATATTTATTTTTTGAATGTTATGCTGCAAGCAAAACAGGTGGCACGAACAGCTAGTTAACAAGGCTAAGTTGTTCATTTGTGTCAGGTGCAAAAATTAAGCCACAAACTATGCTATGTACAAAAAACTACTTTGTTTCTGTGTTTTGTGCAACAAATGCAACAAAGGCTAGTGTTAACTGCAATTTTCTCAATCCTATTAGAAATTTTCCTACCATGGTCATTTGAGTGGTAAGATAAGATAAGTTAAGATATTAAACCTCCTAGAAATAATCCTTGTTGGTTCTCCTTTGGTATACAACACACCAAAATCTTGTAGATCGAACCTTTGTTTTTCCCTATGAATACATTGCAAGATCCTATAGGATTATTTCCTATTTCATTTGATCCTATGAATCAAACGATGTGTATACAAGAATTTCCAGCATATCCCCATTCCGAAAAAAAAGAGAATTTCCACAGCATCTCCCAAGGTTGGCATATTTTTTATGCAATCAAAACATCCTAACTATAATCAAGATTTTTGAAAATAGTATATCAACTTCTACAATTTTAGATCAATATCAGTTTTATTTTCATGTTACATTTCCTTTCCCTTTAAAGGTCCTTTGCTTATCCAGTTGCCACGCGATGTGCTTTACGTGACATATAAGCTTGTTGAGGACGATAAGGAGGATGATCTTGGTATATGGTGGTTAGCAAGATCTCTCCATGGTTCATAACTTCTTCTGGTCTATACATCAGGTTTACCAGGCAATGTAATTGCTAATGATACTTGTGTTGTTCACTATGGTCACACTGTTCGCACCTATCCTTCTGGGTTTGACTGCATGGTATTCTCGATGAACACAAGCCAGTTACATGCAGCTAACCCATGGAAAAGGATTACTAACCTTGGATCATATTCTCTTTTCCTTGGCGTGAACTATCCGATTAACATTGTAGTAGACGGTGCAAATGATCCGCCAGGACATCTGACGAGAAGGAACTGTGTTTAAACCTCACACCAAGCAGTTGGTTGCGAGTATAGGACTCATCCTGAAATTTGCCGCTTCAGTCTGAATGGTGATGCAGTTGTTGGTTACCACACCAACAGTTGATGGATATGGTCGGAAACTCCATTTTGGTTCATCCCAAGCTTCTCAAAAGCTATGGAGTGGAACGAGCCGGTTCAAGGATAGCTCATTTGGTCTCAGACTTTTGTGGAACTCTTTCTTTTGGCTACTTTAACTGATGTAAGTACTACTCAGCATTTAGTTTCGCACCCGGTCCGGCTTGTAAAATACTTCGTATGACCAAACTCCTTTTGTAAACTTGGTAGTTTCTCCAGTATGTATGTGTCACCAAGATCGTAAAACAACCTTATTTAGGAGTACAGTTGTAACTCTACTAGTACTACCTAGTTTCTTGTAGAATGTTATACTCCTACAATATACTAGTTGTATAGCAGTTCCGTAGTTTTGTTTCTTTTTTCACTGTAGTTTAGGTCCTGTAACAAGCTACTGTAGCTAAGTTGGATATGTTGGTACTACGCTCTAACTGCATGCGGTGGAACACGAAGTTTTCAGGTTTACCAGTAAAAACAAGTCGCTCATTATGGCATCGCCAGTAATTTGATAAGGCAATATTGTTCGACGGTGTGCTAGTCTCGATGAAGCTAGCTGGAGTTAGTAGCCGCCGCAGAAGAGAGAGAGGGAGGAAGTTTTGCACACGTCGGTGCACGTGGAAGCACGTTCCTTCCGAGACAAGATGGATTTAAGTCCCTCGCCGGCCTTCCCACACGCATATACAAGTCAGTCCCTTCTTCAATCAACTACCGCGCTCTTGCCTCTCGCTCCATATTGTTGTTGACCAGCTTCTCGGCTCCATCCTCTACAGGTGGCGGCGAGATCAGCGCGGCATCCTTATGTAGGGCGGCAGCGCATCCGTCATCCATGTCCCACAGCGGCAATGGCGGATTGTGAAATACTACAACACTCGTCATATTACCTTTGTTTCATAATATAAGATATTTTAGCTTTTGTGAAATGAGTGTATCTAGATTCACTCTGAACTTACATGATAGAGTTGATGATGTAGTTAAATTTTTATTGTTTACTGCGCAACATTTTCATGTGTAGAGTAGTTCTTATCTCGGGTATGCATCCTTTTTATTACACTAGGATTGCATAGAAGCTTGGTTTCTGGGCTAGACCCCATAACTCAGAATAGTGGGGATCCGTTCAAATTCCGTAGTTCGACAGTGCAAATTTTTCTACATTTGCATATGTTTGATAATCAACATCATGTAGTAATTTGTTAACAATATTACAACTTACTACAGAAGGAGATATGGGATGGAGCCAAAAATAGGATGCTTGATGAAATAGTTTCCAGTTCTGTGAATTCTGCTATACCGGATGACAAGGTAAATAAATAGAATGACATATGTTCTTGTGTCCCTCACAGATGCTTATGTTCTTGCGTCCCCCGCATATGCTTTGGTTATAATCTCTGTTTATCTTGTGACTGCAGAAGCACAAGTTGAAGAAGACTCTCAGTTTCCTGATGACAGAGTTGAAAATGGATGTCTGATACGTCCAAAATGTATCTACTTTCCAAACACTTTTGCTATTGTTTCTCCTCTAAATTTGTGTGATTTGGATACAACTAACACGGACTGACGTTGTTTTCAGCAGAATTACCTTGGTGTCTAGATTTTGTGCAGAAAATCAACTATCACGAAAAATCCCGGAAATATGCCAAAAATCCTATTTCACCAGAAGATCCACGGAGCCAGAAGACGAGACGGAGTGGAGGCCTGGGGGGCCCACACCCCTGCCAGGCGTGGGTGGGCCCAGCCCACGCCTAGGGGGTGCGGCCACCCCAGGCACCCCCTCGGGCTCCCTCTACGCCTATAAGTTACCCCTTGACCTAAAAACAGAGGGGGGTTCGATGTTTTTCTAGAAAGAGTTCCATTGCGCCGCCACCACCAGAAGTCGCGATTCATATCTAGAAACTCCGTTCTGGCACCCTGCCAGGACGGGGAATTTGGGGAGGATCATCGCCATCGTCATCACCAACGCCTCTCCATCAACCATCGATTTTTCCCTCATCCATGAGTGAGTAATCCCCCGCTGTAGGCTATGGGGATGGTAGGGATTGGATGAGTTCTATCATGTAATCGAATAAGATTGTTAGGGCATAGTGCCTAGTATCTCTATTAGTGCTATTTGACTTTGTTGCAACTTGTTGTGCTTAATGCTTGTCACTAGGGCCCGAGTGCCATGATCTCAGATCTGAACTTATTATTGAATCATTATGATAGTATTGTTTGTGATCTTATCAGCAAGTTGTGTACACATATCATTGTCCGGATCCAAAGGCCCCGAAGTGACAGAAATTGGGACAACCGGAGGGGATGGCTGTGGTGTGAGGATCACATGTGTTCATGGAGTGTTAATGCTTTTCTCCGGTGCTCTATTAAAAGGAGCACCTTGATTGCCAGTAGTTCCCTAGAGGCCCCGCTGCCACGGGCTGGCAGGACAAAAAATGTTGTGCAAGTTCTCGCGAGCATGCATGATTATATATGGATCACATGCCTAGGATTGTTTAGTACTTGGATGCTTGTTCTTATTTATCTGCAATGCCCTAGATCTTGAAGTTACATGTTTAGTCTTGTTCATGCAACGCCCGTCCATCCATCCCTATGCCTACCGCTGTAGAGGTCCCAACCCAATAAGTTAGGTTCCTCCTGTGTTTACAATGCTAGTCCCTGGATCAATAGCTAGCATCCACAGTTAAGATGTAATATCATGATACAAAGGTCATAATATAAATTTATAACCAGGAATAATATAAGTTTATTACATCAAACATAGCTCATTTGGCTATTTACAATACATTGCAGCGGAATAAATAAAATCATGGGTCCTTCATCTTCAAAGTGCCACAGGCAGATGTTGGTTGTAGACTTTGTAGTCCTAGTCAATCAAACAATCTTCATTTAAAAACAATCAACCTGCAACATTACAAGTTACAGCCACAAGGGTCAATACATTTTTGAATTGTATTGGCAAGCTTCACTTTTATGTATAATAAGAGTGGATCCTATCATTATATGCATATTTGGCTAAGTAGAGTTTAAGGCTTATTTGCATAAAGCATTGTTTTATCCTATCTTTTCAAAAAGGGTTTTAAAGTCTTTTGTCAAATTTCTTTTCCAAGTTCCTTGAACTCCTTGGTAGAAACTCAAGTGTTCAAATCCTTGTCAAAATCTCTTGAGCACCTTGGTAACCCCAAGTGCAACAAGTTTTATCAAAACCCATGAGTTCCTTGGTAACCCCAAGTACATCATGCTCTTGAGCACCTTGGTAACCCCAAGTGCAAAAAGTTTTACAAAATCTCTTTGAATTCCTTGGTAGACACACAAGGGCATCAAGTTTTTATATTAGAAGTTGGAATGTCGAGATCTCCCATAGTTCAAACTTTAGTTGCTCAGTATTGTCCATAACCGGGGACACGGCTAAGTACTTAGATTTTATTATCTTCTGCAGAAGGAGTACACTTTACCCACATGTCACAATCCCATCCTTTTGCCACCAGTGGCCTACTGGATTAGTGCTCACCAAGATGGAGTACTGGCAGATTGAGAATGTGACGAAGTCTTTCCAAAAGGTCCTCCCATACATCATTGCTAGCTTTGTCTTCAGCCCCCATGAAGCATTCCAGATCCCCATGTCCAGTAACTAAAGACAATGTATGGGTCTTCCTAATGTAATTGACTAAGCCAGAGCCATAATAGCATGTGGTTGCACACGAAAGCCACAATTGGAGAAGCATGTTTGATCTCTAAGTTTCCTAGGTGGTTTTCTTTTGGAGCCCAACACAAAGTGACTACCATAGACATGGTTCCCTTTTTTTGCCACCTTCTCCAAAACTTAAAGTATCCTCCACCTAGGTGGTTCATTGAGTCCTTGTTTTATTATGTAAAGCACAAGTCCTTTTCTCAACCTTTGTAAAATCTCAACATGTATCTCTTTTTCAAAATATAGTATATAGCATGGCTAAGCATGTACAATTACAAGATTTTCTCTAAGGAAAGAAAGGGCATCCTATTAGGATTTAGCATAGCATAAGTATAAATCATTTTCATGCATGTTTTCAAATCCACTAAGTATAATGAAAATAGTAGGACTTTTGTATGATAGTGTAACTTGCCTTTTGGTAGGGAATGGGGGTTCACTCCTTGATCTTGCTAGCCTCACACTTTGCTAAATTCACTACAAGTCAATCCAGCAAAACAAAATCAACTAACATTCCACATCAAAGTCAAACATCAATTTCACACTCACAAAACAAAGGGAATCTAACTCATGCATAAGTATGCAAAGGATGGTTCTATTGCAAGGTTGGTCTCCACTAGTTTTATAACTTTGTAAGGTTCCAAATTGGTCATTTACCAAAATGGCAAAGTCATTTGCAAATGGATTTTATCTCAAGACCATTTTAAAATCCATTCATCATTTTATGTGGTGAAAATTATTTTTTTTATCAAAGCATAATTTTATGTTTTTCACCAAGTGAGTTGCTCTTGGCAAATCTTGGTGTTTTGGGTCAGTAAGTTTGGTCCAAAACATTTTCCCAAAGTTTTCCTTGCAAAAACATTTCCATAGTAAAATCAATAATTTTATTTGGCTAGAAAATGGCTAAGTTAAATAATTTAACCTAAATTTTACCAAAATCATTTTTAACACCAAGGGTTGGTTCCTAGGGTCAGTATGGTCACTAAAAACCATTTTGCAAAAGTTTTAATCCTAAAATCAATTTTAAACAATTTTTCTCCTCCAAACAAGTACACAAATGTTTCTGCAAATTCAAACAAGTTAACAGGTACTATTTTCTAAACTAAGGCCATGGTTTGCTAGGGCTTGTTCTCCTGAATCCAACGACATAAAATTTGTAAAATTTGGACGTGTGGATCCAAAGATATAAGGGTTTGAAGTTTGCAAAAGTTTCTGTTTTTCAAATCTGTTTTTAAACCAAATAGGTGACACGCGGCGCTGTTTCATTGGTCGATACCGGTTCGGCCGGATCGGCTCTGTGGAACGTTAGATCTAAAGTGGATCGTGCGGTACAGGTTCATCCTTACCCCTTCGGTTAGTCACTCTATCCAAGCCGGTGGATCTGCATCCTACGGTTCCTATCACTTGGCCAAAAAGCAGCGGCGCTGGCGGCGGCGTCTGGTGGCGGAGCGGTCGGTCATCGACGGTGCCGGTGCTACTGGAGTTGAGGAAGAAAGGGGAGATGCTCACCGGGCTCAGGGGGTCACGGCGATGCTCGAGGAGGTGTTGGTCGGACGAGGGGCGCTCGGGGGCAGCTGCGATTGCTCGCCGGAGTAGAGGACGGCGTCGGGCGCATCAGGTGGTCGTCGTGGACGGCGTTGTGGATCACCTCAAAGCGAAATGACGACACGGTTAGATGCGCAGGAACAAGACAGAGTCGTGTGCGTGAACTAGAAGGCGCGGGGCGGTTTGTTTTTACCGGAGAAACTTGACGGAGACGAAGCAGACGGCGGTGCTGTCGGAGCTTGTCGTAGCCGGCGTTCTGGGGCGCCCGCGGTCGAACTAAAAGTGCTGGGAGGTGCGTCTGGGAGTGGGGAAGCGGCTAGGTTGCTTAGGGAGGCAAGGGGCGGTGAGTCTTGGCCGGAATTGGCGAGGAGGGTCGTCGGAGTAGCAGCGGTACAGAGAGAAATTGGGGCGGCCTGGAGGCAGAGGGGAGGCGGTGTCTGGGGGAAAACGGAGGAGAGAGCGACGCGATTATATGGGCGTTGTCTCGGCGAGGTTTAATGCACGGATTAACACGGATTGATGGAGCTCTCAACGGCAGAAACTGCCGCGCGGTGAGGGGAGAAGGGGTCACGCGGGGAAGAAGAAGGAGGTGGCGGTGGGGTCCATCAGTCAGTGGGAAATGAAAAGAGAGGGAGGTCCACCGGTCATACTCAGTGTGGTTCAGGAACAGGGTGCGAATCGTTTTTCTCGCGGGGTGAGGGACTGGCTGTTTCCTGGGCTTGTTGGGCTGCCTGGGCTGGGTTGGCCAATCTCCATTTTTTTTATTCTGTAACTTTTTCCCTTTTCTCTTTCTGATTTCTGTTTTGAATTTCAACCAACAATTCAAACAATCAAACAAGGTTCAAATCAATTCAAACAAACAACAAACTTTTCATTTGAATTTGGTTCTGTTTAACATCATAATTCACATTCTAAAATAAAATATTATTTTAAATCTTTTTAGGTTCCATTTATTAATTAAATAAAATGGACCATGGTTTATTAATAAAATAGGGTTTGATTTTATTAATAAAATCTTTATTTGAAATCCTAAATATTTTCAAAACCAAATCAGTAGGTTTTATTTGGAAATATTAAATACTTGGAAACTTGTTTTAAAACAAAATAACATTTTATTTTAGAGTACATTATTAATTAAATAAAATAGACTTTCATTATTAAATCAACTAGGGTTTGTTTTATTGAGAATACTTATTTTAAAATCTAAAATAAAGCCAAAAACATTTTAGTAGATTTTATTTGTGAATTTCAAATAATTGGGAAAACTTATAATAAGTTTTGATGTTTTAATTTAAATTGGTAAAACCTTTTATCTTCAAATAAGGTTGGATGTTAAATCTTTATTACTTTATTTAAAATAAACTTTCATTATTTTAATCAAAGAAAACTCTTTTGTTTCAAAATCTTGGTCAAGTTTAATTTGGCTTTATAAAATAATCCTTATTTATAAACCCATCTTTTCTTTTGAATACCAAATCCTTTTATTAAAAGATCTAAAATAGTATTAAATATTTTTATTTTCCTTTTAATAAAAGTTTATCTTTTTTTTTAAATCTCTTTAGGATTTATTTGATTCAAATGGGTTTGAAGTTCCAATTGAATTCAAAAAGTTTCTTCTGGCTCCAAAAATCAAACAAAGTTTTATTTTATTCATTTATTTTCACATTACAAGATTTGGAAAATCTTGGGATATGACAGGCTACCACCCTTAAAATAAATCTCGTCCCGAGATTTGGGGAGGCTAGGATTACAAGCAAGTTCCAAACAACTAGGGTACTACCACCCTTAAAATTTTCAAACAAAAATTACATAATGTCCTTCTTGGGATCCTGGGAATTTCTCTAAGCAAACATTTTCATGTGTCCTTGGTTTCCCTATTTGACTCATGGGCCAAGGTTGAGCTTCTCCATAGGTTTGTTCAACTTGTTCTTCATCCTTTCTGGGCAGTTGCTTGCATAATGTCCTGGATTCTTGCAGTTGAAACAATGAATGTCCTTGAGTTCTTTACATGGCTCTTGTGGACAAGTTGCTACATAATGGCCTAACTCTTTGCAGTTGTTGCACCACACTTGGTCAATCTCTTTATTCTTCTTGTTCTCTGGGCATCCACTGGAGTAGTGTCCCATTTCCTTACATTTACGACATTGTGCAAGGCTCATGTCCTGCTTGGGCTTCTTGGTTTTCTTTGATCCTTTGAATTGGGTTGTCTTGTTTGGAGGTATGAGTGGTCCTTTTCCTTTGGTAGACTTGGATCCTTCCTGCTTCCTTTGTTCTACCATGGCATAGATGGGACATTGGTCAGGAGTATGATCACTTCCTTCACAAAGGTAGCAAGTAACTTGAGAGGTGGGGCATTGTCCAACAGGATGTTCTTCTTCACAATTGGGGCATTGTCCTTCATGCTCCTTGGAGGTATGATCCTTGTCTCCACAAATAATGCAAGCTGGGGCTCCATCTAGAACCACATTATTGTCATCTTTGTTATCATAAACTCTTTTGGGATAGTTTTCTTCCATACTGATCATTTGATTAGTCACCTTAAGCATCAGTTGGGATTGCTCCTCCAGAAACTTTTGTAGTGCTGGATCTTTATCACTATTGTTGACTATGAAATGAGCTGTCAGTTGGTTCAACTGATGTTGGGTTGCTATGAGCTCTCTCATGCTATCAGCTTGGTTGGTGTTGGTGTCATCAACCTTGATGTTGGAGTCCTTTGGAGTAGTCATCTGTTTGGGTTGAAGGGAAATTAGAATTGGCCAGATATTTCTAAGGAGATATTTCTAATCACACACATCACAATTCACACAAGCAATGTGCATGCAATCACAAATCAACTTTTCACTCAAACAAGGTTCAAGTACATACTTAGGCAACAAAATATTTTTGTTACATCACATAAGTTGGTGGTTTTTGACTTAACTAAAATATGGTGGTCTATCTATATGGTTCACTTGTGTTCTTTCCTTCCTTCGTGATTCTTCTTGTATGAGATCATGGTTTCCTTGAGAAAAACTCTTGATCACATTTCTTCAAAGTTGTTGATGGTTCCTTCTTATTTTGCATTCCCTCAGTCTCTAAATCTTAAGTAAGATCTCCTTGTTTCACTTGTAGTCCTTGGTGGTTTCCAGGTTGGATGTCCTTGGTGAATATGCTGAAGATGTTGAAGTCATTAGAGTTGAAGATGTTGAAGTCATTAGAGTTGAAGAATCCTTTGCACATGGTGTAGTCTTGGGTCATGGGTAGGTTTTTCCATCAAGTTGAAAATAGAAGAGATGTAGAGTTGAAACCAAAATGTTGGAGGAAGGTGTTTACAAGTGTTTTTTGTAAATAGTTTTTGGAACAAAATACAACTCCTATTTTTCTAAGGGTTTTTGTCCAATCCTAGGGTTTACAAATCCTACAGGCAACACAATGCTCTGGTACCATCTGTAGAGGTCCCAACCCAATAAGTTAGGTTCCTCCTGTGTTTACAATGCTAGTCCCTGGATCAATAGCTAGCATCCACAGTTAAGATGTAATATCATGATACAAAGGTCATAATATAAATTTATAACCAGGAATAATATAAGTTTATTACATCAAACATAGCTCATTTGGCTATTTACAATACATTGCAGCGGAATAAATAAAATCATGGGTCCTTCATCTTCAAAGTGCCACAGGCAGATGTTGGTTGTAGACTTTGTAGTCCTAGTCAATCAAACAATCTTCATTTAAAAACAATCAACCTGCAACATTACAAGTTACAGCCACAAGGGTCAATACATTTTTGAATTGTATTGGCAAGCTTCACTTTTATGTATAATAAGAGTGGATCCTATCATTATATGCATATTTGGCTAAGTAGAGTTTAAGGCTTATTTGCATAAAGCATTGTTTTATCCTATCTTTTCAAAAAGGGTTTTAAAGTCTTTTGTCAAATTTCTTTTCCAAGTTCCTTGAACTCCTTGGTAGAAACTCAAGTGTTCAAATCCTTGTCAAAATCTCTTGAGCACCTTGGTAACCCCAAGTGCAACAAGTTTTATCAAAACCCATGAGTTCCTTGGTAACCCCAAGTACATCATGCTCTTGAGCACCTTGGTAACCCCAAGTGCAAAAAGTTTTACAAAATCTCTTTGAATTCCTTGGTAGACACACAAGGGCATCAAGTTTTTATATTAGAAGTTGGAATGTCGAGATCTCCCATAGTTCAAACTTTAGTTGCTCAGTATTGTCCATAACCGGGGACACGGCTAAATACTTAGATTTTATTATCTTCTGCAGAAGGAGTACACTTTACCCACATGTCACAATCCCATCCTTTTGCCACCAGTGGCCTACTGGATTAGTGCTCACCAAGATGGAGTACTGGCAGATTGAGAATGTGACGAAGTCTTTCCAAAAGGTCCTCCCATACATCATTGCTAGCTTTGTCTTCAGCCCCCATGAAGCATTCCAGATCCCCATGTCCAGTAACTAAAGACAATGTATGGGTCTTCCTAATGTAATTGACTAAGCCAGAGCCATAATAGCATGTGGTTGCACACGAAAGCCACAATTGGAGAAGCATGTTTGATCTCTAAGTTTCCTAGGTGGTTTTCTTTTGGAGCCCAACACAAAGTGACTACCATAGACATGGTTCCCTTTTGTTGCCACCTTCTCCAAAACTTAAAGTATCCTCCACCTAGGTGGTTCATTGAGTCCTTGTTTTATTATGTAAAGCACAAGTCCTTTTCTCAACCTTTGTAAAATCTCAACATGTATCTCTTTTTCAAAATATAGTATATAGCATGGCTAAGCATGTACAATTACAAGATTTTCTCTAAGGAAAGAAAGGGCATCCTATTAGGATTTAGCATAGCATAAGTATAAATCATTTTCATGCATGTTTTCAAATCCACTAAGTATAATGAAAATAGTAGGACTTTTGTATGATAGTGTAACTTGCCTTTTGGTAGGGAATGGGGGTTCACTCCTTGATCTTGCTAGCCTCACACTTTGCTAAATTCACTACAAGTCAATCCAGCAAAACAAAATCAACTAACATTCCACATCAAAGTCAAACATCAATTTCACACTCACAAAACAAAGGGAATCTAACTCATGCATAAGTATGCAAAGGATGGTTCTATTGCAAGGTTGGTCTCCACTAGTTTTATAACTTTGTAAGGTTCCAAATTGGTCATTTACCAAAATGGCAAAGTCATTTGCAAATGGATTTTATCTCAAGACCATTTTAAAATCCATTCATCATTTTATGTGGTGAAAATTATTTTTTTTATCAAAGCATAATTTTATGTTTTTCACCAAGTGAGTTGCTCTTGGCAAAGCTTGGTGTTTTGGGTCAGTAAGTTTGGTCCAAAACATTTTCTCAAAGTTTTCCTTGCAAAAACATTTCCATAGTAAAATCAATAATTTTATTTGGCTAGAAAATGGCTAAGTTAAATAATTCAACCTAAATTTTACCAAAATCATTTTTAACACCAAGGGTTGGTTCCTAGGGTCAGTATAGTCACTAAAAACCATTTTGCAAAAGTTTTAATCCTAAAATCAATTTTAAACAATTTTTCTCCACCAAACAAGTACACAAATGTTTCTGCAAATTCAAACAAGTTAACAGGTACTATTTTCTAAACTAAGGCCATGGTTGGCTAGGGCTTGTTCTCCTGAATCCAACGACATAAAATTTGTAAAATTTGGACGTGTGGATCCAAAGATATAAGGGTTTGAAGTTTGCAAAAGTTTCTATTTTTCAAATCTGTTTTTAAACCAAATAGGTGACACGCGGCGCTGTTTCATTGGTCGATACCGGTTCGGCCGGATCGGCTCTGTGGAACGTTAGATCTAAAGTGGATCGTGCGGTACAGGTTCATCCTTACCCCTTCGGTTAGTCACTCTATCCAAGCCGGTGGATCTGCATCCTACGGTTCCTATCGCTTGGCCAAAAAGCAGCGGCGCTGGCGGCGGCGTCTGGTGGCGGAGCGGTCGGTCGTCGACGGTGCCGGTGCTACTGGAGTTGAGGAAGAAAGGGGAGATGCTCACCAGGCTCAGGGGATCACGGCGATGCTCGAGGAGGTGTTGGTCGGACGAGGGGCGCTCGGGGGCAGCTGCGATTGCTCGCCGGAGTAGAGGACGGCGTCGGGCGCGTCAGGTGGTCGTCGTGGACGGCGCTGTGGATCACCTCAAAGCGAAATGACGACACGGTTAGATGCGCAGGAACAAGACATAGTCGTGTGCGTGAACTAGAAGGCGCGGGGCGGTTTGTTTTTACCGGAGAAACTTGACAGAGACGAAGCAGACGGCGGTGCTGTCGGAGCTTGTCGTAGCCGGCGTTCTGGGGCGCCCGCGGTCGAACTAAAAGTGCTGGGAGGTGCGTCTGGGAGTGGGGAAGCGGCTAGGTTGCTTAGGGAGGCAAGGGGCGGTGAGTCTTGGCCGGAATTGGCGAGGAGGGTCGTCGGAGTAGCAGCGGTACAGAGAGAAATTGGGGCGGCCTGGAGGCAGAGGGGAGGCGGTGTCTGGGGGAAAACGGAGGAGAGAGCGACGCGATTATATGGGCGTTGTCTCGGCGAGGTTTAATGCACGGATTAACGCGGATTGATGGAGCTCTCAACGGCAGAAACTGCCGCGCGGTGAGGGGAGAAGGGGTCACGCGGGGAAGAAGAAGGAGGTGGCGGTGGGGTCCATTAGTCAGTGGGAAATGAAAAGAGAGGGAGGTCCACCGGTCATACTTAGTGTGGTTCAGGAACAGGGTGCGAATCGTTTTTCTCGCGGGGTGAGGGACTGGCTGTTTCCTGGGCTTGTTGGGCTGCCTGGGCTGGGTTGGCCAATCTCCATTTTTTTTATTCTGTAACTTTTTCCCTTTTCTCTTTCTGATTTCTGTTTTGAATTTCAACCAACAATTCAAACAATCAAACAAGGTTCAAATCAATTCAAACAAACAAGAAACTTTTCATTTGAATTTGGTTCTGTTTAACATCATAATTCACATTCTAAAATAAAATATTATTTTAAATCTTTTTAGGTTCCATTTATTAATTAAATAAAATGCACCATGGTTTATTAATAAAATAGGGTTTGATTTTATTAATAAAATCTTTATTTGAAATCCTAAATATTTTCAAAACCAAATCAGTAGGTTTTATTTGGAAATATTAAATACTTGGAAACTTGTTTTAAAACAAAATAACATTTTATTTTAGAGTCCATTATTAATTAAATAAAATAGACTTTCATTATTAAATCAACTAGGGTTTGTTTTATTGAGAATACTTATTTTAAAATCTAAAATAAAGCCAAAAACATTTTAGTAGATTTTATTTGTGAATTTCAAATAATTGGGAAAACTTATAATAAGTTTTGATGTTTTAATTTAAATTGGTAAAACCTTTTATCTTCAAATAAGGTTGGATGTTAAATCTTTACTACTTTATTTAAAATAAACTTTCATTATTTTAATCAAAGAAAACTCTTTTGTTTCAAAATCTTGGTCAAGTTTAATTTGGCTTTATAAAATAATCCTTATTTATAAACCCATCTTTTCTTTTGAATACCAAATCCTTTTATTAAAAGATCTAAAATAGTATTAAATATTGTTATTTTCCTTTTAATAAAAGTTTATCTTTTTTTTAAATCTCTTTAGGATTTATTTGATTCAAATGGGTTTGAAGTTCCAATTGAATTCAAAAAGTTTCTTCTGGCTCCAAAAATCAAACAAAGTTTTATTTTATTCATTTATTTTCACATTACAAAATTTGGAAAATCTTGGGATGTGACAACCGCACTCATATCCTATTGTTTGCTGCTACTGTTACCATTGCTCTTGTTTTGCTGTTGTTGCTTTGCTATTACTACTACAAACTATTGCTACTGATAAACTTCTGTGACCAAGAACTATTTCCAGGTGCAGCTGAATTGACAACTCAGTTGTTAAGGCTTGCAAGTATTCTTTGGCTCCCCTTGTGTCGAATCAATAAATTGGGTAATACTACCCGCGAAGACTGTTGCGATCCCCTATACTTGTGGGTCATCAAGACTATTTTCTAGCGCCGTTACCGGGGAGCATAGCTTTATTTGTAAGTTCACTTGGATCTACTATTGTTCACTGTTACTCCGTTCATCATGGGTAAGTCTTGTGATGGAAAGTTTCCTATTTTACCATCCACTACAAGAAGAGGTACAGTCCTAAACACCTCTATTGCTCTTGATTCACCGTCTTTTATAAGTAAGCTTGTTACACCACCACCACATACACATGCTACACACACTGCTACTACTGCTGAATCTGAAACTGATTTTGATGCTCATGATGTTACTTCTACTGTGCTTGATGTGAGTGGTTCATTAGGTCCTTTCCTAGATGCTACTATGGCTGGTTTAATAAATACTGAAACTCCTAGTGAAAATACTGTTACACCCGTTAGCTCACCTGAGTCTAGAGAGAGTTATGATATTAATGATGGTTGCATTGAGTTCACTGATGAATTTGTTGAAGAGTGTCGAAACACACATGGTGCTAGTGCTATTAAGAGTCTCCTTGCTAGACGTACCGTTATTCCTAAACTGTCATTTGATCCTAAGTTTGCCACCTCTCCCATAGATATTAAAGATAAAGATTATGATTTCTCTCTTGATTTATCCTATTTAGACATTGTTGAGAAAGAATCTTTTTGTGGGACTGAAAATGGGAGTGTTGTGGCTCATATGAATGAGCTGTCTATTATGAGTGCTTTATTCTCTGATGATTTTAAGATGTGCAAGTACCTTGGTACTAAGATCTTCCCTTTTTCACTAGAAGGAGAAGCTAGGGCTTGGTTTAATAGATTGCCTCCTGGTTCCATTGATAGCCCTAATTGTTTGATTGCTTCTTTCTTCCAGAAATATTTTCCTCCCAGTGTTAGACATGCTGCTTTGCAAAGACTTTTTAATTTTAAACAGGGAGAAGAAGAGAAATTTCCTGAGTCATGGACAAGGTTCTATGCCTTGATTCATGCACATCCTGGATGTCCATTGCCTAAGAATGAGCTTCTTGATATTTATTATAATGGACTAACTGATGATTCTAGGACATACCTAGATAGCTTTGTTGATTGTGTTTTCAGGAAAAGAACTCCTACAGATACTGAAGAATTAATGGCTAAGATAAGCAAGAATTATGATGATTGGACTTCAAACTGAGCTAAATACACCTGAGCCTATTACTCCTGAACTAGTCGTGCCTGAACCAGTTCCAACACCAACACCAAAGAAGAGGGGAGTTATTGCATTAAATGATGAAGCGATGAAGGAAGCTAAGAAATGTCTAAAGGAGAAAGGTATTAGAGCTGAAGATGTGAAGAATCTACCTCCTATTGAAGAATTATGTAAGCCAATTCCCCACTCATCCACTATCTCCAACACTTTGATGAAGGTGATATTCCCTATGGTAAGCCTCCTGATGAATGTTTAGAGGAACTTGACATTTTTATTGTTAAACAAGGTAATTTTAATAAACAAGTTCAGAATCATTTATTGGAAAACTCTAGAGCTATTAATGAGTTGAAAGATATTGTGGATAGAACTTCTAATGATATTAAAATGCTTTGTAAACACTTTCAAATGGTTCAAACCCAACTTGATCAACTTGCTAAGGTACAAAAGGATATGCTAGTTAATGCCTCAGGAGATAAACTTGCTTATGGAATTAGAACTAGGAGTGGTATAGCTACTCAAGATGCTTTATATCCTGAAGGACATCCTAAAATAATTGAGCAGGACTCTCAACAAGGTGAAAGTAGTGGTAGTCCTCGTAAGAGAAAGAAAAATAAACATAGGGTAGTTGAGGAACCACTTGAACCTGCTGTAGATCCTAATAGTATATTTGTCTCTGATGCTGAAACTGAGAATGGTAATGATAATAATGATTCTCCTGATAAGGATGAAGTTGAGGAAGAACCTAAGAAGCACACTAAGAATACTAGGTACACTAAGGAAGATTTTATTGCTAAGAAACATGGTAGTGAGATAAAACCTTGGGTGCAGAAACCTATGCCTTTTCCAGGTAAGAAACACAAGTCAAAGAAGGAAGAACACTACAACAAGTTTTGTGAGTGGACGAAACGTTTATTTTTGCAAATTCCTTTGACTGATGCTATTAAGTTGTCTCCCTATTCAAAGTATATGAAGGATATTGTCTCTAATAAAAGGAAGATTCCTAATGAGGAGATTTCCACTTTGCTTGCTAATTATTCCTTCAATGGTAAGATTCCAAAGAAACTTGGTGATCCAGGTATACCAACTATTCCTTGCTCTATTAAGAATAATTATGTTAGAACTGCTTTATGTGATTTGGAAGCTGGAGTTAGTGGTATGCCTTTTTCTCTCTACATGAGACTCTAGCTAGAAAAGTTGATACCAACTGATATATCTTTGCAAATGGCTGATAAGTCAACTACTATTCACGTTGGTATATGTGAGGGTGTTCCTGTTCAAGTGGCTCATAATTTCTTGGTTTTAACTGATTTTGTTGTGCTTGAAATGCCTGAAGATGATAATATGTCTATTATTCTTGGGAGACCTTTTCTTAATATTACAGGTGTTGTCATTAATTGTAATCAAGGAAAAGTAACATTCAATATTAATGACAAAGAGCATACTGTCTATTTCCCCAAGAAGATTGCTAAGAGCTATTGCCTAAATTCCATTGAAAATATTGAGAGCATCAAGGTTGGAGAAATATATTGTCCCATTCCACAGGAAAATTTTGAAACTATTATGATTTGGACCATTGCTATCAAGTATGAGGTAACATAATCACCTTATGGAATGCAAAGTTTTATTTCATATAAGATTGTTTTGGTAACAAGACTTGATCAACCTTGTTAACAAAAGGATTTTAATGAACAAAATAATGTTTCCACTATGGTTATACTCGCTTTCTTTTACTTTTCTCCTTCCTAGTTTTTGCATTTTATTTTGTTGGCTTTGGTTTGTTAGTTGTTTGCTTGTTAGAGTGTCTTAGAACTTCTGTAGTTTGGATTTTGGTTTGCTTTTGCTTCTTCTAAAAAAATTGTTTCAGTGAGAAAATCAATTTTCATACCGTGAAAATTGGTCAAAAATAAAGTTTCCCGAAAAATCCTAGAAAATTTAAAATAAATTTTTCCTCGAAAAAAGGGGCAGAGGGATACCTAGAGTGAGCCAGGGGGCACCCTAGGCACCCACACCCCTCGTGGGCGCGGCCCCCCTACAGGCACCTGGGTAGGGTGTGGCCCACCTGGGCCCCTCCAAAGTGTCTCCTCCCAGCCATCTTCTTTCTCCCTCCCGAAAAATAAACGGAAAACTTGCTCAAGCTCAAGTTCTTGCTATTCTTTCTCGCGACTTTCGATCTTCTTGCTCAGCCCATCTTTGTTGTTGATTTTTGGAGGGATTGCTCCTTGGTATGTGCCTCCTCCACTTGTCCAATTAGATTTGTGATTGGTAGATTGTATCTTGAGTATTTTGTTGCTATAGGTGACAGGTTGTGTGAGTTTGCATGCTTGTTCTATGCTTAGATATTTCATTTTGATGCATGTGTAGCCCTCTAGCAAGTTCCTATGGTAGTTTCTCATCATTTATCAACTTGGAAATCACTTGGTTTGATGTTTGTCTAAAAATTTCAGAAAAGAGTGGTCATGGATAACCACACATTTGGAGAAATATTTGAGGGTGATGCACCTAGGAGGGCAAGGCCTTCAAGATCATCCTCCCGATCTAGGGCCTCATACAATGAGGATCGCATTACTCCATGATTCGTCAATGAGGGAGATGAGGGGGATGCTCACCCTTCCACCTTTCCTTGCCCAACCTTTTTGAGGGCTGCTAGGATCCTTGATGATTTTACAACCTTGGTTTGGAGGGCTGGACTAACAAACCTTATGCAGGATGAGAGCGTGCAATATGCAACGCTCACTAAACATTTGTGGAGAGCTTTTCTTTTACTAACAGCTTGTTCAAGCCAGACGTGTCTTTCAAAATTTATGGCAGGTCTTACAACATGACATTGAAGAAATTTTGTGAGGCTCTGGGACTTGGTACAGCTGGGTCGGCGAAGAAGATTCCAGCTCAACCCGCTGATTTGTTGGAGCTCTACCGCGGGATAACCAATGATGACCACCGTAGAGCTCAACGGGGAAAGATAAGAAATATTCAACTCCCAGCCATCAGGTACTTTGCTTACTATATTTCCACTAGCATTCTTGGTAGGGAGAACACTAGTAATATTTCCAACTATCATTTGGCATTCATAGCTGTTGCGCTTAACAATGAAACTAAGTACAATCTTGGTTCTCTCATTGCTCGTCGCTTAGCTGCTAAGGGGCCCATTTATGGGGGAATTATTGCTGCACGTGTTGCTACTGCCTTGGACCTTGTTGTTGATCCAAATAATACATTTTTGCCCCCTCAGAGGCTTGATCCTACTGCCATGAAGGCACACCACTTTGTCACTAATGGATCTACACTTGAGAGCTTGCTTTATAGAATGATGTTTATTGATGGGGAAGAGAGAGAGAGATCCCTCTCCCCCAAACCACTTTGTTCAGTATTTCTCAGGGACCTTTGTTGCGCTCCAAGGAGGAGATGGATGACAAGCTGCACATTCTTGGTTTCCATGGACACTATCAGGGGGATGCGCCCTCTTACGACCCCTCTGTATACTACACAGGGGAGTCCTCGAGCTCGTACCAGGACGAGGGAGCCTCCTCGTCGTACTACGGAGGTGCACCTACTTGGGCACCATGGGATTGAGCCTCACTTAGGCAAAAAGCCTAAGCTTGGGGGAGGTATACCGACATCGCACTCATCTATATATCATGTTTGGTCAGTTCTTTGTATATCCATTGTTTCGCTTTCTTTTTGGTTTTTGTTTCTGCTTTCTCAAAACACAAAAATACCAAAAATATTTTTGTTGTTTGTCTTGGTTTGTTTCTTTGCTTTGGTTTGCCTTAAGAGAAAAATCCAAAAATATTTTGCTTTGTTTGTTTTTGCTTTGTTGGCTTGTTTAAAAAATCGAAAACACCAAAAATATTTGTTGTTCTTCTTTGGTTTTGTGAGTTCTTTGCAGGGTTCAGCCATCCTCAATGGATTTTGGTTTCATGTTATTATTCAAGTCACACAAGTGAAGAGCAATAATGAAGATTAAGACAACTTGGGGTGGGGTAAGAGGTTGGTAACGAACTCTATTTGTTTTTTATTTTTGTACATATACCCATCATGGTGAGCATGCTTAGTGTGTTCATTGTAAGGAGTATGTTACTGATGGGTGCTTAGTAGTTCTTGCTTGTCTGTGATTAGCTCCAGCTTGCTAATAGTTTGTAGCATGTCATATGAATGTTTGCTTGCATTGTTTTATTCATATTTTGGTATGATATTGTGGTATCCTCCTCTGAATGTTTCATGTCAATCAACTTGGCACATGCTCACGCATGCATATGACTAAACAATAGTCAGTAAGCCTCGATGATTTATTTTGCCTCAGAGTTCTTGTATCACTTTCATGCCATAATTAGTCATGTTTTGTTACAAGCATGATTATGACAGTTATTGCTCTCTCGTTTGTCACTCCCTCTCTATTGCTAGCCTTCACTTGCACTAAGTATGAGCTCTACTTGCATGAGTATGAGTTATCTTCCAACTCCCCAAAAACAATATTGCCAACAGTGTTCGCCATACCTACCTATTAGCATCATTTGCTATTTCAATGCATATTCATTATGCCTTGTTTTCTTCCAAATAAAATGTTTGACTGTTTTGAGAAAGTCAGTTAGTAAAGCTCTCACAAACTTGATGGCACACTTTATTTCTTGCGATTAATAATCTTGAACCATTGTGACCTGTCCATGAAAGTTATATGCTTGCAAATTATAGGCTGGGAATTAGCAGAACCGTGCTGTCACGGGGAACGCTTTCAACACTCATGGATACCTATCCAGTTGATACCTTTCTCTTTTGTTTTCGGATGTCGTCAGTGTGAAATAAAAGGGGAGCTTGTGAGTTCATGGAGTATATATATGTGTTAGAGAAACACCTGGGCCGCTAGCCTAAGCCATGCATAATCATGGTGGAAACTTGCAGCATCACCATAATGAGCATTCTATGAAGCATCCTCAATAAAAAGCTATGCACATAGTAAATAAAAAGATCGCTGAGATGCTCATTGTCTGCTTGCCTTGTCATTTTGATCACGGGATAGCTCTTGTATCATGTGCAAGGGGTACCCCATTGGTGGTTCTCTATGATATGCATGTATGTACAATGACAAGAACTTGCAGGTAACCAAAGTTGAGTAGCATGCGGAGCAGCCCTCGTACCCAAGGGACTTGGGATTTCCAGCTTATGGTCTGTCAAGCATATCACTCATACTGGACCTCACTTTCACCTTAACCATATAAAGATGCCTATGATAGGGGCAATGAGATCTCAAAGCTAGCGATTACCTTACTTTCAGCATTTGGAAGCCTTTCAAACTTTTCAAAACCTTTTCACTTCCTTGTTGAGTCACCACTTATTCTATGAGCACCTTATTGAGAGCATAGTTGTCATTCTTGTGTTTATTCCAAAACTTGGTTAATTATGTCATGACTTTGATGCCTGTATCTCTGATATTTTTACCTCTAGTCTTCATGTGAACTTTAGAGGTGCCTTGGCATTTATATTGTGCTCTAAAAACAAAGGCAAGCGAGATACCACTCTATCATACCTTATTATGAGCATTGCAATGTTGCTTATGTTTTATGCTACTTATTATTATTGAGTTGGTTTCTCTTCATAGCTTGCAATGACTATTGAGTAGACTTAGTTGCATACTTCTTATTATGAATGTTTTAAGTATATACTCCTGTGATGAGAATATATACATCATATGAAGCAAATGTGTTCGTGAAAGTTCTTTTATCGCACTCAGTTTTCAACCGAATTGCTTGAGGACAAGCAATAAGCTAAGCTTGGGGGAGTTTATACGTCCAAAATGTATCTACTTTCCCAAACACTTTTGCTATTGTTTCTCCTCTAAACTTGTGTGATTTGGATACAACTAACACGGATTGACGTTGTTTTTAGCAGAATTACCTTGGTGTCTAGTTTTTGTGCAGAAAATCAACTATCTGGAAAAAATCCCAGAAAATATGCCAAAAATCCTATTTCACCAGAATATCCACGGAGCCAGAAGACGAGACGGAGTGGAGGCCTGGGGGGTTACACCCCTGCCAGGTGCGGGTGGGCCCAGCCCGCGCCTAGGGCTCCCTCTGCGCCTATAAGTTACCCCTTGACCTAAAAACCGAGGGGGGTTCGATGTTTTTCTAGAAAGAGTTCCATTGCGCCGCCACCACCAGAAGTCGCGATTCGGATCTAGAAACTCCGTTCTGGCACCCTGCCAGGACGGGGAATTTGGGGAGGATCATCGCCATCGTCATCACCAACGCCTCTCCATCAACCATCGATTTTTCCCTCATCCATGAGTGAGTAATCCCCCGCTGTAGGCTATGGGGATGGTAGGGATTGGATGAGTTCTATCATGTAATCGAATAAGATTGTTAGGGCATAGTGCCTAGTATCTCTATTAGTGCTATTTGACTTTGTTGCAACTTGCTGTGCTTAATGCTCGTCACTAGGGCCCGAGTGCCATGATCTCAGATCTGAACTTATTATTGAATCATTATGATAGTATTGTTTATGATCTTATCTGCAAGTTGTGTACACATATCATTGTCCGGATCCAAAGGCCCCGAAGTGACAGAAATTGGGACAATCGGAGCGGATGGCTGTGGTGTGAGGATCACATGTGTTCATGGAGTGTTAATGCTTTGCTCTGGTGCTCTATTAAAAGGAGCACCTTAATTGCCAGTAGTTCCCTAGAGGCCCCGCTACCACGGGCTGGCAGGACAAAAGATGTTGTGCAAGTTCTCGCGAGCATGCATGACTATATATTGAGCACATGCCTAGGATTGTTTAGTACTTGGATGCTTGTTCTTATTTATCTGCAATGCCCTAGATCTTGAAGTTACATGTTTAGTCTCGTTCACGCAACGCCCGTCCATCCATCCCTATGCCTACCGCACTCATATCCTATTGTTTGCTGCTACTGTTACCATTGCTCCTATTTTGCTACAACTGTTGCTTTGCTGTTACTACTACAAATTGTTGCTACTGATTAACTTCTATGAGCAAGAACTATTTCCAGGTGCAGCTGAATTGACAACTCAGTTGTTAAGGCTTGCAAGTATTCTTTGGCTCCCCTTGTGTCTAATCAATAAATTGGGTAATACTACCCACGAAGACTGTTGTGATCCCCTATACTTGTGGGTCATCAATGTCATATTGCTACACCTAAGATGCCACCTTGTTCACCTTCTGTGGAGACGCCACCTTGTTCACCTTCTGTGGAGACGCACCTTGTTCACCTTCTCCGGAGACTAACGCAGCTGCATATGGTACTGACGAGCCTGCTGTCACATCCCAAGATTTTCCAAATCTTGTAATGTGATAAATAAATGAATAAAATAAAACTTTGTTGTCTTTCAGGGTGAGAAGAAACTTTTGAATCCAATTTGAAACTTTCAAAACCTATTTGGATCAAATAAAATCCTAAAGGGATTTAAAAAGATAAATAAACAATAAACTTAAAAATATTTAAAATTACTATTTTGGATCTTTTAATAAAAAGATTTGGTTTTCAAATGAAAGGGTAGAAATATAAATAAGGATTATTTTATAGAGCCAAATTAAACCTTGGCCAGTCTTCGATTTAAAAACAGATTTGAAATCAAATGTGTTTGCAGTTTTGAAACCCTTGTAACTTTTGATCCACACGTCCAAAAATTACAAACTTTATATCAATGGAATAAGTGGAACAAGCCCTAGCCAACCATGCAATTTGTTTAGTAAAAAGCCTCTGGTAAAATGTTTGTTTTTGCAGAAACATTTGTATGCTTGTTTAGGTTATAAAAATTATTCAAAATTGTTTTTGAGGTTGAAATCTTTGCAAAATGGTTTGTGGTGAACCTACTGACCTTAGGAACCAACCCATGGTTTTAAAATTGGATTTGGGGAAGAATAGGATGGATTATTTGAATTATCCCATTTCTAGTCAAATAAAAATATTGCTTTTGTTATGAAAATGATTTTGGAATGAAAACTTTGGGAAAATGATTTGAATCAAACCTACTGACCCTAAACACCAAGTTTTGAGAATTAACAACTTATTTGGTGAACAACATAAAGTTTTTGATTTGATAAAACATTTTCCACCACATGAAATATTGAATGGTTATAAAAATGGTTTGTAGATAAAACCCTTTTGCAAATGACTTTGCCACTTTGGAAAATGACCACTTTGAACCTTACAAAGTTTAGAGCCTAGTAGAAACCACCTTTGCAAATAAAACTATCTTTTGCATGCTTGCATGCAAGACTTAATTTCTATTATTTTATGTGTGTTTGATTGTTTGAATATTGGTTGGAATGCTAGTTGATTTTGTGTTTGCTTGATTGATTTGTAGTGAAGTTAGAAAAGTGTGAAACTAGCAAGATCAAGAAGTGAACCACCATTCCCTACCAAAAAGGCAAGTGACACTATCATCTAAAGTCCTACTATTTTCATTATACATAGTGGATTTTGAAACATGCATGAAAGGAATTTCTATACATATGCTATGCTAAATCCTAATAGGATACCCCTATATATTCCTTAGTGAAAACAATGTAGTTGTAGTATGCTTAGCCCAGCTATATATTGGGATGGGATACATGCTATGATTATATGAAGTATTGAAAAGACTTATGTTTTATATAATAAAACAAGTACTCAATGAACCACCTGGGTGGACAAGGATACTCAAGCTTTTGGACAAGGTGGCAACAAAAGGAACCATGTTTATATGGCAATCTGTTTTTGTTGTGCACTAAAAGAAAACCACCCAGGGACTTAGAGATTGAACATGTTTCTCGTACAGTGGCTTCCGTGTACAGCCACATGCTAAATGGGCTCTGGCTTAGTCAACTACATAGTGGAAATCCCATGCATTAGCATCTTCAGGTTAACTTGATTTGTGTAAGGGAACTAGAACCCTACATTGGTGCCTGGTAGACAAGCTAGCATTTTGTATTGGGAGGACTCCTATGGAAAGACTTTGTCACATTCTCAATCTGCCAGTACTCCATCTTGGTGAGTACTTATCTAGTGGCCACTGGGGGCATCAAGATGAGATTGTGTCATGTGGGTAAAGTGTACAACTTCTGCAGAAGATCAAAAATTCTAAGTACTTAGTCGTGTCCCCGGTTATGGACAATACTGAGCAACTAAGGCCTGAAGCTATGGAAGATCTCGACATTCCAAGTTCTCAAAGTTAAAACTTGAGGGTGACAACAAGGGATTTTGAAACACTTGGTGGATTCCAAGGAGTTCAGAAAGATTTGACAAAAGATCAAAACTATTTTGAAAAGATAGGATAAAACTATATTGCTTTCTGCAAATGAGCCTAAACCCCACTTAGCCAAATATGCATGTAATGATAGGATCCACTCATATTATACTTAGTAGTGAAACTTGCCAATACAATTCAAATGTATTGACCCTTGTGGCTGCAACTTGTTATGTTGCAGGTTTGATTGATATTAGTGAAGTTGATTGATTAGGATTACAAGTCTACAACCAACATGTTTGCCTGTGGCACTTTGAAGATGAAGGACCCCATGCTTATAGATATTCTGCTGCAATGTAATGTAATGTAATAGCCAAATGAGCTATGTAAGATGTAATAAAACTATGCTATTCCTGGTTATAAAGTTGTATTATGACCTTTGTTTCTTGATATTACATCTTGACTGTGGATGCTAGCTATTGATCCAGGGACTAGCATTGTAAACACAGGGGACTCTACCTTATCAAAGGTTGGGACCCTTACACCTGCACCTGCCATCGTCATGCCAAACGATGGAGGTGGTGGATTGGTTTTACCATCGGCTGAGACTCGTGCGGTTGGAGATGGAAGCGAAGAGCCTCCAGCGGACATTGTGGTGCTGGATAGTTCACCTATTGTGGAGACTCATGCTACCTGTGATGGCGATGCTATTGGTGTTGTTGATCCTGCTCCCGAAATCATCGTGCCACCTGAAGGAGGTGGGGAATTGGGTTTACAATATGTAGACACGGTTGCACCTGAAGGTGGTGAACTACGATGTGGAGTTGTCTTTCTTATAATTTGTATGCTTTTCTCTGTAACCTGTATTATGGGGCTACCTTGCACTTTTTGTTGTTGAACTGTAGTGTGGAACTGGAACTACTCCAAGTATGTAATAATATTTGGATGCTTAAGTATTATCGATGATAAATCAATGCTAACTGAGATGCATGGGAATTGGCCTCTGCCACTTCCAGGCATGGTTCCTGTATCATCTCCTTTTCACAAGCACGGTGAAAAGATGGTTCTGTTCCTTTTCTTGTAATGCCATTATGCTCGTGTTATTGATCTGGCAACTTCGTGCTGAATTTGTGTGTTACCCAATCAGCTTTTTTTTAAACAATCCAATCGGCTTTTATGACTCTACGTACAAACGTATTTGTTCATATGACTTGAACAGAAAAACGTATCTTCTTTGGATCCACTAACACAAGGAGACATGCGATTATTTTTTTGAAACAAGGCAAAAGATTTGTTATTTTCATTGATAGAGTCGGACATGCAATTCAATTATATTAAGATAACTACTCGTACAAGTCATAGAATGACAAGGATTGCCATTGGAAATCATCACCTATAGCATCTTGTTCTACAAAAGGTACTATACCAGATCCACAACCTTCTTTTCCGTGGGACGACAATGTCAAGTGAAGGATTTCGAGTTTAAACGCACTCCAGTGCAGGTTAATCAGGACAACCTCCAGTTGCGTCAGTCTCCACAGAAGGTACATCAGTGCTATGGCAGACACCATTGGAAATTCTTGCTGAAGCTTTTGTTATACTCCTATCATCAGGACCACAGATAAGGCCAAAAATTCAAAATCTGAAATCTAGTTTTACAAAATAGACAAGAGGTTATCCCATGTGGATAATTCATAGCCAATTCACAGTGCAATTTGAGCGTCTTACATGATCCTTAGACCTTATTAGTCCATCTGGTCTTTTTATTGGTGGAATGAAATTTGCTAGTACTTTTATTTCTCTAAAGAACCTACAAAACATAGCCAAGTCAGACATCCGAATATCTCTAGTTTTTGTACAGCCTACTTACATATGAAGATGTCTTTGCATAACAATCACTTAGCAATTTGTCTACGGATATCTTCTGGCTCCTTGGAAATGTGAAGTGGACATTCTATAGGGTACAACCATCCATATTGTATTGTACCTCTAAGTACTTCCTCGTCAGGTACATCAACAGCCAAATGCTCCATCGTATCAAAGAATGATGGGGAATATATCATGTAAAAAGCTTGCACGGGATCTCTACCAAGTCCTTTTAAGATGTTTTCCAACTCTTTCTAGAGCTTTACTCTAGATTTATCTAGCCAAATCTGCAAGTGAAAGGACATTTACTGTCTAAATCCATTTTGGTGTTCGTTAACAATGTTTAGATCATTTTACTATGTGTGCTAATGTCTACAGGATGATATACTGAAAAGTAAAGAGTCTTTAACCCTGTGGAAATATCCCTGCAAATAACTACAATTTCCAGGAATATCCAGACCGGAGTCTCCGGTGTGCAAACATCGGAGTCTCCGGTGTGGACCGGAGTCTCCCCCCCCCCATTTCCAAAGGGGATTCTAGAAATGTGCAAGGGACAGTCTGATACCTTGTCCGGAAACTGACCGGAGTTGGGCTGGATTCTCTGGTGCATCCTCCCAGACCAGAGTGTCTGGTGTGAGAACACCGGAGTCTCCGGTGTTCTCTAGACCGGAGTCCCTGAAGATTCTCCGGAGGGGGCTTCTCTACCTTAGCTAGGATAGTCTAGATGGTGGTTCGGAGTTGGACCGGAGATTGGACGGAGTCTCCGGTGTGCATCAAGGTCAGACCAGAGTCTCCGGTCTACAGACCGGAGTCTCTGGTGTGGAACTTTCTCCAACGGTCAGAAAATGCTTCACAAGCTGAGGGGCTATAAATAGGGGACTTCATCCCCTTTCTCAAGCTGCTCGTTCCAGTCAAGAATACCCCCACCATTTGAGCCACCAAATAACGAAGATCTCTTCATCCAACCATCCAAAGTCATTGATCTTTGGAGAATTGAAGGAGGAGGCCTTGATCGATAGCTTCACCAAGAGAGATCTTCATTTCCCCCTCATTCACTTGAGGGCCCCTTTCTCTAGTGTTTCATTGAAAACCTTAGTTCTTGGTTTGGTTCTTACAAGCTTGTATTTGATTGTGTGATAGCTTGCTTGCATTCGGGAGCCTCCAATTCAGTTGTGGATGTGTTCCTCGAACTTGTTGTAAAGGTGTCAGTTTCCACCTTGAAGGTTGCCGATATAGTGGAAGAGGTGAATCGAACCCTTTGGGGTGAGGTTCATCGGAGAACAAGGGAGTCCTCTCGTGGCGCTGGTGGTTTGGAACCACCCCCTCTCCAAACGCAGGCGTACTTCCCCTCAAAAGGAAGGAACTACGGGAAACAAATCCTTATGTCTCCGCGTGCTCCACTTTGGTTACTTCTATCCTTTACTGTACTTTACTTATATTGTTCATTCTTAGTGTTTGTGCTAGGTTTACATATAGGTAAATTCACCGTAGTTGCATAATCTAGAGAATTTACCTTTTGCGTCAAACTATAAATTGAAAAGGAGTAAAATTTGAAGTAGCACCTATTCACCCCACCCCACCCCCCCTCTAAGTGCCCATACGATCCTTTAAGCAAGCACCATGTAAATCTACATGGTTAGAAGCTTTAACTATTTCTAGGAGAGGTGGAGTACAAACCAAAGCCAAGAAGAATGTCCAGTGTCTGAATCTAGCAGGCGAAGCATGGGGGTCGCCCAGCTGGCCGCCCGCCGGTGCATCTCATGAAGAACGGCGCGGCCAATCATGGTAGGTCGGCACTGCTGATAGAAAGTCGTCGAGAAGTTTTTTTGAAGGCGTGTGGAAAAGTTTGCATCCTGGCTCTAATCTGGTGCATCTATGGCATAAAATTTGAAGAGATAGGGGTTGGTTGCTTGATTGAAGGAGTTTGGGGTCTCGGCGGAAAGTTTTGGTGGGCGCGGGGTGTTTGTCCTAGTTTGTCAACATATGTTCCAGAAATATCAGTGAATATTTATACCTTGTTTTTTCCCTAGTATACGTCTTTGTTTCGAATCCGGCCGATGACCAGCACGTACATTGGGATTTTAACTATCGAGCCAAAGAAATTAGCCCATCTGGCCTCATTATAGCCCAAGACATTCTAATTCGGCCTTTTCTGGGTCACTTGGCCGCCGCAAAGAGCCCATGAAATATAGCCCATAGAAAATATCCCATCAACTCCTACATGTCCCTTTTTTTCTTCAATTCGGCCTTTTTAAGCATTATCGCTCCACACCTAAAAAAACTCTGTCTATCCATGTTTTTAAGTAGAAACTACTACCTACTATATTATGTATAGCATTGTTTAGTTGAGATGCCAGCAATCACGCGTAGCACATGGACTAGCAAATTTAGGAGACAATAAATAAGTTATATATAATGTTAGTATACATTTTTTAACGTTTTATAAAAGCATAAAATTTTATTTGTGTAGTGGCAAGTCATGCAGTTTACCTGTGCTGAAGTCTCGAGTTTGAAGTTCGAATCCTACACTTATAGTGTTGTTATGTAGATTACTATTTTATCTGTAGCAATATTTCTGTATTGAGAGGCTGATATGACCGACCCACCTGTCTGCAGCTAGCGCCCATCAATCTTACTATATAAGAGAGAGGCTGGCACGTGGGTCCCAGGAGCAAGACCATACACGTCTGCCGCATCGAGCAATGTTACCACGGTCAAATCGGTAGAGGCAACCAAAAAAATGTTCAACATACACACGTTTCCTATACAGAGGAGGCGGACATGTGGGACCCAGCAGCGAGACCATATACAGTGAAGGCATCGAGCAACATTGCCAAGTTCGAAACAGGGAGGCGCAAGCGATAAAAAAGTCTAGCATGCACATATTTTTTATAATGAGAGACTGACATGGAGGACCCACTAGCTTGTATAAATGGCTGATGCATCAAGCAATGTTGCCAAGTTTGAAACACGGGGGAGCTAGCGAGAAAAAAGTTCAGCATGCACATGTTTCTTCTAATGGCAGACTGACATGGGGGACCCACTAGCCTGTATAAACAAATGCATCAAGCAACATTGCCAAGTTTGAAACACAGAGGCGCGGGCGAGAAAAAAGTCCAACATGCATACATTTTTTCTAATGATATGCTGACATGTGGGACCCAAAGCCTGTATAAACGATTGATGCATTGAGAAACGTTGCCAAGCTCAAAACACAGAGGCGGGGACGAGAAAAAAAAGTCCAACATAGAGACGTTCTTCTAATGAGATGCTGACATGTGGGACGCAGCTGCGTGACTAAACGGCAGATTCGTCGAGCAATGCTGTCTAGTTTGGAACAGGGTAGCGCTAGAGAAGAAAAAATTCAACCATATACACACGATGCATCTAATGTGAGGCTGACATATGGGACCCATCAGCCTGAATAAACGGCTCATGCAGCGAGCAACGCTATCAAGTTAACACGGAGACGCGACCGAGGGCAAAAATTCCATCATACACATGTTTCTTCTAATGAGAGTATGACACGTCGGGCCTAGCTGCGTGATTATGCATCTGGCAGCGTTATCAAGTTCGGAACAGGATAGCGCGACCGAGAGCAAAAACTCCATCATACACATGTTTCTTCTAACAAGAGGATGACATGTGGGCCCATATGCGTGATTAAACGGCAGCGCAATCAAGTTTGGAACAGGGTAGCGGGAGCAAAGGAAAAAAAATCCATCATACACACGATTCTTCTAATAGGAGGCTAGCACGTGGGACCCAACATCGTGATTGACGGCAGATAGATCGAGCAATGTTATCAAGTTCATATCAGGGAGGCACGAGCCAAAGAAAAAAAAGCCATCATGCACATGTTTCTTCTAGTGTGAGTATGACACATGAGACTCAGCTGCCTGATTAAATGGCAGATGCATCGAGCGGCGCTATCAAGTTCAGAACAGGGAAGGAAAAAATTCAATCATTCACACGATTCCTCTAATGTGAGGCAGACATGTGGGACCCAGCAGCCTGACTAAACGGAAGAGGCATCAAACAACGTTATCAAGTTGAAATCATGGAGGCGCAACCGAAAAGTTTGGTCCGCTATAGTCACTGATGTCCGGGACCCACACGTAAAAAAATACTTCGGCGAGTCAACATCTCGCGAGGAAGCGAAAATATTACTTCTGCCACGCGCCCATCGAGCTTCGTCCATGTTTTTAACGGTTTTGTCATAGTAGAGGGGCGTGAAACTGGAAAAAAAAGTTTTGCATCGGCCATGGTCGATCCAAGATTTTTGTCGCGGAAGACACGCCTTCTACAACGACTGACAGGCCCAGTCATTGCGGAAGGAAACATTTATTGTAGTGTTTGTTGTTTTCAATTGGTTTGTCAGATCTTGTGATTGCTTGCATAGTTTGTTGATGCTTCTTTCATTTTATTTCTTAGGCAATCTATGAGTTCTCAATATAGTTCATACTTCCTCCCAAGTATTCATCATTGGATATGTGCGAATGCACACCTTTGGAGGAATTATCACTATATTGGCCTTCTAGAACTTGTCACTCATTTCGGCAATCGATGCCAATGGGGGAGGAGTTTTAGAGGGTCTAAGGGAAGTTGGTTTATGCTTTGTGTTTGTTCTTAAGCATTTTCCTATCATGCTCTTGCACCTTTGTTGTTGCTTAGCATGTGAGATATATAGAGGAAACTCCACCGACAGTAATGATTGGCAATATATGCAATGAAATTCAAGTTCATCACCACATGCATAGATTATGGGGAAGTGTGCTCTATATATTATGGTGGTACTAATATCACATACTTGTGTAGTATTTGATATTGGTGCTACCACTTTATTCGTTAAAATTCCTTATATAAACCTTCTCAAAAGGATTGTCATCAATTACCAAAACAGGGGAGATTGAAAGACCATGTGGGCCCCCATGTGTGTTTTAGTAATTAATGACAATCTCTATGGACTAATGTTTGCATTGAGTTGCACTTGTAGGAATTGTCCATTGGAATCTCTTGGAGCATGTGTTGGCTTCAAGGGTGAAGAAGAAGCAATGTCCAAGGGTTTTGGGCCTATTGGAATCAAGTAGAAGAAGAATAACAACAGTAAGAAGAATAATAAATAAAAGAAGATCAAGAGTGTGTTGAATAAGAAGATAGATTTCCTCATGTGTATCTTCAAGACATCATCCTAATGGAGTTAGAAGAAATGAAGTTCAAGCTCAATATGCTCCATTTCTAGGATATATCATGCTTGAAGCTTGCCATCCTCGGTGATCATGGATTGATGAAGACAAGTTCAAATAAGTGGTTTCCCATGGTGTATGGGGGATAAATTCGCAAGTCTTCATCAAGCAAGAGCAATCAAGAAAGAAGTTCCATATTGAGAAGGACAAGATCATCTAAATCAAGCTCAAGTGGAATGCTCAAGGAAAAGGTATGATCTTGATAGGTTTTACCTTTTTCCGATCTCATGTTGTTAGTTGGGAGACCGGTTTATAGGATAGATAACTGTACTATCAAGAGGGGCACTCGAGTGAGTAACTTGATCATATCTTTCGAAGAGAGCTCAAACCTTTGCATACTTGGCATCATCCTTCTTGGTTCTTATTTGCTTCTTATCCATGAGAGTATTTAGAGCTTGTATTAATCTCCATAACAAGCCCTAGTTTATTGAAAACGGATTTCATATGCATTTTATATTGAATTTTCGATTTGGAGGTGTTATCGGTTTGTTTTTCATAGATAGGTTAAACCTTTCATCATTCGGTTCTATCCTACCTTATGGTTCCCTGCATAATATTGTAGAGCTTATTGTCCTCTTCGAAACGAGCACAAGATCATTAAAATTGGAGTCCGGGTGCAAAAGTTATGGTTGTTTCGGTGTTGATGTTTCTATCAGTTTTCACGGGGCAGAGACTCTGGTCTCGGGGGACAGAATCTCCGGCTCGAGCGGAATTTTCGACCTAGAAAGTCTCCGAATGGACATCAGGAGCTTGCAGCTCTGTCTTCCCTCGTCCTGGATGTTCTAGGGCCGGAGACTCCGGGGTTTGGACCCCGGAGACTCCGGTTTAAGTGCCCATCAACGGTTATATTTCGTGGGGAACCTATAAAAGGCCTCCTTCTCCCCCAAGGGGTTGGTTGCTTTTTCCCATTCTCTCTTCTTCATTGTTGATCTTGAAGAGCTTGTCCTTTCTCTCTAATTCTCCCATGATTCTTGCATATTCTTGAGGGAAAAAAGAGAGGAGATCTAGATCATACTTCCACCAATCCATCTCTCCTCTAAGTGAGGGGAACCCATTGAATCTAGATCTTGGAGTAATTTGGTGTTTCTCCTATTTGTTTTTCCTCTCTTATTCCCCCATAAGCTTTTGTAGCTTTGTTGGAATTTGAGAGAGAAGGATTTGAGCACTTATATTTTTTCCATTGCATTAGGTGCATCGGTTTGACTTCTCCTCGAAGGATTTGGTTGGTGAAATCAAGAAGCTTGTTACTCTTGGGTTCTTGAAACCCTAGATGGTTGTGTGGCCTTTGTGGTGAGTTCTTGGTACCTGCCATTAAGTTGTGGAGCTTTTTCCAAGTTTGTGGCCTTGGTGGTGATTATTGGGAGCCTTCAATTAAGTTATGGAGATTGCCCCAATCTTGTATGGGTTTGGTGACCGTCCTTAAGTGTCTCATAGTGGATCGGGTGATTGTCGTGCAACGGGCGCTTGGGAGAATAGGCCTCTTGTGACGTTGGTGGTCTTAGTAGCACACACCCCTCCAACGGTACATACTTCCTTATAGGGAGAAACTCGGTAAAACATCGTCGTCTCCGCATGTCTCGGTTATCTCTATACCGGGGCTCTTTATTTATGCACTTTACTTTGTGATAGTCTTAGTGCTTGAAGTCATATATCTTGCTATCACATAGTTGCTTGTTTTGCTTAGCATAAGTTGTTGGTGCATACAGGTGATAGTATATTTAGGCTTTGTGCTTGACAAAAGAAAACGCTAGTTTCATTTCGTCTTTATTAAGCCCATTGTCGTGGTGGTGGCACGGCAGATGCCATGGGTAGGCTAAAGTATGGGGCCTATGGATGCTAGAGGGACCTGGGGAGGGAAGATGTAGTTGATTCTACACACAGAAGACTAAGGTAAAGATCTTTATTTCTCCTTCCTTGGGCTACAAGTGCTCCTTGAGCTATTTACAAGTAGAGAGGAAGAACTTTACCAGCCTAACGGTACTAAATGAGCCGATGCCCTTCTCAGGGTCCAAGCCTCCCCTTATAAAGGAGAGCCATGGGTTCCTCTAGGGCTGACGTGGCAAGCATATTCGAGGAATATGCTTGTCCCAATATAGTAACTCGGCGGCCTCCTTTTCGTGTCGCCCTTCTAATGACGGCAAGGTTCCAGAGGGCCCCTCCTGCGTGCCTCGGGCTTCAGGACTGTCATCTCCGTGACCTACTTCTGCCCCTCTGTCGCTCTGCGCCTTTGTCCTTTGTGCTTGGCACTGCTCAGATTCTCCCTAGCCTGTGACTAGAGTTTGACTTTAGGCTTCTCCTTCTCCTGCAAGCTTCGTATCATTCGGCCCTTCCTCGCATAACTCGGCTCGTCCTTCACCTGCATTAAGACTACTCGGGCTAACCCAGCCGACTTACGCAGTATTTCGGCCGGGTAATGCCTTGCTATTATCATAAGGTTCCTGCTCTTTTATATCTCGGCCGACCTCTACAGGATTCGGCCGACTTAGACTGTAACTCGGAAACTGGACGGGGAACGTCCTTTCGTCTTTCCCCGTCTTTACCCTATCTGAGGTCACCTCCCCAACATTAGTCCCCGAAGCTGGTATGGCCCTGCCAATAACTTCGGCCGGGCCGTATCAATTTCATGATATTCGTTTCCCATTGTTTTCGAGTTATCTTTTCCTTGTTCGAGGTATCAGCATATCTTCTCGCGTACACCTCGTCCTACGTGTCATACTCATCATTGTTTCTCTAGTTTTTTGTCGCGTCGGCGCTGCGACGCCTCGCGTACCATTTCCGTCAGGGATCTTGGCCTTCTATTTCATCGTGTGGTCGTTGGTGCGGTTCCACTTAGCGGCGTGCGGTCGTGCCGCGTACACGATCTACACAGATAACCGCCACACCCACGATCCCACTACCTCTCAAGCGGCGCGGTTATAAAGAGGGGCACGGGGCTAGGGGATTCACTTTCCCCCTCCGCTTACTGGTGCCCTTCTTCTTCCTCTCGCCTCCACGCCCGTTCGTGCCTCCGCCGCCATGCGCCCATCTGGGTCTTTGACGGCAAGGCTTCCGCCGCACTGCTCCGTCGACCTCTTCTCCGTTCGCTTGCTCCGGCGGTGTCGCTGGTGAGTTTATCCGGTCTTAACGCCTAGGCTTTCCTCTAGACATCTTTGCTTTTCTTTAGTTCTGGCGCGGTGGTTCCTTCTCTGCTCCGCCGCCGTTTTCGCGTAGAACCACGACGGGGCCTTGCAGTTCTAGGTTTCCCTCCGCCGCTATTTCTTCCTCCGTAAGTTCTTCCGGCGACCTCATGTCGAGCTCCGTCAGCGGTGCGCTCATTGAGGACGACGATGCTGCATCTGGGCCCGAGCGGGGCTCGTGGCAGGGCTCTTCCATCACCCGCTGAGAGGTTGAGTGGCTAATCCAAACTCGCCGGATTCCTGCCGAGGTATCCTGTCGCTTACCCGGCAGCGAATCGTCTCCAGTTCTTAGGGAGGGCGAGTACGTCGTCTTCATGTCACATTTCGCTCGCGGGTTTGGTCTCCCCCTCAACGATTTCGCCAGGGAATTCCTTGATTACTTCGGCCTGCAGCCACATCATCTGCCTGCTAATGCCATTGCCTCTCTTTCTGCCTTCATCTCTGCCTCGGAGGGATACTTCGGCCTATGGCCGTCTGTGCATGTTTGGTCAAAGTTTTTCTAGATTCGATCCAACGTCGTCCCAGACAAATCTCTTCAACCCTCCGAGAAGTTGCTTACCCAATGTGGTGCCGCGTCAATCACACCTCGGAGGAAATCCGAATTTCCTCGCGTTGCAGGTTTAGAATCATGCAAGAAGTGGCATAAGTCGTTCTTTTATGTCAAGAACTCTGGGAATGAGGATAGGATTCGGCTCCCTGCTTTTTCCATTGGCACTCCTTCCAAGAAGAACTGGACCTATAATCCGAGGAAGAGTCATGCTCTGGCCGAGGCTTTTGAGATTCGGCTGAAGGAACTGATCCGCTCCGGGCTACACGGCGAGGATCTGATGACTACCTTCGTCAGCAGCCGGATCTGCCCATTCCAGAAACACACACACAAACTCTGCTATATGAGCGGTCCTCTCGATCCCAACCGAGTCTCGACGGTGGAGCTGGACAATTATCTTATCTTCAAGCGCGTCCGGGCTATCTTTAAGACGGAGATGCCAGAGGAATGGGCCTGGGGATTGAAGTCGTTCACCCGCGAGCATCCCCCTCCCAGAGTAAGTTCTTGCAGTCATGTTTTACCTTTTAATCGTATCTGTGTTTTCTCTTGTTAATTTTTCTCTTTCTTGTCCTGCAGAGGTTTGAAGAGCAGAAGGTTGAGGATGCCGAGGTTCTGTCCCTCCCGTGGCCCGCGGATCGGAACACTCTGGACAGTGGGGAGCCGGACTCGGAAGAGTTCGTTCCCAAGTCGGATCTTGCTCCGGCTCGCGCCCGTGGCAAGACCCCGGCCCACGAGGAGGAAGGTGATTCGGACGAGGTTCAAGTTCTTGAGGTAGTTTCCGCAATGCCAATTTCTTATGCATTTCCAGCCTCTACTTTCTCAGCTAATCCGTCCGGTCAGGTTCACAACGCCGAGCCTCTCGCCTCCCGATCTCCTGTTACTTCGGGGAAACGTAGCGCTCCAGTCGGTGCCTCGGAAGCCGTTCCCAAGAAACGGATAAAGAGATCTGCCCCGCACCCCCCTAAGCGCAAAACTATGCCCGGGGTTACTGGGTGAGTTGCTTTTTATTTGTATTTCTTGTTTCTCTCTTTCTGCTTTTTGACCTGATATTCTTGTCTTTGCAGGGCTCCTCTTTCTGTTAAGCCCAGCGGTCCTAGCATGACGAGTCATACGACTCGGCCGCTTTCTCCTCCGCCTCCTGAGGATACCAGAGTTACGAGTCCTGCTCGCGCTGGTTCTCCTCCTGCTCCGAATCAGACGCCACCTCGCCAGGATGCGCCTGAGATTTCTACTGTTGATGTCGATACAACTCGGTCAGTAGATATTTCTACTGAGCCTGCTGTCTCCTCCGTGAACCCTGAAGTTTCGCCTGAGGTCCCTTTGACCCCCACAACCCTTGCTGCTACTCCGATTTCAGCCGAGGATACCAATATCTCGGCGCCCTCAGACACCGTAATTCCTCCGGCTCCTAAAGATGTCATTCCAAGTGCCGAGGTAACGGCTCCTGCCGACGCCTCTCCTAAGGCAAGAAAGATCGTCGTTATCAAGCCTCCGTCCTCTCAGAAAGGACTTGCCAGCTCATCTCAGCCTACAATTGCTGATGCGCTACGCAAGGGGGCTTCCACTGCCAAGAGCACTGTTACCCCGGCTGCTGATACACAGCTTGCTCTCCACAAGAGTCCCGCGGCGGTGGTGGCTACCCAACATGTCCGAGGTAAAGTTCTGACTCGCACGAAAAGTGGGAACAGTCTCGGCTCATTGGTCGAGTATGCCAACAATTGGAACGCTGCCGATCAGCTCGAGGGTAATCCAAGCAGCTAGCCGTTTCAACTCTCCGATATCAGTAGCCACCTACATCTGGCTGCCAAGATCGTTCTTGACAGTGACAAGATGAATGAGGTAATTGTTTTTATGGAATTTTGATTAGTCCTCCGGATGCTATTATATATACTCTAGTCCCCGAAGCTTGCAACCGAATAACTTGTTATTCGTTTGGAAGTTTTATAATGCTTTACTTAGTTCAGTTTTTTGTTAGAGTTCGAATATCCAGCCACTTAGATCCGAATTGAGCTTTGCTTGATTCGGATATGTCTGAGCTTTGAATATCCAGCCAGCTAGATCCGAATTAAGCTTTGCTTGATTCGGATCTGCCTGAGGTTCGAATATCCAGCCACCTAGATCCGAATTGAGATTTGCTTGATTCGGATCTGTCTAAGCTTTGAATATCCAGCCACCTAGATCCGAATTAAGCTTTGCTTGATTCGGATCTGTCGTATGTTTGAATATCTTATTGCTATTTGTTCTGTTGCTTAGGTTGCGCATGATCGGCGTACCGCCGAATTCCAAAGGCTGCTCTTTGCCCATAAAAAGTTGCAAGATAAGTACGAGAAGGTCATTCCCGTGGTGAAGAAAGCTGGTAAGTTAACGAGCTTTCGCATTATTCTTAAAATTCTTATTGCTTTGGAAGTGGGGTGTTAGCTGACTTTGCTGGTGAATAGGTAATATCAACAATCTTAATATTCGTCTTGAAAAGAAAGTCAAGGCCCTGGAAGGTTAGTTACTCTTTTTCTTTTACGCATATCTATGTGAAATATGCACCGGGTTTCTCTTAACCCTTCTGGCTTCGGTATAGCCGAGTTACAAACTTTTGCAGCGTCACACCAAGAATGCATACCCATGCCTGATATGATGCTGCATTTTTAGAACAAGCCGCCACTCACTCGGTGCAGCTGAAAGATAAAGATGACGAGATAACTCGCTTGCGCGCCGAGGTGGAGTCCCTCAATCTTTCTCAGAAGTCTGAGTTAGAAAAAGTCGACCAGGAGTTCTCCGAGGAGAAGAATCGGCTAGCTCTGCAATTGCAAAAAAATAAAGAGCTCCTCGCGGCTGCCGAACTGAAGACACGGGGGATGAGCGAGGAGATCACTCGCTTTGAGAAAAGCAAGAGTGACTGGGCTAAAGATCTTCAGATAATGCTGAGCTATATTCACCGTAAGCTTCTGACCGCAGTCGAGTTATCTTTTTCCCTTTCTTACTGTTGACTGACGCACTTTTGTGTTGCGCAGACCATTTTCCAGAAGCTAAGCCCGTGAGCTCTAAAGCGGTGATTAATGCTCGTGTGCGCCAAGGCGTTCCTGCTGATGCGAACTCAGAATACTCGATGGAAGATTTCTTGGTTGCTGTTGGCGCTTCTGTTGGTTCGATGAAGATTATGGGCAGGGATTTGGTGCAGGCAGCTATCCGGGCCTACCATGTCCTCTGGCCGAATACTTCTGGGACTCCTGATATTGATGAGGTCAAAGTATTGGTGGAAAGATTAATGGCATCTCAGAGATAGCTAAGTCTTTGGAGGGAATCCGCCGGACGAGCTGGTGCTGATATGGCTCTCACAGTCATTATGTCATGGTATGAGGATATCTCCCTTGATACCCTGATAAACTTGCGCACTGGTTCCCGTTGGGTTGAGGACCCAGACTTCGTCGCTCTCCAGCAAGCTCGTGCCTTCCAGCTTGTTGAGTATGCAGACGTGCATAACTGGAATGAAGGGCCGAGTTTCCTTCCTAACCCGGAAGACGAGGTCAAAGTTGAGGATGCCTCTGATGATAACTCAGCCGAACAGGGCGAAGATGAGGGTGACTCGGCTACTTCTGGTGATTCCAATTCGAGCTCGGATGGTAATGGCGACGCGCGATCCTCCTCCAAGGGCACTGGGCATTCCAGAGCGCAAGCTGACGTTTCTCAACAACCTCAGGCTTCCCCCGAAGTCGCTCTTGGGTCTGTGGAGGGCGAGGCAACTTCAGCCGAAGTACCACCTACCTCGGAGTGCCCGGCTCCTGATCAAGTCGTTGCCTCTCCAGTTAAAAAACTCTAAGTCATTTCTTATCCCCGGTATGCCGGGCGTATGATGTGTGTCAAACATTTGTCCGTCTTTTTCTGCGGTATGAACCTCTTTTGCCTGTTGCCGCTAAGGCACTCGTGGTTGTAATCTTTATCACTTTGTTTAAACTAATCTTTGTTCGTCTGAATCTTTGCTTTGATAGCCTTCCATTTCTTGAATTTGGAGTGTATGTTTGCCTTTGCCCTACCATGGTTCGGCGCTCAATATTGCCTGACTTTGATAAACTTCATAACTTGACCACTGTGTTTTGGACTGTTAATCTGGGTGTAAATCTCGAAGGCCGTATTTGGGGAGAGTGAAATAGCATCACTCTGGGTGCCGAAGTTTGATACTCACTCTTGTAACATGGGATATCCATACTTAGAAATAATATAGGGTAGTCCCCGAGCCACTGCTTAAGGCATCGAGGTTTAATACATAAACCCAAACTTAGAAACAATATAGGGCAGTCCCCGAGTCACTGCTCAAGGTGCCGAGGTTTAATACATAACACAAAATTAAAAACAATATATGGCAGTCCCCGAGCCACTACTCTGGGCGCCGAGGTTCGATACATAAACCAAACTTAGAGACAATATAGGGCAGTCCTCGAGTCACTGCTCAAGGTGCCGAGGTTTGATACATAGCACAAAATCAAAAACAACATATGGCAAGCCCCGAGCCACTGCTCAAGGTACCGAGGTTTAATACATAAGCCAAACTTAGAAACAATACAGGGCAGTCCCCGAGTCACTGCTCAAGGTGCCGAGGTTTAATACATAACGCAAAATCAAAAACAACATATGGCAGTCCTCGAGTCACTGCTCTGGGCGCCGAGGTTCGATACATAGCTGATGCTCTGTCCTGAAGCGTCACTTTATGATGTGTGGTAGATTACTCCTATGAGTAAAATGGACGAAGTAAAGCTACGTTCCATGGTCTTTTCGATTCTTCGCCGGCTTTGTCTGCCTTGTTCTTTCCTGGTGACTGAGCATCGATTAAGTAATACGCATCATTGTGCAATGCCTTGCTCACGATGAATGGTCCTTCCCATGGGGGCGACAGTTTGTGCATGCCGGCCGTGCGTTGCACCAGCCGGAGAAACAAATCTACTTCTTTAAACACTCTTGGATTCACCTTCTTGCCGTGATATCGTCGCAAGTCCTGCTGATAGATAGCTGATCTTGATAGCGCCATCATTGGATCGACATCATCTTGCCGAGCTACTTCATTTACTTCAGCGGTTGTATACTGGGTAACCCTTGGTGAGTCATGTATTATGTCGCCTGGAAGCACAGCTTCTGCCCCATACACTAGAAAAAATGGTGTATAACCTGTTGATCTGTTTGGGGTAGTCCTGAAGCTCCATAGTACTGCTGGTAGTTCCTCAATCCAACATCCTGCCGACCTTTGCAGCGGTTCGACGAGTCGTGGTTTTATTCCGGACAATACTAGTTCATTAGATCTTTCTACTTGCCCATTGGATGCTGGGTGAGCCACAGAGGCGACATCTAGTCTTATGTGCTTTTCTTGACAGAATCTAGCGAAAGCTCCTTCTGCAAATTTTGTACCGTTGTCTGTAATAACACTGTGTGGGTAACCATATCTTAAGATAATATCTTTGAGGAGTTTCACTGTTGTGGGCCCATCACACTTCTTTATTGGTTTTACTTCAATCCATTTTGTGAATTTGTCAACCATGACTAAGATGTGGGTCATCCCACCTCGGGCCGGCTTAAATGGTCCCACCATATCTAAGCACCATACAGAGAATGGCCAAGTAATTGGTATCGTTTTTAACTCGGACGATGGCATATGTATCTTGCTGGCATACCTCTGGCAACCATTACATTTTTCGACCAGTTCTTTGGCCTCTTTCGACGCTGTTGGCCAATAAAACCCATGCATGAATGCTTTGGCCACTAAAGCTCTGGATGAGGCGTGATGACCGCATTCTCCTTGATGTATATCTAGGAGGATCTCCTGGCCTTCCGCCGAGCTCACACATCTTTGCAACACGCTTGTGATGCTCCTTTTATACAGCTCATTGTTTATGATTGTATAAGCTTTAGCTCTTCTCACTGTCTGTCTTGCCAATATCTCGTTATTCGGCAAAATCGCATCTTTAAGGAAAGAGAATATGGGTTTTGCCCATGTTGGTGTGATTTTTTCTGGTGTAATATCACTATCAATTTCCATTTTTTTGCCGACATAACTACCTCGGAGTTCTCCATATTCATCCTTGCATCAGCCGGCTTCATTTTCAGAAATTCCGGGTTACATTCCTTTTCAACTTCCATCGGCACATTATCTTCTCTTGATTTTGCCGTAATAAAGATGGATTCGGACTCTGGAGACGGTGTTATTGATGGCTTCCTCAGGTGCTCTAGGGCGATACCTGGGGGAATTGACTGTCTGGTTGATCCGAGTTTTGACAATGTGTCTGCGGCGTCGTTTTCTGCCCGAGGTATATGATTAAATTCACATCCATCGAAGTATCCACTGAGTTTTTGCACATGAAACCTATACAAGGCCATATTGTCATCTAACGCATCCCAATTGCCTGATACTTGCTGTACTACTAGATTTGAATCTCCATAGCACAAGATTCGGCTTATGCCAATCTCTTTCGCCACCTTCAATTCATGGACGAGTGCTTCATATTCGGCTACATTGTTTGATGCGGCAAAATGTATTTGCAACACATATCTCAACTGATCTCTTTTTGGCGAGGTTAACACTATCCCTGCCCCCAAACCATTTCTTAGTTTGGAACCGTCGAAGTACATCGTCCAATAATTCGGGTCTGGCAATGGTGGCTCATATTGTACCTCGGCCCAATCTACGAAGAAGTCGGCCACAGCCTGAGATTTGATTGCATCTCGCCTATCGAATTGCGGAGCATAAGGTGACAATTCAATTGCCCATTTTGCTATTCGGCCACTTGCATCTTTGTTGCTCAATATGTCGGCTATGGGTGCTTCACAGATCACTTTGATGGGGTGCTCTTCGAAGTAATGTTTAAGTTTCTTCGCTGACATGTACACCCCATATGCCATCTTCTGATAATGTGGGTAATTTTGTTTTGAGGATGATAGTACCTCGCTTAGGTAATACACCGGCCTTTGTACTGACTTATCATCTTCAATTCGCTCCACCACGATCACAGCGCTCACTACTCTATTCGTGGCGGCTATGTAAAGTAACATAGGCTCTTTTGACAATGGAGACGCCAAGACTGGCGCTGTGACCAACATCTTTTTCAATTCATGGAATGCATTGTCTGCTTGTGGTGTCCAAATGAACTTATCAGATTTTTTCATCAATTGATAAAGTGGTAGTGCTTTCTCTCTCAGCCGACATACAAATCGGCTAAGCGAGGCTAAGCAACATGTGAACTTCTGTACGTCATTTAGACATCTCGCCAATTCCATCCTTTCCACTGCTTTTATCTTAGTTGGGTTGGCCTCTATACCTCGGCTAGATACGAGAAAACCGAGCAGTTTTCCCGCAGGGACACCGAAAGTGCTTTTTTCCGGGTTAAGTTTCATTCGGAACCTTCTCAGGTTCGCGAAAGTCTGTCGTATATCATCCAATAGCGTTTTGCTTTCTTTGGTTTTGATAACCACATCATCTACATACACTTGTACATTCTTTCCTATCTGGTCATGTAGACATTTTTGCATACATCTCTGATACGTTGCCCCGCGTTACGCAGGCCGAATGGCATGGTGCGATAGCAATAAGCCCCATACGGGGTAATAAACGCAGTCTTTATTTGATCGGCCGGATTTAACGGTACCTGGTGGAAACCAGAATACGCGTCTACAAATGACAATAGCTCACAACCAGCGGTCGAATCAATGACTTGGTCTATTCTAGGTAAAGGAAAAGGATCTTTTGGACACGCCTTGTTCAGGTTCGTGTAATCGATACACATTCGCCATACAATGGCTACATTTGGATCATCCTTCTTCTTTTTCACTAGCACCGGGTTCGATAGCCAATCCGGATACAGCACCTCCATGATGAACCCGGCCGCAAGGAGCCGAGCTATTTCATCCCCTATTATTTTTCTCCTGTCTTCGGCGAAGCGGCGGAGTGGTTGCTTCACCGGCCTTGCTCCTGGCCTTACATTCAGAGAGTGCTCAGCCAACTCCCTCGGCACACCTTGTAGATCCTGAGTTGACCATGCAAAGATATCCCGATTCTCACGGAGGAAGTTGGTGAGCTCGCTTTCCTATTTAGCATCTAGGCCGGCACCAATGGTGACGGTGCGCTCTGGGAACTGCTCATCTATCTGGAACTTTTTTGTTTCTTTAGTTGGCTGAAAGGAGACACTTCCATGCGGGTTGGCTAATGCCGGCATATTCAGTTGTGTCGACTGAGCGAGGGCCGCTACCTCCTGAATCCTTCTTTTTTCTCTTGCTATTACCAATGACTCGGCCAGATTTGATCCGGCTGAAGCACATTCCATTGACTTCCTGTAATCTCCTGCTACTATTATCACCCCTTGTGGTCCGGGTAACTTCATTTTTAGGTAAGTTGTGTGGCAGCTGCCCATGAATTTGGCCAATGCTGGCCGTCCGAGTAGAGCATGATAGCAACTCTCTAGATCCACCACTTCAAACTCTAAATTTTCTGCTCTGCAGTTATCTCTTGTGCCGAATAACACATCCACTCGAACCTTCCAATGGGTTCGCATGAAAGCCCTGGTACTATCCCATGGAATGTGGTCCTTGTGGATTGCAGCATGTTCTGCGATATTCCGAGTTTATGCATTGTATCTTTGTACATGATATTGATACTGCTCCCATTGTCAATGAGTACCTTTGAAAATTTCACATTAATGCCTGGTCCGACAAATGTCGGATCTAACACGAGTGCATACGACCTTGGACTCGGCATTATCTTGGGGTGATCCTTTATGCTCCAAGTTATTTCTTGATCCGACCAAGGCACATATCTTGGTACTGCCGGCATAACTGCATTTACTTCCATATGTCGGCGCTGTACACTCCGCTTGTCTTGCCGTTCTGTTGTGAACATGCAATATGATTGATGATGTTCTCTGTAATCATTGCATCCATTACTTCCTGGATTTGTCCTTCCACCCGGACCTTGGTTTATCACTTGATGCACCGCATCTCTCCGGTCCGAGTTTTCATACCTCGGGGGAGGAGGCCGTAACATCAGTTGCTGTGCATTTGCTCCAGTCAACTGTGGCTGATGCTGCTGATGTGCCTGGAGAGGCGCTGCCTGTATGCCGGCGGGGTTACCCATCACATTTTTCATCCATGCACATTGGCGGGTTGTATGGTTGGCCGGCCTCGCCGGGTTTGACGTGTGAAATTTACACGGCTGATCTAACATAGACTCAAACGTGTACTTTGGCCTCTCCTGCCATTGCTTCTTTTGCTCTGGTGTCCACTATCTTTTCCCTTCATTCCTTGGTGTCCATTGCTGAGGACCATTCTTTTGTCGCTGACTATTTCCGTGACTCGATTGATCTTGCACTACTGCTGCCACCTGAGTTGAACCATATCTATAATCCGGTCTTTCTTCTCTTCTTCTTCCTCTGAAGTCATTGCACCTAGATGACCCGGCCACATCTCTTGCATATTGATATTGATGTTCCCGATGATCTGCCGACATTAATTCTGGTTGCGTCGGATCTCCCAATGCGTAGGAATCCGCTATTATGATGGTTTCTGCCAATGTGGTTCGCATATCTCTTTGCAGTCGTTGCCATAATATACTGGCATAGCGACATCCTTGGGCGAACCAAGCTATTGCCTGTGATTCTATAACTCCCTCGCACGAATTTCTCAGGTTACACCACCGAGTTAAGAATTCTCTATCTGTCTCATTCGGCCTCTGCTTGCACATGGCTAACTGCTGCGGCCTGTTTGGCATTTTGTATGTACTGGTGAAGTTGCTAACGAACATTTCTTCAAAGTCCAACCAAAAGTTGATGCTGCCCGCCGGCAGGTTATTCAACCATACTCTAGCTGGTCCTTCCAACATTTGCGGGACGTATCGTACTGCCCATTGTAAGTTTCCACCTGCTATTACAGCAGTGGCATAATCGATCAACCAATCTTGTGGTTTGGTGCTCCCATTATATGTTTTTGTGCCTCTTGCCAGCTGAAAATTCGGCATAGGCGGTTCGCCCATGATCCGTGGTCCGAAGCATGTCGGACCCGGTGGACCCTGTTCTTCTAGCAACTCGGACCGGTATAGTCGGTCTAACTTTACTCTGGCATCACTTGACGGCAAATCTCTGTACAGAATTCTCTCCTGCATTCCATAGTGGTTATTTCCACCATGAATCGCATATTCCATCTCGGAATAACCATCATTGTACCTTTCATTCACCTGATTGTGGCGAGCTGGTCTCGCTTCTCTTTCCTGCCGAGGTTCATGTCTCGGTTGCGGGTTGGGTGGCGGTTCTCTCCTTCCTTCGACCGGGATATTGTTCTCGTGATTCCCTCTTCCGGGTTCTCCTCTTTCGAGATCTCCATTGCCTCGGCTTCCGCTACCTTTTTCGGCACGGCCAGGGTTTCTCTCGCCACTGTTACCTCGGCTTCCATTGCCTCTTTTCTCATTTGCTTTTCTGGCTATCGCCGGATCATATGGAACAATTTGCTTATTTCTCTTTCCTGAAGTTACCGCTTTGTCCTTTCGTGCATTGTTTCCGGGTGAAGATGCTGCTGCCACAGATAAGGCAGGTGCTGCACCAGCCGACCGAACCATTCGCGAGGTGTAACTACCTCGGTGAATTACGCTCCTAGATACAAGCCTGGATGAACGGTAGTGGTTGAAATAGTACGGTGGGGCCCCAAAAGCCACTCACGGGTAGACCTTTCGGCCGTCCCAACCACTTCCAATTCATCGGGACCTGTACGGGTGGCGTAATCGGCAGGCGAAGGGATCAACTACATACACAAATGAGTATGTATGCAAGCCACCATACAAAAGTACATCAGAGCCATTCCATCTAGAAAGAAAGGAAATAGAGCAACGCCATACGGCAAGATTCAAATGACCTAGATAGATATAATATTTTAGGATAATTCCTCATACATCACACATCAGAGTATCAAGCGGAAGCGGCAAAACAAAGTCCGAGTACGGATAAGAGGCAAATCGGCATAAGATGCCATTGAAATAAGCACATCCCGCCCACAGATCTCACGGATCCCCGTTCCCGTAATCTCTACACCGAACGATCGTTGCCCACATCATCAGCCTCTTCCACCCAGTATCCGTCCTGCGAGTGTACCTGTTCATCTGAACCAATAATTTATCGTGTGAGACCCTAAGGGTACTCAGCAAGTCTTAATGCCTCTAAAGGGGACACAACCTGGGGTGACGCAATTGCAGCGAAAGATAAACCCTAACAGTTCTATAGATAATCGCTAACCATCCGCCTAACCAAAATAGACGGATGTCCGTGAATTAATGACAACAGTTATAACAGTAATAACCACAGATCCATCCTCCTCCCCGCTTACCAACGAGGAAGCGGACGAACAACCCCCCATCCGTTGGCAATTTTATTAACCATTCCATGAGTGTTGCACTATTTACTAGTCATTTGCTTAGTCAGATTAAACGGTACTTTAGTTATACTTGTCTATGATCGAGAAACTGTGCTCCAAGTCGTCCATAACCGCGGACACGGCTTTCAGAAAGTTTTACCCTGCAGGGGTGCACAAATAGCAACACACACTCGATCAACCTCGGAAAAACCAAATCAAAACCCAACGAGGCCTTCACGACAAAGCAATCACAAGGTTCAGAAATATTTCAGGGGGCCACCCCTTGGAGTACACCCGCAACGAAGCTAGCTGACTCCGAGACGGACCCGAGGTTTGGGTGGACAGCTGTGAACGATTGGGAACCCAAAACTGAGCTTGTCGACACCGCGGAATCGTGTCTCGATCCTAAACAGTACAGTGTGCTCCTCGCACAATCGTAATAAAGCAGTAAAGCATGGCATAAGTACAGGATCGTAAACAAAACCTCAAACTAGTTTGTGGCCCCAAGAAATAAGACTGAATCAAGCTCTGGCTCAGGGGGGTCCCATAAGCCTCCCGGATGTGGATAGCGCGAATATTCAAGGAACAGGTTTCAAGTACTCGGGGTCCTACGGGACACAAGTGAGCAGGAAAAACCAAATAGCAGATATTGCTCACCGGTGCCACTTTCATTAGTTATCCCATTACTACTCAGGTTAAGTTGTTTAGGTACCTCGTTATCCAGAATACTCTCACATACCCTACACATGCTGTTCTACGACTCGCATGGCTCAAACAACTCCTGTAGTAATGGCTCATGGGATGGAGAAACAAGCTTGGTGGGGTTTGAAAGTAAAGGCTATGCAATACTTGGGATTCAATTTAATGCAATCGCGACTCAATGATGCAAGAATAAGATAGAGGCAATAGGTACTATATGTATGCAAGCATGTGGTAGTGCTTGCCTGGCAACTCAGTTGAAGCGAGAGACGGATCTGGGTAGTGCTCCTGGTTCTCTTGATATATCCCATGCTCAGTGTCTATTCGAAAAGAACCAAACAAACAAGGGCCAACATAAATAAAGTGCACAAGCATTGTAATAAAATGCGTCAAGCAAACAATCATGCCATGATGAATGATGCACAAGTTGCATGGCAATAAAGTAACATGGCATGGGTGAGGTGTAGAGTACAAGAAATAACATTTTTATTGAGTTTTGGTCACATTTTATTGTCATAATAGTTGCTGTATACTATATATTTATATGATGCATGCTTCAATTTAAGTCATGGATAGCATAAATAGAAAGGTCTCGTCGAGCTGATCGTTTTAGACATATCATTTGTTAAATTCGGAGTTATAAGTCAAAAGTTATTAATTAATTAAGTTAAGGGGCATTTTGATGTAATTTTACTCAACTTGAAATTTAAAGTGCCCAAATAATATTTTGAATAGCATATTTGAATTCCTCACATTTTTCTGATCTCAAAACATATATTGTTTATATTATTTGGTTTTATATTTTTAAAGTTATTTGAAAACAGATTTAATTTTGAATTTGAATTAATTTGAAAAAGGTTTAAATTAAAACAGAAATCAGAAAACATTTTAATACTCAGACAAACCTAGCCCTAGTCACAGACAGGTGGGGTCACAGGGCTGACTGGGCAACACGCGCGCAGGAGCTTTTCTCACTAGCACAGAGGCTAGCCCCTAAGGCCGACAGGTGGGGCCAGCGACTTGCAGGCCCACGCCGCAGCGGGTGCAACGTGCAGCGCCACGTGGACCAGCTGAGGACCGCGGGTCGATAACGCAAAAGCCTAGGAGCCTTTTTAGAAAAAGCCACCGACGCTGGCTGGTGGGGCTAAGGGACTGCGGGTTGAGCGGCAAAAAGCACAGGGGGGGTATGCGCAAAGTGGCCACGGCCCACTGTTTTTCTTCCTGGCTCTGCCTCTGACGCGCGCGGCGCGCGGCGTGGCGGGGCTGGGCTTCGAACCCGCGTCGCGGGCTGGCTAGCAGAGGCGGCTACCGCTGCGGTGGGGTGAGGTTGGTGACTGGAGTGCGCTGGGCTGCTAGAAGAGGCTATGCGCGTCGCGGGGCGGCCAGACACCAGCGAGCGGCGGCGCACAGAGAGCGCTCGACACATCTACCGGTGGGAACAGGGCAAGGCGGCGACGACGAGGTTGTCTGGGGGGTAGGTAGGCTCACCGAGAGGTCGTTGGAGGGCCTGGATCGGGTCGGGGAGCAGTCGTGCGACGGTGAGGCAGAGGAACGGCGAGCTAGGGCTTGTCGTCGGAGCGGCGCCGGCCTGGGGCTCCTGATCCTTCTCCTCCTCGACGGCGTGTACCGGGCGTTGCAGGGAAGCGGCCTCGACCTTGCCGACACGCTCCTGCTCACCTATGCCTCCTGGATCGCCGGAGATCGAGGGGGGCCGACGGTGGAGGTCGGCGTCGGTGGTTGATGGCGGTGGGGAGGGAGGAGAGACGAGGGCGTCACCCTGGGCGGATCTGGGGAGGGCAGAGGGGGCTGTGGGGTGTAGATAAGGACGGAGGGGTGAGGTGGTTGGCTTGGGGGAGGGGAAGGTGATAAAGGTGGCCTCGGTGCCACCTTTGTCCTTCCTCACGTGATCGGCCAGGGGCAGGGGTAGCTAGGCATGGGGATGGGGCTGCCAGGTAGGGCCAGGGAGGGGGAGCTCGGGGTGGGCAGGGGCAGGCTCGGTTAGAGGGGCCCCTAGGGCAGGGAGAGAAGAGAGGGAGAGAGGTAGGTTCGGGTCTAGGGTTGGACTTGGCAAGGGTGAGAGGTAGCTAGGGGGGGGTACGGTGGGACCAGCTAGGAGGGAGAGGAAGGCCGAGAGAGAGGGGTAGCTCGGGGGGTGCTGCTGGCAGAGATGGGGAGGGTAGGTCGAGAGAGAAAGAGAGGTAGCTAGGGGGTGTGATTAACTAGAGGGGTAGGTTTAGGGTTTGGATTAGGGGGGATCGGTTTAGGGTTTAAGGAAGAGATAAGATGAGAGGGAAAGAGAGGTACTCATGTTTAAGCACATGAAGGGCATCACATGATCAAGCACTAGGAGTGGTAGGGGCTAGAGAGAGGGGGGAGGGGTTTAAGGCTTGTACATGCCCACATGATCACATGTGCATGCATGGATGGGGGATGGTGATTAGGGTATAGCTAGAGGGGAGAGAGAGAGAGATGGAGGGTTTGGTGGGTTTAATAGATCAAGCATGATCCACACAAGCTCAACAAGATGGCCAAAAGGGGAAAAAGAAAAGAGGTGATCCATGCAAGCGAAACAATAAGATTCAAATGTCAAGTAAAAGGTGGTACTTGCATGGGCCATGCAAAAACATTAAATGCCATGTATCATCCTTGTGAAAACATAAATAATAAGCATGGCATTATTTATTTGCATCCTCACAAGATGGAGTAAGGCCCAAGCAAAAGAATGAAGGAAAAGTTCCATGTGGAGAGAATGAGGGGAACCATATTTGAATAAAGATGGGACATGCTAGTGTGTAGGTGCCACTAGATATTTTATAGTCCCAAAATATCCCAACATGATAATAACCCCAAAACAACCCATATGGAGACTAAGAAAAGGTTCCAATCACAAGGCATGCAAAGGTGGCCATGTGGCTCTCATATACCAATATTGTGAAAACAACATGGTGCATACATGGGAGCATGTGGAGCTAGAATTTGATCCATCCCAACCCACATGAGCTAGAGGTAAAACTCAAATAAAATGCCAAGCTCATATTAATTGGATGGTGGAATTATAAGGTGGTGAAGAAAGGTGGTGGAGTCAATAAAAGATATGCCCCCAACTCAACTTGGGCATTTAACAATATATCAAGAACCAAATACAATATCAAGAGGCAAATACAATTAATAATGCATATGATATAAGAACCAAAACAAAGAGGGTTTTGTATGATGCTCAAATGCAAGGTGGCATGATGACATGAGCATGATATGATGATGATGCAACAATTATATGTAGGAAGTGGCCCTTTTATTACTAGATCAAGTAGCATTACAGGTGTTAGACAACTGGGATGCTACAACTCTCCCCCACTAAACAGGAATCTCGCCCCGAGATTCTAGGAAGAAGAAGAAGACACAAAGAGGGTAGGATAGTTGGCACGGAGTTCATCTTCACGTTCCCAAGTGGCTTCATCAACAGAATGGTGCGACCACTGCACCTTGCAGAACTTGATGGACTTGTTGCGAGTCCTTCTTTCTGCGACTTCCAGGATTTTGGTGGGGTGTTCTTGATAAGACAGGTCTTCTTGGAGATCGATTAGCTCATGATCCACGGTCCTGCCGGGATCTTTGAAGCACTTCTTGAGCTGAGAGATGTGAAAAACATCATGGACTTTGAGTTTTTTCGGGAGCTCAAGGGCATAAGCAACTTCTCCTCTTCTACCACGAATCTTGAAAGGACTGATGTATCTAGGAGCCAGCTTTCCTTTGATACCAAAGCGGTGTGTGCCTTTCATGGGAGTGACACGAAGGTACACGAGATCACCAGGGGCATACACCATGTCCGTGTGCTTCCTGTCATAATTGCTCTTCTGACGACTTTGAGCAATCTTCAGGTTCTCAAGAATGATATGCACCTTCTCCTCCGCTTGAGCTACAATGTCAGGGCCAAACCAGATTCTTTCTCCTGCACCTGACCAACCAATCGGAGTTCTGCACTTGCGACCATAGAGAGCCTCAAATGGTGCCATCTTCAGACTCTTCTGGAAGCTGTTGTTGTAAGAGAATTCAGCATAAGGAAGACATTCCTCCCACTTCATGCCAAAAGAGATGACGCAAGCACGAAGCATATCCTCCAGAATCTGATTGATCCTTTCAACTTGTCCTTGCGACTGAGGGTGGTAAGCTGTGCTGAAGTTCAACTTTGTCCCCAAAGCATTTTGGAAACTTTCCCAGAACTTGGACGTGAAGATGCTTCCACGGTCTGAACTGATCTCAAGCAGAACCCCATACAGAGAGACAATTCTGTTGATATAGAGCTCAGCCAACTGAATTCCAGAAATTGTTTCCTTGACGGGGAAGAAATGAGCCACTTTAGAAAGCCTGTCGATGACAACAAAGATTGCATTGTTGCCCTTCTGCGACCTTGGAAAACCAGTGGTGAAATCCATCTCTACTTTTTCCCATTTCCATTCCGGAGGTTTCAATGGCTGTAGAAGACCGAAAGGTTTCTGATGGACAGCTTTCACTCTGCGGCAAACATCACACTCCGAGACATACTTGGCACAATATCGTTTCAAACCAGGCCACCAATACTGTGTTTTCAAGTCCATGTACATCTTTGTGCTGTCAGGATGGATAGATAGAACAGAATCATGCGCCTCCTTGAGAACTTGCTCTCTCAAACCCGGGTAGTTCGGAACAAACATCCGGTGTTCGAAGAAAAGCATGCCTTGATCATCTACGTGGAAGGACTCATACTTCGGAAGCTGAAGCTGGGAGGTGATCTTTCTGGTGTGCGGATCACCACGCTGACGAAAACGAATATTTTCTTCCAAGAGAGGAGTAGCCAAAAGGTTCGAGAGATGCCCTTGTTCCACAATTTCCAGGTTGAGCTGGCGGAATTCCTCGCACAAGAGAGGTTGCTGCTCTTCCATCATGAGGTTGTTGACATAAGCTTTGCGGCTGAGAGCATCGGCCATGACATTAGCTTTGCCCGGTGTGTAGTTGATGGTCAAATCAAAATCATTGATTGCTTCAATCCATCTCCTCTGCCGAATGTTAAGATCAGGCTGAGTGAAGATATACTTCAAACTCTTGTGGTCAGAAAAGATCTCACATCGGTTACCAAGCAAGTAGTGCCTCCATAGCTTCAAAGCAAAGACAACTGCTGCGAGCTCGAGGTCATGTGTGGGATAGTTGATCTCATGCGTCTTCAACTGTCGAGAGGCATAAGCAACCACTTGTTTCTCTTGCATAAGGACCGCACCCAATTCTTGCAAAGAGGCGTCACAGAATATCTGGAAAGGCTTAGATGTATCCGGAGGAACCAAGACTGGTGTGGAAGTGAGCTTCTCTTTGAGTGTCTCAAAACTTGCTTGACATGCAGGAGTCCAAAGGTATTTCTTGCCTTTCTTGAGGAGATCGGTAAGAGGCTTCGCTATCTTCGAGAAGTTCTGAACGAAGCGACGGCAATAACTAGCCAAACCAAGGAAACTCCGCACTTCTTTGACATTAACAGGAGGAAGCCATTCAACAATTGTCTTCACAGTTTCCGGGTTGACTGCAATGCCCTTGGCAGAGATGACATGACCAAGATAGGTTACTTCAGGCAGCCAAAACTCACACTTTGAGAACTTTGCATACAAGCGGTTCTCACGAAGCTTGTTTAGGACACACCGCAGGTGTTCTTCATGCTCTTCCTTGGACTTAGAATAGACCAGGATGTCATCCAGATAAACCACAACGAACTTATCAAGGTACTCCATGAAAACCGAGTTCATAAGCCTCGAGAAGGTAGCAGGTGCGTTGGTGAGACCGAAAGACATGACCGTGTACTCATATAGGCCATAGCGGGTGGTGAAAGCTGTTTTGGGCACATCTTCCTTGCGAATCTTGATTTGGTGATAACCACTTCTCAAGTCCAGCTTAGAGAACACCACAGCTCCAGCTAGCTGATCTAAGAGATCATTAATCCGCGGGAGGGGATATTTTTTCTTGATGGTTTTAGCATTGAGAGCCCGATAGTCAACACAAAGTCTATCAGTCCTGTCACGCTTCTTCACAAAGATTGTTGGGCTACCCCAAGAAGAAGTACTGTGTTGAATGAAACCCAACTTCTCTTGTTCATCAAGTTGACGTTTGAGTTCAGCCAACTCAGAAGGACCCATTTTATAAGGCCGCTTGGAGATAGGAGTCGTTCCAGGTTCAAGCTCAATTACAAACTCAACCTCACGATCCGGAGGCATACCCGGCAACTCTTCAGGAAAAACATCCGGAAACTCACAGACCACTGGGACTCTCTGAATAGCTTCCATAGCATCATCATTCAGAGCCGCCAAAGAGAAAAGCTGGACAGCAGGAGTCAGGCTTGGAGAAAAGACTATATGGCCTTCAGGAATCTTCAGAGAAACCGAGCGTTCAGCACAATCAATCACAGCTGCATTTGCTGTTAACCAATCCATGCCCAAGATGACATCAATGTCAGAATTGCCCAGAACAATTAAGGATGCCGAGAACAAAGAGCCACCAATCTCAATTTGATTGCCATGGCTGATATGAACAGCCCTCATGTTTGATCCAGGAGAAAGGACCATTAACCGCTTGAGGAGAGGAACCAAGACTAACTCATTCTCATTTGCAAACTTGTGAGAAACAAAAGAATGCGATGCACCAGAATCAAACAAAACTCATGCAGGGACTGAGTTAACGGAAAGCATACCCATCACAACTCCAGGTGCATGCTCAGCTTGAGCGGCGTTGACACAGTTGGCACGAGCAACAGTAGACCCGGGCTTGGTGTTGATGTTGAGAGCCCGAGGTGGTGGTGCACGAACCGAAGGAGAGCTTGCTGCAGATCTTGGCGGGGGTGGAGGAAGAGCTTTGTTCTTCAACGGACAGTTCCAGTTCAGATGTCCAGGATCTCCACACGTGAAGCAAGCACCAGGTGGACGTGGAGCAACGTAGCCAGGGACTCCGCCAGGCACTCCAGGGTAGTGGTGGTTGTAGCCCCTGGGAGCAGCAGTGATGGAGTTTAGTGGCCTTGACGCGTAGCTTGCAGGTCTTGGTGAAGCCGGGAGCGACGGTGGGGTGTTAGGAACCCAGACACGCCGCTTAGAAGGAGCTGCCATAACTGAAGAGCTTGATGCATCCCGGTTGTGTTTCTTGGACTCCTCAAACACTTGCCTGCTTGCTTCCTATTGCAAAGCTGTGTGCTGTAATTCCAGGAAAGATGCCGGCCTTGCATGTGTGATTGCATATTTGATCGATGCATTGAGCCCTTGCCGGAACCTCTTTTGTTTCTTCTTGTCATCTGAGATCTCATCACCACCATAACGAGAGAGTTTCATGAAGTTCCTGATGTAGGTGTTGACATTATCATTTCCCTGCTTGAGGTTGAGAAAGACTTCCTTCATCCTTTCCATGACAATCTCTGACAGGAATTGCTCTTTGAAAGCTCCAGAGAACTGTTCCCAAGTAGGCTGAAAACCAGTGCATCTTGCCTTCAGATAATTCTCCCACCAGAGAGCTGCATCCCCCTTCAGAAGGTGAGTAGCACAGTTTACCCACTCTTGCTCAGGAACATCAGCAGTCTCGAGTAGCCTTGACATCTCACGCAACCAATCATCCGCATCCAGTGGTTGATCAGAAACATCAAATTGGCGTGGGTTGAACTTCAGGAAGCTTTTGATGTCGCCCCGCTTGGGAGGTGGAGGGAGTGGAGCAAACTCATTTCTCCTGACACTTTCTTCCAACCGCTGCTGGTTCTGCTGCATTGCTGCCAAGGCATTGGCTATGTTTGACAACGCGTCCCCCAATTCCGGTGGTATGTCTTCATCTGAACGGCGTGGTGGAGCCATCCTGAGATTGATATAAAACACAAGTCAGTACTATAATGGAGAATAATAATAATCCAAAATAGTACCAAGATGGAATTAACCAAGATTAAAGGATACAATTTACTAAGATGATATTAAAATATCAACAAAGTTCAAAGCACCTAAAAGATATTAAGCATATCGCACATGACTGAAAAGGAGTGTGGTACACAAATATATCAAAGAAAAATTTTCCACAAATTTCGGCATTAAAATACCAATAGATACGCAAAATTACTTAACGAATCAAGATTAGTGACTCTACCAATTCAATATACAAAAGCGAATGATAAGAGTAGTGGTATGGTCGCGACTCTATCCCGCACTCAAATCATTACTCCGCACATGAACAAGTGGAACACATATCCTAACCCCTTCTTCTCACGTTGAACCTAAAGATTAGTAACTACGGAAACGAACACCCCAAACAAGATAACGTCGGATAACAAAGAGTAAGACAGATCGCGTCGGTTTGCAAAAGCCTGTCGGTATGGAATGTACCAACAGTTGATAACCAAAAGGCTGATTAGACAACAACTTGGATGCAACAGATAGACAAAGAATTACACACACACACACACACACACACACACACAACCTATGGTACTACGGAAACCCAGAACACGTGAATCCTATTTTGAATTTTTAGAAGAGGATTGAAAACGTTACACTTCCTTACCAGAAAAGGGTGGGTGGGTGGTTAAGAAGAAAAATGGAAGCAGTCCTACTCTCACGTTTTGTTTTTCCCTAGTATACATAACTACCAAAAATATTTGCTAGACTGACAACGACCGTTTGGCTGAGACCCTGAAGGTCGGGATGGCTCTGATACCAATTGTAACTACCTTGGTGAATTACGCTCCTAGATACAAGCCTGGATGAACGGTAGTGGTTGAAATAGTACGGTGGGGCCCCAAAAGCCACTCATGGGTAGACCTTTCGGCCGTCCCAACCACTTCCAATTCATCGGGACCTATACGGGCGGCGTAATCGGCAGGCGAAGGGATCAACTACATACACAAATGAGTATGTATGCAAGCCACCATACAAAAGTACATCAGAGCCATTCCATCTAGAAAGAAAGGAAATAGAGCAACGCCATACGGCAAGATTCAAATGACCTAGATAGATATAATATTTTAGGATAATTCCTCATACATCACACATCAGAGTATCAAGCGGAAGCGGCAAAACAAAGTCCGAGTACGGATAAGAGGCAAATCGGCATAAGATGCCATTGAAATAAGCACATCCCGCCCACAGATCTCACGGATCCCCGTTCCCGGAATCTCTACACCGAACGATCGTTGCCCACATCATCAGCCTCTTCCACCCAGTATCCGTCCTGCGAGTGTACCTGTTCATCTGAACCAATAATTTATCGTGTGAGACCCTAAGGGTACTCAGCAAGTCTTAATGCCTCTAAAGGGGACACAACCTGGGGTGACGCAATTGCAGCGAAAGATAAACCCTAACAGTTCTATAGATAATCGCTAACCATCCGCCTAACCAAAATAGACGGATGTCCGTGAATTAATGACAACAGTTATAACAGTAATAACCACAGATCCATCCTCCTCCCCGCTTACCAACGAGGAAGCGGACGAACAACCCCCCATCCGTTGGCAATTTTATTAACCATTCCATGAGTGTTGCACTATTTACTAGTCATTTGCTTAGTCAGATTAAACGGTACTTTAGTTATACTTGTCTATGATCGAGAAACTGTGCTCCAAGTCGTCCATAACCGCGGACACGGCTTTCAGAAAGTTTTACCCTGCAGGGGTGCACAAATAGCAACACACACTCGATCAACCTCGGAAAAACCAAATCAAAACCCAACGAGGCCTTCATGACAAAGCAATCACAAGATTCAGAAATATTTCAGGGGGCCACCCCTTGGACTACACCCGCAACGAAGCTAGCTGACTCCGAGACGGACCCGAGGTTTGGGTGGACGGCTGTGAACGACTGGGAACCCAAAACTGAGCTTGTCGACACCGCGGAATCGTGTCTCGATCCTAAACAGTACAGTGTGCTCCTCGCACAATCGTAATAAAGCAGTAAAGCATGGCATAAGTACAGGATCGTAAACAAAACCTCAAACTAGTTTGTGGCCCCAAGAAATAAGACTGAATCAAGCTCTGGCTCAGGGGGGTCCTATAAGCCTCCCGGATGTGGATAGCGCGAATATTCAAGGAACAGGTTTCAAGTACTCGGGGTCCTACGGGACACAAGTGAGCAGGAAAAACCAAATAGCAGATATTGCTCACCGGTGCCACTTTCATTAGTTATCCCATTACTACTCAGGTTAAGTTGTTTAGGTACCTCGTTATCCAGAATACTCTCACATACCCTACACATGCTGTTCTACGACTCGCATGGCTCAAACAACTCCTGTAGTAATGGCTCATGGGATGGAGAAACAAGCTTGGTGGGGTTTGAAAGTAAAGGCTATGCAATACTTGGGATTCAATTTAATGCAATCGCGACTCAATGATGCAAGAATAAGATAGAGGCAATAGGTACTATATGTATGCAAGCATGTGGTAGTGCTTGCCTGGCAACTCAGTTGAAGCGAGAGACGGATCTGGGTAGTGCTCCTGGTTCTCTTGATATATCCCATGCTCAGTGTCTATTCGAAAAGAACCAAACAAACAAGGGCCAACATAAATAAAGTGCACAAGCATTGTAATAAAATGCGTCAAGCAAACAATCATGCCATGATGAATGATGCACAAGTTGCATGGCAATAAAGTAACATGGCATGGGTGAGGTGTAGAGTACAAGAAATAACATTTTTATTGAGTTTTGGTCACATTTTATTGTCATAATAGTTGCTGTATACTATATATTTATATGATGCATGCTTCAATTTAAGTCATGGATAGCATAAATAGAAAGGTCTCGTCGAGCTGATCGTTTTAGACATATCATTTGTTAAATTCGGAGTTATAAGTCAAAAGTTATTAATTAATTAAGTTAAGGGGCATTTTGATGTAATTTTACTCAACTTGAAATTTAAAGTGCCCAAATAATATTTTGAATAGCATATTTGAATTCCTCACATTTTTCTGATCTCAAAACATATATTGTTTATATTATTTGGTTTTATATTTTTAAAGTTATTTGAAAACAGATTTAATTTTGAATTTGAATTAATTTGAAAAAGGTTTAAATTAAAACAGAAATCAGAAAACATTTTAATACTCAGACAAACCTAGCCCTAGTCACAGACAGGTGGGGTCACAGGGCTGACTGGGCAACACGCGCGCAGGAGCTTTTCTCACTAGCACAGAGGCTAGCCCCTGAGGCCGATAGGTGGGGCCAGCGGCTTGCAGGCCCACGCCGCAGCGGGTGCAACGTGCAGCGCCACGTGGACCAGCTGAGGACCGCGGGTCGATAACGCAAAAGCCTAGGAGCCTTTTTAAAAAAGCCACCGACGCTGGCTGGTGGGGCTAAGGGACTGCGGGTTGAGCGGCAAAAAGCACAGGGGGGTATGCGCAAAGTGGCCACGGCCCACTGTTTTTCTTCCTGGCTCTGCCTCTGACGCGCGCGGCGCGCGGCGTGGCGGGGCTGGGCTTCGAACCCGCGTCGCGGGCTGGCTAGCAGAGGCGGCTACCGCTGCGGTGGGGTGAGGTTGGTGACTGGAGTGCGCTGGGCTGCTAGAAGAGGCTATGTGCGTCGCGGGGCGGCCAGACACTAGCGAGCGGCGGCGCACAGAGAGCGCTCGACACATCTACCGGTGGGAACAGGGCAAGGCGGCGACGACGAGGTTGTCTGGGGGGTAGGTAGGCTCACCGAGAGGTCGTTGGAGGGCCTGGATCGGGTCGGGGAGCAGCCGTGCGACGGTGAGGCGGAGGAACGGCGAGCTAGGGCTTGTCGTCGGAGCGGCGCCGGCCTGGGGCTCCTGATCCTTCTCCTCCTCGACGGCGTGTACCGGGCGTTGCAGGGAAGCGGCCTCGACCTTGCCGACACGCTCTTGCTCACCTATGCCTCCTGGATCGCCGGAGATCGAGGGGGGCCGACGGTGGAGGTCGGCGTCGGTGGTTGATGGCGGTGGGGAGGGAGGAGAGACGAGGGCGTCGCCCTGGGCGGATCTGGGGAGGGCAGAGGGGGCTGTGGGGTGTAGATAAGGACGGAGGGGTGAGGTGGTTGGCTTGGGGGAGGGAAAGGTGATAAAGGTGGCCTCGGTGCCACCTTTGTCCTTCCTCACGTGATCGGCCAGGGGCAGGGGTAGCTAGGCATGGGGATGGGGCTGCCGGGTAGGGCCAGGGAGGGGGAGCTCGGGGTGGGCAGGGGCAGGCTCGGTTAGAGGGGCCCCTAGGGCAGGGAGAGAAGAGAGGGAGAGAGGTAGGTTCGGGTCTAGGGTTGGACTTGGCAAGGGTGAGAGGTAGCTAGGGGGGGTATGGTGGGACCAGCTAGGAGGGAGAGGAAGGCCGAGAGAGAGGGGTAGCTCGGGGGGTGCTGCTGGCAGAGATGGGGAGGGTAGGTCGAGAGAGAAAGAGAGGTAGCTAGGGGGTGTGATTAACTAGAGGGGTAGGTTTAGGGTTTGGATTAGGGGGGATCGGTTTAGGGTTTAAGGAAGAGATAAGATGAGAGGGAAAGAGAGGTACTCATGTTTAAGCACATGAAGGGCATCACATGATCAAGCACTAGGAGTGGTAGGGGCTAGAGAGAGGGGGGAGGGGTTTAAGGCTTGTACATGCCCACATGATCACATGTGCATGCATGGATGGGGGATGGTGATTAGGGTATAGCTAGAGGGGAGAGAGAGAGAGATGGAGGGTTTGGTGGGTTTAATAGATCAAGCATGATCCACACAAGCTCAACAAGATGGCCAAAAGGGGAAAAAGAAAAGAGGTGATCCATGCAAGCGAAACAATAAGATTCAAATGTCAAGTAAAAGGTGGTACTTGCATGGGCCATGCAAAAACATTAAATGCCATGTATCATCCTTGTGAAAACATAAATAATAAGCATGGCATTATTTATTTGCATCCTCACAAGATGGAGTAAGGCCCAAGCAAAAGAATGAAGGAAAAGTTCCATGTGGAGAGAATGAGGGGAACCATATTTGAATAAAGATGGGACATGCTAGTGTGTAGGTGCCACTAGATATTTTATAGTCCCAAAATATCCAACATGATAATAACCCCAAAACAACCCATATGGAGACTAAGAAAAGGTTCCAATCACAAGGCATGCAAAGGTGGCCATGTGGCTCTCATATACCAATATTGTGAAAACAACATGGTGCATACATGGGAGCATGTGGAGCTAGAATTTGATCCATCCCAACCCACATGAGCTAGAGGTAAAACTCAAATAAAATGCCAAGCTCATATTAATTGGATGGTGGAATTATAAGGTGGTGAAGAAAGGTGGTGGAGTCAATAAAAGATATGCCCCCAACTCAACTTGGGCATTTAACAATATATCAAGAACCAAATACAATATCAAGAGGCAAATACAATTAATAATGCATATGAGATAAGAACCAAAACAAAGAGGGTTTTGTATGATGCTCAAATGCAAGGTGGCATGATGACATGAGCATGATATGATGATGATGCAACAATTATATGTAGGAAGTGGCCCTTTTATTACTAGATCAAGTAGCATTACAGGTGTTAGACAACTGGGATGCTACACGAGGCACCTGGCCTCGCCGGGTCTACTCTGAGCATTTCTTCATTCTGCTGGTTCGCAATACGCACCAGCTCATTCACTCTTTCTTGCTGTTTTTGCCGGGCTTCGCCGGTTAATCCTTCTAACTCTAATGCTGCGGCATTTGCCGCTCTCAGGTTCTTTGCTTGGGTACTGTACCTCGGCAAGCCTAGATCAACTGATTCTGCCTTATGAGCATCATGCTCCTTGTTGATATCATCTATGAGGTTTTTTCCTCTCAATCTCAACTCGTCAACCCGCTCGGGGGCGACGTCAAGCTTGTTTGCCCTGGCATATTCTCGCAGGGTCCTGTTTAAGGACTCCCGCAAGGCCAACACCTTTTTTGCCTCTACCAGCACTTTCTTCCTGGTCTCTTCTAACTCTGCCTGAGCATTAGCCGAATCAAGTATCGGCGCTACAGGTGTAGTCAGATTATCTATAGTTGCCTGAAGAATGTTTTCTGGTCTTTCCAGAGGTGGCCCTCTTACCCTTGGTGCCTTTGGGGTTGTCTCCTGCACCTCGGCCTGGTTGGCCACTGAAGGAATTACCTCGGTGGGTTGTGGAGCTATCTTCCTGGGCGCCACCTGCACACCTGTCGTCGGATCTCTGCTTGATCTAGCGCCCACTGCTCCCGCCTGCACCCCGGTTGCGACCATCACCTCGACGCTGCTGACAGTGCGCGCTCCGTGTGGACTGCTTGGGGCGCTAAGGGGAGGTTCTCCTGCAATAACAACCTGGTGAGGATAAACGCCGGAGATGTCGACGCCGACGTATATCTGGTGCATGCCCAAGTTGATGAAGACGCCGTTGCGCGGAGGAGCTCTTCCCTTGAAGCTGCCTGCGTTATCGCTGACGTAGTCACATAGATCGAGTCTCCGGACTAAGCCAGAGACAATGCGCTCGCCAGTGTTGATGAAGTTTCCCGTCCGGATCATGACTCCAGCTAGCACCGCTGCTGGCCCCACGGTGGGCGCCAACTGTCGTGGTGGTGGCACGGCAGATGCCATGGGTAGGCTAAAGTATGGGGCCTATGGATGCTAGAGGGATCTGGGGAGGGAAGATGTAGTTGATTCTACACACAAAAGACTAAGGTAAAGATCTTTATTTCTCCTTCCTTGGGCTACAAGTGCTCCTTGAGCTGTTTACAAGTAGAGAGAAAGAACTTTACCAGCCTAACGGTACTAAATGAGCCGATGCCCTTCTCAGGGTCCAAGCCTCCCCTTATAAAGGAGAGCCATGGGTTCCTCTAGGGCTGACGTGGCAAGCATATTCGAGGAATATGCTTGTCCCAGTATAGTAACTCGGCGGCCTCCTTTCCGTGTCGCCCTTCTAATGACGGCAAGGTTCCAGAGGGCCCCTCCTGCGTGTCTCGGGCTTCAGGACTGTCATCTCTGTGACCTCCTTCTACCCCTCTGTCGCTATACGCCTTTGTCCTTTGTGCTTGGCACTGCTCAGATTCTCCCTAGCTTGTGACTAGAGTTTGACTTTAGGCTTCTCCTTCTCCTGCAAGCTTCGTATCATTCGGCCCTGCTTCGCATAACTCGGCTCGTCCTTCACCTGCATTAAGACTACTCGGGCTAACCTAGCCGACTTACGCAGTATTTCGGCCGGGTAATGCCTTGCTATTATCATAAGGGTCCTTCTCTTTTATATCTCGGCCGACCTCTACAGGATTCGGCCGACTTAGACTGTAACTCGGAAACTGGACGGGGAACGTCCTTTCGTCTTTCCCCGTCTTTACCCTATCCGAGGTCACCTCCCCAACACCCATCTCGTAAAAGTTTTTAACCGCCTATTCACCCTCCTCTACGCGGCATCCGTGATCTTTCACCTATTGTTTGCCTCTCCTTCGTGGGGGCTCGATTTTACCAATCTTTACTACCTCCGTTCGATTATCTTAAATTGGGAGATTTATTTTTTAATTTTGATTTAGAATTCTCGCGAATAGGAGCAACCCGCCGGCGGCAGGTCAAGATTTTGCTCACTTGGTGAGCTACATGTCATTGTGGCGCAAGATTTGGTACAATGTTGAATCTCACCGTCGCCACGGAGACGCATAGATGTGTTCGATGAAATGTATAAGCCAAATTTTAGTTGTTAGGGAGTTAAGCTTAGAAAAATCTGTTAGGAACCACTTTTTTAAATTTAATGAGTGAATATATCTCTTCTAGTTTTAGATCGGTTAGCGATGCACTAATCTGCGTGCTGCATATTAGGCAAACGTGGCCACCGGGCCGGCCCGGCATGGCCCCAGCCCGGCACGCGGTAAACGGGTCGGCACGCGGCACGGCCCGTCGTGGCCCGTCAGGTCACGTGCCCTGCCTGGCGGCCCGAACCCGGCACCTGAGCTAAACGGGCCGGCCCGTGGCACGTCAAGCACGTGGGCCGTTATGTGGGTTGTTGCTGTTTTCTGTTGGTTGGTTCAAATAAACCTATAATATGCACCGAATCTGTTAGATATCAACAAATTGATGGTGGTCCGGTGGTTGAGTGGGGTGTGGGATCCCATGAGGGTGGAGTTCGACTTCCATTGGCTCTTTTTTTGACTTATATTTCCGAAAAAAAAAGACATATGCTAAACGGGCCAGCCGGGCTGGCCCGCGTGCTTGAGATCGCAGCCCGGGCACGGCACCGCGCTTCGCGGGCTGGCACGTGGCACGGCACGTCACGGGCCGGCCCGTGCCGTGCTTTTTCCGCGGGCTGTGGGTCGGCCCGCAAAAGCCCGGCCCTTGGCCAGATTTGATATTAGGTGAACTCGCCGACCAGGCCACGTGGACCCGGCATCTGGTGTCGACCCCGCGCGCGAGAGAGATGGAGATCTGAGGAGTCAGGTACGCACCCCTGAAGAATCCTTTCGCAGGCAGCCGGGAGAGGAAGAGAGATCCGAGGTACGGAGGTGGGTAACCCTGCAATTTCTTTCCTGGTTTCTCCATCTCGGATTCCATCCTTAGAGAAATGACCATTTCCTGCTTCCGTTTCTGCTACCACGGCACATGGCTTGATGAGAATTGGTCTTGAGAATTGCTACTGAAACAATTCCCTCATCGTCTGTTGCTTGATTGCTTAAAGCGTTTGGGTCAGTGGATTCACCCAATCATTCTTCTTAGATGAGTCTGGAATGGAACTAGTGCTACTAGGTCTGTATGATCCCCATTCGAGTTGAATGGGGATTTTCCCTGGGCGTGGAGACCAGAGACAACACAGCGCTGGTGTCCATTACTAAGATGGGCGCAAGACATCTTTGCAGGGTTGGTAGCTGAGACGACTGGAGGACATCGTGATGACGGAATAACAGTATATACAGCTGGATCTGATCTATGGCTTCTTGGAACTGTTTAAGGAAATGCAAAGAGCAAATGACATGACACTTCACTTCTTCTTTTGGTCATTTGGTCCCTTTGTTGACAGTGTTTGTTTTTCCTCTCTATGCTTGCCCAGTTAATATTTCCTGAAAATAGAACATTTTTTACATGCATCTCGCGGTGGAAAAAATAACACTGTCACCACCTTCGCGCCAATGCAGCCCCAACCCTTGATGTGTCCGTGTTGTTTTCCCTCTGTGAACTCAAATTTCACCTTTGAATTGCAGGTTTAAGATGGAAAAGCTGAAGGAGCTGTTGCAGAGAAGGGAAAATCGCATTTGTGCGGACTGCGGTGCACCTGATCCCAAATGGGCGTGAGTGTTTGCACCCCAACCTCAGATAGTTACGGCATGAGTCATGACGTTCTAACCAACTGATGATGAGTTAATCCATCACTATTCAAACAGTAATTAGCTACTTAGCAGTCTAATTTTCACCAGTTCGGTCATTTCGTACGCACGCCCTTCTGGTTCTGGCAATGCTGAATATTGAGTTCCACTCAGTATAATATTTTTCACTTAAAATCTTGTGTATTGCAGTATGCAAAATCTTGCAAAACAAAATCAGATCGTACTGCAGTGCTTCAAAATTTATCTGCTTAACTCATGTTTTTTGTGTATAACTGAGTATGTCCTTACAGATCAGCTAACATTGGAGTATTCATATGCGTAAAATGTTCTGGCGTTCACAGAAGCCTTGGTACACATGTCTCAAAGGTTTAACTAGCTGCAGCTCAGCAATAATTTTATGCATTTAAATTTCTACAGAAAAAAATCAAATTGTGCTAGTCAGTGTTTTAACTCGTGTTCAAGCATTTCAACCATTACTGACAAGTAGCAATGCATCATACTATAAGATATAAGATATAACTGCATCATCATTACCAATAATCTCTTAAGCAAAGTCAGCATTAAGACCTTGAAATCAGAATGCTTGATTTTGATCTTCTGTTCTATCTGGAAATGAGCTGATTTATGTGAAATTAATGTGTTGAAACAAGTTCTAAGTTAACCTCTTATTACTTGGCCCAGGTCCTGTCAGTCACACTAGACAAGTGGACTGACGATCAAATTGACTCCATGGTAGAAGTTGGTGGAAACTCACAGGCCAACGCAATCTATGAGGCCTTTCTCCCAGAGGGTTACTGCAAGCCACATCCAGATTCTGACCAGGAAGAGCGACAAAATTTCATCAAGTATGTCATCTTCTTTCTCAGCTGAAACTTATGGTTCAGTTTATCCCTTGCAGCGTTTACCTTGCAAACTTAGTCCAAAAAGGGCATTTTCAATCTGGTCAATTAAACGGTGCATCCATGAACTCCATATTACTACCATTGTAATCCTAATGATTAGCCACTGCCTCAATGTTTCAGGTCAAAATATGAGCTCCAGGAATTTCTGGAACCAAGCCTGCGGATCGGCTCTGATGCTGGAAAACATGCAGCCAACACTTCACATTCTAGTAGCTCCAAGAGTGAGGCAAGGCCATCCTAAGATTGCAAATTAACGCAAGCTCGTTGTTTATTAGGATGTCACACAATTCACACGGTTCGTCTCCACAGATGGGCATGATTGAGTTCATTGGAATACTGAATGTGAAAGTCATTGGAGGCACCAAATTAGCCATCAGGGATATGTCTACCAGCGACCCTTATGTCGTCTTGACCCTCGGACAGCAGGTAATCACATTTCTGATTTCTCCAACAAATAATGACCAAACAGTGAGTCCTAATCAGTTGACATCAAGACCAGAGCAGTATTACAGGGTGGTTTTGTTTTATCTAATCTGAACAATGTTGCAGAGTAATTATACTTGAGTAAATATGAACATGGCAGTATTGTTGACTGCAGAAAGCACAGACTTCAGTGATCAAAGGGAACCTGAATCCTGTCTGGAATGAAGAACTCAAGCTCTCTGTTCCTCAGCAATATGGGCCTCTGAAGCTGGTAACAATAATCTCAAGACAAACAAATACAATTATGATCTGCTCACATTGCAATTACACTATCTTACAAGCTCCTGTTATCCACTCTTGTGGTAATAATAAACAGCAAGTGTTGGACCATGACATGGTGTCCAAGGACGACGTGATGGGGGAGGCTGAGATCGACCTTCAACCCATGATCAACGCAGCAGCAGCGTTCGGCGACCCAGAGAAGCTTGGCGACATACAGATCGGCCGGTGGCTCAAGTCCAGTGACAACGCTCTCACCACCGACAGCGCCGTCATGGTCTCAGGGGGCAAGGTGAAGCAGGAGGTCTCCTTGAAGCTGCAACACACCGAATCAGGGGAGATAACGCTGGAGATGCAATGGATAGCTCTAAACATGTAAAGGATCCAAACAACATGGGGAACTTGTCAAGTTTAAATAGATTGTATTCTTCTGCATGGGGCGGAGTTTTATCTCCATTTGATCACCTTTTTGTGAAAAAGATCTAAGATTCAGACAAAAAATAAACATAATTTGGTCCATTTTTTAACAGGAACTGCAGTAAAGGCCGTCAGCTAGGAATAGACTATTTGTCCAAGTAATCACAGTTAGATCATCTGAACTATGCACTTGTATTACCAATTTACTCCCCAGATTTAAGAGTCTAAAATGGCAAACAAAATAATGAAACTTTTATGTGCGCCAAAGAAAATTATCCACCATGCATTTAAACAAGCAAAATTTAACTTGTCAGGACAATTCATCTGCAAAGATGCCTTTAGCAGATTGTATTTTGCTGCTAAGGGCAAAGTTTTTCTCCATTTGATTAACAGTTTTTGTGAACAATATGTAAGATCCAGACAATAATAAACATAAATTTGGACGCAAATTATCAACAGCTAATGCATTAAAGGCCGTAGGCTAGGAGCAAAAGACTTCCTTCAAGTAATCACAGTTATATCATCTGAACTGTGCACTAGTAATCATCACCATACCTTATAGACCAATTAACACCGCAAAATTAATGGAATCTATAGTAGCAAAAACAAAAACGATGTAAAATCCACCAAACTGACATGAATTTACAATGGCAGAAACCTGAACGATGTAAACTTTAAGTGCGGTAAAGCAATTTATTCCTCGTTCTTTATTCAAAAATCAAACACCACTTCTGCAAATATAGCCTTACAAACATTGATTATCGCCTTTCATATGTCACCTTAAAAAAAACTATCCATTCGTAAGGGTAAGAAACGTTTCATTAATCAGCATTCTGAGAGCTATTGCATTCATCATGACGTTCTAACTAGTTGATAATTTAAACAGCAACTATGTCTATCTTTGGTCATGTGTTTTTATATGTACCCCATAATTGTTATGGCAATGCTTTTGCAGAAGAAAATACAACCAGAAAATTTAGAGGAATAATAAAGTACTCCCTCCGTCCTAAAATAGATGTCCTAAATTTGTTAAAATTTAGATAAATCTAGACACTATTTAGTATATAAGTTCCTCCAAAATTTAGATAAATCTAGACATCTATTCTTGGACAGAGGGAGTATGCAGAATCTTGCAAAACAGTACATGACCATAGTTCAGTATGTGCAGTTTTAATTTATTCTTGTAAACTCATGTTCCCTTGCACATAACTATGTCCTTGCAGATCGACTATTGGTACACGTAAAATGTTCTGGCAGACACAGAAGCCTCGGTACACATATCTGAATGGTTTAACTACAGCTCAAGAATTTTATGATGTATATTTTGTTTTTCTTGAAGAGAGCAAATTGTGTAGAAAGTATTAGAACTGGAAAGGTTGACAGCGAGAGACTAAAATGAATCCTTATTCTTTATTGATGATGAATGTACAAATATATACAGTCTGCAGTTGCTAATATGTCGGTTTCAGGAGTCAGTTTTCCTGGAGGCGACGCTCCGGAAACGTTGCCGACGGTTCCCCGTTGTGGCAACTTCCTGTGCGGTTAATACGGAGATTATCTCTTAATTAACGTGTGTTAATTATTCTTAACACTCCCCCTAATCACCGTTTGACTGCACAAGAATTCATCATCTTGACTAAATCTCCTCCAAAAACCCTGTGGGAAAAATGTGAGGAATTGAGTAGGATATGCTGTTAAAACTCCTTCAAACCCAGTGGGAAAATAAGGAGAAAATGGCATAGCATATAATGATTATCGACTCTGTTAACTCAATATGAAATAAATCCATAGAATCTAGAGGTCAATAAATATGTCGTTTATACCATCTTAAAAACCCCGATGGGGAAAATGAATAGTATGACATATGATCTTATGTTGATATTACCTCATTAAAAACCTCAATGAGAACCTGTAAAGTAAACTCATTTAAGGGAAAAAGAGTGTAATATGATGCTTTGAACAGGAATAGTTCAGGAAGATACTCCCCCTGACATGCAAATCTCGAAGCCGTCGCATACCAATTCCATGAATATATTTTTGGAATGTTGAAGTTGGTAGAGACTTCGTAAACAAGTCGGCGAGATTATCGCATGATTTGACTTGCAAGATGTTTATTTCCCCACTCTTTTGGAGTTCATGAGGATAAAATAACTTTGGGGCAATATGCTTAGTGATATTGCTCTTGATATATCCTGTTTGCATTTGTGCAACACAAGCCGCATTATCCTCATAGATAATGGTAGGTGATTCGATAGAACCAATTCCACATGACTGTTGTATGTGGTTTATCATTCTGCGAAGCCACACACATTCGCGTGATGCCTCATATAATGCAATTATTTCAGAATGATTGGTAGAAGTGGCAACCAGAGTCTGTTTCGAAGACTTCCATGATATAGCAGTTCCACCATGTAGGAACACAAAGCCGGTCTGTGATCTGGCATTGTGGGGATCAGATAAGTAGCCAGCATCAGTGTATCCGATCATATTGGAGTCCAGATTTCTCTGGAACTGAAAGTATAGGCCAAGATCCTTTGTGCCTTGAAGATATCGAAAGACATTCTTGACTCCCGACCAATGGCGTTTGGTGGGAGCTGTGTTGTGTCGAGCAAGTAGATTCACTGCAAATGCGAGATCAGGTCTCGTACAATTTGCAAGATACATAAGCGCTCCAATAGCACTGAGATATGGAACCTCGGGTCCCAACATCTCTTCTCCATCATCCCTTGGCCTGAACGGATCTTTCCCTACGTCTAGAGAACGAACCACCATGGGAGTTTTAGATGGATAGGATTTGTCTATATTGAATTTCTCCAATATTTTCTGGATATAGGCAGCTTGGTGTACCATTATTCCTGAGGGAAGGTGCTCGAGTTGGAGACCCAAGCAAAATTTGGTTTGACCCAAATCCTTCATCTCAAATTCTGTCTTTAGATGATTGCGTGCTTCATCAATATCTTGTGCGTTGCCAATGATGTTGAGATCATCGACATACACTGAAATGATGCAAAATCCTGAAGAGGACTTCTTGATGAAGACACATGGACAGTCATCATTGTTGGAGTAACCCTTCTGAAGAAGGAACTCACTAAGTCGGTTGTACCACATCCGTCCCGACTGTTTCAAGCCGTATAAAGACTTGTTCAGTTTTACACAGTACATGTTGCGTTTAGCGCTTGCATTCGGGACAGAGACTCCATCAGGAACCTTCATGTATATGTCCGAATCTAGTGACCCGTAAAGATATGCGGTCACGACATCCATCAACTGCATAGATAGACGATTTTGCACTGCCAAAGATATAAGATATCGGAAAGTGATACCACTCATTACTGGAGAATATGTCTCATTGAAATCAATGCCGGGTCTCTGCGTGAAACCTTGTGCTACGAGCCTCGCTTTGTATCTCACCACCTCATTGTTCTCATTCCGTTTCCAGAGGAAAACCCATTTGAATCCCACAGGGAAAACATTGGGAGGTGTTGGTATTGCTTCTGTGAATACCTTCCTTTTATTAAGCGAAGCAAGTTCTGCTTGTATTGCTTCCTTCCATTTAGGCCAGTCGGAGCGTTTCTCACACTCAACGATAGTCCTTGGATCATGATCATTGAGAAGGGTATCAGCAATTGTAGCAGAAAAATAAGTGTCGACAATCGTAGACTTACGGTTGAATGATTCTCCAGAATCGATATAGTTGGTGGATATCTCATGCACCCTTGATGACTCTTCGTGATTTCCCAATACGCGTGAGTCTAGGTGTTCCGATGTCTCGGCCAGTGTGTGCAAGCTGGAGCTGGGTTGTGGAGGTTGCCCTTCCACTGGGTGTATACTATCCATAAGGTGTTTGTCAACGTTGAGTTGACTTGCATTTACTGATTTGGAGGATTTTCTCCTCTCTCTCTCCTTTGTTGCTTGCGAGAAGCAGATTCCGGGTCAGTGGCCGTACTACTCCCCCTCTTTTTAGGATCAGGGAGTTGAGTGGTTTTTGTTGGTACCTCCACTCTTTCGGGCGCATTTCTGGCCGGTTTCCAGGATTTAGTAACACCTTTTAGACCAGTAAATGAATCTGGCAGATTATTTGCAAGATGTTGCAAATTGATAATTTTCCGAACTTGGAGTTCGGTCTCTTGGGTACGTGGATCAGAGGTTGAAATGGCGATAGCATTCCAATCAATTTCCGGGCATTCTTTCCGGTACTTGAAATCTCCCCCTAATGCCGGAAAATGTTCCTCATCAAATATGCAATCAGCGTGACGGGCCGTGAATAGATCCCCAGTAAGGGGTTCCAGGTACTTAATAATCGACGGCGATTTGTACCCCACATAGATCCCTAGTTTTCTGTGTGGGCCCATGGATGTCCGCTATGGTGGTGAGATCGGGATGTATGTAGCACATCCGAACTTACGCAGATGGGAAATGCTGGGAGGATTTCCACGTACCAATTGCAGAGGGGAAGTACTGTGATATGCAGTAGGTCGCAATTGGATTAGGTCAGCAGCGTGTAAAACCGCGTGACCCCAACACGAAGTTGGCAAGCTGCAATTCATTAACAAAGGTCTTGCAATGAGTTTGATCCTCTTTATTAGGGACTCAGCCAAACCATTTTGAGTGTGGACATATGGAACAGAGTGCTGAACTTCAATCCCCAAGGCCATGCAATAGTCATTGAAGGCGCGTGAAGAGAATTCTGCAGCATTGTCCATGCGAATTGATTTAATTCGACTTTCTGGATAATGGGCCTGTAACTTAATTACTTCCCTCATTATCTTGGCAAATGCATGATTTCGTGTGGAAAGAAGACACACATGTGACCATCGTGTAGATGCATCAATCAAAACCATGAAATACCTAAATGGTCCAGATAATGGTTGGATAGGACCACAAATATCACCTTGAATTCGCTCAAGGAACTGAAGTGGTTCAACTTGTATTTTGAGGTGCGAAGGCCTCAAAATTAGCTTTCCTGTGGCACATGATGTACAACACAAAGTCTGATGACTGAGGGAATTTGGACTCATGCAAATTGTGACCAATGGAATTGCTAGTAATCTTCCTCATCATCCCGATACCGGGATGGCCTAGGCGATCATGCCAAGTTTGAAATGCATCAACATTCTGGAAGATTACCTTGTAAGCAACATGTTCTACGGGCTTGATGTACGTATAGTACAGTCCGGACGACAGAGAAGGAATTTTTTCAAGTACTTGCTTGCCATATCCGTTATCTTTTGTGAAGAGCAGATACTCTTCTTTGTTGTCTTCATGGGTTTCAATATGAAAACCATTCTTACGGATATCTCGATAACTGATTAAGGTACGTGACGAATCGGGATACAACAAGGCATCCTCAATTGTCACTTATGTACCGTTTGGGAGGGTAAATATGGCACGTCCAGTGCCAACAATTACCGTATCGCGTCCAGCGATAGTCAAAATATCTCCATTCATCTTTTTCGGAGTCTAAAAATATTTCAACTCCCTCAGTATGGAGTTTGTGGTAGCACTGTCCACAAGGCATAATTCCTCTTCCATCGGATTGTCCCCGTAGAGAGCTATATATAAAAATGAAGAATTTTCAATAAGAAAACCTTATTTAGATACATGGAATACAATCTTTATTATATCAAAGTGCTGATACAATGTACATGACAACAACAATACTTATGTTCTTATTACAACATCACAAATGGACATAAAATAAAGTGATCACTAAGGAGATAGTGGGACTAGTCGAAGTCTCCAAACACGTCGTTTGAGGCGTACTCAATCATCATGTTCTCCGTGCTCATAGGATCCTCGGGCTGCTGGAGAGTCATGGTGTTGCTAGGTCCAGGAGGAGCATCTTGCGAACAACCAGCTCCATTGGTGCCATCTGGATGAAGGTTGAAGTTGGCTTCAAACCTTTTCTCCTGAGGTGCCTTGCGTCCTTGGGATTGCTGGTAGAGTATTGCCAGATGCTTTGGGGTCTTGTACTTGTTAGTAGGATGCGTGTAGCATCCACACTTGTTACAAAGCCTAGTTTTGTCATACTTTGGCTTTGCGGTGCCTTTCCCACGGTCCGAGTTTCAAGGCTTCCTGTTCCGGTTGCGCTTACGCTTACCCTTGAAGTTCGATTGGTTGCCGTTGAAGGCGCCACCGAACTTTCTTCCGTTCGCGACATTCATATGAACTTCCGACAAAGGTTGGGAACCAACCGGGCGCTGAGATCCATTCTTAGCAAGAAGCTCATCGTGCTTTTTAGCCTGAAGTAGGATATGAATAAGGTCTGAATAGACCTGGTAGTCGCGAGCGCGGTATTGCTGCTGGAGGAGCCTTTCAGATGGGAGCATAGTGGATAGAGTTTTTTCTATCTTTTCCGCATCAGTAGGTTCCTTCTCGCAAAAGCGCAACTTGGAACTTATCTTATGAACCTCATGATTGTAATCCCCAACGGACTTGAAGTCCTGGAATCGAAGATGAGTCCAATCATGAAGTGCTTCGGGCAGGACAACTGCCTTCTGCTTTTCATACCTCGTTTTGAGGGCCTGAAACAAAGTGAATGGGGATTCCTCCTCCAAATACTCGGACTTAAGATCTGGGTGAATATAATGCCTTATAATGTACAAGGCAGCATATTTCTGCTCTTCTCTCAGTGGTGCGGCTCCAGCCGGAAGAGGGTCGTCCGGGTTCTGGATGGCACGCACTATCCCACGGGACGCAAGAGCGATCTTGATGTCCATGGCCCATGTAGGGTAGTTGTGGCCGTTAAGCTCGAGTGAATCGAACTCTTTTCCAGCCATCGGTTATCTACATGGTAAACCAGAGAATATTAATCTACGTTCGGTAAATTAAAATCCATCATGGTCATGTTGTAATGAACTATGCAAAATTAAATGATGACTTCAAGAAGTGGGCTTGAAATCATTAGTGTGAACTTCAAATTGTTAAATATGACATATTGTAGATAATCTCCGAAGAATATTCGGAGTCCGTCTCGCAGCAATAGAGAGTATAATCTGATGAAATTAGTAGATACTCATACTTCTAATGCCTTATGTCATGACTTAATAAAATGTTTGGGAGAGCATATTGTTAAGCAATCATAGTGTCAAATATGACAAAATGTAGGCTTTAAACAGTAGTGGTGATAATCTGCAGTGCAGTAGGTCTGGCCACTACCTTGTGTTCCCAAAACATCAATTTAAAGAAATCACTTTGAATTTTGCATACCAATTCGTGCTTGTATCGAGTCAAAATGGCTCAATTAAGACGATGAATTGATCTATTGCAAGAAATTGAAAATCTCAATTGCAAACTATGAATGTAATAAATCTCAACATGTGCACACACACGAAAATATATTATATCAAATATTTTTGGAATACACATAGTACTCGACAAATAAACAGTACAATGTACTGATTTTGACATAATTTACAACAGACAAATTTACTACTAAGATAGTTGTTAAAAGAAAACTATACTTAGAGTAGCAAACAGAAAAATACTAGACAAATCCAGAAGCTGCTAGTACTGTGCTACACTTGCATGCGATGTACTGACTCTTTTCTCTAATTCCGGTGATCGCCGGAATCCTCGCCAGAGCAGTGCTGATAACATATTAGAACTGGAAAGGTTGACAGCGAGAGACTAAAATGAATCCTTATTCTTTATTGATGATGAATGTACAAATATATACAATCTCTTATTCTTTATTGATGATGAATGTACAAATATATACAGTCTGCAGTTGCTAATATGTCGGTTCCAGGAGTCAGTTTCCCTGGAGGCGACGCTCCGGAAACGTTGCCGACGGTTTCCCGTTGTGGCAACTTCCTGTACGGTTAATACGGAGATTATCTCTTAATTAACACGTGTTAATTATTCTTAATAGAAAGCATTTGCAACCGGTACTAACAATTCAGGCAATACCTGCAAGTAGCAACACATCACGTGAGATTTTTTTTTCGAGGAAACGCAAAACATTTGACAACGGGTACAACCTTTAGAGGAGGGATACACACCCGCCCACACATACACACACCGTGCTTACCAAGCGACTACGACAAGGTGAGGAGGCGTTCTCAACTTCAGAAAAACAACACCATTAGGCCTCGGCTTTGTCTCCAACCAAGAATAGTGAGTCGAGACTCAGAGCAGGCAACATCACTTCACTACCGTTGCCAAATGCCTCCAGAGATATTTATAGTCCAGACTGCGCAGGCCAACGAACCTTGCACCCCATGTGCCTAGAGAGTCGGCAGGTGAAAGGCAGGGCCCGACTAGAACTGGGGTAGCTTCGTCAAGAAAGTGTCAGCACCGACAAACACTATATCTCAAAGGTCTGAGCTCTGTGTAGCATTCATAGTCTCAGAGCAACACATCGCCAACGTCTCCAGTTGTAGCATTAGTTATGATAGAAGGTGGAAACCCACATGTCAATGCAAATTGGTAGCATGAAAAGAACACAAAAATCCGATATGTTAATCTAGCAATAAAATTAGGGAACTGCTGAGCGTCCCCCGGGGGATCGTAACGCTCAATCCCCTAGCTCGCCTGCCGTCCAATCAGCTGGTTGACTTCTCCCGCAAAACCCGACTCCCCTGACTCGCTACTCTCTCTCCCTTACGGTTCGCATGCCCCCTCATTGTATCTCCTCTCACATGCGGCATGAAACAAAATTGTGGGGCAATGCTGCTCCTACTTGAGCCGAGCGGCCATCGCCAGAAATCGCCAGAAGATCATCTCTAAATGCCCCGTGAACGAAATACTTGTCTTACCATGCACCCCCGCATCTCTCCTGGCCAAAATGAAATCTCAACGATTATCTCCAACCCACCTTGCTCCTCCATGAGGCCCGCCTTTCGCCCAACTTTGCCGATGCAGGACGATGCCTCTCTTATGTAGCTCCAGCGCTAGCCACTTCTAGCAATGATGGGGGCTGCTTGAAGCAACTCTGGCGGCCAATTGTAGCAGAGCCATCGGCCTCATGTACCAGGGCAGCTTGAGGAATCAGAATTTGGGTGATCGGCAAGGTAAACAAATGCCATTTACAACGAACAAGACCAACTATCAATCTTCCACGTCCTTTATACAAAAAATAAAAACCAAGTTCTGTGCCAAAATCTTCACAAACATCCCACTTCCAAAGCCAATCGAGCATAGCTATGTCAATGAAAAATTGTCATCTTTAAAAAGAGAAATCAGTCACAGAGGGTGAAATTATTCCATTATTAATAACATGCTCAGTGGAAAGAAAAGTCATTCCAAGGTTTTGCCAGCTCATGAAACTCATGGCACCACTGCTGAAACCTATTTTAATGACCATCGCATTGTACATTGAATCTTTCCATGATATATTTAAGCTCAAACAATTAAAGTTGTAATTTGTCATTTTGATACAAGTTAAAGTGAATATCAGCATTGCTCAAACATCAACCACGAATGTTCTGGAAACAAAACTTAGATTCATCATCGTCACCAAGAGTTTAAAGTTAACAAGTTTAAAAGAGCAATTGCAATCACAAATGAGCACTAGAATAAAATCTGGCCAATTCTTATGATACATTTAAAGTTACACATCATAACATACCAATCATACATTTTCAGTACAATGCCTAAGGATTCACATATATGCCAAAGGCCATATTTAACAGTTTTGAGACGTCCAGACTAAGAAAATCAAGGTTTGACCATCATAGTGCACACAAACTATCTAAGGTGAACAGAAAAATAAACATAATTTGCGCGCGAATTTTAACAACTGTGATATGAAGTACTCCCTCCGTTCCAAATTACTCTGCGTTTTAGGTTTGGTCAAAGTCAAACATATTAAAACTTGATTAAATATCATTGACGGAATAATAATACTTCCTCCAACCATCAAGAAATAACTGACTTTGGCTTTGTTTAAATTTGACTATATCTATACACTAAGATAAGTCTAAATATATTTAAATCTAGACAAACATATGCCAATTATTTCTCGATGAAGTAGAATGAAGTATTTTAATATTCCTGAGCAACCTGTTTTAAATTAACGAACAAAGCTGAATCCAGCGGTCACCAAACCACATAGGTTATGGTGAAGGATAGACACGCGCCACAGAAGCAGCTGCTGTTTGCAGTGTCATACGGCACTTCCTGGTCAAAAGCTCTTCAACAAGACAATTTAATTGAGACAAAGTCACATATAAAACAACAGTTTGGGCAAAAAACTTTTAACAAATTTTGAACAGCTTTAAAGGTCCTTGGGGCCAATTTACTCCACAGTTTTTACTTAACACAACTTACTTTTATTTGAAACATAAGCCACAAATTAAATAAAATGAGGAGTAAGAATTTGATTGTTGTCAAGGCAACCAGATACTAAGAGAGACCAAATGCCCATCTTATCTTCCAAACAACACTTGCAAAGGATATGCAAACATAGTTGTCTCAATTAAACTGTACCATTTTACAACTAAAGGGCAGAAATTTTCTATATTAGTAACATTAAGTTTAAATTGCTTTAAATACTCCCTAAGGGAGAAGAGGTCACTATGAGGTAGCAAAAGCTCAGGTAGATAAAACTCTGCCAAAACATATTTTCGATATCTCAGACTGACTGTTTTGATTCATACAGAACAATCACAGCTCTGAAACCCTCTGTATTACACTGCTCTGAAACTTCTCCTAGGTGAAACTTCTCTGTCAATCACAGTTAGATTATCTGATCTATAGTGTACCAATCATCAACAGACCAATTTACTCTGATTAAAACTGAGTACACCAAAATAATTAACCAATGAATGTCGACTAGGCATTCCAGATTAGAAAGTAAAAATTGTGATATTTTTTTTGTTTTATAGGAAGACACAAATCATCTAACAGGAGTCAGAAATTGGTTGTCAGCAAGGCAAAAAAAATGCCTGATTTCTCTCAAATACAGACTCTAAAAAAGTGGCTAATTAAAATCCTGCAAACACATGCAAACATAGTTTCTTATTATTTACTAATAAGGCAATCATCTCAGGGTAAAGAATGGCAAAAATATTTCGTTATCAATTTCATTCTCATGAAAATCACACGGAATGGGTCAATGTAGATTTTATATTATTATAGTGCTCACAGAACATTTGAAATTTTAAAACAATGGTGTCAATATCAATGTAAGATATCTAAGGATTTAGCAACCAAATTAGAAACCGAAAATATGATACAAAATTATCAAGGCACATACAAAATAATTTACAGAAACCTATAAGAGTAATACTGACCATAGCTAATAGCTCGATTGAATAAGATAAATTACATGTGAAGTTCACAAATACAACAACCCCAGAAAGGAAAATCACATTGGAATCTTCATAGTATTGCAGTGCTCTCTACCAGCTCACTATAATAATTGGGTGTGACACAAAATCATGTACCTAGGTCATAAAATACAAATGAAATTAAATATATAAAATATGATACTGCCAAAATAAAGAAACATTAAAGAGGGGGAATTCAACATTGCTCAGACATCCAAGGAAAGAATTAGCAGCATTAGCTCTCAAGCCTGGCTGGGTGAAAGCTCTTAGGCGGCAACTGCAAATAAAGAAACAGAGGCTTCAGTGTGTGTAACAACATGAATCGATCAACGGCAAACGACTTCACCTCACCGAAATCCGCCAAGATCCTTTCGGACCTGAATCATCACCAGCCAACCTATTTCCAGTCGATTTCCAGTCTAATTTGATTGTTGGCAAGGACACCAGAAACAACAAACGAGACCAAATATCAATCTTAGAATGTACATGAATTAAAATTAATACAAACATGATTTTAAAGAACTGTAATCACAAAAAACGGCTCTGTGTAACCATAGAGTTGCAGCCACAGGTTCCTATCAAATGTGAAAGAATTTCCTCTTGGCACAATGTAGCATCTCCGGTCAAGGATTGTGGCTACAGGAGACGTGGCATCGGGCCCAAACTAAATTACAAAGTATTAAAGATCAACCAAAATTAAGAAATCCCTCAGAGACCCGTTTAAAATCACGCACACAGCTAAACCAAGCCAGTGCAAATGGTATACCATCCTGGACCAAACCACAGAGGTTATGATAAAGGATGGACACTTGCAGCACCATAGAAGAAGCTGCTGTTTACAGTGTCATACGGCACTTCCTGGTCAAGAGCTCTTCACTGAGACTAGATCAATCAAAGAAATTGCAAATTAACTAAAGGGGGGCAAAAATACTAAAGCAATGCTCAGTGGAAAGAGAAGTCGTTTTTGGTTTGTAGGCTCACGGAGACTGATGTCCCTCTGCCAAAAACCTATATGAATCATCATCGCATCACAAATCTAGTATCATACTTTTCTATATTTCACAAAGATTGTTTCTATGACGATTTTAAGTTCAACCAAAGTATGTTGTGTAGATGGGAATATCAACATGTCTTAGACATAGAAGGAGTTAGCAGCCCAAAATAGCATACAGTATTAACAAGACACATACAAACTGATTTACAGCTAACAGATCACTACATTAATCTGAGAAATTACACTAGTTCAACACAACATTACATCAAATCAAACATTGAACAACCAAAGTTGAACCTTCGAAGTATGGCAGTGCTCTCCCAACACACCTCTCAGCTCCAATTATGATGGGTCACAAAACAAAGATATTGCAACCAAATACAAATGAAATTAAAAATATAAAACAGCCAACATAAAGAATCATTAAAGAGGGGGAATTCAACATGGCTCAGACATCCAAGGAAGGAATTAGCAGCATTAGCTCTCAAGCCTGGCTGGGCGAAAGCTCTTAGGCGGCAACTGCGAATGTTTGAGAAACAAGCCTAAATTTTATCATCATCGCCATGATTGCGAAATCCCAATCACAATACTACCAGGTTCTGTAAAAATGAATTGTAATCACAAAAAACGGCACTGTGTAACCATAGATTTGCAGCCACAGGTTCCTATCAAATGTGAAAAAGTTCCATCTTGGCACAATGTAGCATCTCCGGTCAATGCTTGTGGCTACAGGAGACGTGGCATCGGGCCCAAGCTAAATTGCAAAGAAAGTATAAGAAAATAAAATTTCAGAAATCCCTCAGAGACCCGTTTAAAATCACACACACAGCTAAATCAAGCCGGAGCAAATGGTATCCCATACTGGACCAAACCACAGAGGTTATGATAAGGATGGACACTTGCAGCGCCATAGAAAAAGCTGCTGTTTACAGTGTCATACGGCACTTCCTGGTCATGAGCTCTTCACCGAGACTACATCAATCAAAGAAATTGCAAATTAACTAAAAGGGGGCAAAAATAATAAAGCAATGCTCAGTGGAAAGAGAAGTCGTTTTTGGTTTGTAGGCTCACGGAGACTGATGCCCCCTCTGCCGAAAACCTATATGAATCATCATCGCATCACAAATCTAGTAAAGGCAAGAAAAAAATAGGACCGCATAGAGGAACGGAGGCTTCAGTGTGTGTAACAACATGAATCGATCAACGGCGAACGAGTTCGCCTCACCGAAATCCGCTAAGATCCTTTCGGACCTGAATCATCACCAGCCAACCTATTTCCAATCTAGACACATCTGAAAAAGCAAAAACTGTAGAATTGAGGAAACGAGGATCCATCGGAGAAAAAGCTTCAGCGTGTGTAACAACATGAATCGATCAACGGCGAACGAACTCGCCTCACCGAAATCCGCTAAGATCCTCTCGGACCTGAATCATCACAAGCAATCCCCAACGAACCAAACAAATCCTCGCGACATATATAAAATTCACAACAGAAAAACGGAGAGAAATAGGTGGATTACGAACTCTGGCGTGAAAGGCGATGGAGGAGCGAAGGCAGGTGGCGGCGAGGGTTTCAGTGATGTGTTTTGCAGAATTCTGGGGGTCGGTATATATAGGGGAGGAAATAGGGTTAGGGTTTCCTTCGGGACCGTCCAGGATCAGAAGAGATCTTCGTGAGCGGGCCAAATATGGGTTTCGTGACGCGATTCGTTCGGTTCAACTGGGCCCGTGCTTGGTTAGGAACGGGCCATTCGCTACCCCTATAGCTCGAAAACACTTTGACTGCCCTATCCTCAAAAAAAACATAGCTTTCCTTTGCGAATGAACATAGCTTTTTGGGGGGAATACTGCAGATTTTTATTACTTAGTCATAGGGTTACACTCAGCTAGCACAAGTTGTGATATAGCATCTGGAGTGTGACGTACCCAGCAAGCGGTACTCCCTCCAGTTCTACCTAAATTTTGATAGACTATCTACGACCCTATTTTGCTCTCGAGCAACTTTGACAAAACTAACATTTCGAACACTAGCAAGACGCTTGATCTTCTCTCGAATAAATGACATGCAATCACTCAGCACCGATAGTACTGAAAGACAGTTCGTCGATCATTGATGCGCCAGCGCTAGCCCCTTCATCACTGCGCTCACTTTCACCTCTAGCGCGTCATTGCAATGGAACAAGTGACGATATGCCGAAAAAATAACAGTACCACTTGAGTCTCTTAGTACCATCCCGGCACCTGCCCTTCCTTGTTCATCAAATGAGCCATCAGTTCACTAGGCATTTCACCCTGGGCAAGGTTTAGGCCAAGGGGCAATTTGGACGAAAATAACATATAAAAAAGAAATTCACGAAATGAACTCCGAACGAAAAGAAATTTATTTGACTAACCCTTTTTGCAACGCCATACACGCTGGCGCCGCACCCTGTAGAGCAGCGCCATGAGGCGTGCCTCCACGCGCCTGCCAGTGTGGCTCGCCCGTGGCCTCGTGGGCCCCGGTCCCGTTAGTGCGGCGTCACACCGTGTGGTGCCGCACTGTGTAGTGCAACGTTAGCGCGTGTGGCGCCGCACTTTAGGTCTTGTATCAGCGCGCGAGCAAGCCCTCCCTCGACCCATCTCATTCTTCTCACCCACAGGAAGCACAGCAGCGGCGGCGGCGGCTCCGGTCCCCCCTCAACCTCCTCCCTCCTAGTGCCCAAATCGGAAGCCTCTCTCTGTGGATTTCGATCCCTCCAAGTGCCTTGAGGTATTCTTCCCCTTCTTCTTTGATTTCACCCATTAATTTCTTGTTTTGGTCCAATACTTGCAAACCCTAGGTTGTTTTGTAAAATGCATGGTAGAATGTTGTTGCAATTGCATAGGGGTTGGGTATTGTGTTAATGTTAGCATGGGTATCTATTGAGTATGTTGACCATGGTATTGTTGTTGTGATTATCTTAGGCATGGCAAGGATTGTTCATGTTCACCATGTAGACTGATAGGACAAAGGTGTCCGATCTTTCGATGAGATGGTGATAATCGATTTGGTGGAGTTCGGGCTTGACGATCCGACTACACGTGCGAGCACGAGCGCCAATGCAATCGCTAGGCCAATCTCCTGGAGGTTACCGATCCTGCGGGAACACGATCAGCCTGACCAGCGAGGGTCTTAATTCCTACCTGAAATCGAGAACAAGTAAGAACCAATATTGCAATCAAGATAATTGCGGATTAAGAGGAAAGCTTTATTGAAAAGGTGGGATCATGTATAGGTGCGAAGTACAAGAGGCCTCTGCGACGCTCGAGCCTTGGCGAAGTTGCTATGATGGCTAACTTAATGTCTAAACAAAATCCGAGTCTAGGGGGTCGGCTATGGGGAGTATTTAAGGGCGAAAAGGTGGGGTTTCGGCCAGCCATGGAAGTGGTGGCCGAATCCAACCCTAGAAGTCCTTTTCCCCTCAAATACGGACTCTAAAAAAGTGGCTAATTAAAATCCTGCGAAAATTACATGGTCCTGGCTCAAAGTAAAAGGTGTCGCGGCACCATATTAAGCTATGGACGAATTCGTGAAGTATTGATCTTGAATATTTCGTCCAAGCCTTCTTTCTTCATTATGGTGGCCTTAAAGTTCTGAAATCTTCATCCGTGGCCTTCTCTTGGATCGTCACACGCTTGCTGCCATCTCCATGCATGGCCATGCTCCAATGCTTGTCCCTCTCATCCATGCTTGGTCCATCATTCCTAAGAGTAAGAAATACATCTGATTTAGGCAGCATCATATTCTCATGTATGTGAGGAATAGTTCCAAGAAACGAAAGTACCTGATAGTTAAGTTGTTTGGCACGAGATCTTGTGATGGTCCTTGTATGTGTGTAGCTGTAGGTACAACGGTTGTATCAATAGAAGGAATGTCCACATCATGCTCCCCTTCTTGAATTGAAGTCGTCCTTGACGCAATCTCATCTTCCTCACCAAAGTAAGGCTTTAAATCTGCAATATTAAACGTAGGACTAACCGTACCAAAGTCTGCAGGCAACTCAAGTTTATATGCATTATCATTTATTTTCTCTAACACCTTAAAGGGACCAGCAGCACGCGACATTAACTTAGACTTGCGTAAATCAGGAAAGCGATCCTTACGCAAATGTAACCAAACAAGATCCCCAACATCAAACACAACATGCTTTCTCCCTTTATCCCCATCAAGTTTATACTTAGCATTCATATGTTCGATGTTATCTTTAGTAGTCTTATGCAAGTTTAATATCATTTCAGCGCGTTGTGTAGCATCAAAATTATGTTGCACCGATGACGAGGTTTAATCTCGTCAATGCCCATTGTTATGGACTTGGGTTTTGGAGAAGATGGGGATGCTGGAGATCGTGGCACGGTTAACAGACTAGCAACCAGGGGACACGAGATTTACCCAGGTTCAGGCCCCCGGAGGGAAAACCCTACTCCTGCTTGTCTGCTCTTTGATTACGGCGGAACCGAAGGTTACAGGGTGCGCAGATTCGATCTGGCGTGGATGCGTGTGCGAAAGTATGAGTCGAGAGATCTAGGACGTGCCCTCCTGGCCTTTATATAGACTTAGGCAGGTCCCGGGCATAGTCCTAGTCGGTTACAAGTTCTAGGGTTTTACCCCTTTGAATTTCCTATCTATGCTAGTCTTGCTCTCCAAGGATCCGAAGGTGTCATGGGCTTTGGCCACCCGAAAATCGTCATGGGCCAGTGTATATCTACTGTGGGTCTTCCTTGGGCTGGACCAGGTATGCTGAAGTTACGTACCCGTAGGGTATAACCATGTCAGTAGCCCCCGAGTGTTCAGTCGAATCGTAGATTCGGCTGAGGACTCTTCCATCCTTCAGGTGCAGTTATATATCAATAGTAATATGTGTGTAGGGATTGTTGATGCGTGTGCCTGACTCACCCGACGGATCAGGGTCAGTTAACTGTCTTAGGACAAAACGACACGATCTTCCTCAGGTTCGGGTCCCTTAACCCGGACCTGGAACATATGCTGGCGTAATTCGACTCAGGCCACGGAGGTCTTACAGGAGTGGAATTCCAGTGATTTTAATTGGTGTACCCAACGCGTCCGTCGGGATTTTTATCGTACCTGCTGGTACGGATTCATACTAGCAGAGCGCAGTCAGGTGCGTTGCCAGGCCATCAGATGATATCTGTAGGTCTTATCTTTGCGTCGTAGACGCAGCATCCGAATCATTTATCACCTCGGAGGTGCTTCGGGTGGCCAAGGAGATTGTCACTCACTTAGCGTTTTGTTGGGGCAGAGTTGCCAAAAAAGTTTTTGCATGCGGATCCGGAAGATCGCAGTCGAAGATTTCATAGGGTGCGCGACCAGCTCTCCCTATGGGAGTAGCTCCCAAGTGTCTGTTCGAGTCGTAGACTCGAACGGAGACTTTTAGTTCAAGCATTGTTTCAATCATTAGGTCCGCAGGACTCGAAAATTTTCGGATGCTTAAATCCATCCTCCCTATGGGAGTAGCCCCCAAGTCCGTAGTGGAGTCGTAGACTCGACGTAGGACTCGGAGAAGTAATTTTTGTCCTCATTTGTCTATCGGGTGCGCGGCCAGCACTCCTGATAGGAGTAGCCCCCCGAGGATTTAGTCGAGTCGTAGATTCGAGTGAGTACTCTTAGCTGTGGAGCCGAGGTGGTGCTAGTATAGCTTTTGATGACGTCAGTGCTTACGATCAATGACCTCAAGCGTCTGCTACGCCAGAGATGACTTGACTGGACGAAGCGTAGGTACCACTTGCTGACTTTGAATTGACCGGTCACGCGCGACGTGGAGATGATTACGGTGTCTCCTTGATTTCCGCGCGTAGTGGACGGCGTGGTAACGACGGTTCGTTTTGGTGCTGACACGTGTACGGCCAGATCTACCGTTGGCGTTAGGTCTTCTTGATGGACGGCCAGCGTGCGTCGTCTTCGCTGTTATAATCCCTGGTGAAATCGTGGTTTGTTTTTCACCGCAGCAGTTCATCTATTCACTGCCTCCTTGTTCTTGAGCTATTCTTGCTGCGCGCTGAGAGTTTCTTCCACATTTCCTTTGTCTTTCTTCGTTGGCAACGCCACCACCGCCGTAGCGCCATGGGGAAAACAAAGAAGTCCTCATCTGCGGTTGGGACCAGCGCCGCCAGAGGCAAGAAGGGCACCGCCACTGTTCGCGTCACCGATGGTGGCTGGCGGCGATCAGAAACGCGGGAGAGCGATCTCCGCAAACTGCGCGAGCGGGGCCTAATCCCGCAAGACACGACGACCGTGAGACTCCCCGGCAACGAGGTAATCCCCCGTCCCCCATCTGGGTACCGGGTTATGTTTGTTGCCTTTGTGATTCGCGGGTTTTCTTTTCCGGTCCATGACTTCCTCCGTGGACTGCTCTTTTTCTATGGGGTTCAACTCCATCATCTGTCTCCCAACTCCCTTCTCCACATTGCGTGTTTTATCACGCTTTGCGAGTGTTGGCTTGGTATTGAGCCGCACTTTGGCCTCTTCCGGAAGCTTTATTCCGTGAAGAGGCAGTCTGGTTCGGATGGTGTGTATCCCATTGGGGGTTTCATCATCTCCCTTGGTCCCAATGTGCAATTCTTTTCCTTTTCCATGTCCGAATCTGTCCAGTACTGGCGAAGGAAATGGTTTTACATCCGTGACTCCGTAATGCCTTGGCAAGATTTTGATCTCGTTCCCTTTGACCCCTCCCAATTGATTGAGAAGAAAAGATCCTGGAAAAACCAAATCTTAGACGGTGAGGTGGCGGAGATAGAGGCCCTGTACCGTCGGGTGGAGGATCTCCAACTGATTCCTGAGAAGGAGGTGAACGGTGTCGACATCATCCGGACGTTTCTTGAGCGTCGGGTGCAGCCTCTCCAAGCGAGGGCGCACCCGATGTTTCTTTACTCTGGGCGCCGTGATCCGACGAGGGTTTCGAGTGAGAAAATCTCCGAGGTGGAACTTGACAAGGCTCTTCGCGCGCTGTTGAAGTTCAAGGCCGACGAAGAAATCCCGGGGAAGTCGCTGACTCCTCCCTTTTCTTCGACGTTGGTCGTACCAAAGGTGTAGATTTGCGCACGTAGTGCTCCCCCTTTGTTTTTGTCAGCTGTGTATTTTTTCCTTTGTTTGCTAACAAAGTTCCTTTTCCTTTTGCAGAGCTTCAAAGTGCCGGGCATGGCACCACCATTGCCCGAAAGGTATCCGAATGCCCCGGATAATGAAGTGGTGGATTCCGTGTCCGAGCTACCGTCAGCGCGATCCCCAGCGGAGGATGCCGACGAGTCGAGTGAGGACCATTCACGCAAGCGATCACGGAGCTCTAGCGAGTCTTCGGATGCTTCGACTCCTCCGACTCCCAGAAATCCTCTGGGCCTTGAGCATCATGATGATGTTCATGGGGGTTCTTCCTCTCCCCTTCCTGCCATTCTTGTGCGGGCTGTTGCTCCGCACCCGCCAGCAAAGCGGAAGAAGGAAGAAAAGAAGGAGGAGAAGAAGGAAGAGAAAAAGGAGGATAAGAGGGCCCGAAGGGCTTCTCCTATCTTCGACCTGAGCGCGTTGGGCTCATAAGTTTTCTTGTTGCCATTGTTGTCCTTTATTCCCTCGTTATTTTTGCACCTGTGTTGATTGGTTCGTATGCAGTCAATCCTCCGACGGCTCTAGTGACGGTGCGTGGGAGATGATGGGGGAGTCGAACATTGCGTCGCCTCCTCCTCAGACGGTGGCGACTTCAGGTGGCGTCGCTCCAGTTCCTCCTGTGCAGGAGAGGCTGGTGGTTGCGCCTCATAATTTCGCAGGCGGGCCTACGGGTTCGCCTTCGGAGCACGTAAGTTTTTTTGCTTTATGTTACGGGGGGAGCCCTCGAGTGTCTTCGTATGCTGATGTTGTTTTTGCTTATTTGTGTTGGGCATAGCCCCCAAGTCCTGTTCTTACTGCTATTGCCTTTTGCTGCAGCCTTTTGTCCAAGAGGCCAAACGGCTAGTGGAGGAACGCCTGACGCTGGAGGCGAAACTGCGGCAGCTTCAAGGTATTCGTTTGCCTTGTAGTACTTCTCTTGTTTATCCTGGTCCTGTTCTTTGACATTTGCTTGTTGTAAATGCAGAGGAGCATAACGACTCTCTCCGTGAGGTCGACGCTCTTAAAAAGAGCCTTGGCCAATCGGAGCAGAAGGCCGAAGCCGCCACTGGTGCGAGAGAGCGCCTTGAGCTGGAGCCGACGAAGGCAGCCGAAGCGAAGGAGCGTCTGCAGCAGGAGGCCGCAGATCGTGAGGAGCAGCTGGCCACCGTTGCGGCTGCTCGTGAAAGAGGGGTGGCAGATAAGCTCATGGCTGCTGCCAAGGCCATTTCGGGTGAGTACAAGCTTTTAGACTTGTTTCTTTTTCTACGGATCTTCTTCTATGCTGCCTTTCTTCATGTTTTTCTCCGTTTTTGTCTCAGATGCCGCAGGCATCGAGTTCGACCGCGGTGCTCTGGAGCACGGGAGTGCTCTAGATGATGCCACTGTGGCGGTCAAAGACCGCTGCAGCACCGTCGTCAACTCTCTTGCCAAGGCGAAAGAGGTCCTTGGTCGCTTCTACCAGGAGCTCTTCCCGAAGGGCGCATCCCTTGAAGATGTGGATGCCCTGGAAGAGGCTCTGTCAGCCGAAGCGCCTGTAGCGTACAAGCGCAAGCAGAAGGGCATCGACGCGTCCGTTGGGCTGGCGATGGCCATGGCGGCTGGGGCGGAGCTGGACCTGCCCCAGATTACTTCTCGGATGCCGACGGCTGTGGATGGATCCGAGGTAGCCTTTGCCGCCTACTCCGCTCGCTGCAGACGATATGGGCCCAAGCTCATTGACTTGCTGTCTGAGTACGCACTGCGGCAGCAGGGCGAGGCCAAAGCTAGGCAGTCTGTTTCTGAGGCGACTCAGTGTCCTGCACCTTAGGCATAGTAGACGTAGGGTAGTTTGGAGTCTTCTTTTGTTTGTAATTATCTTTTGTAGTACCATCCTTGTGCCACGTAGTGGCTTTATATATGTTAATGAATTCTTCCAAGTTGTTCACTATCCTTGGCTGAATGTCTGTGTGCCTTCTCTTTTCTGCTGCTATAGGTTCCTTCGGGTGCTGACCCAGTTGACACTTCATCCGAAAGGCCCTTGCGACCATCGTTGGATGATTCCTCGCAGCTCGCTTTTCTTCGGGATCGCGTGCGCAGCTTGGAGAGGGATTTGCTCGGGTTACGCGGTCGCGCCGATGTTTGGAAATCCAAGGCAGATCGTGGTGCAGCCAGAGAGGAGTATTTGATGGCGGAGCTGGGTCGGCTGTCCGGGCAGCTGCAATGTAAGTTGATCCTTCTTTCGGGCTGTAGCTCAGTTCTTCGGGTGAGCCTGCTGGCCTTATTCTTGTTTTGTGCGGTTGTCGCAGGTGCCAATATTGCTCCGAGGGAAGAAAAGGAGCGTATCGCTGTTCGAGTCAATTGCTTGACTCAACAGGACATGGAGGCCGGCTTCTTCTTCTGGATGGATCGTGATCGCGCCCTGGTTCTGGCGACGGTGTAGGATCGTGTCTATCAGGTTTCGCGGGTGCTCCGCCAGGTGCAGACATCACTTTCCTCGGTGCTGCACGTCATGTTTCCTTTGGATGCCGTGCCGATGACCCTTGCAGGTCTTCTGACGAAGTTTCGGAGTGCCAGCAATGTCAAGGAGCTGGTGTGGCAGCAGCTCGTCGCAGGGGTGAAGGCTGCCTCGTCCCTTGTGAGGGTGCACCGCCATGACGTAGATTTGGCTGTTGTGGCGACTGGGCCACCTCCTCGACCAGATGGTGGCGAGTGGAACATGTGTCCACATTACGCGGCTGTAAGGCAGTATGCCGAACAGATTGTAGATTTGTTTGAGCAGCGTGCTCGTGTTATTCTTCAGAATAGGTAGGACCTGAAAATAAACAGATAGATGTAAAATTTGTATATTGCGGCTGGGCGTTTTTGTGCCCTTTGTTGTAAAGGTTTGCTTGCTTGTGAGCACGCAGTGCTTTGATTGAGTACGTGTCCTTTTCGTTTGCCTGACGTGGTCAGCTACTCGGGTGTACACGTTTGGTCCTCAGTCGATGAAATCGTGAGGTGGGGGGAGCCCTCGAGTGCGTATGTAGCATGTAGTAAAGTTGCAGAAAATAGTCAACCGAAGGTTGGGGGCGAGGTACTTAGCTTTATTTATATCGTAATGGAGGAGGTACATGGTTCGGCTGAGTAGCCTTGGCTGAAAGCCTTATTGAAAGTAAAAAAGGGGGGTAGGTTGCTACAGATAGAATCGTCGCAGGTGCGAGACGTTCCATGGGTTGGAGTATGCGACTCCAGACTCCACATGCTTGAGGCGATAAGCGCCACCTGGGATGACTTCGGTGATGACATAGGGTCCTTCCCATGGTGACTCGAATTTATTCGGTCGCTTTTGCTTGAGCCGTAAGATGAGGCCTCCTTCGACGAAGGACCTTGGGTGCAGCCGGCGGCTGTGGTAGTTGCGGAGACTTTGCTGGTACACCGCTGATCTAGCTGCTGCTATATCTCGTGCTTCGCCGAGTGTGTCGATGGCATCTTCGAGTGCAGCCGTGGATTCGGCTTCGCTGTAAGCGACGACTCGTGGAGCCTGATGGCGTACTTCGGCTGGTAGCACGGCCTCAGCTCCGTGTACCATGAAGAACGGTGTGTAGCCGGTGTAGCTGTTTGGCGTAGTCCGTAAGCTCCACAGGACAGACGGTAGCTCTTTCGTCCAGTTTCCAGCTTTGTGCTCGAGTGAGCTCATGAGGCGCTTCTTGATGCCGGCGCCGATTAGGCCGTTGGCCTTTTCCACTTGCCCGTTTGTTTGCGGGTGTGCCACTGAGGCATACGTTATATTGATCCCAAGGCCTTCGCAGAAGTCCTGGAATTCTTCGGAGATGAAGTTCGATCCGTTGTCGGTGATGATGCTATGCGGTACGCCAAACCTGTAGACAATGGATTCGAAGAACTTGACGGCAGTTTTGCCCTTCTGGTTGGTGACTGGCATGGCCTCGATCCACTTGGTGAATTTGTCGACTGCGACCAGGAGGAAGACGTGTCCTCCCTTCGAGGATTTTGGCAGTTTGCCGATCATGTCAAGGCCCCATTGGGCAAAAGGCCAGGCTATGGGTATGGGTCGAAGTTCGGACCCAGGTGCGTGCGGTTTGTCGGCGAACCGTTGGCACCCGTTGCATCTTCGGACGATGTCCTTCGCGTCGCTCATGGCCGTTGGCCAGTAGAATCCTGCTCGCAGAGCTTTGGCGACGAGGGAGCGGCTACCTGCGTGGTGGCCACAAATGCCCTCGTGGATATCTTGGAGTATGGCCTTGCCGTCGTTGATGGTGACGCACCGTTGTAGTACACCCGTAATGCTGCGTTTGTACAGCTCGCCGTTGATGATGGTGAAGGCTTTGGACCGACGAGATACGCGCCGGGCATCTGTCGGGCTGTCTGGCAATTCTCCGTTTATCAGGAACTGGAGGTATGGACGTGTCCAGGTTTCTTCGACTGCCATGACCTGCATCAGGTTGACCATGGCAACTTCGGTATCCAACTTTTCGGGTCCTTCATGACCTTCGGGTAGCGTAGCCCCCGAGTGTTCTTCTTCTTCGGGTGATCCCTTGGGGAATTTTCGCTTGATGGATGGCACGCAGATCTGTTCGAGGAACACACCTGGTGGCACCTTTGCACAAGTGGAGCCGATGTTGGCGAGTCTATCGGCTTCCTCGTTGCGCTCTCTTCCAACGTGCCGAAGTTCGCAGCCGTCGAATTCTCCTTCGAGTGCGTTGTATAGCGCGCGGTACGCGATCATGTTGTCGGCGTGTGCGTCACCCTCATTCATCGTCTGCTGTACGACAAGGTTGGAGTCACCGTAGATGACCAGGCGCGTTGCGCCACATATTTTTGCCATCTTCATGCCATGGATGAGGGCTTCGTATTCGGCCTCGTTGTTGGAGGCTCTGAATTTCATCCGAAGGACGTACTTCATCTTGTCACCTTGCGGGGAGGTCAGTATGACTCCTGCCCCTGCTCCGGCTTCGCGTTTGGAGCCGTCAAAATGCATTGTCCAGGACTGCGACATGTCTGGGGTGTCAGGCAGCTGCAGCTCCATCCAGTGCACCAGTAAGTCCGGAAGGACTTGAGATTTGATTGCGTGTCGCTTCTCGTAGACGATGTCCAAAGGTGATAGTTCGATGCCCCACAGGGCCACGCATCCTGTGGCCTCTGGGTTATTCAGGATGCTGTTCAGGGGTGCCTCGTTGACGACCATCACCTGATGCTCCTGGAAGTAGTGGCTCAGTCGTCGAGCCGTCATGAACACGCCGAAGGCCAGCTTCTGGTAGTGCGGGTACCGTTGTTTTGTCGGAGTGAGAACCTCGCTGAGGTAGTAAATTGGGCGTTGGACCCCGTGGGTCTTGCCTTCTTCGGGTCGTTCGACCACGAGTACTGTGCTGACCACCTGGTGTGTGGCTGCTATGTACAGCAGCAGGGGCTCGCGCTCTTTTGGCGTGACCAAAACGGGCGAGGTGGAGAGGAGCCGCTTGAGGCTTTCGAATGCGTCGTTGGCTTCTGGTGTCCACTCGAACTTGTCTGCCTTGCGTGCAGCTGGTAAAATGGTAGGGCCTTCTCGCCCATGCGGCTGATGAACCTACTTAGTGCTGCTACTCGCCCTGCGAGCTGCTGAACGCCCTTGAGGTTTTTCGGCTTCTCCATTGTCATGATAGCTTTGATTTTCTTCGGGTTCGCTTCGATCCCTCGTTGAGAGATGAAGTACCCGAGCAGCTGACCCGAGGGGACGCCGAAGGCGCACTTTTCTGGATTGAGCTTGATCCTGTAGCGATCAAGGTTGTCGAACGTCTCGCGGAGATCGGCGATAAGTGTTCTTGCCTCCTTGGTTTTTATGACTATGTCGTCGACATAGACTTGGACGTTGCGACCGATCTGGTCCTTGAGGCAGGCCTGCATGCATCGCTGGTATGTGGCACCCGCGTTCTTTAGCCCGAAGGGCATTGTGTTGTAGCAGTATACTCCGAACGGTGTGATGAACGCCGTTTTCTCTTGATCTTCGACCTTGAGTCGAATCTGGTTATAGCCTGAGTAGGCGTCGAGGAAGGAGAGCTTCTCACATCCTGCAGTCGAATCGATGATCTGGTCGATCCGAGGAAGAGGGAACTGGTCCTTTGGGCAGTGTTTATTTAGTGACGTGAAGTCCACGCACATCCGCAGGATGTCCGTGTCCTTCTTCGGGACCATCACCGTGTTTGCCAGCCACTCGCTTTCCTTGATTTCCCGGATGAAGTCTGCTGCGAGTAATCTGTTGATCTCCTTGCCGATAGCTTCGGCTCGTGGCTCCGACAGTCTTTGGATGGACTGCTTGACTGGCTTGGTGTCTGGGATGACATTGAGTGCGTGCTCGGCGAATTCCCTGGGAACTCATGGCATGTCCGCAGGACACCATGCGAAGATTTCGTAGTGCTCACGGAGGAATTCGACGAGCGCGCCTTCCTATGCGGTGTTGAGGTCGTTGGCGATCAGCGCCGTCTTGGAGGCATCCGTCGGATGGACCTGCACTTTCTTGGTGTTGATGGTGGAGTCGAAGGACATGTCAGGTGCGTTTTGCTTTGTGACTGGGGGTAGCCCATTGTTCGTCACCTCGCGGAGCCTTACAAGCTCGTCTTGCATGCCGAAAGACTGGGAGATTTTGTTGAAATCCCTGTCGCATTGGTCCGATCGGGTGAAGCTCCCGTGGACTGTGATGACGCCCCTTGGTCCTGGCATCTTGAGTAGTAGGTATGCGTAGTGTGGGACGGCCAGGAACCTTGCAAATGCTACACGCCCCAGGATGGCGTGGTATTGCGACGGCCAGTCCACCACTTCGAATTCTAGTCGCTCCTGCCGAAAGTTGTCCGGCTTCCCGAAGATGACGTCGAGTCCTATTTTTCCCAGAGGGAATATGCCCTTTCCTGGGACAATGTCGTGGAACGTTGTGTCTGACTGTTCCAGGCTGCATTGTGGGATCCGCATAGCTGCTAGAGTGCTTGCGAACATTAGGTTGATGCCGCTGCCGCCGTCCATGAAGACGCGACTCATCTCGAAGCCTCCGATCTGCGCCTCTAGCACCAGGGCAGCATGACCTGGGCGAGGGATCTGGCAAGGGTGATCCGCGCGAGTGAATGTGATGCAGGACTCCGATCCGCTGAGGTACTCAGGGATTGCAGGCGGAGTTGCCACGGCCAAGTTGATTTGTCGGGTGATTTTCTTCTGCACCCTGTTGGTGGGGCGTCCCTTCTGGATCATATTTAGTGCTCCCTTTGGTGGGGGGTATGCGACCCCGGCGTTGTTTTGCGCTGGTGCGACTGGTTGATTTGGGCCTCCAATCAGCGGCGGTGGAGGAGCTCCGTGTGCTATTTCACCTGGCGCAGGTGCGTTTCCGAACACAGGAATTGGAGCTTGTTGCCTCATCTGCACCATGCCTTCGCTGAGTTTCTGGAACTCGCGGCAGTCCTTGAGCATGTGGCTAGCTTTCTTTTTGCCATGTTGTTTGTCGATGTAGAAGTGGATGGTGCATGGACCCGAAAGTTTGTCGAATGCTGAGGGTCCGTTGTCGCGGTCGCGGCGTTGCCACGACGGTGTTGGTCGTCCGTTGTCGCGGAAGTTTCCGCTGCGGTATCCTCCGATGTTGCGGCTATTGTCGTTACGACGGTCGGCGTAGCCGGCTGCGACCATGTCGGATCCGTCGCGGTCCTCGTAGACGCGCGATCTCCTCTTGCTGCGGCGTTCGCGTCTTCGGCCGTAGTCGTCCTCTTCATCTGATTGCGCCCGCTGGATGCAATCTTCGCCGTCTGCCCAACTGTTGGCGATTTCCATGAGGTGGTCGAGTGTCTTGGGCTTTACACGCCCAAGTTCCTCCTTGAAGTCTGGGCGCTTGACGCCGTCCCTGAAGGCGTCGATGGCCCTCTCTTCAGAGATGTGTGATGCTGAGTTCTTGGTTGTAGACCAGCGTAGTATGTACGAGCGAATAGATTCACCCGTTCTCTGAGTGCAAGCTCGCAACTCTTCGATTGAGGTGGGCCTCTTGCTGGTGCCTTTGAAATTTCGTATGAAGCTATAAGCGAGCTCCTCCCAACTTCGGATGGATCCTGATGATAGGCTGCTAAGCCAGACCCGCGCTGCGCCTGTCAGCTGCAGCGGAAGGCATTGCATGGCGGTTTCTTTGTTGCCTCCGTGAAGCTTGACAGATGACAGATGGTCACTGAGCCAGGACTTTGGATCTTGCGTGCCGTTGAACTTCGAAGTATCCGAAGGAAGCTTGAAGTTGTGTGGCATCTGTGTTCGCCGAACGGATCTGCTGAAGCATCGAGCCCCGCAGAGTTCTCCTTCGTCTTCATCCATCTCAGATTCAGACGAGCATGCGCGTTTGGCGCGTGCTTTGTCGATCTTGCGCTGTGTAAGCTTGTCTCTGGCGTCGTAGTCGTGTTTATGGCGGTGCGAGCTCTTCTTCCTTCGAGGAATATCGTGTTCCTCTTCATCTTCGGATGAGGGAGTGGGGCTCCGGTCGCGCCTGGCCAGAGATTTCTTCTTCGGCTCCGCAGGAGCATTTTCGTGGAGCGCAACTCTGATTAGTCCTAGTCTGGTGAGTGCGGACCTATGCATGGCCCTTTTCGGGTCCCCCTCCGGAGGTGGGTGAGCCGCGAGATACGCAGTGGCTGCCATGATCGCAGCTTGTGGCGTCTTCGGGATGATGTTGCCGTCAACGTCCATATCCATGAACGATGTGTGGAGAGTTCGGGTCACGTCACGCCGCTCCTTGGGGTCCATGTTTTCCACCCGAGAGCGGTGCTTGTTTCCCTGGTTTCCGTTTGTGCTAGAGCCGGGTGCCATGGCGGAGAGCGCAGCTCGTCGCGCGCTGGACTCGGAGGCTGCTTGCTTGCGTTTGTCGAGTGTCTCCTGCATCTTGACTTGTTTCTTGTGCTCCTCGATGAGGAGGTAGTGGTATGCCATCAGTAAGTCACGTGAGGCGTCTGCAGGTAAGACGATGTCGCCTGCGACGGCACGGCGAGTCTGGACCCATCCTTCTTTGCTAAGTTGGATGACGTGGCCATTGCTTTCCCTGTTGGGTGGGGGGGACTGGCTTCTTCTGTTTTCGCCGTTTTCGCCGTTTCGATTGGGCGGCGGGTTAGGCGTTTCTTCGTCGGTTTGGATGACTGCGGTGCATAGGTAGCGCTTGCAGATTGGTTGGCTGCTGCCGCAGCTTTCGGATCCGGAACCGTAGGTCCCTTCATCCGAAGGTGGATCGCACAGATCGGAGTTGCAGATGCTGCTGCTGTAAAACTCATCTGTCAATGGTGAAGTGCGTAGCACGGGGTGTGGAGCCCATGAAGCGGGCCTGATTGACAGCACGGGCACCCGCTCAGGGAGACGGAGGGTGCCGGTTTGTCCCACCTGGAAGCAGAAGCTCCCGAACAAAATTTTGAGTCCGTCGCCTACGGGCTCGAAATCCTTCATGGTAGCCGGCGAGTGGGCGGTGAAGTCGAAAGAGCCGAAGAGGAGGTGATTCTCCGTCGCCGCGGAGTTGTAGATCGATCGGGTCGGAACCGTCACGACCGCACAATCAGCAGCCCCGATTCCCACAGACGGCGCCAATTGACGAGGTTTAATCTCGTCAATGCCCATTGTTATGGACTTGGGTTTTGGAGAAGATGGGGATGCTGGAGATCGTGGCACGGTTAACAGACAAGCAACCAGGGGACACGAGATTTACCCAGGTTCAGGCCCCCGGAGGGAAAACCCTACTCCTGCTTGTCTGCTCTTTGATTACGGCGGAACCGAAGGTTACAGGGTGCACAGATTCGATCTGGCGTGAATGCGTGTGCGAAAGTATGAGTCGAGAGATCTAGGACGTGCCCTCCTGGCCTTTATATAGACTTAGGCAGGTCCCGGGCATAGTCCTAGTCGGTTACAAGTTCTAGGGTTTTACCCCTTTGAATTTCCTATCTATGCTAGTCTTGCTCTCCAAGGATCCGAAGGTGTCATGGGCTTTGGCCACCCGAAAATCGTCATGGGCCAGTGTATATCTACTGTGGGCCTTCCTTGGGCTGGACTAGGTATGCTGAAGTTACGTACCCGTAGGGTATAACCATGTCAACCGAAGTAGGTAAAGGCAATAAATCAATAGGTGCACGAGGAACAAAACCATAGACGATCTCAAACGGGCACATCTTTGTGGTAGAATGCAGCGAACGATTATAAGCAAATTCTCTATGAGGTAAACACTCTTCCCACAATTTTAAGTTCTTCTTTAAAACAGGCCGCAACATAGTAGACAAAGTTCTATTTACTACTTCAGTTTGTCCATCAGTTTGGGGATGACATGTAGTACTAAACAGCAATTTAGTCCCCAACTTAGCCCATAAACATCTCCAAAAGTGGCTAAGAAATTTAGTATCACGATCAGAAACAATAGTATTTGGCACACCATGCAAACGAATAATTTCACGAAAGAACAAATCAGCAATATGCGCAGCATCATCCGTTTTATGACAAGGAATAAAGTGTGCCATCTTAGAAAACCGATCCACAACAACAAAAATACTATCCATCCCCTTCTGTGTTCGTGGCAATCCCAAAACAAAGTCCATAGAAATATCCTCCCAAGGAACACTAGGAACAGGAAGAGGCATATATAAACCATGTGGATTAAGGCGAGACTTAGCTTTTTGACAAGTAGTGCAGCGTGCCACAAATCGCTCAACATCTCGACGCATACGTGGCCAAAAGAAGTGTGCTGCAAGAACATCCTCCGTCTTCTTGACACCAAAGTGTCCCATCAATCCTCCTCCATGCGCCTCCTGTAACAACAAAAGACGAACAGAACTATCCGGAATGCATAGTTTGTTAGCACAGAATACAAATCCATCATTAAAGACGAACTTGTTCCATGTTCTACCATCTCTACAATTCTGCAACACATCTTTAAATTCAGCATCATGCACATATTGTTCCTTAATAGTTTCTAATCCAAATATTTTGAAGTCAAGTTGAGATAACAAAGTATAACGACACGACAAAGCATCAGCAATAATATTATCTTTACCATTTTTATGTTTGATAACATAAGGAAAAGACTCAATAAATTCAACCCACTTTGCATGATGACGATTCAACTTAGCTTGACTACGAATATGCTTCAAAGATTCATGATCAGAATGTATAACAAATTCTTTAGGCCATAGATAATGTTGCCAAGTTTCTAATGTCCGAACCAATGCATATAATTCTTTATCATAAGTAGAATAGTTCAGACTAGCCCCACTCAATTTCTCACTAAAATATGCAACAGGTTTTCCCTCTTGTAATAACACCCCTCCCAAACCAATTCCACTAGCATCACATTCAAGCTCAAAAGTCTTAGTAAAATCAGGAAGTTGGAGTAAGGGAGCATGTGTTAGCTTATCTTTCAATATGACGAAGGTCTGTTGTTGTGCATCGCCCCAAACAAAGGGCACATCCTTCTTGGTAAGCTCATTCAGCGGCGCGGCAATTGATCCAAAGTCTTTGACAAAGCGCCTATAAAAACTAGCGAGGCCAAGAAAACTCCTCACTTGTGTGACCGTCTTGGGCTGCGGCCAATTCTCAATAGCTTCAACCTTGGCTGGATCCACTTCAATACCCTGTGATGTAACAACATAGCGAAGAAACGCAACTCGATTGGTGCAAAAGGTGCTGTTCTCAAGGTTACCAAACAAACATGCATCACGTAAAACATTGAAAACAGCACGTAAATGGTCCAAATGATCCTCTAAAGATTTGCTATAAATCAGAATATCATCAAAGTAGACTACCACAAAACGTCCAATGAAAGCACGTAAAACTTCGTTCATTAATCTCATGAAAGTGCTAGGTGCATTAGTTAAACCAAATGGCATTACTAACCACTCATATAAACCGAACTTAGTTTTAAATGCTGTTTTCCATTCATCTCCTAATTTCATACGAATCTGGTGGTAACCACTACGCAAATCAACTTTAGAAAACATGGTAGAGCCACTCAATTCATTAAGCATGTCATCTAAACGTGGAATAGGATGACGATATCGAATAGTAATATTACTGATAGCTCTACAATCAGTACACATGCGCGAAGAACCATCTTTCTTAGGTACCAAAATAATAGGAACAACACAGGGGCTAAGGGACTCACGAATATGATCTCTGTCGAGTAATTCCTGGATTTGGCGTTGTATCTCCTTTGTCTCCTCTGGATTGGTTCTATATGGCGCGCGGTTGGGCAACGTGGCACCAGGAATTAGATCAATTTGGTGCTCAATTCCTCTAATAGGAGGTAGTCCTGGTGGCAGCTCAGCGGGAAAGACGTCCTCATATTCCTGCAAAAGGTTAGCAATAGCGGGTGGCAAAGAAGGAGGCATATCCTCAAATGAAAACAAAACCTCTTTGCAGACAATTGCATAACATTGAGTATTGTTAACATCTAGTTCATCAATATCAATTTTATTTGCAAGCATACATGGACTCTTCAAACGAATTTCAGTAGCATGTGTAGAATCAGATTTAGTGTTCTTTGGTGGTATAAAATCTGCAGCAACAATCTGATTCTCACTTTTATTTTTCTCCTTAGTTTTAGCTCTACTAGCTCTAGCAAGATCATCTTTTAAAATCTGTTCGGGAGTCATAGGTTTTAGACCAATTTTCTTTCCATCATGCATAAGAGAATAGTGATTAGTTTTGCCATTATGAATAGATTCTCTATCAAATTGCCATGGTCTACCAAGTAACAAAGAACAAGCTTGCATAGGTACAACATCACAATCAACAAAATCAGAATATGTACCAATAGTAAAATGCACGCGTACCGTTCTTGTTACCTTGATCTTGCGAGAACTCTCAAACCATTGGATGTAATATGAATGTGGGTGTTGTCTTGTTGGAAGCGCAAGCTTCTCTACCATGTCAACACTGGCCAGATTATTACAACTCCCTCCATCAATGATGATCCGTATAGCTCTTTCCTTGACAACACCACGTGTTTGGAACAGGTTGTGGCGTTGATCTTGCTCAGATTTGCTCAATTGCACACTCAACACACGTTGTGTAATTAAGCTCTTGTATTGATCAGCAGCTTCAACTCCCATTACCTCTGTCTCTTCATCAACATCAGAATTGTCTCCATCTCGAGCAGAAATAAGGGCTAGTGTATCTTCATCAAAGTCACTCGCTGAATCGTCTTGACCATCTTCCCGCACCATCATCACACGTTGTGTTGTGCACTGTCTCTCAATATGACCAAAACCCCAGCACTTGCGGCATTGTATATCCTTTGTCTTACCCGGGGAAGCCATAGAAGAGGCACTACGAGCAGGAGCATTGGATGATGGTGGAGGAGCAGCTGGAAATCTTGTGGTGGCCTTGGATATGGTAGTAGCTGGTGGCGAATCACGAGGAGGCGCTGATTGTCGGGATGTCCAAGTGGATGTGCGACCTGCAGAATTATTAGTCCTCCTCCATGGTGGTTGGCGATCCTGCACTTCACGTTCAGCTTTGCAAGCAAGATGAAACAAACGAGTGATAGAATTATATTCCTTATAATCTAATATGTGCTGAATGTCCTTGTTTAATCCACCAAAGAAACGTGCAAGCATTTGTTCATTAGATTCAACAAGACCTCCTGATAATACTCTTCTACAGAATTTTTCCCTTGCTCTAAACGTGTCAGATTCTTTAGTAAATCACGTTGATAAGTGGGAGGTACAAAACGAACACGCATAGCAGTTTTTAAAGCAGTCCAAGTACTAGGAATAGTAGTAGGATTTAAACGACAATACTCAGACCACCAAAGGGAAGCAAATTTAGTAAATTCACATGTAGCAGCACTAACACGCATATTCTCAGGATATTTTAAGCATGCAAAATGTTGTTCTACTTCCATCTCCCATGTAAGATATGCATCAGGATTATATTTACCCTCAAAAGATGGAATATTTAATTTAAGCTTTGCAACATGATCATCATCACGTACCGGTGGTCGAGTGTTGCGGTAGTAATGTCGGGGACGGCCAGCAGGTACCTGTGGAGGTTGTTCAACCTCCTCGTCGAACAGATCGTCGTCGTCGGGGTCATAGTAGTACCCGTCGTCTGTCCCCAATGTCGCTGCAGCGGCCGCGGCGGAAGTCTGAGGTGCGTCAGCTGCAGCGGTAGCCGCCGAGGGTGCGGCGGCAGCCGAACCAGCAGTCTGACCCGTGATCGGAATGCGTCGTGCGCCAGGTACGGGTGCGGGTGCGGGCAATCTGTTCAAAATCTCCTTGAACCGAGCGTCAAGCTTGGCGTTGAAGGATTTCTCGAGTCCATCGATCTTGTCCACAGCGTTGGTGATCTTGGTGTCAAACTCCCCTAGGCGTGTATCCACGTCTTCAGCGCGACTGACCAAGAGCTCGGAGAAGTGAGCATGTAGTTCTTCGTTCGTCATGGTGGCAGGGTTCCGCGAAGTATTTGTCATGGTTAGTCCTTAAAAAGCACAGGTATATACTACGGGAATATGGTGGAAGTCACGCGTAATCCGTCAAGCAATATACGAAGCTCTTACAAGTTCTTACCAAACAGCAGGAAAAGGCGATGTGCAACTGCGAGGATCAGTGGGTCCAGAGATTGAACCAAGCGATTACCAGGAGTCGAGACACCGCACGTGGAGAATATCTGTGGAGCTCTGGGAAGGCTTAGCAAAGGGGGTTAGCAATTATCAAAACAGCAATGCAAAAGTTGAAAGAATGCTCAATGACGGTACTGTGCTGGTCCTAGGCTAGACCGTACTAGAGATGCGAGCCTAGATCACCAACGATGTCACGACGCGACACAACAAGCAATGTATGATGATATGGCACCCTGAAAAGCGAACTGAGAGGTGGAAAATCACTATGATGGCGAGTGTCTAGAACTGATCTACGGGGTCTAAAAATATATTAGCCCAAAAAAAATCGAATTTTTTTATTGTGCTCCGGAAAGCGCGCAGACGCCAAAAAAATATTGCTATAACGGCCGATGGAGAAAAGTGATCCCCAGGGTCGAAAAACAGTATAGCCAGAAAAAAAATTTGGAGGCGGTTCCAGACTTTTTTTTTGCTCTCCTTCTGGACTTACGACCGGACTCTTAGCTCGACACGGACTTTAGCTTAACACGGAAACAACAAAGAAGGAAAGTAAAAAGAAATAACTAGGAAACAATAACTCTACTCGGACTCGTACCGCGGCAGGAAAAGTGATCGGATCTGTGTAGCGGTAGGAAGGCGGTGGCGGAGTATTAGGGTTTATGGTGGCTGGGTGTATGGTGGCGGAATATGGTGGCGGTGATCGGCGAGTGTGGCGGTGACTACTATGATCAAAACTTGAAACTCTAACGGACGAGACACTAAGACCAGCAACTCGACGCGACGATGTAGACACAAATTCAACAATGCAAAAACTGAAAAGATAATGCGAGGCGTAGATTGGTTATGGGATGGGTCTAAACTCTAACTGTGTTTTTGGCTTTTTCGTGGGTTATAGGTAAAAACAGATCTAATATACGAAAATAGTAAAATCTCACCGAGCAACCTGAAATCTGATACCACTTGATAGGGCAAAGGTGTCCGATCTTTCGATGAGATGGTGATAATCGATTTGGTGGAGTTCGGGCTTGACGATCCGACTACACGTGCGAGCACGAGCGCCAATGCAATCGCTAGGACAATCTCCTGGAGGTTACCGATCCTACGGGAACACGATCAGCTTGACCAGCGAGGGTCTTAATTCCTACCTGAAATCAAGAACAAGTAAGAACCAATATTGCAATCAAGATAATTGCGGATTAAGAGGAAAGCTTTATTGAAAAGGTGGGATCCTGTATAGGCGCGAAGTACAAGAGGCCTCTGCGACGCTCGAGCCTTGGCGAAGTTGCTATGATGGCTAACTTAATGTCTAAACAAAATCCGAGTCTAGGTGGACGGCTATGGGGAGTATTTAAGGGCGAAAAGGTGGGGCTTCGGCCAGCCATGGAAGTGGTGGCCAAATCCAACCCTAGAAGTCCTTTTCCCCTCAAATACGGACTCTAAACAAGTGGCTAATTAAAATCCTGCAAAAATTACATGGGCCTGGCCCAAAGTAAAAGGTGTCGCAGCACCATATTAAGCTATGGACGAATTCATGAAGTATTGATCTTGAATATTTCATCCAAGCCTTCTTTCTTCATTATGGTGGCCTCAAAGTTCTGAAATCTTCATCTGTGGCCTTCTCTTGGATCATCACACGCTTGCCGCCATCTCCATCCATGGCCATGCTCCAATGCTTGTCCCTCTCATCCATGCTTGGTCCATCATTCCTAAGAGTAAGAAATACATCTGATTTAGGCAGCATCATATTCTCATGTATGTGAGGAATAGTTCCAAGAAACGAAAGTACCTGATAGTTAAGTTGTTTGGCACGAGATCTTGTGATGGGTCCTTGTATGTGTGTAGCTGTAGGTACAACGGTTGTATCAATAGAAGGGATGTCCACATCACGCGCTAAAATGATATTAAACTTGCATAAGACTACTAAAGATAACATCGAACATATGAATGCTAAGTATAAACTTGCTGGGATAAAGGGAGAAAGCATGTTGTGTTTGATGTTGGAGATCTTGTTTGGTTACATTTGCGTAAGGATCGCTTTCCTGATTTACGCAAGTCTAAGTTAATGTCGCGTGCTGCTAGTCTCTTTAAGGTGTTAGAGAAAATAAATGATAATGCATATAAACTTGAGTTGCCTACATACTTTGGTACAGTTAGTCCTACGTTTAACATTGCAGATTTGAAGCCTTACTTTGGTGAGGAAGATGAGATTGCGTCGAGGACGACTTCAATTCAAGAAGGGGAGCATGATGTGGACATCCGTACTATTGATACAACCATTGTACCTACAGCTACACACATACAAGGACCCATCACAAGATCTCGTGCGAAACAACTTAACTATCAGGTACTTTCGTTTCTTGGAACTATTCCTCACATACATGAGAATGTGATGCTGCCTAAATCAGATGTATTTCTTACTCTTAGGAATGATGGACCAAGCCTGGATGAGAGGGACAAGCATTGGAGCATGGCCATGCATGGAGATGGCAGCAAGCATGTGATGATCCAAGAGAAGGCCACGGATGGAGATTTCAGAACTTTGAGGCCACCATAATGAAGAAAGAAGGCTTGGACGAAATAATCAAGATTAATACTTCACAAATTCGTCCATAGCTTAATATGTTGCTGCGACACCTTTATTTTGGGCCATGCCCATGTAATTTTCGCTGGATTTTAAATAGCCACTTTTTAGAGTCCGTATTTGAGGGGAAAAGGACTTCTAGGGTTGGATTCGGCCACCACTTCCATGGCTGGCCGAAACCCCACCTTTTCCTCCTTAGATACTCCCCATAGCCGTCACCCTAGACTCGGATTTTGTTTAGACATTAAGTTAGCCATCATAGCAACTTCGCCAAGGCTCGAGCGTCGCAGAGGCCTCTTGTACTTCGCGCCTATACTGGATCCCACCTTTTTCAATAAAGCTTTCCTCTTAATCCGCAATATCTTGATTGCAATATTGGTTCTTACTTGTTCTCGATTTCAGGTAGGAATTAAGACCCTCGCTGGTCAGGCTGATCGTGTTCCCGCAGGATCGGTAACCTCCAGGAGATTGGCCTAGCGATTGCATTGGCGCTCGTGCTCGCACGTGTAGTCGGATCGTCAAGCCCGAACTCCACCAAATCGATTATCACCATCTCATCGAAAGATCGGACACCTTTGCCCTATCAAGTGGTATGACAAGGATGTTTTTTTAAGAGGTAATATAGAACCGGACCCGGACGAGCTCGATTTGGTGTTTGAGCGTACTTTAACCTATGTCGAGGTCTTGGAGCAATTGAGGATTGAATTGAAATGGATGGACCCAAATGATGTTGTTGAGTTGGAGGGAAGACATAATGTTGGATTAGGAATGCATGTCCGTTGGAAGACCATGCGTATCTTCTCCGAGGCCCATTGGATTGCATACAAGGAGGTGGTGGCCGAATCACTAGACAAGGCTCTTGAGCTATTTGCCACCAAGAAAGTTGATAGTTCATTGTCCTTGGACTTGAACTGTATGGCTTTCCCATTGCGTACTATGATTCCTCCACCCGTAGACCAAGAGCTAAGCCATGAACCTCCCTTGACCCAAACATTGATCCCGATTTCAAGACACCAAGACGAAGTGTTGGAAGAGGACAATGATGATTGTGGGGGTGAATATGATGATGTTGAACTCCACGACAACAATGTTGGAGATTTGGACAAATATATCACACAATATGACATGGACCGTGACCTCCCATATTCTCGAGTCTATGCATCAGACTCGGATGATGATGGTCCCGAAGAAGAAGTTGACGAGGAGGGGTTCACGGCTAGAGAGGCCGAAATCCACGATACCGTATTGGGTCGGGACCATCGGGTGCCTCTGTTTCGTGATCTTAGTCTTGCGGATGAAGCCACGGTTGATGGTGGCAAGGGCATAGTGCTTGGACCAAGGACAAGTTCTTACCGGGATGGCGATGAAGTGAATAATGACTTTTGCAAAGGATCAAGGTTCAAGACCTTGTTGGAATTTAAGCAATGGATAAAGGACTTCTCGGTGAAGCATCATCGTCCTTACACGGAATTGCACTCGGACATCAAGAAGGGTTACACGGTGAAGTGCGAGGAGGAAGGATGTCCTTGGATTGTGCGTGCAAGACCATTCAAGGGAGGTCCTGAATGGCACATATCTAGTTGTGTATCAACTCACATGTGCCAAGGCCCGATGGTGGATGGCATGGATGCGAAGCATGAGCACCGGCAACTCACCTCCAATTTCCTCGCTTATAGGCTATCCAATGACATCGCGTCATTTCCAATAATGAGCATCAAGATGGCCATGGAGCTTGTGAAAGCCCTCTTTCACTACGGTGTGAAGTACGGGAAGGCATGGAAGGCTAAGCAAGCCGTATTCAAGATGTTGTACGGTGATTGGGAGGAATCTTATAACCAAATCCCAAGGTTGTTGGGAGCGATGGCTGATACTTCGGAAATGTATCTATAATTTTTTATGTTCCATGCTTGTTTAGTATCTACTTTGCTTTGCTTTGTCCACACTTTGAGGTGCTTCTCATATGTTTTCTGATACTAACCTATTAACAAGCTGTCGCAGTGCCAGATGCCTGTTTTCTGCTGTTTTTGGTTCCAGAAAAGCTAGTAAGGAAATATTCTCGGAATTGTACGGGACAAAAGACAAAGTCAATATTTGATCGAGGAGAACACAGAGTCCAGAGGAGAGACGGGGGGCACTGGGCGGCCGCACCCTCCCTCCCAGGCGCGGTCCCACCTTGGGCCACGCCTAGGCAGGGTGTGGGCCCTTGGCCTCCTCCCAGCCTTGCCTCTTTGCCTATAAGAAGCCCCCGATGCCTAAACCCTAAGCACCCGATCAATATTCCACGAAACCGTTTGTAGCCGCCGCCACCATCGTCCCTAGATCAGGGGGGTCTGAAGCTCTTCCCGGCACCCTGTCAGAGGGGAGATCATCCCGGAGGCCTTCTTCTTCATCATGTCAGCCTCCAGTATGAAGCGTGAGTAGTTCCACCTTGGACTACGGGTCCATGTAGTAGCTAGATGGTTGTATCTCCTCATTGTGCTTTCATGTCTAGATCTTGTGAGCTCCGTTCATGATCAAGATCTCATCTATTTGTAATCATGCATGTTGTATTTGCGGGGATCCGATGGATATTGAGATTACTATGTCAGAATGATTAATGGTTTTGTCTTATTGATTCTATCATGTTTGTGTTCTTTGTGATCTTGCATGCTCTCCGTTGTTAGTAGCTATCTTTGCCAAGTAGTTGCTAGTGACTCCAAGAGGGAGTATTTATGCTCGATAGTGGGTTCATGCCTATATTTAATCAAGGGAAGTGACAAAAATCTCTAAGGTTGTAGATGTGTTGTTGCCACTAGGGGGAAAACAACGGTCTCTTGTTCATGGAACAAGTGGATTGTTTACCTTACTCACTTTGCTTAAAGCAGTTGTCTATTGCTTGCAACTTAATACTTGAGGGGGTTCGGATGATAACCCAAAGGTGGACTTATAGTCATAGATGCAGTTGGATGGCGGTCTATGTATCTTGTTGTATTTCCCAATCGAATCTCGTAGGATCTTTATGTCTAGTATTGCATTGTTATGCCTTGCTCAGTCCTCTCAATTGCCTTGCTGTAATTTGTTTACCTAGCATGCCATGTTTGTTTATCTATGGAGAACACCTCTAGTGAACTATGGACCCCGATCCAATCTTTACCATTGATACATCTTCCACTGTTAAAGTTTACTTGCTGCAAACCATCATCACCTTCCACACCATACAGTTAATCCTTTGTTACAGCAACCGATGAGATTGACAACCTCACTATTAGTTGGGGCAAAGTCTTGAGTTTGTGTTGTGTAGGTTTCCATGTTGCTTGCAACACCTTTGAGACTTTTCCTTCCTCCTACTGGTTCGATAACCTCGGTTTCTTACTGAGGGAAGACTTGCTGCTGTGCTGCATCACACCTTGCTCTTGGGGTTTCCCGACAAAGCGCTCTCAGGCATCATCAATGGCCAATGCTAATCCGGGCATGGTTCATGTGGTTGAACCTTATGGGAACAAGACAAGGATTGTAAACGGAAAAACCGTGCGAGTTTTTGGCCATGGATTTTGGGGTTTCGAGCAATGTGTCTGGACTTTTGAACATTGTAGGCCGGTCATCTCCGTTGATGGCACCTTTATGACTGGACAATTCAAAGGCACTATCTTGATTGCAATAGCCAATGATGCCAACAACCGGTTGATTCCTTTGGCGTTTGCTTTGGTGGAGGCGGAAAGCAATGATAATTGGGGGTGGTTCTTCTATCTTTTGAGAACCAATATATTAACCCCTCAAAGGGAAATATGTGTCATCTCAGACCGTCATCAAGAAATTCTTAATGCGGTGATGGTTGATATTCCCGGCCATGCTCCATTGCACAATCGTTGGTGCATGAGACACTTTTGTGCAAACTTCTATAGGGCATGCAAGAGCAAGGATTTGTCCGATGATCTAGAAGATTGCTGCCTCGCTTTCACAGAACGGCGTTTCTCTAACTTGTACAAAAAATTGCTAGCCAACAAAGAACTCAATGCGGGTGGTCGAGAGTTTCTCAATAGGAACATTGAATATATGGGAAAGTGGGCACGAGCTTTTGATGACGGTGGCCGAAGGTACAGCCAAATGACAAGCAACATGGCAGAGGCATTTAACAAGTTTCTTAAAGGTTTCCGTGCATTGCCCGTCACGGCAATAGTCTGATATACATTCGACATGATGAATGAGTATTTTCTGAAATACTCACATGAAACGAACCGGCATATTGCGGGGGGCAGCAAGAACAAGTACAAATACAAGTACCCACCTAAGGTTGACGATTGGATGCAATTTCAATCAAGGAAAGCGGATTCCCAAGTTGTCACGGAATATGGCAATGACGAGCTAATTACCAAGTTACGGAGCCCGGAGGTAGAACGGTTGATGGTGTACAACACGGAGGCCAAGCTTTCAAGGTCTCGCTCAAGAATTGTGAGTGCACATGCGGAAGGCCATCATTGCTTCATCTTGCATGCTCACACTTGCTCGTGGCGTCTCGTAGGCGACATTTGGATTACAATAATCCGCTCACGGTGAGAGAGTCTGAGTTCTCTATTGAGACTACTAAGAAGACATGGGCTCCTAGATTTCATCCATACTTGGACCAATCACAATGGCCGGAGTACCATGGAATTCAACTATGGCCCGATCTGAAATGGAAGGTTGTTGGACATGGAAGACGCAAGACAAAGCGCTTTAGGAGCGACATGGACGGATAGGGACGTGGTGGTGGTCGGGAAACGGGCAACGACCAATTCCAAGAGCCTCATGAGAGAGCCTGGTGTGGAACGTGCAATGGTGAAGGGCACAATGCAAGAAAGTGTTCTCAAAGGAAAAGAGCAATAGGAAATGAAGAAGTAGTATCCAATCAAGTAATAGCCAACCAAAGAATAGCCAGCAAGCTCCAAGCCAACCAAGAACTATCCAACAAGATCCAAGCCAACCAAGTGGTAGCCAACCAAGGACTAGCCAACAAGCTCCAAGCCAACCAAGTGGTAGCCAACCAAGGACTAGCCAACAAGTCCCAAGCCACAATGTTCTTAGAAAACAAGCTCCTAGACAACAAAGAGGTCGACAACTTGGGCTAAGAAGAGGAAGAGAGCGTGGTGGTTTTAATCCCGCTAGTATGATAGGCTACTTAGCAGGACCAAATTCGTATGATCATAGGTATGTTCACATTTATGCATATTTTACTAGTTTCATGCTTATTGGGTTCAATGCACTATTGTTCACATTCATGCATCCTTTACTAACTTATACCTTTTATTCTTATAATAGGTATGGCGACTCAACCCAACAAGGGAAATGATGGGGAAGGTGTGAACTACTCGAATGTCTGGGCGGACACTATGGAGGTGGTGGAGAAGAGGAAGGAAGCTGAGTGTAACACCCTCAAAATCGGCCCTATGCAAGTTTCAGCGCTTCCCGCCGAACCCGCATAGAAACGATTCAAAGGTGCCCACCAGGCACTTGCGTGCGGGTGGAAAACGAAGTAATATCATTACACAATAGTCCTCGATGGAACCCACAAAACATATATATACAACAGCGACTCAAAGAGTCAAGAATACAGATATACAATACAAAGATCCAAATCACCTTTAAAACGATATAGCGTCCGAGTACGGACAAGATGCAAATTGAGCTAAGAGCCCTGAAGAATAATCAATGGCGTCCATAACCCTGCCCAGGCCAAGCCGGAAGGGTAACCCTGCTAACGACGTCGATCTCAGAACCTGCTTAAACAAAAGGGGTGCCGACAAAGGGCAAAGGAAAAAGAGAGAGCGGTCAGCACTGAGGCCAGTACACGGCGAGGCTAGAATTCGGCGGTCCTCGCCTACAGAGGTATGGTGGACTGAGCGGCAGCGTGGCATGCACTAATCAACCTATAGAGACTCGAGATAAATGTCGGCTACCAGAGAGGGATAAGAAAGACCTATTCGGAAACATTCTGATACTACCACCAAACATACCCATCCTGGTATTTCCCCCTCGAGACCAAACGAGGAAGTCAACCGAGGAACTCACACAGTTGGCAGTTTTATTCATTCCGTTATAGTGGCGGCAATTACTAGTCAAATATAGATAGTCATCCTGATAGAATAAGCAGTGGGCACTTTTAGTTAACCATTCCGTTGTAGTTGCAACACTTACTAGTCAGATACAATTAGCATGAGATATCCCAAACCCAGCAGTTGTTGGTACTTTTATTTAGCCATTCCGTTGTAGTGAAGCTGATTACTAGTCATATCGGATACAAGTCAAATTATAACAGTAAACTTTAGTTATAGTTGTCTATGATCGAGAACTGTGCTCCAAGTCGTCCATAACCGCGGACACGGCTTTTCGAAAAGATTTAACCCTGCAGGGGTGCACCAAAGTATCCACACGCACTTCGACCCTTTTTGCCAGATCAGTTAACATACACCCATCGGTATGTCGGCGGGGCCTAAGTCATGACGTTTCCCAGACCCAAAGCAAGTACATGGGGGCCACCCCACTAAGCTACCCGCAACGAAGTCGTCCGGTCTCCGAGACGGACTCAGGGTTTGCGGAGACGGCTGTAAACGACTGGGAACCCGAAAATGAGACTGGGCTTGTCGATACAGCGAAAACGTGTCACGGACCTAAACAGTACAGGTGCAGTACTTCGCACAATTTAAAAAAACAGTAAAGCATGGCATAAGTACAGGATAGTAATAAAGCCCCAAACTACTTGTGGCCCCCAGTACAGTACTTGGAATCAGGTACTAAATCGATGGGGGTGCCCATACACCCCACCTGTGGTTAGCGCGCTCGATCTCGGAAGAGGTGTCAAGAACTTGGGGTCCTACGGGACACAAGTGGACGGTTAACAACCAAATAACATCTATTGCCCACCTGTGCCTCTGCATTTACCTACTTCAATTTTAGTTATTAAACAGTAATTAAAGCCATGATCATCTCCAACATTAAACATGCGGCAATACTCCAACAACTGTGGTACTTGACGACAGGCAACAGCACTTGAGCAAGCGACTACGACGCGCAGGTCCAACTATCTACCAAACAACAGGTAATAGGATGTGTCCAAGGCAATATAAGGCTGCAAGGGATATCACGGGTACGAAAACTAGAGCATCGCAACACAGATAGCAATAGATCAACAGGAGGGAATAAATACTATAAAAGTAAGATGGGTAGAAAGGGGGAGATGCTCGCCTGAAAAACATTGCTGAAGGTTCATCCAAAGGTCGGGGCGAAGCTCACATCAACTCAACGGCCTTATCCGCGAAGAAGCAAAACACTAGAATAAACACCGGATGCACTATTTAATACTATGACAGAAGATCGGGCATGATGCATGTATGATGTATGACATAGAAAATGTGCGATGCAACTAGGCCACATTAAGCGGAACCAGGGTCCCGACAATTATTCAGATGGTTCCAGTTATTTAACTACCCCGCAATTTAATTGTTGTCTTAACAGGACAAAACATGGCATCGGTTCGCTACACCAATTTAAATGGAGTTCGGAATGAGACGCAGATATCCCGCATAAACACTCCATATTTAATTATGAGGTGAATCGGCATAATGCCCCCAACCCACATGATATGCATGCGAGATGAACAATCAATATGCAACAAGTTTTATATTACATTTATAAAAATAGGGCTCGAGAAAGGGGTCACACATCTGGGTTCGGAAGATCTTGGTTCCGGGGGTTCGGGGTTCGACAGGGTTCGACGGGGATCAGTTCGACGGGAAACGAGGTTCGGACTCCGGGGTTTAGGGTCTTCGGATCTGTGAAGGAGATCATGGCGTTCCGAGGAGAAGATCTTGGCATGCCGAGGGTTCGGTCTTCAAATCCCGGGAAGGATGTCTTGCGGTTTCCCGCGAAGGCGATCTTGACGCTCGGTGCCCGTGAAGTAGAACTTGTCGTTCCGACACCATCACATCCGATCTTCGGGCTCCGGGAAGGAGCACTTGGCGTTCCATGAAGGAGATCTTGACGACAAAATGGAATCGATGCACTTGTGTACGGGGTCGGTATTGTGTCTCTGAGGACGACCAAAACCATACTTCATCAGTGTCACACAGATTCTCCAGATTCAGCATACGAGGTGTACACAGGCAGCTCCATCCAACAACACCTGGCGTGCACCACATATCTCGCTAGAAACCAACATGGAGGTGCTGTCCCAGAAGGCAGCGCACGAAGAAGAAGCAGGAGGGCGCGAGCGGGCCCGCGGCCAGAGAGGAACGGCGCTAGGCGGGGACGGCTGCTGCTGAGGACGCACGCGGCAGCGAGCAACGGTTGAGGACGGCAGGAGCAGACAACAGAGAGGCAGAGGGCGCAGCGTCACTGAGCGCCGCGTTGGGACAACCAGGGGCGCAGGCGGTTAGGGATGGCGACAGCGACTCAAGCGAGGCGGCGCAGTCGGCGTGCTCGCGGGCGGGATGGGGGAGGCGGTAGGGGAGGAAGGCGATGGCGGCAGGCCGAACGCGACGAGGAGGAGCGCGGGTCGCGGGGCTCGCGCCGGCGGACATGGGGAGGACGCAGAGAGGGCCAAGGCGAGGAGGAGCCAGGCGGGGACGGCATAGCCGGGGAGAGCTCGAGCGGTGAGACGCGAAGACAGAGTGGGGGCACCCCTGGCGGCGCCTAGCGGAGCTTGGTGGGCGGTCGTGGCGGTGGGGCAAGGTGGCGCCGGCGGCATGCTCATGGGAGGAGAGGGGCGCCATCAGGGGGGAGAGATCGAGCGCAGAGAGGAAGGCGGCGGTGATGAAGAGAGGACGAGCGGGAGGAGGGTCGCGGGGTAGGTGCGGTAGGGGAGAAAGCAGGGCTCCAGGCAGCGGCGGCGCGTGCTGGGATCCAGAGGGAGACGAGGGAGGAGCGGGGGGAGAGGAGCGTTGGCAGAGAGAGAGGAGGGGTCGAGGAAGGGCCGGGGCGTCGCATGCGGGAGGCGGGGTGGGGCCAGGCTGTCGGTGGGCGCGGGGTAGGTGGGTGAGTGCGGAACGGTGCGTGTGTGCTGCAGGCGTGCGTTGTGTGCGTGGCGTGTGTGTGCTGCGCGCTGGGGTAGGTGGCGGCGGGTGATTGGGTGGGGCTTGGCCAGGGGTGATGTGGCATGATAGGATAGGTTGGGGTGAGGTGGAGGGGCTGGGTAGAATAGGATTGGGTAGATCTGGGTTAGATAGGATTTTATCTGGAGGTGGCCGGCTGGGCTTTCGGGCCTGGCTGGCTGCCTCCCGAAAATAATTTAAATATTTTATTTATTAAAAACAAGGCGTTTTTAAATCGTTGGTAGACAAAATAAAATATTCCGGAGACCCGGGTTTTAATTTGAATAAAGACGGGAGTATTTAGAAAACAAAACTAGGCGTTTCGAAAATAGTTTTATGCAAACAAATGCGAAATGACAACGATGCTCAAATGCAATGTGGCATGATGACATGAGCATGCGGTCATGATGATGCAATGCACAAAAACAACGCGATTTTCTAGTAGTGGTTTTGCGGGGCGCCACAATTCGACACCACTAACAATGGATCTCGCCCTCGAGATCCGCGTCATGGTACCGGGAAGAAGGGCGGCGATCTGAATCTTCTCGCATCGTGTAGATCCTCGCGACACCACTAACAAGAGGTCGTTGTTCGTGATCGTCGAGGGAACACTCCGGGAACAAAAGGTCGAAGGTAGAGGTATCAACAAATAAAGCCACCTCTAACTCCGATAGAAAGAGAGAACCGATGCATTCTCATCCACTTCAATGTACACAAGCGAATAGAGTGAGTAGTCGGCATGGGGGCCAATCCATCACGCACCCAAACTATTACTCTGCACAATCAGTAGAAAAAGCGTGCAACCATTCTCGGAATCAGACTGAAGATCTCGATAATCGAGGTTCAGAAACAAAGGAGTGATGCAGACTCTGCATCGGATCTGGCGTAGATGATGTCGTCGCGTCGGAAAACACCGGAAGGCACAAACAAGGAACAAAGAATGGTACCACAGTAGACGGATTCCTCAGACAGCATGAACACCGGATGGTAGAACACCGTTTTCAAAGGAGGAAGCGAAACCCTGAAGGTACGACGGAACCCAACCACGAGAAATCCTAGACTCAAAGAGAGAGAAGAGAGCGGATTCAAAACACGCAGAGGTGAGAGGAGAGCAGCAGAGGGGTAAGGAGTAAAATCAGACCTAATCAGAACTATCCAACCGATTTTGCAAAAATAGTTTTGACACTCTACTTCGGTCGTTAGCTAGGTTATCCTACAGGCTGGACTTGTGGGGTATCGCAACTGCTGAGCTCTGATACCACTCTGTAACACCCTCAAAATCGGCCCTATGCAAGTTTCAGCGCTTCCCGCCGAACCCGCATAGAAACGATTCAAAGGTGCCCACCAGGCACTTGCGTGCGGGTGGAAAACGAAGTAATATCATTACACAATAGTCCTCGATGGAACCCAAAAAACATATATATACAACAGCGACTCAAAGAGTCAAGAATACAGATATACAATACAAAGATCCAAATCACCTTTAAAACGATATAGCGTCCGAGTACGGACAAGATGCAAATTGAGCTAAGAGCCCTGAAGAATAACCAATGGCGTCCATAATCCTGCCCAGGCCAAGCCGGAAGGGTAACCCTGCTAACGACGTCGATCTCAGAACCTGCTTAAACAAAAGGGGTGCCGACAAAGGGCAAAGGAAAAAGAGAGAGCGGTCAGTACTGAGGCCAGTACACGGCGAGGCTAGAATTCGGCGGTCCTCGCCTACAGAGGTATGGTGGACTGAGCGGCAGCGTGGCATGCACTAATCAACCTATAGAGACTCGAGATAACTGTCGGCTACCAGAGAGGGATAAGAAAGACCTATTCGGAAACATTCTGATACTACCACCAAACATACCCATCCTGGTATTTCCCCCTCGAGACCAAACGAGGAAGTCAACCGAGGAACTCACACAGTTGGCAGTTTTATTCATTCCGTTATAGTGGCGGCAATTACTAGTCAAATATAGATAGTCATCCTGATAGAATAAGCAGTGGGCACTTTTAGTTAACCATTCCGTTGTAGTTGCAACACTTACGAGTCAGATACGATTAGCATGAGATATCCCAAACCCAGCAGTTGTTGGTACTTTTATTTAGCCATTCCGTTGTAGTGAAGCTGATTACTAGTCATATCGGATACAAGTCAAATTATAACAGTAAACTTTAGTTATAGTTGTCTATGATCGAGAACTGTGCTCCAAGTCGTCCATAACCGCGGACACGGCTTTTCGAAAAGATTTAACCCTGCAGGGGTGCACCAAAGTATCCACACGCACTTCGACCCTTTTTGCCAGATCAGTTAACATACACCCATCGGTATGTCGGCGGGGCCTAAGTCATGACGTTTCCCAGACCCAAAGCAAGTACATGGGGGCCACCCCACTAAGCTACCCGCAACAAAGTCGGCCGGTCTCCGAGACGGACTCAGGGTTTGCGGAGACGGCTGTAAACGACTGGGAACCCGAAAATGAGAATGGGCTTGTCGATACAGCGAAAACGTGTCACGGACCTAAACAGTACAGGTGCAGTACTTCGCACAATTTAAAAAAACAGTAAAGCATGGCATAAGTACAGGATAGTAATAAAGCCCCAAACTACTTGTGGCCCCCAGTACAGTACTTGGAATCAAGTACTAAATCGATGGGGGTGCCCATACACCCCACCTGTGGTTAGCGCGCTCGATCTCGGAAGAGGTGTCAAGAACTCGTGGTCCTACGGGACACAAGTGGACGGTTAACAACCAAATAACATCTATTGCCCACCTGTGCCTCTGCATTTACCTACTTCAATTTTAGTTATTAAACAGCAATTAAAGCCATGATCATCTCCAACATTAAACACGCGGCAATACTCCAACAACTGTGGTACTTGACGACAGGCAATAGCACTTGAGCAAGCGACTACGACGCGCAGGTCCAACTATCTACCAAACAACAGGTAATAGGATGTGTCCAAGGCAATATAAGGCTGCAAGGGATATCACGGGTACGAAAACTAGAGCATCGCAACACAGATAGCAACAGATCAACAGGAGGGAATAAATACTATAAAAGTAAGATGGGTAGAAAGGGGGAGATGCTCGCCCGAAAAACATCGCTGAAGGTTCATCCAAAGGTCGGGGCGAAGCTCACATCAACTCAACGGCCTTATCCGCGAAGAAGCAAAACACTAGAATAAACACCGGATGCACTATTTAATACTATGGCAGAAGATCGGGCATGATGCATGTATGATGTATGACATGGAAAATGTGCGATGCAACTAGGCCACACTAAGAGGAACCAGGGTCCCGACAATTATTCAGATGGTTCCAGTTATTTAACTACCCCGCAATTTAATTGTTGTCTTAACAGGACAAAACATGGCATCGGTTCGCTACACCAATTTAAATGGAGTTCGGAATGAGACGCAGATATCCCGCATAAACACTCCATATTTAATTATGAGGTGAATCGGCATAATGCCCCCAACCCACATGATATGCATGCGAGATGAACAATCAATATGCAACAAGTTTTATATTACATTTATAAAAATAGGGCTCGAGAAAGGGGTCACACATCTGGGTTCGGAAGATCTTGGTTCCGGGGGTTCAGGGTTCGACAGGGTTCGACGGGGATCGGTTCGACGGGAAACGAGGTTCGGACTCCGGGGTTTAGGGTCTTCGGATCTGTGAAGGAGATCATGGCGTTCCGAGGAGAAGATCTTGACGTGCCGAGGGTTCGGTCTTCAAATCCCGGGAAGGATGTCTTGCGGTTTCCCGTGAAGGCGATCTTGACGCTCGGTGCCCGTGAAGTAGAACTTGTCGTTCCGACACCATCACATCCGATCTTCGGGCTCCGGGAAGGAGCACTTGGCGTTCCATGAAGGAGATCTTGACGACAAAATGGAATCGATGCACTTGTGTACGGGGTCGGTATTGTGTCTCTGAGGACGACCAAAACCATACTTCATCAGTGTCACACAGATTCTCCAGATTCAGCATACGAGGTGTACACAGGCAGCTCCATCCAACAACACCTGACGTGCACCACATATCTCGCTAGAAACCAACATGGAGGTGCTGTCCCAGAAGGCAGCGCACGAAGAAGAAGCAGGAGGGCGCGAGCGGGCCCGCGGCCAGAGAGGAACGGCGCTAGGCGGGGACGGCTGCTGCTGAGGACGCACGCGGCAGCGAGCAACGGTTGAGGACGGCAGGAGCAGACAACGGAGAGGCAGAGGGCGCAGCGTCGCTGAGCGCCGCGTTGGGACAACCAGGGGCGCAGGCGGTTAGGGATGGCGACAGCGACTCAAGCGAGGCGGCGCAGTCGGCGTGCTCGCGGGCGGGATGGGGGAGGCGGTAGGGGAGGAAGGCGATGGCGGCAGGCCGAACGCGACGAGGAGGAGCGCGGGTCGCGGGGCTCACGCCGGCGGACATGGGGAGGACGCAGAGAGGGCCAAGGCGAGGAGGAGCCAGGCGGGGACGACATAGCCGGGGCGTGCTCGGGCGGTGAGACGCGAAGACAGAGTGGGGGCACCCCTGGCGGCGCCTAGCGGAGCTTGGTGGGCGGTCGTGGCGGTGGGGCAAGGTGGCGCCGGCGGCATGCTCATTGGAGGAGAGGGGCGCCATCAGGGGGGAGAGATCGAGCGCAGAGAGGACGAGCGGGAGGAGGGTCGCGGGGTAGGTGTGGTAGGGGAGAAAGCAGGGCTCCAGGCAGCGGCGGTGTGTGCTGGGATCCAGAGGGAGACGAGGGAGGAGCGGGGGGGAGAGGAGCGTTGGCAGAGAGAGAGGAGGGGTCGAGGAAGGGCCGGGGCGTCGCATGCGGGAGGTGGGGTGGGGCCAGGCTGTCGGTGGGCGCGGGGTAGGTGGGTGAGTGCGGAACGGTGCGTGTGTGCTGCAGGCGTGCGTTGTGTGCGTGGAGTGTGTGTGTGCTGCGCGCTGGGGTAGGTGGCGGCGGGTGATTGGGTGGGGCTTGGCCAGGGGTGATGTGGCATGATAGGATAGGTTGGGGTGAGGTGGAGGGGCTTGGTAGAAAAGGATTGGGTAGATCTGGGTTAGATAGGATTTTATCTGGAGGGGGCCGGCTGGGCTTTCGGGCCTGGCTGGCTGCCTCCCGAAAATAATTTAAATATTTTATTTATTAAAAACAAGGCGTTTGTAAATCGTTGGTAGACAAAATAAAATATTCCGGAGACCCGGGTTTTAATTTGAATAAAGACGGGAGTATTTAGAAAACAAAACTAGGCGTTTCGAAAATAGTTTTATGCAAACAAATGCGAAATGACAACGATGCTCAAATGCAATGTGGCATGATGACATGAGCATGCGGTCATGATGATGCAATGCACAAAAACAACGCGATTTTCTAGTAGTGGTTTTGCGGGGCGCCACACTGAGGAAGAGAGGAAGAGGTAGGAAGTTGAGGAAGAGAGGAAGAGGAAGGAAGTTGAGGAATAGAAGAAGAGGAAGGCATTCAAAGAGGTAGTTCAACTTGCTCGTGACTTGGTGAAAAAGAAGTACGAAGAGGACAAGGTGAAGAGGAAGAAGGAAGAGGAAGAGAGGAAGAGGAAAAAGGAGAAGGACGAGGAAGAAAGGAAGAGGCACAAGAAGAAGGAAGATGAAGAGAGGAAGAGGAGGGAAAATGCTAGGCCACCTTGCGCCAACCAAGAGGAAAGGCCACGTAAGGAGCTTCGTACTTCTGAGGCCCATGGAAAGGAGGTTCCTATTTGTTGGTGTGAAACCGATTGCATTGTTAAGCAGTCCCAAGACTACAATTCCGATAGTTGGGGAAAAAAGTTCTCCATGTGTGCCAACTACTCTCGCTCTCCCGTGCGTAGCCGCAACCCGTACGAGACTCCACCGATATGCACAAAGCTTTTTAGTTCTTCATGTGTCTAGATGATATGTCAGAAACGTATCTATAATTTTTTATGCTCCATACTTGTTTAGTATTTACTTTGCTTTTGCTTTGTCCACACTTTGAGGTGTTTTTATATATTTTCTGGAACTAACCTATTAACAAGTTGCCACAGTGCCAGTTGCATGTTTTCTTCTGTTTTTGGTTCCAGAAAGGCAGAAAATCAGTATTCTCGGAATTGGACGGGACAAAAGCCAAAGTCAATATTTCACGGTAAAATATACTTAGAATACACATCATATAGGAATTTATAGTGGACACTTTGGAAAAACTTGGTTTCTTGGGAGTTGGAAACATGAGTAGAACTTACTCATACAAGTGGATGCTAGCAAAAGACTGGGAGCAACCAACTAAGAGAGCATAATGGCCATAATCATGCAGTGCCTTTCTGGAACTAAACAATCATGGAGCATAAAAAATTATAGATACGTTTCTGACGTATCAAGCATCCCCAAGCTTAACTCCTACTCGTCCTCGAGTAGGTAAGTGATAAAAAGAATAATTTTTGAGGTGACATGCACCATCAAAACCAAGATCAAACCATTTGCAAGCATTGGAAGCTGGGATCAAAGAACTCTAAACATGTGCATGAAAGATGGAGTTCAAACAATAGGACATAGTAACTATGCATGCAACATGAAAGGCTACAAACAAAGTGAAAGGATAGAGATGTCGCCTAGAGGGGGGTGAATAGGCAATTTCAAAACTATTACGTTTTTGGCTTGATAGAATGCGGAATTAAACTAACGTTTATTTTACAAGCACAAAACCTAAATACACTAGGCTCAACTAAGTGCACCAACAACACATTAAGCCAAGCAATATAGCATAAGATAATATACCACAAGTGATAAGCAAGATATAAGTACTTCAAGCTCGATGACTATCACAAGGAAAGTAAGCTCGGATATAGAGATAACTGAGGCACACGAAGACGAAGATGTATTCCCGTGTTCACCACCTTTGGGAAGGGGGCTACGTCACGAAGGATTCCTCACGCGCCACAAAGGCTCACCTTCTACTCCGAGTCTATCCCACGAAGGAATAGGCCCTTTCCTTATGGCTATCTTTTCCTCCACTCCGGAGATGGAAAGATCCACAACCACTTCCCAAGCTCCACGAAGGAGAAGCCCGGGTCTCTTCACAATCTTCAACGAAGAGTACATCACGGTACCAACCGCCAAGCCAACTAGGAGGTCACCCTCCAAGAGTAACAAGCTCACGATCTCTCACTCAAACAAATCGTAATGGAGAGATCAACACTTATGCAAGAATGCAAAGCAAGAACACCAAGGGTGCTCAAATCCTTCACTCTCAAATCCCACCAAAGAAACAAGTTCTAGGGAGGAATTAGAGAGGAAGAACAATGGTGGAAACCAACAAATGACCCCAAGATCTAGATCCAATGGGTTCCCCTCACTTAGAGGAGGAATTGATTGGTGGGGATTGTAGATCTAGATCTCCTCTTCCAAAGCCCTCAAAAAGATGCAAAAATCATAGGAGGGAAGGGAGAGGAAGAAAGCTCAAAGAGGTCAACAATGGAGGTAAAAAACATGCTCAAGAGCCTTAGAACTTTGGGGAAGAAGCCCCCTGTCACGACCCGGAATCAGGGCTAGAAAAATACCAGATCCTCATCTGATATAAGCCTAACCTAAATTCCGAAACATGCAGGGCCCACCTGTCATACATTTTCCATTTAATAAAACAATTACAGAAAACATTAAAATAAATAAAAAGAAAATATGACATCATGATGATGTCATGCTGACATCATCAATGGCTTGCTCTCAGATCGACGATGGAGCCGGCGATTGGGCGCACGCGAGAGGCTGCGGGGGTGGGCATTGGAAAGAGGGGAACTAGACGAGTCGAACCATGGTGGCGCCGCCAGAAAATGGTCGCTGGAGACGGTGATGCGACGACGGACAGTGGTGGTGAGCGACGGTGCACGGTGGAGAGGATGCCATTGAGCGAGAGGAAGGGACAAAGGGGGTCTACGAGAACCAGTAGCTCACCCTGAGCGCGATGGTGGTGACGGCGACATCGGGGGCGGTCTAGAACGGTCGGAATCGATGAAGAAGGCGGTGGCCGGAGCTCGGAAAGGTGAAGTCGATGGCGATGATTCCGTGCGTCTCCGGTCGATTCCTTTGGCAGGAATGATCAGCGTGGCTAGGCAAAGCCGGCGGCGGTCTCAGATGGCAAGGGGTGGTCGGGAATGGCGGGGCACGGCGGAGCCCGAGGCTTAGGGTTTCGTCGAGTTTGGGGAAAAGCCACAGAGGCCACGAGAGAGAGTGGGACGGGTATGGGGAGGAAGAGCTCGACGCGACGATCCTTATCCCCATTCTCGCAGGCAGCGGCGCACATCGCAGCGTCGGCGAGATCGACGACGAGGGTGCTGCCAGGTAGCAGCTTCACCGGCAGCTCGGGGAAGAAGAAAAGAAGAAGACGACAAAGGGGTACGAGCCAGGTGATCTGGGGTTGGCCGGCTGCTGGCGGTAGAAAGAGAGAGAGGGAAGTGGGCTCGGCCCAGAGAGAGTTAAAAAACCTCTTTTATTTCCAGAAAACCTTTTTCTTTTCTGATTTTCTGATTTCCTTTATATTTTGAATTTTAAATCTATTTTGAACAATTTCAAATCACATAAACTTTTATAATATAACTGAAAACACTAAGGGCCCTTGGTACTGATTTGCTTCATTTGTTTTGAGAATTTTCAAAGTATAGAAACCATTTGAATTGATTCAAAGAGAGAGGGGAAGCTATTAGGGTTTAGAGTTTTGTTTATTCTTCTTTGGTTGAATCAAAGTACAAGTATTATGCATGCATGCAATGCTCAAACATATCTTATTTATATTACACAAAAGGTGGTATGTTACAGCTCTACCCCACTTACAAGAATCTCGACCCGAGATTCCTAGGTTTTAGAAAAGAAGGCAGGGTACTCAGATCGAAGACGATCTTCGCGTTCCCAGGTTGCTTCTGACTCAGAGTGATGAGACCACTGAACTTTCAGGAACTTTATGGTTTGGCGACGAGTCTTGCGCTCAGTTTCATCAAGAATACGAATATGGTATTCTCGGTAGGTTAGATCATCTTGGAGATCCAAAGTTTCATGGTCCACACCACGAGTGGGATCCTTGAAGCAACGCTTGAGTTGAGACAAATGGAAAACATCATGTACCTCTTGAAAAGTTGAAGGTAGATCCAATTGGTAGGCAAGCTCACCCCGCTTGGATAGAATGCGAAAGGGACCAACATAGCGAGGAGCCAATTTGCCCTTGATACCGAATCAATGGACACCCTTCAGAGGAGTGACCCGGAGGTAAACTTGATCACCAACTTCATAATGAACATCAAGATGATGACGATCGTAGTTGGTCTTCTGACGGGATTGAGCGGCCTTCAGACGCTCTCGGATTATGCGAACTTGATCTTCTGCTGCTTGGATCATGTCCAGACCAAAGAATTGTCTTTCACCGGTTTTGTCCAGTTCAGCGGTGTTCGACATGTTCTCCCATACAGGAATTGGAAAGGTGCCATGCCCAAACTGGATTGAAAACTGTTGTTATAAGAGAACTCCACAAAAGGAAGACATTTCTCCTAGTTCTTTCCAAAGGATATGACACACGCTCTGAGCATGTCTTCAAGAATTTGATTCACTCTTTCAGTTTAACCACCGGTTTTAGGATGATAAGCTATACTGAAGGAAACTTGAGTTCCCATTGCTTGTTGGATACTAGCACATAATTTGGAAGCGAACAAGCTTCCACGATCAGATATGATCTTCTTGGGAACACCATGAAGAACGACGATCCGGGCTCTGCCAACTGGCTTGAAGTAATGCTTTCCCGATCAGCAAGGAAGTGAGCAACTTTGGATAGTCGATCAATAACTACCCATATGGCATCATGTCCATATTGTGTCCTTGAGAGTCCAGTAATGAAATCCATACCAATTTCATCCCATTTCCACTCAGGAATTTTCAACGGTTGCAGGCCTTTGGTGTTCAGCCTTTACACGATGGCAAACGTCGCACTCTGCAACAAAGCGAGCGATTTCTGGTTTCATTCCACTCCACCAGAATCTTTGACGAAGATCTCGGTACATCTTGGTACCACCAGGATGGATAGACAGAGGGGATTCATGAGCTTCTAGTAGGATTAGATCTTTGATTTTCCGACTGTTTGGAACCACTAATCGGTTACTGAAGTATAGGATACCTTGATCATTGACGAAGAAACATTTAGCTTCACCGCTTGCAACACGTTCTTTGATCTTGGTAACCTCAGCATCTTGCTTTTGAGATTCCTTGATTTGGTCCTCGAGAGAAGATTTTATTTCAAGGTTAGCAAGGAATCCACAAGGAACCACTTCAAGGTTAAGACTCTTGATTTCCTCGTAGAGAGCAGGTTGGGCTTGTGAAATCATCAGGTTATTGCAATAAGACTTCCGACTTAGCGCATCAGCAATGACATTGGCTTTGCCGGGTTGATAGTTGAGACCCAAATCATAATCTTTGATGAGTTCCAACCATCTTCTTTGCCTGAGATTCAGATCTGGCTGGGTAAAAAGGTACTTCAGACTTTGATGATCCGAGTAAAGTTCACAATGGTTATCGATGAGGTAATGTCGCCATTGCTTAAGAGCATGAACGACAGAAGCGATCTTGAGATCATGGGTTGGATAATTGTTCTCATGTGGCTTCAACTGCCGAGAAGCATAGGCCACTACATGACCATCTTGCATCAACACACAACCAAGCCCTTGGAGAGAAGCATCACAATAGATGACGAAGTCCTTGCTTGTATCCGGAAGGACAAGCACAGGAGCAGTGGTTAGCTTAGTTTTCAAAGCTTGGAAGCTTTCTTCTGCCTTTTCTGACCATTCAAAATTCTTATCTTTCTTAAGAAGATCAGTCATAGGCTTGGCTATCTTGGAGAAGTTCTCGATGAACCAGCGGTAATATCTAGACATTCCAAGAAAACTTCGGACTTCCTTAACTGAAGTAGGTGACTTCCATTCCAGAATGGTATGAACCTTATCCGGTATGACAACAACACCACTTGCAGATACAACATGGCCAAGGAAGATGAGCTCTTGTAACCAGAACTCACATTTGGAAAACTTGGCGTAAAGACGATGTTCACGAAGTTTAGTTAACACCAAACATAGATGTTCGTCATGCTCTTCCTCGGTCCTGGAGTAGATTAGAATGTCATCAATGTATACCACGACGAACTTGTCGAGATATTCCATGAAAAGGGAGTTCATGAGCCTCATGAATGTGGCAGGGGCATTGGTTAACCCGAAGGACATTACTGTATACTCGTAAAGACCATAACGAGTTGTGAATGTTGTCTTTGGGATATCTCCCTTTCTGATCTTGATTTGATGATACCCTGATCTTAAGTCCATTTTGGAGAAGATAGTGGCACCACTTAATTGATCAAAGAGATCATTTATCCGAGGAAGTGGGTACTTATTCTTGATTGTCACCGCGTTGAGTGGACGGTAATCAACAACCAATCTTGGAATATTTGTATCCTGATTCTTGACAAAGATGGTAGGGAAACCCCAAGAAGATGTACTAGGTTGGATGTATCCTAGACCCTCTAACTCTTCAAGTTGATTCTTCAACTCAACCAACTCATGAGGAGGCATGCGGTAAGGTCTTTTGGAGATAGGAGTAGTTCCAGGAACTAACTCTATGACAAACTCCACACTTCTATCAGGTGGCATGCCAAGCAACTCTTTAGGGAAGACATCCGGGAAATCACAGACTACATGGACATCTTGGACCTCAAGAATAGGTAGGACATCCATGGCATACAACTCTGAGAAAGGTTTAAGGACTGCTGATGGAGACTTTGAACCATCAGTCCAATACTTGACGGTTATGCCAGTAGGAGAGGTAACAGAAACTATTCTGAGTGCACAGTCAATGACGGCTTGATACTTGGTTAACCAGTCCATGCCCAGAATGACATCAATGTCACATGACTTGAGTGCAACGAAAGAAGTGGGGAACTTCTGGTACGCTATGTCAATCTCATTCCCATGACTAACCATAGTGGTGAACTAGCTAGAACCCAAGGAATGGATGGTCAAAGGGGTGGACAGGGGTTCAAAATTTATCCCATGATCTTGAGCAAACAAATTTGACATGAATGTATGCGATGCTCTAGAATCAAACAAGACAGTTGCGAGAATTGAATTGACACGGAGCGTACCCAGAATGACGCGTGGATCTTCCTGAGCTTCCTCAACAGTGACATGGGTCAGACGAGCACGTCCAGCACCTTGAGATTTATCATTCTTCTTTGCCTGCTGATCATTGCGTCCGACAGCCCTTTGGGAACACTCCCTTGAGTAGTGACCAGGCTGACCACAGGAATAGCAGGTAACTCCGGTGTGAGAACCAGCGGGAGAACGAGAATTTGCTCCACCGGTATTTGGCTGTGACTGACGAGAATTATTGCCAGAGGACTTGGGTGCATAAGGAGCACGAGGCATAGCACTGTATGGAACAAAGACACGACGCTTCTTGTTACCAGAGGAAGAAGCACGAGAATTTCCTTCTTCACGCTTCTGATATACTTCCATATCCTTCCTTCCATGCTCTAAGGTAAGAGCCTGATTGTGCAAGTCCTGGAAATACTGGAACCTGAAGGGCAACAACGCGTAGCGAAGTGCAGGGTTAAGTCCCTTACGGAAGAACTCTTGCTTATCTTCATCATTGGTCACATCCCTGGTTGCATAACGAGCCAAGCGAGTAAACTCACGCCCATAGGTTTCAATATCATTGCGCCCCTGAGTCAAATCCAGAAACTCCCTCCTTTTGAGGTCCATGATGGGCTTAGGGATATAAGAGGCACGAAATGCTGCAACAAACTCCTCCCAGTAACGACATGTCCCTGAGCTTGTAGATTCTAAAAACCTTCCCACCAAACACCAGCCTCACCTTCCAGTTGATAAGTGGCGAAGTTGGCGTGGTCTGCGGGACGGACTCGAAGAGCACTGAACTTGCGCTCTATGGTGCGGAGCCAATCATCGGCTTCAAGGGGCTCCCTGGAGTGGGTGAAGATTGGAGGAAAAGAGCGGATGAAATCTCCAAGTGTGACATAGTCGTCAGGACAACGTTCAGTGTTCTGCGCCACACGCTCCAGAAGGCGTTCATTCCTCAGATGGTTGGTCTCAATGTTGTTGAGAACCTCAGCCATTGTGGGAGGTGGCAGAAGTCCCTGATCAGCATTGTTGTTTCCTCGACGGCCAACAGAACCACGAGTACCAGACAACATCCTGAGGAGAAAACAGAAACCATGAGAATGGATTCACCAAACAGAGTACAAAAAAGGATGGCAAAACCATATCAACAGATCATGGTAGAGGTGAACATGAGGATTAAAATTGTATCAATGCATTAAGTATGGCAGTAGAACAAGCATACGAAACGTATACTACCAACTTAGATACAAACCATAACAATGGAATGCAAGCATGATATGGTACCAACAAGTCACAAAAGAGTTGAGAGCGGAATTAGAGGCATCCTTAGCAAAGTTGGAAAACAATGCTTCAATTGCACAAATATATCTTGGAAACTCTGAGCCTTGCAACCAAGTACGCAGTACTAAGTAAAAACAACCCAAACCCGTATATCCTAAAAATTTGAAATGATAGACGAGAAGTGAAAACCTTGCAAAGCAAACGAGATAAGATAACTCAGCAATAGAACAACCTTGGATATGGAATAAAAAGAGTCCTATTCAGAGTTTTGCAAATAGTTTTTAGCTTTCAAATAGTTTTCTCAAACTCTAGACTCAACATCGGCCAGCTAGAAGGGTTTCCTACAGGCAGTCCTGCTCTGATACCAAAATCTGTCACGACCCGGAATCAGGGCTAGACAAATACCAGATCCTCATCTGATATAAGCCTAACCTAAATTCCAAAACGCGCAGGGAAAGATCGGTAACATTACAGAACATACAAACCATACATTAATAAGGTAAACTCTTAAGAAAGTTACAAACTAGTCATACAAACCAAGGGTCACAGACCCATCATTACATCAAACAACGGAAGCAAACAAGTTGTTCTAAACAACAAACTCAGAAAAGGGCCTAAGAGGCCATAAACAGAAGTAGCGACCCTTCCATAGATCCTAGGCTGCTGCCCGGGAACCCCGACTACTCATCGACTTCGACGTAGAAACCACCTTCAGTTGGAGTAACATCATCTGTAGAAAAACATCAACGAAGCAAGGCTGAGTACAGGGTGTACTCCGCAAGACTTATGGCTAGTGGAGTTATTTTGCATAAAGCCATCTTTTGTTTTCAAAACAAGAGGGAGAAGAAACTCGTCTAGTCAGATCATTTTCAAAAGGGGATGAGAAGAACTCAACTCTAGCCCTTAAAATCATCTTTGATATCCACCAAGTATCATCATCAACTAAACCTCTCTTCCCAGACTACCCCCTCAACAAACCCGAGGAAGTATTTCTGGATCTCACTTTAGTTGTCAAGTTTTATCATTCGGTTATAGTTTTCTATGATCACAAAATCCGTTCCCAAGTCATCCATAACCGTGGACATGACTTTTCGAAAAGATTAATAACCCTGCAGGGGTGCACAACTCTACCCACACGTACCAACCGATTCTTAATGACAAATTATTAGCCCTCTTCCTTGGAAGTCCGACAGAGAGTGGTTGACCATGACCTTTACCTTGCTTTCTCCGAGACAATGAGTCACGCACTAAGGAGATGCCGCTGTAACGGGTCGAGTCCCGAAGTCGGTCCCTAGCGATGTGAACAGGGTTTGAGATTATGGATGGCCGGGCATCTCCCATTCCCTGCCACGCTTACCTACTTGTATGAATGCACCTCCTTCACCTCCATTCAAGAGAAACCAATATGCATATGTTGAATGGAAATCCCAAACTATGTGACTCATGGAATCTACTAGGCAAGTTAGTGAGTCGAGGGGGTTTCCAGGCCCCCGTGTGGTTGTACGCTCGTCTTGGTTCAAGAGGCGAGAACATCAGGTCCTAAGGGTGGCAAGTATGGGACTACAAAAACCACGACCCACGTGGCCTCCCATACAAGCCTTAACATGTTTATCATTCATATCTGATCACATCACAACATCCTACCATACTAGATTCGTTCGCATCTCAGGTGCATCACATGAATGATCAACATCAGACCACTCAGCATGGCTAAGCTTGACTGAACTGTGGCACTAGCGATGCTCATAAGCCAAACCCTAGTTATGCTAGGAGCGGTGGATCAGGTAATATAGTTCACAAAGGAAAACATGCATCAGATAGTATTACCCTGTCTATTGATTAAAGACTGTTGAACCGAATGCATATGACGAGAATGAAATACTTTGTAATCATAGGATTCATATGTATGAGTGGGGCTTCGCTTGCCTTGTTCGTTGTTGGACTGGTACTGCTCTTCGGTGGCGTTGACTTCAGCTTCGGGTTCGGTTCCTATTCGCAAGAACCAATCACCGGAAAAGAGAAAGCAACACTCAACACATGGCATGTGCAATGCTCATATAATATGTTTGATATGACAAGTTGAATAGTGTTGAATTGAACCCTAAAGCATGCTTGGTCACTTTAAAGGGGGTCCGAGATGTGCAAACCCTAAAACAGGGGGATCATCGGAATCACCTGTGGGGTTCAATTGGTTCTTCTAATTAAACTTGCCATCAAAGTTGGTTAAAAATGTATGATTATAGCTTAGTTAGATAGGTTTCATTTTTTAGATCATTTTTGTATATTATTTGTATTTTTCTGATTTAAAATGAATTAGTTATGAATTTCCCAAATTTTAATTCATTTTAAATCATTTTTGGAATATTTAAAATAATTTCCAACTTGGGCCCACATGTCATACTTTTATTATTTTCAGAAAACATTTACAGAAATGATTAAAACCCTGACAGGAAGGGCCCACTTGTCATACATTTTCCATTTAATAAAACAATTACAGAAAACATTAAAAGAAATAAAAAGAAAATATGACATCATGATGATGTCATGCTGACATCATCAATGGCTTGCTCTTAGATCGACGATGGAGCCGGCGATTGGGCGCACACGAGAGGCTGCGGGGGTGGGCGTTGGAAAGAGGGGAACTAGACGAGTCGAACCGTGGTGGCCCCGCCAGAAAATGGTCGCCGGAGACGGCGATGCGACGACGGACAGTGGTGGTGAGCGACGGTGCACGGTGGAGAGGATGCCAGGGAGCGAGAGGAAGGGACAGAGGGGGTCTATGAGAACCAGTAGCTCACGCTGAGCACGATGGTGGTGACGGCGATGCTGGGCGCGGTCTGGAACAGCCGAAATCGATGAAGAAGGTGGCCGGAGCTCGGAAAGGTGAAGTCGATGGCGACGATTCCATGCGTCTCCGGTCGATTCCTTTGGCAGGAATGATCAGCGTGGCGAGGCGAAGCCGGCGGCGGTATCAGATGGCAAGGGGGTGGTCGGGAATGGCGGGGCACGGCGGAGCCCGAGGCTTAGGGTTCCGTCGAGTTTGGGGAAAAGCCACAAAGGCCACAGGAGAGAGTGAGACGGGTATGGGGAGGAAGAGCTCGACGCGGCGATCCTTATCCCCATCCTCGCAGGCGGCGACGCGCATCACAGCGTCGGCGAGATCGACGACGAGGGTGCTGCCAGGTAGCTGCTTCGCCGGCAGCTCGGGGAAGAAGAAAAGAAGAAGACGGCGAAGGGGTACGGGCCAGGTGGGCTCGGGTGGTCCGGCTGCTGGCGGCAGAAAGAGAGAGAGGGAAGTGGGCTCGGCCCAGAGAGGCTTAAAAAACCTGTTTTATTTCTAGAAAACCTTTTTATTTTTTGTTTTTCTGATTTCCTTTATATTTTGAATTTTAAATCTGTTTTGAACAATTTCAAATCACAGAAACTTTTATAATATAACTGAAAACACTAAGGACCCTTGGTACTGATTTGGCTTCATTTGTTTTGAGAATTTTCAAAGCATAGAAACCATTTGAATTGATTCAAAGAGAGAGGGGAAGTTTTTAGGGTTTAGAGTTTTGTTTATTCTACTTTGGTTGAATCAAAGTGCAAGTATTATGCATGCATGCAATGCTCAAACATATCTTATTTATATTACACAAAAGGTGGTAAGTTACACCCCCCTTTTATACCCCTTCAAGGGGGATGACCGTTGGAAGCAAGATGCTCTGGGCGAACACGTTCCAGCTACGAAACTGTCACATCCCAAGATTTTCCAAATCTTGTAATGTGAAAAATAGATGAATAAAATAAAACTTTGTTTGATTTTCAGGGCCAGAAGAAACTTTTTGAATTCAATTGGAAATCTTCAAACCAATTTAAATTAAATAAATCCTAAAGGGATTTAAAAAGATAAACATTTAATAAAGGAAAATAAAATATTTTGGAATTACTATTTTGGATCTTTTAAATAAAAGGATTTGGTTTTCAAATGAAATAGAAGTTTTATAAATAAAGATTATTCCATGGAGCCAAATTAAACCTTGGCCAAACTTTTGAAATAAAACATTTTGTTTTGATAAAAAATAGTAAAGGTTTATTTAAATAAATTAATAAGGATTTAATATCCAAATATTATTAATAAAGGTTTTACTATTTACAAAACCTCCAAAACTTATTTATGTATTTATAATGAGTTTTCCAAGCATTTTGTATTTTCAAATAAAACCTACTGATTTGGTTTTGAAAATAAATAGATTTCAAAAGGAGTATTTGAATAAAACAAATTCTATTTTGATTTTAGTAACAATGGTCTATTTATTTAATTGATAATGGACCCTAAAATAAAAATTATTATTTTGATTTTGGATTTTGGGTTATGCTACTGAACAGAACCAAAATTCAAAGTTGCAAAGCTTGGTGATTGTTTGAATCAATTTGAATGTTGTTTGGTTGATTGAATTTCAAAACAGGAAATGGTTATAGAAAAAGAAAAAGCCAGCAGACAGAAAAAATAGAGTTTGGACCAGCCCAGCCGGCCAAGCCCACAAGGCCCAGAACCAGCCCAGCTTTTCCTCCCCGGAGAAAAACGTTTCACACTCGATTTTAAGCCCACGCAGAGACTGACCGGTGGACCTCCTTTCTTCCTCGCACCCCCACTAAAGACTGGACCCCACCTCCCTGTTCATCCTCTTCACCCGCGCGACCCCTTCTTCCCCAAACCGCGCTGCCGTTCTCTGTCATTCAACCGCGCGTTCAATTCACGAATAATGGCTGCGTTAATCTTGCCCCGACCATGCGTACATAAGCGCCCCTCCTCCCTCTGTCTTTTTCCTCAAACGCAAACGCCACATCGCCACCAGGCTGCTCGCATTGCTTGCGACAACCCCCTGTCTCCGACCACCTTCCACCTTCGATTCCAGCCAAGCCACACCACCTCCTGCCTCCCCGAGCACACGGACACCTTCCCCACTTCCAGGCGCATCCACCTGTGCCCTTCGTACTACCGCGGGCGCCCCAGAGCAACGTCAGCAACAAGCTCTGAACGACGCCGCCGTCCGCTCCAACTCCGACGAGCCCCACAGGTAGATTCCGGCCGCCCCTCTTCTTCTCGTTCACGCACACAGCATCTCCGTGATCCCCTGCGTCTAACCATGCTTCTGGTTTGCTTTATCGTGACCCGTAGCATCGTCTTTGACCTTGACCAGAGCCAACCGTCGCCAGAGCGAACTCCGGCGAGGAATTCCTCCTGCCCTCGTGCGGCCCTTGCCCCGACGACCACACGACGAACCTCCCCAGCCTCCTGCAATCTCGGTGAGCTTACTCCCTCCCTCTCTCGCTTCCTGTTTCGCCAGCGCCGCCACTATCTGACCGTCGCCGCCGCTAGCCACCACCGGCGCCGCTCGCAAATGGTCGAGCACGCTAGCACCGTAGGATCTCGATCCGACGCTTGTGATAGATCACTTAAGCCGCGAAGGGGTACGTTTTCTGAACCGCACGATATGCTTAGATCCAATGCACCGCGTTACCAATCCGACCGAACCGGTACCGTCCAATGAGATTGCGACGCGTGGCCAGGTCTGTTTAAAACAGAATTTGGAAATCAGAATTAAGTTGCAATTTCAAACCTTTGTAACTTTCGATCCACACGTCCAAAATTTACAAATTTGATACAGTTGGATTCAGTGGAACAAACCCTAGCCAACCATGCCTTTGGTTTAGTAAATAGTATATGTTAGTTTGCTTGTTTTTGCAGATACTTTTGTATGCTTGTTTAGATTAGAAAAATTGTCTAAAAATGTTTTTAGGGTTAAAACCTTTGCAAAATGGTTTGTTGTAAACTCACTGACCCTAGGAACCAACCCATAGATTGGAAAATGATTTTGGTAAAGTTTAGGGTGGATTATTTGACTTAGCCAATTTCTAGCCAAATAAAATTATTGATTTTATTATGAAAATGCTTTTGTAAAGAAAACTTTTGGAAAATGTTTTGGACCAAACCTACTGACCAAAAACACCAAGTTTTGCAATGGCAACTCATTTGGTGAAAAACATAAAGTTTTTGATAAAAATATTTTCCACCACATAAAATGATGATTGGATTTAAAAATGGTTTATGGACAAAACCCTTTTGCAAATGACTTTGCCACTTTGGAAAATGACCAATTTGGAACTCACAAAGTTTAGAAGCCTAGTGGAGACCACCTTTGCAATTAGAACCATCTTTTACATGCTTACATGCATGACTTAGATCTTAGATCCCATAGTTTTATGTGTGTGAATTGTTGTTTGATTGATTATTGGAATGCTAGTTGATATAGAGTTTGCTTGATTGATTGTAGTGAAATTATCAAAGTGTGAGACTAGCAAGATCAAGGAGTGAACCACCATTCCCTTCCAAAAAGGCAAGTGACACTATCATCTAAAGTCCTACTATTTTCATTATACTTAGTGGAATTTGAAACATGCATGAAAAGATATTTTATACTTATGCTATGCTAAAATCCTAATAGGATTCCCTATACATTCCTTAGAGAAAACAATGTAGTTGTTACATGCTTAGCCATGCTATATATATTTTGAAAAGAGATACATGTTGAGATTTTATGAAGTTGAGAAAAGGACTTGTGTTTTATATAATAAAACAAGGACTCAACGAACCACCTGGGTGGCCAAGGATACTTTGAGTATTGGAGAAGGTGGCAACAAAAGGAACCCTGTCTATGGCAATATCTTTGTGTTGTGCTCCAAAGGAAACCACCCAGGAAACTTAGATATTGAACATGTTTCTCCAATTGTGGCTTTCGTGTGCAACCACATGCTATTATGGCTCTGGCTTAGTCAACTACATTGGAAAGTCCCATACATTGTCTTCAGTTTACTGGACATGGGGATCTGGAATGCTTCATGGGTGCTGAAGACAAGCTAGCAATGGTGTATGGGAGGATCCTTTGGAAAGACTTCGTCACATTCTCAATCTGCCAGTACTCCATCTTGGTGAGTGCTAATCCAGTGGCCACTGGTGGCAAAAGGATGGGATTGTGACATGTGGGTAAAGTGTACTCCTTCTGCAGAAGATAATAAAATCTAAGTACTTAGCCGTGTCCCCGGTTATGGACAATACTGAGCAACTAAAGTTTGAAGCTATGGGAGATCTCGACATTCTAATTTCTAAAAGAAAACTTTTAAAGACTTGATGCACTTGGGGTTACCAAGGAGCACAAGAGACTTTGATAAAACTTGATGCACTTGGGGTTACCAAGGAGCTCAAGAGATTTTTGACAAGGACTTGAACACTTGAGTTTCTACCAAGGAGTTCAAGGAACTTGGAAAAAGAGATTTGACAAAGGACCAAAACCATTTTGAAAAGATAGGACAAAATATTGCTTTATGCAAATGAGCCTAAAACCCTACTTAGCCAAATATGCATGTAATGATAGGATCCACTTATATTCTACATAGTAGTGAAACTTGCCAATACAACTCAAATGTATTGACCCTTGTGGCTGTAACTTGTAATGTTGCAGGTTTGATTGTTTTTAGTGAAGATTGATCGATTAGGATTACAAAGTCTACAACCAACATCTGCCTGTGGCACTTTGAAGATGAAGGACTCCATGACTATAGATATTCCGCTGCAATGTAATGTAATAGCCAAATGAGCTATGTATGATGTAATAAAAATTATGTTATTCCGGTTATAAAGTTGTATTATGACCTCTGTTTCTTGATATTACATCTAAACTGTGGATGCTAGCTATTGATCCAGGGACTAGCATTGTAAACACAGGGGACTCCACCTTATGTTGTATAAAGGTTGGGACACTCCCTCTATAGATGGTATCAGAGCATTGTGTTGCCTGTAGGATTTGTAAACCCTAGGACTGGACAAAAACCCTTAGAAAAATAGGAGTTGTATTTTGTTCCAAAAACTCATTTACAAACATACTTGTAAACCCTTTCCTTAACCATTTTGGTTTCAACTCCACATCTCATCTATTTCAAACTTGATGGAAAAACCTACCCATGGCCAAAGACCACACCATATGCAAAGGACTTCTTCAACACTTTCAACTATAATGACTTCAACTTCTTCAACTCTAATGACTTCAACATCTTCAGCATGTTCACCAAGGACTTCCAACTTGGATGACACTAAGGACTACAAGTGAGACAAAGAACACCTGCTCAAGATTTAGAGACTGAGGGAATGCAAAAGTTAAAAGGAGCCCACATCACTGGAAGTTATTGTAACCAAGAGTTTTTCTCAAGGAAACCATGATCTCATACAAGAAGAATCAAGAAGATTGGAAAGATCACAAGTGAACCCTATAGAGGGACCACCATATTATAGTTAAGCTGAAACCCACCAACTTATGTGGTGTAACAAAAATATTTTGTTGCCTAAGTATGTGCTTGAACTTTGTTGTTTGAGTGAAATGTTTGACTTGTGATTGCATGCACATTGTTTGTGTGAATTGTGATGTGTGTGATTAGAAATATTTCCTTAGAAATATCTTGCCTATTCTAATCCTCATTCAACCCAAACAGATGACTACTCCAAAAGACTCCAAGGTTGATGACACCAACACCAACCAAGAGGACAGCATGAAAGAGCTCATAGCAACCCAGAACCAGTTGAACCAAGTGACAACTCAATTCATAGCCAACTCTAGTGGAGAAGATCCAATACTACAAGGATTTTTGGAAACTCAAGGCCAACTGATGCTTAAGGTGACTGATCAAATGATCAAAATAGAAGAAAGCTATCCCAAAAGAGTCTATGACAACAAGGATGACAGAAATATTATTTTGGATGGAGCCCCAGCTTGCATTATTTGTGGATACAAGGATCATACTTACAAGGAGCATGGAGATCAATGCCCCAACTGTGAAGAGAAACATCCTGTTGGACAATGCCCCACCTCTCAAGCCACTTGTTATTTGTGTGAAGGAAACAATCATGTTCCTATCCAATGCCCCATCTATGCCATTGTGGAACAAAGTTAACAAGAAGAATCCAAGTCTACCAAGAAGGTTGATGGCAAAGGAAAAGGACCACTTATACCTCCAAACAAAACAACCCAATTCAAAGGATCAAAGAAACCCAAGAAGCAAAAGATAGACAAAAGCCATGTGCAATGTTATAAATGTAAGGAAATGGGACACTATTCTGGTGAATGCCCAGAGAACCCAAAGAATAAAGAGATTGGCCAAGTGGTGTGCAACAACTGCAAAGATCTAGGCCACTATGTAGCAACTTGTCCACAAGAGCCACGTAAAGAACTCAAGGACATCCACTGTTTCAACTGCAAGAACCCAGGACATTATGCAAGCAACTGTCCAGAAAAGATGAAGAACAAGTTGAACAAGCCTATGGAGAAACTCAACCTTGGCCCATGAGTCAAGTATGGAAACAAAGGACACAATGCAAAAGTTTGTTTAGAGAAGTTTTTCCAGGATCCCAAGAAGGCCAATATGTAATTTTTGTTTGAAAATTTTTAAGGGTGGTAGTACCCTAGTTGTTTTGAACCTGCTTGTAACCCTAGCCTTCCCAAATCTCGGGACGAGATTTATTTTAAGGGTGGTAGCCTGTCACATCCCAAGATTTTCCAAATCTTGTAAGGTGAAAAATAGATGAATAAAATAAAACTTTGTTTGATTTTCAGGGCCAGAAGAAACTTTTTGAATTCAATTGGAAATCTTCAAACCAATTTAAATTAAATAAATCCTAAAGGGATTTAAAAATATAAACATTTAATAAAGGAAAATTAAATATTTTGGAATTACTATTTTGGATCTTTTAAATAAAAGGATTTGGTTTTCAAATGAAATAGAAGTTTTATAAATAAAGATTATTCCATGGAGCCAAATTAAACCTTGGCCAAACTTTTGAAATAAAACATTTTGTTTTGATAAAAATAGTAAAGGTTTATTTAAATAAATTAATAAGGATTTAATATCCAAATATTATTAATAAAGGTTTTACTATTTCCAAAACCTCCAAAACTTATTTATGTATTTATAATGAGTTTTCCAAGCATTTTGTATTTTCAAATAAAACCTACTGATTTGGTTTTGAAAATAAATAGATTTCAAAAGGAGTATTTGAATAAAACAAATTCTATTTTGATTTTAGTAACAATGGTCTATTTATTTAATTGATAATGGACCCTAAAATAAAAATTATTATTTTGATTTTGGATTTTGGTTTATGCTACTGAACAGAACCAAAATTCAAAGTTGCAAAGCTTGGTGATTGTTTGAATCAATTTGAATGTTGTTTGGTTGATTGAATTTCAAAACAGGAAATGGTTATAGAAAAAGAAAAAGCCAGCAGACAGAAAAAAATAGAGTTTGGACCAGCCCAGCCGGCCAAGCCCACAAGGCCCAGAACCAGCCCAGCTTTTCCTCCCCGGAGAAAAACGTTTCACACTCGATTTTAAACCCACGCAGAGACTGACCGGTGGACCTCCTTTCTTCCTCACACCCCCACTAAAGACTGGACCCCACCTCCCTGTTCATCCTCTTCACCGGCGCGACCCCTTCTTCCCCAAACCGCGCTGTCGTTCTCTGTCATTCAACCGCGCGTTCAATTCACGAATAATGGCTGCGTTAATCTTGCCCCGACCATGCGTACATAAGCGCCCCTCCTCCCTCTGTCTTTTTCCTCAAACACGAACGCCACATCGCCACCAGGCTGCTCGCATTGCTTGCGACAACCCCTGTCTCCGACCACCTTCCACCTTCGATTCCGGCCAAGCCACACCACCTCCTGCCTCCCCGAGCACACGAACACCTTCCCCACTTCCAGGCGCATCCACCTGTGCCCTTCGTACTACCGCGGGCGCCCCAGAGCAACGTCAGCAACAAGCTCTGAACGACGCCGCCGTCCGCTCCAACTCCGACGAGCCCCACAGGTAGATTCCGGCCGCCCCTCTTCTTCTCGTTCACGCACACAACATCTCCGTGATCCCCTGCGTCTAACCATGCTTCTGGTTTGCCTTCTCGTGACCCGTAGCATCGTCTTCGACCTCGACCAGAGCCAACCATCGCCAGAGCGAACTCCGGCGAGGAATTCCTCCTGCCCTCGTGCGCCCCTTGCCCCGACGACCACACGACGAACCTCCCCAGCCTCCTGCGATCTCGGTGAGCTTACTCCCTCCCTCTCTCGCTTCCTGTTTCGCCAGCGCCGCCACTATCTGACTGTCGCCGCCGCTAGCCACCACCGGCGCCGCTCGCAAATGGTCGAGCACGCTAGCACCGTAGGATCTCGATCCGACGCTTGCGATAGATCACTTAAGCCGCGGAGGGGTACGTTTTCTGAACCGCACGATATGCTTAGATCCAACGCACCGCTTTACCAATCCGACCGAACCGGTACCGTCCAATGAGATTGCGACGCGTGGCCAGGTCTGTTTAAAACAGAATTTGGAAATCAGAATTAAGTTGCAATTTCAAACCTTTGTAACTTTCGATCCACACGTCCAAAATTTACAAATTTGATACCGTTGGATTCAGTGGAACAAACCCTAGCCAACCATGCCTTTGGTTTAGTAAATAGTATATGTTAGTTTGCTTGTTTTTGCAGATACTTTTGTATGCTTGTTTAGATTAGAAAAATTGTCTAAAAATGTTTTTAGGGTTAAAACCTTTGCAAAATGGTTTGTTGTAAACTCACTGACCCTAGGAACCAACCCATAGATTGGAAAATGATTTTGGTAAAGTTTAGGTTGGATTATTTGACTTAGCCAATTTCTAGCCAAATAAAATTATTGATTTTATTATGAAAATGCTTTTGTAAAGAAAACTTTTGGAAAATGTTTTGGACCAAACCTACTGACCAAAAACACCAAGTTTTGCAATGGCAACTCATTTGGTGAAAAACATAAAGTTTTTGATAAAAATATTTTTCACCACATAAAATGATGATTGGATTTAAAAATGGTTTATGGACAAAACCCTTTTGCAAATGACTTTGCCACTTTGGAAAATGACCAATTTGGAACTCACAAAGTTTAGAAGCCTAGTGGAGACCACCTTTGCAATTAGAACCATCTTTTACATGCTTACATGCATGACTTAGATCTTAGATCCCATAGTTTTATGTGTGTGAATTGTTGTTTGATTGATTATTGGAATGCTAGTTGATATAGAGTTTGCTTGATTGATTGTAGTGAAATTAGCAAAGTGTGAGACTAGCAAGATCAAGGAGTGAACCACCATTCCCTTCCAAAAAGGCAAGTGACACTATCATCTAAAGTCCTACTATTTTCATTATACTTAGTGGAATTTGAAACATGCATGAAAAGATATTTTATACTTATGCTATGCTAAAATCCTAATAGGATTCCCTATACATTCCTTAGAGAAAACAATGTAGTTGTTACATGCTTAGCCATGCTATATATATTTTGAAAAGAGATACATGTTGAGATTTTATGAAGTTGAGAAAAGGACTTGTGTTTTATATAATAAAACAAGGACTCAACGAACCACCTGGGTGGCCAAGGATACTTTGAGTATTGGAGAAGGTGGCAACAAAAGGAACCCTGTCTATGGCAATATCTTTGTGTTGTGCTCCAAAGGAAACCACCCAGGAAACTTAGATATTGAACATGTTTCTCCAATTGTGGCTTTCGTGTGCAACCACATGCTATTATGGCTCTGGCTTAGTCAACTACATTGGAAAGTCCCATACATTGTCTTCAGTTTACTGGACATGGGGATCTGGAATGCTTCATGGGTGCTGAAGACAAGCTAGCAATGGTGTATGGGAGGATCCTTTGGAAAGACTTCGTCACATTCTCAATCTGCCAGTACTCCATCTTGGTGAGTGCTAATCCAGTGGCCACTGGTGGCAAAAGGATGGGATTGTGACATGTGGGTAAAGTGTACTCCTTCTGCAGAAGATAATAAAATCTAAGTACTTAGCCGTGTCCCCGGTTATGGACAATACTGAGCAACTAAAGTTTGAAGCTATGGGAGATCTCGACATTCTAATTTCTAAAAGAAAACTTTTAAAGACTTGATGCACTTGGGGTTACCAAGGAGCACAAGAGACTTTGATAAAACTTGATGCACTTGGGGTTACCAAGGAGCTCAAGAGATTTTTGACAAGGACTTGAACACTTGAGTTTCTACCAAGGAGTTCAAGGAACTTGGAAAAAGAGATTTGACAAAGGACCAAAACCATTTTGAAAAGATAGGATAAAATATTGCTTTATGCAAATGAGCCTAAAACCCTACTTAGCCAAATATGCATGTAATGATAGGATCCACTTATATTCTACATAGTAGTGAAACTTGCCAATACAACTCAAATGTATTGACCCTTGTGGCTGTAACTTGTAATGTTGCAGGTTTGATTGTTTTTAGTGAAGATTGATCGATTAGGATTACAAAGTCTACAACCAACATCTGCCTATGGCACTTTGAAGATGAAGGACCCCATGACTATAGATATTCCTCTGCAATGTAATGTAATAGCCAAATGAGCTATGTATGATGTAATAAAAATTATGTTATTCCGGTTATAAAGTTGTATTATGACCTCTGTTTCTTGATATTACATCTAAACTGTGGATGCTAGCTATTGATCCAGGGACTAGCATTGTAAACACAGGGGACTCCACCTTATGTTGTATAAAGGTTGGGACACTCCCTCTATAGATGGTATCAGAGCATTGTGTTGCCTGTAGGATTTGTAAACCCTAGGACTGGACAAAAACCCTTAGAAAAATAGGAGTTGTATTTTGTTCCAAAAACTCATTTACAAACATACTTGTAAACCCTTTCCTTAACCATTTTGGTTTCAACTCCACATCTCATCTATTTCAAACTTGATGGAAAAACCTACCCATGGCCAAAGACCACACCATATGCAAAGGACTTCTTCAACACTTTCAACTCTAATGACTTCAACTTCTTCAACTCTAATGACTTCAACATCTTCAGCATGTTCACCAAGGACTTCCAACTTGGATGACACTAAGGACTACAAGTGAGACAAAGAACACCTGCTCAAGATTTAGAGACTGAGGGAATGCAAAAGTTAAAAGGAGCCCACATCACTGGAAGTTATTGTAACCAAGAGTTTTTCTCAAGGAAACCATGATCTCATACAAGAAGAATCAAGAAGATTGGAAAGATCACAAGTGAACCCTATAGAGGGACCACCATATTATAGTTAAGCTGAAACCCACCAACTTATGTGGTGTAACAAAAATATTTTGTTGCCTAAGTATGTGCTTGAACTTTGTTGTTTGAGTGAAATGTTTGACTTGTGATTGCATGCACATTGTTTGTGTGAATTGTGATGTGTGTGATTAGAAATATTTCCTTAGAAATATCTTGCCTATTCTAATCCTCATTCAACCCAAACAGATGACTACTCCAAAAGACTCCAAGGTTGATGACACCAACACCAACCAAGAGGACAGCATGAAAGAGCTCATAGCAACCCAGAACCAGTTGAACCAAGTGACAACTCAATTCATAGCCAACTCTAGTGGAGAAGATCCAATACTACAAGGATTTTTGGAAACTCAAGGCCAACTGATGCTTAAGGTGACTGATCAAATGATCAAAATAGAAGAAAGCTATCCCAAAAGAGTCTATGACAACAAGGATGACAGAAATATTATTTTGGATGGAGCCCCAGCTTGCATTATTTGTGGAGACAAGGATCATACTTACAAGGAGCATGGAGATCAATGCCCCAACTGTGAAGAGAAACATCCTGTTGGACAATGCCCCACCTCTCAAGCCACTTGTTATTTGTGTGAAGGAAACAATCATGTTCCTATCCAATGCCCCATCTATGCCATTGTGGAACAAAGTTAACAAGAAGGATCCAAGTCTACCAAGAAGGTTGATGGCAAAGGAAAAGGACCACTTATACCTCCAAACAAAACAACCCAATTCAAAGGATCAAAGAAACCCAAGAAGCAAAAGATAGACAAAAGCCATGTGCAATGTTATAAATGTAAGGAAATGGGACACTATTCTGGTGAATGCCCAGAGAACCCAAAGAATAAAGAGATTGGCCAAGTGGTGTGCAACAACTGCAAAGATCTAGGCCACTATGTAGCAACTTGTCCACAAGAGCCACGTAAAGAACTCAAGGACATCCACTGTTTCAACTGCAAGAACCCAGGACATTATGCAAGCAACTGTCCAGAAAAGATGAAGAACAAGTTGAACAAGCCTATGGAGAAACTCAACCTTGGCCCATGAGTCAAGTATGGAAACAAAGGACACAATGCAAAAGTTTGTTTAGAGAAGTTTTTCCAGGATCCCAAGAAGGCCAATATGTAATTTTTGTTTGAAAATTTTTAAGGGTGGTAGTACCCTAGTTGTTTTGAACCTGCTTGTAACCCTAGCCTTCCCAAATCTCGGGACGAGATTTATTTTAAGGGTGGTAGCCTGTCACATCCCAAGATTTTCCAAATCTTGTAAGGTGAAAAATAGATGAATAAAATAAAACTTTGTTTGATTTTCAGGGCCAGAAGAAACTTTTTGAATTCAATTGGAAATCTTCAAACCAATTTAAATTAAATAAATCCTAAAGGGATTTAAAAATATAAACATTTAATAAAGGAAAATTAAATATTTTGGAATTACTATTTTGGATCTTTTAAATAAAAGGATTTGGTTTTCAAATGAAATAGAAGTTTTATAAATAAAGATTATTCCATGGAGCCAAATTAAACCTTGGCCAAACTTTTGAAATAAAACATTTTGTTTTGATAAAAATAGTAAAGGTTTATTTAAATAAATTAATAAGGATTTAATATCCAAATATTATTAATAAAGGTTTTACTATTTCCAAAACCTCCAAAACTTATTTATGTATTTATAATGAGTTTTCCAAGCATTTTGTATTTTCAAATAAAACCTACTGATTTGGTTTTGAAAATAAATAGATTTCAAAAGGAGTATTTGAATAAAACAAATTCTATTTTGATTTTAGTAACAATGGTCTATTTATTTAATTGATAATGGACCCTAAAATAAAAATTATTATTTTGATTTTGGATTTTGGTTTATGCTACTGAACAGAACCAAAATTCAAAGTTGCAAAGCTTGGTGATTGTTTGAATCAATTTGAATGTTGTTTGGTTGATTGAATTTCAAAACAGGAAATGGTTATAGAAAAAGAAAAAGCCAGCAGACAGAAAAAAATAGAGTTTGGACCAGCCCAGCCGGCCAAGCCCACAAGGCCCAGAACCAGCCCAGCTTTTCCTCCCCGGAGAAAAACGTTTCACACTCGATTTTAAACCCACGCAGAGACTGACCGGTGGACCTCCTTTCTTCCTCGCACCCCCACTAAAGACTGGACCCCACCTCCCTGTTCATCCTCTTCACCGGCGCGACCCCTTCTTCCCCAAACCGCGCTGTCGTTCTCTGTCATTCAACCGCGCGTTCAATTCACGAATAATGGCTGCGTTAATCTTGCCCCGACCATGCGTACATAAGCGCCCCTCCTCCCTCTGTCTTTTTCCTCAAACACGAACGCCACATCGCCACCAGGCTGCTCGCATTGCTTGCGACAACCCCTGTCTCCGACCACCTTCCACCTTCGATTCCGGCCAAGCCACACCACCTCCTGCCTCCCCGAGCACACGAACACCTTCCCCACTTCCAGGCGCATCCACCTGTGCCCTTCGTACTACCGCGGGCGCCCCAGAGCAACGTCAGCAACAAGCTCTGAACGACGCCGCCGTCCGCTCCAACTCCGACGAGCCCCACAGGTAGATTCCGGCCGCCCCTCTTCTTCTCGTTCACGCACACAACATCTCCGTGATCCCCTGCGTCTAACCATGCTTCTGGTTTGCCTTCTCGTGACCCGTAGCATCGTCTTCGACCTCGACCAGAGCCAACCGTCGCCAGAGCGAACTCCGGCGAGGAATTCCTCCTGCCCTCGTGCGCCCCTTGCCCCGACGACCACACGACGAACCTCCCCAGCCTCCTGCAATCTCGGTGAGCTTACTCCCTCCCTCTCTCGCTTCCTGTTTCGCCAGCGCCGCCACTATCTGACCGTCGCCGCCGCTAGCCACCACCGGCGCCGCTCGCAAATGGTCGAGCACGCTAGCACCGTAGGATCTCGATCTGACGCTTGCGATAGATCACTTAAGCCGCGGAGGGGTACGTTTTCTGAACCGCACGATATGCTTAGATCCAACGCACCGCTTTACCAATCCGACCGAACCGGTACCGTCCAATGAGATTGCGACGCGTGGCCAGGTCTGTTTAAAACAGAATTTGGAAATCAGAATTAAGTTGCAATTTCAAACCTTTGTAACTTTCGATCCACACGTCCAAAATTTACAAATTTGATACAGTTGGATTCAGTGGAACAAACCCTAGCCAACCATGCCTTTGGTTTAGTAAATAGTATATGTTAGTTTGCTTGTTTTTGCAGATACTTTTGTATGCTTGTTTAGATTAGAAAAATTGTCTAAAAATGTTTTTAGGGTTAAAACCTTTGCAAAATGGTTTGTTGTAAACTCACTGACCCTAGGAACCAACCCATAGATTGGAAAATGATTTTGGTAAAGTTTAGGTTGGATTATTTGACTTAGCCAATTTCTAGCCAAATAAAATTATTGATTTTATTATGAAAATGCTTTTGTAAAGAAAACTTTTGGAAAATGTTTTGGACCAAACCTACTGACCAAAAACACCAAGTTTTGCAATGGAAACTCATTTGGTGAAAAACATAAAGTTTTTGATAAAAATATTTTCCACCACATAAAATGATGATTGGATTTAAAAATGGTTTATGGACAAAACCCTTTTGCAAATGACTTTGCCACTTTGGAAAATGACCAATTTGGAACTCACAAAGTTTAGAAGCCTAGTGGAGACCACCTTTGCAATTAGAACCATCTTTTACATGCTTACATGCATGACTTAGGTCTTAGATCCCATAGTTTTATGTGTGTGAATTGTTGTTTGATTTATTATTGGAATGCTAGTTGATATAGAGTTTGCTTGATTGATTGTAGTGAAATTAGCAAAGTGTGAGACTAGCAAGATCAAGGAGTGAACCACCATTCCCTTCCAAAAAGGCAAGTGACACTATCATCTAAAGTCCTACTATTTTCATTATACTTAGTGGATTTTGAAACATGCATGAAAAGATATTTTATACTTATGCTATGCTAAAATCCTAATAGGATTCCCTATACATTCCTTAGAGAAAACAATGTAGTTGTTACATGCTTAGCCATGCTATATATATTTTGAAAAGAGATACATGTTGAGATTTTATGAAGTTGAGAAAAGGACTTGTGTTTTATATAATAAAACAAGGACTCAACGAACCACCTGGGTGGCCAAGGATACTTTGAGTATTGGAGAAGGTGGCAACAAAAGGAACCCTGTCTATGGCAATATCTTTGTGTTGTGCTCCAAAGGAAACCACCCAGGAAACTTAGATATTGAACATGTTTCTCCAATTGTGGCTTTCGTGTGCAACCACATGCTATTATGGCTCTGGCTTAGTCAACTACATTGGAAAGTCCCATACATTGTCTTCAGTTTACTGGACATGGGGATCTGGAATGCTTCATGGGTGCTGAAGACAAGCTAGCAATGGTGTATGGGAGGATCCTTTGGAAAGACTTCGTCACATTCTCAATCTGCCAGTACTCCATCTTGGTGAGTGCTAATCCAGTGGCCACTGGTGGCAAAAGGATGGGATTGTGACATGTGGGTAAAGTGTACTCCTTCTGCAGAAGATAATAAAATCTAAGTACTTAGCCGTGTCCCCGGTTATGGACAATACTGAGCAACTAAAGTTTGAAGCTATGGGAGATCTCGACATTCTAATTTCTAAAAGAAAACTTTTAAAGACTTGATGCACTTGGGGTTACCAAGGAGCACAAGAGACTTTGATAAAACTTGATGCACTTGGGGTTACCAAGGAGCTCAAGAGATTTTTGACAAGGACTTGAACACTTGAGTTTCTACCAAGGAGTTCAAGGAACTTGGAAAAAGAGATTTGACAAAGGACCAAAACCATTTTGAAAAGATAGGATAAAATATTGCTTTATGCAAATCAGCCTAAAACCCTACTTAGCCAAATATGCATGTAATGATAGGATCCACTTATATTCTACATAGTAGTGAAACTTGCCAATACAACTCAAATGTATTGACCCTTGTGGCTGTAACTTGTAATGTTGCAGGTTTGATTGTTTTTAGTGAAGATTGATCGATTAGGATTACAAAGTCTACAACCAACATCTGCCTGTGGCACTTTGAAGATGAAGGACCCCATGACTATAGATATTCCGCTGCAATGTAATGTAATAGCCAAATGAGCTATGTATGATGTAATAAAAATTATGTTATTCCGGTTATAAAGTTGTATTATGACCTCTGTTTCTTGATATTACATCTAAACTGTGGATGCTAGCTATTGATCCAGGGACTAGCATTGTAAACACAGGGGACTCCACCTTATGTTGTATAAATGTTGGGACACTCCCTCTATAGAAACCGGCGCCGCCGGACCAGCCGTCGGAATTTCCGGTCAAAACCAAAAGTTCCGGTACAAACCGAAAAAACATACAAAACAATTTTTCGACGGTTTACCGGAAATTTCCGGCGGTCGCCGGAATTTCCGGCCACAGACTCGGTCCGGCGGAATTCCGCTGGAACCAAACAGGGCACACGAAAACGACGATAACTTTTGCGTCCGGACTCCGATTTCGATGATCTTGGGATTGTTTTGACGAGGACAACAAGCCTTACAAGATGGTGCAGAGAAACATCATAGTCCAGCAAATAAGGATAAAACCAAATAAATAAAGGTAAGAAGCCTCCCTACACGAAGAACCGATAAAACCTTCAAACTCGAAAACGACATAGAAGATGCATACGAATTCCGTTTTCGATGAACTTGGGCTTGTTTAAGAGCTCGAAACAAGATCAAGAACCTAACATGGAGAAACACCAAGAAGCAACAAAATAGGAAGATGCAAAGTATGCAAAGGATTGAGCTCCCTATGACGATGTGATCAAGTTACCCAACTGAAAGCTCCTCTTAATAGTGCGGCTAGGTATCCTATAACCCGGTCTCCCAACAACCACCTTGAGATAGGTAAAATGAAAACCTAGCAAGGCCATATGTTTGCCTTGCGCATCCCACTTGATCTTGATGACAACACTTCAATCTCCATCCAAGCGGGAATGCATCACTTGATCATTGTTGCTTCATGAAGGCTCCTAATTTGCTCTCCCATACACCATTATTGGATAACTTCATTAATACATGTCTTCACATGTCCATTATCACCAATATGGATGGAAAGCTTCAAGCAAATGATCATCTCGAGATGCTTATCTTGAACTTGCCCTTCTCAACCTTGATGACAATCACCACTTGATGTCATCCTCTCATGGGCTATATAAGATCTTCACTTTTGAAGCATAACCATGGAAAGATACCTATCCCATATAGAAAACGCAAATGCACATATATAATGGGTTAGTTCATGATGCATAATTGACAAGGCTTACCATACCACAAGATCATGTGGTACATTCTTTATGCTTCATGTGTTGACCAACTTGAAATCACTCTTTACTCTTTGTATAGGTCAACCATGTATCTTATCATGCTCCATATCAATATCTTGAGGTATATAAAAAACTCTTAATTTGATTACATGCTCTAAATCTTAGTCAATCATAGATCAACTAATAAGGCTATCATGACACTGTCTTAGAGCCATATCTTGAATTCTTCTATTGAAATCACACTCTCAAGATCTTGATCATATCATATTCTTCTCTTCAACTCGATGATCTTGATGCCAATACTCAAGGTATATCTTTATATTCATGGCATCCATACTTGAATCCAACACATAGACTACAAGCATGACCTATGGAATATTCCTTCATATAAAACTCAGTGAAAATATTAGTCCATAGGGATTGTCATTATTCACCAAAACCACACATAGGGGCAATTACTCTTTCAATCTCCCCCATTCTGTTAATTGATGACAATCATAACAAGAGGGTTTATATAATGAATATTAGAAACAAGTACGCAGCTTATCCGAGAATAAGTTGTGTACAAGAGGTTGCATTTGATATGGTCAAGTAACACAAAGCTACTAGCACATATCAAAACTGATTCTACTTACACAAACTACAACTAATGTAAGAGATGTGAGTAGAACCAACATATATAGAGTAAACTCCCCCACAATATATGCATGTGTGATGAACTTGAATTTCATTGCATACACTGTCAAGAATAAACTTTGGGAGAGTTTACACTATATATACAACCATGCAAAACATAATAAAGATGAAATGCATGAAAGGCAAACACTTAAGAACAAACCAATCTTAAGTACCACTTGATGTCATCCTCTCATGGGCTATATAAGATCTTCACTTTTGAAGCATAACCATGGAAAGATACCTATCCCATATAGAAAACGCAAATGCACATATATAATGGGTTAGTTCATGATGCATAATTGACAAGGCTTACCATACCACAAGATCATGTGGTACATTCTTTATGCTTCATGTGTTGACCAACTTGAAATCACTCTTTACTCTTTGTATAGGTCAACCATGTATCTTATCATGCTCCATATCAATATCTTGATGTATATAAAAAACTCTTAATTTGATTACATGCTCTAAATCTTAGTCAATCATAGATCAACTAATAAGGCTATCATGACACTGTCTTAGAGCCATATCTTGAATTCTTCTATTGAAATCACACTCTCAAGATCTTGATCATATCATATTCTTCTCTTCAACTCGATGATCTTGATGCCAATACTCAAGGTATATCTTTATATTCATGGCATCCATACTTGAATCCAACACATAGACTACAAGCATGACCTATGGAATTTTCCTTCATATAAAACTCAGTGAAAATATTAGTCCATAGGGATTGTCATTAATCACCAAAACCACACATAGGGGCAATTACTCTTTCAATCTCCCCCATTCTGTTAATTGATGACAATCATAACAAGAGGGTTTATAAAATGAATATTATAAACAAGTACGCAGCTTATCCGAGTATAAGTTATGTACAAGAGGTTGCATTTGATATGGCCAAGTAACACAAAGCTACTAGAACATATCAAAACTGATTCTACTTACACAAACTACAACTAATGTAAGAGATGTGAGTAGAACCAACATATATAGAGTAAACTCCCCCACAATATATGCATGTGTGATGAACTTGAATTTCATTGCATACACTGTCAAGAATAAACTTTGGGAGAGTTTACACTATATATACAACCATGCAAAACATAATAAAGATGAAATGCATGAAAGACAAACACTTAAGAACAAACCAATCTTAAGTATAAAACCATTTCCCTTAAACCCTCTAAACTTCTCCCCCATTGACAACAAGTGCCAAAATGGATGACAAAGTTAGAAGTCCAATATAGTATGAGTTCATCCCCAAGGTGTGAATTTCTCATATTTGAGTGAAATCAAATGCACGTATCCAACGATGAATGGAGGAAATCAAGCTATATTAAGGATCAAAGATTGCTACAAGGATAAAACGGTGAAGAAACTTCAACGGATGAAGCAAGCAATCCAATGATCCAAAAAATCAAATGGACAAATAGTGCTCTAAATGAAATAAGGAAGCTCTCCAAGGTTCGTGCATAGATTTTAATTATTGTATTTGAATACAATATGCACAAACATGGAATCCTCACTCCCTCTGTATTATTTAGAACACAACCAAGATAAAAGGAGTAGATATAAATAAATACACTTGTCAAGACAAGTTTAAGTGCATATATAGCCCATGGCTCTATTTTCTCTTATGGTATATCAATGAACTTCACCAAAGAAAAAAGAAAAACCTCAAAAACATCACAACTAACACTAAGGGAACAAATGCTAGTTGGGATACTTTGAGAAAGGCAACAAGTAGCAAAAGGAAGGATTCAAAGCAATTTCAAAAATATTGCACATGAGAGTACCTTGAGGAATTGATATGCAATAAATTACTATAAGGCATATTTGGAATCGGTGAATCATGAACATGATTTTATATACTCCCCATTATATGCATCATCTCAAATTACTCACATAAGCAATAAGGATAAAGAAGTCTTTCAAAGATCCTTGCAAGAACCGCAACATTTACAAACAGATAAATTCATGCCAAGATGCAACCTACAAGAGATTGGATGAAAGAATAGTATGCATGAATAAGGTACTTGTTACCGAGATAGCAATGGTATGATGTAGTAGATAAGAATTTTTTGATCATCCTAGCTTGGCTCCAATTATCATGTGGTGACAACACTTTCCTTATAGACGAGACAAGCATCCACTACATCTCCAATGTACCTAAAACAACATTCAAGTACATCTTGTTCCCCAAACTTATTGGGTCAAAAGTGGTTAGACTAACCACAACACATAGGACACACTCCATAAAAATATGTACATATTTAGAGATGAAATTTGAATTTCATGCACATCTTAGCCGTTTAAGGATTTGATGGAGTATACCCTATATATTAGATCAAAGAAATAAAACACATGGAGACTTTAAATATCCAAAGAAGATATAATTTGGAAAAACACCAAAATATTCAAGAAGGCATACAAGGTGTGACAAAACACATTTGTTGCCCAAACTATACCAAAGAATCAAATCAACACAAGATTTGTTCAACGAAGTTCAACCAATGAACTAAGCAAAAACTATTGAGCAAAAAGATGAAATAAAAACAAAAATACTCAATGATTTATCTCATTCAAGCAAATAAAATAGAGAAGAAAGAATGAGATAACAAACTCCCAAAAGAGCAAGGTTTCAACAAATAAACCAAACCCTTAACACTTTTCACAATGACACAAGGTTTCGAGAAGAAAAGGTTTGTCTTCCACTAAAACACATTTTATAATAATCAAAAACATCATCACAGAGATGTTAAAAAACCAAGGAAGACAATGGGAGCCACAACAATTTTTTGAAAATAAAATAAGGCAATAAGAGGTGAAATCCAAGGTGAATATGATCCATAAATGCTACCACACATAAGTATATCAATTGTCGAAGACAATGAGTGTATTGGAATTGATTTCCGATGGTATATTGCACGGATATTAAAGATAAATCTTCACAAAAAAACATAGGATAGGAATAAAAAGATTAAGCACTATGCAAAGATAGAGATTCTTGATAGCTTCAATCTAGTCACACAATCATGCAAAGCAATGATTAGAATAACTTGAAGCAAATGGTCTCCCAAAAAGATATAGAGATATGTATTTGAGGAAGACCACATTAAGAATTTTTTGCTCAAACAAAGACCAAAAAAGACGAGCAATAAAAGCTTCTAACAAAAATAGGACCTTGTTTGAGCCAACATGCCACCTAGAAACAAGATAATCAACAATATCAACTCTAAGTGGCACTACCTCATGTGTTCACATTTCCTAGGATTGTGATATGCAAAAGTAGCATATTACTCCCCCATAATGTGATATTCAATTTTTCTTAATAAGAGGCAAAGCAACCTCAACTAGAGAGAATTAATGGACATTTAGAATTTGAATTTCTCATGAGTATGACACACCACATAGTGACTAGATAAGTTTGCAATATCAATACTAAGTGGTAGTACTCATGTTCACACATTTTAAGGTTTGAGAGATGCGAGGCATTTCACTCCCCCAAAATGGTACTCCCTCCGTTTTAAAATATAAGATGTTTTAGGTTTGTGAACAAAATGTATCTAGACTTGTTTTAGTGTGTAGATTCACTACAAACATGAGTGAACCTATATACTAAAACTAGTCTAGATACATTTGCTTCACAAAGCTAAAACATCTTATATTTTGAAACGGAGGGAGTATGTTCCATTAACCACTCGAAAAGAGCCAAATAAGATATCATCAACATGCATTAGAGGCTCCAAGCAAAACACACGAGTAAATGATGTGCCAAACACCTATACATACTTGAATACACAAAATAATCAAGCATGAGGCACACCAAATACAAACACATACTTGGTACAAAACCAAAACATGTAAAGGGGGCAAGTAACTTGCCAAATAAATGAGTTAAGTACAAGTTACCGCAAAGAGGCACATTGGATATAAGATAGGGAAATGATGATCCTTATGACTTGGCTTGATAAAATATAATATATGAAGATCCCTTAATTCTTCATGAGTTAGCCAAGTCTCCAATGCCCTCCATAAACACCTATTGATCAAGTTTGAGCTTGTTGGTCCCCAACCAAGTTGGGTCCTAAGAGGTTAGTCACAATAGGCTTGGCAACCCAAATGGTTCTTTTCTTGACACCACTTTGAGTTCCAACAAACTTGGCAAACACATTTCCATCCTTATACTTCCTAAGAGAATAATCATCATCAATAACGACAGGGTTAGATAAGGTACCGTTTGAACACGAAGAGGCAAAGTGCCCCTTCACACGACATATGTAGCAACAAGTGCTCCCGTTTCTCTTCTTCCTTGATTTCTTGGCTTTGGGGAGCATTATCTTGATTCTTCTTCGGAAGTGGCCTAACTTCAACTTGTCCTTGACCTTGTACTTGTGGCCGCTTCTGTCACATCCCAAGATTTTCCAAATCTTGTAATGTGAAAAATAATTGAATAAAATAAAACTTTGTTGATTTTCAGGGTGAGAAGAAACTTTTGAATCCAATTGGGAACCTTCAAACCTATTTGGATCAAATAAAATCCTAAAGGGATTTAAAAAGATAAAACATTTATTAAAGGAAAATAAAATATTTAGAATTACTACTTTGAAATCTTCTTATAAAAAAATTAGTTTCCAAAAGAAAAGGAAGGATTTTAAATAGGAAATTATTTTACAAAGCCAAATTAAAACTTGGCCAAGTCTTTAAAAACAAAATATTTCTATTTGGGAAAATTAGTAAAAGTTTATTTAAATAAAGTAATAAGGATTTAATATCCAAGTTTTATTAATAAAGTTTTTACTATTTCCAAAACATCAAAACTTATTTATTTATTTAAAATAAGTTTTCCAAGTATTTTATATTCCCAAATAAAACCTACTGATTTGGTTTTGAAAATAATTAGATTTCGAAAGGAGTATTTAAATAAAACAAATCCTATTTGATTTAATAACAATGGTCTATTTATTTAATTAATAATGGACCCTAAAATAAAATTATTATTTTGGTATTGGAATTTTGGTTTATGTTACTGAACAGAACAAAATTCAAAGTGGTTTAGTGTGGTGATTGTTTGAATTGATTTGAGTTTTGTTTGGTTGTTTGAATTTCAAAACAGAAATTAGAAATAGAAAAAGAAAAGGTTTTAGGAAGGAAAAAATGGTTTTGGACTCAGCCCAACTGACCAAGCCCAGGAAGCCCAAACAACCAGCCCAGTTCCCCTCATCCGTAGAAAAACGCTTCGCACCCGCTCCCTGACCCGCAGAGTGACTGACTTGTGGACCCCAACCCTCTCTCTCGCTCCACTGACGAAACGGCCCCACACCCGAGCCTTCTTCCTCACCCGCGCGACTTCTTCTCCCCAAACCTCGTCGCCGTTTCTGCTGTTTGAATGCGCGCTTGATTCCTCCTTAAACCACGCATTGATTCAGCCCGTGACTGCGTGCACTTAAGCATCTCTCTTCCCTCTCCATTTCCCCTCGCTCACTCCTCTCTCTCGGCCACAAGGCTGCCACGATTTCACGCGTAAACACACTCTGCTCCGACCACCGTCTCCGACCAATTCCGGCCAAGCCTCGCCACCTCCTGCCTCCCCGAGCACACGAGCACACTCACCACTCCCAGACGCTCCTCCCTATACCTTACATTCAACCGCGGGCGCCCCAGAAAGCCGTCTTCGACAAGCTCTGAGCGCCGCCGTGTCTGTTTACTTCTCCGGCGAAGTCCCCAGGTAGAATCCGACCGCCCCTCTTCTTCTCCTTCACGCAGGCAGCCTCGCATTGATCTTGCGCGTCTAACTGTGTCTTCATTTTCCCTTGGGGCGAACCACAGCACCGTCTCCGACCACGTCCAGAGCCGCCTGACGTCGTCCTTGACTCCGGTGAGGAATTGCTACTGACCCAGAGCGCCCCTTGCCACGCCGACCACACGTCCAGCATCACCACGTCCTCGCGATTCTGGTGAGCATCTCCCCTACTCCCCTCTCTTCCTGTAGCATCGACTCCGCCGTCATCTGACCGTCGCCGCCGCGTGCAGCCGTCGAGCGCCGCCCGTCCTTGGTCTAGATGCTTAGAGCCGTTAGATGCGAATCCTGCGGTTATGATAGGTTCACTTAAACGAAAGGGTATGCGACGATCTAAGCTGCACAAGCCCCTTTTAATCCAACGGCCTACAACACGCGATCCACCCGAACCGGTACCAGCAAATAGGAAAGCGACGCGTGTCACTAGTTCTGTTTAAAAACAGATTTGAAATCAGATTAGATGCAGATTTGAAAACCCTACAACTTTTGATCCACACGTCCAAAATTTTCAAACTTTATATCGTTGGAATCAGTGGAACAAGCCCTAGCCAACCATGGAATTTGTTTAGTAAATAGTATTTGTTAGATTGTTTGTTTTTGCAGAAACATTTGTATGCTTGTTTAGATTAGAAAAATTGTTTAAAAATGTTTTTAGGGTTAAAACCTTTGCAAATTGATTTGTGGTGAATTTACTGACCCTAGGAACCAACCCATGGTTTTAAAAATGGTTTCTGTGAAGTTTAGGAATAAAAACTTGATTTAGCCCATTTCTAGCCAAATAAAAATAATGGTTTTTGTTATGAAAATGTTTTTGGAGTAAAAACTTTGGGAAAATGATTTAGATCAAACCCACTGACCCAAAACACCAAGTTTTGTGAATTAACAACTTATTTGGTGAACAACTTAAAGTTGTTACTTTGATAACAATATTTTCCACCACATAAAATAATGAATGGATTTAAAAATAGTTTATGGACAAAACCCTTTTGCAAATGACTTTGCCACTGTGGGAAATGACCACTTTGAACCTTACAAAGTTTACAAGCCTAGTGGATACCATCTTTGCAAATAAACCTATCTCTTGCATGCTTACATGCATGACTTAGATCCCATTGTTTTATGTGTGTGAAATTGTTTGATTGATTATTGGTTTGGAATGCTAGTTGATATTGTGTTTGCTTGATTGATTGTAGTGAAGTTAGAAAAGTGTGAGACTAGCAAGATCAAGGAGTGAACCAACATTCCCTACCAAAAGAAAGGCAAGTTACACTATCATCTAAAGTCCTACTATTTTCATTATACTTAGTGGATTTTGAAACATGCATGAAAAGAATTTCTATACTTATGCTATGCTAAATCCTAATAGGATTCCCTATACATTCCTTAGTGAAAACAATGTAGTTGTTACATGCTTAGCCATGATATATTTTGAAGAGAGATACATGTTGAGTTTTTATGAAGTTGAGAAAAGGACTTGTGTTTTTATATAATAAAACAAGGACTCAATGAACCACCTGGGTGGCCAAGGATACTTTGAGTTTTTGGAGAAGGTGGCAACAAAAGGAACCATGTCTATGGCAATCTCTTTGTGTTGTTCTCCAAAGGAAACCACCCAGGAAACTTAGAGATTGAACATGTTTCTCCAATTGTGGCTTTCGTGTGCAACCACATGCTATTTATGGCTCTGGCTTAGTCAACTACATTGGGAAGACCCATGCATTGTCTTCAGTTTACTGGACATGAGGACCTGGAATCCTACATGGGTACTGAAGACAAGCTAGCAATGGTGTATGGGAGGACCCTCTGGAAAGACTTCGTCACATTCTCAATCTGCCGGTACTCCATCTTGGTGAGCACTAATCCAGTGGCCACTGGTGGCAACAAGATGGGATTGTGACATGTGGGTAAAGTGTACTACTTCTGCAGAAGATAATAAAATCTAAGTACTTAGCCGTGTCCCCGGTTATGGACAATACTGAGCAACTAAAGTTTGAAGCTATGGGAAATCTCGACATTCTAATTTCTAAAAGAAAACTTTTAAAGACTTGATGCACTTGGGGGTACCAAGGAGCTCAAGAGATTTTGATAAAACTTGATGCACTTGGGGGTAACAAGGAGCTCAAGATATTTTGATAAAACTTGATGCACTTGGGGGTACCAAGGAGCTCAAGAGATTTTGATAAAACTTGATGCACTTGGGGTTACCAAGGAGCTCAAGAGATTTTGATAAAACTTGATGCACTTGGGGTTACCAAGGAGCTCAAGAGATTTTGATAAAACTTGATGCACTTGGGGTTAACAAGGTGCTCAAGGGATTTTTTGACAAGGACTTGAACACTTGGGACTTTACCAAGGAGTTCAAGAAATTTTGAAAAGGAGATTTGACAAAGGACCAAAACCATTTTGAAAAGATAGGATAAATTTTGCTTCTGCAAATGAGCCTTAAACCCTACTTAGCCAAAATGCATGTAATGATAGAATCCACTTATATTCCTCATAGTAGTGAAACTTGCCAATACAATTCAAATGTATTGACCCTTGTGGCTGTAACTTGTAATGTTGCAGGTTTGATTGTTTTAGAGAAGATTGATTGATTGATTAGGATTACAAAGTCTACAACCAACATGTCTGCCTGTGACACTTTGAAGATGAAGGACCCCATGCTTATAGTTATTCCGCTGCAATGTAATGTAATAGCCAAATGAGCTATGTAAGATGTAATAAAATTATGTTATTCCTGGTTATAAAGTTATATTATGACCCTTGTTTCTTGATATTACATCTTAACTGTGGATGCTAGCTATTGATCCAGGGACTAGCATTGTAAACACAGGGGACTCCACCTTATATTGTTTAAAGGTTGGGACACTCCCTCTACAACTTCCCTTGTTGCTTCTCACTCAAGTGATTTTTCTTCAATGGACAAGATCTTACATGATGTCCTTCAACCTTGCACTTGAAGCAAATAATCTTGGCCGAATTCTTGACTTGGTTTTGGCCCTTCTTATTGTTTCTATTGGACTTGTTCTTGTTATTCGATTTGAATCCAAGTCCACATTTATCATTAGGGGAATTTTGCACTCTCAAAATATTATCGAGTGTGGATTTCCCTTCATGACTCTTTTCCAAGTCATTCCTCAAGGAAGTGACTTGGGCCTTGAGCTCTTTGATTTCCTCTACATGGTTATTATAAATACAAGTATTAGAGAAAGTAGAAGCTTCATTGTTAGAGCAACAAGGCAAAGCAAGTAATCCAACACAAGGTTTATCAATAGTATGGCTAGATGGATTACTAGGACTAGCACATGGCAAAATAGCATTTTGAGTAGAAGTTGTGCTAATGTCCAAAAGAGGCTCACAAGATGTTACCTTGGTAATACTTGCCTCACGAGCTAACATTAGCCCATCATGGGAGATTAGAAGATCATTATGAGAGCCCGAGAGCTTTTCATGACTTTCTTCCAATTTCCTATACTTGCTAGTTAGCAACTCAAGTTGAGCCCTCAGCTCAACTTTCTCCTTTAGGGTAGATGCTTCACAAGAAGTAGAGTTAGTAGCACAAGCATCATTAATGGAATTTTTCTTTTCAAGCTCATAAGATTCAATTTTTTGTGTGAGGAGACAATTAGTGTGCCTCTCCTCGGCAAGCTCTTGTTTAAGGAGATTAAATCTCTGACTCCCATCATCAAGTTGGAAATCCAACTCCTCTATGGTTCCCATTTGTTTAGTTATGGTGTCCATAATGTGTTTGAGACAATTAACGGCCTTATTATTACCACGAAGATAGGTACACAAAAAAGTCAACTCAAGCAAGAGAGAACTAGTATCCTCATCAATGTCATCATCACTATCATCATTATCATTTCTATTATCTTTAGAAGATATATTGGGATCCAAAGTAGGAGATACCTTTGATCCTCTTGCCATAAGGCACATGTGAGCACATGAGGATGAAGATGAGGATATTATTGAATCTTCATTCATGATCATGTCTTTCTCCATAGAATGTTTGATTAGATAAACAACTAAAGGAAATAGAAGCATTTTGTTCATGGGAACAAGGCAAATCAAGCATATCATCTACACTAGTACTCAAATAATTTCTAGATGATATACAAGGACTAGCAACAAAATGGTATATAGCATTATTGTTGCAAGAAGTGCTTAAGTCCAAAGAAGAAACATTGCAATGGGATAGAGATGAAGGATCATCATTAGCGAGCATAATATAAACATTGCAATTCCCAACACGACTCACCATATATTTAACCTTGTGTCTTGCCACACGTTGGTGAAGTGGATGAGGATGATAACTCATCGCGGCCGGAGGTGGAAGCAACTTGGAGCTCTTCATGATGTGAAGGAAAAGAGATCTCCTCGGAGAAACCATCGACAATATTAGAAATGGAACCACCAAATATTTCTTTAAGCTTGGTCCACTTCTCATGAGATGACTTGCGCTTTACAATCGTCAAGAACAAATTAACTATGGGGCTCAAAGAGAAAATAATCACATTAGATACTTGAGCTTCGAGATGTAAATTTTTCTCATCCGCTAAAGATAGATTTTGAGGATCCATCGGAGGAGAAAAACCTACATATACAAATCTCTCAATATTTGGACACAAGGTCCAAAGATTATAAAGAAAGCAATTTATCCACAAAGTATAATTTGTGCCATCAAAGATAATTGTGTCATTGTGCACTATACTACTAGCCGACATCTTTACACTCTAGGCGGTGAAGCCTAAACAAGGAGAGACCTTGCTCTGATACCAATTGAAAGGATAGAGATGTCGCCTAGAGGGGGGGGGGGGTGAATAGGCAATTTCAAAACTATTACGGTTTTGGCTTGATAGAATGCGGAATTAAACTAACGTTTATTTTACAAGCACAAAACCTAAATACACTAGGCTCAACTAAGTGCACCAACAACAAATTAAGTTAAGCAAGATAGCACAAGATAAATATACCACAAGTGATAAGCAAGATACAAGTACTTCAAGCTCGATGGCTATCACAAGGAAAGTAAGCTCGGATATAGAGATAACCGAGGCACGCGGAGACGAAGATGTATTCCCGTGTTCACCACCTTTGGGAAGGGGGCTACGTCACGTTGGAGAGGTGTGAGGTTCCACGAAGGATTCCTCACGCGCCACAAAGGCTCACCTTCTTCTCCGAGTCTATCCCACGAAGGAATAGGCCCTTTCCTTATGGCTAGCTTTTCCTCCACTCCGGAGATGGCAAGATCCACAACCACTTCACAAGCTCCACGAAGGAGAAGCCCGGGTCTCTTCACAATCTTCCACGAAGAGGACACCGCGGTACCAACCGCCAAGCCAACTAGGAGGTCACCCTCCAAGAGTAACAAGCTCACAGTCTCTCACTCGAACAAATGTTAATGGAGAGCTCAACACTTATGCAAGAATACAAAGCAAGAACACCAAGGGTGCTCAAATCCTTCACTCTCAAATCCCACCAAAGCAACAAGTTCTAGGGAGGAATTAGAGAGGAAGAACAATGGTGGAAACCAACAAATGACTCCAAGATCTAGATCCAATGGGTTCCCCTCACTTAGAGGAGGAATTGATTGGTGGGGATTGTAGATCTAGATCTCCTCTTCCAAAGCCCTAAAAAAGATGCAAAAATCATAGGAGGTAAGGGAGAGGAAAAAATCTCAAAGAGGTCAGCAATGGAGGTAAAAAACATGCTCAAGAGCCTTAGAACTTTGGGGAAGAAGCCCCCCTTTTATACCCCTTCAAGGGGGATGACCGTTGGAAGCAAGATGCGCTGGGCGAACATGTTCCGGCGATGAAACCGGCGCCGTTGGATCAGCCGCCGGAATTTCCGGTCAAAACCGAAAGTTCCGGTACAAACCGAAACAACATACATAACAGTTTTTCGGCGGTTTTCCAAAAATTTCCGGCGGTCGCTGGAATTTCCGGCCGTAGACTCGGTCCGCCGGAATTCCGCTAGAACCAAACAGGGCACACAAAAACGGCGATAACTTTTGCATCCGGACTCTGATTTCGATGATCTTGGGCTTGTTTTGACGAGGACAACAAGCCCTAAAATATGGTGCAGATAAACATCATAGTACAGCAAAGAAGGATAGAACCAAATAAAGAAAGGTAAGAAGCCTCCCTACACGAAGAACCGATAAAATCTTCAAACTCGAAAACGCCATAGAAGAATCATACGAATTTCGTTTTCGATGAACTTGGGCTTGTTGAAGAGATAGAAACAAGCTCAAGAACCTCATATGGAGAAACACCAATAAGCAAAAAAATAGGAAGATGCAAAGTATGCAAAGGATTGAGCTCCCTATGACGATGTGATCAAGTTACCCAACTGAAAGCCCCTCTTAATAGTGCGGCTAGGTATCCTATAACCCGGTCTCCCAACAACCACCTTGAGACCGGTAAAAGTAAAACCTAGCAAGGCCATACCTCTGGCTTGCGCATCCTGCTTGATCTTGATGACAACTCTTCAATCTCCATCCAAGCCGGAATGCATCACTTGATCATTGTTGCTTCGTGAAGGCTCCTAATTTGCTCTCCCATACACCATTATTGGATAACTTCATTAATACATGTCTTCACATGTCCATTATCACCAATATGGATGGCAAGCTTCAAGCAAATGATCTTCTCGAGATGCTTATCTTGAACTTGCCCTTCTCAACCTTGATGAAAATCACCACTTGATGTCATCCTCTCATGGGCTATATAAGATCTTCACTTTTGAAGCATAACCATGGAAAGATACCTATCCCATATAGAAAACGCAAAGGCACATATATAATGGGTTAGTTCATGATGCATAATTGACAAGGCTTACCATACCACAAGATCATGTGGTACATTCTTTATGCTTCATGTGTTGACCAACTTGAAATCACTCTTTACTCTTTGTATAGGTCAACCATGTATCTTATCATGCTCCATATCAATATCTTGAGGTATATAAAAAACTCTTAATTTGATTACATGCTCTAAATCTTAGTTAATCATAGATCAACTAATAAGGCTATCATGACACCGTCTTAGAGCCATATCTTGAATTCTTCTATTGAAATCACACTCTCAAGATCTTGATCATATCATATTATTCTCTTCAACTCGATGATCTTGATGCCAATACTCAAGGTATATCTTTATCTTCATGGCATCCATACTTGAATCCAACACATAGACTACAAGCATGACCTATGGAATATTCCTTCATATAAAACTCAGTGAAAACATTAGTCCATAGGGATTGTCATTAATCACCAAAACCACAGATATGGGCAATTACTCTTTCACAAAGATTACGAATAACATGCATTGAAAAACGTTTGTTTTTTTCACATACAGAAAACATGGCATAATGGCAATCATCTTGTCCCTCATAGAGTAGCAAATAGATGCATAGGACACCTTCAAAGTTCACAAGGGTGACTAGAAACAAGTAGCACAAGAACAAATAATATCACAATATGCATCAATCAATAAGGTTTGGGACACTGCACACAGAATGACAACTATGCTCTCTTAACGGTGCCTAAAGGTAGAAGATGGAGACTCAATATAATGGTGGAAGAAAGGCCCTTCATAAAGGGAAGCAGGGATTTCAAGTTTCAAAAACAGCTTCCAAAAATTATGGTACTTGTTAGCTTTCAGCCCTCATTGCCCCTATCATAAGCACCTTGAAGTGATTAAGGTTAAAGTGAACAAAGATGGAGTATATGCTTGACAAAGTATAAGTTGGCAATCTCAAGTCCCTTGAATACGAGGGCCACACCTCATGCTACTCAAGTTCAGTCACCTGTAAGTTCTTGTCATTGTAAGTATATGCATATCATAGAGAACCGCCAATGGGGTACCCCTTGCACATGGTACATGAGCTATCCCATAACCAAAATTACAAGCCAAGCAGACAATGAGCATCTCAACGATTTTTTTATTTACCATATGCATAGCTTTTTATTGAGGATGCTTCATAGATAGCTCACTATGGTGATGCTGCAAGTTTCCACCATGATTAGGCATGGCTTAGGCTAGCGGCCCAGGCGTTCCTATAACACAAAATACAAACTCCATGGACTTACAAGTTTCCTCTTTATTTCACACCGGTGAAATCCATAGACAAAAGAGCATGATATCAACTGAGTACAAAGTACAAGTGCAATGTTGAAAACGTTCCCTGTGACAACACGGTTCTGCTAATTCCAACGTATAAGTGAAAGCATATACAACATAGATGACACAATGGTTTGATGGCGCCCAATACTTGTCGTGGAATGCTTCGTTGGAAACCCCAAGAGAAATGTATGAAGCAGCACAACAGCAAGTTTCCCTCAGTAAGAAACCGAGGTTATCGAACCAGTAGGAGGAAGGAAACGTCACATAGGTGTTGCTGGCAACATGGAGACCTGCACAACACAAACTCAAGACTTTGCCCTAATGAATCAGTGAGGCTGTCAAGCTCACCGGTTTGATGTAACAAAGGATTAAACATATGGTGTGGAAGATAATGGTTTGCAGCAAATAAACAAGTAACAATGAAAGATGTATTAATGGTAAAGATTGGACCGGGGTCCATAGTTCACTAGAGGTGCTCTCCTTAGATAAACAATATGGCATGAAGGGTAAACAAATTACAGTGGGGAAATTGACACGAACTGAGCAAGGCATAACAATGCAATTACTACCTAGAAAGATCCTATGAGGTTGATTGGGCAATACAACAACATACATAGACCGTAATCCAACTGCATCTATGACTAGAAGTCCACCTTCAGGTTATCATCCGAATCCCCTCCAGTATTAAATTGCAAGCAACAGACAACTACTTTAAGCAAAGTGTGTAAGGTAAACAGTACACATGTTCCATGAACAAGAGACCATTGTTTTATCCCTAGTAGCAACAAAACATCTACAACCTAAGAGATTTCTATCACTTCCCTTGGAAACTAGAGGCATGGACCCACTATCGAGCATAAATACTCCCTCTTGGAGTCACTAGCAACTACTTGGCCAAGATAACCACTAGCAACGGAGAGCATGCAAGATCACAAACAACATAGACATGATAGAATCATAAAGATAGAACCATTAATCAAACCAACATAACAATCTCAATATCCATCGGATCCCCGCAAACACAACATGCATGATTACAAATAGATTAGATCTTGATCATGAACGGAGCTCACAAGATCTATACATGAAAGCACAAAGGAGGAGATACAACCATCTAGCTACTACATGGACCCATAGTCCAAGGTGGAACTACTCATAAATCATACCGGAGAGAGGGCCTCCGGGATGATCTCCCCTCCGGCAGGGTGCCAGGAAGAGCTTTAGATCCTCCCGATCTAGGGACGATGGTGGCGGCGGCTACAGATGGTTTCGTGGATTTCTGATCGGGTGCTGAGAATTTTTGTATCGGGGGCTTCTTATAGGCGAAGGGGGAGACCGAGGTGGCCGCCAGGGCGGCCAAACCCTAGCCAGGCGTGGGGTAGGGCCCACCCACGCCTAGGGGGTATGGCCCCTCTGGCCGGCCTCCTCGTCTCTCGTCTGGACTTCTTGGTCCCCACGGAAAGTTATTGACTTTGTCCGTCGTCCCATCCAATTCCGAGAATATTTCTTTACTAACTTTTCTGAAACCCAAAACAACAGAAAACAGGCATCTGACACTGTTGCAACTTGTTAATAGGTTAGTACCAGAAAACATGTTAAAAGCACCTCAAAGTGTAGACAATTAAAGCAAAGTACATACTAAACAAGCATGGAGCATCAAAAATTATATATACGTTTCGAACGTATAAGTGTCCCCAAGCTTAACTCCTGCTCGTCCCCGAGTAGGTAAGTGATAAAAGAATAATTTTTGAGGTGACATGCACCCTCACAATAAAGATCCAACCATTTGCAAACATTGAAATTTGGGATCAAAGAACTCTAAACATGTGCATGAAAAATGGAGTTCTAACAATAGGACACAGTAACTATGCATGCAACATGGCAAGCTACAAACAAAGATCATGAATAATATGCATTGAAAAACAATTGTTTGTTTCACATGCAGAAAACATATCATAGTGGCAATCAACTTGTCCCTCATAGAGTAGCAATATAATTCATAGGACACCTGCAAAGTTCACAAGGGTGACTAGAAACAAGTAGCACAAGAACAAGTAATATCACAATATGCATCAATTAATAAGCTTTGGAACATTGCACACAGAATGACAACTATGCTCTCTTAATGGTGCCTAAAGGTAGAAGGTGGAGACTCAATAATGGTGGAAGAAAGGCCTTTTTGTAAAGGAAGTAGGGATTACAAGTTTCAAAAAGATCTTCCAAAAATTATGGTACTTGTTAGCTTTCAGCCCTCATTGCCCCTATCATAAGCATCTTGAAGTGGTTAAGGTTAAAGTGGCAAAGCTGGAGTATATGCTTGACGAAGTATAAGGTGGCAATCTCATGCCCCTTGAATACGAGGGCCACACCTCATGCATACTCAACTTTGGGTCCAGGTAAGTTCTTGTCACTGTAAGTATTTGCATATCATTGAGAACCACCAATGGGTACCCCTTGCACATGGTACAGGAGCTTTCCCATAACCAAAATGACAAGGCAACCAGACAATGAGCATCTCAGCAATTCTTCTTATGCACCATGGGAATATTGTGCTTTTTTCTCTCTTTCCTCTTTTCTCAATGTGTCTCTTTTTTATAGGAAGAATGTTTCATAGATGTCACTATGGTGATGCTGCAAGTTTCCACCATGATTAGGCATGGCTTAGGTTAGCGGCCCAGGTGTTTCTCTAACACAGGATACAAACTCCATGGACTTACAAGTTCCCTCTTTATTTCACACCGGTGACATCCATAGACAAAAGAACATGATATCAACGGAGTACAAAAAGTACAAGTGCAATGTTGAAAATGTTCCCCGTGACAGCACGGTTCTGCTAATCCCAACTTATAAGTGCAAGCATATACAACAAAGTTGCCTCAATGGTTCAAGTTTATTAGGGGCAAAGAATAAAATGTGCCATCAAGTTCGTGAGGGCTTTAATCACTAAGTTTTCACATAACAAAATAGTTTTTAATTGGAAGATAGTTGAAAACAATAATATACTTGGAATGGTGTAACACACCGTGCATAGGAGTTTATAGTGGACACTTTGGAATAACTTGGTTTCTTGGGAGTTGGAAGCATGAGTAGAACTTCCTCATACAAGTGGAGGCTAGCAAAAGACTGGGAGCAACCAACTAAGAGAGCAATAATGGCCATAATTATGCAATGCAAAAAAGCAACAAGTGGTACTACAAGTCAAGGACTAAATGATCATAGAGGCTAATGGTGACTTGTCATAGTCATAACATGGTGTGAGAATGTGCCAAGTCAACCCAGGCAAAACATCAAAGGAGAATACCACAATACTATGCTTTTGCATGCTAAAACAATGCATAATTTCTTCAAGGCACACTAAGCAATCCCAATTGTTTGGAACAAGACATGCTACAGGAATAATCACTAAGCATAATGCTAAAACAACACCTAGCATGTCATGCTAAAGTCTAAGTCACAGTCAATGCAAGCTCCTCTTGCACTTCAAGCAAGAACTTACTACTCCTTTCCAAACACGAAGCAAACTTATTTGCAAAACAATACAGCGAGAACGGGGGTCCAAACTACTAAAGCAAACTAAACAAACTAAGCAAAGCAAATGAAACTAAGACGCTCCAAGAACAACACAACTATGCATGAAACAATAAAAGTGAAGTGTCTAGACAAACCTAAGCTTTTTATGGATAAAGAAGGGGATGCCTTGGGCATCCCCAAGTTTTGACGCTTGTAATCCTTGGATATTTCTTAGGGTGACACCATGGTGGCATCCCCAAGCTTGAGCTTTTGTCCATTCTTCATCTCATTGCATCATTATTTCTCTACACCTGAAATTTTTTCTTCATACAAAACTTCACACAATCTTCATTAGCAACATTAGCTTATTCAAAAGATATTAGACCGCTTGGCAAAGCTTTGGAACAGCAAGGATTTTCACTAAAAACACAAGCTACTGTATTAACTCCTTCAAATAAGCTCAATTTACCTGGAGAGAGCTCAAAAAGGAATCAATAAGAAGCAAATGCAAATAATGGCAGAAATCTGTCAAAACAGACCAGCAGGTAGAAACGAATTTCTTAGAACATCTTCTGTTGATCAAATCAAAAAGTGTGGAACTAACGGAAGTTAGCCAACATACTTGGGGATTTATTCGTAAATTTTGAGCTCAATCCGAGTTACAGAGCCTCCTCACGAATTTGTTTGGTGGAGGACAGAAATCTGTTTCGGGACAGCAACTTCCCAAATCTTACTTCCCTTTCATTAGAGGTCATTCTTGGCACAAAAAGCAAACAAAAAGGATAAGAAGAGGTCATTACAGTAGTAATAACTTCCAAGACTCAAGGGAACTCTTGGTTTATCTCCCAACAAGTACTTTTCTTTAACGCCTTTAAGTTAGGCACAAAAAGCAAGAAGAATCAAGTATTTTCAAATAAATAAGCATTAACATCAAATCTTGCTTTCAAAGGAGGAGAAAAAAGCATCTTATCTCTCCTCATAGGGAAGTGTTCAATACCTTTCTTGAATGGAAATTGATATTTGATGGTGCCTTCTTTCATATCAATGATGGCACCAACTGTTCTAAGAAAAGGTCTTCCCAAAGTAATAGGACAAGAAGCATTGTATTCAACATCCAAAACATAGAAATCAACAGAGACATAAGCATTGTTAACCATAATAAGAACGTCATTAATACTCCCCATGAGTTTCTTCTTAGCATTATCATTGAGTGGGACATTCAAATAACAATCTTCTAATGGTGGTAAATCAAGCATTTCATAAATCTTCCTAGGCATAATAGAGATACTAGAACCAAGATCACATGAAGCTTTGAGATCAAAGTCATTCACTTGCATATTAATAATGGGTTCCCAACTATCTTCTACTTTCCTAGGAATAGAAGCTTTGTGTTTTAGGTTCTCTTCCTTAATCTCAACAAGAGCATCTGTAATGTGTTTGGTAAGGCAACATGCATATCACTGGTATCAGGACTTCTAGCAAGATTTTGTAGGAACATAATCACTTCAGAAATATTGCAACCATCAATATTAAAGTCAAACTTAGAATCACTAGTAGTAGGCTCACTAGGCATAGGCATACTAGGAGGAGGAATAGGGGCTACTTGTGGTTTAGTGGTGATAGTGCACACACTATTGTTTCTATCAATTTCAGCTTCCCTTTCCCACCTAGCATGAAGTTGAGCTAATAGCCTAAAATTTTCATCAATAGTAAACTTTATGTCATAAGCAGTAGCAAAGGTGTTTTCCATAGTTTTAGGTTTAGCAGCCATTTTATTAACCAAGGAAGTTTGAGCTTCAGACAAAGAGGATATATTTTTCTCAACAGTTAAAAGCTTTTCATCTATAGTCTTATTGAAAGTGGTTTGTTTACTAATAAAGTCCTTGAGCATGACTTCAAGTTCAGAGGGGGCACTTTTAGCATTATTATAAGAGCTTCCATAGGAATTGCCATTATTAGGAGGATAAGGCCTATAATTGTTGTTGCTACCAAAATTATTCCTATGGGCATTGTTGTTGAAATTGTTGTTTCTAATGAAGTTCACATCAACTTGCTCTTCTTGAGCAACCAAAGAGGATAAGGGAACACTATTAGGATCTAGAGGGGCTTTCCCATTAACAAGCATAGCCATAATAACATCAATCTTTTCACTCAAAGAGGAAGTTTCCTCAACAGAATTTACCTTCTTACCATGTGGAGATCTCTCAGCATGCCATTCAGAGTATTTAACCATCATATTATCAAGGAGCCTTGTTGCAGCACCCAAAGTGAGTCCCATAAAAGTACCTCTAGCAGCAGAATCCAACAGGTTTCTTGAGGAGAAGTTCAAACCTGCATAAAAAGTTTGGATAATCATCCAAGCAGTGAGTCCATGAGTAGGGCAATTTTTAACCAATGATTTCATTCTTTCCCAAGAAGGAGCAACATGTTCACTATCAAGCTGTTTAAATTTCATAATATCACTTCTCATAGCAATAATCTTAGCAGGAGGGTAGTATTTTCCAATAAAAGCATCTTTGCACTTAGTCCAAGAATCTATACTATTTTTAGGCAAAGATAACAACCATTCTTTAGCTTTTCCTCTCAAGGAGAAAGGAAAAAGCCCGAGCTTAATAATATATCCGTCTACATCCTTATACTTTTGCATCTCACAAAGTTCAACAAAGCTATTAAGATGGGCAGCAGGATCATCAGAACCAGCACCAGAAAATTGCTCTCTCATCACAAGATTCAACAAAGCAGGCTTAATTTCATAAAAGACAACATCAGGAGCAGGTGGAGCAATAGGTGTGCTTAGTAAATCATTGTTGTTGGTGCTAGTGAAGTCACACAACCTGGTGTTCTCAGCAGAGTTCATTTTGGCAAAGGTGGGCAAGCGAAAACAGCAGCAGCAGCTAGAGCAGGAACTAATTTTTGTGTGTTTTTGAATAAAGCAAGCAAACCAAACTAGACTATTTTTTTTGGTTTTTTTTGAAAATATGCAAACAAAACCAAGAAAAAGAAACAAAGCAAACTAAAAACAAAGTAAAGAGAAAGGAAGTAAATGACTCCCCTAGTGAAGACGTCCTTAGCCTCCTCGGAAATGGCGCTAGAAATTAGCTTGATGGCGCCCAATACTTTTCATGTGGAACACTTCGTTGGAAACCCCAAGAGCAAGGTATGAAGCAACATAGCAACAAGTTTACCTCAGTAAGAAACCGAGGTTATCGAACCAGTAGGAGGAAGGAAACGTCACATAGGTGTTGCTGGCAACATGGAGACCTGCACAACACAAACTCAAGACTTTGCCCTAATGAATCAGTGAGGCTGTCAAGCTCACCGGTTTGCTGTAACAAAGGATTAAACGTATGGTGTGGAAGATAATGGTTTGCAGCAAATAAACAAGTAACAGTGGAAGATGTATTAATGGTAAAGATTGGACCGGGGTCCATAGTTCACTAGAGGTGCTCTCCTTAGATAAACAATATGGCATGAAGGGTAAACAAATTACAGTGGGGCAATTGACACGAACTGAGCAAGGCATAACAATGCAATTACTACCCAGAAAGATCCTATGAGGTTGACTGGGCAATACAACAACATACATAGACCGTAATCCAACTGCATCTATGACTAGAAGTCCACCTTCAGGTTATCATCCGAACCCCCTCCAGTATTAAGTTGCAAGAAACAAACAACTACTTTAAGCAAAGTGTGTAAGGTAAACAGTCCACATGTTCCATGAACAAGAGACCGTTGTTTTCTCCCTAGTAGCAACAACACATCTACAACCGAAGAGATTTCTGTCACTTCCCTTGGAAATTAGAGGCATGAACCCACTATCGAGCATAAATGCTCCCTCTTGGAGTCACTAGCAACTACTTGGCCAAGATAACCACTAGCAACGGAGAGCATGCAAGATCACAAATAACACAGACATGATAGAATCATAAAGATAGAACCATTAATCAAACCAACATAATAATCTCAATATCCATCGGATCCCCGCAAACACAACATGCATGATTACAAATAGATTAGATCTTGATCATGAACGGAGCTCACAAGATCTATACATGAAAGCACAAAGGAGGAGATACAACCATCTAGCTACTACATGGACCCATAGTCCAAGGTGGAACTACTCACAAATCATACCGGAGAGAAGGCCTCCGGGATGATCTCCCCTCCGGCAGGGTGTCGAGAAGAGCTTTAGATCCCCCCAATCTAGGGACGATGGTGGCGGCGGCTACAGACGGTTTCGTGGATTTTTGATCGGGTGCTGAGAGTTTCTGTATCGGGGGCTTCTTATAGGCGAAGGGGGAGACCGAGTGTAGGGGTTCGTAGCATGGAAAACAAAAATTTCTACCGCATGCAAACAAACAAGCCAAGATTTATCTACTATATAGTAGCAACGAGTCGATAGAGGAACTCACCCTCGAAGATTCCAAAGCGGTTAACGAGAGCAGATTCTCGTGGGTGATGTAGTCGTACTCTTGCCGATCTCAAGATCGTGTAGACGATCCTTCTGGCGCTACATTCCGGCAGCACTTCCGCAATCGGTCACACGTTCGGTACTCGATGAAGACCTTCCTCTCCCTTGTTCCAGCAGGCAGCGGAGGTTGTAGTGCTCTCCTCGCGATTCCGGTAGCACGACGGCGTGGTGTCGGAAGTAGAGGGGAGATCCCGCAGGGCTTCGCCTTAAGCCGGTGCGAGTATGGTGGAGCAAGAGAGGTGCCTTGGCGATCTAGGGTTTAGAAGCACCAAGGGGAGGGCTTGGCCGGCAGTTAGGGTTTGGGGAAACCCCCAACTCGCCGAGTTGGTGGTGCCCTAGGCGGCGGCTCAAGGAGGTGGTGGCGCCGGCGGCTTGGGGTTAGGGTTTTGGGTGTGAGGGGTAGGGGCACCCTACCCCTCCTTATATAGGTGGAGGGTGGCCGATTGGGAGGAGGGAGTCCTCCCCCAACTTGGCCTCCTTGGCCGGCGGGTGGAGGGAGGGGAACTCCTCCCCAAGTAGGTTTCCTACTCTCCCTCCACCAAGCAAACTTGCCGTTTGACTTTTCAAATTGGTGTTTGACTTTCAAACTAGGATTTGATTTATCCCTTTATTTTGCCCAGCCAAGTGACCTAGTACATGATGCAACCATTCCATATTGTTATGACACATTCATGTACCCTTCCCCTCCGAAGTGCCGGACCTTCCGGACCCTTCTAGAACATTCCTGGTGAAAACACCGGATCATTCCCCAACTCCGAAACAGGACTTTCCTTATATGAATCTTATTCTCCGGACCATTCCGGATCTCCTCGTGATATCCCGGATCCCATCCGAGACTCCGAACAACATTCGGTCTCTTACTCATCATTCCATAACTACTCAACAACATCGAATCCTTAAGTGTGTCTCCCTACAGTTCGTGAATTATGCGGACATGACCGAGACACTTCTCCGATCAATAACCAATAGAGGAATCTGGAAATTCATATGGCTCCCACATATTTCTATGATTACTTTGCGATCGAATTAACCACTTACATACGATACCAATTTCCCTTTGTCTCATGATAGTTTACTTATCCGAGGTTTTGATCGTCGGTATATCTGCATACCTAGTTCAACCTCGTTACTGATAAGTACTCTTTTCTCGTTCCCGTGGTATGTGATCCCTTGTGATCCAGTCACATGCTTGCAAGCCAATTGGATGACATTCCACCGAGAAGGCCCAGAGTATATCTATCCGTCATATGGATGGACAAATCCCACTCTTGATCCATGTGCCTCAACCCATACTTTCCGAACACTCAATGCCACCTTTATAGCCACCCAGTAACGGTGTGGTGTTTGATGTCATCAAATAATCCTTCCGGTGATGGTGCATGATCTCATGGTCGAAGGAATTAGGTTACTATGTATCAAAAAGCTTATAGCAATTGAACTATTAAAATGACTTGATCTTTATGCTACACTTATCTATAGGAGTATGTCCATCATACCATTCTCCTAATGATATGACCTTGTTATTAACAACATCTCAAATGTTCATGATCAAGAAACCATGACCATCTATTAATCAACAAGCTAGTATTATAAAGAGGCTTTACCAGGGACTCTAATCTAGTTTACAAATCACACAAGTATTAATGTTTCTGGTTAATACTGTTATAGCATGAATGTAAACATTTATCATAAACACAATGATATAATAATAACTACATTTATTAATGCCTCTAGGGCATATCTCCAACACCGAGGCGGCTGCCAGGGCGGCCAAACCCTAGCCAGGCACGGGGTAGGGCCCACCCGCGCCTGGGGGGTCTGGCCCCTCTGGCAGGCCTTCTTGTCTCTCCTCTGGACTTCTTGTTCCCCACGGAAAGTTATTGACTTTGTCCTTCGTCCCGTCCAATTCCGAGAATATTTCTTTACTAACTTTTCTAAAACCAAAAACAGCAGAAGACAGGCATCTGCCACTGTTGCAACTTGTTAATAGGTTAGTACCAGAAAACATGTAAAAAACACCTCAAAGTGTAGACAAGTAAAGCAAAGTAGATACTAAACAAGCATGGAGCATCAAAAATTATAGATACGTTTCCAACGTATCATGGTTCAATTTTATTAGGGGCAAAGAATATAAAGTGTGCCATCAAGTTTGTGAGGGCTTTAATCACTAAGTTTTCACATAACAAAATAGTTTTTAACTAGAAGATAGTTGAAAAAAAGAATATACTTAGAATGGTGTAACACACCATGCATGGGAATTTTGTAAGATCCCTCCTTTATAAAGGAAAAAGGATCCCTGTGATTGCAATGCTAGTCCCTGGATCATTGCTAGCATCCACAGTTTAAGATGAAGTACACAGATACAAAGGTCATTTATTACACCCATTCCAGAGATAAACATAGTATTTACAACTCCAAGGCCACATGCCTAATACAAGAGTTTGAATAAGTAATAAATAAAAGTCTTCATCTTCATGTGCCACAGGCAAACATGTTGAGTGTAGACTCATGACACCTAATCCTCATCAGAGTAACCTGCAACATCACAAGTTACAACCACAATGGGTCAATACATTGGAATAGTATTGGCAAGTAATACCTTAGTATAATTTAGGTGGACTATATTACTATATGCAATTTTGGCTAAGTGTAGCTTGGCTTTCTTTGCTCAAAATAGGTTTTGCCTATTAGTTGAAATCACTAAGTTTTTCTTTGTCAAAACTTTTCCCAAGGAACCACCAATAGACATTGAGGTCCTTCACCCTTGTTCACCCACAAGTTTTTTACTTAGAAATTGGGATGAGGAGATTCTTGATAGCTTCCATGTCTTGATGCTCAAGTTGTCCATTGCCATGGACTTGGCTAAGTACTTAGATTTTCCATCTGCAGAGATTGTGCACTTTCCCCACCAGACTTGGTTTCACCAAGACAGGACCTTTCAGAAGCCTTCCCTTAGACCAAATGGACGCGCTCCAACCTATCATTCCCACTACCACCAACTGTCCAAGTGGCTAAGTTCTAGCAACTTATGTGATCCAGGCAGAGCCCATATTGCCAAGTGGCTGCACTAGAAGATTCTTAACACTTGGCCTCTAAAATCTCTTTGTTCCTGGGTGGCTTACCACAAGTGAGATACACAAGGTGAACCATAGAAATGGGCCTTGTGTAACCACTCAACATAAACCTTTCCTTCCATTCCACCTAGGTGTTTCATTAACTTAGTTGTTTTATTAGGCAAAACACAAGTCCAAAGACTTAGAAATATTTTCATCATAGCATGTAAATTTCACCAACCCTGGTTTGCTACTAGCTAGGCTAAACATGGCATAGATAGTAACTTAACTTAGAAATTCCCTAGCAATTCTACAACTACTTAGGATTTCCCAACAAGGCATATAAGAAACATAATATCATGCAAGACTTAGCAAAAATATTTCTAATGCTTAGTTATAAAACATGGGATAAAAATATTCATGAAGTACCACTTGCCTTGGTAGTTGGGAGAGTAGCACTCCTCACAATCACAATCACTAGCACCAAAATCTACACAAAGAATGGTAGCAACAAATTACACACAAAACATATACAATAAAAAATACATGCATGCATGCAAGATGATATGTGATGATTTTTAAAACTCAACAAAGAAAGTATACAGTACTGATTCATAAACAAGTCAAAAACTTGCCAAACATCAATTATTTAAACCCTAAATCATTTCTTAAACATTTCCTATACTCAAATTATCCTTACACAAGTTTCTGCAAATAAAACCTTTTTAACAGAAGCTAAACATTAAACACATTGCATATTCAGAAAGAGCTTGCTCTCCTGATTCCAACGGTATAAAATTTGTCAAATTCTAACGTGGGGATCAAAAGTTATAGCCAAATCAAATTCAAACATTAATCAGATTCAAATCCTGTTTTAAATCTAATTCACTGCCACGCGGCGCTATTCTACTGGCCGGTACCGTTTCGTGCGGATCGGTATCTGCGAGCCGTAGGATTTAAGTCAGATCTAGTGGCTCAGATGCGCTCATACCTCTTCGTTTAAGTTCTAATCTTAGCCGCAAGATCTACATCTAACGTTCCTGAATGCTTTGACCAGAGATGAGCGGCGCTAGCGCGGCGGCGAGCGGCGGAGCGCTCTGTCAGTGGCGGAGCCGGTGAACTAGGTCGCCCGGGGAGGGGGAGGATGCTCACCAGAACCGCAGTGACGAGGTGAAGCTCAACGTGTCCCTGGTTGGGGAAGGGGCGCTCGGAGTCGTCGCGGATTGCTCGTCGGAGTAGTCCCTGGCGGCTGTGGCTTCGGCTCGTCGACGTTGGCGATGTTCTGAGCCGTGCTAAGACAAGGGAAGGGCACCGTTAGATGCGTAAGACGCTGAGGATCCTATGCGTATCAAACAGAGGGCAAGGGGAGGCTGGAACTTACGGGGAAAGGTCGCCGAAGTTCGAGCAGAGAGCGGCGGCACTCAGTTGTTGTCGTTGCCGAGGCTACAGGCCATGCGCAGACAAACGGGAAGTGTCAGAAGATGCAGACATAGATGCAGAGCATGATAGTATGAACCACGGACAGAGGGGGGTGCGGTGCTCACCGGAATTCGTCGGCGAGGTCGTCGGAACAGCGGGGTTGCGGCGAGGAATACTCGCAGCCTGGGGGTGCTTCGGGTTGGCTTTGTTGGGGGAAATGGCCGCGAGGGGGAGGGGTTTAAGTAGGCAGGGGCTCGACAGGAAACGCCTGCAGAATCAATGGCAATTACACTGCGGAATCAACGCCAGCAACGGCCAACGGCGACGTGTTCTTCGCGAGATTTGGGGAAGACGACGGTGACGTGGACGGGGCCCAGTTGTCTGCGAGAGAAATAGAGAGGGGGTGGGGTCCTGGCGTCAGTCGCTTGCTGGGTGCGTCTGCGAGTGAGAGAGGGAGAGAGGGAACCCGGGTGGGCTTAGTGGGCTGCTTTCTCAGTTGGGCTAGATTAGCAACGCCAGCCTTTTTCCTTTTCTTTATTCCTATTCTATTTCTGTTTTGAATTTTTGGAATGAATTTCAAAATGGTTTCAAAAGCTTTTTGAATTCAAACTTTTTCAGGATTTTGTAGGGTGCAACATTTACACTTCTGGGCATAAAAATCAAGTGGTCACTTTGAATTAGCTTGGTCATTTAGAATAAAATAAAATAAACAGTGACATAGCACTTGATTTGGAAATGTTTTGAAAATGGTTTTGAAACCATATTTGTTCTATGAATTTTTGTCCAAACTCCACATTCAATCTAATCAACAAGGAAGCCAACAAAACTTGGTTTAAAACACTTATGCTCTCAATTGAGGATGGTCATTTGATTTATGTTTGCTCACATAAAATAATAGCACTATGTGCTTCTGTTTTCTTGAAAATAGTTTGAAAATGATCTCAAAATTATATGCATGCATGAATGATGTGCAATCTTTGAAATCATGATTTTAGGGATGTTACAAATCTAACCCCCTTAAGGTGAATCTCGCCCTCGAGATTCGGATTGGCTAGCAAATAGGTGAGGGTGGTCTTTCCGAAGATCATCTTCTCTTTCCCATGTTGCTTCCTCTTCGGAATGATGATTCCACTGCACTTTGCAGAACTTGATAGTCTTAGTCCGTGTGACTCTTTCTGCAGTCTCAAGAATCTTGATAGGTTTCTCTTCATAGGTGAGGTCACTTTCCAGTTGAACCTCCTCCAAAGGTATAGTATCCTTCAAAGAAGTTTCTTCCATTTCTGGATGACATTTCTTAAGTTGACTCACATGAAACACATTATGGACAGCTGACAGAGATTCTGGCAGTTCAATTTCATAGGCAACTTCTCCTTTGCGACTTAGAATCTTGAATGGTCCAACATATCTTGGTACCAATTTTCCTTTGACTCCGAACCTCTTCACTCCACGAAGTGGTGACACTCTAAGATATGCTCTATCACCAACTTCGTAGGTAACTTCTCTATGCTTAGGATCTGCGTAGCTTTTCTGTCGGGATTGTGCTATCTTCAACCTGTCCTTAACCAACTTGACTTTCTCTTTGGCTTCTTTGATAAGATCTGGCCCGAATAAACTTCTTTCTCCCACACCATTCCATAACAATGGGGTGGTACACTTTCTTCCATAGAGAAACTCAAATGGTGCCATCTCAATGCTGACTTGATAGCTGTTGTTATAAGAAAATTCTGCGTAAGGCAGACTTTCATCCCAACTGGCTCCATAGTCTAGGGCACATGCCCTCAACATGTCTTCAAGAATCTGTTTAGTCCTTTCGGTTTGTCCATCGGTTTGAGGGTGAAAAGCAGTACTGAATTCCAACCTCATTCCTAATGAGACATGCAACTGTCTCCAAAAATGGGAAGTGAATTGAGTTCCCCTATCAGACACAATACTCTTGGGTACTCCATGTAGACATACAATTCTACTCATATATATTTTGGCCAACTTAGCACTTGTGTAGGTTGTCTTCACGGGTATGAAATGAGCCACTTTAGTTAGGCGATCCACTACTACCCAAATAGAATCGTATCCTGACCGGGTCCTTGGTAATCTGGTAATGAAATCCATACCAATCTTGTCTCACTTCCAATCAGGAATAGGTAGTGGTTGAAGCAAACCTGCCGGTTTCTGATGTTCCGCTTTCACTCTACTACACACATCACACAAAGCAATATGTTCGGCGATGTCCTTCTTGATATTATTCCACCAAAATCTTTCTTTCATGTCCATGTACATTTTGGTGTTACCCGGATGAATGGAATACGGTGAGTTGTGTGCTTCCTGCAAAATCAGTTTCCGAAGCTCCGGATCTTGTGGAACACAGATACGTTTCCCATGCCATAAAGTACCCTGTTCGTCTTCATGGAACCCTTTGGCTTTTCCTTTGCCAATATTTTCTTTAATCTCTTCGATTTCCTTATCAATCTTCTGGGCTTCTTTGATCTTGTCCAACAAAGTGGGTTGAACATCCAAAGTCATGAGATGTCCTTCAGGCACAATCTCCAATCTGAGTTTTCTAAATTGGGCACACAAATCATCTGGCAATTCTCCTTTGGTAAGGCCATTCACAAAAACCTTACGACTTAGAGCATCTGCTACAACATTTGCTTTACCGGGGTGGTATTGCAAACTTAAGTCATAGTCCTTGATAAGTTCTAACCATCTTCTTTGTCTCATATTAATTTCCTTCTGGGTGAAGATATACTTCAAACTCTTGTGATCTGTGAACACTTCACAACGCTTTCCCAAAAGATAGTGTCTCCATGTTTTTAATGCATGGACAACAGAGGCTAACTCTAAATCATGAGTAGGATAGTTCACTTCATGAGTTTTGAGTTGTCTCGAGGCATAAGCTACAACTTTACCGTCTTGCATAAGTACTGCACCCAAACCCTGATGAGATGCATCACAATATACTTGGAAATCTTTTTCCAAATCTGGCAGACACAAGACTGGTGCTGTCACGAGTCTCTTCTTCAATTCCTGAAAGCTGAGTTCACAACCTTCAGACCAAGCAAACTTCTTGTCTTTCTTTAGTAATTCAGTCATAGGCTTAGCTACCTTGGAGAAATTTTCAATGAACCTTCTGTAGTAACCTGCTAAGCCAAGGAAACTACGAACTTCTTTCACAGACTTGGGAGATTCCCATTCAGTTACAGCTGAAACTTTAGCAGGATCAACTGCTACACCATCCTTTGTCATAACATGTCCAAGAAATCCAACTTCATTCAACCAGAATTCACACTTGCTGAATTTGGCATAAAGTTTATGTTCTCTTAACTTCTCAAGTATCAAACGCAAATGTCCTTCATGCTCTTGTTTGCTCTTGGAGTAGACTAAAATGTCATCGATGAAGACGACAACAAACTTGTCAAGGAATTCCATGAACACCTTGTTCATCATATTCATGAAGTATGCTGGAGCATTGGTCAAACCAAAAGGCATTACGGTATACTCATACAATCCATACCTTGTAGTGAACGCTGTCTTAGGTATGTCTTGTTCTCTTATCTTGAGTTGAAAATAGCCTGACCGGAGATCAATTTTTGAGAACACACAAGCTCCTTCTAGCTGATCAAACAAGTCATTGATTCTAGGCAAAGGGTATTTGTTCTTGATAGTTACCTCGTTGAGCGAACGGTAATCTATGCATAACCTTTGACTTCTATCTTTCTTCTCCACGAACAAAACTGGGGCTCCCCAAGATGAAGAACTTGGTTGAATAAATCCTTTCTGCAACTGTTCTCCAAGTTGTTTCTTGAGTTCTTTCAGTTCATCCACTGACATTTTATAAGGTCTCTTTGCTATTGGTCCAGATCCTGGTACCAAATCTATAAGAAACTCCACATCTCTATCTGGTGGCATTCCCGGCAATTCTTCCGGAAACACATCCGGATACTCACTCACAATTGGCACACTGTCCATGCTAACCCCCTTAAGAGAATTTAGCTTACTTCCTTTTGATTCAAAGTTGGACTTGAATTTAATCCGTTTTCTTTCCGGGGTTGTGAGTGCAACAGTACGATTAGCACAATCTAGTACTCCTTCATACTTAGCCATCCAAACGATTCCCAATATTACGTCCAGTCCTTGGGAATCTAGGATTATCAGACTCACTGGAAATTTATGCTTTCCAAACTCTATTACTAGATCCCGACATCCAAGACTTACTATCATATCTCCTCCCGGAGAACTAACTTTTATTGGACACCCAATGTTTTCAGTTGGAAACCCATTTCTATCAACAAATGCTTTTGATATGAATGAATGCGATTCTCCAGTATCGAAAAGAACAAATGCTGGAATAGAATTGAGTCTGAACTTACCAGCAACAACATCAGGCTCCTCATAGACTTCCTCCACACTGATGTGGTTCACCTGTCCCTTCTGAAAAGGGTTGGGCTTGTTGGGTCCTTCAACTTTCTTTTCTGGGCATTCGTTTGCATAATGCCCCATCTTCTTGCACTTGAAGCATTCAACCTGACTAATGTCCTTCTTGACAGGCTGACTTCCACTTCCACTTCCATTACCACTGTGGTGGCTCTTGTATCCACCCTTGTGGTTCTTGTACTTATCATTGTCATGACTACGGTGATGCTTGTTGTCATGACTACTGTGGTTGTGGTGCTTGTTGAATTTCCCATGCTTGTGGGATCCTGAGCTTCCACTGTCATCATAATGGGAACGTTTGTGTGACGATCCCGAGCTGTGCTTGTCTGAGTGCTTTCTCTTCCTGCTTTCAACTTGTTTTATTTTGTCCTCCAAAATAGCAGCCTTGTCACAGAGAGACTGATAAGTGGGAACATAGGCCACAACCAACTGCAGATTCAGCTCATCATTCAACCCTTCGAGGAACTTTTCCTTCCTCTTAGCATCAGTGTCAACTTCATCCGGTGCATATCGCGCCAGATTGTTGAACTCCTCAATATATTCAGCCACGCTGTGGTGGCGCTGCTTCAGATTATGGAACTCCTTCTTTTTCAGACTCATCACTCCAGATGAGATATGAGCAGTACGAAAGCCATCCTCAAAGATAGCCCATGTCACATCTTCTATGGGAGTGGTGATCTGGAAGTTATCCCACCAAGTGGCGGCTGGTCCCTCTAGCAAATGTGCTGCAAATCTGACTTTTTCAGCATCAGTACAGCCCACAGTTACCAAGTCCTTGTTCACGGAGCGTAGCCAATCATTGGCCACCATGGGATCAGTCGTTCCTGAGAACTTTGCTGGCCTCAATCTCAAGAACCTGGTAAGCATGTCAAAACCCGGTGGGTTGTTGTTGTTGTTGTTGTTGTTGTTGTTGTTGTTGTTGTTGTTGTTGTTGTTGTTGTTGTTGTTGTTGTTGTTGTTGTTGTTGTTGTTGTTGTTGTTGTTGTTATTGTTGTTATTGTTGTTGTTTTGGTTCTGGATGAACGTCATCATCATCTGCATCAGCTGAGTTTGAGCGGTCATCATTTGTTGCATTTCTGGAGTGATGTTGTTGTTGTTGTTGTTGTTGGGGTTGGGGTTTGCACGACGGGGAGGCATCTGTGGTTGTTCAATAGAGATAAGAATGAGATACCCATAGATGCTTTCATGCACATTACATCACATAAGCAAACACAAAGCATGCAACACAAAGATAAAGGTTCAACAACAAGATAACAAGTTCGCAAAGTAAAACACACAAGTAGCAAGCCATCCACATGTCGGATGGTCAAATAACAAGTTCTCAAACAACAAGTATGATAATAAATGATAAATGAGTAGTCAAATCTACTCCTCGGCATCAACCTCCTCCTCGACAAAGGTAAGACCTGCGTTCTCCATTGCGGTCTTGTATTCCTCGACACTAGTGGTCAAGGTCTCTATCTTGGCTTTGAGATCCCTCTTCTGGGAACGAAGCCTCTCAATCACCGTCTGCTGCTGCTCGAGCTCGAAGTCCTTGGTCTGCAGTTCTTTAGTCATGTCCCGGATCTTCTTGTTCCTATCCTGGACTCGCTTCTCCTGACTCTTGAACTTCCTGTCCTGGCTCTCGAACTTCACCTCCATCTCCTTAACTATCTCATCTTGCTCCGTGAAGAGCTTGTCCTTCTCGCGAAGCTGCACCTGGAGTTCGTCATTGTTGAGCATGACGTTGGTCCTATCAGTGTCCACGTGCCTAATGAGAGACTCTAAGTCCTGGAGGTATAGACGAATCGGCTCTGCTGTGTCCCTCGAATCGTCCTCGAAGTCGATGGACTCTCCATCCTCATCACGTCTACCGAAGACGTGGAAGTGAGTTCCTCTAACCTGTCGGGAGTGTCTCCCTAGCAGACGTCGTATCAGATCCTGCATAACTACCTCAAGGCCTCTCTCCTTGTCATCATGCATGAGCTTGAAGACGATGGTCTCCGTGGTAGGCTCTGTCTAGCGTCCGGGCTGGTTGACCTTGAAGCCCCAAAGGTCTTTCCTCTCAAACTTGGTGAGGGGAAGCACCATGATGGTAGGAAGAGGGAGATTGAGCAAAGTAGTAAGCTCAACAATACGAGGACCAAAGCGGGTAACCTGGAACTCCTCAACAGTGCTGATGGTAACATTAGACATCTATTTATAAGATAAAAAAGTTAGAACAACACAATTCAAGTTACAACATAAGGCAAAACATCACATACATATCCTTGGAAATCAAAACACACAAGTCATGCATACATGAAACCATTACAACAACCAAGGTTCAATCTTATTTTAAAGCAACATTTGGAAAATAAGGTGATAAGTGGTGGTCCAACTAACGAAGTACGCTTACAATCCTATCTCACTGGATCTGTTGGCTAACCCAATGTTTATAGAAGCAATCAGCCTATCTTGCTCACATGACTCCATCACTAAGTCTATAATGTCTCCTCTTAAGGTTTGGTTGGTAGCTTCCAACTCTTGGGTATGTTTCTTCTCTTCCTTTAGATCATTTTGGAGGTTGAGCATTCTGCTCTTGACTCTATCACCAAGTTCTTTGATGGTCTTCCAAGTTGCATCCCTTGCTGATTCAAAGAATGTAGTGTGCACCACTGAATTGGTGAACATGCAGAATCCTTTTTCCTGGTGGTTGTCTTCCTTGTTTTTATACAAGTGAAGTTGCACCCACCAGTATTCCACTCCTTCATCCATCACAGGAAAACCTTTGTACACAGCTGCACCTTGTATTTCTAATGCAACCATGAGGTCCTTGAGAGCCTTGGGGAATTCTGTCTCACACTCCAAAGTCAATGTCATGAGTGGTCCCTTCCTTACGGCTTCGTTGATGGAGTTCATCTACAAATAGACATGAGAAAGAAGATTAGAAAAGTTTACGAGAAGAATAGACAAGTGTAGAAGTTGCTGAAATTTTTTTCCTTAGTGGTTTTCCAATCCTAGGGTCATAATCCTACAGGCAACACAGTGCACTGATACCATCTATAAGATCCCTCCTTTATAAAGGAAAAAGGATCCCTGTGATTGCAATGCTAGTCCCTGGATCATTGCTAGCATCCACAGTTTAAGATGAAGTACACAGATACAAAGGTCATTTATTACATCCATTCCAGAGATAAACATAGTCTTTACAACTCCAAGGCCACAGGCCTAATACAAGAGTTTGAATAAGTAATAAATAAAAGTCTTCATCTTCATGTGCCACAGGCAAACATGTTGAGTGTAGACTCATGACACCTAATCCTCATCAGAGTAACCTGCAACATCACAAGTTACAGCCACAGTGGGTCAATACATTGGAATAGTATTGGCAAGTGATACCTTAGTATAATTTAGGTGGACTATATTACTATATGCAATTTTGGCTAAGTGTAGCTTGGCTTGCTTTGCTCAAAATAGGTTTTGCCTATTAGTTGAAATCACTAAGTTTTTCTTTGTCGAAACTTTTCCCAAGGAACCACCAATAGACATTGAGGTCCTTCACCCTTGTTCACCCACAAGTTTTTTACTTAGAAATTGGGATGAGGAGATTCTTGATAGCTTCCATGTCTTGATGCTCAAGTTGTGCATTGCCATGGACTTGGCTAAGTACTTAGATTTTCCATCTGCAGAGGTTGTGCACTTTCCCCACCAGACTTGGTTTCACCAAGACAGGACCTTTCAGAAGCCTTCCCTTAGACCAAATGGACGCGCTCCAACCTATCATTCCCACTACCACCAACTGTCCAAGTGGCTAAGTTCTAGCAACTTATGTGATCCAGGCAGAGCCCATATTGCCAAGTGGCTGCACTAGAAGCTTCTTAACACTTTGCCTCTAAAATCTCTTTGTTCCTGGGTGGCTTACCACAAGTGAGATACACAAGGTAAACCATAGAAATGGGCCTTGTGTAACCACTCAACATAAACCTTTCCTTCCATTCCACCCAGGTGTTTCATTAACTTAGTTGTTTTATTAGGCAAAACACAAGTCCAAAGACTTAGAAATATTTTCATCATAGCATGTAAATTTCACCAACCCTGGTTTGCTACTAGCTAGGCTAAGCATGGCATAGATAGTAACTTAACTTAGAAATTCCCTAGCAATTCTACAACTACTTAGGATTTCCCAACAAGGCATATAAGCAACATAATATCATGCAAGACTTAGCAAAAATATTTCTAATGCTTAGTTATAAAACATGGGATAAAAATATTCATGAAGTACCACTTGCCTTGGTAGTTGGGAGAGTAGCACTCCTCACAATCACAATCACTAGCACCAAAATCTACACAAAGAATGGTAGCAACAAATTACACACAAAACATATACAATAAAAAATACATGCATGCATGCAAGATGATATGTGATGATTTTTAAAACTCAACAAAGCAAGTATACAGTACTGATACATAAACAAGTCAAAAACTTGCCAAACATCAATTATTTAAACCCTAAATCATTTCTTAAACATTCCCTATACTCAAATTATCCTTACACAAGTTTCTGCAAATAAAACCTTTTTAACAGAAGCTAAACATTAAACAAATTGCATATTCAGAAAGAGCTTGCTCTCCTGATTCCAACGGTATAAAATTTGTCAAATTCTAACATGGGGATCAAAAGTTATAGCCATATCAAATTCAAACATTAATCAGATTCAAATCCTGTTTTAAATCTAATTCACTGCCACGCAGCGCTATTCTACTGGCCGGTACCATTTCGTGCGGATCGGTCTCTGCGAGCCGTAGGATTTAAGTCAGATCTAGTGGCTCAGATGCGCTCATACCTCTTCATTTAAGTTCTAATCTTAGCCGCAAGATCTACATCTAACATTCCTGAATGCTTTGACCAGAGATGAGCGGCGCTAGCGCGGTGGCGAGCGGCGGAGCGCTCTGTCAGTGGCGGAGCCGGTGAACTAGGTCGCCCGGGGAGGGGGGGAGGATGCTCACCAGAACCGCAGTGATGAGGTGAAGCTCAACGTGTCCCTGGTTGGCGAAGGGGCGCTCGGAGTCGTCGCGGATTGCTCGTCGGAGTAGTCCCTGGTGGTTGTGGCTTCGGCTCGTCGACGTTGGCGATGTTCTGAGCCATGCTAAGACAAGGGAAGGGCACCGTTAGATGCGCAAGACGCTGAGGATCCTATGTGTATCAAACAGAGGGCAAGGGGAGGCTGGAACTTACGGGGAAAGGTCGTCGGAGTTCGAGCAGAGAGCGGCGGCGCTCAGTTGTTGTCGTTGCCGAGGCTACAGGCCATGCACGGACAAACGGGAAGTGTCAGTAGATGCACACAGAGATGCAGAGCATGATAGTATGAACCACGGACAGAGGGGGGTGCGGTGCTCACCGGAATTCGTCGGCGAGGTCGTCGGAACAGCGGGGTTGCGGCGAGGAATACTCGCAGCCTGGGGGCGCTTCGGGTTGGCTTTGTTGGGGTAAATGGCCGCGAGGGGGAGGGGTTTAAGTAGGCAGGGGCTCGACAGGAAACGCCTGTAGAATCAATGGCAATTACGCCGCGGAATCAACGCCAGCAACGGCCAGCGGCGACGTGTTCTTCGCGAGATTTGGGGAAGACGACGGTGACATGGACGGGGCCCAGTTGTCTGCGAGAGAAACAGAGAGGGGGTGGGGTCCTGGCGTCAGTCGCTTGCTGGGTGCGTCTGCGAGTGAGAGAGGGAGAGAGGGAACCCGGGTGGGCTTAGTGGGCTGCTTTCTCAGTTGGTCTAGATTAGCAGCGCCAGCCTTTTTCCTTTTCTTTATTCCTTTTCTATTTCTGTTTTGAATTTCTGGAATGAATTTAAAAATGGTTTCAAAAGCTTTTTGAATTCAAACTTTTTCAGGATTTTGTAGGGTGCAACATTTACACTTCTGGGCATAAAAATCAAGTGGTCACTTTGAATTAGCTTGGTCATTTAGAATAAAATAAAATAAATAGTGACATAGCACTTGATTTGGAAATGTTTTGAAAATGGTTTTGAAACCACATTTGTTCTATGAATTTTTGTCCAAACTCCACATTCAATCCAATCAACAAGGAAGCCAACAAAACTTGGTTTAAAACACTTATGCTATCAATTGAGGATGGTCATTTGATTTATGTTTGCTCACATAAAATAATAGCACTATGTGCTTCTGTTTTCTTGAAAATAGTTTGAAAATGATCTCAAAATTATATGCATGCATGAATGATGTGCAATCTTTGAAATCGTGATTTTAGGGATGTTACAAATTTATAGTGGACACTTTGGAATAACTTGGTTTCTTGGGAGTTGTAAGCATGAGTAGAGCTTACTCATACAAGTGGAGGCTAGCAAAAGACTGGGAGCAACCAACTAAGAGAGCATAATGGCCATAATCATGCAGTGCAACGAAACATTACTAGTCAAATCATAGAGTGGTACTACAAGTATAGGAATAAATGATCATATAGGCTATGGTGACTTGTTCATAGTCATAAGATGGTGTAAGCATGTGCCAAGTCAACCCAAGCAAAGCATCAAGGGAGAATACCACAATACTATGCTTTTGCATGCTAAAACAACGCATAATTTCTTCAAGGCACACTAAGCAATCCCAATTGTTTGGAACAAGACATGCTACAACAATAATCACTAAGCATAAGGTCAAAACAACACCTAGCATGTCATGCTAAAGTCTAAGTCACAGTCAATGCAAGCTCCTCTTGTACTTATCAAGCAAGAACTTACTACTCCTTTCTAACACCAAACAACTTATTTGCAATACAACACAACAAGAACGGGGGTCCAAACTACTTTATTCAAGCAAACTAAAAAACCTAAGCAAAGCAAATGAAAACTAAGACGCTCCAAGAACAACACAACTGTGCATGAAACAATAAAAATGAAGTGTCTAGAGAGACCTGAGTTTTTTATTGATGAAGAAGGGGATGCCTTGGGCATCCCCAAGCTTTGACGCTTGTACCTCTTGGATATTTCTTAGGGTGAAACCGGGGTGGCATCCCCAAGCTTGAGCTTTTGTCCATTCCTCATATCATTGCATCATTCTCTCTCTACACCTGAAATTTTTCCTTCATACAAAAGTTCACACAATCTTCATTAGCAACATTAGTGTCTTCAAAAGATATTAGACCTCTGGCAAAGCTTCAGAACAACAAGACTTTTCACTAAAAACACAAGCTACTGTAGTAACTCCTTCAAAAAGCTCAATTCACCTAAAGAGAACTAAAAAAGGAATCAATAAGAAGCAAATGCAAATAATGGCAGAAATCTGTCAAAACAGACCAGCAGGTAGAAACAGATTTTTTAGAACATATTCTGTTACTCAAATCAAAATTTGTTGAACTAAATAAAGTTATATAACATACTGGGGGATTTATTCGTAAAGTTTCAGCTCAATCCGAGTTACAGAGACTCCTCATGAATTTTTTGGTGGAGGAAAGAAATCTGTTCCGGGACAGGAACTCCCCAAATCTTACGTCCCTCTCATTAGAGATCATTCTTGGCACAAAAAGCAAACAAAAAGGATAATGAGAGGTTATTAATGAAGTAGTAACTTCCAAGACTCAAGAAACTCTTGTGTTATCTCCCAAAAAGTACTTTTTTAACGCCTTTAAGTTAGGCACAAGAAGCAAGAAGAATCGAGTATTTTCAAATGAAGAAGCATTCACATCAAACCTTGCTTTCAAAGGAGGAGCAAAAAGTAACTTCTCTCTCCTCATAGGAAGTGTTAAATACCTTTCTTGAATGGAAAATGATATTTAATGGTGCCTTATTTCATATCAATGATGGCACCAACTGTTCTAAGAAAAGGTCTTCCCAAAGTAATAGGACAAGAAGCATTGTATTCAACATCCAAAACATAGAAATCCATAGAGACATAAGCATTGTTAACCATAATTAGAACATCATTAATACTCCCCATGAGTTTCTTTTTAGCATTATTATTAAGTGGGACATCCAAATAACAATCTTCTGAAGGTGGCAAATCAAGCATTTCATAAATCTTCCTAGGCATAATATAGACACTAGAACCAAGATCACATGAAGCTTTGAGATCAAAGTCATTCACTTGCACATTAATAATGGGTTCCCAACTATCTTCTACTTTCCTAGGAATAGAAGCTTTGTGTTTTAGCTTCTGTTCCTTAATCTTAACAAGAGCATGTGTAATGTGTTTGGTGAAAGCAACATGCATATCACTAGCATCCAGACTTCTAGCAAGCTTTTGTAGGAACATGATCACTTCAGAAATATTGCAACCATCAATATCAAAATCAAACTTAGCATCACTAGTAGTAGGATCAATAGGCTTAGGCATAGTAGGAGGAGGAATAGGGACTACTTGTGGTTTAGTGGTGATGGTGCACACACTATTGTTTCTATGAATTTCATCTTCCCTTTCCCACCTAGCATGAAGTTGAGCCAACAACCTAACATTTTCATCAATAGTAACCTGTATGGCATGAGCAGTAGCAAAGGTATTTTCCTTGGTTTCAGGTTTAGCAGCCATTTTATTAATCAAGGAGGACTGAGCTTCAGACAAAGAGGATATATTTTTTCAGCACTTAAATTTTTTGACTGTAAACTAGGAATTTCTCTATTCAGATTCTCAAGTTGATGACTAATGTTTTTCAAGATAATAGATTGTTCCTCCATAGTTTTAGTGAAAATCTTATTTTGCTCATATTGCATTTGCATAAAGTTTTTAGTGGATCTCTCAACTTCTAGAATCCTCTCTTCACTAGGCATTCTAGATCTACTCTGATACGCATTTCCACTAGGAGGATAAGGCCTATAAATACCATAAGTATTGTTGTCAAAGTTGTTGTTTCTAATGAAGTTCACATCAACTTGCTCTTCTTGAGCAACCAAAGAGGCTAAGGGAACATTATTAGGATCTAAAGGAGCTTTCCCATTAACAAGCATAGCCATAATAACATCAATCTTATCACTCAAAGAAGAAGTTTCCTCAACAGAATTGTAGCACCCTGGGTAAAAGTTTCCAAACACTATTATTAAGATCTTCAGTCTGGGTTCCGAGAGTTGGTTGCATAATTCTCATGTTCATGTGTAGAGTAATGCTTTGGGTGCGCCATGGACTGATCACCATCCGACTACTCTTATCATTCGCTCTTGTACATTGAATCGGTGGATTAAGCAATTCTACTCACTCCATAGAAGTTAGAGGTGGCTTTCCCTTTTTTAGAACTCGACCTTCTTTGTTTATACGAAGTGTTCTCTTGACGAACGAGAGCATCAACCCTTGTTGGTGGTGTCGCCGATTTCAAGATGGAGAAATAATATTTGTTAGTGGTGTCGCTAGGATCTACACGAAGCGAGGAGGTTCAGATCGTCGGCCATCTTCCCCATACCATGAGGCGGATCTCGAGGGCGAGATCCATTGTTAGTGGTGTCGAATTGTAGCACCCCGGGTAAAACCACTACTAGAAAATCGTTGTTGTTTTTATTATGTGCATCATCATGACATCAACATGCATCTGTTTGCCTAAAAGTATTTTGCTAAAAGCCTATTTTGTTTTCTAAAATATCCCCCTCTCTGTTTTAAAGATAAAACCCTCGGTCCACCCGGATCTTTTGTTTTCCTAAACTATTTTACTATTTAAAATTAAATCAAATAATAAAACTATTATTGACCGGAGAGGCAGTCTAGCCAGTCAGGCTAGAGGCCCAACCAGGCCATACTACCTACCACCCGACCACCTAAACTGAACCCTAATTCTAACCTCCCCTAGACCTAACCGTAGACCCACACCAATCCACCTGGTCAACCCAGCCATCACACCACCTAACCCTACCCCCACCGCCACCCTGGAACTACCCCAGCGACCCAGATCCTCACCCTGCCGGCACGTACGCGCACGGGATCCCGATCCCGCACGCGATCCCGCAGACACGCTCGCCCACCTCTCCCGCAACCTCTCCCCCGAAGTCCTCTCTCCTCCCCCGCTCGATAGCCGCCGCCAGGCACTCCCTCCACCCGCTCCTCTCTCGGACCCCACTCGCCTCCTTCCCCGCAAGCTCGCTAGGCCCGCTCTCCTCCTCCCTCGCGTGGCACTACAGCGAGCGCCACCGCCACTCGAGTCCCTCCGCCTCGGCCTGCTATCCGCGTCCGTGCTTCCACCGTCCCCGGGCCCAAGCTCGCCGCCCGCAGCGCCGACCTCTGTCTCTAACCCGACACCGTGGCCGCCCATCCCCTACCTTCCTCGACTTTGCACCGAACCCCACCTTTCGAGCTTCCTGCAGCATGCCGCCACCTCTGACCGTCGAGGCCCTCCTCACGATCTCGCCTCCCCGCGCCGTGGGCCACCGCCACGCCCGTCACTGCCTCGCCATGGCCCCTCTCCACTTCCCTCTGCCCCGGCCTCTGTGAGGCCGCCGTCGAAACGCTACGGCACGGCTACGCACCGCCCCGCCCGTGTTTTGCCGCCTCGCGTCGCTGGCACCATCTTCCTGTGAGCACCACACGAACGTGAGGCCATATGAAGTGTGCTTGTGTGATGTTGTTGGTGTTGTAATGTAGGAGACCCTCTTCTGATGTTGGTGTGCATCGATGTGGGAAGGAGTCTCCATTCTGCCCCGTCTTTTGATGCCAAGTTGGCCTCCTCCTATGACACCGAGATCTTTGATGCAGATGCGAGGAGCCAAACCCGACGAACCATATTGAACCCGGTGCCGTATCTTCAAGTTCACCATCTGATGGAGGTGCCAAATTCCCAGAACTCCGACAAGGACCATATGATGTCAATGTCTCCTTCCCGGAACGCCATGTTCTCCCTCACGGATCCGGTGACCGAAACCCCGAAGACCCGTTCTTGGACACCGAGACCCCGAAGACTGATCCCGAATCCTCGGCGAACCCCAAGATCATCGATACCAAAGTGTGACCCCTATCTGAGACCCCTATATTTTTAATATATGATATTTCACATGTTGCATATTAAATTGATCATGTAGCATACATATCGGTTGTGGAGCATTATGCCGATTCACCTAAATTGAATATGGAGGTCATATGCGGGATTTTCTAGTCTTATATTGGCCTCCATTTAATTTGTGTAGCGAACCGATGCCACGTTTTGCCATGTTAAGACAACATGTAAATTGCGGGGTATCTAAACAACTTGAACCATCTAATTAAATGTTGGGACCCCGCTTCCGCTTAATATGGCCTAATTGCATCACACCTTGCCATGCCATACATCATACATGCATCATGCCCGGTTTTCTGCGTAGTATTAAATAGTGCATCCGGTGTTTCTTCTAGTGATTTGCTTCTTCACAGATTAGGCCGATGAGTGGATGCGAGTGATGCCCGTTCTTTGGATGAACCTTCAGCAATGTTTTCAGGCGAGCATTCCCCCCTATCTACCTATCTTACCTTTGTAGTCTTTATTTCCTCCTGTTGATCTATTGCTATCTGTGTTGCGATGATATAGATTGCGTACCCTTTATATTTCCCTACAACCTCTATATTGCCCTGGACACCTCCTATTGCCTGTTGATTGATAGACAGTCGGCCTTGCGAGTCGTAGTTGCTTGCTCAGGTGCTGCTTCGCGTCGTCGATGTTCCACCGTTGTGGGGTGGATGGCATATGCTTAATGGTGGAGATGATCATGGATTTAATTACCGTTTAATAACTAAAATTTAAAGTAGATAAATAATGCAGAGGCATCGGTGGGTAATAGACAATATTTGTTTTTTAACAGCTCACTGGTGTCCCGTAGGATCCCGAGTTCTTGGCACCTGTTCCGAGATCGAGCGCGCTAACCATAGGTGGGGTGTGAGGGCACCCCCATCGATTTAGTACCTGATTTCAAAGTACTGTACCGGGGGCCACAAAGTAGTTCGAGGCTTTATTACTATCCTGTACGTATGCCATGCTTTACTACTTTATTTACGATTGCGCGTGGAGCGCCTGTACTGTTTAGGAACAAATGTGGAATGTTTCCGCGGTATCGACAAGCCTAGTCACACTTTCGGGTTCCCAGTCGTTTACAGCCATTGACACAAACCCTGGGTCCGCCCCGGAGACTGGCCGACTTCATTGCGGGTAGCTTAGTGGGGTGCCCCCCATGCTTGCTTTGGGTCTGGGAAACGTCGTGTCCGAAACCCCGTCGATATACCGTTGGGTGTATGTTTTGTGATATTGTACCTACCTGATCTGACAACAAGGGTGTAGGTGGGTGTGGAAACTTTGGTGCACCCCTGCAAGGTTAAATCTTTTCGAGAAGTCGTGTCCGCGGTTATGGACGACTTGGAGCATAGTTCTCGATCATAGACAACTATAACTAAAGTTTACTGTTATAATATGACTTGCATCTGATATGACTAGTAAATTGCATAACCACAATGGAATGAATGAATAAAACTGCCAACCGTGTGAGTTTCCTAGGCTTGACTTCCTTGTTTGGTCTCGAGGGGGAAATACCAGGATGGGTATGTTTGGTGGTAGTATCAGGTTGGATCCGGATAGGTCTTTCTTATCTCTCTATCTGATAGTCACAGTTGTATATCGAGTCTCTATAGGTTGTCTAGTGCATGTTTCGCTGCCGCTTCAGTCCACCATACCTATGTAGGCAAGGACCACCGAATTCTAGTCTCGCCGTGTACTGGCCTCAGTACTGACCGCTCCTCTTTTTCCTTCGCCCTTTGTCGGCACCCCTTTGTGTTTGACAGGTTTTGAGATCGACATTGTTAGCAGGGTTACCCTTCCGGCTTGGCCTGGGCAGGGTTATGGACGCCATTGGTTATTCTTCAGGGCTCTTAGCTCAATTTGCATCTTGTTTGTAGTCAGATATTGTATTGTTTTCAAGGTGATTTGGATCTTTGTATTGAATATCTGTATTCTTGACTCTTTGAGTCGTTGTTTGTACATATCTGTTCTGTGGGTTCCATCGTGGACTATTGTGTAATGATATTACTTCGTTTTCCACCCGCACACAAGTGCCTGGTGGGCACCTTTGAATCGTTTCTATGCGGGTTTGGTAGGAATCGCTAAAACTTGCATAGGGCCAATCCGAGGGTGTTACAAGAATTTACCTTCTTACCATGTGGAGCTCTCTCAGTGTGCCATTCAGAGTAGTTAACCATCATATTATCAAGGAGTCGAGTTGCAGCACCCAAAGTGATGCTCATAAAAGTACCTCCAGCAGCTGAATCCAACAAGCTTCTTGAGGAGAAGTTCAAACCTGCATAAAAGGTCTGGATAATCATCCAAGCAGTGAGTCCATGAGTGGGACAATTCTTAACCAAGGATTTCATTCTTTCCCAAGCTTGAGCAACATTTTCATTATCAAGTTGTTTAAATTTCATAATGTCACTTCTCACAGATATAATCTTAGCAGGAGGATAGTATTTTCCAATAAAAGCATCCTTGCACTTAGTCCAAGAATCAATACTATTTTTAGGCAAAGATAGCAACCAATCTTTAGCCTTTCCTCTCAAGGAGAAAGGAAAAAGCTTGAGCTTAATAATATCTCCATCCACATCCTTATACTTTTGCATCTCACAGAGTTCAACAAAGTTATTGAGATGGGCAGCAGCATCATCAGAACTAGCACCAGAAAATTGCTCTCTCATCACAAGATTCAACAAAGCAGGCTTAATTTCGTAAAAGGTAGAATCAGGAGCAGGTGGAGCAGTAGGAGTGCTTAGGAAATCATTGTTGTTGGTGCTAGTGAAGTCACACAACTTGGTGTTCTCAGCGAAATTCATTTTGGCAAAGGTGGGCAAGCCAAAAACAGCAGCAGCAGCTAAAGTAGGAACTATTTTTTTTGTGTTTTTGAATAAAGCAACCAAAACAAACTAGGATAATTTTTTGGTTTTTTTTTGAAAAGAGGCAAACAAAACCAAGCAAAATAAACTAAGCAAACTAAAAACAAAGTAAAGAGAAAGGAAGTGGAGGACTCCCCTAGTGAAGACATCCTTAGCCTCACCAGCAACGGCGCTAGAAAGCTTTGATGACTCCTTGATGTGAAGCCTGTTGGGAACCCAAAGAGCAAGGTGTGAAGTAGCACAACAACAAACTTTCTGTCACATCGCAAAATTTTCCAAATTTTGTAATGTGAAAAATAAATAAACAAAATAAATAATTGTTGAAATTTAGGGTGAAAAGAAACTTTTTGATTCCAAATGGAAACATCAAAACCCAAATTGAACAAACTTTGGAATAAAAAGGAATCCAAAAAAAATTCAAATCAAGTGAAATGCATTCATCAATGAATGTGTCTGGAAATTTAAACTTGGGAAAAACAAACCAGAACCCAAAACCTTAATGGAAGAAATCATTTCCAAAGATCTCTCTAAGACTATGGATTTGATCCATATAAAAATTTGTCAATAAACATTTATAAATGATCAAGAATGATAAATAAAATATTATGAAACATAGAAATTGATTTCATTCAATTTGGAACCTTAAATGGAAACTTATGAATTTAATAAGTTAAAAATGAATTTTGTTCCCAAAGCAAATAAAGCACCTATCTAAAATCCATACCAATTTGTGAGCAAAAGAATCCTAAAGAGATATAAAAGGATAAACAAATATTAAATAAGATTTTACAAATTGGAATCACCAAGTTTGGATCTTTAAATAAAAAGATATGGATATTATAAGATAAAGAAATAAATAAATAAGGAGTATTTTAAAGCCAAATTAAATCTTTGCCAAATCCATAAGCAAATGAAAATAAAGATAATCCAAATAAAATAAATGGATAAATAATATTCAAATAAAATTATATGGCATTAACCAAATTTCATTCTATTAAATAAAGACAAAATCTCTAATAGAGATGATTAATTAAATCACGGGAAAAATAATAATTGGAATTTGCCCAAGTGGAATAAAATTTATTTAGTTAACTTAAATGGAATCAAAGAATTATTTGAAATAAAATTTATATGAGATTAAAACCATATTTGAATTTATCTGAATAAAGACAAAGGCTCAATTTAAATGATTAATAAACCATATTAAAGATATTGCAAATAATTCAAAGTAAGTTATTTAAACACCCTATTAAATAAATAAAACCTACTGAAAAGGTTTGGTGAAATTTTGATTTCAAATAAGGGTTTGAAAATTTAATTAAATATTATTTAATAAAGGAAAGTGCTCTTTTCAAATAAAATATAAACCATAAATAAATAAAGGATTTATTCCTAAAAAGGACTTTAAATACATGTTTAAAACATATTAAAAACTTATTGAAAAGTTTGGAAGGTTTTGAATTCAAATGGTTGTTTGAAATGTTTAAACAAATTCAAAACAGAAATGAAAATGGAAAAAGAAAAATGTATCAGAACAAAAAAAATGGAAACGACCCAACCTAGCAAGCCCAACCCACTGGCCCAACTAGCCCTCTCCCCCGCAGAAAACGATTCACACTCACGATCGAACCCGTCCCCTCACTGACCACCAGGCCCCACCTTTTCTTTCTCTCTCTCGCTGACTAGCCAGCCCCACCTGTCAGACATCGTTCCCACCCGCGTGACTAGTTCTTCTCGACATTTCTGCTTTGATTTCACGGGATTAATTCACATCAATCCCGTGAGTAATTTCTGTCAACAATCACGCACGATAACTCGCCTCCCCCTTCTCTACCTTTCCCCTCAAACCTCTTTGCTAACGAGCCACCAGGCACACGAATTCACGCTCAAACCACAGCTGTCTCCGACGAGCATCCGCGACGATTCCGGCCAGCCCACGCCTCCCCTTGCTCCCTGGCGCATACAAGCCTACTCCCTAGCCTCTGGCGCATCTCCCAATGCCACATGTTCGGTCGCGCGTGCCCTACATCGTCGACTCCGTCTTCAACTTAGCAGCGCCGCCGTCTGCCTCCTCTTCGACGACCTCCCGTGGTAAATCTCGACCGCCCCTCTCCTCCTCTTTCACACACGCATACTTGCCATGACTTTGCGCATCTAACCGTACTCTCCTCTTGCCTTCGCATGCCCCGTAACGTCGCCTCCGACCACGTCTGACCACACCCGAGCCCGAAGGCAACTCCGGCGAGGGATTAAGATCAACCCCAAGCGCCCCTTCCACAACCGAGCACACGTCGAGCATCCCCTCGCCACGGCAACCTCGGTGAGCCTCTCCCCTGTCTCTTTTTCTTCCTGTATCACCGGCTCCGCCACCGTCTGACCGCGCCGCTGCCAACCACCGCCGCCAGCGCCGCCCGTTCCTGGTCATTCGATTTAGGCCGTAGGATTTTGATTGCGTGGCTACGATAGAACACAACCTGAAGGGGTACGATTGATCATGTGCCGCACGATCTGTTTTAAATCCAACGCCCCACGTTGCACGATCCACACGAACCGGTATGGGCCAATCAGAACATTCCACGTGGCCTGGAGTTTGTTTTAAAACCAGAAACTTTTCTATTAGATGTGTGAATTTGTAAATTACATAACTTTTGATCCACACGTCCAAATTTTGCAAATTTTATATCAATGGAATCAGCAAAACAAGTACTTTCCAACCATGCACTTTGTTTATTGAATTGCTTCTAGAAAATTGGTTGTTTTTGCAGAAACTTGTATAGGCATATTTTGTGTATAAAATTTATTCTAGAAATGTTTTTAGGATAATTTTTTTGGCAAATGGTTTGTTTTGAACCCACTGAACATAGAAACCAACTTTTCGATTTAAAAACATATTTGGTGAAGCTAAATAAAAAATCTTTGGATTAAGGCATTTCTAGCTAAATAAATTGTTGATTATGGTTTAAAAATGATTATAGAGTAAAATCTTTGGAAAATGATTTGATTTAAACTCTCTGACCCTAAACACCAAGTTTTGAGATTTAAAAATATATTTGGTGAACCCTATAAAAATGATTACTTTGTTTAAAGGCATTTTTTAACAAATAAAATATTGCTTTTGGTATAAAAATGTTTATAGATAAAACCTTTTGCAAATGGTTTTAATATTAAACACTTGACCTTAAAACACTAACATTTGTGTTTAATAATATCTTTGTCAAACACTAGGAAATATTACCTTGATTTAAATCATTTCTAACAAAACAAAAATGATTTAAAGTAGCCATTTTACTAACTTGTTTCCAAATGGCTTTACCACTTTTATAAATGACCAATAGGTGTTTTATAATGTTTATAGCCTATTAGAAACCACTTTTTCAAATAAAACAATCTTTGGCATGCTTGCATGCATTGCTTTGTTTTTATTATTCTATGTGATGAATTGCTTGAATGGTAGATTGAATTTGTGCCTTGATTGAATTGTAGTGAAATTTGAGGAGTGTGAATATTGCAAGATCAAGGAGTGAACTTATAATATCTACCAAAAAGGCAAGTGGTACTTCATGCTTTTGTCCCAATATTTTGACTATGCATTAGAAATATTTTGTATAGGGCTTGCATGAATATTTTTACTAAGTATCTATATGCTATGCTTGGGAAATCCTAGTAGTTGTAGAATTGTTAGAGTTTTCTCTAAGTCAAGATACTTGCTATTGCCATGCTTAGCCTAGCTAGTAGCAACCAAGGGTGGAATATATACATGCCATGGAAAAATATTGCTAAGTCTTTGACTTATGTTTTTGCTTAATAAAATAACTAAGTGAATGAAACACCTGGGTGGAATGGTAATTGCTTGGTGGTTTTTGGTTGAGTGGTTACACAAGGCCCATTTCTATGGTTTACCTTGTGTATCTCACTTGTGGATTGCCACCCAGGAACAAAGGGATTTGAGAGGACAAATGTTTAAAAGCTTCTAGTGCAACCACATGGCATTATGGGCTCTACTTGGATCATATAGGTTGCAATAACTTAGCCATTGGACAGTTGGTGGTAGTGGGTGATAGGATGGAACGCGTCCATTTGGTATAAGGGAAGGCTTTTGAAAGGTCCTGTCTTGGTGAATATCAAGTCTTGTGGGCAAAGTGCACCACCTCTATAGAGTGAAAAATCTAAGTACTTAGCCGTGTCCTCGGCAATGGACAATTTGAGCATCAAGACCTGGAAGCTATCAAGAATCTCCTCATCCCAATTTCTAAGTTAAAACTTGTGGTTGAACAAGGGTTTAAGGATCACCAATTTCTATTGGGAGATGCCTTGGGTGATTTTGACAAACAAAACTTAGTGTTTTCAAATGATAAGGAAAATCTATTTTGAGCAAAGCAAGCCTAAGCTCCACCTATCCAAATGCATATAGATGATAGACTCCACTATTCTACCATAGTATCACTTGCCAATACAATTCAAATGTATTGACCCTTGTGGCTGTAACTTATTATGTTGCAAGTTTGTTTGATGTTAGTGAAGTATGTTGATTAGGATTACAAGTCTACAACCAACATGATTGCCTGTGGCACTTTGAAGATGAAGGACTCCATGCTATAGTTATTTTCTGCTGCAATGTAATGAGATAGCCAAATGAGCTATATAAGATGTAATGAATTATTTTATTCCTGGTTATAAAGCTGTATTATGACCTTTGTTTCTTGATATTACATCTTAACTGTGTATGCTAGCTATTGATCCAGGGACTAGCATTGTAAACACAGGGATCTCTACGTTATTAAAGGTTGGGACCTCTACACTTCCCTCGGTAAGAAACCGAGGTTATCGAACCAGTAGGAGGAAGGAAACGTCAGACGGGTGTTACAAGCTACGCGGAGACCTGCACAACACAAACTCAAGACTTCGCTCCAACTAATCAGTGAGGTTGTCAAGCTCACCGGTTTGCTGTAACAAAGGATTAAACGTATGGTATGGAAGGTAATGGTTTGCAAGTAAACAAGTAACGGTGGAAGATGTATCAATGGTAAAGATTGGACCGGGGTCCATAGTTCACTAGAGGTGCTCTCCTTAGATAAACAACATGGCATGAAGGGTAAACAAATTATAGCAGGGCAATTGACAGGAACTGATCAAGGCATAACAATGCAATACTAGACAAAAAGATCCTATGAGATTCGATTGGGCAATACAACAATATACATAGACTGCAATCCAACTGCATCTATGACTAGAAGTCCACCTTCAGGTTATCATCTAAACCCCCTCCAGTATTAAGTTGCAAGCAATAGACAACTGCTTTAAGCAAAGTGTGTAAGGTAAACAATCCACTTGTTCCATGAACAAGAGACCATTGTTTTCTCCCTAGTAGCAACATCACATCTACAACCGAAGAGATTTCTGTCACTTCCCTAGGAAACTAGAGGCATGAACCCACTATCGAGCATAAATACCCCCTCTTGGAGTCACTAGCAACTACTCGGCCAAGATAGCTACTAACAACGGAGAGCATGTAGGATCACAAACAACACAGACATGATAGAATCAAATAGACAAAACCATTAATCAATCTGACATAAATCTCAATATCCATCGGATCCCCACAAACACAACATGCATGATTACAAATAGATTAGATCTTGATCATGAACGGAGCTCACAAGATCTATACATGAAAGCACAAAGGAGGAGATACAACCGTCTAGCTACTACATGGACCCATAGTCCAAGGTGGAACTACTCACGCATCATACCGGAGAGAAGGCCTCCGGGATGATCTCCCCTCCGGCAGGTAGCCGGGAAGAACTTCAGATCCCCCCGATCTAGGGACGATGGTGGCGGCGGCTACAGACGGTTTCGTGGAGATTTGATCGGGTGCTTAGGGTTTCTGCATCGAGGGCTTCTTATAGGCGAAGAGGCGAGGCTGGGAGGCGGCCAGGGGCCCCACACCCTACCCAGGCGCGGGCAGGGCCCACCCGCGCCTAGGGGGGTCTGTCCACCCTGGTTCACGTCTCCGTCTCATCTTTTGGATTCGTGTCCCCCACGGTAAAATATTGACTTTGGCTTTTGTCCCGTCCAATTCCGAGAATATTGATTTTTTGCCTTTCTGGAACCAAAAACAGAAGAAAACAGGCAACTGGCACTGTGGCAACTTGTTAATAGGTTAGTTCCAGAAAAGATATAAAAACACCTCAAAGTGTAGACACAACAAAGTAGATACTAAACAAGCATGGAGCATCAAAAATTATAGATACGTTTCCGACGTATCAATCTTCCTCCTCCTCCTCCTTGTTTCCTCTTCATCATACACCTCTAAACGGTATGTATGCTTGGACTTCTTTGCCTTGGCCGCATAAGGGTCGGGTGTGTAAGGCTTCTTGGGTTGACTTAGCTTAAACATGTAGTCGGACCGCTCATGGACCTTGTATCGAGTGTAGTTGCCCAATGTCATCTCGTTGGAGACGCTTTCCTCACCTTGGGACTGTCAACAAAAGAATATTGGTGTAGAGGGAGTGTCCCAACCTTTAAATAATATAAGGTGGAGTCCCCTGTGTTTACAATGCTAGTCCCTGGATCAATAGCTAGCATCCACAGTTAAGATGTAATATCAAGAAACAAAGGTCATAATATAACTTTATAACCAGGAATACCATAATTTTATTACATCTTACATAGCTCATTTGGCTATTAAATTACATTGCAGCGGAATAACTATAAGCATGGGTCCTTCATCTTCAAAGTGCCACAGGCAGACATGTTGGTTGTAGACTTTGTAATCCTAATCAATCAACCTTCACTAAAATCAATCAGACCTGCAACATTACAACTTACAGCCACAAGGGTCAATACATTTGAATTGTATTGGCAAGTTTCACTACTATGTGGAATATAAGTGGATTCTATCACTACATGCATTTTGGCTAAGTAGGGTTTAAGGCTCATTTGCAGAAGCAAAATTTATCCTATCTTTTCAAAATGGTTTTGGTCCTTTGTCAAATCTCCTTTTCAAAATTCCTTGAACTCCTTAGTAAATCCCAAGTGTTCAAGTCCTTGTCAAAAATCCCTTGAGCTCCTTGGTAACCCCAAGTGCATCAAGTTTTATCAAAATCTCTTGAGCTCCTTGGTACCCCCAAGTGCATCAAGTTTTATCAAAATATCTTGAGCTCCTTGGTACCCCCAAGTGCATCAAGTCTTTAAAAATTTTCTTTTAGAAATTAGAATGTCGAGATTTCCCATAGCTTCAAACTTTAGTTGCTCAGTATTGTCCATAACCGGGGTCACGACTAAGTACTTAGATTTTATTATCTTCTGCAGAAGTAGTACACTTTACCCACATGTCACAATCCCATCTTGTTGCCACCAGTGGCCACTGGATTAGTGCTCACCAAGATGGAGTACCGGCAGATTGAGAATGTGACGAAGTCTTTCCAGAGGGTCCTCCCATACACCATTGCTAGCTTGTCTTCAGTACCCATGTAGGATTCCAGGTCCTCATGTCCAGTAACTTGAAGACAATGCATGGGTCTTCCCAATGTAGTTGACTAAGCCAGCGCCATAAATAGCATGTGGTTGCACACGAAAGCCACAATTGGAGAAACATGTTCAATCTCTAAGTTTCCTGGGTGGTTTCCTTTGGAGCACAACACAAAGAGATTGCCATAGACATGGTTCCTTTTGTTGCCACCTTCTCCAAAACTCAAAGTATCCTTAGCCACCCAGGTGGTTCATTGAGTCCTTGTTTTATTATATAAAAACACAAGTCCTTTTCTCAATCTTCATAAATCTCAACATGTATCTCTTTTTAAAATATAGCATGGCTAAGCATGTAACAACTACATTGTTTTCACTAAGGAATGTATAGGGAATCCTATTAGGATTTAGCATAGCATAAGTATAGAAATTCTTTTCATGCATGTTTCAAAAATCCACTAAGTATAATGAAAATAGTAGGACTTTGAATGATAGTGTCACTTGCCTTTCTTTTGGTAGGGAATGTTGGTTCACTCCTTTATCTTGCTAGTCTCACACTTTTCTAACTTTACTACAATCAATCAAGCAAACACAATATCAACTTAGCATTCCAAACCAATAATCAATCAAACAATTCACACACATAAAACAATGGGATCTAAGTCATGCATGTAAGCATGCAAGAGATAGGTTTATTTGCAAAGATGGTCTCCACTAGGTTTATAAACTTTGTAAGGTTCAAGGTGGTCATTTTCCAAAGTGTCAAAGTCATTTGCAAAAGAGTTTTGTCCATAAACCATTTTTAAATCCAATCATTATTTTATGTGGTGGAAAATATTTTTATCAAAGCAACAACCTTAAGTTGTTCACTAAATAAGTTGTTGTTTCTCAAAACTTGGTGTTTAGGGTCAGTAGGTTTGGTCCAAATTATTCCCCAAATTTTTTACTCCAACATCATTTTTATAACAAAACCATTATTTTTATTTGGCTAGAAATGGGCTAAACCAATTAATCCATCCTAAACTTCACCAAATCCTTTTTCAAAACCATGGGTTGGTTCCTAGGGTCAGTAAGTTTACCACAAACTGATTTGCAAAGGTTTTAACCCTAAAAACATTTTTGAACAATTTTTCTAATCTAAACAAGCATACAACTGTTTCTGTAAAAAAAACCAATCTAACAGATACTATTTACTAAACAGATTGCATTGTTGGCTAGGGTTTGTTCCACTGATTCCAACGATATAAAGTTTGCAATTTTTGGACGTGTGGATCAAAAGTTATAGGGTTTTTAAATCTGCACCTAAACCAGATTCAAATTTTGTTTTTAAACAGAAGTTGGCCACGCGTCACTTTCTTATTGGACGGTACCGCTTCGCGCGGATTGCGCTCTCTGGTGCGTCAGATCTAGACAGATCGCACGGCTCAGAGGCTCCCATACCTGTTCGCTTAAGTCGTTCTATCTACGCCACATGATGGGGATCTAACGGCTCACGTGTGGTTGACCAAAAGCTGGCGGCGCTGCGAGGCGGCAGACGGCGGCGACGGTCAGGCGGTGGCGCTACAGCGGCTACAGGAAGCAAAGGGCGAAGTGGGGATGCTCACCGTGATCGCAAGGACATGGTGATGCTCGTGGTATGGTCGGCTTGGCAAGGGGCGCTCAGGGTCCGTCGAAATTCCTCACCGGAGTTAGGTCTGGTGACGGTTGCACGCGGTCATGGTCGGAGGTGACGCTGTGGTTCGCCCCGAAGCAAAACGAACATGCGGTTAGAAGCGCAAGATCAAGGCGAAGCTGTGTGCGTGAAGGAAAGGGCGCGGGGTGGTCTGGACTTACCAGGGAACTTCGCCGGAGAAGTTGCAGACGCGGCGGCGCTCAGAGCTTTGTCGAGGACGGCGTTCTGGGGCGCCCGCGGTTGAATGGAGGGTACGGGAAGGAGCATCTGGGAGTGGTGAAGGTGTGAGCTTGGTCGGGGAGGTAAGGGGTGGCGTGGTTCGGTCGGAATTGTCGCCGGAGTGTCGTCGGAGCAGCGGCGGTGCAAGGTTGATTCGAGGCAGCCTAGGGGCTCTCTGGTAGCGGGGTTTGAGGGGAAATGAAGAGGAGAGGGAGCGGATTTATCACGCGTGATCACTGCGAGGTTTAAACGCGGCATTAAGGTGAATTTACGACGCAAAATCAACGGCAGAAACGGGGAAGAACTGGTCGCGAGTGTGGACGATGAATAGGAGAGGGTGGGGTCGGCTGGTCAGTGAGAAAAGGAGTGAGAGGGAGGGTCCACAAGTTGGTGTCTGCGTGGGTCAGTAAGTTGGTGCCAAACGTTTTCTTCGGGAGGGAGAAGCTGGGCTGGTTGGGTCTTGTTGGGCTTGGCCAGTTGGGCTGAGTCCAATTCTTATTTTTTTTCTTTCAACTTGTTTTTCCTTTTCTGTTCCTATTTTCTGTTTTGAAAATCAAACAATCAAAACAATTCAAACAATCACCATACTTTTCATTTGAATTTGGTTCTGTTTAACACATAAACCAAAGTCCAAAATAAAATAATAATTTTATTTTAGGGTCCATAATTAATTAAATAAATAGACCATTGTTATTAAATCAAATAGGATTTGTTTTATTTAAATACTCCTTTTGAAATCTAATTATTTTCAAAACCAAAATAGTAGGTTTTATTTTGAAATTTAAGTAATACTTGGAAAACTTGTTCTAAATAAATAAATTTTTTTTGATGTTTATTTAAAATGATAAAACCTTTTATTTAAACAAAAATTTGGATATAAAATCCTTAGTATTTTATTTAAAATAAACCTTTGCTATCTTTATTAAAACAAAATGTTTTATTTCAAAAGCTTGACCAAGGTTTATTTGATTCCATAAAATAATCCTTATTTATAAATCCACCTTTTTCTTTTGAAAACCAAATCCTTTTATTAGAAGATCCAAAATAGTAATTTTAATATTTTTATTTTCCTTTATTAAATGTTTATCTTTTTAAACCCCTTTAGGATTTTATCTTTATCAAAAATAGGTTTGAAGGTTTTTTTTTCAAATAAATTCAAAAAGTTTCTTCTCACCCTGAAATTCAACAAAGTTTTATTTTATTCAATTATTTTTCACATTACAAGATTTGGAAAATCTTGGGATGTGACAATTGGTAAGGACATATAATAATGCAAGGGATGGTGGGGGATGCAATGGTTGTATTACCTCAGGTATCTTTGACTCGTCCTCAGATGTGGAGTGATGATCGCTAGAATTGTCACCTTGGGGCGTGTTGGACCATGATGCGGACGGTGTTGCCACCTCGGGGTCACGACAACCTAGCAAGTTCGATAGCCGCCTTAACCGTTGTCTCTGCTTCTTAACGAATTCACGAAACAGACCCTCTCCCTTCTCTCCGCGAGGGTATATGTCCAAAGCATCCTCGCATGCATCGGTGGACTTTTGATACGCCCAATTTGCATCACCATTCTATATCGTAATCTACCTCTTTTCGTTGATATTTGTCTTATTATGAGGTATTACTTATGGCTTTTGATCTGTTTATGCATGTTGGATGATTCTTGGAGGATGGACTGCCGAAGTCTGGATTCTGATGGAAAAGAAGGCGTTTTCATGCAATTTCGCGAAGACCAGAAAAATACCAGAAAAAAATTATTTTTCCAGAAGATTGAGGAAGCCAGAAGGAGGGACAAAGAAGGGTCGCAGGGGGCCCACACCCCCTAGACACGGGCCCACCCTGGGCCACGCTAGGGAAGGTGTGGCCCACCTGCCCGGCTCCTGACTCCGCCCCTTCGCCTATATCTTACCTAAGAAACCCTAAGGCCAGGGGAGCGACCACAGATATATTTCTGCCGCCTCTGGGGACGGAAAACACCGAGAGAGAAAGATCTCTCCGGCAGACAGATTTCTGCCAAGGGAATTCCTTCCCGGAGAGGGGAGATCGTCGCCATCAACACCATCGTCCAGCTAGGATTCATCGGGATCATCATCATCATCATCATCCACACCATCATCTCCACCAGCACCATCATCACCACTCCGTCCCTCTATAACAATAGTGTTGGATATTGCTTTAGTTCTTAGGGGAAACTTTCCCAGTGTTGATTACTATTGTAGTTGATGCTTGTGAGTGGAACCATTGGATTATTGTTTATGTTCAGATTGTTATCCATTATCATATCATCTTTGATCTTGATCCATATGATGTCTTGTGAGTAGTTCGTTTAGTTCTTGAGGACATGGGCGACGTCATGTTGTTATTAGTGGATTTGTGTTGAGTTATTATTCAATGGTTAGTATTTAAGTTGTGGTGCTATTCTTCTAGTGGTGTCATGTGAACGTCGACTACATGATACTTCACCATTTATGGGCCTAGGGGAATGCATTGTGTATTTGGATACTAATTGTGGGGTTGCCCAAGTGACAAAAACCTGAACCCCCGTTAGGACACCTTTGCACAAGGGATTATAGGATCTTAGAGTTTAAGGCTATGGTTAGATTTATATCTTAATTACTTTCCTGTAGTTACGGATGTTTGCAGGGGGTTTAATCACAAGTATGTGTTAGTCCAAGTAAGGTCAGTACATTAGCACAGGTTCACCCACACAACACTTACAACACCAAAGAAGAGTACTCAGCTATTTGAAGCGAAAGCACTTGACAGAATTCCCATGTGTCCTCGAGAACGTTTGGTCTTTATAAGTATTTCCACCGGCTTGTCCTTGGCTAAGAAAAGATTGGGACACTTGTTGCATTTGTTCTTTGTTACTTGCACTTTGTTTTGTTGCTCTATCAAAAAACCACTAAAAATCCGTTTGCTAAGTATTTGCAGAGAGTTCCTGCTCCATACTACTGTTCATCACCTTCTGCTCCTCGTTGGGATCGACACTCCTATTTATCGAAAGTACTACGATACACCCACTAGACTTGTGGGTCATCAAGACTATTTTCTGGCGCCATTGCCAGAGAGTGAAGCGCTATTGAAGAGTGGAACTGGTAAAGGAAACTTATACTGTGAGTATTACTTGCACTTTGTTTCTTTGCTTTATCAGAAAAACCCTAAAAATCCATTTGCTAAGTATTTACAGAGATTTCCTGCTCCTTACCACTAGTCAACACCTTCTGCTCCTCGTTGGTATCGACACTCCTATTTATCGAAAGTACTATGATACACCCCCTATACTTGTGGGTCATCAAGACTATTTTCTAGCGCCATTGCCGGGGAGTGAAGCGCTATTGAAGAGTGGAACTGGTAAAGGAAACTTCTACTTTGAGTATTGCTTTTTATTTTTGTTTGTTACTTTGTTTCCAACATGGATAACCCACATGGTTTTCTGTTTGGGAAAACTACTACCACTGTTAGGGTAGTAGATAAACCACCACCTGTTGAGATAGATCATTTTAAGATACCTACAAGTATTGTTGATCGTGTTATGGATAATTATTATTTTGTGGATGGAACTGTCCACCCTGGTGATCATTTGATTTTTATCCATGAATTATGCGGGTTATTTAAGTGTGCAGGTATCAAAACTGAACAGGTGAAGAAGAAGCTACTCTCCATATCCTTAAAAGGGAGAGCTGAAGAATGGACAATCCATGGAATGGGAGGAGATGGCATCTCTCTTTTATTCAAAATTCTATCATCCTAGTGAGATTCATAAGGATAGAAATCTGATATATAAATTTTGGACTCGTGATGGAGAGAGTACAACTCAAGCTTGGGGGAGATTGAAGTTACTAATGCTTAAATGTCCTATTCATGAACTCCTTAACAATATTATTCTTAATAACTTTTATGCTAGGCGTTCTCTTCATGATAAATATTTACTAGATGCTTCTTGTGCTGGATCATTCACACGTATGAAGGAAGAAGCTAAATGGGATCTACTAGACCATATTCAAGAGAATACTAAAGCTTGGGAGAATGACAAAGGAAGAAAGTCAGGTATAAACTATGATTATGAATGCATTAAATCTTTTGTGGGAACTGATGGATTTCGTGATATTAGTAATGAGTTTGGTCTTGATCCTCAAGTTTTTGCAAAATGTTTTAATGCCTTTGCCTCTTATATTGAAATTCCCAAGAAAGAGTGGGACAAGTACCATGCTCCTTATAAAGACATTGTCACCCATGTTCCTGTTAGTATAGAGGTTTGTACTGTTGATCCTATTTTGCCTGAACCTTATGTGGAGAAAATCCCTTTTTCTGCTAAGGTAAAGTAACATTCTATCATAGCTAATGTGGTTAGCAAAAGTGCAAAGAAAACTGTGGAGCCTGATGAGCTCATTGATATTGAGCATGTGGTAGCTATTGTGGAAGATCTTGTCACTAGAAATATAGAGGATGAGCATATTGTCTTCTGTGAAGACGCTACTATTATTGTTTCTCATCCTAAAAAGGCTAGAAAATCTAGTGTCCCTATGCTTTCTGTTAGAATTGGTAATCATAGCTATTATGGTTTATGTGATATTGGTTCTAGTTCTAGTGCTATTCCTTATGAGCTTTACAGGGAAATTATGCATGAAATTGGTCCTTGTGAGCTTGAGGACATTGATGTGGTTATTCACCTTGCCAATAGAAAGCAAGTTTGCCCCATTGGCATTATAAGAGCCGTGGAGGTCCTTTGTGGTAAGATTAAGTATCCAGCTGATTTTCTAGTGCTTAATTCAACAACTAGCAAAACTTGTCCTATCATTTTTGGTAGACCTTCTTAAACACTTGTGGACCTATTATAGATTGTAAGAAGGAGAAAGTTTTAACTAAGTTTGATGGAGATTCTTATGAGTTTAAATTTTCCAAATTTGCTAAAGCTCCTTGTGAAAACAGTTTGCCTAATAAATATTTCAGGATGGAACAACTTGCTTCTATTGATCCGGTTTATGACCTTGGACCTCTTTTTGGTGACTGTAAGTATGCTTACTCAGATGATAAAGTTGTTTCCAGTGATAGTTATATTGTCAAATTTATTCAAAGTGCTACTGAAAGTTATTATGAGAGAGGGAAACACGGTTTTATGCATCTCAATAATGTTAAGTTTCCCCGTTTTATGTTGAAAGCTTTGAAGTTGCATCTATTTTGTCTTCCTATGCTAGTGGCTTTATGTTTCAACAATTCGTTTTCTCATGATACTCCCATGCATAGGAAGTGGGTTAGACTCAAATGTGTTGGTTATTTGCTTCTTGATGCTCTCTTTCACTTCAAATATATATCTCCTTTGTGAGCATCTTTGAAAGTTTCAAGCCTAACTTAAAGGCATTAAAGAAAAGTACTTGTTGGGAGATAACCCAAGAGTTTGGTTGAGTCTTGGATGTTATTACTTCAGTAATAACCGCTCCTTATCCTTTTTGTTTTGGTTTTTGTGTCAAGTTCAACTACTTTTGTGAAGTAGAGGAGTTGTGAAAAGTGGTTGTCCTGGGACAGATTTTTGTGCTGCACCGTAAAAATTCGTAAGGAATATCGGTACTTCAGATGGAGCTGTATTTTTTTGAGCGTGTTATCCAAGTTATTACCCAACTTTCATTAGTTCTGCACTTTTTTATTTGAGCAACAAAAGGTTTTCGAAAAAATCAAGCTATACCTGCTGGTCTGTTTTGACAGATTTCTGTTATCATTTGCATTTGCCTCTTATAGATGCTTTTGTTTTGATAGATTTAAGTTGAAGTGTGGACCTAAAGGTTTGTTGTTTTGCTTACACTAATGTTGCCATTGAGTTTGTGCAAGGGTTTGGTAAGAAGGAAATCTTCAGGAGAAGGAGAAAAGGAGTCTGCAGAGTTCGTCTTTGAATAGGTAAAAGTGGTGAAAACATCGTGAAACCCCAATCTTTTTATATTTTTGATGTTTTTAATACATAAGGAAGACTACGAGACGGAACAGAGGAGGAACCGGATTCTGGGATGGACAAACCCACCCCAGGCGTAGGCCCAGCCTGGCCGCGCCTGAGGGGGGTGTGCCACCCTTGAACTCCGTCTCCACCTCGTTTCCGTGTCAGAACCTTCCTTATGCATTGAAACTTCGTAATATATAACCCACCGGATTCCCCGAGGTTCTTGCATCAAGTTCTCGCCGTGTTTTTGTTTCAATCTGTTTCTGTCAGGCAATATCTCAGTTTTGGAGCTACAATGTCTTCCTCTGAATCACCCATGGAGGATTCCTCTGCGGAAGTCCTCAACCCATACATGTATGAGTTGAAGATCCATCCCAAGGAGCTGATTCTCAAAGATGGGAAGGTACAGATGAAAGAAGTTCAAGGCCCCAAGGGAGAAGGAAGCCTGGAAGACAGGATGGAAGCATTGGAGCAGGAGTTTTCAGGTACAAGAAGATGGCGGAACGCGAAGTGGATGTTATTCACAAGATAAGTTCAGAACTCATCGCCAAGCACAAGGAGGAGGTGGCTGAGCTCTGGGAATAAATCTTCTCGCTCTGTCAGACCACCAACCAATTACAAGCATAACTCTACGACATACAAAATCAAAACTGTGAGTATGAGGCTAGATTTGATCGCATAAGCTCTGCTGCTAGTTTCATGATTGCAGAGACGAGGACATCCTTTTTGGATGGGTAACCTTTGCCTTGGAAGTTTTATGATGACAAGAGAACACCACCACCACCAAAGGAGTAATTCATCATCAGGTTTGGAATCCCCTTGGCTTGTTCTAAGCTTGAGGGAGTGTCGCGGTATCACCACCATTATATTTTATATTTTACCTTTTTAGTGGATTCATATCTTTGGTAGAGAGGTTATCTTATAGTTTGGTTTGCATGTGGAACTATCTCTTCTTTAGTTGATTATCTATGTATCCCTTGGTGTGAGTGCTTTTATTGGAATATTAATGAGAAGTCTCATCTTTTAGTTTTTGCACTTCTTATTTTAGTTTGCAATCTCTATTATATGATGGATCTTGTTGATCAGTATTGGCATCACTTTGGGAGCATCAAGTGGATCTAAATTGGTTTTGGCAAACCGAGTTCTGGTCAGTAGCAATACTTTTTGAGGTTTGAAAGAAAAAGAGAAAAAGCTTACAGGTATTTTGTATCATTTGTTTTCTTTCTTGTTGGATCATAAGCTTAGTATTCTTTATTTAAGATCTTTTGTGTCTTCAAGTAAGATTGCATGTTTGGCTTTATTACTTGTATGTTTGCTTGTTTCTTTCAACTCTCTTGCTTCCTACTGATGACTCCTTGGTGGCGCGAGAGAACTTGGTGCTTGATGTGGAGTCTTGTTGGGAACCCCAAGAGCAAGGTGTGAAGCAACACAGCAGCAAGTTTTCCCTTAGTAGATACCGAGGTTATCGAACCATAAGGAGAGGTGTTGCAAGCAACGCGGATACCTGCACAACACAAACTAAAGACTTCGCCCCAACGAATCAGTGAGGTTGTCAAGCTCACCGGTTTGCTGTAACAAAGGATTAAACGTATGGTGTGGAAGGTAATGGTTTGCAGCAAGTAAACAAGTAACAGTGGAAGATGTATCAATGGTAAAGATTGGACCGGGGTCCATAGTTCACTAGAGGTGCTCTCCTTAGATAAACAACATGGCATGAAGGGTAAACAAATTACAGCAGGGCAATTGACAGGAACTGAGCAAGGCATAACAAAGCATTACTAGTCAGAAATATCCTATGAGATTCGATTGGGCAATACAACAAGATACATAGACCACCATCCAACTGCATCTATGACTAGAAGTCCACCTTCAGGTTATCATCCAAACCCCCTCCAGTATTAAGTTGCAAGCAACAAACAACTTCTTTAAGCAAAGTGTGTAAGGTAAACAATCCACTTGTTCCATGAACAAGAGACCGTTGTTTTCTCCCTAGTGGCAACAACACATCTACAACCGAAGAGATTTCTGTCACTTCCCTTGGAAACTAGAGGCATGAACCCACTATCGAGCATAAATACCCCCTCTTGGAGTCACTAGCAACTACTTGGCAAAGATAGCTACTAACAACGGAGAGCATGCAATATCACAAACAACACAGACATGATAGAATCATAAAGACAAAAACATTAATCAAACCAGCATAATAATCTCAATATCCATCGGATCCCCACAAACACAACATGCATGATTACAAATAGATTAGATCTTGATCATGAACGGAGCTCACAAGATCTATACATGAAAGCACAAAGGAGGAGATACAACCATCTAGCTACTACATGGACCCATAGTCCAAGGTGGAACTACTCACGCATCATACCGGAGAGAAGGCCTCCGGGATGATCTCCCCTCCGGCAGGTAGCCGGGAAGAACTTCAGATCCCCCCGATCTAGGGACGATGGTGGCGGCGGCTACAGACGGTTTCGTGGAGATTTGATCGGGTGCTTAGGGTTTCTGCATCGGGGGCTTCTTATAGGCGAAGGGGGAGGCCGAGGAGGCGGCCAGGGGCCTCAAACCCTAGCCAGGCGCGGGGCTGGGCCCACCCACGCCTGGGGTGGGTCTGCCCCCCCTGGCTGGCCCCTTCGACTCCCCTCTGGACTTCTTGTTCCCCACGGAAATTAATTGACTTTGACGTTTATCCCGTCCAATTCCGAGAATATTTCTTTACTAACTTTTCTGAAACCAAAAACAGCAGAAAACAGGCATATGGCACTGTTGCAACTTGTTAATAGGTTAGTACCAGAAAACATGTAAAAAGAACCTCAAAGTGTAGACAAGTAAAGCAAAGTAGATACTAAACAAGCATGGAGCATCAAAAATTATAGATACGTTTCCAACGTATCAGCTACCCAACCTTGCTAGCCAAAAACCTGTTTTGAGAAGGCATACTTCTCATGTTTCCAATTCCCTTTGAACCAAAACCTTTGCCATTTGTGTCCACCATATCTACCTAGTAGCATTATTTCTATTCCAAGCAAATTCTCAAGCTTCATCTATCTTTCAAATTAAAAAGTATTTTGTTATGTGAAAACTAGTTAGTAAAGCGCTCACGAACTTGATGGCACACCTTATTTTCTTGCCCCTAATAGACTTGAACCATTGTGCCATCGAAGTTGTATATTCTTGCATCTATACGTTGGAATTAGCAGAACTGTGCTGTCACGGGGAACGTTTTCAACATTGCACATGTACTTTGTACTCAGTGGATATCATGTTATTTTTTCTATGGATGTCAACGGTGTGAAATAAAGAGGGAACTTGTAAGTCCATGGAGTCTGTATTTTGTGTTAGAGAAACGCCTGGGACGCTAGCCTAATCCATGCCTAATCATGGTGGAAACTTGCGGCATCACCATAGTGAGCTATCTATGAAGCATCCTCAATAAAAAGTTGTGCATATAGTAAATAAAAAGATCGCTGAGATGCTCATTGTCTGCTTGCCTTGTCATTTTGGTTATGGGAAAGCTCCTGTACCATGTGCAAGGGGTACCCCGTTGGCGGTTCTCTATGATACGCATGTACTTACAATGACAAGAACTTATCGGTGACCAAAGTTGAGTAGCATGAGGAGTGACCCTCATATTCAAGGGACATGAGATTGCCAACTTATATTTCGTCAAGCATATACTCCATCTTTGTGCACTTTAACTTTAATCATCTCAAGATGCCTATGATAGGGGCAATCAGGGCTCAAAGCTAGTAAGTACCATAATATTTTGGAAGCTCTTTATCACTTGTAATCCCTGCTACCCTCTATGAAGGGACTGATACGTCATAAACGTATCTACAATTTTTATGTTCCATGCTTGTTTTGTATCATTTGTCTTATGTTCTGTCTACACTTTGAGGTATTTTTATACACTTTCTGGAACTAACCTATTGACAAGATGCCACAGTGCCAGTTGCCTGTTTTATTCTGTTTTTTGGTTCCAGAAAGGCAGAAAATCAATATTCTCGGAATTGGACGGGACAAAAGCCAAAGTCATTATTCCCCCGGAGCAACACGGAACCACGAAGCAGAGCCGGAGGGGGGACATAGGGTGGCCGCACCCCCTAGGCGTGGGCAAGCCCTGGAGGCGCCCACAGGGGGTGTGGGCCCCCCGGACCCCCATCGACCTTGATTCCCGTGCCTATAAGAAGCCTCCGACCTAAAAACCCTAGGGCATCTAGAAGAAATCCACGAAAACCTCCACAACGCCGCCGCCACCAAAGGGGAGATTCGGGGGACAGAAAGTCTCTATTCCGGCACCCTGCTGGGACAGGGAAGTGCCCCCGGAGCCATCTCCATCGATCTCCATCGCCATATTCATCACCATTACTGATTCCCATGTTGAGGAGGGAGTAGTTCTTCCTCAGGGCTAAGGGCTCTACCGGTAGCTATGTGTTCATCTCTCTCTCTATGCATGATCTTGTGGTCATGAGCTTTGTAATAAAGTAGATCTACCTTGCTACTCAAGTGCTTCATTAGATCTCTGCTCTCCCCATGTGTGTGAAAGTGACAACATGCACGCCATGGTGGCACTTAGGTTTGAGTCTACATAAATACTCTTTGTGCTTTAATAGATCTATGCTTTTCCCCACGTGTGTGAAAGTGACAGCGTGCATACCGTGTGTGGCACTTTGGCTAGATTGAATATTTGTTATGAGTTATATTTGGAGTTGGATGTCTCTATGAAATTGTGGTGTTTGTTGGAACCATCTAGCGCTGAAGGTGATAGTGTGGGGTTATCTAGATTGGGAAAGGCGGACTTTGAGGAGTGCTGTTATAGCCCTACCATGGATTAGAGTGTCCAACCGGAGAGTAGTTAAGAGTAGTATCATGAAGAGAGGATATTTATATGAGAGAGTGTTCACTAGTGAAAGTATGATCCTAGGCCTTGTTTCTAAACATTGGAACACCGTTTGCTACTAGATCTGTTGCATGTTTGCTTGCTTTAGTCTTCGTCCACGTTAGAAGCTATTTTCTGGCACCGTTACCACTTATATTTTACTATCTCTTCGCCAAACTAGTGCACCTATACACCTGACAAGTGTATTGGGTGTATTGGGGACACAAGAGACTTCTTGTATCTTGATTGCAGGGTTTCTTGAGAGGGAATACCTTTGACCACTTCCTCCCTGAGTTCGATAAACCTTGGGTAATCCGCTTAAGGGAACCTTGCTGCTGTTCTACAAACCTCTGCACTTGGAGGCCCAACAACTGTCTATAAGAATAGATGTAACACCCTCAGAATCGACCCTATGCAAGTTTTAGCGAAACCCGCCAAACCCGCATAGAAACGATTCAAAGGTGCCCACCAGGCACTTTCGTGCGGGCGGAAAACGAAGTAATAACATTACACAACAGTCCTCGATGGGACCCACAGAACAGATATATATAACAGCGATTCAGGGAGTCAAGAATACAGATTTACAGTACAAAGATCCAAATCACCTTGAAAAATGATAGAGCGTCCGGCTACGGACAAGATGCAAATGGGGCTAAGAGCCCTGAAGAATAACCAATGGCGTCCATAACCCTGCCCAGGCCAAGCCGGAAGGGTAACCCTGCTAACGACGTCGATCTCAAAACCTGCTTAAACAAAAAGGGGTGCCGACAAAGGGCAAAGGAAAAAGAGAGAGCGGTCAGTACTGAGGCCAGTACACGGCGAGACTAGAATTCGGCGGTCCTCGCCTACATCGGTATGGTGGACTGAAGCGGCAGCGGCAGCATGCACTAAACAACCTATAGAGACTCGATACAACTGACGGCTATCAGAGAGGGGTAAGAAAGACCTATCCGGAACCAACCTGATACTACCACCAAACAAACCCATCCTGGTGTTTTCCCCTCGCGACCAAACGAGGAAGTCAACCGAGGAACTCACACAGTTGGCAGTTTTATTTATTCAGTTATCGGTGCACCAATTACTAGTCAGGTATAGATAATCGTCCTGATATAATAAGCAGTGGGCAATTTTAGTTAACCATTCCGTTGTAGTTGCGACACTTACTAGTCAGATACAATTAGCATGAGATAACCCAAAACCCAGCAGTTGTTGGTACTTTTATTCAGCCATTCCGTTATAGTTGCAATACTTACTAGTCAGGTACAATGGTCGCAAGCGACAACCCAAACAAGCAGTTGTTGGCAGTTTTATTTAGCCATTCCATTATAGTGAAGCTGATTACTAGTCATTATAAAGTCAAATTTATAGCACTACTTTAGTTATAGTTGTCTATGATCGAGATACTGTGCTCCAAGTCGTCCATAACCGCGGACACGGCTTTCAGAAAGTTTTACCCGGCCGGGGTGCACCAATAGCAACACACACACAATCAACCTCGGAAAAACCAAATCAAAACCCAACAAGGCTTTCACGACAAAGCAATCACAGGATTCAGAAATATTTCAGGGGGCCACCCCTTGGAGTACACCCGCAACGAGGTAAGCTAGCTCCGAGACGGACTCAAGGTTTGCGTTAATGGCTGTAAACGACTGGGAACCCGAAAACTCGGGGTGTAGATACCGCGAAAACACTCCGCTTACCTAAACAGTACAGTGTGCTATCCATCGCACAATCGTAAATAAAGCAGTAAAACATGGCATAAGTACAGGATCGTAAATAAAACCTCAAACTAGTTTGTGGCCCCAAGAAATAAGAATGAATCAAGCTCTGGCTAAGGGGGGCCCATAATTCCCCGTATGTGGATAGCGCGATAAATCAAGGAACAGGTATCAAGCACTCGGATTCCTACGGGACACAAGTGGACGGTTAACAACCAAATAACATCTATTGCCCACCTGTGCCTCTGCTTACCTACTTCAATTTTAGTTGTTAAACAAGAATTAAAGTGAACGATAAGTAAAACCATGATCATCTCCAACATTAAACATGCGGCAATGCTCCAACAACTGTGGTACTTGGCAACACGCAACAGCACTTGAGCAAGCGACTACGACGCGTAAGTCCAACTACCTACCAGACAACAGGTAATAGGATGTGTCCAAGGCATTATATGGCTGCAAGGGATATCACGGTTACGAAAACTAGAGCATCGCACACAGATAGCAATAGATCAACAGGAGGGAAATAAATACTATAAAAGTAAGATAGGTAGAAAGGGGGGGATGCTCGCCTGGAAAACATTGCCGAAGGTTCAACCGAAGATCGAGTCGAAGCTCACATCAACTCAACGGCCTTATCCGCGAAGAAGCAAAACACTAGAAGAAACACCGGATGCAATATTTAATACTATGGCAAAAGATCGGGCATGATGCATGTATGATGTTTGGCATGGCAAAGATGCTATGCAATTAGGTCATATTAAGCGGAACCGGGGTCCCGACAATCATTCAAGTGGTTCAAGTTGTTTAGCTACCCCGCAAATTAAATGTTGTCTTAACAAGGCAGAATTTATCACCGGTTCGCTACACAAATTTAAATGAGGCCAATATAAGACTAGATTTGTCCGCATATGGGCCCCATATTTAATTATAAGGTGAATCGGCATAAGGCCCCCAAACCACACAAATATGCATGCAAGTATGGCAATTAATATACAACAAGTTGTTATTATATTATAAAATAGGGTTTCGGGAAGGGGTTCACACATTAGGGTTCGACGATCTTGGGATTCCGGGGTTCGGGGTTCGGTCTCAGGGTCCGGATCTGGGGGTCGATCTCGCATCCGGGAAGGACTTGGTTCGGTGGCGATCTTGGCGGTCTTCGGGGTCGGGCCTTGGCGTCCGAGAGGAAGTACTTGGCGTTCCGGGGATCTGTTTCGGGGTCTCGGACAACGGCCTTCGGCCTCCGGGAACGGGGTCTTCAACGTCTCGGCCATCGGGTACGGTACGGTCTACGGATCACGCGGATGCTTGACGTGGTTCATCGGGCCCGGAGATCTTGTCACATCCTCGGGTTCAATTCTTGCGAGTTCCATCTTGTAGCCATGGACAACAGTCTTCATGTTCAACTTCCATGTGGAGACATCCACACCCAACACGATGTTTCGGAGAAGGGCGACGAGGAGGTGCCGCAACTGAGGCTCGGGACGGCAGGGGCGACGCAGACCCGGCGACGGTGTCGAGCTTGGGAGCGGGGCCTTGCAGAGGAGTGGACGACCCGTGGAGGCGACGTCCTGGAGGCATGCGGGGCTAGGACGCACTGGCGGCGGTGGAGGGTCCGGAGGCGAGCGAGGCCAGGCTTGCAGAGGGCGACGGCGCGGGCTGGCAGCGAGGTGGAGGCAGGCGCCGGAGACGGGGGAGCGCATCGGCGTCGGGGCGTTGCAGAGGAGGCTGCAGGCGGCGCGAGGAGGACGCGGCGCTGGCTCGGGCCCGGGCGGTCGCGGCTGGAGGCGGGCCCGGCGACGCGGGGAAGGAGCAGAGGCGGCCGGAGGCGAGGAGACGGGCTGGTGACGGTGGCCGGCGCCGGAGAGGAGGACGGAGCAGACGGGCCGGGAGGCGGCGGCTGGCGCTGAGGGACCCGAGGCGGCGGACGGAGGAGGGACCAGGGCGGCGTGACTCGAGGCGGAGAAGGCGGTGACCGAGGGGGTTGGGGAACGGCGGTGGAGGCCGGAGGGTGGAGGCCGGCGAGGGAAGGAAGAGGGCAGAGGAGAGGCGGGGCGGCAGCGTCGGTGGGGAGGAAGAGAACGGGGCCGCGCGGGGCGGCGAGAGGAGGAGGGGCGGCCGCGGGTTGGCGAGCGGAGGGGCGCAGAGGCGGGGCGGCTCGCCGGCGACGGTGGCGGGGCGACGGAGAGGAGGGAGAAGGGGTGGGCGCGTCGGGTGGCGTGGGCGGTTGCGGGAGCGGGGTGAGGGAGCGCGTGGGGGGACGCATGGTGGGGGTGCTGCGGGTTCAGGGGAGCGGGGTGGGGCCCGGGGACAGGGGCTGGCGGGGTGTGTGGGCCGCGCGGGTGGGGCCAGAGGGACAGGGAGAGAGGTGGCCGAGTGGGTGGTGGGGAAGCTGGTGGGGCGTGTGTGCTGGTTGAGTGGGGAGTGGGGGGGTGAGAGAGGGTGGCCAGGTGGCGGGCTAGGAATGGAGGGAGAGAAAGGAGAGGGTGAGGTGGCAGCCAGAGATTGGTGGGGGTGATGTGGTTGGTTGGGTGGGTAGAATAGGATTGGTAGGATTAGGAATTTAGGTGGACCGTTTTTATTTTGGGGGTGGTCGACTGGGTCGGATCGGCCCGGTTCGGCTGCCCCCTAAAATAATATAACTTTTATTTAATTTGCAATAAACTTTTGTAAACAGTTTTTAGACAAACAAAATATCCGGAAGCATCCGGGGTTTAATTTGAAATAGAAGGAGGGCTAGTTTCAGAAAACAGTAGACTTTCGCAACATAGTTTCAAGTAAAATAATATGCATGATGATGACGATGCTCAAATGCAATGTGGCATGATGACATGAGCATGCGGTCATGATGATGCAATGCACAAAAACAACGCGATTTTCTAGTAGTGGTTTTGCGGGATGCCACAATTCGACACCACTAACAATGGATCTCGCCCTCGAGATCCGCCTCATGGTACCGGAAGGAAGGTCGGCGATCTGAATCTTCTCGCTTCGTGTAGATCCTCGCGACACCACTAACAAGAGGTTGTTGTCCCGTCTTGAAATCGGCGACACCACCAACAAAGGGTCGTTGATCCTGTTCGTCAAGAGAGCACTCCGGATAAACAACGGACGAAGTTAAAGGTAAGGCCACCTCTAACTTTCACGGAAGGAGTAAAATCACATTAATTCACCAATTCAATATACAAGAGCGAATGATAAGAGTAGTGGTATGGTAGCTACTCCATCCCGCACTCAAACCATTACTCTGCACACGAATAGGCGGATTATGCAACCAACTCTCGGAATCAGACTGAAGATCTCGACAATCGAGGTTCGGAAACAAAGGAGTGATGCAGACCCTGCATCGGATCCGGCGTAGATGATGTCGTCGCGTCGGAAAACACCGGAAGACACGAGAAGGAACACAGAGAAGTCCACCAGACGAAGGATTCCCCGGATAGCATGAAGACCAGATGTAGCAACACCGTTACCAGAAGAGGAAGCGAAACCCTGAAGGTACGACGAAACCCAACCACGAGAAATCCTGGACTCGAAGAGAGAGAAGAGAGCGGATTCAAAACACGCGGAGGTGAGAAGAGAGCAGCAGAGGGGTAAGGAGTAAAATCAGACCTAATCAGAATTATCCAACCGATTTTGCAAAAATAGTTTTGACACTCTACTTCGGCCGTTAGCTAGGTTATCCTACAGGCTGGACTTGTGGGGTATCGCAACTGCTGAGCTCTGATATCACTCTGTAACACCCTCAGAATCGACCCTATGCAAGTTTTAGCGAAACCCACCAAACCCGCATAGAAACGATTCAAAGGTGCCCACCAGGCACTTTCGTGCGGGCGGAAAACGAAGTAATAACATTACACAACAGTCCTCGATGGGACCCACAGAACAGATATATATATAACAGCGACTCAGGGAGTCAAGAATACAGATTTACAGTACAAAGATCCAAATCACCTTGAAAAATGATAGAGCGTCCGGCTACGGACAAGATGCAAATGGGGCTAAGAGCCCGAAATAATAACCAATGGCGTCCATACCCCTGCCCAGGCCAAGCCGGAAGGGTAACCCTGCTAACGACGTCGATCTCAAAACCTGCTTAAACAAAAAGGGGTGCCGACAAAGGGCAAAGGAAAAAGAGAGAGCGGTCAGTACTGAGGCCAGTACACGGCGAGACTAGAATTCGGCGGTCCTCGCCTACATCGGTATGGTGGACTGAAGCGGCAGCGGCAGCATGCACTAAACAACCTATAGAGACTCGATACAACTGACGGCTATCAGAGAGGGGTAAGAAAGACCTATCCGGAACCAACCTGATACTACCACCAAACAAACCCATCCTGGTGTTTTCCCCTCGCGACCAAACGAGGAAGTCAACCGAGGAACTCACACAGTTGGCAGTTTTATTTATTCAGTTATCGGTGCACCAATTACTAGTCAGGTATAGATAGTCGTCCTGATATAATAAGCAGTGGGCAATTTTAGTTAACCATTCCGTTGTAGTTGCGACACTTACTAGTCAGATACAATTAGCATGAGATAACCCAAAACCCAGCAGTTGTTGGTACTTTTATTCAGCCATTCCGTTATAGTTGCAATACTTACTAGTCAGGTACAATGGTCGCAAGCGACAACCCAAACAAGCAGTTGTTGGCAGTTTTATTTAGCCATTCCATTATAGTGAAGCTGATTACTAGTCATTATAAAGTCAAATTTATAGCACTACTTTAGTTATAGTTGTCTATGATCGAGATACTGTGCTCCAAGTCGTCCATAACCGCGGACACGGCTTTCAGAAAGTTTTACCCGGCCGGGGTGCACCAATAGCAACACACACACGATCAACCTCGGAAAAACCAAATCAAAACCCAACGAGGCTTTCACGACAAAGCAATCACAGGATTCAGAAATATTTCAGGGGGCCACCCCTTGGAGTACACCCGCAACGAAGTAAGCTAGCTCCGAGACGGACTCAAGGTTTGCGTCAATGGCTGTAAACGACTGGGAACCCGAAAACTCGGGGTGTCGATACCGCGAAAACACTCCGCTTACCTAAACAGTACAGTGTGCTATCCATCGCACAATCGTAAATAAAGCAGTAAAACATGGCATAAGTACAGGATCGTAAATAAAACCTCAAACTAGTTTGTGGCCCCAAGAAATAAGAATGAATCAAGCTCTGGCTAAGGGGGGCCCATAATTCCCCGTATGTGGATAGCGCGATAAATCAAGGAACAGGTATCAAGCACTCGGAGTCCTACGGGACACAAGTGGACGGTTAACAACCAAATAACATCTATTGCCCACCTGTGCCTCTGCTTACCTACTTCAATTTTAGTTGTTAAACAAGAATTAAAGTGAACGATAAGTAAAACCATGATCATCTCCAACATTACACATGCGGCAATGCTCCAACAACTGTGGTACTTGGCAACACGCAACAGCACTTGAGCAAGCGACTACGACGCGTAAGTCCAACTACCTACCAGACAACAGGTAATAGGATGTGTCCAAGGCATTATATGGCTGCAAGGGATATCACGGTTACGAAAACTAGAGCATCGCACACAGATAGCAATAGATCAACAGGAGGGAAATAAATACTATAAAAGTAAGATAGGTAGAAAGGGGGGGATGCTCGCCTGGAAAACATTGCCGAAGGTTCAACCGAAGATCGAGTCGAAGCTCACATCAACTCAACGGCCTTATCCGCGAAGAAGCAAAACACTAGAAGAAACACCGGATGCAATATTTAATACTACGGCAAAAGATCGGGCATGATGCATGTATGATGTTTGGCATGGCAAAGATGCTATGCAATTAGGTCATATTAAGCGGAACCGGGGTCCCGACAATCATTCAAGTGGTTCAAGTTGTTTAGCTACCCCGCAAATTAAATGTTGTCTTAACAAGGCAGAATTTATCACCGGTTCGCTACACAAATTTAAATGAGGCCAATATAAGACTAGATTTGTCCGCATATGGGCCCCATATTTAATTATAAGGTGAATCGGCATAAGGCCCCCAAACCACACAAATATGCATGCAAGTATGGCAATTAATATACAACAAGTTGTTATTATATTATAAAATAGGGTTTCGGGAAGGGGTTCACACATTAGGGTTCGACGATCTTGGGATTCCGGGGTTCGGGGTTCGGTCTCAGGGTCCGGATCTGGGGGTCGATCTCGCATCCGGGAAGGACTTGGTTCGGTGGCGATCTTGGCGGTCTTCGGGGTCGGGCCTTGGCGTCCGAGAGGAAGTACTTGGCGTTCCGGGGATCTGTTTCGGGGTCTCGGACAACGGCCTTCGGCCTCTGGGAACGGGGTCTTCAACGTCTCGGCCATCGGGTACGGTACGGTCTACGGATCACGCGGATGCTTGACGTGGTTCATCGGGCCCGGAGATCTTGTCACATCCTCGGGTTCAATTCTTGCGAGTTCCATCTTGTAGCCATGGACAACAGTCTTCATGTTCAACTTCCATGTGGAGACATCCACACCCAACACGATGTTTCGGAGAAGGGCGACGAGGAGGTGCCGCAACTGAGGCTCGGGACGGCAGGGGCGACGCAGACCCGGCGATGGTGTCGAGCTTGCAGAGGGCGACGGCGCGGGCTGGCAGCGAGGTGGAGGCAGGCGCCGGAGACGGGGGAGCGCATCAGCGTCGGGGCGTTGCAGAGGAGGCTGCAGGCGGCGCGAGGAGGACGCGGCGCTGGCTCGGGCCCGGGCGGTCGCGGCTGGAGGCGGGCCCGGCGACGCGGGGAAGGAGCAGAGGCGGCCGGAGGCGAGGAGACGGGCTGGTGACGGTGGCCGGCGCCGGAGAGGAGGACGGAGCAGACGGGCCGGGAGGCGGCGGCTGGCGCTGAGGGACCCAAGGCGGCGGACGGAGGAGGGACCAGGGCGGTGTGACTCGAGGCGGAGAAGGCGGTGACCGAGGGGGTTGGGGAACGGCGGTGGAGGCCGGAGGGTGGAGGCCGGCGAGGGAAGGAAGAGGGCAGAGGAGAGGCGGGGCGGCAGCGTCGGTGGGAAGGAAGAGAACGGGGCCGCGCGGGGCGGCGAGAGGAGGAGGGGCGGCCGCGGGTTGGCGAGCGGAGGGGCGCAGAGGCGGGGCGGCTCGCCGGCGACGGTGGCGGGGCGCCGGAGAGGAGGGAGAAGGGGTGGGCGCGTCGGGTGGCGTGGGTGGTTGCGGGAGCGGGGTGAGGGAGCGCGTGGGGGGACGCGTGGTGGGGGTGCTGCGGGTTCAGGGGAGCGGGGTGGGGCCCGGGGACAGGGGCTGGCGGGGTGTGTGGGCCGCGCGGGTGGGGTCAGAGGGACAGGGAGAGAGGTGGCCGTGTGGGTGGTGGGGAAGCTGGTGGGGCGTGTGTGCTGGTTGAGTGGGGAGTGGGGGGTGAGAGAGGGTGGCCAGGTGGCGGGCTAGGAATGGAGGGAGAGAAAGGAGAGGGTGAGGTGGCAGCCAGAGATTGGTGGGGGTGATGTGGTTGGTTGGGTGGGTAGAATAGGATTGGTAGGATTAGGAATTTAGGTGGACCGTTTTTATTTTGGGGGTGGTCGACTGGGTCGGATCGGCCCGGTTCGGCTGCCCCCTAAAATAATATAACTTTTATTTAATTTGCAATAAACTTTTGTAAACAGTTTTTAGACAAACAAAATATCCGGAAGCATCCGGGGTTTAATTTGAAATAGAAGGAGGGCTAGTTTCAGAAAACAGTAGACTTTCGCAACATAGTTTCAAGTAAAATAATATGCATGATGATGACGATGCTCAAATGCAATGTGGCATGATGACATGAGCATGCGGTCATGATGATGCAATGCACAAAAACAACACGATTTTCTAATAGTGGTTTTGCGGGATGCCACAATAGAAGTGCGTAGACATTAGGGACCTTTCTCCTAGTTACCAGGTTGAGTCAGTAAACCTACTTCCTCTCTATCTCTAGCAAGCATTTGAGTTGTTGTGTTTCAAGCATTCATATGGTGATTTATTCAATAATGTTCTTTATCTTCCTGTTTTGCACAAGACTCTTATCTATTGAGTATTACTTTGAAAGCCTTCATTGAAAAAACTTTTTGAGCAAAGAGTGCTCCTGTTGTAAAACTTCTACAAAAAGCTTTTTGTGAAACTGTTTGCCAGGTGTTCTCTGACCAAGAACAAGTTTGCCAGTTCCAATTATGATTTATCTTTATGCATCTCTATTGTGACTGTTGTACTTGGTTGCAAGCTAAGTTATATAATGGCGAGTTGCTTTCTTCTATGAGTTGTGCAATGGTAAGTGTGATGCTTCTTGTTCGTATTCTTTTATCGACACTTCACTCCATAAACCTGTGGACATGTTTACTGAGCTTAGTTTTCGCTTGGGGACAAGCGAAGGTCTAAGCTTGGGGGAGTTGATACGCCTAATTTGCATCACCATTCTATATCGTAATCTACCTCTATTCATTGATATTTGTCTTGTTATGAGGTATTACTTATGGATTTTCATCTGTTTATGCATGTTGGATGATTCTTGGAGGATGGACTGCTGGAGTCAGGATTCTGATGGAAAAGAAGGCATTTTGATGCAATTTTGCGAAGACCAGAAAAATACCAGAAAAATATAGGAAAATATTATTTTTCCAGAATATTGAGGAAGCCAGAAGGAGGGATGAAGAAGGGCCGCAGGGGGCCCACACCCCCCATACGCGAGCCCACCCTGGGTCGCGCCTAGGGCAGGTGTGGCCCACCTGTCCGGCTCCCGGCTCCGCCCCTTGCCTATATCTTCCCTACAAAACCCTAAAGGCCAGGGGAGCGACCACAGATATATTTCCGCCGCCTCTGGGGGCAGAAAACACCGAGAGAGAAAGATCTCTCCGTCATACAGATTTCTGCTGGGGGAATTCCTTCCCGGAGAGGGGAGATCATCACCATCAACACCATCATCAAGCTAGGCTTCATGAGGATCATCATCATCCAAACCATCATCTCCACCAGCACCATCATCACCACTCCGTCCCGCTGTAACCATTGTGTTGGATATTGCTTTAGTTCTTAGGGGAAACTTTCCCGGTGTTGATTACTATTGTAGTTCATGCTTGTGAGTGGAACCATTGGATTATTGTTTATGTTCAGATTGTTATCCATTATCATATCATCTTTGATCTTGATCCATATGATGTCTCGTGAGTAGTTCATTTAGTTCTTGAGGACATGGGAGAAGTCATGTTGTTATTAGTGGATTTGTGTTGAGTTATTATTCAATGGTTAGTATTTAAGTTGTGGTGCTATTCTTCTAGTGGTGTCATGTGAACATCGACTACATGATACTTCACCATTTATGGGCCTAGGAGAATGCATTGTGTATTTGTCTACTAATTGTGGGGTTGCCGGAGTGACAGAAACCTGAACCCCCGTTAGGACACCTTTGCACAAGGGATTGTAGGATCTCAGAGTTTAAGGTTGTGGTTAGATTTATATCTTAATTAGTTTCCTGTAGTTACGGATGTTTGCAGGGGGGTTAATCACAAGTATGTGTTAGTCCAAGTAAGGTCAGTACATTAGCACAGGTTCACCCACACAACACTTACAACACCAAAGAAGAGTACTCGGCTATTTGAAGCGAAAGCACTTGACAGAATTCCCATGTGTCCTCGAGAACGTTTGGTCTTTATAAGTATTTCCACCGGCTTTTCCTTTGCTAAGAAAGGATTGGGCCACTTGCTGCATTTGTTCTTTGTTACTTGCACTTTGTTTTGTTTCTCTATCAGAAAACCACTAAAAATCCGTTTGCTAAGTATTTGCAGAGTGTTCCTGCTCCATACCACTGTTCAGCACCTTCTGCTCCTCGTTGGGATCGACACTCCCATTTATCGAAAGTACTACAATACACCCCTATACTTGTGGGTCATCAACTTTCTTACCTCCACGCGCTGTCATAGACATGAAACTAGTAAGTTATGCATGCAAGGTGTGAAAAGGGCTAAGACGGAAAACAAACATTTGGCACACTTTACCACTAAGTTGACCAAAGGAGCAAACTCGGCTTGTCGCCCTTCTCTTACCATGATGTTGTATTGTTCGGTTGCAAGCTCATCAAACAACAATGGCTCCTCCAAGATCGAATCCCGAAATGCCCGTGGGTATATCTCCACCCGCGCGTTGTCAATGAACCATGTGATGTAGTTGTTGAAAGCATCCTGACTGAAGGCCCTTTCCCGTCTTCCTTTTGCTTTCTTAGCCTCGATCACACACCTCCCAATTTTCTCAACATGCTTCCTGTGAAGTTTGTCCCAATCCTTCTCCTTCCTCTGCTTCTTCCTGTCCCAGCTGCACACAACAACAAGTCCTAGAGTGTTATTTTGGCAAAGGATAAATACATCAGATGTTAAGGTAGTTAATAGTTTACCCATGGAGCTGTAAGTCCGTATCCTTCCACTCAGGCGGGATAATCTAAAATAACCCAAACTAGGTCATGACACGCTGTGGCTGGTGATACTCAACAACCCACATCCACATCATGGGGCAACGCATTAGCCACAGACGAGATTCTTTGAAACAAATAGGGTTAAAGCAATAGTCCTCCGAAACACCAAAGCGCTTCCCTCGACCATATGGATCCCACGTCACCTGCAGCATACCACACTCGTGTCAAGTTCAAAGATTACAAGTTCAAGACATATAATTTACCGCACCCGAGGAAATTACCTGATCCATGGTGATCGTGTCAAACTCGTTGGTGTACCTCTTGTACGCCTCCACTGGGTCACCTGGCAGTTCGGAGACCACATCCCACTTGTAAGCCCACGTGGGGAGAAGGTCGTCCTTGTCGTCATCAATATGAGGATTGAATTTCAACAATCTCGGCCGTCCAATGGGGAAGCGTTCCTAGCTCCACACCGAAAGAAGGAGCAAACAACCACCAATGCTTGCATCGGTGGCGCTCCTAAGACAAGCATCATCCAGCTGCAGATGAAGTGAACAACCATTTGGTAAGAACAATATTTTTTGAGGTAATGCAGAAATATACAACAACATTTGTAAAGAACTGATTACCTGATGGTATAACCAGGCCAACGCCACCGAACCCCAACTGAGGGTAGAGTCAAAAGTAACGAGCAACTTGAGCCAATGCCACTGAGCACGATCCCCACTGCTGTCAGGAAAGAGAGTCCTCGTGATGATGTACCACACATACACACGAGTGTATGTCTTGATCGTCTCCTCATCGGCATCCTCGGGACAGATCTTGAAATTCTGGATGATCCAACTAAAATTAGCCCCGCCAGTGACCCTCAGTCTTTCCCCCTTCGTGTTTATAGCCTTGGGTGGATCCTTTTCTATAAGGTCGACCATCTGCTCATGCCACCCGTCTGAATCCGAGCTTATGCACACAGGGTTTCCCTCGATTGGAAGTGCCAGGATCATGCTCATGTCCTGCAAAGTGACCGTAGTCTCACCGGTCCTAAGGTGAAAAGTGTGCGTCTCCGGCCTCCACCGGTCCACAAAGCGCGGTGATCGCAGAAGGGTTGAAGGACGGTGTGGACCGAGTGACCATGTGGATAAAGGGGAGGAGTCCTAGCTTCTGGATGTACGGAGTGTACCGCTCATTATAACACATCTTGCCGGACGAGACCTCGTGGTACCTAAGTCAAAGGGGTAGAAGCTCCTGCAAACATACAATGTCAAAGGTTAGATTTCCATCTAAACAAACATGGCATCTTGTTAGAATTGCATGGAAGTTTTTAGTACCTGTCTCTTCTCCGACATCTTGTAGGCACGGTGTTGAACATCATAGTGAGCATTGTTTAGAAGGGGGTTTAGAGACATCCAACATATTCAAAACAATAGAGAGAATAAGAACAATTACAAAATGTCCATCTTATTCCAACTATAGTTCTAACATATACTCCATCTTACTCTAGCCATAGTTATAAAATGACAAAAATCCTACCCTACTCTACCTATAATTGTAACACGAACAAAAATTTCATCCTACTCTACCTATAGTTCTAGCGTCTAGAATTGCAAGCTAAATCAACCAACTAGAGTTCTACCATATAATTGTAAGATAAATCAAAACACCTAGATGTAAGCTAAATCAAAACACCAACTAGAGTTATACCATATGTCCATCTTACTCTAGCCATATGGAATTGCAAATATGAAAAAGCACCTAACATATACTTCAAAGATAAATCAACCAACTAGAGTTCTACCAAAGAGTACTATGCCATATCTAAACCTAAATATCAAATAAGCATTGCAATGATTCATCTCAATCTATAAATATAATTGAACCTAGGGTTTCACCGAAATTTGAAGAAAAGGGGAAATTAGCAAGATTTTTTTGGACAAATAGCAAGGGATTTGAGAGGAGATACCTGGGGAAGGAATTGGGAGCAAGATCCTTGGACAAATCGACCAGATCTTGCGGTTTTAGAGAGGGGGATCATCGGGGCCAACGAACCCTAGCCGCCATGAGCTTCCTGCGTGGGAGAGAAATGAGCTGGGTCGGGGGAGGGCTGGCTCGCGCGCTGGTACAAGACCTAAAGTGCGGCGCCACACGCGCTGGCGTTGCACTACACAGTGCGGCGCCACACGGTGTGGCGCCGCACTAACGGGACCGGGGCCCACAAGGCCACGGGCGAGCCACGCTGGCAGGCGCGCGGTGCCACGCCTCATGGCGCTGCTCTATAGGGTGCGGCGCCAACGTGTATGGCGTTGCAAAAAGGGTTAGTCAAGTAAATTTATTTTCACCGGAGTTCATTTCGTAATTTTTTTATAGTTTATTTCCATCCAAATTGCCAGGCCAAGGTGCACATACTCTCCGTGTAGACTCACCAGCAGGCTGCACCATAGTAGAGCATGGCGCTTTACTTTCATTACTTCTAACACTGTTTGTTGTCTGGTTTGAAATAATGAATTAAAGTAGCTACTGAGATATCGCCTAGTGACATCACTGGGAGGGGAAGCCTTGTCGTCGATCACATCATTACATAAATGTCATATTCTCTATATTATCATAATGATCATACTTCTAATATCTTCTGAGACTAACGTGATTAAATCAAAAAGCCACTCACGTTCAGTATTCTGCACTTCTATTCTTCTCGGCAGTGGCCAGATTTCACGCATACTGTCCCACACTTTCACAGCAGACGGGAACGCCATGAGGACATGGAACGAGTCCTCATCCGTAACACCACATAACCGATAGGTGCCGATTGTCTCCAGGTGTCTTCTCCTCATATTTGTTCGTGTTGCAAGCGCGCCGGTTACCACCTTCCAGGCAAAAAAATTCATTTTGGGGGGCATCAGCAATTTCCAAATCAGGTCCTGGCCTCTTGCCATTTGGTCGTGTTCTTGTAGCTCCACCTCCAGTTTGCTCGATGTGATTTGCAACCGCTAGGTCGTAAGCATTTCCCACAGTGAAGTTTTCAGATTTTTCAGGCTACCACGTTAGGAAATCTTCGCTAGCTCTTGGCGAGGTTTTAATCTTCAGAATTGCCTCGATGTCAACGGGTCTGAAGAATTTCCCTAGTCTGTCAACATTCCATGCACCATGTGCATTCAGGAAATCGGATACTCTATTATATCTGCAATCATCCTTCACATATATTGGTCTGAAAGTTGGTCCCTTTGGAATCCACGGATCCCTCCAAGTTCTAATTTTCCTTCTGTTCCCTACGCGCGTGAAAGGAAAAAAACTAAATAGCACTATAGCTAAAATGTAGTAAAAATATCACCCTTCGGTAGAACATTCCTACAAATTATAGTGGAACTTACCGTAGCCTGTTGTTGAAGGTGATTACATGGATTGGTCACGGGTGTTGTGAACCACCCCTCGCCAGATGTGCAAATAAACCTCAGTCGTTGATCGTGCTCATGGCTTGGTGGATTTGGAAGTATAAGATCATGACCGTCTTCGACAACGTGAGCCCCTCGGTGACTTTTTGTGTGACACGATTAAAGGTGAAGCGAGATTATGGATATAACACCCTCGAATCGGCCCTATACAAGTTTTAGTGATTTTCGCCAAACCCGCATATAAACGATTCAAAGGTGCCCGTCAGGAACTTGCGCGTATCAATAGTCCACGATGGAACCCACATAACATATATATACAACAACGACTCAACGAGTCAAGAACACAGATATACAATACAAATGTCCAAATCAACTTGAAAATGATACCACACCCGACTACGGGCAAGATGCAAATGGGGCTAAGAGCCGTGAAGAATTAACTAATGGCGTCCATAACATTGCCTAGCCAAGCTCATAAAAAAACTTTGAGATTAAGCATGCTTGGCCTAGAGAAATTTGAGAATGGTGACCGACCGGGAAGTGGATATCGGATGCGCACGAGTGAGAACAAAGTGCGTAAAAAAGACTAGTGTTGATCTGTGGGGCCAGTCTAGAGATCCTATTGAGCTGCCAGGATTGACATCTTCGGGGCCAAGAGGGAACAGGGTGCTACAACTAGTATCAGAGCCGACCCTCACGGTTACCTAGGTGCGCGGGGTAGTGGCCGGACATGTGGAGCATGACGTCTGTTATCCGAAGTGGACACGGCATGACACATGTGCCGACACTTGACGCATAGACGTGTGCCAAGAGGGAACATTTATGGGATGTGCTTGATCGATGAGTGCATCAATCTTCTAAAGGGTGAGTGTACGTGAGATCTAGACACATGGCTTAGTAGAATTAATAGGATACTCGTATCAACAAGTTGCACCTTTTTTCCAGAAGCTTATCTGAAAAGAACTCTAAGATAAAGCGTGTTTGACCTAAAACAATTTGAGAATGAATGACCGACCGAGAAATGAGTACCGGGTATGCAAGAATGAAGACAAAGTGCGTAGAAAAGAATAGTATTAATCTGTTAGACCAGTCTAGTGATCCTATTAAGCTGTTAAGAGTAATACCCCTGGGGCCAAGAGGAAACGGGTGTGGGAGGCAATACTCCGTACCAAGGCTTCAGAGTTAGGAAGTTGAAACATAACAAAAGGAGAAAGTGGAGGCCTGGCATTGCTGGAAATAAGTTGTAATCCAAGATTTAACAGTCAGCCAAAAATTTCTTATTTCTGCCACCTGAAATGTTACTATACGTAAATGAACTCCAAAAATCTGGAGAAGTTTAACGGCTGCCAAACAACTAATACACGCAATTACACCAATAATAAGTTGTAATCCAAGATTTAACAGCTAGTCAATTTTTTTTAGATCAAGCAGCTGCCTTTTATTACTCAACCAAGTCCCGGTGCATCAAATTCATTACAAAGTCTGGGGCAGATCCCAATCAAGTTCGACTTTTATTATTGCAGCCTTCTTTTGCTAGATGATGAGCCACGGCGTTCCCCGATCTTCGGATATGGAGGACAGAGAACTCCTGAAAATCCTTGAGCATGGCCTTAATTTCTTCTACCAAAGATCCTTGAACTGATATGTCAACCTCTTTACTGCAAAGCTTGCTAACCGCTCCACTGTTTCCAGCGCCAATTTCTCAGCCCCAATCTCCTTTGCTAGCTGAGTAGCACGCCTACAGGCCAGAAGTTCTACATGCTCCGGGTCGACAGTAGAAGGGAAAAAATGGCAGGCACTAGCAATAGCGCCCCATGGTGATCACGTATGACCACGCCCCCACCTCCTTCACCGCCCTAGGAGAACACACCATCACAGTTTGCTTTGTACCAGCCTGAAGCCGGAGGAAACCAGTGCTCCCCCACACCCTGGTTTTGACGGTTTTGACTCGTATTTATGTTTTGCCACTTGTCAAGCAGTGCCACCACCTGGCGTGCAGTCTTCTTCTGGGTCTTCGATCATCGGTTCGTCCCTGGCATCATTCCGAGCCAGCCATGGATGGTAGGCTCCCATCATCACCACACTTAGCTCTCTCTCTTTCAGCGTAGCGATCCAATCCAGCAGCCATGCTTGCAGTTCACCATGCGAACGACAGTCATGCAGGGGGCCGATCAGATTCTGAGTGTAGTTATTCCTAATCCATCTCCACATCTGTTTTGAGTGAGGGCACGACCAGAACCTGTGGTGAATGGTCTCATCTCTGCTACACACAATACATTTTACCTCCCTTTTGATTTGGCGTCTATCTAGCTCAGCACCGACGGCTAAACCATTCTTGCAGAGATGCCAGAAATGCACTTTAGCTTTTCTTGGAACCTTGGCAGCCACAAAGAGAGCCACCCTTGGTGTTCAGAGTAGGATAGAGAAGTGCTTGCACTGCCCGCTGCCAGCCTTTTCAACTGTTGCTTAAGATGGTATGCCGATCGAACACTGAATTGCCCATTTTTGGTGTAATTCCAAGCAATATAGTCCTCTGATCCAGCCCTACCCACGGGTATCTTCAGGATGTCCCGAACATCCACCTCAAACAACACTTGATTCAGTTTATCAATATTCCAAGCGCCTCCTCCCGGTACCAGGAAGTCTTTCACTTTGTCCGCCGATGTTCCAAGCCTGTGCCCGAAAGGTCTCTGAAGGGACGAGCGAGGGATCCACTTATTAGACCAAACATCGATATTTTTTCCGTCCCCAATTGTAGGGTTCCCAACCTAATAAGGTAGAGTCCTCCTGTGTTTTACAATGCTAGTCCCTGGATCAATAGCTAGCATCCACAGTTAAGATGTAATATCAAGAAACAAAGGTCATAATATAACTTTATAACCAGGAATAACATAATTTTATTACATCACACATAGCTCATATGGCTATTACATTACATTGCAGCGGAATAAATATAGTCATGGGTCCTTCATCTTCAAAGTGCCACAGGCAGATGTTGGTTGTAGACTTTGTAATCCTAATCAAACAATCTTCACTAAAATCAATCAAACCTGCAACATTACAAGTTACAGCCACAAGGGTCAATACATTTGAAATGTATTGGCAAGTGATACTATGGTAGTATAGTGGAGTCTAACATCTATATGCATTTGGCTAAGTGGAGTTGAGGCTTGCATTGCTCAAAATAGATTTTTCTTATCATTTTGAAAATACTAAGTTTTTGCTTGACAAAATCATTTCCTCAATCAAAGATTTCAAGATCCTTGTACCAAGCCATCTCTCCATCAATGATTGAAGAATTCAAACAACCCTTGTTCAAACCACAAGATTTTAATTTAGAAATTGGAATGATGAGATTCTTTATTGCTTCCATGTCTTGATGCTCAAATTGTCCTTTACCAGGGACATGGCTAAGTACTTAGGTTTTACACTCTGCAGAGGTGGTGCACTTTACCCACAAGACTTGGTTTCCCAAGACAAGATCTTTCAGAAGCTTTCCCTTAGACCAAAATGGACGCGTTCCAACCTATCAAACACTACCACCCACTGTCCATTTGGCTAAGTTCTTGCAACCTATATGATCATGGCAGAGCCCATATTGCCAAGTGGTTGCACTTGAAGCTTCTCAACATTTGACATCTCAAATCTCTTTGTTCCTGGGTGGCCATCCACAAGTGAGATACACAAGCCAGGTCCATGGTCTTGTGTAACCACTCAACATAACCCAATCCTTCCATTTCCACCCAGGTGATTTATTAACTTAGTTGTTTTATTAAACAAAACCTAAGTCCTTTAGACTTAGAATATTTTTTCATAGTGTGAATATATATTCCACCCATGTTTTCTATTAGCTAGGCTAAGCTTGATAGTAGTAGGAATTTTTACTTAGGAAATCCTACTAAGGATTCATCTACTAGGTTTCCTATAGCAAGATCTATACTTAGCAAAATCCATGCAAGTTTACTTAGCAAAATCACTAATGCATAGTGAAAGTAATAGGACAAAAGTATGAAGCATCACTTGCCTTTTTGGTAGGGAATGGTGGTTCACTCCTTGATCTTTCTAGTCTCACACTCTTCAAGTCACTACAAATCAATCAAGCAAGGCACAAACTCAATCTACCAATCAAGCAAAACAACACACATAAATAACAAAGTCAAAGAAATGCATGCAAGCATGCCAAGCTTTGTTTTGTTTGAAAAAGTGGTTCCTAGTGGGTCATAGTCATTTGGGTACATCTAATGGTCATTTCCTAAAGTGGCCAAGTCATTTGCAAAAGGTTTCACTTTAAAACCATTTTCAAAACAAAGTGTTATTTTATGTGGTGTAGAAATATTTTTTTACTAAGGCATTAGCCTATAGAGTTCACCAAATGAGTTGCTATTGCAAAACTTGGTGTTTTTGGGTCAGTAGGTTTGGTCCAAAACATTTCCTTGAAGTTCTCTTTTCATAAATATTTTTATAACAAAAACCATTCTTTTTATTTGGCTAGAAAATGGCTAAGTCAATTAATCTAACCTAAATCTTTCAAAAATCATTTTTAATACCAAGGGTTGGTTCCTAGGGTCAGTATGGTCACATAATTCTATTTTGCAAAGGTTTTAATCCTAAAATCAATTTTAAACAATTTTTATACTCTAAACAAGTACACAAATGTTTCTGCAAATTCAATCAAGCTAACAGATACTATTTTCAAAACTAAGGTCATGGTTAGCTAGGGCTTGTTCTCCTGAATCCAACGACATAAAATTTGTACAATTTGGACGTGTGGATCCAAAGATATAAGGGTTTGAAAATGGCATCAAATTCTGATTTCAAAATCTAATTCAGCTCATCTGGTGCCACGCGTCTTATTTTCATTCGCCAGTACCGCTTCGCTCGGATTGACTATTCTGGCGCGTTGGATCAAGTTCGATCGTGCGACTCTGAACGCATACCCCTTCGCGTTAAGTGATTCTGTCGTACCCCTACGATCTGTATCTAACGGCTGGGGATGACCGGACCTAATTCTGGCGGCGCTTAGCGGCAGCGTGCGGCGGCGACGCTCTGCTAGCGGCGGAGCTGGCGTTGCAGGAAGCGAGGGAGAGGCTGGCAGGGCTTACCAGGCTCGTAGAGGCCTGCTGATGCTCGAGGTGGGGTTGGCTACTCGAGGGGCGCAAGGGGTTGCTGCTAATTGCTCGTCGGAGAAGCTGCGGGCGGCGGTGCTCTCGGGTTGCTGTCGAGGACGATGCTGCAGATCACCAGGAGGTAAACAAAACACATAGTCAGGAGCGCAAGGACACGGCGAAGGTGTGTGCGTGAACGAGAAGGCGCGGGGCGGTCTGGTTCACCTGGGAGACGTCGCCGGAGAAGAAGCAGACACAGCAGCGCTCTGTGCTTGACGATGGCGAGGATTGGGGGCGCCCTAAGACAAACGGGAAGTGCCGTTAGGTTCGTATGAGCTTGAAGATCATCATCGTGTTCTCGGGGAGGAGAGGGGCGACCAGAATCTACCTGTGGGGCTCGTCGGAGAAAGAGGCAGACGGTGGCGACGGTGGTCGTCGTGGTTGTCGACGCTCTGGATCGCTCGGGGGCAAGCTGGTGCTACGGGGATGATCGCCAGGAGGTGGGGATCACGAGAGGATGGTCGAGGAGGCAAGGGGCGGTGAGGCTTCGTCTGAATTGCTCGGGGACGGTGGTCGGAACAGAGGAGCTCGAGGAGAAATTGGGGGCGGTCTGGGGCGTGCGAGCGCGAGGTGTCAGAGGGGAAATATAGAGGAGACACGGGCGTTTACGTCTGCGTGATCAACTCGAGTAACGGCGGTCGCGTTAAGGCGAATTGAATCCGCGGTTTGAAGGCAGCAACAGCAGCGAGGGAAAAGGCTCGGTCAGCGGCGGGTGAGAGAGAAGAACAGTGGTGTGGGGTCGTCTTGTCAGCGAGTGAGAGAGAGGGAGAAGATGGGGCCACCGGTCAGTCTCTGTCTGAGTAGGTTTCTGAGTAAGAAAAGAAACGCTTCGGGGGAGGGGAGAAGTCTGGGCTGGACTGGCTTAGTGGGCTGGGCCTTTGCACTATTTTTTTCTGTTTGCTTTATTTTTCCTTTTCTAATTCTTTTCTGTTTTGAATTTCAAACAATTATTCACACATTCAAACAACACTCAAATTAATTCAGACAAACACTCAACTTTACTTTGAATTTGGTTCTGTTTTTCAACATAATCCAAATCTCAAAACAAAATAATAATTTTATTCTTTTTAAGATCCATTCTTTAATTTAAATAAATGGATATTTTAGTTATTTAATAATATAGGGTTTGTTTTAATTAATATAATCTTCATTTAAAATCCAAACACTTTCAAATCTAAATCAGTAGGTTTATTTGGAAATAAAGAATATTTGGAAAATTTGTTTAAAACAAAATAACCTCTTATTTTAGGGTCCATTAGTAATTAAATAAAATGGGCCTTAGTTATTAAATCAAATAGAGTTTGATTCTATTAATAAAATCTTTATTTGAAACCTAAATATTTTCAAAACCAAATCAGTAGGTTTTATTTGGAAATATTAAATACTTGGAAACTTGTTTTTAAAACAAAATAACATTTTATTTTAGAGTCCATTATTAATTAAATAACATAGACTTTCATTATTAAATCAACTTGGGTTTGTTTTATTGAGAATATTTATTTTAAAATCTAAAATAAAGCCAAAACACTTTAGTAGGTTTTATCTGAGAATATAAAGTACTTGGAAAACTTTATTAAATTAAACAAATAAGTTTTTGATGGTTTATAAATGATAGAACCTTTATTAATAAAACTTGGATATTAAATCCTTATTAATTTATTTTAAATAAACCTTTGCTAATTTTATTTAGAATAAAATGTTTTTAATTCCAAAGCTTGGCCAAGGTTTAATTTGGCTTTATAAAATAATCTTTATTTAAATCCATCTTTTCTTTTGAATACCAAATCTTTTATTTTAAAAGATCCAAAATAGTAATTCCAAAACATTTTTAATTTCCTTTATTAAATGTTTATCTTTATGAATCCCTTTGGGATTTTATTTAATTCAAATGGGTTTGAAGTTCCAATTGAATTCAAAAAGTTTCTTCTGGCTCTGAAAGTCAAACAAAGTTTTATTTTATTCATTTATTTTCACATTACAAGATTTGGAAAATCTTGGGATGTGACACCAATTCGCCAGATTAGCCCCTCCCTAAGAAGCTCCCTCCCGTGAAGGATGCTTCTCCATGTAAAAGATGCCCGATTTGGACAAGCAGCCTCCAAAAAATTACCATCTTTAAAATGCCTCGCCTTCAACACTCTAGCACAAAGGGAATCAGGCCTTGTAAGGAGTCGCCAAGCTTGCTTGGCTAGCAAGGCTTGGTTAAAATCCTCATAGTCTCGAAAACCCATGCCACCCGAGCCTTTTGACGTGCACATCCTTGCCCAACTTATCTAGTGAACTTTCCTCTTATCGATACCATCGCCCCACCAAAAACGAGTAGAGATTGATGTTAGTTCCTGGCACTGTCCCTTGTTCAGCCAAAATTTTCTTATTTCATTGGCTGCCACCTGAAATGTTACTATACGTAAATGAACTCCAAAAATCTGGAGAAGTTTAACGGCTGCCAAACAACTAGTACACGCAATTACACCAATAATATACACCTCGGAAAGCAGATCTTGCTTACCAGTGGCCAGTTACACAACTTTCCCCTTCTTACTTTTGAAACAATTAACAACACGCTATGGACAAAAAAGAATGTAGGCCATTGACCTGTATACATATATTATGCACACCTAACAAGAAGCGAAACCAGGTTCTCATCCGCAAAGATCCGACGGAACAATTCACACTTCTTTCCCACGTCCTCAACAAAGGATAGACCGGATGTCGACCACCGATTGTGGTGGATCCAGGTCCTTGTCCTGAAGAGCATTGCCTAGCAGCTTTTGCATCTCTGATGCGAAGACGTCATCCAGGATCTGCACAACATAGCTCCTCAGGGTTAGAGGATTTATGTATTTGTTTCATCATTCAAAAATGGTGGCTACTAGCTTCTTGTTGTCAAGATGTTGCACTGTGGCCTATTATTTCATATGGAACTTGTCGTCATTTGAAAAAACAAACACTGAAAATATGATTACCAGGTTCTATATGAACTGATGCAAATTTTATAAGCAATGTAGATATATCTTACTAAATCTCGATGCATGCTATCGCACTTTGCTATAATTTTATTTATTTTAGTAATGATAGAGCTACTTTCTTGTTACAAGATAAATCTTGGTTTCGAGTGTGGTCTTACCCCTAAAGCGTAACCGGATCCACGGTACCAAATCCTGTTCTCCTTTCTGCTCTCAAGAAATCTCAACACAATCTGCGAAAATCAAGTTGACGTGTAAGCACAATTTGCTCGCAGTATTAAGAGCCAGAGTTTCTTTCTCATATTTACCTGGCCCAACCTATCCCAAAAACCTCGGCAAATAGCAACAAATATTCTGCTGGAAAAGACCTCATGGAGGTTGTGCATGGAGTCAGAGAGCTGAGCACGGAGAGCCTGCATCCTTTCACGCATCTCACTTTCACCTTCAGTCTCTTTTGTTTCTTCAAGAATTCGTTTTAGCCTTGTTGCACGGTTAGCTTGAGTCTGAAATCAACAATGAAAAAATTATGACCTCTATCCATATGTGACCTTCGTGATGACCCTAAGAAGATTGTTCCAGATTGAGGAACATTGGTATTAGAATGTGCCAAAATAATTCTTACATCAGTAACAATCTTCTCCACTATTGCTTGCAGGTATTTTTTGTACTTCTTCCTCAGCATGACGGTGACGGAGTTCATTTGCTCTCCGAAAACCGTGGTCCCGTTTGCTATGGTTAGATATGCTCCCCACGATTTGAGAATATCCTCAATTCGGCAGTGTAACACATCTAGCATTCTTTTAACTGTATTCATGAATGTTCCTAACTGTGATGAAGAACAATCAACTGGTCATTAGTGAGCTGTGGCCCCATTAACTTAACTGAACAAACTGTGTGAAATGATGGAAGCATAAATACCTGATTTGGCACAGCATATGGAGCTATTGATTGTCTTCTTGTCAGTCTTTGTACATGCTTCTCAAGAATTTTTGGTATGCCATCTCTCAAAGGCATTAGAGCCTCCATATATTGCTTCTCCAATGCCTTCATAACTTCTCTTTCAACATCAGCAATAGCCTGAATCAGAAAAGGCATATCAACGAATTGCATGATAAACAGGGAGCTGATTCATGGAGTGCAAGTGTGTGTACGTACACTCTCCAAACTCATCAGATATTGAGGCCATCTGTTGATAACCACTCCATACTCATTTATGCTTTCTTTTATTTGCTCATATATTTGCTCGACAAATGGTGAAGTTATTGATGCTGCAGGGTATGATAACTGCAAAGAGAGGTGATGTGTTAAGCAAGGAAGTCCAACTGCTAAGGTCAACCAAGTGATCTATGTTTATGTAGTATCTTTTTTTATTACCTTCTCAGCTTTGCAATAATCAAGCAAGTGCAACCGGGTATCTTCAACCCACACCATGATGTAATCATGAAACAACTCTCTCGAAAGTACACCCCCGTGAACAGGTCTACAATTGTATAAATGGAACAAAATGAATCAGCTGAAAAGAATGTGCATTTTGGGCCATGGAGACACACATATATCAATTGGAGAAAACAGTAACTGTATATCGACTGTGTCTAACCTCAGTTGCCAGGAGTCAAGATCTCTCTCAAAATCAGCAGTTGCAATGAGCAATTCAGCAACATGTTGTAGCGGTCTTGATGGGGGACTTGCAGAAAGAAAACCCTTCAATCGTTTGCAGAGTTCTGTACTATAGAGGGATGCTGCTATGTTCGGAAGATCTATTGAACTGAAGGATGAAAATGTGAGGAAAGTTCAGAGTAGTATCTAAACATAAGAAAATCCTTTTACTAAAGCAAGCGTATATTTGTTACCTCGGAAGTATATTCTGACTGTGAATCTTGATGTCTGCTTGAATTTCAAGACTTATGTTAATGCATAGTGTCTTCATTTTACGATATGCAGAAGAAATAGTCATTGGGTCAGTGAGAAGGCTGTCATTATTGCTTGACATGAATTCATCTGTCTCAATCATATGCCTCCTGCACCTCTTTGCAGCAGCAGTCTGTAAAAGGGGGATTTATCCGTTTACTCGCTATAAATAAATACATAAAAGCATATACTCCCTCCGTCCAAAAATAAGTGACTTGCATTTGTCTAGATTCGCATGTATCTAGACGCATTTTAGTGTATAGATACATGCGAATCTAGACAAACCCAAGTCACTTATTTCTGGACATAGGGAGTACTAACTATGCAAGTTACACCATAAATAAATCAACAAAAAGTGTACTATAATGTCTATACCCTAAATTCATGCTAATTTAGATGCAAGTTGCTCCTTGACTCCATTAATAAGGTTTTTTTAAGAGTAAGTTGCACCGCGTGAACCAATAGACCATGTACATGACTGCAGATGCATGATCCACAACAAGGTCAGCGATGATAATAAATATGTAAGGTTTCCAAATTGAACTAACAAAACATTGTAAAACAAGTTCCCTATATAGTTGGATGAAATAGTGGTAAACTTCATTAACTCGTACAGTGTTCGAACAATCATAGTAGAACAAGTTCCTTAGAACATATTATAGTTGGATGACAAAGACAAAGATACGATCTACTAAAATCGTAAATATAAATCTTCGTTAAACATACTGTGGGCTTTGTTGCTCTGAGCACATATATAAACTATACGGATGCAAAATGCTTAAAGTATTCATTTAGGATTCTGACCTGCAAATAGCTCCTAAGTATTATAGTTGGATGAAATAGCGGTAAACTTCATTAACTCGTACAGTGTTCGAACAATCATAGCAAAACAAGTTCCTTAGAACATATTATAGTTGGGATGACAAGGACAAAGATATGATTTACTAAAATCGTAAATATAAATCTTCGTTAAACATACAGTGGGCTTTGTTGCTCTGAGCAAATATATAAACTATACGAATGCAAAATGCTTAAAGTATCCATTTAGGATTCTGACCTGCAAATAGCTCCTAAGTATGCTTTGTGCTTCATTCGAGAGTATATCATGCAGTACACTAAAAATCTGAACCGCAGGGGCCAAAGCTGGCGCAGCACATTCTGATATGGGGCCAAATAGCTCTAATAAGCCAGTAGTAGAGTGCTCGTCCAGTGATTTATAATTTTCGAACACAATCGCAAGAAGAACGTTGATCCTATCTTCACAGTCGAGCAGTAAACTTCTCTGTAAAAACGTAAGAAACAATTAAGGCTATTGATTCCGTAAAATGCTATCTGATCTCTGCCATACTTCTGTTTACTTGCTGGCATAAGTGAGGACAAGAGAGGATCACTGGGTGGCTACACCTTTTCCACACCTTCCTTTAAAAAAACAATGGGGGGTGCATTAACCTATAATTTAGTACATATTGTGTCTATGGGGACAGTTTAAAATTCTTAAATTTATATATATATGATGTGCATGGTTGGCCATTTTAAAGCTAACCAACTACCTTCCTCATGAAGAAAGAATTGGGGGTGCTAGTACCCTAGAATTTAGTATACATTGTGTCCAATAGGACATTTAGTACACATTGTTTCCATTAGCCATGAATTATTGACCTGTGTATTCAGTGTCATCTGGAAGTATATGGATGGAACCTTTTTAATGTAAAGATTACCTCTTGTCTCGTTAGAGTTCTATCGTTTCGTGCTTTCATGACAGGGAGAAGCAGTTCATATACAAGTTCCAAGCAATCCTTTGTTGGCGTTGCCACATTCATAATGTAAGACAGGTACCTGCACAATGCCATAAATAACAAGTCATGTTTTGCTATATTCAATAGCCACCATTGGATGTACACAACCAAATAATATATTACCTCAATTTTCTATATGCGTCTGATACCCCATAGTAGTCAGAAAATTCATCCAACAGCCATTTCCATGGACCACTTATGTGCAACATTTTGCTGTTGAAATTTTGAGCTCTCATCGCTGCTTCCAGAACCATGTCATATATAATCGTATCCACAGCTAGACCACCTTGTAGCATCTATTTTTACAATACCATGTAAGGTTAAGATGGATGCTGGATTGTTGCACATTCATCATTGTACGAGTATGAAAAGAGAAGAGCAAACCTTTGCAGATCCATCACTGTCGGAAGACATGGACATGTTCATACAAAGCTGAACTTTGCCCACACATTCTTGATCGTCAAGGTACAGAGGCCACCATCTAGTGATTTCATCCTGCTGTTTCCAAATTTGTGCAATTGAGAAATGCATTTTAGCTACTTTTCACTACAGCCATGAACCAATTGCATCAATGAGGTTGAGCACTAGGAGGTACATACATGGGTATCAGTGAATGACGATACTTGAAATTCTGCACGGCCAATGACAGCCCTATTGTTGTCTTGTACTTCAACAAGAATAGTGTCCCCCTGGTTCTCTAGATAACTGAATCATAAGTTTTAACTGTTAATAGATGGTTCAAGAACATATCTGAGCGAATATTTTAATTCCATTAACATAATCATAGATAGGCTAGAACTTACAAGAGTTGAGATTCACCAGTCCCTGGCTTTAAATATTGCAGAGAAATGGAATCTCTTTGTTGACCTTTGCAGGAGCTTTTCAATTCTAGTGTACATGTGAACATTTCTGCAAGTATGACGTTGTGTTACCAACTGCAGAAATAAACTCTGGCAAGTATGGACCATAGGAATAATTGTGTCCGTCTAACCTTCAGGCAAAGATGTAGCTGATGTGGATGTCAGCATAGTAACCTGGCTCTTCAGAATTTTAGAAATCTGTCTGACATACTCGCTACCGGCTTGCATGTAGAGGTTTCTAAATGATGATGTTGCGCGGAGCTTTGGTCTTTGCGATACAACACGTATCTTTTTTACTGTTGGCAAACGATCAGAATATGAGAGAGCAAACCACCAATTTTTTTTTAAAGCACACCTAACTAACCTATAAAGTTGCATTATGCCATGAGTTGATTGTTATCTTTAAATTTCCAAAAATAATTTGGTCAATGAATTATTTTCACTGAAACTAAAAGTGAAGGAGTAATGAAGATAAAGGATGTCCAGTGGTTGCTGATTCATACCTTCGACCTCAATCTGTTTAACAACTTTCCTTGCCTTCATGCTACAAGTTTCATCCTTATCATAGGCTTGTTTCCCATCATCTTGATTCTTGTACTTTGGATGAAGCAAGAATTTCTGTATTCTATTCATCATAAAGAACTCATAAGTTGTGTGCTCAAAGGAAAATTATGGTCAAGTAACAAAAGCTAGACTACCCACAAAATTAATTCATGCATGAGTGGTTGCATACCCAAAGGCGCTTCGCAATACCATGCACTCGTCGCGAAGGAATTCTGGAGCCTCCATGCAATTTTTTGCCCATGCATTCAGGCAAAGTCGAAAGCACGCATCATATGCAACAAATGATTGCCATGCATTTTGTACGCTGCCAAGTAAAAGAGCGGCCCGTAAGAATAGGAAACCAATAAGAACTTCTACAGATTGGGTAGCAAGTAAATCAAAACGCACTTAGTTGTGAAGCTTGGTATTTGAGCTAGTAGATTGTTCTCAATGTACGGCATCTGAACACCATCCTCCTGAACGTTTGATCTGAATTGCAATTCCTTATCAGGGAAAAGAACAAGGACGAGTAAACTAGTCTCCAGATGTAAATTATGATGTCAGACTGAAACCTCGTAGGAAGCTCATGAACATCTTGAGCCAGTATATCTGCCACTGATGAGATCACAGTCCTCTCAAAGCCTACTTTGGCGTCTGCAGTTCGCACATCAGGTAATTGTCTTAATCATCTCTGCCAGGCAAAATGAAATACGAACAAGTCATGTTTGAAATAAGAAGCGACCGCTGCTAGCTCTCACCAACTGCGTCGAAAATGCGATGCTCCTCCCCATCTTGTGCAATTGGGGGAGCACTGGGTGGCCCGAACTCCTGAAATCTGCGCTCATCGACATATTGTTCCTGGATTAAACATAGACAGTTAAAGTTGGTTCTTACTTTTGCCAGCAACAACTGCTCATCTACGCAAACGTCCAATTATGAAGAATGTATAAGCATGGAAATGTTGACCAACAGAATCCAGTTACCGCCTAATTTCCAGTGCACAAGATCCAGCGGGAAGCTAGAGAAGCATATCCTTACATGCGAGCTGTAGTCCAGGGGAGGATCCTGAGCACGGGGGCATTTCCCGGCAAACGCGGCCGCGGCCCGCACCTCGACCCGGAGGTTCTCCTTGGAGTGGCCCCGCACCAGCCCACCACCGCCCATCCGGCTCAGCTGCGACGTGACCTCGTCGTCGACACCGCTGCCGTACAGGTCTCTCGCCCTCCGGAACAGGCTGGAGTCGCTGGAGCAGACCCCGTCCTCCTCGGAGAAGTTGCCGTAGCCGCAGTCCTCGGTGAGCCCCCACGACGCGATGCTCTCCTCCTCGTCGTCCTCGGAGTCCGCGGGCAGGAGCACGGAGTGACGGCTGAGGAGGCCCGAGTGGCGCGTGGCGGTCGTCCGCACCGGCGGCGGCAGGCTCTTGGGGGAGAAGAGGCCGACGCACGGCCGGTTGTACAGCGCGGGGCTCCTCGGCGCCGCCGCCGAGATCTGCCCTAGCGGCGGCCGCTCCGCCAGCGGAGACCTCGCCGCGGCGGCGGGGGGAGCGTCCGTGCCCTGCTTGATCCAGCTGATCGCCGACTCGTCGAGGCCCTCCGTGAACATCATCGTCGCCGTGACGCGCGCGCGCGAGGAGAGGGGATTGGACGCGGTCTCGCTGCGGATTGGGGAATTTCAGGCTGCAAATTATTTGCTGGAGTTTGGGGATTTGGGGGGGATTGCGAAGAGAGGAGGGCGTGTGGAAGGTAGTAGAAGAAGAATCGAGGAGGAGGAGGAGGAGGAGGAGGTAGTGGGGGAAGTGGGGGGTTTGTAACGGCTAGTTTGAATGGATCTGCGTACGCCGAGCTAGCAGACGGCACGCTCTGAATATGGCCCTCTTGTCTGTCTGGATTGGACTTCGAGTGGACCCTAGTCCAGCTGTAACCAGGGGAAGAAAATAGATGAGACCCGTTCCTGGTGCTTGTGGCTGAGTTGTGAATTTGTGCAAATAATAATCGTACAAATATACTCAGTACAAAATATTGACTAAGCCACTCTATTACCGAACAAAGAGGTCGATGGTGATCAAGAAGGTAACAGGTTGTTCCCCTCCCTCTCCTCCTCCGTGCAAAGGAAGCTAGGGTTTCATCACCTCCCGTCGGCATAGATCAGCCTCACTTTCGTGGTCCTCGGGCCATGGAGAAGGGGTGGATCTAGGCCCCAGTCAGCGTGAGGGATCCTTCTTCCTATTTGTAGGGTTCAAGTTTGGTGGGACGATGCTGAGGGTGGTGGTGGAGGCGTTGCTTCCAATAATGTCTCCCTGGCTTCAGCCCCATCTCAATGGCGATGTTGAGGAGCTTGTGGGAGTGGTGTGGTCCTCGAGGACTTCTTCTGTCCATGGGATCTTCGGATCGTCAAGGAGCTTCATCGACATTTCATCTTTCTTCTTCGTTTTCGGGTCGGATGTGGTCTTTTTGACCTGTTCGACGACTTCCCTTCTGCAACCAACAATGTCAAGCCGTCTCAGGGAGTAGCGGCAGCGGCGACGCGCTGTCGACATGGTCTGGAGGTTGAAGATGGAGTGTTTCACAAGGATTTTGATGTAATTTTTATTTTTGTTGAGCTACTTTATATTGTCAAGGTGGAGGCGTTGCTTCCAATAATGTCTCCCTAGCTTCAGCCCCATCTCAACGGGTCTCTGTGGTCTGCTGGCGGTGATCTGCGACGCGGCGGGCGCCATGGGCGCGGTGGCAGGCGGCCACGTGCTTGACCGCGTAGCCTAGTTGGGCTTAGCAGGGCTCAATCTGGGCCGACGAGCCTGAGCGGACGACACGCAGGAAAGGGAGGTTTCTTCGGTGAGGCGAGGATGGTGGCGGGCATATGCTGGACGTTGCGGCCTTGCTGGCCGTTGCTCCGACGGCGGCGGGTCGGCCGCGGGTCCAGATCGGCTTGTTCTGCGGCATGGCATCGGTGTTGTGGCAGAGTGGAGGATGCGGTGGTTGGATCTTTTGTCCCGTTCGCGGTGGCGGCTGCCCGGGTTCGCTCTGGTTGCTTTGGCGACTATCTCGCGGGCAACAGTGATGATCCGGACTACGGCTTTTGTCGCGGCGACGGGGAGCCTAGGCGTGGCGGCGTGCGGGATGTTGGGTTTGGCTACTCCTTTTCGAGGCTTCGATGACGGGCGCAGTGACATGGTTTGGTGTGGTGGTTCGGCCGGTCCTTGCGAGGCGGGCGCATGGTTTGCGACTCATTGCTAGGCGAAAGCCTTGTCCTGGCCACTGGCTAGGACCGACGATGGCGACGCCTTTGGGCGCCGTGTGCTTCTTGAAGTCGTCGTCGAAGCGGTGTGCTCGCTCCTCCGCCAGGGTTCTCCAGAGGAAACCCTTGATCCCTTGCGGGTTCAGGCGAGTGCGGCGCTCTTGCGTCGTTTTGCCTCTTGCGGCCTTGCTTTGGACGTCCCGCCAACCGAAGGGACCTGTGGAGTGTGTTGGTGGTTGGCGTTGGCGTTTTCGTCTTCGGCTTGAAGGAGCGCGGCCTCGGGGTCGGCGTGGATGTCGGAGCGGCTGCTCCGTTCTTTGCCTCCACCTTGTTGCGTTGAGGTGTCTATATTTAGGTGTTGACCTTGTTCGCTTGGCTATCTTGGTCATCGATCTGTGTGGAGCGTGGCCTTGGGACTGGCGTGTTGTGTCGAGTTGTATCGGTTTTTGGCCAGTTTTCCTCATAAACTGTCTTTTTCTCTTCTGCTATATCAATGAAAAGGCAACTCTTTTGCCTCGTTTAAAAGAAACTATAGTATCTACATACTATGGCCCCGTTTGGCATCAAAGTATTTTTAAAATATTAAGGGAATACTTTGTTTTCTGAGATAACTAAAGTATTGAATATTTTGAGGTGTTTGGATTCACAAATAATATGGTCTTAAAACTAAAGTATTCTCTAAAACTATGGTTTTTTTTAGTATTTGAGAAAGAAGTCAGACCCTCTTTTTTCTAAAACTGAGAAAAGAGGAAAACCGGAGTATTGCTTTGCTAGGAACTAAAATACCATGGTATTGATATAATTTAGGCCTAGTTTGGCAACAAAGTTTTTCTAAAACTAAAGTATATCAATACCATAGTATTTTAGTGCCAAGGAAAGCAATACTTCAGTTTTTCCCTTTTCTCAGTTTAGAAAAAAGAGGGTCTAACCTCTTTCTCAAATACTTCAAAAAACCGAATACTTCAGTTTTAAAACCATACTATTTGTTGGATCTAAACACCTCAAAGTATTTAATACTTCAGTTTTTTTAGAAACCAAAGTATTTTCTCAATACTTTAAAAATACTTTAGGTGCCAAACAAGGCCTTAGTTTTAGAAAAACTTTGTTGCTCGGTTTGGAAGCAATGTTTAATATAAACTTTTTTTTTTTTTTTGACAATACTGTATTGCGAATGTTTTATACAAACTTCAGTATTGCAATACTGTGGTTTTCTCTATCCTGGGCACCGAATACTGTAGTTTTGTTGCGTTTCTCAGTTTTTGGAAAAGACGTCCCGGCCTCTTTCTTAGAAACAGCAAATATACCGTAGTATTGCAGATACTATAGTTTAGAAAACTACAGTTTCAGCTAGAGACAAACACCTCAAAGTATTTCAAACCATAGTTTTTCTATAAACTGTGGTATCCTAGAAATACTTCGAAAATATGTTGGTGCCAAACGCACCCTAAAATACTTTGTTGCTGGCTCTAGCCTCTTTTTTAAATACTTAAAAGAGACAGTTTTAGAACCACATTATTTGCTGGATCTAAACACCTCACAATATTTAATACTTCAGAAACCGAAGTATTTCCTGAATACTTCAAAAATACTTAGATGCCAAACGGGCCTTAGTTTTTGTTTGAAGTGACGAATTCAGCGCTCAAAGTAGTCTAGCTATTCAACTCTTTTCTGGAGACATTGCTTGCTTATTGCAATTCAGAATATTATTAATCCTATCCTAGTCAAACACCTTTTTTACTGCTCGATTTACCTCTGAGAATATCAAAGATGTGTACTCTTCTCAAAAGACACTCGACTCTTTTTCTAGAGAAAGTTGCAACTACAATTTATTTTGGAGACCAGGTACAGTAACATTTTATAATATCACGTAAGATCATTTGAAAGAGATGAGACAACAAAACATTTCCGCACTGAAGAAGAACCAAGAAAAATAGTACTCGCTCCGTCCAGAAGTAAACGACTTGTATTTATCTAGATTCTAGATACATATGAATCTAGACAAAATTCAAGTCACTTATTTTATTTCTGGACAGATGGAGTATGAATGACCGGTTTGTGATAGCACATTCAGTGTGTTACATCAATCTATCTTTGCATGCGTTCGTGCTTAGATGGAGCACATTCAGTGTACGCACACGGTGATCACAAATATCTCTGGTTATCACAAATATTTCCTTGCATGTGTTCGTGCTTAGATGGAGCACATTCACACACTGAATATGCTTCATCTAAACACGAACAGTCTGCTATATCAATCTATCTTTTTCTGCAGTTTATCTATAGTCATATATAACTATCTACACACCTTTTGAAAATAATAATGCCACAATTCTTCCAACGCCTACCCTGAATTTCTCTGCAGACTCTCACATCCTCTCCTGTGAGAAACCAGGAACAGACAGGTGACAATTCTTCTGAAGGTGCAGCAGCACATCCTTGGCTTCCACAACCGAAGATTTCCTGTGCTTTGCGAGCCTGCACGCAAACGCTATCGCCGAGTTAATGAAGTCATCGGCAATCTCTAGAATCAGATCCTCCACCTCTGGATCAACCTCGCAGAGCGGATCCACCTGCGCAACCAAATCCTGTACCTTTCTCTTCCCAAGAAGCTGGCTGCCATTTCCCCCCGGTGGTCCTCTATGGAGCGGCATATTCGCACCGGCCACGGTTCCGCCTGGCGAAGGTGTCACCGGTGGCTGCGAGGCGGATGCTGGCGCCCTTGGAGACGATTGTTGTTGCTGCTGCTGCTGGTTCAGATGTTGGGCATTGAGGTGGGGAAGCCGTTGCAGCGCTTGAGCAATCTGCTGTCGATTAAGTCCCCTCTGCTGAAGTTGCTGTATCAGTTGCATCATCTGTTGTCGCTGAAGTTGATGCTGAGAAAGAGGCAAGGCCATCGACGACTGCATCTGCTGCGTGGGCGACATCTGCACCATATGTCCATTCTGTGATGATCCTGCAGGTAGTTGCTGTGGCCTCACTTGCTGGGCAAAACGTTGCTGAATTTGAGCGCCATACGGGTTAGTCCTCATCTGGTTCATACCGGGAGTACCCATGACTCCACCACCTCCCATGGTCTGTGCAGTGGCGGCACTGAATTGTGTGCCTTGTACTACGCCCCTCTGCCTCGGCTGCGTCATCGACGGCTGGAGCTGGAGCCCGTACTGCGCCGCGTTGCCCTGCCCTTGCAGCGCCCTCTGCTGCCCCTGCCCAAGCATGGCCGCGCGCGGCGCCAGCTGCTGCCCCAACTGCGCTCCGCCGCCAGGAAAACCCATCTGCGCGCCGTATACCGTGCCCGATGCAGGGTACCGAGAAGGCTGACCGACGGCGGGGGCGCGGGAGGCCGGGCCCGAGCGCTGGATCGCGCCGAAGCCTCCGGTGCCTTCCGCCGCTTGAGCCGGAGAAGGCGCCTGCAACCGCGGCTGGAGGTCCATGGATCTGCCTCCTGCGGCAGCCGACGCCGGGTCGGATACAGCAGGGGAGAGGGGGATTTGGGGGGAGAATTGGCGGTTGGGGTTCTGCTGGTGCTGGTTGAGGACAGCGGCGGCAAACTGGTCGTGCTGCTGCGATGCGGTGGCGCCTGCAGATGGCGGATCGGCCATGGCGGGCGGGCGGGCTGTAGGGTTTCGGTGGCGGCGATCGGAGACGACGCGGGGTGGACGGGTTTGCGTGCCGCGACGGGTCGTCTGGGATCCTGTGTTCCTTTTGACCACCGGATCAATGTAAAATCACGCGGAGATAGGTATATACGGAGATAGCCGAGATAGGTATACTAAGAGCATCTCCACTGGCCGATGGACATGGGTCACTCCGTTTTCAAGATTTAGTTTTGTTCGGATTTAGGCCAAATTTAATATAACTTTTCAGGCCATTTTTAGCATTTTAAAAATGTCTTAGGAACGCCGGACGAAACGAATTCGGCGAAAAAAAAGCAGACGGCGAGTGAACCCGTCCAGTTAGCGACAGAAGCCGAGTCGTCGTCATTCTTCCGTCTCGGAACCCTGCGGAGGACCGCCAGACATTAACTGTGCGTCGCTCCACGCGTCACCGTACCGCGCCAACCTCGCCTCCTCGGCTCCCGCGACGGACCGTCGGGCAATAACTTCCTGTCGTTCCTCTTTTCCTGCCCTCGTCACCCGCCTCGGCCTATAAAAGCCGTACCCCTCGCTGAAACTCTTCACACTCTCTAATAGATCCCCATCTCTCCCAACTCCGGCGAACTCACCACACTCCTACCACTTCCCCATTGTAGCACCCCGATAAACCACTACTAGAAAATCGCTCGGTTGTTACTACTTTGTGCATCATCTTGACATCATTATGCATGCCTTATCATAAAAGTATTTTACAAAAAAAAACCTATCTTGTTTTCTATATCAATCCTCTTCTCTATTTCAAAATACAATCTCTCGGTCTCTTTCAAATATTTTTGTTTTGTCTAAACTTATGAACAAAAGTCTATAAAATCATATAGAACTTTAAATATAAAATTATTTTGTCGGGGAGGCAGCCGACCAGGAAAAAAGGCCCAGCCAGCTACCTACGACCCCGACCCAGCCCAAAAACCCAGCCTAGCTTGAAACCCTAACAACCCTAACCCTAAACTGCTACCCCTCCCCTAGTCCCTCACCTGCCGCCGCCACCCAGGAGCACCACGCCACGCACGCGCCTGCCCAATCGAACCGCGCACCCCACTGCCCGCCCGTCTGGCCCCACATGCCCCACACTCCCTGCGGGCTCGACCCCCTCGCGTCTCCTTCCTCGCGTGATCGCTCCCCCCAGCATCGCTCCCTTCCTTCCCCAGCATCCGCCGCCGCCATCCCCATCGCCACCAACACCAGTCCCCGAGAGCCTCTCGTCGTCATGCGTCCTTCCCCTCTGTTGGCAACCTCTCTGCTTCGCTGCTCCGCCGCAGGACCTCGCCGGGCGCGCGCTTCCTCTCCAGCCGCCCTGTAGCGCCTCAGCGCGCCTCGCCGCCCGGAGTTTTGCGCCGACCCGAGCACCGCCTCTGCACCCAGCGATGGTCGTGCCCCTGCGAGGCCGTCGCGTCGCCGTCCTGTCCCCGTCCTCCGCCGTGGTTCCTCGTCTGCCTCCGCCCTGCTTCGTCGACCCCGCCTCACTGCTTCCACGAGCGTGCGCCCTCGCTTGCAGGAGCTCGCCGTCCCCATCTCCGGTCGTCCTCGCTCTCCGGCGCGACCGCCCGTGCACCTCTCTCGCCGCCCTCTGCAAGGTCACCTCGGCGCCACACACTCCCGCACCCGCATCGCCTGTCCCCGTCAGCCTCCAGTCGCGCGCCTTCCTCCTGCTTAAGCACGTCCCCGTCCCCGTGCCGTCGACGTGACCCTGCGTCGCCTCTGTCAAGTACCGCGCATCCTCTACGAGCTCCTGTGAACATTCGTGTATGGGCATGCTAGTGAGTTGTGCGATTAATCCGTTGCCGATGCTAACTCTTGTGCACGTGCGTGTACAAGTGAGTTTGTGTGCTTCAGAGATGACCAAAGCCTGCACCAATCCTTGTGTTGCTGCCTAGATGGAGCCAATACAAGATCAACACCGACCCGACCAAGTCTGATGAAACAACGGCACCGTACCCGAGTCCGATGACCGAGGCCGCGAGGGCATCTCCTTCATGGAACGTGAAGGCAATGCCGCTCGAGTTCTCCTTCCTGGACCCAATGGCCGAAACCGAACCCCGTTGAACCCTAACCAAGATCGCCGAACCCCGTGTGTGACCCTCTTTCCGAGACCTTATTTTTAAAAATGAAATATATATCTTGTTGCATATGAATTGAGCATCCTTGCATACCTATTGCGGGGTTGGGGGTATGTTGTCGACTCACCTAATATTAAATATGGAGACCATATGCGAGTGAATCTAGTCTAATATTGGTCTCATTTAAATTTGTGCATCGAATCGGTGATATAATTTTGCCTTGTCAAGATAACATTTAAATTGCGGGGTATCTAAATAACAGGAACCACCTAAATAATTGTCGGGACCCCATTTCCGCTTAATATTGCCTAAATGCATCAGATCTTTGCCATGTCATATATCATACATGCATCATGCTCGATCTTTTGCCGTAGTATTAAATAGTGCATCCGGTGTTTCTTCTAGTGCTTTGCTTCTTCACGGATTAGGCTGATGAGTTGATGCGAGTGTCGCCCCGATCTTCAGATGAACCTCCGGCAATGTTTTCAGGCAAGCATGCTCCCCCTTTCTACATATCTTATTTTTATAGTCTTTATTTCCTCCTGTTGATCTATTTCTATCTGTGTTGCGATGCTCTAGTTTTTGTACCCATGATATCCCTTATATTGCCTTGGACACATCCTATTACCTGTTGTTTGGTAGATAGTCGGCCTTGCGAGTCATAGTCGCTTGCTCAGGTGCTGTGTCGTGCCGTCGATCTTCCACAGTTGTTGGAGTAATGCCGCGTGTTTAATGTTGGAGATGATCATGGCTTTAATTACCATTTAATGACTAAAATTGAAGTAGGTAAATAATGCAGAGGCACATGTGGGAAATAGATGTTATTTGGTTTTTAACCGTCCACTTGTGTCCCGCAGGACCCCGAGTACTTGATACCTGTTCTTTGAATATTCGCACTATCCGCATGTGGGACCATGAATCCCCCTAGCCAGCACTTGAGTCATATATTATTTCTTGGGGCCACAAAGTAGTTTGGGGCTTTGTTACTATCCTGTACTTATGCCATGCTTTACTGCTTATTTACTATTGCGCGTGGAGTGCCTGTACTGTTTTGGAACCCCGTGCCACGTTTTCGCGGTATCAACAAGCCCAGTCACACTTTCGGGTTCCCAGTCGTTTACAGCCGTTGTCACAAACCTCTGGGTCCGTCTCGGAGCCGGCCAACTTCGTAGCGGGTAGCTTGGTGGGGCGGCCCCCTGAAATTTATATGAATCTTGCAATTTCTCTGTCGTGATGCCTCGTTGGGATTTTATTGGTTTTTCTCGAAGTTGATCGTGCGTGTGTTGCTATTTGTGCCCCCCTGCAGGGTAAAACTTTCTGAAAGCCGTGTCCGCGGTTATGGACGACTTGGAGCACGGTATTGTTGGAGATATGCCCTAGAGGCAATAATAAATATAGTTATTATTATATCTTTGTGTTTATGATAAATGTTTATATTCATGCTATAATAGTATTAACAAGGAAACATTAATACTTGTGTGAATTGTAAACTTAAATTGAAGTCCCTAGTATAGCCTCTATACTTCACTAGCTTGTTGGTTGATTAAATGATTGTGGTTTCCATATCATGAACATTGAGATGTTATCAACAACAAGATCATATCGTTAGGAGAATGATATGGTGGACATACTCCTATTGATAAGCGTAGCATAAAGATCAAAGTCATTTCAATAGTTCAAATTGCTATATGCTTTCTGATACATAGTAACCTAATTCCTTCGACCATGAGATCATGCATATCACCTTTACCGGATGGATGCTTTGATGACATCAAACACCACACCGTAACTGGGTGGCTATAAAGGTGGCATTAAGTGTTCGGAAAGTATTGGTTGAAACACATGGATCAAGAGTGGGATTTGTCCATCCACATGACGGATAGATATACTCTGGGCCCTCTCGGTGGAATGTCATCCAATTGGCTTGCAAGCATGTGACTTGGTCACAAGGGATCACATATCACGGGAACGAGAAAAGAGTACTTATCAGTAACGAGGTTGAACTAGGTATGCAGAGATACCGACGATCATAACCTCGGATAAGTAACATATCGTGAGACAAAGGGAAATTGGTATCGTATGTAAGTGGTTCATTCGATCGCAAAGTAATCGTAGAAATATGTGGGAGCCATATGAATTTCCAGATTCCTCTATTGGTTATTGTTCAGAGAAGTGTCTCGATCATGTCCGCATAATTCACGAACCGTAGGGAGACACACTTAAGGATTCGACGTTGTTTGAGTAGTTATGGTATTATGAGAAAGAGACCGAATGTTGTTCGGAGTCTCGGATAGGATCCGGGATATCACGAGGTGATCCGGAATGGTCCGGAGAATAAGATTCATATAAGGAAAGTCCCGTTTCGGAGTTCGGGAATGATTCCGGTGTTTTCATCGGGAATGTTCTAGAAGGTTCCGGATTGTCCGGCACTCCGGGGGGGGGAGGGTACATGAGTGTGTCATTGAATGATTGCATCATGTACTAAGTGTTCTTGCTGTTCCAAAAACATGAAAGTCAAATTGCCAGTTTGAAAGTCAAACGGCTAAAACAGGAAACTGTGGGAAACAGGAAACTGTGGGAAACAAGCAAGAGGAGTTGGAACCAACTTGGAGGAGGAGTCCCACTCCTCCAAGCCGGCGCCCAGCCCAAGGCCGACTTGGGGAGGGACTCCCCTCCCCTGGCCGCGCCTCCCCACCCATAAAAGGAGGGGCAGGGCTCCCCTCCTAGAACACACAAGTTCCTATCTTCTACCTCCGGTTTAGAGCCGTTTTGGTTTAGAGCTTCTAATTGCTTTAGCCAGCGGTTTAGAGCCTTCTAATTGGTTTAGAGCCTTCTAATTGGTTTAGAGCCTTCTAATTGGTGTGTCTAATTACTAGACCACTAATAGCCTCTCTCATAAGCTCCACCATACTCGCACCGGCTTAAGGCGAAGCCCTGCGGGATTTCCCCTCTACTTCCGGTACCACGCCTTTGTGCTGCCGGAATCGCGAGGAGAGTGCTACAACCTCCGCTGCCTGTTGGAACAAGGGAGAGGAAGGTCTTCGTCGAGTACCGAACGTGTGACCGACTGCGGGAGCGCTGCCGGAACGTGGCGCCGGAAGGATCGTCTACACGATCTTGAGATCGGAAAGAGTACGACTACATCACCCACGAGAATCCGCTCTCGTTAAACGCTTTGGAATCTTCGAGGGTAAGTTATTCCATCGACTCGTTGCTACAATCTAGTAGATAGATCTTGGCTTGTTTGTTTGTATGCGATAGAAATTTTTTGTTTTCCATGCTACGAACCCCTACAGTGGTATCAGAGCCGTGTCTATATGTAGATCTGTTGCACGAGTAGAACACAATGGTCATTGTGGGCATTGATGCTTTTATTGTAGATTGCTTTTTGTGTACTTTGCATCTTGCGGTATGTTGGGATGAAGCGGCCTGGGCTAACCTTACATGCCATCGTTCATGAGACTTGCTCCACGCTTGACATGCAACTTGTATTGCATAAGTGGCTTTGCGGGTGCCTGTTTCTCCTAGCATAGTTAAGATCCAATTTACAACGGGTAATCAACAATGCTAGTATCAATGTTGTGGTTCTTGTTCGTAAGTTAGAACGATACTTATCGAAAGCCCCAAACCACGTAAAATATGCAAAGAAAGTAGAAGCGTCTAACTTTGTTTTGCAGGGGTGTGCAGTGATGTGATATGGCCATGATTGTGATTATATTTGATGTATGCAATGTTCCTTATTGTAAGTTGGCAACCGGCAGGAGCCATATGGTTGTCTTTAATTTATGTTAAGACCCGCGTGTCTATTCAAAGTAGTTGTAATAGTTGAAGCCGGTGGACGACAACCATGGTGAAGCGTCATTGACCTTGATGCAATGCCGGTGATGATGGAGATCATGTTCGTGTTTGAAGATGGAGATCGGAAGCACAAAGAAGAAAGGCCATATCATATCACATATTATGAATTGCATGTGATGTTAATCCTTTATGCATCTTGTATTGCTTAGTAGACGACGGTAGCATTATAAGATGATCCCTCATGCACATGAATTTCAAATCATAAAGTGTTCGCCCTTAGTTAGCACCGTTGCTAAAGCTTGTTGTTTCGAAGCACCACGTGATGATCGGGTGTGTTAGATTCCGCAAGTGTATACAACGTAAGCAAGCCAGATTTGCTTATGCGGTGGCTAAGGTTTGATCTTGACGAGCCTAGCATGTACAGACATGGTCTCAGGAACACGGATTACCGAAAGGTAAAGCATGAATCATATAGTAGATATGATGAACATGATGATTGTTCGCCATTGAAACTATATCAACTCTCGTGATGATCGGTGTTGATGTAGTGGATTTGGTTCGTGTGATCACTAAAACAATGTGAGGGATGTTGTTTTGAGTGGGAGTTCACCTAGTTTAATTTCATTAATTAATCTGAACTCAATTTGTCATAAACTTAGTCTAAACTATTGCAAATATGTTGTAGATCAATGGCAGCCCCTACCATCAATTTTAATGCGTTCCTAGAGAAAGAAAAGTTGAAAAACAATGGAAGCAACTTTGCGGATTGGTTCCGCAATTTGAGGATTGTCCTCACAGCTGGTAATTTGACCTATGTGCTGGATGCACCGCTGGGTGACCCACCTGCAGCTGATGCTCCCGATGAAGTAAAGAATGTTTACCTCGCTCGGAAGAATCAGTACTCCATATTTCAGTGTGCTATCTTGTATGGTTTAGAATCGGAGCTTCAGAAAAGGTTTGAAGAGTCAGACCCATATGATATTGTCGAGGATCTCAAATTAATTTTTGAGACTCATGCGGCAATTGAAAGTTATGAAGCTTCTGAAAAGTTCTTTAACTGCAAGATGGAAGAGGGCAGCTCCGTCAGTGAGCATGTGCTTAAGATGTCTGGGCACGCAAACAAACTTCAAAGCTTGGGTATAGTGATTCCTAATGCTTTGGGGGTTTACCGCGTCCTCCAGTCATTGCCACCAAGTTACAGGAACTTTGTGATGAACTACAACATGCAGAACATGAACAAAGAGTTGCCAGAACTATTTGCTATGTTAAAATCTGCAGAAGTGGAGATCAAGAAAGAGCACCAAGTGTTGATGGTCAATAAGACCACCAAATTCAAGAAGGGCAAGTCTAAGCAAAAGGGACACTTCAAGAAGGGTGGTAAGAAAGTTACCACGCCGACGAAGAAAACCAAGGCTGGACCAAAGCCTGAAACTGAGTGCTTTTACTGCAAGGGAGTAGGTCACTGGAAGCGGAATTGCCCAAAGTACTTGGCGGATTTGAAGAACGGAAACATCAAGAAGAAAGGTATATCTGATATACATGTTATTGATGTGTATCTCACTAGTATTCGTAGTAGTGCCTGGGTATTTGATACTGGTTCGGTTGCTCATATTTGTAACTCGAAACAGGTGCTGCAGAATAAACGGAAGCTAGCGAAGAACGAGGTGACGATGCGCGTGGGAAACGGATCAAAGGTTGATGTGATCGCGGTCGGCACGCTACCTCTTCATCTACCATCGGGATTAGTTTTATACTTAAATAATTGTTATTTAGTGCCTGCGTTGAGCATGAACATTATATCGGGATCTTGTTTATTGCGAGACGGTTACTTGTTTAAATCTGAGAATAATGGTTGTTCTATTTATATGAGTAATATGTTTTATGCACATGCACCTTTGATAGATGGTCTATTCTTATTGAATCTCGATAGTGGAAATACACATATCAACAACATTGAGGCTAAACGTTTGAAATCAAGCGATAATTCGACCTATATGTGGCACTGTCGTCTTGGTCACATCGGAGTGAAACGTATGAAGAAACTCCATTCCGATGGACTTCTTGAATCACTTGATTTTGAATCACTTGAAAGATGCGAAGCATGTCTGATGGGTAAAATGACTAAGACTCCATTTTCTGGTATGATGGAGCGAGCTACGGACTTATTAGAAATCATACATACCGATGTGTGTGGTCCAATGAGTGTAGCATCGCGCGGTGGTTATCGTTATGTTCTTACCTTCACGGATGACTTGAGTAGATATGGGTATATCTATTTCATGAAACATAAGTCCGAAACTTTCGAGAAGTTTAAGGAGTTTCAAAGTGAGGTAGAGAATCAACGTAACAAGAAGATTAAATTTCTACGTTCTGATCGTGGAGGTGAATATCTAAGTTACGAGTTTGGCGAGCATTTAAAGAAGTGCGGAATACTTTCACAATTGACACCGCCGGGAACACCACAGCGTAATGGTGTGTCCGAACGTCGTAATCGAACTCTCTTAGATATGGTTCGTTCTATGATGTCACTTACAGATTTACCGCTATCATTTTGGGGTTATGCATTAGAAACAGCCGCATTCACTTTAAATAGGGCACCGTCTAAATCTGTTGAAACGACACCGTATGAATTATGGTTTGGGAAGAAACCTAAATTGTCGTTCCTTAAAGTTTGGGGATGCGAAGCCTATGTAAAGAAGTTACAGCCGGACAAGCTTGAACCCAAAGCGGAAAAATGCGTCTTCATAGGATACCCGAAGGAAACTATTGGGTATACCTTCTATCATAGATCCGAAGGCAAAACATTCGTTGCCAAGAATGGATCCTTTCTAGAGAATGAATTTCTCTCGAAAGAATTGACTGGAAGGAAAGTAGAACTCGACGAGGTTGTCGAACCTTCTCTCAAAATTGCGAGTAGCGCAGCACCGGAAGAAGTTCCTGTGGTGCCTGCACCAATAAGAGAGGAAGCTAATGATGGTGATCATGAAACTTCGGTTGAAGTTACTACAGAGCCTCGGAGGTCAACGAGAACTCGTACCACTCCAGATTGGTATGATTCCGTTATGAATGTCATGGTGGTGGACAACACCGATGACCCCGAGACATATGAGGAAGCGATGATGAGCCCAGATTCCAATAAATGGCAAGAAGCCATGAAATCCGAGATTGGATCCATGTACGAAAACCAAGTATGGACTTTGGTGGACTTACCGGATGGCCGGAAGGCTGTCGAGAACAAATGGATTTTCAAGAAGAAAACAGATGCTGATGGTAATGTTACTGTCTATAAAGCTCGACTTGTCGCAAAAGGGTTTCGACAAATTCAAGGAGTTGACTACGATGAGACTTTCTCACCGGTAGCGAAGCTAAAGTCTGTGAGGATTATGTTAGCAATCGCTGCATATTATGATTATGAGATATGGCAGATGGATGTCAAAACAGCATTCCTCAATGGAGACATTGATGAAGAGTTGTATATGATGCAACCCAAAGGTTTTGTCGATCCTAAAGATGCTAACAAGGTATGCAAGCTTCAACGGTCCATCTATGGATTGAAGCAAGCATCCCGAAGTTGGAATCAACGTTTTGATAAGGTAATCAAAAGTTTTGGTTTTATACAAACTTATGGAGAAGCTTATATTTACAAGAAAGTGAGTGGGAGCTCTGTAGCATTCTTAATACTGTATGTGGATGACATATTGTTGATTGGGAATGATGTAGACCTTCTTAATAGTGTCAAGGAATATTTGAATAATAGTTTTTCAATGAAGGATCTTGGCGAAGCAGCTTACATATTAGGCATAAAGATTTATAGAGATAGATCGAAACGCCAAATATCATTGTCACAGAGTACATATTTGGACAAAGTTCTAAAGAAGTTTGGAATGGAAGAAAGCAAGAAAGGGTTCTTGCCCATGTTGCCCAATACGACCTTGAGTAAAACTCAAAGTCCAACATCGGCAGAAGATAGAGAAAGGATGAGTAAGACTCCCTATGCCTCAGCCATAGGATCTCTAATGTATGCCATGCTATGTACTAGATCCGACATTGCATATGCTGTTAGTTTAACTAGCAGATATCAAAGTGATCCAGGAGTGGATCATTGGACAGCGGTCAAAAACATCCTTAAGTACTTGAGAAGAACTAAGGATATGGTTCTTTCTTATGGAGGTGATGAACAGCTCGTTGTTAATGGTTACACCGATGCTAGTTGGAACACCGATCCAGATGATTCTAAATCACAATCCGGATACGTATTTATTTTGAATGGTGCAGCAGTTAGCTGGAGGAGTGCAAAGCAAAGCGTTGTGGCGAGATCTTCAACTGAATCGGAATACATGGCTGCTTCGGAGGCTTCACAAGAAGCGATATGGATGAAAGAGTTCATTACAGAGCTGGGTGTGGTTCCAAGTGCGCTGGACCCAATGTCTATCTACTATGATAACATGGGCGCCATAGCCAATGCGCAAGAACCAAGGTCACACAAGAAGCTGAAACATATCAAGCTGCGTTTTCACGCTATTCAAGAACATATCCAGGATGGGGATATAAAGATTTGCAAAGTACACACAGATCTGAATGTGGCGGATCCGTTGACTAAACCTCTCCCGAGGGCAAAACATGACCAACACCAAACTGCCGTGGGTGTTCGGTATATTACCATGTAATCTAGATTAGATGACTCTAGTGCAAGTGGGAGACTGTTGGAGATATGCCCTAGAGGCAATAATAAATATAGTTATTATTATATCTTTGTGTTTATGATAAATGTTTATATTCATGCTATAATAGTATTAACAAGGAAACATTAATACTTGTGTGAATTGTAAACTTAAATTGAAGTCCCTAGTATAGCCTCTATACTTCACTAGCTTGTTGGTTGATTAAATGATTGTGGTTTCCATATCATGAACATTGAGATGTTATCAACAACAAGATCATATCGTTAGGAGAATGATATGGTGGACATACTCCTATTGATAAGCGTAGCATAAAGATCAAAGTCATTTCAATAGTTCAAATTGCTATATGCTTTCTGATACATAGTAACCTAATTCCTTCGACCATGAGATCATGCATATCACCTTTACTGGATGGATGCTTTGATGACATCAAACACCACACCGTAACTGGGTGGCTATAAAGGTGGCATTAAGTGTTCGGAAAGTATTGGTTGAAACACATGGATCAAGAGTGGGATTTGTCCATCCACATGACGGATAGATATACTCTGGGCCCTCTCGGTGGAATGTCATCCAATTGGCTTGCAAGCATGTGACTTGGTCACAAGGGATCACATATCACGGGAACGAGAAAAGAGTACTTATCAGTAACAAGGTTGAACTAGGTATGCAGAGATACCGACGATCATAACCTCGGATAAGTAACATATCGTGAGACAAAGGGAAATTGGTATCGTATGTAAGTGGTTCATTCGATCGCAAATAATCGTAGAAATATGTGGGAGCCATATGAATTTCCAGATTCCTCTATTGGTTATTGTTCAGAGAAGTGTCTCGATCATGTCCGCATAATTCACGAACCGTAGGGAGACACACTTAAGGATTCGACGTTGTTTGAGTAGTTATGGTATTATGAGAAAGAGACCGAATGTTGTTCGGAGTCTCGGATGGGATCCGGGATATCACGAGGTGATCCGGAATGGTCCAGAGAATAAGATTCATATAAGGAAAGTCCCGTTTCGGAGTTCGGGAATGATTCCGGTGTTTTCATCGGGAATGTTCTAGAAGGTTCCGGATTGTCCGGCACTCCGGGGGGGGGGGGGGGAGGGTACATGAGTGTGTCATTGAATGATTGCATCATGTACTAAGTGTTCTTGCTGTTCCAAAAACATGAAAGTCAAATTGCCAGTTTGAAAGTCAAACGGCTAAAACAGGAAACTGTGGGAAACAGGAAACTGTGGGAAACAAGCAAGAGGAGTTGGAACCAACTTGGAGGAGGAGTCCCACTCCTCCAAGCCGGCGCCCAGCCCAAGGCCGACTTGGGGAGGGACTCCCCTCCCCTGGCCGCGCCTCCCCACCCATAAAAGGAGGGGCAGGGCTCCCCTCCTAGAACACACAAGTTCCTATCTTCTACCTCCGGTTTAGAGCCGTTTTGGTTTAGAGCTTCTAATTGCTTTAGCCAGCAGTTTAGAGCCTTCTAATTGGTTTAGAGCCTTCTAATTGGTGTGTCTAATTACTAGACCACTAATAGCCTCTCTCATAAGCTCCACCATACTCGCACCGGCTTAAGGCGAAGCCCTGCGGGATTTCCCCTCTACTTCCGGTACCACGCCGTTGTGCTGCCGGAATCGCGAGGAGAGTGCTACAACCTCCGCTGCCTGCTAGAACAAGGGAGAGGAAGGTCTTCGTCGAGTACCGAACGTGTGACCGACTGCGGGAGCGCTGCCGGAACGTGGCGCCGGAAGGATCGTCTACACGATCTTGAGATCGGAAAGAGTACGACTACATCACCCACGAGAATCCGCTCTCGTTAAACGCTTTGGAATCTTCGAGGGTAAGTTATTCCATCGACTCGTTGCTACAATCTAGTAGATAGATCTTGGCTTGTTTGTTTGTATGCGATAGAAATTTTTTGTTTTCCATGCTACGAACCCCTACAGGTATCTCGATCATAGACAACTATAACTAAAGTAGTGCTATAAATTTGACTTTATAATGACTAGTAATCAGCTTCACTATAATGGAATGGCTAAATAAAAGTGCCAACAATTGCTGGTTTGAGTTGTAATCTGTTACCATTGTATCTGACTAGTAAGTATTGCAACTACAATGGAATGGCTAAATAAAAGTACCAACAACTGCTGGGTTTTGGGATGTCTCATGCTATATGTATCTGACTAGTAAGTACTACAACTACAACAGAATGGTTAACTAAAACTGCCCACTTCTTATTATATCAGGATGACTCATGCTATCTATATCTGATTAGTAATTTCCGCAACTATAACGGAATGAATAAACTGCTAATTGTGTGAGTTCCTCGGTTGACTTCCTCGTTTGGTCTCGAGGGGGAAATAGCAGGATGGGTATGCTTGGTGACAGTTTCAGGTTGGATCCAAATAGGTGTTTCTCATCCCTATCTGATAGTCGCCAGTTGTTTTGAGTCTCTATAGGTTGTTTAGTGCATGTCGCGCTGCTGCTTCAGTCCACCATACCTATATAAGCGATGGCTGCTGAATTCTAGTCTCGTTGTGTACTAACCTCAGTACTGACCGCTCTCTTTTTCCTTTGTCCTTTGTCGGCACCCCTTTTGTTTAAGCAGGTTTTGAGATCGACGTCGTTAGCAGGGTACCCTTCCGGCTTGGCCTGGGCAGGGTTATGGATGCCATTGGTTATTCTTCAGGGCTCTTAGCCCCATTTGCATCTTGTCCGTAGTCGGACGTTGTATCGTTTTCATGGTGATTTGGAACTTTGTATTGTATATATGTATTCTTGACTCTTTGAGTCGTTGTTGCTGTATATATATGTTCTGTGGGTTCTATCGTGGACTATTGTGTAATGGTATTACTTCGTTTTCCACCCGCACAAAAGTGCCTGGTGGGCACCTTTGAATCGTTTCTATGCGGGTTTAGCGGGAGTCGCTGAAACTTGCATAGGGTCGATTCTGAGGGTGTTACAGAGTGGTATCAGAGCTCAACAGTTACGATACCCCACTGGTCCAGCCTGTAGGATAACCTAGCTAACGAACGTTGTAGGGTGTCAAAACTTTTTTGTAAAATCGATCGGATAGATCTGATTAGGTCTGCTTTTACTCCTTACCCCTATGCTATTCTCCTCTTACCTCTGTGTGTTTTGAATCTGCTCTCTTATCTTTTCTTCGAGTCTAGGATTTCTTGTGGTTGGGTTTCCGTCATACCTTTAGGGTTTTGCTTCCATCCTCTTGTAACGGTGCTTCAACAATCGGCATTCATGCTATCTGATGAATCTTTCATCTGTTGTACCTTCTAGTGGACCGAAAATTCACTATTTTTTTCTTTGTATCCTCCTATGTTTTTCGACGCGATGACCTCTTCTACGTAAGATCTAATGAAGAGCCTACATCCCTCCTTGGTTTCGGAACCTCGCTTGTCGAGATCTACAGTCTGAATTCGGAGAGTTGGTTGCATAATTCTCCTATTCATGTGCAGAGTAATGGTTTGGGTGCGCGATGGACTGATCACCATCCGACTACTCTTATCATTCGCTCTTGTACATCGAATCGGTGGATCAAGCAATTTTACTCCTCCCACGGAAGTTAGTGGTGGCCTTACCTTTAACTTCGTCTTTGTCTCTCCAGAGTGTTCTCTCGACGAACGTGAGCCACACCCTTTGTTAGTGGTGTCGCGAAGATCTACATGAAGCGAGAAGATTCCGATAGCCGGCCTTCTTCCCCGTACCATGAGGCGGATCTCGAGGGCGAGATCCACTGTTAGTGGTGTCGAATTGTAGCACCCCGATAAACCACTACTAGAAAATCGCTCGTTGTTACTACTTTGTGCATCATCTTGACATCATTATGCACGCCTTATCATAAAAGTATTTTACAAAAAAAACCTATCTTGTTTTCTATATTACTCCTCTTCTCTATTTCAAAATACAATCTCTCGGTCTCTTCCAAATAATTTTGTTTTGTCTAAACTTATGAACAAAAGTCTATAAAATAATATAGAACTTTAAATATAAAAATTATTTTGTCGGGGGAGGCAGCCGACCAGGACAAAAGGCCTAGCCAGCTACCTACGACCCCGACCCATCCCAAAAACCTAGCCTAGCTTGAAACCCTAACAACCCTAACCCTAAACTGCTACCCCTCCCCTAGTCCCTCACCCGCCGCCGCCACCCAGGAGCACCACGCCACACACACGCCTGCCCAATCGAATCGCCCACCCCACTGCCCGCCCGTCTGGCCCCACATGCCCCACACCCCCCGCGGGCTCGACCCCCTCGCAACTCCTTCCTCGCGTGATCGCTCCCCCCAGCATCGCTCCCCTCCTTCCACAGCATCCGCCGCCGCCATCCCCATCGCCACCAACACAAGTCCCCGAGAGCCTCTCGCCGTCATACGCCCTTCCCCTCCGTTGGCAACCTCTCTACTTCGCTGCTCCGCCGCAGGACCTCGCCGGGCCCGCGCTTCCTCTCCGGCCGCCCTGCAGCGCCTCAGCGCGCCTCGCCTCCCAGAGTTTCGCGCCGACCCGAGCACCGCCTCTGCACCCAGCGATGGTCGTGCCCCTGCGAGGCCGTCGTGTCGCCGTCCTGTCCCCGTCCTCCGCCGTGGTTTCTCGTCTGCCTCCGCCTGCTTCATCGACCCCGCCTCACTGCTTCCACGAGCGTGCGCCCTCGCATGCAGGAGCTCGCCGTCCCCATCTCCGGCCGTCCTCGCTCTCTGGCGCGACCGCCCGTGCACCTCTCTCGCCACCCTCTGCAAGGTCGCCTCAGCGCCACACACTCCCGCACCTGCATCGCCTGTCCCCGTCAGCCTCCAGTCGCGCGCCTTCCTCCTGCTTAAGCACGTCCCCGTCCCCGTGCCGTCGACGTGACCCTGCGTCGCCTCTGTCAAGTACCGCGCATCCTCTACGAGCTCCTGTGAACATTCGTGTATGGGCATGCTAGTGAGTTGTGCGATTAATCAGTTGCCGATGCTAACTCTTGTGCACGTGCGTGTACAAGTGAGTTTGTGTGCTTAGGAGATGACCAAAGCCTGCACCAATCCTTGTGTTGTTGCCTAGATGGAGCCAATACAAGATCAACACCGACCCGACCAAGCCTGATGAAACAACAGCACCGTACCCGAGTCCGATGACCGAGGCCTCGAAGGCATCTCCTTCATGGAACATGAAGGCAATGCCGCTCGAGTTCTCCTTCCCAGACCCGATGGCCGAAACCAAACCCCGTCGAACCCTAACCAAGATCGCTGAACCCCGTGTGTGAACCACTTTGTGAGACCTTATTTTTATAAATGAAATATATATCTTGTTGCATATGAATAGAGCATCCTTGCATACCTATTGCGGGGTTGGGGGTATGTTGTCGACTCACCTAATATTAAATATGGAGACCATATGCGGGCGAATCTAGTCTAATATTGGTCTCATTTAAATTTCTACATCGAATCGGCGATATAATTTTGCCTTGTCAAGACAACATTTAAATTGTGGGGTATCTAAATAACATGAACCACCTAAATAATTGTCGGGACCCCAGTTCCGCTTAATATTGCCTAAATGCATTGCATCTTTGCCATGTCATACATCATACATGCATCATGCTCGATCTTTTGCCGTAGTATTAAATAGTGCATCCGGTGTTTCCTCTAGTGCTTTGCTTCTTCACGGATTAGGCCAATGAGTTGATGCGAGTGTCGCCCCGATCTTCAGATGAACCTCCGGCAATGTTTTCAGGCGAGCATTCTCCTCTTTCTATCTATCTTACTTTTATAGTCTTTATTTTCTCCTGTTGATCTATTTCTATCTGTGTTGCGATGCTCTAGTCTTCGTACGTGTGATATCCCTTGCAGCCTTATATTGCCTTGGAGACATCCTATTACCTGTTGTTTGGTAGATAGTCGGCCTTACGAGTCATAGTCGCTTGCTCAGGTGCTGTGTCGCGTCGTCGATCTTCCACAGTTGTTGGAGTAATGGCGCGTGTTTAATGTTGGAGATGATCATGGCTTTAATTACCGTTTAATAACTAAAATTGAAGTAGGTAAATAATGCAGAGGCACAGGTGGGCAATAGATGTTATTTGGTTTTTAACCGTCCACTTGTGTCCCGCAGGACCCCGAGTACTTGATACCTGTTCTTTGAATATTCGCACTATCCGCATGTGGGACCATGAATCCCCCTAGCCAGCGCTTGAGTCATATATTATTTCTTGGGGCCACAAAGTAGTTTGGGGCTTTATTACTATCCTGTACTTATGCCATGCTTTACTGCTTATTTACTATTGCGCGTGGAGCGCCTGTACTGTTTTGGAACCCCGTGCCACGTTTTCGCGGTATCAACAAGCCCAGTCACACTTTCGGGTTCCCAGTCGTTTACAGCCATCGTCACAAACCTCTGGGTCCGTCTCAGAGCCGGCAAACTTCGTAGCGGGTAGCTTGGTGGGGTGGCCCCCTGAAATTTATATGAATATTGCAATTGCTCTGTCGTGATGCCTCGTTGGGTTTTATTGGTTTTTCTCGAGGTTGATCGTGCGTGTGTTTCTATTTGTGCCCCCCTGCAGGGTAAAACTTTCTGAAAGTCGTGTCCGCGGTTATGGAAGACTTGGAGCACAGTATCTCGATCATAGACAACTATAACTAAAGTAGTGCTATAAATTTGACTTTATAATGACTAGTAATCAGCTTCACTATAATGGAATGGCTAAATAAAAGTGCCAACAATTGCTGGTTTGAGTTGTCACCTATTACCATTGTATCTGACTAGTAAGTATTGCAACTACAATGAAATGGCTAAATAAAAGTACCAACAACTGCTGGGTTTTGGGATGTCTCATGCTATATGTATCTGACTAGTAAGTACTACAACTACAACGGAATGGTTAACTAAAACTGCCCACTGCTTATTATATTAGGATGACTCATGCTATCTATATCTGACTAGGAATTGCCGCAACTATAACGGAATGAATAAATCTGCTAATTGTGTGAGTTCCTCGGTTGACTTCCTCGTTTGGTCTCGAGGGGGAAATACCAGGATGGGTATGCTTGGTGATAGTTTCAGGTTGGATCCGAATAGGTCTTTCTCATCCCTATCTGATAGCCGCCAGTTGTTTTGAGTCTCTATAGGTTGTTTAGTGCATGTCGCGCTGCCGCTTCAGTCCACCATACCTATGTAGGCGAGGACTGCCGAATTCTAGTCTCGCTGTGTACTGACCTCAGTACTGACCGCTCTATTTTTCCTTTACCCTTTGTCGGCACCCCTTTTGTTTAAGCAGGTTTTGAGATCGACGTCGTTAGCAGGGTACCCTTCCGGCTTGGCCTAGGCAGGGTTATGGATGCCATTGGTTATTCTTCAGGGCTCTTAGCCCCATTTGCATCTTGTCCGTAGTCGGATGTTGTATCATTTTCAAGGTGATTTGGAACTTTGTATTGTATATATGTATTCTTAACTCTTTTAGTCGTTGTTGCTGTATATATATGTTCTGTGGGTTCTATCGTGGACTATTGTGTAATGGTATTACTTCGTTTTCCACCCGCACGAAAGTGCCTGGTGGGCACCTTTGAATCGTTTCTATGCGGGTTTAGCGGGAGTCGCTGAAACTTGCATAGGGTCGATTCTGAGGGTGTTACACCCATGGGCGAGAGGTTTCCCGGCGATCCCGCGGCGGCGAACGGCTTCGGCCGCCGCACGCTCGAGCCGTGGGAGGCCCGCATGCTACACGGCGCGGGACATACTCTCCTGGTCTAGTGCGGACTAGGGGGAGACCAAGCGTCTCCGTGTCTAGCGCTAGCAGGAGCAGGCCGAGCGCCAGGCCTGGTCTAGCCGCGTGCTCGCCTACCAGGGTGCACCGCTCGTCGTCCTCGATGACGATGAAGAGGCCGGCCCCTCCCACCAGCCCTGGAGGTGCGGCGACAACGGCCAGGGAAGCTCCCGCCCGCCGTAGCCGCTGAGCTACGACGACGGCGACGACGATGATGAAGGCAAGGCCGATCCCGACTACACATCCTTCTACAGCAACTTCGGCCTGTAGAAGTGTCAATACCCGGATTTTTAATCCCAGATGCCTGTTATGCCATACATCGCAATCCCAAGATTACCATTTTTGCGAGACATAACAGATTTGGATATCATAGTACATCATCCATTACAAACCATACATAAGGTCTTACACAAATAAGGATCTCATGATCCAGTTCTTAATACAACTCAAGCAGCGGAAATTCGTAATAATAAAGGTAGCATAGGCGAAGCTCCATCTTCGGGGTCACAGGCAATGCTGATGATGGGAGATAAACCTAGTTATCGTAACCTTCCTGGGGTCCATCATCCTGGTACTCTTCTTCATAGTCTGGCCACGGGAATAGCCAGGGACAAAGCCATGAGTACTCTTTAAGTTCTCGCAAACTAATACTAACAAGTAGGGGTGGGCGTTCGGTCATGACCGACAATTCAGTCTTTGTATTTCGGTCTATTTTAAATTCGGTACTTGAAAAAATAAAGACCGAATTATACTTGATAGTTTTACTACCCGAAAAATTTGGGTACGTACTAATTCGGGTTCGGGTTCGGTCATGACCGAATAACATGGTCAATATTTTCAACACAAAAGATAGACATTACTTATTAAAAATATGACAATATTTCAACTATATTTTAAATATTTTAATACATATGTTATCATTTAGTGGAAGAAATAAACGTGCAACAATCCTAATAAAATGTAGCAACTCTACAATAACACTTTGATGACCATTCAACAATTCCATAATTCATGCACATCGCACAAATTTGGAGTTTCAGATAGTCTCATGTAAAATTCGGTCAGTTCGGTCTATTCGGTTACTTAGGAACTAAAGACCGAATAGACCAAACTAAATTCGGTCTATAAAATTCACTACCCAATTTTCTTGCCGGTCTTTTCGGTTTCGGTCTATTCGGGTTCGGTCTTGGTCTTTTCGGTTTCGGTCTTCGGTTATCGGTTTTTATGCCCACCCCTACTAACAAGTGAAGGGGGTTTTTGTAATAGGACACTAAGCTCTAGGGTTGTTTTGCAAAAAACCAGATTTACCTCTACTAAGTTCAGAAGCAAAGAATGCTAGTTGAAGTTTTATAACACCTAAGTGGGAACTTGTATTTCATATCACAACTCTGTTGTGGTCAAGTCAAATTCTCAATCCATTTCACAAGTCGTTTTGAAAACATCTAACGGGGAACGGTATGGCCACTCCAACTATCCATAACCGCGAATGCGGCTATTTGAATAGTTTGACACTCTGCAGAGATTGTACACTTTCACCACAACATTCGATACATCCGTCAGGAACAAATCCTGAATTCACCATACTCAGTATGCGGATAATCAATCCTAACCTTTCAATTACACGCCCTAGTAGAGGCACCTCTCCTGTGAGTTTGGCCTCCTAACCAAGACCAACCGTCATCTTGGGTACTGCACAGGTGTACAATCTTCACAAGGTAGCCTCAGCTCAGACCTTGGCCGTGAGGGAACCATACTAAGGTATATAAGTTTCCAGTCAAGCCCTACCCAATTTTCGGGTATTGTGGTTGTACGGTAAAATTGGAATGGTATCGCATCCAGTCAACCATCAGTTTTATAAAGGGCTAAGGCTCATGCCTTAACATTTTCATCATCCAAATCATCTGGTGTTCGGAAACACATGTCAAAACATCTCAGTAGAATGACTCATCATTCTAAGGTTTTCATAACCATTTTCCACCAAGTATTCCCATCTAAAGTTGATCAAGTTTTATGCTTAGCACTAGCATCTACAAGTGGAGGTGAGTACTAATGAGGGTGGTAAACCAGTGGAGTTTTAACTAAGTACAATCTCATACCTTAGGGTGACATCAATATTATCTAGCTTAGGCCAAATTTAATGCTCTTTATGCAACCTTCAATTATCTTCCTAGAATCTACAAGTCACTTAAGTAGACTCTAAGTAATAGCTTTGATAAAGAAATAAAGTAGAAAGCTTGCAAGTAAAACTAGGAGGGGGTATCATCAAATATGTCTAACCAAGCATGCTTAGTGCATTGCATTGGTTATGTAACTTTCATAATTGCAAGTGTTAGCTTGCTCAATCAACTAGTAGTATTAGTCTTGCATGGGTCAACTTGATTAGTAAGGCTTGCCTTGCACATAGCAGTGGTTGAAGTTCTCCTCGGCTTCTTCTTCGTAGTATCCTCCTTCCTCCTCGTATCCTTGGTCGGTACTATCGTCTATGAATAAATATGAGGTACACAATCACCAAACAATACTTAACTACTTTCAATCATCACACAAAAGGGTTCTATAGATGATCTAGCATCATCACTAACATTCAAGATTAAAGCATTTGCATTATTTATTTATTTTTAGAAAAGTAATTTCTACTCAGTGAAAAACTACTTAAGATTTAATATTCTCCAAACCAAACATGGGATCATGTTGACACATGTCATCACCACATATTTCAGTACATGAGAATGTGATTTAAAGTGGTGTCACAATTTAATAAGGTTTAACCTTTTATTCTAAATAAAATAAGTGACTAGAAATGCCTATGTGGCATTCTTTTATTACTTGAACATTATTTCTGTAAGTAAACCCATATGTTTTTATATATTCTGAAAGGTATGGGAAAATATGATTTTTGAGAGTTGGAATCAACTCAAAATCTATTATGGTTGAAATTTGAAAAATGTTTGAATGCAGAAAAGCTTCTGCCTTGTTATTTTTACCAAGGTTGATCTATAAATCCAAATGATTTGAATCCAATGGGCTTGGATTAAGCATTTCAATATCTTTCTAACAAAGTTGGTTTCATTCAATTTGGTTCACTGAATCGAGATGGGTTGATTTTTGAAACTAGGTACAGAACTGAGTTTGAATATAAATAGAAAAAGCTAAATTCAAACGAGTGGGCTGCGTGGGAAGGGTTATTGGGCCGGCCCAGTGTCACTCCGCAGCGTGGGGCGCAACTGACAGGGGGGTCTACTGGTCAGTGGCTCTTTAAACACGAAGCAGTATAGGGCGATATGGTGCGTTGGATTAGAATGAAGATCGACGGCTGAGGGTCGTCGTCGACGATTAACATGTCACCGGTGAGCTCGAACCCTAGCGGCTTAGTGGGGGTGCATAGGGGGCATACCGGGGCTCCAGTGACGACGGCGAGGCAGTAAAACGATGAAGTCGGCAACGGCGAACTCAGGGGTGGTCGCGGCAGCTCCAGAGGTGGACGAAATGAACGTCTCCTCTTCTCCTCTGCAGCGGCGAGCTCTAGCCAAATTCCGGCGATGCGCTGCTCGCCTTGCTCCGGCTAAGGGGTGGAATGATCAGTGAGGTGAGGGGAGTGAGATGGTGTGAAGAAATCGAGCGGGGGTTGTCTCCTTTTATAGGCTCGACGGCGAGACCGAGAGGGATGGACAGGCGATGGTGGCGACAAGGCTACGGGCGGCTAGAGGCATGTCTATGGTTGGCGATCGACGGGCGATCTCCTGGCGATGCTCTAGGGTTTAAATGCGCGTGTAGGGGTGGTGGCAATCGGTCGGGAACGTGTGATGCTCTGCATGGCAGAGGCGGCGTCTTCGACGGCGAGCGGTGGCTACAGGGTATGGGCGGTGAAACGAACATGTCTGGTGGTCTCCTGGGACGGTAGGGTGCATGCTGGCGGGCGGCGAGGGCTCGAGGTGGTCGGGTTGCATGGGAACGGTGCATGCTATGCGGTGCGCGTCGGCATGGTCGACAGCGGCACGGGCGCGGTGTTCCTGGCGGTTCTGGTTGCTGTCTTTGAGCTAGGGCTGGTCGAGAGGGGGCGGTGAGGCATGGGCTACCTCCCAGACAAGGTTGGCACGACTAGTTCCTCTCCTAGCTTGCTATCCACACTGGGGTGACATGGGTGCTCTCGGCCTGCTCACCATTGATGACAATGGCTAGCTTACAGTGGTGCTAGAGATTAGTTAAGGTTTCTAGATGATCTACTGAGGCTAGTGGTAACCAGAGAGGGGACAAGGTTGGCCAAAACACTGCTCAACATAGTGTTTTTGATTTTTTTGATTTGAATCTGCAACCTGTTTGATGAAATGGCCGCATGAACTTAAGTTTTTAATTTTGAAAAGATTTTTGGTGGGTGTGCTAGGCATGTGCTAGTGATACTGTGGATGATTGGGTTTTGAAAATTGAGCTTGTTTGAGTGGTTTTTGAAATAGTGGGATCTTCCCATATGAAATAGATTCAATTTTAAACTGTCATTTAAACTAAGCATTTAAATGTTTTTGGATGATCACAAGGTGGGCCTTGGTACCTTATTATGAGTACTATCAAGGGGTGCAAATATCCATACATGCTTCTGTTAAGTTCTGAAAGTTAGAGATAGCCAAAGTAGGCATGGGAGTTAATTTGGCCAAAGTGACCATTCACTTAATTTGTTTGTTTTTGGGAAAAGTTTGGGGGTTGTTTAGATGATGTTTATTTCACCTAAGAATCATTTTACAAGCAAAGAAACACAGAACCATGGCAATTCAAAAGAATCCATATTTTAATACATACACATATGAATGCTTTCATATTTTTGATTGGAAAAGTTTTTGTTAACCCTAAATTTGAAGATTAGAGTTTGATGATTCAAGTTTAATATTTTTGGGATGTTACAAAGCTTCCCCCTTAAACAAAATCTCGTCCCGAGATTTGAAAAAGGACGAAAAAGATTACCTAGGATTTGAAGAGATCGGGAAACTCTGTCCTAATGTGATCTTCGCGCTCCCAGGTAGCTTCCTCTTCTGTGTGGTTGCTCCACTGAATCTTGAGAAACTTGATGCTTCGAGTTCTGATAGTTCTGAAAGCTTCTTCCAAAATACGGATGGGTACTTTGGGATAGGTCAGGTCATCGTTGATTTCTATGGTCTGGTGATCAATATTCTTTAACACTTCAGTCTTCTCTGGAACTTCGAGGCACTTGCGAAGTAATGAGATATGGAACACATTGTGCACGACTGACATCTCTTCGGGTAGTTCCAATTGATAAGACACTTCTCCTCGATGGAAGGGTCCGATATATCTGGGGGCTAACTTTCCTTTCAGCTGGAAACGCTGCATTCCTTTCAATGGTGACACCTTCAGATACACAAAATCTCCTATGTTGAAGGCGAGGTATCGACGTCTCTTGTCGGCGTAACTCTTCTGTCTGGACTGGGCTGTCTTGAGGTCCTCACGAATCTTGTGAACCTTCTCTTCTGCTTCTCATAGGATGTCGGGTCCGAAAATCTGACTCTCTCCTACTTCCGACCAGTTCAAGGGGGTGCGACACTTCCTTCCATACATGAATTCAAATGGGGCCATTTGCAAACTGGCTTGATAACTGTTGTTGTATGAAAATTCTGCGAATGGCAGACAGTCTTCCCACTTAGATCCATATTCTAACACATATGCTCCCAGCATATCTTCGAGTATTTGATTTACTCGCTCCGTTTGTCCATCGGTCTAAGGGTGATACGCGGTGCTGAAATCTAGGCGGGTTCCTAAACCTTCTTGGACTTTCTTCCAGAATCTCGAGGTAAACTGAGTTCCTCGATCCGATACGATGTTCTTGGGGACTCCGTGCAAACTGACGATTCTAGCGATGCATAACTCCGCTAGCTTCGAACTCTGATATGTGGTCTTGACAGGTAAGAAATGGGCGACTTTGGACAATCTGTCCACTATGACCCAGATAGAGTCATTTCCCCTACTAGAAGTAGGCAATCTGGTGATAAAGTCCATTCCAACGGAATCCCATTTCCATTCCGGGATCTACAATGGTCAACAATCCTGCCGGTCTTTGATGTCCTGCCTTGACTCGCTGACATATATCACACTTGGCGATATAGCTTCCAATTTCTCTCTTCATCTTATGCCACCAAAATTGCTCTTTCAAATCTTGATACATCTTCGTTCCTCCGGGGTGGATAGAATAAAGAGTACATGAGATTCCTTCAGAATAACTTCTTTCAACTCAGAATCTGCTGGTACACAAAGGCGTCCTTTGTACCACAGAACTCCTTCTTCGTCTTCGGTGAATCCGGGTACTTTGCCTGTACCGATACAACGCTTGATTCCGTCGATACTAGCATTTCCTTTCTGCGCCTCTTTGATCTGGCTGATCAAAGTGGGTTGAAGTTCTATGCTAGCCAAAAATCCTTCACTTACTCATTCCATTCGGAAAAATTCCATCTCTTTGTGCAAGCTTGGTTGCTCCTTCAAAATCATGGAGTTCAAGCGGCACGGCAATCTACTAAGGGCATCTGCTACCACATTGGCTTTACCAGGGTGATAGTGAATGTGTAGATCGTAATCCTTGATTATATCAATTCATCTTCTCTGTCTCATATTAAGCTCCTTCTGAGTGAATATATACTTCAGGCTCTTGTGATCTGAATAAATCTCACAACGGTTTCCCATCAGGTAATGCCTCCATGTCTTCAGGGCTAGAACTATGGCTGCGAGTTCGAGGTCATGGGTTGGGTAATTTTGCTCATGTTGTTTCAGTTGTCGAGATAGATAAGATATAACTTTGCCTTCTTGCATTAGCACACATCCGAGACCGATCTTGGATGCATCACAATACACATCAAAGGGCTTTGTGATATCCGGCATGATTAAGATTGGGGCTGAAATCAATCCCTCTTGAGTTCTTGAAAACTCGCTTCACATTTGTCCGTCCATTCAAACTTCTTGTCCTTCTTCAGCAATTGGGTCATGGGTCTGGCGATACTCGAGAATCCTTCTACGAACTTGCGATAATATCCTGCCAATCCGAGAAATGCATGAACTTGGGTTTGAGTGGTTGGGGCTTGCCAATCTTCGACATCTTTCACCTTTGCAGGGTCAACGGCAATTCCTCCGGCTGATAAAATGTGACTGAGGAATCCTACTTCCTGTAACCAGAATTCACATTTGCTAAACTTGGCATACAACTGATGCTCTCTAAGGGTTCCAAGAATGGTCCTTAGGTGTAGCTCATGTTCTTCTTCTGATTTGGAATAAATTAGAATGTCATTGATGAAAACAACGACAAACTTATCCACGAAGTCCATAAAAATCTTATTCATGAAATAAGCGGGGGCATTGGTTAATCCAAAAGACATGACAATATACTCGTATAATCCATATTTTGTGGTAAAGGCAGTCTTGGGAATATCCTCTGCGCGAATCTTGAGTTGATGATAGCCTGTTCTAAGATCAATCTTAGAAAACACTTTGGCACCGGTCAAATGATCAAACAAATCTTCTATCTTGGGCAATGGGTACTTGTTCTTTATGGTGACATCATTCAACTTCCGGTAATCCGTACACAAACGGTTACCTCCATCCTTCTTGTCTACGAACAAGACAGGTGATCTCCATGGTGATGCACTTGGTTGAATCAATCCAATTTCCAGCATGGCATCCCGTTGTTTCTTCAGTTCTGCTAGTTCAGACGGGTTCATATTATAGGGTCTCTGATCTATGGGTCCCGTTCCGGGGATTAGTTCAATGATGAACTCGATATCCCGATCTGGGGGCATACCGGGCAAAACATCTGGAAATACATCGGGGTATTCGCAGACTATCCGGACTTGGTCAATGGTAGGTTGGGCTATACTCTTGTTGCACTTGAATTGACGAGGTAAGGTTTCAGATATATGCAAGACTGATATTCCAGCGGTACTTCATGGTTATGGCTTTCTTGGCACAGTCAATTAATCCTTTATGTTTGGACATCCAATCCATTCCTAGTACTACTTCCAAACCTTTAGTCCCGAGTACTATCAGATTAGCATAAAAATCTATGCCATGGATTTGGATAGGGACGGCCTTGCAAATTTTCCTAGCTTTGGTGGTTGAACCAGGGATTTGAACAATCATAACATGCTTCAGTTTGGTTGGTTGAATCTTACTAGTGCATGCAAATTCTTCGGTGACAAATGAGTGCGATGCACCAGAATCAAACAACACTCTAGCAAGTACTGAATTAACAGAAAACATACCCAGCACAACATCGGGCGCTTCCTGGGCTTCTTCAGCATGCATGAGAAAAAGACGGCCGTTGCGGTTGAGCGAATTCCCTGGGGCAAACCTTCTTCCGGGCTGAACACCTACTGCTGAGTTGGGGCATTTGCATTGGGGGCTGCGACATTCTTCTTGGGGCACTCATTGGAGTAGTGACCCTTATTTCCACAGTCATAACAAGTTACTTGCGACTTGTCCTTTGCTGCAACAAGCACAACATTGCTTCCAGTCCTCGGGGCAGTGTTGGTGTTGGTGTTAGCATTGTTGTTGTTGAACTTGGGTGGTGCATGGTTGAAATTGCCAGAGTTGCCGGGGCTGTTGTGATTTCCTCCGGGCCTCAGGTTTCCACGGTTGGGATAGGTCGAACGGTTCATCAGGGGTCTGTTGGTTCTCGGGGCAAATCCTGGAGATGGGTTAGGGCGATACTTTGGGGTCGGATGGGTTCCTGGCTGATGCATCATGCGACCCTTGCGTTTCTCATTGGCTTGGTTGATCTTTCCTTCCATCTGGATGGCAGAGTCGACAAGGGCTTCAATATCAGCAAAGGGGATATTGACCAACACAGTGTGCATCTCATCGTGCAGACCATTCAAGAATCTCTCTTTCTTCTTGGCTTCAGTGTCGATCTCATCCGGGGCATACCTAGCTAATGACAAGAATTTGTCACGGTATTCCACTACGGTCATCTGTCCTTGCTTCAGTTTTCTGAACTCATCTCTCATTCTCTTGATCAAACCCGGGGGCACATGGGTTGTGCTGAACTTGACCTTGAATTCCTCCCAGGTCATCATCTGTCCTCCGGTCATTGCACGAATTCTGTTCCACCATGCTCTTGCATCTCCGGCTAGATAGTGGGTGGCGAACAGAACTTTCTCGTTGGCTTCCACTCCGGTGACTTCTAGGTTGTTTTCCATGGTTTGCAGTCAATCATCGGCGTCTAAGGGCTCTTCGGACTTAGTGAAAATAGGTGGGTTGGTGTTCTGGAAATTCTTGAGCTTATATCCATGGTTGTCCTGGTTTCCTTGGCCTTGATTGTTGTGGGATAGCTGAGCTATCTGCTGAAGGGTGGCTAGGTTGGCTTGACATTCTGCTCTTTCAGCTTCGCGGTCAGAAACCAACAATTTGCAGGATCTGCAACATCGAGTCCGGGGATGAACCACTTCCTCCGCGTGGCATCTGAAGATTGAGATAGATCATGAGAAAAGAGGGAAATTTCTAAGGTTCAGGGACTTTGAAAAGTTTTTAAAGTTTGACTCAGATTTTCTAGCAACTTGCTTTTCATTCATTCATTCATAGCACACGATACAAACACACACCACAAATCAAGAAAAACAGATGGTTTTAAGAACCATTATGGAAACTACCATACAGTTGGACCGAATACAACTCACTACGCTAGTGCTCAAGTGCTACTACTCCTCGGAGTCGGTGTACTCGTAATCCTCATCATCCTCATCATACTCATCATCATCGATGAAGGCGAAATCATCCTCATCGGTGAAGAAGTCCATAGCCTGATCCTCCAGAAAATCATCATCATCGCTGAGATAGGAGAAGGGATCTCCACGAAGATCCTCTCCGGCACTCTCCCTTTCCTCCAACTACATGTCTCTCTCATTGATGGTCTCCTCCAAATCCGAGATACGGTGGAGAAGATGAGCAATGATGTGCTCCTTCTTGTCGAGGTGACGGCGGCGAGACTTGCGGTCCTTTGCTAGCATGGCGATGGTCTGATCCTTCGTCTTGATGATGGCGGACTTGTGGTTGGAGTAGTCACGGCAATTGTCCAGACGATCATACATCATGAAGCTAAGGTGGTCCAACTGAGTCTTCAACTCGTGGTGGTATGGGGCTTCCAGTGGCTGTCCCATAGCATCACGCCTTGGACAAAATTCAAAGTGGGTACCCTTGATCTGGTTGATACTCTGCCCACACAGACGGGCAAGAGCTTCCTGCATGGCCCTAGCAAGTCCGTCGAGCCAGTTGTTTTCTCGCAAGGTGAACTGAATTCCCTCGGCAGTGGGAGGTTCAATCTTTCCTCGGAGACTTGCAACAATTAGCCACTGCAGATCTTCTCCTCCTTGATCATTGAGCTGAGCTCCGAAGAACTCGGGGTGCGGACGCTCCAGAAGTTCCGAAAGCTGGTCCAAATCCCGCTCAAAGATAAGGTCTCCTCCATTCCCCAACTGATAAAACTTGCTGTACTTCACGTCCATCTATAAGAATATAGGATGAGTAAGTTAGTAGAGTGATCAAGTGTGTCGAATTTTAGGTATTTTGCAAGAGTTCTTGAGGATCATGAATTTTTATGAGAGAAACAAGGTGATAAGAATGGGAATAAGTTTTTGTAAATATTTGCTTCCTTTGGTTTTGAAACTAAGTTTTTGATTCAAACGTCCAGTCTAACTAGGGTCTCCTATGGTCAGGATGGATCTGATACCAACTTGTCAACACCCGGATTTTTAATCCCAGATGCCTGTGATGCCATACATCGCAATCCCAGGATTACCATTTTTGCGAGACATAACAGATTTGGATATCATAGTACATCATCCATTACAAACCATACATAAGGTCTTACACAAATAAGTGTTGGAGATATGCCCTAGAGGCAATAATAAATGTAGTTATTGTTATATCTTTGTGTTTATGATAAATGTTTACATTCATGCTATAATAGTATTAACGAGGAAACATTGATACTTGTGTGATTTGTAAACTTAAATTGAAGTCCCTAGTAAAGCCTCTATACATCACTAGCTTGTTGGTTGATAAATGATTGTGGTTTCCCTATCATGAACATTGAGATGTTATCAACAACAAGATCATATCGTTAGGAGAATGATATGGTGGACATACTCCTATAGATAAGCGTAGCATAAAGATCAAGTCATTTTAATAGTTCAATTGTGTCACATCCCAAGATTTTCCAAATCTTGTAATGTGAAAATAAATGAATAAAATAAAACTTTGTTTGATTTTCAGAGCCAGAAGAAACTTTTTGAATTCAATTGGAACTTCAAACCCATTTGAATTAAAATAAACCTAAAGGGATTTAAAAAGATAAACATTTAATAAAAGGAAAAATAAAAAAAACATTTGGAAATACTATTTTGAAACAATTAAATGAAAAGATTTGTTTTCAAATGAAATAGAAGTTTATAAATAAAGAATATTTTATAAAGCCAAATTAAACCTTGGCCAAGCTTTGGGAATTAAAACATTTTATTTTAAATAAAATTAGCAAAGGTTTATTTAAATAAATTAATAAGGATTTAATATCCAACTTTATTTAAATAAAAGGTTTTACCAATTTAATTGAAACATCAAAACTTATTAAATTATTTAAAATAAGTTTTCCAAATATTTGATATTCACAAATAAAACCTACTAAAGTGTTTTGGCTTTATTTTAGATTTCAAAATAAATATCTCAATAAAACAAATCCTATTTGATTTAATAATGAAAGTCTATTATATTTAATTAATAATGGACTCTAAAATAAAATGTTATTTTGTTTTAAAACAAGTTTCCAAGTATTCTATATTTCCCAAATAAAACCTACTGATTTGGTTTTGAAAATATTTAGGTTTCAAATAAAGATTTTATTAATAAAATCAAACTCTATTTGATTTAATAACTAAAGCCCATTTTATTTAATTATTAATGGACCCTAAAATAAAAGGTTATTTTATTTTAAAACAAGTTTTCCAAATATTCTTTATTTCCAAATAAAATCTACTGATTTGGTTTTGAAAATATTTGGATTTTAAATGAGGTTTTTATCAAATAAACCAAACCCTATTTTTTTAATAAACCATGGACCATTTTACTTAATTAATAAATGGAACCTAAAAATATTTAAAATATTATTTTATTTTGGAAGTTGGTTTATGTTACAAAACAGAACCAAAAACTCATTATAAGTTTGAATTGTTTGAATGGTTTGAGTGAATTAATAATTGATTCAAATTCAAAACAGAAAAATAGAAATAGAAAAGGAAAAAGAATTCAGAAGAAAAAAAATAGGAAATGGATCTGGCCCAACTAGCCCAACACAGCCCAATCCAGCCCAGCCTTCACTCCCCGAAAGAAAACGTTTCACACCTCGTGTCTGAACCGCGCAGAGACTGACCAGTGGACCTCCCCCTCTTCCCTTTTCCCACTGACGCAACGGCCCCACTTGCCACTGTTCTTCCTCCCCACCCGCACGACCCCTTCTCCCCCTCGCCGGCCGTTGCAGGCCTTGATTTCGCGGCATCAATTCGCCTAAACGCGGCCACCTTAACTCGCGGTGATCAAGCACGATTAAACGCCATCGCATCCTCTCTCATTTCCCTCTGCCCCCTCCCCAAAGCACGCCCCCAGGCTGCCGTATTTCGCCAGACACTCCCTCTGTCTCCGACGACCTTTCTCGCCGATTCCGGCCAGCACACGCCCCCTTCTGCCTCCTCGAGCACGCAGCCATGATCAGCATTCACCAGCGGACCATTCTGCTGTCGCAGCTCGCTCGCGCGTGCCTTCCAGCGTCGGCAACGTCGACGACCTGCAGCACCGCCGTCTGTCCTCTTCTCCGACGACGTTTACCAGGTGAACCAGACCGCCCCTTCACTTCTCGATCACGTACATAGCATTGTCTTGATCCTGCGCATCTGACCGCGCCTTCATTTTGCCTTAGGGCGATCTCCAGCGACGTCCTCAACCTCGACCGCGCGCGTCCGTTGTCAGAACCAACTCCGGCGAGGAATTCTGCCCGTCCCCGTGCGCCCCTCCACCAACCAAGAGCACGTTGAGTATCAGCGCTGCATTGCGAACCCAGTGAGTATCCTCCCCCTCTTCCTCGCTTCCTGTAGCCGCCGTAGCGCCACCGCCTGGCCGTGCGCCGCCGCTAGCCGCTGTCGGCGCCGCTCACTTTTGGTCTAGCGAGTTAGTACCGTAGGATTTAGTTTGAACAGACAGGATTAGATCATTTAGTCGCGAAGGGGTATGCGCTCAGTACCGCACGATCGGACTTAATCCAACGCGCCACAACCATGATCCGGCCGAACCGGTACCGTCCAACCAGAGTGTGTCGCGTGTCACCTATTCCGTTTAAAACAGATTTTTGAAACAGAATTATTTGCAAACTTCAAACCTTTGTATCTTTGGATCCACATGTCCAAAAATTACAAATTTTATGTTGTTGGATTCAGGAGAACAAGACCTAGCCAACCTTGCCCTTATTTTAGTAAATAGTATCTGTTATCTTGCTTGATTTTGCAGATTCTTTTGTGATCTTGTTTAGAGTATAAAAAATGTTTAAAATTGAATTTAAGGATAAAACCTTTGCAAATTGGATTGTTGTGACCTTACTGACCCTAGGAACCAACCCTTGGTGTTAAAAATGATTTTGGAAAGATTTAGGTTGGATTACTTGACTTAGCCATTTTCTAGCCAAATAAAAAGAATGGTTTTTGTTATGAAAATGTTTATGAAAAGAAAACTTTAAGAAAATGGTTTGATCAAACCCACTGACCCAAAACACCAAGTTTTGAAATTAGCAACTCATTTGGTGAACAACTTAAGAGTTTTTCCTTAATAAAAACATTTTTCACCACATAAAATGATGAAAGGATTTGAAAATAGTTTAGGGATAAAACCCATTTGCAAATGACTTTGCCACTTTGGTAAATGACCAATTTGGATCTTACAAAGTTTAGAAACCCCATAGAGACCCCTTTGTAAAATAAAACTATCTTGTGCATGCTCCCATGCATGAATTGGTTTCCTTTGTCTTGTGTGTGTGAATTTGTTTGAGTGATTATTGGTTGGAATGTAAATTGAATTTGTGTTTGCTTGATTGACTTGTAGTGAAGTGTGAGACTAGAAAGATCAAGGAGTGAACCACCATTCCCTTCCAAAAAGGCAAGTGATGCTTCATACTTTTGTCCCATTACTTTCTCTATGCATTAGTGAATTTTGCTAAGTAAAACTTGCATGGATTTTGCTAAGTATAGACCTTGCTATAAGAAAACCTAGTGGATGAATCCTTAGTAGGATTTTCCTAAGTTAAGATTCCTACTACTACCAAGCTTAGCCTAGCTAATAGAAAACATGGGTGGAATATATATTCACACTATGGAAAAATATTCTAAGTCTGAGGACTTGTGATTTTGTCTAATAAAACAACTAAGTTAATGAATCACCTGGGTGGAATGGGATAGCTTGGTAGAGAATGGTTGAGTGGTTCACAAGGCCATGGACTTGGATTGTGTATCTCACTTGTGGATGGCCACCCAGGGAACAAAGAGATTTGAGATGTCAAATGTTGAGAAGCTTCAAGTGCAACCACTTGGCAATATGGGCTCTGCCATGATCATATAGGTTGCAAGAACTTAGCCATATGGACAGTGGGTGGTAGTGTTTGATAGGTTGGAGCGCGTCCATTTTGGTCTAAGGGAAAGCTTCTGAAAGATCTTGTCTTGGGAAACCAAGTCTTGTGGGGAAAGTGCACCACCTCTGCAGAGTGTAAAATCTAAGTACTTAGCCATGTCCCTGGTAAAGGACAATTTGAGCATCAAGACATGGAAGCAATCAAGAATCTCATCATTCAAATTTCTAAAGTTAAAAATTGTGGATTGAACAAGGGTTGTTTGAAATCTTCAATCTTTGGTTGATAGATGCCTTGGAAAGGATCTTCAATCTTTGATTGAGAAAAATGATTTTGTCAAGCAAAAACTTAGTATTTTCAAAATGATAAGAAAAATCTATTTTGAGCAATGCAAGCCTCAACTCCACTTAGCCAAATGCATATAGATGATAGACTCCACCATACTTCCATAGTATAACTTGCCAATACAATTCAAATGTATTGACCCTTTGTGGCTGTAACTTGTATGTTGCAGGTTTGATTGTTTTAGAGAAGATTGATTGATTAGGATTACAAAGTCTACAACCAACATTTGCCTGTGGCACTTTGAAGATGAAGGACCCCATGCTTATAGTTATTCCGCTGCAATGTAATGTAATAGCCTAATGAGCTATGTTTGATGTAATAAAATTATGTTATTCCTGGTTATAAAGTTATTTTATGACCTTTGTTTCTTGATATTACATCTTAACTGTGGATGCTAGCTATTGATCCAGGGACTAGCATTGTAAACACAGGAGGGATCAATATTATTAAAGGTTGGGACCCCTACAAATTGCTATATGCTTTCTGATACATAGTAATCTAATTCCTTCGACCATGAGATCATGCATATCACCTTTACCGGATGGATGCTTTGATGACATCAAACACCACACCGTAACTGGGTGGCTATAAAGGTGGCATTGAGTGTTCGGAACGTATTGGTTGAAACACATGGATCAAGAGTGGGATTTGTCCATCCATATGACGGATAGATATACTCTGGGCCCTCTCGGTGAAATGTCATCCAATTAGCTTGCAAGCATGTGACTGGCTCACAAGGGATCACATATCACGGGAACGAGAAAAGAGTACTTATCGGTAACGAGGTTGAACTAGGTATGCAGAGATACCGACGATCATAACCTCGGATAAGTAAACTATCGTGAGACAAAGGGAAATTGATATCGTATGTAAGTGGTTCATTCGATCGCAAAGTAATCGTAGAAATATGTGGGAGCCATATGAATTTCCAGATTCCTCTATTGGTTATTGATCGGAGAAGTGTCTCGATCATGTCCGCATAATTCACGAACCATAGGGAGACACACTTAAGGATTCGACGTTGTTTGAGTAGTTATGGAATGATGAGAAAGAGACCGAATGTTGTTCGGAGTCTCAAATGGGATTCGGGATATCACGAGGAGATCCGGAGAATAAGATTCATATAAGGAAAGTCCCATTTCGGAGTTGGAGAATGGTTCCGGTGTTTTCATCGGGAATGTTCTAGAAGGTTCCGGAATGTCCGGCACTCCGGGGGGGAAGGGGTACATGAATGTGTCATTACAAGTTGGAACGATTGCATCATGTACTAAGTGTCTTCGCTGTCCAAAATAAAGGGTTTATTCAAATCCTAGTTTGAAAAGTCAAACGGCTAGTTTGAAAAGTCAAACGACAGTTTTTGGAAAGAGGAGGAGAGGTGGAAACCGAGTTGGGGAGGAGTTCCCTCCTCCAACCGGTGGCCCACCTCCAAGCCAAGTTGGGGAGGGACTCCTCTCCCTCCCCTTGGCCGGCCGGCCCCTCCACCTATATAAGGAGGGGCAGGGCTCCCTCCTAGAGACACACAACTCCTACTCCTCTAAACCCTAGCCCCAAGCCGCCACCGCCTCCAAGCCGCCGCCGCCTCCAAGCCCCCGCCGGCCCCTAGGGCACCAACTCGCCGCCGCCTAGCTAAACCCTAGCCGCCGGCTTGTCCCCTCCTTGGTGTGTCTAAACCCTAGAACACCGAGGACTCTCTCATACTCCACCATACTCGCTCCGGCTTAAGGCGAAGCCCTGCGAGATCTCCCCTCTACTTTCGGTACCACGCCGTTGTGCTGCCGGAATCGCGAGGAGAGTGCTACAACCTCCGCTGCCTGCTGGAACAAGGGAGAGGAAGGTCTTCGTCGAGTACCGAACGTGTGACCGACTGCGGGAGCGCTACCGGAACGCAGCGCCGGAAGGATCGTCTACGCGATCTTGAGATCGGGAAGAGTACGACTACATCACCCACGAGAATCTGCTCTCGTTAAACACTTTGGAATCTTCGAGGGTGAGTTATTCCATCGACTCGTTGCTACAATCTAGTAGATAGATCTTGGCTTGTTTGTTTGTATGCGATAGAAATTTTTTGTTTTCCATGCTACGAAACCCTACAGTGGTATCAGAGCCGTGTCTATATATAGATCTGTTGCACGAGTAGAACACAATGGTCATTGTGGGCGTTGATGCTTTTATTGTCGATTGCTTCTTGTGTACTTTGCATCTTGCGGTATGTTGGGATGAAGCGGCCCGGGCTAACCTTACATGACATCGTTCATGAGACTTGCTCCATGCTTGACATGCAACTTGTATTGCATAAGTGGCTTTGCGGGTTCCTGTTTCTCCTAGCATAGTTAAGATCCAATTTACAACGGGTGATTAACAATACTAGTATCAATGTTGTGGTTCCTGTTCGTAAGTTAGAACGACACTTATTGAAAGCCCCAAACCACGTAAAATATGCAAAGAAAGTAGAGGCGTCTAACTTTGTTTTGCAGGGGTGTGCTGTGATGTGATATGGCCATGATTGTGATTATATTTGATGTATGCAATGTTCCTTATTGTAAGTTGGCAACCGGCAGGAGCCATATGGTTGTCTTTAATTTATGTTAAAGCCCGCGTGACTATTCAAAGTAGTTGTAATAGTTGAAGCCGGTGGACGACAACCATGAAGAAGCATCATTGACCTTGATGCAATGCCGGTGATGATGGAGATCATGTTCATGCTTGAAGATGGAGATCGGAAGCACAAAGAAGAAAAGGCCATATCATATCACATATTATGAATTGCATGTGATGTTAATCCTTTATGCATCTTGTATTGCTTAGTAGACGACGGTAGCATTATAAGATGATCCCTCATGCACATGAATTTCAAGTCATAAAGTGTTCACCCTTAGTTAGCACCGTTGCTAAAGCTTGTTGTTTCGAAGCACCACGTGATGATCGGATGTGTTAGATTCCGCAAGTGTATACAACGTGAGCAAGCCAGATTTGCTCATGCGGAAACTAAGGTTTGATCTTGACGAGCCTAGCATGTACAGACATGGTCTCGGAACACGGATCACCGAAAGGTAAAGCATGAATCATATAGTAGATATGATGAACATGTCGATTGTTCGCCATTGAAACTATATCAACTCTCATGATGATCGGTGTTGATGTGGTGGATTTGGTTCGTGTGATCACTAAAACAATGTGAGGGATATTGTTTTGAGTGGGAGTTCACCTAGATTAATTTTATTATTAATTTGAACTCAATTTGTCATAAACTTAGTCTAAACTATTGCAAATATGTTGTAGATCAATGGCAGCCCCTACCATCAATTTTAATGCATTCCTAGAGAAAGAAAAGTTGAAAAACAATGGAAGCAACTTCGCGGATTGGTTCCGCAATTTGAGGATTGTCCTCACAGCTGGTAATTTGACCTATGTGCTGGATGCACCGCTGGGTGACCCACCTGCAGCTGATGCTGCCGATGAAGTAAAGAACGTTTACCTCACTCGGAAGACTCAGTACTCCACAGTTCAGTGTGCTATCTTGTATGGTTTAGAATCGGAGCTTCAGAAAAGGTTTGAGAATTCAGACCCATGTGATATTGTCGAGGATCTCAAATTGATCTTTGAGACTCATGCGGCAATTGAAAGCTATGAGGCTTCTGAAAAGTTCTTTAACTGCAAGATGGAAGAGGGCAGCTCCGTCAGTGAGCATGTGCTTAAGATGTCTGGGCACGCAAACAAACTTCAAAGCTTGGGTATAGTGATTCCTAATGCTTTGGGGATTTACCGTGTCCTCCAATCACTACCACCAAGTTACAAGAACTTTGTGATGAACTACAACATGCAAAACATGAACAAGACGTTGCCAGAACTCTTTGCCATGTTGAAATCTGTAGAAGTGGAGATCAAGAAAGAGCACCAAGTGTTGTTGGTCAATAAGACCACCAAATTCAAGAAAGGCAAGTCTAAGCAGAAGGGACACTTCAAGAAGGGTGGTAAGAAAGTTACCACGCCGACGAAGAAGACCAAGGCTAGACCTAAGCCTGATACTGAGTGCTTTTACTGCAAGGGAGAAGGTCACTGGAAGCAGAATTGCCCAAAGTACTTGGCGGATTTGAAGAACGGCAACATCAAGAAGAAAGGTATATCTGATATACATGTTATTGATGTGTATCTCACTAGTACTCGTAGTAGTGCCTGGGTATTTGATACTGGTTCGGTTTCTCATATTTGTAACTCGAAACAGGTGCTGCAGAATAAACAGAAGCTAGCGAAGAACGAGGTGACGATGCGCGTGGGAAACGGATCAAAGGTTGATGTGATCGCGGTCGGCACGCTACCCCTTCATCTACCATCGGGATTAGTTTTATACTTAAATAATTGTTATTTGGTGCCTGCGTTGAGCATGAACATTATATCGGGATCTTGTTTATTGCGAGACGGTTACTTGTTTAAATCCGAGAATAATGGTTGTTCGATTTATAAGAGTAATATGTTTTATGCACATGCACCTTTGATAGATGGTCTATTCTTGTTGAATCTCGATAGTGGAAATACACATATTAATAACATTGAGGCTAAACGTTTCAAATCGAGCGATAACTCGACCTATATGTGGCACTGTCGTCTTGGTCACATTGGAGTGAAGCGTATGAAGAAACTCCATTCCGATGGACTTCTCGAATCACTTGATTTCGAATCACTTGATAGATGAGAAGCATGTCTGATGGGTAAAATGACTAAGACTCCATTTTCTAGTATGATGGAGCGAGCTACGGACTTATTGGAAATCATACATACCGATGTGTGTGGTCCAATGAGTGTAGTATCGCGCGGTGGTTATCGTTATGTTCTTACCTTCACGGATGACTTGAGTAGATATGGGTATATCTATTTCATGAAACATAAGTCCGAAACTTTCGAGAAGTTTAAGGAATTTCAAAGTGAGGTAGAGAATCAACGTAACAAGAAGATTAAATTTCTACGTTCTGATCGTGGAGGTGAATATCTAAGTTACGAGTTTGGCGAGCATTTTAAGAAATGCGGAATACTTTCGCAGTTGACACCGCCGGGAACACCACAGCGTAATGGTGTGTCCGAACGTCGTAATCGAACTCTCTTAGATATGGTTCGTTCTATGATGTCACTTACAGATTTACCGCTATCATTTTGGGGTTATGCATTAGAAACAGCCGCATTCACTTTAAATAGGGCACCGTCTAAATCCGTTGAAACGACACCGTATGAATTATGGTTTGGGAAGAAACCTAGATTGTCGTTCCTTAAAGTTTGGGGATGCGAAGCCTATGTAAAGAAGTTACAGCCGGACAAGCTTGAACCCAAAGCGGAAAAATGCGTCTTCATAGGATACCGGAAGGAAACTATTGGGTATACCTTCTATCATAGATCCGAAGGTAAAATCTTCGTTGCCAAGAATGGATCCTTTCTAGAGAAGGAATTTCTCTCCAAAGAAGTGACTGGAAGGAAAGTAGAACTTGACGAGGTTGTCGAACCTTCTCTCGAAATTGCGAGTAGCGCAGCACCGGAAGAAGTTCCTGTGGTGCCTGCACCAATAAGAGAGGAAGCTAATGATGATGATCATGAAACTTCGGTTGAAGTTGCTACAGAGCCTCGCAGGTCAACGAGAACTCGTACCACTCCAGACTGGTATGATCCCGTTATGAGTGTCATGTTGGTGGACAACACCGATGACCCTGAGACATATGAGGAAGCGATGATGAGCCCAGATTCCAATAAATGGCAAGAAGCCATGAAATCCGAGATTGGATCCATGTACAAAAACCAAGTATGGACTTTGGTGGACTTACCGGATGGCCGGAAGGCTGTCGAGAACAAATGGATTTTCAAGAAGAAAACAGATGCTGATGGTAATGTTACTGTCTATAAAGCTCGACTTGTCGCAAAAGGGTTTCGACAAATTCAAGGAGTTGACTACGACGAGACTTTCTCACCAGTAGCGAAGCTAAAGTCTGTGAGGATTATGTTAGAAATCGCTGCATATTATGATTATGAGATATGGCAGATGGATGTCAAAACAGCATTCCTCAATGGAGACATTGATGAAGAGTTGTATATGATGCAACCCAAAGGTTTTGTCGATCCTAAAGATGCTAACAAGGTATGCAAACTTCAACGGTCCATCTATGGATTGAAGCAAGCATCCCGAAGTTGGAATCAACGTTTTGATAAGGTGATCAAAAGTTTTGGTTTTATACAAACTTATGGAGAAGCTTGTATTTACAAGAAAGTGAGTGGGAGCTCTGTAGAATTCTTAATACTATATGTAGATGACATATTGTTGATTGGGAATGATGTAGACCTTCTTAATAGTGTCAAGGAATATTTGAATAATAGTTTTTCAATGAAGGATCTTGGCGAAGCAGCTTACATATTAGGCATAAAGATTTATAGAGATAGATCAAAATGCCAAATATCATTGTCACAAAGTACATATTTGGACAAAGTTCTAAAGAGGTTTGGAATGGAAGATAGCAAGAAAGGGTTCTTGCCCATGTTGCCCAATACGACCTTGAGTAAAACTCAAAGTCCGACATCGGCAGAAGATAGAGATAGGATGAGTAAGACTCCCTATGCCTCAGCCATAGGATCTCTAATGTATGCCATGCTATGTACTAGACCCGACATTGCATATGCTGTTAGTTTAACTAGCAGATATCAAAGTGATCCAGGAGTGGATCATTGGACAGCGGTCAAAAACATCCTTAAGTACTTGAGAAGAACTAAGGATATGGTTCTTTCTTATGGAGGTGATGAACAACTCGTTGTTAATGGTTACACCGATGCTAGTTGGAACACCGATCTGGATGATTCTAAATCACAATCTGGATACGTATTTATTTTGAATGGTGTAGCAGTTAGCTGGAGGAGTGCAAAGCAAAGCGTTGTGGCGAGATCTTCAACTGAATCGGAATACATGGCTGCTTCGGAGGCTTCACAAGAAGCGATATGGATGAAAGAGTTCATTACAGAGCTGGGTGTGGTTCCTAGTGCGCTGGACCCAATGTCTATCTACTGTGATAACATGGGCGCCATAGCCAATGCGCAAGAACCAAGGTCACACAAGAAGCTGAAGCATATCAAGCTACGTTTTCACGCTATTCGAGAACATATCCAAGATGGGGATATAAATATTTTCAAAGTACACACAGATCTGAATATGGCGGATCCGTTGACTAAACCTCTCCCGAGGGCAAAACATGACCAGCACCAAACTGCCATGGGTGTTCGGTATATTACCATGTAATCTAGATTAGATGACTCTAGTGCAAGTGGGAGACTGTTGGAGATATGCCCTAGAGGCAATAATAAATGTAGTTATTATTATATCTTTGTGTTTATGATAAATGTTTACATTCATGCTATAATAGTATTAACAAGGAAACATTGATACTTGTGTGATTTGTAAACTTAAATTGAAGTCCCTAGTAAAGCCTCTATACATCACTAGCTTGTTGATTGATAAATGATTGTGGTTTCCCTATCATGAACATTGAGATGTTATCAACAACAAGATCATATCGTTAGGAGAATGATATGGTGGACATACTCCTATAGATAAGCGTAGCATAAAGATCAAGTCATTTTAATAGTTCAATTGCTATATGCTTTCTGATACATAGTAATCTAATTCCTTCGACCATGAGATCATGCATATCACCTTTACCGGATGGATGCTTTGATGACATAAAACACCACACCGTAACTGGGTGGCTATAAAGGTGGCATTGAGTGTTCGGAAAGTATTGGTTGAAACACATGGATCAAGAGTGGGATTTGTCCATCCATATGACGGATAGATATACTCTGGGCCCTCTCGGTGAAATGTCATCCAATTAGATTTCAAGCATGTGACTGGCTCACAAGGGATCACATATCACGGGAATGAGAAAAGAGTACTTATCGGTAACGAGGTTGAACTAGGTATGCAGAGATACCGACGATCATAACCTCGGATAAGTAAAATATCGTGAGACAAAGGGAAATTGATATCGTATGTAAGTGGTTCATTCGATCGCAAAGTAATCGTAGAAATATGTGGGAGCCATATGAATTTCCAGATTCCTCTATTGGTTATTGATCGGAGAAGTGTCTCGATCATGTCCGCATAATTCACGAACCGTAGGGAGACACACTTAAGGATTCGACGTTGTTTGAGTAGTTATGGAATGATGAGAAAGAGACCGAATGTTGTTCGGAGTCTCGAATGGGATTCGGGATATCACGAGGAGATCCAGAATGGTCCGGAGAATAAGATTCATATAAGGAAAGTCCCGTTTCGGAGTTGGAGAATGGTTCCGGTGTTTTCATCGGGAATATTCTAGAAGGTTCTGGAATGTCCGGCACTCTGGGGGGAAGGGGTACATGAATGTGTCATTACAAGTTGGAATGATTGCATCATGTACTAAGTGTCTTCGCTGTCCAAAATAAAGGGTTTATTCAAATCCTAGTTTGAAAAGTCAAACGGCTAGTTTGAAAAGTCAAACGACAGTTTTTGGAAAGAGGAGGAGAGGTGGAAACCGAGTTGGGGAGGAGTTCCCTCCTCCAACCGGCGGCCCACCTCCAAGCCGAGTTAGGGAGGGAATCCTCTCCCTCCCCTTGGCCGGCCGTCCCCTCCACCTATATAAGGAGGGGCAGGGCTCCCTCCTAGAGACACACAACTCCTACTCCTCTAAACCCTAGCCCCAAGCCGCCGCCGCCTCCAAGCCGCCGCCGGCCCCTAGGGCACCAACTCGCCGCCGCCTAGCTAAACCCTAGCCGCCGGCTTGTCCCCTCCTTGGTGTGTCTAAACCCTAGAACACCGAGGACTCTCTCATACTCCACCATACTCGCTCCGGCTTAAGGCGAAGCCCTGCGAGATCTCCCCTCTACTTCCGGTACCACGCCGTTGTGCTGCCGGAATCGCGAGGAGAGTGCTACAACCTCCGCTGCCTGCTGGAACAAGGGAGAGGAAGGTCTTCGTCGAGTACCGAACGTGTCACCGACTGCGGGAGCGCTGCCGGAACGCAGCGCCGGAAGGATCGTCTACGTGATCTTGAGATCAGGAAGAGTACGACTACATCACCCACGAGAATCTGCTCTCGTTAAACACTTTGGAATCTTCGAGGGTGAGTTATTCCATCGACTCGTTGCTACAATCTAGTAGATAGATCTTGGCTTGTTTGTTTGTATGCGATAGAAAATTTTTGTTTTCCATGCTACGAAACCCTACAATAAGGATCTCATGATCCAGTTCTTAATACAACTCAAGCAGCGGAAATACGTAATAATAAAGGTAGCGTAGGCGAAGCTCCATCTTCAGAGTCATAGGCAATGCTGACGATGGGAGATGATCCTAGTTGTCGTAACCTTCCTGATGAGGACATCCCTATACGTACACCTATCCCAGTTACTACTGATAATGTTCCAACTGCTACTAACAAGGATAAGTCCAATAAAATTAGAATTGGACCAATTACAAGAGCTCGTGCTAAGCTACTAGAACAACAGGTGAATTTGTTTCTTAATGAGCCTGATGTTTTACTTAATGAGGATTTTATATTGCCTAAGTCTCTATGTTATTGTATGATCAGGTACATTGGAAAAGAAGGCATAGCACAGAGCAAGGAGGTAAAGCACATGGAGCAAGGTGTGTTGATCAATGAAGCAAGCGCGAGGGAGGAGAGGGAGGAAGCGCAAGGAGATACAAAGGAAGGGATCAACACCTGGCAGAGTCTCTGCCGCGGCACCGAAGGTGGCTGAAATCCTGCCACAACAGAGAGTCCTACCGCGACACGTTTCAGGCCCAATATGCTGCCACAGTAGGGAATAGGCCTGTGCGCCTAGAGAGCTGTCCCACTTGGGTCGGCATGTATCTTAGTTGTAGTCATTTGCGTCTTGGACTCTTAGCCTAGCCGCCCCCTCTCTCTTATATAGATGGGGGTATCGTTTCTTTCGGGTTAGACCACGTTAAAATATTTTGGAGCTGATTCTTTTTAGAACCTCTGGAATTACCCTGTGATCAAGTTATACTACTGCAATTAAGTGTGATCTGTTGTTCCATTGGGAATTAGTAGATTGCAAACTACCGTTCGTGGTCGACGGCTGCATGCGCAAGAGCGTGGTGTTGTGAATATCCCACAGGGTTCAAGATATGTTGCATTGGCATCAGGGTTCGAGCGGGAGAGTTCATAGCTACAGGCTAGTTATCTATCATCCACCATCATCATCGACAAGTGCTTGCTGAGAAGATCGGGCCACCCCATATCATCTTGGTATCAGATTTCCTCGTTTACTCGGTGAGCATCCACAAATCCATCCATAGATTAGTTCTTGTTTTCGTCCTATACAAAAAAAAGCCTCACAAAAAGTTTGCCATAGACTAGATTACATTGCTTTCAAGTTTTAGTTACTGGTCGTGTTCTCCCATTAGATCCAATCTAGATTTCTTCTAATAGTTAGTTTTGTTTTTAGTTGCCTTCCCATCCTTTTTCGCCGCCATCACCTCAGATCCGATCCAAGCAAAGATTCCTTTTAGATTACTTTTGCCAATTCGAATTCTCAAAAAAATATATTTACATATAAACTTTTGATCTTTGTTTTCTTACACCCTTTAGCCACAACCTTTCATACATAGGTGTTAGGAACTTGCCCATTGAGACTAGTTTCCGCTCCTCCAGGCTTCTCATAGGTTGTGGTGCTGTGTTTGTGAATTAGCCGTGATCAAAGTTTGCTTCATATTATATATATATATATAAAGAGAATAGAGAAAAAGAACAAGGATTATATAAAAAAAAGAGCAAAGGAGAAGTGAATTGTGCAAGAGGCCTACTGTTTCTTTGTGCACCGGTAGATTGAGCAATCTTGTGCCTGTGACATTGAGCCTTGCTAGTGTCTCTCCAGCGTAGTGCAACACCTTTCATAGTTGCATTGCCACATTTATCTCCACGTGTGTGTTTCTTGGGTGTTTGTACGATCAGCACTAGGACTTGTTTGCGGTGTAGTTAGGTTTCCATACCTACAACTCCACAATACATAACCCCTGTGCCCTGTGATCGTCCTCTATACCCTTGATATTCACTTCATCACATCAGTGCATCGGTCTTGATCTCGTTTTGGTTACACATCTCTATACACTTTGGAACGGTAAGATCTACTTTCTTGTCAGCTTGAGTGAATTGAGTGTTCCACCAAACAGATTTTATTTATTGCACTAATCTACTAAGCATGTCTACTAGTGCTTCCTATATTATATCACAGAAAAAGAAGGATGATGAGTGTGTCAATTGGCGGGAATATGAAGAATTGAGATCCCATTTGACACTAGTGTTTCACAACACAACAGATGCCATTGACAAGAGTCTTCAGGACGTGCAAGTGACTTTGGAAGCAAACGTTCGGGATGTGGCTACTATCAAGACACAAGTGACAGACCTCAACACGAACGTGACAGCTTTGCAGCGTTCCGTAGAGGCCTTGACACTTGCTATTGAGCAACGGCAACAGCAACCAATGCATGAGGAGCTCGAGGATGAAGCTGATGGCAGTGTTGCTGGTGCTGCGCCACTAGGCAGGGGACGCCCTAATGATCCTGCACCTGCACCATTACATGGCCGTGGTTTTGCCCCTATAGGTCGTGCTCAGCGTGTACCTATACAGTCGGTTGATGATGGTTTGGGCAAACCTAAATTTTCAATTCCCAAGTTTGATGGTTCCATTGATCCTAAAGATTATTTGACATGGGAGTTGAAGATAGAGAAGCTCTGGCACTTGTATGAGTATACTGAAGAAAAAAAGGTCAAGCTTGCAGCGCCAGAATTTGATGGTTATGCTTTGCGTTGGTGGGATGCTCTTGTTCAGCATAGAAGGGATGACAATGACCTTCCGGTGATGACTTGGCGAGAAATGAAGCATATCATGAAGGAACGTTTTGTACCCACCAATTACTTGCGCTCTGTTTTTGACAAGTTGACACAATTGAAGCAAGGGAACTTGACAGTTGATGAGTACTACATGGAGATGGAGATGCTTATGCAACGTGCTAGAATTCGAGAATCACTTGAGATGACCATGCAGCGATTTCTCAACAATTTGAGGTTGCCAATTAAGAGCATCGCACGTCATCACAAGTATGAGAACATGAACGAACTGTTGCATCATGCTAGAGAGGCTGAGTCACAACTCGCGGAGGAAGCTAAGGCACGTCGTTTTCCAGCTGCTAGCCGGTTTCCCAGGACCACACCATCTCCTATGGCGCCTCCTGCAGCGACCAGCTACCCTACTACATTAGCGGCCAAGCCTATTCCCTCGCCCTCTTTTGGTTCTAATACAAAGAAACCAGCTGCTCCTGCTGCTAGTTCGGGTTCGAATATGTCAACTGCACGTACTCGTGACTGTTGGAATTATGCCCTAGAGGCAATAATAAAGATGTTATTATTATAATTCTTGTTCATGATAATGTTTATATTCCATGCTAGAATTGTATTAAGCAGAAACTTTAATACTTGTGTGGTTTGTGAACAACACCGTGTCCCTAGTACGCCTCTATGGACTAGCTCATTGATCAATGATGGTTAAGGTTTCCTAACCATAGACATGAGTTGTCAATTGATAATGAGATCATATCATTGGAGAATGATATGATGGACAGACCCAAACTAAGCGAAGCAATTAGATCGTATCATCGTGTTCATCTTTGCGAAGCTTTTCCTATGTCAAATATTGTATTCCTTAGACCATGAGATAATACAACTCCCTGGTATCGGAAGAAAGCTTTGAGGTCATCAAACGTCATCCTATGAGAGGGTGATCATAAAGGTGTCTCTCAGGTGATCGGAAAGTATCTGTTGGGTTGTATGTATCGAGATGGAATTTGTCCCTCCCAAGTCGGAGAGATATACTTCGGGCCCACTCGGTAATCGATATCAACACCGCTTGCAAGCATGTGGTTAAGGAGTTAATCACAAAGTGATATCGGATTACGGAACGAGTAAAGTACTTGCTGTGAATGAGATTGAACTAGGTATGACGGTACCGACGATCGAATCTCGGGCAAGTAAAATATCGCGAGACGAAGGGAATATATATATGGGATTGTTTGAATCCTGACATCGTGGTTCATCCGATATGATCATCGATGAATGTGTGGGAGTCAATATGGGTGCCCAGACCCCGCTGTTGATTATTGATAGAAGATCATGTCTGCATATTCTCGAACCCGCAGGGTCACACACTTAACGTATCTCGACGCTAGGATAGATTGGATAATTGGTTTATGAATTTTTGTTCGGAGTCTCGGATGGGATCCGGGATATCACGAGAGGTTCCAGAATGGTCCGGAGAATAAGATTCATATAAGGCAATGCAGTTTTTGGAGTTCGGAATTGTTCCGGGTTAATCGGTATTGTACCGGAAGCTTCTAGAACCTTCCGGAAGGGGACCAACGTGGCCCCACCTTCCGGGAGGGGGCATGGGCCTATGAGGGAGTGTCCTGGCCGCATTGGGCCAGGGGCACAAGGCCCCATAGGGCCCAGCCGATCCTTGAGAGTTTAAACTCGTTTAAACTAGAGATAGGGTTTCTAGAAGGGGGAGAGTCCTTGCCCCCCACTTCTCCCTCCCTTGGCCGCCGGCCCAAGGCTTGGAGGAGGGGCAAGGGATGGCCGCCCCCCCTCTATATATAGAGGGCTGGTGCGCCCCCTCCCCCCTACACCTTGCCTCCAAACCCTAGTTGCCCTGCTACCCTTCCTCTCTCCCTCCCGACTGTTTGTAGGCGAAGCCCTGCTGCAGAAATTCTCCACCATATACACCACGCCGTCGTGTTGTAGATCCAACCTATCTCTCCACCATACTTGCTGGTCCGAGGAAGGAGGAGACGTCGAGGTGCTGCACGTGTGCATCTCACGGAGGCACCGCCACTTGTGGTGCTAGATTGGATCAGATCGGATCGCGAGGAGGAGAAGCGAGTACGACTACATCACCCACGTTCCGACGAACATTCCGCTGTGCGAATATTCAAGGGTATGAAGATCTAATCCAATCTCTCTCGTTGATTGCATCTCCTAGATTAGATCTTGGCTTTCCCTCTGTTCGCATCCGTAGAAAATTTTGATTTACTATACCGCGAATCCCTTCAGTGGTATCAGAGCTAGATCTATGCGTAGATGTGTTTCACGAGTAGAACGCAACATGGTTGTTGCGGGCGTTGATGTTTTCTGTTGCAAGCCTCTTGTTTGTGTTCTTCTTATGACGCGGGATAGTGAGATTGAAGCAGTCCAGGCCAACCTTACGCGACGTCGTTCGCGAGACCGGCTCCGCACTTGACGTGTGGCTTGTTCCACACATGCGGCTGGTGGATGTCAGTTTCTCTCACTATAGTTGTCATGGGATTAACACCGGATTTTGGCAACCATAATATCACCGTTGTGGCTTTCCGTAGGTAAGAATCGTTCTTAGCATCTACTCCCATAAGCCACGTAAAACATGCAACAACAAAGTAGAGGCGTCTAACTTGTTTTTGCAGGGAGTGTTTTCTGTGATATGGTATGGCCCAAGATGTGATGTGTATATTGTATGCGATGATCATGTTTTGTAATGTTTCACGACTTGCATGTCGATGAGTACACAACCGGCAGGAGCCATATGGTTGTCTTTATAATTGTGTATGACCTGCGAGTCAACTTCTTATACGCCATGTAATAGCTTTACTTTATCGCTAAGTAGTTAGCAATAGTTGTAGTTGCTATTCGTGGTGGAGGCAATCATGGCGGCGTGATGGAGATCATGCCGGAACGCACAAGATGGAGATCATTGCGCGAGGATTGGCTATACCATGTCACATAAAGTTATATGCATGTGATGTTTATCCCTTTATGTATCTTATTATGCTTAGATCGCGACGGTAGCATTATAAGATGATTCCTCACTTAAAGATCAAGATAAAAACTGTGTTCGCCCCAAGTATGCACCGTTGCGAAAGTTCGTCGTGTCCAAGCATCACGTGATGATCGGGTGCTATAGACTCTACGCTCACATACAACGGGTGCAAGCCAGTTTTGCACACGCAAAAATACTTGGGTCTAGCTTGACGAGCCTAGAATGTACAAACATGGCCTCGGAACACAAGAACCGAAAGGTTAAGCATGAGTCATATGAATGATATGATCGACACTTTGTTGTCCACCATTGAAACCACATCTCTTCTCGTGATGATCGGATTAGGTGTGGTGAATTTGGATCGTGTTCACTAAACAACTTGAGGGATGTTGAATTTAGTGGGAGTTCATCTAGTAATTTGATTAAGTTGAACTATTTATCATGAACATAGTCTAAATTGTACTTGCCAATACTGTAGATCACATGGCCAAGTCCAACTTCAACTTCAACGTTTTTGCTGAGAAGGAAAAGCTTAGAAACAATGGGTCTAACTTCACCAATTGGTTCCGCAATCTAAGAATCATTCTGTCTGGCGGACAAAAGGACTATGTCCTTGGGAAAGCGTTAGGTGACCCCCCTGCTGCAACTGCGCCGACTGATGAGAAAGCTGTCTATCAGTCGTGCAAAGATGATTATGGTGTGATTAAGAGCACCATGTTGTTTGCTATGGAACCGGAGCTTCAAAATCGTTTTGAAGAGTATCCCGGGCCCTTCGAGATTCTCGAGGAGCTGAAAACCATGTTTCAGACTCAGGCCCGTTCTGAGAGATAAGAGATCTCCGAGAAGTTCTTTAACTGCAAGATGGAGGAAGGGAGTTCCGTTAGTGAGCACGCCATAAAGATGACGGGCTACACTCAACGCCTTGAGCAACTGGAATGCACGATTCCAGAGGAGCTCAAGATTGACAGGGTTCTGCAATCACTCCCTCCCAGCTACAAAAGTTTTATAGTGACTCATAATCAGATTGGTTCCACTGATATGATCACCGAGCTCTTCGCAAAGCTGAAGGCTGCGGAAGTGGACATCAAGAAGGATAATCATGTGTTGATGGTCAACAAGCCCTCCTTTAAGAAAGGTAAGGGAGCAAAGAAGCCCTTCAAGAAGGGCGGCGGCAAGCGCAATGCCCCTGCTGAGAAGAAGCTCAGGTCTGGTCCCAAGCCGGACACTGAGTGCTTCTATTGCAAGGACAAGGGTCACTAGAAGCGCAACTGTCCGAAGTACTTAGCGGACAAGAAGGCTGGCACCATCAAAGGTATATTTGATATACATGTTATTGATGTTTTCCTTACTAGCCCTCGTTGTACTGCCTGGGTATTTGATACCGGTTCAGTTGCTAATAATAAAGTGGTTATTATCATATCTTCACACTTATGATAAATGTTTATATTCATGCTATAATAGTATTAACAAGGAAACATTAATACTTGTGTGAATTGTAAACTTAAATTGAAGTCCCTAGTATAGCCTCTATACTTCACTAGCTTGATTGGTTGATTAAATGATTGTGGTTTCCATATCATGAACATTGAGATGTTATCAACAACAAGATCATATCGTTAGGAGAATGATATGATGGACATACTCCTATAGATAAGCGTAGCATAAAGATCAAGTCATTTCAATAGTTCAATTGCTATATGCTTTCTGATACATAGTAACCTAATTCCTTCGACCATGAGATCATGCATATCACCTTTGCCGGATGGATGCTTTGATGACATCAAACACCACACCGTAACAGGGTGGCTATAAAAGTGGCATTGAGTGTTCGGAAAGTATTGGTTGAAACACATGGATCAAGAGTGGGATTTGTCCATCCACATGACGGATAGATATACTCTGGGCCCTCTCGGTGGAATGTCATCCAATTGGCTTGCAAGCATGTGACTTGGTCACAAGGGATCACATATCACGGGAACGAGAAAAGAGTACTTATCGGTAACGAGGTTGAACTAGGTATGCAGAGATACCGACGATCATAACCTCGGATAAGTAACATATCGTGAGACAAAGGGAAATTGGTATCGTATGTAAGTGGTTCATTCGATCGCAAAGTAATCGTAGAAATATGTGGGAGCCATATGAATTTCCAGATTCCTCTATTGGTTATTGTTCGGAGAAGTGTCTCGATCATGTCCGCATAATTCACGAACCGTAGGGAGACACACTTAAGGATTCGACGTTGTTTGAGTAGTTATGGTATTATGAGAAAGAGACCGAATGTTGTTCGGAGTCTCGGATGGGATCCGGGATATCACGAGGTGATCCGGAATGGTCTGGAGAATAAGATTCATATAAGGAAAGTCCCGTTTCGGAGTTGGGGAATGGTTCCGGTGTTTTCATCGGGAACATTCTAGAAGGTCCCGGAATGTCCGGCACTCCGGAGGGGGAAGGGTACATGAATGTGTCATTGTAAGTTGGAATGATTGCATCATGTACTAGGTGTTCTTGCTGTCCAAAATAAAGGGTTTATTTAAATCCTAAATTGAAAAGTCAAACGGCTAGTTTGAAAGTCAAACAACAATTTTGGGAAGTGGGAAGAGAGGAGGATTGGTGGAGGCCGAATTGGAGGAGGGTTCCTCCCTTGGCCGGCGCCCCACCAAGCCGACTTGGGGAGGGTCTCTCCTCCCCTTGGCCGGCCAGCCCTCCCACCTATATAAGGAGGGGCAGGGCTCCCTCCTAGCACACACAAGTTCCTATCTTCTACCTCCGGTTTAGAGCCGTTTTGGTTTAGAGCTTCTAATTGCTTTAGCCTGCGGTTTAGAGCCTTCTAATTGGTTTAGAGCCTTCTAATTGGTGTGTCTAATTACTAGACCACTAATAGCCTCTCTCATAAGCTCCACCATACTCGCACCGGCTTAAGGCGAAGCCCTGCGGGATTTCCCCTCTACTTCTGGTACCACGCCGTTGTGCTGCCGGAATCGCGAGGAGAATACTACAACCTCCGCTGCCTGCTGGAACAAGGGAGAGGAAGGTCTTCGTCGAGTACCGAACGTGTGACCAACTACGGGAGCGCTGCCGGAACGTGGCGCCGGAAGGATCGTCTACACGATCTTGAGATCGGAAAGAGTACGACTACATCACCCACGAGAATCTGCTCTCGTTAAACGCTTTGGAATCTTCGAGGGTAAGTTATTCCATCGACTCGTTGCTACAATCTAGTAGATAGATCTTGGCTTGTTTGTTTGTATGCGATAGAAAATTTTTGTTTTCCATGCTACGAACCCCTACAGTGGTATCAGAGCCGTGTCTATATGTAGATCTGTTGCACGAGTAGAACACAATGGTCATTGTGGGCGTTGATGCTTTTATTGTCGATTGCTTCTTGTGTACTTTGTATCTTGCGGTATGTTGGGATGAAGCGGCCCGGGCTAACCTTACATGACATCGTTCATGAGACTTGCTCCACGCTTGACATGCAACTTGTATTGCTTAAGTGGCTTTGCGGGTGCCTGTTTCTCCTAGCATAGTTAAGATCCAATTTACAACGGGTGATTAACAATACTAGTATCAATGTTGTGGTTCTTGTTCGTAAGTTAGAACGACACTTATTGAAAGCCCCAAACCACGTAAAATATGCAAAGAAAGTAGAGGCGTCTAACTTTGTTTTGCAGGGGTGTGCAGTGATGTGATATGGCCATGATTGTGATTATATTTGATGTATGCAATGTTCCTTATTGTAAGTTGGCAACCGGCAGGAGCCATATGGTTGTCTTTAATTTATGTTAAGACCCGCGTGTCTATTCAAAGTAGTTGTAATAGTTGAAGCCGGTGGACGACAACCATGGAGAGGCGTCATTGACCTTGATGCAATGCCGGTGATGATGGAGATCATGTTCGTGCTAGAAGATGGAGATCGGAAGCACAAAGAAGAAAGGCCATATCATATCACATATTATGAATTGCATGTGATGTTAATCCTTTATGCATCTTGTATTGCTTAGTAGACGACGGTAGCATTATAAGATGATCCCTCAAGCACAAAATTTCAAGTTCTTAAGTGTTCACCCTTAGTATGCACCGTTGCTAAAACTTGTTGTTTCGAAGCACCACGTGATGATCGGGTGTGTTAGATTCAGCAAGTGTATACAATGTAAGCAAGCCAGATTTGCTTATGCGGAAGCTAAGGTTTGATCTTGACGAGCCTAGCATGTACAGACATGGCCTCAGGAACACGGATTACCGAAAGGTAGAGCATGAGTCATATAGTAGATATGATAAACATGTTGATTGTTTGCCATTGAAGCTATATCAACTCTCGTGATGATCGGTTTTGATGTGGTGGATTTGGTTCGTGTGATCACTAAAACAATGTGAGGGATATTGTTTTTGAGTGGGAGTTCACCTAGATTAATTTAATTATTAATTAGAACTCAATTTATCATAAACTAAATCAAAGTGAATTTGCATAGTTGTTGTAGTCATTGGCATCCGTTTACCACCTTGCGCTTAGTTATAATTGAGATGATAGAACTATAGAATTCTGGTTAGATACTTTACGAACTGGTATCGTATTGTTTTAAGTGTTAATCTAAAGTTTAAAAAGTCCTATTGCAAACTTTCAGTAAGTTCCGGTTACTCCATGAAGTTTAATAATTAGTATTAAATCAAGAGTAACAATTCCAACTGTTAGTATATAAGTATCATGTTTGTCTCCATGATTCTTGATATTCTAAGGATTCTCCTAATATCAAGGTTATCTAAGGATCTGAAAGAGTTGTTTCAGAAACCATGATGTGTGGAAGATATTGTGATATCTGAAACGAAGTTTTGGTTGCAACATGATAGAGTATAATATGGTAAAGTCATGTTCTCATATTTGATGAGAATTTGCAAAAGGTTGGAGACACTAGTTGTCCTAATCGTCCAAAAGGATTTGGAGAGCAACATTATACTCATGATTCACCGTGATAAGCTAAAAGTAGCTTGATCATGGATAAATCCATGATGAGGGTGAATATTTGATGTAGGTAAAATGTTTACTACACCAAGAGATTACTAAATAAAGGAATTTGAAAGAACACCAAACATTTGATGATGGTGATCTACTTCAAAGTGCAAGTCCAAAGACATTGGTATTTAACTATACATGCTTTGGACTATGTGTCATATGTATGACTCCACTATTGATGTTGATAGATTCTTTCAAACAGAAAAGGAAATATTGAAAGAGAATCTCATAAATATATGGCAGAAAAGAAAAGACTAGAATTGTTCAGTTTAAGTATATAGATGATATACATGTTATGGAAATATTCTTTGCTTATTAAACAATGTGGTTCTTAAGTATTTGATACTGAATTTGTTGGTGTGAATCGTCATACGAAACAACACAATTCATGAACTACAATGGCCTAAGTAACTAGCAAAAGAATATGTGATGATGTTCATCGAGAACAAATAAAGGGTTATTGTGTTGCTCGTTAAACATCAAAGCTTGCCTTCAAGATTTGTTTTATCAGGTATTATGAGAACAAAAGGGTTGTTCAAATAATTGCTGTAATCCATAAATGATGGATGATTCACAAATCTCGTTGGAGAAATCACATCCATAAAACTAGTGCTAAAAAAATTGATTGAAAGATCACTTAGGAAGTGACATCGCCGTTTAAATTATAATGAAAGAAAACATGAAGAAACTCCATGTGGATGGAATTTTGGAGTCTTCTGATTTTTGATCAAATGACGCTTGTGAAACTTTCCTAGAGATAATTAAAACTTCGTTCATAGGCCAAAAGGGAACGAATGACTAGCTTATTGGAACTTGTACATATTGTTGTACGAAATCCATTATGTGTGGTCAAGAGCGATGGATTTCAACTTCATATGCTTTCTCCGAAAATTTGAGTGAATATATGAATATTTACTTAATAAGGATGAAGTATGAAACATTTGAAAAGTTCAAAGACTTTCAAGATGAAGTGCAAAATCATTGTAACAAGTATATAAACAGTTTATGATAAAGATCATAAAGGAAGATATTTGAGTTACAAAGTTTAGCATAATACCTAAGATTTATGGAATCATTCCGTGGATTTGCATTTTTCCGAAAAACACCATAAGAGTATGGAACGTTCGAGATATGTAATTAAACCTTGTTTGACATGGTAAGATCAAAGGTATAATTTATAAAACTGCCATTATATTTTAAAGATTAAAAAGCTTTAGAGATTACCGTTTTTCCACTGAAAAGAGCTCCATCATAATCCGTTGAAATGACACCATATAAAGTTATGGTTTGGGATATAACCCAAGTTGTCCTTTCTTAAACATTGGTATGCTATGCATAAGAAAGATGTTTGCAACCAAAGTCGGATGAACCTGTCTTTGTTAAGTATTCCTCCATAACACCGGAGACAAAAGTGTTTGTCACTTAGAACGTCAAGTTTCTTTTAGAAGGAATTTTTCGTAAAAAGTTAAGTGGGAGGACAATAGAACTTTGATAAGGTTAAAAGAACCTTAGCTATATGTGCAGAGTTGCGCAGCGCCGAAAAGTGTTCCGGAGGCAGCAACAAAGCTCATGGCTCACGTACCTCAAAGGTTGTGGTCACGGGGATCCAAGTTCCTATTGAAACAAGAAGGTCGGGTAAACAATCAAATACCAAGATTTGAGAGTTAAATCATTATTTGACAATAATGATCCGACTACATGCAAAGAAGCGATGATGAGCCCTGACTTCGTCAAATGGCTTGAAGCCATAAAATCCGTGATAGTTCCATTCATGAGAAATCAAGTTTTGAACTTGAAGGACCCTCGAGAAAGGTGTAAGACCTTATAGTTGTGTTTGGATCTATAAAATAGATAGACATGGATGTTGCACATCTATGAAATAGTCGACATGTTGGGAAAGAGTTCACAAACAATGTTCAAAGGTTGACTATGACAAGATCTGATCTTTCATAGCGATATTTAGTCTAGACGGATTAGTGTAGCAACCACTACATATAATTTTATTATATGGTAGTTGAATAAACAAAACAAGTTCTTCTAATAGAAGGGTTACCTAGGACGTGTGCATGACACTGTCCAAAGGGTTTTGTTAAAATTCAAGGGATGCTAAAAACATATGCAAACTTCAATGGTTGAAGTAAAGCATAGCGGAGTTGGAATCTTCACTATGATGAAACTGTTAAAAGAGTTTAAATTCATCAGAGATAATGAAGATGCTTGCATTTGCAAGAAATTAAGTGGGAGCGCTAAGACATATTTCTAATACATTATGTGGAAGACATATTGTTGATTGGAAATAATGTATCTTTTATTAACACATATTAAGAATTTCATCCCGATGAAAGACTTAGGCAAAACCCAAATATTTGGCATCAATAGACGCTAATATGGTTGTGTCAGAAGTACATAGACAAGATATTGAATGAGTTCAATATAGAAACTACAAGAAGAGGTTCTTGTCGCACAGAAAGGATTGAATGAGTTCAATGTTGATGATATATTCAAGTGTATTGACATTTGGTAAAGTGAAACAAATAATCAAGTATAGATTGATACTTGATGTATGAAATCACAAAGAGTATTAATATCAATCATACTGTGATATGTACAAATCCAGATATGTCCTATGCTCTAAATGTTGTGAGCATATACCAGAATGATTCGTAAGATGATCATTGGACAATAGTAAGGATATTCTTATGATCTTTTGAAAGAACTAAGAGTATAATATTTGTAGAAGTGACAAATAGATGGTTAGTTCATTGTAAAAGTACTACATTGATACTAGCTTTGTCACAAAGTACAAATTAAGTTTATCTCAATCTAAACTAAGGGTGGCACAATATAATGGAAAGTGAGTTCCATAATGGATTTGGATGATATTCCAAAGTTAAGACATTGTGACAGATACTACAACAAAAGGCTAAGTATATGATTGCTATTATAGCAGCAAAAGAGGGCATTTGTGTCAAGAAGTTTGTTATCAAACTAGGTGTAGTTCACAGAGGGATAATACTATGAAGATATATTGTGCGACAATATTATCTACATGTTTTAACCCCAAAGAGCTAAAGGTCACACCGAAAGACCAAATTTATACAAAGCCATCTCATTAGAGAATGAGTGATGCGTAGAGACGCAAAGACATGCAATTACACACGGACCTGGAAGTGTCAGATCCGGAGATCAGTTGACCACTAGCAATCGTGTACATACAACACTGGAAAGCCATAGGTGTTGAATACACAAAGGTTTGAAACTAGATTATTGACTCTAGTGCAAGTGGGAGACTGTAGGAGATATTCCCAAGAGGCAATAATAAAGTGGTTATTATCATATCTTCACACTTATGATAAATGTTTATATTCATGCTATAATAGTATTAACAAGGAAACATTAATACTTGTGTGAATTGTAAACTTAAATTGAAGTCCCTAGTATAGCCTCTATACTTCACTAGCTTGATTGGTTGATTAAATGATTGTGGTTTCCATATCATGAACATTGAGATGTTATCAACAACAAGATCATATCGTTAGGAGAATGATATGATGGACATACTCCTATAGATAAGCATAGCATAAAGATCAAGTCATTTCAATAGTTCAATTGCTATATGCTTTCTGATACATAGTAACCTAATTCCTTCGACCATGAGATCATGCATATCACCTTTGCCGGATGGATGCTTTGATGACATCAAACACCACACCGTAACAGGGTGGCTATAAAAGTGGCATTGAGTGTTCGGAAAGTATTGGTTGAAACACATGGATCAAGAGTGGGATTTGTCCATCCACATGACGGATAGATATACTCTGGGCCCTCTCGGTGGAATGTCATCCAATTGGCTTGCAAGCATGTGACTTGGTCACAAGGGATCACATATCACGGGAACGAGAAAAGAGTACTTATCGGTAACGAGGTTGAACTAGGTATGCAGAGATACCGACGATCATAACCTCGGATAAGTAACATATCGTGAGACAAAGGGAAATTGGTATCGTATGTAAGTGGTTCATTCGATCGCAAAGTAATCGTAGAAATATGTGGGAGCCATATGAATTTCCAGATTCCTCTATTGGTTATTGTTCGGAGAAGTGTCTCGATCATGTCCGCATAATTCACGAACCGTAGGGAGACACACTTAAGGATTCGACGTTGTTTGAGTAGTTATGGTATTATGAGAAAGAGACCGAATGTTGTTCGGAGTCTCGGATGGGATCCGGGATATCACGAGGTGATCCGGAATGGTCTGGATAATAAGATTCATATAAGGAAAGTCCCGTTTCGGAGTTGGGAAATGGTTCCGGTGTTTTCATCGGGAACATTCTAGAAGGTCCCGGAATGTCCGGCACTCCGGAGGGGGAAGGGTACATGAATGTGTCATTGTAAGTTGGAATGATTGCATCATGTACTAGGTGTTCTTGCTGTCCAAAATAAAGGGTTTATTTAAATCCTAAATTGAAAAGTCAAACGGCTAGTTTGAAAGTCAAACGGCAATTTTGGGAAGTGGGAAGAGAGGAGGATTGGTGGAGGCCGAATTGGAGGAGGGTTCCTCCCTTGGCCGGCGCCCCACCAAGCCGACTTGGGGAGGGTCTCTCCTCCCCTTGGCCGGCCAGCCCTCCCACCTATATAAGGAGGGGCAGGGCTCCCTCCTAGCACACACAAGTTCCTATCTTCTACCTCCGGTTTAGAGCCGTTTTGGTTTAGAGCTTCTAATTGCTTTAGCCTGCGGTTTAGAGCCTTCTAATTGGTTTAGAGCCTTCTAATTGGTGTGTCTAATTACTAGACCACTAATAGCCTCTCTCATAAGCTCCACCATACTCGCACCGGCTTAAGGCGAAGCCCTGCGGGATTTCCCCTCTACTTCCGGTACCACGCCGTTGTGCTGCTGGAATCGCGAGGAGAATACTACAACCTCCGCTGCCTGCTGGAACAAGGGAGAGGAAGGTCTTCGTCGAGTACCGAACGTGTGACCGACTACGGGAGCGCTGCCGGAACGTGGCGCCGGAAGGATCGTCTACACGATCTTGAGATCGGAAAGAGTACGACTACATCACCCACGAGAATCTGCTCTCGTTAAACGCTTTGGAATCTTCGAGGGTAAGTTATTCCATCGACTCGTTGCTACAATCTAGTAGATAGATCTTGGCTTGTTTGTTTGTATGCGATAGAAAATTTTTGTTTTCCATGCTACGAACCCCTACACAAGGGTCACTAGAAGCGCAACTGTCCGAAGTACTTAGCGGACAAGAAGGCTGGCACCATCAAAGGTATATTTGATATACATGTTATTGATGTTTTCCTTACTAGCCCTCGTTGTAGTGCCTGGGTATTTGATACCGGTTCAGTTGCTAATATTTGTAACTCGAAACAGGAGCTACGGAATAGACGGCGGCTTGCGAGGGATGAGGTGACGATGCGCGTTGGCAACGGATCAAGAGTTGATGTGATGGCCGTCGGCACGCTCTCCTTAGTTTTACCTTCGGGATTAGTTTTAAACCTTAATAAGTGTTATTATGTGCCTGCGTTGAGCATGAACATTATTTCTGGATCGTGTTTATTGCAAGACGGTTATTCATTTAAATCGGAGAATAATGGTTGTTCTATTTATATGAGTAACATCTTTTATGGTCATGCACCTCTTGTAAATGGTTTATTTCTTCTAAATCTCGAAAGGGATGAAACACACATCCATAACATTGAGGCTAAGAGATGCAAAGTAGATAGTGATAATACTACTTATTTGTGGCACTGTCGTCTAGGTCATATTGGTGTAAAGCGCATGAAGAAACTCCATTCTGATGGACTTTTGGAGTCTCTTGATTTTGAATCATTTGACACATGCGAACCATGCCTCATGGGCAAGATGATCAAAACCCCGTTCTCCGGTATGATGGAGCGAGCAACGGACTTGTTGGAAATCATACATACCGATGTATGCGGACCGATGAGTGTTTCGACGCGCGGTGGATATCGCTATTTCCTCACTTTTACCGATGACTTAAGTAGATATGGGTATATCTATTTAATGAAACATAAATCTGAAACATTTGAAAAGTTCAAGGAATTTCAGAATGAAGTGGAGAACCATCGTAACAGAAAGATTAAGTTTCTACGATCCGATCGTGGAGGTGAATATTTGAGTTATGATTTTCTCACGCATCTTAAAGCAAGTGGAATCGTTTCACAACTCACGCCACCTGGAACACCACAGCGCAATGGTGTGTCTGAACGCCGGAATCGAACCCTATTAGATATGGTCCGATCAATGATGTCTCTTACTGATTTGCCGTTATCATTTTGGGGTTATGCATTAGAAACCGCTGCATTCACTTTAAATAGGGCTCCATCTAAATCCGTTGAGACGACACCGTATGAACTGTGGTTTGGTGCTAAACCTAAGTTGTCGTTTCTTAAAGTTTGGGGATGCGAATCTTACGTCAAGAAGTTGATGCCGGACAAGCTCGAACCCAAAGCGGAGAAATGCGTCTTCATAGGATACCCTAAGGAAACTATTGGGTATACCTTCTATCACAGAACCGAAGGCAAAGTGTTTGTCGCAAAGAACGGTTCCTTTCTTGAGAAGGAGTTTCTCTCGAAAGAAGTGAGTGGGAGGAAAGTAGAGCTAGACGAGGTTATTGAACCTTCTCTTGAATTGGAGAGTAGCGCAGCACCTGAAATTGTTCCAGTGCCGCCTGCACCAACAATAGAGGAAGCTAATGACAAGGATCATGAAGCTTCGGACGATGCTGCTACTGAACGTCGCAGGTCGACAAGGTCGCGTGCCCCTCCTGAGTGGTACGGCAACCCTGTCTTGACTGTCTTGTTAGTAGAAGACAGTGAACCTACGAACTATGAGGAAGCGATGATGAGCCCAGACTCTGAGAAATGGCTAGAAGCCATGAAATCCGAATTGGGATCCATGAGCGAAAACCAAGTATGGACTTTGGTGGACCCTCCTAGCGACCGAAAGGCCGTTGAGTGCAAATGGATCTTCAAGAAGAAAACAGACGCGGATGGTAATGTTACCGTCTATAAAGCACGGCTTGTCGCGAAAGGTTTTCGACAAGTTCAAGGTGTTGACTACGATGAGACTTTCTCTCCCATAGCGATGTTTAAGTCCATTCGGATTTTATTAGCAATTGCTGCGTTTCATGATTATGAAATATGGCAGATGGATGTCAAGACTGCGTTCCTCAATGGCAACATTGATGAAGAGTTGTATATGATGCAACCCGAAGGTTTTGTCGATCCTAAGGATGCTAGTAAAGTATGCAAACTTCAGCGTTCCATTTATGGACTGAAGCAAGCATCTCGGAGTTGGAACCTTCGTTTTGATCAAGTGATCAAGAGCTTTGGATTTGTTCCAAATTGCTACGAAGCTTGTATCTACAAGAAAGTGAGTGGGAGCTCGGTGACGTTTCTGGTACTATATGTGGATGACATATTGATTATCGGAAATGACATCAACATGGTTAACGATGTGAAGAGTTATTTGAACAAGTGTTTTTCAATGAAAGACCTAGGTGAAGCTGCTTATATATTGGGCATCAAAATCTATAGAGATAGACAAAGACGCCTGATAGCTTTAAGCCAGAGTACATACCTAGACAAAGTTCTGAAAAGGTTCAGAATGGATAAGGCAAAGAAAGATTCAGTGCCTATGTTGTCAGGTAAGATATTGAGCAAGGCTCAGTGTCCAGCTACGGTAAATGATAGGGAAGCTATGAGCAAGGTGCCTTATGCCTCGGCCATAGGTTCCATCATGTATGCCATGCTGTGTACTAGATCGGATGTGTCCAATGCTCTTAGTTTGACGAGCAGATATCAAAGTGATCCAGGAGTGGAACACTGGACAGCCGTGAAGAACATCCTAAACCTAAATAGGACTAGAGAAATGTTCTTAGTCTATGGGGGTGATGAACAGCTTGTCGTAAAAGGTTACGTCGACGCTAGTTTCGACACCGACAAGGATGATTCTAAATCTCAGACAGGATACGTTTATATTTTGAATGGAGGAGCTGTGAGCTGGAGAAGCTGCAAGCAAAGCGTGATCGCGGGATCTACAGTAGAAGCGGAATACATGGCTGCTGCAGAAGCGTCAAGTGAAGGAGTTTGGATCAGGAACTTCATCACTGAGCTTGGCGTGGTTCCAAGTGCATTGGACCCACTGGAGATATTGTGTGACAACACTGGCACCATAACACTTGCTAAGGAACCAAGATATCATCCAAAGACCAAGCATATAAACCGCAAGTTTCATATAATCCGAGATTATATAGCAGATGGAGATCTGAAGATTAGCAAGGTACATATAGATCTGAATGTCGCAGATCCATTGACTAAACCTCTTCCACGTGTAAAACATGATCAGCACCTCAGTGCCATGGGTGTGAGATTGTTGCCAAATGTAAACTAGATTATTGACTCTAGTGCAAGTGGGAGACTGTTGGAATTATGCCCTAGAGGCAATAATAAAGATGTTATTATTATAATTCTTGTTCATGATAATGTTTATATTCCATGCTAGAATTGTATTAAGCGGAAACTTTAATACTTGTGTGGTTTGTGAACAACACCGTGTCCCTAGTACGCCTCTATGGACTAGCTCATTGATCAATGATGGTTAAGGTTTCCTAACCATAGACATGAGTTGTCAATTGATAATGAGATCATATCATTGGAGAATGATATGATGGACAGACCCAAACTAAGCGAAGCAATTAGATCGTATCATCGTGTTCATCTTTGCGAAGCTTTTCCTATGTCAAATATTGTATTCCTTAGACCATGAGATAATACAACTCCCTGGTATCGGAAGAAAGCTTTGAGGTCATCAAACGTCATCCTATGAGAGGGTGATCATAAAGGTGTCTCTCAGGTGATCGGAAAGTATCTGTTGGGTTGTATGTATCGAGATGGAATTTGTCCCTCCCAAGTCGGAGAGATATACTTCGGGCCCACTCGGTAATCGATATCAACACTGCTTGCAAGCATGTGGTTAAGGAGTTAATCACAAAGTGATATCGGATTACGGAACGAGTAAAGTACTTGCTGTGAACGAGATTGAACTAGGTATGACGGTACCGACGATCGAATCTCGGGCAAGTAAAATATCGCGAGACGAAGGGAATATATATATGGGATTGTTTGAATCCTGACATCGTGGTTCATCCGATATGATCATCTATGAATGTGTGGGAGTCAATATGGGTGCCCAGACCCCGCTGTTGATTATTGATAGAAGATCATGTCTGCATATTCTCGAACCCGCAGGGTCACACACTTAACGTATCTCGACGCTAGGATAGATTGGATAATTGGTTTATGAATTTTTGTTCGGAGTCTCGGATGGGATCCGGGATATCACGAGAGGTTCCGGAATGGTCCGGAGAATAATATTCATATAAGGCAATGCAGTTTTTGGAGTTCGGAATTGTTCCGGGTTAATCGGTATTGTACCGGAAGCTTCTAGAACCTTCCGGAAGGGGACCGACGTGGCCCCACCTTCCGGGAGGGGGCATGGGCCTATGAGGGAGTGTCCTGGCCGCATTGGGCCAGGGGCACAAGGCCCCATAGGGCCCAGCCGATCCTAGAGAGTTTAAACTCGTTTAAACTAGAGATAGGGTTTCTAGAGGGGGGAGAGTCCTTGCCCCCCACTTCTCCCTCCCTTGGCCGCCGGCCCAAGGCTTGGAGGAGGGGCAAGGGCTGGCCGCCCCCCTCTATATATAGAGGGCTGGTGCACCCCCTCCCCCTACACCTTGCCTCCAAACCCTAGTTGCCCTGCTACCCTTCCTCTCTCCCTCCCGACTGTTTGTAGGCGAAGCCCTGCTGCAGAAATTCTCCACCATATACACCACGCCGTCGTGTTGTAGATCCAATCTATCTCTCCACCATACTTGCTGGTCCGAGGAAGGAGGAGACGTCGAGGTGCTGCACGTGTGCATCTCACGGAGGCACCGCCACTTGTGGTGCTAGATCGGATCGGATCGCGAGGAGGAGAAGCGAGTACGACTACATCACCCACGTTCCGACGAACGTTCCGCTGTGCGAATCTTCAAGGGTACGAAGATCTAATCCAATCTCTCTCGTTGATTGCATCTCCTAGATTAGATCTTGGCGTTCCCTCTGTTCGCATCCGTAGAAAATTTTGATTTACTATGCCGCGAATCCCTTCAGTGACGTGGAGTGTCACACGTGCGGAGGTCAAGGTCACTACCAGAGAGATTTTCCAAACTGCAAGGTGATGTTTGTCAATGATCACGGAGAATATGAGAGTGGAGATGATGTTGATCCTAATGATCATGGTGCTGATTATGACGAAGAAGGTCTGGATGCCTTTCCTGAGCATGCGCCGACTATAGTGGTATCTCCACGCATTCTTAGTGTGCATGTCACATCCCAAATTTTAGATTTGGTCTTGTATATCATTCATATCAATGCATCATATCTTTCCATGCAAAACCGCCGAGAAGAAAGGTTCGGCGAAACGCTATCTTCAAAACCCTATTTTGATTCGCTACGAGGTTCCTGCAGGAAGCTTTAGAAGGACTTGCGACAACCACCCCTGTAGGTTCAAGGTTTCACTCAAACCTTGACGCTAGGTTGTTCCCCTCGATGATACGAACCCGTAGGCGCGAGAATCGCTCCAATCGGAGTTCGTATGCAAAAGCCTCGGACGTTTTAGTAAACCGCCGGAAAACGGTCCGAAAATCCGGACCGATTTCCGAGTTGTAGTCAAATTCTGGACCGTTTCTGTTTAGGTTTTCCGCGCGCAGGGCCACTTAAAGGACCCCACCACCTGCCTCGGTTTCCGTGCCCGCAACCACCGCCTGCCCACGCGATCGATCCCCGCCGCCTCGATACCGCCACTCGCGCGCGCTCCAAGGCCGCCGCCGCCGCCATCTGCTCCGCCGCTGGACCCCGCCTCCGCCGCCACCGGCCACCGCCGCCGCCGCCAGGTGCGCCGCCTCCCCCTCGCTCTCTCCTCTCTGTTCCCGGCCATCACCGCCGCCGTCGCTGCCTCACACCGCCGCCACTCCGCCGCCGCGCACCAGCCGCCATCGCCGCCTTCCGCGCGGGCCACCGCCCGCGGCCGCCCCGCGCCACCCGGCCGCCACCGCCCTTGAGCACGCCGCCCGTCTCGGCCTGCGCGCCGCCCGCCCCCATCTCACCTGCGCCGCGCGCCTCGCTGCCGCCTTGCAGCCGCTCGCCAGCCGCCCCGCTGCGCGCTGCTCGCTGTATGCCGCATGCGCTGCCGCGCGAGTACCCGCACGCGCACGCGCGCGTTATTGCGTGCACGCATACATGCACGTACGCACGCCGCGATGTAATTTTTCTCGACCGTTAGTTGACCGTGTGTACCGTGCAGGAAGGATCTCGACGCCGGAACCGATCGCCACCGCCGTCCGGAACCCGCCGCACCGTCCGGAGTCCGTTTCGCCGTCCGTTTCCGGTAAGACAGCAGCCACCGTCAGATCTCAGATCAGCGGCTTAGATCGTTCTTTGACTGGTCAGACTCAGGCGTTGACTAGTCAGACGCCCAGTCAGCGCCCAGTCAGCAGACGCTTTGACCAGTCAACAGACACAATTGACTGGTCAATTTCGTTAATCCTTTTAGTTGACAGATTTCGGTAGAATCTTGTAAATTGCGTAGTAATTAAACCGCTTGGCCAAAAATTGCAAATAAAATATGTACGGATTCAGTGAGTCGTGTAGAATCTCGTTATACCTTTGTTTCAGGCTTTTACTGCCAGGTTTAGTACAGTTTAATCAAACTAGTTAGTGGCCTTTTCGGAGTAATAAATTCATGGAAAAAGATCCGTAGCTCCAAAAATCGCGTATGATATGTCCATGAACTCGGGAGAACGAGGGGAATCTCATCGTGAATTAAAAAGGTAGGCTTACAGTAAAAACTTCTGTAGTATTTGTCTAATGGATTTCTGCAGTGTTTTAATTACTCGGGAAGTTTTATAACTCCTTTTTGAGTAAATCCAGTTGGTACTGTTTCTAATCAGCGATGCCCATGCTGTAGAATTTTCCCAAGATTTTACAAACAGTATTCTACCGGTAGTGAATTATTTAAGTTCTAGCTCTAGTTGGAGCATTACTTTTACTTAATAGTTTCCCTAGCGCTAAAACTATTTTCCATGCATGCAATCGGTAGTGTTATGTTGTAGGATGTTGTGGTGCAGCTGTAGCACCAATTCACTTGTCGTTCATGCATCATATTTGTTGTATATGCTTGTGCATTGTTTGTTTATGATTGCAATTGTATCGTGTTGATTGTGTTGAGTGCAACGCTTGCTCGTGTGAGGATTGTGCTCCAGACCGCTACAACCAAGGCAAGTAGATGCTACTTTGTTCATGATATCGTCCTACTATTTTCAATGCACTGTCGTGTATTTTGTAGATGCATGTCTAGGATGATACTATCGCTATGCTATGTCCTATTATGTGGTAGGGCTTTCCTTGTAGATGAACCACCGTTAGTAGATGTGCTTAGCCATGCTATGTTGAACGAGGGCTGGGTTACATCAATTACACTTGTTTCCTCAAAGTATTGGTTTGTGAAAACTAAAAACAACTTAATCAATGAACCCCCTGGGTGTGATGGTATTGATAATTTTTGGTGGTTTCATTGCGGAAAGGCACCCAGGTATCAAGAGAGAATGATTGGCTTCTTTATTGTGTAGCTTACGTGTACAACCATGTGCCAATAATGAAATGGGCGGTTGGTTGGACTTAGTAGGTTGTGGTAACTCGAACCCGCGTATCCAGAGATGTAGAATTTTGGTAGGTTGGACCGGTGCGCGTCGGGATTGAGGAGCTACTTCCCGAACAGTCTCTTCTTGGTCTTCTCCCTATCATCACCCAAAATGAGAGTGATGGTACGAGCTGGGCTGACCAAGTCACATGGGTAAAGTGTACTAACCCTTGCAGAGTGTATAATCTAATCGATTAGCCGTGTCCCCGGTTATGGACAATTGAGTTGCCTGATATTGATTCCATGACATGTTTCTCGCTCATTCTAATTTCATAATTGCTTTAACATTGTTGGGTTAACTTAATTGGGATCTTTTCAAAGAAAATCAAAACTGTTTATGAAAGTAGGACAAATGTATTTGCAAATGCAAGCCAGACACAGCTCCACTTTCCAAATATGCATGTAGATGTTAGTACTATTGTCTCCTTTACTAGCTCTACTTGCCATACATTCCATGTATTGACCCTTCGGGGCTGCTACGTTTCATGTTGCAGGTTATTCCGATTCTGATTGATCGTTATAGGCCACGGTACTCCACTCGGCACTTGTTCACTTGTGGGTAATTTGAAGATTGGAGGATTTATTTGTTTATGTTGCTACCTGAATAATTTGAGCCAGCTTTATGCTAAGCTTTTATTGTAAAAATGGTACTCTGGATCTTTGTAGTACATGATACACGATTATTTTGCTATGTTATCTATCTTACTCTATTGTGGGCCAATGAACCGATCCAGGGATTGGCATGTCACATAGAGGCCACGGTCTTTTCAGAACCGGGGTGCTACAGGATGGTATCAGAGCCCGTGTGTCGACTGTAGGATCGTGACCTAGGATTGGATTAGGAAGCCATAGAATTATTAAAGCCTATATTAACTCTGTCTTTCATCTTATGCCTTTCACCCTCGTAAATTTTACCATATGCTATTCTCACACTTTCATCTTTTACTTGATAGATGGGAGAAGTCAGGACTGAGTATGTCACCATGGAGTCACCAAGGCCCTTTGCAAGGCAGTTAGCTCAACTCTCTCAGTCATTGGGATTGCCACTGCCTATGTTCAAGGGAAGAAGGCTGTACACCTATGGATATGGAGAGGATGCATGGGAGATCACTACCTTCATATTCAGAGATGCCGCCTTGCCAAACCCCGCGCACTTGGTCTACACCAAGACATACTGCAACTGGGGACTTGATATCAACTTGGCCATACATAAAGCCCTGTCACGCTAGTGCCACTATGTCCGACACCTACTGCCCGCAGATTCACCCTACTGTGACTATGGAAGGCGTGATGAAGAAGGGAACGTTGTGGTTACCCCGGGCGACAGGAACAACATGCCGCCCCGTCGAAGGCACATAGAGGACATGGAAAGGGAGAATGGAGCTCTAGCAGAGAAGGTGAGGATGATAAAGGAGATTGCAGATTTTACTAGCAATGGAATGGTGGTCCAAGGACAGGAGATTGACACTTTGCATGAAGCTGTGGGAATTCTGGATAATGCCCTGATAGCCAGAGATGAAACCATAGCACATCTTCATGGTACTGTGCAGGAGAACACCCAGAACATACATCAATTACAAGGGACCGTCCAGGAAAGGGACCAAACCATTGAAGCTACGACAGCCCAGATTGCCGCTCTCCAAGCACAGCTGAATCCACCCTCTGATGATGACAATGGAGATGATGGCAACAATGGGGATGATGATGACAGTGGAGACGACGATGATGATGAGGACGAGGATGATGATGATGGAGACGATGATGGTGGAGGAGATGAAGCTGTTGCTGTTGCAGCTGAGAATGAAGAAGAAGAGGAGGATCCAGAAGAGGTGGAGTTTGAAGTCTCAAGTGATGGTTCAGGAGAGGTGTACACTCCGCCGCCATGGTTGTACCGCGAGCCAAAGCGCCAACGCATGACCGCAAGGACCTACCTCAACCTCTTCAAGAAATAGATAGAAGTCCACCAATTAGTCCCCGTTAGGCAAATTCGTTAGGATTAATCTCGATCGATGTGAAGCTAGGTTCGTATTAATTTAAGAGTGATTAGTTGCTTATTTGTGTACTCCAATATCCCAGGAATTATTTGTGCGAATTTTAATGAAAGAGTTATGGCAATTTGGTTATCATCTGTGTTATTTTCGCTGCAGTTTTTCTGCTGATACAGCAGTACTGCGCGATTTTTCATATTTTTCTGGTAACTCGGAAAAATCTGAAAAAAATTGGGCTGATGCGAAACTCTCTGTAATATAAGTAAAAAAATCAGCTAAATTTTCTGACGAGTTTAAGTCAGGCGGAAAAATTCTTGAACGCTGCTGGACTGTTCTGGCAGATTGCTGTTTTGGTTGTTTAGTTGATCAACTATTTAGTTAACCATTGCCAACTCTTGCAAAACTATTTCAGTAGTTATATACTGCTAGGATAACACCTAGGATGTTGCTGGATCACTTGTTTGTTGATGTGTTGCTTGCTTGCGATTGTCTGCTATTGTTTGTTGTTGTTTGATCATATGCATGGGTAGAATCCTATTGTCGTAGTTGATTCTTTCTAAACTTACCTATGCTGAACCGCAGATGCCTCCCCGCCGCCAACCCACTGAGATGGAGCAGCTCATGGCAGCTCAGGCACAGCTGACCCAAGTGATGACCCAGTTCATGGCAAACCAGAACAACAACAATGGAAACAATCAGCCTCAGGGAGATGCTCTCACCAGATTTCTGAGGTTAAGGCCAGCTAAGTTCTCTACTGCAACGGAACCAATGGTTGCTCTCGACTGGTTGCGTTCAGTCAACAAGGATCTAGTAACTGTCGGATGCACTGATGCTGAGAAGGTGAGGTTTGCCGCTCACCTACTGGAGGGACCAACCGCTTCTTGGTGGGACACATTTCAGATCACCCACCCGCTGGATACCGTGACTTGGGCAATGTTTGAGGAAGGTTTCAGGACCAACCACGTGTCTTCAGGAGTTCTGAGCCTGAAGAGGAAGGAGTTCCGCAACTTGCGCCAAACCAATCGTTCCGTGGCCGAGTACATTGAGGAGTTCAACAACCTGTCCCGTTATGCACCTGAGGATGTTGACACTGATGCCAAAAGGAGGGAGAGATTCCTGGATGGCCTCAGTGATGAGCTTTTAGTACAGCTACTGGTGGTTTACTGCCCCACTTTTCAGGAGCTTATGGACAAGGCTAGGATCTTGGAGGGGAAGCACAAGCAGGTGGAGAACCACAAGAGAAAGAACAACAATCACCACTCTGGTTCACACCACAAGACTCGCACTTCATATGATGGATACTCCAAGCATGGAGGAAGTGACCATGGGAGCCATGACCGCCGCGATGGGCATCGTCATGAAAACCATAGGAGCAATCACCACAGCCACAAGGGAGGACACTCTCACCACTCTGGAGGACACGGTGGACATGACCGCAACCGTGATCGCAGCTTTGTGAAGAAGGATCTGAGTGAGGTGACGTGCTTCAAGTGTAAGCAAAAGGGACACTATGCTGACAACTCTCCGGAGAGGAAAGGACTGAAGCCAACCAACAATGAGAAGGCCACAGTGAACCACATGAATGTGGAGGAGATTCCAGATGAGCCTGACCTTGTGATTGGTAAGTTCCCAATCAACACTTACCCTGCACTTATACTTTTCGATACTGGTGCATCGCATTCATTCATATCAAGGGCATTTGTGGATAAGTATAAGTTACCTACTGAGTCTATGAAGAGGTCCTTTAGAGTGAGTTCACCAGGAGGAGATATGATAGCTAGTGCGGGATGCCGCGATTTAACTGTGAGGATTGGAACACACAACTTCATTGCACATTTGGTAGTGTTGGATTCACATGGATTAGATGTTATTCTGGGTATGGATTGGATGTCCATGCATGGGGGACACATAGATTGTGCACAGCGAGCCGTTTCACTCAAAACCCCGGATGGTAAGAGGATTAGATTCAAGTCGGCTGTACGACCGAGGAGGTGTAAGTTGAATTCTCTTAAGGGGGTTAGCATGGATACTGTGCCAGTGATTAGGGATTACCCCGACGTGTTTCCGGAAGAGCTGCCAGGGATGCCGCCTGACAGGGATGTAGAGTTTCTTATCGACCTGATGCCGGGAACAGGACCTATAGCAAAGAAACCATATAAGATGGATGTGGATGAGCTAAAGGAATTGAAGAAGCAGTTGAAGGAGCAGCTGGAAAAGGGATTCATTCAGCCTAGTTCGTCGTCATGGGGAGCACCTGTTCTGTTTGTGGAGAAGAAAGACAGCACCAAGAGATTAGTGGTGGACTATCGTTCGCTGAATGAAGTAACCATCAAGAACAAGTACCCTCTGCCGAACATAAATGATCTGTTTGATCAACTGGAAGGAGCAAAGGTGTTCAGCAAGATTGATCTGCGATCAGGCTACTTCCAATTGAAGATCCGAGAGGAGGATGTACCAAAAACCGCCTTCACCACTAGGTATGGGTTATATGAGTATACAGTTATGTCTTTTGGACTAACGAATGCCCCGGCATACTTCATGACCATGATGAACAAGGTATTTATGGAGTATTTGGACAAGTTCGTGGTGGTGTTCATTGATGACATACTGATATATTCCAAGGATGATGCTGAGCATGAGAAACATCTGAGGATGATTATGGAGAAGCTGAGGGAACACAAGCTATATGCCAAATTCAGCAAATGTGAATTATGGCTTAACACCGTTGGGTTTCTTGGACACGTAGTGTCGGGAGAAGGAATTGCTGTTGATCCAAACAAGGTGACTGCAGTAACTGAGTGGGAAGCACCCAAGAATGCGGGAGAGATTCGAAGCTTTTTGGGACTTGCTGGATATTACAGGAGGTTCATTGAAAACTTTTCCAAGATTGCTAAGCCGATGACTGAACTTCTGAAGAAGGAGAGGAAGTTTGAATGGTCAGACGTATGTGAAGCCAGCTTTCAGGAACTGAAGCGTCGACTAGTGACAGCGCCTGTTCTGTGTCTACCAGATCTTCAGAAGGATTTCCAAGTGTACTGTGATGCTTCTCGACAGGGACTTGGTAGTGTGATGATTCAAGATGGGAGAGTGGTGTCATATGCCTCGCGACAACTCAAGCACCATGAGCGGAATTACCCCACACACGACTTGGAATTAGCGTCAGTGGTTCATGCGCTCAAGGTATGGAGGCATTACTTAATGGGAAAACACTGTGATGTGTACACCGACCACAAGAGCCTGAAATACATATTTACACAGAAGGAACTGAACATGAGACAGAGGAGATGGTTGGAACTTATCAAGGATTATGATATGAATCTACAATACCACCCAGGAAAGGCCAATGTAGTAGCAGATGCTCTGAGCCGAAAGGTTTATGCCAATGGATTGACAATTGGTGAATTGCCTGAGGACTTGTGCAAGCAATTCAAGGACCTTAGACTGGAGGTAGTATCTGAAGGATACTTAGCAACAATGGAAGTCCAACCGACGCTACAGGGTAGGATCATAAAGGCTCAGATAGGAGACAAAGAGATAGATGAAGTTAAGGAAAAGATGAAGGAAGGTCGAGCAAGGGAATTCCACGAGGACGAGCAAGGAACCCTGTGGTACGGAGATCGTTTGTGCGTTCCCAACGATCCCGAGATAAGGAAGTTGATTCTGCAGGAAGCTCATGACTCGCCATATTCCATACATCCGGGCAATACGAAGATGTATATGGACCTAAAGGACAGATTCTGGTGGAACAACATGAAGGGAGACATCGCAGAGCATATTGCCCTATGTGATGTATGCAGCCGAGTGAAGGCAGAACACCAGAAGCCAGCAGGATTGCTACAGCCATTGCCCGTGCCAGATTGGAAGTGGGATAGAGTGGGAATGGATTTTATCACAGGACTGCCCAGGACCAGGTCAGGATATGACTCTATTTGGGTAGTGGTCGACCATTTGACCAAGGTAGCCCACTTTATACCGGTAAAGACGACCTATACGAGTGCAAAGTTGGCCAAGATTTACATGGACAAGATTGTTTGCCTACACGGAGTTCCCAAGAGTATCGTATCTGATAGAGGCACCCAATTTACCTCACACTTCTGGCGCCAGCTGCACGAGTCACTTGGTACTAGATTGGAGTTTAGCACAGCGTTTCACCCACAGACTGATGGACAGACTGAGAGGGTGAATCAGATTTTGGAAGACATGCTGAGAGCTTGCGCTTTGGCTCATGGTTCTAGTTGGGATGAGAATTTGCCGTATGCGGAGTTTTCCTACAACAACAGCTATCAAACCAGTATCAAGACATCACCGTTCGATGTGCTATATGGGAAACGGTGCCAAACACCATTGCTATGGGATGTAGTAGGAGAACGTCAGTTGTTTGGGCCTGATTTGATCAAGGACGCTGAAGAGAAGGTCGCCTTGATTAGGGACAGGCTGAAGGTAGCACAATCAAGGCAGAAGAGCTACGCTGACGCCAAGCGCAAGGAAGTGGTGTATGAGGTAGGTGATAGAGCATACTTCAGAGTATCGCCGCTTCGTGGAATCAAGAGGTTTGGAATTAAGGGTAAGCTGGCACCTCGGTTTATTGGACCGTATCGGGTCTTAGCACGAAAAGGAGAAGTTGCTTATCAGTTGGAGTTGCCAGAAGCTCTGTCTGCTGTTCACAATGTGTTCCACGTGTCCCAGCTGAAGAGGTGCCATCCGGAGATGGTGGATACACCATTGAGAGACACTGTACCGCTAGAGGAGGTTCAGCTCGAGAGTGACTTGACCTATGAGGAGAAACCAGTCAAGATTCTGGAGACAGCAGAAAGGACTACCCGTACCAAGACAATCAAGTTTTGCAAAGTACAGTGGAGCCACCATACCGAAGAGGAAGCCACTTGGGAGCGTGAGGATGACATCCGAGAGGACTACCCACACCTATTTGCTAGCCACGCCGAATCTCGAGGACGAGATTCATCTTAAGGGGGTTAGTCTTGTCACATCCCAAATTTTAGATTTGGTCTTGCATATCATTCATATCAATGCATCATATCTTTCCATGCAAAACCGCCGAGAAGAAAGGTTCGGCGAAACGCTATCTTCAAAACCCTATTTTGATTTGCTACGAGGTTCCTGCGGGAAGCTTTAGTAGGACTTGCGACAACCACCCCTGTAGGTTCGAGGTTTCACTCAAACCTTGACGCTAGGTTGTTCCCCTCGACGATACGAACCCGTAGGCGCGAGAATCGCTCCAATCGGAGTTCGTATGCAAAAGCCTCGGACGTTTTAGTAAACCACTGGAAAACGGTCAGAAAATCCGGACCGATTTCCGAGTTGTAGTCAAATTCTGGACCATTTCTGTTTAGGTTTTCCGCGCGCAGGGCCACTTAAAGGACCCCACCACCTGCCTCGGTTTCCGTGCCCGCAACCACCGCCTGCCCACGCAATCGATCCCCGCCGCCTCGATACCGCCACCCGCGTGCGCGCTCCAAGGCCGCCGCCGCCGCCATCTGCTCCGCCGCCGCCGGCCACCGCCGCCGCCGTCGCTAGGTGCGCCGCCTCCCCCTCGCTCTCTCCTCTCCGTTCCTGGCCATCACCGCCGCCGTCGCCGCCTCACACCGCCGCCACTCCGCCGCCGCGCGCCAGCCGCTATCGCCGCCTTCCGCGCGGGCCACCGCCCGCGGCCGCCCCGCGCCACCCGGCCGCCACCGCCCGCGAGCACGCCGCCCATCTCGGCCTACGCGCCGCCCGCCCCCACCTCACCTGCGCCGCGCGCCTCGCTGCCGCCTTGCAGCCGCTCGCCAGCCGCCCCGCTGCGCGCGCGCTGCGCGCTGCTCACTGCATGCCGCATGCGCTGCCGCGCGAGTACCCGCACGCGCACGCGCGCGTTATTGCGTGCACGCATACATGCACGTATGCGCGCCGCGCTGTAATTTTTCTCGACCGTTAGTTGACCGTGTGTACTGCGCAGGAAGGATCTCGACGCCGGAACCGATCGCCACCGCCGTCCGGAACCCGCCGCACCGTCCGGAGTCCGTTTCGCCGTCCGTTTCCGGTAAGACAGCAGCCACCGTCAGATCTCAGATCAGCGGCTTAGATCGTTTGTTGACTGGTCAGACTCAGGCGTTGACTAGTCAGACGCCCAGTCAGCAGACGCTTTGACCAGTCAACAGACACAATTGACTGGTCAATTTCGTTAATCCTTTTAGTTGACAGATTTCGGTAGAATCTTGTAAATTGCGTAGTAATTAAACCGCTTGGCCAAAAATTGCAAATAAAATATGTACGGATTCAGTGAGTCGTGTAGAATCTCGCTGTACCTTTGGTTTAGGCTTTTACTGCCAGGTTTAGTACAGTTTAATCAAACTAGTTAGTGGCCTTTTCGGAGTAATAAATTCGTGGAAAAAGATCCGTAGCTCCAAAAATCGCGTATGATATGTCCCTGAACTCGGCAGAACGAGGGGAATCTCATCGTGAATTAAGAAGGTAGGTTTACAGTAAAAACTTCTGCAGTATTTGTCTAATGGCTTTCTCCAGTGTTTTAATTACTTGGGAAGTTTTATAACTCCTTTTTGAGTAATTCCAGTTGGTACTGTTTCTAATCAGCGATTCCCATTCTGTAGAATTTTCCCAAGATTTTACGAACAGTATTCTACCGGTAGTGAATTATTTAAGTTCTAGATCTAGTTGGAGCATTACTTTTACTTAATAGTTTCCCTAGCGCTAAAACTATTTTCCATGCATGCAATCGGTAGTGTTATGTTGTAGGATGTTGTGGTGCAGCTGTAGCACCAATTCACTTATCGTTCATGCATCATATTTGTTGCATATGCTTGTGCATTGTTTGTTTATGATTGCAATTGTATCGTGTAGATTGTGTTGAGTGCAACGCTTGCTCGTGTGAGGATTGTGCTCCAGACCGCTACAACCAAGACAAGTAGATGCTACTTTGTTCATGATATCGTCCTACTATTTTCAATGCACTGTCGTGTATTTTGTAGATGCATGTGTAGGATGATACTATCGCTATGCTATGTCCTATTATGTGGTAGGGCTTTCCTTGTAGATGAACCACCGTTAGTAGATGTGCTTAGCCATGCTATGTTGAACGAGGGCTGGGTTACATCAATTACACTTGTTTCCTCAAAGTATTGGTTTGTGAAAACTAAAAACAACTTAATCAATGAACCCCCTGGGTGTGATGGTATTGATAATTTTTGGTGGTTTCATTGCGGAAAGGAACCCAGGTATCAAGTGAGAATGATTGGCTTCTTTATTGTGTAGCTTACGTGTACAACCATGTGCCAATAATGAAATGGGCGGTTGGTTGGACTTAGTAGGTTGTGGTAACTCGAACCCGCGTATCCAGAGATGTAGAATTTTGGTAGGTTGGACCGGTGCGCGTCGGGATTGAGGAGCTACTTCCCGAACAGTCTCTTCTTGGTCTTATCCCTATCATCACCCAAAATGAGAGTGATGGTACGAGCTGGGCTGACCAAGTCACATGGGTAAAGTGTACTAACCTCTGCAGAGTGTATAATCTAATCGATTAGCCTTGTCCCCGGTTATGGACAATTGAGTTGTCTGATATTGATTCCATGACATGTTTCTCGCTCATTCTAATTTCATAATTGCTTTAACATTGTTGGGTTAACTTAATTGGGATCTTTTCAAAGAAAATCAAAACTGTTTATGAAAGTAGGACAAATGTATTTGCAAATGCAAGCCAGACACAGCTCCACTTGCCAAATATGCATGTAGATGTTAGTACTATTGTCTCCTTTACTAGCTCTACTTGCCATACATTCCATGTATTGACCCTTCGGGGCTGCTACGTTTAATGTTGCAGGTTATTCTGATTCTGATTGATCGTTATAGGCCACGGTACTCCACTCGGCACTTGTTCACTTGTGGGCAATTTGAAGATTGGAGGATTTATTTGTTTATGTTGCTACCTGAATAATTTGAGCTAGCTTTATGCTAAGCTTTTATTGTAAAAATGGTACTCTGGATCTTTGTAGTACATGATACACGGTTATTTTGCTATGTTATCTATCTTACTCTATTATGGGCCAATGAACCGATCCAGGGATTGGCATGTCACATAGAGGCCACGGTCTTTTCAGAACCGGGGTGCTACAGTGCAGCCCGTTGTTGACTCTCAGCGATGTAATTTGTTTCAAACAAAATCTCTCGTTGGCCCTAACAAAGCTTTCAAAGTAATTATTGATGGAGGTAGCTGCAGGAATCTTGCAAGCAAAGAGTTATGTGCCAAGATGAATCTATCGTATTTACCTCATCCCAGGCCATACTACATACAATGGTTAAGTGACAGTGGTGAGATGAAGGTAAACCATATGGTGAGAGTGAATTTTGAAATAGGGCCATACAAAGATTCTATTGATTTTGATGTGGTTCCTATGACTGTCTGTCATTTTTTATTGGGTCGGCCTTGGTTATATGATCGCCATGTGCAACACAATGGCCGTGCCAATACTTATCACTTAGAGTTTCAAGGCAAGAAGATTAACCTGCAACCAATGTCACTGTTGGAGATATGCCCAAGAGGCAATAATAAAGTGGTTATTATCATATCTTCACACTTATGATAAATGTTTACATTCATGCTATAATTGTATTAACCGGAAACATTAATACTTGTGTGATTTGTAAACTAAAATAAGAGTCCCTAGTAAAGCCTCTTGTTAAACTAGCTTGTTGGTTAATATATGATCATGGTTTCCTGATCATGAACATAGAGATGTTATTAACAACAGGATCATATCATTAGGAGAATGATGTGATGGACATACTCCTATAGATAAGCGTAGCATAAAGATCAAGTCATTTCAATAGTTCAATTGCTATATGCTTTCTGATACATAGTAACCTAATTCCTTCGACCATGAGATCATGCATATCACCTTTACTGGATGGATGCTTTGATGTCATCAAACACCACACCGTAACAGGGTGGCTATAAAGGTGGCATTGAGTGTTCGGAAAGTATTGGTTGAAACACATGGATCAAGAGTGGGATTTGTCCATCCACATGACGGATAGATATTCTCTGGGCCCTCTCGGTGAAATGTCATCCAATTAGCTTGCAAGCATGTGACTTGGTCACAAGGGATCACATATCACGGGAACGAGAAAAGAGTACTTATCAGTAACGAGGATGAACTAGGTATGCAGAGATACCGACGATCATAACCTCGGATAAGTAAACTATCGTGAGACAAAGGGAAATTGGTATCGTATGTAAGTGGTTCATTCGATCGCAAAGTAATCGTAGAAATATGTGGGAGCCATATGAATTTCCAGATTCCTCTATTGGTTATTGTTCGGAGAAGTGTCTCGATCATGTCCGCATAATTCACGAACCGTAGGGAGACACACTTAAGGATTGAATCCTAAAACAGAAAAGTCAAATGTCCAGTTTGAAAGTCAAACGGCTAAAACAAGAAACTGTGGGAAACAAGCAAGAGGAGTTGGAATCAACTTGGAGGAGGAGTTGGACTCCTCCAGGCCGGCGCCCAGCCCAAGGCCGAGTTGGGGAGGGACTCCCTCCCTCCCCTGGCGCGCCAAGACCCCCCTCCCATAAAAGGAGGGGCAGGGCTCCTCCTAGACACACAAGTTTCCTATCCTCTAAACTAAACCCTAGATCTAGACCCCGGTTTAGAGCTATTCGGTTTAGAGCCTTCTAATTGGTTTAGAGCCCTCTAATTGGTGTGTCTAATTACTAGACCACTAATAGCCTCTCTCATAAGCTCCACCATACTCGCACCGGCTTAAGGCGAAGCCCTGCGGGATTTCCCCTCTACTTCCGGTACCACGCCGTTGTGCTGCCGGAATCGCGAGGAGAGTGCTACAACCTCCGCTGCCTGCTGGAACAAGGGAGAGGAAGGTCTTCGTCGAGTACCGAACGTGTGACCGACTGCGGGAGCGCTGCTGGAACGTGGCGCTGGAAGGATCGTCTACGCGATCTTGAGATCGGAAAGAGTACGACTACATCACCCACGAGAATCTGCTCTCGTTAACCGCTTTGGAATCTTCGAGGGTGAGTTATTCCATCGACTCGTTGCTGCAATCTAGTAGATAGATCTTGGCTTGTTTGTTTGTATGCGATAGAAAATTTTTGTTTTCCATGCTACGAACCCCTACAGTGGTATCAGAGCCGTGTCTATATGTAGATCTGTTGCACGAGTAGAACACAATGGTCATTGTGGGCGTTGATGCTTTTATTGTCAATTGCTTCTTGTGTACTTTGCATCTTGCGGTATGTTGGGATGAAGCGGCCCGGGCTAACCTTACATGACATCGTTCATGAGACTTGCTCCACGCTTGACATGCAACTTGTATTGCATAAGTGGCTTTGCGGGTGCCTGTTTCTCCTAGCATAGTTAAGATCCAATTTACAACGGGTGATTAACAATACTAGTATCAATGTTGTGGTTCTTGTTCGTAAGTTAGAACGACGCTTATTGAAAGCCCCAAACCACGTAAAATATGCAAAGAAAGTAGAGGCGTCTAACTTTGTTTTGCAGGGGTGTGCAGTGATGTGATATGGCCATGATTGTGATTATATTTGATGTATGCAATGTTCCTTATTGTAAGTCGGCAACCGGCAGGAGCCATATGGTTGTCTTTAATTTATGTTAAGACCCGCGTGTCTATTCAAAGTAGTTGTAATAGTTAAAGTCGGTGGACAACAACCATGGAGAAGCGTCATTGACCTTGATGCAATGTCGGTGATGATGGAGATCATGTTCGTGCTAGAAGATGGAGATCGGAAGCACAAAGAAGAAAGGCCATATCATATCACATATTATGAATTGCATGTGATGTTAATCCTTTATGCATCTTGTATTGCTTAGAAGACGACGGTAGCATTATAAGATGATCCCTCATGCACATAAATTTCAAGTTCTAAAGTGTTCACCCTTAGTATGCACCGTTGCCAAAGCTTGCTGCTTCGAAGCACCACGTGATGATCGGGTGTCTTTGATTCCGCGGGTGAATACAACGTAAGCAAGCCAGATTTGCTTATGCGGAAGCTAAGGTTTGATCTTGACGAGCCTAGCATGTACAGACATGGCCTCAGGAACACGGATTACCGAAAGGTAGAGCATGAGTCATATAAGTAGATATGATGAACATGTTGATTGTTCGCCATTGAAGCTATATCAACTCTCGTGATGATCGGTTTTGATGTGGTGGATTTGGTTCGTGTAATCACTAAAACAATGTGAGGGATATTGTTTTGAGTGGGAGTTCACCTAGATTAATTTAATTATTAATTAGAACTCAATTTATCATAAGCTAAATCAAAGTGAATTTGCATAGTTGTTGTAGTCATTGGCATCCGTTTACCACCTTGCGCTTAGTTATAATTGAGATGATAGAACTATAGAATTCTGGTTAGATACTTTACGAACTGGTATCGTATTGTTTTAAGTGTTAATCTAAAGTTTAAAAGTCCTATTGCAAACTTTCAGTAAGTTCCGGTTACTCCATGAAGTTTAATAATTAGTATTAAATCAAGAGTAACAATTCCAAGTGTTAGTATATAAGTATCATGTTTGTATCCATGATTCTTGATATTCAAAGGATTCCCTTAATATCAAGGTTATCTAGGATCTGAAAGAGTTGTTTCAGAAACCATGATGTGTGGAAGATATTGTGATATCTGAAACGAAGTTTTGGTTGCAACATGATAGAGTATAATATGGCAAAAGTCATGTTCTCATATTTGATGAGAATTTGCAAAAGGGTTGGAGACACTTGTTGTCCTAATCCTCCAAAAGGTTTTGGATAGCAACATTATACTCATAATTCATCGTTATAAGCTAAAAGTAGCTTGATCATGGACGATTCCATGATAAGGGTGAATATTTGATGTAGGTAAAATGTTTACTACACCAAGAGATTACTAAAGAAAGGAATTTGAAAGAACACCAAATATTTGATGATGGTGATCTACTTCAAAGTGCAAGTCCAAAGACATTGGTATTTAATTATACACGCTTTGGACTATATGTCATATGTATGACTCCACTATTGATATTGATAGATTCTTTCAAATAGAAAAGGAAATATTGAAAGAGAATCTCATAAATATATGGCAGAAAAGAAAAGATTAGAATTGTTCAGTTTAAGTATATAGATGATATACATGTTATGGCTATATTCTTTGCTTGTTAAACAATGTGGTTCTTAAGTATTTGATACTGAATTTGTTGGTGTGAATCGTCATACGAAACAACACAATTCATGAACTACAATGGCCTAAGTAACTAGCAAAAGAATATGTGATGATGTTCATCGAGAACAAAATAAAGGGTTATTGTGTTGCTTGTTAAACATCAAAGCTTGCCTTCAAAGATTTGTTTTATCAGGTATTATGAGAACAAAAGGGTTGTTCAAATAATTGCCGTAATCCATAAAAGATGGATGATTCGCAAATCTCGTTGGAGACATCACATCCATAAAACTAGTGCTAAAGATGTCGAAAGACAAATTGATTGAAAGATCACTTAGGAAGTGACATCGCCGTTTAAATTATACTGGAAAGAAAACATGAAGAAATTCCATGTGGATGGAATTTTGGAGTCTTTTGATTTTTTGATCAAATGACGCTTGTGAAACTTTCCTAGAGATAATTAAAACTTCGTTCATAGGCCAAAAGGGAACGAATGACTAGCTTATTGGAACTTGTACATATTGTTGTACGAAGTCCATTATGTGTAGTCAAGAGCGATGGATTTCAACTTCATATGCTTTCTCCGAAAATTTGAGTGAATATATGAATATTTACTTAATAAGGATAAAGTATGAAACACTTGAAAAGTTCAAAGACTTTCAAGATGAAGTGCAAGATCATTGTAACAAGAATATAAATAGTTTATGATAAGATCATAAAGGAAGATATTTGAGTTACAAGTTTAGCATAATACCTAAGATTTAAGGAATCGTTCCGTGGATTTGCATTTCCCGAAACACCATAAAAGTATGGAGCGTTCGAGATATGTAATTAAACCTTGTTTGACATGGTAAGATCAAAGGTATAATTCATAAAACTGCCATTGTATTTTAAAGATTAAAAGCTTTAGAGATTACCGTTTTTCCACTGAAAAGAGCTTCATCATAATCCGTTGAAATGACACCATATAAAGTTATGGTTTGGGATAAAACCTAAGTTGTCCTTTCTTAAACATTGGTATGCTATGCATAAGAAAGATGTTTGCAACCAAAGTCGGATGAAACTGTCTTTGTTAAAATATTCCTCCATAACACCGGAGACAAAAGTGTTTGTCACTTAGAACGTCAAGTTTCTTTGAGAAGGAATTTTTCGTGAAAAGTTAAGTGGGAGGACAATAGAACTTTGATAAGGTTAAAAGAACCTTAGCTATATGTGCAGAGTTGCGCAGCACCGAAAAGTGTTCCGGAGGCAGCAACAATGCTCATGGTTCACGTACCTCAAAGGTTGTGGTCACGGAGATCCAAGTTCCTATTGAAACAAGTAGATCGGATGAACAATCAAATACCAAGATTTGAGGGTTGAATCATTATTTGAGAATAATGAACCGACTACATGCAGAGAAGCGATGATGGGCCCTGACTCCGTAAAATGGCTTGAAGCCATAAAATCCGTGATAGTTCCATACACGAGAAATCAAGTTTTGAACTTGAAGGACCCTCGAGAAAGGTGTAAGACCTTATAGTTGTGTCTGGATCTATAAAGAAATAGACATGGATGTTTCACATCTATGAAATAGTCGACATGTTGGGAAAGAGTTCACAACAATGTTCAAAGGTTGACTATGACAAGATTTGATCTTTCATAGTGATATTTAGTCTAGATGGATTAATGTAGCAACCACTACATATAATTTGTTATATGGTAGTTGAATAAACAAAACAAATTCTTCTAATAGAATCGTTACCTAGGACATGTGCATAACACGGTCCATAGGGTTTTGTTAATTCAAAGGATGCTAAAAGCATATGCAAACTTCAATGGTTAGAGTGAGCATAGCGGAGTTGGAATCTTCACTATGATGAAACTGTTAAAAGGGTTTAATTTCATCAGAGACAATGAAGATGCTTGCATTTGCAAGAAATTAAGTGGGAGCGCTAAGACATGTTTCTAATACATTATGTGGAAGACATATTGTTGATTGGAAATAATGTATCTTTTATTAACACATATTAAGAATTTCATCCCGATGAAAGACTTAGGCAAAACCCAAATATTTGGCATCAAAAGACGCTAATATGGTTGTGCCAGAAGTACATAGACGAGATATTGAATGAGTTCAATATAGAAACTACAAGAAAAGGTTCTTGTCGCACAGAAAGGATTGAATGAGTTCAATATTGATGATATATTCAAGTGTATTGACATTTGGTAAAGTGAAAGAAATAATCAAGTATAGATTGATACTTGATGTATGAAATCACAAAGAATATTTATATCAATCATACTGTGATATGTACAAATCCAGATATGTCCTATGCTCTAAATATTATGAGCATATACCAGAATGATTCGTAAGACGATCATTGGACAATAGTAAGGATATTCTTATGATCTTTTGGAAGAACTAAGAGTATATTATTTGTAGAAGTGACAAATAGATGGTTAGTTCATTGTAAAAGTACTACATTGATACTAGTTTTGTCACAAAGTACAAATTAAGTTTATCTCAATCTAAACTAAGGGTGGCACAATATAATGGAAAGTGAGTTCCATAATGGATTTGGATGATTTCCAAAGTTAAGACATTGTGACAGATACTACAACAAAAGGCTAAGTATATGACTGCTACTATAGCAGCAAAAGAGGGCATTTGTGTCAAGTAGTTTGTTATCAAACTAGGTGTAGTTCACAGTGGGATAATACTATGAAGATATATTGTGCGACAATATTATCAACATGTTTTAACCCCAAAGAGCTAAAGGTCACACCAAAAGACCAAATTTATACAAAGCCATCTCATTAGAGAATGAATGATGCGTAGAGACGCAAAGACATGCAATTACACACGGACCTGGAAGTGTCAGATCCGGAGATCAGTTAACCACTAGCAATCGTGTACATACAACACTGGAAAGCCATAGGTGTTATATACACAAAGGTTCGAAACTAGATTATTGACTCTAGTGCAAGTGGGAGACTGTTGGAGATATGCCCAAGAGGCAATAATAAAGTGGTTATTATCATATCTTCACACTTATGATAAATGTTTACATTCATGCTATAATTGTATTAACCGGAAACATTAATACTTGTGTGATTTGTAAACTAAAATAAGAGTCCCTAGTAAAGCCTCTTGTTAAACTAGCTTGTTGGTTAATATATGATCATGGTTTCCTGATCATGAACATAGAGATGTTATTAACAACAGGATCATATCATTAGGAGAATGATGTGATGGACATACTCCTATAGATAAGCGTAGCATAAAGATCAAGTCATTTCAATAGTTCAATTGCTATATGCTTTCTGATACATAGTAACCTAATTCCTTCGACCATGAGATCATGCATATCACCTTTACTGGATGGATGCTTTGATGTCATCAAACACCACACCGTAACAGGGTGGCTATAAAGGTGGCATTGAGTGTTCGGAAAGTATTGGTTGAAACACATGGATCAAGAGTGGGATTTGTCCATCCACATGACGGATAGATATTCTCTGGGCCCTCTCGGTGAAATGTCATCCAATTAGCTTGCAAGCATGTGACTTGGTCACAAGGGATCACATATCACGGGAACGAGAAAAGAGTACTTATCAGTAACGAGGATGAACTAGGTATGCAGAGATACCGACGATCATAACCTCGGATAAGTAAACTATCGTGAGACAAAGGGAAATTGGTATCGTATGTAAGTGGTTCATTCGATCGCAAAGTAATCGTAGAAATATGTGGGAGCCATATGAATTTCCAGATTCCTCTATTGGTTATTGTTCGGAGAAGTGTCTCGATCATGTCCGCATAATTCACGAACCGTAGGGAGACACACTTAAGGATTCGACGTTGTTTGAGTAGTTATGGTATTATGAGAAAGAGACCGAATGTTGTTCGGAGTCTCGGATGGGATCCGGGATATCACGAGGTGATCCGGAATGGTCCGGAGAATAAGATTCATATAAGGAAAGTCCCGTTTCGGAGTTCGGGAATGATTCCGGTGGTTTCATCGGGAATGTTCTAGAAGGTTCCGGATTGTCCGGCACTCCGGGGGGGAAGGGGTACATGAATGTGTCATTACATATTGGAGTGATTGCATCATGTACTAAGTGTTCTTGCTGTCCCAAATATAGGATTAAATTGAATCCTAAAACAGAAAAGTCAAATGTCCAGTTTGAAAGTCAAACGGCTAAAACAAGAAACTGTGGGAAACAAGCAAGAGGAGTTGGAATCAACTTGGAGGAGGAGTTGGACTCCTCCAGGCCGGCGCCCAGCCCAAGGCCGAGTTGGGGAGGGACTCCCTCCCTCCCCTGGCGCGCCAAGACCCCCCTCCCATAAAAGGAGGGGCAGGGCTCCTCCTAGACACACAAGTTTCCTATCCTCTAAACTAAACCCTAGATCTAGACCCCGGTTTAGAGCTATTCGGTTTAGAGCCTTCTAATTGGTTTAGAGCCCTCTAATTGGTGTGTCTAATTACTAGACCACTAATAGCCTCTCTCATAAGCTCCACCATACTCGCACCGGCTTAAGGCGAAGCCCTGCGGGATTTCCCCTCTACTTCCGGTACCACGCCGTTGTGCTGCCGGAATCGCGAGGAGAGTGCTACAACCTCCGCTGCCTGCTGGAACAAGGGAGAGGAAGGTCTTCGTCGAGTACCGAACGTGTGACCGACTGCGGGAGCGCTGCTGGAACGTGGCGCTGGAAGGATCGTCTACGCGATCTTGAGATCGGAAAGAGTACGACTACATCACCCACGAGAATCTGCTCTCGTTAACCGCTTTGGAATCTTCGAGGGTGAGTTATTCCATCGACTCGTTGCTGCAATCTAGTAGATAGATCTTGGCTTGTTTGTTTGTATGCGATAGAAAATTTTTGTTTTCCATGCTACGAACCCCTACAGTCACCACAATAGATTGTCAATGAGTCTAGACAGAAAATAGAAGTGAATTTGCAAGATGCATCTGTTGGAGGCCGTGAGAGTGTTACAGCTGTACATGATGTCATAGAGCCTACACAGAGTGATATAAAGAAAAGAGAGAGAGTGCGTAACCTATTAATGCTAGCCACCAAGGAAGATATGAGAGAGTTTCGAGAGGATCCTAGTGCCATGCCACTTGTACTCATGTACAAAGGCGAGGTTTTAGTTTCTAACGACATGACCCCTATTTCTCTTGGTGTCTCTACTGTTTTGCAGGACTTTGGTGATGTGTTTCCAGAGGAGGTGCCCGCTGGACTTCCTCCCATGTGCGGCATAGAGCATCAGATTGATCTTATTCCAGGCGCCACATTACCCAACCGTGCTCCTTACAGAACCAACCCCGAAGAAACTAAGGAGATACAGAAACAAGTACAAGCACTACTCGACAAAGGGTACATTCATGTTTCTCTTAGTCCTTGTGCTGTTCCTGTAATTTTAGTTCCTAAGAAAGATGGTACATGGCGCATGTGTGTAGATTGTAGAGCTATTAATAACATCACTATTCGATATCGTCATCCTATTCCACGCTTAGAAGATATGCTTGATGAATTGAGTGGTGCTGCTATTTTCTCTAAGATTGATTTGCGTAGTGGTTATCATCAAATTAGGATGAAAGAAGGGGATGAGTGGAAAACTGCTTTCAAAACTAAATTTGGCTTATATGAATGGCTAGTCATGCCTTTTGGACTTACTAATGCACCTAGTACATTCATGAGATTAATGAATCATGTTTTGAGAGAATTCATTGGTCGTTTTGTGGTTGTTTATTTTGATGATATTCTTATCTATAGCCACAACGAAACTGAACATTGTAATCATATCCGACAAGTTTTGCAAGTGTTGCGTGATAATCAATTGTATGCTAATCTTGAGAAGTGCACATTTGCAAAAGATAAGGTCATATTTTTGGGGTATGTTGTATCTAAGCATGGAGTAGAAGTAGATCAATCTAAAATTGAATCAATTCAAAATTGGCCTATTCCCATGAATGTTGGTCAAGTGCGTAGTTTCCATGGATTAGCTGGATTCTATAGGCGCTTTGTGAAGGATTTTAGCACTATTGTTGCACCATTGAATGATTTGACTAAGAAATGTGTGGCATTTGTGTGGGGCGCAGCTCAAGACATTGCATTTGATACATTGAAACGTTTGCTTACTTCTGCACCATTACTTGCATTGCCTGATTTTTCAAAGCAATTTGAAGTTGAATGTGATTCTAGTGGTATAGGTATTGGTGGCGTTTTGATGCAAGAGGGTCGTCCTATAGCATATTTTTCTGAGAAACTTACTGGTGCTAGATTAAACTATCCTATATATGATAAAGAATTGTATGCACTTGTTCGAGTACTAGAAGTTTGGCAACATTATTTGTGGCCAAAAGAGTTTATCATACATTCTGATCATGAAGCTTTAAAGTATCTAAAAGCTCAATCAAACTTGCATAGAAGATTAGCTAAATGGGTTGAGTTTATTGAATCTTTTCCATACATAATTCAATATAAGAAGGGAAAAGAGAATGTAGTTGCTGATGCTTTGTCTAGGAAAAACATGCTATTAACCAATCTTGATGTTAAAATTCCTGGCTTAGAGAGTATTTGTGCACTTTATGCATCTGACAATGATTTTGCTGAACCATATCGTTTGTGTGCTCTTAGAAACGCATGGGATAAGTATCATATACATAATGGATATTTGTTTTGAGCTAACAAACTATGTATTCCAGAATCGTCGTTGCGTTTGTTTTTAGTGCAGGAATCACATGCTGGTGGTTTGATGGGTCACTTTGGGCGTGAGAAGACATTACTCATGCTTGCTGATCATTTTTATTGGCCCAAGATGAGGTGTGATGTGTACAGATTTGTGAGCCGATGCATTACATGCCACAAGTCGAAATCCAAATTGAAGCCTCATGGTTTGTATACCCCTCTCTCGGCACCAATTGCACCACGAGAAGATATTAGTATGGATTTTGTGCTAGGTCTACCTAAAACCCAGAGAGGACATGATTCTATATTTGTGGTAGTAGATAGATTCTCTAAGATGGCTCATTTTATTGCCTGCCAAAAAAGCGACGATGCGTCGCATGTTGCTAACCTGTTTTTCAGGGACATTGTGAGATTACATGGCGTACCAAGAACAATTGTTTCTGATCGGGATGTGAAGTTTATGAGCTACTTTTGGAAGACCTTATGGGGGAAGCTGGGAACGAAGCTATTATTCAGTACTACTTGTCATCCCCAGACAGATGGTCAGACAGAGGTGGTGAATAGAACATTGTCACAACTATTAAGGACTATGATAAAGAAGAATCTGAGGGAGTGACAAGAGTGTTTGCCACATGTCGAGTTTGCTTACAATAGGGCAGTACATTCAACCACTCAGCTTTGTCCTTTTGAGGTGGTGTATGGTTTCAAGCCATTGACGCCACTGGATTTGTTGCGTCTACCATTGCATGAGAGAGTTGATATGGAGGCATCAAGACATGCAAAATATGTGAAGAAGATTCATGAGAAGACTCGAGAAGCTATCGAGAAGAAAGGCAAGAACATTGCTGCTGCCAGAAATCAAGCAAGGAAGGAAGTGTTGTTCCAGCCTGGTGATATGGTTTTGGTACATCTGCGCAAGGATAGGTTCCCATTGCTGCGCCAATCCAAGTTGAAGCCGCGTGGTGCTGGTCCTTACAAAGTGTTAGCCAAGATTAATGATAATGCTTACTCGATTGATATACCTATTGCTGAATTTGGTGGCGCTAGCAACAGTTTCAATGTTACTGATTTATCACCATATGATGAAGAAGACCTTGGAGCATCGAGGTCGACGCCTTTTGAAGGGGGGGGGGGAGATGATGAGGACATCCCTATACGTACACCTATCCCAGTTACTACTGATAATGTTCCAGCTGCTACTAACAAGGATAAGTCCAATGAGATTAGAATTGGACCAATTACAAGAGCTCATGCTAAGCTACTAGAACAACAGGTGAATTTGTTTCTTAATGAGCCTGATGTTTTACTTAATGAGGATTTTATACTGCCTAAGTCTCTATGTTATTGTATGATCAGGTACATTGGAAAAGAAGGCATAGCACAGAGCAAGGAGGTAAAGCACATGGAGCAAGGTGTGTTGATCAATGAAGCAAGCACGAGGGAGGAGAGGGAGGAAGCGCAAGGAGCTCCAAAGGAAGGGATCAACACCTGACAGAGTCTCTGCCGCGGCACCGAAGGTGGCTGAAATCCTGCCACGGCAGAGAGTCCTACCGCGACACGTTTCAGGCCCAATATGCTGCCACGGTAGGGAACATGCCTGTGCGCCTAGAGAGCTGTCCCACTTGGGTCGGCATGTATCTTAGTTGTAGTCATTTGCGTCTTGGACTCTTAGCCTAGCCGCCCCCTCTCTCTTATATAGATGGGGGTATCATTTCTTTCGGGTTAGACCACGTTAAAATATTTTGGAGCTTATTCTTTTTAGAACCTCTGGAATTACCCTGTGATCGAGTTATACTACTGCAATTGAGTGTGATCTGTTGTTCCATTGGGAATTAGTAGATTGCAAACTACCGTTCGTGGTCGACGGCTGCGTGCGCAAGAGCGTGGTGTTGTGAATATCCCACAGGGTTCGAGATCTGTTGCATTAGCATCAGGGTTCGAGCAGGAGAGTTCATAGCTACAGGCTAGTTATCTATCATCCACCATCATCATCGACAAGTGCTTGCTGAGAAGATCGGGCCACCCCATATCACTTCCTGGGGTCCATCATCCTGGTACTCTTCTTCACAGTCTGGCCATGGGAATAGCCAGGGACAAAGCCATGAGTACTCTTTAAGTACTCGCAAACTAATACTAATAAGTGAAGGGTTTTTTTGTAATAGGACACTAAGCTCTAGGGTTGTTTTGCAAAAAGCCAGATTTACCTCTACTAAGTTCAGAAGCAAAGAATGCAAGTTGAAGTTTTATAACACCTAAGTGTGAACTTGTATTTCATATCACAACTCTGTTGTGGTCAAGTCAAATTCTCAATCCATTTCACAAGTCATTTTGAAAACATCTGACGGGGGAACAGTATGGCCACTCCAACTGTCCATAACCGCGGACGCGGCTATTCGAATAGTTTGACACTCTGCAGAGATTGTACACTTTCACCACAACATTCGATACATCCGTCAGGAACAAATCCTGAATTCACCATACTCAGTATGCGGATAATCAATCCTAACCTTTCAATTACACGCCCTAGTAGAGGCACCTCTCCTGTGAGTTTGGCCTCCCAACCATGACCAACCGTCATCTTGGGTACTGCACATGTGGACAATCTTCACAAGGTAGCCTCAGCTCAGACCTTGGCCGTGAGGGAACCCATACTAAGGTATATAAGTTTCCAGTCAATCCCTACCCAATTTTCGGGTATTGTGGTTGTGCGGTAAAATTGGAATGGTATCGCATCCAGACAACCATCAGTTTTATAAAGGGCTAATGCTCATGCCTTAACATTTTCATCATCCAAATCATCTGGTGTTCGGAAACACATGTCAAAACATCTCAGTAGAATGACTCATCATTCTAAGGTTTTCATAACCATTTTCCACTAAGTATTCCCATCTAAAGTTGATCAAGTTTTATGCTTAGCACTAGTATCTACAAGTGGGGGTGAGTACTAATGAGGGGTGGTAAACCAGTGGAGTTTTAACTAAGTACAATCTCATACCTTAGGGTGACATCAAGATTATCTAGATTAGGCCAAATTTAATGCTCTTTATGCAACCTTCAATTATCTTCCTAGAATCTACAAGTCACTTAAGTAGACTCTAAGTAATAGCTTTGATAAATAAATAAAGTAGAAAGCTTACAAGTAAAACTAGGAGGGGGTATCATCAAATATGTCTAACCAAGCATGCTTAGTGCATTGCATAGGTTATCTAACTTTCATAATTGCAAGTGTTAGCTTGCTCAATCAACTAGTAGTATTAGGCTTGCATAGGTCAACTTGATTAGTAAGGCTTGCCTTGTGCAGAGCAGTAGTTGAAGTTCTCCTCGGCTTCTTCTTCGTAGTATCCTCCTTCCTCCTTGTATCCTTGGTCGGTACTAGCGTCTATGAATAAATACGAGGTACACAATCACCAAACAATACTTAACTACTTTCAATCATCACACAAAAGGGTTCTATAGATGATCTAGCATCATCACTAACATTCAAGATTAAAGCATTTGCATTATTTATTTATTTTTAGAAAAATAATTTCTACTCATTGAAAAACTACTTAAGATTTAATATTCTCCAAACCAAACATGGGATCATGTTGACACATGTCATCACCACATATTTCAGTACATGAGAATGTGATTTAAAGTGGTGTCACAATTTAATAAGGTTTAACCTTTTATTTTAAATAAAATAAGTGACTAGAAATGCCTATGTGGCATTCTTTTATTACTTGAACATTATTTCTGTAAGTAAACCCATATGTTTTTATATATTCTGAAAGGTATGGTCAAATATGATTTTTGAGATTTGGAATCAACTCAAAAGCTATTATGGTTGAAATTTGAAAAATGTTTGAATGGAGAAAAGCTTCTACCTTGTTATTTTTACCAAGGTTGATCTATAGATCCAAATGATTTGAATCCAACGGGCTTGGATTAAGCATTTCAATATCTTTCTAACAAAGTTGGTTTCATTCAATTTGGTTCACTTAATCGAGCTGGGTTGATTTTTGAAACTAGGTACATAACTGAGTTTGAATATAAATAGAAGAAGCTAAATTCAAACGAGTGGGCTGCGTGGGAAGGGTTATTGGGCCGGCCCAGTGTCACTCCGCAGCGCGGGGCGCAACTGACAGGGGGGTCTACTGGTCAGTGGCTCTTTAAACGCGAAGCGGTACGGGGCGATATGGTGCGTTGGATTAGAATGAAGATCGACGGCTGAGGGTCGTCGTCGACAATGAACAGGTCACCGGCGAGCTCGAACCCTAGCGGCTCAGTGGGGGTGCATAGGGGGCATACCGGGGCTCCAGTGACGACGGCGAGGCGGGAAAACGACGAAGTCGACGACGGTGAACTCAGGGGTGGTCGCGACAGCTTCGGTGGTGGACGAAATCAACGGCTCCTCTTCTCCTTTGCAGCGGCGAGCTCCGATCAAATTTCGGCGATGCGCTGCTTGCCTTGCTCCGGCTAAGGGGTGGAATGATCAGTGAGGTGAGGGGAGTGAGATGGTGTGAAGAAATCGAGCGGGGGTCGTCTCCTTTTATAGGCTCGACGGCAAGACCGAGAGGGATGGGCAGGCGACGGTGGCGACACGACTACGGGTGGCTAGAGGCATGGCTGCGGTTGGCGATCGACGGGCGGTCTCCTGGCGATGCTCTAGGGTTTAAATGCGCGTGTAGGGGCGGTGGCAATCGGGCGGGAACGTGTGATGCTCTGCGTGGCAGAGGCGGCGTCTTCGACGGCGAGCGGTGGCTACGGGGTACGGGCGGTGAAACGAACATGTCTGGTGGTCTCCTGGGACAGTGGGGTGCATGCTAGCGGGCGGCAAGGGCTCGAGGTGGTCAGGTTGTGTGGGAACGGTGCGTGCTCTGCGGTGCGCATCAGCATGGTCGATAGCGGCATGAGCACGGCGTTCCTGGCGGTTCTGGTCGCTGTATTTGAGCTAGGGCTGGTCGAGAGGGGGAAGTGAGGCATGGGCTACCTCCCAGACATGGTTGGCACGACTAGTTCCTCTTCTAGCTTGCTGTCCACACTGGGGTGACATGGGTGCTCTCGGCCTGCTCACCATTGATGACAATGGCTAGCTTACAGTGGTGCTAGAGATTAGTTAAGGTTGCTAGATGATCTACTGAGGCTAGTGGTAACCAGAGAGGGGACAAGGTTGGCCAAAACACTGCTCAACATAGTGTTTTTGATTTTGTTGACTTGAATCTGCAACCTGTTTGATGAAATGGCCGCATGAACTTAAGTTTTGAATTTTGAAAATATTTTTGGTGGGTGTGCTAGGCATGTGCTGGTGATACTGTGGATGCTTGGGTTTTGAAAATTGAGCTTGTTTGAGTGGTTTTTGAACTAGTGGGGATCTTCCCATATGAAATAGATTCAATTTTAAACTGTCATTTAAACTAAGCATTTAAATGTTTTTAGATGATCACAAGGTGGTACTTGGTACCTTATTATGAGTACTATCAAGGGGTGCAAAGATCCATACATGCTTCTGTTAAGTTCTGAAAGTTAGAGATAGCCAAAGTAGGCATGGGAGTTAATTTGGCCAAAGTGACCATTCACTTAATTTGTTTGTTTTGATTTGTTTGTCTTTGGGAAAAGTTTGGGGATTGTTTAGATGATGTTTATTTCACCTAAGAATCATTTTACAAGCAAAGAAACACAGAACCATGGCAATTCAAAAGAATCCATATTTTAATACATACACATATGAATGCTTTCATATTTTTAATTGGAAAAGTTTTTGTTAACCCTAAATTTGAAGATTAGAGTTTGATGATTCAAGTTTAATATTTTTGGGATGTTACAAGAAGTGGCGTCCGGCATCGGCATCGGTGTCGTCCTCGGTGACAGGGGCGGCCTTTTTATGTCTTTCTAGTTATTTTTATCTAAATGTAGTTTAAATTCAATGTAATCCGACTATATGTGCCCTTAATAAATAAAATCCACCTATATTCGCCCAATTTGACTGAATTTTAGTCAAACACGGGAACTCGGCCTGGGAACGCGAGTGTGAAAATTGGCGTTCCTAGGCCAAAAACGAGTTTCGCCCAGCCCAAATTAGGTCCGAATTTCGGCCTGAAAATGGCCAACGAGTGGGGATGCTCTTAAGTTGTGTTTGGTAGCCCGGAACAACCCAGAAATTCCCATCCTAACTAAGATTTATAGCAATTTGGATGTTTAGTATCCCATGTTTTTCGTCTCGGCACTGCTCGCCTCATACGAAATAGCGCTCGCAACCCTGTTCGATAGCAAAGCTGAAATCGAGCTTTACCACTCAGCAGAGCTAAGCTCGCCCGGAAAATAGCCCCCACGCGTCGCACCTAGACCCAAAAAACAAGAGTCAACCTCCCAACCCTCATTTACCCCTCCCCAACTGACTCTCTCTCTCTCCACCTATGCTCGATGCTGGCAATCGCCTCCTCGACGTCGGCAACCGCTGTCACCTCCTTAACGCTAGACTCCGCCGTTGGCCCGCCTAGATCTGCACTACATCATCTCGCTGGCCTCTGCAGCATGGACTAAGGTCGAGCAAGTGCCTCCTCAAGCCATCAAGCTCCATCAGCCACGACCGCTAGCCACGAGCACGTTCGATCTCCGCCTCGACGAGCACGCGCCTCCTCACGCCGCCACGGCCGCCATCTAGGGCTCCCGTCGACCTCCTCCAGGGCACCAACCTCCACCACCCTCCTCCACGGTACCAAGCTCCGTCGGCCATGGAACCAAGGAACGTCGACCTCCTCACGTAGCCACGACGTCAAGCTTCGCCTCCAAGCACCTCCTCATGCCACCAAACCATCACGCTCCTCGCGCCGCCTCTAGCTTGATGCGATCTGAGGACCTGATTGCGTTTTTGGACCTCCTTGTAATTTTATTTTTTGGACATGTGCCTCAACATCTCTGGACAGAAAAGAACCCACAAAACAACATCTGACATCAACATGTATCAACAGACACGTGCTACCAAAGACATGCCAAAATCTCAGCTTAACTAGGCTAGACTCAACATGTATGAGGAGAGATAGAGATTCTGCGTAGACCCGGGCTACCAAACACACCCTTAGAGCATGTTTGATTGTCCGGATTCTCGTTTGTCGCATCCAGTGAGAATAAATAAGGGCATCTCCACCGTGTCGACCCAAATGGTAGACCAAAATGGTCTGTTTCTATCCGTTTGGCTTGGTCCGTGGTCGCTTTTGGGTCATGGTCCGGCTTGTCTGGCTAACCGCACCCAGCGGCCCGATCCATTTGTCTGTCTCCCTCCACTGTCACCGCTTGACATCCTCAGTGATGGGACATTATTGGCGACGCGACGTCGTCTATCAGCCCCGGTGGCTTCCTGCACGGTCGACGTTTCCCGCCATCGAAGCTTTCCATTTCCCACACATGCCTCGCTTTCCGTGGCCATAAAAGTTCCCGCGCCTCCACGGCCATTTCCTGCCTTCACCGTGGTCTATAAAATACGGCTAATGGCAAGGCGGAGACAATAAGCCCAATCAAGAGAAAACTAGCAGCCAAAAAAAGCGCCAGCCACCAGCAGCCATGCCTCGCCGCAAGATCGCCAACTGGACCAAGATCCGGGAGATGTGCTACACCCGCTTCCCGGAGATGGAGATCGATGAGGTCGACCTCCAGGCCACGTTGTTGTCCTAGCACATGACCGAGGCGCGGGTGGAGGCCTTTGAGGAGGAAGGCTATGTGGTGGAGGCGGCCGCAAAGGTGGCCGCCCAATGGTCGGTGCGTGACGTTAACCATGTCGTCGCCAAGGAGGCAGTGGCCAAGGAGTCCGTATCAGCGGCCCTCCGTGAGATACGCCATGAGGCGACCATGACCATGCTGGAGGCGGTGGCCAAGTAGGCTGCCAAGGTAGCCATCCGCGACCTACGCTGCACCTCCGCCACACGCAGGGAGGTGGAAGCAGCGGAGCACGTCGCCGACATGACAGCGGAGGAGGTGCGCGTGGCTATGGCCACCGAGGTGGCAGCCGCATGGGCTATCATCAACGAGTAAGAGACAACGGTGGAGGAGAACAAGGAGGAGGGGGAGGAGGTGGATTAGCCAGACGCGAAGGAGAAGGAGGCGATCGTCGTCCCCCTGCGGACCGCGTAGGCACTAGGCTTCGGCCCCAATGGTGCTCTGGAGAGGGAAGTCTCGGCTGAGGCAGAACTCGCCCAGGTGGAGGCCTTGGCAGTGACGGCGGTGAAGGAGCTCGCTGACCAAGAGGCGAGGGACCACTGGGCCGTTGTGATGGAGAAGGCCCTGGCGAACCGAGCGATAGAGGACCTCCGGAAGGAGGCAAGCAAGTCGGCGGCTCATGTCCATGTTCGTGACTGTTACCGCGATCGCATCCAGCAGCGGGCCATCTGGTCCACTAGGGCGGCGATCGACGGGACGGGCGAACGCGACAACGGTGGCGAGTAGCCGTAGTGACGTCCTCCTCCAGCAGTGGTAGCAACCCCTCCCCATTTATTTGTTGGAGATATGCCCAAGAGGCAATAATAAAATGGTTATTATTATATCTTTGTATTTATGAAAAATGTTTACATCCCATGCTATAATTGTATTAACCGGAAACATTAATACTTGTGTGTTTTGTAAACATAAAAGTAGACCCTAGTAAGCCTCTTGTTGAAACTAGCTTGTTGATTAATAGATGATCATGGTTTCCTGATCATGGAAATTAGTTGTTATTAATAACAAGATCATGTCATTAGGAGAATGATATGATGGACACACTCCTATAGTAAGCATAGCGTAAGATCAAGTCATTTAGAGTTTATTTGCTACAATCTTTCAAATACATAGTAACCTAATCCTTCGACCAGGAGATCATGTTAATCACCATCATCGGATGAATGCTTTAATGACATCAAACACCACTTCCATAACTGGGTGGTTATAAAGGTGGCATTAGGTATTCTGAAAGTATGTGTTGAGGCACATGGATCAAGAGTGGGATTTGTCCATCCATATGACGGATAGATATACTCTGGGCCCTCTCGGTGGAATGTCATCCAATCGGCTTGCAAGCATGTGACTAGGTCACAAGGGATGTCATATCACGGAACGAGTAAAGAGTACTTATCAGTATCGAGGTTGAACTAGGTATAGAGATACCGACGATCAAACCTCGGATAAGTAAAGTATCACGCGACAAAGGGAATCGGTATCGTATGTAAATGGTTTATTCAATCACGAAGTAATCGTAGAAATATGTGGGAACCATATGAATTTACAGATTCCTCTATTGGTTATTGATTGGAGAAGTGTCTCGATCATGTCTGCATAATTCACGAACCGTAGGGAGACACACTTAAGGATTCTATGTTGTTCAGTAGATATGAATATGAGTTGGAGACCGAATGTTGTTCGGAGTATCGTACTGGATCCAGGACATCACGAGGAGTTCCGGAATGGTTTGGAGAATAAGATTCATATAAGGAAAGTCAATTTCCGGGGTTCGGAAATGTTTTCGGTGTTTTCATCGGAAGCTTCTAGAAAGTTCTGGAAGGTCCACCACCCTGAAAGGGGGGCACATGGATGCGCCATGCCCTAGAAAGTTCTGGAAGGTCCACCACCCCGAAAGGGGGGCACTCTATTTGTTTTCATTTTTGTACATATACTCATCATTGTGAGCATGCTTAGTCTATTCATTGTAAGGAGTGTGTTACTGATGGATGCTTAGTAGTTTTTACTTGTCTATGATTAGCTCTAGCTTGCTAATAGTTTGTAGCATGTCATATGAATGTTTGCTTGCATTGTTTTATTCATATTTTGGTATGATATGGTGGTATCCTCCTCTAAAAGTTTCATGTGAATCGACTTGGCACATGCTCACGCATGCATATGACTAAAAAAATAGTCAGTAAGCCTCGATGATTTATTTTACCTCAGAGTTCTTGTATCACTTTCATGCCATAATTAGTCCTGTTTTGTTGCAAGCATGATTATGACAATTATTGCTCTCTCGTTTGTCGCTCCCTCTCTATTGCTAGCCTTCACTTGCACTGAGTATGAGCTCCACCTGTGCATCCAACTCCCCGAAACCAATATTGCCAACTGTGTCCACCATACCTACCTATTAGCATCGTTTGCTATTTCAGTGCATATTCTATATGCCTTGTTTTCTTCCAAATAAAATGTTTGTCTGTTTTGAGAAAGTTAGTTAGTAAAGCTCTCACGAACTTGATGGCACACTTTATTCCTTGCACTTAATAAGCCTGAACCAGTGTGACTTGTCCATGAAAGTTATATGCTTGCAAATTATAGGCTGGGAGTTAGCAAAACCGTGCTGTCACGGGGAACGTTTTCAACACTTATGGATACATATCCAGTTAATACCTTGCTCTTTTGTTTGCGGATGTCGACGGTGTGAAATAAAAGGGGAGCTTGTGAGTTCATGGAGTATATATATATATATATGTTAGAGAAACGTCTGGTCCGCTAGCCTAAGCCATGCCTAATCATGGTGGAAACTTGCAGCATCACCATAATGAGCATTCTGTGAAGCATCCTCAATAAAAAGCTATGTACATAGTAAATAAAAAGATCGCTGAGATGCTCATTGTCTACTTGCCTTGTCATTTTGATCATGGGATAGCTCCCGTATCATGTGCAAGGGGTACCCGTTGGCGGTTCTCTATGATATGCATGTATGTACAATAACAAGAACTTGCAGGTAACCAAAGTTGAGTAGCATGCGGAGCGGCCCTTGTACTCAAGGGACTTGGGATTTCCAGTTTATGGTCTGTCAAGCATATAACTCATATTGGACCTTACTTTCACATTACCCATATGAAGATGCCTATGATAGGGGAAATGAGAGCTCAAAGCTAAGGAGTATCTTCCTTTCAGCATTAGGAAGCCTTTCAAACTTTTCAAAACTGTTTTCACTCCCTTGTTGAGTCACCACTTATTCTATGAGCACCCTTTTGAGAGCATAATTGTCATTCTTGTGTTTGTCTCAAAACTTGGTTAATTATGTCATGACTTTGATGCTTGTATCTCTGATATCTTTACTTCTAGTCTTCATGTGAACTTCAGAGGTGCATTGGCATTTATATTGTGCTCTACAAACAAAAGCAAGCGAGATACCACTCTATCATACCTTACTATGAGCATTGCAATGTTGCTTATGTTTATGTTCCATGCTACTTATTATTATTGAGTTGGTTTCTCTTCATAGCTTGCAATGACTATTCAGTAGACTTGGTTGCATACTTCTTATTATGAATGGTTTAAGTATCTACTCCTGTGCTGAGAATATATACATCATATGAAGCAAATGTGTTCGTGAAAGTTCTTTTATCGCACTTACTTTTCAACTCAATTTCTTGAGGACAAGCAATAAGCTAAGCTTGGGGGAGTTGATACGTCCAAAACGTATCTACTTTTTGGAACACTTTTGCTATTGTTTCTTCTCTAAACTTGTGTGATTTGGATACAACTAACACGGACTGACGCTGTTTTCAGCAAAATTACCTTGGTGTCTAGTTTTTGTGCAGAAAATCAACTATTAGGAAAAATCCCGGAAAATATGCCAAAAATTATATTTCGCCAGAAGATCCACGGAGCCAGAAGACGAAACAGAGTGGAGGCCTGGGGGCCCACACCCCTGCCAGGCGTGGGTGGGCCTTGCCCGCGCCTAGGGGGTGCGGCCACCCCAGGCACCCCTCGAGCTCCCTCTTCGCCTATAAGTTACCCCTTGACCTAAAAACCGAGGGGGGTTCGTCGTTTTTCCAGAGAGAGTTCCGCTTCACCGCTACCATCAGAAACCAAGATTCGGATCCAGAAACTCCGTTCTGGCACATTGCCGGGACGGGGAATTTGGAGAGGATCATCGCCATCGTCATCACCAACGCCTCTCCATCAACCATCAATGTTTCCCTCATCCATGAGTTTGTAATCCCCCTATAGGATATGGGGATAGTAGGGATTGGATGAGTTCTATCATGCAATCGAATAAGATTGTTAGGGCGTAGTGCCTAGTATCTCTATTAGTGCTATTTGACTTTGTTGCAACTTGTTGTGCATAATGCTTGTCACTAGGGCCCGAGTGCCATGATCTTAGATCTAAAATTATTATTGAATCATTATGATAGTATTGTTTGTGATCTTATCTGCAAGTTGTGTACACATATCATTGTCTGAATCCAAAGGCCCCGAAGTGACAGAAATTGGGACAACCGGAGGGAATGGTTGTGGTGTGAGGATCACATGTGTTCACGGAGTGTTAATGCTTTGCTCCGGTGCTCTATTAAAAGGAGTACCTTAATTGCCAGTAGTTCCCTAGAGGCCCCGCTGCCACGGACTGGCTGGACAGAAGATGTTATGCAAGTTCTCATTGCGAGCACGTATGACTATATATGGAGCACATGCCTAGGATTGTTTAGTACTTGTATGCTTATTCCTATTTATCTGCAATTTCCCTAGATCTTGAAGTTACATGTTTAGACTCGTCCATGCAACGCCCGTCCATCCATCCCTATGCCTACCACGCTCATATCTTACTGTTTGCTGCTACTGTTACCATTGCTCCTGTTTTACTGCTGCTGTTGCTACTACAAACTGTTGCTACTGATAAACTTCTGTGAGCAAGAACTATTTCTAGGTGCAGATGAACTGACAACTCAGTTGTTAAGGCTTGCAAGTATTCTTTGGCTCCCCTTGTGTCGAATCAATAAATTGGGTAATACTACCCTCGAAGACCGTTGCGATCCCCTATACTTGTGGGTCATCAATGTGTTGTTTCTACTAGGGAGAAAACAACAATCTCTTGTTCATGGAACAATTGTATTGTTTACTTTACACACATTGCTTAAAGCAGTTATCCGTTGCTTGCAACTTAATACTGGAGGGGGTTTGGATGATAACCTGAAGGTGGATTACTAGTCATAGATGTAGTTGGATGGCGGTCTATGTATATTGTTGTAATGCCCAATCAAATCTCATAGGATCGTGAATGTGTAGTATTGCATTATTATGCCTTGCTCTGTCAGTTGCCTCGCTGTAATTTGTTTACCTATCATGTTATGTATTTATCTTAAGGACAACACCTCTAGTGAACTATGGACCCCGGTCCAATCTTTACCATTGATACATCTTCCACTGTTACTGTTTGCTTTCTGCAAGCAATCACTACCTTCCACACCATACGTTTAATTCTTTGTTTTCAGCAAACCGGCGAGATTGACAACCTCACTGTAAGTTGGGGCAAAGTCTTGAGTTTGTGTTGTGCAGGTTTCCAAGTTGTTAGCAACACCTTTGAGTCGTTTCCTTCCTCTTACTGGTTCGATAAACTTGGTTTCATACTGAGGGAATACTTACTGCTGTGCTCATCATAGCTTCCTCTTGGGGTCTCCCAACGAAGCTCTTTATCTGAGCCATCAAGACGTTTTCTGGCGCCGTTGCTAGGGAGTTAAGGACGGCTTCACAAGGGGAGTCCTTCACAACCTTTCTCTTTACTTTGTTTTTGTTTTTCTTAGTTTCTTTTGCTTTGTTTTGCTTGCTTCTTTTTATCAAAAATTCCAAAAAAATAGTTTCGTTTGGTTTGCCTTTTCTTATCAAAAACACAAAAAATTTAGTTCCTACTCTAGTTGCTGCTGCTGTTGGCTTGCTCCACCTTTGCAAAAATGAATTCTGCTGAGAACACCAAGTTATGTGACTTCACTAGCACAAACAACAATGATTTCCTGAGTACACCTATTGCTCCACCTGCTCCTGATGCTACCAAACCACAAGAAGTCCCTATTCCTCCTACAACAATGCCTAAACCCAATAAGTCTACTACCTATAATGCTAAGTTTGATTTTGATCTTGATGGTTCAATATCTCTGAAGTGATTATGTTCCTACAAAAGCTTGCTAGAAGTCCTAATGCTAGTGATATGAATATGGCTTTCACCAAACACATTAAAGATGCTCTTATTAAAATTAAGGAAGAAAAATTGAAACACAAAGCTTCTATTCCTAGGAAAGTAGAAGATAGTTGGGAACCCATTATTAATATACAAGTGAATGACTTTGACATCAAAGCTTCATGTGACCTTGGTTCTAGTGTTTCTATTATGCCTAGAAAGATTTATGAAATGCTTGATTTGCCACCTTTGGAAGATTTCTATTTAGATGTCCCACTTGACGATAATGCTAAGAAGAAACTCATGGGCAGTGTTAATGGTGTTCTTATTATGGTTAAAAGTGCTTATGTCCCTGTTGATTTCTATGTTTTGGATGTTGAATGCAATGCTTCTTGTCCTATCACTTTGGGAAGACCTTTTCTTAGAACTGTTGGTGCCATCATTGATATGAAAGAAGGCACCATTAAATATCAATTTCCATTCAAGAAAGGTATTGAACACTTCCCTATGAGGATAGAGAAGTTACCCTTTGCTCCTCCTTTCTAATAAGAGGGAAGTAAGATTTGGGGAAGTGCCGTCCCGAAACAGATTTTTATGCTCCACTGTAAATATTCTTGAAAAATCTCTGTAAGTCATATTGAGCTGTAATTTTATGAGTAAATCCCCTAGGTTGTTAGATAACTTTAGTTAGTTCAACACTTTTTGATTTGAGCAACATAAGGTCTTTGAAAAAATCGATTTCTACCTACTGGTCTGTTTTGACAGATTTCTGCCATTATTTGCATTTGCCTCTTTATTGATTTTTTTGGGTTCTCTTTGGTAAATTGAACTTTCTGAGGAATTGCTATAGTATCTTGTGTCTTTAATTAAAGTTTTGCTATTTTGAAACTAAACCCAAAGGTTTATTATCTTTTGAATACACTAATGTTGCTAATGAAGATTGTTTGAAGTTTTGTGTGAAGGAAAATTTCCAGGTGTAAAGGAAGAATGATGTAATGGGATGAAGAATGGACAAAAGCTCAAGCTTGGGGATGACACCCCGTGTCACCCCAATATATATTCAAGAGGTACAAGCATCAAAGCTTGGGGATGCCCAAGGCATCCCCTTCTTCATCAATAAAATCTCAGGTCTTCCTAGACACTTCATTTTTATTGTTTCATGCACTGTTGTGTTCTTCTTGGAGTGTCTTAGTTTTCGTTTCGGGTTTTCGATTTCTTAAATAAAGTAGTTGGACCCCCGTTTCCGCTGTGTTGTTTGAAATAAGTTGATTGGTGTTGGAAAGGAGTAGAAAGTTCTTGCTTAGTAGTACAAAAAGGAGCTTGCTTTGACTGTGACTTAGACTTTATCATGTCATGCTAGATATTGTTTTGACCTTATGCTTAGTGAATATTTTTGTAGCATGACTTGTTCCAAACAATTAAGATTTCTTAGTGTGCCTTGAAAGAATCATGCATTGTTTTAGCATACACAAGCATAGTATTGTGGTATTCTCCTTTGATGCTTTGTTTGGGTTGACTTGGCACATGCTCACACCATGTTATGACTATGAACCAATCACCTTAGCCTCTATGATCATCTAGGTTTTGACTTGTGGTACCACTTTATGCTTTAGTTGATAATGTTTTGTCACTCTACATGATTATGTCCATTATTGCTCTCTTAGTTGGTCACTCCCAGTATTTTGCTAGCCTCCACTTGTAAATGATTATGTTACCTCAATCTTGATAGCAATAGTCCCAATCATAATAGTTTCAAAACTTTCTTGTGGTATGGGACAATATATTTCTCCAACTTTGATGGCCTCAATATTTTCAATGGAATTTAGGCCATAACTCTTATCAATATTCTTGGGGAAATAGACAATATGCTCCTTGTCATTAATATTAAAAGTTACCTTTACTTGATTACAATTAATGACATCACCTGCAATATCAAGAAAAGGTCTCCCAGGAATAATAGACATATTATCATCTTCAAGCATTTAAAGCACAACAAAGTTTGTTAATACTAAACAGTTTTGAGCCACTTGAACATGAACATCCTGACATATAACAACAGGAATAGTAGTAGACTTATTAGCCATTTGCAAAGATACATCAGTTGGTATCAATTTTTCTAGCTGAAGTCTATTGTAGAGAGAAACAAGCATAACACTAACTCCTGCTCCCAAATCACACAAAGAAGTTCTAACATAATTATTTTTAATAGAGCAAGGAATAGTTGGGATACCTGGGTCTCCAAGTTTCTTTGGAACCTTACCATTGAAGGAATAATTAGCAAGCAAAGTGGAAATCTCCTCATCAGGAATCTTCCTTTTATTAGAGACAATATCCTTCATATACTTTGAATAAGGAGGCAACTTAAAAGCACCAGTCAAAGGAATTTGCAAGAATAAAGGTTTCACCCACTCATAAAACTTATTATAGTGTTGTTCCTCCTTTGACTTATGTTTCTTATTGGGAAAGGCATTGAATTTTGAACCCAAGGATCTCTTTCACTACCATGTTTATTAGCAATAAAATCTTCCTTAGTGTACTTAGTGTTTTTAGTGTGCCTTTCAGATATATGAGAACCTTTGTAAATTCACATCCTATATGAGAACACATATTATACTCTATCATATTGCAACCAAAACATTGTTTCAAATATCGTTATATCTGCCACACATGATGGTTTATGAAATAATTCTTTCAGCTCCTAGATAAACTTGATATTAAAACAATCAAGAATCATGGAGGCATACATGATACTTAAGATACTAACACTGGAATTGTTACTCTCGATTTAATACCAATTATTAAATTTCACGGAGTAAACAGAGTTTGCTGAAAGTTTGCAATAGGACTTTAAACTTTAGATTGACACTCAACACAATACGATACCAGTTCGTAAAGTATATATCCAGAATTCTATAGTTCTATTATCTCAATTACAACTATGCATAAGGTGGTGAACGAATGCCAATGACTACAACAAATTATGCAAATTCACTTTGATTTAATTTATGATAAATTGAGTTCTACTAATCCAAATTAGAAATGAACTCCCACTCAAAAACGACATCCCTCGTGCCTCTTTGGTGATTACATGAACCAAATCCACTACACCAAGTCCGATCATCACGTGAGTCGGCGTAGCTTCAAAGGCGAGCATCCATATGGTCGTCATATCAAAACATATGACTCATGCTTAACATTTCGGTCCGTGTTCCGAGGCCATGTCTGTGTGCTAGGCTCGCCAAGTAAGAACATTAGTATTCGCGTGTGTAACTGTCTTACACCCGAGATATGCTCGTGGATTCAAGTACACCCGATCATCACGTGATGCCTTGAAGCGACGAAACATTTTCGGTGCATACTTAAGGAAGAACACATTCTTATCTTGATATCTAAATGAAGGATCATCTTATTATGCTAATAAAACGCCAAACAAGCAATATAAGATGCAATCAAAACATCACATGTTTATAAGTGAAATGATATGGTTCCCGCACTTGATCTCCATCATGTGCATCGTGGTATGATCTCTATCATACCTCTATGTGTAAGGCCAAGGTCTATGGAACCTACACGTTATGTGTGTTGTAAGAGTATCATCTTATACTTCTACTTACAACATCACTATATCATAAAACTAGCCCAGCAACAATCTAAACTAGACGCCTCTAATTTATCCATTGCATGTTTTACGTGGCTTAGGGCTTTTGAAGATAGAACCGTTCTTACCTACGAACATGAACCACAACGAGGATAACCAAATTGTTGACAACTCGTTGCAAATTATATATTGACTATAGTAGGAGAGACAGACACCCGCTAGCCACTTATGCAAAACTAGTTACATGTCAAGCGTGGAACAGGTCTCATGTGCAAGGACATGTAAAGTTTGTCCGGGCCGCTTCATCCCACTATGCCACCAATATCCAAAGTACAACTAAGAAGCAATAAAATGATCATCATCACCCACATACTCATATGTGTACTACCTGTGCAAAGTATCTACGCATAGAACCTGGATCTGATACCACTGTAGGGTTCGCAGCATAGAAAACAAAAATTTTCCTACGATGGGAACTATGTACCAAGATCTATCTACTAGATACAAACAACGGGCGGATGTATTATCCATAGAGAACATACCCTTGAAGACCGACAAATCTTAACGAGTCCAAACTCGTGGTTGATGTAGAAGATCTCTTGCCGATCTCAAGATCGAGAGGAAGTCCTAGCGCCGCAAAACAGCTGCGCATCCGTGCTCGCACACACGTTCGAGGCACCGAGCAACCTCCGCCTCCTCGCTCCAGCGATGCAGTAGAAGCACAAATCTTTCTTTCCGAATAGCCACCGGGAACATGTATCTCGCTAGTCCGAAACCATGGGGGATAAATTCTAGAGGGGGAGAGAGATCCTTCACGAGGAGGTGTGAGTGAGAAGTGAGAGGAGGGGCTCCTTATATAGGGGAGGGGGGCAGCCCAAGGGGGCATGGCCGCCGGCCATGGAGGGTGCCCCCACCTCTCCCTCATTCATGTGGGTGGACACTCCACTCACAAAATGGCCCTTCAATTTTCTCCACTCAAAAACCCACTCAAATTCCCATTAAATTTCCACCAAATTTAATGCAAACTCTCATTAAATAAAACTCTTTTATTTTATTCAGAATTTTGTCAATTACTTTAATGACAAACATTCACAAATAACCCCTTGCTAGAATTCTATTTCACATGCATAACCACTTTATGCAATTTCACCCGAAAACCTGTTTTGGTATGTAGTGAAATAAATTCATGCGCTTGTTCATTCTTTCGGCATGAAACTTTTGCTCCAAATGGATGTCGGTGTCTCTTAAGTGTGTCATCCTACGGTTCGTGAATAATGCGGACATGATCGAGACCCCTCTCGGATCAATAATCAGAAGCGGGATCTGGAGACCCATACTGACTCCCACACATTCAACGATGACTTTCTTGTGATCGTCGGAACCTTTTACGCTAGTATCTTAATCCCTTTGTTTCACGATATATTACATATCCGAGATTCGATCATCGGTATCTCCATACCTAGTTTGATCTCGTTACTGACATGCACTCTTTTCTTGTTCCCGTGATATAACATTCGAGTGATCAAATCACTTGCTTGCAAGCTAATCAATGTGATATCACCGAGAGGGCCCAGAGCATATCTATCCGTCATCGGGATGAACAAATTCCACTCTCGATCCATGGGCCTCAACATAACACTTTAGTAGTTCTGAACCCATCTTTATAATCACCCTGTTATAGTGTGACGTTTGATGTTATCAAGAAACTCTTCCGGTGTTAGTGATTGACATGATCTCATGGTCTAAGGATTAGGATCACTTCGTAAGTTGTTATAGCAATATTAACTCAATGACTTTGATCGTAATGGTATACTTCGGATGAATGTTCATCACACCATTACAATAATGTTGTGACCTCATTATTAACAACATCCAATGTCCATGATCAGGAAACTTTGATCATCTTGTTAATCAACGAGCTAGTTTATAAGAGAGGCATAACTAGGAACTTCCTTTTTGTTTATTAAACACACATGTATTAACGTTTCCGTATTAATACAATTATAGCATGTAAAATAAACATTTATCATAAACAAGGAATACGATAATAACCACTTTATTATTGCCTCTCGGGCATATTCCCTTCAGTCTCCCACTTGCACTAGAGACAATAATCTAGTTTGAAAACTTTGCGTATTGAACACCTATGACTTTCCGGTGTTCCATATATGCGATTGTAAGTGGCTAACATAACCTACGGATCTGACACTTTCAGGTCCGTGTGTTTTGCATATCTTTGCGTCTCCACGCATCACTCATTCTCCAATGCGATGGCATTGTATAAATTTGGTCTTTTGGTGAGACCTTTAGTTCCTTGGGGTTAAAACACGTCGATACTATTGTCGTACAATATATCTTTAGTGTTAGCCCGTTGTGAACCACACCTAAGTTTGATAACAAACTACTTGACACAAATTCCCTCCTTTGCTGCTACTATAGCAGTCATATACTTAGCCTTTTGTTGTAGTATTCGTCACAATGTCTTAACTTTGGAATACATCCAAATACATCGTGGAAACTTTCTTTCCATTTCATTGTGCCACCCATAGTTTAAATTGAGATAAACTTAATTTGTATCTTGTGACAAAACTAGTATCAATGTAACGCTTTACAATGAACTATTTGTAATTGTTTGTCACCTCTATACAAATATATTCTTAGTTCTTTCAAAAAGATCATAAGAATATCCTCACTATCGTCCAATGATCATTTTATGATTCATTCTGGTATATGCTCATAACACTTAGACCATAGGACATATCGGATGTGTACATATCATGGTATGATTGATCAAAACATTCTCGTGATTTCACTCATCAAGTGTCAAAGTACTTGAATCTTGTTTCACTTATCAAGTGTCGATACACTTGAATCTTGATTCAATTCCTTTCCATGCAACAAAAACTGTTTCTTGTCGTTTTTATATTGAACTCCTTCAATATCTCATATATGTACGTTTGGCACAACCATATTGGCGTCACAGTTTATCCACTATAGACATTCACGCTAAATATTCGGGTTTTGCCTAAGTATTTCATCAAAATGAAATTCTTAAGCTTTGTCAATAAAAGATACATCATTTCAAATCAACAAGATGTCCTCCACATAATGTATTAGAAATATGTCTCAGCGCTCCCACTTAATTTCTTGCAAATGCAAGCATCTTCATCGTCTCCTGATGAAAACTCCTTTTCATTAAGGTGAAGATTCCAACTCCGCGATGCTTACTTCAACCATTGAAGTTTTCATGTCCTTTTAGAATCCTTTGAATTAACAAAACCCTTTGGACCGTGTCTTGTACACGTCCTAGGTAACCATTCTATTAGAAGAACTTTGTTTTGTTTATTCATCTACCATATACCAAATTATATGTAGTGGTTGCTACTTTAATCCGTCCAGACTAAATATCGCTATGAAAGATCAAATCTTGTCATAGTCAACTCCTTGAACATTGTCGTAAAATACTTTACGACATGTAGACTATTTCATAGATGTGAAACATCCATGTCTGTTTCTTTACAGATCCAAATACGACCGATAGGTTTTTACACCTTTCCGGAGGGTCTTCCAAGTTCAAAACTTGATTTATCGTGTATGGAACTATCACGGATTTTATGGCTTCAAGCCATTTGACGGAGTCAGGGGCCATCATCGCTTCTTTGCATGTAGTCGGTTCATCATTGTCAAACAATAATGATTTACTTTCAAATCTAAGAATCTGATTGTTTATCCAACCGACTTGGTTCAATAGGAACTTTAGACCTCCGTGACCGCAACCTTTGAGGCACGTAATCCATGAGCATTCTGGCTGCCTCCGGAACATTTTCCGGCGCTGCGCAACTCAGCACATATAGCTAAGGTTCGTTAACCTTATCAAAATTCTATTGTCCTCCCACTTAACATTTATGAAAAATTCCTTCTTCAAGAAACTTCACGTTTCAAGCGACAAACCCTTTTGTCCTTGGTGTTATGGAGGAATAACCAATTGTTATTCGAAATAACCTACAAAGACATGCTCATCCGACTTCGGTTGTAAACATCTTACTTATGTTTAGCATACCAAAATTTAAGAAATGTCAACTTGGGATTTACCCCAAACCATAACTTCCATGGTGTCATTTCAACGGATCAAGATGGAGCTCTTTTCAGTGTAAAAGCGGTAGTCTCTAAAGCTTTAATCTTTTAAAACATAATGGCAGTTTTATAAATAACACCTTTAATCCAACCATGTCAAACAAGGTTTTATTACAAATCTCAAACACTCCATACTCCTATGGTGTTTCCGGAGATGTAAATCTAGGTGTTTTGCTAAACTTGCAACTCAAATAAATCCCTTTATTAAAATCATAATTCATTTATTTTTCTTGTTACACTTGTAACTCAAATAAATCCCTTTATGATCAAATCATAATTCATTTATTTTTCTTGTTACAATGATTTTCCACTTCATCTTAAAAGTCTTTGAACGTTTTCAAATATTTCATACTTCTTTCTCATTAAGTGAACATTCACTCAAATTTCCGAAGAAAGCATATGAAGTTGAAATCCATCGCTTACGACTATACTTAATGGACTACATACATCGATATGTATTAATTCCAATAATTTAGTCGGTCGTTCTTCTTTGGCCTTTGAACGAAGTTTTAATTATCACGTGGAAAGTCTCACAAGCGTCACTTGATCAAATCAAAGACTCCAAAAATCCATGAATATGGAGATTCTTCATGTTTTCTTTCCAATATAATTTAAACGGCGATGTCACTTCGTAAGTGATCTTTCAATCATTTTTCTTGCGACATTTTAGCATTAGGCTTTATGGATGTGATTTCTCCAACTAGATTTGTAAATCATCCATCTTATATGGAATACGGTAATTATTTGAACAACCTTTGTTATCATAATACATGATTCAAATAACAACTATTAAAACAAATCTTGAAGTCAAGCTTTGATGTCAACGAGAAATACAAACAACGGTTTGTTTGTTTTTGATGAACATCATCACATATTCTCTTGCTAGTTACTTAGGCCATTGTGGTTCATGAATTTCGTTGTTCCGTATGAAATTTCATACCAACCAATTCGGTATCCAATACCCAAGAACCACATTGTTTAACAAGTAAAGAATACAACCATAACACGTATATCATCCATATACCTAAATTGGATATTTCCAATCTTTTCTTTTCTGCCAAATATATTTTATAGATTCTTTTTCAGCATTTCTTTTATACTTTTTAAAAGAATCTATCAACACCAAAGTGGCGCCATATACATGACACATAGTCCAAAACGTGTATATTCAAATAATAATACCTTTGGACTTGCACTTTGAAGTAGATCACCATCATCAAAATGATCGGTATTCTTTCAAAATCCATTCTTTAGTAATCTTTTAGTGTAGTAAACACTTTACATACATCTTCTATTCATCCTTATCATGACGACTTTCATGATCTAGCTAATGTAGCTTATAAGGAGAATCGTGAGTATAATGTTGCTTTCCAAAACTCTTTTGGATGATTAGGATGTCTAGCATCTCCAACCTTTGTAAATTCTCATCCTATATGAGAACACATATTATACTCTATCATATTGCAACCAAAACATTGTTTCAGATATCATTATATCTGCCACACATGATGGTTTCTGAAATAATTCTTTCAGCTCCTAGATAAACTTGATATTAAAACAATCAAGAATCACGGAGGTAAACATGATACTTAAGATACTAACACTGGAATTGTTACTCTCGATTTAATACCAATTATTAAATTTCACGGAGTAAACAGAGTTTGCTGAAAGTTTGCAATAGGACTTTAAACTTTAGATTGACACTCAACACAATATGATACCAGTTCATAAAGTATATATCCAGAATTCTATAGTTCTGTTATCTCAATTACAACTATGCATAAGGTGGTGAACGAATGCCAATGACTACAACAAATTATGCAAATTCACTTTGATTTAATTTATGATAAATTGAATTCTACTAATCCAAATTAGACATGAACTCCCACTCAAAAACGACATCCCTCGTGCCTTTTTGGTGATTACATGAACCAAATCCACTACTCCAAGTCTGATCATCACGTGAGTCGGTGTAGCTTCAAAGGCGAGCATCCATATGGTCATCATATCAAAACATATGACTCATGCTTAACCTTTCGGTCCGTGTTCCGAGGCCATGTCTGTATATGCTAGGCTCGCCAAGTAAGAACCTTAGTATTCGCGTGTGTAACTGTCTTACACCCGAGATATGCTCGTGGATTCAAGTACACCCGATCATCACGTGATGCCTTGAAGCGACGAAACATTGTCGGTGCATACTTAAGGAAGAACACATTCTTATCTTGATATCTAAATGAAGGATCATCTTATTATGCTAATAAAACGCCAAACAAGCAATATAAGATGTAATCAAAACATCACATGTTTATAAGTGAAATGATATGGTTCCCGCACTTGATCTCCATCATGTGCATCGTGGTATGATCTCTTTCATACCTCTATGTGTAAGGCCAAGGTCTATGGAACCTACACGTTATGTGTGTTGTAAGAGTATCATCTTATACTTCTACTTACAACATCACCATATCATAAAACTAGCCCAGCAACAATCTAAACTAGACGCCTCTAATTTATCCATTGCAAGTTTTACGTGGCTTAGGGATTTCGAAGATAGAACCGTTCTTACCTACGAACATGAACCACAACGAGGATAACCAAATTGTTGACAAATCGTTGCAAATTAGAAATTGACTATAGTAGGAGAGACAGACACCCGCTAGCCACTTATGCAAAACTAGTTGCATGTCAAGCGTGGAATAGGTCTCAGTGCAAGGACATGTAAAGTTTGTCCGGGCCGCTTCATCCCACTATGCCACCAATATCCAAAGTACACCTAAGAAGCAATAAAATGATCATCATCGCCCACATACTCATATGTGTACTACCCGTGCAAAGTATCTACGCATAGAACTTGGCTCTGATACCACTGTAGGGTTCGCAGCATCGAAAACAAAAATTTTCCTACGATGGGAACTATGTACCAAGATCTATCTACTAGATACAAACAACGGACGGATGTATATCCATAGAGAACATACCCTTGAAGACCGACAAAGCTTAACGAATCCAAACTCGTGGTTGATGTAGACGATCTCTTGCCGATCTCAAGATCGAGAGGAAGTCCTAGCGCCGCAAAACAGCAGCGCATCCATGCTCGCACACACGTTCGAGGCACCGAGCAACCTCCGCCTCCGTGCTCCAGCGATGCAGCGGAAGCACAACTCTTTCTTGCCAAATAGCCACTGGGAACATGTATCTCGCTAGTCGGAGACCATGGGGGATAAATTCTAGAGGGGGAGAGAGATCCTTCACGAGGAGGTGTGAGTGAGAAGTGAGAGGAGGGGCCCCCACCTCTCCCTCATTCATGTGGGTGGACACTCCACTCACAAAATGGCCCTTCAATTTTCTCCACTAAAAAACCCACTCAAATTCCCATTAAATTTCCACCAAATTTAATGCAAACTCTCATTAAATAAAACTCTTTTATTTTATTCAGAATTTTGTCAATTACTTTAATGATAAACATTCACAAATAACCCCTTGCTAGAATTCTATTTCACATGCATAACCACTTTATGCAATTTCACCCGAAAACCTGTTTCGGTATCTAGTGAAATAAATTCCTGCGCTTGTTCATTCTTTCAGCATGAAACTTTTGCTCCAAATGGATGTCGGTGTCTCTTAAGTGTGTCACCCTACGGTTCATGAATAATGCGGACATGATCGAGACCCCTCTCAGATCAATAATCAGAAGTGGGATCTGGAGACCCATACTGACTCCCACACATTCAACGATGACTTTCTTGTGATCGTCGGAACCTTTTACGCTAGTATCTTAATCCCTTTGTTTCACGATATATTACATGTCCGAGATTCGATCATCTGTATCTCCATACCTAGTTTGATCTCGTTACTGATATGCACTCTTTTCTCGTTCCCGTGATATAACATTCTAGTGATCAAATCACTTGCTTGCAAGCTAATCAATGTGATATCACCGAGAAGGCCCAGAGCATATCTATCCGTCATCGGGATGAACAAATTCCACTCTCGATCCATGGGCCTCAACATAACACTTTAGTAGTTCTTAACCCATCTTTATAATCACCCTGTTACGGTGTGACGTTTGATGTTATCAAGAAACTCTTTCGGTGTTAGTGATTGACATGATCTCATGGTATAAGGATTAGGATCACTTGGTAAGTTGTTATAGAAATATAAACTCAATGACTTTGATTGTAATGCTACACTTCGGATGAATGTTCATCACACCATTACAGTAATGTTGTGACCTCATTATTAACAACATCCAATGTCCATGATCAGGAATTTTGATCATCTTGTTAATCAACGAGCTAGTTTATAAGAGAGGCATAACTAGGAACTTCCTTTTTGTTTATTAAACACACATGTATTAACGTTTCCGTATTAATACAATTATAGCATGTAAAATAAACATTTATCATAAACAAGGAAAACGATAATAACCACTTTATTATTGCCTCTCGGGCATATTCCCTTCGTGATCTAAACATGGTAGCACAAAGGAGGAGAGACAACCATCTAGATACTACATGGACCCGTAGTCCAAGGTGGAACTACTCATGCTTCATACCGGAGGTTGGCATGATGATGAAGAAGGCCTCCGGATGATCTCCCCTCCGGCAGGGTGCCGAGAAGAACTTCAGATCCCCCCGATCTAGGGACGATGGTGGTGGCGGCGACTATGGACTGTTTTGTGGAAGATTGATCGGATACTGAGGGTTTAGGTATCGGGGGCTTCTTATAGGCGAAGAGGCGAGGCAGGGGGCACCCAGGGTGGCTGCACCCTCCTAGGCGCGGGCCAAGCCAGGCCACGTAGCCAGGGGGTGTGACCCCTGGTGGCTCTTTTCCGTCTCGTCTTCTGGCTCCATGTTCCCCACAGTAAAATATTGACTTTGGCTTTTGTCTCGTCCAATTCTGAGAATATTGATTTTTTTGCCTTTTCTCGAACTAAAAACAGAAGAAAACAGACAACTGACACTATGGCATCTTGTTAATAGGTTAGTCCAGAAAACATATAAAAATACCTGAAAGTGAAGACAAAGCAAAGTAGATACTAAACAAGCATGGAACATAAAAAATTATAGATACGTTTACGACGTATCATACCTCCATTTTCAACTTGTTGAGAATCATGCTCTATTCTTTTAGGATGCCCTTCAGGATATAAAGGATCCTGAGTGGCAGCACCACTCCTAGTTCTAATTTCACAAGCATGTTTATCTCCAGAAGCATTAACTAGCATATCTTTTTGTACCTTAGCAAGTTGATCAATTTGAGTTCAAACCATGTGGAAGTGTTTAATAAGAATTTTAACATTATTAGAGGTTCTTTCCACAATATCTTTCAACTCATTAATAGATCTAGAGTTTTCCATTAAATGATTCTACACTAGCTTATTAAAACTACCTTGTTTAACAATAAACGTATCAAGTTCCTCTAAGCATTGGTCAGGAGGTTTACCATAGGGAATATCACCTTCATCAAAATGTTGGAGAGAGTGTACTTCAATAGTAGGTGAGTGACAAATTGGCTTACATAATTCTTCTATAGGAGGTAAATTCTTCGCATCTTCAGATCTAATACCCTTCTCCTTAAGACATTTCTTAGCTTCTTTCATCACTTCATCATTTAGTTCAATCACACCCCTCTTCTTGGTTGTTGGTGTTGGGGTTGGTTCAGGCACAGGTGGTTCGGATCTAACTGCCTCAGGTGTAATTGGCTCAAATGTAGTCCAATCATCATAATTCTTGCTTATTTTAGCCATTAATTCCTCAGCTTCTGCAGGAGTTCTTTTCCTGAAAACACAATCAACAAAACTATCCAGGTATGTCCTAGATTCATCAGTTAGTCCAATATAATATATATCAAGAAGCTCATTTTTAGGTAATGGACATCCAGGATGTGCATGAATCAAAGCACAAAACCTTGACCATGATTCAGGCAATTTCGCCTCTCCCCCTATTTAAAATCATAAAGTTTCTGCAAAACAACATGTCGAGCACTAGGAGGGAAATATTTCTGAAAGAAAGTAGCAATCAAGCAATCAGGGTTATCAAAGGATCCAGGAGGTAAATTATTAAACCAAGCTTTAGCCTCTCCTTTCAATGAAAAAGGAAAAAATTTAGCAACAAAGTATTTGCGCATCTTAACATCATCAGAAAACAAGCCACTCATAGTAGAAAGCTCAGTCATATGTGCCACAACCCTTTCATTCTTAGTCCCACAAAAAGGTTCTTTCTCAACAATGTTTATATAGGATAAATCAAGAGAGAAATCATAATCTTTATCTTTAATATTTATGGGAGATGTGGAAAACTTAGCATCAGGAAATAGTTTAGGTATAATAGTACGTTTCTCAAGAAGACTCTTAATAGCACTAGCACCACGTGTGTTTCGATATTCTTCAATAAATTCATCAGTCATTTCAATATAACCATCATTAATACCATAGCTCTCTCTAGACTCAGGTGAGCTAACAGGTGTAATAGTGTCTTCACTAGGAGTTTCAATGTTTCACAAAATAGTTCTAGCAATAGTAGCATCTAGGAAAGGACCTAATGAACCACTCTCATCAAGCACAGTAGAAGTAACATCATTAACATCAGCAGCAATTTCAGATTCAACAGTATTAGTAGTGTGTGTAGAATGTGTATGTGGTGGTGGTGTAACAAGCTTACTTATAACATATGGTGAATCAAGAGCAGCAGAGGTGTTTACAACTATACCTCTTCTTGTAGTGGATGGTAAAATAGGAAACTTTCCATCACGAGACTTTCCCATGATGAATGGATAGTAGCGAACAATAGTAATCCAAGTGAACTTACAAATAAAGCTATGCTCCCCGGCAACGGCGCCAAAAATAGTCTTGATGGCCCACAAGTATAGGGGCTCGCAACGGACTTTGAGGGTACTAAAGCCCAATTTATTGATTCGACATAAGGGGAGTCAAAGAATATTTATAAGCCTTAACAACTGAGTTGTCAATTCAGCTGCACCTGGAAATAGTCTTGCTCACAGTAGTTTATCAGTAGCAACAGTTTTGTAGTAGCAATAGGAAAGTAACAGCAACAGTAAAACAGAGGCAGTAGTAACAATAGTAGCAACAGCATGATTTGAGTGCGGTAGGCATAGGGATGGATGGAGGGGCGTTGCATGGACAAGACTATTCATGTAATATCAAGATCTAGGGCATTTGCAGATAAGTAAGATAAATCATCCAAGTACTAAATAATCATAGGCATGTGTTCCATATATAGTCATACGTGCTCGCAATGAGAACTTGCACAATATCTTTTGTCCTGCCAGCCCGTTGTAGCGGGGCCTCAAGGGAATATACTGTCAATTAAGGTACTCCTTTTAATAGAGTACCGAAGCAAAACATTAACACTCCATGAACACATGTGATCCTCATATCATAGCCATTCCCTCCGGTTATCCGATTTCTGTCAGTTCAGGGCCTTTGTGTAGAGGTCCCAACCTTAATAAGGTAGAGATCCCTGTGTTTACAATGCTAGTCCCTGGATCAATAGCTAGCATCACAGTTTAAGATGTAATATCAAGAAACAAAGGTCATAATACAACTTTATAACCATGAATAAAATAATTCATTACATCTTACATAGCTCATTTGGATATCACATTTCAATGCAGCAGAAATAACTATATAGCATGGAGTCCTTCATCTTCAAAGTGCCACAGGCAATCATGTTGGTTGTATACTTGTAATCCTATTCAACACACTTCACTAACATCAAACAAACCTGCAACATAATAAGTTACAGCCACAAGGGTCAATACATTTGAATTGTATTGGCAAGTGATACTATGGTAGTATAGTGGAGTCTATCATGTATATGCATTTGGCTAAGTGGAGCTTAGGCTTGCTTTGCTCAAAATAGGTTTTCCTTATAAGTTGAAAACACTAAGTTTTTGTTGGTCAAAATCACCCAAGGAACAACCAATGGAATTGGTTAACCTTTACCCTTGTTCAACCACAAGCTTTTAACTTAGAAATTTGTTTTAAACAAGTTTTCCAAATATTCTTTAATTTCAAATAAAACCTACTGATTGGTTTTGAAAATATTTAGATTTCAAATGGAGATTTTAAATAAATTAAACCCCATTTTGATTTAATAACTAATGTCCATTTTATTTAATTATAAATGGACCCTAAAATAAAATTATTATTTTTGACTTTGGTTTATGTTGTTAAACAGAACCAAATTCAATTACAATGTTTGGTGAATGTTTGAATTAATTTGAATGTTTGATTTGTTGTTTGATTTTCAAAACAAAAAATAGAAAGATAAAACATTTGGAAAGAAGAAAAAAAAATGGAACCAGACAGCAGCCCAACTGGCCAAGCCCAACTGGCCAAGCCCAACAGCCCAGTACCAGCCCACTCTCTCCCTCCCGAAGGAAAAAGTTTCGCACTTAGTTTCTAACCCGTGCAGACAATGACTGGTGGACCCCTCTCCCTGCCTCTCTCCTTCGCTGACGAAGAGGACCCACACAACCAGCTCACCTCCTTCTTCCTCGCGCAGACGACGCCTGCCGTTTCCTGGCCTTAACGCTGGCGATCAATTCGCGTTAACCACGGCCATTACTCCCCCTGCGACCACGTCCTTTTAATCTCCTGCGCCTTCTCCTCCTTTCCCCTCAAACACCGCAGCACGAGAGCCCCTAGGCTGCCTCAATTCGAGCTCGCAACACCACTGCTCTGACCATCGTCCCCAGCAAATTCCGGCGAGCCTAGCCACCGCCTTGCCTCTACGACCAAGCACACATACTCCCCACTGCCAGGCGCACCTGTCTGTGCCCTCCGTTCAACCGCGGGCACTCCAGAACGTCGGCTCTGTCTTCAACTGAGCACCGCCGCGTCTGCGCCTTACTCCGGCGAGTTCCCCAGGTAGTATCCGACCGCCCCTATCCTTCTCCTTCACGCAAGCAGCTTCGCCTTGATCTTGCGCGTCTAACTGTGTCCTCATTTTCCCTCGGGGCGAACCACAGCACCATCCTCGACGACCACCAGAGCCGCCCGACGCCGTTCCCCACTCCGGCGAGCAATCCTGCTAGAACCAGAGCGCCCCTCGCCAGACCAACACCTCCTCGAGCATCACCACGTCCTTGCGATCACGGTGAGCATCCCCACTTCGTTCCTTGTTTCCTGTATCTGCCGTAGCGCCACCGCCTGACCGTTGTCGCCGTCTTCCGCCGCGCAGCGCCGCCCGTTGTTGACCAAGCAATAGTGCCCGTAGGATCTAGATCGGACGAACGCGATAGATCACTTAAACGCTGAAGGGGTACGCAACTAGAGCCGCACGATGTTATTTAGATCCAATGCACCGCATCAGTCGATCCCTGCGAACCAGTACCGCCCAATCAAAACGCGACAAGTGGCCAGTATTCGATTTAAAAACAGATTTGAATTCAGATTTAGATGCAGATTTGAAAACCCTATAACTTTTGATCCACACGTCCAAAAATTACAAACTTTATATCAATGGAATCAGTGGAACAATCCCTAGCCAACCATGGATTTTGTTTAGTAAAAAGCCTCTGGTAAAATGTTTGTTTTTGCAGAAACATTTGTATGCTTGTTTAGGTTAGAAAAATTATACCAAAATGTTTTTAGGGTAGAAACTTTTGCAAATTGGTTTGTTGTGAACCTACTGACCCTAGGAACCAACCCATGGTTTTGAAAATGAATTTGGTGAATTTAGGATGGATTAATTGATTTAGACCATTTCTAGCCAAATAAAAATATTGGTTTTGTTATGAAAATGTTTTTGGAGTAAAAACTTTGGGAAAATGATTTGGATCAAACCTACTGACCCTAAACACCAAGTTTTGAGAATTAACAACTTAATTGGTGAAAGACATAAAGTTTTTGATTTGATAAAAACATTTTCCACCACATAAAATGATGAATAGATTTAAAAATGGTTTATGGACAAAATCCTTTTGCAAATGACTTTGACACTTTAGAAAATGACCACTTTGAACCTTACAAAGTTTAGAAGCCTAGTGGAGACCACCTTTGCAAATAAACCTACCTTTGCATGCTTGCTTGTATGACTTAGCTTCTCTTATTTTATGTGTGATGATTTGTTTGATTGATTATTGGTTGGAATGCTAGTTGATATTGTGTTTGCTTGATTGATTTGTAGTGAAGTTAGAAAAGTGTGAAACTAGCAAGATCAAGAAGTGAACCAACATTCCCTACCAAAAAGGCAAGTGACACTATCATCTAAAGTCCTACTATTTTTATTATACTTAGTGGATTTTGAAACATGCATGAAAAGAATTTCTATACTTATGCTATGCTAAATCCTAATAGGATTCCCCTATACATTCCTTAGAGAGAACAATGTAGTTGTTACATGCTTAGCCATGCTATGTTTTGAAAGAGATACATGTTGAGATTTTATAAAGTTGAGAAAAGGACTTGTGTTTTTATATAATAAAACAAGGACTCAATGAACCACCTGGGTGGACAAGAATACTTTGAGTTTTGGAGAAGGTGGCAACAAAAGGAACCATGTCTATGGAAATCTCTTTGTGTTGTGCTCCAAAAGAAAACCACCCAGGAAACTTAGAGATTGAACATGTTTCTCCAATTGTGGCTTTCGTGTACAACCACATGCTACTTATGGCTCTGGCTTAGTCAACTACATTGGGAAGACCCATGCATTGTCTTCAGGTTACTGAAAATGAGGGACCTGGAATCCTACATGGGTACTGAAGACAAGCTAGCAATGGTGTATGGGAGGACCCTCTGGAAAGACTTCGTCACATTCTCAATCTGCCAGTACTCCATCTTGGTGAGTACCAATCCAGCGGCCACTGGTGGCAACAAGATGAGAGTGTGATATGTGGGTAAAGTGTACAACTTCTGCAGAAGATAATAAAATCTAAGTACTTAGACGTGTCCCCGGTTATGGACAATACTGAGCAACTAAAGTTTAAAGCTATGGGAAATCTCGACATTCCAATTTCGAAAAGAAAAACTTTTAAGTGACAACAAAAGACTTGATGCACTTGGGGGTACCAAGGAGCTCAAGAGATTTTGATGAAAACTTGAAGCACTTGGGGTTACCAAGGAGCTCAAGAGATTTTGACAAAGATACTTGGTGGATTCCAAGGAGTTCAGAAAGATTTGACAAAGGAAACAAAACCATTTGAAAAGATATGATAAATTATTGCTTTCTGCAAATGAGCCTAAAACCCTACTTAGCCAAATATGCATGTAATGATAGGATCCACTTATATTCTACATAGTAGTGAAACTTGCCAATACAATTCAAATGTATTGACCCTTGTGGCTGTAACTTGTAATGTTGCAGGTTTGATTGATTTTTGTGAAGATTGATTGATTAGGATTACAAAGTCTACAACCAACATGTTTGCCTGTGGCACTTTGAAGATGAAGGACCCCATGCTTATAGTTATTCCGCTGCAATGTAATGTAATAGCCAAATGAGCTATGTAAGATGTAATAAAATTATATTATTCCTGGTTATAAAGTTATCTTATGACCTTTGTTTCTTGATATTACATCTTAACTGTGGATGCTAGCTATTGATCCAGGGACTAGCATTGTAAACACAGGGGACTCTACCTTATTTAGAGGTTGGTACCCTTACAACCATTCAATCAAAGAACAAATTCAAACTAGCATTCAAACAATTCACCACATAAAATAAAGAAAACAAAACAATGTATGCATGCATGCAAAAGATTGTTTTATTGGGAAGGTGGTTTCTAATAGTATATAATTTTTTTAAAATACCATTGGTCATTTATAAAAGTGGCAAAACCATTTAAAATTAAGTTAGTGAAAATAGGCCATTTAAATCATTTTTTGTTTTGCTAGAAATGATTTAAATCAAAGTAATAATTTCTAGTGTTTGACAAATATATTTATAAACACAAATGTTAGTGTTTATGGTCAAGTTGTTTAAATCAAATCCATTTTCAAAAGGTTTCACTCAAAAACCATTTTTAAATCAAAGCAACATTTTTATTTTGCTAGAAATGCATTTAAACAAAGTAAAAAAATTCTAGGGTTCATCAAATATATTTTTAAATCCAAAACTTAGTGTTTAGGGTCAGGGAGTTTAAATCAAACCATTTGCATAAGGTTTTACTCAAAAAGCATTTTTAAACCATAGGAAATATTTTTGTTTTACTAGAAATGTCTTTATTCAAGGAAAAATTTCTTGTGTTTAACAAATTATATTTCTAAACCCAAAAGTTTGTTCTTATGGTCAGTAGGTTCAAAACAAATCATTTGCAAAATATTTTACCCTAATTTTTTTTAGAATGAATTTAATAACCAAAATAGGCCTAGAAATGTTTTTGCAAAAACAATCAATTTTACAGAAGCAAAATACTAAAATAAGGGCATGGTTGCAAAGGCTTATTTTTCCTGATTCCATTGATATAAAGTTTGCAAATTTTGGACGTGTGGATCAAAAGTTATGAATTTTTCAAATCTAAACATCTAATAGAACCTTTTTTGTTTTTAAAACAAAGCCTAGGCCACGTGTCTGTATCCTATTGGCTGATAACGGTTCGCACGGATCAAGCAATGCTAGCCATAGGATTTTATTAGATCTGTGCGGTTCAGATTGGCTTATACCATTTTAGTTAAGTTGTCCTATCATGTCCACCAGATCAAGATCTAACGTCCCTAATCTAATTAACCACGAACTGGCGGTGCTTCGACAGTGGAAGGCGGAGGCGCGCTCGAGCAGTGACGTTGCCGATGAACTAGGAAGCGATAGAGAGGATGAGGTGGCTCACCGAGTTCGCAGTGAAGTGGGGATGCTCGAGGTGGTCGTCATCGATGAAGGGGCGCACGGCGTAGACCTAAATCGCTCACCGGAGTTCTTGCTGTCGTCATGTGCGCACGGTCTTCGACGGATATGAAGCTACAGGCCAAGAGAAAGCCAAATGAGGGTGGAGTTAGACGTGCAAGAGAGATACGAAGGCGCCAGCGTCAAAAAGAGGGGGAGGCACGGTCAGGAATTACCAGGGGAGCTTGACGGAGTTGAAGCCGAAGACGGTGGCGCTCAGTTGATGTCGTTGCCGACGCTCTGGGTCACGAGAAGACATGTGGCTGGGATCAATGGATGCGCACAACGATGGTGAACATCTGAGCGTGAACTGGAGAGGATGGGGCGGCGTGTACTCACCGGAATTACCGCCGGAGTGCGTCGGAGCAGTGAGTGTTCGGGCGAGCAATTTGCTCAGCCTGGTGGCGTTCAGGGTATGGAGTCTGAGGGGAAATGAAGAGGGAAGAGGGGCGCTTAAATGGGCGTGATCACTGGGCGGTTTAATCGCAGCATTCACTCGAATTTTACTCCGCGGAATCAAGGCAGAAACGGCGAGGAGAGGAGGAGGGAGCAGGGTCAGCGCGAGGTTGGGGATGATGACCTGGCTGTGGGGCCTCGCGGTCAGCGAACAAGAGGAGGGTACGGTGGGGTCGGGTCGTCACCGGGTGAGGGGGTAGATCTGTGGGTGAGAAAACGGTTCGCGGGGGAGGAGAGAGGTGGGCTGACTGCTGGGCCTGGGCCAGGTTAGTTGGGCTCGGTTTCTGGGTTGTTTTCTTGTTTATTTTTTTTCTTCATGGTTTCTTTTTCTTTTTCTAATTTTATTTTCTGTTTTGATTTGAATCAAATGATTTAAAATCTCTTTTATTTTCAAACCTTTTCCAAAGTTTCAGTAAATGTTTATTCTGTTTAACAATGTATTTTAAAGTCCATTTTAGAAAAATTTCTTTTATTCTTTTTATGGTTTATTATTTATTTAAAATAGGCACTTGTCTTTATTTAAATAAGAGTTTAAATTTGGTTACAATCCATATTATTTATTCAAATAATTCTTTTATTCTTTTTAAGTTTATTAGATAACTTTAAATCCATTTTGGAAATTTCAAATATTTTCCCATGATTTATTTAATCCTTTATATTAGGGATTTTGTCTTTATTCAAATAGAATTGAATTTGGTTAATGCCATAAAATTTTATTTGAATATTCTTTATCCTTTTATTTTATTTGGATTATCTTTATTCTATTTGCTTATGGATTTAATTGAAGTTTTAAATTGTCTTCTAAATAATTTTATTGGGATTTATTATTTAGTTTAGGCAATTTGTCTTTATTTAAATAAAATTGGATATTGTTCAATCCTTATGATTTTATTTAAATAATCTTTTACTCCTTTTTATTATTCAATAAACTTTCATTGGTTTATGGATTTGGCCAAGATTTAATTTGGCTCTTAAATATTCCTTATTGATTTCTTTCTTTCGGTATCTTATAAAATCCATATCTTTTTATTTATAGATCCAAATTTGGTGATTCCAATTTGTATGATTTTATTTAATATTTGTTTATATTTTTAAATCCTGTTAGGATTACTTTGCTCACAATTTGGTATGGATTTTGACTAGGAGTTTTATTAGCTTTGGAAATTAATTCCTTTTATCATATTAAATTCATAAGTTTTTATCCATGGCTCCAAATTAAATGAAACCAATTTCTATGTTTTTAATTTTTTTTGTTTATTATTTTGATCATTTAATAATGTTTGTTGTGGATAAAATCCATAGTCTTAGAGAGATCTTGGAAATGATTTTCTTCCATTAGTTTCTTTAGGGTTTTGGTTTAACTTTTCCAAGTGTTTAAATTTCAATATACATTCATTGATGAATGCATTTCACTTGATTGAAATTTTGTTGGATTCCCTTTTATTCAAAGTTTGTTCAAGAAGGGTTTTGATGACAAAAAGTTTCTTTTCACCCTAAATTTCAACAATTAATTCTTTTGTTTATTTATTTTTCACATTTCAAAATTTGGAAAATTTTGGGATGTGACAGGTTACCACCCTTAAAAGAAATCTCGTCCCGAGATTTGGGAAGGCTAGAGGTTACAAGTTGGCTTCAAAACAACTAGGGTACTACCACCCTTAAAAGATTTTCAACTAGATTACATCTTGGGTTACTTGGAATCTTGATGTATCTTCTCTGGATAGTTGTTGGCATAATGTCCTTTGTCACCACACTTGAAACATGTGATAAGATTGAGATCTTGAGGTGTCTTCTATGGACAATATGATGCATAATGGCCTAGTTCTTTGCAGTGGTTGCACATCACTTGGCTAATATCCTTCCTCATCTTGGGCTTCACTATCTTTTGTTTGTCTTCTTGGCTCTTCTTCTTCTTTGGTATCATTGCCTCTTGTTTGTTTCCTTGGTTCTTCTTCTTTTCTGGACATTCATTGGCATAGTGTCCCATCTCTTTGCAATTGTAACATTGCACCAGGCTTTTGTCCTTCTTCTTCTTTTTGGGTCTCTCCAAAGCTAGGAGTTCTTCTAGTTCATGTTCTTCATATCTCACCTCAAAGGTGGGAAACCTTTCTCTCTTCTTGGGGCTGCCACAAGAGATATGACCTTCTTCTCCACAAGAGTAGCAACACTTTGTGGTCACTTTGGATGTGGCCTTATGAGGCATGGTTCTGACTTTTCCTTCATCCTTCTTGGTAGAAGTTGTTCCCTTATGGAGTCTTCCATACATTTGATGCATTCCATCTTGTTTCATTTGTTGAACTATAGGATAGATAGGGCATTGGATAGGGGCATGATCATTTCCTTCACATAGGAAACAAGTCACTTGAGATGTGGGGCATTATTTAGTTGGATGTTTCTCTTCACAATTAGGGCATTGATCCTCATGCTCTTTATAAGTGTGTCCTATGTCTCCACAAATATTGCAAGCTTGAGTTCCTACTATAATATCATCCTTGATATCATTGTTGTCACAATCTCCTTGGGAAAGGTTGTCTCTCATGTTGATCATTTGATTGGTCATCCTTTGCAACAATTGGGATTGGATTTCCAAAAACTTTTGCATGGTTGGGTCTAACTCATTGTTGTTGGCTAAAAACTGAGTTCTCACTTGATTCAACTGGGCTTGGGTTGGTAGAAGTTGTTCTCTCATGTGCATCTCTTGGTTGTTGTTGTCACCATCCTTGATGTTGGAGTTTCTTGGAGAAGCCATATGTTTGGGTTGGATTGGGATTAGAATAGGCAAAAGATTCTAGAGGAAGAATTCTAATCACACACAACAATTCACACAAACAATGACAAACAAACATTCCACTCAAACAACAAGGTTCACGCACATTTTTAGGCAACAAAATAGTTTTGCTTCACCACATAAGTTGGTGTGTTTGATATAAACTAAACACTAGTATGGTGGTCCAACTATATGGTTCACTTGAGATCATTCCATTCTTCTTAGTTGTTTTCTTCATGAACAAGATCATGTTATCCTTGGAAAAATTCTTGCATCTTGGTCACAAACTTCAAAGGTGATGATGGTTCCTTCTAGGTTGTGTTTCCTTAGTATTCAAGTCTTGAGTATTCTTCTTATCTCACTTGTAGTCCTTAGTGATATCTAGGTTTAAGTCCTTGGTGAAAATATGATGTTGAAGTCTTTGATGATGGTGAAGTCTTTGTTCAAGTTGAAGTCTTTGCTCATGTTGAAGTCTTTGTCCATCAAGTTTGAAAAGGGAGAGATGTAGAATCAAAACCAAAAAGGTTTAGAAAAGAGTTTACAAGATTATTTGTAAATAATTTTGAACAAATACAACTCCTATTTTTCTAAGGGGTTTTGTCCAATCCTAGGGTTACAATCCTACAGGCAACACACTGCTCTGATACCATCTGTAGAGGTCCCAACCTTAATAAGGTAGAGATCCCTGTGTTTACAAGGCTAGTCCCTGGATCAATAGCTAGCATCCACAGTTTAAGATGTAATATCAAGAAACAAAGGTCATAATACAACTTTATAACCATGAATAAAATAATTCATTACATCTTACATAGCTCATTTGGATATCACATTACAATGCAGCAGAAATAACTATATAGCATGGAGTCCTTCATCTTCAAAGTGCCACAGGCAATCATGTTGGTTGTAGACTTGTAATCCTATTCAACACACTTCACTAACATCAAACAAACCTGCAACATAATAAGTTACAGCCACAAGGGTCAATCCATTTGAATTGTATTGGCAAGTGATACTATGGTAGTATAGTGGAGTCTATCATCTATATGCATTTGCCTAAGTGGAGCTTAGGCTTGCTTTGCTCAAAATAGGTTTTCCTTATAAGTTGAAAACACTAAGTTTTTGTTGGTAAAAATCACACAAGGAACAACCAATGGAATTGGTTAACCTTTACCCTTGTTCAACCACAAGCTTTTAACTTAGAATTTGGGATGAGGAGATCCTTGATAGCTTCCATGTCTTGATGCTCAAATTGTCCATTGCCGGGGACACGGCTAAGTACTTAGATTTTACTCTCTCGAGAGGTGGTGCAATTTCCCCACAAGACTGGACATGCATCGAGACAAGATCTTTCATAAGCATTCCCTTAGACCAAAATGAACACATTCCAAACCTGTCACCCCCTACCACCTTCTGTCCATCCGGCTAATTTATTGCAACCTATATTATCTAGGCGGAGCCCATATTGCCATGTGGATGCACTTGAAGCTTCTCAACATTTGACATCTCAAATCTCTTTTTTCCTGGGTGGCTTTCCACAAGTGTGATACACAAGTTTTTGCCAGTTTATTGGCCCTGTGTAACCACTCAACATAAATCCATTCTCACCATTCCACCCAGGTGTTTCATTCACATAGTTGTTTTATTAAACAAAACACAAGTCATAGACTTAGAAATATATCATAGCATGAATATAATCCACCCTTGTTTTCTACTAGCTAGGCTAAGCATGATAGTAGTAGGAATCTTAACTTAGGGAAAATTCTGCTAAGGCATCATCTACTAGGATTCCCCATGGCATAGTTAACACATAGAAAATTTCATGCAAGTCCTACTTTGAAATATCACAAATGCATAGTCAAAATATTAGGACAAAATGTATGAAGCACCACTTGGCTTTTTAGTAGATGATATAGGTTCACTCCTTGATCTTGCAATTGTCACACTCTTCAAAGTTCACTACAATTCAATCAAAGCACAAATTCAAACTAGCATTCAAACAATTCACCACATAAAATAAAGAAAACAAAAAAATGCATGCAAGCATGCAAAAGATTGTTTTATTGGGAAGGTGGTTTCTAATAGGCTATAAACATTTTAAAATACCTATTGGTCATTTATAAAAGTGGCAAAACCATTTAAAATTAAGTTAGTGAAAATAGGCCATTTAAATCATTTTTGTTTTGCTAGAAATGATTTAAATCAAAGTAATAATTTCTAGTGTTTGACAAATATATTTTTAAACACAAATGTTAGTGTTTATGGCCAAGTTGTTTAAATCAAATCCATTTTCAAAAGGTTTCACTCAAAAACCATTTTTAAATCAAAGCAACATTTTTATTTTGCTAGAAATGCATTTAAACAAAGTAAAAAATTCTAGGGTTCATCAAATATATTTTTAAATCCAAAACTTAGTGTTTAGGGCCAAGGAGTTTAAATCAAACCATTTGCATAAGGTTTTACTCAAAAAGCATTTTTAAACCATAGGAAATATTTTTGTTTTACTAGAAATGTCTTTATTCAAGGAGTAATTTCTTGTATTTAACAAAATATATTTCTAAACCCAAAAGTTTGTTCTTATGGTCAGTTGGTTCAAAACAAATCATTTGCAAAAGATTTTACCCTAAAAATATTTTTAGAATGAATTTTATAACCAAAATAGGCCTAGAAATGTTTCTGCAAAAAAATCAATTTTACAGTAGCAAAATACTAAACTAATGGCATGGATGCAAAGGTTTCTTTTTCCTGATTCCATTGATATAAAGTTTACAAATTTTGGACATGTGGATCGAAAGTTATGAATTTTTCAAATCTAAACATCTAATAGAACCTTTTCTGTTTTTAAGACAAAGTCTGTGCCACGTGTCTGTATCCTATTGGTTGATAACGGTTCGCACGGATCAAGTAATGCTGGCCGTAGGATTTTATTAGATCTTTGCCGTTCAGATTGGCTCATACCGTTTTAGTTAAGTTGTTCTATCCTCTCCACCAGATCAAGATTGGCTCTAATCTAATTAACCATGAACTGGCGGCGCTGCGATGGTGGACGGCGGCGGCGTGCTCAGGCAGTGACATTGCTGATGAAATAGGAAGCGATAGAGAGGATGAGGTGGCTCACCGAGTTCGCAGTGAAGTGGGGATGCTCGAGGTGGTCGTCATCTACGAAGGGGCGCACGACGTTGACCTGAATCGCTCGCCGAAGTTCTTGCTGCCGTGGGTGCGCACGGTCTTCGACAGAGATGAAGATACAGGCCACGAGAAAGCGAAATGAGGTCGGCGTTATACGCTCAAGAGAGATATGAAGGCGCCAGCGTCAAAGAGAGGGGGAGGCGCGGTCAGGAATTACCAGGGGAGCTCGACGGAGTTGAAGCCGAAGACAGTGGCGCTCAGTTGATGTCGTTGCCGATGCTCTGGGTCACGAGAAGACATGTGGCTAGGGTCAATGGATGCGCACAACGATGGTGAACATGTGAGCATGAACTAGAGAGGATGGGGCGGCGTGTACTCACCGGAATTACCGCCGGAGTGCGTCGGAGCAGTGAGTGTTCGGGCGAGCAATTTGCTCAGCCTGGTGGCGTTCAGGGTATGGAGTCTGAGGGGAAATGAAGAGGGAAGAGGGGCACTTAAATGGGCGTGATCACTGGGATGTTTAATCGCGGCATTCACTCGTATTTTATGCCGCAGAATCAAGGCAGAAACGGTGAGGAGAGGAGGAGGGAGCAGGGTCAGCGCGAGGTTGGGGATAATGACCTGGCTGTGGGGCCTCGCGGTCAGCGAACGAGACGAGGGTACGGTGGGGTCGGGTCGTTAGCGGGTGAGGGGGTAGATCTGCGGGTGAGAAAATGGTCCGCGGGGTAAGAGAGAGGTGGGCTGGCTGTTGGGCCTGGGCCAGGTTAGTTGGGCTCGGTTTCTGGGTTGTTTTCTTGTCTATTTTTTCTTCATGGTTTCCTTTTCTTTTTCTGATTTTATTTTCTGCTTTGATTTGAATCAAATGATTTAAACTCTCTTTTATTTTCAAACCTTATCCAAAGTTTCAGTAAATGTTTATTCTGTTTAACAATGTATTTTAAAGTCCATTTTAGAATAATTTCTTTTATTCTTTTTATGGTTTATTATTTATTTAAATATGCTCTTGTCTTTATTTAAATAAGAGTTTAAATTTGGTTCCAATCCATATTATTGATTCAAATAATTCTTTTATTCTTTTTAAGTTTATTAGATAATTTTTAATCCATTTTGGCAATTTCAAATATTTTCCCATGATTTAATTAATCCTTTATATTAGGGATTTTGTCTTTATTCAAATAGAATTGAATTTGGTTAATGCCATAAAATTTTATTTGAATATTCTTTATTCTTTTATTTTATTTGGATTATCTTTATTCCATTTGCTTATGGATTTAATTCAAGTTTTAAATTGTCTTCTAAATAATTTTATTGGGATTTATTATCTAGTTTAGGCAATTTGTCTTTATTTAAATAAAATTGGATATTGTTCAATCCTTATGATGTTATTTAAATAATCTTTTACTCCTTTTTATTATTAAATAAACTTTCATTTTTTTATGGATTTGGCGAAGATTTAATTGGCTCTTAAATATACCTTATTTATTTATTTCTTTATTTCTTTATCTTATAAAATCCATATCTTTTTATTTATAGATCCAAATTTGGTGATTCCAATTTGTATGATTTTATTTAATATTTGTTTATCTTTTTAAATCCTTTTAGGATTACTTTGCTCACAATTTGGTATGGATTTTGACTATGAGTTTTATTAGCTTTGGAAATGAATTCCTTTTATCATATTCAATTCATAAGTTTTTATCCATGGCTCTAAATTAAATGAAACCAATTTCTATGGTTTTTAAATATTTTTGTTTATTATTTCGATTATTTAATAATGTTTGTTGATGAATTTTTATATGGATAAAATACATAGTCTTAGAGAGATCTTGGAAATGATTTTCTTCCATTAGGTTTTTTTAGGGTTTTGGTTTAACTTTTCCAAGTGTTTAAATTTTAAGATACATTCTTTGATGAATGCATTTCACTTGATTGAAATTTTGTTTGATTCCCTTTTATTCAAAGTTTGTTCAAGAAGGGTTTTGATGTTTCCATTCAGAAACAAAAAGTTTCTTTTCACCCTAAAATTCAACAATTTATTCTTTTGTTTATTTATTTTTCACATTTCAAAATTTGGAAAATTTTGGGATGAGAAACTTTGGTTCCAGACAATAATATGTGTAAACAACTTGCAGATAAGATCACAAACAATACTATAATCATGAATCAATAACGTGTTCAGATGTGAGATCATGGCACTCGGCCCTTAGTGACAAGCATTAAGCATAACAAGTTGCAACAATGTCAAATAGCACTAACAAAGATACTAGGCACCATGCCCTAAAAATCTTATCCGATTACATGATAGATCTCATCCAATCCCTACCATCCCCAGAGCCTATAGTGGGGGATTACTCACTCATAGATGGGGGAAACATGGATGGTTGATGGAGAGGCGTTGGTGATGATGATGGCGATGATCTCATCTAATTCCCTGTCCTGACAGGGTGCTAGAACGGATTTTCTGGTTCCGATTAGCGGATTATGGTGGTAGTAGCGCATCGAAACTCCTTTTGGAGAAATGTCGACCCCCTCTGTTTTTAGGTCAGAGGGCTTATGTAGGCGAAGGGGTAGACCGAGGGGGTGCACGAGGTGGCCTCACCACCCCCAGGCGCGGCCTGTCCTGGCCCGCGCGGTGATACGTCCAATTTGCATCACCATTCTATATCATAATTTGCCTCTATTCATTGATATATGTCTTATTCAGTGGTGTTACTTATGTATTTTCATATGTTTTTGCATGTTGGATGATTCTTGGAGAATGAACTGCCAGAGTCAGGATTCTGATGGAAAAAGAGGTGTTTCGATGCAATTTCACGAAGATCAGAAAAATTCTAGAAAAATTATGGAAAATAATATTTTCCCAGAAGACGAAGGAAGCCAGAAGGGGAGGCAGAGATGGGCCACAGGGGGCCCACACACCCCCAGGCACGGGCCAACCCTACCCCGTGCCTATAGGGGTGTGGCCCACCTGGCCGGCCTCTGGCTCCGCCCTCTCGCCTATATCTTCTCCTCGAAAACCTAAAACATGGGGAGCGACCATAGAAAGATTCTGCCACCTATACGGGGCGGAAAACACCGAGAGGGAAAGAGCTCTCCGGCAGACAGATTTCTGCCGAGGAAATTCCTTTCTGGAGAGGGGAGATCGTCGCCATAAACACTATCATCAAGCTAGACTTCATCGGGATCATCATCATCATCCACACCATCATCTCCACCAGTACCATCATCGCCACTCCATCCCGCTGTAACAATTGTGTTGGATCTTGCATTAGTTCTTAGGGGAAACTTTCCCGGTGTTGATTACTATTGTAGTTGATGCTTGTGAGCGGAACCATTGGATTATTGTTTATGTTCAGATTGTTATCCATCACCATATCATCCTTGATCTTGATCCATATGATGTCTTATGAGTAGTTTGTCTAGTTCTTGAGGACATGGGAGAAGTCATGTTGTTAGTAGTGGATTTGTGTTGAGATATTATTCAATGGTTTAGTATTTAAGTTGTGGTGCTATTCTTCTAGTGATGTCATGTGAACGTCGACTACATGATAATTCACCATTTATGGGCCTAGGGGAATGCATTGTGTATTTGGCTACTAATTGTGGGGTTGCCGGAGTGACAGAAACCTGAACCCCCGTTAGGACACCATTGCATAAGGGAGCGTAGGATCTCAGAGTTTAAGGCTGTGGTTAGGTTTATATCTAATTGCTTTCCTGTAGTTGCGGATGCTTGCAGGGGGTTTAATCAAAAATATGTATTAGTCCAAGTAAGGTCGGTACATTAGCAAAGGTTCACCCACACAACACTTACAACACCAAAGAAGACTACTTAGATATATGAAGCGAAAGCACTTGACAGAATTCCCGTGTGTTGTCAACACCCGGATTTTTAATCCCAGATGCCTGTCATGCCATACATCGCAATCCCAGGATTACCATTTTTGCGAGACATAACAGATTTGGATACCAAAGTACATCATCCATTACAAACCATACATAAGGTTTTACACAAATAAGGATCTCATGATCCAGTTCTTAATACAACTCAAGCAGCGGAAATACGTGATAATAAAGGTAGCGTAGGCAAAGCTCCATCTTCGGGGTCACAGGCAATGTGACAATGGGAGATGATCCTAGTTGTCGTAACCTTCCTGGGGTCCATCCTCCTGGTACTCCTCTTCATAGTCTGGCCACGGGAATAGCCAGGGACAAAGCCATGAGTACTCTTTAAGTACTCGCAAACTAATACTAACAAGTGAAGGGGGTTTTTGTAGCAGGACACTAAGCTCTAGGGTTGTTTTGCAAAAAGCCAGATTTACCTCTACTAAGTTCAGAAGCAAGAAAAGCTAGCTGAAATTTTATAACACCTAAGAGGGAACTTGTATTTCAAATCACAACTCTGTTGTGGTCAAGTCAAAATTTCAATCCATTTCACAAGTCATTTTGAAAACATCTGACGGGGGAACATTATGTGTAGGGTTCGCAGCATAGAAAACAAAATTTTTCCTAAGATGGGAACAACTATGTACCAAGATCTATCTACTAGATACAAACAACGGGCGGATGTATATCCGTAGAGAACATACCCTTGAAGACCGACAAAGCTTAACGAGTCCAAACTCGTGGTTGATGAAAACGATCTCTTGCCGATCTCAAGATCGAGAGGAAGTCCTAGCGCCGCAAAACAGCAGCGCATCCGTGCTCGCACACACGTTTGAGGCACCGAGCAACCTCCGCCTCCTCGCTCCAGCGATGCAGCGGAAGCACAACTCTTTCTTGCCGAAAATCCACCGAGAACATGTATCTCGCTAGTCCGAGACCATGGGGGATAAATTCTAGAGGGGGAGAGAGATCCTTCACGAGGAGGTGTGAGTGAGAAGTGAGAGGAGGGGCTCCTTATATAGGGGAGGGGGGGCAGCCCAAGGGGGCATGGCCGCCGGCCATGGAGGGTGCCCCCACCTCTCCCTCATTCATGTGGGTGGACACTCCACTCACACAAAAGCCTTTCAATTCCCTCCACTCAAAAACCCACTCAAATTCCCATTAAATTTCCACCAAATCTAATGCAAACTCTCATTAAATAAAACTCTTTTATTTTATTCAGAATTTTGTCAATTACTTTAATGACAAACATTCACAAATAACCCCTTGCTAGAATTCTATTTCACATGCATAACCACTTTATGCAATTTCACCCGAAAACCTGTTTCGGTATCTAGTGAAATAAATTCCTATGCTTGTTATTCTTTTCGGCATGAAACTTTTGCTCCAAATGGATGTCGGTGTCTCTTAAGTGTGTCACCCTACGGTTTGCGAATAATGCGGACATGATAGAGACCCCTCACGGATCAATAATCAGAAGCGGGATCTGGAGACCCATACTGACTCCCACACATTCAACGATGACTTCTGTGATCGTGTGAACCTTTTACGCTAGTATCTTAATCCCTTTGTTTCACGATATATTACATGTCCGAGATTCGATCATCGGTATCTCCATACCTAGTTTGATCTCGTTACCGACATGCACTATTTTCTCGTTCCCGTGATATAACATTCTAGTGATCAAATCACTTGCTTGCAAGCTAATCAATGTGATATCACCGACAGGGCCCAGAGCATATCTATCCGTCATCGGGATGAACAAATTCCACTCTCGGTCCATGGGCCTAAACATAACACTTTATTAGTTCTGAATCCATCTTTATAATCACCCTGTTACGGTGTGACGTTTGATGTTATCAAGAAACTCTTCCGGTGTTAGTGATTGACATGATCTCATGGTCTAAGGATTAGGATCACTTCATAAGTTGTTATAGCAATATAAACTCAATGACTTTGATCGTAATGCTATACTTCGGATGAATGTTCATCACACCATTACACTAATGTTGTGACCTCGTTATTAACAACATCCAATGTCTATGATCAGGAAACCTTGATCATCTTGTTAATCAACGAGCTAGTTTATAAGAGAGGCATAACTAGGAACTTCCTTTTTGTTTATTAAACACACATGTATTAACGTTTCCGTATTAATACAATTATAGCATGTAAAATAAACATTTATCATAAATAAGGAATACGATAATAACCACTTTATTATTGCCTCTCGGGCATATTCCCTTCAGTCTCCCACTTGCACTAGAGACAATAATCTAGTTTGAAAACTTTGCATATTGAACACATATGGCTTTCTGGTGTTCCATATACGCAACTGCAAGTGGTTAACATAATCTACGGATCTGACGCTTTCAGGTCCGTGTGTATTTGCATGTCTTTGCGTCCTCACGCATCACTCATTCTCCAATGAGATGGCATTGTATAAATTTGGTCTTTCTGTGAGACCTTTAGTTCCTTGGGGTTAAAACACGTCGATACTATTGTCATACAATATGTATTTAGTGTTAGCCCGTTGCGAACCACACCTTAGTTTGATAACAAACTACTTGACATAAATTCCCTCCTTTGCTGCTACTATAGCAGTCATATACTTAGCCTTTTGTTGTAGTATCCGTCACAATGTCTTATCTTTGGAATTCATCCAAATCCATCATGGAAACTTTCTTTCCATTTCATTGTGCCACCCATAGTTTAAATTGAGATAAACTTAATTTGTATCTTGTGACAAAACTAGTATCAATGTAATGCTTTACAATGAACTATTTGTAATTGTTTGTCACCTCTACACAAATATATTCTTAGTTCTTTCAAAAAGATCATAAGAATATCCTCACTATCGTCCAATGATCATTTTATGATTCATTCTGGTATATGCTCATAACACTTAGAGCATAGGACATATCTGGATGTGTACATATCATGGTATGATTGATCAAAACATTCTCGTGATTTCACTCATCAAGTGTTAAAGCACTTGAATATTGTTTCACTTATCAAGTGTCGATACACTTGAAACTTGATTCAATTCTTTTCCATGCGACAAGAACCGTTTCTTGTTGTTTCTATATTGAACTCCTTCAATATCTCATATATGTACGTTTGGCACAACCATATTAGCGTCATAGTCTATCCACTATAGACATTCACGCTAAATATTCGGGTTTTGCCCAAGTATTTCATCGAAATGAAATTCTTAACCTCTGTCAATAAAAGATACATCATTTCTAATCAACAAGATGTCTTCCACATAATGTATTAGAAATATGTCTTAGCGCTCCCACTTAATTTCTTGCAAATGCAAGCATCTTCATTGTCTCCTGATGAAAAACTCCCTTTTCATCATGGTGAAGATTCCAACTCCGCGATGCTTACTTCAACCATTGAAATTTGCATGCCCTTTTTAGCATCCTTTGAATTAACAAAAACCCTTTGGATCGTGTCATGTACACGTCCTAGGTAACCATTCTATTAAAAGAACTTTGTTTTGTTTATTCATCTACCATATACCAAATTATATGTAGTGGTTGCTACTTTAATCCGTCCAGACTAAATATCGCTATGAAAGATCCAATCTTGTCATAGTCAACTCCTTGAACATTGTCGTAAAATACTTTACCGATATGTCGACTATTTCATAGATCTAAAACATCCATGTCTGTTTCTTTATAGATCCAAATACGACCGATAGGTTTTTACACCTTTCCGGAGGGTCTTCCAAGTTCAAAATTTGATTTCTCGTGTATGGAACTATCACGGATTTTATGGCTTCAAGCCATTTGACGGAGTCAGGGCCCATCATCGCTTCTTTGTATGTAGTCGGTTCATCATTGTCAAACAATAATGATTTACTCTCAAATCTCAACATTTGATTTGTTTATCTGATCGAATTGGTTCAATAAGAACTTAGATCTCCGTGACCGCAACCTTTGAGGCACGTAATCCATGAGCATTCTGGCTGCCTCCGGAACATTTTCCGGCGCTGCGCAACTCAGCACATATAGCTAAGGTTCGTTAACCTTATCAAAGTTCTATTGTCCTCCCACTTAACATTTATGAAAAATTCCTTCTTCAAGAAACTTCACGTTTCAAGCGACAAACCCTTTTGTCCTTGGTGTTATGGAGGAATAACCAATTGTTATTCGAAATAACCTACAAAGACATGCTCATCCGACTTCGGTTGTAAACATCTTACTTAGGTTTAGCATACCAAAATTTAAGAAATGACAACTTGGGTTTTAACCCAAACCATAACTTCCATGGTGTCATTTCAACGGATCAATATGGAGCTCTTTTCAGTGTAAAAGCGGTAGTCTCTAAAGCTTTAATCTTTTAAAACATAATGGCAGTTTTATGAATAACACCTTTGATCCAACCATGTCAAACAAGGTTTCATTACAAATCTCGAACACTCCATATTCCTATGGTGTTTCGGGATATGTAAATCTAGGTGTTTTGCTAAACTTGCAACTCAAATAAATCCCTTTATGATAAAATCATAATTCATTTATTTTCTTGTTACACTTGTAACTCAAACAAATCCCTTATGATAAAATCATAAACCATTTATTTTCTTGTTACAATGATTATCCACTTCATCTTGAAAGTCTTTGAAACGTTTTTCAAATATTTCATACTTCTTTCTCATTAAGTGAATATTCACTCAAATTTCCGGAGAAAGCATATGAAGTTGAAACCCATCGCTTACGACTACACATAATGGTATACATACATCGATATGTATAAATTCCAATAATTTAGTCGTTTGTTCTTCTTTGGCCTTTGAACAAAGTTTTAATTATCCCGAGGAAAGTCTCACAAGCATCACTTGATCAAATCAAAGACTCCAAAAATCCATGAATATGGAGATTCTTCATGTTTTCTTTCCAATATAATTTAAACGGCGATGTCACTTCGTAAGTGATCTTTCAATCATTTGTCTTGCGAAATTTTAGCATTAGGTTTTATGGATGTGATATCTCCAACTAGATTTGTAAATCATCCATCTTATATGGAATACGGTAATTATTTGAACAACCTTTGTTCTCATAATACCTAATTCAAATAACAATTATTAAAACAAATCTTGAAGTCAAGCTTTGATGTCAATAAGAAATACAAACAACGGTTTGTTTGTTTTCAATGAACATCATCGCATATTCTCTTGCTAGTTACTTAGGCCATTGTGGTTCATGAATTGCATCGTTCCGTATGAAATTTCATACCAACCAATTCGGTATCCAATACCCAAGAACCGCATTGTTTAACAAGCAAAGAATACAACCATAACATGTATATCATCTATATACCTAAATTGGATATTTGCAATCTTTCCTTTTCTGCCAAATATATTTTATAGATTCTCTTTCAGCATTTCCTTTTCCTTTTTAAAAGAATCTATCAACATCAAAAGTGGCGCCATATACATGACACATAGTCCAAAGCGTGTATATTCAAATAATAATGCCTTTGGACTTGCACTTTGAAGTAGATCACCATCATCAAAATGATCGGTATTCTTTTAAAATCCATTCTTTAGTAATCTTCTAGTGTAGTAAACATTTTACATACATCTTCTATTCATCCTTATCATGACGACTTTCATGATCAAGCTAATGTAGCTTATAAGGAGAATCGTGAGTATAACATTACTTTCCAAAACCCTTTTGGATGATTAGGATGTCTAGCATCTCCAACCTTTGGAAATTCTCATCCAATATGAGAACATATATTATACTCTATAATATTGCAACCAAAACATTGTTTCAGATATCGTTATATCTGTCACACATGATGGTTTCTGAAACAATTCTTTCAGCTCCTAGATAATCTTGATATTTAAATCAAGAATCATGGAGGCAAATATGATACTTAAGATACTAACACTGGAATTGTTACTCTCGATTTAATACCAACTATTAAATTTCACGGAGTAAATAGAGTTTGCTGAAAGTTTGCAATAGGACTTTAAACTTTAGATTGACACTCAACTCAATACGATACCAGTTCGTAAAGTATATATCCAGAATTCTATAGTTCTATTATCTCAATTATAACTAAGCATAAGGTGGTGAACGAATGCCAATGACTACAACAAATTATGCAAATTCACTTTGATTTAATTTATGATAAATTGAGTTCTACTAATCTAAATTAGAAATGAACTCCCACTCAAAAACGACATCCCTCGTGTCTTTTTGGTGATTACATGAACCAAATCCACTACACCAAGTCCGATCATCACGTGAGTCGGTGTAGCTTCAAAGGCGAGCATCCATATGGTCATCATATCAAAACATATGACTCATGCTTAACCTTTCGGTCCGTGTTCCGGGGCCATGTCTGTACATGCTAGTCTCGCCAAGTAAGAACCTTAGTATTCGCGTGTGTAACTGTCTTACACCCGAGATATGCTCATCGATTCAAGTACACCCGATCATCACGTGATGTCTTGAAGCAACGAAACATTGTCGATGCATACTTAAGGAAGAACACATTCTTATCTTGATATCTGAATGAGGGATCATCTTATTATGCTAATAAAACGCCAAACAAGCAATATAAGATGCAATCAAAACATCACATGTTTATTAGTGAAATGATATGGTTCCCGCATATGATCTCCATCATGTGCACCGTGGTATGATCTCTATCATACCTTTATGTGTAAGGGCAAGGTCTATGGAACTTACACGCTATGTGTGTTGTAAGAGTATCATCTCATACTTCTACTTACAACATCACCATATCATAACACTAGCCCAGCAACAATCTAAACTAGACGCTTCTAATTTATCCATTGCAAATTTTACGTGGCTTAGGGCTTTCGAAGATAGAACCGTTCTTACCTACGAACATGAACCACAACGAGGATAACCAAATTGTTGACAACTAGTTGCAAATTAGATATTGACTATAGTAGGAGAGACAGACACCCGCTAGCCACTTATGCAAAACTAGTTGCATGTCAAGCGTGGAACAGGTCTCATGTGCGAGGACATGTAAAGTTTGTCCGGGCCGCTTCATCCCACTATGCCACCAATATCCAAAGTACAACTAAGAAGCAATAAAATGATCATCATCGCCCACATACTCATATGTGTACTACCCGTGCAAAGTATCTACGCATAGATCCGGGTCTGATACCACTATAGGGTTCGCAGCATAGAAAACAAAATTTTTCCTACGATGGGAACAACTATGTACCAAGATCTATCTACTAGATACAAACAACGGGCGGATGTATATCCGTAGAGAACATACCCTTGAAGACCGACAAAGCTAAACGAGTCCAAACTCGTGGTTGATGTATATGATCTCTTGCCGATCTCAAGATCGAGAGGAAGTCCTAGCGCCGCAAAACAGTAGCGTATCCGTGCTCGCACACACGTTCGACGCACCGAGCAACCTCCGCCTCCTCGCTCCAGCGATGCAGCGGAAGCACAACTCTTTCTTGCCGAAAAGCCACCGGGAACATGTATCTCGCTAGTCCGAGACCATGGGGGATAAATTCTAGAGGGGGAGAGAGATCCTTCACGAGGAGGTGTGAGTGAGAAGTGAGAGGAGGGGATCCTTATATAGGGGAGGGGGGGGGGCAGCCCAAGGGGGCATGGCCGCCGGCCATGGAGGGTTCCCCCACCTCTCCCTCATTCATGTGGGTGGACACTCCACTCACACAAAAGCCTTTCAATTCCCTCCACTCAAAAACCCACTCAAATTCCCATTAAATTTCCACCAAATTTAATGCAAACTCTCATTAAATAAAACTCTTTTATTTTATTCAGAATTTTATCAATTACTTTAATGACAAACATTCACAAATAACCCCTTGCTAGAATTCTATTTCACATGCATAACCACTTTATGCAATTTCACCCGAAAACCTGTTTCGGTATCTAGTGAAATAAATTCCTGCACTTGTTATTCTTTTCGGCAGGAAACTTTTGCTCCAAATGGATGTTGGTGTCTCTTAAGTGTGTCACCCAACGGTTCGCGAATAATGTGGACATGATCGAGACCCCTCTCGGATGAATAATCAGAAGCGGGATCTGGAGACCCATACTGACTCCCACACATTCAACGATGACTTCTGTGATCGTGTGAACCTTTTACGCTAGTATCTTAATCCCTTTGTTTCACGATATATTACATGTCCGAGATTCGATCATCGGTATCTCCATACCTAGTTTGATCTCGTTACCGACATGCACTCTTTTCTCGTTCCCGTGATATAACATTAAAGTGATCAAATCACTTGCTTGCAAGCTAATCAATGTGATATCACCGGGAGGGCCCAGAGCATATCTATCCGTCATCGGGATGAACAAATTCCACTCTCGATCCATGGGCCTCAACATAACACTTTATTAGTTCTGAACCCATCTTTATAATCACCCTGTTACGGTGTGACGTTTGATGTTATCAAGAAACTCTTCCGGTGTTAGTGATTGACATGATCTCATGGTCTAAGGATTAGGATCACTTCGTAAGTTGTTATAGCAATATAAACTCAATGACTTTGATCGTAATGCTATACTTCGGATGAATGTTCATCACACCATTACACTAATGTTGTGACCTCGTTATTAACAACATCCAATGTCTATGATCAGGAAACCTTGATCATCTTGTTAATCAACGAGCTAGTTTATAAGAGAGGCATAACTAGGAACTTCCTGTTTGTTTATTAAACACACATGTATTAAAGTTTCTGTATTAATACAATTATAGCCTGTAAAATAAACATTTAACATAAATAAGGAATATGATAATAACCACTTTATTATTGCCTCTCGGGCATATTCCGTTCATTATGGCCACGCCAACTGTCCATAACCGCGGACGCGGCTATTCGAATAGTTTGACACTCTGCAGAGATTGTACACTTTCACCACAACATCCGATACATCCGTCAGGAACAAATCCTGAATTCACCATACTCAGTATGCGGATAATCAATCCTAACCTTTCCTTTACACGCCCTAGTATAAGCACCTCTCCTGTGAGTTTGGCCTCCCAACCATGACCAACTGTCATCTTGGGTACTGCACAGGTGGACAATCTTCACAAGGTAGCCTCAGCTCAGACCTTGGCCGTGAGGGAACCCATACTAAGGTATATAAGTTTCTATTCAAGCCCTACCCAATTCTCGGGTATTGTGGTTGTACAGTAAAATTGGAATGGTATCGCATCCAGACAACCATCAGTTTTCATCATCCAAATCATCTGGTGTTCAGAAACACATGTCAAAACATCTCAATAGAATTATCCATCATTCCAAGGTTTTCATAACCATTTTCCCACCAAGAATTATCCATCATGTCAAAACATTTTAGCACTAGCATCTACAAGTGGGGGGGGGGGTAAGTACTAATGAGGGGTGGTAAACTAGTGGAGTTTAACTAAGTTCAATCTCATGTCTTAGGATGACGTCAAGATTATCTAGCTTAGGCCAAATTTAATGCTCTTTATGCAACCTTCTATTATCTTTCTAGAATCTACAATTCACTTAAGTAAGCTCTAAGTAATAGCTTTGATAAAGAAATAAAGTAGAAAGCTTGCAAGTAAAACTAGGATTGGGTATCCTCAAATGTGTCTAACCAAGCATGCTTAGTGCATTGCATAGGTTATCTAACTTTCATAATGGCAAGTGTTAGTCTTGCAAGGTTAATAGCTTGCATCAGTATCAATATAAGCTTGCCTTGAGCAGAGCAGTGGTTGAAGTTCTCCTCGGCTTCTTCTTCGTAGTATCCTCCTTCCTCCTCGTATCCTTGGTCGGTAGTAGCGTCTATGAATAAATACGAGGTACACAATCACCAAACAATACTTAACTACTTTCAATCATCACACATAAGGATTCTATAGATGATATAGCCTTATTACTAATATTACAAGATTAAAGCATTTGTCTTATTTATTTTATTTTTAGAAAAGTAATTTCTACTCATTGAAAAACTACTTAAGATTTAATATTCTCCAACTCAAACATGCGATCATGTTGACACATGTCATCACCACATATTTCAGTACATGGGAATGTGATTTAAAGTGGTGTCACAGTTTAATAAGTTTTAACCTTTTTATTTTAAATAAATAAAGTGACTAGAAATGCATATGTGGCATTCTTTTATTACTTGGACATTATTTCTGTCAGTAAACCCATATGTTTTATATATTCTGAAAGGTATGATCAAATGTGATTTTTGAGAGTTGGAATCAACTCAAAATCTATTATGGTTTAAATTTGAAAAATGTTTGAATGCATAAAAGCTTCTGCCATGTTATTTTTACCAAGGTTGATCTACATATCCAAATGATTTGAATCCAACGGGCTTGGATTAAGCATTTCCATATCTTTCTAAAAAAATTGGTTTCATTAAATTTGGTTCACTTAATCGATCTGGGTTGATTTTTCAAACTAGGTACAAAACTATGTTTGAATATAAATAGAAAAATCTAAATTCAAACGCTTGGGCTGCGCGGGAAAGGTTAATGGGCCGGCCCAGTGTCACTCCGTAGCGCGGGGCACAACTGACAGGGGGGTCTACTGGTCAGTGACTCTTTAAACGCGAAGCGGTACGGGGCGATGTGGTGCGTTGGATTAGAATGAAGATCGACGACTGAGGGTCGTCGTCGACGATGAACAAGTCACCGAAGAGCTCGAACCCTAGAGCTCGAAACGCTTGGGCAGAGGCGGTGTCTTTGACGGCGAGCAGTGGCTGTGAGGCATGGGGCGGCGAACGGGGGTGTCTGCGAGGTTGCTGGGACGGTGGTGATCACGCGTGCACGCGGCGAGGGCGGCGCGCGGTCTGTGGGCGTGTGTCGAGCGTGGCGCACGGGGCGCGCTCTCGGCATGGTTGCAGGGAAGGTTGGCATGGCCTGGGCGTGTGGTCTAGTGGCTGGCATCACTCATGGCTGGGACTGGGAGTGGCGGTGGGGTGCTAGCTTGCTCCCAGACAAGGTTGGCGAGGCTAGTGTTGCTCGTAGCTTGCTGTCGACTATGGGGTGGCAATGGTGGTCTCGGCCTGCTCACCATTGATGACAATGGCCAGCTTACAGTAGTGCTAGGGATTATTTAAGGTTGTTAGATGATCTACTAAGGCTAGTGGTGTCCAGAGAGGGAACAAGTTAGGCCCAAAACACTGCTCAACATAGTGTTTTGATTTTTTTGATTTGCATCTGCAACCTGTTTGATGAAATGGCCGGATGAACTTAAGTTTTGAATTTTGAAAAGATTTTTGGTGGGTGTGCTAGGCATGTGCTGGTGATACCGTGGATGCTTGGGTTTTGATAATTGAGCTTGTTTGAGTGGTTTTTGAAAAAGTGGGATCTTCCCATATGAAATAGATTCAATTTTAAACTGTCATTTAAACTATGCATTCAAATTTTTTGGATGATCACAAAGTGGGCCTTGGTACCTTGTTATGAGTAATATCAAGGGGTGCAAAGATCTATACATTTTTCTGTTAAGTTCTAAAAGTTAGAGATAGCCAAAGTAGGCATGGGAGTTAAATTGGCCAAAGTGACCATTCACTTAATTTGTTTGTCTTTGGGAAAAGTTTGGGGATTGTTTAGATGATGTTTATTTCACCTAATAATCATTTTACAAGAAAAGAAACATAGAACCATGGCAATTCAAAAGAATCCAAATTTTAATACATACACATATGAATGCTTTCAAATTTTAATTGGAACAGTTTTTGTTAATCCTAAATTTGATGATTAGAGTTTGATGATTCAAGTTTAATATTTTTGGGATGTTACATGTGTCCTCGAGAACGTTTGGTCCTTATAATTATTTCCACCGGCTTGTCCTTTGTTAAGAAAGGATTGGGCCACTTGCTGCAATTGTTCGTTGCCTTTATTACTTGCACCTTGTTCCTCTTCTTTATCAGAAAACCCCTAAAAATCCGTTTGCTAAGTATTTATAGAGATTTCCCGCGTCATACCACTAGTAAACACCTTCTGCTCCTCTTTGGGATCGACACTCCTATTTATCAAAAGTACTACGGTACACCCCCTATAATTGTGGGTAATCAATACTATTTTCTGGCGCCGTTATCGGGGAGTGAAGCGCTATTGAAGAGTGGAATTGGTAAATGAAACTTCTACTGTGAGTATTGCTTTTTTATTTCTGTTTGTTACTTTGTTTCCAATATGGATAACCCACTTGGTTTTATGTTTTGAAAACTACTACCACTATTAGGGTAGTAGATGAACCACCACCTATTGAGATAGATCCTTTTAAGATACCTACAAGTATTTTTGATCGTGTTATGGATAATTATTATTTAGGGGATGGAACTGTCCACCCTGGTGATCATTTGCTTTTTATCCATGAATTACGCGGGTTGTTTAAGTGTGTAGGTATCACAACTAAACAGGTGAAGAAGAAGTTACTCTCTACATCCTTGAAAGGGAGAGCTGAAGAATGATATAAGCTGCTGAAGAATGGGAAATCCATGGAATGGGAGGAAATAGTACCTCTCTTTTATTCTCCCAGTGAAATTCACAAGGATAGAAATCTTATATATAACTTTTGGCCTCGTGATGGAGAGAGTACAGCTCAATATTGGGGTATATTGAAGTTACTAATGCTTAAATGTCCTATTCATGAACTCCCTAACAATATTATTATCAATAATTTGTATGATAGGCTTTCTCTTCATGATAAAGATGTACTAGATGCTTCTTATGCTGGATCATTCACACGTATGAAGAAAGAAGCTAAATGGGATCTCCTAGACCGTATTCAAGAGAACACTGAAGCTTGGGAGAATGACAAAGGAGGAAAGTCAGGTATAAATTATGATTATGAATGCATTAAATATTTTATGGGAACTAATGACTTCGATATTAGTATTGAGTATGGCATTCATTCTCAAAGTGTAACATCCCAAAAATACTAAACTTGGATCATCAAACTCTAATCATCAAAATTAGGGTTAACAAAAACTTTTCTAAATAAAAAATATGAAAGCATGCATGTGTGTATGCATCCCATTTTGAATTCTTTTGAATTGCCTTGTTTATGTGTTTCTTTTCTTGTAAAATGTTTCTTAGGTGAAATAAACATCATATAAACAATCCCCACACTTTTCCCAAAGACAAACAAATCAAAACAAACCAAATTGGATGAATGGTCATTTTGACCAATTTAACTCCCATGCCTACTTTGGCTATCCCAAACTTTCAAAACTTAACAGAAACTTGTTTGGATCTTTGCACCCCTTGATTGTACTCATAACAAAGTATCAAGGCACACTTTGTGATCATCCAGAAACTTTCAAATGCATAGTTTAAATGACAATTCAAAATCGAATCTTTATCATATGAGAAGATCCCACTTTTTCAAAAACCACTCAAACAAGCTCAACTTTCAAAACCCAAGCATCTGCAGACTCACAAGCACCAACCTAGCACAACCACCAAAAATCTTTTCAAAATTCAAAACTTGAATTCTTGCGGCCATTTCATCAAACACATTGCAGACACAAATCATCAAAATCTTAAACACTATTGTGAGCAATGATTGAAGCCTAACTTGTTCCCTCTCTGGTTACAACTAGGTTTTAGTAGACCATCTATATCAATTGCACACCCTTAGCATCACTGTAAGCTTGGCATTGCCATCAATGGTGAGCATGCCGAATGCACCCTTGTCACCCCCATGTCGACAGCAAGCTAGGAGGAGAAACAAGCCTAGCCAGCATGTCTGGGAGCAAGCCAACATCCCCCCGCCACTCCCTGTCCAGCGCTTGAACGTTGCCAGCCACTGGACCACACGCACGAACCATGCCAACCTCACCAGCAACCATGCCGAGAGCACGCCCCGTGCTCCATGCTCGACCGTCGCCCACAGACCGCGCACCGCCCTCGCCGCGTGCATACGTGATCACCACCATCCCAGCAACCCCACAGACACGCTCGTTCGCCGCCGCGCGAAACACGCGTGCTGTGCGCCATTAAATCTTCCGTCGGGCACGCGTAGAGCACCGTCGCGTTCCGACCAAACCGCACCGCACCACGTCTCACCACCGTGTCGTTGAGCATCGCCAGGGAGCACCGCACCGCCCCCTACCGTCATCCACGCCGATAGCCGTCTGTACCGTCGACCACAACGAGCTCACCTTGCGCCCCGTCGGTCCCCTCGCTCCACTATAAATAGAGGCCACCCCCAGCCGAATTGAGCACACCATCTCACTCCCCTCTCCTCACTGATCGTGCCACCCCGTTCCCAGAGCAAGGCGAGCAGCGCATCGCCGGAATTTCACCAGAGCCCGCCGCTACTGGAGAAGAAGGGAGCCAGCGATTGGAGCCGCCCCAGGAGAAGCTGCCTGTACCAGGAGGTTCGCCGTCGTCGACTTTGTCGTTCTCCCGCATCGCCGACCCTCGCCTGAACCCCGGTGAGCCCCCAACGACCCCCACTGGCCGCGCTAGGTTTCTGTCTCGCCGGCGTTGCCCAACGTCGATGATGACCCTTAGCCGTTGGACTAGAAGCAGATCGAACGCACCACATTGCCCCATACCGCTTCGCACCCCCTCGTCTCACTGACGCGTGGGGACAAACACTTAACCAGCCCGCGTAAGCGCTGTGCTTAGAAGGCCGGCCCAGTATCGCTTCCCGCGCAGCCCAGTCATTTGAAATTAACCTTTTCCATTTTATTTCAAACACACTTCTGCACCTAGATTCAAAAATCAACCCAGATTGATTCAGTGAACCAAATTGAATGAAACCAATTTTGTTAGAAAGGTATGGGAATGCTGAATCCAAGCCCGTTGGATTCAAATCATTTGGATCTGTAGATCATCCTTGGTAAAAATAACAAGGCAGAAGCTTTTCTGCATTCAAACATTTTTCAAATTAAAACCATAATAGCTTTTGAGTTGATTCCAACTCTCAAAAATAACATTTAACCATACCTTTCAGAATATATAAAAATATATAGGTTTACTTACAGAAATAATGTTCAAATAATAAAAGAATGCTACATAGGCATTTCTAGTCACTTTATTTAATTAAAATAAAAGGGTAAAACCTTATTAAATTGTGACACCACTTTAAATCACCTTCCCATGGACTAAAATATGTGGTTATGACATGTGTCAACATGATCCCATGTTTGGTTTGGAGAATATTAAATCTTAAGTAATTTTTCAATGAGTAGAAATTACTTTTCTAAAAATAAAAGGAATTAAACCAAGCTTTAATCTTGTAATGTTAGTGATGATGCTAGATCATCTATAGGACCCTTTGGTGTGATGATTGCAAGTAGTTAAGTATTGTTTGGTGATTGTGTATATCGTATTTATTTATAGACGCTAGTACCGACCAAGGATACGAGGAGGAAGGGGGATACTACGAAGAAGAAGCCGAGGAGAACTTCAACCACTGCTCTGCACAAGGCAAGCTAACACTTGCAAGATACTCTACTTTAGCAAGCCTAATGCTACTAGTTGGATGTGCAAGCTAATAACTGCTTGCTACCATGCCCACTATATGCCTTAAAGCATATATGATCATAACCCCTTGATAAATCAATCCTAGTTTTACTTACAAGTTATTACTTTATTTCTTTATCAAAGCTCTTACTTAGAGTTTACTGGAATAAATGGTAGATACTAGAACGATAATTGAAGGTTGCATAAAGAGCATAAAATTTGGCCTAAGCTAGATAATCTTGATGTCATCCTAAGGCATGAGATTAAACTCAGTTAAACTCCAATAGTTTACCACCACCCATTAGTGCTTACCCCCACTTGTAGATGCTAGTGATAAGCATAAAACTTGATCAACATTAGATGGGAATACTTGGTGAAAATGGTTATGAAAACCTTAGAATGATGGATCATTCTACTGAGATGTTTTGACATGTGTTTCCGAACACCTGATGATTGTGGTGAGGAAAATGTTGAGGCAGGAGCCTTAGCCCTTTATAAAACTGATGGTTGTCTGGATGCGATACCATTCCAATTTTATCGTACAACCACAATACCCGAAGATTGGGTAGGGCTTGACTGGAAACTTATATACCTTAGTATTGGTTCCCTCACGGCCAAGGTTTGAGCTGAGGCTACCTTGTGAAGATTGTCCACCTGTGCAGTACCCAATATGACAGTTGGTCATGGTTGGGAGGCCAAACTCACAGGAGAGGTGCTTATACTAGGGCGTGTAATTGAAAGGTTAGGATTGATTATCCGCATACTGAGTATGGTGAATTCAGAATTTGTTCCTGAAGGATGGATCGAATGTTGTGGTGAAAGTGTACAATCTCTGCAGAGTGTCAAACTATTCGAATAGCCGCGTCCGCGGTTATGGACAGTTGGAGTGGCCATACTGTTCCCCCGTCAGATGTTTTCAAAAGACTTGTGAAATGAATAGAGACTTTGACTTGACCACAACAGGGTTGTGGCATGAGATACAAGTTCCCACTTAGGTGTTATAAAACCTTAAATAGCATTTGTTGTGTCCAAACATAGTCAAGATTAATCTGGCTTTTGCAAAACAACCCTAGAGTCTAGTGTCCTATTATCAAAAACCCCTTTCACTTGTTAGTATTAGTTTGCGAGTACATAAAAATTACTCATGGCTTTGTCCCTGGCTATTCCCATGGCCAGACTATGAAGAGGAGTACCTGGAGGATGGACCCCAAGAAGGTTATGACAACTAGGATCATCTCCCATCGTCAGCATTGCCTGTGACCCCGAAGATGGAGCTTCGCCTACGCTACCATTATTATTATGTATTCCGCTGCTTGAAGTTGTATTAAGAACTGGATCAATGAGATCCCTATTTGTGTAAGACCTTATGTATGGTTTGTAATGGATGATGTACTGTGGTATCCAATTCTGTTATGTCTCGCAAAAATGGTAATCCTGGGATTGCGATATATGGCATAACAGGCATCTGGGATTAAAAATCCGGGTGTTGACACAAAGTATTGCCAATTGTTTTAAGGCCTTTGCCTCTTACATAGAAATTCCTAAGAAGAAGTGGAATAAGTACCATGCACCTTATAAAGATGTCGTTAGTCATGTTCCTGTTAGAAGCACTGAAGTTTGTACTATTAATCATATTTTTACTGAACCTTATGTATAGAAAAAACCTTTCCCAACTAAGGTAAAGGAGTATTCTTTGATGATTAGTGCAAATAAAAAAAGTACAAAGAAAATTGTGGAACCTGATGAGCAAATGAATACTGAACCCGTGGTAGCTATTGTGAAAGATCTTGTCACAAAAAATATAGAGGATGAGCACATTGTCTTCTGTGAAGACGCTTCTAATATTGTCTCTCATCCTAGGAAAGCTAGAAAAGCTAGTGTCCCTGTGCTTTCTGTTAAAATTGGTGATCATTGCTACTATGGTTTATATGATATTGGTGCTAATTCTAGTGCTATTCCTTATGAGCTTTATAGGGAAATTATGCATGAGATTGGTCCCTTTGAGCTTGAGGATATTGATGTGGTTATTCACCTTGCTAATAAGGGAACCATTTGCCCTATTGGTATTGTAAGAGACGTGGAAGTCCTCTGCGGTAAGATTAAGTATCATGCTGATTTTCTAGTGCTTAATTCAACAGCTAGCAAAACTTGTCCTATCATCTTGGGTAGACCTTTCTTGAACACTTGTGGAGCTATTATAGATTGTAAAAAGGAGAAAGTTTTAACTAAGTTTGATGGAGATTCTTATGAGTTTAAATTTTGTAACATCCCAAAAATCATGATTTGTTAAAGTTTGCATTTCATTAATGCATTCATAGCATTTGGTCTGCACAAAAATTTTTCCAAACAAAATTTCAAATAAGAAACCATGTTATGCCTATTATTTTAAAATAAGGCAATGGTTTTATTTTCAAAGTATGAGAGTGCTTTTAATTGTTCAGTAATGTTTTAAAATGGATGCAAGGCTTGCACAAAATTTCAAAACAAAATTCAAAATAAAACCATTTATATGCCTAATATATATATATATATATATATCAATAAAGGCATGATTTATTTTATTTTCAAGGTGTCAAAGTGCTTTTGACTAGGCAGTAGTGTTTTATACACAATTAGGTGCAAGGTTGACACTACAAAAACCTAGAGAAGATTTGAATTCAAAACCATTGGAATTTGGTTGTTTTGTTTCATGAAAAATCAAAATAGAAAAAATGAAAAGAGATAAGAAAAGAAAAAGGGCCGGCGCCACCGTTTCAGCCCAACACCAGAAATCAGCCCACGAGCCCACCCGGCCAGCCCCCTCTCCTCCCTGTCTCACGCGCATAGCCCCACCCGCAGACACTGACATGCAGACCCCGCAGCCACGTCACCTTCTTCCCCAATCAGTGCCGCAGCAACGCCGTCGCCTCCCGTTTCTGGCCGAGTGATTCGTGAATCAATTCGCGTTAAATCCCGCAGTAATCCCACGCCCAGACCCCTCTACTTAACCCCCTCTCCTCTCCGCTCCTTTCCCCTCACTCGCCACCCTCTGAGCGCCGCTAGGCTGTCCACATTCGAGCTCACGCCACCGCTGTCCCGAACTACTACGGCGAAGGATTACGGTAAACCCTAGCCCCCCTTTCTCTCTGGTTGATGCATGTGTGCTCGCCATGACCATGCGCGTCTAATGCCACCTCTGGCTCGTCTTTCCGTGCCTTGTAGCGCTGTCAACGACCACTCTCGAGCGAGCCCGATGCCGACACCAACTCCGACGAGGAAACGACGCCGTGCCCGTGCGCCCCCACCCCGTCCATGAACACGTCGAGCATCACCGCGTCTCTGCAATCTCAATAAGCACCCGGACTTCCTACCGTACCCTCTGGCCTCGCCGGAACCTCGCCGTCCGACGCGCAGCCGCCGGGATGGCCATTTGCGCCGCCCACGTGTGGTCAGAGCAATGAGATCTTCTGGATCTAGATCCATCGGTCACGATTAGAACAGCTAGCGAAGGGGCACGCGAGGATATGAGCCGTAGGTTTTAGATCTGGCGGTGTAAGTTAGATCGGGTGTGAAGAGGTAAGTAACGATCTTGTGCGTAGATCCAACGGCGCGGAAGCGCGATCCACCCCGAAGCTGTACCGTCGAATCAGGAGCTGCCGCGTGGCTTGTTTTTCGATTTAAAAACCAGATTTGGTTTCAAACTTGTAAAATTCATAACTTAAATTATGTTTGGCAAAATTTTGCAAATAATATATAAATGGATTCACAAAAATAAATCCTACACTACTGTGGGCTTAGTTTTGTATTTTGCTTCTGTAAAAATGGAATTTTATGCAGAGAAAATTGTAGGCTTATTTTGAATATATAAATTATTTAGAAAATGTTTTAAGGTCAAATTGAGTTTATTTAGACTTTAAATTTTTTAGTTTTGTGTTTAGTACTGTTTACTTGTCTTGTTTGGTTTAATAAAAATCATCACATAGCATTTGCATGCATTCATATATTTTTGCTTGATTATTTGGAATGTAAATTTGGTGCTATCATTTTATGTGTAGATTTTGGTGCTAGTGGTGATTGTGACTGTGAGGATTGTTGCTACTCCCCCAACTACCAAGGCAAGTGGTGCTTCATGTATTTGTCCTATTAATTTTGACTATGCACTAGTATTATTTTGTATAGGGCTTGCATGAAATTTTTTCTAAGTATCTATATGCTATGCTATGGGAAATCCTAGTAGTTGTAGTCTTGGTAGAATTTTCTATAAGTTAAGATACTGGTTATATTATCATGCTTATCCTAGATAGTAGAAAACAAGGGTGGATTATATACATGCTATGGAAATTTTGTCAAGTCTTTGACTTAAGTTTTTGCTTAATAAAACAACTAAGTGAATGAATCACCTGGGTGGAATGGTTTGTTTGGTTTATGTTAAGTGGTGACACAAGGCTCATATATATGGTCTACCTTGTGTATCACACTTGTGGAAAGCCACCCAGGAACAAAGGGATTTGAGATACTTAGTGTTTAGAAGCTTCTAGTGCAACCACATGGCATATGGGCTCTTCCTTGATCATATAGGTTGCAATAACTTGGCCAGATGGACAGATGGTGGTAGGGTGATAGGTTGGAACTGTCAACACCCAGATTTTTAATCCCAGATGCTTGTTATGACATACATCGCAATCCCAGGATTACCTTTTTGGCGAGACATACCAGATTTGGATACCACAATACATCATCCATTACAAACCATTCATAATGTCTTACAAAAATAAGGATCTCATGATCCAGTTCTTAATACAACTCAGGCAGCGGAAATACGTAAGAATAAAGGTAGCGTAAGCGAAGCTCCATCTTCGGGGTCACAGGAAATGCTGACGATGGGAGATGATTCAAGTTGTCGTAACCTTCCTAGGGTCCATCATCCTGGTACTCTTCTTCATAGTCTGGCCACGGGAATAGCCAGGGACAAAGCCATGAGTACTCTTTAAGTACTCGCAAACTAATACTAAAAAGTGAAGGGGGTTTTTGTAATAGGACACTAAGCTCTAGAGTTCTTTTGCAAAAAGCCAGATTTACCTCTACTAAGTTCAGAAGCAAAGAATGCCAGTTGAAGTTTTATAACACCTAAGTGGGAACTTCTATTTCATATCACAACTCTGTTGTGGTCAAGTCAAATTCACAATCCATTTCACAAGTCATTTTGAAAACATCCGACGGGGGTACAGTATGGCCACTCTAACTGTCCATAACCGCGGACGCGGCTATTCGAATAGTTTGACACTCTGCAGAGATTGTACACTTTCACCACAACATTCGATACATCCGCCAGGAACAAATCCTGAATTCACCACACTCAGTATGCGGATAATCAATCCTAACCTTTCAATTACACGCCCTAGTATAAGCACCTCTCCTGTGAGTTTGGCCTCCCAACCATGACCAACTGTCATCTTGGGCACTGCATAGGTGGACAATCTTCACAAGGTAGCATCAGCTTAGACCTTGGCCGTGAGGGAACCCATACTAAGGTATATAAGTTTCCAGTCAAGCCCTACCCAAATTTTGGGTATTCTGGTTGTACGGTAAAATTGGAATGGTATCGCATCCGGACAACCATCCGTTTTATAAGGGGCTAAGGCTCATACCTTAACATTTTCATCATCAAAATCATCTGGTGTTCGGAAACACATGTCAAAACATCTCAGTAGAATGATTCATCATTCTAAGGTTTTCATAACCATTTTCCACCAAGTATTCTCATCTATAGTTGATCAATTTTTATGCTTAGCACTAGCATCTACAAGTGGGGGTAAGTACTAACGAAGGGTGGTAAACAAGTGTAGTTTAACTAAGTTCAGTCTCATGATGACATCAAGATTATCTAGCTTAGGCCAAATTTAATGCTCTTTATGCAACCTTCAATTATCTTTCTAGTATCTACAATTTACTTAAGTAAACTCTAAGAGAAAGCTTTGATAAAGAAATAAAGTATAAAGCTTGCAAGTAAAACTAGGATTGGGTATCATCAAATGTGTCTAACCAAGCATGCTTAGTGCATTGCATAGGTTATGTAACTTTCATAATTGCAAGTGTTAGCTTGCTCAATCAACTAGTAGTATTAGGCTTGCCTTGTGCAGAGCAGTGGTTGAAGTTCTCCACGGCTTCTTCGTAGTATCCTCCTTCCTCCTCGTATCCTTGGTCGGTACTAGCGTCTATGAATAAATACGAGGTACACAATCACCAAACAATACTTGTCTACTTTCAATCATCACACAAAAGGGTTCTATAGATGATCTAGCATCATCACTAACATTCAAGATTAAAGCATTCGCATTATTTATTTATTTGTAGAAAAGTAATTTCTACTCATTGAAAAACTACTTAAGATTTAATATTCTCCAAACCAAACATGGGATCATGTTGACACATGTCATCACCACATATTTCAGTACATGGGAATGTGATTTAAAGTGGTGTCACAATTTAATAAGGTTTAACCTTTTTATTTTAAATCATTAAAGTGGCTAGAAATGCCTAAGTGGCATTCTTTTATTACTTGAACATTATTTCTGTAAGTAAACCCATATATTTTTATATATTCTGAAAGGTATGATCAAATATGATTTTTGAGAGTTGGAATAAACTCAAAAGCTCTTATGGTTTAAATTTGAAAAATGTTTGAATGCAAAAAAGCTTCTGCCTTGTTATTTTTACCAAGGTTGATCTATAGGTCCAAATGATTTGAATCCAATGAGCTTGGATTAAGCATTTCAATATCTTTGTAACAAAGTTGGTTTCATTCAATTTGGTTCACTGAATCGAGCTGGGTTGATTTTTGAAACTAGGTACATAACTGAGTTTGAATATAAATAGAAAAAGCTAAATTTAAACGAGTGGGCTGCGCGGGAAGGGTTATTGGGCTGGCCCAGTGTCACTCCGCAGCGCGGGGCGCAACTGAAAGAGGGGGTCTACTGGTCAGTGGCTCTTTAAACGCGAAGCGTACGGGGCGATATGGTGCGTTGGATTAGAATGAAGATCGACGGCTGAGGGTCATCGTTGACGATGAACAGGTCACCGGCGAGCTCAAACTCTAGCGGCTCAGTGGGGGTGCATAGGGGGCATACCGGGGCTCTAGTGACGACGGCGAGGCGGGCAAACGACAAAGTCGACGACGACAAACTCAGGGGTGGTCGCGGCAGCTCCGGGGGTGGACGAAATCAATGGCTCCTCTTCTCCTCTGTAGTGGCGAGCTCCGGCCAAATTCCAGCGATGCGCTGCTCGCCTTGCTCGGGCTAAGGGGTGGAATGATCAGTGAGGTGAGGGGAGTGAGATGGTGTGAAGAAATCGAGCGGGGGTCGTCTCCTTTTATAGGCTCGACGGCGAGACCGAGAGGGATGGGCAGGCGACGGTGGCGACACGGCTACGGGCGGCTAGAGGCATGGCTGCGGTTGGCGATCGACGACGGTCTCCTGGCGATGCTCTAGGGTTTAAATGCGCGTGTAGGGGCGGTGGCAATTGGTCGGGAACGTGTGATGCTCTGCACGACAGAGGCGGCGTCTTCGACGACGAGCGGTGGCTACGGGGTACGGGCGGTGAAACGAACATGTCTGGTGGTCTCCTGGGACGGTGGGGTGCATGCTGGCGGGCGGCGAGGGCTCGAGGTGGTCGGGTTGCATGGGAACAGTGCGTGCTCTGCGGTGCGCGTCGGCATGGTCGACAGCGGCACGGGCACGGCGTTCCTGGCGGTTCTGGTCGCTGTATTTGAGCTAGGGCTGGTCGAGAGGGGGCGGTGAGGCATGGGCTACCTCCCAGACAAGGTTGGCACGACTAGTTCCTCTTCTAGCTTGTTGTCCACACTAGGGTGACATGGGTGCTCTCGGCCTGCTCAGCATTGATGACAATGGCTAGCTTACAGTGGTGCTAGAGATTAGTTAAGGTTGCTAGATGATCTACTGAGGCTAGTGGTAACCAGAGAGGGGACAAGGTTGGCCAAAACACTGCTCAACATAGTGTTTTTGATTTTGTTGATTTGAATCTGCAACCTGTTTGATGAAATGGCCGCATGAACTTAAGTTTTGAATTTTGAAAATATTTTTGGTGGGTGAGCTAGGCATGTGTTGGTGATACTGTGGATGCTTGGGTTTTGAAAATTGAGCTTGTTTGAGTGGTTTTTGAAATAGTGGGATCTTCCCATATGAAATAGATTCAGTTTTAAACTATCATTTAAACTAAGCATTTAAATGTTTTTGGATGATCACAAGGTGGGCCTTGGTACCTTATTATGAGTACTATCAAGGGGTGCAAAGATACATACATGTTTCTGTTAAGTTCTGAAAGTTAGAGATAGCCAAAGTAGGCATGGGAGTTAATTTGGCCAAAGTGACCATTCACTTAATTTGTTTGTTTTGATTGGTTTGTCTTTGGGAAAAGTTTGGGGATTGTTTAGATGATGTTTATTTCACCTAAGAATCATTTTACAAGCAAAGAAACACAGAACCATGGCAATTCAAAAGAATCCATATTTTAATCTATGTTAAGGAAATCGGTAATCGTTAGCTGCTCGGTTGGCTTGGGAGTAGCGATTAATCGAAATTCAAACGATTAACTGATTTAATCGGTCTGCTATTAATCGGTGCAGCCTACAAAAATTAGCACCTAAAACATGTATGAATCCTCAGCCTTAAGCTCCCGGATGAGATCCTCAAGGCGCTCGAGCTCTTGTATCTGAGGTCTGGTCGGCAACTACGAGGAACTGGTCAACAACGGCAATAAACTAGTTGGTGATGGCTGAAATCAAGCTCCTGGAGGCAGGGATCGAACGGGAGCTTCGCAAAACCTACTTCATTGGGGCGGCTAGCGGATGGATGGGTGATATGTGTTGATAATTTTGCAACTTTTTAACCAAGTGTAGTGGTTAATCGGGAACATACCTAGTAATCGGAGTGTCGGACCTATTAATCGGGCTAAACGATTAACACAAAGGATTAGTGGTAATCGACACGGTCAGGTCCCTAGTAGCGATTAATCAGCCTATTAATCGTTGATTCGGCCTATTTTTTGAACAGTGATTTTAATACATACACATATGAATGCTTTCATATTTTTAATTGGAAAAGTTTTTGTTAACCCTAAATTTGAAGATTAGAGTTGGATGATTCAAGTTTAATATTTTTGGGATGTTACAAACCTTCCCCCCTTAAACAAAATCCCGTCCCGAGATTTGAAAAAGGACGAAAAAGATTACCTAGGATTTGAAGAGATCGGGAAACTCCGTCCTGATGTGATCTTCGCGCTCCGAGGTAGCTTCCTCTTCTGTGTGGTTGCTCCACTGAATCATGAGAAACTTGATGCTTCGGGTTCTGGTAGTTCTGAAAGCTTCTTCCAAAATATGGATGGGTACTTCAGGATAGGTCAGGTCATCGTTGATTTATATGGTCCGGTGATCAATATTCTTGAACACTTCAGTCTTCTCTGGAACTTCGAGGCACTTGCGAAGTAATGAGATATGGAACACATTATGCACGGCTGACATCTCTTCGGGTAGTTCCAATTGATACGACACTTCTCCTCGATTGTTCAGAATCTTGAAGGGTCCGATATATCTGGGGCTAACTTTCCTTTTAGCTGGAAACGCTACATTCATTTCAATGGCGACACCTTCAGATACACAAAATATCCTATGTTGAAGGCGAGGTCTCGACGTCTCTTGTCGGCGTAACTCTTCTGTCTGGACTGGGTTGTCTTGAGGTGCTCACGAATCTTGTGAACCTTCTCTTCTGCTTCTCGTAGGATGCCGGGTCCGAAAATCTGACTCTCTCCTACTTCCGACCAGTTCAAAGGGGTGCGACACTTCCTTCCATACATGAATTCAAATGGGGCCATTTGCAAACTAGCTTGATAACTGTTGTTGTATGAAAATTCTGCGAATGGCAGACAGTCTTCCCACTTAGATCCATATTCTAAGAAACATGCTCTCAGCATATCTTCGAGTATTTGATTTACTCGCTCCGTTTGTCCATCGGTCTAAGGGTGATACGCTGTAGTGACCTCGGATCGGTAAGGATCCTAAGTCCCTGTGATTATCATGCTAGTCCCTGGATCAATAGCTAGCACTCACAGTCGATGAAATATCATGTAAAACACAAAGTCTTTATTACACGGAGAATCCAGAGTATGAATTTATTACAAAAATTTCTTAGCATTATGCTAGCTCAAATAACAGCGGAAAACATAAAAGCAGCATGAGTCCATCAACTCCCAGGCTTGTCGAGTGTAGAACCGTGATCCCTACGCACCTTTCAATCTTCGGATTCTGCACATAAGACGTGCAGCCAACAAGTTGGGTCAATACTTTGAATGTATTGGCAAATTACACCAAGGAGAGAAAAGACTATCTCTACATGCAAGGCTGGTATAGGCTGTAGAGTTTATTTGCTCAAAGCTAGTTTTCTTAAGTAGAGAGAAGAAGAGAGGATTGTCCTACTTTGTAAACATTTGCTTGGATAAAATAAGGTCGAGTGGCACACGAGGATATTACACACCAAGTGTCCAAACAACCAAACACTTGGATATTACGCACCAAGCGTCACTTGGATATTACACACCAAGTTCACCAAATTCCCACCCATTAGCGATATTACGCACGCCATGGGGTTTTCAAAACTTTGTTTTTAGAAAAGAGAGAGGAAGATCCTTCAGAGGCTCCATCCTTCAGACGCTCATTGTTGTTCTGTTACCGTGAACACGGCTGATCGATCAGATTGCAATACTCTCGAGAGTTTGTGCACTTTACCCACAATCCATGATCAAGTCCTTTAACAGACAAGACCATGGCGAGGCTTTCCCTTAGTAGCCCCTCTACCTTCCAGATCCAACCGTGCCAAGAACCTCCAAATGTTGGTACCCAGGTGAGGCTTCCCACTAAGTACTAGGCCAAGACAGAGCCCATAATGTATTGTGGTTGCACTGGAAGCTTCTAAATTCTGAAACATGGCAGACTTCTTTGATTCCTGGGTGGCCGTCCTCCACCAAAATCTCACTCGTTGACCCGACAACCATTCCGCCCAGAAGAAAACTTAGTTTTATTTTGAAGTGGATTTGAGAAGAAAAGTTTGCTCTAGAGAGCCTTTATACTTAGAAAAATTCTTTGCCTTTCGAACCCCCTAATGGTACTTTGTATATGTAGCATAGCAAGCAATACTTAGCAAAACAGGGGTAACCTACTAGGATAGAGAATCCTAAGTATAGCTACTCATGGCATACTAAAAAATCATTGCACTTGCAAAATAATACTAAGGAAAATTCTACTAGATCATCCTACTCATGCATACTACAGAATTTTGAAGATCACATGCATAGAATCAAAACTGGGACAAAATTATGAACAAGTGGTGTAACTTGCCTTGATCCGAGCAGCACTCTACACAATAGCACTCCTTAGCGCACTCCGAGCAATCTAACGAATCACAAACATAGGTCCGATCACAACTTGCTTAAAGCATAACACAAAGGAAAATCATGCATGCATGCAACATGGTAATTTATGCAAGGTTGGTTAAATTGATCAAGGTGGCAAGTTTGTGTTGTGATAGTGTAAGGGTGTAGATCTACTATAGAGTCACTAAACAAATCCTAGGTTTATAAGGAGATCAACCATCTAATTAGCCCCAAGCTAGATCTAATGACCCTAAGCAAGTTTGTATAATTTTGTCTAGTGGGTATCATGGTAACAAGGTTATTGCAACAAGAATTAATTAAAACAGAATTTTAATTATTTTTCCATAGAATAAACACCCCAATCTAGTGATTAAAATCTACACCTAAAACATTACTGTAAACCTTGGATATTATTGTAGATTTGGATTCTACTCAAAATTAGGAATCCAACGGTATATTATAAGCTAAATTTGGCCAAATATTTAATTTTATACGATTTTCGCAAGTTTTAAACTAAAACTTCAAAACAGATCTAACCCTAAAATAAGAAACTTGCCAAGTGGCACAGCCCGATTGGTCCAGTTGGAAAACACGGGGCCGACGCGGAGCGTTAGTGGGCTGCAGACGTGGCAGCCACGCGGCGCGATACCACTGGCGCATACCCCTTCGGGTTTGTATCTAATCTGAACCGCAGGTTGCAAATTGGACGGATGAGAGGGGCGCGGTGACTTACTGCGGTGGCGACGGCGGCGTTGGGCGGCGGTGGCATCGGTGATGATGGTCGGCGGCGCTCTGGTGGTCCCCCGAGGTGGCGGTGGTGTCGACGGAGCGCGTCTGGTCCTTGTGGTCACGCTCGTGTCCTCGTCGTTCCTCCTCGCTTCCTCGACTATCGGCAGGGTCCCGCCGTTCTTCTCCGTCCCTGGCGGCGCTCCGGCGAGCAATTGCGGATGCGTTTCTGCGAGAGAGAAGGGGAAGGGCACACGGCGCGAATCAGTGGTGAACGAGGAACAGATCTAGGGGAAGGAAGGGGCGAGAGGTGGTCCCGAGCATCTCGGCGAGGTCCAACCCGACGGCGGCGGCGCGAATCGTCGATCGTCTAGGGTTCCGCAAGGGGAAAAATCGGACGGGGTGAGGCCGAGGGTGGAGGGGGTTATATGGGGCGGAGACTTGGGCGAGGGGTCGGTCGAGTCCGGCGCGAGTACGAGTCTGACGCGGCCAGAGTTATGTCCGCCGCGGTCTCCAGGAGGAAGACGACGGGGTGGGACCCCCGCGTCAGTGGTGGAGGGGAGGGAAGTGGGCCGACGTGCGCGGGCAGGCTCGATGCTGCGCGGGCACTGGGGCGGGGTGGGCTGGCTGGCAAGCCGGCCCAGCTAGGTTAGCTGCTTGCCCTTTCCTCTCTTTTTTTTGTTTAACATTTTCCCTTTTTCTGTTTTAGTAAAACTCTAATATCTTTTGCAAACTAAGTCCAAAATTGATGAATCTTGTTTCTAAATTTTCATAAAATTGAGGTGGTCAACATAGGCCATAGTTTAATGTTTTACAAGGTTTTTAGAGGGGTCATTACTTGACCTCTACAATGGTGCTCACATAAGGCAACCACCATTTGGTTTTCTAGGTTTAGGTGTTAAGGTTTTTTATTTCAATTTTTAATCGTAGGATGCAATGATGCAAGGATGATGCATGACACTAATAACATGCAAATACAAAATCTGGGATGTTACAAACCTACCCCCCTTAAGAAGAATCTCGTCCTCGAGATTCGGGTTGGCTAGCAAATAGGTGTGGGTGCTCTGTCCTCATGTCGTCTTCACGCTCCCACGTAGCTTCTTCCTCGGAGTGGTGGTTCCATTGTACCTTGCAGAATCTTATAGTCTTGGTGCGGGTAACCCTTTCGGCTGTTTCCAGTATTTTGATGGGTTTTTCCTCATAGGTAAGGTCATTCTCCAATTGAACCTCGTCTAGGGGAACGGTGTCTCTTAACGGTGTTTCAGCCATCTCCGGGTGACACTTCTTTAGTTGTGACACATAAAACACATCATGAACAGTTAGTCCTTCTGGTAACTCCAGCTGATAAGCCAATTCCCCTCTATGGGCCAGAACCTTATATGGTCCTATGAATCATGGGGCTAACTTTCCCTTGATTCCGAACCTCTTAACTCCTCGTAGGGGTGAAACTCGGAGATATGCACGGTCCCCTATTTCATAGGCCACATCCCTGCGCTTGGAATCAGCGTAACTCTTCTGTCGGGATTGGGCTATCTTTAGCTTATCCTGAATCTGTCGTACCTTTTCTTCGGCGTCCTTTATCAAGTCAGGTCCAAAAAGACTGCGTTCACCAACTCCATTCCATAGCAACGGAGTCCTACACTTCCTGCCATATAGAACTTCAAACGGAGCCATCTTGATGCTTGTCTGGTAGCTGTTATTGTATGAGAACTCAGCATATGGCAGGTTATCGTCCCAACTAGACCCATAGTCTAGTGCGCAAGCTCTCAACATATCTTCCAAAATTTGATTCACCCTTTCTGTTTGGCCATCTGTTTGAGGGTGGAAGGGCAGTACTGAATTCTAGTCGGGTTCCAAGAGACTCATGTAGTTGTCGCCAAAACTTTGAAGTGAACTGGGTGCCTCTATCTGACACAATTCCCTTGGGAACACCATGCAGACTTACAATTCTTGACATGTATATCTTAGCAAGCTTAACACTTGTATATGTGGTCTTTACGGGGATGAAGTGAGCCACCTTGGTGAAGTGGTCCACCACTACCCAGATAGAATCAAATCCATGCCTACCTTGTCCCACTTCTAGTCGGGTATAGGTAGTGGTTGAAGTAATCCTGCCGGTTTCTGATGCTCGGCTTTAACTCTGTTGCACACATCACACAGAGAAATATACTCTGCAATATCCCTCTTTAGGTTATTCCACCAGAATCTATCCTTCACATCCATGTACATCTTTGTGTTACCTAGATGAATTGAGTATGGCGAATCATGAGCTTCTTGTAGAATCATTTTCCTGATATCGGGGTCATTGGGAACGCACAAACGCTTCCCATACCAGAGGGTCCCTTGTTCGTCCAGACGAAATTCTTTAGCCTTTCCTTCAATTATCCTGACTCTTATTTCTTCCAACTCTTTATCCCCCTTTTGTGCTTCTTGGATACTTTCTTGGAAGGTGGACACTATTTCCATAGTCGCTACGTGTCCTTTCGAGACTATCTCTATCCTGAGATCCCTGAATTGCTTGCATAAATCCTCTGGAAGTTCCCCTGCGGTAAGTCCATTCACATATGCCTTACGACTTAAGGCATCAGCCACCACGTTTGCCTTTCCGGGGTGGTACTGTAAATCCAAGTCATAATCCTTAATTAGCTCAAGCCATCTCCGTTGTCTCATATTCAACTCCTTTTGGGTGAAGATGTACTTCAAACTTTTATGATCTGTGAACACATCACAATGTTTGCCCATGAGGTAGTGTCTCCATACCTTGAGTGCATGAACCACAGATGCAAGTTCCAAGTCGTGTGTGGGATAATTTGTAAGGTTCCCTACCTTTAAATAAGGTAGAGTCCCCTGTGTTTACAATGCTAGTCCCTGGATCAATAGCTAGCATCCACAGTTAAGATGTAATATCAAGAAACAAAGGTCATAATACAACTTTATAACCAGGAATAACATAATTTTATTACATCTTACATAGCTCATTTGGCTATTACATTACATTGCAGCAGAATATCTATAAGCATGGGGTCCTTCATCTTCAAAGTGCCACAGGCAGACATGTTGGTTGTAGACTTTGTAATCCTAATCAACACACTTCACTAAATCAATCAAACCTGCAACATCACAAGTTACAGCCACAAGGGTCAATACATTTGAATTGTATTGGCAAGTTATACTATGGTAGTATAGTGGAGTCTATCATCTATATGCATTTGGATAATAGGAGTTGAGGCTTGCATTGCTCAAAATAGATTTTCCTTATCATTTTGAAAACACTAAGTTTTTGCTTGACAAAATCATTTTTCTCAATCAAAGATTTGAAGATCCTTTAACCCTTGTTCAAACCACAAGTTTTTAACTTAGAAATTTGAATGATGAGATTCTTGATTGCTTCCATGTCTTGATGCTCAAATTGTCCTTTACCAGGGATATGGCTAAGTACTTAGATTTTACACTCTGCAGAGGTGGTGCACTTTCCCCACAAGACTTGGTTTCCCAAGACAAGATCTTTCAGAAGCCTTCCCTTCGACCAAAATGGACGCGTTCCAACCTATCAAATTCTACCACCAACTGTCCATATGGCTAAGTTCTTGCAACCTATATGATCCAGGCAGAGCCCATAATGCCAAGTGGTTGCACTTGAAGCTTCTCAACATTTGACATCTCAAATCTCTTTGTTCTTGGGTGGCCATCCACAAGTGAGATACACAAGGTAAACCATAGACATGGGCCTTGTGAACCACTCAACCAAAATCCACCAAGCAATTACCACTCCATCCAGGTGATTCATTAACTTAGTTGTTTTATTAAGAGAAACATAAGTCCAAAGACTTAGAAATTTTCCATAGTGTGAATATATTTCCACCATTGTTTTCTATTAGCTAAGCTAAGCATGATAGTAGTAGGAGTCTTAACTTAGGAAATTTTACTAAGATTTCATCTGCTAGGTTTCCTATAGCAAGGTTTATACTTAGCAAAAATTCCATGCAAGTTTTACTTAGAAAAATCACTAATGCATAGTGAAAGTAATGGGACAAAAGTATGAAGCATCACTTGCCTTTTTGGTAGAGGGTCTAAGTTCACTCCTTTTCCTTGCAACAATCACACTCTTCAAGTCACTACAATTCAATCAAGCAAGGTACAAACTCAATCTACCAATCAAGCAAAACAACACATAAAATCATAGAACTAAGATAATGCATGCAAGCATGCCAAGGTTTGTTTTATTTGGACAAGTGGTTCCTAATGGGACATAAACATTTGAAAACACCTAATGGTCATTTTTATAAAGTGGCAAAGTCATTTGCAAAAGATTTCACTTCATAAACCATTTTCAAAACATGGTATCATTTTATGTGGTGTAAAAATGTTTTTACTAAGGCATTAATCTATAGGGTTCACAAAATATGTTTTTAAACCACAAAACTTTGTTTTTAGGGTCAGAGAGTTTAAAACAAAACCTTTCCCAAAAGTTTTCTTCCAAAACCATTTTTAATAAATAAACCATATTTTTATTTGACTAGAAATGGTTTTAAATCAAAGAATCATTCTTTTGTTTCACCAAATACATTTTTGAATCCACAAAGTGTTTCCTATGGTCAGTAGGTTCAAAATACACCATTGCCAAAGATTTTATCCCCAAAATCAATTTTGAACAATTTTTATAACCTAAACAAGCATACAAATGTTTCTGCTAAAACAAACATTTTTCCAGAAGCTTTTTACTAAACAAATGGCATGGTTGGCTAGGGCTTGTTCCACTGATTCCATTGGTATAAAATTTGTAATTTTTGGACGTGTGGATCAAAAGTTATACCAATTACAAATTTGCATTCTAATCAGATCAAAAATCTGTTTTAAATCAATTCCAGTCACGTGGCAGTTTCTGATTGGACAATAACGGTTCGCTCGGATCGGCTACGGGGTGCGTTGGATCTAACTGAAAACGTGCGACACAGATGGACGCGTACCCCTTCGGCTAAGGATCTATCGTGAGCGTCGGATCAAGATCCTACGGTGCGCAGCGTGCCAGCCATAGATGGGCGGCGCTGCGGTGGCTACTGGCGGTGGAGCGGCCAGACGGTGGCGGCGCCGGCGATACAGGAATCAAGGGTGGCTGGGGAGATACTCACAGTGTTCGTGGCGTCGTGCTGATTCTCAACGTGTGGTTCGTTTGTCGAGGGGCGCTCTGGTCCGACGTGGATTGCTCACCGGAGTCCACACGGCGGCGGGCGTGCTCTGGAGATCGTCGAGGGCGAGGATGGAGGGCACCCTAGGACAAACGGGAGGCACCGTTAGGTTCGCAAGGGCATGGTGATCAATATAGTGTCCACGGGGAAGAGAGGGGTGGTCGGGTTTACCGGGGAGACGTCGCCGCAGTTGGGACAGACGATGGCGCTGGCTCGGGGAAGACGTTGCCGATCTCACGGTGCTTGCGCAGATGAACGGAAAGCTCAGGGTGATACGCCAGAAGGTAAGGAGCGAGCTCATGTGCTCCAGGGGCAATGGGGTCGTCTGGCTTCACCGGAATTTGTGCTGCAGCTCGTCGGAGCAGAATGGGTTCATGCGTGAAATCGTGGCAGCCTTGAGGCCGGGAGAGAGGAGTGAGCGAGGGGAAATGGGGAGGAGACAGAGGCGATTATGAGGGCGAGGTCGTAGGGCTGATTTAACTGCTGCATTAACGCGAATTGACGCCGATGAATTCCGCCAGAAACGATCGAGGAGGGAGGCGCTGTCACCGCGGGTGAGGACGATGAACAGGAGGGGTGGGGTCGGCTGGTCAGCGAGAGAGGAAGTGAGGGGGATTTTGGTCCACCCGTCATTGGCTCTGCGGGTCGTCTGGTGAGTGAGAGAAAAACGCTTCGGGGAGAGAGGGAAATGGGCTGCTGGGCCTAGTTGGGCTGCTGGGTTGGGTCGACCAGATTCTATTTTTTTTCTTCCTGTTTGCTTTTTCTCTTTCTAATTCTAATTTCTGTTTTGAATTCAATCAAACCAATCAATCCACAAATCAAATCAAAACATTCACCAAACTTTGTATTGTGTTTTGGTTCTGTTTCACAACATGAACCAAAGTCCCAAAATAACATAATATTTTTATTTTAGAGTCCATTTATAATTCAATAAAATGGACACTAGTTAATAAATCAAATGGGTTTTAATTTATTTAAAAACTCCATTTGAAATCTAAATATTTTCAAAACCAAATCAGTAGGTTTTATTTGAAAATAGAAGATACTTGGAAAACTTGTTTAAAATAAAATAACATTTTTATTTTAGGTTCCATTAATAATTAAATAAAATGGACCTTAGTTATTAAATCAAGTAGGGTTTGTTTTATTTAAAATCTTTATTTGAAATCTAAATAAAACCAAACACTTCAGTAGGTTTTATTTGAGAATATAAAATACTTGGAAAACTTATTTAAAATAAATAAATAAGTTTTAGTGTTTCTTAAAAATGGGAAAAGCCTTTACTTAAATAAAATTGGATATTAAATCCTTATTACTTTATTTTAATAAACCTTTACTATTTTTATCAAAGCAAAACATTTTAATTCAAAAGATTGGCCAAGGTTTAATTTGGCTCTATAAAATAATCCTTATTTATAAATCTACCTTTTCTTTTGAAAACCAAATCTTTTATTTAAAAGATCCAAAATAGTAATTCCAAATATTTTTATTTTCCTTTATTAAATGTTTATTATTATTTTTAAATCCCTTTAGGATTTATTTGATCCAATTTGGTTTGAAGGTTTCCAATTGGATTCAAAAAGTTTCTTCTCACCCTGAAAATCAACAAAGTTTTATTTTTTTTCATTTATTTTTCACATTACAAGATTTGGGAAATCTTGGGATGTGACATAATTGTGTTCGTGGTTCTTAAGTTGTCGGGAGGCATAGGATACCACTTTCCCATCCTGCATCAATACACTTCCAAGTCCTTGTCGAGAAGCGTCACAATAGACTTGAAAATCCTTCTAGATATCAGGCAGACACAGAACTGGTGCCGTTACAAGGCGTTTCTTCAACTATTGAAAACTTGCTTCACATGCCTCGGTCCATAGGAATTTCTTTTCCTTCTTTAATAGTTCCGTCATGGGTTTTGCTATCTTGGAAAAGTTTTCGATGAACCTCCGGTAATATCCTGCGAGGCCCAAGAAACTTCTAATATCTCCCACATTCTTGGGTGACTCCCATTCCGTCACGGAAGCCACCTTGCTAGGATCTATGGCAACTCCTTTTGCTGACACAACATGACCAAGGAATCCCACTTCCTTTAACCAGAACTCGCATTTGCTGAATTTGGCATACAACTTGTGTTCTCTTAGCTTCTCCATAATAAGGCGCAGATGTTTCTCATGTTCCTTCTCATCCTTAGAGTATATGAGTATATCATCTATGAATACCACGATAAACTTGTCCAAATATTCCATGAACACCTTGTTCATCATGGTCATGAAGTATGCTGGGGCATTGGTTAGGCCAAAAGACATCACGGTGTACTCATACAATCCGTATCTTGTGGTGAATGCTGTTTTGGGCACATCCTGTTCTTGAATCTTCAGCTGAAAATAGCCCGATCGTAGATCGATTTTTGAGAACACACTGGCTCCTTTTAGCTGGTCAAACAGGTCGTTGATGTTGGGCAGAGGATACTTATTCTTAATCGTCACTTCGTTCAACGAGCTGTAGTCCACAACCAGCCTCTTGGTCTTATCCTTCTTTTCGACAAATAGGATGGGTGCTCCCCAAGATGACGCGCTGGGTTGAATGAACCCCTTGTCCAATTGTTCCCTAAGCTGTTTCTTGAGTTCCTTTAACTCGTCCACATCCATCTTGTATGGTCTCTTAGCTATCGGCCTCGTGCCTGGCATCAAGTCAATGAGGAACTCGATATCACGGTCGGGTGGCATTCCTGGTAGTTCCTCCGGGAAAACATCTGGGTATTCCTTTACAATAGGTACCTCCTCCAAACTAACCCCCTTAAGAGAGTTCACCATGACTTCTTTAAGTGCGAAATTCGACTTGATACGAATCCTCTTCCCTTCCGGTGTTGTGAGCATGACAGTTCTCTTGGCACAATCTATGACTCCTTCATATTCGGTCATCCAATTCATGCCCAAAATTATGTCTAATCCTTGTGATTCTAGAACTACTAGACTGGTGGGAAAAATGTGTGTCCCAATCCTTAGTTCTAATTCCTTGGCAACCGGAGTTTGCCACTATTTCTCCCCCAGGAGAACTTACCCTTAGAGGAAAGTTTATAGTCTCCGTTGGTATCTTGCCTCTATCCACAAATACCCTTGATATGAATGAATGCGATGCACCAGTATCAAAAAGAACAACTGCAGGAATAGAATTGAGTTTGAACTTACCAATCACAGAGTCTGGCGCATCACAAGCATCCTCCATAGAAACATGATTCACCATGGCTTTGACAAACGGATTTGGCTTCTTCCCGTTCCCATTGCCATGGTTGTGTCCATTTCCATTCCCATTACCATTGCCATTCTTCCTCTCGGGGCAAGAGGTTGCATAGTGCCCTGTCTTGTTGCACTTAAAGCATGTCACCTCACTGAGATCCTTTCCATTGCTGCCATTGCCATTGCGGTTTTTATGCCCATTGTGTTTGTGGCCACCATGGTTATGACCGTTATGGTTGTGGCCATTATTGTTATAAGGTGGTGGTGAGGAATTGCGCTGCTTCTGGTACGGAACAGAGTGTTTGTGAGGGTTAGATTTCCTCTTGCAGTTTTCTATGCTCTTCCTCTTTGATTCAACCACAATGGCTCTGTCCAGGAGTTCCTGAAAGTTGTCAAATTTCTGAGCCACAAGCTGAATGGATATCTCATCATTGAGCCCTCTTAAGAACTCCTCCTGTCTCTTGGCATCAGTGGAAACATCATCGGGTGCATAACGGGCTAGCTTATTAAAAAGCTCTCCATACTCAGTGACTGAACGGTGCAGCTGGTGTAGGTCGCGAAACTCGCGCCTCTTTAGAGTCATGACACCAGCAGCCACATGATGAGTGCAAAAAGCTAACTCAAACTGTTCCCAAGTGATAGCATCAATGTCCGGGTGGGTGACTTGGTAGTTATCCCACCATTCCGCAGCAGGTCCTTCAAGCTGTTGTGTGGCATAACGCACCCTGTCGGCTCCGACAGCTTGCACGGTATCTAGCTTCTTGTTGATTGTACGCAGCCAGTCATCAGCGATGATTGGTTCAGTGCTGCTAGTGAAGGTAGGTGGGTTCAGCCTCAAAAACCGAGTCAAGCGATCTTGTTGAGGAGGTGGCGGAGATGGTGGTGGCGGCGGGTTGTTGTTGTTGTTTTGCATGTTCTGAGTGAGCAGTTGGATCAGCTGGTTCTGAGTGGCCAAAAGTTCTGCTATTTCTGGCGGGATTTCGGGGTTCGCACGTATTGGCGGCATCTGTGGGGTTTAAGGGAATAGCTAATAGACAGAAAGACTAAGTAGTAAACTCCTACCCTTATGAAAACACACCAAGCACACAAGGCACACAAGACAGATTTAACACAGGAAACAACCAAGTTTAACTAAACCAGACTTGTCTTGGTATTTATTACATTTGCGAATAACGTTCTACTATAGAATTAAAGGTGGTCCAACTATTACACATCTTCCACGCCTTCCTCTTCCTCGTCCTCGAACGAGTAGCCTTCTTGCTCTAGAGTTGTCTTGTACAACTCCATCTCCTTTGTGGTGGCTTCAAGATTCTCTTGGAGGTCCTTTATCTCATCCTTTAGCTTCTTGGTAGTGGCTTCCAGCTGCTCCTGAAGTCCCTCCTTCTCGCTTTGTAGCTCCCCCACTAAACTTGACTTCATTGCGGCTTCAAGTTGCTTTGCCAAGTCCCTCTTGGAAGCATGCACATCATTGATTATCTTGCAAAGGCCTTCAGTTTGCACTTCATCTCCATCGATCTGCTGTTTGAGTTCCCTAATTCTCTTGTTTTTATTTATCACCCTCTTCTCTTGGTTAGCGAACTTCTTCTCTTGGTCCTGGAATTTTATCTCTTGGAGCTTCATTGCCTCCTCCTGCTGCTTGATCATTTCTTCCTTCTCCTTGATGAGGGCGCATAGCTCGTCGTTCTTCAACATCTCGAGGAAGGTACCCTTTTCAAGGTCATGGATGTGGCACTCCAAGTCTTGATATTGTGTTCTTCAGTGCTTGGTATAAGTTCTTTCCTCAAAGGTTAACTCCATGGGAATTCCTTCCTCATCTCTTCTTCCAAAGAGGCCGCCGCAGTGTCCTTGGAGAGCTTCATGATGGCGTCCACATAGGCGTCCAATGAGTTGTTGCAAGCTAATGCTAAGGGCCTTCTCCTTGGAATCGCTAACAATGTGGATTGCTATGTCTTCCTCCGGGTTCTTGCCTCGCTCTTTTCCTGGCTGGATGACCTTGACTCCCCAACATCCGTCCTTGTGGAGTTTCTTCATTGTGCTCCCCTGGATTGTTGGGAGAGGAAGGTCCAAACGTGTGAGTAGATCCATGAGGCATCCACCAAAGCGAAGGGGCTCGATGTCCGCGACGGTGTCGTAGAGGAAGCTTGTCATCTTTGAGTCAGAAGAATGAAGGTTAGATACTTAAAACAAGTAGAGGAAAGCAGATACTAGAAGTGCGAAACATAATTTAGTAGAAGAACAAGTAAGGCACAAAAGTTAGAGGTGGTTCCAATCCTAGGGTCACGTCCTACAGGCAACGATGTGCTCTGATACCATCTCTAGTGACCTCGGATCGGTAAGGATCCTAAGTCCCTGTGATTATCATGCTAGTCCCTAGATCAATAGCTAGCACTCACAGTCGATGAAATATCATGTAAAACACAAAGTCTTTATTACACGGAGAATCCAGAGTATGAATTTATTACAAAAATTTCTTAGCATTATGCTAGCTCAAATAACAGCGGAAAACATAAAAGCAGCATGAGTCCATCAACGCCCAGGCTTGTCGAGTGTAGACCCGCGATCCCTACGCACCTTTCAATCTTCGGATTCTGCACATAAGACGTGCAGCCAACAAGTTGGGTCAATACTTTGAATGTATTGGCAAATTACACCAAGGAGAGAAAAGACTATCTCTACATGCAAGGCTGGTATAGGCTGTAGAGTTTATTTGCTCAAAGCTAGTTTTCTTAAGTAGAGAGAAGAAGAGAAGATTGTCCTACATTGTAAACATTTGCTTGGATAAAATAAGGTCGAGTGGCACACGAGGATATTACGCACCAAGTGTCCAAACAACCAAACACTTGGATATTACGCACCAAGCGTCACTTGGATATTACACACCAAGTTCACCAAATTCCCACCCATTAGCGATATTACGCACGCCATGGGGTTTTCAAAACTTTGTTTTTAGAAAAGAGAGAGGAAGATCCTTCAGAGGCTCCATCCTTCAGACGCTCATTGGTGTTCTATTACCGTGAACACGGCTGATCGATCAGATTGCAATACTCTCGAGAGTTTGTGTACTTTACCCACAATCCACGATCAAGTCCTTTAACAGACAAGACCATGGCGAGGCTTTCCCTTAGTAGCCCCTCTACCTTCCGGATCCAACCGTGCCAAGAACCTCCAAATGTTGGTACCCAGGTGAGGTTTCCCACTAAGTACTAGGCCAAGACAGTGCCCATAATGTATTGTGGTTGCACCGGAAGCTTCTGAATTCTGAAACATGGCAGACTTCTTTGATTCCTGGGCGGCCGTCCTCCACCAAAATCTCACTCGTTGACCCGAAAACCATTCCACCCAGAAGAAAACTTAGTTTTATTTTGAAGTGGATTTGAGAAGAAAAGTTTGCTCTAGAGAGCCTTTATACTTAGAAAAATTCTTTGCCTTTCGAACCCCCCAACGGTACTTTGTATATATAGCATATCAAGCAATACTTAGCAAAACAGGGGTAACCTACTAGGATAGAGAATCCTAAGTATAGCTACTCATGGCATACTATAAAATCATCGCACTTGCAAAATAATACTAAGGAAAATTCTACTAGATCATCCTACTCATGCATACTACAGAATTTTGAAGATCACATGCATAGAATCAAAACTGGCACAAAATTATGAACAAGTGGTGTAACTTGCCTTGATCTGAGCAGCACTCTACACAATAGCACTCCTTAGCGCACTCCGAGCAATCTAACGAATCACAAACATAGGTCCGATCACAACTTGCTTAAAGCATAACACAAAGGAAAATCATGCATGCATGCAACATGGTAATTTATGCAAGGTTGGTTAAATTGATCAAGGTGGCAAGTTTGTGTTGTGATAGTGTAAGGGTGTCACTAGGATTGATTTTCCCAAGGGTTTAGATCTACTATAGAGTCACTAAACAAATCCTAGGTTTATAAGGAGATCAACCATATAATTAGCCCCAAGCTAGATCTAATGACCCTAAGCAAGTTTCTATAATTTTGTCTAGTGGGTATCATGGTAACAAGGTTATTGCAACAAGAATGAATTAAAACAGAATTTTAATTATTTTTCCATAGAATAAACACCCCAATCTAGTGATTAAAATCTACACCTAAAACATTACTGTAAACCTGGGATATTATTGTAGATTTGGATTCTACTCAAAATTAGGAATCCAATGGTATATTATAATCTAAATTTGGCCAAATATTTAATTTTATACGATTTTCGCAAGTTTTAAACTAAAACTGCAAAACAGATCTAACCCTAAAATAAGAAACTTGCCAAGTGGCACAGCCCGATTGGTCCAGTTGGAAAACACGGGGCCGACGCGGAGCGTTAGTGGGCTGCAGACGTGGCAGCCACGCGGCGCGATACCACTGGCGCATACCCCTTCGGGTTTGTATCTAATCTGAACCGCAGGTTGCAAATCGGACGGATGAGAGGGGCGCGGTGACTTACTACGGTGGCGACGGCGGCGTTGGGCGGCGGTGGCGTCAGTGACGATGGTCGGCGGCGCTCTGGTGGTCCCCTGTGGTGGCGGTGGTGTCGACGGAGCGCGTCTGGTCCTTGCGGTCATGCTCGTGTCCTCGTCGTTCCTCCTGGCTTCCTCGACTATCGGCAGGGTCCCGCCGTTCTTCTCCGTCCCTGGCGGCGCTCCGGCGAGCAATTGCGGATGCGTTTCTGCGAGAGAGAAGGGGAAGGGCACACAGGGCGAATCAGTGGTGAACGAGTAATAGCTCTAGGTGAAGGAAGGGGCGAGAGGTGGTCCCGAGCGTCTCGGCGAGGTCCAACCCGACGGCGGCGACGCGAATCGTCGATCGTCTAGGGTTCCGGAAGGGGAAAAATCGGACAGGGTGAGGCCGAGGGTGGAGGGGGTTATATGGGGCGGAGACTTGGGCGAGGGGGCGGTCGAGTCCGGCGCGAGTACGAGTATGACGCGGCCGGAGTTGTGTCCGCCGCGGTCTCCAGGAGGAAGACGACGGGGTGGGACCCCCGCGTCAGTGGTGGAGGGGAGGGAAGTGGCCGACGTGCGCGGGCAGGCTCGATGCTGCGCGGGCGCTGGGGCGGGGTGGGCTGGCTGGCGAGCTGGCCCAGCTAGGTTAGCTGCTGGCCCTTTCCTCTCTTTTTTTTGTTTAACATTTTTCCTTTTTCTGTTTTAGTAAAACTCTAATATCTTTTGCAAACTAAGTCCAAAATTGATGAATCTTGTTTCTAAATTTTCATAAAATTGAGGTGGTCAACATAGGCCATAGTTTAATGTTTTACAAGGTTTTTAGAGGGGTCATTACTTGACCTCTACAATGGTGCTCACATAAGGCAACCACCATTTGGTTTTCTAGGTTTAGGTGTTAAGGTTTTTTTATTTCAATTTTTAATTGTAGGATGCAATGCAAGGATGATGCATGACACTAATAACATCCAAATACGAAATCTGGGATGTTACATACGCGGTGCTGAAATCTAGGCGGGTTCCTAAACCTTCTTGGACTTTCTTCCAGAATCTCGAGGTAAACTGAGTTCCTCGATCCGATACGATGTTCTTGGGGACTCCATGCAAACTGACGATTCTAGCGATGTATAACTCCGCTAGCTTCGAACTCTGATATGTGGTCTTGACGGGTAAGAAATGGGCGACTTTGGACAATATGTCCACTATGACCCAGATAGAGTCATTTCCCCTACTAGAAGTAGGCAATCCGATGATAAAGTCCATTCTAACGGAATCCCATTTCCATTCCGGAATCTGCAGTGGTTGCAACAATCCCGCGGATCTTTGATGTCCCGCCTTGACTTGCTGACATATATCACACTTGGCGATATAGCTTCCGATTTATCTCTTCATCTTATGCCACCAAAATTGCTCTTTCAAATCTTGATACATCTTAGTTCCTCCGGGGTGGATAGAATAAAGAGTATCATGAGATTCCTGGAGAATAACTTCTTTCAACTCAGAATCTGCTGGTACACAAAGGCGTCCTTTGTACCACGGAACTCCTTTTTCGTCTTCGATGAATCCGGGTACTTTGCCTGTACCGATGCGACGCTTGATTACATCGATACTAGCATTTCCTTTCTGCGCCTCTTTGATCTGGCTGATCAAAGTGGGTTCAAGTTCTATGCTAGCCAAAAATCCTTCACTCACTAATTCCATTCAAAAATATTCCATCTCCTTGTGCAAGCTTGGTTGCTCCTTCAAAATCATGGAGTTCAAGCGGCACGGAAATCTGCTAAGGGCATCTGCTACCACGTTGGCTTTACCGGGGTGATAGTGAATGTCTAGATCGTAATCCTTGATTAGCTCAATCCATCTTCTCTGTCACATATTCAGCTCCTTCTGAGTGAATATATACTTCAGGCTCTTGTGATCCGAATAAATCTCACAACGGTTTCCCATCAGGTAATGCCTCCATGTCTTCAGGGCTAGAACTACGGCTGCGAGTTCGAGGTCATGGGTTGGGTAATTTTCCTCATGTTGTTTCAGTTGTCGAGATAGATAAGATATGACTTTGCCTTCTTGCATTAGCACACATCCGAGACCGATCTTGGATGCGTCACAATACACGTCAAAGGGCTTCATGATATCTGGCATGATTAAGATTGGGGCTGAAATCAATCTCCTCTTGAGTTCTTGAAAACTCGCTTCACATTTGTCTGTCCATTCAAACTTCTTATCCTTCTTCAGCAATTGGGTCATGGGTGTGGCGATACTCGGGAATCCTTCTACGAACTTGCGGTAATATCCCGCCAATCCGAGAAATGCACGAACTTGGGTTTGAGTGGTTGGGGCTTGCCAATCTTCGACATCTTTCACCTTTGCAGGGTCAACGGCAATTCCTCCGGCTGATACAATGTGACTGAGGAATCCTACTTCCTGTAACTAGAATTCACATTTGCTAAACTTGGCATACAACTGACGCTCTCTAAGGGTTCCAAGAATGGTCCTTAGGTGTAGCTCATGTTCTTCTTCTGATTTGTAATAAATTAGAATGTCATCGATGAAAACAACGACAAACTTATCCAGGAAGTACATAAAAATCTTATTCATGAGATTCATGAAATAAGCGGGGCATTGGTTAATCCAAAAGACATGACAGGATACTCGTATAATCCATATCTGGTGGTAAAGGAAGTCTTGGGAATATCCTCTGCGCGAATCTTGAGTTGATGATAGCCTGTTCTAAGATCAATCTTAGAAAACACTTTGGCACCGGTAAACTAATCAAACAAATCTTCTATCTTGGGCAATGGGTACTTGTTCTTGATGGTGACATCATTCAACTTCCGGTAATCCATACACAAACGGTTACCTCCATCCTTCTTGTCTACGAACAAGACAGGTGATCTCCATGGTGACGCACTTGGTTGAATCAATCCAATTTCCAGCATGGCATCCAGTTGTTTCTTCAGTTCTGCTAGTTCAGACGGGTTCATACTATAGGGTCTCTGAGCTATGGGTCCTGTTCCGGGGATTAGTTTGATGATAAACTCGATATCCCGATCTGGGGGCATACCGGGCAAAACATCTGGAAATACATCGGGGTATTCACAGACTATCCGTACTTGGTCAATGGTAGGTTGGGCTATACTCTTGTTGCACTTGAATTGACGAGGTAAGGTTTCAGATATATGCTCGACTGATATTCCAGCGGTACTGGTCATGGTTATGGCTTTCTTGACATAGTCAATTAATCCTTTATGTTTGGACATCCAATCCATTCCTAGTACTACTTCCAAACCTTTAGTCCCGAGTGCTATCAGATTAGCATAAAAATCTATGCCATGGATTCGGATAGGGACGACTTTGCAAATTTGCCTAGCTTTGGTGGTTGAACCGGGGATTTGAACAATCGTTACATGCTTCAGTTTGGTTGGTTGAATCTTACTAATCATGCAAATTCTTCGGTGACAAATGAGTGCGATGCACCAGAATCAAACAACACTCTTGCAAGTACTGAATTAACAGAAAACATACCCAGCACGACGTCTGGCGCTTCCTGAGCTTCTTTAGCATGCATGAGAAAAAGACGACCGTTGCGGTTGAGCGAGTTCCCTGGGGCAAACCTCCTTCCTGGCTGAACACGACGCTGCTGCTGAGCTGGGGCATTTGCATTGGGGGCTGCGGCATTATTCTTGGGGCACTCGTTGGAGTAATGACCCTTATTTCCACAGTCATAACAAGTCACTTGCGACTTGTCCTTTGCTACAACAAGCACAACATTGCTTACAGTCCTCGGGGCAGTGTTGGTGTTGGCGGCAGCATTGTTGTTGTTGAACTTGGGTGGTGCACGGTTGAAATTGCTAAAGTTGCCGGGGTTGTTGTGATTTCCTCCGGGCCTTGGGTTTCCACAGCTGGGATAGGTCGGATGGTTCATCGGGGGTCTGTTGTTTCTCGGGGCAAATCCTGGAGATGGGTTAGGGCGATACTTTGGGGTCGGATGGGTTACTGGCTGATGCATCATGTGACGCTTGCGGTTCTCATTGGCTTGGTTGATCTTTCCTTCCATCTGGATGGCAGAGTCTACAGGGGCTTCAATATCAGCAAAGGGGATACGGACCAACACAGTCTGCATCTCATCATGCAGACCATTCAAGAATCTATCTTTCTTCTTGGCTTCAGTGTCGATCTCATCCGGGGCATACCTAGCTAATGACAAGAATTTGTCATGGTATTCCACTACGTTCATCCGTCCTTGCTTCAGTTCTCTGAACTCATCTCTCATTGTCTTGATCAAACCCGGGGGCACATGGGTTCTGCTGAACTTGACCTTGAATTCCTCCCAGGTCATCATCTGTCCTCCGGTCATTGCACGAATGTTGTTCCACCATGCTCTTGCATCTCCGGCTAAATAGTGGGTGGCGAACAGAACTTTCTCGTTGGCTTCCACTCCGGCGGCTTCTAGGTTGTTTTCCATGGTTTGCAGCCAATCATCGGCGTCTAAGGGCTCTTCGGACTTAGTGAAAACAGGTGGGTTGGTGTTCTGGAAATTCTAGAGCTTAGATCCATGGTTGTCCTGGTTTCCTTGGCCTTGATTGTTGTGGGCTAGATGAGCTATCTACTGAAGGGTGGCTAGGTTGGCTTGACGTTCGGCTCTTTCGGCTTCGTGGTCAGAAACCAACATTTGCAGGATCTGCAACACCGGGTCCGGGGATGAACCACTTCCTCCGCGTGGCATCTAAAGATTGAGATAGATCATGAGAAAAGAGGGAAATTTCTAAGGTTCCGGGACTTTGAAAAGATTTTAAAGTTTGACTCAGATTTTCTAGCAACTTTCTTTTCATTCATTCATTCATAGCACACGATACAAACACACACCACAACATGGAAAAACAGATGGTTTTAAGAACCATTCTAGAAACTACGATACAGTGGGACCGAATACAACTCACTACGCTAGTGCTCAAGTGCTACTACTCCTCGGAGTCGGTGTAGTCTTCATCCTCATCATCCTCATCGTCATTGATGAAGGAGAAATCATCCTCATTGGTGAAGAAGTCCATAGCCTGGTCCTCCAGAAAATCATCATCATCGCTGAGATAGGAGTAGGGGTCTCCACGAAGATCTTCTCCGGCATTCTCCCTTTCTTCCAACTGCATGTCTCTCTCGTGGATGGTCTCCTCGAAATCCAAGATACGGTGGCGAAGATGGGCAATGATGCACTCCTTGTCGAGCTGACGGCGGCGAGACTTGCGATCCTTTGCTAGCATGGCGATGGTCTGATCCTTTGTCTTGATGATGGCGAACTTGTGGTTGGAGTAGTCACGGCAATTGTCCAATTCCTGCTGACGATCGTACATCATGAAGCTAAGGTGGTCCAACTAAGTCTTCAGCTCGTGGTGGTATGGGGCTTCTAGTGGCTGTCCCATAGCATTACGCCTTGGACAAAATTCAAAGAGGGTACCCTTGATCTGGTTGATACTCTGCCCACACAGACGGGCAAGAGCTTCCTGCATGGCCCTGGCAAGTCCATCGAGCCAGTTGTTTTCTCACAAGGTGAACTGAATTCCCTCGGCAGTGGGAGGTTCAATCTTTCCTCGAAGACTTGCAACAATTAGCCACTCCAGATCTTCTCCTCCTTGATCATTGAGCTGAGCTCCGAAGAACTCGGGGTGCAGACGCTCCAGAAGTTCCGAAAGCTGGTCCAAATCCCGCTCAAAGATAAGGTCTCCTCCATTCCCCAACTGATAAAACTTGTTGTACTTCACGTCCATCTATAAGAATATAGGATGAGTAAGTTAGTAGAGTGATAAAGTGTGTCGAATTTTAGGTATTTTGCAAGAGTTTTTGAGGATCATGAATTTTTATGAGAGAAACAAGGTGATAAGAATGGGAATAAGTTTTTGTAAATATTTTATTCCTTTGGTTTTGAAACTAAGTTTTTAATTCAAATGTCCAGTCTAACTAGGGTCTCCTATGGTCAGGATGGCTCTTATACCAACTTGTCAACACCCGGATTTTTAATCCCAGATGCCTGTTATGCCATACATCGCAATCCTAGCATTACCATTTTTGTGAGACATAACAGATTTGGATACCACAGTACATCATCCATTACAAACCATACATAAGGTCTTACACAAATAAGGATCTCATGATCCAGTTCTTAATACAACTCAGGCAGCGGAAATACGTAAGAATAAAGGTAGCGTAGGCGAAGCTCCATCTTCGGGGTCACAGGCAATGCTGACGATGGGAGATGATCCTAGTTGTCGTAACCTTCCTGGGGTCCATCATCCTGGTACTCTTCTTCATAGTCTGTCCACGGGAATAGCCATGGACAAAGCCATGAGTACTCTTTAAGTACTCGTAAACTAATACTAACAAGTGAAGGTTTTTTTTTATAATAGGACACTAAGCTCTAGAGTTGAAGTTTTATAACACCTAAGTGGGAACTTGTATTTCATATCACAACTCTGTTGTGGTCAAGTCAAATTCTCAATCCATTTCACAAGTCGTTTTCAAAACATCTGACGGGGGAACAGTATGGCCACTCCAACTGTCCATAACCGCGGACACGGCTATTCGAATAGTTTTACACTCTGCAGAGATTGTACACTTTCACCACAACATTCGATACATCCGTCAGGAACAAATTCTGAATTCACCATACTCAGTATGCGGATAATCAATCCTAACCTTTCAATTACACGCCCTAGTATAAGCACCTCTCATGTGAGTTTGGCCTCCCAACCATGACCAACTGTCATCTTGGGTACTGCACAGGTGGACAATCTTCACAAGGTAGCCTCAGCTCAGACCTTGGCCGTGAGGGAAACCATACTAAGGTATATAAGTTTCCAGTCAAGACCTACCCAAATTTCGGGTATTGTGGTTGTACGGTAAAATTGGAATGGTATCGCATCCAGACAACCATCAGTTTTATAAGGGGCTAAGGCTCATGCCTTAACATTTTCATCATCAAAATCATCTGGTGTTCGGAAACACATGTCAAAACATCTTAGTAGAATGACTCATCATTCTAAGGTTTTCATAACCATTTTCCACCAAGTATTCCCATCTATAGTTGATCAAGTTTTATGCTTAGCACTAGCATCTACAAATGGGGGTAAGTACTAATGAAGGGTGGTAAACAAGTGTAGTTTAACTAAGTTCAATCTCATGCCTTAGGATGACATCAAGATTATCTAGCTTAGGCCAAATTTAATGCTCTTTATGCAACCTTCAATTATCTTTCTAGTATCTACAATTTACTTAAGTAAACTCTAAGAGAAAGCTTTGATAAAGAAATAAAGTATAAAGCTTGCAAGTAAAACTAGGATTGGGTATCATCAAATGTGTCTAACCAAGCATGCTTAGTGCATTGCATAGGTTATCTAACTTTCATAATTGCAAGTGTTAGCTTGCTCAATCAACTAGTAGTACTAGGATTGCCTTGAGCAGAGTAGTGGTTGAAGTTCTCCTCGGCTTCTTCTTCGTAGTATCCTCCTTCCTCCTCGTATCCTTGGTCGGTACTAGCGTCCATGAATAAATATGAGGTACACAATCACCAAACAATACTTATCTACTTTCAATCATCACACAAAAGGGTTCTATAGATGATCTAGCATCATCACTAACATTCAAGATTAAAGCAATTTTTTTAGAAAAGTAATTTCTACTCATTGAAAAAATACTTAAGGTTTAATATTCTCCATACCAAACATGGGATCATGTTGACACATGTCATAACCACAAATTTCAGTACATGGGAATGTGATTTAAAGTGGTGTCACAATTTAATAAGGTTTAACCTTTTTATTTTAAATCATTAAAGTGGCTAGAAATGCCTATGTGGCATTCTTTTATTACTTGAACATTATTTCTGTAAGTAAACCCATATATTTTTATATATTCTGAAAAGTATGATCAAATATGATTTTTGAGAGTTGGAATCAACTCAAAAGCTATTATGGTTTAAATTTGAAAAATGTTTGAATGCAGAAAAGCTTCTGCCTTGTTATTTTTACCAAGGTTGATCTATATGTCCAAATGATTTGAATCCAACGGGCTTGGATTAAGCATTTCAATATCTTTTTAACAAAGTTGGTTTCATTCAATTTGGTTCACTGAATTGAGCTGGGTTGATTTTTGAAACTAGGTACAGAACTGAGTTTGAATATAAATAGAAAAATCTAAATTCAAACGAGTGGGCTGCGCGGGAAGGGTTATTGGGCCGGCCCAGTGTCACTCCGGAGCGCGGGGCTCAACTGACAGGGGGGTCTACTGGTCAGTGGCTCTTTAAACGCGAAGCGGTACGAGGCGATATGGTGCGTTGGATTAGAATGAAGATCGACGGCTGAGGGTCGTCGTCGATGATGAACAGGTCACCGGCGAGCTCAAACCCTAGCGGCTCAGTGGGGGTGCATAGGGGGCATATCGGGGCTCCAGTGACGACGGCGAGGCGGGCAAACAACAAAGTCGACGACGGCGAACTCAGGGGTGGTCGCGGAAGCTCCGGGGGTGGACGAAATCAACGGCTCCTCTTCTCCTCTGTAGCGGCGAGCTCCGGCCAAATTCTGGCGATGCGCTGCTCGCCTTGCTTCGGCTAAGGGGTGGAATGATCAGTGAGGTGAGGGGAGTGAGATGGTGTGAAGAAATCGAGCGAGGGTCATCTCCTTTTATAGGCTCGACGGCGAGACCGAGAGGGATGGGCAGGCGACGGTGGCGACACGGCTACGGGCGGCTAGAGGCATGGCTGCGGTTGGCGATCGACGGGCGGTCTCCTGGCGATGCTCTAGGGTTTAAATGCGCGTGTAGGGGCGGTGTCAATTGGTCAGGAACGTGTTATGCTTTGCGCGGCAGAGGCGGCGTCTTCGACGGCGAGAGGTGGCTACGGGGTACGGGCGGTGAAACGAGCATGTCTGGTGGTCTCCTGGGACGGTGGGGTGCATGCTGGCGGGCGGCGATTGCTCCAGGTGGTCGGGTTGCGTGGGAATGGGGCGTGCTCTGCGGTGCGCATCGGCATGGTTGACAGCGGCACGGGCGCGGCGTTCCTGGCGGTTCTGGTCGCTGTCTCCGAGCTAGGGCTGGTCGAGAGGGGGCGGTGAGGCATGGGCTACCTCCCAGACAAGGTTGGCACGGCTAGTTCCTCTCCTAGCTTGCTGTCCACACTGGGGTGACATGGGTGCTTTCGTCCTGCTCACCATTGATGACAATGGCCATCTTACAGTGGTGCTAGAGATTAGTTAAGGTTGATAGATGATCTACTGAGGCTAGTGGTAACCATAGAGGGGACAAGGTTGTCCAAAACACTGCTCAACATAGTGTTTTTAATTTTGTTGATTTGAATCTACAACCTGTTTGATGAAATGGCCGCATGAACTTAAGTTTTGAATTTTGAAAAGATTTTTGGTGGGTGTGCTAGGCATGTGCTAGTGATACCGTGGATGCTTGGGTTTTGAAAATTGAGCTTGTTTGAGTGGTTTTTGAAATAGTAGGATCTTCCCATATGAAATAGATTCAATTTTAAACTATCATTTAAACTAAGCATTTAAATGTTTTTGGATGATCACAAGGTGGGCCTTGGTACCTTATTATGAGTACTATCAAGGGGTGCAAAGATCCATACATGTTTCTGTTAAGTTCTGAAAGTTAGAGATAGCCAAAGTAGGCATGGGAGTTAATTTGGCCAAAGTGACCATTCACTTAATTTGTTTGTTTTGACTTGTTTGTCTTTGGGAAAAGTTTGGGGATTGTTTAGATGATGTTTATTTCACCTAAGAATCATTTTACAAGCAAAGAAACATAGAACCATGGCAATTCAAAAGAATCCATATTTTAATACATACACATATGAATGCTTTCATATTTTTAATTGGAAAAGTTTTTGTTAACCCTAAATTTGAAGATTAGAGTTTGATGATTCAAGTTTAATATTTTTGGGATGTTACAGGAACGCGTCCATTTGGTCCAAGGGAAGGCTTCTAAAAGAACTTGTCTCGATGCATGTCGAGTCTTGTGGGGAAAGTGCACCACCTCTCGAGAAGGAAATGAAGGGAATATGCCCGAGAGGCAATAATAAAGTGGTTATTATCGTATTCCTTGTTTATGATAAATGTTTATTTTACATGTTATAATTGTATTAATACGGAAACATTAATACATGTGTGTTTAATAAACAAAAAGGAAGTTCCTAGTTATGCTCTCTTATAAACTAGCTCGTTGAATAACAAGATGATCAAAAGTTTCCTGATCATGGACATTGGATGTTGTTAATAACGAGGTCACAACATTAGTGTAATGGTGTGATGAACATTCATCCGAAGTATAGCATTACGATCAAAGTCATTGAGTTTATATTGCTATAACAACTTACGAAGTGATCCTAATCCTTAGACCATGAGATCATGTCAATCACTAACACCGGAAGAGTTTCTTGATAACATCAAACGTCACACCGTAACAGGGTGATTATGAAGATGGATTCAGAACTACTAAAGTGTTATGTTGAGGCCCATGGATCGAGAGTAGAATTTGTTCATCCCGATGATGGATAGATATGCTCTGGGCCCTCTCGGTGATATCACATTGATTAGCTTGCAAGCAAGTGATTTGATCACTAGAATGTTATATCACGGGAACGAGAAAAGAGTGCATGTCAGTAACGAGATCAAACTAGGTATGGAGATACCGATGATCGAATCTCGGACATGTAATATATCGTGAAACAAAGGGATTAAGATACTAGCGTAAAAGGTTCCGACGATCACAAGAAAGTCATCGTTGAATGTGTGGGAGTCAGTATGGGTCTCCAGATCCCGCTTCTAATTATTGATTTGAGAGGGGTCTCGATCATGTCCGCATTATTCGCGAACCGTAGGGTGACACACTTAAGAGACACCGACATCCATTTGGAGCAAAAGTTTCATGCTGAAAAGAATAACAAGCACAGGAATTTATTTCACTAGATACCGAAACAGGTTTTCGGGTGAAATTGCAGAAAGTGTTTCTGCATGTGAAATGAAATACTAGCAAGGGGTTATTTGTGAATGTTTGTCATTAAAGTAATTGACAAAATTCTGAATAAAATAAAAGAGTTTTATTTAATGAGAGTTTGCATTAAATTTGGTGGAAATTTAATGGGAATTTGAGTGGGTTTTTGAGTGGAGGGAATTGAAAGGCTTTTGTGTGAGTGGAGTGTCCACCCACATGAATGAGGGAGAGGTGGGGGCACCCTCCATGGCCGACGGCCATGCCCCCTTGGGCTGCCCCCTCCCCTATATAAGGAGCCCCTCCTCTCACTTCTCACTCACACCTCCTCGTGAAGGATCTCTCTCCCCCTCTAGAATTTATCCCCCATGGTCTCGGACTAGCGAGATACATGTTCCCGGTGGATTTTTGGCAAGAAAGAGTTATGCTTCCGCTGCATCGCGAGATACGTGTGTGCGAGCACGGATACGCTGCTGTTTTGCGGCGCTATGAATTCCTCTCGATCTTGAGATCGGCAAGAGATCGTCTACATCAACCACGAGTTTGGACTCGTTAAGCTTTGTTGGTCTTCAAGGGTATGTTCTCTATGGATATACATCCGCCTGTTGTTTGTATCTAATAGATAGATCTTGGTACATAGTTGTTCCCATCGTAGGAAATTTTTTGTTTTCTATGCTGCAAACCCTACAGGAAAAATCTAAGTACTTAGCCGTGTCCCTGGCAACAGACAATTTGAGCATCAAGACATTGAAGCTATCAAGAATCTCCTCATCCCAATTTCTAAGTTAAAAACTTGTGGTTGAACAAGGGTAAAGGTTCATCAATGTCTATTTGTGGTTCCTTGGGAGTTTTTATCAAACAAAAACTTAGTGTTTTCAACTGATAGGCAAAACCTATTTTGAGCAAAGCAAGCCTAAGCTACACTTAGCCAAATTCATATAGAAGCTAGAAACTATTATTCTACTAAGGTATCACTTTCCAATACTATTCCAATGTATTGATCCACTGTGGATGTAACTTGTGATGTTGCAGGTTACTCAGATGAGGATTAGGGTTATGAGTCTACACTCAACATGTTTGCATGTGGCACATGAAGATGAAGACTTTACTTTATTTTGTTAAGTTGAACTCTTGTACTAGCCTATGGATATGGAGTTGTAAAAGACTATGTTATCTCTGGAATGACGATGAAATAATGACCTTTGTTTATGTGTACTTCATCTTAAACTGTGGATGCTAGCATTTGATCCAGGGACTAACATTGCAATCACAGGGACCTTTACCTTTACAAAGGTGGGGTCTTACAGATGGAATTAGAGCACTATGTTTCCTGTTGGATTATGACCCTAGGTTGGTGTAAGATCCCTCCTTTGTAAAGGAAAGGATCCCTGTGATTGCAACACTAGTCTCTGGATCAATGGTAGCATCCACAGTTTAAGATGAAGTACACAAAAACTAAGGTCATTATTACAAGTCATTCCAGAGACAAACATAGTCTTTTACAAACTCCATGGCCATAGGCCTAGTACAAGAGTTCAAATATATAATAAGATAAATAAGTCGTCATCTTCATGTGCCACGGGCAAGCATGTTGAGTGTATACTCATAACCCCTAATCATCATCAGAATAACCTGCAACATCACAAGTTACAGCCATAGTGGGTCAATACATTGGAATAGTATTGACAAGTGATACCTTAGTATAATATTTCTAGACTAAATACTATATGCATTTTGGCTAAGTGTAGCTTAGGATTGCTTTGCTCAAAATAGGTTTTACTTATTTGTTGAAAACACTAAGTTTTTCTTTGTCAAAATCCTTCCCAAGGAACCACCAATAGACATTGGGGAACCTTCACCCTTATTCAACCACAAGTTTTTACTTAGAAATTGGGATGAGGAGATTCTTGATAGCTTCCATGTCTTGATGCTCAAGTTGTCCAATACCAGGGACATGGCTAAGTACTTAGATTCTTCCTTCTGTAGAGGTTGTGCACTTTCCCCAAAAGACTTGATTTTCACCAAGACAGGACCTTTTAGAAGCCTTCCCTTAGACCAAATGGACGCGTTCCAACCTATCATCCCACTACCACCAACTGTCCAAATGGCTAAGTTATTGCAACCTATGTGATCCAGGCAGAGCCCATATTGCCAAGTGGCTGCACTAGAAGCTTCTTAACATATGGCATCTCAAATCCCTTTGTTCGTGGGTGGCTTTCCACAAGTGAGATACACAAGGTAAACCATAGAAATGGGCCTTGTGTAACCACTCAACATAAACCATTCCTTCCATTCCACCCAGGTGTTTTATTCACTTAGTTGTTTTATTAAGCAAAATACAAGTCCAAAGACTTATAAATATTTTTATCATAGCATGAATATATAACCACCCTTGGTTGCTACTAGCTAGGCTAAGCATGGCATTGATAAGAATCTTAACTTAGAAATTTCTAGCAATTCTACAACTACTAGGATTTCCCAAGCATAGCATATAAACCAAAAATATCCATGCAAGTCTAGCAAAATATTTCTAATGCATAGTTGAAAAACATAGGTATAAAATCATGAAGCACCACTTGCCTTGGTAGTTTGGAGAGTATCTACAATCCTCACAATCACAATCACTATTTGCACCAAAATCTACACATAAAATAATAGCACCAAAATCACATACAAAATAAATACAAGACAAAATATATGGATGCATGCATAATGCCATGTGATGATTCTCTACACCAAAAAAGACAAGTGCACAGTACTGAATCATAAACAAGTTCAAAACTTGCCAAATAAACTTTATTTGAACAATAAAACATTTTTCAAATTATTATTATACCCAATTATGCCTACAAATGTTTCTGCAAAAACAACCATTTTAACCGAAGAAAAAATTTAAACACATTGCATTAATGGAAAGGATTTTCTCTCCTGATTCCATTGATATAAATTTTTTCAAATTTGGACGTGGAAATCAAAAGTTATGAATTAAACAAGTTTAAACATCTAATAGATCAAATTTCTGATTTTAAATCTAACTCACAGACACGCGGCGGCATCTGATTGGACGATACCGATTCGCACGGATCGGCTAACATGGACCGCCAGATCTAACTAAAACGCATGGCCAGATGTGATCCATACCCCTTCGTTAAGTGATCTATCCTACCCGTTAGATCTAGATCCAACGGTGAACGATCAACCTACCAAAGTCTGGCGGCGCGCGGCGACGGTGAGCGGCGGCGCGCTCTGTCTACGGCGGCGCGGTGGCTACAAAGGGGGTTGGGGTCGTCGGAGAGGCTCACCATACTCGCGGAGGTGTGCTGGAGCTCAACGTTGCAGTGGCTTGTCAAGGGGCGCGTGGACACGGTGAGGATTCCTCGTCAGAGTAGAGGCAGACGTCGGGCAAGCTTTGGCGTCGTCGGGGGCGAGGTTCTGGTGCGCGCTAAGACAAACCAGCGATGTTGTTAGATGCGCACAAGCCTGGCGAACAAGTGAGTATTGAAAAGGGAGGAAGGGGTGGTCGGGAACTACCAGGAGGGTTCGCCGGAGTTGCGCCGAGCTTCGGTAGCTCCCAGTGGTGGACGGTGACAACGTTCTGGGATGGTACAGAGGAAAAGGAAGGCATGAGAAGATGCGCAAGGACATGTAGAACATGCTCGCATGAAGCAGAGACAAAGGGGTGGACGATGCTCACCGGAATTGGTCGCCGGAGGTCGTCGGTGCTGCAGTGGTGTGGGCAAGATTACGGGCAGCCTGGTGGCGTGGTGTCTATGCTGAGTGAGGGGAAATGAGCAGCGAGGGGAGGGGGTCTTATAGCTGGAGCAGGGGATAGAATCTCGCGAGGAAACGTCGGCAATCAAGCCCGCATCAATCACGGCAGTGATGAGGTAACGGCGGCGTCGACGGGGTCGTGGGGGGTGCGTGGCTGGAGACGATGCTTGCGTGGCGCTTGGGTCCACCAGTCAGCGAGCGTGGGGTAAGTCTGCGCCGCGTGAGAGAGAGAGGGGAAAACCCCGGGTGGGCTTGTGGGCTGCGTTTGCTGATGGGCCAAAATTCTGGCGCCGGCCTTTTCTTATTTATTTATTATTTTTGTTTTTCTGTTTGAATTTCCAGGAAACATTTTCAAATGAGTTCAAAATCCATTTGAATTCAAATCTTTTCTAGATTTTTGTAGAGTGTAACACTCATATTTTTGGGCATAAAAACATGTGGTCTCTCTGTACTAACTTGGTCCCTTTGATTAAACAAAATAAACAGTGTCATAGCACTTGATTTGAATAAATTTTGAAAATAGTTTTAAACCATATTTGTTTTGTAAATTTTTGGTTTAAGCACTAGCATTCAAGCAAAACAATCTGAGAGTTACAAGTCTTGGTTTTAAAACAATTATACTCTCATTTGAGAGTGACATTTGATTAGTGTTTGCTCACATAAAATCATAGCTCTCAAGTTTCTGTTCCTTCCAAATGAGTTTGAATTTGATCCCTAAATGATGTGCATGAATGAATGATATGAAATCTTTGAAAACATGATTTTAGGGATGTTACAAATCTAACCCCCTTAAGGTGAATCTCGCCCTCGAGATTCAGGTTGGCTAGCAAATAGGTGAGGGTGGTCTTTCCGAAGATCATCTTCTCTTTCCCATGTTGCTTCTTCTTCGGAATGATGGTTCCATTGAACTTTGCAGAATTTGATAGTCTTAGTCCGAGTAACTCTTTCTGTAGTCTCAACTATTTTGATAGGCTTCTCCTCACAAGTGAGGTCACTCTCCAATTGAACCTCTTCCAAAGGTATAGTATCCTTCAAAGAAGTCTCTTCCATTTCTGGATGGCATTTCTTAAGCTGACTCACATGGAAAACATTATGAACAGCTGACAAAGACTGGCAATTCAATCTCATAATCTACTTCTCCTTTACGACTCAGAATCTTGAATGGTCCAACATATCTTGGGGCTAATTTGCCTTTGACACCAAATCTCTTCACTCCACGAAGTGGTGACACTCTAAGATAAGCTCTATCACCTACTTCATAGGTGACCTCTCTACGCTTAGGATCTGCGTAGCTTTTCTATCGGGACTGTGCTATCTTTAATCTGTCCTTAACTAGCTTGACTTTCTCTTCAGCCTCTTTGATTAGTTCTGGTCCGAACAAATGTCTTTCTCCCACACCATTCCATAGCAATGGGGTGGTACACTTTCTCCCATAGAGAAACTCAAATGGTGCCATCTCAATACTTGCTTGATAGCTGTTATTGTAAGAGAATTCTACGTAGGGCAGACTTTCATCCCGACTGGCTCCATAGTCTAGAGCACATGCTCTCAACATATCTTCAAGAATCTGATTGTCCCTTTCTGTTTGTCCATCAGTCTGAGGATGAAAAGCAGTGCTGAATTCCAACCTCGTTCCTAATGACTCATGTAATTGCCTCCAAAAATGAGAAGTGAATTGAGTTCCCCTATCAGACACAATACTCTTGGGTACTCCATGTAGACATACAATTCTACTCATATAGATCTTGGCTAACTTAGCACTTGTGTAAGTTGTCTTCACGGGTATGAAATGAGCCACTTTAGTTAAGCGATCCACTACTACCCAAATAGAATCATATCCTGACCGGGTCCTTGGCAATCCGGTGATGAAATCCATACCAATCTTGTCCCACTTCCAATCAGGAATAGGTAGTGGTTGTAACAATCCTGCTGGTTTCTGGTGCTCCACTTTCACTCTACTACATACATCACACAAAGCAATATGTTCGGCGATGTCCTTCTTGAGATTATTCCACCAAAATCTTTCTTTCATATCCATGTACATTTTGGTGTTATCCGGATGAATAGAATATGGTGAGTTGTGTGCTTCTTATAAAATCAGTTTCCGAAGTTCCGGATCCTGTGGAACACAGATACATTTTCCATGCCATAAAGTACCCTGTTCATCTTCATGGAATCCTTTGGCTTTTCCCTTGCCAATCTTTTCCTTAATCACTTCAATTTCCTTATCTACCTTTTGGGCTTCTTTGATCTTGTCCAACAAAGTGGGTCGAACATCCAAAGACATGAGATGTCCTTTAGGCACAATCTCCAATCTGAGATTTCTGAATTGGGTACACAGATCATCTGGCAATTCTCCCTTAGTAAGGCCATTCACAAAAACTTTACGGCTTAGAGCATTCGCTACAAAATTTGCTTTACCGGGATGGTATTGCAAAATCAAGTCATAGTCCTTGATGAGTTCTAGCCATCTTCTTTGTCTCATGTTAATTTCTTTCTGGGTGAAGATATACTTCAAACTCTTGTGATCTGTGAACACTTCACATCGCTTTCCTAAAAGATGGTGTCTCCATGTTTTGAGTGCATGGACAACAGAGGCTAACTCTAAATCATGAGTAGGGTAATTCACCTCATGAGTTTTGAGTTGTCTCGAGGCATAAGCCACAACTTTTCCTTCTTGCATAAGTACTGCACCTAATCCATGATGAGATGCATCACAATACACTTGGAAATCTTTCTTCAAATCTGGCAAACATAAGACTGGTGCTGTCACTAGTCTCCTCTTTAATTCTTGAAAGCTGAGTTCACAACCTTCAGACCAAGCAAATTTCTTGTCTTTCTTTAGCAACTCTGTCATTGGCTTAGCTACCTTGGAGAAATTCTCAATAAATCTTATGTAGTATCCTGCCAAGCCAAGGAAACTACGGACCTCTTTTACTGACTTGGGAGATTCCCGTTCAGTTACAGCTTAAAATTTAGCGGGATCAACTGCTACACCATCTCCTGACACAACGTGTCCAAGAAATCCAACTTCACTCAACCAAAATTCACACTTGCTGAATTTAGCATACAGCTTATGCTCTCTAAGCTTCTCAAGTATCAAACATAGATGTCCTTCATGCTCTTCTTTGCTCTTGGAGTAGATCAAAATGTCATCAATGAAAACAACAACAAATTTGTCAAGGAATTCCATGAACACTTTGTTCATCATGTTCATGAAATAGGCTGGTGCATTGGTCAAACCAAATGGCATCACGGTATACTCATACAATCCATACCTTGTGGTGAAAGCTGTCTTAGGTATGTCTTGTTCTCTTATATAGAGCTGAAAATAACCTGACCGGAGATCAATCTTTGAGAACACACAAGATCCTTCTAACTGATCAAACAAGTCATTGATTCTTGGCAAAGGGTATTTGTTCTTGATAGTCACCTCATTGAGTGAACGGTAATCTATGCATAACCTTTGACTTCTATCTTTCTTTTCCACAAACAAAACTGGTGCTCCCCAAGATGAAGAACTTGGTTGAATAAATCCTTTCTGCAACTGTTCTCCAAGTTGCTTCTTGAGTTATTTCAACTCATCAACTGACATCTTGTACGGTATTTTTGCTATTGGGCCAGATCCTGGTAGCAAATCAATAAGAAACTCCACATCTCTATCTGGTGGCATTCCCGACAATTCTTCCGGAAACACATCCGGATATTCACTCACAATTGGCACACTATCTATGCTAACCCCCTTAAGAGAATTAAGCTTACTCCTTTTTGCTTCAAAGTTGGTCTTGAATCTGATCCTTTTGTTTTCTGGAGTTGTGAGTGAGACAGTATGGTTGGCACAATCTATCACTCCCTTGTGCTTAGTCATCCAGTCCATTCCCAAAATAACATCCAATCCTTGGGAGTTTAGGATTATCAGGTTAACGGGAAACTCATACTTCCCAAACTCTATGATTAGATCATGACATCCTGAATTCACTATCATTTCTCCGCCAGGAGAACTTACTTTTATAGGACACCCAATAGTTTCTACCGGTAGTTCATTTCTTTCCACAAATGCTCTTGATATGAATGAATGAGATGCACAAGTATCAAAGAGAACAAATGCCGGAACAGAATTGAGTTTGAACTTACCAGCAACAGCATCAGGTTCCTCATAGATTTCTTCCACATTGATGTGGTTCACTTGTCCCTTTTTAAAAGGGTTGGGCTTGTTGGGTCCTTCAACTTTCTTTTCTGGGAATTCATTTGCATAATGCCCCATCTTCTTGCACTTGAAACATTCAACCTGACTAAGATCCTTCTTGACAGGCTGGCTTCCACTGCCACTTCCACTTCCATTGTGGTGGCTCTTATATCCACCCTTGTGATTCCTGTACTTATCGTTGTCATGACTACGGTGGTGCTTGTTGTCATGATAACGGTTGTGGTTGTGGTGCTTGTTGAACTTCCCATGCTTGTGGGATCTAGAACTCCCACTGTCATCATAATGGGAACGCTTGTGAGACGATCCTGAGCTGTGCTTGTCAGAATGCTTTCTCTTCCTGCTTTCAACTTGTTTCATCTTGCTCTCCAAAATAGCAGCCTTGTCACAAAGAGACTGGTATGTGGGAACATAGGCCACAGCTAACTGCAGGTTCAATTCATCATTCAACCCTTCAAGGAACTTTTCTTTCCTCTTAGCATCAGTGTCAACTTCATCCAGTGCATATCGCGCCAGATTGTTGAACTCCTCAATATATTCAGCCACGCTGCGGTGGCGCTGCTTCAAGTTATGGAACTCTTTCTTCTTCAAACTCATCACTCCAGATGAAATGTGAGCAGTACGGAAACCATCTTCAAAGATAGCCCATGTCACATCCTCAATGGGAGTGGTGATCTGGAAGTTATCCCACCAAGTGGCTGCTGGTCCTTCCAACAAGTGAGCTGCAAACCTGACTTTCTCTTCATCAGTACAGCCAACAGTTACCAAGTCCTTGTTCACAGAGCGTAGCCAATCATTGGCCACCATAGGATCAGTAGTTCCTGAGAACTTTGCTGGCCTTAGCCTTAAGAACCTGGTAAGCATGTCAAAACCCGCTGGGTTGTTCTGATTGTTGTTGTTGTTGTTATTATTATTATTGTTGTTCTGATTCTAGATGAACGTGGTCATCATTTGCATCAACTGAGTCTGAGCTGTCATCATCTGCTGCATCTCAGGGGTGATGTTGTTGTTGTTGGGGTTGGGATTGGCACGTCGGGAGGCATCTGTGGTTTTCAATAAGGATAAGAATGAGATACCCATAGATGCTAACATGCACAATACATCACGTATCAAATCACAATCATGCATCATAGTAGTAACGGTTCAACAACACAGACAACAAGTTTTTGGAAAAGTAAACACACCAATAGAAAGCCATCCACATGTTGGATGGTCATTGCGACTCAATAATCAAAGACATGATAAATAAAGGTAAATGAGTAGTCATCACTACTCCTCTGCATCAACCTCCTCATCAACAAATGTAAGACCTTCATTCTCCATAGCGGTCTTGTATTCCTCAACATTGGTGGTCAAGGTCTCTACTTTGGCTTTGAGAGCCCTCTTCTGTGCACAAAGCCTCTCAATCACACCTTGCTGATGCTCGAGCTCGAAGTCCTTGGCCTCTAGTTCTGCAGTCATGTCTCGAATCCTCTTGTTCCTATCTTGGACTCGCTTCTCTTGACTCTTGAACTTTCTATCCTGAATCTCAAACTCGGCCTCCATCTCTTTGACTATCTCATCTTGCTCCGCGAAGAGCTTATCCTTCTCACGAAGCTGCACCTGGAGTTCGTCGTTGCTAAGCATGACGTTGGTCCTATCAGTGTCTAGGTGCCTAAGAAGAACCTCCAAGTCCTGGAGGTATAGACGAATCGGCTCTGCCGTCTCTCTCGAAGTATCCTCAAAGTCAATGGCCTCACCATCCTCATCACGTCTACCGAAGGTGTGGAAGTGAGTACCTCTAACCTCTCGAGAGTGTCTCCCTAGTAAACGTCCAAGCAAATCCTGCATGACTACCTCTAGGCCTCTCTCCTTATCATCATGCATGAGCTTGAAGATGATTGCCTCTGTGGTAGGATCAGTCTAGCGTCCTGGATGATTAACCTTGAAGCCCCAAAGGTCTTTCCTCTCAAACTTGGTGAGGGGAAGCATCATGATGGTAGGAAGTGGGAGATTGAGCAAACTAGTGAGCTCAATAATACGGGTGCCAAAACGAGTTCCCTTGAACTCTTCAGCCGTGCTGATAGTAACATTAGGCATCTATTTAATAAGATGGAAAAAGTTAGAATCAACTCAACTTAAGATAAATTACAAGTCAAGGCATCACATGCATAACTTTGGAAATCAAAACACAAGTCATGCCATACATGGATCCATTACAAACAACCAAGGTTCAACTTATTTTAAACAACATTTGGGAAATAAAATGATAAGTGTGGTGGTCCAACTAATGAGGTACATTACAATCCCATCTCACTTGCCAAGTTGGCTAACAGGGCATCCCTAGAGGCAATCTGTTTATCTAGATCACATGACTCCATTGATAAGTCTATGATGTCCTTCCTTAAACTTTGGTTGGTAGCCTCTAACTCTTGGGTATGCTTCTTTTCTTCCTTAAGATCATTCTGGGTGTTGAGCATTCTGCACTGGATTCTATCACCAAGCTCTTTGATGGCTTTCCAAGCTGCATCCCTTGCTGAATCAAAGAATGTAGTGTGCATCACTGAGTTGGTGACCATGCAGAATCCTGAGTCCTTGTGGTTGTCTTCCTTGTTTTTATACAAGTGAAGTTGCACCCACCAGTACTCAACTCCTTCATCCATCACAGGAAAACCTTTGTACACAGCTGCACCATGTATTCCCATGGCAACCATGAGGTCCTTGAGAGCCTTGGGGAATTTTGTCTTACATTCCAAAGTCATAGTCATGAGTGGTCCCTTCTTCACGGCTTCGTTGATGGAGTTCATCTACAAATAGAGATGAGAAAGAAGATTAGAAAAGTTTACGAGAAGAAAAGAAAAGTGTGGAAGTTGTTGATTTTTTCCTTAGTGGTTTCCAATCCTTGGGTCATAATCCTACAGGCAACACAGTGCTATGATACCATCTGTAAGATCCCTCCTTTGTAAAGGAAAGGATCCCTGTGATTGCAATGCTAGCCCCTGGATCAATGCTAGCATCCACAGTTTAAGATGAAGTACACAGAAACACAGGTCATTATTACAAGTCATTCCAGAGACAAACATAGTCTTTTACAAACTCCATGGCCATAGGCCTAGTACAAGAGTTCAAATATATAATAAGATAAATAAGTCTTCATCTTCATGTGCCACAGGCAAGCATGTTGAGTGTAGACTCATAACCCCTAATCATCATCAGAATAACCTGCAACATCACAAGTTACAGCCACAGTGGGTCAATACATTGGAATAGTTTTGGCAAGTGATACCTTAGTAGAATATTGGTAGACTAAATACTATATGCATTTTGGCTAAGTGTAGCTTAGGCTTTCTTTGCTCAAAATAGGTTTTACTTATTTGTTGAAAACACTAAGTTTTTCTTTGTCAAAATCCTTCCCATGGAACCACCAATAGACATTGGGGAACCTTCACCCTTGTTCAACCACAAGTTTTTACTTAGAAATTGGGATGAGGAGATTCGTGATAGCTTCCATTTCTTGATGCTCAAGTTGTCCAATACCAGGGACATGGCTAAGTACTTAGATTCTTCCTTCTGCAGAGGTTGTGCACTTTCCCCAAAAGACTTGATTTTCACCAAGACAGGACCTTTTAGAAGCCTTCCCTTAGACCAAATGGACGCGTTCCAACCTATCATCCCACTACCACCAACTGTCCAAATGGCTAAGTTATTGCAACCTATGTGATCCAGGAAGAGCCCATATTGCCAAGTGGCTGCACTAGAAGCTTCTTAACATATGGCATCTCAAATCCCTTTGTTCGTGGGTGGCTTTCCACAAGTGAGATACACAAGGTAAACCATAGAAATGGGCCTTGTGTAACCACTCAACATAAACCATTCCTTCCATTCCACCCAGGTGTTTTATTCACTTAGTTGTTTTATTAAGCAAAACACAAGTCCAAAGACTTAGAAATATTTTTTATCATAGCATGAATATATAACCACCCTTGGTTTCTACTAGCTAGGCTAAGCATGGCATTGATAAGAATCTTAACTTAGAAATTTCTAGCAATTCTACAACTACTAGGATTTCCCAAGCATAGCATATAAACCAAAAATATCCATGCAAGTCTAGCAAAATATTTCTAATGCATAGTTGAAAAACATAGGTATAAAATCATGAAGCACCACTTGCCTTGGTAGTTTGGAGAGTAGCTACAATCCTCACAATCACAATCACTATTTGCACCAAAATCTACACATAAAATAATAGCACCAAAATCACATACAAAATAAATACAAGCAAAAATATATGGATGCATGCATAATGCCATGTGATGATTCTCTACACCAAACAAGACAAGTGCACAGTAATGAATCATAAACAAGTTCAAAACTTGCCAAATAAACTTTATTTGAACAATAAAAGTTTTTCAAATAATTATTATACCCAATTATGCCTACAAATGTTTCTGCAAAAAAAAACCATTTTAACAGAAGCAAAAATTTAAACACATTGAATTAATGGAAAAAGATTTTCTCTCCTGATTCCATTGATATAAAATTTGTCAAATTTGGACGTGGAAATCAAAAGTTATGAATTAAACAAGTTTAAACATCTAATAGATCAAATTTCTAATTTTAAATCTAACTCACAGACACGCGGCGGCATCTGATTGGACGATACCGATTCGCACGGATCAGCTAATGTGGACCGCCAGATCTAACTAAAACGCACGGCCAGATCTGATCCATACCCCTTCGTTAAGTGATCTATCCTACCCGTTAGATCTAGATCCAACGGTGAACGATCAACCTACCAAAGTCAGGCGGCGCGCGGCGACGGTGAGCGGTGGCGCGCTCTGTCTACGGCGGCGCGGTGGCTACAGAGGGGGTTGGGGTCGTCGGAGAGGCGCACCAGACTCGCGAAGGTGTGCTGGAGCTCAACGTGACAGTGGCTTGTCAAGGGGCGCGTGGACACGGTGAGGATTCCTCGTCGGAGTAGAGGCAGACGTCGGGCAAGCTTTGGCGTCGTCGGGGGCGAGGTTCTGGTGTGCGCTAAGACAAACCAGTGATGCTGTTAGATTTCCACAAGCCTGGCAAACAAGTGAGTATTGAAAAGGGAGGAAGGGGTGGTCGGGAACTACCAGGAGGGGTCGCCGGAGTTGCGCCGAGCTTCGGTTGCTCCCAGTGGTGGACGGTGACGACGTTCTGGGATGGTACAGAGGAAAAGGAAGGCATGAGAAGATGCGCAAGGACATGTAGAACATGCTCGCATGAAGAAGAGACAAAGGGGTGGACGATGCTCACCGGAATTGGTCGCTAGAGGTCGTCGATGCTGCGGCGGTGTGGGCAAGATTACGGGCAGCCTGGTGGCGTGGTGTCTGTGCTGAGTGAGGGGAAATGAGCAGCGAGGGGAGGGGGTCTTATATCTGGAGCAGAGGCGAGAATCTCGCGAGGAAACGTCGGCAATCAAGACCGCATCAATCACGGCAGTGATGAGGTAACGGCGGCGTCGACGGGGTCGTGGGGGGTGCGTGGCTGGAGACGATGATTGCGTGGCGCTTGGGTCCACCAGTCAGCGAGAGCGGGGTAAGTCTGCGCCGCGTGAGAGAGAGAGGGGAAAACCCCGGGTGGGCTTGTGGGCTGCGTTTGCTCATGGGCCAAAAGTCTGGCGCCGGCCTTTTCTTATTTCTTTATTCTTTTTCTTTTTCTGTTTGAATTTCCAGGAAATATTTTCAAATGATTTCAAAGGACATTTGAATTCAAATCTTTTCTTGATTTTTGTAGAGTGTAACACTCATATTTTTGGGCATAAAAACATGTGGTCTCTCTGTACTAACTTGGTCCCTTTGATTAAACAAAATAAACAGTGTCATAGCACTTGATTTGAATAATTTTTGAAAATGGTTTTAAACCATATTTGTTATGTAAATTTTTGGTTTAAGCACTAGCATTCAAGCAAAACAATCTGTGAGCAACAAGTCTTGGTTTTAAAACAATTATACTCTCATTTGAGAGTGACATTTGATTAGTGTTTGCTCACATAAAATCATAGCTCTCAAGTTTCTGTTCCTTCCAAATGAGTTTTAATTTGATCCCTAAATGATGTGCATGCAGGCATGATATGAAATCTTTGAAAACATGATTTTAGGGATGTTACAGTTGGATTAGACTAAGAAACCACTAAGGAAAAACTACAACACTTTGTAAAATTCCACACTTGTCTTTTTCTTCTCGTAAACTTTTCTAATCTGCTTTCTCATCTCTATTTGTAGATGAACTCCATCACGGAAGCCGTCAAGAAGGGACCACTCATGACCATGACCTTGGAGTGTGAGACGGAGTTTACCAAAGAACTTAAGAACCTTATGGTTACCATGGGGATACATGGTGCAGCTGTATACAAGGGATTCCCTGTGTTGGATGAAGGAGAAGAATATTGGTGGGTGCAACTTCACTTGTACAAAAACAAGGAAGACAACCACAAAGAGTCGGGATTCTGCATGGTCACCAACTCTGAAATGCACACAAAATTCTTTGACTCTGCAAGAAATGCAGCTTGGAATGCCATCAAGGAGCTTGGTGATAGGCTCAAGTGTAGAATGCTCAACACTCAAAATGACCTTAGAGAAGAAAAGAAGCATAACCAAGACTTAGAGGCTGCCAACCAACGTTTAAGAGAAGACATCATAGACTTAGCATTAGAATCTTGTGAACAAGATCGACAGATTTCCTCTAGGGATGCCCTAATAGCTATCTTGTCAAGTGAGTGACAATTGTAACATACTCCGTTAGTTGGACCACCACACTTGTCGTATTTTCCCCAAAATTTGTCCAGGTTATGTTGAACCTTAGTGTTGTGATAAACTTGTATGCCATGACTTGTATGTTTGATGGATGATGTATGTTTTGTTTTTATTCTACTGTCTTGTTTCTTCTACTTGTGTTGTTCTAATATTTTTCTATCTTACCTTAGATGACTAGATTTGAGATCAGCACTGCCGAGGAGTTCAATGGAACTCGTTTTGGTTCACGTATCGTGCAGTTTACTAGTGTGCTCAACCTCCCACTTCCTAGTATCAAGGCATTTTAGCTCACCAAGTTTGAGAGGAAGGATCTTTGGGGTTTTTGAGTCTCGCAGCCGGGACGACAGACTGAGCCCCTCACGGAGGAGATTTCCTTCAAGATGATGCACGATGACAAGGATAAGGGTCTAGATGTATTCATGCAGGAGCTACTCGAACGCCTCTGCGGATGCCACTCCACTGAGCTTAGAGGCCTCTACTTCCACCTGTTCGGGAGACATGACAAGGAGGGAGAGGCATTGGTGTATGCGGTTGCTACTAGAGAGACGATTTAGCCAGTTCGTCTCTACCTCCAGGACCTAGAGGGCCTTATTAGAAACCTTGACACCGATAGGACCAACATCATGCTTAGCAATGAAGAGCTCCTGGTTCAGTTGAGGGAGAAGGACAAGCTCTTCGCGGAGCAAGACGAGATCGTCAATGAGATGGAGGCCAGATTCGAGAGCCAGGACAAGAAGTTCAAGAATATGGAGAAGAGAGTCCAGGACAGAAACAAGAAGATCAAGGACATGAAGGCTGCGATAAAGGCCAAGGACTTCGAGCCCGAGACCCAGCAGGGAGTGATTGAGAGGCTTCGCTCACAGAAGAGGGCCCTCAGGGCAAAGATCGAGGCCTTGACCACTAGTGTAGAGGAGTACAAGGCCGCCATGGAGAATACAGGTCTTGCTCTTGTTGACGTGGAGGTCGACATGGAGGAGTAGTGTAGACTACTCGACTATCTTTTATCTATCATACTTTGATTATTGAGTCGCAATGACCATCCAGCATGTGGATGACTTGCTATGGTGTGTTTACCTTTCCAAAAACCTGTTGTTACTTTGTTAAAACTCTACGTTATTTTTGAGCTTGATTTTTTTATGATTGTTGCTATGTGATGTATTGTGCATGTTAAGCATCTATGGGTATCTCATTTCTTATCCTTATTGAAACCACAGATGCCTCCCCGTCGTGCCAACCACAACCTAAACAACAACAATAACGTCACCCCCGAGATGCAGCAGTTGACGACAACTCAAGATCAACTGATGCAGATGATGACACAGTTCATGAAAAATTAGAATCAGAAAAAAAATAACAACAACAATCCTCCAGCATTTAACATGCTCACCAGATTTCTGAGACTAAGGCCTGCAAAGTTCTCGGGAACCACTGATCCAATGGTAGCCAATGACTAGTTACGTTCAGTGAACAAGGACTTAGTCACTATTGGCTGCACCGACGAGGAAAAAGTCAGGTTTGCAGCACATCTGCTCGAAGGACCGGCAGCAACCTGGTGGGACAACTTTTAGATCACCACCCGCCTTGAGGATGTGACTTGGGATATTTTTGAGGATGGATTCCGTACAGCTCACATCTCATACGGAGTGATGAACTTGAATAAGAAGGAGTTCCACAACCTGAAACAGCGTCACCGCAGTGTGGCTGAGTACATTGAGGAGTTCAACAATTTGGCGCGCTATGCACCGGATGAAGTTGATACTGATGCTAAGAGGAAAGAGAAATTCCTCGAAGGACTTAATGATGAGTTGAACTTGCAACTATCTATTGCCTATGTCCCAACCTATCAATCACTTTGTGACAAGGCCACCATCCTGGAAAACAACATGAAACAGGTTGAGGGCAGAAAAAGGAAACATAACTTTGATAAGCACAGCCCGGGATCGTCTCACAAGCGTTCCCATCATGATGATAGTGGAAGTTTTGGATTCCACAAACATGGGAAGTACAACAGCCACCACAACCACAACCGTTATGATGACAACAAGCATCATAGCAGTCATGACAATGACAAGTATAAGAACCACAAGAGTGGACACAAGAGCCACCACAGTGGAAGTGGAAATGGAAGTCAGCCTGTAAAGAAAGATCTTAGTCAGGTTGAGTGTTTCAAGTGTAAGAAGATGGGGCACTATGCAAATGAGTGCCCAAAAAAGAAAGTTGAAGGTGCCAACAAGCCCAATCCCTTCCAAAAGGGACAAGTGAACCACATTAATGTGGAAGAAATATATGAAGAGTCTAATGATGTGGCTGGTAAGTTCAAGCTCAATTATTTTCCAGCACTTGTTCTTTTTGATGCTGGCGCATCGCATTCATTCATATCAAGAGAATTTGTTGATAAAAACGGACTTCCAAATGAAACTATTGGGTGTCCTATAAAAGTAAGCTCTCCTGATGGAGAAATGATAGTGAACTTTGGATGTCATGATCTAATGATAGAATTTGGGAAGTATAAGTTTCCCGTTAGTTTGATAATCCTAGATTCCCAAGGATTGGATGTAATTTTGGGAATGGATTGGATGACTAAGTATGAAGGAGTACTAGATTGTGCCAATCATACTGTCACACTCACTACCCAGATAAGAAACGGATTAGGTTCAAGTCCAACTTTGAATCTAAAGGGAGTAAGCTAAATTCTCTTAAGGGGGTTAGCATAGACAGTGTGCTAATTGTGAGAGAGTATCTGGATGTGTTCCCAGAGGAACTACCTGGAATGCCACCAGATAGAGATGTAGATTTTCTGATTGACTTGTTGCCAGGATTTGGACCAATAGAAAAGAGACCCTACAAGATGTCAGTGGATGAGTTAAAAGAACTCAAGAAACAGCTTGGAGAGTAGTTACAAAAAGGATTTATTCAACCAAGTTCTTCGTCTTGGGGTGCACCAGTTCTATTTGTTGAGAATAAAGATAGAAGTCAAAGGTTGTGCATAGACTATCGTTCACTCAATGAGGTGACTATCAAGACAAATATCCTTTGCCTAGAATCAACGACCTGTTTGATCAGCTAGAAGGAGCCTGTGTGTTCTCAAAGATTGATCTGCGATCAGGCTACTTTCAACTTAAGATTAGAGAGCAAGACATACCTAAGACTGCTTTCACCACTAGGTATGGTTTGTATGAGTACACCGTGATGCCATTTGGTTTGACAAATGCACCAACCTATTTCATGAACATGATGAACAAAGTGTTCATGGAGTTTCTCGACAAGTTTGTTGTCATATTCATCGACAGCATTTTGATCTACTCCAAGAGCAAAGAAGAGTATGAAGAGCATTTGCGTTTGATACTTGAGAAGCTCAGGGAGCATAAGCTGTATGCCAAATTCAGGAAGTGTGAATTCTGGTTGAATGAAGTGGTATTTCTCGGACATATTGGGTCGGGAGATGGTGTAGTTGTCGATTGATGACCGACAAGTATAGGGGGTGTATCGTAGTACTTTCGATAAATAGGAGTGTCGATCCCAACGAGGAGCAGAAGGTGCTGAACAGTGGTATGGAGTAGTAAATCCCTGTGAATACTTAGCAAATAGATTTTTAGTGGTTTTCTGACAAGGCAACAAAGCAAAGAGCAAGTAACAGAAGTAACTAACAAACAAAACAAGTGGCCCAATCCTTTCTTAGCAAAGAACAGGCCGGTGGAAATACTTATAAGGACCAAACGTTCTCGAGGACACATGGGAATTCTGTCAAGTGCATTCGCTTCAAATAGCTGAGTACTCTTCTTTGGTGTTTGTAAGTGTTGTGTGGGTGAACCTGTGCTAACATACTGCCCTTCCTAGGACTAATACATACTTGTGATTAAACCCCCCTGCAAACATCCGTAACTACATGAAAGTAGTTCAGATATAAATCAAACCACGGCCTTAAACTCTGAGATCCTACACTCCCTTGTGCAAAGGTGTCGTAACGGGGGTTCAGGTTTCTGTCACTCCGGCAACCCCACAATTAGTAGCCAAATACACAATGCATTCCCCTAGGCCCATAAATGGTGAAGTGTCATGTAGTCGACGTTCACATGACACCACTAGAAGAATAGCACCACAACTTAAATACTAAACCATTGAATAATAACTCATCACAGATTCACTACTAACAACATGACTTCTCCCATGTCCTCAAGAACTAAACGCACTACTCACAAGACATCATATGGATCAAGATCAAAGATGGTATGGTAATGGATAACAATCTGAACATAAACAATAATCCAATGGTTCCACTGACAAGCATCAACTACAATAGTAATTAACACCGAGAAAGTTTCCCCTAACAAACTAAAGCAATATCCAACACAATTGTTACAGCAGGACGGAGTGGTGATGATGGTGCTGGTGGAGATGATAGTGTGGATGATGATGATGATCCCGATGAAGCCTAGCTTGACGATGGTGTTGATGGCGACGGTCTCCCCTCTCCGGGAAGGAATTCTCCTGGCAGAAATCTGTCTGCCGGAGAGATCTTTCTCTCTCGGTGTTTTCCGCCCCCGAGAGGTGGCGAAAGTCTATCTGTGGTCGCTCTCCTGGTGTTAGGGTTCCGTAGGGAAGATATAGGCGAAGGGGAGGAATCAGAGGCCGACCAGGTGGGCCAAACCCACCCTAGGAGCGGTGTTAGGTGGGCCTGTGCCTAGGGGGTGTGGGCCCTCTGAGGCCCCCCTTCGCTCCTTCTTCTTGTTGGGAATATGCCCTAGAGGCAATCATGTATGATGATATTTACCATTGTATTCATAAAGTTATTAAGTAGTCCTTGTATGAACATCTGATGTGTATCATTGAATATGTGATTCAGTTGTGGAACTATGCATTCATGTTGTTTATACTAATATCCTTGGTCATTGAGGTTGTGCTGGACACACAACTTAGACCAATGTGAAAGTTGGCTTGATGACTCGGTTCCACTTGTCATGGGCATGGAGATGCTATTCCAACTTACACAGATTCGGCTAAAGAGTTTAGCGAGTTGGATTGACCCATATTGAGGTACAACGAACTAGTTGTCATTTGTATATCTCAATCAATGTAATCCTTAGACCTGAGGTTGTTGCATAGTCCGAGTTGAGGATCACCGACTTAGGTTCTGTCAAACGCTGATCCGTGACTGGGCAGTTATAAAGGCAGGGTTCGGGTCGACTGAGAATCAAGCTGCGTGATGTGAATAACCAAGATGGGATTTTGCCCCTCCACTCGGAGAGATATTCTCTGGGCCCTCTCGTGAGATATGATTCGTAAAGCATGGCCATGCACGACTCGGTTAAGTGTTAACCGAGGCGATCGGCTAAGAGTTAGTCGGGTGAATCACTTATCTCGGATCGAGAAGAGAGTCGGACTATTTAAGGGATGACATATATTCGCCTATAGTCTCACAAGGTATATCGTGAGGCAAAAGGGACTCAGACGTAAGTCGCATTGGAAAGGCAAGTCGTCATGACTCTTTGGTACTTGGGAATCGGCATGTTCTGCTAGGAGCCGATGCCGATTGATCGATTGTGAGTCGGACTCTAATCGTGTCCAAGGAACCATGAGCCTGCGGGGTCACACACTTAAGAGCGGGAGCAAGTTCGGATTGGATCCGAATCTGTAATCTGGTTGGGTTGGACCTAAACCAGATTAGGACTGAGTTAGTGAGTTGGACTCACGGTAACTAGTGTTATATGGGCTTTAGTGAATGGGTCGCGTGAGCAGAGCCCACGTTCACTCCCTATATATAGTGGATCACAGTAACCCAGAAAGGTTAATCGTTGTTCGGTTAGGTTATTCCATGTGTTGGAAACCCTAGCTCCACAGCAGTCCAGCCGCCGTAACGAACCTAGAAGTTCGCCGCCGGCGCTCCTCCTTGTACGTGTGGATACCAGCAGAGGTGCTGTGCGATCAGCACCAGGACGATCGGATCGTGAGGACTGCACTGCATCAACTGACGCGCTTCATCAGTAATCCGCAACTGCACGTCTAGTGGTAAACCTCGTGGCTTTCTACCTCAGCTAGGTCTTGGGATCACCACGTTAGAGGAAAAGTTTTGTTTTATCTCTGCGTGGCCCAACAGTGGTATCAGAGCGATAGCTTCTGGTTTTAGGCTCGAGATCTCGCATATGTGATATGCGGTAGGATGTAGATGAGATCTATGTACTGTTTGGTGGTCGATCTATGAGATAGATCGGTTTTGTACGAGGTTGATTGGATCAACTGTACTCGGGGAATGGTAGATCTGATTTCCGTGATCATACTGCTGAGGTCGTGGAACGACATACCCCTACCGGTCGGCTTCCGCCATCGGGGTAGATTGTGACACGTAAATCCAGAAGCGGTGATCGACGATCAAAGAGTTTGATCGAATCGGAACGATGGTCGGAACCCATGTCCGGATCGTTGATGAGATCTACGTTTTCGGAAAAATCGTCGGGCGCTGCCCGCACCCGCGAGGGGCGCTGCCCCTTCGATCCCCGCCCGCTATCCGGCTAGCGGGACCGACGGCTTCGCCCTGTCGTAGCGCCTTAGATGTCGTTGCGAGTTTCACAACGCCGGTAGATATTGTATCTATGCATAACTTGATTTTGCAGGAAGTTGTGAATGGTATGGTTCATGTGCATGTGATGTATGTGTGTAATCCATACGTGATCTGCGAATCACGGTTTTTGTCAGCCGGCTGGAGCCTAGGTGCTGTCATTTTATTGTATAACGACCTGCGTGTCGGATTCTCTATGTAATTTACTTTACTAAGCTAATGTAGCTGTTTGGAGAACCCGAAAGGCATGCAAGGCGTTGTACATGTCGGCGACATGGTGTAAGACGGCAAGTGACAAGAGTTGGCACGGGTCGGATTACAGGCTTTGTGGAGATGGAGATCGCCATGAAGAGAGCCAAACCATTTCACATTATAATTGCTTTATTTTGTGTTATTGTTATGTCTCTGTTTTACCTCTATTAGATAGTCGGTAAAATTTAATCCCTCAAAGAAGGTCTAGTCGGTTTTCCCGCCAGTGTTTGCACCATCACAAGTCGGACATTTTTGGTAGTGGGCTCATAAAATTGAGGTGCTGCCAATTCTTTTCGACTAGGTGTGTTCGAGTCGGACTCTTACTGCAGAAACACTCGGTAAGCTAGACGGGTCTATCACAACGGTTGTGGGACTCGGGAAAAGGTCGGATGGGAGCCGGGGCATGTGATGCCACCCGTCCAACAGGAGTCGCATGAGATGCGATTGACAAGGAGTTGTCTACCTAGATCACTTGGCGGCTAGCGGTGATGCTAAAGCTCACTAGCCGACTTGCTTATTTAGGATCCTGAATCACTAAGTAACCATCGGAGGGGTGTTGGTTCTAGTGGGAGCATAAAATATTAAAATGTTTAATATGCTTGCTCTTTTATGAATACATGTCTTAATTGTTTTGCATATTTTCTGTTGTAGATCATGGCACCAAGTAGCAGCCACTCTCAGATATCCGGTTTTGCGTTGAGAACCATTCTTGAGAAAGATAAACTGAACGACACTAATTTTACCAACTGGTATCGAAATCTGAGAATTTTTCTCAAACAAGAAAAGAAAGGACCATGTCCTAGACAACCCACTTCCAGATGAGCCGAATGAGAATGCGACTGTCGCAACCACCAATGCCTACCGTCGGGCTAAGGATGAGTCCACGGATATTAGCTGTCTTATGCTTGCTCACATGGAACCGGACTTGCAAAAGCAGTTCGAGCATGTTGAGGCCTACGATATGATCGAAAGCCTCAAAAGTATGTTCCAGGCTCAGGTGAAGACTGAGAGGTATCAAGTCTCTCAGGCTTTGCTGAGCTGCAAGCTTAAGGATGGTGATCCACTGAGTCCGCATGTGATCAAAATGGTTGGTTACGTGCAGTCTCTGGAGAGGCTTGGCTACCCCATAAGCGAAGAGTTCGCTACGGATATAATTCTGAACTCTCTTCCTAGTGCATATGGGCAGTTCATTTCGAACTACCACATGCATGGTATGGATAAGAAGCTCACTGAATTGCATGGGATGCTCAAGCAGGCAGAGGCGGATCTCAAGAAGGGCACCAGTCAAGTGTTGATGGTGCAGAATAAGGCTAAGTTCAAGAAAAGTTCTTGGACTAAGAAGAAGGCTAAGTCAGGAGGAAAGCAGGCTCAGGACCCGGTCCCAAGTGCTTCCTCAGGGACTAAACCATCTCCTTCAGCCGGATCCACTTGCTTCTACTGCAAGGCGGATGGTCACTGGAAGAGGAACTGCAGCAAGTACTTGGCCGACAAAGCCAAGAGTGGAGGTATGACTTCCGACTCAGGTACACTTGTATGCAATGTTATAGACATATATCTTGCTGATGCACCTAATAGTTCTTGGGTATATGATACCGGATCAGTTATTCACATCTGCAACTCGTTGCAGGGACTGGTAAGAACTAGGAGCATAGCAAGAGGAGAGGTTGATATTCGAGTCAGCAACAAAGCAAGAGTTGCTGCGTTGGAAGTCGGCACGATGCAACTTCATTTACCTTCCGGATTCATTATGGAACTAAATAATTGTTATTATGTTCCAGTGCTCAGTCGAAACATTATTTCTGCTTCATGTTTGATGAGGCAAGGCTATGAGTCGAATATCAAGAATAATGGTTGTTCTTTGTATTTGAATGATATGTTTCACGGCTTTGCACCCGTCAAGGACGGGTTATTTATTTTGAATCTTGATGGTGAGTCGGTTTATAACATAAATGTTAAAAGGTTGAAACCAAATGATCTGAATATGACTTACTTTTGGCACTGTCGGCTTGGTCATATAAGTTGGAAACGCATGAAGAAACTCCATGATGATGGACTCCTAACTTCGTTCGACTTGGAGTCATTCGAGACATGCGAATCTTGCCTACTCGGCAAAATGACCAAGACACCTTTTGCAAAGAGTTGCGAAAGGGCGTCCGACTTGTTGGGCCTAGTACATAGTGATGTATGTGGACCAATGAGCACGACAGCCAGGGGTGGTTATGAGTACTTCATTACCTTCACTGATGATTTGAGTAGGTATGGATATATCTACTTGATGAAACATAAGTCGGAAGCCTTTGAAAAGTTCAAAGAATTCCAGAATGAAGCACAGAATCAACTCGGCAAGAAAATAAAGTTTCTTCGGTCGGACCGAGGAGGCGAGTACATGAGCCATGAGTTTGATGACCATCTGAAAAGTTGTGGAATAGTTCCTCAACTTACTCCGCCAGGAACGCCACAAAGGAATGGTGTTTCGGAAAGGAGGAATCGGACCTTGTTGGACATGGTACGATCAATTATGAGTCGGACAGATCTGCCTTTATCATTTTGGGGTTATTGTCTAGAAACAGCGGCGTTCACACTAAACAGACTACCATCAAAATCGGTAGAGAAGACACCGCATGAGATGTGGACAGGCAAAAAGCCGAGTTTGTCTTTTCTTAAGATTTGGGGTTGTGAAGCTTTTGTCAAGCGACTTCAGTCGGACAAGCTTACAGCCAAGTCGGATAAGTGTATTTTCGTGGGGTATCCGAGGGAAACCTTGGGTTACTACTTCTACAACCAAGAAGAGGGCAAAGTGTTTGTCGCTCGGAACGGTGTCTTCCTTGAGAAAGAGTTTCTCAGTCGGAGAGTAAGTGGGAGCACGGTGCAACTCGAAGAAATTCGAGAGGAATCGACAAGTAGCGAGTCGGCAAAAACCTTGGAGGATGAGCCGATCGTGGCAGCTGAGCCGATAGCCGCACCTGTACTACGAAGATCGGCAAGATTACGAAGTGTTCGTGATGTGTTACTGTTAGACAGTGATGAGCCGGCAAATTATTCTGAAGCGATGGTGGGATCTGATTCCGAGTCATGGCTTGGAGCCATGAGATCCGAGATAAAGTCCATGGATGAAAATCAAGTTTGGAACTTGGTTGATCTGCCAGACGGTGCAAGACCCGTCGAGTGCAAATGGGTCTTTAAGAAGAAAACTGATATGGATGGAAATGTTTCAATCTATAAAGCACGCCTTGTCGCGAAGGGGTTCCGACAAGTTCAAGGAGTTGATTACGACGAGACTTTCTCGCCCGTAGCGATGCTTAAATCAGTTCGGATCATGTTAGCTATAGCGGCCTATTTCGACTATGAGATATGGCAGATGGATGTCAAAACGGCTTTCCTTAACGGAAATTTAACCGAGGATGTGTATATGATACAGCCCGAGGGTTTTGTCGATCCAGCTAATGCTGACAAGGTATGCAAACTTCAGAAATCCATTTATGGGTTGAAGCAAGCATCTCGGAGTTGGAATATTCGCTTTGATGAGGTAGTCAAATCGTTTGGCTTCATCAAGAGTGATCATGATTCTTGTTTGTACAAGAAGTTTAGTGGGAACAAAGTAAATTTTCTAATCTTATATGTGGATGACATATTACTGATTGGAAATGATGTCCAGATGTTGCAAGAAACCAAGGAATCATTGGAAAGGAGTTTCTCAATGAAAGACTTGGGTGAGGCAACATACATCCTCGGAATCCGGATCTATAGAGATAGATCAAGGAGGCTCATTGGATTGAGTCAGAGTACTTATTTGGACAAAGTGTTGAAGAAGTTCAACATGGAATCGTCTAAGAAAGGGTTCTTACCGATGTCCCATGGTGTAAAACTTAGCAAGACTCAGTGTCCTTCGACAACTGATGAGCGAAGTCGGATGAGTGTGATTCCATATGCTTCTGCAGTTGGATCCATCATGTACGCCATGATTTGTACTAGGCCGGATGTTTCCTATGCTCTAAGTGTTGTGAGCAGATACCAGGCTGATCCTGGAGAGATCCACTGGACAGCGGCTAAAAATATCCTAAAGTACTTGAGAAGGACTAAGGATATGTTCTTGGTTTATGGTGGTGAAGATGAACTCAGTGTAAAGGGTTACACGGATACGAGTTATCTCACCGACTCTGATGATTCTCGCTCGCAATCCGGATACGTGTTTATTATAAACGGAGGTGCTGTGAGCTGGAAAAGTTCCAAGCAAGAGACTGTGTCTGCGTCTACAACAGAGGCTGAGTATATTGCCGCCTCGGAGGCAGCAAAGGAAGCTGTTTGGATGAGGAATTTCCTCATGGATCTTGGTGTGGTTCAGGGCTCGTCCAATCCGTTGGACGTGTATTGTGACAACAATGGTGCTATTGCACAAGCCAAGGAACCTAGACAACACCAGAAGAACAAGCACATACTCATGCGGTACCACCTAATTCGCCAGTTCGTGAATCAGGGTGATATCAAGTTATGCAAGGTACACACGGATGCAAATATTGCGGATCCGTTGACAAAGTCGTTACCACAGCCAAAGCATGAGGCACACCTGAGAGCCATGGGCATTAGATGCCTAGACATGTGATGTCGGAAGATTGACTCTAGTGCAAGTGGGAGACTGTTGGGAATATGCCCTAGAGGCAATCATGTATGATGATATTTACCATTGTATTCATAAAGTTATTAAGTAGTCCTTGTATGAACATCTGATGTGTATCATTGAATATGTGATTCAGTTGTGGAACTATGCATTCATGTTGTTTATACTAAATATCCTTGGTCATTGAGGTTGTGCTGGACACACAACTTAGACCAATGTGAAAGTTGGCTTGATGACTCGGTTCCACTTGTCATGGGCATGGAGATGCTATTCCAACTTACACAGATTCGGCTAAAGAGTTTAGCGAGTTGGATTGACCCATATTGAGGTACAACGAACTAGTTGTCATTTGTATATCTCAATCAATGTAATCCTTAGACCTGAGGTTGTTGCATAGTCCGAGTTGAGGATCACCGACTTAGGTTCTGTCAAACGCTGATCCGTGACTGGGCAGTTATAAAGGCAGGGTTCGGGTCGACTGAGAATCAAGCTGCGTGATGTGAATAACCAAGATGGGATTTTGCCCCTCCACTCGGAGAGATATTCTCTGGGCCCTCTCGTGAGATATGATTCGTAAAGCATGGCCATGCACGACTCGGTTAAGTGTTAACCGAGGCGATCGGCTAAGAGTTAGTCGGGTGAATCACTTATCTCGGATCGAGAAGAGAGTCGGACTATTTAAGGGATGACATATATTCGCCTATAGTCTGACAAGGTATATCGTGAGGCAAAAGGGACTCAGACGTAAGTCGCATTGGAAAGGCAAGTCGTCATGACTCTTTGGTACTTGGGAATCGGCATGTTCTGCTAGGAGCCGATGCCGATTGATCGATTGTGAGTCGGACTCTAATCGTGTCTAAGTAACCATGAGCCTGCGGGGTCACACACTTAAGAGCGGGAGCAAGTTCGGATTGGATCCGAATCTGTAATCTGGTTGGGTTGGACCTAAACCAGATTAGGACTGAGTTAGTGAGTTGGACTCACGGTAACTAGTGTTATATGGGCTTTAGTGAATGGGTCGCGTGAGCAGAGCCCACGTTCACTCCCTATATATAGTGGAGCACAGTAACCCAGAAAGGTTAATCGTTGTTCGGTTAGGTTATTCCATGTGTTGGAAACCCTAGCTCCATAGCAGTCTAGCCGCCGTAACGAACCTAGCAGTTCGCCGCCGGCGCTCCTCCTTGTACGTGTGTATACCAGCAGAGGTGTTGTGCGATCAGCACCAGGACGATCGGATCGTGAGGACTGCACTGCATCAACTGACGCGCTTCATCAGTAATCCGCAACTGCGCGTCTAGTGGGAAACCTCGTGGCTTTCTACCTCAGCTAGGTCTTGGGATCACCACGTTAGAGGAAAAGTTTTGTTTTATCTCTGCGTGGCCCAACACTTCTGGCTTCCTTCGTCTTCCGGTAAAATAATATGTTTCCATATTTTTCTGGTATTTTTCTAATCTTCGCGAAATTGCACCGGAACGTCGTCTTTTCCATCAGAATCCATACTTCGGCAGTCCATCCTCCAGGAATCATCCAACATGCATAAACAGATGAAAAGCCGTAAGTAATACCTCATAATAAGACAAATATCAATGAATAGAGGCAAATTATGATATAGGATGGTGATGCAAATTGGGCGTATCAACTCCCCCAAGATTAGACTTCGCTTGTCCCCAAGCGAATACTAAGCTCAGTAAACATGTCCACAGGTTTATGGAGTGAAGTGTTGATAAAAGAATACGAACAAGAAGCATCACACTTACCATTGCACAACTCATAGAAGAAAGCAACTCACCATTATATAACTTAGCTTGCAACCAAGTACATCAGTCACAATAGAGATGCATAAAGATAAATCATAATTGGAATTGGCAAACTTGTTCTTGGTCAGAGAACACATGGCAAACAGTTTCACAAAAGCTTTTCTTTGTAGAAGTTTCAAAACAGGAGCACTCTTTGCTCAAAAAGGTTTTTCACAAGTGAAGGCTTTCAAAGTCATACTCAATAGATAAGGGTTGTGTGCAAACAAGGAAGATAAATAACATGATTGAATAAATCACCATATGAATGCTTGAAACACAACAACTCAAAAGCTTGCTGGAGATAGAGAGGAAGTAGGTTTACTGACTCAACTAGTAACTGGTAGAAGGTCCCTTCTTAGAGGGTAGCAGGGATTACAAGTCATAAAGAGCTTCCAAAAGATTATGGTACTTACTAGTTTTAAGCCCTCATTGCCCCTATCATAAGCATCTTTAGATGATTAAGGTTAAAGTGAACAAAGATGGAGTATATGCTTGACGAAATCTAAGTTGGCAATCTCATGTCCCTTGAATATGAGGGCCACTCCTCATGCATACTCAACTTTGGGTCCAGGTAAGTTCTTGTCATTGTAAGTTGCATATCATTGAGAACCGCCAATAGGGTACCCCTTGCACATGGTACAGGAGCTTTCCCATAACCAAAATGACAAGGCAAGCAGACAATGAGCATCTCACCAATCTTTTATTTACTATGCATATAGCTTTTTATTGAGGATGCTTCATAGATGACTCACTATGGTGATGCTGCATGTTTCCACCATGATTAAGCATGGCTTAGGCTAGCGGCCCAGGTGTTTCTCTAACACAGAATACAAACTCCATGGACTTACAAGTCCCCTCTTTATTTCACACCAATGACATCCATAGACAAAAGAGCACGATATCAACTATGTACGACAAGCTACAAGTGCAATGTTGAAAACGTTCCCCGTGACAGCACAGTTCTGCTAATCCCAACGTATAGATACAAGCATATACAACTTCGATGTTCACAATGGTTCAAGTTTATTAGGGGCAAGAAATAAAGTGTGCCATCAAGTTCGTGAGAGCTTTACTAACTAGTTTTCACATAACAAAATTCTTTTTAATTCAGAAGGTAGATGGAACTTGAGAATTTGCTAGGAATAACAATAGTTATTAGGTAGATATGGTGGACACAAGTGGCAAAAGGTTTTGGATTCAAAGGATTTTTTTTTGGAAACATGAGAAGTATGTCTTCTCAAAACAGGTTTTTGGCTAGCAAGGCTGGGTAGCAAGCAATAGAGTTGAAAGAAGCAAGCAACATACAAGTAATAAAGCCAAACATGCAATCTTCCTTGAAGACACAAAAGAATCTTAAATAAAGAATACTAAGTTTATGAGCCAACAAGAAAGAAAACAAATGATACAAAATACCTGTGAGCTTTTTCTTTCTTTTTCTCTTTCATAGTAATCCTACTGACCAGAACTCGGTTTGCCAAAACCAATTTAGACCCACTTGATGATCCCAAAGTGGTGCCAATACTGATCAACAAGATCCATCATATAATAGAGATTGCAAAATAAAATAAGAAGTGCAAAAAGTAAAATATGAGACTTCTCATTAATATTCAATAAAGGCACTCACACCAAGGTATATATAGATAATCAACTAAAGGAGAGATACTTCCACATGCAAACCAAACTATAAGATAACCTCTCTACCAAAGATACGAATCCACTAAAAAGGTAAAATATGAAAGATAATGGTGGTGATACCGCGGCACTCCCCCAATCTTGGAACAAGCCAAGGGGATGCCAAACCTAATGACGATTTACTCCCTTGGTGGTGGTGGCATTCTCTTGATAAGCTCCTCAATCAGCTTCCTTAGTTCCTCGAACTCAAAAGTAGGAGTACGGATTAGCCCCAAGTTTTGCTCTAATCTTGAGAAGATTTCCTGACAGAGACAGATCGAAACAAAAACACAACAAGAACACGATGCATGAACCTCAGGGGATCCGGGGTTTTATATATGACGAAGTTTCAATGCACAAGGAAGGTTCTGACACGGAAACAAAGCGGAGACGGAGTTCAGGGGAGTCAAACCCCCTCCAGGCGCGACCAGGATGGGCCCGCGCCTGGGGTGGGTTTGTCCACCCCGGGCTCCGTTTTCTCTTCAGTTTTTTCCCGAAACTTCCCTTATGTATTAAAAACATCAAAAATATAAAAAGATTGGAGTTTCACGAACCTTCTGTTTTCACCACTTTTACCTATTCAAAGATGAACTCTGCAGTTTCTGGTGTTTGGTTCTTGATAAATTCTTCTGGAGTCACCATTTGAATGACATCCACTTCTTCATTGTAAGAATCTCCAGAAATATAATGTTTTAGTCGTTGACCATTGACCACCTATGTTGTGTCATCCTTCAGAGAAGAGATTTTGATGGCACCTGAATGGTACACTTCCCTGACAACAAAAGGTCCTTCCCATTTGGACAGTAGTTTCCCTTTAAAAAATCTGAGACGAGACCTATACAAAAGAACTTTCTCACCAACATGGAACTCCATTTTGAGAATTCTCCTATCATGCCATATTTTTACTTTTTCCTTAAAAAGCCTAGCATTTTCATAAGCTTCCCCTCTCCACTCATCTATATTACTTAAATCGAGCAGTCTCTTCTCACCAGCAAGTCTAAAATCTCTATTCAACTCTTTCACTGCCCAATAAGCTTTGTGTTCTAATTCTAAAGGCAAGTGACAAGCTTTCCCATAGACCATTTTGTAAGGAGACATCCCCATAGGATTTTTATAAGCAGTTCTATAAGCCCACAAAGCATCATTCAACTTTTTAGCCCATTTTTTTCTAGACCTATTGATAGTCTTCTGCAAGATAGATTTAATTTCCCAATTGGATAGTTCTACTTGCCCAGGTGATAAGCTTAAGCTATTCTGTGGTTTACATCATACTTAGCGAGTGTTTTTCTAAAACCCCCATGAATAAAATGGGAGCCTCCATCAGTCATGAGATATATAGGTACACTGAACCTAGGAAAAATGACATCTTTGAGCATTTTCAAAGAGGTCTTACCATCAGCACTGCTCGTAGGTATGACTTCTACCCACTTTGTAACATAGTCAACAGCAACAAGAATATGAGTATACCCTTTTGAAGGAGGAAAAGGCCCCATAAAGTCAAATCCCCAACAATCAAAAGGTTCAATAACAAGAGAATAATTCATAGGCATTTCATTGCGTCTAGAGATGTTACCTACTCGTTGGCATTCATCACAGGATAAGATAACCTTCCTTGCATCTTTAAAAAGAGCGGGCCAATAAAATCCAGATTGTAAAACCTTCTGCGCAGTCCTATCCCCAGCATGATGTCCTCCGTAAGCACTGCCATGACATTTTCTTAATATCTCTTGTTGTTTAAATTCTAGAACACATCTTCTCATAATGCCATCTACTCCTTCCTTATATAGGTGTGTGTCATCCCAAAATTAATGCCTTAGATCATAGAAGAATTTCCTCCTTTGTTGGGCTGTAAAGGTTGGAGGCAAATACTTGGAAACAATAAAGTTAGCATAATCAGCATACCAAGGATTGTCATGTGGACTTACCCTTATTGCAGCTAACTGCTCATTTGGAAAATTATCATTAACAAGCAAAGGGTCAAAAGAAATGTTTTCCAAACGAAATAAATTATCAGCAACAGGATTATCAGCAGTTCCTATCCACAATATGCATATCAAACTCTTGCAAAAGCAACAACCACCTTATAAGCATAGGCTTAGCGTCCTTCTTTGTCATAAGGTACTTAATAGCTGCATGGTCAGTCTGAATAGTAACCTTAGAATCAACAATATAAGGTCTAAACTTATCACAAGCAAAGATTATAGCTAAGAACTCTTTTCAGTAGTAGCATAATTCTTTTGAGCAGCATCTAGAGTCTTGTTAGCATAATGAATAACATTCAGCTTCTTGTCAACACGTTGTCCAAGGACATCACCCACAGCAAAGTCACTAGCATCACACATGATTTCAAAAGGTAAACTCCAATCAGGTGGTTGGACTATAGGAGCAGTTGTTAAAGCTTTCTTCAAAGTTTCAAAAGCTTCCTTACAATCATCATCAAAAACAAAAGGTGCATCTTTTTGAAGAAGATTAGTAAGGGGATTTGAAATTTTGGAGAAATCCTTAATAAATCTCCTAAAGAAACCGGCATGACCAAGGATACTACGAATACCTTTGATATCCCTAGGACAAGGCATCTTCTCAATTGCTTCAATTTTGGATCTGTCAACTTCAATACCTCTTTCAGAGATCTTGTGTCCAAGAACAATTCCTTCATTAACCATGAAATGACATTTCTCACAGTTAAGAATAAGGTTGGTTTCTTCACATCTCTACAAAACTTTATCAAGGTTGTGCAAACAGTTATCAAAAGAAGTTCCATAAACGGAAAAATCGTCCATGAAAACCTCCACAATTTCTTCACAAAAACCATGAAAGATAGTAGACATACATCTCTGAAAGGTAGCTGGAGCATTACATAAACCAAAAGGCATACGCCTATAAGCATAAGTACCATAAGGACAAGTGAAAGTGGTTTTCTCCTGGTCCTGTGCTTTCATAGTGATTTGAGAAAACCCAGAATAACCATCAAGAAAGCAATAACTTTATTAATCTTTATAAAATCAATGCACATTCTATACCCAACCACTACTCTCTGGGGTATAAGCTCATTATCCCCATTAGGCACAATAGTAATCCCCCCTTTCTTGGGAACACAATGAATAGGGCTAACCCATTGACTATCAGCAATAGGATAAATAATACCACCATCAAGGAGTTTTAATACCTCATTTCTTACCACTTCCTTCATTTTAGGATTTAGTCGGCGCTGGTGCTCAACAAATGGTTTTGCATCAGGCTCAATATTAATAGCATGCTGACATATAGTGGGAGAAATTCCTTTTAAATCATTAAGAGTATAACCCATAGCTCATCGGTGCTTCTTCAATACCTCCAATAGCCTTTCTTCTTCCTTCCCTGAAAGTTTAGAACTAATAATAACAGGATATATCTTCTTATCATCAAGATAAACATATTTAAGATCATTAGGTAAAGGTTTTAATTCGAAAATAGGATCCCCTTTGGGTGGTAGTGTGGTACCGAAATCTTCCACAGGTAAATTATGCTTAAGTAACTCAGGCTGACGAAGGGAAACCTCATCAATCTCATCTCTTTCCTTCATAAAGGCATCACTTTCATGATCTTCCTTGAACTGCTACAAAGCATTGTTAGGAGCAAGAGAAATAGCAGATAGTTGTTCAACCTTGAAATCCTCATCAGGTAATTCATTTTCATAAGGGGTTTTGGCAAATTTAGAAAAATTAAACTCATAAGATTCTCCATCAAACTTAGTCAAAACTTTTTCCTTCCTACAAATAATGATAGCCCCACAAGTATTAAGGAAGGGTCTACCAAAGATGATAGGATAGGTTTTACTAGCTTCTTTACCAAGTACTAGAAAATCAGAAGGATATTTAATCTTACCACAAAGGACCTCCACATCTCTTACAATACCAATGGGGCAAACTTGCTCTCTATTGGCAAGGTGAATAACCACATCAATGTCTTCAAGCTCACAAGGACCAATCTCATGCATAATTTACCTATAAAGCTCATAAGGAATAGCACTAGAACTAGCACCAAAATCACATAAACCATAGTAGCAATGATCTCCAATTTTAACAGAGAGCACAAGAACACTAGATTTTCTAGCCTTACTAGGATGAGAGATAATATTAGAAGCGTCTTCATAGAAGACAATATACTCATCCTCTATATTTCTAGTGACAAGATCTTTCACAGTAGCTACTACAGTCTCGATATCAATAATCTCATCGGAACCTATAGTTTTCTTTGCGCTTTTACTAACCACATTAGCCAAAATAGAGTGCTCCCTTACCTTGGAAGGAAAAGGGATCTTCTCAACATAAGGTTCATGCAAAATAGGATCTACAGTACAAACCTCTACACTGGCAGGAACGTGGGTAACAATGTCTTTATATGGAGCATGGTACTTGTCCCACTCTTTCTTGGGAATCTCAATATAAGAGGCAAAAGCATTAAAACATTCCGCAAGAACTTGAGGATCAAGGACAAACTTATTGCTAATATCATGGAAGTTATTAGTTCCCATAAAAGATTTAATGCATTCATAATCATAATTTATACCTGACTTTCTTCCTTTGTAATTCTCCAAAGCCTCGTTATTATCTTGAATACGGTCTAAGAGATCCCATTTAGCTTCTTCTTTCATAATTGTGAATGATCCAATACACGAAGTGTCAACACCCGGATTTTTAATCCCAGATGCCTGTTATGCCATACATCGCAATCCCAGGATTACCATTTTTACGAGACATAACAGAATTGGATACCACAATACATCATCCATTACAAACCATACATAAGATTTTACACAAATAAGGATCTCATGATCCAGTTCTTAATACAACTCAAGCAGCGGAAATACGTAATAATAACGGTAGCATAGGCGAAGCTCCATCTTCGGGGTCATAGGCAATGCTGACGATGGGATATGATCCTAGTTGTCGTAACCTTCCTGGGGTCCATCCTCCTGATATTCCTCTTCATAGTCTAGCCACGAGAATAGCCAGGGACAAAGCCATGAGCAGTCTTTAAGTACTCGCAAACTAATACTAACAAGTGAAGGCGGTTTTTGTAGTAGGACACTAAGCTCTATGGTTGTTTTGCAAAAATCCAGATTTACCACTACTAAGTTCAGAAGCAATAAAAGCTAGTTGAAATTTTATAACACCTAAGTGGGAACTTGTATTTCATATCACAACTCTATTGTGGTCAAGTCAAAGTCTCAATCCATTTCACAAGTCATTTTGAAAACATCTGATGGGGGAACAGTATGGCCACTCCAACTGTCCATAACCGCGGACGCGGCTATTCGAATAGTTTGACACTCTGCAGAGATTGTACACTTTCACCACAACATTCGATACATCTGTCAGGAACAAATCCTGAATTCACCATACTCGGTATGCGGATACAATCCTAACCTTTCAATTACACACCCTAGTATAAGCACCTCTCCTGTGAGTTTGGCCTCCCAACCATGACCAACTGTCATCTTGGGTACTGCACAGGTGGAAAATCTTCACAAGGTAGCCTCAGCTCAAACCTTGGCCATGAGGGAACCAATACTAAGGTATATAAGTTTCCAGTCAAGCCCTACCCAATCTTCGGGTATTGTGGTTATCCGTTAAAATTGGAATGGTATCGCATCTAGACAACCATCAGTTTTATAAAGGGCTAAGGCTCATGCCTCAACATTTTCATCACCAAAATTATCTGGTGTTCGAAAACACATGTCAAAACATCTCATTAGAATGATCCATCATTCCAAGGTTTTCATAACCATTTTCCACCAAGTCCCATCTAAAGTTGATCCAGTTTTATGCTTAGCACTAGCATCTACATGTGGGGGTAAGTACTAATGAGGGGTGGTAAACTAGTGGAGTTTAGCTAAGTTCAATCTTATGCCTTAGGATGACAACAAAATTATCTAGCTTAGGCCAAATTTTATGCTCTTTATGCAACCTTCAATTATCTTTCTAGAATCTACAATTCACTTAAGTAAGCTCTAAGTAATAGCTTTGATAAAGAAATAAAGTAGAAAGGTTGCAAGTAAAACTAAGAGAGGGTATCAAGTGGGTATGATCACATATGCTTAAGGCATCTAGTGGTCATGATAACAAGCAAGTATTAGCTTGCATCAGTATCAGTATAGGCTTGCTAAAGTAGAGTATCTTGCAAGTGCTAGCTTGCAAGGTTAATAGCTTGCAATTATTGGCTTGCCTTGTGCACAGAAGTGGTTGAAGTTCTCCTCGGCTTGTTCTTCGTAGTATCCTCCTTCCTCCTCGTATCCTTGGTTGGTACTAGCGTCTATGAATAAATACGAGGTACATAATCACCAAACAATACTTAACTACTTTCAATCATCACACAAAGGTGTTCTATAGATGATCTAGCATCATCACTAACATTCAAGATTAAAGCATTTGTCTTATTTATTTTATTTTTAGAAAAGTAATTTCTACTCATTGAAAAACTACTTAAGATTTAATATTCTCCAAACCAAACATGGAATCATGTTTACACATGTCATCACCACATATTTCAGTACATGGGAATGTGATTTAAAGTGGTGTCACAATTTAATAAGGTTTAACCTTTTTATTTTAAATAATTAAATTGACTAGAAAAGCCTATGTGGCATTCTTTTATTAATTGAACATTATTTCTGTAAGTAAACCCATATGTTTTTATATATTCTGAAAGGTATGATCAAATGTGATTTTTGAGAGTTGGAATCAACTCAAAAGCTATTATGGTTTAATTTTGAAAAATGTTTGAATGCAGAAAAGCTTCTGCCTTGTTATTTTTACCAAGGTTGATCGATAGATTCAAATGATTTGAATCCAACGGGCTTGGATTAAGCATTTCAATATCTTTCTAACAAAATTGGTTTCATTCAATTTGGTGCAATGAATCGAGCTGGGTTGATTTTTGAAACTAGGTACAGAACTATGTTTGAATAAAAATAGAAAAAGCTAAATTCAAACGAGTGGGCTGCGCGGGAAAGGTTAATGGGCCGGCCCAGTGTCACTCCGTAGCGCGGGGCGCAACTGACAGGGGGGGTCTACTGGTCAGCGACTCTTAACACGCGAAGCGGTACGGGGCGATGTGGTGCGTTGGATTAGAATGAAGATCGACGGCTGAGGGTAGTCGTCGACGATGAACTAGTCACCGGCAAGCTCAAACCCTAGCGGCTCAGTGGGGGTCGTGGGAGGCTCACCGGGGTTCAGGTGAAGGTCGGCGATGCGGGCGAACGACAAAGTCGACGACGGCGAATTCAGGGGTGGTCGCGGCAGCTCCTGGGGTGGACGAAATCGACGGCTTCCTTCTCCTCCAGTAGCGGTGGACTCCCGTGAAATTCCAGCGATGCGCTGCTCTCCTTGCTCCGGGAATGAGGTGGGATGGTTCTGGGTGAGAGGGGAGTGAGATGGTGTGCTTCAATCGGCTGGGGGTGGCCTCCTTTTATAGGCTCGACGGGGAGACCGAGAGGGATGGGCAGGGGACGGTGGAGACACGGCTACGGGCGGCTAGAGGCATGGACGAGGGTGGCAATCGATCGATGGTCTCCTGGCGATGCTCTAAGGTGTAAATGTGCTTGTAGGGGCGGTGGCAAACGGTCGGGAATGCTCGGTGCTCTGCGAGGCAGAGGCGGCGAACTCTGCGGCGAGCGGTGGCTACGGGGTACGGGCGGTGAAATGGGCATGTCTGGCGGTCTCCTGGGACGGTGGGGTGCATGCTGGCGGGCGGCGAGAGCTCGAGGTGGTCGGGCTGCGTGGGAACGGCGCGTGCTCTGCTATGCGCGCCGGCATGGTCGACATCAGCGTGGGTGCGGTGTTCCTGGCGGTTCTGGTTGCTGTCCGCGAGGCAGGGCTGGTCGAGAGGGGGCGGTGAGGCATGGGCTACCTCCCAGACAAGGTTGGCACGGCTAGTTCCTCTCCTAGCTTGTTGTCCACACTGGGGTGACATGGGTGCTCTCGGCCTATTCACCATTGATGATATTGGCAAGCTTACAGTAGGGCTAGAGCTTAGTTAAGTTTTCTAGATGATCTACTGAGGCTAGTGTAACCAGAGAGGGAACAAGTTAGGCCCAAAACACTGCTCAACATAGTGTTTTGATTTGGTTTGATTTGTATCTGCAACCTGTTTGATGAAATGGCTGCATGAACTTAAGTTTTGAATTTTGAAAAGATTTTTGGTGGGTGTGCTAGGCATGTGTTGAGGATTCTGTGGATGCTTGGGTTTTGAAAATTGAGCTTGTTTGAGTGGTTTTTGAAAAAGTGGGATCTTCCCATATGAAATAGATTCAATTTTAATTTGTCCTTTAAACTATGCATTTGAATGTTTCTGGATGATCACAAGGTGGGCCTTGGTACCTTGTTATGAGTACTATCAAGGGGTGCAAAGATCCATACATGTTTCTGTTAAGTTTTGAAAGTTAGAGATAGCCAAAGTAGGCATGGGAGTTAAATTGGCCAAAGTGACCATTCACTTAATTTGTTTGTCTTTGGGAAAAGTTTGGGGATTGTTTAGATGATGTTTATTTCACCTAAGAATCATTTTACAAGCAAGGAAACACATAATCATGGCAATTCAAAAGAATCCAAATTTTAATGCACACTCATATGAATGCTTTCATATTTTTAATTTGAAAAGTTTTTGTTAACCCTAAATTTGGTGATTAGAGTTTGATGATTCTAGTTTAATATTTTCGGGATGTTACACGAAGCATCCAATAACCCTTTATGAAGAAGAGGAAGCCTAGCATAAAAGTTATTGAGAATAATGTTGTTAGGGAGTTCATGAATAGGACATTTAAGCGTTAGCAGCTTCAATCTCCTCCAAGCTTGAGCTGTACTTTGTCCATCAAGAGGCCAAAAGTTATATATAAGACTTCTATCCTTTTGGATTTCACTAGGAGGATAAAATTTAGAGTAAAAGAGAGATGCCATCTCCTCCCATTCCATGGATTGTCCATTCTTTATCAACTTATACCATGCCTCAGCTCTCCCTTTCAAGGATATGGATAGTAACTTCTTCTTCACCTGTTCAGTTGTGATACCTGCACACTTAAACAACCCGCATAATTCATGGATATAGAGCAAGTGATCACCAGGATGGATAGTTCCATCCCCAAAATAATAATTATCCATGACATGATTAACAATACTCGCATGTATCTTAAAAGGATCTATCTCAATAGGTGGTGGTTCATCTACTACCATAGAAGTGGTAGTAGTTTTCCCAAACAGAAAACCAAGTGGGTTATTCATATTGGAAACAAAGTAACAAGTAGTAACAAAAGCAATACTCACAGTGAAAGTTTCCCTTACCAGTTCCACTCTTCAATAGCGCTTCACTCCCCGGCAACGGCGCCAGAAAATAGTCTTGATGACCCACAAGTATAGGGGGTGTATCGTAGTACTTTCGATAAATAGAAGTGTCGATCCCAACAAGGAGAAAAAGGTGCTGAACAGTGGTATGGAGCAGGAAATCCTTGTGAATACTTAGCAAACGGATTTTTAGTGGTTTTCTGACAAGGCAACAAAGAAAAGAGCAAGTAACGGAAGTAACTAACAAACGGAATAAGTGGCCCAATCCTTTCTTAGCAAAGGAAAATCTGGTGGAAATACTTATAAGGACCAAACGTTCTCAAGGACACATGGGAATTCTGTCAAGTGCTTTCGCTTCAAATAGCTGAGTACTCTTCTTTGGTGTTTGTAAGTGTTGTGTGGGTGAACCTGTGCTAACATACTGCCCTTCCTAGGACTAATACATACTTGTGAAAGCCCCCTGCAAACATCCGTAACTACATGAAAGTAGTTAAGATATAAATCTAACCACAGCCTTAAACTCTCAGATCCTACACTCCCTTCTGCAAAGGTGTCCTAACGGGGGTTCAGGTTTCTGTCACTCCGGGAACCCCACAATTAGTAGCCAAATACACAATGCATTCCCCTAGGCCCATAAATGGTGAAGTGTCATGTAGTCGACGTTCACATGACACCACTAGAAGAATAGCACCACAACTTAAATACTAAACCATTGAATAATAACTCATCATAGATTCACTACTAACAACATGACTTCTCCCATGTTCTCATGAACTAAACGAACTACTCACAAGACATCATATGGATCAAGATCAAAGATGGTATGGTAATGGATAACAATCTGAACATAAACAATAATCCAATGGTTCCACTCACAAGCATCAACTACAATAGTAATTAACACTGGGAAAGTTTCCCCTAACGAACTAAAGCAATATCCAACACAATTGTTATGGCGGGACGGAGTGGTGATGATGGTGCTGGTGGAGATGATGGTGTGGATGATGATGATGATCCCGATGAAGCCTAGCTTGATGATGGTGTTGATGGCGACGGTCTTCCCTCTCCGGGAAGGAATTCCCTCGGCAGAAATCTGTCTGCCGGAGAGATCTTTCTCTCTCGGTGTTTTCCGCCCCCGAGAGACGGCGGAAGTCTATCTGTGGTCGCTCTCCTGGTGTTAGGGTTCCGTAGGGAAGATATAGGCGAAGGGGCGGAATCAGAGGCCGAGCAGGTGGGCCAAACCCACCCTAGGCACGGGGTTAGGTGGGCCCGCGCCTAGGGGTGTGGCCCCTGAGGCCCCCCTTCGCTCCTTCTTCTGGCTTCCTTCGTCTTTTGGTAAAATAATATTTTTCCATATTTTTCTGGTATTTTTCCGATCTTCACGAAATTGCACCGAAATGCCGTATTTTCCATTAGAATCCAGACTCCGGCATTCCATCCTCCAGGAATCATCCAACATGCATAAACAGATGAAAAGCCGTAAGTAATACCTCATAATAAGACAAATATCAATGAATAGAGGTAAATTATGATATAGGATGGTGATTCAAATTGGGCGTATCATCGATCCCACAAAAGTGTCAGCTGTTACTGAGTGGGAATCTCCTAAGTTAGTGAAAGAAGTACGTAGTTTCGTCATCTTGGCAGGATACTATAGAAGATTCATTGAGAATTTCTCAAAGGTAGCCAAGCCGATGACAAAATTACTTAAGAAAGACAAGAAATTTGATTGGACTAAAGGATGTGAACTCAGTTTCCAAGAGTTGAAGAAAAGACTAGTGACAGCACCAGTCTTATGTCTGCTAGATTTGGAGAAGGATTTCCAAGTCTATTGTGATGCATCTCACCAAAGACTAGGTGGAGTCTTGATGCAAGAAGGCAAAGTTGTGGCTTATGCCCCGAGACAACTCAAAACTCATGAAGTGAATTATCCTACTCATGACTTAGAGTTAGCCTCTGTTGTCCATGCACTCAAAACATGGAGACATTATCTTTTGGGAAAATGTTGTGAAGTGTTCACAGATCACAAAACTTTGAAGTATATCTTCACTTACAAGGAAATCAACATGAGACAAAGAAGATGGCTAGAACTCATCAAGGACTATGACTTAAGTTTGCAATACCACTCCGGTAAAGCAAATGTTGTAGAGGATGCTTTAAGCCGTAAGGTTTATGTGAATGGCCTCACTAAGGGAGAATTGACAGATGATCTGTGTGCCCATTTCAAAGATCTCCATTTGGAGATAGTGCCTGAGGGACATCTCATGTCACTGGATGTTCAACGCACATTGTTGGACAGGATCAAGGAAGCCTAAAAGATGGACACGGAAATTGATGAGATCAAAGGAATAATGAAAAAGGGGAAAGCTAAAGGTTTCCATGAAGAAGAACATGGTACTTTATGGTATGGAAAATGCATCTGTATTCCGCAAGATCCGGAACTTCGGAAACTGATTCTGCAAGAAGCACACAACTCACCATATTCCATTCATCCAGGTAACACCAAAAGGTACATGGATGTGAAGGAAAGATTCTGGTGGAATAATATCAAGGGGGACATCGCAGAACATATTGCTTTGTGTGATGTGTGTAGTAGAGTGAAAGCGGAACATCAGAAACCGGCATGATTACTGCAACCACTACCTATTCCTGATTGGAAGTGGGACAAGATTGGTATGGATTTCATCACCGGACTACCAAGGACTAGATCGGGATATGACTCTATTTGGGTTGTTGTAGATCGCCTAACTAAGGTGGCTCATTTCATACCCATAAATACCACTTATACAAGTGCTAAGTTAGCCAAAATCTATATGAACAGGATTATATGTCTGCATGGAGTACCCCAAGAGTATTGTGTCTGATAGAGGAACTCAATTCACTTCTCATTTTTGGCGACAATTGCATGAGTCACTGGGAACGAGATTGGAGTTCAGCACAACTTTTCACCCCCAAACTGATGGACAGACAGAAAGAATCAATCAGATTCTGGAGGATATGTTGAGGGAATGTGCCCTAGACTATGGTGCTAGTTGGGATGAAAGTCTGCCTTACGCAGAATTCTCTTACAATAACAGCTATCAAGCCAGTATTGAGATGGCGCCGTTTGAATTTCTCTATGGAAGGAAGTGTACTACACCATTGCTATGGAGTGGTGTAGGAGAAAGAAATTTCTTCAGACCAGAACTGATTAAGGAAGATGAAGAGAAAGTCAGATTAGTAAGGGACAAATTGAAGATAGCACAGTCCCGACAGAAAAGCTATGCCGATTCAAAGCGTAGAGAGGTCACCTATGAAGTAGGTGATAGAGCCTATCTTAGAGTCTCACCACTTCGTGGAGTGAAGAGATTTGGGATCAAAGGAAAGTTGGCTCCAAGATATATTGGGCCATTCAAGATTTTGAGCCACAAAGGAGAAGTGGCATGTGAGATTGAATTGCCTGAATCATTGTCTGTCATTCACAATGTGTTTCACGTAAGTCATTTGAAGAAATGCCATCCAGAGATGGAAGAATCTTCTTTGAAGGATACTATACCTATGGAAGAGGTTCAGCTGGAGAGTGATCTTACCTATGAGGAGAAACCTATCAAGATCCTTGAGACTGCAGAAAGAGTTACTCGTACCAAGACTATCAAATTCTGCAAAGTTCAGTGGAATCATCATTCCGAAGAGGAAGCAACTTGGGAAAGAAAAGATGACCTTCGGAAAGATCACCCTCACCTATTTGCTAGCCAATCCGAATCTCGAGGGCGAGATTCATCTTAAGGGGGTTAGATTTGTAACATCCCCAAAATCATGATTTGTTAAACTTTGCATTTCTTTCATGCATTCATAGCATTTGGTCTGCACAAAAAAAATTCAAATAAGAAACCATGTTATGCCTATTATTTTAAAATAAGGCAATGGTTTTATTTTCAAAGTATGAGAGTGATTTTAATTGTTCAGTAATGTTTTAAAATGGATGCAAGTCTTGCACAAAATTTCAAAACAAAATTCAAAATAAAACCATTTCTATGCCTAATATATATATATATATCAATAAAGGCATGGTTTATTTTATTTTCAAGGTGTCAAAGTGCTTTTGACTAGGCAGTAGTGTTTTATACACAATTAGGTGCAAGGTTGACAATACAAAAATCTAGAGAAGATTTGAATTCAAAACTATTTGAATTTGGTTTGTTTTGTTTCCTGAAAAATCAAAATAGAAAAAGGAAAAGAGAGAAGAAAAGGAAAAGGGCCGGCGCCACCATTTCAGCCCACGAGCCCACCCGGCCACCACCCCCCTCTCCTCCCTCTCTCACTGTAACGTCCCTAAAATCATGATTTCAAAGATTGCATATCATTCATGCATGCATATAGTTCTGAGATCAATTTCAAACCAAATTCAAGAAAATAGAAGCACATAGTGCTATCATTTTATGTGAGCAAACTTAAATCAAATACCCATCCTCATTTGAGAGCTTAGTGTTTTAAAACCAAGTTTGTTTGTTTCCTTGTTGAATGGTTTGAGTGTAGAGTTTGAACAAAATTTTACAAAATAAAAATGGTTTCAAAACCATTTTTAAAACATTTGCAAATGTAGTGCTATGGCACTGCTTATTTTGTTATTTCAAAAGAACCAAGCTTGAACAGAGAGACCACTTGATTTTATGTCCTGAAATGTGATTGTTGCACACTGCAAAAATCCCAAAAAGATTTGAATTCAAAAAGAGTTTGAATTCATTTGAAACTCAATCCAGAAAATCAATTTAGAAAAAGAAAAGAGAAAGGAATTGGAAAAGGGCCGGCGCTAGGATTTGAGCCCATCAACAGAAGCAGCCCATCTAGCCCGCCCGGGACCCTTATCTCCCTCTCTCACGCGCAGACGCACCCAGCGAGCCGCTGACACCCGGACCCCACTCCCTCTCTGCTCTATTCGCTGACAAGCGGGCCCCGTCCACGTCGTCATCGTCTTCCCCAAATTTCCGCGCACGAACACTGCCGCTGGCCGTTGCTGCGTTGATTCCGCGGTGTAATTGGCATTGAATCACTGAGCGTTTCTTGTCAAGCCTCCGCCTACTTAAGCCCCTCCCTCTCGTGGCCATTTCCCCTCACCCAATTTCCTCTCCACGCCACCAGGCTGCTCGCAACTCGCTCGACGCTGCCGCTGTTCCGACGACCTCGCCGACGAATTCCGGTGAGCACCGTGTCCCCTCTGTCCATGGTTCATGCTATCAAGCTCAGCAACTCCTTGCGCATCTACTGACACACCCCGTTTGTTCTCGCATGGTCTGTAGCCTCGGCAGCAACCTCAACCGAGCGCCGCCGCTCTCTGCACGAACTCCGGCGACCTCTCCCCGTAAGTACCAGCCGCCCCTTGCCCTCTATCTGATACGCCTAGGATCCCCATCGTCTTGCGCATCTAATGGTTCCCTCCTTTTGACTTAGCGCGATGCAGAACCTCGCCAACGTCGACCAGCAGCCGTACCCGACGCGTCCACAAACTCCGGCGAGGAATCCCCGACGACTCCAAGTGCCCCTTGCCAAGCCACCGCCACATTGAGCTTCACCCCGTCCCTGCGGTTCTGGTAAGCACCCTCTCCCCTCCCCGGATGACCTAGAACGCCAGCGCCGCCACTGACAGACGCGTCGCCACCAGTCGCCGCCGCTAGCGCCGCTAGTCTATGGTCGAAGCAACAGCAGCCGTTGGATGTAGATCTTGCGGATTAGATTAGATCTGAGCGAATCGTTTTATTTGAATCTGGCGCGTTGGATCTGACTTGCTCCAACGGCGCGGAAGCTTGATCCTGAGCGAATCGGTACCAGCCAATAGGATAGCGCCGCGTGGCTAGGGTTTCGGTTTAAAAACAGATTTTGAATCAGAATTATATCCAAATTTGATTTAGCTATAACTTTTGATTCCCACGTTAGAATTTGACAAATTTTATACCGTTGGAATCAGGAGAACAAGCCCTTTCTGTTTATGCAATGTGTTTAGTGTTTAGATTCTGTTAAAATGATTTTATTTGTAGAAACTTGTTTAGGACTATTTTGAGCATATGAATTATTTAGAAAATTGTTTTAGTGTCAAATAAACTAGGTTTAGCAAGTCTTTGACTTGTTTATGATTCAGTACTATGCACTTGCTTGGTTGAGTTTCAAAAATCATCACTTAGCATCTTGCATGCATGCATATATATTTTTGCTTGTATATGACTTGTATGTGATTGTGGCTATATTCTTTGTGTAGACTTTGGTGCTAGTGATTGTGATTGTGAAGAGTGCTACTCTCCCAACTACCAAGGCAAGTGGTACTTCATGAATATTTCTATCCCTATATTTTTATACAAGCATTAGAAATATTTTTTCTAAGTCTTGCATGTTACTATTTTTTTGCCAAATGCCATGTTGGGAAATCCTAAGTAGTTGTAGAATTGCTAGGAAATTTCTAAGTTAAGTACTATATATGCCATGCTTAGCCTAGCTAGTAGCAAACAAGGGTTGGTAAATTATACATTCTATGATGAAAATATTTCAAAGTCTTTGGACTTATGTTTTTCTTAATAAAACAACTAGTCAATGAATCACCTGGGTGGAAAGGGACTTGATTAGTGGTTTTTGGTTGAGTGGTTACACAAGGCCCATGGCTATGGTTTTTGTCACATCCCAAGATTTTCCAAATCTTGTAATGTGAAAAATAAATGAATAAAATAAAACTTTGTTGATTTTCAGAGTGAGAAGAAACTTTTTGATTACAATTGGAAACCTTCAAACCTTTTTGATCAAACAAATCCTAAAGGGATTTGAAAAGTTAAACAATTAATAAAGAAAATATTTTTGGTTACCTAAAAATGTGCTTGAACTCTGTTGTTTGAGTGAAATGTTTGTTTGTGATTGCTTGCACATTGCTTGAGTGAATTGTGATGTGTGTGATTAGAATTATTCCCTTAGAAATATCTTACCTATTCTAACCTCAATTCAACCCAAACAGATGACTTCTCCAAGAAACTCCAACATCAAGGTTGATGACACCAACAACAACCAAAAGGACAACATGAGAGAACTCATAGCAACCCAAAACCAGTTGAGCCAAGAGACAACTCAGCTTTTAGCCAACAAAAATGGACTAGACCCAGCCATACAAAGGATTTTGAAACTTCAATCCCAATTGTTGCAAGGATTGGTTACTCAAATGATCAACATGGTAGGAAAATTTTCCCAAAGAGGTAATGACAACAAGGATGACAAAGTTGCTATTCTAGAAGGAACCCAAGCTTGCAATATTTGTGAAGACAAGGATCATACATCCAAGGATAATGAAGATCAATGCCCCAAGAAGTGAGAAAGATTTCCCACCTTTGAGGTGAGGTATGAAGAACATGAACTAGAAGAACTCCTAGCTTTGGAGAGACCCAAAAAGAAGAAGAAGGACATAAGCCAGTTGCAATGTTACAATTGCAAAGAGATGGGACATTATGCCAATGAATGCCCAGAAAATAAGAAGAACCAAAGAAACAAACAAGAGGCAATGACATCAAAGGAAAAGAAAGATATCAGCCAAGTGATGTGTTTCAAATGCAAGGAACTAGGCCACTATGCAAACTTCTGTGCAGAAAAGATGAAGCACAATATAAACCAGCCTATGAAGGATCTCATCCTTGTCACATGTTTCAAGTGTGAAAACAAAGGACACTATGCAGATGTTTGCCCAGAGAAGTTTCCCCAGGATCCCAAGAAGTCCAATATGTAATTTAGTTGGAAAATTTTTAAGGGTGGTAGTACTGTTGGAGATATGCCCTAGAGGCAATAATAAATATAGTTATTATTATATCTTTGTGTTTATGATAAATGTTTACAATCATGCTATAATAGTATTAACAGGGAAACATTAATACTTGTGTGATTTGTAACTTAATTTGAAGTCCCTAGTATAGACTCTATACCTCACTAGCTTTTTGGTTGATAAATGATTGTGGTTTCCCTATCATGAACATTGAGATGTTATCAACAACAAGATCATATCATTAGGAGAATGATATGGTGGACATACTCCTATAGATAAGCGTAGCATAAAGATCAAGTCATTTCAATAGTTCAATTGCTATATGCTTTCTAATACATAGTAACCTAATTCCTTCGACCATGAGATCATGCATATCACCTTTACCGGATGGATGCTTTGATGACATCAAACACCACACCGTAACTGGGTGGCTATAAAGGTGGCATTGAGTGTTCGGAAAGTATTGGTTGAGACACATGGATCAAGAGTGGGATTTGTCCATCCATATGACGGATAGATATTCTCTGGGCCCTCTCGGTGAAATGTCATCCAATTAGCTTGCAAGCATGTGACTGGCTCACAAGGGATCACATATCACGGGAACGAGAAAAGAGTACTTATCAGTAACGAGGTTGAACTAGGTATGCAGAGATACCGACGATCATAACCTCGGATAAGTAACATATCGTGAGACAAAGGGAAATTGGTATCATATGTAAGTGGTTCATTCGATCGCAAAGTAATCGTAGAAATATGTGGGAGCCATATGAATTTCCAGATTCCTCTATTGGTTATTGTTCGGAGAAGTGTCTCGATCATGTCCGCATAATTCACGAACTGTAGGGAGACACACTTAAGGATTCGACGTTGTTTTGAGTAGTTATGGTATTATGAGAAAGAGACCGAATGTTGTTCGGAGTCTCGGATGGGATCCGGGATATCATGAGGTGATCCGGAATGGTCCGGAGAATAAGATTCATATAAGGAAAGTCCCGTTTCGGAGTTCGGGAATGATTCCGGTGTTTTCATCGGGAATGTTCTAGAAGGTTCCGGATTGTCCGGCACTCCGGGGGGGAAGGGTACATGAGTGTGTCATTGAATGATTGCATCATGTACTAAGTGTTCTTGCTGTTCCAAAAACATGAAAGTCAAATTGCCAGTTTGAAAGTCAAACGGCTAAAACAGGAAACTGTGGGAAACAGGAAACTGTGGGAAACAAGCAAGAGGAGTTGGAACCAACTTGGAGGAGGAGTCCAACTCCTCCAGGCCGGCGCCCAGCCCTAGGCCGAGTTGGGGAGGGACTCCCTCCCTCCCCTGGCGCGCCAAGGCCCCTCCACCCATAAAAGGAGGGGCAGGGCTCCTCCTTGAGACACACAAGTTTCCACCTCTAATCTCAGGTTTAGAGCCGTTTGGTTTAGAGCTTCTAATTGCTTTAGCCTGCGGTTTAGAGCCTTCTAATTGGTGTGTCTAATCTCTAGACCACTAATAGCCCTCTCTCATAATCCACCATACTCGCTCCGGCTTAAGGCGAAGCCCTGCGGGATCTCCCCTCTACTTCCGGTACCACGCCGTTGTGCTGCCGGAATCGCGAGGAGAGTGCTACAACCTCTGCTGCCTGCTGGAACAAGGGAGAGGAAGGTCTTCGTCGAGTACCGAACATGTGACCGACTGCGGGAGCGCTGCCGGAATGCAGCGCCGGAAGGATCGTCTACACGATCTTGAGATCGGGAAGAGTACGACTACATCACCCACGAGAATCCGCTCTCGTTAAACGCTTTGGAATCTTCGAGGGTAAGTTATTCCATCGACTCGTTGCTACAATCTAATAGATAGATCTTGGCTTGTTTGTTTGTATGCGATAGAAAATTTTTGTTTTCCATGCTACGAACCCCTACAGGACTGTTGGAGATATGCCCTAGAGGCAATAATAAATATAGTTATTATTATATCTTTGTGTTTATGATAAATGTTTACATTCATGCTATAATAGTATTAACAGGGAAACATTAATACTTGTGTGATTTGTAAACTTAATTTGAAGTCCCTAGTATAGCCTCTATACCTCACTAGCTTGTTCGTTGATAAATGATTGTGGTTTCCCTATCATGAACATTGAGATGTTATCAACAACAAGATCATATCGTTAGGAGAATGATATGGTGGATATACTCCTATAGATAAGCGTAGCATAAAGATCAAGTCATTTCAATAGTTCAATTGCTATATGCTTTCTGATACATAGTAACCTAATTCCTTCGACCATGAGATCATGCATATCACCTTTACCGGATGGATGCTTTGATGACATCAAACACCACACCGTAACTGGGTGGCTATAAAGGTGGCATTGAGTGTTCGGAAAGTATTGGTTGAGACACATGGATCAAGAGTGGGATTTGTCCATCCATATGACAGATAGATATTCTCTGGGCCCTCTCGGTGAAATGTCATCCAATTAGCTTGCAAGCATGTGACTGGCTCACAAGGGATCACATATCACGGGAACGAGAAAAGAGTACTTATCAGTAACGAGGTTGAACTAGGTATGCAGAGATACCGACGATCATAACCTCGGATAAGTAACATATCGTGAGACAAAGGGAAATTGGTATCGTATGTAAGTGGTTCATTCGATCGCAAAGTAATCGTAGAAATATGTAGGAGCCATATGAATTTATAGATTCCTCTATTGGTTATTGTTCGGAGAAGTGTCTCGATCATGTCCGCATAATTCACGAACCGTAGGGAGACACACTTAAGGATTCGACGTTGTTTTGAGTAGTTATGGTATTATGAGAAAGAGACCGAATGTTGTTCGGAGTCTCGGATGGGATCCGGGATATCACGAGGTGATCCGGAATGGTCCGGAGAATAAGATTCATATAAGGAAAGTCCCGTTTCGGAGTTCGGGAATGATTCCGGTGTTTTCATCGGGAATGTTCTAGAAGGTTCCGGATTGTCCGGCACTCCGGGGGGGGGAGGGTACATGAGTGTGTCATTGAATGATTGCATCATGTACTAAGTGTTCTTGCTTTTCCAAAAACATGAAAGTCAAATTGCCAGTTTGAAAGTCAAACGGCTAAAACAGGAAACTGGAAACTGTGGGAAACAAGCAAGAGGAGTTGGAACCAACTTGGAGGAGGAGTCCAACTCCTCCAGGCCGGCGCCCAGCCCTAGGCCGAGTTGGGGAGGGACTCCCTCCCTCCCCTGGCGCGCCAAGGCCCCTCCACCCATAAAAGGAGGGGCAGGGCTCCTCCTTGAGACACACAAGTTTCCACCTCTAATCTCAGGTTTAGAGCCGTTTGGTTTAGAGCTTCTAATGGCTCTAGCCTGCGGTTTAGAGCCTTCTAATTGGTGTGTCTAATCTCTAGACCACTAATAGCCCTCTCTCATAATCCACCATACTCGCTCCGGCTTAAGGCGAAGCCCTGCGGGATCTCCCCTCTACTTCCGGTACCACGCCGTTGTGCTGCCGGAATCACGAGGAGAGTGCTACAACCTCCGCTGCCTGCTGGAACAAGGGAGAGGAAGGTCTTCGTCGAGTACCGAACGTGTGACCGACTGCGGGAGCACTGCCGGAACGCAGCGCCGGAAGGATCGTCTACACGATCTTGAGATCGGGAAGAGTACGACTACATCACCCACGAGAATCCGCTCTCGTTAAACGCTTTGGAATCTTCGAGGGTAAGTTATTCCATCGACTCGTTGCTACAATCTAGTAGATAGATCTTGGCTTGTTTGTTTGTATGCGATAGAAAATTTTTGTTTTCCATGCTACGAACCCCTACAGTGGTATCAGAGCCGTGTCTATATGTAGATCTGTTGCACGAGTAGAACACAATGGTCATTGTGGGCGTTGATGCTTTTATTGTCGATTACTTCTTGTGTACTTTGCATCTTGCGGTATGTTGGGATGAAGCGGCCCGGGCTAACCTTACATGACATCGTTCATGAGACTTGCTCCACGCTTGACATGCAACTTGTATTGCATAAGTGGCTTTGCGGGTGCCTGTTTCTCCTAGCATAGTTAAGATCCAATTTACAACGGGTGATCAACAATGCTAGTATCAATGTTGTGGTTCTTGTTCATAAGTTAGAACGACACTTATTGATAGCCCCAAACCACGTAAAATATGCAAAGAAAGTAGAGGCGTCTAACTTTGTTTTGCAGGGGTGTGCAGTGATGTGATATGGCCATGATTGTGATTATATTTGATGTATGCAATGTTCCTTATTGTAAGTTGGCAACCGGAAAGAGCCATATGGTTGTCTTTAATTTATGTTAAGACCCACGTGTCTATTCAAAGTAGTTGTAATAGTTGAAGCCGGTGGACGACAACCATGGAGAAGCGTCATTGACCTTGATGCAATGCCGATGATGATGGAGATCATGTTCGTGCTTGAAGATGGAGATCGGAAGCACAAAGAAGAAAGGCCATATCATATCACATATATATTGAATTGCATGTGATGTTAATCCTTTATGCATCTTGTATTGCTTAGTAGACGACGGTAGCATTATAAGATGATCCCTCATGCACATCAATTTCAAATCATAAAGTGTTCACCCTTAGTTAGCACCGTTGCTAAAGCTTGTTGTTTCGAAGCACCACGTGATGATCGGGTGTGTTAGATTCTGCAAGTGTATACAACGTGAGCAAGACAGATTTGCTCATGCAGAAACTAAGGTTTGATCTTGACGAGCCTAGCATGTACAGACATGGTCTCGGAACACGGATCACCGAAAGGTAAAGCATGAATCATATAGTAGATATGATGAACATGTCGATTGTTCGCCATTGAAACTATGTCAACTCTCGTGATGATCGGTGTTGATATGGTGGATTTGGTTCGTGTGATCACTAAAACAATGTGAGGGATATTGTTTTGAGTGGGAGTTCACCTAGTTTAATTTCATTATTAATTTGAACTCAATTTGTCATAAACTTAGTCTAAACTATTGCAAATATGTTGTAGATCAATGGCAGTCCCTACCATCAATTTTAATGCGTTCCTAGAGAAAGAAAAGTTGAAAAACAATGGAAGCAACTTCGCGGATTGGTTCCGCAATTTGAGGATTGTCCTCACAGCTGGTAATTTGACCTATGTGCTAGATGCACCGCTGGGTGACCCACCTGCAGATGATGCTCCCGATGAAGTAAAGAATGTTTACCTCGCTCGAAAGAATCAGTACTCCATAGTTCAGTGTGCTATCTTGTATGTTTTGGAATCGGAGCTTCAGAAAAGGTTTGAGGATTCAGACCCATATGATATTGTCGAGGATCTCAAATTGATTTTTGAGACTCATGCGGCAATTGAAAGTTATGAAGCTTCTGAAAAGTTCTTTAACTGCAAGAGGGAAGAGGGCAGCTCCGTCAGTGAGCATGTGCTTAAGATGTCTGGGCACGCAAACAAACTTCAAAGCTTGGGTATTGTGATTCCTAATGCTTTGGGGATTTACCGTGTCCTCCAATCACTACCACCAAGTTACAAGAACTTTGTGATGAACTACAACATGCAGAACATGAACAAGACGTTGCCAGAACTCTTTGCCATGTTGAAATCTGCAGAAGTGGAGATTAAGAAAGAGCACCAAGTGTTGTTGGTCAATAAGACCACCAAATTCAAGAAAGGCAAGTCTAAGCAAAAGGGACACTTCAAGAAGGGTGGTAAGAAAGTTACCACGCCGGCGAAGAAGACCAAGGCTGGACCTAAGCCTGATACTGAGTGCTTTTACTGCAAGGGAGAAGGTCACTGGAAGCGGAATTGCCCAAAGTACTTGGCGGATTTGAAGAACGGCAACATCAAGAAGAAAGGTATATCTGATATACATGTTATTGATGTGTATCTCACTAGTACTCGTAGTAGTGCCTGGGTATTTGATACTGGTTCGGTTGCTCATATTTGTAACTCGAAAACAGGTGCTGCAGAATAAACGGAAGCTAGCGAAGAACGAGGTGACGATGCGCGTGGGAAACGGATCAAAGGTTGATGTGATCGCGGTCGGCACACTACCCCTTCATCTACCATCGGGATTAGTTTTATACTTAAATAATTGTTATTTAGTGCCTGTGTTGAGCATGAACATTATATCAGGATCTTGTTTATTGCGAGACGGTTACTTGTTTAAATCAGAGAATAATGGTTGTTCGATTTATATGAGTAATATGTTTTATGCACATGCACCTTTGATAGATGGTCTATTCTTATTGAATCTCGATAGTGGAAATACACATATCAACAACATTGAGGCTAAACGTTTGAAATCAAGCGATAATTCGACCTATATGTGGCACTGTCGTCTTGGTCACATTGGAGTGAAGCGTATGAAGAAACTCCATTCCGATGGACTTCTTGAATCACTTGATTTTGAATCACTTGAAAGATGCGAAGCATGTCTGATGGGAAAAATGACTAAGACTCCATTTTCTGGTATGATGGAGCGAGCTACGGACTTATTGGAAATTATACATACCGATGTGTGTGGTCCAATGAGTGTAGCATCGCGCGGTGGTTATCGTTATGTTCTTACCTTCACGGATGATTTGAGTAGATATGGGTATATCTATTTCATGAAACATAAGTCCGAAACTTTCGAGAAGTTTAAGGAGTTTCAAAGTGAGGTAGAGAATCAACGTAACAAGAAGATTAAGTTTCTACGTTCTGATCGTGGAGGTGAATATCTAAGTTACGAGTTTGGCGAGCATTTAAAGAAGTGCGGAATACTTTCACAATTGACACCGCCGGGAACACCACAGCGTAATGGTGTGTCCGAACGTCGTAATCGAACTCTCTTAGATATGGTTCGTTCTATGATGTCACTTACAGATTTACCGCTATCATTTTGGGGTTATGCATTAGAAACAGCCGCATTCACTTTAAATAGGGCACCATCTAAATCCGTTGAAACGACACCGTATGAATTATGGTTTGGGAAGAAACCTAAATTGTCGTTCCTTAAAGTTTGGGGATGCGAAGCCTATGTAAAGAAGTTACAGCCGGACAAGCTTGAACCCAAAGCGGAAAAATGCGTCTTCATAGGATACCCGAAGGAAACTATTGGGTATACCTTCTATCATAGATCCGAAGGCAAAATCTTCGTTGCCAAGAATGGATCCTTTCTAGAGAAGGAATTTCTCTCGAAAGAAGTGACTGGAAGGAAAGTAGAACTCGACGAGGTTGTCGAACCTTCTCTCGAAGTTGCGAGTAACGCAGCACCGGAAGAAGTTCCTGTGGTGCCTGCACCAATTAGAGAGGGAGCTAATGATGGTGATCATGAAACTTCGGTTGAAGTTGCTACAGAGCCTCGGAGATCAACGAGAAATTGTACCACTCCAGATTGGTATGATCCCGTTATGAGTGTCATGTTGGTGGACAACACCGATGACCCCGAGACATATGAGGAAGCGATGATGAGCCCAGATTCCAATAAATGGCAAGAAGCCATGAAATCCGAGATTGGATCCATGTACGAAAACCAAGTATGGACTTTGGTGGACTTACCGGATGGCCGAAAGGCTGTCGAGAACAAATGGATTTTCAAGAAGAAAACAGATGCTGATGGTAATGTTACTGTCTATAAAGCTCGACTTGTCGCAAAAGGGTTTCGACAAATTCAAGGAGTTGACTACGATGAGACTTTCTCACCAGTAGCGAAGCTAAAGTCTGTGAGGATTATGTTAGCAATCGCTGCATATTATGATTATGAGATATGGCAGATGGATGTCAAAACAGCATTCCTCAATGGAGATATTGATGAAGAGTTGTATATGATGCAACCCAAAGGTTTTATCGATCCTAAAGATGCTAACAAGGTATGCAAACTTCAACGGTCCATCTATGGATTGAAGCAAGCATCCCGAAGTTGGAATCAACGTTTTGATAAGGTAATCAAAAGTTTTGGTTTTATACAAACTTATGGAGAAGCTTGTATTTACAAGAAAGTGAGTGGGAGCTCTGTAGCATTCTTAATACTATATGTGGATGACATATTGTTGATTGGGAATGATGTAGACCTTCTTAATAGTGTCAAGGAATATTTGAATAATAGTTTTTCAATGAAGGATCTTGGCGAAGCAGCTTACATATTAGGCATAAAGATTTATAGAGATAGATCGAAACGCCAAATATCATTGTCACAGAGTACATATTTGGACAAAGTTCTAAAGAGGTTTGGAATGGAAGAAAGCAAGAAAGGGTTCTTGCCCATGTTGCCCAATACGACCTTGAGTAAAACTCAAAGTCCGACATCGGCAGAAGATAGAGAAAAGATGAGTAAGACTCCCTATGCATCAGCCATAGGATCTCTAATGTATGCCATGCTATGTACTAGACCCGACATCGCATATGCTGTTAGTCTAACTAGCAGATATCAAAGTGATCCAGGAGTGGATCATTGGACAGCGGTCAAAAACATCCTTAAGTACTTGAGAAGAACTAAGGATATGGTTCTTTCTTATGGAGGTGATGAACAGCTCGTTGCTAATGGTTACACCGATGCTAGTTGGAACACCGATCCGGATGATTCTAAATCACAATCTGGATACGTATTTATTTTGAATGGTGCAGCAGTTAGCTGGAGGAGTGCAAAGCAAAGCGTTGTGGCGAGATCTTCAACTGAATCGGAATACATGGCTACTTCGGAGGCTTCACAAGAAGCGATATGGATGAAAGAGTTCATTACAGAGCTGGGTGTGGTTCCTAGTGCGCTGGACCCAATGTCTATCTACTGTGATAACATGGGCGCCATAGCCAATGCGCAAGAACCAAGGTCACACAAGAAGCTGAAGCATATCAAGCTACGTTTTCACGCTATTCGAGAACATATCCAGGATGGGGATATAAAGATTTGCAAAGTACACACAGATCTGAATGTGGCGGATCCGTTGACTAAACCTCTCCCGAGGGCAAAACATGACCAACACCAAACTGCCATGGGTGTTCGGTATATTACCATGTAATCTAGATTGGATGACTCTAGTGCAAGTGGGAGACTGTTGGAGATATGCCCTAGAGGCAATAATAAATATAGTTATTATTATATCTTTGTGTTTATGATAAATTTTTACATTCATGCTATAATAGTATTAACAGGGAAACATTAATGCTTGTGTGATTTGTAAACTTAATTTGAAGTCCCTAGTATAGCCTCTATACCTCACTAGCTTTTTGGTTGATAAATGATTGCGGTTTCCCTATCATGAACATTGAGATGTTATCAACAACAAGATCATATCGTTAGGAGAATGATATGGTGGACATACTCCTATAGATAAGCGTAGCATAAAGATCAAGTCATTTCAATAGTTCAATTGCTATATGCTTTCTGATACATAGTAACCTAATTCCTTCGACCATGAGATCATGCATATCACCTTTACCGGATGGATGCTTTGATGACATCAAACACCACACCGTAACTGGGTGGCTATAAAGGTGGCATTGAGTGTTCGGAAAGTATTGGTTGAGACACATGGATCAAGAGTGGGATTTGTCCATCCATATGACGGATAGATATTCTCTGGGCCCTCTCGGTGAAATGTCATCCAATTAGCTTGCAAGCATGTGACTGGCTCACAAGGGATCACATATCACGGGAACGAGAAAAGAGTACTTATCAGTAACGAGGTTGAACAAGGTATGCAGAGATACCGACGATCATAACCTCGGATAAGTAACATATCGTGAGACAAAGGGAAATTGGTATCGTATGTAAGTGGTTCATTCGATCGCAAAGTAATCGTAGAAATATGTGGGAGCAATATGAATTTCCAGATTTCTCTATTGGTTATTGTTCGGAGAAGTGTCTCGATCATGTCCGCATAATTCACGAACCGTAGGGAGACACACTTAAGGATTCGACGTTGTTTTGAGTAGTTATGGTATTATGAGAAAGAGACCGAATGTTGTTCGGAGTCTCGGATGGGATCCGGGATATCACGAGGTGATCCGGAATGGTCCGGAGAATAAGATTCATATAAGGAAAGTCCCGTTTCGGAGTTCGGGAATGATTCCGGTGTTTTCATCGGGAATGTTCTAGAAGGTTCCGGATTGTCCAGCACTCCGGGGGGGAGGGTACATGAGTGTGTCATTGAATGATTGCATCATGTACTAAGTGTTCTTGCTGTTCCAAAAACATGAAAGTCAAATTACCAGTTTGAAAGTCAAACGGCTAAAACAGGAAACTGTGGGAAACAGGAAACTGTGGGAAACAAGCAAGAGGAGTTGGAACCAACTTGGAGGAGGAGTCCAACTCCTCCAGGCCAGCGCCCAGCCCTAGGCCGAGTTGGGGAGGGACTCCCTCCCTCCCCTAGCGCGCCAAGGCCCCTCCACCCATAAAAGGAGGGGCAGGGCTCCTCCTTGAGACACACAAGTTTCCACCTCTAATCTCAGGTTTAGAGCCGTTTGGTTTAGAGCTTCTAATTGCTTTAGCCTGCGGTTTAGAGCCTTCTAATTGGTGTGTCTAATCTCTAGACCACTAATATCCCTCTCTCATAATCCACCATACTCGCTCCGGCTTAAGGCGAAGCCCTGCGGGATCTCCCCTCTACTTCCGGTACCACGCCGTTGTGCTGCCGGAATCGCGAGGAGAGTGCTACAACCTCCGCTGCCTGCTGGAACAAGGGAGAGGAAGGTCTTCGTCGAGTACCGAACGTGTGACCGACTGCGGGTGCGCTGCCGGAACGCAGCGCCGGAAGGATCGTCTACACGATCTTGAGATCGGGAAGAGTACGACTACATCACCCACGAGAATCCGCTCTCGTTAAACGCTTTGGAATCTTCGAGGGTAAGTTATTCCATCGACTCGTTGCTACAATCTAGTAGATAGATCTTGGCTTGTTTGTTTGTATGCGATAGAAAAATTTTGTTTTCCATGCTACGAACCCCTACAAGTACCCTAGATGCTTTGAGCCAATTTGTAACCCTAGCCTCCCCAAATCTCGGGACGAGATTTATTTTAAGGGTGGTAGACTGTCACATCCCAAGATTTTCCAAATCTTGTAATGTGAAAAATAAATGAATAAAATAAAACTTTATTGATTTTAGAGTGAGAAGAAACTTTTTGATTCCAATTGGAAACCTTCAAACCTTTTTGATCAAACAAATCCTAAAGGGATTTGAAAAGTTAAACAATTAATAAAGAAAATATTTTGAATAAGTGGAATTACTATTTTTGGATCTTTTAATAAAAGATTTGGTTTTCAAAAGAAAAGATAGATTTATAAATAAAGATTATTTTATAGAGTCAAATTAAACCTTGGCCAAGTTTTTTTTTGGAAATAAAATGTTTTGTTTTGATAAAAATAGTAAAGGTTTATCTAAATAAAATAATAAGGATTTAATATCCAATTTTATTTAAGTAAAGGCTTTTCCTATTTTAATTAAAACATCAAAACTTATTAAATTATTTTAAATAAGTTTTCCAAGTGTTTAATTATTTTCAAATAAAACCTACTGAAGTGTTTTGGTTTTATTTTAGATTTCAAAATAAAGATTTTAATAAAACAAATCCTATTTGATTTAATAACTAAGGTCCATTTTATTTAATTATTAATGGACCCTAAAATAAAAATGTTATCTTATTTTAAACAAGTTTTCCGAATATCTTTTATTTTCAAATAAAACCTACTGAATTGGTTTTGATAATATTTAGTTTTCAAATGGAGATTTTATTAAATAAATCAAAACCTATTTGAATTAATAATTAAGGACTATTTTATTTAATTATTAAATAGATCCTAAAAAGAATGAAATTATTTTATTTTATTTTTGGGACTTTGGTTTTTGTTGTTAAACAGAACCAAAACTCAATACAAGTATGTTGAATGTTTGAATTGTATTGAATGTTTGAATTTCAAAACAGAAAATCAAAAGAGAAAAAGAAAAAGATTCAGAACAGAAAAAAAATAGAGCAAAACAACCCAGCCCAGCAGCCCAGCAAGGCCCAACTCGCAACCCACCTTTCTTTCCCCTCAGCGAAACGTTTTCACTCGAACACGCACCCATACAGACGATGACTGGTGGACCCAACTCCCCTCTCCTCTCTCTCACTGACCAGCCGACCCCACCCCTCCTATTCATCGTCTTCACCCGCGCGCAAACATCGCTGGTGGTTTCTGCCGATTAAAGCTCGCGTCAATACTCGTTACTGCCGCGTTGATTCAGTCCAGCAACCACGCTGTATTAAACGCCATTCTCCTCTCTCCATTTCCCCCAAACCAGAGCCACCAGACTGCTCGAATCGTCTCCAAAACGCCACTGTCTCCGACGCTCTCCGGCGGCAATTCCGGCCACACCCCGCCGCCTCTCGCCTCCCACTAAACACGAGCTCGCTCCTCACCTCCTGGCACATCTCCCCGTGCCACTGGTTCGCCCGCGAGTGCCCCGTAACGTCGGCTTCGTCAACCTCAACTCGCCACCGCCGTCTGCCGTTTCTCCGACGAACTCCCCTGGTAAGCCTCGACCGCCCCAGCACCTCCCGATCATGCTCCCTTACTCGCGACCCTTGTGCGCATCTAACCGTGCCTCTCTTTTGGCTTAGCGTGGTTCCAAACGACGCCAGCGACGACGACCCGAGAGCACCGCCGCCCATACCAACTCCGGTGAGCAATTCCTCCTGTCCCCGTGCGCCCCTTGCCAAGACGACTCCACGTTGAGATTCCCCATGCTACTGCGAACACGGTGAGCATCTTCCCATCCTCCCTCGCTTCCTGTTTCACTAGCGCCTCCACCATCTGACCTCGCCGCCGCCAGCCATCGTCGCTGCGCCGCCAGACTTTGGTCAACCTCCTGTGAGTCGTTAGATCATCATCCAGCGGCTAGGATAGAAAGAGAGCGAAGGGGTAAGAGTGAACCTGCGCCGTGCGATATCAGTTAGATCCAACGGCCTGCAGCACGTGATCCAGACGAAGCGGTATCAGCAAATAGAAACACGCCACGTGTCTCTGTTTAGTTGAATTAGAACAGAATTGATCTATTAGATTTCCAATTTTGTAAATTCCATAACTTTAGTTCCACACGTCCAAATTTTGCAAACTTTATATCAATGGAATCAGTGGAACAAGCCCTAGCCAACCATGCCATTTGTTTAGTAAAAAGCTTCTCGAAAAATGTTTGTTTTTGCAGAAACATTTGTATGCTTGTTTAGATTATAAAAATTGTTCAAAAATGATTTTGGGGATAAAATCTTTTGCAAATGGTGTATTTTGAACCTACTGACCCTAGGAAACACTTTGTGGTTTCAAAAATGTATTTAGTGAAGGAAAAGAATGATTCTTTGATTTAAAACCATTTCTAGTCAAATAAAAATATAGTTTATTTATTAAAAATGGTTTTGGAAGAAAACCTTTGGGAAATGTTTTGTTTTAAACTCTCTGACCCCAAACACCAAGTTTTATGGTTTGAAAACATATTTGGTGAACCCTATAGATTAATGCCTTAGTAAAAATATTTCTACACCACATAAAATGATACTTTGTTTTGAAAATGGTTTATAAAGTGAAACCTTTTGCAAATGACTTTGCCACTTTACAAAATGACCAATAGGTGTTGTAAAATGTTCATGACCCATTAGGAACCACTTTTCCAAATAAAACAATCCTTGGCATGCTTGCATGCATTATCTTGGTTCTATGATTTTATGTGTTGTTTTGCTTGATTGGTAGATTGAGTTTGTGCCTTGCTTGATTGAATTGTAGAGACTTGAAGAGTGTGATTGTTGCAAGGACAAGGAGTGAACTTATACCCTCTACCAAAAAGGCAAGTGATGCTTCATACTTTTGTCCCATTACTTTAACTATGCATTAGTGATTTTTCTAAGTAAAACTTGCATGGGATTTTGCTAAGTATAAACCTTGCTATAGGAAAAGCTAGTAGATGAAACCTTAGTAGAAACTTACCTAAGTTAAGATTCCTACTACTATCAAGCTTAGCTTAGCTAATAGAAAACAAGGGTGGAATATATATTCACACTATGGAAAAATTTCTAAGTCTGAGGACTTGTGTTTTTGTTTAATAAAACAACTAAGTTAATGAATCACCTGGGTGGAATGGTAATTGCTTGGTGGATTTTGGTTGAGTGGTTACACAAGGCCCATGTTTATGGTTTACCTTGTGTTTCACACTTGTGGATTGCCACCCAGGAACAAAGAGATTTGAGATGTCAAATGTTGAGAAGCTTCAAGTGCAACCACTTGGCATTATGGGCTCTGCCTGGATCATAGCAATAACTTAGCCATATGGACAGTTGGTGGTACAGTTTGATAGGTTGGAGCGCGTCCATTTTGGTCTAAGGGAAGGCTTCTGAAAGATATTGTCTTGGTGAAACCAAGTCTTGTGGGGAAAGTGCACCACCTCTGCAGAGTGTAAAATCTAAGTACTTAGCCATGTCCCTGGTAAAGGACAATTTGAGCATCAAGACATGGAAGCAATCAAGAATCTCATCATTCAAATTTCTAAGATAAAAACTTGTGGTTTGAACAAGGGTTAAAGGACCATCAATCTTTGATTGGGAGATGCCTTGCAAAAGATTATTTTGTCAAGCAAAAACTTAGTGTTTTCAAATGTTAAGGAAAAATCTATTTTGAGCAATGCAAGCCTCAACTCCACTTAGCCAAATGCATATAGATTATAGACTCCACTATACTACCATAGTATCACTTGCCAATACAATTCAAATGTATTGACCCTTGTGGCTGTAACTTGTTATGTTGCAGGTTTGATTGATATTAGTGAAGTTGATTGATTAGGATTACAAAGTCTACAACCAACATGTCTGCCTGTGGCACTTTGAAGATGAAGGACCCCCTACTTATAGTTATTCTGCTGCAATGTAATGTAATAGCCAAATGAGCTATGTAAGATGTAATAATTTATTTTATTTCTGGTTATAAAGTGGTATTATGACCTTTGTTTCTTGATATTACATCTTAACTGTGGATGCTAGCTATTGATCCAGGGACTAGCATTGTAAACACAGGGGACTCTACCTTATTTAAAGGTTGGGACCCTTACAGTTTACCTTGTGTATCTCACTTGTGGAAAGCCACCCAGGAACAAAGGGATTTTAGAGGCCAAGTGTTGAGAAGCTTCTAGTGCAGCCACTTGGCAATATGGGCTCTGCCTGGATCACATAGGTTGCTAGAACTTAGCCATTTGGACAGTTGGTGGTAGTGGAATGATAGGTTGGAACGCGTCCATTTGGTCTAAGGGAAGGCTTCTGAAAGGTCCTGTCTTGGTGAAACCAAGTCTGGTGGGGAAAGTGCACAACCTCTGCAGATGGAAAAATCTAAGTACTTAGCCAAGTCCATGGCAATGGACAACTTGAGCATCAAGACATGGAAGCTATCAAGAATCTCATCACTCCAATTTCTAAGTAAAACTTGTGGGTGAACAAGGGTGAAGGACCTCAATGTATATTGATGGTTCCTTGGGAAAAGTTTTGACAAAGAAAAACTTAGTGATTTCAACTGATAGGAAAAACCTATTTTGAGCAAAGCAAGCCAAGCTACACTTAGCCAAATTGCATATAGTAATATAGTCCACCTAAATTTTACTAAGGTATCACTTGCCAATACTATTCCAAAGTATTGACCCACTGTGGCTGTAACTTGTGATGTTGCAGGTTACTCTGACGAGGATTAGGTGTCATGAGTCTACACTCAACATGTTTGCCTGTGGCACATGAAGATGAAGACTTATATTTATTTACTTATTCAAACTCTTGTATTAGGCCTGTGGCATTGAGTTGTAAAGACTATGTTATCTCTGGAATGGATGTAATAAATGACCTTTGTATCTGTGTACTTCATATTAAACTGTGGATGCTAGCAATGATACAGGGACTAGCATTGCAATCACAGGGATCCTTTTTCCTTTACAAAGGAGGGATCTTACAGATGGTATCAGAGCACTGTGTTTCCTGTAGGATTATGACCCTAGGATTGGAAACCACTAAGGAAAAATTTTCAACTACTTCTACACTTGTCTATTCTTCTCGTAAACTTTTCTAATCTTCTCTCTCATCTCTATTTGTAGATGAACTCCATCAACGAAGCCGTAAGCAAAGGACCACTCATGACAATGACTTTGGAGTGTGAGACAGAATTCCCCAAAGCTCTCAAGGACCTCATGGTTGCATTGGAGATACAAGGTGCAGCTGTGTACAAGGGTTTTCGAGTGATGGATGAAGGAGTGGAATACTGGTGGGTGCAACTTCACTTGTATAAAAACAAGGAAGACAACCATCAGGAAAAAGGATTCTACATGTTCACCAATTCAGTGGTGCACCCTACATTCTTTGAATCAGCAAGGGATGCAGCTTGGAAGACCATCAAAGAACTTGGTGATAGAGTCAAGTGCAGAATGCTCAACCTCCAAAATGATCTAAGGAAAGAGAAGGAACATACCCAAGAGTTGGAAGCTACCAACCAAACCTTAAGAGGAGATATTATAGACTTAGTGATGGAATCGTGTGAGCAAGATAGGCTGATTGCTTCTAGAAACATTGTGTTAGCCAACGGATCTAATGAGATAGGATTGTAAACGTACTTCGTTAATTGGACCACCACCTATCAACTTATTTTCCAAAATGTTGCTTAAAAATAAGATTGAACCTTGGTTGTTGTAATGGTTTCATGTATGCATGACTTGTGTGTTTTGGCTTCCCAAGGATATGTATGTGATGTTATGTCTTTTGTTTTATCTTGATTTGTGTGTTCTAACTTTTCTATCTTATAAATAGATGCCTATTACCATCAGTACTGTTGAGGAGTTCCAGGTTACCCGCTTTGGTCCTCGTATCGTTGAGCTTACCACTTTGCTCAATCTCCCTCTTCCCACCATCATGGTGCATCCCCTCACCAAGTTTGAGAGGAAGGACCTCTGAGGCTTCAAGGTGAACCAGCCCGGACGCCAGACAGAGCCTGCTACGGAGGCCATCGTCTTCAAGCTTATGCACGATGACAGGGAGAGAGGCCTTGAGGTAGTGATGCAGGATCTGATAGGACGTCTGCTAGGGAGACACTCCCGACAGGTTAGAGGCACCCACTTCCACGTCTTCGGAAGACGTGATGAGGATGGAGAGTCCATCGACTTTGAGGACGATTCGAGGGACGCAGAAGAGCCGATATGCCTGTACCTCCAGGACCTAGAGTCTCTCATTAGGCACGTGGACACGGACAGGACCAATGTCATGCTCAGCAATGATGAGCTTCAGGTGCAGCTTCGTGAGAAGGACAAGCTCTTCGCGCAGCAAGACGAGATAGTCAAGGAAATGGATGCGAAGTTCGAGACCCAGGATAGGAAGTTCAAGAGTCAGGAGAAGCGTGTCTAGGATAGGAACAAGAAGATCCGGGACATGACTGAAGAACTGCAGTCCAAGGACTTCGAGCTAGAGCAGCAGCAGTCGGTGATCGAGAGGCTTCTTTCCCAGAAGAGGGCTCTCAAGGCCAAGATAGAGTCCTTGACCACTAGCATTGAGGAGAACAAGACCGCGATGGAGAACGCAGGTCTTACCTTTGTCGAGGAGGAGATTGATGCCGATGAGTAGACTTGACTACTCGTTTATCTTTTATTATCATACTTGTTATTTGAGAACTTGTTATTGGACCATCCGACATGTGGATGGCTTGCTACTTGTGTGTTTTACTTTGTGAACTTGTTATTCTGTTGTTGAACTTTTATCTTTGTGTTGCATGCTATGTGTTTGCTTATGTGATGTAATGTGCATGAAAGCATCTACGGGCATCTCATTCTTATCTCTATTTGAACAAACCACAGATGCCTCCCCGTCGTGCAAACCCCAACCCCAACAACAACAACAACAACATCACTCCAGAAATGCAGCAAATGATGACTGCTCAAACTCAGCTAATGCAGATGATGACGACGTTCATCCAGAACCAAAATAACAACAACAACAATAACAACAACAATAACAACAACAACCCTCCGGGCTTTGATATGCTTACCAGATTCTTGAGACTGAGGCCAGCAAAGTTCTCAGGAACGACTGATCCCATGGTGGCCAATGATTGGCTATGCTCAGTAAACAAGGACTTGGTAACCGTGGGCTGTACGGATGCTGAAAAGGTTAGATTTGCAGCACATCTACTGGAAGGGCCAGCCGCCACTTGGTGGGACAACTTCCAGATCACCACTCCCATAGATGAAGTGACATGGGCTATCTTTGAGGATGGCTTTCGCACTGCTCATATCTCATCAGGAGTGATGAGTCTGAAAAAGAAAGAATTCCACAACCTGAAGCAGCGCCACCGCAGCGTGGCTGAATACATTGAGGAGTTCAACAATCTGGCGCGTTATGCACCGGATGAAGTTGACACTGATGCCAAGAGAAAGGAAAAATTTCTTGAAGGCTTGAATGATGAGCTGAATCTGCAACTGGCTGTGGCATATGTTCCCACTTATCAGTCACTCTGTGACAAGGCTGCTATTTTGGAGAACAAAATAAAGCAAGTTGAGAGTAGGAAAAGAAAGCATTCCGACAAGCATGGCTCGGGATCGTCTCACAAATGATCTCATTATGATGACAGCGGAAGCACAGGATCCCACAAGCATGGGAAATTCAACAAGCACCACAACCACAACCGTCATGACAACAAACATCACCGTAGTCATGACAATGACAAGTACAAGAACCACAAGAGTGGACATAAGAGCCACCACAGTGGTAATGGAAGTGGAAGTGGAAGTCAGCCTGTTAAGAGAGACAACAGTCAGGTTGAATGCTTCAAATGCAAGAAGATGGGGCATTATGCAAATGAGTGCCCTGAAAAGAAAGTTGAAGGACCTATCAAGCCCAATCCTTTTCAGAAGGGACAGGTAAACCACATCAATGTGGAGGAGGTCTATGAGGAACCTGATGCTGTTGCTGGTAAGTTCAGACTCAATTCTATTCCAGCATTTGTACTCTTTGATACTGGTGCATCTCATTCATTTATATCAAGAGCATTTATTGAAAGAAATGAACTACCGGTAGAAAATATTGGGTGTCCTATAAAAGTAAGTTCTCCTGGTGGAGAAATGATAGTGAATTCGGGATATCATGATCTAGTCATAGAATTTGGGAAGTATAAGTTTCCCGTTAACTTGATAATTCTAAACTCCCAAGGAATGTCATTCTAGGAATGGACTGGATGACTAAGTACAAAGGAGTGATAGATTGTGCCAACCATACTGTCTCACTTACAACTCCAGAAAATAAAAGGATCAGATTCAAGACCAATTTTGAAGGAAAAAGGAGTATGCTTAATTCTCTTAAGGGGGTTAGCATGGACAGTGTGCCGATTGTGAGTGAATATCTGGATGTGTTTCCGGAAGAATTACCGGGAATGCCACCAGATAGAGATGTGGAATTTCTTATAGATTTGGTACCAGGGTCTGGACCAATAGCAAAGAGACCATATAAAATGTCAGTAGATGAACTGAAAGAACTCAAGAAACAACTTGGAGAACAGTTGCAGAAAGGATTTATTCAACCAAGTTCTTCATCTTGGGGAGCCCCAGTCTTGTTTGTGGAGAAGAAAGATAGAAGTCAAAGGTTATGCATAGATTACCGTTCACTCAACGAGGTAACTATCAAGAACAAATATCCTTTGCCTAGAATCAATGACTTGTTTGATCAGCTAGAAGGAGCATGTGTGTTCTCAAAGATTGATCTCCGGTCAGGCTATTTTCAACTCAAGATAAGAGAACAAGACATACCTAAAACAGCCTTCACTACAAGGTATGGATTGTATGAGTATACCGTAATGCCTTTTGGCTTGACCAATGCTCCAGCATACTTCATGAATATGATGAACAAGGTGTTCATGGAATTCCTTGACAAGTTTGTTGTCGTTTTCATCGATGACATCTTAGTCTACTCCAAGAGCAAAGAAGAACATGAAGAACATTTGCGTTTGATACTTGAGAAGTTGAGAGAGCATAAACTTTATGCCAAATTCAGCAAGTGTGAGTTCTAGTTGGAGGAAGTTGGATTTCTTGGTCATGTTATCACAAAGGATGGTGTAGCAGTTGATCTTGCTAAAGTTTCAGCTGTGACTGAATGGGAATCTCCCAAGTCCGTGAAGGAAGTTCGTAGTTTCGTTGGCTTAGCAGGTTACTACAGAAGGTTCATTGAGAATTTCTCAAAGGTTGCTAAGCCTATGACTGAATTGTGAAAGAAAGACAAGAAGTTTGCTTGGACTAAAGGTTGTGAACTCAGCTTTCAGGAATTGAAGAAGAGACTTGTGACAGCACCAGTCTTGTGTCTACCAGATTTGGAAAAAGATTTCCAAGTATATTGTGATGCATCTCATCAGGGTTTGGGTGCAGTACTTATCTAAGACGGTAAAGTTGTGGCTTATGCCTCGAGACAACTCAAAACTCATGAAGTAAATTATCCTACTCATGATTTAGAGTTAGCCTCTGTTGTCCATGCGCTCAAAACATTGAGACACTATCTTTTGGGAAAGCGTTGTGAAGTGTTCACAGATCACAAAAGTTTGAAGTATATCTTCACCCAAAAGGAAATTAATATGAGACAAAGAAGATGGATAGAACTTATCAAAGACTATGACTTAAGTTTGCAATACCACCCCGGTAAAGCAAATGTTGTAGCAGATGCTCTAAGCCGTAAGGTTTTTGTGAATGGCCTTACCAAAGGAGAATTGCCAGATGATCTGTGTACCCAATTTAGAAAACTCAGATTGGAGATTGTGCCTGAAGAACATCTCATGTCTTTGGATGTTCAACCCACTTTGTTGGACAAGATCAGAGAAGCCCAGAAAACTGATAAGGAAATTGAGGAGATTAAGGAAAAGATTCGCAAGGGAAAAGCCAAAGAATTTCGTGAAGACGAACAGGGTACTTTATGGCATTGGAAACGTATTTGTGTTCCACAAGACCCGGAGTTGCGGAAACTGATTTTGCAGGAAGCACACAACTCTCCATATTCTATTCACCCGGGTAACACCAAAATGTACATGGACATGAAAGAAAGATTTTGGTGGAATAATCTCAAGAAAGACATCGCCGAACATATTGCTTTGTGTGATGTGTGTAGTAGAGTGAAAGCAGAGCATCAGAAACCAGCAGGTTTGCTTCAACCACTACCTATTCCTGATTGGAAGTGGGACAAGATTGGTATGGATTTCATTACCGGATTACCAAGGACTCGGTCAGGATACGATTCTATTTGGGTAGTAGTGGATCGCCTAACTAAAGTGGCTCATTTCATACCCGTGAAGACAACCTACACAAGTGCTAAGTTAGCCAAAATCTACATGAGTAGAATTGTGTGTCTACATGGAGTACCCAAGAGTATTGTGTCAGATAGGGGAACTCAATTCACTTCCCATTTTTGGAGACAGTTACATGAGTCACTGGGAACGAGGTTGGAATTCAGTACTGCTTTTCATCCTCAAACCGATGGACAAACAGAAAGGACTAATCAGATTCTTGAAGACATGTTGAGGGCATGTGCCCTAGACTATAGAGGCAGTTGGGATGAAAGTCTGCCTTACGCAGAATTTTCTTACAACAACAGCTATCAAGCCAGCATTGAGATGGCACCGTTTGAGTTTCTCTACGGAAGAAAATGTACCACCCCATTGTTATGGAATGGTGTGGGAGAAAGAAGTTTATTCGGGCCAGATCTTATCAAAGAAGCCGAAGAGAAGGTCAAATTGGTTAAGGATAGGTTGAAGATAGCATAGTCCCGACAGAAAAGCTACGCAGATCCTAAGCGTAGAGAAGTCACCTACGAAGTTGGTGATAGAGCCTATCTTAGAGTGTCACCACTTCGTGGAGTGAAAAGATTCGGAGTCAAAGGAAAATTGGCACCAAGATATGTTGGGCCATTCAAGATTTTGAGTCGCAAAGGAGAAGTTGCCTATGAAATTGATCTGCCAGAATCTTTGTCAGCTGTCCATAATGTGTTTCATGTGAGTCAGCTTAAGAAATGTCATCCAGAAATGGAAGAAACTTCCTTGAAGGATACTATACCTTTGGAGGAGGTTCAACTAGAAAGTGATCTCACTTATGAAGAGAAACCTATCAATATTCTTGAGACTGCAGAAAGAGTCACAAGGACTAAGACTATCAAGTTTTGCAAAGTGCAGTGGAATCATCATTCCGAAGAGGAAGCAACATGGGAAAGAGAAGATTATCTTCGGAAAGACCACCCTCACCTATTTGCTAGCCAATCCGAATCTCTAGGGCGAGATTCACCTTAAGGGGGTTAGATTTGTAACATCCCTAAAATCATGATTTCAAATATTGCATATCATTCATGCATGCATATAGTTCTGAGATCAATTTCAAACCAAATTCAAGAAAACAGAAGCACATAGTGCTATCATTTTATGTGAGAAAACTTAAATCAAATGCCCATCCTCATTTGAGAGCTTAGTGTTTTAAAACCAAGTTTGTTTGTTTCCTTGTTGAATGGTTTGAGTGTAGAGTTTGAACAAAATTTTACAAAATAAAAATGGTTTCAAAACCATTTTTAAAACATTTGCAAATCTAGTGCTATGGCACTGTTTATTTTGTTATTTCAAAAGAACCAAGCTTGAACAGAGAGAACACTTGATTTTCTGTCCTGAAATGTGATTGTTGCACACTGCAAAAATCCCAAAAAGATTTGAATTCATTTGAAACTCAATCCAGAAAATCAATTTAGAAAAAGAAAAGAGAAAGGAATTGGAAAAGGGCCGGCGCTAGGATTTGAGCCCATCAACAGAAGCAGCCCATTTAGCCCACCCGGGACCCTTCTCTCCCTCTCTCACGCGCAAACGCACCCAGCGAGCCGCTGACACCCGGACCCCACTCCCTCTCTGCTCTATTCGCTGACAAGCGGGCCCCGTCCACGTCGTCATCGTCCTCCCCAAATTTCCGCGCACGAACACCGCCGCTGGCCGTTTCTGCGTTGATTCCGCGGTGTAATTGGCATTGAATCACTGAGCGTTTCTTGTCGAGCCTCTGCCTACTTAAGCCCCTCCCTCTCGCGGCCATTTCCCCTCACCCAATTTCCTCTCCACGCCACCAGGCTGCTCGCAACTCGCTCGACGCTTCCGCTGTTCCGACGACCTCGCCGACGAATTCCGGTGAGCACCGTGTCCCCCTCTGTCCATGGTTCATGCTATCAAGCTTAGCAACTCCTTGCGCATCTACTGACACACCTCGTTTGTTCTCGCATGGTCTGTAGCCTCGGCAGCAACCTCAACCATGCGCCGCCGCTCTCTGCACGAACTCCGGCGACCTCTCTCGTAAGTACCAGCCGCCCCTTGCCCTCTGTCTGATACGCCTAGGATCCCCATCGTCTTGCGCATCTAACGGTGCCCTCCTTTTGACTTAGCGCGACACAGAACCTCGCCAACGTCGACCAGCAGCCGTACCCGACACGCCCACAAACTCCGGCGAGGAATCCCCGACGACTCCGAGCGCCCCTTGCCAAGCCACCGCCACATTGAGCTTCACCCCGTCCCTGCGGTTTTGGTAAGCACCCTCTCCCCTCCTCGGACGACCTAGAACGCCAGCGCCGCCACTAACAGACGCGCCGCCGCTAGTCGCCGCTAGTCTATGGTCGAAGCAACAACAACCGTTGGATGTAGATCTTGCGGATTAGACTAGATCTGAGCGAATCGTTTTCTTTGAATCTGGCGCGTTGGATCTAACTTGATCCAACGGCGCGGAAGCTTGATCCTGAGCGAATCGGTACCAGCCAATAGGATAGCGCCGCGTGGCTAGGGTTTTGGTTTAAAAACAGAATTTGAATCAGATTTATATCCAAATTTGATTTAGCTATAACTTTTGATTCCCACGTTAGAATTTGACAAATTTTATACCGTTGGAATCAGGAGAACAAGCCCTTTCTGTTTATGCAATGTGTTTAGTGTTTAGCTTCTGTTAAAATGATTTTATTTGCATAAACTTGTTTTGGACTATTTTGAGCATATGAATTGTTTAGAAAATTGTTTTAGTGTCAAATAAACTTGGTTTAGCAAGTTTTTGACTTGTTTATGATTCAGTACTATGCACTTGCTTGGTTGAGTTTCAAAAATCATCACTTAGAATCTTGCATGCATGCATATATATTTTTGCTTGTATATGACTTGTATGTGATTGTGGCTATATTCTTTGTGTAGACTTTGGTGCTAGTGATTGTGATTGTGATTGTGAAGAGTGCTACTCTCCCAACTACCAAGGCAAGTGGTACTTCATGAATATTTCTATCCCTATATTTTTATACAAGCATTAGAAATATTTTTGCTAAGTCTTGCATGTTACTATTTTTTTGCCAAATGCCATGTTGGGAAATCCTAAGTAGTTGTAGAATTGCTAGGAAATTTCTAAGTTAAGTACTATATATGCCATGCTTAGCCTAGCTAGTAGCAAACAAGGGTTGGTAAATTATACATGCTATGATGAAAATATTTCTAAGTCTTTGGACTTATGTTTTTCTTAATAAAACAACTAAGTCAATGAATCACCTGGGTGGAAAGGGACTTGATTGGTAGTTTTTGGTTGAGTGGTTACACAAGGCCCATGGCTATGGTTTACCTTGTGTATCTCACTTGTGGAAAGCCACCCAGGAACAAAGGGATTTTAGAGGCCAAGTGTTGAGAAGCTTCTAGTGCAGCCACTTGGCAATATGAGCTGTTAGAACTTAGCTATTTGGAAAGTTGGTGGTAGTGGGAATGATAGGTTGGAACGTGTCCATTTGGTCTAAGGGAAGGCTTCTGAAAGGTCCTGTCTTGGTGAAACCAAGTCTGGTGGGGAAAGTGCACAACCTCTGCAGATGGAAAAATCTAAGTACTTAGCCAAGTCCATGGCAATGGACAACTTGAGCATCAAGACATGGAAGCTATCAAGAATCTCATCACTCCAATTTCTAAGTAAAACTTGTGGGTGAACAAGGGTGAAGGACCTCAATGTCTATTGATGGTTCCTTGGGAAAAGTTTTGATAAAGAAAAACTTAGTGATTTCAACTGATAGGAAAAACCTATTTTGAGCAAAGCAAGCCAAGCTACACTTAGCCAAATTGCATATAGTAATATAGTCCACCTAAATTTTACTAAGGTATCACTTGCCAATACTATTCCAAAGTATTGACCCACTGTGGCTGTAACTTGTGATGTTGCAGGTTACTCTAACGAGGATTAGGTGTCATGAGTCTACACTCAACATGTTTGCCTGTGGCACATGAAGATGAAGACTTATATTTATTTACTTATTCAAACTCTTGTATTAGGCCCGTGGCCTTGAGTTGTAAAGACTATGTTATCTCTGGAATGGATGTAATAAATGACCTTTGTATCTGTTTACTTCATCTTAAAATGTGGAAGCTAGCAATGATCCAGGGACTAGCATTGCAATCACAGGGATCCTTTTTCCTTTACAAAGGAGGGATCTTACACTCACGCGCGCAGCCCCACCCGCAGACACTGACGCGTGGACCCCGCAACCACGTCACCTTCTTCCCCAATCAGCACCGCAGTGACGCCGTCGCCGCCCGTTTCTTGCCGAGTGATTCGTGAATCAATTTGCATTAAATCCCGCAGTAATCCTGCGCCCAGACCCCTCTACTTAACCCCCTCTCCTCTCCGATCCTTCCCTCACTTTCCATACTCTGAGCGCCGCTAGGCTGTCCACATTCGAGCTCGCGCCACCGCTGTCCCGAACTACTCCGGCGAAGGATTACTATAAACCCTAGCCCCCTTTCTCTCTGGTTAATGCATGTGTGCTCGCCATGACCATGCTGTAGAGGTCCCAACCTTTAATTAGGTAGAGATCCCTGTGTTTACAATTCTAGTCCCTGGATCAATAGATAGCATCCACAGTTAAGATGTAATATCAAGAAACAAAGGTCATAATACAACTTTATAACCAGGAATAAAATAATTTATTACATCTTACATAGCTCATTTAGCTATCTCATTACAATGCACCAGAAATAACTATAGCATGGGGTCCTTCATCTTCAAAGTGCCACAGGAAATCATGTTGGTTGTAGACTTGTAATCCTAATCAACACACTTCACTAACAACAAACAAACCTGCAACATAATAAGTTACAGCCACAAGGGTCAATACATTTGAATTGTATTGGCAAGTGATACTATGGTAGTATAGTGGAGTCTATCATCTATATGCATTTGGCTAAGTGGAGCTTAGGCTTTCTTTGCTCAAAATATATTTTCCTTATCATTTGAAAAAACTAAGTTTTTGTTTGTCAAAATCACCCAAGGCATCTCCCAATAGAAATTGGTGATCCTTTAAACCTTGTTCAACCACAAGTTTTTAACTTAGAAATTGGGATGAGGAGATTCTTGATAGCTTCCATGTCTTGATGCTCAAATTGTCCATTGCCGGGGACACGGCTAAGTACTTAGATTTTACACTCTCGAGAGGTGGTGCACTTTCCCCACAAGACTCGACATGCATCGAGACAAGATCTTTCAGAAGCCTTCCCTTAGACCAGAATGGATGCGTTCCAACCTATCATCCCCTACCACCAACTGTCCATTTGGCTAAGTGGAGCTTAGGCTTGCTTTGCTAAAAATAGTTTTTCCTTATCCTTTTAAAACACTAAGTTTTTGTTTGGCAAAAACTCCCTAGGAACCACCAATAGAAATTGGTGAACCTTCAACCCTTGTTCAACCACAAGTTTTTAACCTAGAAATTGGGATAAGGAGATTCTTGATAGCTTCCATGTCTTATTGCTCAAATTGTCCATTGTCGGGGACACGGCTAAGTACTTAGATTTTACACTCTCGAGAGGTGGTGCACTTTCCCCACAAGACTCGACATGCATCGAGACAAGATATTTCAGAAGCCTTCCCTTAGACCAGAATGGACGCGTTCCAACCTATCATCCCCTACCACCAACTGTCCATTTGGCTAAGTTATTGCAACCTATATGATCCAGATAGAGCCCATAATGCAAAGTGGCTGCACTTGAAGCTTCTCAACATTTGACATCTCAAATCTCTTTGTTCCTGGGTGGCATTCCACAAGTGTGACACACAAGGTAAACCATAGAAATGGGCCTTGTGTAACCACTCAACACAAACCAATCCACCATTCCACCTAGGTGTTTCATTCACTTAGTTGTTTTATTAAGCAAAACATAAGTCAAAGACTTAGAAATATTTTCCATAGCATGTATATGTAATACACCCTTGGTTTCTACTAGCTAGGCTAAGCATGGCAATAGCAAGTATCTTAACTTTGAGAAAATTCTAACAATTCTACAACTACTAGGATTTCCCAAGCATAGCATATAGATACTTAGCAAAAATTATCATGCAAGCCCTATACAAAATATTTCTAATGCATAGTCAAAATATTGGGACAAAAGTATGAAGCACCACTTGCCTTTTTGGTAGATAATATAAGTTCACTCCTTGATCTTGCAATAGTCACACTCTTCAAATTCCACTACAATTCAATCAAGCAAGCAAATATTCAATCTACCATTCAAGCAATCATCACATAGAAACAAAGCAATGCATGCAAGCATGCCAAAGATTGTTTTATTTGGAAAAGTGGTTTTTATTAGGCTATAAACATTCTAAAACATCTATTGGTCATTTATAAATGTGGTAAAACCATTTGATATCAAGTTAGTTAAAATGGCCACTTTAAGTCATTTTTTTGCTAGAAATGGTTTAAATCAAAGTAATATTTTCTAGTGTTTGACAAATATATTTTTAAACACAAATTTTAGTGTCTTATGGTCAAGTGTTTATTATTAAAACCATTTGCAAAAGGTTTTACCTATAAACCATTTTTATACCAAAGCAATATTTTATGTTGTTGGAAATGCCTTTTAGCAAAGTAATAATTTTATAGGGTTCATCAAATATATTTTTAAATCCTAAAACTTGGTGTGTAGGGTCAGAGAGTTCAAATCAAATCATTTTCCAAAGGTTTTACTCAAAAAGCATTTTTAAACCATAAACAATATTTTTATTTAACTAGAAATGTTCTTATTCAAAGATCTATTCTTTAGTATCACAAAATACATTTTTAAATCCATAAGTTGGTTTTTGTGGTCAGTGGGTTCAAAACAAACCATTTACAAAAGATTTTACCCTAAAAACATTTCTAGAATAAATTTTATGTTCAAATTATGCCTACACAAGTTTCTGCAAAAACAGCTAAGTTTACAGAAGCAATTTACTAAATAAGGTACGTGGTTGGATATAATTTGTTTTGCTGATTCCATTGATATAAAATTTGCAAAATTTGGACGTGTGGATCAAAAGTTATGCAATTTACAAATTCAAACAACTAATAGATTCAATTCTGTTTTTAAAACAAATCCTGAGCCACGTGTCTTATTCTTATTGGCCAAAAACGGTTCGCGTGGATCGGCTGCTATGGTGCATTGGATTAAAAGGGGATCGTGCGGCTCTGATCTAGCGTACCCCTTCCTTTAATGAATCTATCGCAGCCACGCGATCAGGATCTAACGGTTCACAGCACACCAACCATAGATTGGCGGCGCTGGCGGCGGCGCGCTCAGGCAAGGATGGCGCCGGTGATTCAGGAAGCAAAAGAGACAGGGGAGGAGCTCACCGAGATCGCCGTGGTGAGTAGATGCTCAAGGTAGCAGCCGTTTGTCGAGGGGCACATAGAGTCTCTGGCGATTCCCTCGCCGGAGTGGTTGTTGACGACGGGTTCACTTTGGCGTTGTCGATGACGAAGCTACAAGGCACGGGAGAGTGAGGGGAAGGGTCCGTTAGACGTGTGAGAGAGAGGAGGTTGCAGGGGTACCATCCAGAGAGGAAGGGGATGTCGGAATTACCGGGGAGAGGTCGACGGAGTCGATGTTGACAACGACAGTGCTCTGTCGAGGTTGTTGCCGAGGCTACAGGGCACGCGCGAGCGAGAGGAAAGATCTGGCAGACGCGCCTGTCGATGGGGGACACGCTTGAGTGAGTCAGGGTCAATGGGGGGTCTGGTGTCTCCGGAATCGTCGCCAGAATGGTGTCGGAGACAGTGGCGTGGCTACGAGAATTCCGAGCAGCCTATGGGCAGTGAGTGCGGGGCGTCTGGGAGGAAAGATAGAGGGGAGCGAGGCGCGTTAAAGAGCATAGTTGCAGCGGTGATTACTCACGGAATTATGGCGAATTTAAGCCGTGGAAATCAAGCAGAAACGGGAGAGAGGGAAAGGAAGAACTGGCCGCGCGGGTGTAAACGATGACTTACAAGCGGGGTCGTCCTGTCAGCGAGAGAGGGAAGTTTCAGGTGGGGTCCAAGTGTCAGGGATGGTGCGGGTTGGAATTTGAGTGGAAAAACGCTTCGTGCGGGGGAGGGAGGAAATGGGCTCGCTGGGCCAGTTCGGCTAGGTTAGATGGGCTGGGTTGTTTTATTCTTTTTGTTCTACTGTTTTCTTTTTCTTTTTCTGTTTTCATTTTTATGTTTTGAATTTGTTCAATTGATTTCAAACTCTTTTTCATTTCAAAACTTTCCAAACTTTTCAGTAGGTTTTTGATATGTTTTAAACATGTATTTAAAGTCCTTTTTAGGAATAAATCCTTTATTCATTTATGGTTTATATTTTATTTAAAATGGGCACTTTCCTTTATTAAATGAGATTTAATTATATTTTCAAACCCTTATTTGAATTCCAATTTTTCACCAAAAACTTTTCAGTAGGTTTTATTTATTTAATAGGGTGTTTAAATAATTCATTTTGAATTATTTGAAATATTTTTAATATGGTTTATTAATCATTTAAAATGAGCAAATGTCTTTATTTAAATCAAAACAAATATGACTTTAATTCCATGTAAATTTTATTTAAATGATTCCTTTATTTCATTTGCTTATGGATTTAATTTAAATTGTCTTCTAAACAATTTCCTTGGATTTATTATTTAGGAAAATATTATTTTAAATAAAGTTGATTATGGTTCAAATCCCATATAGTTTTAATTAAATAATTCTTTTATTTATTATTTAATAACTTTTATTTTGTTTATGGACTTGGCCAAGATTTAATTTGGCTTTTAAATATTCCTTATTTATTTCTTTCTTTCTTTATCTTATAAAATCCATATCTTTTTATTTATAGATCCAAACTTGGTGATTTCAAATTTGTAAAATATTATTTAATGTTTGTTTATATTTTTAAATCCCTTTAGGATTAATTTGATCACATTTTGGTATGGATTTTAGATAGGAGCTTTATAAGTTTTGAAATTTAATTTCTTTATCTTATTAACTTCATAAGATTTTATCTATGGCTCCAAATTAAGTGAACCCAATTTCTGTGGTTTTATAATATTTTTATTTATCATCCTTGATCATTACAAATGTTTGTTGACAAATTTTTATATGGATCAAACCCATAGTCTTTGAGGTATCTTGGAAATGTTTTTCTTCCATTAGGGTTTTTAGGGTTTTGGTTCATTTTCCAAGTGTTTAAATTTCATGATGCATTTATGAAGAATGCATTTCACTTGATTTGAATTTACTTGGATTCAAATTTTATTCAAAGTTTGTTCAAGATAGGTTTTGATGTTTTCATTTGGAATAAAAAAGTTTCTTTTCACCCTAAATTTCAACAATTATTTATTTTATTTATTTATTTTTCACATTTCAAAATTTGGAAAATTTTGGGATGTGACAGGCTACCACCCTTAAAAGAAATCTCGTCCCGAGATTTGGGGAGGCTAGAGGTTACAAGTTGGCTCAAGACAACTAGGGTACTACCACCCTTAAAAGTTTTCCACTAGATTACATCTTGGCTTGCTTGGGATCTTGATGAAACTTCTCTGGACAGACATCTGCATAGTGTCCTTTGTTTCCACACTTGAAACATGTGACAAGGCTGAGATCTTTCATAGGCTTGCTTGTCTTGTACCTCATCTTTTCTGGACAATTGCTTGCATAATGTCCTTGGTCACCACAATTGTAACATGTGACAAGGTTGAGTTCTTCACGTATCTTCTGTGGACAAGTTGATATATAATGGCCTAGCTCTTTGCAGTTGTTGCACCACAATTGGCTAATTTCCTTATTCTTCTTTTTCTTGGGTTTCTCCAAAGCTAGGAGTTCTTCTAGTTCATGATCTTCATATCTTATCTCAAAGGTGGGAAAGTCTCCTTGTATCCTTAATCGTTTCCTTGGATAATACCTATGTTTCCTCTTTTGTCCATCAATGTGAGTCATAGTGCATGGAGGTGCAAGCTGAGATTTTCCTTTGTCTTCATCCTTCTTGGTAGGAGTTGTTTCCTAATGGGGTTTTCCAAACTCTTGATGCACTCCACCTTGTTTCCTTTATTGAACTATAGGATAGATGGGGCATTGGATAGGGAAATGATTATTTCCTTCACATAGGAAACAAGTCACTTGAGATGTGGGGCATTGTTTAGTTGGATGTTTCTCTTCACAATTGGGGCATTGATCTTCATGCTCTTTGGAGGTGTGATCCATGTCTCCACAAATATTGCAAGCTTGAGTTCCTTCTATAATATCATCCTTGACATCATTGTTGTCACAAACTCCTTGGGAATGGTTGTCTTTCATGTTGATCATTTGAGTGGTCATCTGTTGCAACAATTGGGATTGGATTCCCAAAAACTTTTGCAAGGTTGGGTCTAACTCATTGTTATTGGCTAAGAACTGAGTTGTCATCTGATTCATCTGGGTTTGGTTTGCTAGTAGTTCTCTCATGTGCATCTCTCGGTTGTTGGTGTCACCATTCTTGATGTTGGAGTTTCTTGGAGAAGTCATCTGTTTGGGCTGTATTGGGATTAGAATAGGCAAAAGATTTCTATAGGAAGAATTCTAATCACACACATCACAATTCACACAAGCAATGTGCAAGCAATCACAATCAAACATTCCACTCAAACAACAAGTTTCAAGCACATTTTTTTGGCAACAAAATATTTTTTCTACACCACATAAGTTGGTGTGTTTGATCTATACTTTAGTATGGTGGTCCAACTATATGGTTTCACTTGAGATCATTTCATCCTTCTTAGTTGATTCTTGAGATCATGGCTTCCTTGGAAAAATTCTTGTATCTTGGTCACACATCTTCAAAGGTGATGATGGTTCCTTCTAAGTTGTGTTTCCTTAGTCTTCAAGTCTTGAGTATTATTCTCGTCTCACTTGTAGTCCTTAGTGATGTCCAAGTTGAAGTCCTTGATGAAACTAAAGTTGAAGTCTTTGATGATGTTGAAGTTGAAGTCATTTGAGTTGGTGAAGTCCTTTGCTCATGGTGAGGTATTGTCCATCAAGTTGAAATAGAAGAGATGTAGAATCAAAACCAAAAAGGTTGAGAAAAGAGTTTACAAGATTGTTTGTAAATAAGTTTTGGAACAAATACAACTCCTATTTTTCTAAGGGGTTTTGTCCAATCCTAGGGTTACAATCCTACAGGCAACATAGTGTTCGGTACCATCTATAGATGTCCCAACCTTTAATTAGGTAGAGATCCCTGTGTTTACAATTCTAGTCCCTGGATCAATAGATAGCATCCACAGTTAAGATGTAATATCAAGAAACAAAGGTCATAATACAACATTATAACCAGGAATAAAATAATTTATTACATCTTACATAGATCATTTGGCTATCTCATTACAATGCACTAGAAATAACTATAGCATGGAGTCCTTCATCTTCAAAGTGCCACAGGCAATCATGTTGGTTGTGGACTTGTAATCCTAATCAATGCACTTGACTAACATCAAACAAACCTGCAACATAATAAATTACAGCCACAAGGGTCAATACATTTGAATTGTATTGGCAAGTGATACTATGGTAGAGTAGTGGTATCTATCATCTATATGCATTTGGCTAAGTGGAGCTTAGGCTTGCTTTGCTAAAAATAGTTTTTCCTTATCCTTTTAAAACACTAAGTTTTTGTTTGGCAAAAACTCCCTAGGAACCACCAATAGAAATTGGTGAACCTTCAACCCTTGTTCAACCACAAGTTTTTAACCTAGAAATTGGGATAAGGAGATTCTTGATAGCTTCCATGTCTTATTGCTCAAATTGTCCATTGTCGGGGACACGGCTAAGTACTTAGATTTTACACTCTCGAGAGGTGGTGCACTTTCCCCACAAGACTCGACATGCATCGAGACAAGATATTTCAGAAGCCTTCCCTTAGACCAGAATGGACGCGTTCCAACCTATCATCCCCTACCACCAACTGTCCATTTGGCTAAGTTATTGCAACCTATATGATCCAGATAGAGCCCATAATGCAAAGTGGCTGCACTTGAAGCTTCTCAACATTTGACATCTCAAATCTCTTTGTTCCTGGGTGGCATTCCACAAGTGTGACACACAAGGTAAACCATAGAAATGGGCCTTGTGTAACCACTCAACACAAACCAATCCACCATTCCACCTAGGTGTTTCATTCACTTAGTTGTTTTATTAAGCAAAACATAAGTCAAAGACTTAGAAATATTTTCCATAGCATGTATATGTAATACACCCTTGGTTTCTACTAGCTAGGCTAAGCATGGCAATAGCAAGTATCTTAACTTTGAGAAAATTCTAACAATTCTACAACTACTAGGATTTCCCAAGCATAGCATATAGATACTTAGCAAAAATTATCATGCAAGCCCTATACAAAATATTTCTAATGCATAGTCAAAATATTGGGACAAAAGTATGAAGCACCACTTGCCTTTTTGGTAGATAATATAAGTTCACTCCTTGATCTTGCAATAGTCACACTCTTCAAATTCCACTACAATTCAATCAAGCAAGCAAATATTCAATCTACCATTCAAGCAATCATCACATAGAAACAAAGCAATGCATGCAAGCATGCCAAAGATTGTTTTATTTGGAAAAGTGGTTTTTATTAGGCTATAAACATTCTAAAACATCTATTGGTCATTTATAAATGTGGTAAAACCATTTGATATCAAGTTAGTTAAAATGGCCACTTTAAGTCATTTTTTTGCTAGAAATGGTTTAAATCAAAGTAATATTTTCTAGTGTTTGACAAATATATTTTTAAACACAAATTTTAGTGTCTTATGGTCAAGTGTTTATTATTAAAACCATTTGCAAAAGGTTTTACCTATAAACCATTTTTATACCAAAGCAATATTTTATGTTGTTGGAAATGCCTTTTAGCAAAGTAATAATTTTATAGGGTTCATCAAATATATTTTTAAATCCTAAAACTTGGTGTGTAGGGTCAGAGAGTTTAAATCAAATCATTTTCCAAAGGTGTTACTCAAAAAGCATTTTTAAACCATAAACAATATTTTTATTTAACTATAAATGTTCTTATTCAAAGATATATTCTTTAGTATCACAAAATACATTTTTAAATCCATAAATTGGTTTTTATGGTCAGTGGGTACAAAACAAACCATTTACAAAAGATTTTACCCTAAAAACATTTCTAGAATAAATTTTATGTTCAAATCATGCCTACACAAGTTTCTAAAAAACATCTAAGTTTACAGAAGCAATTTACTAAACAAGGTACATGGTTGGATAGAATTTGTTTTGCTGATTCCATTGATATAAAAATTGCAAAATTTGGACGTGTGGATCAAAAGTTATGCAATTTACAAATTCAAACAACTAATAGATTCAATTCTGTTTTTAAAACAAATCATGAGCCACGTGTCTTGTTCTTATTCTCCAAAAATGGTTCGTGCGGATTGGCTACTGTGTTGGATTGTATTAAAAGGGGATCGTGCGGCTCTGATCTAGCGTACCCCTTCGTTTAATGAATCTATCGCAGCCACGCGATCAGGATCTAACGGTTCATCGCCGTGGTGAGTAGATGCTCAAGGTAGCAGCCGTTTGTCGAGGGGAGCACAGAGTATCTGGCGATTCCTCTCTGGAGTGGTTGCTGACGACGGGTTCGCTCTGGCATTGTCGATGACAAAGCTACAAGGCATGGGAGATTGAGGGGAAGGGTCCGTTAGACGTGTGAGAGAGAGGAGGTTGCAGGGGTACCATCCAGAGAGGAAGGGGATGTCGGAATTACCGGGGAGAGGTCGACGGAGTTGCTGTTTAACGGCGGCTGTGCTCTGTCGAGGTTGTCGCCGAGGCTACATGGAACGCGCGAGCAAGAGGAAAGATCTGGTAGACGCGCCTGTCGATGGGGAACACGCTTGGGTGAGTCAGGGGCAGTGGGGGTCTGGTGTCACCGGAATCGTCGCCGGAATGGTGTCGGAGACAGTGGCGTTGCTACGAGAATTTCGAGCAGCCTATGGGCAGTGAGTGCGGGGCGCCTAGGGAAAGATAGAGGGGAGCGAGGCGCGTTAACAAGTGTAGTTGCAGCGGTGATTACTCATGGAATTATGGTGAATTTATGCCACGGAAATCAAGTAGAAACGGGAGAGAGGGAAAGGAAGAACAACTAGCGAAGGGGTACGCGAGGAACTGAGCCGTAGGTTTTAGATCTAGCGGTGTAAGTTAGATCAGGTGCAAAGAGGTAAGTAACGATCTGGTGCATTGGATCTGATTAGATCCAACAGCGCGGAAGCGCAATCCACCCTAAAGCGGTACCGTCCAATCAGGAGCTGTCACGTGGCTTGTTTTTATTTAAAAACCATATTTGGTTTCAAACTTGTAAAGTTCATAAATTATATTCTGTTTAGCCAAATTTTGCAAATAATATATTAGTGGATTCCAAAAAATAAATCCTACACTACTGTGGGCTTAGTTTTGTATTTTTCTTCTATAAAAATGGAATTTTATGCAGAGACAATTGTAGGCTTATTTTGAATATATAAATTATTTAGAAAATGTTTTAAGGTCAAATTGAGTTTATTTAGACTTTAAATGTTTTAGTTTTGTGTTTAGTACTATTTACTTGTCTTGTTTGGTTTAATAAAAATAATCACATAGCATTTGCATGCATTCATATATTTTTGCTTGATTATTTGGAATGTAAATTTGGTGCTATCATTTTATGTGTAGATTTTGGTGCTAGTGGTGATTGTGACTGTGAGGATTGTTGCTACTCCCCCAACTACCAAGGAAAGTGGTGCTTCATGTATTTGTCCTATTAATTTTGACTATGCACTAGTATTATTTTGTATAGGGCTTGCATGAAATTTTTGCTAAGTATCTATATTCTATGCTATGGGAAATCCTAGTAGTTGTAGTCTTGGTAGAATTTTCTATAAGTTAAGATACTGGTTATATTATCATTCTTATCCTAGATAGTAGAAAACAAGGGTGGATTATATACATGCTATGGAAATTTTGTTAAGTCTTTGACTTAAGTTTTTGCTTAATAAAACAACTAAGTGAATGAATCACCTGGGTGGAATGGTTTGTTTGGGTTATGTTAAGTGGTGACACAAGGCTCATATATATGGTCTACCTTGTGTATCACACTTGTGGAAAGCCACCCAGGAACAAAGGGATTTGAGATACTTAGTGTTTAGAAGCTTCTAGTGCAACCACATGGCATATGGGCTCTGCCTTGATCATATAGGTTGCAATAACTTGGCCAGATGGACAGATGGTGGTAGGGTGATAGGTTGGAATGCGTCCATTTGGTCCTAGGGAAGGCTTCTGAAAGATCTCGTCTCGATGCATGTCGAGCCTTGTGGGGAAAGTGCACCACCTCTCGAGAACGAAAACTCTAAGTACTTAGTCGTTTCCCCGACAACGGACAATTTGAGCATCAATACATTGAAGCTATCAAGGATCTCCTCATCCCAATTTCTAAGTTAAAAACTTGTGGTTGAACAAGGGTAAAGGTTCACCAATGTCTATTGGTGGTTCCTTGGGAGTTTTTGTCAAACAAAAACTTAGTGTTTTCAACTGATAGGCAAAACCTATTTTGAGCAAAGCAAGCCTAAGCTACACTTAGCCAAATTCATATAGAAGCTAGAAACTATTATTCTACTAAGGTATCACTTGCCAATACTATTCCAATGTATTGACCCACTGTGGCTGTAACTTGTGATGTTGCAGGTTACTCTGATGAGGATTAGGGTTATGAGTCTACACTCAACATGTTTGCCTATGGCACATGAAGATGAAGACTTTACTTTATTTAGTTAAGTTTGAAATCTTGTACTATCCTATGGCTATGGAGTTGTAAAATACTATGTTATATCTGGAATGACGATGTAATTAAAAACCTTTGTATCTGCGTACTTCATCTTAAACTGTGGATGCTAGCATTTGATCCAGGGACTAGCATTGCAATCACAGGGACCTTTACCTTTACAAAGGTGGGGTCTTACAAATTTTCCAAATTTGCTAAAGCTACTTGTGAAAATAGCTTGCCTATTGAAGATTTCTGGATGGAACAACTTGCTTCTATTGATCCAGTTTATGACGTTGGACATCTTTTTGATGACTGTAAGTATGCTCATCCTGATGATAAAGTTGTTGAAAGTGACAATTATATTGTCAATTTTATTCAAGGTACTACTGAAATTTATTATGAGAGAGGGAAACATGGTTTTATGCATCTCAATAATGATAAGTTTCCCCATTTTATGTTGAAAGCTTTGAGTTGCATTTGTTTTGTCATCCTATGCTAGTGGCTTTTTGTTTCAACAATTTGTTTTATCATGATACCCCCATGCATAGGAAGTGGGTTAGACTCAAATGTGTTAGTTATCTGCTTCTTGATGCTGTCTTTCACTTCAGATATCTATCTCCTATGTGAGCATCTTTGAAACTTTCAAGCCTAACTTAAAGGCATTAAAGAAAAGTACTTCTTGGGAGATAACCCAATAGTTTTGTCGAGTCTTGGAACTTATTACCTCAGTAATAACCGCTCTTTATCCTTTCTATTTTGGTTTTTGTGTCAAGTTCAACTACTTTTGAGAAGTGGAGGAGTTGTGAAAAGTGGCTATCCTGGGACAAATTTTTGTGCTGCATTGTGAAATTTCATGAAGGAGCTCAGTAATTCGGATGGAGCTGTATTTTTCTGTGCTTGTTCTCCAAGTTATTACCCAACTTTCATTAGTTTTGCACTTTTTGATTTGAGCAACAGAAGGTTTTCAAAAAAATCAATCTTTACCTGCTGGTCTGTTTGGACAGATTTATGTCATCATTTGCATTTGCTTCTTATATTGATTCCCTTCCAGATTCTTTTTGGTTTTTTTGGAAAGGATTTGCTACAGTAGCTTTTGTTTTGATGGATTTTAGTTGAAGTGTGAACCTAAAGGCTTAGCGTTTTTTCTTACACTAATGTTGCCATTGAGGTTTGTGTAATGCCTTGTGAGAAAAGGAATTTCCAGGAGAAGGAGAAAAGGAATCTGCAAAATCCGTCTTTGAATAGGTAAAAGTGGTGAAAATAGAAGGTTTGTAAAAACCCTATCTTTTTATATTTTTGATGTTTTTATTACATACGGAAGGTTAAGAGACGAAACAGAGGAGGAAACGGAGGCCAGGGTGGCCACACCCACCCCAGGCGCGGGCCCCAGCTGGCCGCGCCTGGAGGGGGTGTGAGCCCCCTGAGCTCTGTCTCCGCCTCGGTTTCGCACCAGTACCTTCCTTATGCTTTGAAACTTCGTAATATATAACCCCTTGGATCCCCCGAGGTTCGTATATCGTTTTATCATCGTGTTTGTATTTCGATCTGTTTTTGTCAGGAAATCTTCTCAAAGTTTAGAGCACCATGGTCTCTGCATATGACAAAGGCAATAAGCCCGAGCAAGATGATCCTCAAAACCCCAAGTAGGATGAGATTTTGGTAGGGGATGAAGAATACATGGAATAGGATGAGCATCCGGACACCCGCGCTACCGTCGCAAGCATTGGAGTGGTGGCAAACCCTACCAAGCTTAGGAGGACAGCACAAATTTCTACAGGAGGGAAAACCCCGTGTCATATCCTCTCTCCACGGTCACCTCCTCCACGTACCAAGAATCCCTTCCATACTCTTATACATGAGCAACAATACCAACATGTTCTCAAAGGGAACTTGCCCTTGGTTTGGGATCTGCCTCGTTCTAACCATGCATGTAAGGAACACACTAAGAAGGAAGAGTGGGGAAAGAATAGCAAGGTCTAGGACTCTCGATCCGATATGATCATGAACCGCATTGAGCAAAATTCAGAGTTGATTCGTACTTTTACCTTCGAGATTGAGGACTTGAGGAAACTGATTAAGGATCTTATCAAGAGAACACCACCACCACCGAAGGAGTAATTCGTCATCAGGTTTGGCCTCCCCTTGGCTTGTTCCAAGCTTGGGGGATTGTTGCGGTATCACATCATTATCTTTTATCTTTTAGATTTTTAGTAGATTCATATCTTTGGTAGATAAGTTATCTTATAGGTTGGTTTGCATGTGGAAGTATCTCTCCTCTAGTTTCTATGTATCCCTTGGTGTGAGTGCCTTTATGGAATATTAATGAGAAGTTTCATCTTTTACTTTTTACACTTCTTATTTTAGTTTGCAATCTCTATTTTATGATTGATCTTGTTTATCAGTATTGGTATCACTTTGGGAGCATCAAGTAGATCTAAATTGGTTTTGGCAAACCGAGCTCTGGTCAGTAACAACACTTTTTGAGGTTTGAAAGGAAAAGAGAAAAAGCTTACACGTATTTTGTATCATTTATTTTCTTTTTTGATTGGCTCATCAGCTTAGTATTCTTTATTTAAGATCTTTTGTGTCTTCCAGGAAGATTGCATGTTTGTCTTTATCACTTGTAGGTTTGCTTGTTTCCTTCAACTCTTTTGCTTGCTACCCAGCCTTGCTATCCAAAAACCTGTTTTGAGAAGGCATACTTCTCATGCTTCCAACCCCTTTGAACCAAACATGTGCCATTTGTGTCCACCATATCTACCTATTAGCATTATTGCTATTCCAAGCAAATTCTCAAGCTTCATCTATCTTTTGAATTAAAAATTATTTTGTTATGTGAAAACTAGTTAGTAAAGCTCTCAGGAACTTGATGGCACACCTTATTTTCTTGCCCCTAATAAACTTGAACCATTGTGTCATCAAAGTTGTATATGCTTGCATCTATACATTGGGATTAGCAGCACCGTGTTGTCACGAGGAACACTTTCAACACTTATGAATACATATCCAGTTGATATCATGCTCTTTTGCTTGCGGATGTCGTCAGTGTGAAATAAAAGGGGAGCTTGTAAGTCCATGGAGTTATGTATGTGTGTTAGAGAAACGCCTGGGCCGCTAGATTAATCCATGCCTAATCATGGTGGAAACTTGCAGCATAAACATAGTGAGCAATCTGTGAAGCATCCTCAATAAAATCCTATGCAAATAGCAAATAAAAAGATCGCTGAGATGCTCACTGTCTGCTTGCCTTGTCATTTATTATGGGATAGCTCCTGTTTCATGTGCAAGGGTACCCCGTTGGCGGTTCTCTATGATACACATGTACTTACAATGACAAGAACTTACCGGTAACTAAAGTTGAGTAGCATGAGGAGCGACCCTTGTACTCAAGGTACAAGAGATTGCCAACTTATATTTCGTCAAGCATATACTCCATCTTTGTTCACTTTAACCTTAATCACTTCAAGATGCTTATGATAGGGGCAATGAGAGCTCAAAGCTAGTAAGTACCATAATCTTTTGGAAGCTCTTTTTGACTTGAAATCCCTGCTTCCCTCTATGAAGGGCCTTTCTCCTATTTTCTAAGTTGAGTCAATAAACCTACTTCCTCTCTATCTCCAGCAAGCATTGATGTTGTTGTGTTTCAAGAATTGATATGATGATTTATCCAATCATGTTCTTTATCTTCCTTGTTTGCACAAGACTCTTATCTATTTAGTATTACTTTGAAAGCCATCATTTTGAAAAAATCTTTTATGTTTGAGCAAAGAGCACTCTTATTGTGAAGACTTCTTCAAAAGCTTTTTGTAAAATTGTTTGCCAACTGTTATCTGATCAAGAACAAAAGTTTGCCAATTCCAATTATGATTTATCTTTATGCATCTCTATTATGACTCCTATACTTGTTGCAAGCTAAGTTATATAATGGTGAGTTGCTTTCTTCTATGAGTTGTGTAATGGTAAGTGTGGTGCTTCTTGTTCGTATTCTTTTATAGACACTTCACTCCATAAACCTGTGGACATGTTTACTGAGCTCGGTTTTTGCTTAGGGACAAGCGAAGGTCTAAGAATGGGGGGAGTTGATACGTCCAATTTACATCACCATTCTATATCATAATTTTCCTCTATTCATACATATATGTCTTATTAAGAGGTGTTACTTATGTCTTTTCATCTATTTTTGCATGTTGGATGACTCTTGGAGGATGAACTGCCGGAGTCAGGATTTTGATGGAAAAAGAGGTGTTCGATGCAATTTCGCGAAGATGAGAAAAATAACAGAAAAATTACGGTAAATAATATTTTCCCAGAAGACGAAGGAAGCCAGAAGGGGAGGCGGAGATGGGCCATAGGGAGCCCACATCCCCCAGGCGCGGGCCAACCCTACCCCGTGCCTATAGGGGGTGTGGCCCACCTGGCCAGCCTTCGGCACCGCCCTCTCGCCTATATCTTCTCCTCGAAACCCTAAGACACGGGGGGCAACAACAGAAAGATTCTGCCGCCTCTACGGGGCGGAAAACATCGAGAGAGAAAGAGCTCTCCGGTAGATAGATTTCTGTCGGGGAAATTCCTTCCCGGAGAGGGGAGATCGTCGGCATCAACACCGTTATCAAGCTAGACTTCATAGGGATCATCATCACCATCATCCACACCATCATCTCCACCAGCACCATCATCATCACTCCATCCCGCTATAACAATTGTGTTGGATCTTGCATTAGTTCTTAGGGGAAATTTCCCGGTGTTGATTACTATTGTAGTTGATGCTTGTGAGTGGAACCATTGGATTATTGTTGTCACATCCCAAGATTTTCCAAATCTTGTAATGTGAAAAATAAATGAATAAAATAAAACTTTGTTGATTTTCAGGGTGAGAAGAAACTTTTGATTCCAATTGGAAACCTTCAAACCTATTTGACCAAACAAATCCTAAAGGGATTTGAAAAGTTAAACAATTAATAAAGAAAATATTAGATATGTGAAATTACTATTTTTGGATCTTTTAATGAAAAGATTTGGTTTTCAAATAAAAAGGTAGAAATATAAATAAGGACTATATTTATAGAGCCAAATTAAACCTTGGCCAAGCTTTTGAAAATAAAATATTTTGTTTAGATTAAAAGAGTAAAGATTTATTTAAATAAAATAATGAGGATTTATTAATATCCAAATTTTATTTAAGTAAAGACTTTCCATTTTGAAATAAACACTAAAACTTATTAATTTATTTTAAATAGGTTTTCCAAGTGTTTTATATTTTCAAATAAAACCTACTGAATTTATTTTGGTATTATTTAGATTTCAAATGGAGATTTTAATAAATCAAAAACTATTTGAATTAATAACTAAGGACTATTTTATTTAATTATTAAATAGATCCTAAAAAGAATAAATATTATTCTATTTTTGACCTTGAATTATGTTGTTAAAACAGAACTAAACTCAATACAAAGTTTGGTGGAAGTTTTGATTTGATTTGGGTGTTTGTTTTGTTGTTTGAATTTCAAAATAGAAAATCAATTAGAAAAAGAAAAAGGCATTCAGAACAAAAAAAGGGATCAGACCAAGCCCAACCATCTGGCCCAACAGCCCAGTCGTAGCCCAGTTCCCCCCCTCTCTACGAATCGTTTTCCACCGAGAAACTCACCCGCGCGACACAGACGAGTGGACCCCTCTCCCTATCTCTCTCACTCACTTACACCAGGACCCCACATCACTGTGCATCGTCTTCAACCCCGCGCCTACCGTTTCCTCCTCCCTCAACGTCACTCTGCCGCGATTGATTTCGATTAAATTCACATTGATGACAGGCTTAATTCTCCCAGAGACCACGCTCCCTTAAACGCCTCCCTCTCCTCGCCATTTCTCCCTCACTCGCCAGACCCTCTTCGCCCCCAGGCCGTTGTAATTTCGAGCTCGTGCATCACTGCTCCGACGAGCTCGCCGACAAATTCCGACGAACTCGACCCACCCCACCATCCCTGCTTCACACTGTCTTGCTCACCAGATCCTTGCGCACCTGCCCGTATCATCTGCTCGGCCGCGCTTGCCCCAGAAACTCGTCCACGTCTTCGATCGAGCGCCACCGTCGGCTGCCACTTCTCCGGCGACCCTTTCCCGTAAGTACTGTCCACCCCTTGCCCACTTTTTGATGCTCACTTGTCTGCAACACGCGTGCTAAGCTAACAGCAACCTCCGTTTGCTCTCTCGTGCTCCGTAGCGTCGCCCTCGACGACGTCTGACCGCACCCGAGGTGAAGCACAGCTCTGGCGAGCGATTCAGGACTACCTCGTGCGCCCCTCGACAAACGGCGAGTACGTTGAGCTTCAGCATGACGAGGAGACCTCGGTGAGCCCTCTCTCCACCAGCTTCCTGTATCACCGGAACCATCGCGAGCAGAGTCGCGCCGCCAGTCACCGCCGCGCAGCGCCGCCAGTTTCTGGTCGAGGCACTGGGAGCCGTCAGATCCAGATCGGAGCGATAGGATAGTTTCACTTAACGAAGGGGTATGCGGTGATCAGAGACGCACAGATTTCTCTTAATCCAACGGCCTGTATCTGTTGATCCACGCGAACCGTTTTTGTCCAATCAGAAACAGCCACGTGGACTGGTTTCGATTTAAAACAAAATTCTGAATCTGATTTATATGCAAACTTGTAACTTGCATAACTTTTGATCCACACGTCCAAAATTTGCAAATTTTATATCAATGGAATCAGCAAGAGAAGCCCTAGCCAACCATGCACTTTGTTTAGTAAAAATCTTCTAGTAAAATGTTTGTTTTTGCAGAAACATATGTATGCTTGTTTAGGATATAAAAATTGTTCAAAAATGATTTTGGGGATAAAATCTTTTGCAAATGGTGTGTTTTGAACCTACTGACCATAGGAAATACTTTGTGGATTCAAAAATGTATTTGGTGAAACAAAAGAATGAATCTTGGATTTAAAACCATTTCTAGTCAAATAAAAATATGGATTAATTATTAAAAATGGTTTTGGAAGAAAACCTTTGGGAAATGTTTTGTAAATAAACTATCTGACCCTAAACACAAGATTTTATGGTTTGAAAACATATTTTGAGAACCCTATAGATTAATGCCTTATTGAAAACATTTTTACACCACATAAAATGATACCTTGTTTTAAAAAGGGTTTATAAAGTGAAACCTATTGCAAATGACTTTGCCACTTTATAAAATGACCAATAGGTGTTTCCAAATGTTTACAACCTACTAGAAACCACTTTTACAAATAAAACAACCTATTGCATGCTTGCATGCATTACTTTGATTTTATCATTTTATGTGATGAATTGCTTGAATGGTAGATTGAATTAATGTTTGCTTGATTGACTTGTAGTGATTTGAAGTGAGTGAACATTGCAAAGATCAAGGAGTGAACTTGTACTCTCTACCAAAAAGGCAAGTGATGCTACATACTTTTGTCCCATTATTTTCACTATGCATTAGTGACATTTCTAAGTAAGACTTGGATGGAATTTTGCTAAGTATAAACCATGCTATAGGAAATCCTAGTAGATGAAACCTTAGTAGAAATTTCCTAAGTTAAGATCCCTACTACTATCATGCTTAGCTTAGCTAGTAGAAAACAAGGGTGGAATATATATTCACACTATGGAAAAATTTCTAAGTCTGAGGACTTGTGTTTTGTTTAATAAAACAACTAAGAGAATGAATCACCTGGGTGGAATGGAAGGAATGGTTTGTGTTGAGTGGTTCACAAGGCCCATTTTTATGGTTTACCTTGTGTATCTCACTTGTGGATGGCCACCCAGGAACAAAGAGATTTGAGATGTCAAAAGTTGAGAAGCTTCAAGTGCAACCACTTGGCATTATGGGCTCTGCCTGGATCACATAGGTTGCTAGAACTTAGCCATTTGGACAGTTGGTGGTAGTGGGATGATAGGTTGGAACGCGTCCATTTGGTCTAAGGAAAGGCTTCTGAAAGATCTTGTCTTGGTGAAACCAAGTCTTGTGGGGAAAGTGCACCACCTCTGCAGAGTGTAAAATCTAAGTACTTAGCCATGTCCCTGGTAAAGGACAATTTGAGCATCAAGACATGGAAGCTATCAAGAATCTCATCATCCAAATTTCTAAGTTAAAAACTTGTGGTTGAACAAGGGTTAAAGGATCTTCAATCTTTGATTGGTAGATTCCTTGGGTGATTTTTGTCAAGCAAAAACTTAGTGTTTTCAAATGATAAGGAAAAATCTATTTTTGAGCAATGCAAGCCTCAACTCCACTTAGCCAAAAGCATATAGATGATAGACTCCACTATACTACCATAGTATCACTTGCCAATACAATTCAAATGTATTGACCCTTGTGGCTGTAACTTGTTATGTTGCAGGTTTGATTGATTTAGTGAAGTGTGTTGATTAGGATTACAAAGTCTACAACCAACATGTCTGCCTGTGGCACTTTGAAGATGAAGGACCCCATGCTTATAGATATTCTGCTACAATGTAATGTAATATCCAAATGAGCTATGAAAGATGTAATAAATTATTTTATTCCTGGTTATTAAGTTGTATTATGACCTTTGTTTCTTGATATTACATCTTAACTGTGGATGCTAGCTATTGATCCAGGGACTAGCATTGTAAACACAGGGGACTCTACCTTATTGATTGGTTGGGAACCTTACAGATGGTATCAGAGCATTGTGTTGCCTGTAGGATTTGTAACCCTAGGATTGGACAAAACCCCTCAGAAAAATAGGAGTTATATTTATTCCAAAACTCATTTACAAACAATCTTGTAAACTCTTTCCTCAACCATTTTGGTTTTAATTCTACATCTCTTCTATTTCAACTTGACGGATAAAGCCTACCCTATGGCCAAAGACTTCACCATGAGCTAAGGACTTCATCAACTCTAATGACTTCAACATCTTCAACTCTAATGACTTCAACATCTTCAACATTTTCACCAAGGACTTCAATCTTGGATATCACTAAGGACTACAAGTGAGACAAGAAATCTTGCTCAAGATTTGGAGTCTAAGGAAACACAACTTAGAAGGAACCATGACCACCTTTGAAGATTTGTGACCAAGAGTTTTTCCAAGGAAGCCATGATCTCATGCAAGAAGGAATCAACCAAGAAGGATGGAAAGATCACAAGTGAACCATATAAATGGACTACCATATTTTAGTTAAGTCAAACACACCAACTTATGTGGTGTAACAAAAATCTTTGATTACCTAAAAATATGCTTGAAACTTGTTGTTTGAGTGGAATGTTTGTTTGTGATTGCTTGCACATTGCTTGCGTGAATTGTGATGTGTGTGATTAGAATTATTTCCTTAGAAATCTTTTGCCTATTCTAATCCCTACCCAACCCAAACAGATGAATTCTCCAAGAGACTCCAACATCAAGGTTGATGACAACAACAAACAAGAAGACAACATGAGAGAACTCATAGCAACCCAAAACCAGTTGAGCCAAGTGACAACTTAGCTTTTAGCCAACAACAATGGACTAGACCCAGCCATACAAAGGATTTTGAAACTTCAATCCCAATTGTTGCAAGGATTGGTTACTCAAATGATCAACATGGGAGAAAACTTTCCCCAAGGAGCTAATGACAACAAAGATGACAAAGATGTTATTCTAGAAGGAACCCAAGATCATACATCCAAGGAACATGAAGATCAGTGCCACAAGAAGAGAGAAAGATTTCCCACCTCTGAGGTGAGGTATGAAGAGTATGAACTAGAAGAACTCCTAGCTTTGGAGAAACCCAAAAAGAAGAAGAAGGACAAAAGCCAGTTGCAATGTTACAATTGCAAAGAGATGGGACACTATGCCAGTGAATGCCCAGGAAAGAAGAATAGCCAAGAAGACAAACAAAAGCTAGTGAAACCCAAGATGAGGAAGGATATTAGCCAAGTGACGTGCAACCACTGCAAAGAGCTAGTACATTATGCATCATATTGTCCAGAGAAGCCACCTCAAGACCTCAACCTTATCACATGTTTCAAATGCAAGGAGCTAGGCCACTATGCAAACCTCTGTCCATGAAAGTTACACCAAGATCCCAAGTAAGACAAGATGTAATTTAGTTGGAAAAAATTTAAGGGTGGTAGTACCCTAGATGCTTTTGAGCCAACTTGTAACCCTAGCCTTCCCAAATCTCGGGACGAGATTTATTTTAAGGGTGGTAACCTGTCACATCCCAAGATTTTCCAAATCTTGTAATGTGAAAAATAAATGAATAAAATAAAACTTTGTTGATTTTCAGGGTGAGAAGAAACTTTTGATTCCAATTGGAAACCTTCAAACCTATTTGACCAAACAAATCCTAAAGGGATTTGAAAAGATAAACAATTAATAAAGAAAATATTAGATATGTGAAATTACTATTTTTGGATCTTTTAATGAAAAGATTTGGTTTTCAAATAAAAAGGTAGAAATATAAATAAGGACTATTTTTATAGAGCCAAATTAAACCTTGGCCAAGCTTTTGAAAATAAAATATTTTGTTTAGATTAAAAGAGTAAAGATTTATTTAAATAAAATAATGAGGATTTATTAATATCCAAATTTTATTTAAGTAAAGACTTTCCATTTTGAAATAAACACTAAAACTTATTAATTTATTTTAAATAGGTTTTCCAAGTGTTTTATATTTTCAAATAAAACCTACTGAATTTATTTTGGTATTATTTAGATTTCAAATGGATATTTTAATAAATCAAAACCTATTTGAATTAATAACTAAGGACTATTTTATTTAATTATTAAATAGATCCTAAAAAGAATAAAAATATTATTCTATTTTTGACCTTGAATTATGTTGTTAAAACAGAACTAAACTCAATACAAAGTTTGGTGGAAGTTTTGATTTGATTTGGGTGTTTGTTTTGTTGTTTGAATTTCAAAACAGAAAATCAATTAGAAAAAGAAAAAGACATTCAGAACAAAAAAAAAGGGATCAGACCAAGCCCAACCATCTGGCCCAACAGCACAGTCGCAGCCCAGTTTCCCTCCCTCTCTGCGAATCGTTTTCCACCGAGAAACTCACCCGCGCAGACACAGACGAGTGGAACCCTCTCCCTATCTCTCTCACTCACTGACACCAGGACCCCACATCACTGTGCATCGTCTTCAACCCCGCGCCTACCGTTTCCTCCTCCCTCAACGTCGCACTGCCACGATTGATTTCGATTAAATTCGCGTTGATGACAGGCTTAATTCTCCCAGAGACCACGCTCCCTTAAACGCCTCCCTCTCCTCGCCATTTCTCCCTCACTCGCCAGACCCTGTTCGCCCCCAGGCCGTCGTAATTTCGAGCTCGCGCATCACTGCTCCGACGAGCTCGCCGACAAATTCTGACGAACTCGACCCACCCCACCATCCCTGCTTCACACTGTCTTGCTCACCAGATCCTTGCGCACCTGCCCGTATCATCTTCTCGGCCGCGCTTGCCCCAGAAACTCGTCCACGTCTTCGACCGAGCGCCATCGTCGGCTGCCACTTCTCCGGCGACCCTTTCCCGTAAGTACTGTCCACCCCTTGCCCACTTTTTGATGCTCACTTGTCTGCAACACGCGTGCAAAGATAACAGCAACCTCCGTTTGCTCTCTCGTGCTCCGTAGCGTCGCCCTCGACGACGACTGACCGCACCCGAGGTGAAGCACAGCTCCGGCGAGCGATTCAGGACTACCTCGTGCGCCCCTCGACAAACGGCGAGTACGTTGAGCTTCAGCACGACAAGGAGACCTCGGTGAGCCCTCTCTCCCTCTTACCAGCTTCCTTTATCACCGGAACCATCACGAGCAGAGCCGCGCCGCCAGTCGCCGCCGCGCAGCGCCGCCAGTTTCTGGTCGAGGCACTGGGAGCCGTCAGATCCAGATCGGAGCGATAGGATAGTTTCACTTAACGAAGAGGTATGCGATGATCAGAGCCACACAGATTTCTTTTAATCCAACGGCATGTATATGATGATCCACGCGAACCGTTTTTGTCCAATCAGAAACAGCCACGTGGACTGGTTTCGATTTAAAACAAAATTTTGAATCTGATTTATATGCAAACTTGTAACTTGCATAACTTTTGATCCACACGTCCAAAATTTGCAAATTTTATATCAATGGAATCAGCAAGACAAGCCCTAGCAAACCATGAACTTTGTTTAGTTAAAATCTTCTGGTAAAATGTTTGTTTTTGCAGAAACATATGTATGCTTGTTTAGGATATAAAAATTGTTCAAAAATGATTTTGAGGATAAAATCTTTTGCAAATGGTGTGTTTTGAACCTACTGACCATAGGAAATACTTTGTGGATTCAAAAATGTATTTGGTGAAACAAAAGAATGAATCTTGGATTTAAAACCATTTCTAGTCAAATAAAAATATGGATTAATTATTAAAAATGGTTTTGGAAGAAAACCTTTGGGAAATGTTTTGTAAATAAACTCTCTGACCCTAAACACAAGATTTTATGGTTTGAAAACATATTTTGAGAACCCTATAGATTAGTGCCTTATTGAAAACATTTTTACACCACATAAAATGATACCTTGTTTTAAAAAGGGTTTATAAAGTGAAACCTATTGCAAATGACTTTGCCACTTTATAAAATGACCAATAGGTGTTTCGAAATGTTTACAACCTACTAGAAACCACTTTTACAAATAAAACAACCTATTGCATGCTTGCATGCATTACTTTGATTTTATCATTTTATGTGATGAATTGCTTGAATGGTAGATTGAATTATTGTTTGTTTGATTGACTTGTAGTGATTTGAAGTGAGTGAACATTGCAAAGATCAAGGAGTGAACTTGTACCCTCTACCAAAAAGGCAAGTGATGCTACATACTTTTGTCCCATTATTTTCACTATGCATTAGTGACATTTCTAAGTAAGACTTGCATGGAATTTTGCTAAGTATAAACCATGCTATGGGAAATCCTAGTAGATGAAACCTTAGTAGAAATTTCCTAAGTTAAGATCCCTACTACTATCATGCTTAGCTTAGCTAGTAGAAAACAAGGGTGGAATATATATTCACACTATGGAAAAATTTCTAAGTCTGAGGACTTGTGTTTTGTTTAATAAAACAACTAAGAGAATGAATCACCTGGGTGGAATGGAAGGAATGGTTTGTGTTGAGTGGTTCACAAGGCCCATTTTTATGGTTTACCTTGTGTATCTCACTTGTGGATGGCCACCCAGGAACAAAGAGATTTGAGATGTCAAAAGTTGAGAAGCTTCAAGTGCAACCACTTAGCATTATGGGCTCTGCCTGGATCACATAGGTTGCTAGAACTTATCCATTTGGACAGTTGGTGGTAGTGGGATGATAGGTTGGAACGCGTCCATTTGGTCTAAGGAAAGGCTTCTGAAAGATCTTGTCTTGGTGAAACCAAGTCTTGTGGGGAAAGTGCACCACCTCTGCAGAGTGTAAAATCTAAGTACTTAGCCATGTCCCTGGTAAAGGACAATTTGAGCATTAAGACATGGAAGCTATCAAGAATCTCATCATCCAAATTTCTAAGTTAAAAACTTGTGGTTGAAAAAGGGTTAAAGGATCTTCAATCTTTGATTGGTAGATTCCTTGGGTGATTTTTGTCAAGCAAAAACTTAGTGTTTTCAAATGATAAGGAAAAATCTATTTTTGAGCAATGCAAGCCTCAACTCCACTTAGCCAAAAGCATATAGATGATAGACTCCACTATACTACCATAGTATCACTTGCCAATACAATTCAAATGTATTGACCCTTGTGGCTGTAACTTGTTATGTTGCAGGTTTGATTGATTTAGTGAAGTGTGTTGATTAGGATTACAAAGTCTACAACCAACATGTCTGCCTGTGGCACTTTGAAGATGAAGGACCCCATGCTTATAGATATTCTGCTGCAATGTAATGTAATAGCCAAATGAGCTATGAAAGATGTAATAAATTATTTTATTCCTGGTTATTAAGTTGTATTATGACCTTTGTTTCTTGATATTACATCTTAACTGTGGATGCTAGCTATTGATCCAGGGACTAGCATTGTAAACACAGGGGACTCTACCTTATTGATAGGTTGGGAACCTTACCATTGTTTATATTCAGATTGTTGTCCATCACCATATCATCCTTGATCTTGATCCATATGATGTCTTGTGAGTAGTTCGTCTAGTTCTTGAGGACATGGGAGAAGTCATGTCGTTAGTAGTGGATTTGTGTTGAGATATTATTCAATGGTTTAGTATTTAAGTTGTGCTGCTATTCTTCTAGTGGTGTCATGTGAACATCGACTACATGATACTTCACTATTTATGGGCCAAGGGGAATGCATTGTGTATTTGGCTACTAATTGTGGGGTTGCCGGAGTGACAGAAACCTAAACCCCCGTTAGGACACCATTGCATAAGGGAGTGTAGGATCTCAGAGTTTAAGGTTGTGGTTAGGTTTATATCTTAATTGCTTTCCTGTAGTTGCGGATGCTTACAGGGGGTTTAATCACAAGTATGTATTAGTCCAAGTAAGGTTGGTACATTAGCACAGGTTCACCCACACAACACTTACAACACCAAAGAAGACTACTTAGCTATATGAAGCGAAAGCACTTGACTGAATTCCCGTGTGTCCTCGAGAACATTTGGTCCTTATAAGTATTTCCACCGGCTTGTCCTTTGCTAAGAAAGGATTGGGCCACTTGCTGCAATTGTTCGTTGCCTTTATTACTTGCACCTTGTTCCTTTGCTATATCAGAAAACCCCTAAAAATCCGTTTGCTAAGTATTTACAGAGATTTCCTGCTCCATGCCACTAGTCAACACATTTTGCTCCTCGTTGGGATCGACACTCCTATTTATCAAAATTACTATGATACACCCCCTATACTTGTGGGTCATCACGCGGCCAGGGGGTGTGGGCCCCTCGTGGCCCTCCTCCATCTCATCTTCTGGATCCGTGAGTCTTCTGCTAAAATAGGAGTTTTGGATATTTTTTGGGATTTTTCCTGAAAGTTGATTTTCTACACGAAAAAGAGACACCAAAGCAATTCTGCTGAAAACAACGTTACTCCGTGTTAGTTGTATCCAAACCACACAAATTAGAGGAGAAATAATAGAAAAAGTGTTTGGGAAAGTAGATACGTTTTGGACGTATCAGTTAGCTGGTGACAGGTACTGCTTCTATCCACTTTGTGAATTTGTCAATTGCTACTAGCACAAAGACGTGACCACCAGGCGAAGATTTGTGGAGTTTTCCTACCATATCCAGCCCCCCACTGAGCGAACGGCCAACCAACGGTGGGACAGTTCCATTGCTGGTGTGTTAGGCTTGTTTGCAAAGCGCTGGCATGCCTTGCATGTTCTTACAATGTCTTTCATGTCTTGGACCGCTGTAAGCCAGTAAAACTCTGTCCGGAAGGCATTTGCTGCAACTGCACGGCTGCTGGTGTGATGTATGCAGATTCCTTTACGTATATCTTTGAGGATGAGCGACCCTTGTTCGGATGTAACACAACGCTAAAGTACTCCTGAGATGATCCTTTTATAGAGTTCACCATTGACAATTCTGAAGGCCTTAGAACATCGAGTAATGTGTCTTGCATCGGTTGTATCCTCGGGGAGTGTCCGTGCATCATGAATGCTGCGTACGGCTACATCCATGTGGTTTATGCTATCATTACTTCTATGGGTTCCTCCGTTTCTTTGGGGTATTCTTCCTTGTACTCTTCAGCTGGCGTAGCCCCCGAGCCCTTGGCTGGTTTAAATATTTTGCTTCTAGTTTCCGCTACATCCTTGGCCTTCTTGGGCTTGATGGAGCGCTACATGATCTCCTCCCAGAAAACCCCAGGTGGCACAGGGAGACATAAGTATCCGATGTTTGCCAGATTGTCGGCCTCCTCGTTACTTCCTCGACCAACATGAGATACCTCGCATCCGTCAAAGCGGGCTTCCATGATGTTGTATATGTTTCGATATGCGATCATGTTATCGCTAACAGCATCACATTTGTTCATCACTTGTTATGCTATGAGATTTGAGTCATGCTCCGACCATGTGCATGTCGTGCAACAGGGCCTCGTATACGGCTTCTTTGTTTGAAGCATTGCGGAAGCTCATCCGCAAAATGTATTGCATCTTGTTGCCTTGTGGAGAGATTAGAATGACGCCTGCTCCTTCCCCTTCGGTTCTCTTGGATCCATCGAAGTACATTGTCCACGCGCTCGACACGTCTAGGGGACCCGCGCATTGTAGCTCTGTCCACTCCATGATGAAATCAGACAACACTTGAGATTTTATCGCCTTTCCCTTCTCATACGTGATATATTGAGGGGATAGTTCGATGCCCCAATGAGAGACACGTCCCGTATCTTCTGGATTGTTCAGTATATTAGAGAGGGAGGCTCGTTGGTGACCACTATTGGGTGCTCTGAGAAATAATGGCGCAATTTGCGCCCTATCATGAAACACCTGATGTGCTCAGATCAATGTAGAGCTTTGTTGGGAGACCCCAAGAGGAAGGTATGATGAGCACAGCAGCAAGTCTTCCCTCAGAAAGAAAACAAGGTTATCGAACCAGTAGGAGGAAGGAAATGACCCAAAGGTGTTGTTAGCAACTTGGAAACCTGCACAACACAAACTCAAGACTTTGCCCCAATGAATAGTGAGGTTAACAATCTCACCGGTTTGCTGAAAACAAAGGATTAACTGTATGGTGTGGAAGGTAATGGTGGTTTGCAGAAAGTAAATAGGAACAGTGGAAAATGTATCAATGGTAAAGATTAGATCGGGGTCCATAGTTCACTAGAGGTGCCATCCTTAAGATAAACAAACATGGCATGCTGGGTAAACAAATTACAACGGGGCAATTGACAGGACAGAGCAAGGAATAACAATGCAATACTTGACATTCATGATCATATGAGATTTCATTGGGCAATAAAAAAATATACATGCACCGCCATCCAACTGCATCTATGACTAGTAGTCCACCTTCAGGTTATCATCCGAAACCACTCCAGTATTAAGTTGCAAGCAACGGATAACTGCTTTAAGCAAAGTGTGTAAGGTAAACAATCCACTTGTTCCATGCACAAGAGACCGTTGTTTTCTCCCTAGTAGCAGCATCACATCTACAACCTTAGAGATTTCTGTCACTTCCCCAGATTAAATACAGGCATGAACCCACTATCGAGCATAAATACTGCCTCTTGGAGTCACTAGCATCTACTTGGCCAAGATAGCTACTAGAAACGGAGAGCATGCAAGATCATAAACAACACAAACATGATAGAATCAATAAGATAGAACCATTAATCAATCTGACATAGTAATCTCAATATCCATCGGATCCCCACAAACACAACATGCATGATTACAAATAGATGATCTTGATCATGAACGGAGCTCGCAAGATCTAAACATGGTAGCACAAAGGAGGAGCGACAACCATCTAGCTACTACATGGACCCATAGTCCAAGGTGGAACTACTCACGTTTCATACCGGAGGCTGGAATGATGATGAAGAAGGCCTTCGGGATGATCTCCCCTCCGATAGAGTGCTGGAAAGAACTTCAGATCCCCCCGATCTAGGGACGATGGTGGCATCGGCTACAGACTGTTTCGTGGAAGATTGATCGGGTCCTTAGGGTTTAGGTATCGGGGGCTTCTTATCGGCGAAGAGGTGAGGCAGGGGCACCGAGGGTGGCTACACCCCCCAGGCACGGGCCAGGCCAGGTCGTGAGGCCAGGGGTGTGGCCCCCTGGTGGCTCTTCTCCGTCTCGTCTTCTGGCTCCGTGTTCCCCACGGTAAAATATCTACTTTGGAATTCCGAGAATTCTAGAACCAAAAACAGAAGAAAACAGGCAACTGGCACTGTGGCATCTTGTTAATAGGTTAGTCCATAAAACATATAAAAATACCTCAAAGTGAAGACAAAGAAAAGCCAAGTAGATACTAAACAAGCATGGAACGTCAAAAATTATAGATACGTTTACGACGTATCAAGCATCCCCAAGCTTAACTCCTGCTCGTCCTCGAGTAGGTAAGTGATAAAAATAATAATTTTGGAGGTGACATGCACCATCAAAATCAAGATTAAACCATTTGCAAGCATTTAAAGCTAGGATCAAATAACTCTAAACATAAACATGAAATATGGAGTTCTAACAGTAAGACAAAGTAACTATGCATGCAACATGAAATGTTACAAACAAATATCATGAATAACAATGCATTGAAAGACATTTGTTTGTTTCACATATAGAAAACATAGCATAGTGGCATTCAGCTTGTCCATCATGGAGTAGCAAATAAATGCATAGGACACCTTCAAAGTTCATAAGAGTGACTAGATACAAACAGCTCATGAGCAAGCAATATCAACAATATGAATCAATCAATAAGTTTTGGGACAATGCACATAGAACTAAGAATGGCAACTATGCTCTCTTAATTGGTGCCTAAGGATAGAAGGTGGAGACTCAATATAAATGTGGTAGAGAGGCCCTTCACAAAAAGGGAACCAGGGATTTCAAGTCTCATAAAGAGCTTCCAAAAGTTATGGTACTTGTTAGCTTTCAGGTCTCATTGCCCCTATCATAAGCATCTTGAAGTGATTAAGGTTAAAGTGAACAAACTATGGAGTATATGCTTGACAAAGTATAAGCTGGCAATCTCATATCCCTTGAGTATGAGGGCCGCTCTTCATGCTACTCAACTTTAGTCACCTGTAATTTCTTGTCATAGTAAATACATGTGTATCATAGAGAACCGCGAACGGGGTACCCCTTGCACATGATACAGGATCTATCCCATAATCAAAATGACAAGGCAAGCACACAATAAGCATCTCAACCATCTCTTATTTACCATGGGAAAATGGTTCTTTTTCTCTCTTTCCTCTTTTCAATATGTCTCTTTTTTATAAGAAGAAAGCTTCATAGATTGCTCACTATGGTGATGCTGCAAGTTTCCACCATGATTAGGCATGGCTTAGGCTAGCGGCCTAGGCGTTTCTCTAACATACATACATAACTCCATGGACTGACAAGCTCCCCTTTTATTTCACACTGACGACATCCATAAACGAAAGAGCATGATATCAACTATGTACAATGTACAAGTGCAATGTTGAAAGCGTTCCCCATGGCAGCATGGTTCTGCTAATTCCAACGTATAAGTGCAAGCATATACAACATAGATGACACAATGGTTCAAGTTTATTTAGGGGCAAGAAAAATAAAGTGTGCCGTCAAGTTTGTGAGAGCTTTAATCACTAAGTTTTCACATAACAAAATAACTTTTTAATTGGAAGATATATAAAAAAGAATATACTTGGAATGGTGTAACACACCATGCATGGGAATTTATAGTGGACTCTTTGGAATAACTTGGTTTCCTGGGAGTTGGATGCGTGAGTAGAGCTTACTCATACAAGTGGAGGCTAGCAATGACTGGGAGCGACCAACTAAGAGAGCAATAATGCCCATAATCATGCAGAGCAACAAAACATTACTAATCAAAGCATAAAGTGGTACCACAAGTCAAAAACTAAATGATCATAGAGGATAACATGGTGTGAGCATGTGCCAATTCAACCCAAACAAAGCATCAAAGGAGAATACCAAAATATTATGCTTTTGTATGCTAAAACAACGCATGATTCTTGCAAGGCACATTGATCAATCTCAATTGTTTGGAACAAGTCATGCTACAAAAATAATTACTAAGCATAAGGTCAAAACAACATCTATCATGACATGATAAAGTCTAAGCCACAGTCAAAACAAGCTCCCTTTTGTACCACTATAAGCTTGAAACTTTCTACTCCTTTCCAACTCCAATCAACTTATTTGAAACATCACAGCGAAGGGGGGGGGTCCAACTACTTTATTCAAGCAAACTAAACAAACGAAAACCAAAAACAAAAACTAAGACGCTCCAAGAATAACACAACTGTGCATGAAATAATAAAAACAAAGTGTCTAGAAAGACCTGAGATTTTTATTGATGAAGAAGGGGGTGCCTTGGGCATCCCCAAGGTTTGATGCTTGTACCTCTTGAATATTTCTTGGGGTGACACGGGGTGGCATACCCAAGCTTGAGCTTTTGTCCATTCTTCATCTCATTACATAATTCTTTCTCTACACCTGAAAATTTTCCTTCATACAAAACTTCACACAATTTTCATTAGCAGCATTAGTGCATTCAAAAGATAATAGACCTTTGGGTTTTAGTTTTAAAACAGCAAAAATTTCACTAAAGACACAAGATACTGTATCAATTCCCTAAAAAATCTCAATTTCCCAAAAATAAACCAAAAAGGAATAAATAAGAAGCAAATGCAAATAATGGCAGAAATCTGTCAAAACAGACCAGCAGGTAGAAACCGGTTTTTTCGAAGCCCTTCTGTTGCTCAAATAAAAAAGTGTTAAACTAACGAAAGTTATCTAACAACCTGGGGGATTTATTCAAAAAATTACAGCTCAATCCTATTTACAGAGATTTTACACAAATGTTTACATTGGAGCACAAAAAATCTGTTTCGGGATAGCAACTCCCCAAATCTTACTTCCCTCTCATTAGCTGCCACCAGTGTGTCATATTGTTGTTATTTTTTCTTTTCTATTTACTCAAAATTCCATATTTTCTTTATTTCGCTTTGATGCACCGAGTAGCCACCATGGTTATTTCTTAGTACTTCTTTCTGGGCATGATTTAGTTCAGTTTCTATGGTAAAGTCATTGGCACTTGACAACAAATCTAGAGCCATAGTTTCCTCCAAGTACTTTATTGATGCATTTCCCGTTTTTCAGATTCATTAACATGTGATTCCAATCTTCTAGGTTACGGTTGCATACTGATGGCAAGCAAGCCCCATGACATCCCCCGAGTATTCCCTATCCTCCTGTGGATGTCTCATAGCAGGATTGTTTGGCACACGTGAGATTCTTTACGTTTCTTCTTCTTTTCCTTAGTTATTTTTTCTTTCTATTTTTGGATGTCTATCGTCAGTTTATATATGGAGGGAACTAACTCTTGGTTTCCATGAAACTTTCAGGGTTGCTTTTGGCTACATACTATGATTACTCCAAGCATCTCGGAAAAAAATACTACCTCAGTGAGTCGCCGGGCAACTGGCCGGATAAACACAGGTTGCGGCTATCTCTATCATGCATAGTAGAGAGCAATACCCCAATGTACAAATATACGAATGCGTTGATCCTAGGTGAGCGATTGTCGATTGCACAAATATACGAATGCTTGTTATGTCTTTTATAGTCTAAATGATGTTACTCTAAGCAAGATTTGTATTTCTACAAAGAAAGAACCATGAAGTTGCAGGTGTATTTCTATAGAGATTTCTATGTAGAATTTTGAATGTTGTCATTATTTATTTTGAATTTTAATTGATTTGTCTTTTACTTCATACCAAATGTAGGGGTTTGTAGCATGTAAAACAAAAAAATTCTATCGCATGAACACACACAAGCCAAGATCTAATCTATTAAATCGATGCAACGAGTTGATAGAGTACTAACCCTCCAAGATCCAAAGCAGTTAACGAGATCGAATTCCCGTGTTTGATGTAGTCGTTCACTTTTCGATCTCAAGATCGCGAAGATGATTCTTTGGCACCGCATTCCAGCAGCGCTTCCGCAGTCGGTCACACGTTCGGTACTCAATGAAGACCTTCCTCTCCCTTGTTCCAGCAGGCAGCGGAGGTTGTAGATCTCTCCTCGCGATTCCAACAGCACGACAGTGTGGTGGTGGAAGTAGCGGGGAAATCCCGCAGGGCTTCGCCTAAGCCGGAGCGGGTATGGTGGATTCGAGAGGGCCTTGGCAACTAGGGTTTAGAGGTCAAGGGGTGGAGGTGGCCAGCGGCTAGAGGAGGGCTAGGCGACGGCGACTTGAGGTGGTGCTAGGGCAGCGGCGACTTGGAGGGGCGCGGTCGGCCTAGGGTTTTAGGGTAAGGGGTAGGGGCACCCTACCCCTCCTTATATAGGTGGGGAGAGGCAGTTGGGGGGAGGGGAGTCCTCACCCAACTCATCTTCATGGCCGGTGGCTAGGGAGGGAGGGGAAACCTTCCCTAACTAGGTTTCCTCTCCTCCCTCCACTAGGCAACCATGTTGGGATTTGACTTTTCAAACTGGCGTTTGACTTTTCAAACTAGAGTTTGATTTCTCTCTTCCCATTGATCAGCCAAGTGACCTAGGACATGATTCAACTATTCTACATTGGTATGACACGTCCTTGTACCCTTCTGTTATCGCCATATTTTGGCCAAAGGAGGAGATGGGCCGTAATCAAGATGGGCTTGGAAGAAACATATATGCAACATGTTGTTGAATCGGCCTTGTGCGTGGAATTGGGCTAAATTGCCCGTGTATCTTATGTTGTAGTAGGTTACGTTTCGGTTTAAGTAAAGAGATAGGATTGCTAGGTTTATTCCAAAGATAGGAAGTCTCCGGACTATAAATATGTACCTAAGGTTATTGAGAAAAGGAGGACGATCACGTTCACAACAAACACAATCTCGGCGCATCGCCACCCCTTGTTTCTACGGTTTCTTTCGGGTAAGTGTCATGCTGCCTAGATCGCATCTTGCGATCTAGGCAGTATCTACTTATGCGTTATTTGGTGTTACTCGTGCTGAAGCCTTGTTGATGGCGAGTAATACTTTTATCATAGATTTGTTTAGGCTAGCATCGGTACTTTTTACTATGATTGCTTAGCTATGCTGCCTTTGCTTATCTCGCTGCCTTTGCACCTGTTCGGGGTGTAAGGGTAGCATCTTGCTTGATCTTTATTCCGTCGATTCGATCTGTTATAGTGTTGCCTTGCTTTCCAAGGTTTAGTTTGATATCCACGTAGTCAGGCCTTGCAAACGGGTTGAATGATCCAGTAATACGAAAAGATATGTTTTGCTAATTCGAGAGGAGTTGTTCCGGGAATTGACTTTACGTCGGTTGTTAGGCCTTCTCTAGGGTTAGTTTTCTATCATCTTTTGTATTTACCAGGCTCAATTACGTGTAGGATGTTCCAATTACGTGGTGAAAACATTAAACTGTCGTAGATCGATTTAACTTGTATTGATGAAGCAAAACCCCATGTTATCATAGATCTAATGCAGAACCATGGGATAATCGGCTCCAAGAGCCGATTCACAGGGAAACCTGAAAGCCGGTCACGGCTTGAATTTTACGTATGTTTGTTTGCCATGCAGGAAACCAGTCGAAGCAATCTTTCACCTTCCTGATCAGGTATAGGTCAGGTGGCATGCCCTCGAACCAGCCAGGACGTGTGCCGGAGTTTTGCGGGCCGTTGCCCGAGGGACCAGGGCCCACCAGCAGTCCTGGGAGCCTCCCGTCTCTCCGTGTTGCCCGTCGCTGCTCGCCGGTGGGTTTTGGCAGGCAACACATTCTGGCACGCCCGGTGGGACCTTCAACAACGTCTACATCAACATCCGACGCTGCGATGGAGAACAGACCGGTCACGTACGACGATCTGCCTGAGGAGCACAAGGCGAAGTATGATGATATCAAAGCTCTCTTCGAAGCCGATCTCATCGGCTCTTTTGAGAGGACCCGTAAGCATGGCATCAGATGGAAAGGGTTCTCACCCGAAGGTGCTCTTGACGAGGTGGATCTGTCTGTTCCTTCAGAGGAGCGCACCAGAGCTCTACGACAGGAAGTCAATTACATGGTGGCTCATTCTCTTCATCGCCATTCTGAGAGCCTAGTGAACGCTTTCGAGCGTGTCGCGGTTCGCGTAGTTCAGGAGATCATGAAACATCAGTACTCTCCGTCGGGGCCCACTCTAGGGACTCACCAGGGAGAAAGGCCACTCCAGACTAGGCCACAGCTGCCATTCACGCTTGCAGCTCCGGAGCCGCCAGGGGCACCGGCGTACGTCGTCTACAAGGTTGGAGGTGACCCTGGCGATTACCAATTCCTGTTTGAACCACCTAAAGAGATCCCACATGGATATGTGTGCACCTACGTGCCGGACTGCAATAACCTGACGCGCACGAACCAGGTGGCAACTGCAGGGATTTCTGGAACAGGAGTTTCTGGAGCAGGGGCTTCGGGAGCAGGTATTTCCGGAGCAGGGATGTCTGGGATGGACGCTGATAAACAGGCATGGCTAGCCAAGTATGCCACCGGAGCGAGTTCTAAGAATTTAGCCCCTGCAGCTCAAACAGTGGAGCAAATTCGTACCATCTTGAGAGACCAGTTCGGCTTCGTGCCGAAGAGAAGGACAATCGGCTATTCTAAGCCGTACCCCAACGAGTTTGATCTGATTCCGCTGCCACCCAAGTATCGGCTCCCTGAGTTCTCAAGGTTTAGCGGATCAGAAGGGTCGAGCTCGATCGAGCATGTGAGCCGATACCTGGCACAGTTAGGCATGATTTCAGCATAGGATCAGTTACGCGTAAGGTTCTTTGCGCAATCTCTGACAGGACCAGCTTTTGGGTGGTACACCTCGTTGCCACCGGATTCTATCCAGACCTGGAAGCAACTGGAAGAGCAGTTCCACATCCAGTATCATTCAGAAGCTACCGAGGCTGGCATTGCAGATCTGGCGCAGGTGCGGCAAAAGCGGGGAGAAATGGTAGCTGAGTACATTCAACGTTTCAGGACTATCAAGAACCGATGTTATTCGGCTCGTTTAACTGAGAAAGAAGCAGTCGAGCTGGCAGCGTTGGGTCTCTCGGCACCTATCAAAGATCTGGCTTTCCAAGTAGAGTACAATTCATTGGCGCACATGGCCCAGAAGCTGACAATGTATGAACAGCGCCACCCTGAGTTGTACCAAGACAAGTTCAAACGTCCGATAGGCCTGATCGATACAGAAGAAGAGGATCCTACGCAAGACCAGGAGGTGGCCGTGGCTGAATGGGCTCGGGGGGCAGATCATGTGTCCTGCAAATGGGTAAAACAGCAAGGGCCTGCAAAAGGGTTCGACTTCGACATGAGCAAAGCTGAGCAGATATTCGATTTACTGCTGAAAGAAAAGCAGCTGAAGTTACCCGAAGGCCACAAAATCCCTACGGCTCAAGAGGTGAACGGGAGACCTTACTGCAAGTGGCATCACTCGTTCACCCACACCACCAATGACTGCAAAGAGCTACGTCGCCAGATCCAAACGGCGATAGAACAGGGCCGTCTGATCCTTGGGCAGTTCGCCATGAGAGTAGACACAAACCCATTTCCCGGCGTCAACATGGTAGAACACAGCCAGTCCACGAGGCGTCAGTTGGATTTCTCGTTCGATGTTAATATGGCAGGACCTGTGTACCACCATGGCACACATAAGGAGGAAGACGGTCGCTCTCGGGGTAGAGAAAGAGAGGAGGCCGGCCCACGTGACCGGCCCCGTTATGATGACAGGCGGTATTTGACCGAGGAGCAAGTGAGAAGCGTGCGATATCAGAAGCCACACTCCACACACCTCCTTAGCAAGTATGAGCGTCAGTATGACCGACGTCGCCGGCACGATAGAGATGATGAAGGATATGAGCACCTCGCTAACAAAAAGTCGAAGGAAAAAAGAAGGCGTGGATAGACATTGGGATTGTCCTTTCTTCAAGCATTGCTGGGATGCCGGAATGAGCCGATTGCCTACAATCGACAACTGCCTAGAATGTGGACAGCAGAAGGATGACACAGGTCCAGTCTCAGTGTTCAAGCGCCTAGGGCCTCTCCCTTCTCGAGCGAAAGGCTTCGAGGAGCCAATGGGTGGAAAAGAAGAAGACAGATATCACCGGCCAAGGTGGTGCCCCGATGGACTCAGGCACACCCAAAAGCGTCGAGTTCAGCGGCTGCGTAACTTGGAGGAAGCCGAAGCGCAGTACCTCCACGCTTTAAGGAAGGCACGGCCCGATCTGGCCGTGAAAGTGCAGCAAAACTTGGAGACGGAGGCTCGTCCGAAAAGAAAAGAATGGCGCCCCAAACCAGTAAAAGCCGATGCGAAGACATCGGCTGGCACAAACATGGTGTTCACACTTCCGTCAGAGTTCTGTGCTCCAAGAGCCAAAGAACTACCAGTAGCACAGCTTGACTGCGGCCCACGACCGGTTATCTTTGAAAAGCCACAAGAGAAGGGCTACAAACATCTGAAAGCTCTGTACCTGCGAGGTTATATCAACGGGCAGCCTGTCCGCAAGATGTTGGTTGACACCGGAGCAGCAGTGAATATAATGCCATACTCCATGCTACGGCGTTTGGGACGCTCCACTGCAGATCTGATCAAAACCAACATAACGTTAAGCGACTTCAACGGCCAAACTCCAGAGACGCAAGGCGTTCTGAATATGGACTTGACCGTGGGCAGAAAAACCATCCCTACGTCATTCTTCATCGTTGACAGCAAAAGCACCTACGCTGTCTTGCTGGGGAGGGATTGGATTCACGCCAACTGCTGCATTCCGTCCACGATGCACCAGTGCCTGATACAGTGGGATGGAGATGAAGTGGAGGTCATTCATGCAGATGACTCGATTGAGATCTCCATAGCTGGTACGAACATCTGGGAGGCAGGAGACCAAGAGCCGATCTCTGGAGTCAGTCTAGACGGCTGTGAGCGCATTGAAGCTACAAAAAACGGGGTGAGGCTGGTCTTATCCACTGGCCTGACAGAGTAGCAAAGTCCACGATCATACGTGGTAAGGCCGATCCCTGCGATCGGCCACAAAAAATAAAAAAGCAGCAATCTTACGACAAACAGGTCATGCAGTCGTAGCAGGGAGGTTCCCTGCCATTGTAGAGCACAGATAAGTTGTAAACCTTCCTTGACTAATGCAATAAAAAAGGGGGCCGATTCCGGCAATCGGCCCAAACTATCTTTGTTATCCTCACCAGCTGTTTGCCCCGTGTTTAGCATCGATTTAACAGGTGACGGAAAGCTAGGGTATGGGTTTACATCCGCTGATGAGCTAGAGGAGATTGACATCGGTCCTGGGGATAAGCCAAGACCAACATTTATCAGCAAGAAGTTAGATCCGAATCTGCGGGGTCCGATGATAGCTTTGTTGAAAGAATATCCAGATTGCTTTGCCTGGGATTATACAGAGATGCCCGGGCTAGACAGGAACATCATTGAGCATCGACTCCCGCTTAAAAAAGGATTTCGGCCATTCCAGCAGCGAGCACGACAGATGAAGGCCGAAATTTTGAAAGAAGTCAAGAAGGAGATCGAGAAAATGTTGACAGCCAAGTTAATCAGGCCATGCAGGTATGCTGAGTGGATTTCTAGTATCGTACCTGTAGAGAAGAAGGATGGCCGCTGGCGGGTCGCCATAGATTTTCGGGATCTCAATAGAGCCACTCCGAAGGATGAATATCCGATGCCGGTAGCAGAGACGTTAATCAACGCAGCTGCTGGTCATAAAATCTTGAGCTTCATGGATGGCAATGCCGGTTACAACCAAATTTTTATGGCTCCGGAAGATATACACAAGACTGCATTCAGAGTCCCAGGTTCGGTGGGGTTGTTTGAATATGTAGTCATGACGTTTGGACTGAAGAATGCCGGCGCCACATACCAAAGAGCCATGAATTACATCTTCCATGATCTGATTGGCAAGCTGGTGGAAATTTATATCGATGACGTGGTGGTCAAGTCAGCTTCAGTACAAGGACATTTGGACGATCTGCGACGCGTCCTAGACCGAACAAGGAAATTCGGGCTACGGATGAATCCAAAGAAGTGTGCCTTCGGTGTGACGGCCGGTCAGTTCTTGGGTTTCTTGGTCCATGAACGAGGAATTGAGATCGGCCTGAAAATTCAGGAGGCAGTGCGAACAATGAAGCCACCTACCACGAAGAAAGAACTGCAGTCTCTCATCGGCAAAATCAACTTCGTCAGAAGATTCATCTCCAATCTGTCAGGAAGAATAGAGCCGTTCATGGGACTGGTGAAAATTAAATCTGATGAAGAATTCCGCTGGGGGACAGAGCAACAACGAGCCTTCGACGAAATCAAAGAATATCTAACGAAGCCGCTAGTATTGGTTCCGTCCCAGCCGGATAGGCCGTTCTACATTTACTTATCAGTAGCTGACACGTCCATCGCCTCGGTGGTGGTGCAGGTTTATGATGGTCTGGAGCGAGTGGTGTTTTACATCAGCAGAAGGATGCTCGACGCAGAGACAAGGTACCTGAGATCGATAAGTTGTGCCTCTGCCTGTTTTTCACCTGCACCAAGCTGCGCCACATCTTGCTCTCGGCAGAGATTATCATTATATGCAAATCAGATGTCATAAAGCACATGCTGTCGGCTCCTATGTTGAAAGGCCGACTCGGCAAATGGATGTTTGCATTATCGGAATTTGACATCCGGTACCAACCTGCGAAAGCGGTTAAGGGTCAGGCATTAGCCGACCTTATTTCTGAAAGGATCAACACTGATATAGCAGCACTGTCTATACGAGCGTGGGCTGTGTTTTTCGATGGATCGGTTTGTGATGATGGTTGCGGCATTGGCATTCTACTCGTGTCGCCCCGGGGGGCAACATATTCCTTCTCCATCAGGCTAGCTACCCCGTGCACCAACAACGTCGCCGAGTATGAGGCGATACGCAAGGGAATGGAGTTGCTCATAGAAGCTGGGGCAGAGGCAGTGGAAATTTTCGGAGACTCCAAATTGGTGATTTCCCAGCTCACGGAGGAATACAAGTGTGAGAGCGAGTCGCTCTTCCCATTATGGTTGCAATGCCGTGAGCTCATGGCATAGTTCCGGTACATAAACTTCACCTGGATCCCGCGATCGCAGAATACCGAGGCGAATGATCTTGCACAAATGGCTTCAGGCTACAAGGACGTAGCAGAGGGAGCCGATGTTCAGGTACAGTTCCTGGAAGCAGACGACTGGAGAGCCGATATCTTCAATTACTTGAAGGATTCGGCTCGGGGGGCACCTAAACGGATAAGGTACAAGGCCATGAAGTACGTGCTTATTGGGGACGACATGTTCTACAGGACCCTGGAAGGGTTGTTGCTCAAATGTCTAGGGCCAACCGAGGCCAATCGGCTCCTGCACGAGGTACACGAAGGCGCCTGTGGAACTCACCAATCGGCTCACAAGATGAAATGGTTGATCAGGCGATCAGGGTTTTATTGGCCCACCATGCTTGAGGACTGTTTTAAGTACTACAAAGGGTGTCAAGCATGTCAGAAATTTGGAAAAATTCAGATGGTGCCCGCGTCAGCAATGAACCCCATCATCAAACCTTGGCCATTCCGAGGTTGCGGCATGGATATGATTGGCAAGATCAATCCTCCATCAAGCAAAGGCCACATGTGGATTTTGGCCATTACGGATTATTTCACTAAATGGGTTGAAGCCGTCCCTATGAAATCAGTGAGCTCAAAGGATGTTATCGATTTTGTGAAAGAACATGTTATTCATAGATTCGGGATCCCCCAAACGATCACGACCGATGGAGGTTCGGTCTTCACTTCTTACGAGTTTAGAGAGTTGTGTGAGGACACGGGAATTAAGCTGATCCGATCATCTCCGTACTATGCTCAAGCAAATGGGCAAGCTGAAGCGTCCAACCAGAGCCTTATCAAGCTGATCAAGAGGAAGATCGATGAGCACCCTAGGCGTTGGCACGAGGTTTTGTCAGAGGCTTTATGGGCTTATCGCATGTCATGTCATGGAGCGATAAAAACCTCGCCATACCATCTAGTCTATGGACAAGAAGCCGTATTGCCCTGGGAAATTACGGCTGGATCGAGGCGTGTCACCTTTCAGAACGATCTAACGACTGAAGAATATACGGCCCTGATGAGTGACAGTGTTGAGGATTTAACTGAGCTTAGGCTGTGGTCGCTTGAGAAAATCAAAGAGAACAAGGCCAAGGTAGCTCGTGCATATAATAAGAAGGTGAGACCGAAGGAGTTCCACGTTGGCGATCTGGTATGGGAAGTTGTATTGCCATTGGGAACTAAGGATGCAGCATATGGTAAATGGTCTCCAAATTGGCACGGGCCATACAGGGTCGATCAAGTTTTAAGGGGAAACGCGTACATGCTTGAGGAACTGGATGGCATAAAATTCCCAGTGGCTGTCAACGGGCAACACCTCAAGAAATATTTCCCAAGCATGTGGGATGATGGACACTGAAATATGGGGGCCGATACATGAAATCGGCAAATAAAAAAACATACAGCCGATGCACAGCCATCGACTCTAGAGGTTCAAACTGCTACGAGCAGGTGCCAGTTTACGTGAAGAAGCTACTGAAGGAATGCCTCGAAGGCGTGGAGGGCGTCAGCACGGACACGATCCACCTCGGCGATCGCATCTGAAGGCCTTGCTTTGACTGCTACGCCCGGTGGGACACGTGGCAAAGAACCTTAGTTGGAACTCGAGGGGCAGCTGACTTAGGAGTTTCTTGGTTCTTGGAAGCCGATTGTGGTGTGATCGGCTGGTTCTGCATCATGACCTTTTTCAAAGGTGGCGAGTTTTTGCAGAAAAGAACCACAGGAGCTGGCGGAAAGAACTCAAAGGGGGAGCCATCACTATGCGTAGGTTCAGGGCCATCTTGTTGCTGCAAAGAGAAAGAGTGGGTTAGTGGAAGAATCATTTGTGAGCTGCATCAAGAAAATTTACAAGTAGTGGTACCTGTTCCACGGGGATGTCATAGTCAGCATCGAGCTGCTTCAGCAACGGTCCCAGAGCTCTCCTGAAGGCATGAGTCTTCCACATCGACCACCAGTCTTCAAAGCCATCAGTTGATGAGGCGAAGGTGAGGTCATTAGGAATAGGGATGGTCAGAGCATCAAAGAAGGAATAACACCTTTGGCTGGTGAGAGGATCAGGCAGGTCGGCTCTGCTCTCTGTAAGGTGGTGGAGAAAGAAATGGGGAGGTACTTGTCCAAGGCCAAATTGCCGAGCCATTACGACCGGCTGGTAGAATTCATACCCAGGCTTGATTATTCTGTTGGATGTACTCATGCCAACTGGAAGGAAACAGGGACGGATCACAGTGGAAAAGAGCTGCCGAGTGCTGGTGTCATCGGCAAAATTGTCTAGCCTGAAGGAGATTGGATTTTCGAAGTGTTCCAATTCTTCCATGTAGGGAAAAAAGATAGGATTGTCCAGGCCTTGAAAGAAAATGCTGAACCATTTAGATGCTTCCTGAGGGGTCAGTTTACTACCTGGCAGTCTATACAAAGCTTGGCCATAGCTGGTGCATCGGATCTGCTTCCCTTTGACATCTGGAAAGGTGCAACTCGCCAAAAGGGGGAAGTTTGGGACGTGGTTTTGAAAATACAGCTGAGCCCATAGCTGAATGAACCACCAAGGACCACCTGTTTTGACTGCTATGCCAGAGAACAGCTTGACAGACATCAACTGGAGATATCGATAGACCTCTCCAAGGAACAGTTTGCCGATGCCAAGTTGAGTGCCTTTGGCCAGTTCGTGGGCTAAGGAGAGATAATTCTTGGTTGGAGCCAGGGAAGGGCCACAGAATATGAAATGTTCCAGCCAGAAGTTGAGAAAGGCTGTGTGTTCTTTCTCTGTGACAGGGCCCTTTGTTTTCATATGGCGTTGGAGGTAGGCACCCCAGTTCATGCAGTCTATTTTAGAAGACAGTTTGTAGGGGACTTTGGTCAGTTTAAAAGCAGAGAGGCTGGGTGATGTAACATCCAGACCAGTAATCATCACCACGTCTAACAGGGTTGGTTACATGGGGCCATGACCGAACATGAAGCAGTTCAGAGCGTCAGACCAGAAGTAGCCGATGGTCTTTAGAAGATTCTCATGTTTCTCAAGGGGAGACAATGACAAATGCAAGGCATCGGCTATTCCCGTGGTTTCCCATTGGGATTGGTAAGCTCTAGCTACCCTGCTGAACCAAGAGACCCAATGTTCAGGGGGATTAGTCCAGGCTCGCAAGCAGTCGGCCCAAGAGTTTAAATCTAGGTCTTGGCTTACGAAGGGGATTCTGTTTGCTTCGCAAGAGATCAGATGGGCAGGACTAGATTCTGTGCGAGGGCCAAGACAGAGAGAATTTGGGAGAGAAGGATGCGGCAGCAGGATGTCTGAAACCTAAAAAATCTAATGGTGGAATAAGGCATTAATTCAGGTGTTCGCCATTAATTCTAGCATCGCGTTCAGACTGCGAGGAGTAGACGTACCTTCAGACCGGAGACCTCTGGGTTGGTGTTGGACGATTCCGCCATCTGGTTTGCCGGCGGAGATGGATCTATGCAGTTGGGGATCGAGGGTTCTTGTCGCTGTGAGCTCGATCTGGTCGGTGGGCAGTTGGAGATCTGGGTCGCCCTTTTTTGAAGAAGGTCGCAGTTTACCGTTTGAAACTGGGAAGTGGCCGCTCAGATTTGTCTAAGTATGCGACCAAGTTTTGACCTTGTCAACATTTTTTGGGAAAGCCGATGTGTTGTCATCGGCTCTCTGAGCTTTGACTTGGTTGGCTGTATGAGTGCAGTGTGGTGAAAGCCGATACAGTATTATCGGCTTCTGGAGCATCGACCTATTTTGACTATCAGCGAAATTGGGTCTAAAAAAGCAATCTTCGAGTTGGAAAAGCAATCTTTGTTCATTCAAAAGACGATTATTTACAGTGGAGCTGATTGCTTACAAAAGGAAATCTACTACTACTACTACTAGTTCCTAATCTAGAGGCCGAGGTCGTCGCCGCTGTCTTCGCCGTCGCCTTGTTCGCTGTCATCAGCGCTGCTGCCGGCGTCGTCTTCGCTGCTGCTGCTGAAGATGCCAGCGGGGGCCTCCTCGTCCTCGTCGTCGTCTTCGGTGTCCTCGCTGGACCCGGCGCGGAAGCGCTTCACCGGTGGATACTCATCGGAGGAGGTGTCCTCCTCCGACTCCTCCTCCTCGTCGGAGGATTCGACGCCGTCCCAGGACCAGGCGTCGTCGCTGCTCTCCGCCTCCAGTTCCTCGTCGATGAGGAACTGCAGGCCCTCCTCGCCGTCAGTCAGGGACGCGTCGTCCTCCGACCAAGCGGCGAAATCCCAATCCCTCTCGTCCCACCATTGTGGGGCGAGAGTCTCGTACGCCGCCGTGGGAGGGTGCTCCGGCGTCGGCTCCCGGTCGCTAATGGTGTTGGAAGACTGGGAGGAAAGGGCAGAAGAAGAGGAGGCCATGGCGGAAGAAGAGGGTTTTTTCGGCGGAGGAAGAGGGTTTTTTGGCTAAGGGAGGAAGATGGGGGCTGCAAACTGCTTAGATGAATTTAAATAAGGGAAATAGTGGAAGACGGTTCAATGCCATAGCAGTTTCCATAATGTGGTGCCAAAACGGTCAAATCATACACTGCGGAGGAGTTGAGAAGACAGGGCATCATGATGAGGGGGTGGCGTGACGATTCTGCTCTGCAACGCGTAACCCGATACAAAAAAAAAGAGGAAGAAGGGAAGAATAAAAACATCAACAGAGTGGTTTTGGAATTATTATTGCCAAAACCAGGGGGGCATGTGTTATCGCCATATTTTGGCCAAAGGAGGAGATGGTCCGTAATCAAGATGGGCTTGGAAGAAACATATATGCAACGTGTTGTTGAATCGGCCTTGTGCGTGGAATTGGGCTAATTTGCCCGTGTATCTTATGTTGTAGTAGGTTACGTTTCGGTTTAAGTAAAGAGATAGGATTGCTAGGTTTATTCCAAAGATAGGAAGTCTCCGGACTATAAATATGTACCTAAGGTTATTGAGAAAAGGAGGACGATCACGTTCACAACAAACACAATCTCGGCGCATCGCCACCCCTTGTTTCTAGGGTTTCTTTCGGGTAAGTGTCATGCTGCCTAGATCGCATCTTGCGATCTAGGCAGTATCTACTTATGCGTTATTTGGTGTTACTCGTGCTGAAGCCTTGTTGATGGCGAGTAATACTTTTATCATAGATTTGTTTAGGCTAGCATCGGTACTTTTTACTATGATTGCTTAGCTATGCTGCCTTTGCTTATCTCGCTGCCTTTGCACCTGTTCGGGGTGTAAGGGTAGCATCTTGCTTGATCTTTATTCCGTCGATTCGATCTGTTATAGTGTTGCCTTGCTTTCCAAGGTTTAGTTTGATATCCACGTAGTCAGGCCTTGCAAACGGGTTGAACGATCCAGTAATACGAAAAGATATGGTTTGCTAATTCGAGAGGAGTTGTTCCGGGAATTGACTTTACGTCGGTTGTTAGGCCTTCTCTAGGGTTAGTTTTCTATCATCTTTTGTATTTACCAGGCTCAATTACGTGTAGGATGTTCCAATTACGTGGTGAAAACATTAAACTGTCGTAGATCGATTTAACTTGTATTGATGAAGCAAAACCCCATGTTATCATAGATCTAATGCAGAACCATGGGATAATCGGCTCCAAGAGCCGATTCACAGGGAAACCTGAAAGCCGGTCACGGCTTGAATTTTACGTATGTTTGTTTGTCATGCAGGAAACCAATCGAAGCAATCTTTCACCTTCCTGATCAGGTATAGGTCAGGTGGCACGCCCTCGAACCAGCCAGGACGTGTGCCGGAGTTTTGCGGGCCGTTGCCCGAGGGACCAGGGCCCACCAGCAGTCCTGGGAGCCTCCCGGCTCTCCGTGTTGCCCGTCGCTGCTCGCCGGTGGGTTTTGGCAGGCAAAACCTTCCCACTACAAAGTGGTGGACCTTCTAGACCCTTCTAGAAGATTCTGGTGAAAACACCGAAAACACTTCCGAATTCCGGAATTGGAATTTCCTTATATGAATCTTATTCTCCGGACCATTCCGGATCTCCTCGTGATGTCATGGATCCAATCCGAGACTCTGAACAACATTCGGTCTCTTACTCACATTCCATATTGACTAAACAACATCGAATCCTTAAGTGTGTCTCCCTACGGTTCGTGAATTATGCAGACATGACCTAGACTCTTCTCCGATCAATAACCATTAGAGGAATATGGATATTCATATGGCTCGCACATATTTATACGATTATTTCATGATCGAATGAACCATTTACATACGATACCAATTTCCCTTTGTCTCACGATACTTTACTTATCTGAGGTTTGATTGTCTGTATCTCTGCATACCTAGTTCAACTTCGTTACCGATAAGTACTCTTTACTCGTTCCTATGATATGTGATCCCTTGTGAGTGACGTGCACTCTCGATGTGGGCGCTTTGTTGGGAGACCCCAAGAGGCCGGTGTGATGAGCACATCATCAAGTTTTCCCTCGGTTATGAAACCAAGGTTATCGAACCAGTAGGAGAAAGGAAACAACTACAAGGTGTTGCTAACTACTTGGAATCCTGCACAACACAAACTCAAGACTTTAACCCAACTTAAAGTGAGGTTGTCAATCTCACTAGTTTGCTGAAAACAAAGTATTAAACGTATAGTGTGGAAGGTAATGATTGCTTGCAGAAAGTAAACGGTAACCGTAGATGATGTAAAAATGGTAAAGATTGGACCGGGGTCCACAGTTCACTAGAGGTGTTCTCCTTCAGATAAATAACATAACATGCTGGGTGAACAAATTACAGCGAGACAATTGACATGAACTGAGCAAGGCATAACAATGAAAATACTAGACATGCATGATTCCTATGACATTTGATTGGGCATTACAACAATATACATAGACCGCCATCCAACTGCATCTATGACTAATAATCCACCTTCAGGTTATCGTTCGAACCCCCTCCAGTATTAAGTTGCAAGCAACGGATAATTGCTTAACCAATGTGTGCAAAGTAAACAATACAATTGTTCCATGAACAAAAGATTTTTGTTTTCTCCCTAGTAGCAACAAGACATATACAACCTTAGATATTTCTGTCACTTCCCCAGATTCAATAGAGGCATGAACCCACTATCGATCATAAATACTCCCTCTTGGAGTCTCTAGCATCTACTTGGCCAAGATAGTTACTAGAAACGGAGAGCATGCAAGATCTCAAACAATACAGATATGATAGAATCAATAATCAATCTGACATAGTATCTCAATATCCATTGGATCCCCGCAAACGCAACATGTATGATTACAAATAGATGATCTTGATAATGAACGGAGCTCACAAGATCTAAACATGATAACACAAAGGAGGATAAACAACCATCTAGCTACTGTATGGACCCATAGTCCAAGGGTGAACTACTCACGCATCACTCCGGCGGCTGGCATGGTGATGAAGAAGGCCTCCAGGATGATCTCTCCCCTCCGGCAGGGTTCTGGCAAGAGCTTCAGATCCCCTCCCCTGATCTAGGGACGATGGTGGCGGCAGCTACAGACTGTTTCGTGGAGAGTTGATCAGGTATTTAGGGATTTGGCATCGGGGGATTTTATAGGCGAAGAGGCGAGGCAGGGGCGGATAGGGGGCCCACACCCTGCCCAGGAGGGCCCACGCATGGGGGGGGGGGGGTGACCGCCCTAGGGCACCCCTCCGGTCGCCTTTCGGTCTATGTGTTCTCTCGGTAAAATATTGACTTTGGCTTTTATCCCATCCAATTCCGAGAATATTTCTTTACTAGCTTTTCTGAAACCAAAAACAGCAAAAAACAGGCAACTAGCAGTGTGGCATCTTGTTAATAGGTTAGTCCTAGAAAATGTATAAAAATACCTCAAAGTGTAGGCAAAGCATAACAACGTAGATACTAAACAAGCATGGAACATCAAAAATTATAGATACATTTATGACGTATCAAGCATCCCTAAGCTTAACTCCTGCTCGTCCTCAAGTAGGTAAGTGATAAAAAGAATAATTTTTGAGGTGACATGCACCATCACAATGTTGATCAAACCATTTGCAAGCATTGAAAGCTGGGATCAAAGTACTCTAAACATGAGCGTGAAAGATTAAGTTCTAACAGTAAGACATAGTAACTATGTTGCAACATGAAAGGATACAAATAATGAACATGAATAACAATACATTGAAATACGTTTGTTTGTTTCACATATAGAAAACATAGCATAGTGGTATTCAGCTTGTCACTCATGGAGTAATAAAACATAAATGCATAGGACACCTTCAAAGTTCATAAGGGTGACTAGATACAAATAGTTCAAGAGCAAGCAATATCAACATTATGAATCAATCAGTAAGTTTTGGGACAATGCATATAGAACTAAGAATGACAATTATGCTCTCCTAGTTGGTGAATAAGGATAGAAGGTGGAGACTCAATATAAAAGTAGGACGAAAGGCCCTTCACAGAGGGAAGCAGGGATTTCAAGTTTCACAAAGAGCTTCCAAAAATTATGGTACTTGTTAGCTTTCAGCTATCATTGCCCCTATCAAAAGCATCTTGAAGTGATTAAGGTTAAAGTGAACAAAGTATGGAGTATATGCTTGACAAAGTATAAGTTGGCAATCTCATGTCCCTTGAGTACGAGGGTCGTTCCACATGCTACTCAACTTTAGTCACCGGTAAGTTCTTGTCATAGTAAGTATATGTGTATCATAATGAACCGCCAACAGGGTACCCCTTGCCCCATGATACAGGAGCTATCCCATATAAAAATGATAAGGAAACAGACAATGAGCATCTCAACGATCTTTTTATTTGCTATTTGCATAGGTTTTTATTGAGGATGCTTCACAGATTGCTCACTATGGTTATGATGCAAGTTTCCACCATGATTAGGCATGACTTAGGCTAGCGGCTCAGGCGTTTCTCTAGCACACATACATAACTCCATGGACTTACAAGTTCCCCTTTTATTTCACACCGCCGACATCCGCAAACAAAAGATCATGATATCAACTGGGTAATATGTACATGTGTTGAAAGTGTTCCCCGTGACATCACGGTTCTGCTAATTTCCAACTTATAAGTGCAAGCATATACTACATAGATGACACAATGGTTCAAGTTTATTAGGGTCAAGAAAAATAAAGTGCGCCATCAAGTTTGTGAGAGCTTTAATCACTAATTTTCACATAAGAAGTTTAATTTGGAAGATAGATAAAACAAGAATATACTTGGAATGGTGTAACACACCATGCATAGGAATTTATGGTGGACTCTTTGGAATAACTTGGTTTCTTGAGAGTTTGATGCATGAGTAGAGCTTACTCAGTACAAGTGGAGGCTAGCAAAAGACTGGGAGCGACCAACTAAGAGAGCAATAATGGCCATAATCATGTAGAGCGACAAAACATTATCAACCAAAGCATAAAGTGGTACCACAAGTCAAAAACTAAATGATCATAGAGGCTAAGATGACTGGTTCATAGTTATAACATGGTGTGAGCATGTGCCAAGTCAACCCAAACAAAGGATCAAAGGAGAATACCAAAATATTATGCCTTTGTATGCTAAAACAACGCATGATTCTTGCAAGGCACATTAAGCAATATCAATTGTTTGGAACAAGTCATGCTATAGAAATAATCACTAAGCATAAGTTCAAAACAACATCTATCATGACATGATAAATTCTAAGCCACGGTCAAAACAAACTCCCTTTTGTACCACTATAAGGATGAAACTTTCTACTCCTTTCCAACTCCAATCAACTTATTTGAAACATCACAGCGAAAGGGGGGTCCAACTACTTTATTCAAGCAAACTAAACAAATGAAAACCAAAAATGAAAACTAATACACTCCAAGAACAACACAACAGTGCATGAAACAAAACAAACAAAGTGTCTAGAAAGAGACCTGAGGTTTTTATTGATGAAGAAGGGGATGCCTTGGGCATCCCCAAGATTTGAAGCTTGCACCTCTTGAGTATTTTTTGGGGTGACACGGGGTGGCATCTCCAAGATTGATCTTTTGTCCATTTTTCATCTCATTACATCATTCTTCCCCTACACTTGAAAATTTCCTTCATACAAAACTTCACACAATCTTTATTAGCAACATTAGTGCATTCAAAAGTAATAAACCTTTGGGTTTGGTTTAAAAATAGCAAAACTTTCATTAAAAACACAAGACACTTTAGAAATTCCTTAAAGAAGCTCAATTTACCAAACAGAACCCAAAAATAAATCGATAAAGAGGCAAATGCAAATAATGGCAGAAATTTGTCAAAACATACCAGAATGTAAAAACCGATTTTTTCGAAGACCTTATGTTGCTCAAATCGAAAAGTGTTAAACTAACGGAAGTTAGATAACAATCTGGGGGATTTACTCAGAAAATTACAGCCCAATCCGACCTACAGAGAGTTTTCACGAATTTTTATAGTAAAGCACAAAAATCTGTTTCGGGACAGCAACTTCCCCAAATCATACTTCTCTCTTATTAGAGGTTATTCTTGGCACAAAAATCAAACAAAAATGATAAGGAGAGGTTATTACAGAAGTAATAACTTCCAAGACTCAATAAAACTATTGGGTTATCTCCTAAGAAGTACATTTTTCTTTAACGCCTTTAAGTTAGGCACAAGAAGCAAGAATCAAGTATTTTCAAATGAAGAAGCATTATCATATTTCTTGCCCCTACCTTTCTTACCTTTACTCTTATCTTTAGGGAATGTATGATTGCTTGTTGGTGAATCAAAATGCATAATGCCTTTTTTCCACATCTATTATTGCTCCAAGAAGTTTCAGTTGGGATCTTCCAAGTGTAATTTGTCCTTTTCATACACATTTAATAACAACATAATTAGTAGACACCACTTTCCCTAAGATCTTTGTAAACACTCCTTTAGCTATTCCAATGGGTAATATAGTTGCATTATTGGTAAGAGATATTTCTTCTCCTCCTTCAAAAAGACCCCAAAGATTCAAAGACTCGTAGATATCTTTAGGCATAAGACAAAATTCAGACATGAACCACAACGAGCATCAAAGGTTTCATTGTTTATAACAACTTTTATTGTAGGAAACCATTTTTAAGACTTAGAATTTATTGGAACATAATCATGGCACTCTCTAAGCAAGTTATAGCAATCTTTCAAACTGGTTGTACTGGTCTCAAGAGTGTTTAACCTAGCATAAATGTTTATAAAGTAAGAATCGGACTTGCTAGGCAAATTATAAATTGTAATCAACTTCTTTATGGCATCCAAAGCTTCATCTTCATTACATTGGAAAAAATATCTTCCTGCTATAGCATCCAAAGCATATCTATAACAAAGAGCAAGACCATGGTAGAAACTGCTAAGAACCAAACCTAGAGTCATTTTAGGCTCAGTTTTTCCATGTGAATCAGAAATTCTAGACCAGGCTTCTTTGAAAATCTCTTCACTTCCTTGTTTGAAAGTAAATATCATTTCCATAGGTGACACAGTGATTGGAACAACACTAGACAAGGTAGCAAATAAAGTAGGAACTAATTTTTTGTGTGTTTTTGATAAGAAAAAGCAAACCAAACAAAACTAAGTTTTTTCGAATTTTTGATAAAAAGAAACAAGCAAAACAAAGAAAAAGGAACTAAGAAAAACAACAACAAAGTAAAGATAATGGTTGACAAGGACTGCCCTTGTGAAGCTGTCCTTAAACTCCCCGGCAACGGCGCCAGAAAAATCTTGACGGGCGCTCACGATGTGGGCGCTTCGTTGGGAGACTCCAAGAAGAATGTGTGATGAGCACAACAACAAGTTTTCCCTCTGTTATGAAACCAAGGTTGATGACCCACAAGTATAGGGGGTGTATCGCAGTACTTTCGATAAATCAGAGTGTCGACCCTAACGAGGAGAAGAAGGTGTTGACTAGTGGTATGGAGCAGGAAATCTCTGCAAATACTTAGCTAACGGATTTTTAGGGGTTTTCTGATAAGGCAACAAAACAAAGAGAAAGTAATAACGAACAAACACAACAAGTGGCCCAATCCTTTCTTAGCAAAGGACAAGCCGGTGGAAATACGTATAAGGACCAAACGTTCTCGAGGACACATGGGAATTCTGTCAAGTGCTTTCGCTTCAAATAGCTGAGTACTCTTCTTTGGTGTTGTAAGTGTTGTGTGGGTGAACCTGCGCTAATGTACCGACCTTATTTGGACTAATACATACTTGTGATTAAACCCCCTACAAGCATCCGCAACTACAGGAAATTAATTAAGATATAAACCTAACCACGTCCTTAAACTCTGAGATCCTACGCTCCCTTATGCAATGGTGTCCTAACGGGGGTTCAGGTTTCTGTCACTCCGTCAATCCCACAATTAGTAGCCAAATGCACAATGCATTCCCCTAGGCCCATAAATGGTGAAGTATCATGTAGTTGACGTTCACATGACACCACTAGAAGAATAGCACCACAACTTAAATACTAAACCATTGAATAATAACTCAATACAGATCCACTAATAACAACATGACTTCTCCCATGTCCTCAAGAACTAGACAAACTACTCACAAGACATCATATGGATCAAGATCAAAGATGATATGGTGATGAATAACAATCTGAACATAAACAATAATCCAATGGTTCCACTCACAAGCATCAACTACAATAGTAATTAACACCGGGAAAGTTTCCCCTAAGAACTAAAGCAATATCCAACACAATTGTTATAGCTGGATGGAGTGGTGATGATGGTGCTGGTGGAGATGATGGTGTGGGTGATGATGATGATCCCGATGAAGCCTAGCTTGATGACGGTGTTGATGGCGACGATCCCCCCTCTCTGGGAAGGAATTTCCCCAGCATAAATCTGTCTGCCGCAGAGATCTTTCTCTCTCGGTGTTTTCCGCCCCACATAGGCGGCGGAAATCTATCCGTGGTCGCTCCCCTGGTATTAGGGTTCCGTGAGGAAGATAAAGGCGAGAGGGCAGAGTCGGAGGCCAGGCATGTGGGCCACACCTGCCCTAGGCACGGGGCCAGGTGGGCCCACGTCTAGGGGGTGTGGGCCCCCTGTGGCCCTTCTTCTCCTTCCCTTCTGGCTTCCTCTGTCTTCCGGGAAAATATAATTTTCCCATATTTTTATGGTATTTTTCTGATCTTCGCGAAATTGCATCAAAACACCTCTTTTTCCATCAGAATCCAGACTCCGGCAGTCCATCCTCCAAGAATCATCCAACATGCAAAAACAGTGGAAAAGACATAAGTAATACCTCATAATAAGACATATATCAATGAATAGAGGCAGATTATGATATATAATGGTGATGCAAATTGGACGTATCAACTCCCCCAAGCTTAGACCTTCGCTTGTCCCCAAGAGAAAACTGAGCTTAGTAAACATGTCCACAGGTACGGACAAGAAGCATCAAACTTACCATTACACAACTTATAGAAGCAAGCAACTCACCATTATATAACTTAGCTTGCAACAAGTACATGAGTCACAATAGAGATGCATAAAGATAAATCATAATTGGAATTGGCAAAATCTTGTTCCTGGTCAGAGAACAGCTGGCAAATGGTTTCACAAAAAGCTTTTTGTAGAAGTTTTGTAACAGGAGCACTCTTTTCTCAAAAAGGTTTTTCAATGAAGGCTTTCAAAGTAATACTCAATAAATAATAGTTTTGTGCAAACAAGGAAGATAAATAACATGATTGAATAAATCACCATATGAATGCTTGCAACACAACTCAAATGCTTGCTGGAGATAGAGAGGAAGTAGGTTTACTGACTCAACTTGGTAGCTAGGAGAAAGGTCCCTTTGTAGAGGGTAGCAGGTATTTCAAGTCATAAAGAGCTTCCAAAAGATTACGGTACTTACTAGCTTGGATCCCTCATTGCCCCTATCATAGGCATCTTGAGATGATTAAGGTTAAAGTGCACAAAGATGGAGTATATGCTTGACGAAATATAAGTTGTCAATCTCATGTCCCTTGAATGTGAAGGCCACTCCTCATGCTACTCAACTTTTGTCATTGGTAAGTTCTTGTCATTGTAAGTACATGCGTATCATAGAGAACCGCCAACGGGGTACCCCTTGCACATGGTACAGAAGCTTTCCCATAACCAAAATGACAAGGCAAGCAGACAATGACCATCTCAACGATCTTTTTATTTACTATATGCATAGCTTTTTATTGAAGATGCTTCATAGATAGCTCACTATGGTGAAGCTGCAAGTTTCCACCATGATTAGGCATGGCTTAGGCTAGCGGCCCAGGCGTTTCTCTAACACAAAATACAGACTCCATGGACTTACAAGTTCCCTCTTTATTTCACACCGTTGACATCCACAGACAAAAGAGCACGATATCAATTGTGTACAGAGTACAAGTGCAATGTTGAAAACGTTCCTCGTGATAGCACAATTCTGCTAATTCCAACGTATAGATGCAAGCATATACAACTTCGATGACACAATGGTTCAAGTCTATTAGGGTCAAGAAAATAAGGTGTGCCATCAAGTTCATGAGAACTTTACTAACTAGTTTTCACATAACAAAATAGTTTTTAATTCGAAAGATAGATGAAGCTTGAGAATTTGGTTGGAATAGCAAAAGCTACTAGGTCGATATGATGGAGACAAATGGCAAAGGTTTTGGTTAAAAAATTTGGAAACATGAGAAGTATGCCTTCTCAAAACAGGTTTTTGGCTAGCAAGGCTGGGTAGCAAGCAAGAGAGTTGAAAGAAACAAGTAAACATACAAGTAATAAATCCAAACATGCAATCTTCTTTGAAGACACAAAAGAACTTAAATAAAGAATACTAAGCTTATGAGCCAACAAGAAAGAAAATAAATGATACAGAATACCTGTAAGCTTTTCACTTTTTTTTCTTTCAAACCTCAAAAAGTGTTGCTACTAACCAGAACTCGGTTTGCCAAAACCAATTTGGATCCACTTGATGATCCCAAAGTGATGCCAATACTGGTTAACAAGATCCATCATATAATAGAGATTGCAAACTAAAATAAGAATTGCAAAAAGTAAAAGATGAAGTTTCTCATTAATATTCCATAAAGGCACTCACACCAAGGGATACATAGATAACCAACTAAAGGAGAGATACTTCCACATGCAAACCAAACTATAAGATAACTTCTCTACCAAATATATGAATCCACTAAAAAGGTAAAATTAATGATTGTGACACCGCGGCACCCCCAAGCTTGGAACAAGCCAAGGGGATGCCAAACCTGATGACGAATTACTCCATTGGTGGTGGTGGTGTTCTCTTGTTTATGGTAAGGAGAACCTCCAGCATCTTACGAAGCCTTTCATTCTCTTCTTGAAGTATATCTACCTTCATCCTCAAAGCACGGTACTTATCACAAAACTCGTTAGTGGTTCGAAGGGCTTCTGCTGCCTCAAGGCAGTATCTAAAGTCTAGACCGAAGGTTATGATTCCCTGTATGTTACGAGAAAAAGCATCCCTAGTGTTAATTGCTCCTACCAAAGTAGGTTTCTTTGCCCTTGCCCCTGCGGAGGTTTGTTCTTCCAATTTTATCTCCTCCATGGGCTTCTTGCCTTTGTCGTTGGCGGATACCATGGTGCTCTAAACTTGAGAAGATTTCCTGACAGAAACAGATCGAAACGAAAACACCATGAGAACACGATGCACGAACCTCAGGGGATCCGGGGGTTATATATTACGAAGTTTCAATGCATAAGGAAAGTTTTGATGCGAAAACGAGGCGGAGTCGGAGCTTAGGGGAGGCACACCCCCTCCAGGCGCGGGGCAGCTGGGGCCCGCGCCTAGGGTGGGTTTGGTCACCCCGGTCTCTAGTTCCTCCTCTGTTATGTCTTGTAACTTCCTTTATGTATTAAAAACACCAAAAATATAAAAATATTGGGGTTTCACAAACCTTCTGTTTTCACCCTTTTTACCTATTCAAAGACGAACTCTACAGACTCCTTTTCTCCTTCTCCTGGAAATTCCTTTTCTCACAAGGCAATACACAAACTTCAATGGCAACATTAGTGTAAGAAAAAACAATTAACCTTTAGGTTCACACTTTGAATGAATTCCATCAAAACAAAGGCTTCTTTAAGAGGCAAATGCAAATGACAGCAGAAATCTGTCAAAACAGACCACCAGGTAAAGATTGATTTTTTTGAAAACCTTATGTTGCTCAAATTAAAAAGCGCAGAACTAATGAAAGTTGGGTAACAACTTGGAGAAAAAGCTCAGAAAAATACAGCTCTATCTGACATGCTGAGATCCCTCACGAATTTCTACGGTACAGCACAAAAATCTGTCCCAGGACAGCCACTTTTCACAACTCCTCCACTTCTCAAAAGTAGTTAAACTTGACACAAAAACCAAAACAAAAAGGATAAGGAGCGGTTATTACTGCGGTAATAACTTCCAAGACTCAACCAAACTATTGGGTTATCTCCCAACAGGTACTTTTCTTTAATGCCTTTAAGTTAGGCTTGAAACTTTCAAAGATGCTCACAAAGGATATATATTTGAAGTGAAAGAGAGCATCAAGAAGCAAATAACCAACACATTTGAGTCTAACCCACTTCCTATGCATGGGGGTATCATGAGGAAACAAATTGTTGAAACAAAAAGCCACCAGCATGAGAAGACAAAACAAATGCAACTTCAAAGCTTTCAACATAAAACGAGGAAACTTAACATTATTGAAATGCATAAAACCATGTTTCACTCTCTCATAATAACTTTCAGCGGCACTTTGAATAAAGTTGACAATATAACCATCAAAGAAATCAATTTTATCACAAGAATGAGCTTACTTACAGTCACCAAAAAGAGGTCCAAGGTCATAAACTGGATCAATAGAAGCAAGTTGTTCCATCCTGAAATCTTTATTAGGCAAGCTATTTTCACAAGGAGCTTTAGCAAATTTGGAAAAGTTAAACTCATAAGAATCTCCATCAAACTTAGTTAAAACTTTATCCTTCTTACAATCTATAATAGCTCCACAAGTGTTCATGAAAGGTCTACCAAAAATGATAGGACAAGTTTTGCTAGCTGCAGAATTAAGCACTAGAAAATCAACAGGATACTTAATCTTACCATAGAGAACCTCCAAATCTCTTACAATACCAATAGGGCAAATGGTTTCCTTATTTGCAAGATGAATAACCACATCAATGTCCTCAAGCTCACAAGGACCAATTTCATGCATAATTTCCCTGTAAAGCTCATAAGGAATAACACTAGAACTAGCACCAATATCACATAAACCATAGTAGCAATGATCACCAATTTTAACAGAAAGCACATGAACACTAGCTTTTCTAGCCTTACTAGGATGAGAGATAATATTAGAAGCGTCTTCACAGAAGATAGTGTGATCATCCTTTATATTTCTAGCGTCAAGATCTTTCACAATAGCTACCATAGGCTCAATATTCAATTGCTCAACAGGCTCCACAGTTTTCTTTGCACTTTTGCTATTTGCACTAATCATCATAGAATACTCCTTTACCTTAGCTGTAAAAGGTATTTTCTCAACATAAGGTTCAGGCACAATATGATTAGTAGTACAAACTTCAGTGTTTCTAACATGAACATGACTAACAACATCTTTATAAGGTGCATGGTACTTATTCCACGTCTTTTTGGGAATTTATATGTAAGAGGCAAAGGCCTTAAAACAGTTGGCAATACTTTGGGAATCAAGACCAAACCCATTACTAATATCACGTAAGTCATCAGTTCCCATAAAAGATTTAATGCATTCATAATCATAGTTTATTCCTGACTTTCTTCCTTTGTCATTCTCCCAAGCTTCAGTGTTCTCTTGAATATGGTCTATTAGATCCCATTTGGCTTCTTCCTCCATATGTGTGGATGATCTAGCACAAGAAGCATCTAGTACATCTTTATCATGAAGAGAAAGCCTAGCATAAAAGTTATTGATAATAATATTGTTAGGGAGTTCATGAATAGGACATTTAATCATTAGTAACTTCAATCTCCCCCAATCTTGAGTTGTACTCTCTCCATCACGAGGCCAAAAGATATATATTAGATTTCTATCCTTATGAATCTCACTAGGAGGATATAATTTAGAATAAAAGAGAGATGCCATTTCCTCCCATTCTATGGATTGTCCATTCTTCAGCAGCTTATAGCATTCTTCAGCTCTCCCTTTCAAGGACATAGAGAGTAACTTCTTCTTCACCTGTTCAGTTGTAATACCTGCACACTTAAAAACCCGCATAATTCATGGATAAAAAGAAAATGATCACCAGGATGGATAGTTCCATCCCCAAAATAATAATTATCCATAACACGGTCAACAATACTTGTAGGTATCTTAAAAGGATCTATCTCAACAGGTGGTGGTTCATCTACTACCCTAACAGTGGTAGTAGTTTTCCCAAACAGAATACCAAGTGGGTTATCCATAATGGAAATAAAGTAACAAGCAGTAACAAAAAGCAATACTCATAGTAGAATTTTCCTTTACCAGTTCCACTCTTCAATAGCGCTTCACTCCTCGGCAACGGCGCCACAAAATAGTCTTGATGACCCACAAGTATAGGGGGTGTATCGCAATACTTTTTATAAATAGGAGTGTCGATCCCAACGAGGAGCAGAAGGTGTTGACTAGTGGTATGGAGCAGGAAATCTCTACAAATACATAGCAAACCGATTTTTAGGGGTTTTCTGATAAGGCAACAAAACAAAAAGAAAGTAATAAAGAACAAACGCAACAAGTGGCCCAATCCTTACTTAGCAATGGACAAGTCGGTGGAAATACTTATAAGGACCAAACGTTCTCGAGGACACATGGGAATTTTGTCAAGTGCTTTCACTTCAAATAGCTAAGTACTCTTCTTTGGTGTTGTAAGTGTTGTGTGGGTGAACCTTTGCTAATGTACCGACCTTACTTGGACTAATACATACTTGTGATTAAACCCCCTGCAAGCATCCATAACTACAGGAATGGTGTCCTAGCGGGGGGTCAGGTTTCTGTCACTCCGGCAACCCCACAATTAGTAGCCAAATACACAATGCATTACCCTAGGCCCATAAATGGTGAAGTTTCATGTAGTCGACGTTCACATGACACCACTAGAAGAATAGCAGCACAACTTAAATACTAAACCATTGAATAATATCTCAACACAAATCCACTACTAACGACATGACTTCTCCCATGTCCTCAAGAACTAGACGAACTACTCACAAGACATCATATGGATCAAGATCAAAGATGATATGGTGATGAATAACAATCTGAACATAAACAATAATCCAATGGTTCCACACACAAGCATCAACTACAATAGTAATTAACACCGGGAAAGTTTCCCCTAAGAACTAAAGCAATATCTAACACAATTGTTACAGCGGGATGGAGTGGTGATGATGGTGCTGGTGGAGATGATGGTGTGGATGAGGATGATGATGATACCGATGAATCCTAGCTTGATGACGGTGTTGATGGCAACGATCTCCCCTCTCCAGGAAGGAATTTCCCTGCCAGAAATCTGTCTGTTGCAGAGATCTTTCTCTCTCGGTGTTTTCCGCCCCACAGAGGCGGCGGAAATCTATCCGTGGTCGCTCCCCTGGTTTTAGGGTTTCGTGAAGAAGATATAGGCGAGAGGGCAGAGTCGTAGGCCAGGCATGTGGGTCACACCTGCCCTAGGCACGGGGCCAGGTGGGCCCGCGTCTAGGGGGTGTGGGCCCCCTGTGGCCCTTCTTCTCCTTCCCTTCTGGCTTCCTCTGTCTTCCGAGAAAATATAATTTTCCCATATTTTTATGGTATTTTTCTGATCTTCGCGAAATTGCATCAAAACACCTCTTTTTCCATCAGAATCCAGACTCCGGCAGTCCATCCTCCAAGAATCATCCAACATGCAAAAACAGTGGAAAAGACATAAGTAATACCTCATAATAAGACATATATCAATGAATAGAGGCAAATTATGATATAGAATGGTGATGAAAATTGGACGTATCAAAGGTTATCGAACCAGTAGGATCAAGGAAACATCTCCAAGGTATTGCTAACAACTTGGAATCCTGCACAACACAAAATCAAGACTTTGCCCCAACTTAAAGTGAGCTTGTCAATCTCACTAGTTTGCTGAAAACAAAGGATTAAATGTATAGTGTGGAAGGTAATGATTGCTTGCAGAAAGTAAATGGTAACAGTAGATGATGTAACAATGGTAAAGATTGGACCGGGGTCCACAGTTCACTAGAGGTGTTCTCCTTAAGATAAATAACATAACATGTTGGGTGAACAAATTACAGCGGGGCAATTAACATGAACTGAGCAAGGCATAACAATGCAAATACTAGACATTCATGATTCCTATGAGATTTGATTAGGCATTACAACAATATACATAGAACGCCATCCAACTGCATCTATGACTAATAATCCACCTTTAGGTTATCGTCCGAACCCCCTCCAGTATTAAGTTGCAATCAACGGATAATTGCATTAAGCAATGTGTGTAAAGTAAACAATACAATTGTTCCATGAACAAAATATTGTTGTTTTCTACCTTGTAGTAACAACACATCTACAACCTTAGAAATTTCTGTCACTTCCCCAAATTCAATAGAGGCATGACCCCACTATCGAGCATAAATACTCCCTCTTGGAGTCACTAGAATCTACTTGGCCAAGATAGTTACTAGAAACGGGGAGCATGCAAGATCTCAAACAATACAGACAAGATAGAATCAATAATCAATATGGCATAGTATCTCATTATCCATCGGATCCCCGCAAACACAACATGTCTGATTACAAATAGATGATCTTGATCATGAACAGAGCTAACAAGATCTAAACATGATAGCACAAAGGAGGAGAAACAACCATCTAGCTACTGTATGGACCCATAGTCAAAGGGTGAACTACTCACGCATCACTTCGGAGGCTGGCATGGTGATGAAGAAGGCCTCCGGGATGATCTCTCCCCTCCGACAAGGTGCCGGGAAGAGCTTCAGATCCCCCCGATCGAGGGACGATGGTGGCAATGACTATGGACAATTTCGTGGAGAGTTGATCGAGTACTTAGGGTTTTGGTATCGGGGGATTTTATAGGCGATGAGGCGAGGTAGGGGGCGGCCAGGGGGCCCACACCCTGCCCTGGTGCGGCCTAGGGTGGGCCCGTACCTGGGGGGTGTGGCCATCCTGTGGCTCCCCTCCGACCGCCCTTTGGTCTCTGTGTTCTCCTCGGTGAAATATTAACTTTGGCTTTTGTCCCATCCAATTTCGAGAATATTTCCTTTCTAGCTTTTCTGAAACCAAAAACAGCAGAAAATAGGCAACTGGCACTGCGGCATCTTGTTAATAGGTTAGTCCCAGAAAATGTATAAAAAATCATAGCAAAGTAGATACTAAACAAGCATGGAACATCAAAAATCATAGATACGTTTACGACGTATCAGTGAGCCATTCACATGCTTGCAAGCTAATTGGATGACATTCCATCAAGAGGGCCCAGAGTATATCTATCCGTCATATGGATGGACAAATCCCACTCTTGAGCCATGTGCCTCAACACATACTTTCCGAACACTCAATGTCACCTTTATAGCTACCCAGTTACGAAGTGGTGTTTGATGTCATCAAAGCATCCATCCGGTGATGGTGATTAACATGATCTCATGGTCGAAGGATTTAGGTTACTATGTATCTGAAAGCTTATAGCAAACAAACTATTGAAATGACTTGATATTTATGCTACGCTTAACTATAGGAGTATGTCCATCACACCATTCTCCTAATAATATGATCTTGTTATTAACAACATCCAATATTCATGATTAGGAAACCATAATCATCTATTATTCAACAAGCAAGTATTATAAAGAGGCTTTACTAGGGACTCTTACATGTTTACAAATCACACAAGTATTAACGTTTTTGGTCAATACAATTATAGCATGAATGTAAAAAATTATCATAAACACAAAGATATAATAATAACTACTTTTATTATTGCCTCCTGGGCATATCTCCAACAGTCTCCCACTTGCACTAGAGTCAATAATCTAGATTACATGGTAATATACCTAACACCTATGGCGATTTCGTGTTGGTCATGTTTTTCCCTCGGGAGAGGTTTAGTCAATGGATCCACCACATTTAGATCCGTGTGTACTTTGCAAATCTTTATCTCACCATCTTGGACATGCTCTCGAATAGCGTGAAAACGTAGCTTGATATGCTTCAACTTCTTGTGTGACCTTGGCTCCTACGCACTGACCTATGGCACCCATGTTATCACATTAGATTGCCATTGGGTCCAGCGCACTGGGAACCACACCAAGCTCTGTAATGAACTCCTTCATACATATTGCTTCTTGTGAAGCCTCCGAAGCAGCCATGTATTCCGATTCAGTTGAAGATCTCGCCACGACGCTTTGCTTTGCACTCCTCCAGTTTACTGCTACACCATTCAAAGTAAATACATATCCAGATTGTGATTTAGAATCATCTAGATTGGTGTTCCAACTAGCATCGGTGTAACCGTTTACTACGAGTTGTTCATCACCTCCATAAGAAATAACCATATCCTTAGTTCTTCTCAAATACTTAAGGATGTTTTTGACCGCTTAGGGATATACTCTTGGATCACTTTGGTATCTGCTAGTCAAACTAACAGCTTATGCAATATCTGATAGATCATATGGCTGAGGCATAGGGAGTCTTACTCATCCTCTCTCTATCTTCTGCCGTAGCGGGACTTTGAGTTTTACTCAAGGTCGTATTGGGCAACATGGGAAAGAACCCTTTCTTGCTATCTTCCATTCTAAACCTCTTTAGAACCTTGTCCAAATATCTAATTTGTGAAAGCGATATTAAGCGTCTCGATCTATCTCTATAAATCTTTATGCCTAATATTTAAGCAGTTTTGCCAAGATCCTTCATTGAAAAATTATTATTCAAATAATCTTTGACACTTTTAATAAGGTATACATCATTCCCAATCAACAATATGTTAACAGAGCTCCCACTCACTTTCTTGTAAATACAAGCTTCTGCATAAGTTTGTATAAAACCAAAACTTTTGATCACCTTATCAAAACGTTGATTCCAACTTCGTGATGCTTTCTTCAATCCATAAGTGTATCGTTGAAGTTTTCATACCTTGTTAGCATCTTTAGGATCGAAAAAACCTTTGGGTTGTACCATATACAACTCTTCATCAATGTCTCCATTGAGGAATGCCGTTTTGACATCCATCTGTCATATCTCATAATCATAATATGCAGCGATTGCTAACAAGATCCTCACAGACTTTAGCTTCGCTACAGTGAGAAAGTCTCATCATAGTCAACTCCTTGAATTTGTCGGAACCCTTTCGTGACAAGTCGAGCTTTATAGACGGTTACATTACCATTAGCATCTATTTTCTTCTTGAAAATCCATTTGTTCTCGATAGCCTTGCGGCCATCCAGTAAGTCCACCAAAGTCCACACTTGGTTTTCGTACATGGATCCAATCTCGAATTTCATGGCTTCTTGCCATTTATTGGAATCTGGGGTCATCACCACTTCCTCATATGTCGCAGGGTTGTTGGTGTCGTCCACCAACATGACACTCATAATGGGATCATACCAATCGGGAGTGATACGAGTCCTTGTTGACATGCAAGGTTTCGTAGTAACTTCGTTCAAAGTTTCATGATCTTTATCATTAGCTTACTCTCTTATTGGTGTAGGCACCACAGGAACTTCTTCTGGTGTTGCGCTACTCTCAAATCCGAGAGAAGGTTCGACAACCTCGTCGAGTTCTACTTTCCTTACATTCACTTCTTTCGAGAGAAACTCCTTCTCGAGAAAGGACCCATCTTTGGCAACGAAGATTTTGCCTTCAGATCTATGATAGAATGTATACCCTATAGTTTCATTCGGGTATCCTATGAAGACGCATTTTTCCGCTTTGGGTTCAAGCTTGTCGGGCTGTAACTTCTTTACATAAGCTTCGCAACCCCAAAATTTAAGTAACGACAATTTAGGTTTCCTCCCAAACCATAATTCATATAGTGTCGTTTAAACGGATTTAGATGGTGCCCTATTTAAAGTGAATGCGGCTGTTTCTAATGCATAACCCCAAAATCACAACGGTAAATCTGTAAGTGACATCATAGACCGAATCATATCTAAGAGAGTTCGATTATGATGTTCGGACACACCATTACATTGTGGTGTTCCCGGCAGTGTCAATTTTGAAAGTATTCCGCATTTCTTAAAATGCTTGCCAAACTCATAACTTAGATATTCACCTCCACGATTAGATTGTAAAAACTTAATCTTCTTGTTACGTTGATTCTCTACTTCACTTTGAAATTCCTTAAACTTCTCGAAAGTTTCGGACTTATGTTTCATGAAATAGATATACCCATATCTATTGAAGTCATCCGTGAAAGCAAGAACATAACGATAACCACCGCGCAATGCCACACTCATTGGGCCACACACATCGGTATGTATGATTTCCAATAAGTCCGTAGCTCGCTCTATCATACCAGAGAATGGAGTCTTAGTCATTTTTCCCATCATAAATGATTCACATATTTCAAGTGATTCAAGAAGTCCATCAGAATGGAGTTTCTTCATACGCTTCACTCCAATGTGCAAGAAGATGGTGCCACATGTATGTAGAATTATCATTCAATTTCAAACGTTTAGCATCTATATTATGAACATGTGTATCACTACTATAGAGATTCAATAAGAATATACCATCTATCAACGGTGCATGACCATAAAAGATATTACTCATATAAATCGAACAACCATTATTCTTCGACTTAAACAAGTAACCGTCTCGCAATAAACAAGATCCAGATATAATGTTCATGCTTAAGGCATGCACTAAATAACAATTATTTAAGTATAAAACTAATCCCGACAGTAGATGAAGAGGGAGTGTGCCAAAAACGATCACATCAACCTTGGAGCCATTTCCAACGCGCATTGTCACCTCATCTCTCTCTAGTCTCCGTTTATTCTGCAGCACCTTTTTCGAGTTACAAATATGAGCAACCGAACCAGTATCAAATACCCAGGCACTACTATGATTACTAGTAAGATACACATCAATAACATGTATATCTAATATACCTTTCTTCTTGATGTTGTCGTTCTTTAGATCTGCTAGGTACTTGGGGCAATTCCACTTCTAGTGACCTTCTCCCTTGCAGTAAAAGCACTCAGTATCAGGCTTAAGACCAGCCTTGGTCTTCTTTGTAGGCGCGACAGCTTTCTTGCCGCCCTTCTTGAAGTTACCCTTTTTCTTAGGCTTGCATTGCTTCTTGAAATTGGTGGTCTTATTGACCATCAACACTTAGTGCTCATTCTTGATCTCCACTTCCGCATACTTAAACATAGAGAAGAGTTCTGGTAACAACTTATCCATGCGTTGCATGTTGTAGTTCATCACAACATTCTTGTAACTAGGTGGTAGTGATTGGAGAACACAGTGAATCCCCAATGCATTAGGAATCACTATACCCAAGCTTTGGAGTTTATTGGCGTGCCAAGACATCTTAAGCACATGCTCACTAACGGAGCTTCCCTCTTCCATCTTGCAGTTAAAGAACCTTTCAGAAGCCTCGTAACTCTCAACTGCCGCGTGAGCCTCAAATATCATTTTGAGTTCATGGAAAATATCATGTGGTTCAAAGTTCACAAACCTTTTCTGAAGCTCTAATTCCAATCCATACAAGATATCACATTAAACTATGGAGTACTAATTCTTCCGAGTGAGGAAAACATTCTTCACCTCATCGGTAGCATCAGCTGCAGGTGGGTCACCCAGCGGTGCATCCAACACATAGGTCAACTGACCATCATTGAGGACAATTCTCAAATTGCAGAACCAATCCGCGAAGTTTCTTCCATTGTTTTTGAACTTTTCTTTCTCTAGGAACGCATTAAAATTGATGGTAGGGGCCACTATGATCTACAACATATTTGCAATAGTTTAGACTAAGTTTGTGACAAATTGAGTTCAATTTAATACTTAAATTAACTACGTGAACTCCCACTCAAAACAATATCCCTCACATTGTTTTAGTGATCACACGAACCAAATCCACTACATCAAGTCCGATCATCACGAGAGATGATGTAGTTTTGAAGGAGAACAATCAACATGTTCACCATATCTACTATATGATTCATGCTTTACCTTTCGGTATTCCTTGTTCTGAGACCATGTATGTACATTCTAGGCTCGTCAAGGTTAACCTTAGTATCCACGTGAGAAAATCTGGCTTGCTCTTGTTGTATGCACACGTAGAATCTATCACACCCGATCATCACGTGGTGCTTCAAAACGACGAGTCTTAACAACAGTGCCTACAAAGGACGAGCACTTTATTACTTGATATTTAGTGAGAGGGATCATCTTATAATGCTACCATCGTGATCTAAGAAATACAAGATGCATAAAAGGATTAACATCACATGCAATTCATAATATGTGATATGATATGGCCTTTCTTCTTGTGCCTTCGATCTCCATCTCCAAGCACGAACATGATCTCCATCATCAACGGTGTGGCGTCAAGGTCAATGGCGCTGCCCCATGGTTGTCGTCCACCAGCATCAACTATTACAACTACTTTGAATAATAGACACGCAGATCTTGACAAAATTAAAAAGACAACCATAAGGCTCCTGCCGGTTGATGTTGCCTGTCAGATAGGACTTTGTTGGGAACCCCAAGAGCAATCTATGATGAGCACAACAGCAAGATTTCCCTCAGTAGAGACCGATATTATCGAACCAGGAGGAAGGAAACGTCACACAGGTGTTGCAAGCAACATGGAGAACTGCACAACACAAACTCAAGACTTTGCCCCAACGAATCAATGAGGTTGTCAAGCTCACTGGTTTGCTGTAACAAAGGATTAAATGTATGGTGTGGAAGGTATTGGTTTGCAGTAAGTAAATAAGTAGCAGTGGAAGATGTATCAATGGTAAATATTGGACCGGGGTCCATAGTTCACTAGAGGTGCTCTCCTTAGATAAACAAAATGGCATGAAAGGTAAAAAAATTACAGTAGGGAAATTGACAGGAACTGAGCAAGGCATAACAATGCAATTACTAGTCAGAAAGATCCTATGAGTTTTGATTGGGCAATACAACAAGATACATAGACCGCCATCCAACTGCATCTATGACTAGAAGTCCACCTTCAGGTTATCATCCGAACCCCCTCCAGTATTAAGTTGCAAGCAACAGACAACTTCTTTAAGCAAAGTGTGTAAGGTAAATAGTCCACATGTTCCATGAACAAGAGACAGTTGTTTTCTCCCTAGTAGCAACAGCACATCTACAACCGAAGAGATTATTGTCACTTCCCTTGGCAACTAGAGGCATGAACCCGCTATTGAGCATAAATACCCCCTCTTGGAGTCACTAGCAACTACTTGGCCAAGATAGCTACTAACAACGGAGAGCATGCAAGATCACAAACAACACATACATGATAGAATCATAAATACAAAATCATTAATCAAACCAACATAATAATCTCAAAATCCATTGGATCCCCGCAAACACAACATGCATGATTACAAATAGGTTAGATCTTGATCATGAACGGAGCTCACAAGATCTATACATAAAAGCACAAAGGAGGAGATACAACCATCTAGCTACTACATGGACCCATAGTCCAAGGTGGAACTACTCACGCATCATACCGGAGAGAAGGCCTCCGGGATGATCTCCCCTCCGGCAGGGTGCCGGGAAGAGCTTCAGATCCCCCCGATCTAGGGACAACGGTGGTAGCGGCTACAGAAGGTTTCGTGGAGATTTGATCGGGTACTTAGGGTTTCTGCATCGGGGGATTCTTATAGGCGAAGGGGGAGGCCGAGGAGGCGGCCAGAAGGGCCACACCCCTGCCAGGCACGGGACAGGGCCCACTCGCGCCTAGGGGGTCTAGTTGCCCTAGCTTGCTTCTCCGTCTCCCCTCTGGACTTCTTGTTCCCCACGGAAAGTAATTGACTTTGACTTTTGTCCCGTCCAATTCCGAGAATATTTCTTTACTAACTTTTCTGGAACCAAAAACAGTAGAAAACAGGCAACTGGCACTGTGGCAACTTGTTAATAGGTTAGTACCAGAAAACATGTAAAAAGTACCTGAAAGTGTAGACATAGCAAAGCAAAGTAGATACTAAACAAGCATGGAGCATCAAAAATTATAGATACGTTTCCGATGTATCAAGAATCCCCAAGCTTAACTCCTGCTCGTCCTCGAGTAGGTAAGTGATAAAAAGAATAATTTTTGAGGTGACATGCACCCTCACAATAAAGATCCAACCATTTGCAAGCATTGGAAGCTGGGATCAAAGAACTCTAAACATGTGCATGAAAGATGGAGTTCTAACAATAGGACATAGTAACTATGCATGCAACATGGCAAGTTACAAACAAAGATCATGAATAACATGAATTGAAAAATGTTTGTTTGTTTCACATACAGAAAACATAGCATAGTGGCAATCAGCTTGTCCCTCATAGAGTAGCAAATAGATGCATATGACACCTTCAAAGTTCACAAGGGTGACTAGAAACAAATATCACAATAAAAAATAATATCACAATATGGATCAATCAATAAGCTTTGGAACACTGCACACAGAATGACAACTATGCTCTCTTAATGGTGCCTAAATGTAGAAGGTGGAGACTCAATAGTGGTGGAAGAAAGACCTTTTATAAAGGAAGCAAGGATTTCAAGTTGCAAAATGTCACATCCCAAGATTTTCCAAATCTTGTAATGTGAAAATAAATTAATAAAATAAAACTTTGTTTGATTTTCAAGGCCAGAAGAAACTTTTTGAATTTAAATGGAACCTCAAACCCCTTTGAATCAAATAAATCCTAAAGAGATTTAAAAAGATAAACTTTTATTAAAGGAAAATAAAATATTTTGGTATTACTATTTTGGATCTTTTAATAAAAGATTTGGTATTCAAAAGAAAAGGTGGATTTATAAATAAAGTTTATTTTATAAAGCCAAATTAAGCCTTGGCCAAGCTTTGGGAATTAAAACATTTTATGTTTAGCAAAGGTTTATTTAAAAATAATAAAGGATTGCTTAAATAAAATAATAAGGATTTAATATCCAACTTTATTTAATAAAAGGTTTTACCATTTTAATTAAAATATCAAACTTATTAAATTATTTAAAATAAGTTTTCCAAATATTTGATATTCTCTAATAAAACCTACTAAAGTGTTTTAACTTTATTTTAGCTTTTAAAATAAATATTCTCAATAAAACAAACCCAAGTTGATTTAATAATGAAAGTCTATTTTATTTTGGACACTAAAATAAAAGGTTATTTTGTTTTAAAACAAATTTCCAAATATTATATATTTCCCAAATTAAACCTACTAATTAGATTTTGAAAATATTTAGGTTTCAAATAAAGATTTTATTAATAAAATCAAGCCCTATTTTGATTTAATAACTAAGTTCCATTTTATTTAATTATTAATGGACCCTAAAGTAAAAGGATTATTTTATTTTAAACAAGATTTCCAAATGAAATTTATTTCCAAATAAACCTACAGATTTGGTTTTGAAAACATTTGGATTTCTAATGAAGATTTTATCAATTAAAACAAACCCTATTTTATTAATAAACCATAGTCCATTTTATTTAATTAATAAATGGAACCTAAAAAGAAATAAAAATATTATTTATTTTGGAATGTTGGTTTATGTTGATAAACAGAACCAAGTTCAAAGAATTGAAATGTGGTGCTTGTATGAATTTATTTGGATTGATTGAATTGTTGTTTGAAAATCCAAATCAGTAAATAGAAAATAGAAAAAAACAAAGCAGACAGAAAAAAAATAAAAGTAAACCAACCCAACCCAGCAGCCCACGAAGCCCATCAGTAGCCCACCTGTTCCCACGCCCGAACCGTTTTTCCCCACCGCATAATCAACTCGCACAGACGCTGACCAGAGGACCCCACTTGAAACGTTTTTCCCCTGACCGACCGACCCCACTCCTCCTATTCATCTTTCTCACCCGCCTCGACCGTTCTTCCCTGCCCTTCCATTGATTCCTCGGCTTAATTCGCCTTGATGCCACGAGTAAAACCTGCAGTAATCACGCGTGTTAAATCGCCAGTCCTTCCTCTCTGTTTCCCCTCTGGTTCCAGTTCCTCTCCGCCCCAGGGCTACTCCAATTGACCACTGCAACCTCACCAACTCCGGCAAGGTCCTACTCGAATTCCGGCTGAACCCGACAACCCCACTACCCAGGAAACACACAAGCGTGCTCGCCAGCACCAGGCGTACCTCCCAGTGACGGTAGCTCACTCGCGCACGCCCCAGGACGTCGCCCCGACGACATCAGCACGCCACCACCTCCTTCTTCAACTCCGGCAGCATCTACTGGTGAGACCAGACTCCCTCTTCACCCCCTAAGATGCACACATACTCGCCTCCCTCCTACGAACCTAACGGTACCATCTACTGGTCTTAGGGCGCTTCCTATCCTCGCCCACGACGACCTCCTGAATCGCCCGAAGTTCAGCTCATCTCCGGCGAGCGATTGCCGTCCACCCCGAGCGCCCCTTGGACTATCACGACCACGTTGAGCACCAGCATTCCACGGTGATCACTGTGAGCATCTCCCCACCTTTCCTAGCTTCCTGTATCGCCGGCAACTCCACCGCCAGAGCGCCGCCGCCATCTGCCGCCGCGCAGCGCCGCCCATCTGTGACCATGCAGCAGCAGCCGTGCGATCTGGATCCAACGAGTACGATAGAATCACTTAACGCCGAAAGGGTATGCGTTCAGAGCCGCACGATTAGACTTGATCCAATGCACCAGAGCGTGATCCGCAGCGAACCGGTACCGTCCAGTAGAATGACGCCGCGTGTCACCTGTCTATTTAAAAATAGAAATTGAAATCAGATTGAAATGCCATTTTGAAAACCTTATAACTTTTGATCCACACGTCCAAATTTGACAAATTTTATATCAATGGATTCAGGAGAACAAACCCTAGCCAACCATGGCCTTAGTTTAGCAAATAGTATTTGTTATCTTGTTTGAATTTGCAGAAACATTTGTATGCTTGTCTAGAGTATAAAAATGGTTTAAAAATGATTTATGAATTAAAACCTTTGCAAAATGGTTTGTTGTGACCCTACTGACCCTAGGAACCAACCCATGGTTTAGAAAATGAATTTGGAAAAGTTTGGAATGGATTAATTAGTTTAGTCCATTTCTAGCTAAAATAAAATTGTTGATTTTATTATAAAAATGTTTATGGAAAGAAAACTTTGAAAAAATAGTTTGGACCAAACCCTACTGACCCAAAACACCAAGTTTTGCAATAGCAACTCATTTGGTGAACCCTATAGGCTAATGCCTTAATAAAAATATTTCTACACCACATAAAATAACACTTTGTTTTGAAAATGGTTTTAAAGTGAAACCTTTAGCAAATGACTTGGCCACTTTAGGAAATGACCATTAGATGTACCCAAATGTCTATGACCCACTAGGAACCAATTTTTCAAACAAAACAAAGCTTGGCATGCTTGCATGCATTTCTTTGACTTTGTTATTTATGTGTGTTAGTTTGCTTGATTGGTAGATTGAGCCTGTGCCTTGCTTGATTGATTTGTAGTGACTTGAAGAGTGTGATTGTTGCAAAGATTAAGAAGTGAACCTATACTCTACCAAAAAGGCAAGTGATGCTTCATACTTTCTATCCTATTACTTTCACTATGCATTAGTAATTTTGCTAAGTAAAATTTGCATGGATTTTGCTAAGTATAGATCTTGCTATAGGAAAACCTAGTAGATGAATCCTTAGTAGGATTTCATAAGTTAAGTTCCCTATTACTACCAAGCTTAGCCTAGCTAATAGAAAACATGGGTGGAATATATATTCACACTATGGAAAATATTCTAAGTCTAAGGACTTGTGTTTTTGTTTAATAAAACAACTAAGTTAATGTATCACCTGGGTGGAAATGGAAGGATTGGGTTATGTTGAGTGGTTCACAATGCCATAGACTTGGATTGTGTATCTCACTTGTGGATGGCCACCCAGGAAACAAAGGGATTTGAGATGTCAAATGTTGAGAAGCTTCAAGTGCAACCACTTGGCAATATGGGCTCTGCCATGATCATATAGGTTGCAAGAACTTAGCCAAATGGACAGTGGGTGGTAGTGTTTGATAGGTTGGAACGCGTCCATTTTGGTCTAAGGGAAGGCTTCTGAAAGATCTTGTCTCGGGAAACCAAGTCTTGTGGGGAAAGTGCACCACCTCTGCAGAGTGTAAAATCTAAGTACTTAGCCATGTCCCTGGTAAAGGACAATTTGAGCATCAAGACATGGAAACAATCAAGAATCTCATCATTCAAATTTCTAAATTAAAATTTTGTGGATTGAACAAGGGTTGTTTGAATTCTTCAATCATTGATGGAGAGATGGCTTGGTACAAGGATCTTGAAATCTTTGATTGAGAAAAATGATTTTGTCAAGCAAAAACTTAGTATTTTCAAATGTTAAGGAAAAATATATTTTGAGCAATGCAAGCCTCAAATCCACTTAGCCAAATGCATATAGATGATAGATTCCACTATACTACCATAGTATCACTTGCCAATACAATTCAAATGTATTGACCCTTTGTGGCTGTAACTTGTATGTTGCAGGTTGATTGTTTTAGTGAAGAATGTTTGATTAGGATTACAAAGTCTACAACCAACATTTGCCTGTGGCACTTTGAAGATGAAGGACCCCATGCTTATAGTTATTCCGCTGCAATGTAATGTAATAGCCATATGAGCTATGAAAGATGTAATAAAATTATGTTATTCCTGGTTATAAAGTTATATTATGACCTTTGTTTCTTGATATTACATCTTAACTGTGGATGCTAGCTATTGATCCAGGGACTAGCATTGTAAACACAGGAGGGATCAATCTTATTAAAGGTTGGGACCCCTACAGATGGTATCAGAGCATTGTGTTGCCTGTAGGATTTGTAAACCTAGGATTGGATAAAAACCCTTAGAAAAATAGGAGTTTAACTTGTTCCAAATACTTATTTACAAAAAAACTTGTAAACTCTTTCCTCAATCATTCTGGTTTCAACTCTACATCTCTTTTACTTCAACTTGATGGAAAATCCTACCCCATGACCAAAGACTACACCATGTGCAAAGGACTACTTCAACTTCTTCAACTCTAATGACTTCAACATCTTCAACTCTAATGACTTCAACATCTTCAGCATGTTCTCCAAAGATTTCCAACATGGATACCACTAAGGACTACAAGTGAGACAAGGAAATCTTACTCAAGATTTAGAGACTGAGGGAATGCAAAAAAATTAGAAGGAACCTACATCACTAGAAGTTATTGCAACCAAGAGTTTTTCTCAAGGAACCATGATCTCATGTAAGAAGAAGCAACCAAGAATGATGGAAAGATCACAAGTGAACCATATGGATGGACCACCATATTTTAGCTAAGAGAAACCACCAACTTATGAGGTGTAACAAAAATATTTTGTTGCCTAAGTATGTGCCTGAACTTTGTTGTTTGAGTGAAAAGTTGTTTGTGAATGTTTGGTTTGTGATTGCATGCACATTGTTTGTGTGAATTGTGGTGTGTGTGATTAGAAATATCTCCTTAGAATTATCTTGTCTATTCTAATATCCCTTCAACCCAAACAGATGACTACCCCAAAATACTCCAAGGTAGATGACATCAACAACAACCAAGTAGACAACATGAGGGAACTTATAGCAACCCAAAACCAGTTGAGCCAAGAGACAACTCAGCTTTTAGCCAACAACAATGGACTAGACCCAGCCATACAAAGGATTTTGAAACTTCAATCCCAATTGTTGCAAGGACTCATTACTCAAATGATCAACATGAGAGAAAACTTTCTCCCAAGAGCCAATGACAACAAGGATGACAAGGATGTTAATCTAGAAGGAACCCAAGATAGCAATATTTTTAGATACAAAGATCATGCATCCAAGGAACATGAAGATCAATGTCCCAAGAAGAGAGAAAGATCTCCCACCTATGAAGAATATGAACTAGAAGAACTCCTAGCTTTGGAGAGACCCAAAAAGAAGAAGAAAGACATAAGCCAGTTGCAATGTTACAATTGCAAAGAGATGGGACACTATGCCAGTGAATGCCCAGAAAAGAAGAAGAGACAAGAAGACAAACAAAAGCTAGTGAAACCCAAGATAAGAAACGATTTTAGCCAAGTGATGTGCAAATACTGCAAAGAGTTAGGACATTATGCAAACTACTGTCCTGAAAAGATGAAGCATAAGATAAACAAGCCTATGAGGGATATCAGCCTTGTCACATGTTTCAAATGCAAGGAACTAGGCCACTATGCAAACAATTTGTCCAGAAAGGATGGAGAACAAGTTAAACAAGTCTATGAAGGATCTCAACCTTGGCTCATGAGTCAAGTATGGAAACAAAGGACACATGCAAATGTTTGCTTAGAGAAGTTTTCCCAGGATCCCAAGAAGGCCAATATGTAATTTTTGTTTGAAAATTTTTAAGGGTGGTAGTACCCTAGTTGTTTTGAACTTCCTTGTAACCCCAGCCTTCCCAAATCTCGGGACGAGATTTATTTTAAGTGTGGTAGCCTGTCACATCCCAAGATTTTCCAAATCTTGTAATGTGAAAATAAATTAATAAAATAAAACTTTGTTTGATTTTCAAGGCCAGAAGAAACTTTTTGAATTTAAATGGAACCTCAAAAGAAATAAAAATATTATTTATTTTGGAATGTTGGTTTATGTTGATAAACAGAACCAAGTTCAAAGAATTGAAATGTGGTGCTTGTATGAATTTATTTGGATTGATTGAATTGTTGTTTGAAAATCCAAATCAGTAAATAGAAAATAGAAACAAACAAAGCAGACAGAAAAAAAAAAGTAAACCAACCCAACCCAGCAGCCCACGAAGCCCATCAGTAGCCCACCTGTTCCCACGCCCGAACCGTTTTTCCCCACCGCATAATCGACTCGCACAGACGCTGACCAGAGGACCCCACTTGAAACGTTTTTCCCCTGACCGACCGACCCCACTCCTCCTATTCATCTTTCTCACCCGCCTCGACCGTTCTTCCCCGCCCTGCCATTGATTCCTCGGCTTAATTCGCCTTGATGCCACGAGTAAAACCTGCAGTAATCACGCGTGTTAAATCGCCAGTCCTTCCTCTCCGTTTCCCCTCTGGTTCCAGTTCCTCTCCGCCCCAGGGCTACTCCAATTGACCACTGCAACCTCACCAACTCCGGCAAGGTCCTACTCGAATTCCGGCTGAACCCGACAACCCCACTACCCAGGAAACACACAAGCGTGCTCGCCAGCACCAGGCGTACCTCCCAGTGACGGTAGCTCACTTGCGCACGCCCCAGGACGTCGCCCCGACGACATCAGCACGCCACCACCTCCTTCTTCAACTCCGGCAGCATCTACTGGTGAGACCAGACTCCCTCTTCACCCCCTAAGATGCACACATACTCGCCTCCCTCCTACGAACCTAACGGTACCATCTACTGGTCTTAGGGCGCTTCCTATCCTCGCCCACGACGACCTCCTGAATCGCCCGAAGTTCAGCTCATCTCCGGCGAGCGATTGTCGTCCACCCCGAGCGCCCCTTGGACTATCACGACCACGTTGAGCACCAGCATTCCACGGCGATCACTGTGAGCATCTCCCCACCTTCCCTAGCTTCCTGTATCGCCGGCAACTCCACCGCCAGAGCGCCGCCGCTGTCTGCCGCCGCGCAGCGCCGCCCATCTGTGACCATGCAGCAGCAGCCGTGCGATCTGGATCCAACGAGTACGATAGAATCACTTAACGCCGAAAGGGTACGCGTTCAGAGCCGCACGATTAGACTTGATCCAACGCACCAGAGCGTGATCCGCAGCGAACCGGTACCGTCCAGTAGAATGACGCCGCGTGTCACCTGTCTGTTTAAAAACAGAAATTGAAATCAGATTGAAATGCCATTTTGAAAACCTTATAACTTTTGATCCACACGTCCAAATTTGAAAATTTTTATATCAATGGATTCAGGAGAACAAACCCTAGCCAACCATGGCCTTAGTTTAGCAAATAGTATTTGTTATCTTGTTTGAATTTGCAGAAACATTTGTATGCTTGTCTAGAGTATAAAAATGGTTTAAAAATGATTTATGAATTAAAACCTTTGCAAAATGGTTTGTTGTGACCCTACTGACCCTAGGAACCAACCCATGGTTTAGAAAATGAATTTGGAAAAGTTTGGAATGGATTAATTAGTTTAGTCCATTTCTAGCTAAAATAAAATTGTTGATTTTATTATAAAAATGTTTATGGAAAGAAAACTTTGAGAAAATAGTTTGGACCAAACCCTACTGACCCAAAACACCAAGTTTTGCAATAGCAACTCATTTGGTGAACCCTATAGGCTAATGCCTTAATAAAAATATTTCTACACCACATAAAATAACACTTTGTTTTGAAAATGGTTTTAAAGTGAAACCTTTAGCAAATGACTTGGCCACTTTAGGAAATGACCATTAGATGTACCCAAATGTCTATGACCCACTAGGAACCACTTTTTCAAACAAAACAAAGCTTGGCATGCTTGCATGCATTTCTTTGACTTTGTTATTTATGTGTGTTAGTTTGCTTGATTGGTAGATTGAGCTTGTGCCTTGCTTGATTGATTTGTAGTGACTTGAAGAGTGTGATTGTTGCAAAGATTAAGAAGTGAACCTATACTCTACCAAAAAGGCAAGTGATGCTTCATACTTTCTATCCTATTACTTTCACTATGCATTAGTAATTTTGCTAAGTAAAATTTGCATGGATTTTGCTAAGTATAGATCTTGCTATAGGAAAACCTAGTAGATGAATCCTTAGTAGGATTTCATAAGTTAAGTTCCCTATTACTACCAAGCTTAGCCTAGCTAATAGAAAACATGGGTGGAATATATATTCACACTATGGAAAATATTCTAAGTCTAAGGACTTGTGTTTTTGTTTAATAAAACAACTAAGTTAATGTATCACCTGGGTGGAAATGGAAGGATTGGGTTATGTTGAGTGGTTCACAATGCCATAGACTTGGATTGTGTATCTCACTTGTGGATGGCCACCCAGGAAACAAAGGGATTTGAGATGTCAAATGTTGAGAAGCTTCAAGTGCAACCACTTGGCAATATGGGCTCTGCCATGATCATATAGGTTGCAAGAACTTAGCCAAATGGACAGTGGGTGGTAGTGTTTGATAGGTTGGAACGCGTCCATTTTGGTCTAAGGGAAGGCTTCTGAAAGATCTTGTCTTGGGAAACCAAGTCTTGTGGGGAAAGTGCACCACCTCTGCAGAGTGTAAAATCTAAGTACTTAGCCATGTCCCTGGTAAAGGACAATTTGAGCATCAAGACATGGAAACAATCAAGAATCTCATCATTCAAATTTCTAAATTAAAATTTTGTGGATTGAACAAGGGTTGTTTGAATTCTTCAATCATTGATGGAGAGATGGCTTGGTACAAGGATCTTGAAATCTTTGATTGAGAAAAATGATTTTGTCAAGCAAAAACTTAGTATTTTCAAATGTTAAGGAAAAATATATTTTGAGCAATGCAAGCCTCAACTCCACTTAGCCAAATGCATATAGATGATAGATTCCACTATACTACCATAGTATCACTTGCCAATACAATTCAAATGTATTGACCCTTTGTGGCTGTAACTTGTATGTTGCAGGTTGATTGTTTTAGTGAAGAATGTTTGATTAGGATTACAAAGTCTACAACCAACATTTGCCTGTGGCACTTTGAAGATGAAGGACCCCATGCTTATAGTTATTCCGCTGCAATGTAATGTAATAGCCATATGAGCTATGAAAGATGTAATAAAATTATGTTATTCCTGGTTATAAAGTTATATTATGACCTTTGTTTCTTGATATTACATCTTAACTGTGGATGCTAGATATTGATCCAGGGACTAGCATTGTAAACACAGGAGGGATCAACTTATTAAAGGTTGGGACCCCTACACAAAAAGAGCTTCCAAAAATTATGGTACTTGTTAGCGTTCAGCCCTCATTGCCCCTATCATAAGCATCTTGAAGTGATTAAGGTTAAAGTGACGAAGATGGAGTATATGATTGATGAAGTATAAGTTGGCAATCTCAAGTCCCTTGAATACAAGGGCCACACCTCATGCTACTCAACTTTAGTCACATGTAAGTTCTTGTCATTGTAAGTATTTGCATATCATAGAGAACCTCCAACGGGGCACCCCTTCCACATGGTATAGGAGCTTTCCCATAACCAAAATGACAAGGCAAGCAGACAATGAGCATCTCAGCAATATTCTTATTTACCATGGGAATATGGTGCTTTTTATCTCTTTCCTCTTTTCTCAATGTGTCTCTTTTTTATAAGAATAATGCTTCATAGATGTCACTATGGTGATGCTGCAAGTTTCCACCATGATTAGGCATGGCTTAGGCTAGCGGCCCAGGCGTTTCTCTAACACAGGATATAAACTCCATGGACTTACAAGTTCCCTCTTTATTTCACACCGGTGACATCCATAGACAAAAGAGCATGATATCAACTGTGTACAAAGTACAAGTGCAATATTGAAAACGTTCCCCTTGACAGCACGGTTCTGCTAATTCCAACATATAAGTGCAAGCATATACAACATAGATGACACAATGGTTCAAGTTTATTAGGGGCAAATATAAAGTGTGCCATCAAGTTTGTGAGGGCTTTAATCACTAAGTTTTCACATAACAAAATAGTTTTAAATTGGAAGATAGTTGAAAACAAGAATATACTTGGAATGGTGTAACACACCATGCATAGGAATTTATAGTGGAGACTTTGGAAAAACTTGGTTTCTTGGGATTTGGAAGCATGAGTAGATCTTACTCATACAAGTGGAGGCTAGCAAAAGACTAGGAGCAACCAAATAAGAGAGCAATAATGTCCATAATCATGCAGTGCAACAAAGCATTACTAATCAAAGCAAAGAGTGGTACTACAAGTCAAGTACTAAATGATCATAGAGGCTAATGGTGACTTGTCATAGTCATAACATGGTGTGAGCATGTGCCAAGTCAACCCAAGCAAAGCATCAAAGGAGAATACCATAATACTATGCTTTTGCATGCTAAAACAACGCATAATTTCTTCAAGGCACACTAAGCAATCCCATTTGTTTGGAACAAGACATGCTACATAAATAATCACTAAGCATAAGGTCAAAATAAAACCTAGCATGTCATGCTAAAGTATAAGTCATAGTCAATGCAAGCTCCTCTTGCACTTCAAGCAAGAACTACTCATTTCCAACACCAAGCAACTTATTTGCAAAACAACATAGCGAGAACGGGGGTCCAAAATACTCAAGAAAACTAAACAAACTAAGCAAATCAAACGAAAACTAAGACACTCCAAGAACAACACAACTGTGCATGAAACAATAAAAATGAATTGTCTAGACAGACCTGAGCTTTTTATTGATGAAGAAGGGGATGCCTTAGGCATCCCCAAGCTTTGACGCTTGTACCTCTTGGATATTTCGTGGGGTGACAACATGGTGGTATCCCCAAGCTTGAGCTTTTGTACATTCTTAATCTCATTGCATCATTCTTTCTCTTCACCTGAAATTTTTCCTACATACAAAACTTCACACAATCTTCATTAGCAACATTAGCTTATTCAAAAGATATTAGACCTTTGGCAAAGCTTTGGAACAAAAAGGATTTTCACTAAAAACACAAGATACTGTAGTAACTCCTTCAAAAAGCTCAGTTCACCTAAAGAGAACTCAAAAAAGAATCAATAAGAAGCAAATGCAAATAATGGCAGAAATCTGTCAAAACAGACCAACAGGTAGAAACCGATTTTTTCTAACATCTTCTGTTCCTCAAATCAAAAAGTGTTGAGCTAACGAAAGTTATATAACATACTAGGGGATTTATTCGTAAATTTTCAGCTCAATCCGAGTTATAGAGACTCCTCATGATTTTTTTTGGTGGAGGATAGAAATCTGTTACGGGACAGCAACTTCCCAAATCTTACTTCCCTCTCATTAGAGATCATTCTTGGCACAAAAAAAGCAAACAAAAAGGATAAAGAGAGGTCATTACTGAAGTAATAACTTCCAAGACTTAAGGAAACTCTTGGGTTATCCCCCAACAAGTACTTTTCTTTAACGCCTTTAAGTTAGGCACAAGAAGCAAGAAGAATCAAGTATTTTCAAATGAAGAAGCATTCACATCAAACCTTGCTTTCAAAGGAGGAGCAAAAAGCAACTTCTCTCTCGTCATACGGAAGTGTTCAATACCTTTCTTAAATGGAAAATGATATTTATTGGTGCCTTCTTTCATATCAATGATGACACCAACTGTTCTAAAAAAGGTCTTCCCAAAGTAATAGGACAAGAAGCATTGTATTCAACATCCAAAACATAGAAATCAACAGGGACATAAGCATTGTTAACCATAATGAGAACATCATTAATACTCCCGATGAGTTTCTTTTAGCATTGTCATTGAGTGGGACATCTAAATAAAAATCCTCCAAAGGTGGCAAATCAAGCATGTTATAAATCTTCCTAGGCATAATAGAGACACTAGAACCAAGATCACATGAAGATTTGAGATCAAAGTCATTCACTTGCATATTAATAATGGGTTCCCAACTATCTTCTACCTTTCTAGGAATAGAAGCTTTGTGTTTTAGGTTCTCTTAATCTTAACAAGAGCATCTGTAATGTGTTTAGTGAAAGCAACATGCATATCACTAGCATCAGGACTTCTAGCAAGCTTTTGTAGGAACATAATCACTTCAGAAATATTGCAACCATCAATATCAAAATCAAACTTAGAATCACTAGTAGTAGGCATAGTAGGAGTAGGAATAGGGACTACTTGTGTCACATCCCAAGATTTTCCAAATCTTGTTATATGAAAAATATTGAATAAAATAAAACTTTGTTTGATTTTCAGAGTGAGAAGAAACTTTTTGAATCCAAATGGAAATCTTCAAACCAATTTGGATCAAGTAAAAATCCTAAAGGGATTTAAAAAGTTAAATAAACAATAAAACTTCAAAATATTTACAATTATTATTTTGGATCTTTTAAATAAAAAGATTTGGTTTTCAAATGAATTAGAAGTTTTTCAAATAAGGATTATTATAAAGAGCCAAATTAAAACTTGGCCAAACCTTTAAAATTAAAATGTTTTGTTTTGATAAAAATAGTAAAGGTTTATTTAAAATAAATTAATATGGATTTAAAATCCAAGTTTATAAATAAAGGTTTTACTATTTTAATTAACCATCAAAACTTATTTATTTGTTTCAAATAAGTTTTCCAAGTATTTATATTTCCAAATAAAACCTACTGACTTGGTTTTGAAAATATTAGATTTCAAAGGGAGATTTTATTAAATAAATCAAACCCTATTTGATTAATAAACTATGGTCCATTTTGTTTAATTAATGAATGGATCCTAAAAAGATTAATTTTTTTTTGGACTTTGGTTTATGTGTTAAACAGGACCAAATTCAAATGGAAAGTATGGTGTTTGTTTGAATTGTTTGAATTTTTGTTTTGTTGTTTGAATTGTTGGTTGAATTTCAAAACAGAAAAATAGAAATAGAAAAGGAAAAAGATTTCAGAAGAAAAAATATGAAAACAAACTGGCCCAGCTATCCTAGCCCAACTCAGCCCAACCTAGCCCACCTCTCCCTCTCAGCGAGTGAATCGTTTTCCACCGCGAAAGAAACCAGCAAGGACACTGACTGGTGGACCCCAACTCCCTCTCTCACTCCACTGACAAAACGGCCCCACATCACCAGCCATCGTCTTCACTGCGACCAGCTTTCCCCATTCATCGCTGCCGTTCTCAGTCGTTGAATTCCAGCGATAAATTCGTGTAAATGACAACGTTAAACTCGCCAGCGATCACGCGTACGTAATCGTCCCTGTCCCCTCTACCTTTCTCCCAAATGCCAGCTTCTCTCTGCCACCAGGCTGCGCGAATCGCAAGCTCAAACACCACTGTCTCCGACGTGTTCCCCGACCAATTCCGGCGCCGACCAGCCGACCCTCGCCTCCCACTGCACACAGGCTTGCTCCCCGTCTCCTGGTGCATCTTCCAGCACCAACCGCTTGGCCGCACCCGCTCTACAACGTCGGCAACAAACTCACCTAAACGTCGCCGTCGTCTGCCATTGCTCCGGCGAGCACCCCCGGTGAGTACAGACTGCCCCAACACCTTCCAATGATGCTCCTGTGATCCCCAGTACCGTACGCAGCTAACAGTAGGGTCTGTTTGCCTTAGCGCACCCTCAAACCTCGCCCTCGACGATGACCAGAGCGTGCCCGACGGAAACAGGAACTCCGGTGAGCGATTGACAGCAGCTCCGTGCGCCCCTTCAGCAACGACAACCGCGTTGAGCTTCTCTGCACCCTTGCGAACCCTGTGAACAAATCCTCTCCCTCCCTTCCTTCCTGCTTCTCCAGAACCACCGCGAGCAGAGCCGCGCCGCCAGTCGCCGCCACGCAGCGCCGCCAGCCTTTGGCCAAGCGACTGAGACCGTTAGATGAGAATCGTGTGACTGTGAAAGAACATAGTCGAAAGGGTATCGAGCGATCTGTGCCGTGCGATCAAGTTGGATCCTGCGGTCTGTGTCTGTCGATCCGAGCGAAGAGGTATAGACGAATCAGGAACAGCCACGTGGCCTCTGTTTGATTTAAAAGACAAAAAACTTTCTATTAGATTTCCAATTTTGTAAATTGCACAACTTTTGATCCACACGTCCAAAAATTACAAACTTTATATCGTTGGAATCAGTGGAACAAACCCTAGCCAACCATGCAATTTTTTTAGTAAATAGTATCGGTTAGATTGTTTGTTTTTGCAGAAACATTTGTATGCTTGTTTAGATTAGAAAAATTAGTCAAAAATGTTTTTGAGGTTGAAATCTTGACAAATTAGTTTGTGGTGAACTTACTGACCCTAGGAACCAACCCATGGTTTTGAAAATGGATTTGGTGAAGTTTAGGATAGATTAATTGGTTTAGCCCATTTCTAGCCAAATAAAAATAATGGTTTTGGTTATGAAAATGTTCTTGGAGTAAAAACTTTGGGAAAATGTTTTGGAGCAAACCTACTGACCCTAAACACCAAGTTTTGAGAATTAGCAACTTATTTGGTGAAAGACATAAAGTTTTTGATTTGATAAAAACATTTTCCACCACATGAAATAATGAATGGATTTAAAAATGGTTTATAGACAAAACCCTTTTTGCAAATGACTTTGCCACTTTGGAAAATGACCACTTTGAACCTTACAAAGTTTAGAGCCTAGTAGAAACCATCTTTGCAAATGAAACTAACTTATGCATGCTTGCATGCATGACTTAGTTCCTATGATTTTATGTGTGTGATGTATTGATTGAATATTGGTTGGAATGCAAGTTGATTTTGTGTTTGCTTGATTGATTTGTAGTGAAGTTAGAAAAGTGTGATACTAGCAAGATCAAGAAGTGAACCAACATTCCCTACCAAAAAGGCAAGTGACACTATCATCTAAAGTCCTACTATTTTCATTATACTTAGTGGATTTTTGAAAACATGCATGGAAAGAATTTCTATACTTATGCTATGCTAAATCCTAATAGGATACCCTATACATTCCTTAGTGAAAACAATGTAGTTGATACATGCTTAGACATGCTATATTTTGAAAAGAGATACATGTTGAGATTTTATGAGATTGAGAAAAGACATATGTTTTATATAATAAAACAAGGACTCAATGAACCACCTGGGTGGACAAGGATACTTTGAGTTTTGGAGAAGGTGGCAACAAAAGGAACCATGTCTATGGCAATATCTTTGTGTTGTGCTCCAAAGGAAAACCACCCAGGAAACTTAGATATTGAACATGTTTCTCGTACAGTGGCTTCCGTGTACAGCCACATGCTAAATGGGCTCTGGCTTAGTCAACTACATAGTGGAAGTCCCATGCATTGGCATCTTCAGGTTAACTAGAATTGTGTAAGGGAGCAACCCTACATTCGTGCCTGGTAGACAAGCTAGCATTTTGTATTGGGAGGACTCCTATGGAAAGACTTTGTCACATTCTCAATCTGCCAGTACTCCATCTTGGTGAGTACTTATCCAGCGGCCACTGGTGGCATCAAGATGAGATTGTGTCATGTGGGTAAAGTGTACAACTTCTGCAGAAGATAATAAAATCTAAGTACTTAGCCGTGTCTCCGGTTATGGACAATACTGAGCAACTAAGGCCTGAAGCTATGGAAGATCTCGACATTCCAATTTCTAAAAGAAAAACTTTTAAGTGACAACAAAAAGACTTGATGCACTTGGGGTTACCAAGGAGCTCAAGAGATTTTGATAAAACTTGATGCACTTGGGGTTACCAAGGAACTCAAGAGGTTTTTGACAAGGACTTGAATACTTGGGGATACCAAGGAGTTCAAGGGTTTTGATAAAGAGATTTGACAATGGAAACAAAACCATTTGAAAAGATAGGATAAATTATTGCTTTCTGCAAATGAGCCTTAAACCCTACTTAGCCAAAAATGCATGTAATGATAGGATCCACTTATATTCAACATAGTAGTGAAACTTGCCAATACAATTCAAATGTATTGACCCTTGTGGCTGTAACTTGTAATGTTGCAGGTTTGATTGATTTTAGTGAAGATTGATTGATTAGGATTACAAAGTCTACAACCAACATGTCTGCCTCTGGCACTTTGAAGATAAAGGACCCCATGCCTATAGATATTCTGCTGCAATGTAATGTAATAGCCAAATGAGCTATGTAAGATGTAATAAAATTATGTTATTCCTGGTTATAAAGTTGTAGTATGACCTTTGTTTCTTGATATTACATCTTAACTGTGGATGCTAGCTATTGATCCAGGGACTAGCATTGTAAACACAGGGGACTCTACCTTATTAAAGGTTGGGACCCTTACAGATGGTATCAGAGCATTGTGTTGCCTGTAGGATTTGTAAACCTAGGATTGGACAAAAACCCCTTAGAGAAATAGGAGTTGTGTTTGTACCAAAACTTTTTTACAAACAATCTTGTAAACTCTTTCCTCAACCATTTTGGTTTCAACTCTACATCTCTTCTATTTCAACTTGATGGATAAAAGCCTACCCCATGGCCAAAGACCTTACCATGAGCTAAGAACATCTTCAACTCTAATGACTTCAACTTCTTCAATCTTGGATATCAGCTCTAGTGACTTCAACATCATCAACTCTAATGACTTCAACATCTTCAACATTTCCACCAAGGAATCAACCTTGGATATCACTAAGGACTACTAGTGAAAACCAAGAGACATTAGATTGCCTACCAAAGACATTGATATCAAGTTAGAGAATGGATCATATTGTCCTATGATGTATGATTATACTAAGTTGTTATTTTCAAGAAAACTTGTTGTTTCCTTCAACTCATGAGTTAAGCTCATAAGTTGTTAAGTGATTGGTTGCTTGTTGAATGTTTGATGGTTTGATTGTTTGATTGAACTTGGTTGTTTTTGGGTTGTGAGTTAAAACTTTTTAAAAACCTATCCACCAATACTTATCCCTATCAAACTAACAGATGCCTCCCCGTCGTGCCAACCCCAACCAAAACAACAACTTCACCCCTGAGATGCAACAGATGATGGCAGCTCAGACACAGTTGATGCAGCAGATGACCACATTCATACAGAATTTGAATAACAACAACAACAACAACAACAACAACAACAATCAGAATAATCCTCCAGCACTTGACATGCTCACCAAGTTTCTGAAACTTAGGCCTGCAAGGTTCTCTGGAACAACTGATCCAATGGAAGCTGATGATTGGTTACGTTCAGTAAACAAAGACTTAGTGACTGTTGGTTGCACTAATGAAGAAAAAGTAAGGTTTGCAGCATTTCTGCTTGAAGGACCAGCAGCAACATGGTGGGACAACTTTCAAATCACCACTCCCCTTGAAGATGTGACTTGGGCTATTTTTGAAGATGGATTCAGAACCACTCACATCTCACCTGGAGTAATGTACTTGAAGAAAAAGGAGTTTCACAATCTGAAACAACGTCACCTCAGTGTGGCTGAGTATATTGAAGAATTCAACAATCTGGCACGCTATGCACCGGATGAAGTTGATACAGATGCTAAGAGAAAGGATAAATTTCTTGAAGGACTTAATGATGAGTTGAACCTGCAGCTAGCTGTTGCCTATGTACCAACTTATCAATCACTCTGTGACAAAGCCACAATATTGGAAAACAAGATGAATCAAGTTAAGAACAGAAAGAGGAAACATAAACTCAAGAACTATTCAGTATCATCAAAGAAGAAGCATTCATACAAAAATAACAATGAAGATTCTGAACCACATCAGTATCACCACAACAACAATGAAAGTGAGAATAATGGAAATGATACTGACAATGGAGATGACCTTGGTCAGAACCAACATGACACATACAGGAAAAAGGATATTAGCCAGCTGCAATGCTATAATTGTAAGGAACTTGGACACTATGCATCAGACTGTCCAGAGAAGAAAAAGAAAAAGGATGCCAGAAGAGCCAATGGAAATGACTCCAATGTGACCCCGAAAGGACATGTGAACCACATTGACATGAATGGGAACTATGAACATATAGAAGAAGTGGATGTCAGGATTTAGAAAACTCAGAAGAGTCAAATAAGGATTCCTTGTCTGATTATTGAGTTAAACTTTTAGTCAAGAGAACCATCAATGTAACCCTATGAGACTTTATTTTAAGGGTGGTAGTACCCTAGTTATTTTAAGCCTACTTATAACCTTTAGCCTTCCCAAATATCGGGACGAGATTTATTTTAAGGGTGGTAGCCTGTCACATCCCAAGATTTTCCAAATCTTGTTATGTGAAAAATATTGAATAAAATAAAACTTTGTTTGATTTCCAGAGTGAGAAGAAACTTTTTGAATCCAAATGGAAATCTTCAAACCAATTTGGATCAAGTAAAAATCCTAAAGGGATTTAAAAAGTTAAATAAACAATAAAACTTCAAAATATTTACAATTATTATTTTGGATCTTTTAAATAAAAAGATTTGGTTTTCAAATGAATTAGAAGTTTTTCAAATAAGGATTATTATAAAGAGCCAAATTAAAACTTGGCCAAACCTTTAAAATTAAAATGTTTTTTTTGATAAAAATAGTAAAGGTTTATTTAAAATAAATTAATAAGGATTTAAAATCCAAGTTTATAAATAAAGGTTTTACTATTTTAATTAACCATCAAAACTTATTTATTTGTTTCAAATAAGTTTTCCAAGTATTTATATTTCCAAATAAAACCTACTGACTTGGTTTTGAAAATATTAGATTTCAAATGGAGATTTTATTAAATAAATCAAACCCTATTTGATTAATAAACTATAGTCCATTTTGTTTAATTAATGAATGGATCCTAAAAAGATTAAAAATATTTTTTTTGGACTTTGGTTTATGTGTTAAACAGGACCAAATTCAAATGAAAAGTATGGTGTTTGTTTGAATTGTTTGAATGTTTGTTTTGTTGGTTGAATTTCAAAATAGAAAAATAGAAATAGAAAAGGAAAAAGATTTCAGAAGAAAAAATATGAAAATGAACTGGCCCAGCTATCCTAGCCCAACTCAGCCCAACCTAGCCCACCTCTCCCTCTCAGCGAGTGAATCGTTTTCCACCGCGAAAGAAACCCGCAAGGACACTGACTGGTGGACCCCAACTCCCTCTCTCACTCCACTGACGAAACGGCCCCACATCGCCAGCCATCGTCTTCACTGCGACCAGCTTGCCCCATTCATCGCTGCCGTTCTCAGTCGTTGAATTCCAGCGATAAATTCGTGTAAATGATAACGTTAAACTCGCCAGCGATCACGCGTACTTAATCGTCCCTGTCCCCTCTACCTTTCTCCCAAATGCCAGCTTCTCTCTGCCACCAGGCTGCGCGAATCGCAAGCTCAAACACCACTGTCTCCGACGTGTTCCCCGACCAATTCCGGCGCCGACCAGCCGCCCCTCGCCTCCCACTGCACACAGGCTTGCTCCCCGTCTCCTGGTGCATCTTCCAGCACCAACCGCTTGGCCGCGCCCGCTCTACAATGTCGGCAACAAACTCACCTGAACATCGCTGTCGTCTGCCATTGCTCCGGCGAGCACCCCCGGTGAGTATAGACTGCCCCAACACCTTCCAACGATGCTCCTGTGATCCCCAGTACCGTACGCAGCTAACAGTAGGGTCTGTTTGCCTTAGCGCACCCTCAAACCTCGCCCTCGACGACGACCAGAGCGTGCCCGACGGAAACAGGAACTCCGGTGAGCGATTGACAGCAGCTCCGTGCGCCCCTTCAGCAACGACAACCGAGTTGAGCTTCTCTGCACCCTTGCGAACCCTGTGAGCAAATCCTCTCCCTCCCTTCCTTCCTGCTTCGCCAGAACCACCGCGAGCAGAGCCGCGCCGCCAGTCGCCGCCGCGCAGCGCCGCCAGCCTTTGGCCAAGCGACTGAGACCGTTAGATGAGAATCGTGTGACTGTGAAAGAACATAGTCGAAAGGGTATCGAGCGATCTGTGCCGTGCGATCAAGTTGGATCCTGCGGTCTGTGTCTGTCGATCCGAGCGAAGAGGTATAGACGAATCAGGAACAGCCACGTGGCCTCTGTTTGATTTAAAAGACAGAAAACTTTCTATTAGATTTCCAATTTTGTAAATTGCACAACTTTTGATCCACACGTCCAAAAATTACAAACTTTATATCGTTGGAATCAGTGGAACAAACCCTAGCCAACCATGCAATTTGTTTAGTAAATAGTATCGGTTAGATTGTTTGTTTTTGCAGAAACATTTGTATGCTTGTTTAGATTAGAAAAATTAGTCAAAAATGTTTTTGAGGTTGAAATCTTGACAAATTAGTTTGTGGTGAACTTACTGACCCTAGGAACCAACCCATGGTTTTGAAAATGGATTTGGTGAAGTTTAGGATAGATTAATTGGTTTAGCCCATTTCTAGCCAAATAAAAATAATGGTTTTGGTTATGAAAATGTTCTTGGAGTAAAAACTTTGGGAAACTGTTTTGGAGCAAACCTACTGACCCTAAACACCAAGTTTTGAGAATTAGCAACTTATTTGGTGAAAGACATAAAGTTTTTGATTTGATAAAAATATTTTCCACCACATGAAATAATGAATGGATTTAAAAATGGTTTATAGACAAAACCCTTTTTGCAAATGACTTTGCCACTTTGGAAAATGACCACTTTGAACCTTACAAAGTTTAGATCCTAGTAGAAACCATCTTTGCAAATGAAACTAACTTATGCATGCTTGCATGCATGACTTAGTTCCTATGATTTTATGTGTGTGATGTATTGATTGAATATTGGTTGGAATGCAAGTTGATTTTGTGTTTGCTTGATTGATTTGTAGTGAAGTTAGAAAAGTGTGATACTAGCAAGATCAAGAAGTGAACCAACATTCCCTACCAAAAAGGCAAGTGACACTATCATCTAAAGTCCTACTATTTTCATTATACTTAGTGGATTTTTGAAAACATGCATGGAAAGAATTTCTATACTTATGCTATGCTAAATCCTAATAGGATACCCTATACATTCCTTAGTGAAAACAATGTAGTTGAGACATGCTTAGCCATGCTATATTTTGAAAAGAGATACATGTTGAGATTTTATGAGATTGAGAAAAGACTTACGTTTTATATAATAAAACAAGGACTCAATGAACCACCTGGGTAGACAAGGATACTTTGAGTTTTGGAGAAGGTGGAAACAAAAGGAACCATGTCTATGGCAATCTCTTTGTGTTGTGCTCCAAAGGAAAACCACCTAGGAAACTTAGATATTGAACATGTTTCTCGTACAGTGGCTTCCGTGTACAGCCACATGCTAAATGGGCTCTGGCTTAGTCAACTACATAGTGGAAGTCCCATGCATTGGCATCTTCAGGTTAACTAGAATTGTGTAAGGGAGCAACCCTACATTCGTGCCTGGTAGACAAGCTAGCATTTTGTATTGGGAGGACTCCTATGGAAAGACTTTGTCACATTCTCAATCTGCCAGTACTCCATCTTGGTGAGTACTTATCCAGCGGCCACTGGTGGCATCAAGATGAGATTGTGTCATGTGGGTAAAGTGTACAACTTCTGCAGAAGATAATAAAATCTAAGTACTTAGCCGTGTCTCCGGTTATGGACAATACTGAGCAACTAAGGCCTGAAGCTATGGAAGATCTCGACATTCCAATTTCTAAAAGAAAAACTTTTAAGTGACAACAAAAAGACTTGATGCACTTGGGGTTACCAAGGAGCTCAAGAGATTTTGATAAAACTTGATGCACTTGGGGTTACCAAGGAACTCAAGAGGTTTTTGACAAGGACTTGAATACTTGGGGATACCAAGGAGTTCAAGGGTTTTGATAAAGAGATTTGACAAAGGAAACAAAACCATTTGAAAAGATAGGATAAATTATTGCTTTCTGCAAATGAGCCTTAAACCCTACTTAGCCAAAAATGCATGTAATGATAGGATCCACTTATATTCAACATAGTAGTGAAACTTGCCAATACAATTCAAATGTATTGACCCTTGTGGCTGTAACTTGTAATGTTGCAGGTTTGATTGATTTTAGTGAAGATTGATTGATTAGGATTACAAAGTCTACAACCAACATGTCTGCCTCTGGCACTTTGAAGATAAAGGACCCCATGCCTATAGATATTCTGCTGCAATGTAATGTAATAGCCAAATGAGCTATGTAAGATGTAATAAAATTATGTTATTCCTGGTTATAAAGTTGTATTATGACCTTTGTTTCTTGATATTACATCTTAACTGTGGATGCTAGCTATTGATCCAGGGACTAGAATTGTAAACACAGGGGACTCTACCTTATTAAAGGTTGGGACCCTTACAACTTGAGGTTTAGTGGTGATGGTGCACACACTATTGTTTCTATCAATTTCAGCTTCCCTTTCCCACTTAGCATGAAATTGAGCTAACAGCCTAACATTTTCATCAATAGTAACTTGTATGGCATGAGCAGTAGCAAAGGTATTTTCCATAGTTTCAGGTTTAGTAGCCATTTTATTAACCAAGGAAGTTTGAGCTTCAGACAAAGTTGATATATTTTTCTCAACATTTAAAAGCTTTTCCTCTATAGCCTTATTGAAAGTGGTTTGTTTACTAATAAAGTCTTTGAGCATGACCTCAAGTTCAGAGGGGGCACTTCTAGCATTGTTGTAGGAGTTTCCATAGGAATTGCCATTATTAGTAGGATAAGGCCTATAATTGTTGTTACCACCAAAATTATTCCTATAGGCATTGTTGTTGAAATTGTTGTTTCTAATGAAGTTCACACCAACTTGCTCTTCTTGAGCAACCAAGGAGGCTAAGGGAACACTATTAGGATCTAGAGGAGCTTTCCCATTAACAACCATAGCCATAATAACATCAATCTTTTTGCTCAAAGAGGAAGTTTCCTCAACATAATTTACCTTCTTACCATGTGGAGCTCTCTCAACATGCCATTCAGAGTAGTTAACCATCATATTATCAAGGAGCCTTGTTGCAGCACCCAAAGTGAGGCCCATAAAGGTACCTTCAGCGGCGGAATCCTAAAGATTTCTTGAGGAGAAGTTCAAACCTGCATAAAAAGTCTGGATAATCATCCAAGCAGTGAGTCATGAGTGGGGCAATTCTTAACCAAAGATTTCATTCTTTCCCAGGCAGGAGCAACATGTTCACTATCAAGTTGTTTAAATTTCATAATGTCACTTCTCATAGATATAATCTTAGCAGGAGGATAGTATTTTCCAATAAAATCATCTTTGCACTTAGTCCAAGAATCAAAATACTATTTTTAGGCAAGGATAGCAACCATTCTTTAGCTTTTCTTCTCAAGGACAAGGGAAAAATCTTGAGCTTAATAATATCTCCATTTACATCCTTATAATTTTGCATCTCACAAAGTTCAACACAGCTATTGAGATGGGAAGCAGGATCATCAGAACTAGCACCAGAAAATTGCTCTCTCATAACAAGATTCAACAAAGTAGGCTTAATTTCATAAAAGGTAGCATCAGGAGCAAGTGGAGCAATATGTGTGCTAAGGAAATCATTGTGGTTGGTGCTAGTAAAGTCACACAACTTGGTGTTCTCAGTAGAGTTCATTTTGGCAAAGATGGGCAAGCGAAAAACAGCAGCAACAGCTAGAGCGGGAACTAATTTTTTTTATGTTTTTGAATAAGGCAAGCAAACCAAACTAGACTAATTTTTTTTGGGTTTTCTGAAAAGAGGCAAACAAAACCAAGCAAAATAAACAAAGCAAACTAAAAAAAAGTAAAGAGAAAGGAAGTGGAAGACTCCCCTAGTGAAGACGTCCTTAGCCTCCCCGGCAACGGCGCTAGAAACCTTGTTGCCTGTCAGAGAGGAATTTGTTGGGAACCCCAAGAGCAAGGTATGATGAGCACAGCAACAAGATTTCCCTCAGTAGGGACCGAGGTTATCGAACCAGAAGGAGGAAGGAAACGTCACATAGGTGTTGCAAGCAACGCGGAGACCTGCACAACACAAACTCAAGACTTTGCCCCAATGAATCAGTGAGGTTGTCAAGCTCACCGGTTTGCTGTAACAAAGGATTAAACGTATGGTGTGGAAGGTAATGGTTTGCAGCAAGTAAACAAGTAGCAGTGTAAGATGTATCAATAGTAAAGATTGGACCGGGGTCCATAGTTCACTAGAGGTGCTCTCCTTAGATAAACAACATGGCATGAAGGGTAAACAAATTACAGCAGGGCAATTGACAGGAACTGAGCAAGGCATAACAATGCAATTACTAGTCAGAAATATCCTATGAGATTCGATTGGGCAATACAAAAAGATACATAGACCACCATCCAACTGCATCTATGACTAGAAGTCCACCTTCAGGTTATCATCTGAACCCCCTCCAGTTTTAAGTTGCAAGCAACAGGCAACTTCTTTAAGCAAAGTGTGTAAGGTAAACAGTCCCCATGTTCCATGAACAAGAGACCGTTGTTTTCTCCCTAGTAGCAACAACACATCTACAATCGAAGAGATTATTGTCACTTCCCTTGGAAACTAGAGGCATGAACCCACTATGGAGCATAAATACCCCCTCTTGGAGTCACTAGCAACTACTTGGACAAGATAGCTACAAACAACGGAGAGCATGCAAGATCACAAACAACACAGACATGATAGAATCATAAAGACAAAACCATTAATCAAACCAACATAATAATCTCAATATCCATCGGATCCCCGCAAACACAACATGCATGATTACAAATAGATTAGATCTTGATCATGAACGGAGCTCACACGATCTTGATACGTCAAAAACGTATCTACTTTCTCGAACACTTTGTTATTGTTTCTTCTCTAAACTTGTGTGATTTGGATACAACTAACACGGACTGACGCTGTTTTCAGCAGAATTACCTTGGTGTCTTGTTTTTGTGTAGAAAATCAACTATCGGGAAAAATTCCAGAAAATATGCCAAAAACTATTTTCACCAGAAGATCCACGGAGCCAGAAGGGGAGACAGAGATGGGGCCTAGGGAGCCCAGACCCACCCCAGGCGCAGGCCCACCTGACCCCGCGCCTGGAGGGGGTGAGGCCACCCCAGGCAGCTCCTCGGCCTCCCTCCGCGCCTATAAGTTGACTTCTGACCTAAAAACTCAGGGGGGGTCGATAGTTTTCCAGAAATAGTTCCGCTCCGCCTCCGCCACTAGAAACCAAGATTCGGATCCAGAACTCCGTTCTGGCACCCTGCCGGGACGGGGAATTTGGAGAGGATCATCGCCATCGTCATCACCAACGCATCTCCATCAACCATCGATGTTTCCCTCATCCATGAGTGAGTAATCCCCCGTTGTAGGCTTGGGGATGGTAGGGATTGGATGAGTTCTATCATGTAATCGAATAAGATCTGTTAGGGCATAGTGCCTAGTATCTCTATTAGTGTTATTTGACTTTGTTGAAACTTGTTGTGCTTAATGCTTCTCACTAGGGCCCGAGTGCCATGATCTCAGATCTGAACTTATTATTGAATCATTATGATAGTATTGTTTGTGATCTTATCTGCAAGTTGTCTACACATATCATTTCCCGGATCCAAAGGCCCCAAAGTGACAATAATTGGGACAACCGGAGGGGATGGCTGTGGTGTGAGGATCACATGTGTTCATGGAGTGTTAATTCTTTGCTATGATGCTCTATTAAAAGGAGCACCTTAATTGCCAGTAGTTCCCTAGAGGCCCCGCTGCCATGGGCTGGCTGGACAGAAGATGTTGTGCAAGTTCTGATTGCAAGCACGTATGACTATATATGGAGCATATGCCTAGGATTGTTTAGTACTTGGATGCTTGTTATTATTTATCTGCAATGCCCTAGATATTGAAGTTACATGTTTAGACTCTTCCATGCAACGCCCGTCCATCCATCCATATGCCTACTGCACTCGAATCCTATTGTTACCGTTACTGTTACTATTGCTCCTGTTTCACTGTTTCTGTTGTTGTTGTTGCTTTACTGTTGCTACTACAAACTGTTACTACTGATAAACTTCTGTGAGCAAGAACTATTTCTAGGTGCAGCTGAACTGACAACTCAGTTGTTAAGGCTTGCAACTATTCTTTGGATCCCCTTGTGTCGAATCAATAAATTGGGTAATACTACCCGCTAAGACTGTTGTGATCCCCTACACTTGTGGGTCATCAAGACTATTTTCTGGCGCTGTTGCCGGGGAGCATAGATTTATTTGTAAGTTCACTTGGATCTATTATTGTTCACTGCTACTCCTTTCATCATGGGGAAGTCTCGTGATGGAAAGTTCCCTATTTTACCATCCACTACAAGAAGAGGTACAGTCCTAAACACCTCTGTTGCTCTTGATTCACCGTCTGTTATAAGTAAGCTTGTCACACCACCACCACATACACATGCTACACACACTGCTACTACTGCTGAGTCTAAAACTGCTTTTGATACTCATGATGTTACTTCTACTGTGCTTGATGCGAGTGGTTCATTAGGTCCTTTTCTAGATGCTACTATGGCTAGTCTAGGAAATATCGAAACTCCTAGTGAAGACACTGTTACACCTGTTAGCTCACCTGAGGCTAGTGAGAGTTATGATATTAATGATGGTTACATTGAGTTCACTGATGATTTTGTTGAAGAGTGCCAAAACACACATGGTACTAGTGCTATTAAGAGTCTCCTTGCTAGACGTACTATTATGCCTAAGTTGTCCTCTGATCCTAAGTTTACCACTTCTCCCATAGATATTAAAGATGAAGATTATGATTTCTCTCTTGATTTGTCTTATTTAGATATTATTGAGAAAGAACCGTTTTGTGGGACTGAAAATGAGAGTGATGTGGCTCATATGAATGAGCTTTATACTATGAGTGCTTTATTCTCTGATGATTTTAAGATGCAAAAGTACTTTGTTACTAAGATCTTCCCTTTTTCACTAAAAGGAGAAACTAGGGCTTGGTTTAATAGATTACCTCATGGTTCCATTGATAGCCCTGATTGCTTGATTGCTTCTTTCTTCCATAAATATTTTCCTCCCAGTGCTAGACATGCTGCTTTGCAGAGACTTTTTGATTTTAAACAGGGAGAAGAAGAGAAATTGCCTGAGTCATGGAAAAGATTATGTTCCTTGATTCATTCACATCATGGATGTCCATTACCTAAAAATGAGCTTCTTGATATTTATTATAATGGACTAACTGATGATTCTAGGACCTACCTAGATAGCTTTGCTGATTGTGTTTTCAGGAAAAGGACTCCTACATATGCTGAAGAATTAATGACCAAGATAAGCAAGAATTATGATGATTGGACTTCAACTGAGCTAAATACACTTGAGCCTATTAATCCTAAACTAGTTGTTCATGAACCAGTTCCAGCACCAACAACAAAGAAGAGGGGAGTTATTGCATTAAATGATGAAGTAATGAAAGAAGCTAATAAGGTTCTAAAGGAGAAAGGTATTAGAGCTGAAGATGTGAAGAATCTACCTCCTATAGAAGAATTATGTAAGCCAATTCCCCATTCATCTACTATTGAGGTACACTCTCTCCAATTTAATGAAGGTGATATTCCTTATGGTAAGCCTCCTGATCATTGCTTAGAGGAACTTGACACATTTATTGTTAAACAAGGTAATTTTAATAAACAAGTTCAGAATAATTTATTGGAAAACTCTCAAGCTATCCATGAGTTGAAAGATATTGTGGAAAGAACTTCTATGATATTAAAATGCTTTGTAAACACTTTCAAATGGTTCAAACCCAACTTGATCAACTTGCTAAGGTACAAAGGGATATGCTAATTAATGCTTCAGGAAATAAACATGCTTATGGAATTAGAACTAGGAGTGGTGCAACTATTCAAGATCCTTTATATCCTGAAGGACACCCTAAAAGAATAGAGCAGGATTCCCAACAAGGTGAAGATAGTGGTAGTACTCATAAGAGAAAGAAAAATAAACATAAAGTAGTTGAGGAACCACTTGAACCTGTTGTAGATCATAATAGTATGTCTATCTCTGATGCTGAAACTGAGAGTGGTAATAATAATGAGTCTCCTGATAAGGAGGAAGGTGAGGAAGAACCTGAGAAGCACACTAAGAACACTAGGTACACAAAGGAAGATTTTATTGCTAATAAAAATGGTAAAGAGAGAGAACCTTGGGTGTAGAAACCTATGCCTTTTCCAGGTAAGAAACACAAGTTAAAGGAGGAAGAACACTACAACAAGTTTTGTGAGTGGATGAAACCTTTATTCTTGCAAATTCCTTTGACGGATGCTATTAAGTTGCCTCCTTATTCAAAGTATATGAAGGATATTGTCTCTAATAAAAGGAATATTCCTAATGAGGAGATTTCTACTCTACTTGCTAATTATTCCTTCAATGGTAAGGTTCCAAAGAAACTTGGTGATCCAGGTATACCAACTATTCCTTGCCCCATTAAGAATAATTATGTTAGAACTGCTTTATGTGATTTGGGAGCTAGAGTTAGTGTTATGCCTTTTTCTCTCTATAAGAGACTCCAGCTAGAAAGTTGATACCAACTTATATATCTTTACAAATGGCTGATAAGTCAACTACTATTCCTGTTGGTATATGTGAGGATGTTCCTGTTCAAGTTGCTCATAATTGCATGGTTTTAACTGATTTTGTTGTGCTTCAAATGCCTAAAGATGATAATATGTCTATTATTCTTGGGAGACCTTTTCTTAATACTGCAGGTGCTGTTATTAATTGCAATCAAGGAAAAGTAACATTCAATATTAATGATAAAGAGCATACTGTTTATTTCCCCAAGAAGGTTGTTAAGAGCTATTGCCTGAATTCCATTGAAAATATTGAAGGCATCAAGGTTGGAGAAATATATTGTCCCATTCTACAAGAAAATTTTGAAACTATTATGATTGGGGCCATTGCTATCAAGTATGAGGTAACATAATCACCTTGTGGAATGCAAATTTTTGTTTCATATAAGATTGTTTTGGTAACAAGACTTGATCAATGTTGTTAACAAAAGGATTTTAATGAACAAAATAATGTTTTCACTCTGGTTATACTTGCTCACTTTTATTTTTCTCCTTTCCAATCTTTGCTCTTCGTCGTGCCTAACTTAAAGGCGTTAAAGAAAATTACTTCTTGGGAGATAACCCAATAGTTTTCTTGAGTCTTGGAAGTAATTACTTCTGTAATAACCTCTCCTTATCCTTTTTGTTTGATTTTTTTGTGTCAAGAATGACCTCTAATGAGAGGGAAGTAAGATTTGGGGAGTTGTTGTCCCAAAACAGATTTATGTCCTCCACCATAAAAATTCGTGAGGCGTCTCAGTAAGTCGGATTGAGTTGAAAATTTACCATAAATCCCCCAGTATGTTAGCTAACTTTTGTTAGTTCAACACTTTTTGATTTGAGAAAAAGAAGGTCTTCGAAAAAATCAGTTTCTACCAGCTGGTCTGTTTTGATAGATTTCTACCATTATTTGCATTTGCTTCTTATTGATTCCTTTTCAGGTTCTTTTTGGGAAATTGAGATTTTTGAGGGAATTGATACAGTAGCTTGTGTCTTTAGTGAAAGTTTTGCTGTTTTAAAACTAAACCCCAAAGGTCTATTATCTATTGAATGCACTAATGTTGCTAATGAAGATTGTGTGAAGTTTTGTATGAAGGAAAATTTTCAGGTGTAAGGAAAGAATGATGTAATGAGATGAAGGATGGACAAAAGCTCAATCTTGGGGGAGCCACCCCGTGTCACCCCAAGAAATATTCAAGATATACAAGCGTCAAAGCTTGGGGTTGCCCAAGGCATCCCCTTCTTCATCAATAAAAATCTGAGGTGTTTCTAGACACTTCGTTTTTATTGTTTCATGCACAGTTGTGTTGATTCTTGGAGCGTCTTAGTTTTTGTTTTTGGTTTTCTTTTGCTTTGTTTGGTTTTTTTTGCTTTTGCTTTGTTTGGTTTTTTCTTTGTTTGCTTGTTTCTAAAAAAATCGAAAACACCAAAAATATTTGTTGTTCTTCTTTGGTTTTGTGAGTTCTTTGCAGGGTTCATCCGTCCTCAGTGGATTTTGGTTTCATGTTAATTATTCAAGTCACACAAGTGAAGGGAAATAATGAAGATTAAGACAACTCGATGTGTGGTAAGAGGCTGGTAACGAACTCTATTTGTCATTTTTGTACATATACTCATCATTGTGAGCATGCTTATCCTGTTTGTGTAAGGTGTATGTCATTATGGATGCTTAGTACTTCTTGCTTGTCTATGATTATCTCCAGCTTGCTAATAGTTTGCAGCATGTCATATGAATGTTTCCTTGCATTGTTTTATTCATACTTTGGTATGACATTGTGGTATCCTCCTCTGACTGTTCATGTGAATCGACTTGGCACATGTTCACGCATGCATATGACTAATCAATAGTCAGTAAGCCTCAATGATTTATTTTGCCTCAGAGTTCTTGTATCACTTTCATGCCATAGTTAGTCCTGTTTTGTTGCAAGCATGATTATGACAGTTATTGCTCTCTCGTTTGTCGCTCCCTCTCTATTGCTAGCCCTCACTTGCACTGAGTATGCGCTCTACCTGTGCTTCCAACTCCTCAAAACCAATATTGCCAGCTGTGTCCATCATACCTACCTATTAGCATCATTTGTTACTTCAGTGCATATTCCATATGCCGTGTTTTCTTCCAGAATAAAATGTTTATCTGTTTTGAGAAAGTTAGTTAGTAAAGCTCTCACGAACTTGATGGCACACTTTGTTCTTTGCGCTTAAAAATCTTGAACCATTGTGACTTGTCCATGAAAGTTATATGCTTGCTTATTATATGCTGGGAGTTAGCAGAACCGTGCTGTCACGGGGAACGCTTTCAACACCTTTTGGATATCCTATACAGTTGATACTTTGCTCTTTTGTTTACGGATGTCAACAATGTGAAATAAAAGGGGAGCTTGTGAGTTCATGGAGTCTATGCATTGTGTTAGATAAACGCCTGGGCCGCTAGCCTAAGCCATGCCTAATCATGGTAGAAACTTGCAGCATCACCATAATGAGCATCTATGAAGCATCCTCAATAAAAAGCTATGCATATGGTAAATAAAAAGATTGCTGAGATGCTCATTGTCTGCTTGCCTTGTCGTTTTGGTTTTGGGAAAGCTCCTGTACCATCAAGGGGTACCCCATTGGCGGTTCTCGATGATATGCATGTATTTACAATTAATGACAAGAACTTTCAGGTGACCAAAGTTGAGTAGCATGCGGAGCGGCCCTCATACTCAAGGGACTTGGGATTTACAGTCTATGGTCTGTCAAGCATATGATTCAGAGTGGACCTCACTTTCACCTTAACCACATGAAGATGCCTATGATAGGGGCAATGAGAGCTCAAAGCTAATGAGTACCTTCCTTTCAGCATTAGAAGCCTTTCAAACCTTCACAAAACCATTTTCACAACCTTGTTGAGTCACCACTTATTCTATGAACACCTTCTTGAGAGCATAGTTGTCATTCTTGTGTTTGTTCCAAAACTTGGTTAATTATGTCATGACTTTGATGCTTGTATCTCTGATATCTTTATCTCTAGTCTTCATGTGAACCTCAGAGGTGCCTCAGCATTTTTATTGTTCTCTTCAAACAAAGGCAAGCGAGATGCCACTCTATCATACCTTATTATGAGCATTGTAATGTTGCTTATGTTTATGTTCCATGCTACTTATTATTATTGAGTTGGTTTCTCTTCATAGCTTGCAATGACTATTGAGTAGACTTAGTTGCATACTCTTTATTATGATTTGTCTAAGCATCTACTCCTATGCTAAGAATATTTACATCATATGAAGCAAAGTGTTCGTGAAAGTTCTTTTATTGCACTCAGTTTTCAACGGAATTGCTTGAGGACAAGCAATAAGCTAAGATTGGGGGAGTTGATACATCCAAAATGTATCTACTTTCTCGAACACTGTCACATCCCAAGATTTTCCAAATCTTGTTATGTGAAAAATAAATGAATAAAATAAAACTTTGTCGATTTTCAGGGTGAGAAGAAACTTTTCGATTCCAATTGGAAACTTTCAAAATCTATTTGGATCAAATAAAATCCTAAAGGGATTTAAAAAGATAAATAAACAATAAACTTAAAAATATTTAAAATTACTATTTTTGGATCTTTTTAATAAAAGATTTGGTTTTCAAAAGAAAAGGTAGATTTATAAATAAGGATTATTTTATAGAGCCAAATTAAACCTTGGCCAAGCTTTTGAAATAAAATGTTTTGTTTTGATTAAAAGAGTAAAGGCTTATTTAGACAAAATAATGAGGATTTATTAATATCCAATTTTTATTAAAAATAAAGGTTTTACCATTTTAATTAAAACATCAAAACTTGTTAAATTATTTTAAACAAGTTTTCCAAGTATTTTATACTTTCAAATAAACCTACTGTTTTGGTTTTGTTAATATTTAGATTTCAAATGAAGATTTTAATAAATCAAAACCTATTTGAATTATTAGCTAAGGACTATTTTATTTAATTATTAAATAGATCCTAAAAAAATTAAAAATATTATTTTGTTTTGGGACTGGGAATTGTGTTGTTAAACAGAACCAAAACTCAATGAAAAGTTTGGTGAAAGTTTGATTTGATTTGTTGTTTGAATGGTTTGATTGAATTTCAAAATAGAAAATCAATTAGAAAAAGAAAAGCATTCAGAACAAAAAAAATACAAAAGAGAGCCAGCCCAGCCGGCCAGCCCAACTAGGCCCAGCAAGCCCACCTATCCCCTTCCCCGAAACGTTTTCCTCACTCACGAAATGACCCACACAGACGCTGGCAGATGGACCCCATTTCCTTTTCCCCTCTCTCGCTGCCAGACGGCCCCACCGCCAGCTCACCGTCTTCAACCCCGCGACGACCCCGCCCCCAAATCCTCTGTCGCCGTTTCTGGCCAATGAAGGCACCAATCAATTCGCATTAATCTCTCCATTAACCCTCGCCGCGACCACGCGTACTAAGCCGCCTGCTCCTCCTCCTCCCTTTCCCCTGAACGTTGCACCCCCTCTGCCCCCAGGCCGAGCAAATTTTGACCTGGAACGCCCTCTGCTCCGATGAGCTGTCCGGCCAATTCCAGCCAGTAGCTGCCTCCCCTTTCCCCTTGGATGCTACGAGCTCGTTCACCATCACCGTGCGCTTCTTCCAGTACCTCCCACTTGTCTGCTCGTGCCCCACATCCTCGCCTTCGTCTTCGTCTGGGAACCACCGCCGTCTGCATCAGCTCCGGCGAGCTACTGTCATCAACTCCGTGTGCCCCTTGCCCTATGGTGAGTTCCATTTCAACCTGTACAAACTTGCACATCCTCCTGACATGATCTCTTGCTCACTTGCGCCCCAGACGCCCACCTCCGACAACATCTGACCGCACCCGAGGAGAAGTACAACTTCGGCGAGCGATTCTGGACTACCCTGTGCGCCCCTCGTGGAACCAACAACATGTTGAGCTTCCCCACGCTACTGCGAACACGGTGAGCATACTCCCTTCCTTCCTCGCTTCCTGCATCGCCAGCTTCGCCGTCGTCTGACCGTCGCCACCGCGCGCAGCGGTCGAGCGCCGCTAGAACTTGGTCAGGGTGACGATGGCCGTTAGATGACGATCCAATGGATACGATAGATCACTTAACGATGAAGGGGTACGCAACCTGTGCCGCTCGATCTGACTTGATCCAACGCACCAGAGAGCGTGATCCGGCCGAAGCGGTACCGAGCGCCGCGTGGCACTAGTTTGGTTTAAACAGAATTTTGAATCTGATTAGAATGTGATTCTGAAAAATCCATAACTTTAGTTCTACACGTCCAAAATTTGCAAACTTTATATCAATGGAATCAGCAAGACAAGCCCTAGCCAACCATGCACTTTGTTTAGTAAAAAGTTTCTGGTAAAATGTTTGTTTTTGCAGAAACATTTGTATGCTTGTTTAGGATGTAAAAATTGTTCAAAATTGATTTTGGGGATAAAATCTTTTGCAAATGGTGCGTTTTGAACCTACTGACCCTAGGAATCACTTTGTGATTTCAAAAATATATTTGGTGATGCAAAAGAATGAATCTTGGATTTAAATCCAATTCTAGTCAAATAAAATTATGGTTTATTTATGAAAAATGGTTTTGGAAGAAAACCTTTGAGAAATGTTTTGTTTTAAACTCTCTGACCCCAAACACCAAGTTTTATGATTTTAGAATGTATTTTGTGAACCCTATAGGTTAGTGCCTTAGTAAAAACATTTCTACACCACATAAAATGATACCTTGTTTTGAAAATGGTTTATGAAGTGAAATCTTTTGCAAATGACTTTGCCACTTTATAAAAATGACCATTAGGTGTTTTCAAATGTTTATGTCCCATTAGGAACCACTTTTCCAAATAAAACAATCCTTGGCATGCTTGCATGCATTATCTTGGTTCTATGATTTTATGTGATGTTTTGCTTGATTGGTAGATTGAGTTTGTGCCTTGCTTGATTGAATTGTAGTGACTTGAAGAGTGTGATTGTTGCAAGGACAAGGAGTGAACTTATACCCTCTACCAAAAAGGCAAGTGATGCTTTATACTTTTGTCCCATTACTTTCACTATGCATTAGTGATTTTTCTAAGTAAAACTTGCATGGAATTTTGCTAAGTATAAACCTTGCTATGGGAAATCCTAGTAGATGAAACCTTAGTAGAAAATTTCCTAAGTCAAGATACCTACTACTATCATGCTTAACTTATCTAGTAGAAAACAAGGGTGGAAAATATATTCACACTATGGAAAAATTTCTAAGTCTGAGGACTTGTGTTTTGTTTAATAAAACAACTAAGTGAATGAATCCCTGGGTGGAATGGTAATTGCTTGGTGGTTTTTGGTTGAGTGGTTACACAAGGCCCATGGCTATGGTTTACCTTGTGTATCACACTTGTGGATTGCCACCCAGGAACAAAGAGATTTGAGATGTCAAATGTTGAGAAGCTTCAAGTGCAGCCACTTGGCATTATGGGCTCTGCCTGGATCACATAGGTTGCTAGAACTTAGCCATTTGAATAGTTGGTGGTAGTGGGATGATAGGTTGGAACGCGTCCATTTGGTCTAAGGAAAGGCTTCTGAAAGATCTTGTCTTGGTGAAACCAAGTCTTGTGGGGAAAGTGCACAACCTCTGCAGAGTGTAAAATCTAAGTACTTAGCCATGTCACTGGTAAAGGACAATTTGAGCATCAAGACATGGAAGCTATCAAGAATCTCATCATCCAAATTTCTAAGTTAAAAACTTGTGGTTGAACAAGGGTTAAAGGATCTTTAATCTTTGATTGGTAGATGCCTTGGGTGATTTTTGTCAAGCAAAAACTTAGTGTTTTCAAATGATAAGGAAAAATCTATTTTTGAGCAATGCAAGCCTCAACTCCACTTTGCCAAATGCATATAGATGATAGACTCCACCATACTACCATAGTATCACTTGCCAATACAATTCAAATGTATTGACTCTTGTGGCTGTAACTTGTATGTTGCAGGTTTGATTGATATTAGTGAAGTTTAATGATTAGGATTACAAGTCTACAACCAACAAGTCTGCCTGTGGCACTTTGAAGATGAAGGACCCCATGCTTATAGATATTCTGCTGCAATGTAATGTAATAGCCAAATGAGCTATGTAAGATGTAATAAAATTATGTTATTCCTGGTTATAAAGTTGTATTATGACCTTTGTTTCTTGATATTACATCTTAACTGTGGATGCTAGCTATTGATCCAGGGACTAGCATTGTAAACACAGGGGACTCTACCTTATTAAAGGTTGGGAACCTTACAGATGGTATCAGAGCATTGTGTTGCCTGTAGGATTTGTAAACCTAGGATTGGACAAAAACCCCTTAGAAAAATAGGAGTTGTATTTGTTCCACAACTTATTTACAAACAATCTTGTAAACTCTTTCCTCAACCATTTTGGTTTTGACTCTACACCTTTTCTATTTCAACTTGATGGATAAAGCCTACCCCATGGCCAAAGACTTCACCATGTGCAAAGGACTTCATCAACTCTAATGTCTTCAACATCTTCAACTCTAACGACTTCAACATCTTCAGCATTTTCACCAAGGACCTCAACCTTGGATATCACTAAGGACTACAAGTGAGACAAGAAATTTTGCTCAAGACTTGGAAACTAAGGAAACACAACTTAGAAGGAGCCATCAACACCTTTGAAGTATTTGTGACCAAGAGTTTTCCCAAGGAAACCATGATCTCATGCAAGAAGAATCAACCAAGAAAGATGGAAAGATCTCAAGTGAACCATATAGATGGACCACCATATTTAGTTAAGTCAAAAACACCAACTTATGTGGTGTAACAAAAATATTGTGTTTCCTAAAAATGTGCTTGAACTTTGTTGTTTGAGTGAAATGTTTGTCTTGTGATTGCTTGCACATTGCTTGAGTGAATTGTGATGTGTGTGATTAGAATTATTTCCTTAGAAATATTTTTGCCTATTCTAATCCCAATCCAACCCACACAGATGACTTCTCCAAGAAACTCCAACATCAAGGATGGTGACAACAACAACAACCAAGAGGACAACATGAGAGAACTCATAGCAACCCAAAACCAGTTGAGCCAAGAGACAACTCAGCTTTTAGCCAACAACAATGGACTAGACCCAGCCATACAAAGGATTTTGAAACTTCAATCCCAATTGTTGCAAGGATTGGTTACTCAAATGATCAACATGGGAGAAAACTCTTCCCAAGGAGTTTATGACAACAAGGATGACAAAGATGCTATTCTAGAAGGAACCCAAGCTTGAAATATTTGTGGAGACAAGGATCATACATCCAAGGAGCATGAAGATCAATGCCCCAAGAAGAGAGAAAGATTTCCCACCTTTGAGGTGAGATATGAAGAGCATGAACTAGAAGAACTCCTAGCTTTGGAGAGACCCAAAAAGAAGAAGGACAAAAGCCTGTTGCAATGTTACAATTGCAAAGATATGGGACACTATGCCTGTGAATGCCCAGAAAAGAAGAAGAGCCAAGAAGACAAACAAAAGCTAGTGAAACCCAAGATGAGGAAGGATATTAGCCAAGTGATGTGCAACCACTGCAAAGAGTTAGGACATTATGCATCATATTGTCCAGAGAAGCCACCTCAAGACCTCAACCTTATCACATGTTTCAAATGCAAGGAGCTAGGCCACTATGCAAACTTCTGTCCAGGAAAGTTACATCAAGATCCCAAGTAAGACAAGATGTAATCTAGTTGGAAAATTTTTAAGGGTGGTAGTACCTTAGATGCTTTGATCCAACTTGTACCCCTAGCCTCCCCAAATCTTGGGACGAGATTTATTTTAAGGGTGGTAGCCTGTCACATCCCAAGATTTTCCAAATCTTGTTATGTGAAAAATAAATGAATAAAATAAAACTTTGTCGATTTTCACGGCGAGAAGAAACTTTTTGATTCCAATTGGAAACTTTCAAAACCTATTTGGATCAAATAAAATCCTAAAGGGATTTAAAAAGATAAATAAACAATAAACTTAAAAATATTTAAAATTACTATTTTTGGATCTTTTTAATAAAAGATTTGGTTTTCAAAAGAAAAGGTAGATTTATAAATAAGGATTATTTTATAGAGCCAAATTAAACCTTGGCCAAGCTTTTGAAATAAAATGTTTTGTTTTGATTAAAAGAGTAAAGGTTTATTTAAACAAAATAATGAGGATTTATTAATATCCAATTTTTATTAAAAATAAAGGTTTTACCATTTTAATTAAAACATCAAAACTTGTTAAATTATTTTAAACAAGTTTTCAAAGTATTTTATACTTTGAAATAAACCTACAATTTTGGTTTTGTTAATATTTAGATTTCAAATGAAGATTTTAATAAATCAAAACCTATTTGAATTATTAGCTAAGGACTATTTTATTTAATTATTAAATAGATCCTAAAAAAATTAAAAATATTATTTTGTTTTGGGACTGGGAATTGTGTTGTTAAACAGAACCAAAACTCAATGCAAAGTTTGGTGAAAGTTTGATTTGAATTGTTGTTTGAATGGTTTGATTGAATTTCAAAGCAGAAAATCAATTAGAAAAAGAAAAGCATTCAGAACAAAAAAAAATACAAAAGAGAGCCAGCCCAGTCGGCCAGCCCAACTAGGCCCAGCAAGCCCACCTATCCCCTTCCCCGAAACGTTTTCCTCACTCACGAAACGACCCACACAGACGCTGGCAGATGGACCCCATTTCCTTTTCCCCTCTCTCGCTGCCAGACGGCCCCACCGCCAGCTCACCGTCTTCAACCCCGCGACGACCCCGCCCCCAAATCCTCCGTTGCCGTTTCTGGCCAATGAAGGCACCAATCAATTCGCGTTAATCTCTCCATTAACCCTCGCCGCGACCACGCGTACTAAACCGCCTGCTCCTCCTCCTCCCTTTCCCCTAAACGTTGCACCCCCTCTGCCCCCAGGCCGAGCAAATTTCGACCTGGAACGCCCTCTGCTCCGACGAGCTGTCCGGCCAATTCCAGCCAGTACCTTCCTCCACTTGCCCCTTGGATGCTACGAGCTCGTTCACCATCACCGTGCGCTTCTTCCAGTACCTCCCACTTGTCTGCTCGTGCCCCACAGCCTCGCCTTCGTCTTTGTCTGGGAACCACCGCCGTCTGCATCAGCTCCGGCGAGCTACTGTCGTCAACTCCGTGTGCCCCTTGCCCTATGGTGAGTTCCATTTCAACATGTACAAACTTGAACATCCTCCTGACATGATCTCTTGCTCGCTTGCGCCGCAGACGCCCACCTCCGACAACATCTGACCGCACCCGAGGAGAAGTACAACTCCGGCGAGCGATTCAGGACTACCTTGCGCCCCTCGTCGAACCAACAACACTTTTAGCTTCCCCATGCTACTGCGAACACGGTGAGCATACTCCCTTCCTTCCTCGCTTCCTGCATCGCCAGCTTCGCTGTCGTCTGACCTTCGCCACCGCGCGCATCCGTCGAGCGCCGCCAGAACTTGGTCAGGGTGACGATGGCCGTTAGATGACGATCCAATGGATACGATAGATCACTTAACGATGAAGGGGTACGCAACCTGTGCCGCTCGATCTGAATTGATCCAACGCACCAGAGAGCGTGATCTGGCCGAAGCGGTACCGATGAATAGGAAAGCGCCGCGTGGCACTAGTTTGATTTAAACAGAATTTTGAATCTGATTAGAATGTGATTTTGAAAAATCCATAACTTTAGTTCTACACGTCCAAAATTTGCAAACTTTATATCAATGGAATCAGCAAGACAAGCCCTATCCAACCATGCACTTTGTTTAGTAAAAAGCTTCTAGTAAAATGTTTGTTTTTGCAGAAACATTTGTATGCTTATTTAGGATGTAAAAATTGTTCAAAATTGATTTTGGGGATAAAATCTTTTGCAAATGGTGTGTTTTGAACCTACTGACCCTAGGAATCACTTTGTGATTTCAAAAATATATTTGGTGATGCAAAAGAATGAATCTTGGATTTAAAACCAATTCTAGTCAAATAAAATTATGGTTTATTTATTAAAAATGGTTTTGGAAGAAAACCTTTGAGAAATGTTTTGTTTTAAACTCTCTGACCCCAAACACCAAGTTTTATGATTTGAGAATGTATTTTGTGAACCCTATAGGTTAGTGCCTTAGTAAAAACATTTCTACACCACATAAAATGATACCTTGTTTTGAAAATGGTTTATGAAGTGAAATCTTTTGCAAATGACTTTGCCACTTTATAAAAATGACCATTAGGTGTTTTCAAATGTTTATGTTCCATTAGGAACCACTTTTCCAAATAAAACAATCCTTGGCATGCTTGCATGCATTATCTTGGTTCTATGATTTTATGTGATGTTTTGCTTGATTGGTAGATTGAGTTTGTGCCTTGCTTGATTGAATTGTAGTGACTTGAAGAGTGTGATTGTTTCAAGGACAAGGAGTGAACTTATACCCTCTACCAAAAAGGCAAGTGATGCTTCATACTTTTGTCCCATTACTTTCACTATGCATTAGTGATTTTTCTAAGTAAAACTTGCATGGAATTTTGCTAAGTATAAACCTTGCTATGGGAAATCCTAGTAGATGAAACCTTAGTAGAAAATTTCCTAAGTCAAGATACCTACTACTATCATGCTTAACTTAGCTAGTAGAAAACAAGGGTGGAAAATATATTCACACTATGGAAAAATTTCTAAGTCTGAGGACTTGTGTTTTGTTTAATAAAACAACTAAGTGAATGAATCCCTGGGTGGAATGGTAATTGCTTGGTGGTTTTTGGTTGAGTGGTTACACAAGGCCCATGGCTATGGTTTACCTTGTGTATCACACTTGTGGATTGCCACCCAGGAACAAAGAGATTTGAGATGTCAAATGTTGAGAAGCTTCAAGTGCAGCCACTTGGCATTATGGGCTCCGCCTGGATCACATAGGTTGCTAGAACTTAGCCATTTGGACAGTTGGTGGTAGTGGGATGATAGGTTGGAACGCGTCCATTTGGTCTAAGGAAAGGCTTCTGAAAGATCTTGTCTTGGTGAAACCAAGTCTTGTGGGGAAAGTGCACAACCTCTGCAGAGTGTAAAATCTAAGTACTTAGCCATGTCACTGGTAAAGGACAATTTGAGCATCAAGACATGGAAGCTATCAAGAATCTCATCATCCAAATTTCTAAGTTAAAAACTTGTGGTTGAACAAGGGTTAAAGGATCTTCAATCTTTGATTGGTAGATGCCTTGGGTGATTTTTGTCAAGCAAAAACTTAGTGTTTTCAAATGATAAGGAAAAATCTATTTTTGAGCAATGCAAGCCTCAACTCCACTTTGCCAAATGCATATAGATGATAGACTCCACCATACTACCATAGTATCACTTGCCAATACAATTCAAATGTATTGACCCTTGTGGTTGTAACTTGTATGTTGCAGGTTTGATTGATATTAGTGAAGTTTAATGATTAGGATTACAAGTCTACAACCAACATGTCTGCATGTGGCACTTTGAAGATGAAGGACCCCATGCTTATAGATATTCTGCTGCAATGTAATGTAATAGCCAAATGAGCTATGTAAGATGTAATAAAATTATGTTATTCCTGGTTATAAAGTTGTATTATGACCTTTGTTTCTTGATATTACATCTTAACTGTGGATGCTAGCTATTGATCCAGGGACTAGCATTGTAAACACAGGGGACTCTACCTTATTAAAGGTTGGGAACCTTACAAACACTTTGCTATTGTTTCTTCTCTAAACTTGTGTGATTTGGATACAACTAACACGGACTGACGCTGTTTTCAGCAGAATTACCTTGGTGTCTTGTTTTTGTGCAGAAAATCAACTATCAGGAAAAATCCCGGAAAATATGCCAAAAACTATTTTTCACCAGAAGATCCACGGAGCCAAAAGGGGAGACAGAGATGGGCCTGGGAGGGCCAGACCCACCCCAGGCACGGGCCCACCTGACCCTGCGCCTGGAGGGGGTGATGCCACCCCAGGCAGCTCCTCGGCCTCCCTATACGCCTATAAGTTGCCTTCTGACCTAAAAACTCAGGGGGGTCGATAGTTTTCCAGAAAGAGTTCCGCTCCACCGCCGCCACCAGAAACCAAGATTCGGATCCTGAAACTCCATTCTGGCACCCTGCCGGGACATGGAATTTGGAGAGGATCATCGCCATCGTCATCACCAACGCATCTCCATCAACCACCGATGTTTCCCTCATACATGAGTGAGTAATCCCTTGTTGTAGGCTTGGCGATGGTAGGGATTGGATGAGTTCTATCATGTGATCGAATAAGATCTGTTAGGGCATAGTGCCTAGTATCTCTATTAGTGCTATTTGACTTTGTTGCAACTTGTTATGCTTAATGCTTGTCACTAGGGCCCGAGTGCCATGATCTTAGATCTGAACTTATTATTGAATCATTATGATAGTATTGTTTGTGATCTTATTTGCAAGTTGTGTACACATATCATTGTCCGGATCCAAAGGCCCCAAAGTGACAATAATTGGGACAACCGGAGGGGATGGCTGTGGTGTGAAGGATCACATGTGTTCACGGAGTGTTAATGCTTTACTCTGGTGCTCTATTAAAAATAGCACCTTAATTGCTAGTAGTTCCCTAGAGGACCCGCTGCCACGGGCTAGCTGGATAGAAGATGTTGTGCAAGTTATCATTGCGAGCACGTATGACTATATATGGAGCACATGCCTAGGATTGTTTAGTACTTGGATGCTTGTTATTATTTATCTGCAATGCCCTAGATCTTGAAGTTACATGTTTAAAATCGTCCATGCAACGCTCGTCCATCCATCCCTATGCCTACCGCACTCGAATCCTATTGTTACCGTTACTGTTACTATTGCTCCTGTTTCATTGTTGTTGTTGCTATTGCTGTTGCTTTACTGTTGCTACTACAAACTATTACTACTGATAAACTTCTGTTAGCAAGAACTATTTCCAGGTCCAGCTGAACTGACAACTCAGTTGTTAAGGCTTGCAAGTATTCTTTGGATCCCCTTGTGTCGAATCAATAAATTGGGTAATATTACCCGCGAAGACAGTTGCGATCCCCTACACTTGTGGGTCATCAGATCTATACATGAAAGCACAAAGGAGGAGATACAACCATCTATCTACTACATGGACCCATAGTCCAAGGTGGAACTACTCACGCATCATACCGTTGAGAAGGCCTCCGGGAAGATCTCCCCTCCGGCAGGGTGCTGAGAAGAGCTTCAGATCCCCCCGATCTAGGGACGACGGTGGCGGAGGCTACAGAAGGTTTCATGGAGATTTGATCGGTACTTAGGGTTTCTGCATCGAGGGCTTCTTATAGGCGAAGGGGGAGGCCGAGGAGGCGGCCAGAGGGGCCACACCCCTCCCAGGTGCTGGGCAGGGCCCACCCGCGCCTAGGGGGGTCTGGTTGCCCTGGCCCGCTTCTCCGTCTCCCCTCTAGACTTCTTGTTCCCCACAGAAAGTAATTGACTTTGACGTTTGTCCCGTCAAATTTTGAGAATATTTCTTTACTAACTTTTTTGGAACCAAAAATAGCAGAAAACAGGCAAGTGGCACTGTGGGAACTTGTTAATAGGTTAGTACCAGAAAACATTTAAAAAGTACCTCAAAGTGTAGATAAAGCAAAGAAAAGTAGATACTAAACAAGCATGGAGCATCAAAAATTATAGATACATTTCCGACGTATCAGTTGCCAACTTACAATAAGGATCATTGCATACATCATATATAATCACAATCATGGCCATATCACATCACAACACACCCCTGCAAAACAAAGTTATACGCCTCTAATTTTCTTTGCATGTTTTACGTGGTTTGGGGATTTCGAATAAGAACCGTTCTAACTTATGAACAAGAACCACAACGTTGATACAAGTATTGTCAAGTGCCCGTTGTAAATTGAATCTTGACTATGGTGGGAGAGACAGACACCCTCAAAGTCACTTATGCAATACAAGTTGCATGTCGAGCGTGGAGCAAGTATCATGAATGATGTCATTTAAGGTTATACCGGGCCGCTTCATCCCACCATCCTTCAAGATGAAAAGTACACAAAAAGCAATCGACAAAAAAAACATCAACGCCCACAATAACCATTGTGTTCTACTCGTGCAACAGATCTACGCATAGACACGGCTCTCATACCACTTTAGGGGTTCGTACCATGGAAAACAAAAAAAACTATCGTATGAACACACGCAATCCAAGATCTAATCTACTAGATCGGTGAAAAGAGTTGATAGAGTACTAACCCTCGAAGATCCAAAGTGGTTAACGAGACCGGATTCTCGTGGTTGATGTAGTCGTTCACTTGTCGATCTCAAGATTGCGAAGACGATCCTTCTAGCGCCGCGTTCCGGTAGCGCTTCCGCAGTCGGTCACACGTTCGGTACTCGATGAAGACCTTCCTCTTCCTCGTTCTAGCAGGCAGCGGAGGTTGTAGATCTATCCTTGCGATTCCAACAGCACGACGGTGTGGTGGTGGAAGTAGAGGGAAAATCCCGCAGGGCTTCGCCTAAACTGGAGCGAGTATGGTGGACTAGAGAGGGCCTTGGCAACTAGGGTTTAGAGGCCAAGGGGTGGAGGAGGTGTTAGGGTGGCGACGACTTGGGGGGCGCGGTGTTAGACCCCTCCTTTATAAAGGAAAGGATCCCTGTGATTGCAATGCTAGTCCCTGGATCAATGCTAGCATCCACAGTTTAAGATGAAGTAAACAGATACAAAGGTCGTTTATTACATTCATTCCAGAGATAAAACATAGTCTTTTACAACTCATGGCCGTAGGCCTAATACAAGAGTTTTAATGAACAAGTAAATAAACATAAGTCTTCATCTTCATGTGCCACAGGCAAGCATGTTGAGTGTAGACTCATGACTCCTACTCATCATCGGAGTAACCTGCAACATCACAAGTTACAGCCACAGAGGGTCAATACTTTGGAATAGTATTGGCAAGTGATACCTTAGTATATTTTAGGTGGACTATAATACTATATGCATTTTGGCTAAGTGTAGCTTGGCTTGCTTTGCTTGAAAATAGGTTTTTTCCTATTAGTTGAAATCACTAAGTTCTTCTTTGTCAAAAACATTCCCAAGGAACCACCAATAGACATTGAGGTCCTTCACCCTTGTTCACCCACAAATTTTTACTTAGAAGTTGGAGTGATGAGATTCTTGTAGCTTCCATGTCTTGATGCTCAAAAGTGTCCATTTCCTTGGACTAGGCTAAGTACTTAGGTTTTCCATCTGCAGAGGTTGTGCACTTTCCCCACCAGACTTGGTTTCCCAAGACAGGACCTTTCAGAAGCCTTTCCTTAATCAAGTGGACGCGCTCCAACCTATCAACCCATCTACCACCAAATGTCCAAATGACTAAGTTCTAGCAACCTATATGATCAAGGCAGAGCTCATATTGCCAAGTGGTTGCACTGTAAGCTTTCTCAACACTTGGCCTCCAAATCCCTTTGTGCCTGGGTGGCATTCCACAAGTGAGATACACAACCCAAGTCCATGGCCTTGTGTAACCACTCAACATAACCCAATCTTTCCTTTCCACCCAGGAGGTTCATTTGACTTAGTTGTTTTATTAGGAAAACATAAGTCTCTTGACTTAGAAATATTTTTATCATAATAAGTATAGATGTTCACCACCCTTGTTTGCTAAGTAGCTAGACTAAGCAGATTATGATATCTTAACTTAGGAGAATTTCCCTAGCAATTCTACTATTCCACTCTACTTAGGATTTCCCATCTTAACACTAGTCAAAATAGCATGCAATACTTTAGCAAAATATCTAATGCTAGTACAAAACTTTGGATAGGAATATATGAAAATATCACTTGCCTTGGTAGTGGGGAGAGTAGCACTCTTCACAATCACAATCACTAGCAAAATCTACACAAGAAATTAAAGCATACAATTACACACAATTATATACAACCAAAAATAATATGAATGCATGCATGCAAGAATTTACTAAGTGGTGATTTTTGAAAATTCTACCAAGTATGCTCATGTCTACAGAAACTTAACATGTCACAAGTTTGCCAACTAAACTTATTTGGCCCCAATATAATTTACCAAAATAAATCTATATCTAAAAATAGCCTTAAACTTGTTCTACAAATAAAATCATTTTAACTGTTACTATATGCTAAATAAATTGGATATTCAGAAAGGTCTTGTTTCACTGAATCCAACGGTATAAAGTTTGCAAAAATCTAACGTGGCAATCGAAAGTTATGAGCATTTGAATTTAGATCAAATTTCTGGTTTTAAATCTATTTTCAGATCTAACCTAGCCACGCGTCATGTTCTTATTCGCCCATACCGTTTCGCACTGGATCGAGATCCACAGCCGTAGGATCTAAATGAAATCTGGTGGCTCAGATCGCGTACCGCTTCGGGGTTAAGTGGATCTATCCTAGCGCTACGATACAGATCTAACGGCTGCTATTGTCCTGGCCAAGAACTGGCGGCGGAGCGGTGGCTACCGGCGGCGGAACTGTCGGTCGACGATGGAGGCGGGACTACAGGGGGTAAGTGAGAACGAGGAGTAGCTCACCGGGCTCAGGGGGTCACGGCGAAGCTCGTCGTACTCGTGGTTGGTCAAGGGGCGCTCGGGCACGGTTGCGATTGCTCTCCGGAGTGGAGGACGGCGTCGGTGTGTCGGGTGGTCGTTGTGGACGTCGCTGTGAACCACCCCAAGGCAAGACGAGGACACGGTTAGATTCACAGAGTCAAGGCAGAGTTGTGTTCCTGAACTAGAAGACGCGGGGCGGTCGGGGCTTACCACTAGAGCTCGCCGGAGTTCGTACAGAAGACGGTGGCGGCCAGTCGACGATGCTGCCGGAGCTATGGTTCATGCGAGGGTAAACGAAATGTGTTAAAAGAAGCGCAGAGGCTCACTGAACTAGTTTGCAAGAACGAGAGGTAGTGGGAAGCTTAGAACTCAACGGAATTTGCCGGCGCAGTCGCCGGAGACGGCGGGGTTACAGAGGGTAATGCTTGCAGCCTGGTGGCGCTCTGGGTTCGGGGTTTGAGGGAGAAGAGAGAGGGAACAGAGGGGGTTCTTATAGCCTGGTCACGAGCGAGAATTACTCGGCCAATAAATCGAATTGACGCCGCGAATTAAACACAGAAACGCCCGCGTTGATTTGGGAATGAACGGGTCGTGCGGGTGGAGACGACGCTGACGTGGAGAAGGCCCGCTTGTCAGCGAGGTGCGCGGAGTATAGGTGGGGTCTGCCTGTCAGCGGCTCAGCGCGTGCGTTTGCGCGTGAGATAAGAATAAGAAGACCCCGGGTGGGCTTGCTGGGCTCGATTTGCTGCTGGGCCAGATTCTGGCCGCGCGGCCTTTTTCCATTGAGGAGTCCTTTTCTTTTTCTAAATTCATTTTCTGGTATGAATTTGATATGAATTCAAATCCTTTTGAATCCAAACTGCTTTGGAAATTTTTGCAGGGTTTTGTGGGTTCAAAAACAGTCATTTTAACTAAGTGGTTACTTTGCAAGGCTTGGTCAAGCTTGGGTTTCAAAGTAAACAGAGATTTTCTCTAGTTTGCAAATATTTGAAAAAGGATTTTGAAACTATTTCTAAATTTGGAATCTTGGGTTAAAAGCTTCACCTAATCTTTCCATCAATGGAGGCAAGCAAACAAGTACCTAACATTCAAATTTCAAAGGGTGATGGCCATTTGAGATAAATTGCCCACATGAAATCATAGCTCAAACTTCTGTCTCTAAATGATTTTTGAGAAAAACCCTAAATGGATGAATGATGCAAAGATGATATGAATGAGTTTTGAAACTATGATTTTTGGGATGTTACAAATCTAACCCCCTTAAGATGAATCTCGCCCTCGAGATTCGGGTTGGCTAGCAAATAGGTGAGGGTGGTCTTTCCGAAGATCATCTTCTCTTTCCCATGTTGCTTCCTCTTCGGAGTGATGGTTCCATTGCACTTTACAAAACTTGATAGTCTTGGTCCTGGTAACTCTTTCTGCGGTCTCTAGAATCTTGACAGGCTTTTCCTCATAAGTGAGATCACTTTCTAGCTGAACTTCTTCCAAAGGTATGGTATCCTTCAAAGAAGACTCTTCCATTTCTGGGTGACATTTCTTAAGCTGACTCACATGAAATACGTTATGGACTGCTGATAGAGATTCTGGCAATTCAACTTCATATGCAACTTCTCCCTTGAGACTTAGAATCTTGAATGGCCCTACATATCTTGGTGCCAACCTTCCTTTGACTCCAAATCTTTTCACTCCACGAAGTGGCGATACTCTAAGATAAGCTCTATCCCCAACTTCGTAGGTGACTTCTCTACGCTTAGAATCCGCGTAGCTTTTCTGTCGGGACTGTGCTATCTTTAATCTGTCTTTAACCAATTTGACTTTCTCTTCGGCGTCTTTGATAAGATCAGGTCCAAATAAGCTTGTTTCTCCCACACCATTCCATAACAATGGGGTGGTACACTTCTTTCCGTAGAGTAACTCAAATGGTGCCATTCCAATACTAGCTTGATGACTATTGTTGTAAGAGAACTCTGCGTAAGGCAAGCTTTCGTCCCAACTTGCTCCATAGTCTAAAGCACATGCTCTCAACATGTCTTCAAGAATTTGGTTAGTCCTTTCCGTTTGACCATCAGTTTGGGGATGAAAGGCAGTACTGAATTCCAACCTTGTCCCCAAAGATTCATGAAGCTGTCTCCAAAAGTGAGAAGTGAATTGAGTTCCTCTATCTGACACAATACTCTTAGGCACACCGTGAAGGCATACAATTCTGCTCATGTAGATCTTGGCTAACTTGGCACTTGTATAAGTTGTTTTCACTGGTATAAAATGAGCCACTTTTGTTAGGCGATCCACTACTACCCATATGGAATCATACCCTGACCTGGTCCTTGGTAATCCGGTAATGAAATCCATACCAATATTTTCCCACTTCCATTCAGGAATAGGCAGTGGTTGAAGCAAACCTGCTGGTTTCTGGTGCTCTGCTTTGACTCTGCTACACACATCACACAAAGCAATATGTTCGGCGATGTCCCTTTTGAGATTGTTCCACCAAAACCTTTCCTTCATGTCCATGTACATCTTGGTATTTCCCGGGTGAATAGAATACGGAGAGTTGTGACCTTCCTGTAAGATCAGTTTCCGCAACTCCGGGTCTTGTGGAACACATATACATTTCCCGTGCCATAAGGTGCCTTGTTCGTCTATATGGAAACTATTGGCTTTCCCTAGACTTATATTTCCCTTAATCTTTTCAATTTCCTTATCAGTCTTCTGAGCTTCTCGGATCTTGTCCAATAGAGTGGGTTGAACATCCAAAGACATGAGATGTCCATCAGGCACAATTTCCAATCTGAGTTCTTTGAATTGCTTACACAAGTCTTCTGGCAAATCACCTTTTGTAAGGCCATTTACAAACGTCTTACGACTTAGAGCGTCCGCTACTACATTTGCTTTACTGGGATGGTATTGCAAACTTAAGTCGTAATCCTTGATAAGTTCTAGCCATCTCCTTTGTCTCATGTTGATTTCTTTCTGGGTGAAGATGTACTTCAAGCTCTTATGATCGGTGAACACTTCACACCGCTTACCCAAAAGGTAATGTCTCCATGTTTTGAGTGCATGGACGACAGAGGCTAACTCCAAATCATGAGTATGATAGTTTACTTCATGAGTTTTGAGTTGTCTCGAAGCATAGGCTACGACTTTACCATCTTGCATAAGTACGGCACCCAAACCTTGATGAGATGCATCACAATATACATGGAAATCCTTTTCCAAATCTGGCAGACATAGAACTGGTGCTGTCACAAGTCTCTTCTTCAACTCTTGGAAGCTGACTTCGCAACCTTCAGTCCAAGCAAATTTCTTGTCCTTCTTTAGCAATTCTGTCATTGGCTTAGCAACCTTTGAGAAATTTTCAATGAATCTTCTGTAGTAACCTTCTAAGCCGAGGAAACTACGAACTTCCTTCACATTCTTGGGTGATTCCCAATCTGTCACAGCTGAAACTTTAGCAGGATCAACTGCCACACCATCCTTTGTCATAACATGACCAAGAAAACCAACTTTCTCTAACCAGAACTCACATTTGCTGAATTTGGCATAAAGTTTATGTTCCCTCATTTTCTCAAGTATCAAACATAAGTGCCTTTCATGTTCTTCCTTGCTCTTGGAGTAGACTAAGATGTCATCGATGAAAACGACCACAAACTTGTCAAGGAATTCCATGAATACCTTATTCATCATATTCATGAAGTATGCTAGAGCGTTGGTTAAACCAAAAGGCATCACAGTGTACTCATACAATCCATTCCTTGTGGTGAATGCTGTTTTTGGTATGTCTTGTTCTCTTATTTTGAGCTGAAAATAACCTGACCGGAGATCAATCTTCGAGAATACACATGCTCCTTCTAGCTGATCAAACAAGTCGTTGATTCTTGGTAAAGGATATTTGTTCTTGATGGTCACCTCGTTGAGTGAACGGTAGTCAATACACAATCTTTGTGTTCTATCCTTCTTTTCCACGAACAATACTGGGGCTCCCCAAGATGAAGAACTTGGTTGAATAAACCCTTTCTGCAACTGTTCTCCTAGCTGTTTCTTTAGTTCTTTCAGTTCATCAACTGACATTTTGTACGGTCTCTTAGCTATTGGTCCAGAACCTGGTACCAAATCTATCAGAAACTCCACATCTCTATCTGGTGGCATCCATGGTAATTCTTCCGGAAACACATCCGGATACTCACACACAATTGGCACACTGTCCATGCTAACCCCCTTAAGAGAATTCAGCTTACTTCCTTTGGATTCAAAGTTTGACTTGAATTTTATTCTTTTTCCTTCTGGGGTTGTGAGTGTAACTGTACGATTGGCACAATCTAGTACTCCTTCATGTTTAGCCATCCAATCCATTCCCAAAATTACATCTAGTCCTTGGGAATCTAGGATTATCAGGCTTACTGGAAACTTATGCTTACCAAACTCTATGATGAGATCCCGGCATCCAAGGCTTACTATCATATCTCCCCCCGGAGAACTAACCTTTATTGGACACCCAATGTTTTCTGATGCAAACCCATTTCTATCAACAAATGCCTTTGATATGAATGAATGAGATGCACCGGTATCAAAGAGTACAAATGCTGAAATTGAATTGAGTCTGAACTTACCAGCCACGGCATCAGGCTCCTCATAGACCTCCTCCACATTAATGTGGTTAACCTGTCCTTTCTGAAAAGGATTTGGCTTGTTAGGTCCTTCAACTTTCTTCTCAGGGCACTCATTAGCATAATGCCCCAGCTTCTTGCATTTGAAGCACTCAACCTGACTGATGTCCTTTTTAGGAGGTTGGCCTCCACTTCCACTACCATTTCCACCATAGTGGCTCTTATGTCCACCCTTGTGGTTCTTGTACTTGTCCTTGTCATGACCGCGGTGATGCTTGTTGTCATGACGGTTGTGGTTGTGCTTGCTGAATTTCCCATGTTTATGGGATCCTGAGTTGCCACTGTCATCATAGTGAGATCGTTTGTGAGACGATCCTGAGCTGTGTTTGTCAGAGTGTTTCCTCTTCCTACTCTTGACTTGTTTCATTTTACTTTCCAAAATAGCAGCCTTGTCACACAAAGACTGATAAGTTGGAACATATGCCACAGACAACTGTAGGTTCAGCTCATCATTCAAACCTTCCAAGAACTTTTCCTTTCTTTTTGCATCTGTATCCACCTCATCCAGTGCATAGCGCGCCAGATTGTTGAACTCTTCTATGTATTCTGCCACGCTGCAGTGGCGCTGTTTCAGGTTGTGAAACTCCTTCTTTTTCAGACTCATCATTCCTGATGAGATATGAGCAGTGCGAAAGCCATCTTCAAAGATAGCCCAAGTCACCTCATCAATAGGAGTGGTGATTTGGAAGTTGTCCCACCATGTGGCGGCTGGTCCTTCCAACAGATGTGCGGCGAATCTGACTTTTTCAGCATCCGTGCAGCCCACTGTCACTAAGTCTTTGTTCACAGAACGTAGCCAGTCATTGGCTACCATCGGATCAGTTGTTCCCGAAAATTTTGCTGGCCTCAGACGCAGAAATCTGGTGAGCATATCAAAACCCGGAGGGTTGTTGTTGTTGTTGTTGTTGTTATTGTTGTTGTTGTTGGGGTTGTTGTTGTTGTTGTTGTTATTCTGGTTCTGGATGAATGTTGTCATCATTTGCATAAGCTGTGTTTGCGCATTCATCATTTGTTGCATTTCCGGGGTGATGTTGTTGGGGTTGGGGTTTGCGCGACGGGGAGGCATATGTGGTTTGTTCAAATAGATAAGAATGAGATACCCATAGATGTTTCATGCACAATACATCATAAGCAAACACATAACAAGCAACATAAGAATAAAAGTTCAACAACCACATAACAAGCTCATGAAGTAAAACACACAAGTGGCAAGCCATCCACATGTCGGATGGTCCAATAATAAGTTCGTAATAACAAGTATGAATATGAAAGGTAAACGAGTAGTCAAGTCTACTCATCAGCATCTATCTCCTCCTCGACGAAGGTAAGACCTGCGTTCTCCATCGCGGTCTTGTTCTCCTCAATCGTAGTGGTCAAGGAATCGACCTTGGCTTTGAGAGCCCTCTTCTGGGAACGAAGTCTCTCAATAACCATCTGCTGCTGCTCTAGCTCGAAATCCTTGGACTTCAGTTCCTCGGTCATGTCCCGGATCTTCTTGTTCCTATCTTGGACGCGTTTCTCCTGACTCTTGAACTTGCGGTCCTGGGCCTCGAACTTTGTCTCCATTTCCTTGATCATCTCATCCTGCTGCGCAAAAAGCTTGTCCTTCTCGCGTAGCTGTACCTGAAGTTCGTCATTGCCAAGCATGACGTTCGTCCTATCCGTGTCCACGTGCCTGAGAAGAGTCTCTAAGTCCTGAAGATAGAGACGTATCGGCTCTGCAGTGCTCCTCGAGTCGTCCTCAAAGTCGATGGAATCTCCATCAACATCACGCCTTCCGAAGGCATGGAAGTGAGTGCCCCTAACCTGCCGGGAGTGACGGCCTAACAGTCGTCCTATCAGGTCCTGCATGACTACCTCCATGCCTCTCTCCCTGTCGTCGTGCATCAGCTTGAAGACGATGGCCTCCGTAGTAGGCTCAGTCTGACGTCCGGGCTGGTTCACCTTGAAGCCCCAGAGGTCCTTCCTCTCGAACTTAGTGAGTGGGTACACCGTGATGGTGGGAAGAGGGAGATCGAGCAGAGTGGTAAGCTCAACGATACGGGGTCCGAAACGAGTAACCTGGAACTCCTCAACAGTGCTGACGGCAATAGGCATCTATTTATAAAATCGAAAAGTTAGAACAACACTATTTAAGATGAACACAAAACAACCATCTCATACTTAACCATGGAACACAAATTTCACACAAGTCATGCATACACAAATCCATTACATCAAACAAGGTCCAACTTATTTAAGGTATCTTTTTTGTGGAAAATAAGGTGATAGATGGTGGTCCAACTAACGAAGTGCCCTTACAATCCAATCTCACGGGATCTATTAGCAAACACAATGTTTCTAGAGGAAATCCACCCATCTTGCTCTCTTGACTCTATCACTAAGTCTATAACATCTCCCCTTATCTCTTGGTTGGTGGCTTCCAACTCTTGAGTAAGCTCCTTCTCTTTCTCTAAGTCCTTTTGGAGGTTGAGCATTCTGCACTTGACTCTAGCACTTAATTCTTTGATAGTCCTCCAAGCTGCATCCCTGGCTGACTCAAAGAATGTGGTGTGCATTGTAGTGTTGGTGTACATGCAGAATCCCCTTTCTTTGTGGTTGTATTCCTTGTTCTTGTACAAGTGAAGTTGCACCCACCAATACTCCACTCCTTCATCCATCACTGGAAAGCCCTTGTACACAGCTGCACCATGTGCATCCATTGCCACCATAAGGTCCTTGAGAATATTGGGAAACTCAGTTTCGCACTCCAAGGTCATGGTCATGAGTGGTCCTTTTTTCACGGCTTCGTTAATGGAGTTCATCTACAAAGGAAGTTGAAAGAGATTAGAAAATTTTTACGAGAAGAATAGACAAGTGTAGAAGTAGTTGAAGAAAAACTTTTTCCTTAGTGGTTTTCCAATCCTAGGGTCATAATCCTACAGGCAACACAGTGCTCTGATACCATCTGTTAGACCCCTCCTTTATAAAGGAAAGGATTCCTGTGATTGCAATGCTAGTCCCTGGATCAATGCTAGCATCCACAGTTTAAGATGAAGTACACAGATACAAAGGTCGTTTATTACATTCATTCCAGAGATAAAACATAGTCTTTTACAACTCATGGCCGTAGGCCTAATACAAGAGTTTTAATGAACAAGTAAATAAACATAAGTCTTCATCTTCATGTGCCACAGGCAAGCATGTTGAGTGTAGACTCATGACTCCTACTCATCATCGGAGTAACCTGCAACATCACAAGTTACAGCCACAGAGGGTCAATACTTTGGAATAGTATTGGCAAGTGATACCTTAGTATATTTTAGGTGGACTATAATACTATATGCATTTTGGCTAAGTGTAGCTTGGCTTGCTTTGCTTGAAAATAGGTTTTTTCCTATTAGTTGAAATCACTAAGTTCTTCTTTGTCAAAAACATTCCCAAGGAACCACCAATAGACATTGAGGTCCTTCACCCTTGTTCACCCACAAATTTTTACTTAGAAGTTGGAGTGATGAGATTCTTGTAGCTTCCATGTCTTGATGCTCAAAAGTGTCCATTTCCTTGGACTAGGCTAAGTACTTAGGTTTTCCATCTGCAGAGGTTGTGCACTTTCCCCACCAGACTTGGTTTCCCAAGACAGGACCTTTCAGAAGCCTTTCCTTAATCAAGTGGACGCGCTCCAACCTATCAACCCATCTACCACCAACTGTCCAAATGACTAAGTTCTAGCAACCTATATGATCAAGGCAGAGCCCATATTGCCAAGTGGTTGCACTGTAAGCTTTCTCAACACTTGGCCTCCAAATCCCTTTGTGCCTGGGTGGCATTCCACAAGTGAGATACACAACCCAAGTCCATGGCCTTGTGTAACCACTCAACATAACCCAATCTTTCCTTTCCACCCAGGAGGTTCATTTGACTTAGTTGTTTTATTAGGAAAACATAAGTCTCTTGACTTAGAAATATTTTATCATAATAAGTATAGATGTTCACCACCCTTGTTTGCTAAGTAGCTAGACTAAGCATATTATGATATCTTAACTTAGGAGAATTTCCCTAGCAATTCTACTATTCCACTCTACTTAGGATTTCCCATCTTAACACTAGTCAAAATAGCATGCAATACTTTAGCAAAATATCTAATGCTAGTACAAAACTTTGGATAGGAATATATGAAAATATCACTTGCCTTGGTAGTGGGGAGAGTAGCACTCTTCACAATCACAATCACTAGCAAAATCTACACAAGAAATTAAAGCATACAATTACACACAATTATATACAACCAAAAATAATATGAATGCATGCATGCAAGAATTTACTAAGTGGTGATTTTTGAAAATTCTACCAAGTATGCTCATGTCTACAGAAACTTAACATGTCACAAGTTTGCCAACTAAACTTATTTGGCCCCAATATAATTTACCAAAATAAATCTATATCTAAAAATAGCCTTAAACTTGTTCTACAAATAAAATCATTTTAACTGTTACTATATGCTAAATAAATTGGATATTCAGAAAGGTCTTGTTTCACTGAATCCAACGGTATAAAGTTTGCAAAAATCTAACGTGGCAATCGAAAGTTATGAGCATTTGAATTTAGATCAAATTTCTGGTTTTAAATCTATTTTCAGATCTAACCTAGCCACGCGTCATGTTCTTATTCGCCCATACCGTTTCGCACTGGATCGAGCTCCACAGCCGTAGGATCTAAATGAAATCTGGCGGCTCAGATCGCGTACCGCTTCGGGGTTAAGTGGATCTATCCTAGCGCTACGATACAGATCTAACGGCTGCTATTGTCCTGGCCAAGAACTGGCGGCGGAGCGGTGGCTACCGGCGGCGGAACTGTCGGTCGACGATGGAGGCGGCACTACAGGGGGTAAGTGAGAACGAGGAGTAGCTCACCGGGCTCAGGGGGTCACGGCGAAGCTCGTCGTACTCGTGGTTGGTCAAGGGGCGCTCGGGCACGGTTGCGATTGCTCGCCGGAGTGGAGGACGGCGTCGGTGTGTCGGGTGGTCGTTGTGGACGTCGCTGTGAACCACCCCAAGGCAATACGAGGACACGGTTAGATTCACAGAGTCAAGGCAGAGTTGTGTTCCTGAACTAGAAGACGCGGGGCGGTCGGGGCTTACCACTAGAGCTCGCCGGAGTTCGTACAGAAGACGGTGGCGGCCAGTCGACGATGCTGCCGGAGCTATGGTTCATGCGAGGGTAAACGAAATGTGTTAAAAGAAGCGCAGAGGCTCACTGAACTAGTTTGCAAGAACGAGAGGTAGTGGGAAGCTTAGAACTCAACGGAATTTGCCGGCGCAGTCGCCGGAGACGGCGGGGTTACAGAGGGTAATGCTTGCAGCCTGGTGGCGCTCTGGGTTCGGGGTTTGAGGGAGAAGAGAGAGGGAACAGAGGGGGTTCTTATAGCCTGGTCACGAGCGAGAATTACTCGGCCAATAAATCGAATTGACGCCGCGAATTAAACACAGAAACGCCCGCGTTGATTTGGGAATGAACGGGTCGTGCGGGTGGAGACGACGCTGACGTGGAGAAGGCCCGCTTGTCAGCGAGGTGCGCGGAGTATAGGTGGGGTCTGCCTGTCAGCGGCTCAGCGCGTGCGTTTGCGCGTGAGATAAGAATAAGAAGACCCCGGGTGGGCTTGCTGGGCTCGATTTGCTGCTGGGCCAGATTCTGGCCGCGCGGCCTTTTTCCATTGAGGAGTCCTTTTCTTTTTCTAAATTCATTTTCTGGTATGAATTTGATATGAATTCAAATCCTTTTGAATCCAAACTGCTTTGGAAATTTTTGCAGGGTTTTGTGGGTTCAAAAATAGTCATTTTAACTAAGTGGTTACTTTGCAAGGCTTGGTCAAGCTTGGGTTTCAAAGTAAACAGAGATTTGCTCTAGTTTGCAAATATTTGAAAAAGGATTTTGAAACTATTTCTAAATTTGGAATCTTGGGTTAAAAGCTTCACCTAATCTTTCCATCAATGGAGGCAAGCAAACAAGTACCTAACATTCAAATTTCAAAGGGTGATGGCCATTTGAGATAAATTGCCCACATGAAATCATAGCTCAAACTTCTGTCTCTAAATGATTTTTGAGAAAAACCCTAAATGGATGAATGATGCAAAGATGATATGAATGAGTTTTGAAACTATGATTTTTGGGATGTTACACGTGGCCGGCCTCGGGTTTTGGGGTAAGGGGTAGGGGGCCCTACCCCTCCTTATATAGGTGGGGAGAGGCAGTTGGGGGAGGGGTGTCCTCCCCCAACTCCTCTTCATGGCCGGTGGCTAGGGAGGGAGGGGAAACCTTCCCTAACTAGGTTTCCTCTCCTTCCTCCACTAGGCAACCATGTAGGAATTTGACTTTCAAACTGGCGTTTGACTTTTCAAACTAGAGTTTGATGTCTCTCTTCCCATTGCCTGGCCAAGTGACCTGGGACATGATGCAACCATTCCACATTGGTATGACACATCCTTGTACCCTTCCCAGTCCGGAGTGGTGGACCTTCTAGACCCTTCTAGAAGATTCCAGTGAAAACACCAAAAACACTTCTGAACTCCGGAATTGGACTTTCCTTATATGAATCTTATTCTCCGGACCATTCTGGGTCCTCGTGATGTCCTGGATCCAATCCGAGACTCCGAACAACATTCGGTCTCTTACTCACATTCCATATCTACTAAACAACATTGAATCCTTAAGTGTGTCTCCCTACGGTTCGTGAATTATAAATACATGACCGAGACTCTTCTCCGATTAATAACCAATAGAGGAATCTGGAAATTCATATGGCTCCCACATATTTCTATGATTACTTCGTGATTGAATGAACCATTTACATACGATACCAATTTCCCTTTGTCTCATGTTACTTTACTTATCCGAGGTTTGATCGTTATTATCTCTGCATACCTAGTTCAACCTCATTACTGATAAGTACTCTTTACTCGTTCATGTGATATGTGATCCCTTTTGAGCCAGTCACATGCTTGCAAGCTAATTGGATGACATTCCACCGAGAGGGCGCAAAGTATATCTATCTGTCATATGGATGGACAAATACCACTCTTGATCCATGTGACTCAACACATACTTCCCGAACACTCAATGTCACTTTTATAGCCACCTAGTTACGAAGTGGTGTTTGATGTCATCAAAGCATCCATCCGGTGATGGTGATTAACATGATCTCATGGTCGAAGGATTTAGGTTACTATGTATCTGAAAGCTTATAGCAAACAAACTTTTGAAATGACTTGATCTTTATGCTAAGCTTAACTACAGGAGTATTTCCATCACACCATTCTCCTAATGATATGATCTTGTTATTAAAAACATCCAATGTTCATGATTAGGAAACCATAATCATCTATTAATCAACAAGCTAGTATTATAAAGAGGCTTTACTATGGACTCTTATATGTTTATAAATCACACAAGTATTAATATTTCCTGTCAATACAATTATACCATGAATGTAAACATTTATCATAAACACAAAGATCTAATAATAACTACTTTTATTATTGCCTCTTGGGCATATCTCCAACACCAACAATAGTAGGTTTACTTATTACTCTGTGACACCCCCGGGATCAGGGCTAAACAAATCCCAGACCTCCGTCTGACATAATCTTAACCTTGAGCTAGAGAATATCCAGTGAAGAATTTATAACACAGCAGTGACCCTACGACACAAAATTTATTACAGCAAGCTCATAACTAAGCAGAGAACCAAATTATTACAAGTAGAGGTCACTGACCACAAACATCAAACAACGGAAGGCAAATTAGGCTATTAAGTATAGCAAACTAAACAAATGGCCTAAGAGGCCTGAAGCAAAACGATGACGTCCCAGCCCATAGATTCCAGGCTGCCAGCCGGGAACCCCAAGATATCTGTCGATGTCGATGTAGTACTGAACTCGTCTTCGGGTGAACACTTACTCTGCCAAAAGTATCAACAAAGCAAGGGTGAGTACAGGGTGTACTCCGCAAGACTTATGGCTGGTGAAGTTGTTTTGCATAAAGCCATCTTTTGTTTATAAAACAAGAGAGGGAGAAGAATCTCGTCTAGTCAGAGTATTTTAAAAGGGGATAAGAGAGCGACATCTCCAAAGTATTGATCATCATCTTTTGATATCCACCGAACCATCATCATCTCCTGAACTGGGATCACCCCCTTGTACCCATGAGGAAGCATCCTTAACAAACATTAGTTGCCACGTTTTACGATTAGGTTCATGTTCTCTATGATCTCCCATCCGTTCCCAAGTCGTCCATAACCATGGACACGGCTTTCCGAAAGATTATTACCCTGCAGGGTGTACAACTTTACCCACATGTACCAACCGACTCTTATTGCCACTTGACACACTTCCTTGGTGTGCTGATAGAGGGTGTGGTTGGACATGACCTTTAACTTGCTTTCGCCGAGACCATGAGTCACACAATAAGTATTGTTCCGCCTTAACGGGTCAAATCCCAAAGTCGGTACTTAAAGATGTGAGGCGAGGTTGGTTTACCAGGGGCGCCATCTACCCCAAGCAACCTCGGCCACGCTTACCTACCTGTTATGAATGCACCTGCACCCGGGAAATCTTTCAAAAGGTTTTCTATGCATATTTCGAATGGAACGCCCGAACTATGTGACTCATGGAATCTACTAGGCAAGTTAGTCAATCATGGGGTCCCCATTTACCCCGTGTGGTTATACGCTCGTCTTGGTTCAAGAGGCAAGAACCCAGGGTCCTAAGGGTGGCGAGCATGAGACTAGAAAAACCACATCCCACTGTGGCCTCCCATACAAGCCTTAGCATGTTTAATCTTATATCACTGACCTCATCTTACCATGTTCTCCTGTCATACTAGATTATCTGCATCTAATACATCATCTGGATGATCCAGACTCAACAGCTATGCATGGCTAAACAGAACACAGATATAAGCTCTAGCAGTGCACACACGCCAAACCTAGTTTTGCTGGGAGCAGTGGATCAGGTAATATAATCTCAAAGGAAGTATGCAATAGATAGGATACTCTATTTATCGATAAAAGACCACAATAGAATCGTATGCATCATGGAAATAATTGAAATGCTTTCGAAATCATAGGATTATATCATGGTGGGGCTATGATTGCCTTTGCCAGTTGATAGCAGATAAGCAGATCTTCGAGAGCCTTGTACTTGACTTGTTATAATTGGTCAAGTATTGTTCGTCGATCTTTGATCTTCGATGGTGTTGTCCTCGGGCTTCGATCTCGATCTCGATATCGTATTCTACCGAGAAGAGCCAAATCACCGGAAAGAAAGGGAAAACATTCAACACATGGTATCGATGTAATGCTCAAACAAGAATGATGATATGACAAGTTGAGTTGCATTGAATTGAAACCCTAAAACATGCTCGGCAGTTTAATCGGGGTTCCGAGGGGTGAAAACCCTAGCTTGGGGAAACTCCGGATGCATATGAGAGGGGTTAGTTTGTTCTTCTAATTAAACTTGTCATAAAAGTTTCTTAACAATGCATGATGATAGCTTAGTTAGATAGGTTTCATTTTTCTGAACATTTTGATATATTAGTTGTATTTTTCTGATTTAAAATGAATTAGTTATGATTTTTACCAATTTTAATTCATTTTTGGAATATTACAAAATAATTTACATTTGAGAATTATTTAAACATTTTTATTAATCAAAAAAAATTCTAAAAATACTTACTACACTTACATCTGGACCCCACCTGTCAGGTATTTTTTTATTTACTGAAAAAATTACAAAATTCATTTACAAATAAACAAAAGAGAATTATGACCTCATGCTGATGTCACCATGACATCAGCAATGGGGTGCTTGCAGGTGGTGGATGGATCGGGCGATTGGGACCGTGCGGGCATGCGAGGAGGGGTGTGCTAGATGCCGGCGTGCACGCTAGGCCAGATAGTGGCAGCGCCGCTCGGGAAAGGTCGCCGGAACAGTGTTCCCGACAAGCTTCTGCGGCGACGGACGGTGGCGGACGGCGGGAGGACAAACCAGGAAGCGAGGGGAGCAGAGGAGGATGCTGGCGTGACCAGCAGCTCACCGTGGTTGCGGTGGGAGGGTCGGTGAAGCTCGGGCAGCCCGAAACGGCCGCAATCGACCACGATGGTGGCGACCGGTGCTCGGGAAGATAGGGCCATTGTGATTGATTCCAGCCGCGTGAGTCCGATTCCATTGATGAGGGAGGTCATGGTGACGAGGCGGAGCTCCTGGGCGTCACGGCATGGCTCGGGGAGGCCGGAGGTGGGAGGGCGACGACGGTCTACAAAGCTAGGGTTTTGGACTTGCGCGTGCGAGAGCCAGAGAGGAAGGGGAAGGGAGGAAGTGGCGTCTAGGGTTCGTCTTCGTCGAGGCGGCATCACTTGTAGGCGTCCGGGGGCAGCGGCGCGCATCTTGGCGCTCGCCGGCGGCGGGCGAGCGGCCACCGAGCTGCTTCCAGGATCCATCGGCGAGGAGGACGATGGTGTTAGGTGGCTGAAAGGGTACGGGCCTGACATGGGCCAAGGATGGGCCACGACGGTTGCTGGCGGCTGCGCAGGTGGGCGACAGAGAGGAGAGGAGAGAAGAGAAGGGAGGTGGGCTGGGCCTGGCAAGGTTGCTGCTCTCTTTTTTCTGAAAAACATTTCTCTTTTCTTGATTATGTTTTCCTCTTTGTATTTGAATTTCCAAAATGTTTTTGAATCATTCAAAAATCACCAGAGGGTTTGTAAAACATTTAAAATACTGTGGAGCCCTACTAGTCCATTTGGGCTTCAATAAATTTGGTAGTTTTCAAAATCAAAACTATTTGAATTGATCTCAAATAGAGAGGAAAGGATTAGGGTTTAGGGTTTTGCTTATTCTTATTTAATGCAAAGTTTAAAGAGATGATGCTCATGCAATGCACAACCAACCCTAAATAAAATTTATCTAAAACTGGGGTGTTACAGCTCTATCCCCCTTACGAGAATCTCGACCCGAGATTCCAAAGGTAGGAAGAGAGACAGAGAGAGAAAGAAACAGAGCCACTCTAAAGATAAGAGGGAAACACACTAAACAACACAGAGTATCTCATGATCAACTCATGAGTAGAGTGTTTAGGAACAACTATGAGATATCAAACATGAAACACGTCAAGGTGACGGAGGAAACAAGAGGAGATGGTTTCAAGTTGTTAGATAGATGGTCTTCATAAGGGTTGAGACCATGGAACTTACAGGAGATTTTGAAGCTTCTGAAGAAGAAAGCTTCCAACAGATAGAACATGACCACAAACTTCGAGAGGGAACCTCTAATAAATGGATTAAGTAGATATTTCGTTTTGCAGAGGTATGGATCAACAAAACCAAGCTGTTGAACTACTGTTGACACAGAAGGATTACTCTTTCATTCAACAGAAGGCCAAGGCAGAAAGGTGTTTTGGTGGAGAGGACTCATAGGAGTCACAAGAAACATGTAACAAGAGAAATTTCTGATTATCAAAATCATAGCCTGTCAACACCCGGATTTTTCAATCCTAGATGCCTGTTATGCCATACATCGCAATCCCAGGATTACCATTTTTGCGAGACATAACAGAATTGGATACCATAGTACATCATCCATTACAACGATACATAAGTTCTTACACAAATAGGGATCTCATGATCCAGTTCTTAATACAACATCAAGCAGCGGAATACGTAATAATAACGGTAGCGTAGGCGAAGCTCCATCTTCGGAGTCACAGGCAATGCTGACGATGGGAGATGATCCTAGTTGTCGTAACCTTCCTGGGGTCCATCTTCCAGGTACTCCTCTTCATAGTCTGGCCATGGGAATAGCCAGGGACAAAGCCATGAGTACTCTTTAAGTACTCGCAAACTAATACTAATAGGTAAAGGGGGGTTTTTGGATAATAGGAAACTAGGCTCTAGGGTTGTTTTGCAAAAGCCAGATTTATCTCTACTAAGCTCCAAAGCTAGTCACAATTTTATAATTCCTAAGCGGGAACTTGTATTTCATATCACAACTCTGTTGTGGTCAAGTCAAAGTCTCAATTCATCTCACAGGTCATTTTGAAAAGTCTGACCGGGGAACAGTATGGCCACTCCAACTGTCCATAACCGTGGACGCGGCTATTCGAATAGTTTGTCACTCTCCAGAGATTGTACACTTTCACCACAACATTCGATACATCCGTCAGGAACAAATCCTGAATTCACCATACTCAGTATGTGGATAATCAATCCTAACCTTTCGATTACACGCCCTAGTATAAGCACCTCTCCTGTGAGTTTGGCCTCCCAACCATGACCAACTGTCATCTTGGGTACTGCACAGGTGGACAATCTTCACAAGGTAGCCTCAGCTCAGACCTTGGCCGTGAGGGAACTGATACTAAGGTACATAAGTTTCCAGTCAAGCCCTACCCAATATTCGGGTATTGTGGTTGTACGATAAAAATTGGAATGGTATCGCATCTATACAACCATCAGTTTTATAAAGGGATAAGGCTCATGCCTCAACATTTTTATCACCAAAATTCTCAAGTGTTTGGAAACACATGTCCAAAACATTTCAATAGAATGATCCATCATTCCAAGGTTTTCATAACCATTTTTCCACCAAGTATTCCCATCTAAAAGTTGATCAAGTTTTATGCTTAGCACTAGCATCTACAGGTGGGGGTAGTATTAATGAGGGGTGGTAACTAGTGGAGTTTCAACTAAGTACAACCTCATGTCTCAGGCTGATGTCAAGGTTTCTAACTTAGGCAAAATTTTATGCTCTTTATGCAACCTTCAGCATCTTTCCAATATCTACCAGTCACTTAAGTAAACTCTAAGTAAGCTTTGATAAAGAAATAGAGTAAGGAGCTTGCACATAAAACTAGGATTGGTTTATCAAGTGGGTATGATCACATATGCTTAAGGCATATAGTAGTCATAGGACAAGTATGGGTTTGTTGCATCAGTAGGGTATCTTGCAAGGGTTAGCTTGCATAGGTATAGTATCAGCTTGCATCAATATCAGTATAAGCTTGCTAAAGTAGAATGTCTTGCAAGTTTTAGCTTGCCTTGTGTAGAGCAGTGGTTGAAGTTCTCCTCGGCTTCTTCTTCGTAGTATCCTCCTTCCTCCTCGTATCCTTGGTCGGTACTAGCGTCTATGAATAAATACGGGGTACACAATCACCAAACAATACTTAACTACTTGCAATCATCACACACAAGGGGCCTATGGATGATCTAGCATCATCCCTAACATTACAAGGTTAAGGCTTGGTTTAAATCTTTTATTTTAGAAAAGTAATTTCTACTCATTGAAAAACTACTTAAGATTTTATATTCTCCAAACCCAACATGGGATCATGTTGACACATGTCATCACCACATATTGTAGTCCATGGGAATGTGTTTTAAAGTGGTGTCACAATTTAATAAGGTTTTACCCTTTTATTTTAATTAATTAAAGTGGCTAGAAATGCTTATGTAGCATTCTTTTTATTACTTGAACATTAGTTCTGCAAGTAAACCTATATATTTTTATATATTCTGAAAGGTATGGTTAAATGTGATTTTTGAGAGTTGGAATCAACTCAAAAGCTATTATGGTTTAAATTTGAAAAATGTTTGAATGCAGAAAAGCTTCTGCCTTGTTATTTTTACCATGGGTGATCTATAGATCCAAATGACTTGAATCCAACGGGCTTGGATTCAGCATTCACAGACCTTTCCAACAAAATTGGTTTCATTCAATTTGGTGCACTGAATCGATCTGGGTTGATTTTTGAAGTTGGGTACAGAAGTGTGTTTGAATTGAAATAGAAAAAGGTTTAATTTGAATAACTGGGCTGCGCGGGAAAAGTTACTGGGCCGGCCAGCTAAGCGCAGTGCTCCCACGGGCTGCTTAAGTGGGTGTCCCCACTCGTCAGTGACACGGGGCTGGGCGAAGCGGTATGGGGCGACGTGGATCGTTCGATCTAGTTCTAATCTAACGGTTGGGAGTCATCGTCGACGCGAGACAACTCCGGCGAGAACAAAACCTAGCGTGGCCAGTGAGGGTCACTGGGGGCTCACCGGGGTGCTGGCGAGGGTCGGCGAGGCGGGCGAACGACGAAGTCGACGACGGCGAACTCAGGGGTGGTCGCGGCAGCTCCTGGGGCAGCTCCAATCGCTGGCTCCCTTCTTCTCCGGCAGCGGCAGGCTCCAGTGAAATTCTGGCGAGGTGGTGCTCGTCTTGCTCTGAGAATGGTGTGGCACGATCAGTGAGGAGAGGGGAGTGATATGGTGTGAAGAAATCGTGAGGGGGTGGCCTCTATTTATAGTCGAGCGAGGGGACCGTCGGGGTGCACGGTGAGCTCGTCGGGGGCGAGGTTACAGGCGGCTAAAGGCATGGGCAAGGGTAGGGGACGGTGTTGTGTCTCCTGGCGATGCTCAACAACATCGTCTCGAGGCATGGGGCGGTGTGGTTTGGTCTGGAACGGGCGGTGCTCTGCGCGGAAGAGGCGGCGTCTTCGACGGCGGGCGGTGGCTGTGCGGCACGGGGCGGCAAACGGGGATGTCTGGCGGTCTCCTGGGTCGGTGGGGAATGTATATGCACGCGGCGAGGGCGGCGCGCGGTCTGTGGGTGATGGTCGAGGGTGGCGCTCTGGCGCACGCTCGGCATGGTCTGGGCACGGCTTGTGCGCATGGTCCAGGGCTTGGCAACGCTCGCGGCTGGGACAGTGAGTGGCGGTGGACGGTGGGCTGCCTCCCAGACATGCTGGCTAGGCTTGCTGCTGCTCCTAGCTTGCTGTCGACTATGGGGTGGCAAGAGGGTGCTCGGCTATTCACCATTCATGACAATGGCAAGCTCACAGTGGTGCTAGTGCCTGGCTAATCTTCCTAGATGATCTACTGAGTTGTGTGTGAGCTAAATGGGGAACCAGTTAGGCAAGAATCACTGCTCACAATAGTGTTTGATGTTTGTTTGATTTGTGTCTGCAGCCTATTTGATGAAATGGCCGCATGAAATCAAGTTTTGAATTTTGAAATGATTTTTGGTGGGTTTGCTAGATTGGTGCTGGTGAGTCTGCAGATGCTTGGGTTTTGAAAGTTGAGCATGTTTGAGTAGTTTTTGAAAAAGTGGGATCTTCCCATATGATAAATATTCAATTTTGAATTGTCATTTAAACTATGCATTTGAAAGTTTCTGGATGATCACAAAGTGGGCCTTGATACCTTGTTATGAGTACATTCAAGGGGTGCAAAGATCCAGAAAAGTTTCTGTTAGGTTCTGAAAGTTTGAGACAGCCAGAGTAGGCATGGGAGTTAAATTGGCCAAAATGACCATTCATTTCATATATGTGTTTTGATTTACTTGTCTTTAGGAAAGGTGTGGTAAATGTTTTAGATGATGTTTATTTCACCTAAGAAACATTTTACAAGCAAAGGAACAAACAAACAAGGTGGTTTTAAAGGATTTCAAAATCCATGCATACACATATGCATGCATTCATGATTTCATTTAGAAAAGTTTTTGTTAACCCTAATTTTGATGATTAGAATTTGATGATCCAAGATTAGTATTTTTGGGATGTTACAAACCTTCCCCCCTTAAACATAATCTCGTCCCGAGATTTGAAAAAGGACGAAAAGATTACCTAGGATTTGAAGAGATCGGGAAACTCTATCCTGATGTGATCTTCGCGCTCCCAGGTAGCTTCCTCTTCTGTGTGGTTGCTCCACTGAATCTTGAGAAACTTGATGCTTCGGGTTCGGGTAGTTCGAAAAGCTTCTTCCAAAATGCGGATGGGTACTTCGGGATAGGTCAGGTCATCGTTGATCTCTATGGTCCGGTGATCGATATTCTTGAACACTTCGGTCTTCTCGGGGACTTCGAGACATTTGCGAAGTAACAAGATATGGAACACATTGTGCACAGCTGACATCTCTTCAGGTAGTTCCAATTGATACGATACTTATCCTCGACGGTTCAGAATTTTGAAAGGTCCGATATATCTGGGGCTAACTTTCCTTTGAGTTGGAAACGCTGCATTCCCTTCAATGGCGACACTTTCAGATAAACAAAATCTCCTATGTTGAAGGCGAGGTCTCGACGTCTCTTGTCGGCGTAACTCTTCTGTCGGGATTGGGCGGTCTTGAGGTGCTCACGAATACTGTGAACCTTCTCTTCTGCTTCTCGTAGGATGTCGGGTCCGAAAATCTGAATCTCTCCTACTTCCGACCAGTTCAAAGGGGTGCGACACTTTCTTCCGTACATGAATTCAAATGGGGCCATTTGCAAACTGGCTTGGTAACTATTGTTGTAGGAAAATTCTGCAAACGGCAGACAGTCTTCCCACTTGGATCCATATTCTAGCACACATGCTCTAAGCATATCTTCGAGTATTTGATTTACTCGCTCCGTTTGTCCATCGGTCTGAGGGTGATACGCGGTACTGAAATCTAAGCGGGTTCCTAAACCTTCTTGGACTTTCTTCCAGAATCTCGAGGTAAACTGAGTTCCTCGATCCGATACTATATTCTTGGGGACTCCATGCAAACTGACGATTCTAGCGATGTATAACTCTACTAGCTTCGAACTCTGATAGGTGGTTTTGACGGGCAAGAAATGGGCGACTTTGGACAATCTGTCCACTATGACCCAAATAGAGTCATTTCCCCTACTAGAAGTAGGTAGTCCAGTGATAAAGTCCATTCCTACAGAATCCCATTTCCATTCCGGAATTTGCAAAGGTTGCAACAATCCAGCAGGTCTTTGATGGCCTGCCTTGACTTGTTGACATATATCACACTTGGCGATATAGCTTCCGATTTCTCTCTTCATCTTATGCCACCAAAATTGCTCTTTCAAATCTTGATACATCTTAGTTCCTCCTGGATGGATAGAATAAAGAGTATCATGAGCCTCCTTCAAAATAACTTCTTTCAACTCCAAATCTGTTGGTACACAAAGGCGTCCTTTGTACCACAGAACTCCTTCTTCGTCCTCGGTGAATCCGAGTACTTTGCCCGTACCGATACGACGCTTGATTCCGTCGATACTGGCATTTCCCTTCTGCGCCTCTTTAATCTGACTGATCAAAGTGGGCTGAAGTTCTATACTAGCCAAAAATCCTTCACTTACTAATTCCATTCGAAAATCTTCCATCTCTTTGTGCAAACTTGGTTGCTCCTTCAAAATCATGGAGTTCAAGCGGCACGGCAATCTGCTAAGGGCATCGGCTACCACGTTGGCTTTACCAGGGTGATAGTGAATGTCCAGGTCATAATCTTTGATTAGCTCAATCCATCTTATCTGCCTCATATTCAACTCCTTCTGAGTGAATATATACTTTAGGCTATTGAGATCTGAATAAATCTCACAACGGTTTCCCATTAGGTAATGTCTCCATGTCTTGAGGGCTAGAACTACGGCTGCGAGTTCGAGGTCATGGGTTGGATAGTTTTGCTCGTGTTGCTTCAATTGTCGAGATAGATAAGATATAACCTTGCCTTCTTGCATTAGCACACATCCGAGACCAATCTTGGATGCGTCACAATACACATCGAAGGGCTTCGTGATATCCGGCATGATTAAGATTGGGGCTGATATCAATCTCCTCTTGAGTTCTTGAAAACTCGCTTCACATTTGTCTGTCCATTCAAACTTCTTGTACTTCTTCAGCAATTGGGTCATGGGTCGGGCGATACTCGAGAATCCTTCTACGAATTTGCGGTATATCCCGCCAATCCGAGAAAAGCACGAACTTGGGTTTGAGTGGTTGGGGCTTGCCAATCTTCTACATCTTTCACTTTGGCAGGGTCAACGGCAATTCCTCCGGCTGATACAATGTGACCGAGGAATCCTACCTCCTGTAACCAGAATTCACATTTGCTAAACTTTGCATACAGCTGATGCTCTCTAAGGGTTCCAAGAATGGTCCTTAGGTGTAGCTCATGTTCTTCTTCTGATTGGGAATAAATCAGAATGTCATCAATGAAAACAACGACAAACTTATCCAGGAAGTCCATAAAAATCTTATTCGTGAGGTTCATGAAATAAGCGGGGGCATTGGTTAATCCAAAAGACATGACTGTATACTTGTACAATCCATATCTGGTGGTAAAGGCAGTCTTTGGAATATCCTCTGCACGAATTTTGATTTGATGATAGCCAGTTCTAAGATCAATCTTAGAAAACACCTGGGCACCGGTCAACTGATCAAACAAATCTTCTATCTTGGGCAAGGGGTACTTGTTCTTGATGGTGACATCATTTAACTTCCTATACTCCGTACACAAACGGTTACCTCCATCTTTCTTGTCCACAAATAAGACAGGTGATCTCCATGGTGACGCACTTGGTTGAATCAATCCAATTTCTAGCATGGAATCCAGTTGCTTCTTCAGTTCTGCTAGTTCTGACGGGTTCATACTATAGGGTCTCTGGGCTATGGGTCCTGTTCCGGGGATTAGTTCGATGATAAACTCGATATCCCGATCTGGGGGCATACCGGGCAAAACATCAGGAAATACATCGGGGTATTCACAGACTATCCGGACTTGGTCAATGGTAGGTTGGGCTAGACTCTTGTTACACTTGAATTGGCGAGGTAAGGTTTCAGATATATGCTCGACTGTTATTCCGGCGGTACTGGTCATGGTGATGGCTTTCTTAGCACAGTCAATCAATCCCTTATGTTTGGACATCCAATCCATTCCTGGTACTACTTCCAAACCTTTAGTTCTGAGTACTATTAGATTAGCATAAAAATCAATGCCATGGATTCGGATAGGGACGTCTTTGCAAATTTGCCTAGCCTTGGTGGTTGATTTGGGAATTTGCACAATCATAACATGCTTCAGTTTGGTTGGTTGAATTTTACTAGTGCAGGCAAATTCTTCGGTGACAAATGAATGCGAGGCACTAGAGTCAAACAACACTCTTGCAAGTACTAAATTAACAGAAAACATACCCAGCACGACGTCTGGCGCTTCCTGAGATTCTTCAGCATGCATGAGAAAAAGACGACCATTGCGATTGAGTGAATTCCCTAGGGCAAATCTTCTCCCTGGCTGGACACGACGCTGCTGCTGAGCTGGGGAATTGGTATTAGGGGCTGTAGCATTCTTCTTGTTGGGGCACTCGTTGGAATAGTGGCCTTTATGCCCACAGTCATAACAGGTCACTTGTGACTTGTCCTTGGCTGCTACAGGCACAACATTGCTTCCAGTCCTCGGGGCAGTGTTGGTGTTGGCGGTAGCATTGTTGGTGTTGAACTTGGGTGGGGCACGGGTGAAATTGCTAGAGTTGCCGGGGTTGTTGTGCTTTCCTCCGGGTCTAGGGTTTCCACGGTTGGGGTAGGTCGGACGGGTCATAGGGGGTCTGTTGGTTCTTGGGGCAAATCCTGGAGATGGGTTGGGGCGATACTTTGGGGTCTGATGGGTTCCTGGTTGATGCATCATGCGACGCTTGAGGTTCTCATTGGCTTGGTTGATATTTCCTTCCATCTGGATGGCAGATTTGACAAGGGCTTCAATATCAGCAAAGGGGATATTGACTAACACCGTCTGCATCTCGTCATGCATACCATTCAGGAATCTTTCTTTCTTCTTGGCTTCGGTGTCTATCTCGTCCGGGGCATACCTAGCTAATGACAAAAATTTGTCACGGTATTCCACTACAGTCATCCTTCCTTGCTTCAGCTCTCTGAACTCGTCTCTCATTCTCTTGATCAAACCTGGTGGCACATGGGTTCTGCTAAACTTGACCTTGAATTCCTCCCAGGTCATCATCTGGCCTCCGGTCATTGCACGAACACTGTTCCACCATGCCGTGGCATCTCCGGCTAGATAATGGGTGGCGAATAGGACTTTCTCGTTGGCTTCCACTCCGGCGACTTCTAGGTTGTTTTCCATGGTTTGCAGCCAATCATCGGCATCTAGGGGTTCTTCTAACTTGGTGAAAACGGGTGGGTTAGTATTCTGGAAATTCTTGAGCTTAGATCCATGGTGGTCCTAATTTCCGTGGCCTTGGTTGTTGTGGGCTAGCTGGGCTATCTGTTGCAGAGTGGCGAGGTTGGCTTGACGTTCTGCTCTTTCAGCTTCGCGGTCAGAAGTCAACATTTGCAGGATCTGCAACATCGGGTCTGGGGCTAAACCACTTCCTCCACGTGGCATCTGAAGGTTGATATAGATCATGAGAAAAGAGGGAAGGTCTTTGAAAAGTTTTAAATGTTTTACTCAGATTTTTCTGGCAACTTGATTTTTCATTCATTCACTCATAGCACACAGTACAACACACACCACAACAAAGAAAAACAGATGATTTTAAGAACCATTGTGGAAACTACGATACAGTGGGACCGACTACTACTCACTACTCTAGTGCTCAGTGCTACTACTCCTCGGAGTCTGTGGCTTCATCATCTTCAACATCATCGATGAAGGCGAAATCATCCTCATCGGTGAAGAAGTCCATGGCCTGATCCTCCAGAAAATCATCGTCATCGCTGAGATAGGAGTAAGGGTCTCCACGAAGATCCTCTCCGGCATTCTCCCTTTCCTCCAATTGCATGTCTCTCTCGTGGATGGTCTCCTCCAGACATAACAGAATTGGATACCATTTTTCAATCCTAAATGCCTATTATGCCATATATCGCAATGCTAGGATTACCATTTTTGCGAGACATAACAGAATTGGATACCATCGTACATCATCCATTACAACGATACATAAGTTCTTACACAAATAGGGATCTCATGATCCAGTTCTTAATACAACATCAAGCAGCGGAATACGTAATAATAACGGTAGCGTAGGCGAAGCTCCATCTTCGGAGTCACAGGCAATGCTGACGATGGGAGATGATCCTAGTTGTCGTAACCTTCCTGGGGTCCATCTTCCAGGTACTCCTCTTCATAGTCTGGCCATGGGAATAGCCAGGGACAAAGCCATGAGTACTCTTTAAGTACTCGCAAACTAATACTAATAGGTAAAGGGGGGTTTTTGGATAATAGGAAACTAGGCTCTAGGGTTGTTTTGCAAAAGCCAGATTTATCTCTACTAAGCTCCAAAGCTAGTCACAATTTTATAATTCCTAAGCGGGAACTTGTATTTCATATCACAACTCTGTTGTGGTCAAGTCAAAGTCTCAATTCATCTCACAGGTCATTTTGAAAAGTCTGACCGGGGAACAGTATGGCCACTCCAACTGTCCATAACCGTGGACGCGGCTATTCGAATAGTTTGTCACTCTCCAGAGATTGTACACTTTCACCACAACATTCGATACATCCGTCAGGAACAAATCCTGAATTCACCATACTCAGTATGTGGATAATCAATCCTAACCTTTCGATTACACGCCCTAGTATAAGCACCTCTCCTGTGAGTTTGGCCTCCCAACCATGACCAACTGTCATCTTGGGTACTGCACAGGTGGACAATCTTCACAAGGTAGCCTCAGCTCAGACCTTGGCCGTGAGGGAACTGATACTAAGGTACATAAGTTTCCAGTCAAGCCCTACCCAATATTCGGGTATTGTGGTTGTACGATAAAAATTGTAATGGTATCGCATCTATACAACCATCAGTTTTATAAAGGGATAAGGCTCATGCCTCAACATTTTTATCACCAAAATTCTCAAGTGTTTGGAAACACATGTCCAAAACATTTCAATAGAATGATCCATCATTCCAAGGTTTTCATAACCATTTTTCCACCAAGTATTCCCATCTAAAAGTTGATCAAGTTTTATGCTTAGCACTAGCATCTACAGGTGGGGGTAGTATTAATGAGGGGTGGTAACTAGTGGAGTTTCAACTAAGTACAACCTCATGTCTCAGGCTGATGTCAAGGTTTCTAACTTAGGCAAAATTTTATGCTCTTTATGCAACCTTCAGCATCTTTCCAATATCTACCAGTCACTTAAGTAAACTCTAAGTAAGCTTTGATAAAGAAATAGAGTAAGGAGCTTGCACATAAAACTAGGATTGGTTTATCAAGTGGGTATGATCACATATGCTTAAGGCATATAGTAGTCATAGGACAAGTATGGGTTTGTTGCATCAGTAGGGTATCTTGCAAGGGTTAGCTTGCATAGGTATAGTATCAGCTTGCATCAATATCAGTATAAGCTTGCTAAAGTAGAATGTCTTGCAAGTTTTAGCTTGCCTTGTGTAGAGCAGTGGTTGAAGTTCTCCTCGGCTTCTTCTTCGTAGTATCCTCCTTCCTCCTCGTATCCTTGGTCGGTACTAGCGTCTATGAATAAATACGGGGTACACAATCACCAAACAATACTTAACTACTTGCAATCATCACACACAAGGGGCCTATGGATGATCTAGCATCATCCCTAACATTACAAGGTTAAGGCTTGGTTTAAATCTTTTATTTTAGAAAAGTAATTTCTACTCATTGAAAAACTACTTAAGATTTTATATTCTCCAAACCCAACATGGGATCATGTTGACACATGTCATCACCACATATTGTAGTCCATGGGAATGTGATTTAAAGTGGTGTCACAATTTAATAAGGTTTTACCCTTTTATTTTAATTAATTAAAGTGGCTAGAAATGCTTATGTAGCATTCTTTTTATTACTTGAACATTATTTCTGCAAGTAAACCTATATATTTTTATATATTCTGAAAGGTATGGTTAAATGTGATTTTTGAGAGTTGGAATCAACTCAAAAGCTATTATGGTTTAAATTTGAAAAATGTTTGAATGCAGAAAAGCTTCTGCCTTGTTATTTTTACCATGGGTGATCTATAGATCCAAATGACTTGAATCCAACGGGCTTGGATTCAGCATTCACAGACCTTTCCAACAAAATTGGTTTCATTCAATTTGGTGCACTGAATCGATCTGGGTTGATTTTTGAAGTTGGGTACAGAAGTGTGTTTGAATTGAAATAGAAAAAGGTTTAATTTGAATAACTGGGCTGCGCGGGAAAAGTTACTGGGCCGGCCAGCTAAGCGCAGTGCTCCCACGGGCTGCTTAAGTGGGTGTCCCCACTCGTCAGTGACACGGGGCTGGGCGAAGCGGTATGGGGCGACGTGGATCGTTCGATCTAGTTCTAATCTAACGGTTGGGAGTCATCGTCGACGCGAGACAACTCCGGCGAGAACGAAACCTAGCGTGGCCAGTGAGGGTCACTGGGGGCTCACCGGGGTGCTGGCGAGGGTCGGCGAGGCGGGCGAACGACGAAGTCGACGACGGCGAACTCAGGGGTGGTCGCGGCAGCTCCTGGGGCAGCTCCAATCGCTGGCTCCCTTCTTCTCCGGCAATGGCAGGCTCCAGTGAAATTCTGGCGAGGTGGTGCTCGTCTTGCTCTGAGAATGGTGTGGCACGATCAGTGAGGAGAGGGGAGTGATATGGTGTGAAGAAATCGTGAGGGGGTGGCCTCTATTTATAGTCGAGCGAGGGGACCGTCGGGGTGCACGGTGAGCTCGTCGGGGGCGAGGTTACAGGCGGCTAAAGGCATGGGCAAGGGTAGGGGACGGTGTTGTGTCTCCTGGCGATGCTCAACAACATCGTCTCGAGGCATGGGGCGGTGTGGTTTGGTCTGGAACGGGCGGTGCTCTGCGCGGAAGAGGCGGCGTCTTCGACGGCGGGCGGTGGCTGTGCGGCACGGGGCGGCAAACGGGGATGTCTGGCGGTCTCCTGGGTCGGTGGGGAATGTATATGCACGCGGCGAGGGCGGCGCGCGGTCTGTGGGTGATGGTCGAGGGTGGCGCTCTGGCGCACGCTCGGCATGGTCTGGGCACGGCTTGTGCGCATGGTCCAGGGCTTGGCAACGCTCGCGGTTGGGACAGTGAGTGGCGGTGGACGGTGGGCTGCCTCCCAGACATGCTGGCTAGGCTTGCTGCTGCTCCTAGCTTGCTGTCGACTATGGGGTGGCAATAGGGTGCTCGGCTATTCACCATTGATGACAATGGCAAGCTCACAGTGGTGCTAGTGCCTGGCTAATCTTCCTAGATGATCTACTGAGTTGTGTGTGAGCTAAATGGGGAACCAGTTAGGCAAGAATCACTGCTCACAATAGTGTTTGATGTTTGTTTGATTTGTGTCTGCAACCTATTTGATGAAATGGCCGCATGAAATCAAGTTTTGAATTTTGAAATTATTTTTGGTGGTTTTGCTAGATTGGTGCTGGTGAGTCTGCAGATGCTTGGGTTTTGAAAGTTGAGATTGTTTGAGTAGTTTTTGAAAAAGTGGGATCTTCCCATATGATAAAGATTCAATTTTGAATTGTCATTTAAACTATGCATTTGAAAGTTTCTGGATGATCACAAAGTGGGCCTTGATACCTTGTTATGAGTACATTCAAGGGGTGCAAAGATCCAGAAAAGTTTCTGTTAGGTTCTGAAAGTTTGAGACAGCCAGCGTAGGCATGGGAGTTAAATTGGCCAAAATGACCATTCATTTCATATATGTGTTTTGATTTACTTGTCTTTAGGAAATGTGTGGGAAATGTTTTAGATGATGTTTATTTTACCTAAGAAACATTTTACAAGCAAAGGAACAAACAAACAAGGTGGTTTTAAAGGATTTCAAAATCCATGCATACACATATGCATGCATTCATGATTTCATTTAGAAAAGTTTTTGTTAACCCTAATTTTGATGATTAGAATTTGATGATCCAAGCTTAGTATTTTTGGGATGTTACATAGCCAATCTTAAACATGTTTGAGAAAACGGAGGAAACTCTTTATTCATCCAGGTCTATCAAAATATTTGCCAAAGATCATGATATTACTTTACACCACTAGACGAATTGCTAAGAAGATTCCTGATGACATGAGAAGAAAGAAACTTCATTCTCAGACTTCAATTACTTGGCACAACAAGACGCTTGCCAACATAAAGGGTCCTGAGGATTGACCGAGAGACGTTTAATAACACTGCTTTAAATGTTCTCCTTGATGTTCGAGACACGAAGCATCAAGTAAAGGTCGGACTTCGGATACAAGGAAACCATAAGCACATCTCCTATAATTAATTATAGAAGAAGCCTCATGAAGAGTGGTTGTTATTGCTGAGTTCAAGAGGATACGACAAAAGGTCTTTCCGGCTAAGTGTGTCAACCATTACATCAATCTTGCCTGATTTGCAAAGATACCTATGTCAAAACCTTGAGGAACACCAACCATCATTGCTGCTTGAGATTCAGCTTTGGTTAGGTGGGATGATATTTCAGACTCAGCATATCTGAATAGATAGTTTTCAACAATTACCACAAAGGTAAACTTACTAGATTCTCAAGACAAGGACTACAGTGTCAAGCTCCAAAATATGAGCTAGATTGTTATACCCATGTGTTTACAACTTGTCAAAAGACAACTGCATACGTATAAAGTACTAGCAATAAAACACACATGTGTCCTTAAGGAACGAAGTTAACACTTCTTGAATCCATGGCGACATCTTTCAGCATTTGCGCGTGAACTGGAGAGGATTACTTCTAACATCCAGAACACATACTTCGAGATGACACGAAAATGGTTCTCGAAATTTTCCAACATTAATGCCCAATGTTCCATATGTATTCAATCTAACATGGAGTAGGTAAGGATGTCATTGATGGGCTCAATAACAAACTTATCGAAACACTCCAAGAAGATGTACTTGTATGTTGCTTGAACGAGACAACAATATTGGTCAGACCAAAGAACATGAAGATGTACTCAAGTGAAACATCACAAATAGAAACACCATCAAGATAGTCCTTGGAACTGAGTTTGGTTTGACGATAACCCAAATCAAATCAAAGGTGGGAAAAGATAACATATCCACAAAGGAAGTATTATCGTTCTTCAACACGAACAAAACTAGACATCCCTTTTAGAAGGAACAAGTCGGATAGAACTTTTGTCTTACAACTCTCCAAGTTGTTTCTTAAGCGCAACCAACTAGTTCAAGAGTATCCAGTGTAGATCCTTGGAGAAAGGAGCAGTTCAGAGAACTTGCTTGCTCAAGAACTTGACAACACGGTCATGTGGCAACATGGCGATACTTCTAGTAGACATCTAGAATATCTTGAATAACCGATATGTCACTTAGTTCTAGAGGAAACTTGCTTGGTAAGGCAAGAAGACATAGTCTCAGAGCTTCGGCACAAACCTAACTCTTTGACCGAGAAGAGTGTACCAGAATAAAGGACTTGGTAGCACAATCATCCTTTGCTTAGTGATGGGGTTAACCAATCACGCTAAGAAGGACTCAAATGTCCTTTGAGTTCAAACAATAAGAGTTGCTAGAATCTCAGATGACCACATTATTACGCACACGCATCACTCACGAGCGCGAAAGCTCGAGGGAGGGTGAGTAAAGATGTGTGGAAGTATCACTTCATTAAGGGGTCATGAAACTCAGCACAACCTCTTTAGTATAAAAGGGTGTGATACTTTAAGGTAGAACAGATAGAACCTAATCAATGTCTCTTAATCTGCAGGTTACAACACTTTGACCTGGTCCTAGATATGACGAGGTACTGGAGTTTGTTTCTCCTAGACATTCCGAAATGGTTTGTCTTGACGGACCACAGGAGTATCTTGCATTGAAAGACACCAATGCAAGTTACTACTTGGCTACTGATAGGGCAAAGGTGTCCGATCTTTCGATGAGATGGAGATAATCGATTTGGTGGAGTTCGGGCTTGATGATCCGACTACACGTGCGAGCACGAGCGCCAATGCAATCGCTAGGCCAATCTCCTAGAGGTTACCGATCCTGCGGGAACACGATCAGCCTGACCAGCGAGGGTCTTAATTCCTACCTGAAATCGAGAACAAGTAAGAACTAATATTGCAATCAAGATATTGCGGATTAAGAGGAAAGCTTTATTGAAAAGGTGGGATCCTGAATAGGTGCGAAGTACAAGAGGCCTCTGCGACGCTCGAGCCTTGGCGAAGTTGCTACGATGGCTAACTTAATGTCTAAACAAAATCCGAGTCTAGGGTGACGGCTATGGGGAGTATTTAAGGAGGAAAAGGTGGGATTTCGGCCAGCCATGGAAGTGGTGGCCGAATCCAACCCTAGAAGTCCTTTTCCCCTCAAATACGGACTCTAAAAAGTGGCTATTAAAAATCCTGCGAAAATTACATGGGCCTGGCCCAAAATAAAGGTGTCGCAGCACCATATTAAGCTATGGACGAATTCGTGAAGTATTAATCTTGAATATTTCGTCCAAGCCTTCTTTCTTCATTATGGTGGCCTCAAAGTTCTGAAATCTCCATCCATGGCCTTCTCTTGGATCATCACATGCTTGCTGCCATCTCCATGCATGGCCATGATCCAATGCTTGTCCCTCTCATCCAGGCTTGGTCCATCATTCCTAAGAGTAAGAAATACATCTGATTTAGGCAGCATCATATTCTCATGTATGTGAGAAATAGTTCCAAGAAACGAAAGTACCTGATAGTTAAGTTGTTTGGCACGAGACCTTGTGATGGGTCCTTGTATGTGTGTAGCTGTAGGTACAATGGTTGTATCAATAGTAGGGATGTCCACATCCTGCTCCCCTTCTTGAATTGAAGTCGTCCTCGACGCAATCTCATCTTCCTCACCAAAGTAAGGCTTCAAATCTGCAATGTTAAACGTAGGACTAACCGTACCAAAGTCTGCAGGCAACTCAAGTTTATATGCATTATCATTTATTTGCTCTAACACCTTAAAGGGACCAGCAGCACGCGGCATTAACTTAGACTTGCGTAAATCAGGAAAGCGATCCTTACGCAAATGTAACCAAACAAGATCTCCAACATCAAACACAACATGCTTTCTCCCTTTATCCCTAGCAAGTTTATACTTAGCATTCATATGTTCGATGTTATCTTTAGTAGTCTTATGCAAGTTTAATATCATTTCAGCGCGTTGTGTAGCATCCAAATTATGTTGCACCGAAGAAGGTAAAGGCAATAAATCAATAGGTGCACGAGGAACAAAACCATACACAATCTCAAATGGGCACATCTTTGTGGTAGAATGCAGGGAACGATTATAAGCAAATTCTATATGAGGTAAACACTCTTCCCACAATTTTAAGTTCTTCTTTAAAATAGCCTGCAACATAGTAGACAAAGTTCTATTTACTACTTTAGTTTGTCCATCAGTTTGGGGATGACATGTAGTACTAAACAGCAATTTAGTCCCCAACTTACCCCATAAACATCTCCAAAAGTGGCTAAGAAATTTAGTATCACGATCAGAAACAATAGTATTTGGCACACCATGCAAACGAACAATTTCACGAAAGAACAAATCAGCAATATGCGTAGCATCATCCGTTTTATGACAAGGAATAAAGTGTGCCATCTTAGAAAACCGATCCACAACAACAAAAATACTATCCCTCCCCTTCTGTGTTCGTGGCAATCCCAAAATAAAGTCCATAGAAATATCCTCCCAAGGAACACTAGGAACAGGAAGAGGCATATATAAACCATGTGGATTAAGGCGAGACTTAGCTTTTTGACAAGTAGTGCAGCGTGCCACAAATCCCTCAACATCTCGACGCATATGTGGCCAAAAGAAGTGTGCAGCAAGAACATCCTCCGTCTTCTTGACACCAAAGTGTCCCATAAATCCTCCTCCATGCGCCTCCTGTAACAACAAAAGACGAACAGAACTATCTGGAATGCATAGTTTGTTAGCACGGAACACAAATCCATCATTGAAGACGAACTTGTTCCAAGTTCTACCATCTCGACAATTCTGCAACACATCTTTAAATTCAGCATCATGCACATATTGTTCCTTAATAGTTTCCAATCTAAATATTTTGAAGTCAAGTTGAGATAACAAACCATAACGGCGCAACAAAGCATCAGCAATAATATTATCTTTACCCTTTTTGTGTTTGATAACATAAGGAAAAGACTCAATAAATTCAACCCACTTTGCATGACGACGATTCAATTTAGCTTGACTACGAATATGCTTCAAAGATTCATGATCAGAATGTATAACAAATTCTTTAGGCTATAGATAATGTTGCCAAGTTTCTAATGTCCGAACCAATGCATATAATTCTTTATCATAAGTAGAATAGTTCAGACTAGCCCCACTCAATTTCTCACTAAAATAGGCAACAGGTTTTCCCTCTTGTAATAACACCCCTCCGAAACCAATTCCACTAGCATCACATTCAAGCTCAAAAGTCTTAGTAAAATCAGGAAGTTGGAGTAAGGGAGCATGTGTTAGCTTATCTTTCAATATGACGAAGGCCTGTTGTTGTGCATCGCCCCAAACAAAGGGCACATCCTTATTGGTAAGATCATTCAACGGTGCGGCAATTGATCCAAAGTCTTTGACAAAGCGCCTATAAAAACCAGCGAGGCCAAGAAAACTCCTCACTTGTGTGACCGTCTTGGGCTGCGGCCAATTCTCAATAGCTTGAATCTTGGCTGGATCCACTTCAATACCCTGTGATGTAACAACATAGCCAAGAAACGCAACTCGATTGGTGCAAAAGGTGCACTTCTTAAGGTTACCAAACAAACGTGCATCACGTAAAGCATTGAAAACAGCACGTAAATGGTCCAAATGATCCTCTAAAGATTTGCTATAAATCAGAATATCATCAAAGTAGACTACCACAAAACGTCCAATGAAAGCATGTAAAACTTCGTTCATTAATCTCATGAAAGTGCTAGGTGCATTAGTTAAACCAAACGGCATTACTAACCACTCATATAAACCGAACTTAGTTTTAAATTCTTTTTTCCATTCATCTCCTAATTTCATACGAATCTGGTGGTAACCACTACGCAAATCAACTTTAGAAAACATGGTAGAGCCACTCAATTCATCAAGCATGTCATCTAAACATGGAATAGGATGACGATATCGAATAGTAATATTATTGATAGCTCTACAATCAGTACACATGCGCGAAGAACCATCTTTCTTAGGTACCAAAATAATAGGAACAACACAGGGGCTAAGGGACTCACGAATATGATCTCTGTCGAGTAGTTCCTGAATTTGGCGTTGTATCTCCTTTGTCTCCTCTGGATTGGTTCTATATGGCGCGCGGTTGGGCAACGTGGCACCAGGAATTAGATCAATTTGGTGCTCAATTCCTCTAATAGGAGGTAGTCCTGGTGGCAGCTCAGCGGGAAAGACGTCCACATATTCCTGCAAAAGGTTAGCAATAGTGGGTGGCAAAGAAGGAGGCATATCCTCAAATGAAAACAAAACCTCTTTGCAGACAATTGCATAACATTGAGTATTGTTTGCATCTAGTTTAGCAATATCAATTTTATTTGCAAGCATACATGGACTCTTCAAACGAATTTCAGTAGCATGTGTAGAATCAGATTTAATGTTCTTTGGTGGTATAAAATCTGCAGCAACCATCTGATTCTCACTTTTATTTTTCTCCTCAGTTTTAGCTCTACTAGCTCTAGCAAGATTATCTTTTAAAATCTGTTCGGGAGTCATAGGTTTTAGACCAATTTTCTTTCCATCATGCATAAGAGAATAGTGATTAGTTTTTCCATTATGAACAGATTCTCTATCAAATTGCCATGGTCTACCAAGTAACAAAGAACAAGCTTGCATAGGTACAACATCACAATCAACAAAATCAGAATATGTACCAATAGTAAAATGCACGCGTACCGTTCTTGTTACCTTGATCTTGCGAGAACTCTCAAACCATTGGATGTAATATGAATGTGGGCGTTGTCTTGTTGGAAGCGCAAGCTTCTCTACCATGTCAACACTGGCCAGATTATTACAACTCCCTCCATCAATGATTATCCGTATAGCTCTTTCCTTGACAACACCACGTGTTTGGAACAGGTTGTGGCGTTGATCTTGCTCAGATTTTCTCAATTGCACACTCAACACATGTTGTGTAATTAAGCTCTTGTATTGATCAGCATCTTCAGCTCCCATTACCTCTGTCTCTTCATCAGCATCAGAATTGGCTCCATCTCGAGCAGAAATAAGGGCTAGTGTATCTTCATCAAAGTCACTCGTTGAATCGTATTGACCATCTGCACGCACCATCATCACACGTTGTGTTGTGCACTATCTCTCAATATGACCAAAACCCCAGCACTTGTGGCATTGTATATCCTTTGTCTTACCCGTGGAAGCCATAGAAGATGTACTACGAGCAGGAGCATTGGATGACGGTGGAGGAGCAGCTGGAAATCTTGTGGTGGCCTTGGATGTGGTAGTAGCTGGTGGCGAATCACGAGAAGGAGGCGCTGATTGTCGGGATGTCCAAGTGGATGTGCGACCTGCAGAATTATTAGTCCTCCTCCATGGTGTTTGGCGATCCTGCACTTCACGTTCAGCTTTGCAAGCAAGATGAAACAAATGAGTGATAAAATTATATTCCTTATAATCTAACATGTGCTGAATGTCCTTGTTTAATCCACCTAAGAAACGTGCAAGCATTTGTTCATTAGATTCAACAAGACCACACCGAACCATCCCCGTTTGCAATTCCTGATAATACTCTTCTACAGAATTTTTCCCTTGCTCTAAACGTGTCAGATTATTTAGTAAATCACGGTGATAAGTGGGAGGTACAAAACGAACACGCATAGAAGTTTTTAAAGCAGTCCAAGTACTAGGAATATTAGTAGGATTTAAACGACAATACTCATACCACCAAAGGGAAGCAACTTTAGTAAATTCACATGTAGCAGCACTAACACGCATATTCTTAGGATATTTTAAGCATGCAAAACGTTGTTCTACTTCCATCTCCCATGTAAGATATGCATCAGGATTATATTACCCTCAAAAGATGGAATATTTAATTTAAGCTTTGCAACATGATCATCATCATGTACCGGTGGTCGAGCGTTGCGGTAGTAATGTCGGGGACGGCCAGCAGGTACCTGTGGAGGTTGTTCAACCTCCTCGTCAAACAGATCGTCGTCGTCGGGGTCGTAGTAGTACCCATCGTCTGTCCCCAATGTCGCAGCAGCAGCCGCGACAGAAGTCTGAGGTGCGTCAGCCGCAGCGTTAGCCGCCGGGGGTGCGGTGGCAGCCGAACCAGCAGTCCGACCCGAGATCGGAATGCGTCGTGCGCCATGTGTGGGTGCGGGTGCGGGCAATCTGTTCAAAAGCTCCTTGAACCGAACGTCAAGCTTGGCGTGAAGGATTTCTCGAGTCCATCGATCTTGTCCACGGCGTTGGTGAGCTTGGTGTCAAACTCCCCTAGGCGCGTATCCACGTCTTCAGCGCAACTGACCAAGAGCGCAGAGAAGTGGGCATGTAGTTCTTCGTTCGTCATTGTGGCAGGGTTCCGCGAAGTATCTGTCATGGTTAGTCCTTAAAAAGCACAGGTATATACTACGGAAATATGGTGGAAGGCACGCGTAATCCGTCAAGCAATATACGAAGCTCTTACAAGTTCTTACCAAACAGCAGGAAAAGGCGATGTGCAACTGCGAGGATCAGTGGGTCCAGAGATTGAACCAAGCGATTACCAGGAGTCAAAACACCGCGCGTGGAGAGTATCTGTGGAGCTCTGGGAAGGCTTAGCAAAGGGGGTTAGCAATTATCAAAACAGCAATGCAAAAGTTGAAAGAATGCTCAACGACGGTACTGTGCTGGTCCTAGGCTAGACCGTACTAGAGACGCGAGCCTAGATCACCAACAATGTCATGACGCGACACAACAAGCAATGTATGATGATATGGCACCCTGAAAAGCGAACCGAGAGATGGAAAATCACTATGATGGCGAGTGTCTAGAACTGATCTACGGGGTCTAAAATAGGTTAGCCCCAAAAAAAATTCGAAATTTTTTATTTTGCTCTGGAAAGCGCGCAGGCGCCAAAAAAATATCGCTATAACGACCGATGGAGAAAAGTGATCCCCAGAGCCGAAAACTAGTATAGCCAGAAAAAAAATTCGAACGCGGTTCCAGACTTTTTTTTTGCTCTCCTTCTGGACTTAAGACCGGACTCTGAGCTCGACACGGACTTTAGCTCAATACGGAAACAACAAGAAAGGAGAGGAAAAAGAAATAACTAGGAAATAATAACTCTACTCGGACTTGTGCCACGACAGGAAAGGTGATTGGATCCGTGTCGCGGTAGGAGGGCGGTGGCGGAGTATTAGGGTTTATGGTGGCTGGGTATATGGCGGCGGAATATGGTGGTGGAATATGGTGGCGGTGATCGGCGAGTGTGGCGGTGACTACTATGATCAGAACTCGAAACTCTAAGGCGCGAGACACTAAGACCAGCAACTCGACGCGACGATGTAGACACAAATTCAACAATGCAAAAACTGAGAAGATAATGCGAGGCGTAGATTGGTTATGGGATGGATCGAAACTCTAACTGTGTTTTTGGCTTTTTCGTGGGTTATAGGTAAAAACAGATCTTATCTACGAAAACAGTAAAATCTCACCGAGCAACCTGAAATCTGATACCACTTGATAGGGCAAAGGTGTCCGATCTTTCGATGAGATGGAGATAATCGATTTGGTGGAGTTCGGGCTTGATGATCCGACTACACGTGCGAGCACGAGCTCCAATGCAATCGCTAGGCCAATATCCTGGAGGTTACCGATCCTGCGGGAACACGATCAGCCTGACCAGCGAGGGTCTTAATTCCTACCTGAAATCGAGAACAAGTAAGAACTAATATTGCAATCAAGATATTGCGGATTAAGAGGAAAGCTTTATTGAAAAGGTGGGATCCTGAATAGGTGCGAAGTACAAGAGGCCTCTGCGACGCTCGAGCCTTGGCGAAGTTGCTACGATGGCTAACTTAATGTCTAAACAAAATCTGAGTCTAGGGTGACGGCTATGGGGAGTATTTAAGGAGGAAAAGGTGGGGTTTCGGCCAGCCATGGAAGTGGTGGCCGAATCCAACCCTAGAAGTCCTTTTCCCGTCAAATATAGACTCTAAAAAGTGGCTATGAAAAATCCTGCGAAAATTACATGGGCCTGGCCCAAAATAAAGGTGTCGCAGCACCATATTAACCTATGGACGAATTCGTGAAGTATTAATCTTGAATATTTCGTCCAAGCCTTCTTTCTTCATTATGGTGGCCTCAAAGTTCTGAAATCTCCATCCATGGCATTCTCTTGGATCATCACATGCTTGCTGCCATCTCCATGCATGGCCATGCTCCACTGCTTGTCCCTCTCATCCAGGCTTGGTCCATCATTCCTAAGAGTAAGAAATACATCTGATTTAGGCAGCATCATATTCTCATGTATGTGAGAAATAGTTCCAAGAAACGAAAGTACCTGATAGTTAAGTTGTTTGGCACGAGATCTTGTGATGGGTCCTTGTATGTGTGTAGCTGTAGGTACAATGGTTGTATCAATAGTAGGGATGTGCACATCAGCTACCAACTGGTATACAAAGGTCAGATAACAGCAAGGGGAAAAAGAACATGCTCAGGATAGAATCCCGAGATGTGGACGCATAAGTCAACAACCTTCCGAAGACCAATGCAGAGAAGGGTAGACTCACGAGGAGTACTCTTGTTCGGATCTATTTGGTTCCATTAAAGAACATCTGCCATAACATGTGGTAGGGAAAGTCCTTAATTTTCACAACTCAATCGCAACAAAAACCACAAGCTTAAAGGCTAGAGTTGTAGTACCAGCCATCCTGAGGTAATGTATGAACATTAGCAACAGGGGTCAAAGTTTGGATCTTGGGTTAAAGGTCAGCTTCATGTACAAGATTCTCAACACTAGAATCCAACACAATTGGGGATCTTAGGTTCATGTCCAAGGGTTAAAACCCAAAGAAATAAGTAACTACTACTTGAGTGACACAACGTACACTTCAAGATAGTAATCACGAGGAAGCTTCCAAAAGAAGATAAGACTTCTGAAGTACCCAAACAAAAAAAGGAGGCACGCGAGGCGAAAGGAAACCTCGAAGCCTGGAATAGAACACTGCAGATTCAACAATATAATATTGTGGGTCCAAAGGATAGAGAAATCATGATGAAAAGAAATCTCTCACATGAACAAGAGAAAAGGGAACAAGGAATTCACAACACACACAACTATAGAGAACTCAACACTGGATCAACTAGCTGAGAAACGACATGCCCAGAAGGCACCTAAGCTTTGAAAGACTAGAGAAGATATCAAAACTTTTCCAAAATCAACACCAGATAAGATAACCCAGAGTTAGAGCGAAACTGGATAAGGAGAAAAAGAAGCATACTAGAGTTTTCAAAAATACTTTTCATCTTTAAAATAGTTTTCACAAACACTAGACTCAACATCGACCAATAGCAAGGTTTTCCTACGGTCGGTACTTCTCTGATACCAAGAACTGTGACACCCCCGGGATCAGGGCTAAACAAATCCCAGACCTCCGTCTGACATAAGCTTAACCTTGAGCTCGAGAATATCCAGTGAAGAATTGATAACACAGCAGTGACCCTACGACACAAAATTTATTACAGCAAGCTCATAACTAAGCAGAGAACCAAATTAGTACAAGCAGAGGTCACTGACCACAAACATCAAACAACGGAAGGCAAAGTATAGACAACTTAACAAATGGCCTAAGAGGCCTGAAGCATAACGATGACGTCCCAGCCCATAGATTCCAAGATGCCGGCCGGGAACCCCAAGCTATTCGTCGATGTCGATGTAGTACTGAATTCGTATTCAGGTGAACAATTACTCTGCCAAAAGTATCAACAAAGCAAGGGTGAGTACAAGGTGTACTCCGCAAGACTTATGGCTGGAGGAGTTGTTTTGCATAAAGCCATCTTTTGTTTATAAAACAAGAGAGGGAGAAGAATCTCGTCTAGTCAGAGTATTTTAAAAGGGGATAAGAGAGCGACATCTCCAAAGTATTGATCATCATCTTTTGATATCCACCGAACCATCATCATCTCCTGAACTGGGATCACCCCCTCGTACCCATGAGGAAGCATCCTTAACAAACATTAGTTGCCAAGTTTTACGATTAGGTTCATGTTCTCTATGATCTCCCATCCGTTCCCAAGTCGTCCATAACCGTGGACACGGCTTTCCGAAAGATTATTACCCTGCAGGGGTGTACAACTTTACCCACACGTACCAACCGACTCTTATTGCCACTTGACACACTTCCTTGGTGTGCTGACAGAAGGTGTGGTTGGACACGACCTTTACCTTGCTTTCGCCAAGACCATGAGTCATGCAATAAGTATTGTTCCGCCGTAACGGGTCAAATCCCGAAGTCGGTACTTAAAGATGTGAGGCGAGGTTGGTTTATCAGGGGCGCCATCTACCCCAAGCAACCTCAGCCACGCTTACCTGCCTGTTATGAATGCACCTACACCCGGCAAATCTTTCAAAATGTTTTCTATGCATATGTCGAATGGAACGCCTGAACTATGTGACTCATGGAATCTACTAGGCAAGTTAGTCCATCATGGGGTCCCCATTTACCCCGTGTGGTTGTACGCTCGTCTTGGTTCAAGAGGCAAGAACCCAGGGTCCTAAGGGTGGCGAGCATGAGACTAGAAAAACCACATCCCACCGTGGCCTCCCATACAAGCCTTAGCATGTTTAATCTCGTATCACTGACATCATCTTACCACGTTCTCCTGTCATACTAGATTATCTTCATCTGATACATCATCTGATTAACCAGACTCAACAGCTATGCATGCCTAAGCAGAACACAGATATAAGCTCTAGCAGTGCACACACGCCAAACCTAGTTATGCTGGGAGCAGTGGATCAGGTAATATAATCTCAAAGGGAGTATGCAATAGATAGGATACTCTATCTATCGATAAAAGACCACAGTAGAATCGTATGCATCATGGCAAGAATTGAAATGCTTTCAAAATCATAGGATTATATCATGGTGGGGCTATGCTTGCCTTTGCCAGTTAATAGCAGATAAGCATATCTTCGGGAGCCTTGTACTTGACCTATTATAATTGTTCAAGTATTATTCGTCGATCTTCGATGGTGTTGTCCTCGGGCTTCGATCTCGATCTCGATATCGTATTCTACCGGGAAAACCAAATCACCGGAAAGAAAGGGAAAACATTCAACACATGGCATCGATGCAATGCTCAAACAAGAATGATGATATGACAAGTTGAGTTGCATTGAATTGAAACCCTAAAACATGCTCGGTAGTTTAATCGGGGTTCCGAGGGGTGAAAACCCTAGCTCGGGGAAACTCCAGATGCATATGAGAGGGGTTAGTTTGTTCTTACAATTAAACTTGTCATAAAAGTTGCTTAACAATGCATGATGATAGCTTAGTTAGATAGGTTTCATTTTTCTGAACATTTTGATATATTATTTGTATTTTTCTGATTTAAAATGAATTAGTTATGATTTTTCCCAATTTTAATTCATTTTAAATCATTTTTGGAATATTATAAAATAATTTACATATGAGAATTATTTAAACATTTTTATTAATCAAAAACATTTCTAAAAATACTTATTACACTTACATCTAGACCCCACCTTTCAGGTATTTTTTTATTTACTGGAAACAATTACAGAATTCATTTACAAATAAACAAGAGAATTATGACCTCATGCTGATGTCACCATGACATCAGCAATGGGGAGCTTGCAGGTGGAGGATGGATCGGGCGATTGGGACTGTGCGGGCATGCGAGGAGGGGTGTGCTAGATGCGGGCGTGCGCGCTGGGCCAGACAGTGGCGGCGCCGCTCGGGAAAGGTCGCCGGAACGGTATTCCCGACAAGCTTCTGTGGCGGCGGACGGTGGCGCACGGCGGGAGGACAAACCAGGAAGCGAGGGGAGCGGAGGAGGATGCTGGCGTGACCAGCAGCTCACCGTGGTTGTGGTGGGAGGGTCGGTGAAGCTCAGGGCGGCCCGAAACGGCCGCAATCGACGATGATGGTGGCGACCGATGCTCGGGAAGACAGTGCCATTGTGATCGATTCCAGCCGCGTGAATCCGATTCCGTTGACAAGGGAGGTCATGGCGATGAGGCGGAGCTCCTGGGTGTCACGACATGGCTCGGGGAGGCCGGAGGCGGCAGGGTGACGGCGGTCTGCAAAGCTAGGGTTTCGGACTTACGCGTGCGAGAGCCAGAGAGGAAGGGGAAGGGAGGAAGTGGCGTCTAGGGTTCGTCTTCGTCGAGGCCGCGACACTTGTAGGCGTCCGGGGGCGGCGGCGCTCATCTTGGCGCTCGCCGGCGGCGGCGAGCAGCCACCGAGCTGCTTCCAGTATCCATCCGCGAGGAGGACGACGATGTTAGGTGGCCGAAAGGGTACGAGCCTGACTTGGGCGAGGATGGGTCGTGACGGTTGCTGGCGGCTACGCAGGTGAGCGATAGAGAGGAGAGGATAGAAGAGAAGCAAGCTGGGCTGGGCCTGGCAAGGCTGCTGCTCTTTTTTTCTGAAAAACATTTCTCTTTTCCTGATTATGTTTTCCTCTTTGTATTTGAATTTCCAAAATGTTTTTGAAACATTCAAAAATCACCAGAGGGTTTGTAAAACATTTAAAATACTGTGGAGCCCTACTAGTCCATTTAGGCTTCAATAAATTTGGTAGTTTTCAAAATCAAAAATATTTGAATTGATCTCAAATAGAGAGGAAAGGATTAGGGTTTAGGGTTTTGCTTATACTTCTTTAATGCAAAGTTTTAAGAGATGATGCTCATGCAATGCACAACCAACCCTAAATAAAATTTATCTAAAACTAGGGTGTTACATACTCGATTCCTCTTTTTAGAGCAGTGCACATAGCTGTAGTTATTGTACCAAAGCAAGTGTAACGTCCCCGCATTTAGGAACCAACGAAGGGTAGAAATGAGAATTTGTACATTTGCATGCATTCATATGTAAAATTGGGGTAAAGTTTTTCGCCAAACAAAAACCTAAAGAGATTAGAGTTCCTTTCACTATCTTTGAGATAGATTTAGCTCTTTATAGTGATTGCTATAAATTTTGACATGATCTTTAGGAATTTGGGTAAACAATTTGAATTCAAGTTTAAATTTGAATTATTTAAAAAAGATTTGAAAATTAGAAGTAACTAGTATTTAATTGTTTTCCAAAATGATTTAATAATATTGTTTAACTATATAATATTTATTAAAGAATAATGAAAATTGAAAAGGATACAAAAACAATAATTTAAATAAGAAAGTATCTCTTATTTATTTTCTTTATTCCATTTGAACAATGCAAATATAAATGTATATGTTAAATGAGTATATTACAGGAACAGGTCACAATGAATTGGAAACTTTATTAAATAAAAGAATGTTATTAGAAATATTCTTTACAAAAGAATAAATAAAACAACAAAATTAAAGAAAACCTAAACTATCTATCTACTCCTAAACTACATCTTGATCTTCAAAGCTTCTGTGCCTGCAACACAAAAAGGAAAAAGAGAAATAAAGAAATTATTTTGTTAGTTTTACTCTCAGTTAGGAATAGTGAAGTGCATTGTTCACTTTTACCTCAATTAGTAAATAGAGGGGCAAGTTTCACCAATATGTAGTATTTGTTCTTTCGCATAAAAAAGCTTCAGGGCAACATCATAAGCCAAAGTAAAAGGGGAAAGTTTCACCAGATCAAAAAATAGTAAAAGGATAGAGAGTTAAGTAAAATTACTTGATCTGATCCAAAGAAGAGAAGAAGTGAAGCAGCTCACTCATCTAAATGCATGTTATGTGTTGTCGACCAGCAGAGGGAGAAGGGAAATATCAACACTACACTCGCACGGAGCATAGAAGCTCTGCACATCACTTCACCATCACATCCCTAGATCTATCTCTCAAGAACACAGCCAAAACCATAGCAGTTCTTGCTAGATACTCAATAGATCAACCAACCCATCTACATAGAAACCCAATCAAATCATCCACAAGATGGTGACCTAATGGATGGGGTGGTCTAGGAGGACATCAAGGCCAAGCAGGAGTTAACAGGAGCTAGGAGAAGCAGGGCCAGTACCAGGAAGTGCAAGGCAAGGACAAGGGAGAGGACATAGTTCTAGAAGTAAGCCATCATGATCAATCACCACAGCAACATCACCAACAACATCTGATTGGTGAGTTTTAAATAAGATCTTTATTTTTATTGATCTTATCCATTCATAGAACATGATTTTTTCTATAAAGGTTCTTCTCAGAAATACACCGAAGTGAGGTGTATATTCATCCTTGAAGAAAGTTAAACAGCCAAGAATTAATCTATTCAAACCATAGCCAAGATCTTAGCCTATGCATCATTGATCTTGGAGGGTACTAGAAACACAGCGGGTCCAATACTTGGCTAAAGGTTACAACTCACTCTTTATATAAGATCCAGAGAACCCTCTAGGTTAAAGAGAGAGAAAGAACTTCTTATGGAGAAGAATCAAAGATAAATAACGCAAGAACAATTATACTATTAAGTCTAGTATTCGGGCTAAGAGGTTGGCATTGCTGCTATTGCAACGCACTACAGAAATAGGTTCTTTGGCTAGAGATTATATTCCTATCTAATCAGTAACTTCGTCTTCACTTGAGTTGAGGTATATGTTGACTTCCTTGCCTTCAGTGAAGAGCTTTAGCTGGACATGATAAGTCCTGGAGCATAACTTGATGTGGTTGTTGTCTATTCCAACTTCAGAATCTAGAAAGGGTTAAGAAGATACTTTGAGTACGAGCGTACTCAGCAAAATCACTAGAAAATTTTGTTTGATGCACTATAACTACAGCCACAGACCGTAGGTCGTAGGAAATGCAAGTTTTCATAAACATTTCTTCAAAGGTTGCTTTTATTCTGAAAAGCTATGTCCGTCAGCCTTCACGGGTTTACCAGAACTTTCATGGAGTTCCTTTCCCGCCGCTTTGGCAGCTCCTTCCCGGAACAGGGAGTAACAAGTTACAGTTCTTACACCCTGCAGAAGTGCGTCACTTTACCCATGAGAGATCAACTCTGTGTTGCACAACCGGGTAGCTTATCCCCGTCCACAATTCCATGATGTGGGGCCCAGAAGATGATCCAAGCCAATCACTGCCCCCTTCGCGACCTCGCATGCCTCCTTGGTGTACACCATGCCCACATAAAGAATTACGGCAATGGTTTGTACAAACCGTTAGATGTCAAAACTATCATGGGACGTTGAGGGTTCCCACCCATATGCTGCATATCCTCTACGAATTACCAATTAATATGAACGCTACGAGGATAACAGCCACGACCTGCTCATCCAGCTTCATGCGAGAGGAAGAAGATACAGCTGACTTCTCCGTCCCATTCCAAATCTCATGGTCAACGCGTAATATACGGCGCAAGAATCATTGGCGACATTGGTTGTTAAGTCCTAAGTGATATAGTTCTGAACAGTGGTATTCCAACTGTCAGATTTAATAGATTAGCTGATCACCCTAGATCAGTAACCAATAGTTCACATTATTATCAAAAATAGTTTTTAAGACCTTTTTCAAATGCATGTGATAACAACACTGGATTTGTAAAATACTTTACAGAAAATAAACAAAGGACATGAGCAAGTGTGAACTTTCCTTTTGTGATTGCAAGATTATGCACTCACGGTCTTCGAGTCAGTATAAGATCCAAAATCTGAAATCAGCATGTAGAGGTCCCAACCTTTTAATAAGGTACAGATACCTGTGTTTACAATGCTAGTCCCTGGATCAATAGCTAGCATCCACAGTTAAGATGTAATATCAAGAAACAAAGGTCATAATACAACTTTATAACCAGGAATAAAATAATTTATTACATCTTACATAGCTCATTTAGCTATCTCATTACAATGCAGCAGAAACAACTATAGCATGGGGTCCTTCATCTTCAAAGTGCCACAGGCAAACATGTTGGTTGTAGACTTGTAATCCTAATCAACACACTTCACTAACATCAAACAAACCTGCAACATAATAAGTTACAGCCACAAGGGTCAATACATTTGAATTGTATTGGCAAGTGATACTATGGTAGTATAGTGGAGTCTATCATCTATATGCATTTGGCTAAGTGGAGCTTAGGCTTTCTTTGCTCAAAATATATTTTCCTTATCATTTGAAAAAACTAAGTTTTTGCTTGACAAAATCACCCAAGGCATCTCCCAATAGAAATTGGTGATCCCTCAACCCTTGTTCAACCACAAGTTCTTAACTTAGAAATTGGGATGAGGAGATTCTTGATAGCTTCCATGTCTTGATGCTCAAATTGTCCTTTACTAGGGACATGGCTAAGTACTTAGATTTTACACTCTGTAGAGGTGGTGCACTTTCCCCACAAGACTTGGTTTCACCAAGACAAGATCTTTCAGAAGCCTTCCCTTAGACCAGAATGGACGCGTTCCAACCTATCATACCCCTACCACCAACTGTCCATTTGTCTAAGTTATTGCAACCTATATGATCCAGGCAGATCCCATAATGCCAAGTGGCTGCACTTGAAGCTTCTCAACATTTGACATCTCAAATATCTTTGTTCCTTGGTGGCATTCCACAAGTGAGATACCAAGTTTTCCCCAGCATACTGGACTTGGTGGTGCCCAAGTTTTCCCCAGCATACTGGACGTGCATAACCACTGAACACAAACCATTCTTTCCATTCCACCCAGGTGTTTCATTCACTTAGTTGTTTTATTAAACAAAACACAAGTCCTTGACTTAGAAATATTCCATAGCATGAATATAATCCACCCTTGTTTTCTACTAGCTAAGCTAAGCATGATGGTAGTAGGAATCTTAACTTAGGAAAATTCTACTAAGGTTTCATCTACTAGGATTTCCCATGGCATAGTTTATACTTAGCAAAAATTTCATGCAAGTCCTACTTAGAAATATCACTAATGCATAGCGAAAATAATGGGACAAAAGTATAGAGCATCACTTGCCTTTTTGGTAGAGAATATAAGTTCACTCCTTGATCTTGCAATATTCACACTCTTCAAATCGCTACAATTCAATCAAGCAAGCAAGAATTCAATCTACCATTCAAGCAATCAACACATAAAATAATAGAAGCAAAACATTGCATGCAAGCATGCCAAAGATTGTTTTATTTACAAAAATGGTTTCTAATAGGTTATAAACATTCTAAAATACCTATTGGTCATTTTATAAAAGTGCCAAAACCATTTGCAAAAGATTTTACTTAGCAACCATTTTTAAACCAAATCAGTATTTTATGTGGTTGAAAATGCTTTTAGAAAAGCAATAATATTTAGAGGGTTCACCAAATACATTTTTAATTCCAAAAACTTGGTGTTTGGGGTCAGAGAGTTTAATCCAAATCAATTCCCAAAGATTTTTCTCCAAAAAGTATTTTTAACATATAAACAACATTTTTATTTGACTAGAAATGTTCTAAATCAAAGATGTATTCTTTTGCCTCACAAAATATGTTTTTGAATCCACAAATTGATTTATATGGTCAGTAGGTTCAAAACATTACATTTGCCAAAGGTTTTATCACAAAAATAATTTTAGAACAAATTTTATATTCAAATTATGCCTACACAAGTTTCTATAAAAACAACCATTTTAGCAGAAGAAATTCATTAAACAAAGTGTATAGTTGGAAAGTACTTGGTCTGCTGATTCCATTGATATAAAATTTGCAAAATTTGGACGGGTGGATTGAAAGTTATGAATTTTGTAAGTTTGAATAACTAATAGAACATTTCTGGTTTTTATTAAAACAGACTGGGCCACGTGGCTGTCTCCTATTCGCCAATACCGTTTCGCGTGGATCGACTAACGTGGGCCGCTGGATCTAATGCAAATCGCATGGCACAGATTGCTCATACCCTTTCGTTTAAGTTATCTATCCTGGCCTTGCGATCTAAATCCGACGGACAGAAACGCTTTGACCACAATCTGGTGGCGTTGGCAACGGCGAACGGCGGCGCGGGCTCTGCTCGCGGTGGTTCTGGCGAAGCAGGAAGAAAAGGAGGGAGAGAATATGCTCACAGTGTTCGTGTGATCCCGGTGAAGCTCAAGGCGGTTTCCTTCTGTCAAGGGCGCACAAAAACGGCGGCGATTGCTCACCGGAGATGGCGTCGGCGTCGGGCATCCCTGTTCGTCGTTGTTGGCGGGGTTACAGGTCACGCTAAGGAAAAACAAAAGGTGTGTCAGATGCGCGCGAGATAGGAAAGTGCGAGAGCATCAACGCGAGGGTCTGGGTGGTCTGGGCTCACCAGGAGATGTTGCCGGAGTTGGAGCAGAGGGTGGCGATGCTCGGTGGTCGTCGTTGCCGATGTTGTGGGTCATGCGTTGGCAAGCCGAGGCTACCGGGAGATGCAGCGGTGGATGGGGAACAAGCTTGTGTGGTCGAGGGGGCAAGCGCGATGGAGGATGGCCGGAATTTGTCGGGGAGGCTCGTTGGAGCAGTGGCGGTGTGAGGATGAATTGGGACAGCCTGGGGGCTCCGGTGGGGCGATGATTGGGGGGAAAGGAAGAGGGGAACGTGGCGATTAAGTACGCATGGTCGCGGCGAGGTTTAAGCGAGCCATTTACGCGAATTGAAGCGAGTTTAAACGGGCAGAAACTGCCGGCGAGGTTAGCGCGGGTGGGGAAGACGATGACGTGGCCATGGGTCCTGGTGGACAGCGAGAGAGATATAGAGAGAGAGGAGGTGGGGCCTGCTAGTCAGCGACGCTGCGGGTTCTTTCTGCGGTGAGAAAAACACTTCGGGGGAGTGAGGAGAGAGGTGGGCTGTTGGGCCTGGTGGGCTTGCTGGGTCGGGCTGATTTGTTTTCCCTTTTTTTTGTTATGTTTATTTTTCTTTTTCCATTTCCAATATTCTGTTTTGATTTTGTTTAATCATTTCAAACATCTATTTGAATTCAAACTTCAACCAAACTTTGTGTAGGTTTTAATACTGATTAATAATACATTCTAAAGTCAAATTTAGAATAATTCTTTTATTCTTTTTACGGTCTATTGATTATTTAAAGTAGGCCCTTGTTTTAAATTCAAATAAGATAAAATATATTTTCAACCCTTATTTAAGTTTTAAATTTTTACCAAACCTTTTCAGTAGGTTTATTTATTTATTAGGGTGTCAAATAATTCACTTTGAATCATTTGGAATATTTTTAATATGATTTATTAATCATTTAAATTGGCATTTGTTTTTATTCCAATGAAATCAATTATGGTTTTAATTCCATAATTTCATTTAGGTGATTTCCTTGATCCCATTTAAGTTAATGAAATAACTTTTATACCACTTGGGTATATTCCAATACTATTTTCCTATGATTTAAATAATCATTCTTAATAGGGAATTGTCTTTATTGAAATAAAATTTGGTTAATGTCGTTTTATTTTATTTGGAAAATTTCTTTTATCCTTTTATTTTATTTGGATTTGGATTATGTTCATTCCATTTTCTTATGGATTAGGCCAAGATTTAATTTGGTCTTTAAATATTCCTCATTTAATATTTCTTTCTTTATCTTATAAAATCCATATCTTTTTATTTATAGATCCAAACTTGGTGATTCCAATTTGTAAAATCTTATTTGATATTTATTTATCCTTTTAACTATATTTAGGATTAATTGCTCACCATTTGGTATGGAGTTTTAGATAGGTGCTTTATTAGCTTTGGAAACTCAATTTCCTTATCTTATTAAATTCATAAGATTTTATCTATGGCTCCAAATTAAGTGAAACCAATTCATATGGTTTTATAATATTTCTATTTGTCATTCTTGATCATTTTGATATGTTTGTTTGACCAATTTTTATGTGGGTCAAATCCATAGGCTTAGAGGTCACTTGGAAACGTTTTTTCTTTCATTAGGGTATTAGGGTTTTGGTTTATTTTCCAAGTGTTTAAATTTCCAGATGCATTTACGAAGAATACATTTCACTTGTTTTGAATTTTAGTTGAATTCAAACATTAAACAAAGTTTGTTCAAGATGGGATTTTAAGTTTCCATTTGGAATCAAAAAGTTTCTTTTCACCCTAAATTTCAACAATGTTTAAAGAAGCAATATGCTTTTATGCATAAGTAATGTGATGCACGTTCTAAACGCAAATCCCGGGAATAACGTTGTCTTAGGTTTTGGATTCCGGAAATGGTTACTTTGGAATGTGTGGTCATTTTAGATAAGTTTCACATTTGTGCTTCTATTAGAGCTTATAAGAGGTTGTGAGAAACACATATGTAGCAATAAAATATATACTTATGAAATATTAGTCAAAATTGCTTATTTAAGAGTTCTTGTTTGAAGTGGCAAAAAGAATAAACTTCGAAGAAAAGATTTCTCTTCTAAGGTTTAAACAATCTTTGGGGTTAGTTGAGTTGGGTAGCTGTTATTTATGTTTGCTCAATTGGTTTGGGTTTGAGATGTTTTTATAACTTAACTACTTCAGACCAAAGTTAACTATAAAACATATAGTAATGTTTATTGTATTATATTTAGATTTTTGGAGACTAAAGTTAACTTTAAAATATAGATAATTTTGAAAGTATAATACTTATAACATTTGTATCTTGTGTATTTGGAATGTTTCCTTTAGGTTACTTAAAATTGGTTATCCTTTTACTTAGTGTAGTGGTTTCTTGATTTTTATAATGGAGTAGTATCATTTACCTTGTATCAATGAGTGGTTATAGTTTATAAACCAAAATATAATATTACTTAACTACTTATGGATTTATTATAGTGTGGTGGTAGTTTTTGTAATCTGGTGGTTAAAGTAGATGGAAAGAATTTGCTGTATTTATAAGTTGTTCTTTAAGGTTAATTTTTATAAGTGGAAATCTATTTAGAATATAATTCTTACTTAAAGTAGAAGATAATTTAGTACTAAGGTACTTGTGATGTTTTAAACCATTATGGCCTTATATTATTAATATTTAAGACTAATACTATTTATTAGACTTATTTGACTTATTTTAGAAATATTAATAAATTTTATATATCCTTATATGAATTATTAATGAAGTAAATAAGTTTAAATTTGAGTTATTAAAATATTTAAATTTTTATTTAACTCAAAAGGATATTATTATATTTTTAACATGTAGATGTTATTTTTGTGATCATTTTGGTATATTATATTTATTTTTGTGATTTATAAATAATAAGATATGATTTTTTACAATTCTTATTACTTTATAAGTAATTAATAAATAATAAATTTTTTACTTAAGTGTAATAATAATACATGATTATAGTTTTAAATTATAATTATTATTTTTCTAAGATTTTTTATATTCTATTTATATTTTTAACATTTATTATTATTAAAATATGAAATATCAAAGTTTTATTACTTATAAAACATTTATTAAATAATCATTATAATAATATTTGATAATAGGTTTAAGTTGTAGATTTTATTTTTCTACAAATTTTCATATAGTATACATGTTTTTCTGAATTGTAAATCAAAAGTTATTAATTAAACAAGGTTTAATTATTTGTTTGTTTTCTGGAATATCAATAATTGAGTTTATAACATTTTATTATTTCTTAAACAGGAAATACTTTTTACGCCGCACTCAAAGCTAGCCTCAGTCACTGACTAGTGGGCCATTGTCCACCTTAGCTCTTAGGTTAAAGAAATTGCATTTGTTACCGATTGGTTAGCTACCCCCCAGTCAATGACATATGGGCCCTAGGCCATGTCATATGCCACGCGAGACAAAGACCAGGTCAACAGGGAACTGGGTCCAGGGTGACTCCAGCACGACGTCACGCTGACATCAGCGCGACCTCCACCACCAGATCAAGGTCGCCGGCGATGATCTACGGCGTTTTAGCACGCGTGTTCTGGTGCGTTGAAGAGAGGGTGCAACGGCGAGTCGAACTATGGTTGCGCCACCCCAGAATGGTCACCGGAGTACTAGCTCCGACGAGCTCCGACGGTGACCTGCTTGGGTTCATGCGTACTGGGCGCTACAAACGACTAGGATCAAATCGGAGGGAACTAGCAGAAGAAGAAGCTCACCAGGAAGCTTGTAGTGGCAATGACAAGGAGAGGCGAGCTCAGACGGCGTCACCATGGTCAACGGTGAACGGCAGACAGACGAGCTCGATGCACATGATTTCAGGCTTCCCGGCTCGATTCCTCCCCCTAGCAGACGAAGTCCACCATGGCGGTGCTAATGGAACCTTCAGTTGGCCTTAGGGCGATCTCGAACAACGACAACAAGCAACTCCGGCGAGTTAGGGTTTCGGCATGATTGGGGAAATTTTGGAGAGAGCACGAGAGAGTGATTCGGGTACGAGTGGATAGAGAGCTCGCGAGCGTTCTTATCCCCCTCCTCACTGGCGGCGGCGTGCATCGTAACGCGTCGGAGATCGACGACCATCGCGACGCCACGCAGCTGCTTCCGCCGGCGAGGAAGACGACGAGAAACAGAAGGCCGAAGCAGTATGTGCTGCTGGTGGGCTGGTCGTGGGCCAAAGTGGGCTGCACCTGGGTGTCAGATAAGGAAAGAGATGTTGGGCCACGGCCAGGAAATGTTTTTATTTGTTTTACCTTTTTTCTATTTTCTATTTTCCTTTTCAGATTTGAATTTGACTTAGATTTTGAACTTTTCTTTGTAGGATTTCTTTGCTGGATAATTTCAATAATACTGAAATATATTTAGTATCATTTGTGAACTTTTATTATATAATCTTTTTGTATTCCTCTTATTAAATCAATAGGAACCCCTTTTATAATAATTTGTAGAAACTTTTCTTATTATTTTTCTCTCCTCTTTTAGTTATGAATTTCTTGAATGATGTATTCTTACTTGTTTATAACTCTTAACTCTAGTTGGCTCAGAGTTTAATTATAAATTTTTATATTTATAATTATCCTAGATCATTATTTGATGCATGAAATATAAAAGAAATGAATATGTTCATTACTACTTCCATTGATTTGGAAAATAGCAATTGTATCTATTATTTTATGATAAACAAGGAACTTTAGGATTTTGGATTATAATTATTTACCCTAGGGTTTAGGGTGTTTAATATACTTAGACTCCTTTATGGATGTGGTTAAAGATTCAATAACTAAGCATATTATTTTATTTTTGGGATATTTGATGACATTAGATTTTATAATAGAAAGTTATATCTAGAATGTTTTATAAAAAGAAATTTGTAAGGATACTCTTGAGCACATTCAATTATGATGGTTGGAATTGTCAGAGATGGGTTTATGTGATTTGTTGTAGGGAAATGTTCCTATCAAGTGATATAGATATAAGATGGAGAATTCTTAATATGAAATGGATATTGTACTTGGTTTTAAGATTTAGAGTTGATTGTTTACCAAGAATTATTATCTTCCATAATTCATAACTCTAGACTTCTTATTAGGGATTCCTTCCCTAGATATACTACCTTTTTCTTGTCTATCATTATAATTAATATAATGAGTTTTAATTCATAGAAATATTCTCATTCTCTAATTAAACTTCTAAAATTATGGATGATTCAAATGAGTTTGATACTAAAATATTTCACAACTTCCTCATATCCTTGCTTGGTTGTATTTACTACTCTATTGATAACTTTCCATCCAACAAATATTTTGTAACATCCCTAAAATCATGATTTCAAAGATTGCATATCATTCATGCATGCATATAGAATTGAGATCAATTTCAAACTCATTTCAAGAAATCAGAAGCACATAGTGCTGTCATTTTATGTGAGCAAACTTAAATCAAATGCCCATACTCATTTGAGAGCTTAGGGTTTTAAAAACCAAGATTGTTTGTCTCCCTTGTTGATTGGTTTGAGTGTGGAGTTAGAACAAAATTTTACAAAATAAAAATGAGTTGAAAACCATTTTGAAATCTTTTACAAACCAAATGCTAGGTCACTGTTATTTTGTCTTTACAAAAATGACCAAGCCAATTCAATGTGAACACATGGTTTTATGCCAAGTTTTGTGACTATTGCAAACTGCAAAAATCCAGAAAAGATTTGAATTCAAATAGAGTTTGAATTCATTAGAAAATCAATCCAGAAAATCAAATCAGAAATAAAAAAAGAATAAAGAAAAAGAAAAGGGCCGGCGCCAGACATTGGGCCCAACAGTGAAACCAGCCCAGCTAGCCCACCCGGGCCACCTCTCTCTCTCGCACGCACAGACGCACCCACGCAGTCACTGACGCTCGGACCCCACTCCCTCTCTGCTTATTTCGCTGACAAGCGGGCCCTCTCCACGTCACTCCTTCTTCCCCAAATCTCGCGCGCAGACGCCGTCGCCGCTGGCCGTTGCTGCGTTGATTTCTCGGCGTAATTGCCATTGATTCGCTGAGCGTTTCTTGTCAAGCCTCCGCCTACTTAAGCACCTCCCCACTCTGCTCCATTCCCCTCACTCAATTTCATCTCCACGCCACCAGGCTGCTCGCAACTTGCTCGACGCCGCCGCTGTCCTGACGAACTCCGGCAGCAATTCCGGTGAGACCCGACCGCCCCTATGCCTCTGATTCAAACGAATGAGCCCAGCGTGATCTCGTGCATCTTCTGATACTTTTCGCTTGCCTGCTCGTGACCCAGGACGCCGTCCCCGTTCGTGCCCGCAACCGACCGAGCCGCCGCTCAACTCCGGCGACCAATTACGGTAAGCAGAGCGCGCCCCTTGCCCCCTCTTGCATACGAGGATGTTCGCCACTGTCTTGCGCGTCTCCTAATCCATCTGGTTCGTGCTAGGGCGACGCGAAACCTCGGCAACAACTTCGACAGCAACCACCCGACGCCGTGCACGACTCCGACGAGCTCCAGCAGCCCCTGTCGTGCGCCCCTTGCCAAGCCACCTCCACGTTGAGCTTCGCCTCGACCCTGCGGTTCTGGTAAGCACCCTCTCCCCTCCCCGGACGACCTAGAACGCCAGCGCCGCCGCTGACAGACGCGCCGCCGCCAGTCGCCGCCGCTAGCGCCGCTGGTCTATGGTCGAGGCAACAGCAGCCATTAGATGTAGATCTGGCGGTTTAGATTAGATCCGAGCGAATCGTTTTCTTTGAATCTGGCGCGTTGGATCTGACTTGATCCGACGGCGCGGAAGGGTGATCCTGAGCGAAGCGGTATCGACCAATAGGATAGCGACGCGTGGCTAGGGTTTAGTTTAAAAACAGAATTTGAATCAGATTTATATCCAAATTTGATTTGCTTGTAACTTTTGATTCCCACGTTAGATTTTAGCAAATTTTATACCGTTGGAATCAGGAAGACAAGCCCTTTCTGTTTAAGCAATGTGTTTAGTGTTTAGTTTCTGTTAAAATGACTTTATTTGCAGAAACTTGTTTAGGACTATTTTGAGTATAGAAATTGTTTAGGAAATTGTTTTAGTGTCAAATAAACTTGGTTTAGCAAGTTTTTGACTTGTTTATGATTCAGTACTATGCACTTGCTTGGTTGAGTTTCAAAAATCATCACTTAGCATCTTGCATGCATGCACATATATTTTGCTTGTATATGACTTGTATGTGATTGTGGCTATATTCTTTGTGTAGACTTTGGTGCTAGTGATTGTGATTGTGAAGAGTGCTACTCTCCCAACTACCAAGGCAAGTGGTACTTCATGAATATGTCTATCCCTATATTTTTATACAAGCATTAGAAATATTTTGCTAAGTCTTGCATGTTATTATTTTGCCAAATGCCATGTTGGGAAATCCTAAGTAGTTGTAGAATTGCTAGGAAGTTTCTAAGTTAAGTTACTATCTATGCCATGCTTAGCCTAGATAGTAGCAAACAAGGGTTGGTAAATTATACATGCTATGGTGAAAATATTTCTAAGTCTTTGGACTGATGTTTTCTTAATAAAACAACTAAGTCAATGAATCACCTAGGTGGAATGGTAATTGCTTGGTTGTTTTTGGTTGAGTGGTTACACATGGCCCATGGCTATGGTTTACCTTGTGTATCACACTTGTGGATTGCCACCCAGGAACAAAGGGATTTTAGAGACCAAGTGTTGAGAAGCTTCTAGTGCAGCCACTTGGCAATATGGGCTCTGCCTGGATCACATAGGTTGCTAGAACTTAGCCATTTGGACAGTTGGTGGTAGTGGGAATGATAGGTTGGAGCGCGTCCATTTGGTCTAAGGAAAGGCTTCTGAAAGGTCCTGTCTTGGGAAACCAAGTCTGGTGGGGAAAGTGCACAACCTCTGCAGATGGAAAAATCTAAGTACTTAGCCAAGTCCATGGAAATGGACAACTTGAGCATCAAGACATGGAAGCCATCAAGAATCTCATCACTCCAACTTCTAAGTAAAAACTTGTGGGTGAACAAGGGTGAAGGACCTTAATGTCTATTGATGGTTTCTTGGGAAAAGTTTTGACAAAGAAAAACTTAGTGATTTCAACTAATAGGAAAAACCTATTTTGAGCAAAGCAAGCCAAGCTACACTTAGCCAAATTGCATATAGTAATATAGTCCACTTAAAATTTACTAAGGTATCACTTGCCAATACTATTCCAAAGTATTGACCCACTGTGGCTGTAACTTGTGATGTTGCAGGTTACTCTGATGAGGATTAGGTGTCATGTGTCTACACTCAACATGTTTGCCTGTGGCACATGAAGATGAAGACTTATATTTATTTACTCATTCAAACTCTTGTATTAGGCCTGTGGCCTTGAGTTGTAAAGACTATGTTTATCTCTGGAATGGATGTAATAAATGACCTTTGTATCTGTGTACTTCATCTTAAACTGTTGATGCTAGCAATGATCCAGGGACTAGCATTGCAATCACAGGGATCCTTTTCCTTTACAAAGGAGGGATCTTACAGATGGTATCAGAGCACTGTGTTGCCTGTAGGATTATGACCCTAGGATTGGAAACCACTAAGGAAAAATTTTCAACTACTTCTACACTTGTCTATTCTTCTCGTAAACTTTTCTAATCTTCTCTCTCATCTCTATTTGTAGATGAACTCCATCAACGAATCCGTGAGGAAAGGACCACTCATGACAATGACTTTGGAGTGTGAGATAGAATTCCCCAAGGCTCTCAAGGACCTCATGGTTGCATTAGAGATACAAGGTGCAGCTATGTACAAAGGTTTTCCAGTGATGGATGAAGGAGTGGAATACTGGTGGGTGCAACTTCACTTGTATAAAAACAAGGAAGACAACCATCAGGAAAAAGGATTCTGCATGTTCACCAATTCAGTGGTGCACCCTACATTCTTTGAATCAGCAAGGGATGCAGCTTGGAAGACCATCAGAGAACTTGGTGACATAGTCAAGTGCAGAATGCTCAACCTCCAAAATGATCTAAGGAAGGAGAAGGAACATATCCAAGAGTTGGAAGCTACCAACCAAACCTTAAGAGGAGACATTATAGACTTAGTGATGGAATCATGTGAGCATGATAGGCTAATTGCTTCTAGAAACATTGTGTTAGCCAACAGATCCAATGAGATAGGATTGTAAACGTACTTCGTTAGTTGGACCACCACCTATCACCCTATTTTCCAAAATGTTGCTTTAAAATAAGATTGAACCTTGGTTGATGTAATGGTTTCATGTATACATGACTTGTGTGTTTTGCTTCCCAAGGATTTTTATGTGATGTTTTGTCTTTTGTTTTATCTTGAATTGTGTTGTTCTAACTTTTCTATCTTATAAATAGATGCCTATTACCATCAACACTGTTGAGGAGTTCCAGGTTACCCGCTTTGGTCCTCGTATCGTTGAGCTTACCACCTTGCTCAATCTCCCTCTTCCCACCATCATGGTGCATACCCTCACCAAGTTTGAGAGGAAGGACCTCTGGGGCTTCAAGGTGAACCAGCCCGGACGCCAGACAGAGCCTACTACGGAGGCCATCGTCTTCAAGCTCATGCACGATGACAGGGAGAGAGGCATCGAGGTAGTGATGCAGGATCTGATAGGACGTCTGCTAGGACAACACTCCCGACAGGTTAGAGGCACCCACTTTCACGTCTTCGGAAGACGTGATGAGGATGGAGAGTCCATCGACTTCGAGGACGATTCAAGGGACGCAACAGAGACGATACGCCTGTACCTCCAGGACTTAGAGTCTCTCATTAGGCACGTGGACACGCACAGGACCAATGTCATGCTCAGCAACGATGAGCTCCAGGTGCAGCTTCGCGAGAAGGACAAGCTCTTCATGCAGCAAGACGAGATAGTCAAGGAAATGGAGGCAAAGTTCGAGACCCAGGACAGGAAGTTCAAGAGTCAGGAGAAGCATGTCCAGGATAGGAACAAGAAGATCCGGGATATGACTGAAGAACTGCAGTCCAAGGACTTCGAGCTAGAGCAGCAGCAGACGGTGATAGAGAGGCTTCGTTCCCAGAAGAGGGCTCTCAAGGCCAAGATAGAGTCCTTGACCACTACCATCGAGGAGAACAAGACCGCGATGGAGAACGCAGGTCTTACCTTTGTCGAGGAGGAGATTGATGCCGATGAGTAGATTTGACTACTCGTTTATCTTTTATTATCACACTTGTTATTTGAGAACTTGTTACATGTGGATGGCTTGCTACTTGTGTGTTTTACTTTGTGAACTTGTTATCTTGTTGTTGAACTTTTATCTTGTGTTGCATTCTATGTGTTTGCTTATGTGATGTAATGTGCATGAAAACATCTATGGGTATCTCATTCTTATCTCTATTTGAACAAACCACAGATGCCTCCCCGTCGTGCAAACCCCAACCCCAACAACAACAACAACAGTAACATCACTCCAGAAATGCAACAAATGATGACTGCTCAAACACAACTGATGCAGATGATGACAACATTCATCCAGAACCAAAACAATAACAACAACAACAACAACAACAACAACAACAACAACAACAACAACAACAACAACAACAACAACAACAACAACAACAACAACAACAACAACAACAACAACAACAACAACAACAACAACAACAACAATAACAACAACAACAACAACAACAACAACAACAACAACAACAACAACAACAACAACAACAACAACAACAACAACAACAACAACAACAACAACAACAACAACAACAACAACAACAACAACAACAACAACAACAACAACAACAACAACAACAACAACAACAACAACAACAACAACAACAACAACAACAACAACAACAACAACAACAACAACAACAACAACAACAACAACAACAACAACAATAACAATAACAACAACAACAACAATAACAACAACAACAACCCTCCGGGCTTTGATATGCTCACCAGGTTCTTGAGATTGAGGCCAGCTAAGTTCTCAGGGACGACTGATCCCATGGTGGCCAACGGTTGGCTACATTCTGTGAACAAGGACTTAGTAACCGTGGGCTGTACGGATGCTGAAAAGGTCAGATTTGCAGCACATCTGCTGGAAGGGCCAGCCGCCACTTGGTGGGACAACTTCCAGATCACCACTCCCATAGATGAAGTGACATGGACTATCTTTGAGGATGGCTTTTGCACTGCTCATATCTCATCAAGAGTGATGAGCCTGAAAAAGAAAGAGTTCCACAATCTGAAGTAGCGCCACCGCAGTGTGGCTGAATACATTGAGGAGTTCAACAATCTGGCGCGTTATGCACCGGATGAAGTTGACACTGATGCCAAGAGAAAGGAAAAATTTCTGGAAGGCTTGAATGATGAGCTGAATCTGCAATTGGCTATGGCATATGTTCCCACATATCAGTCGCTCTGTGACAAAGCTGCAATATTGGAGAACAAAATGAAGCAAGTCGAGAGTAGAAAGAGAAAGCACTCCGACAAGCACAGCTCGGGATCGTCTCACAAACAATCTCGCTATGATGACAGCGGAAGCTCAGGTTCCCACAAGCATGGGAAATTCAACAAGCACCACAACCACAACCGTCATGACAACAAGCATCACCGTAGTCATGACAATGACAAGTACAAGAACCACAAGAGTGGACATAAGAGCCACCACAGTGGTAATGGAAGTGGAAGTGGAAGTCAACCTGTTAAAAGAGACATCAGTCAGGTTGAATGCTTCAAATGCAAGAAGATGGGGCATTATGCAAATGAGTGCCCTGAAAAGAAAGTTGAAGGACCTATTAAGCCCAATCCTTTCCAGAAAGGACAAGTGAACCACATCAGTGTGGAGGAGGTCTATGAGGAGCCTGATGCTATTGCTGGTAAGTTCAGACTCAATTCTATTCCAGCATTTGTTCTTTTTGATACTGGAGCATCGCATTCATTCATATCAAAAGCATTTGTTGATAGAAATGGGTTTCCAACTGAAAACATTGGGTGTCCAATAAAAGTTAGTTCTCCGGGTGGAGATATGATAGTAAGTCTTGGATGCCGGGATCTAGTGATAGAGTTTGGAAAACATAAGTTTCCAGTGAGTCTGATAATCCTAGATTCCCAAGGACTGGACGTAATATTGGGAATGGATTGGATGGATAAGTATGAAGGAGTACTAGATTGTGCCAATCGTACTGTTGCACTCACAACCCCGGAAAGAAAGTGGATTAAATTCAAGTCCAACTTTGAATCTAAAGGAAGTAAGCTAAATTATCTTAAGGGGGTTAGCATGGACAGTGTGCCAATTGTGAGTGAGTATCCGGATGTGTTTCCGGAAGAATTACCGGGAATGCCACCAGATAGAGATGTGGAATTTCTTATAGATTTGGTACCAGGGTCTGGACCAATAGCAAAGAGACCATATAAAATGTTAGTTGACGAACTAAAAGAACTCAAGAAGCAACTTGGAGAACAGTTGCAGAAAGGATTTATTCAACCAAGTTCTTCATCTTGGGGAGCCCCAGTCTTGTTTGTGGAGAAGAAACATAGAAGTCAAAGGTTATGCATAGATTACCGTTCACTCAACGAGGTAACTATCAAGAACAAATATCCTTTGCCTAGAATCAATGACTTGTTTGATCAGCTTGAAGGAGCATGTGTGTTCTCAAAGATTGATCTAAGGTCAGGCTATTTTCAACTCAAGATAAGAGAACAAGACATACCTAAAACAGCGTTCACCACAAGGTATGGATTGTATGAGTATACCGTAATGCTTTTTGGCTTGACCAATGCTCCAGCATACTTCATGAATATGATGAACAAGGTGTTCATGGAATTTCTTGACAAGTTTGTTGTCGTTTTCATCGATGACATCTTAGTATACTCCAAGAGCAAAGAAGAACATGAAGGACACTTGCGTTTGATACTTGAGAAGTTGAGAGAGCATAAACTTTATGCCAAATTCAGCAAGTGTGAGTTCTGGTTAGAGGAAGTTGGTTTTCTTGGTCATGTTATGACAAAGGATGGTGTAGCAGTTGATCCTGCTAAGGTTTCAGCTGTGACTGAATGGGAATCTCCCAAGTCCGTGAAAGAAGTTCGTAGTTTCCTTGGCTTAGCAGGTTACTACAGAAGGTTCATTTAGAATTTCTCTAAAGTAGCTAAGCCCATGACTGAATTGTTAAAGAAACACAAGAAGTTTGCTTGGTCTGAAGGTTGTGAACTCAGCTTTCGGGAATTGAAGAAGAGACTTGTGACAGCACCAGTCTTGTGTCTGCCAGATTTGGAAAAGGATTTCCAAGTATATTGTGATGCATCTCATCAAGGGTTGGGTGCAGTACTTATGCAAGATGGTAAAGTTGTAGCTTATGCCTCGAGACAACTCAAAACTCATGAAGTGAACTATCCTACTCATGATTTAGAGTTAGCCTCTGTCGTCCATGCACTCAAAACATGGAGACACTATCTTTTGGGAAAACGATGTGAAGTGTTCACGGATCACAAAAGTTTGAAGTATATCTTCACCCAGAAGGAAATCAATATGAGACAAAGAAGATGGTTAGAGCTTATCAAGGACTATGACTTAAGTTTGCAATACCACCCCGGTAAAGCAAATGTTGTAGCAGATGCTCTAAGTCGTAAGGTTTTTGTGAATGGCCTTACCAAAGGAGAATTGCCGGATGATCTGTGTACCCAATTTAGAAAACTCAGATTGGAGATTGTGCCTGAAAGATATCTCATGTCTTTGGATGTTCAACCCACTTTGTTGGACAAAATCAAAGAAGCCCAGAAGATTGATAAAGAAATCGAAGAGATTAAAGAAAAGATTGGCCAAGGAAAAGCCAAAGGGTTCCATGAAGACGAACAGGGTACTTTATGGCATGGGAAACGTATCTGTGTTCCACAAGACCCGGAGTTGCGGAAACTGATTTTGCAAGAAGCACACAACTCTCCGTATTCTATTCACCCGGGTAACACCAAAATGTACATGGACACGAAAGAAATATTTTGGTGGAATAATCTCAAGAAGGACATCGCCGAACATATTGCTTTGTGTGATGTATGTAGTAGAGTAAAAGCGGAGCATCAGAAACCAGCAGGTTTGCTTCAACCACTACCTATTCCTGATTGGAAGTGGGACAAAATTGGTATGGATTTCATTACCGGATTACCAAGGACCAGGTCAGGATATGATTCCATATGGGTAGTAGTGGATCGCCTAATAAGTGGCTCATTTCATACCCGTGAAGACAACTTATACAAGTGCTAAGTTGGCCAAGATCTACATGAGTAGAATTGTATTTCTACATGGAGTGCCCAAGAGTATTGTGTCGGATAGGGGAACCCAATTCACTTCCCATTTTTGGAGACAGTTACATGAGTCATTGGGAACGAGGTTGGAATTTAGTACTGATTTTCATCCTCAAACCGATGGAAAAACAGAAAGGACTAATCATATTCTCGAAGACATGTTGAGGGCATGTGCCCTTGACTATGGAGCCAGTTGGGATGAAAGTCTGCCTTACGCAGAATTTTCTTATAACAACAGCTATCAAGCCAGCATTGAGATGGCACCGTTTGAGTTTCTCTACGGAAGAAAATGTACCACCCCATTGTTATGGAATGGTGTGGGAGAAAGAAGTTTATTCGGGCCAGATCTTATCAAAGAAGCCGAAGAGAAGGTCAAATTGGTTAAGGATAGGTTGAAGATAGCACAGTCCCGACAGAAAAGCTACGCAGATCCTAAGCATAGAGAAGTCACCTACGAAGTTGGTGATAGAGCCTATCTTAGAGTGTCACCACTTCGTGGAGTGAAAAGATTCGGAGTCAAAGGAAAATTGGCACCAAGATATGTTGGGCCATTCAGGATTCTGAGTCGCAAAGGAGAAGTTGCCTATGAAATTGAATTGCCAGAATCTCTGTCAGCTGTCCATAATGTGTTTCATGTGAGTCAGCTTAAGAAATGTCATCCAGAAATGGAAGCAACTTCCTTGAAGGATACTATACCTTTGGAGGAGGTTCAACTAGAAAGTGATCTCACTTATGAAGAGAAACCTATCAAGATTCTTGAGACTGCAGAAAGATTCACAAGGACCAAGACTATCAAGTTCTGCAAAGTGGAGTGGAATCATCATTCCGAAGAGGAAGCAACATGGGAAAGAGAAGATGATCTTCGGAAAGACCACCCTCACCTATTTGCTAGCCAATACAAATCTCGAGGGCGAGATTCACCTTAAAAGGGTTAGATTTGTAACATCCCTAAAATCATGATTTCAAAGATTGCATATCATTCATGCATGCATATAGAATTGAGATCAATTTCAAACTCATTTCAAGAAATCAGAAGCACATAGTGCTATCATTTTATGTGAGCAAACTTAAATCAAATGCCCATCCTCATTTGAGAGCTTAGTGTTTTAAAAACCAAGATTGTTTGTCTCCCTTGTTGATTGGTTTGAGTGTGGAGTTAGAACAAAATTTTACAAAATAAAAATGAGTTCAAAACCATTTTCAAATATTTTACAAACCAAATGCTAGGTCACTGTTATTTTGTCTTTACAAAAATGACCAAGCCAATTCAATGTGACCACATGGTTTTATGCCAAGTTTTGTGACTATTGCACACTGCAAAAATCCAAAAAAGATTTGAATTCAAATAGAGTTTGAATTCATTTGAAAATCAATCCAGAAAATCAAATCAGAAATAAAAAAAGAATAAAGAAAAAGAAAAGGGCCGGCGCCAGACATTGGGCCAAACAGTGAAACCAGCCTAGCTAGCCCACCCAGGCCACCTCTCTCTCTCGCACGCGCAGACGCACCCACGCAGTCACTGACGCTCGGACCCCAATCCCTCTCTACTTATTTCGCTGACAAGCGGGCCCTCTCCACGTCACTCCTTCTTCCCCAAATCTCGCGCGTAGACGCCGTCGCCGCTGGCCGTTGCTGCGTTGATTTCTCGGCGTAATTGCCATTGATTCGCTGAGCATTTCTTGTCGAGCCTCCGCCTACTTAAGCACCTCCCCACTCCGCTCCATTCCCCTCACTCAATTTCATCTCCACGCCACCAGGCTGCTCGCAACTCGCTCGACGCCGCCGCTGTCCCGACGAACTCCGGCAGCAATTTCGGTAAGACCCGACCGCCCCTATGCCTCCGATTCAAACGAATGAGCCCAGCGTGATCTCGTGCATCTTCTGATACTTTTCGCTTGCCTCCTCGTGACCGCAACCGACCGAGCCGCCGCTCAACTCCGGCGACCAATTACGGTAAGCAGAGCGCGCCCCTTGCCCCCTCTTTCATACGAGGATGTTCGCCACTGTCTTGCGCGTCTCCTAATCCATCTGGTTCGTGCTAGGGCGACGCGAAACCTCGGCAACAACTTCGACAGCAACCACCCGGCGCCGTGCACGACTCCGACGAGCTCCAGCAGCCCCTATCGTGCGCCCCTTGCCAAGCCACCTCCACGTTGAGCTTCTCCTCGACCCTGCGGTTCTGGTAAGCACCCTCTCCCCTCCCCGAACGACCTAGAACGCTAGCGCCGCCGCTGACAGACGCGCCGCCGCCAGTCGCCGCCGCTAGCGCCGCTGGTCTATGGTCGAGGCAACATCAGCCGTTAGATGTAGATCTGGCGGTTTAGATTAGATCCGAGCGAATCGTTTTCTTTGAATCTGGCGCGTTGGATCTGACTTGATCCAACGGCGCGGAAGGGTGATCCTGAGCGAAGCGGTATCGACCAATAGGATAGCGACGCGTGGCTAGGGTTTAGTTTAAAAACAGAATTTGAATCAGATTTATATCCAAATTTGATTTGCTTCTAACTTTTTATTCCCACGTTAGATTTTAGCAAATTTTATACCGTTGGAATCAGGAAGACAAGCCCTTTCTGTTTAAGCAATGTGTTTAGTGTTTAGTTTCTGTTAAAATGACTTTATTTGCAGAAACTTTTTTAGGACAATTTTGAGTATAGAAATTGTTTAGGAAATTGTTTTAGTGTCAAATAAACTTGGTTTAGCAAGTTTTTGACTTGTTTATGATTCATTACTATGCACTTGCTTGGTTGAGTTTCAAAAATTATCACTTATCATCTTGCATGCATGCACATATATTTTGCTTGTATATGACTTGTATGTGATTGTGGCTATATTCTTTGTGTAGACTTTGGTGCTAGTGATTGTGATTGTGAAGAGTGCTACTCTCCCAACTACCAAGGCAAGTGGTACTTCATGAATATGTCTATCCCTATATTTTTATACAAGCATTAGAAATATTTTGCTAAGTCTTGCATGTTATTATTTTGCCAAATGCCATGTTGGGAAATCCTAAGTAGTTGTAGATTTGCTAGGAAGTTTCTAAGTTAAGTTACTATCTATGCCATGCTTAGCCTAGCTAGTAGCAAACAAGGGTTGGTAAATTATACATGCTATGGTGAAAATATTTCTAAGTCTTTGGACTTATGTTTTCTTAATAAAACAACTAAGTCAATGAATCACCTGGGTGGAATGGTAATTGCTTGGTGGTTTTTGGTTGAGTGGTTACACAAGGCCCATGGCTATGGTTTACCTTGTGTATCACACTTGTGGATTGCCACCCAGGAACAAAGGGATTTTAGAGACCAAGTGTTGAGAAGCTTCTAGTGCGGCCACTTGGCAATATGGGCTCTGCCTGGATCACATAGGTTGCTAGAACTTAGCCATTTGGACAGTTGGTGGTAGTGGGAATGATAGGTTGGAGCGCGTCCATTTGGTCTAAGGAAAGGCTTCTGAAAGGTCCTGTCTTGGGAAACCAAGTCTGGTGGGGAAAGTGCACAACCTCTGCAGATGGAAAAATCTAAGTACTTAGCCAAGTCCATGGAAATGGACAACTTGAGCATCAAGACATGGAAGCCATCAAGAATTTCATCACTCCAACTTCTAAGTAAAAACTTGTGGGTGAACAAGGGTGAAGGACCTCAATGTCTATTGATGGTTTCTTGGGAAAAGTTTTGACAAAGAAAAACTTAGTGATTTCAACTAATAGGAAAAACCTATTTTGAGCAAAGCAAGCCAAGCTACACTTAGCCAAATTGCATATAGTAATATAGTCCACTTAAAATTTACTAAGGTATCACTTGCCAATACTATTCCAAAGTATTGACCCACTGTGGCTGTAACTTGTGATGTTGCAGGTTACTCTGATGAGGATTAGGTGTCATGAGTCTACACTCAACATGTTTGCCTATGGCACATGAAGATGAATACTTATATTTATTTACTCATTCAAACTCTTGTACTAGGTCTGTGGCCTTGAGTTGTAAATACTATGTTTATCTCTGGAATGGATGTAATAAATGTCCTTTGTATATGTGTACTTCATCTTAAACTGTGGATGCTAGCAATGATCCAGGTACTAGCATTGCAATCACAGGGATCCTTTTCATTTACAAAGGAGGGATCTTACATATTTCCTTCAAAATCTACTCAAAGTCTTCCTTAATCATTCATTACTAATGTATCTCTAATTGTTATATGCATCCAACTACCTTTCTCTAAAGTTGACTATCCTTTAAGATGAATAACACCACTTCTATAACTCTATGCTATAGTAGCTTTTATTGAATAATATCATCCTATATTCACTTAACTCTAATGACTCACACTTCAACCCTAAATCATATTTATGTGGTTTGTAATGACTACTCTAGGATAACTTATCTCTACTAGGGTTTCAATCATGTTTTATCCACCAATACCACTTATACATGACATAAGTACTCAATCTTGGTGAATAAGGCTTGATCGTTATAATCTTGTGATCCTTTATGGTTTAGGTTTCTAGTTGGCTAATCAAGGCTTCCATCCATACAACATTGCAGTTGTATGATAATTATCTTCTGTTTAGTTCTATTGGATTAAGAGATATAATTCATTGACTATACCTACTTGATCCAATAGGACTACTCCTGATAACTATCTTTAGTATTCATCTTTGTAATCTTCTTTACTACCATAAGATTATATAATATAAATAGTTCTTATATTTATCTAGGAGGAATTTAACTTTATCAATTATCCTGTTGATTGGATTCTTTTCAATCTTTCCCATCCTATAGATGATTTTTAAAGCTAACATCAATATTTGCCTCTTCTTAATTGTTTCTATATAGGCACTTTAAGTGTAAACTATGATATGGTCAAGAGTTGATAGATTGAGATCTGGGGAATCAATAATTGATTCCTCAACATTAATGAACAACAGATATTGAAATATAACTCAATAGGGATGATAAGGATTGATATGGAAAGAAAGGTATAGGTATTACTATGATACTCATAGTAGGAATAGATAAAAATAAGATAGGTTAGCATTAACCATTGCATTTTTATTATTCTAGTGGTAATCTTAACTTAGTATTCATAGGTTGGTATGATGAATATTATGATATGATCCCTTAAGGATCATATATGAATCATTTAAGAAATGTATTATGAGTGACATTTTATTATATCTGGTCTACCCTTAGACCAAATCATGTTTAACCAAATAAGGTTTTAGCAAAGGTCATATTGAAACTTATCGCAGTTAACTTGATGATCTACTTCAATTCCATCAAGTTAAGAGAAGCTCCAATCACTTTGGCAAGTTCTATTTTAAAGGCGCAAAAATTATTCGGATTTTCTATGCATGAATGCAATGCACACATCTGGGTTCATCTTATTTCTAAGATCTAATGCTGGGATGTTACAGCAACGGTGCCAGAAAATTGTTGATGACGCCTTGTTGACGTGGGAGCTTCTTTCTTTACTCCCCGGCAACGGCGCCAGAAAAGTCTTGATGCGTGTTGACGCCCCGTTGGGAAACCCCAAGAGCAAGGTATGATGCAGCACATCAGCAAGTTTTCCCTCGGTAAGTAACCGAGGTTATCGAACCAGTAGGAGGAAGGAAACACCTCAAAGGTGTTGCAAGCAACGTGGAACCCTGCACACCACAAACTCAATACTTTGCCCCCAACTAACAGTGAGGTTGTCAATCTCACCGGTTGCTATAACAAAGGATTAACTGTATGGTGTGGAAGGTGATGATGGTTTGCAGCAAGTAAACAGTAACAGTGGAAGATATATCAATGGTAAAGATTGGACCGGGGTCCATAGTTCACTAGAGGTGTTCTCCTTAGATAAACAAACATGGAATGTTGGGTAAACAAATTATAGTAGGGCAATTGACAGGACTGAGAAAGGCATAACAATGCAATACTAGACAAAAAGATCCTATGAGATTCGATTGGGCAATACAACAATATACATAGTCCGCCATCCAATTGCATCTATGACTAGAATTCCACCTTTGGGTTATCATCCGAACCCCCTCCAGTATTAAGTTTCAAGCAACAGACAACTACTTTAAGCAAAGTGTGTAAGGTAAACAATCCACTTGTTCCATGAACAAGAGACCATTGTTTTCTCCCTAGTGGAAACATCACATCTACAACCGTAGATATTTCTGTCACTTCCCTTGATTAAGTAGAGGCATGAACCCACTATCGAGCATAAATACCCCCTCTTGGAGTCACTAGCAACTACTTGGCCAAGATAGCTACTAACAACGGAGAGCATGCAAGATCACAAACAACACAGACATGATAGAATCAATAAGACAAAACCATTAATCAATCTGACATAGTAATCTCAATATCCATCAGATCCCCGCAAACACAACATGCATGATTACAAATAGATTAGATCTTGATCATGAACGGAGCTCACAAGATCTAGACATGAAAGCACAAGGAGGAGATACAACTATCTAGCTACTACATTGACCCGTAGTCCAACGTGGAACTACTCACGCTTCATATCGAAAGCTGGCATGATGAAGAAGAAGGCCTTCGGGATGATATCCCCTCCGGCGGGGTGCCGGGAAGAGCTTCAGATCCCCCTGATCTAGGGATGATGGTGGCGGCGGCTATAGACGGTTTCGTGGAATAATTATCAGGTGTAGGGTTTCTGCATCGGGGGCTTCTTATAGGCGAAGATGCAAGGCAGGAGGGCCACCTGGGTGGCTGCACCCCCAGTCGCTGGGTTGGCCCACCCGCGCGGCCAGGGGGTGTGGCCCCCTGGTGGGTTCCCTCTGTCTCGTACTCTAGCTTCGTGTTCCCCATGGTAAAATATTGACTTTAGCTTTTGTCCCGTCCAATTTCGAAAATATTGATTTTATGCCTTTCTGGAACCAAGAATAGAAGAAAACAGGCAACTGGCACTATGGCAACTTGTTAATAGGTTAGTACCAGAAAACATATAAAAACACCTCAAAGTGTGGACAAAGCAAAGTAAAGTATATAGTAAACAAGCATAGAACATCAAAAATTATAGATACATTTCCGACGTATCACACCACCACCACATACTCATGCCACACACACTGCTACTACTGCTGAATCTAAAATTGCTTCTGATACTCATGATGTTACTTCTACTATGCTTGATGCAAGTGGTTCATTAGGTCCTTTCCTAGATGCTACAATTGCTAGAACTATTTTGGGAAACACTGAAACTCCTAGTGAAGACACTATTACACCTGTTAGCTCAACTGAATCTAGAGAGAGATATGATATTAGTGATGGTTACATTGAAATGACTGATGATTTTATTGAAGAGTACCAAAACACACATGGTGCTAGTGCTATTAGGAGTCTCCTTAAGAGATGTACCATTATTGCTAAATTGCCTTCTGATCCTAAGTTTGCCACATCTCCCATAGATATTAAAGATGAAGATTGTGATTTTCTCTTGATTTATCCTATATAGACATTGTTGAGAAAGATCCTTTTTGTGGGACTGAGAGTGAGAGTGCTGTGGCACATATGAATAAGCTTTCCACTATGAGTGCCTTATTCTCTGATGATTTTAAGATGCGCAATACTTTGTTACAAATATCTTCCCTTTTTCACTAAAAGGAGAAGCTAAAGCTTGGTTTAAAAGATTACCCCTGGATCCATTGATAGCACTGATTGTTTGATTGCTTCTTTCTTCCAGAATATTTTCCTGCTAGTGCTAGACATGCTGCTTTGCAGAAACTTTTTGATTTTAAACAGGGAGAAGAAGAGAAATTGCCTGAGTCATGGACAAGGTTATGTGCCTTGATTCATTCACATCTTGGATGTCCATTACCTAAAAATGAGCATCTTAATATTTATTATAATGGACTAACTGATGATTCTAGGACATACCTAGATAGTTTTGTTGATTGTGTTTTCAGGAAAAGAACTCCTATATATGCTAAAGAATTAATGGCTAAATAAGCAAGAATTATGATGATTGGACTTCAACTGAGCTAAATACACCTGAGCCTATTACTCATGAACAAATTGTGCCTGAACCAGTTCCAACACCAACACCAAAGAAGAGGGGAGTGATTGCATTAAATGATGAAGTGATGAAAGAAGCTAAGAAATGCCTTAAGGAGAAAGGTATAAGAGCTGAAGATATGAAGAATCTACCTCCTATAGAAGAATTATGTAAGCCAATTCCCCACTCATCCACTATTGAGGTACACTCTCTCCACTTTAATGAAGGTGATATTCCATATGGTAAACCTCCTGATCAATGCTTATAGGAACTTGACACTTTTATTGTTAAATAAAGTAATTTTAATAAACAAGTTCAGAATCATTTATTAGAAAACTCTAGAGCTATTAATGAGTTGAAAGATATTGTGGAAAGAACTGCTAATGATATTAAAATACTTTGTAAACAATTTCAAATGGTTCAAACCCAAATTCATCAACTTGCTAAGGTACAAAAGGATATGCTAGTTAATGCTTCTGGAGACAAACATGCTTATGGAATTAGAACTACGAGTGGTACAGCCACTCAAGATCCCTTATATCCTAAAGGACACCCTAAAAGAATCGAGTAGGATTCTCAACAAGGTGAAAGTAGTGGTAGTCCTCATAAGAGAAAGAAAAAGAAACATAAAATAGTTGAGGAACCCTCTGAACCTGTTGTAGATCCTAATAGTATATCTGTCTCTGATGCTGAAACTGAGAGTGGTAGTGATAAAAATGATGCTCTTGATAAGTAGGAAGTTGAGGAGGAACCTGAGAAGCACACTAAGAATACTAGGTACACTAAGGAAGATTTTATTGCTAATAAACATGGTAGAGAAAGAGAACCTTGGGTGCAGAAACCTATGCCTTTTCCCAATTAGAAACACAAGTCAAAGGAAGAACAACACTATAACAAGTTTTTTGAGTGGATGAAGCCTTTATTTTTGCAAATTCCTTTGACTGATGTTATTAAGTTGCCTCCTTATTCAAAGTATATGAAGGATATTGTCTCTAATAAAAGGAAGATTCCTAATGAGGAAATTTCTACTTTGCTTGGTAATTATTCCTTCAATGGTAAGGTTCCAAAGAAACTTGGTGATCCAGGTATACCAACTATTCCTTGCTCTATTAAGAATAATTATGTTCGAACTGCTTTATGTGATTTGGGAGATGGAGTTATTGTTATGCCTTTTTCTCTCTACAAGAGACTCTAGTTAGAAAAGTTGATACCAACTGATATATCTTTGCAAATGGCTGATAAGTCAACTACTATTCCTGTTGGTATATATGTGAGGATGTTCCTATTCAAGTGGCTCATAATTGTTTGGTTTTAACTGATTTTGTTGTGCTTGAGATGCCTGAAGATGATAATATGTCCATTATTCTTGGGAGACATTTTCTTAATACTGCAGGTGTTGTCATCAATTGTAATCAAGGAAAAGTAACTTTTAATATTAGTGACAAAGAGCACACTGTCTATTTCCCCAAGAAGATTGATAAGATCTATTGCCTGAATTCCATTGAAAATATCGAGAGCATCAAAGTTCGAGAAATATATTGTCCCATTCCACAAGGAAGTTTTGAAACTATTATGATTGGGACTATTGCTATCAAGTTTGAGGTAACATAATCATTTTGTGGAATGCAAAGTTTTGTTTCATTTGAAATTGTTTTGGTAACAAGACTTGACCAACCTTGCTAACAAAAGGATTTTAATGGACAAAACAATGCTTTCACAGTGGTTATACTTGCTCACTTTTATTTTTCTCCCTAGTCTTTGCCCTTTTTCTAGTGAGTTTTAGTTTTGCTAGTTGTTTGCTTGTTTGAGTGTCTTAGAACTTCTGTAGTTTTGGTTTTGTTTGCTTTTTGCTTCTTCTAAAAAAAATCTTTTTCTGCAAGAAAATCAATTGGCCCAAAATAAAGTTTCCCGAAAAATCCCAGAAAATTCATATTAAAATTTTCCTCTAAAAAGGGGTAGAGGGACACCTGGAGTGGCCCAGAGGGACCCACCAGGCCAGCACACCCCCTGGTGGCGCGACCAGCCCTAGGAGGCGCCTGGCCTAGGTGTGGCCCACCTGTGGCCCTCCAAGTTGCCTCCTCCCAACCACCTTCTTTCTCTCTCCCGAGAAAACACCGGAAAACTTTCTCAAGCTCGAGTTCCTACTGTTTTTGCTCCCGAATTTCGATCTCTTTGCTCAGCCCATCTTTGCTGCTGATTTTTTGAGGGATTGCTCCTTGGTATGTGCCTCCTTCGCTTGTCTAATTAGATTTTTGATTGGTAGATTATATCTTGAGTATTTTGCTACTGTAGGTGACAGGTTGTGTGAGCTTGCATGCTTGTTCTATGCTTAGAGATTTCATTTTGATGCATGTTTAGCCCTCTAGCAAGTTCCTATAGAAGTTCCTCATCATTTATCAACTTGGAAATTACTTGGTTTGATCTTTGTCTACAAATTTCAGGAAAGAAGATGAGTGCATACCAATTGCATCAACATGATTTGATGGTACCTGAGCCAATGAAAGTCCATCATGAGGAAGAATTCTTCCCTTCCATATATCCATGTCCTGAATTTATGAGAGCCGCGGGAATCTTCCAGGATTTCCAAACTATGATTACTAATGCAGGGTTGGAACACTTTGTTGAAGAGGAACCATATCAATATGTTAAGCTAACCATTGCTGTGGTGTAGGACTTCCGATTTATTTGGTCCTTGTCTAACCCCATGGTCCATTATAAAATATAAAATATAACTTTCGACCTGCCTTTTGCTGATTTTTGTACAGCTATTAGAGTGCCACAATGGGGATCTTGTGAGAAGATCAGAGAGAGGCCTAAGCTACTCATGGATTTATATGCTGAAATTTTCCAAGGTTGCGACTTCTCAAAGGAAAGTGGTAAAATTTTGTAAGATCCCTCCTTTATAAAGTAAAAAGGATCCATGTGATTGCAATGCTAGCCCCTGGATCAATGCTAGCATCCACAGTTTAAGATGAAGTACACAGATACAAAGGTCATTTATTACAGCCATTCCAGAGATAAACATAGTCTTTACAACTCCAAGGCCACAGGCCTAATACAAGAGTTTGAATTAGTAAATAAATAAAAGTCTTCATCTTCATGTGCCACAGGCAAACATGTTGAGTGTAGACTCATGACACCTAATCCTCATCAGAGTAACCTGCAACATCACAAGTTACAGCCACAGTGGGTCAATACTTTGGAATAGTATTGGCAAGTGATACCTTAGTAAAATTTTAAGTGGACTAGATACTATATGCAATTTGGCTAAGTGTAGCTTGGCTTGCTTTGCTCAAAATAGGTTTTTCCTATTAGTTGAAATCACTAGGTTTTCTTTGTCAAAACTTTTCCCAAGGAACCACCAATAGACATTGAGGTCCTTCACCCTTGTTCACCCACAATTTTTTACTTAGAAATTGGGATGAGGAGATTCTTGATAGCTTCCATGCCTTGATGCTCAAGTTGTCCATTGCCATGGACTTGGCTAAGTACTTAGATTTTTCCATCTGCAGAGGTTGTGCACTTTCCCCACCAGACTTGGTTTCACCAAGACAGGACCTTTCAGAAGCCTTCCCTTAGACCAAATGGACGCGTTCCAACCTATCATCCCACTACCACCATCTGTCCAAATGGCCAAGTTCTAGCAACCTATGTGATCCAGGCAGAGCCCATATTTCCAAGTGGCTGCACTAGAAGCTTCTTAACACTTGGCCTCTAAAATCTCTTTGTTCCTGGGTGGCTTACCACAAGTGAGATACACAAGGTAAACCATAAAAATGGGCCTTGTGTAACCACTCAACATAAACCAAACCTTCCATTCCACCCAGGTGTTTCATTAACTTAGTTGTTTTATTAGTTAAAACACAAGTCCAAAGACTTAGAAATATTTTCATCATAGCATGTATATTTCACCAACCCTTGTTTGCTACTAGCTAGGCTAAGCATGGCATAGATAGTAACTTAACTTAGAAATTCCCTAGCATTTCTACAACTACTTAGGATTTCCCAACAAGGCATTTAAGCAAAATAATATCATGCAAGTCTAAAAAAATATTTCTAATGCTTAGTAGAAAACATAGGATAAAAATATTCATGAGTACCACTTGCCTTGGTAGTTGGGAGAGTAGCACTCCTCACAATCAGAATCACTAGCACCAAAATCTACACAAATAATGGTAGCAACAAATTACACACAAAATATATACAATCAAAAATATATGCATGCATGCAAGATGATATGTGATGATTTTTAAAACTCAACCAAGCAAGTATACAGTACTGATTCACTAACCAGATAAAAACTTGCCAAACAACAACTATTTAAACCCTAAATCATTTCCTAAACAATTCATAAACTCAAATTATCCCTACACAAGTTTCTGCAAATAAAACCTTTTTAACAGAAACTTAACATTAAACACATTGCATAATCAGAAAGAGCTTGCTCTCATGATTCCAACGGTATAAAATTTGTCAAATTCTAACGTGGGGATCAAAAGTTATAGCCAAATTAAATTTGAATAACAATCAGATTCAAATCCAGTTTTTAAATCTAAACCCTAGCCACGCGTCTGTATCTGATTGGCCCGTACCGGTTCGGGCGGATCGATCTCTGCGAGCCGTAGGATTTAAGTTAGATCTAGTGGCTCAGATGCGCTCGTACCACTTCGTTTAAGTTCTAATCTTAACCGCAAGATCTACATCTAACGTTCTTGAATGCTTTGACCAGAGATGAGCGGCGCTAGCGCGGCGGCGAGCGGCGGAGCGCTCTGTCAGTGGCGGAGCCGGTGAACTAGGTCGCGTGGGGAGGTGGGAGGATGCTCACCAGAACCGCAGTGACGAGGTGAAGCTCAACGTGTCCCTGGTTGGCGAAGGGGCGCTCGGAGTTGTCAGGGATTCCTCGCCGGAGTTCGCGAACGCGTCGGGTACGGCTGATCTTCGACGTTGGAGAAGATACAGATCATGCCAGGGCAAAATAAGCAGTGCGTCAGATGCGCGGAGTGATGATGGTCATGCGAGTGTCAAAGAGAGAGCAAGGCGCGGTCAGAACTAACCAGGAAGGCTTGCCGGAGTTGGTGGGGTCGTCTGACTCGTGCTGTCGCCGATGTTGCCGAGACTCTGGACGATCCTAGCATGCACAGAGGGGTCAGGAGATGCGCATGGTTGCAGATATTGTACTGGCAAACTTAGACAGGAAGGGGCGACGGGGTCTTACCGGAATACCTCGCCGGAGTTGGCTCTGACTGCGGCGGTGCAATACGAATTAGAGGCAGCCTGGTGGCGAGAAGAGTGTGCAGTGTGGGGGGAAATGACCGCGAGGGGGAGGGGTTTAAGTAGGCAGGGGCTCGACAGGAAACGCCTGCTGAATCAATGGCAATTACGCCGCGGAATCAACGCCAGCAACGGCCAGCGGCGACGTGGTCTGCGGGCGAGATTTGGGGAAGACGACGGTCACGTGGACGAGGCCCAGTTGTCTGCGAGAGAAACAGAGAGGTGGTGGGGTCCTGGCGTCAGTCGCTTGCTAGGTGCGTCTGCGAGTGAGAGAGGGAGAGAGGGAACCCGGGTGGGCTTAGTGGGCTGCTTTCTCAGTTGGGCTAGATTAGCAGCGCCAGCCTTTTTCCTTTTCTTTATTCCTTTTCTATTTCTGTTTTGAATTTCTGGAATGAATTTAAAAATAGTTTCAAAAGCTTTTTAAATTCAAACTTTTTCCAGAATTTTGTAGGGTGCAACATTCACACTTCTGGGCATAAAAACAAATGGTCACTTTGAATTAGCTTGGTCATTTAGAATAAAATACAATAACAGTGACATAGCACTTGATTTGGAAATGTTTTGAATCCACATTTGTTCAATGAATTTTTGTCCAAACTCCACATTCAATCCAATCAACAAGGAAGCCAACAAAACTTAGTTTAAAACACTTATGCTCTCAATTGAGGATGGTCATTTGATTTATGTTTGCTCACATAAAATAATAGCACTATGTGCTTCTGTTTTCTTGAAAATGGTTTGAAAATGATCTCAAAACTATATGCATGCATGAATGATATGCAATCTTTGAAATCATGATTTTAGGGATGTTACAAATTTGGAACATTCAATTCCCATCCATTAGATATTTTGCCTATTTCATTACCAAGTATGTTCTTGCTAGAAAGACTGCTAGAAAGTTATCTTCATTTGATCTAGCTTTATCTCAGCTGCTTTGAATAGGGATAGATCTCATAACCTGGGTGCTTTGATAGCTTACCGTATTACTACCAACTGCGAGAAGGGTGGAATTTATGGAGGTCTCATTGCGTCTCATCTATTAGCTTTTCATGGTTTAGAGCCTCACCGTTCAGTTTATCGGTTTCCCATAGAGAGACTTGATCTCAATTCCATGGTTAAGCATAATTTTGTTTCTTCTTGGGATTCTGCGAGAGATTTACCGTATGAGATATCATTTGTCAAGCGTAGTTGGAGAGGGGGTAGGACTGAGAAAGTAGTCTATTTGCCTGCACCTGCTTTGTTTAATTTTGATAACAGGCAAGGATGGTCGCTCACGGAGGAAGTGTTTGACACATACATGGCGGATCTCTCCCAGCAAGAGGAGAATGTTGGAGTGGATGCCGAAGATGATTCGGTTCAGCCCTCCAACATGGGAGAGTATTCATACCAGCATCCCTCTTATGATTGGAACGCGTCTTCTTCTTCATCGCGAGGGCCGGATTATGATCATTCCTATGATGACCCACCAACTTGGGGTTACTACCCGCTCTATTGAGCCCCACTTAGGCCAAAAGCCTAAGCTTGGCGGGAGGTATACTGACATCACACTCATCTATATATCATGTTTCATCGGTTCTTTGTATATCCATGATTCGCTTTCTCTTTGGTTTTTGTTTTTGCCTTCCTAAAACACAAAAAGACCAAAAATATTTTTGTTGTTTCTCTTGGTTTGTTTCTTTGCCTTTTTCCTTTGGTTTGCCTTAAGAAAAATCCAAAAAGATTTTTCTTTGTTTGTTTTTTGCTTTGTTTGCTTGCTTTAAAAAATCGAAAACACCAAAAATATTTGTTGTTCTTCTTTGGTTTTGTGAAGTTCTTTGCAGGGTTCAGCAGTCCTTAGTGGAGTTTGGTTTCATATTATTATTCAAGCCACACAAGTGAAGAGCAATAATGAAGATTAGGACAACTTGAGGTGTGGTAAGAGGCTGGTAATGAACTCTATTTGTTTTCATTTTTGTACATATACTCATCATTGTGGGCATGCTTAGTCTATTCATGTAAGGTGTATGTTATTTTTAGGATGCTTAGTAGCTATTGTTTTCTTATGATTAGCTCCAGCTTGCTAATAGTTTGTAGCATGTCATATGAATGTTTGCTTGCATTGTTCTATTCATAACTTGGTATGATATTGTGGTATCCTCCTCTGAATGTTTCATGTGAATCGACTTGTCACATGCTCACGCATGCATATGACTGAACAATAGTCATTAAGCCTAGCTGATTTATTTTGCCTCAGAGTTTTTGTATCACTTTCATGTCATAATTAGTCTTGTTTTGTTGTGTAACATCCCTAAAATCATATTTTCAAAGACTGCATATCATTCATGCATGCATATCATTTAGGGATCAATTTCAAACTCATTTCAAGAAAACAGAAGCACTAAGTGCTATTATTTTATGTAAGCAAGCATTGATCTAATGCCACTCTCAAGTGAGAAAATATTTGTTTTAAACCAAGTTTTGTTTGCTCTTAAGATGGTTGGTTGTGTGTCAAGGCTTGTACAAAAATTTACAAAACAAATATGGTTTCAAACCATTTTTCAAACCTATTCAAATCATGTGCTAAGGCACTGTCTATTTTGATTTTCCAAAAAGGACCAAGCAAGTATAGAGAGACAACATGGTTTTATGCCCAAAAGTATGAAGGTTACACTTTGCAAAAATCCAGAAAAAGTTTGGAATTCAAATGCTTTTGATTTCATTTGAAAATGATTCTAGAAGATCAAATTAGAAAAAGGAAAGAGTATAGAAATCAGTATTGGGCCTGGCGCCACGTTTTCGGCCCAGCAGACAAAACAGCCCACCCGGGCCACCTCTCTCTCTGCCTTTCCTCACCGCGCCCGCGCACACCCCCTCGCTGACCACTGGGCCCCGCAGCCACGTCACCTCGTCGTCCCCAAATCACGCCTGCGACCAGCGCCGCCGTGGCCGTTTCCTCCCGACACAAATGCGCTTAAATCCCATTGATGCCGCGCGTAGTTCTCACCCCTGCTCCGGCTATTTAATCCCCACCCCTCTGCGACCATTTCCCCTCACTCGGCGCCCCCACTCCGCCACCAGGCTGCCCACAATCTCGCTTGCACCGTCGCGGTACCGAGCCACTCCGGCGTGCGATTCCGGGGAGCACTCCTCGCCCCTTGCCTTCTAATCTTGCCAGCATGATCGCAGCAACCTTGTGCATCTTCTAACACCACTGGTGCATGCTAGGACCATCCGGAGCCTCGCCAACATCGACGACTGCACGTGCCGACGAAGCCCGCAACTCCGACGAGCTCTCCTGGTTAGTACTTACCGCGCCTTTCCCGCTCGTTGACACTCGCGTGACCAGCATCATCTCGCGCATCTGACGTACTTCTCCTTTTGCCTTGGCATGACCTGTACCCTCGCCAGTGACGAGAACAGAAGCGACCGTCGCCAGAAGGAACTACGGCGAGCAATCTCCGTCGACCTCGAGCGCCCCTTCGCCAACCAAGCATACCTTGAGCATCAGCAGCGCACGGCGAACTTGGTGAGCCATCTCTCCCTCTCCCGCACGACCTAAATCGCCGGAAACGTCTCTTATAGAGCCGCCGCCGCCACTCGTCGCCGCTGGCGCCGCCAGACTTTGGTCGCTTGGTCCACAGCCGTTAGATCCAGATCCAACGCGTAGAATTAGATCACTTAGCAAAGCGGTAAGTTTAGATAAGAGCCGTGTGATGCACTTTTAATCTAACGATCCAGAATGCCTAGCGCCGTGTGTCTAGTTCTTTGTTTTAAAAACAGAATTTAGATCTAATAGTGATTCAAACTTGTAAAATTCATATCTTTTGATTCCCACGTTCAAATTTTGCAAATTTTATATCATTGGAATCAGGAGAGAAAATCCTATCTTTTTATGCAATGTGTTTAATGTTTTGCCCCTGTAAAAATGGTTGTTTTTGCAGAAACTTGTGTAGGCTTAATTTGGTTATAAAAATAATTTGAAAAATGTTTTAAAGATCAAATAGAAACTATTTTGAGTATCTTAGACTTGTTTATGTTTCAGTACTGTGCACTTGACTTGTTTGGTGTAGAAAAACCATCACATGACATTTGCATGCATTCATATATTTTTGTTTGTATAATTTGTTATGTGATTTTTGTGCCAATATTTTATGTGTAGATTTTGGTGCAAATAGTGATTTTGATTGTGAAGATTGTTGCTACTCCCCAAACTACCAAGGCAAGTGGTGCTTCATGATTTTATTCCTATATTGTTCACCTATGCACTAGAAATATTTGGTGTAGGACTTGCATGAATATTTTGATAAGTAGCTATATGCTATGCTTGGGAAATCCTAGTAGTTGTAGAATTGTTAGAAATTTCTCTAAGTTAAGATGTTTACCATTGCCATGCTTAGCCTAGCTAGTAGCAACCAATGGTGGTTATATACTCATGCTATATGAAATATTTCTAAGTCTGTTGACTTGTGTTTTTGCTTAATAAAACAACTAAGTGAATGAAACATCTGGGTGGAATGGAAAGAATGGTTTATGTTGAGTGGTTACACAAGGCCCATTTCTATGGTTTACCTTTTGTATCTCACTTGTGGAAATCCACCCAGGAACAAAGGGATTTGAGATGCCAAATGTTAAGAAGCTTCTAGTGTAGCCACATGGCAATATGGGCTCTGCCTGGATCACATAGGTTGCAATAACTTAGCCATTTGGACAGTTGGTGCTAGTGGGATGATAGGTTGGAACGCGTCCATTTGGTCTAAGGGAAGGCTTCTGAAAGGTCCTGTCTTGGTGAAAATAAAGTCTTGTGGGGAAAGTGCACAACCTCTGCAGATGGAAGAATCTAAGTACTTAGCCATGTCCCTGGTATTGGACAACTTGAGCATCAAGACATGGAAGCTATCAAGAATCTCCTCATCCCAATTTCTAAGTTAAAACTTGTGGTTGAACAAGGGTGAAGGATCACCAATTTCTATTGGTGATTCCTTGGGAAAGTTTTGTCAAAGAAAAACTTAGTGTTTTCAACTAATAGGAAAAACCTATTTTGAGCAAAGCAAGCCTAAGCTACACTTAGCCAAATGCATGTAGTATCTAGATGCTAATATTCTACTAAGGTATCACTTGCCAATACTATTCCAAATGTATTGACCCACTGTGGTTGTAACTTGTGATGTTGCAGGTTATTCTGATGATGATTAGGGGTTATGAGTCTACACTCAACATGCTTGCCTGTGGCACATGAAGATGAAGACTTGTTTATCTTATTCTATATTGAACTCTTGTATTAGGCCTATGGCCATGGAGTTTGTAAAATACTATGTTTGTCTCTGGAATGATATGTAATAATGACCTTTTTTTCTGTGTACTTCATCTTAAACTGTGGATGCTAGCATTAATCCAGGGACTAGCATTGCAATCACAGGGATCCTTACCTTTATAAAGGGAGGGATCTTACATGTTGCAAGCATGATTATGACAGTTATTGCTCTCTCGTTTGTTTCTCCCTCTCTATTGCTAGCCTTCACTTGCACCGAGTATGAGCTCTACTTATGCATCCAACTCCCCAAAACCAATATTGCCAAAGTATCCACCATACCTACCTATTAGCATCATTTGTTATTCCATGCATATTCATTATGCCTTGTTTTCTTCCAAATAAAATGTTTGCTTGTTTTGAGATAGTTAGTTAGTAAAGCTCTCACGAACTTGATGGCACACTTTATTTCTTGCGCTTAATAAACCTGAACCATTGTGACTGTCCATGAAAGTTATATGCTTGCAAATGATAGGCTGGGAGTTAGCCGAACCGTGCTGTCACGGGGAACGCTTTCAACATTACACCTGTACTTTGTACCCAGTTGATATCATGCTCTTTTGTTTACGGATGTCGTCGGTGTGAAATAAAAGGGGAGCTTGTAAGTTCATGGAGTTATATATATGTGTTAGAGAAACGCCTAGGCCTCTAGCCTAAGCCATGCCTAATCATGGTGGAAACTTGCAGCATAACCATAATGAGCAATCTGTGAAGCATCCTCAATAAAAAACTATGCAAAAGCAAATAAAAAGATCGCTGAGATGCTCATTGTCTGCTTGCCTTGTCATTTTGATTATGGGATAGCTCCTGTATCATGTGCAAGGGGTACCCCGTTGGCGGTTCTCTATGATACGCATGTATTTACTATGACAAGAACATACCGGTAACTAAAGTTGAGTAGTATGAGGAGCGGCCCTCGTATTCAAGCCAACCGAGGTGCAAGAGATAACCCCGAAGGCACCAAGGGTAAGATGGCAACCTCTGGAAAGACCAGAAAACATTCTCCAGGCAACCATAGACAACTTAACCACACCTGTGGCACCGATACTTGATCCGGCTAATGCTCAGGCAGAGTTGGAAGAAACTAGGCAAAAAGTACTAGTAGAGGCAAAAAAGGTGTCGGCATTTCGGGAGTCCTTAAAAAGGACCCTGCGAGAATATGCTAAGGCAAATAAGCTAGATGTTGCCCCCGAGTGGGTCAATGAATTAAGATTGAGAGGGAAAAACCTCATGAATGATATCAATAAAGAGCATGAGACTCATAAGGCAGATTCAGTCGATCTAGGCTTGCCGAGGTATAGCACCCCGGCAAAGAACCTAAGGGCGGCGAATGCCGCTGCACTAGAGTTGGAAGGACTGACCGGCGAAGCTCGGCAGAAACATCAAGAAAGAGTGAATGAGCTGGTGCGCATTGTGAACCAGCAGAATGAAGAAATGCTTAGGGCAGACCCGGCAAGACCTGGTGCCTCACACATGGTTCATTCGGCTGGGGCAACACCCGCCCTATCAGTGGCAGCAGCATCTTCACCCGGAAACAAGGCACGAAAAGATAGAGCAGTAACTTCAGGAAAGAGAAACAAGCAGATTGTACCGTATGATCCGACGGTAGCCGAAAAGGTCAATGAGAACAGAGGCAATGAAAGCCGAGGTGACAGTGGCGAAAGAAACCCCCACCGTGCCAACAAAGGCAACGGAAGCCGAGGTAATGGAGACCTCGGAAGAGGAAATCATGAGAACAATATCCTAGCAGAAGGAAGGAGGGATCCGCCGCCCAATCCTCAGCCGAGGTATGAACCTCGGCATGAAAGAGAAGTGAGACCAGCTCGCCATAATCAGGCAAGTGAGAGGTATAATGATGGTTACTCAGATATGGAGTATGCAGGGCATGGTAGAAATGACCATTATGGAATGCAGGAGAGAGTCATGTACAGAAGCTTGCCATCAAATGATGCAAGACTAAAACTGGACAGGTTGTACCGGTCCAAGTTTTTAGAGGAGCAAGGTCCACCAGGTTCGGCATGTTTCGGACCCCGAATCATGGGCGAGCCGCCTGTGCCGAATTTTCAACTAGCAAGGAGCACGAAAACATACAATGGGAGTACCAAACCACAAGATTGGTGAATTGACTATGCCACTGCAGTAAAAATAGCTAGCGGAAACTTGCGATGGGTAGTAAGATATGTCCCGCAAATGCTGGAAGGACCGGCCAGAGTATGGTTGAATAATCTGCCAGCGGGCAGTAGCAACTGCTGGCTAGATTTTGAGGAGATGTTTGTCAGCAACTTCACCAGTACTTACAAGAGACCAAACAGGCCACAGCAGCTTGCAATGTGCAAGCAAAGGCCGAATGAGACAGACAGAGAATTCTTGACTCGGTGGTGTAACCTCAGGAATTCATGCGAGGGAGTTATAGAATCGCAAGCGATAGCTTGGTTCGCTCAGGGATGCAGATATGCCAGTGTTTTGTGGCAGCTACTGCAAAGAGATATGCCAACCACTTTGGCAGAAACCATCAGGATAGCGGATTCGTATTCATTAGGAGATCCGACACAACCAGAGCTAATGTCGGTGGATCATCGGGAGCATCAAGATCAATATGCAAGAGATGTGGCCGGATCATCGAGGCGCAACGAGTTCAGAGGTAGAAGAGAGAAAAGACCGGATTATAGATATGCCTCCAATCAGGTGGCAGCAGTAGTGCAAGATCAGCCGAGACATGGAAACAGTCAGCGGCAGAAGAATGGTCCTCAGCAATGGACACCAAGGAATGAAGGGAAGAGACAGTGGACACCAGAACAGAAGAAGCAGTGGCAGGAAAGGCCAAAGTACACGTTTGAATCCATGTTGGATCAACCGTGTAAGTTTCACACTCCAAACCCGGCCAAGCCCGCTAGTCATACAACTCGGCAATGCGCCTGGATGAAAAACGCAATGGGAAAACCGGCAGTCATGCAAGAACCTCCTCATCAGGCACATCAGTAGCAGCAGCCGCAGTTGACTGGGGCAAATGCACAGCAGTTAATGTTACCCCCTCCTCCCCCGAGGTATGATAACTCGGACCAGAGAGATGCAGTGCATCAAGTAATAAATCAGGGTCAGGATGGAAGGACAAACCCCGGAAATAATGGACGTAATGATTACAGGGAACATCATCAATCATATTGCATGTTCACAACAGAACAGCAAGACAGGAAAAGTGTATAGCGCCGGCATATGGAAGTGAATGCAGTTATGCCGGCAGTACCAAGATATGTACCTTGGTCAGATCAAGAAGTAACTTGGAGCATAAAGGATCATCCCAAAATAATGCCGAATCCAGGGTCCTACGCACTGGTACTAGATCCGACATTTGTCGGGCCCAGCATTAATGTGAAATTTTCAAAAGTACTCATTGACAATGGGAGCAGTATCAATATCATGTACAAAGATACAATGCATAAACTCGAAATATCGCAGAATATGCTCCAATCCACGAGAACCACGTTCCATGGAATAGTGTCGGGACTTTCATGCGAACCCATTGGGAAGGTTCGAGTAGATGTATTATTCGGCACAAGGGATAACTGCAGAGCGGAAAATTTGGAATTTGAGGTGGTGGATCTAGAAAGCTGCTATCATGCTTTACTCGAGCGGCTGGCATTGGCCGAATTCATGAGCAGCTGCCATATCACTTACTTGAAAATGAAGTTACCCGGACCACAAGGGGTGATAATAGTAGCAGGAGATTACAGGAAGTCAATGGAATGTGCTTCGGCCGGATCAAACCTGGCCGAGTCATTGGTAATCGCAAGAGAAAAAAGAAGGATTCAAGAGGTAGCGGCTCTCGCTCAGTCGGCACAGCTGAATATGCCGGCATTGGCCAACCCACATGGAAGTGTTTCTTTTCAGCCGACTAAAGAAATGAAAAAGGTCCAGATAGATGAGCAGTTCCCAGAACGCACTATCACCATTGGTGCCGGCCTAGATGCCAAATAGGAAGGCGAGCTCACCAACTTCATCCGTGAGAATCGAGATATCTTTGCATGGTCAACTCAAGACCTGCAAGGTGTGCCGAGGGAGTTGGCTGAGCACTCTTTGCATGTAAGGCCAGGAGCAAGGCCGGTGAAGCAACCTCTCCGCCGCTTCGCCGAAGACAGGAGAAAAATAATAGGGGATGAGATAGCTCGGCTCCTGGCGGCCGGGTTCATCATGGAGGTACTTCATCCGGATTGGCTATCAAATCCGGTGTTAGTAGAAAAGAAAAAGGATGACCCAAATGTAGCCATTGTATGACGAATGTGTATTGATTACACGAACCTAAACAAGGCGTGTCCCAAAGATCCTTTTCCTTTACCTAGGATAGACCAAGTCATTGATTCGACCGCTGGTTGTGAGTTGTTGTCATTTGTAGACGGGTATTCTGGTTTCCACCAGATACCGTTAAATCTGGCCAATCAAATAAAGACTGCGTTTATTACCCCGTATGGGGCTTATTGCTATCGTACCATGCCATTCGGCCTGCGCAATGCAGGATCAACATACCAGAGATGCATGCAAAAGTGTCTACATGATCAGGTAGGGAAAAATGTGCAAGTATATGTGGATGATGTGGTTATAAAAACCAAAGAAAGTAAAACACTGCTGGATGATATTCGGCAGACATTCGCAAACCTGAGAAGATTCCGAATGAAGCTTAACCCGGAGAAATGTACCTTCGGTGTCCCGGCTGGGAAATTACTCGGTTTTCTCGTATCCAACCGAGGTATAGAGGCAAATCCAACTAAAATACGAGCAGTTGAAAGAATGGAATTGCCAAAGTGTCTAAATGATGTACAAAAATTCACGGGTTGCCTAGCCTCGCTTAGTCGATTTGTATGTCGGCTAGGGGAAAAGGCATTACCCCTATATCAACTGATGAAAAAATTTGATAAGTTCATTTGGACACCGCAAGCAGATAATGCATTTCATGAATTAAAAAAGATGTTGGTCACGGCATCAATTCTGGCCTCTCCATTATCAAAGGAGCCCATGCTACTTTATGTAGCTGCCACTAATAGAGTGGTAAGCGCGGTGGTTGTCGTGGAACGAAATGAAGATGATAAGTCGGTACAAAGGCCGGTATACTACCTAAGCGAGGTGCTGTCAGCCTCAAAACAGAATTACCCGCACTACCAAAAGATGACTTATGGAGTATACATGTCGGCGAAAAAACTTAAACATTACTTTGAGGAAGATCCGATAAAAGTGATTTGTGAAGCTCCCATAGCCGAGATATTGAGCAATAAAGATGCCAGTGGCCGAATAGCAAAATGGGCAATCGAGTTATCACCTTATGCCCCGCAATTCGATAGGCGAGATGCAATCAAATCTCAGGCGGTGGCAGACTTCTTGGTGGATTGGGCTGAGGTACAATATGAGCCGCCATTACCAGATCCGAATTATTGGACAATGCACTTTGACGATTCCAAGCTCAGGAATGGCTTGGGGGCAGGGATAGTGTTAACCTCGCCAAAAAGAGATCAGCTGAAATATGTGCTGCAAATACATTTTGCCGCGTCCAATAATGTAGCCGAGTACAAAGCACTCATCCATGGGTTAAAGGTGGCAAAAGAGATTGGCATACGCCGGATCCTATGTTACGGGGATTTGGATCTAGTAGTACAGCAAGTATCAGGAAATTGGGACGCGCTAGATGCGAATATGGCCCTGTATAGATTCCATGTGCAAAAAATCAGCGGATATTTCGATGGATGTGAATTTCATCATATACCTCGGGCAGAAAATGACGCTGCAGACACGCTGTCAAAACTCGGATCAACTAGGCAATCAATTCCCCCGGGTATCGCCCTAGAGCACCTGAGAAAACCATCAATAGCACCATCACCAGAGTCCGAGTCCATTTATATCTCAGCAGAATCAAGAGAGTATAGTATGCCAATGGAAATTGACAAAGAATGTAACCCGGAATTTCCGAAAGTCAACCCGGCCATCGTACGAATGGATATGGAAAAATCTGAGGCTGTTATGTCGGCGGAAAATATGGAGATAGATAGTGAAATTATCCCAGAGACAATCATGCCAACATGGGCGCAACCCATATTTTCCTTCCTTAAGGATGCAATTTTGTCGAGCAATGAGGTACAGGCTAGACAGACAGTAAGAAGAGCAAAAGCTTATCCAATCATAAACAATGAACTGTATAAAAGAAGCGTCACAAGCGTACTGCAGAGATGTGTTGACTCGGCAGAAGGCCGGGAAATCCTCCTAGATATACATCAGGGAGAATGCGGGCATCACGCTTCGTCCAGAGCTTTAGTGGCCAAAGCATTCCGGCATGGATTTTATTGGCCGACGGCGTTGAAGGAAGCCAAAGAGTTGGTAGAAAAATGTAATGGTTGCCAGCGATACGCTAGCAAGATACACATGCCATCGTCTGAGTTAAAGACGATACCAATTACTTGGCCATTTTCTGTATGGTGCTTGGATATGGTGGGACCCTTCAAGCCAGCCCGGGGCGGAATGACTCACATTTTAGTCATGGTGGATAAGTTCACAAAGTGGATTGAAGTAAAACCAATAAAAAATGTGATGGGCCAACAGCAGTAAAATTCCTCAAAGATATTATCTTGAGATATGGTTATCTACATAGTGTTATTACAGACAATGGCACAAACTTTGCCGAAGGGGCTTTTGCTAGATTCTTCCAAGAAAAACACATCAGACTAGATGTCGCCTCGGTGGCTCACCCGGCATCAAATGGGCAAGTAGAAAGATCTAATGGACTAATATTGTCCGAAATAAAACCCTGACTCGTCGAACCTCTGCAAAGGTCGGCAGGATGCTGGATCGAGGAACTACCAGCAGTACTATGGAGCCTCAGAACTACCCCAAACAGGTCAACAGGGTATACCCCATTTTTTCTGGTATATGGGGCAGAAGCCGTGCTTCCAGCCGACATAATACATGATTCGCCAAGAGTAACCCAGTATACAACCGCTGAGGTAAATGAGGTAGCTCGGCAAGATGATGTCGATTTGCTAGAAGAGGCCAGGGAGTTGGCACTATCAAGGTCAGCTATTTATCAGCAAGACCTACGACGATATCACAGCAAGAAAGTCAATCCAAGAGTGTTTAAATAAGGTGATTTGGTTCTTAGGCTAGTGCAACGCACAGCCGGCATGCACAAGCTATCACCCCCATGGGAGGGGCCATTCATCGTGAGTAAAGCATTGCACAATGATGCATATTACCTAATCGATGCTCAATCACCAAAAAAGAACAGGACAAACAAAGCCGGCGAAGAATCGAAAAGACCATGGAACATAGCTTTACTTCGCCCTTTTTACTCGTAGGAGCCGTCTATGCTACGTTGCAATATGACGCTTCAAGTCGAAATATCAACTATGTATTACACCTCGGCACCTCGATCAGTGACTCGGGGACTGCCCTATGTTATTTATTATCTCAGTCATGTATTAAACCTCGGCACCTCGAGCAGTGACTCGGGGACTGCCCTATGTTATTTCTTATCTCAGTCATGTATTAAACCTCGGCACCTCGAGCAGTGGCTCGGGGACTGCACTATGTTATTTCTTATTTTGAGTTATGTATTAAACCTCGGTACCTTGGAGCAAGTGACTCGGGGACTGCCTTATAATATTCTTATTTCTGAGTTATATATTAAACTTCGGCGCCTCGAGCAGTGACTCGGGGACTGCCCCGTGAATGTTTCTTATTCTAAGTCACGCATTGAACCTCGACGCCTCGAGCAAGGACTCGGGGACTGTGCCGTGTTATGTCTTACTCACGAATTACATGTTAAGTTTCAAGACCTCGGGCAGGGACTCGTAGACTGCGTCGTATTATCCCTCATCTGGGGTCATGCATCAAACCCCGGCGCCTTGAGCAATGACTCAGGTGTTGCCAGGTATGGGCTTCAATCTTGATATCTTGGATAGGGGTCAAGAACACAATGGCCAGGCCGTCAAATTTATAAAGGCCAGGAAATATAAGTGCCGAACTAAGAGCAACCACATGAAAACATATGATCCGAACCTATGAGATTGAAGGTCGCCAAAGCAAAGATATAAAGCAACAAGATCTGTTCAGACAAACTAATAAGGATCACCATCACCCATGTCTTAGCGGCAAAAGGAAAAAAGGGTTCGTACCACACAGAAAGTCGGATAATTATTTCACACACATCATACGCCCGGCATACCGGGGATTGGAAATAATTTAATAAGTTTTTTGAACCTAAGGGGCAGCACTGTGATCAGGTACTGAGCGCTCCGAGGTAGACGGCGCCTCGGCCGAAGTTACTACGCCTTCCACTGAAGCAATAGTAACTTCGGGGGAAGTCCTGGGTTGCTGAGAAACATTAGCTTGAGCTTGAGAATGCCCAGTCCCTTTGGAAGATGATCGCGCGTTGCCGTCCCCATCCGAGCTTGCGCTGGAATCACCAGAAGTGTTCGAGTCGCCCTCACCCTCGTCCTGGTCGGCCGAACTATTATCAGAGGCATCTTCGACTTCGACGTCATCCGCTGGGTTGGGAAGAAAACTCGGCCCTTCAATCCAGTTATGCACATCAGCATACTCAACAAGCTGGAAGGCACGATCTTGGCGGCGAGCGACAAATTCTGGATCCTCAACCCAACGGGAGCCAGTGCGCAAGTTTATCAAGGTGTCGAGCGAAATATCCTCATACCAAGACATAATAACTGTGAGTGCCATATCAGCACCAGCCCTTCCAGCGGATTCCCTCCAGAGATTTAACTGAGTCTGGGATGTCATTAACCTTTCCACAAGTATCTTGATCTCGTCAATATCAGGAGTTCCAGAAGTATTCGGCCAGAAAACATGGTAGGCCCGAATGGCTGCTTGCACCAAATCCCGGCCCATAATTTTCATTGGCCCAATAGCAGCGCCAACGGCAACCAAGAAGTCTTCCATTGAATACTCTAGACTCGAATCTGCGGGGACACCTCGGTGCTGGCGAGCATTAATCACCGCTCTAGAGCTCATGGGCCCAGCTTCCGAAAAATGATCTACGCAAAATAAAAGTATATCAGTTAAAAGTAAGAAAGAGAAGAAGACAACTCGGCCGCGGTCAGAAACTTACGATGAATATAGCTCAACATTTTCTGGAGATCCTGAGTCCAATCAACCTTAGTCTTCTCAAAGCGAGTGATTTCCTCGCTCATCGTCCGATTCTTAAGTTCGGCAGCCTCGAGGAGTTCTTTATCCTTCTGCAGTTGCAGACTTAGCCGGTTCTTTTCTTCGGAGAACTCCTGGTCAATTTTCTCTAACTCGGATTTCTGAGAAATCTTGAGGGACTCCACCTCGGCGCGCAACCGGGTTATCTCGTCATATTTCTCTTTCAATTGCGCCGAATGAGTGGCGGCTTGCTCTAAAAAATGCAACATCATATCAGGCATGGGTATGCATTCTTGATGCGACGCTGCAAGAGTTTGTAACTCGGCTATACCAAAGCCAGAAGGTTATAAGAAACTCAGAATAAGTCTCGAACGAAAATCAATAAAGAGAAAGGACAACTAACCTTCCAGAGCTTTGACTTCCTTGTCAAGACAGATATTAAGATTATTGATATTACCTGCTTACCAGCAAAAATGGGTTAGCGCCTCAAGTCGAAGATACTAAAAACTTAAGGGACAGTACAAAGATTTGTTAAGTTACCAGCTTTCTTCACCACGGGAAGAACTTTCTCATACTTCTCTTGCAATTTCTTGTGCGGGAAAAGCAGCCTTTGGAATTCGGCTGTCCGACGATCGTGGGCAACCTGAGTGCCAAAATGACTTACACAGTCATATATTCAAAGCTAAGACAAATCCAAATCAAGCGAAGCTTGACTCGGATCTAAGTGGATATATATTCAAAGCTAAGACAAATCTGAATCAAGCGAAGCTTGACTCGGATCTAAGTGGCTATATATTCAAAGCTAAGACAAATCCGAATCAAGCAAAGCTTAACTAGGATCTAATTGTCTATATATTCAAAGCTAAGAAAAATCCAAATCAAGCGAAGCTTGACTCGGATCTAAGTGGCTATATATTCAAAGCTAAGACAAATCCGAATCAAGCAAAGCTTAACTCGGATCTAAGTGGCTATATATTCAAAGCTAAGACAAATCCGAATCAAGCGAAGCTTGACTCGGATCTAAGTGGCTATATATACAAAGCTAAGACAAATCCGAATCAAGCAAAGCTTAACTCGGATCTAGGTGGCTGGATATTCGAACACTAAGACAGATCTGAATCAAGCAAAGCCAAACAAAGCTTCCAAATGAATAACAAGTTATTCGGTTGCAAGCTTCGGGGACTAGAGTATATATACTATCATTCGAATAACTAACCAAATGTCAACAAAAGCAATTACCTCATTCATCTTATCGCTATCAAGCACGATCTTGGCAGCCATATGCAAGCGACTGCTGATGTCGGAGAGTTGAAATGGCTGATTGCTCGGATTGCCCTCAAGCTGATCAGCAGCGTTCCAATTATTGGCATACTCAACCAACGAGCCGAGGCTATTCCCACTCTCAGTACGAGTCAATACTTTACCTCGGATGCGTTGTGTAACCACCGCTATCGCGGGACTCTTGTGGAGAGTAAGCTGAGTATCAGCGGACGGGGTGACAACGGTCTTAGCAGAGGAAACCCCCTTGCGAAACGCATCAGCAATATTGGGTTGAGAGGAGCTAGCCGACCCCTTCTGAGATGATGAGGGTCTAGTGACAACAACCTTCTTAGCCTTAGAAGAGATGTCGGCAGGGGCCGCAACCTCGGCACTTGGAGTGGCATCTTTGGGGGCGGAGGAATTATGGTTTCCGAGGGCGCCGAGATGGTGATATCCTCGGCTGAAGTTGGAGTTGCGGTTGGAATTGTGGGGGTCAAAGGAATCTCGGGGGAAACTTCGGGGTTCGCAACAGGTTCAGTAGGAGGATCTACTGGCCGAGTTATATCGGCATCAGCAATGGGAACCACGGGCGCATCTTGCCGGGGTGATGTCTGAGTCGGAGCAGGAGGAGAGTCAACGCGAGCAGGACTAGGAACTCTGGTATCTTCAGGAGGCGGAGGAGAAGGCAGCCGAGTTGTATGACTCGTCATACTTGGACCACTAGGCTTAACAGAAAGAGGAGCGCTGCAAAAGCATAGAAAGTCAAATCAAAAGACAGAAAAAAGAGAAACAAGAAATACAAATGAAAATGAACTCACCCAGTAACTCCGGGCATAGTTTTACGCTTCGGAAGGTGCTGGGCTGACTTCTTTGTTCGCTTCCTGGGAGCGGCTTCGGAGACACCTGCTGGAGCGGTACTCTTCCTCGAGGTAGCAGGAGGTTGGTAGGCGAGAGGCTCGGCGTCATGCACCTAACCGGCCTGATTAGCTGGGGAAGTAGAAGCCAGATATGCATAAGAGATAGGCATTGCGGCGACTACCTCAAGAATTTGGACGTCGTCCGAATCACCTTCCTCCCCGTGGGCCGAGGTCTTGCCACGGGCGCGAGCCGGAGCAAGGTCTGACTTGGGAACAAACTCCTCCGAGTCAGGCTCCCCGCTGTCTGGGGTGTTCCGATCTGCGGTCCACGGGAGGGCCAGAACCTCGGCATCTTCGATCTTTTGCTGCGCAAATCTCTGCAAGAAAAGAGACAAAGAGGAATTAGCAAAAGGAGTCACAAAAGCAATTATAAAGCAAAACGCAAATGCATAAACTTACCTCGGGAGGGGGATTCCCGCGGGTGAACGGCTTCAGCCCCCAGGTCCAGTCTTCCGGCATATCAGTCTTGAAGATAGCCCGGACACGCTTGTAAATAAGATAATCCTTGAGCTCAACCGATGAGACTCGGTTGGGATCGAGGGGACCGCTCATATAACAGAGTTTGTGCGTGTGATGCTGGAAAGGGCAGATTCGGCTGCTGATGAAGGTGGTCATCAGATCCTCACCGCGTAACCCGGCGCGGATCAACTCCTTCAGCCAAATCTCGAAGGCCTCGGCCAAAGCATGGCTTTTCCTGGGGTTGTAGGTCGAATTCCTCTTGGAAGGGGGGCCGATGGAGAAGGCAGGAAGCCGAATCTTGTCTTCCTTCCTAGTGTTCTTGACATAGAAAAATGATCTATGCCACTTCTTGCAAGACTCGAGACCAGCAACACGAGGAAACTCGGATTTTCTCTGAGGTGTGATGGACGTGGCACCACATTGGGTGAGTAATTTCTTAGAGGGGTGAAGGGATTTGTCTGGAACGACATTGGATCGGATCTGGAAAAATTTGGACCATACGTGCACAGACGGCCAGAGGCCGAAGTATCCTTCCGAGGCTGAGATAAAGGCGGATAGGGAGGCGATGGCATTAGCCGGAAGATGATGCGGCTGAAGGCCGAAGTAATCAAGGAAATCTTTAGCAAAATCGCTAAGGGGAAGACCAAACCCACGAGCAAAGTGAGATAGAAAGACGACATACCCGCCGTCGTTGAGTACGGGAGAAGATTCGCTGCCGGGTAAGCGACAGCCTACCTCGGCAAGAATCCGGCGAGTCCTAATTAGCCACTCAATCTCATGACGAGTGACCGAGGAACCCTGCCAGGAGCCCCGCTCTGGACCAGACGCTACGTCGTCGTCTTCGACGAGCGCGCCACTAACTGAGCTTGACATAGGGTCGCCGGAGGAATCAATAGAAGAAGAACTAACGGCAGATCAAGGCTTAGAGGCGCAGGGCCCCGTCGTGGCTCTAAGCGAGGACGGCGGCGGAGCGGAAAAGAACCGCCACGGGAAGTCTAGAAAGCGGCAAATGCGTCTAGAGAGAAATCTAGGCAATGGGACCGCAGAAAAACTCACCGGCGACGGCGCAGAAGCAAGCGCACGGGGACGAGGGCGACGGAGAAGAGAAGTTGTGGCCTCGCCGTCGAAGATTTCAACGATGGTGCAGCCGCAGGAGCACGAGCAGACGCACGGGCGCGAGGAGGAAGAGGAGCAACGGCGAGCGAAGGGGGAAAGTGAACCCTTGAGCCATGTGCCCCTCTCTTTATAACTGCACGGCCCTGGCGGTAGTGGGATCATGCGTGCGAGCGTTAACCGTGTAAATCGTGCATGCGACGGAACCGCTCGCGGCTGAGTGGAGCCACACCGAAGACCATATGACGCAGGAGAGGATCAGGCCTCCTGACCGATGCGGTGCGCGAGGCGTCGCAGCGCCGACGCGACAGGCGTAGTAATCACTGTAGCATTATCAGTGGGCACTGTAGAGGAACAAAAAACTAGAGAAATAATGATGAGTGTTACACGTAGGATGAGGCGTGCACAAGAAACTACATGGAAACCTCGAACAGGAAAAAGTAACTCGGAGATGAGGAGAAATGAATATTGGGAAACTGATGTGGCCCGGCCGAGGTTACGAGCAGGACCACACCAGCTTCGGGGACTAATGTTGGGGAGGTGACCCCGGATAGGGTCAAGACAGGGGAATATAAAAGGAGTTTCCCCTGTCATATGCCGAGTTACTGTCTATATTGGCCGAGTCATGTAAAGGTCGGCCGAGATAAGCACGACCATGACACCTATGGGAGGAGATGTACACTTCCCAGCCGACATACGAGTTAAGTCGGCCGAGTAAGTCCGAATAACCTAAATGCAGGTGAAGTCCAAGACGAGTTAAGAGAGACAGGGCCGAATGACATGAAGCTTGCAGGAGAAGGAGGTGCCAATAGTCAAACCCTAGCCACGAGCTAGGAAGAATCTGAACAAAGCCAAGCACAAAGGACAAGGCGTAGAGCAGCAGAAGGGCAGAAGGAGGTCACGGAGGTGACAGTCCTGGAGCCCGAGGCGTGCAGGTGGGGTTCTCTGGATCTTTGCCGTTGTTAGAAGGGCGACACGGAAAGGAGGTCGCCGAGTTACTATATTGGGACAAGCATATTCTTCGAATATGCTTGCCACATCAGTCCTAGAGGAGCCAGGGCACCCCCTTATAAGGAGAGGCATGGGTTCCTGAGAAGGGGATCGATTGATTGAAGGCCACAAGGCTCGTCTAGTTTTTCTCTTTCTGCGAACAGCTCGAGGAGAACTTGTAGTCCAAGAGAGGAGGAATAAAGATTTGCAAGTTAGTCATTTGTGTGTAGAAGCAACTACATCTTCCCTCCCCGGATCCCTCTACCATCCATTGGCCCCAAACTTCAGCCTACCCATGGCATCTGTCGTGCCACCACCACGACAGTATCAGAGCACTGTGTTGCATGTAGGATTATAACCCTAGGATTAGAAACCACTAAGGAAAAAATTTCAATAATTTCCACACTTGTATTTTCCTTCTCGTAAACTTTTCTAATTCTTCTTTCTCATCTCTATTTGTAGATGAACTCCATCAACGAAGCCGTAAGGAAGGGACCACTCATGACCATGACCCTAAAGTGTGAGATTGAATTTCCAAAGGCCCTCAAGAACCTTATGGTTACCATGGGGATACATGGTGCAGCTGTGTACACAGGTTTCCCTATGATGGATGAAGGAGAAGAATATTGGTGGGTGCAACTTCACTTGTACAAAAACAAGGAAGACAACCACAAAGAATCAGGATTCTGCATGGTCACCAACTCAGTGATGCACACCACATTCTTTGATTCTGCAAGGGATGCAGCTTGGAAGGCCATCAAAGATCTTGGTGAAAGACTCAAGTGCAGAATGCTTAACACCCAAAATGACCTTAGGGAAGAAAAGAAGCATACCCAAGAGTTGGAAACTACCAACCAACAACTAAGGGAAGACATCATAGACTTGATTTTGGAATCTTGTGATTAAGATAGGCAGATGGCTACTAAGGATGCTTTGTTAGCCATTTTGTCTAGTGAGTGAGAGTTGTAACGTACTTCGTTAGTTGGACCACCACACTTATCATTTTATTTCCAAAAATTTTGTCTGAGTTATGTTGAACCTTGGATGCTTGTAATGGTTTTATGTATGCCATGACTTGTGTGTTTGATTTCCAAAAATATGCTTGTGATGCTTTGTCTTATGATTTTCTCTATCTATGTTGATTCTAACTTTTTCTATCTTATAAAATAGATGCCTAATGTTACTATCAGCACGGCTGAAGAGTTCAAGGGAACTAGTTTCAGCACTCGTCTTATTGAGCTCACTAGTGTGCTCAATCTTCCGCTTCCTAGCATTATGATGCTTCCCCTCACCAAGTTCGAGAGGAAGGACCTTTGGGGCTTCAAGGTTACTCAGCCAGGATGCCAGACTGAGCCAGCCACGGAGGTTATCACCTTCAAGCTCATGCATGATGACAAGGAGAGATGCCTAGAGGTAGTCATGCAGGATTTGCTTGGACGTCTGTTAGGGAGACACTCTCGGGAGATTAGAGGTACTCACTTCCACGCCTTCGGTAGACGTGACGAGGATGGTGAGGCCATTGACTTCGAGGATACTACTAGAGAGACGGTAGAGCCGATTCGTCTATACCTCCAGGACTTAGAGGTTCTCCTTAGGCACCTAGATACTGATAGGACCAACGTCATGCTTAGCAATGACGAACTCTAGGTGCAGCTTCGTGAGAAGGACAAGCTCTTCGCGGAGCAAGATGAGATAGTCAAGGAAATGGAGGCCAAGTTTGAGAGTCAGGATAGAAAGTTCAAGAGTCAAGAGAAAAGAGTCCAAGATAGGAACAAGAGGATTCGAGAGATGGCTGCAGAACTAGAGGCCAAGGACTTCGAGCTCGAGCATCAGCAGGTGGTGATTGAGAGACTTCGTTCACAGAAGAGGGCTCTCAAAGCCAAAGTATAGGCCTTGACTACCAACGTCGAGGAATACAAGACCGCTATGGAGAATGCAGGTCTTACACTTGTTGATGAGGAGGTTGATGCATATGAGTAGAGATGACTACTCATTTATCTTATATTTACCATACTTTTGATTATTGAGTCGCAATGACCATCCAACATGTGGATGGCTTGTTATTGGTGTGTTCACTTTTCAAAACTTGTTGTCTAAGTTGTTGAACTTTTGTTATTTTGATGCATGTTTGGTGATTGTTTATGTGATGTATTGTGCATGTTAAGCATCTATGGGTATCTCATTCTTATCCTTATTGAAAACCACAGATGCCTCCTCGACGTGCCAACCCCAACCCGAACAACAAAAATGTCAACCCGGAGATGCAGCAGCTGATGACAGCTCAGACACAGTTGATGCAGATGATGACCACCTTTATGCAGAATCAGAACAACAACAACAACAACAACAACAACAACAACAACAACAACAACAACAACAACAGCAACAACAACAACAGCAACAACAACAACAGCAACAACAACAACAGCAACAACAACAACAGCAACAACAACAACAGCAACACCAACAACAGCAACACCAACAACAGCAACAGCAACAACAACAACAGCAACAACAACAACAACAACAACGACGACAACAACAACAACGACAACAACAACAACAACAACGACAACAACAAACAACGACAACAACAACAACGACAACAACAACAACGACAACAACAACAACGACAACAACAACAACAACAACAACAACAACAACAACAACAACAACAACAACAACAACAACAACAACAACAACAACAACAACAACAACAACAACAACAACAACAACAACAACAAAAACAAAAACAACAACAACAACAACAACAACAACAACAACAACAACAACAACAACAACAACAACAACAACAACAACAACAACAACAACAACAACAATCAGAACAATCCACCAGGTTTTGACATGCTCACCAGATTCCTAAGACTGAGGCCAGCAAAGTTCTCAGGAACTACTGATCCCATGGTGGCACTGATGGTTGTACTAATGAGGAGAAAGTCAGGTTTGCAGCACATTTGTTGGAAGGACCAGCAGCTACTTGGTGGGATAACTTCCAGATCACCACTCCCATTGAGGATGTGACATGGGCTATCTTTGAAGATGGTTTCCGTACTGCTCACATCTCATCCGGAGTGATGAGTTTGAAGAAGAAGGAATTTCATAACTTGAAGCAGCTCCACCGCAACGTGGCTGAATATATTGAGGAGTTCAACAATCTGGCGCGTTATGCACCGGATGAAGTTGACACTGATGCTAAGAGGAAAGAGAAGTTCCTCGAAGGATTGAATATGAACTGAACCTGCATCTATCTGTGGCCTATGTCCCCACTTATCAATCTCTTTGTGACAAGGCTGCCATCTTGGAGAGCAAGATGAAACAGGTTGAAAGCAGGAAGAGGAAACACTCTGACAAGCGCAGCTCGGGATCGTCTCACAAGCGTTCCCATTATGACGATAGTGGGAATTCTGGATCCCACAAGCATGGAAAGTACAACAAACACCACAACCACAACCGTCATCATAACAACAAGTATCACCGTAGTCATGACAATGACAAGTACAAGAATCACAAGAGTGGGTACAAGAACCACCACAATGGAAGTGGAAGTGGTAGTGGAAGCCAGCCTGCCAAGAAGGATCTTAGTCAGGTTGAATGTTTCAAGTGCAAGAAGATGGGGCATTATGCAAATGAATGCCCAGAAAAGAAAGTTGAGGGACCCAACAAGCCCAACCCTTTTCAGAAGGGACAGGTGAACCACATCAATGTGGAAGAGATCTATGAGGAACCTGATGTTGTTGCTGGTAAGTTCAAACTCAATTCTGTTCCAGCATTTGTTCTCTTTGATACTGGTGCATCTCATTCATTCATATCAAGAGCATTTGTTGAAAGAAATGAACTACCAGTAGAAACTATTGGGTGTCCTATAAAAGTAAGTTCTCCTGGTGGAGAAATGATAGTGAACTCGGGATGTCATTATCTAGTCATAGAGTTTGGGAAGTATAAGTTTCCCGTTAATCTGATAATCCTAAATTCCCAAGGATTGGATGTCATATTGGGAATGGACTGGATGACCAAGCACAAAGGAGTACTAGATTGTGCCAACCATACTGTCACACTCACAACTCCAGAAAACAAAAGGATTAGATTCAAGACTAACTTTGAACCGAAAGGGAGTAAGCTAAACTCTCTTAAGGGGGTTAGCATAGACAGTGTGCCTATTGTGAGTGAATATCCGGATGTGTTTCCGGAAGAATTACCAGGAATGCCACCAGATCGAGATGTGGAGTTTCTTATTGACTTGCTACCAGGATCTGGACTAATAGCAAAGAGACCGTACAAGATGTCAGTTGATGAGTTGAAAGAACTCAAGAAACAACTTGGAGAACAGTTGCAGAAAGGATTTATCCAACCAAGCTCTTCGTCTTGGGGAGCACCAGTTTTGTTTGTGGAAAAGAAGGATAGAATTCAAAGGTTATGCATAGATTACCGCTCACTCAATGAGGTGACTATCAAGGACAAATACCCTTTGCCTAGAATCAATGACTTGTTTGACCAGTTAGAAGGAGCCTGTGTATTCTCAAAGATTGATCTCCGATCAGGTTATTTTCAGCTTAAGATAAGGGAACAAGACATACCTAAGACAGCGTTCACCACTAGGTATGGATTGTATCAGTATATCGTGATGCCATTTGGTTTGACCAATGCACCAGCATACTTTATGAATATGATGAACAAGGTGTTCATGGAGTTCCTTGACAAGTTTGTTGTCGTTTTCATCGACAACATTTTGATCTACTCCAGGAGAAAAGAAGAGCATGAAGGACATTTGCGTTTGATACTTGAAAGCTTAGAGAGCATAAGCTATATGCCAAATTCAGCAAGTGTGAATTTTGGTTAAATGAAGTTGGATTTCTTGGACACATTGTGTCAGGAGATGGTGTAGCATTTGATCCTGCTAAAGTGTCAGCTGTAACTGAATGGGAATCTCCTAAGTCAATAAAAGAGGTTCGTAGTTTCCTTGGCTTGGCGGGATACTACAGAAGATTTATTGAGAATTTCTCCAAAGTAGCTAAACCAATGACAGAGTTACTAAAGAAAGACAAGAAATTTGCTTGGTCTGAAGGATGTGAACTCAGTTTCGAAGAATTGAAGAAGATACTAGTGACAGCACCAGTCTTGTGTCTGCCAGATTGGGAGAAAGATTTCCATGTGTATTGTGATGCGTCTCATCATGGATTAGGTGCAGTGCTAATGCAAGAAGGGAAAGTTGTGGCTTATGCCTCGAGACAACTCAAAACTCATGAGGTAAATTACCCTACTCATGATTTAGAGTTAGCCTCTGTTGTCCATGCACTCAAAACATGGAAACACTATCTTTTGGGAAAGCGATGTGAAGTGTTCACGGATCACAAAAGTTTGAAGTATATCTTCACCTAGAAAGAAATTAACATGAGACAAAGAAGATGGCTAGAACTCATCAAGGACTATGACTTGAGTTTGCAATACCACCCCGGTAAAGCAAATGTTGTAGCAGATGCTCTAAGCCGTAAGGTTTTTGTGAATGGCCTTACAAAGGGAGAGTTTCCAGATGATCTGTGTGCCCAATTTAGAGATCTTAGATTGGAGATTGTGCCTGAAGGACATCTCATGTCATTGGATATTCAACCCACCTTGTTGGACAAAATCAAAGAACCCCAAAAGACAGACAAGGAAATTGAAGAGATTAAAGAAAAGATTGGCAAGGGAAAGGCCAAAGGATTCCATGAAGACGAACAGGGTACTTTATGGTATGGAAAACGTATCTGTGTTCCACAAGATCCGGAGCTTCAGAAACTGATATTACAATAAGCACATAACTCACCATGTTCCATTCATCCGGGTAACACCAAAATGTACATGGATATGAAAGAAAGATTTTGGTGGAATAATCTCAAGAAGGACATCGCCGAACATATTGCTTTGTGTGATGTATGTAGTAGAGTAAAAGCAGAACATCAAAAACCAGCAGGATTGCTACAACCACTACCTATTCCTGATTGGAAGTGGGACAAGATTGGCATGGATTTCATCACCGGATTGCCAAGGACCAGGTCGGGATATGACTCTATTTGGGTAGTAATGGATCGCCTAACTAAAGTGGCTCATTTCATACCCGTGAAGACAACCTATACAAGTGTGAAGTTAGCCAAGATCTACATGAGTAGGATTGTATGGAGTACCCAAGAGTATTGTGTCTGATAGGGGAACCCAATTCACTTCTCATTTTTGGAGGCAGCTACATAAGTCATTGGGAACGAGGTTGGAATTCAGCACTGCTTTTCATCCTCAGACTGATGGTCAGATAGAAAGAACCAACCAAATTCTTGAAGATATGTTGAGAGCATGTGCTCTAGACTATGGAGCTAGTTGGGATGAAAGTCTGCCTTACGTAGAATTCTCTTACAATAACAGCTATCAAGCCAGTATTGAGATGGCACCATTTGAGTTTCTCTATGAGAGAAAGTGTACCACCCCATTATTATGGAATGGTGTGGGAGAAACAAGTTTGTTCGGACCAGAACTAATCAAAGAGGCTGAAGAAAAAGTCAAACTAGTTAAGGACAGATTGAAGATAGCACAGTCCCGACAGAAAAGCTACGCAGATCCTAAGCGTAGAGAGGTCACCTATGAAGTGGGTGATAGAGCTTATCTTAGAGTGTCACCACTTCGTGGAGTGAAGAGATTTGGAGTCAAAGGAAAATTGGCCCCAAGATATGTTGGACCATTCAAGATTCTGAGTCGTAAAGGAGAAGTAGCTTATGAGATTGAATTGCCAGGGTCATTGTCTGCTGTTCACAATGTGTTTCATGTGAGTCAGCTAAAGAAATGCCATCCAGAAATGGAAGTCCAATTGGAAAGTGATCTCACTTACGAGGAGAAACCTATCAAGATTCTTGAGACTGCAGAAAGAGTTACTCGGACTAAGACTATCAAATTCTGCAAAGTTCAATGGAACCATCATTCCGAAGAAGAAGCAACATGGGAAAGAGAAGATGATCTTCGGAAAGACCACCCTCACCTATTTGCTAGCCAACCCGAATCTCGAGGGCGAGATTCACCTTAAGGGGGTTAGATTTGTAACATCCCTGAAATCATATTTTCAAATATTGCATATCATTCATGCATGCATATCATTTAGGGATCAATTTCAAACTCATTTCAAGAAAATAGAAGCACTGAGTGCTATTATTTTATGTAAGCAAGCATTGATCTAATGCCACTCTCAAGTGAGAGAATATTTGTTTTAAACCAAGTTTTGTTTGCTCTTAAGATGGTTGGTTGTGTGTCAAGGCTTGGACAAAAATTTACAAAACAAATATGGTTTCAAACCATTTTTCAAACCTATTCAAATCATGTGCTAAGGCACTGTCTATTTTGATTTTCCAAAAAGGACCAAGCAAGTATAGAGAGACAACATGGTTTTATGCCCAAAAGTATGAAGGTTACACTTTGCAAAAATCCAGAAAAAGTTTGGAATTCAAATGCTTTTGATTTCATTTGAAAATGATTCCAGAATATCAAATTAGAAAAAGAAAAGAGTTTAAAAATCAGTACTGGGCCTGGCGCCACGTTTTCGGCCCAACAGACAAAGCAACCCACCCGGGCAACCTCTCTCTCTGCCTTTCCTCGCCGCGCCCGCGCACACCCCCTCGCTGACCACTGGGCCCCGCAGCCACGTCACCTCGTCGTCCCCAAATCACGTCGGACCAGCGCCGCTGCGGCCGTTTCCTCCCACGCAAATGCGCTTAAATCCCATTGATGTCGCGCGTAATTCTCTCCCCTGCTCCGGCTATTTAACCCCCACCCCTCTGCGACCATTTCCCCTCACTCAGCGCCCCCACTCCGCCACCAGGCTGCCCATAATCTCGCTTGCACCACCGCGGTACCGAGCCACTCCGGCGTGCGATTCCGGTGAGCACTCCTCGCCCCTTGCCTTCTAATCTTGCCAGCATGATTGCAGCAACCTTGCGCATCTTCTAACACCAATGGTGCGTGCTAGGACCATCCGGAGCCTCGCCAACGTCAACGACTGCACGTGCCGACGAAGCCCGCAACTCCGACGAGCTCTCCTTGTTAGTACTGACCGCGCCTTTCCCTCTCGTTGACACTCGCGTGACCAGCATCATCTCACGCATCTGACGCACTTCTCCTTTTGCCTTGGCATGACCTGTATCCTCACCAGCGACGACGAACAGAAGCGACTGTCACCAGAAGGAACTACGGCGAGCAATCTCCGCCGACCTCGAGCGCCCCTTCGCCAACCAAGCATACCTTGAGCATCAGCAGCGCACGGCGAACTCGGTGAGCTATATCTTCCTCTCCCGCGCGACCTAAATCGCTAGCAACGTCTCTGACAGAGCCGTCGCCGCCACTCGCCGCCGCTGGCGCCGCCAGACTTTGGTCGCTTGGTCCACAGCCGTTAGATCCAGATCCAACGCGTAGAATTAGATCACTTAGCGAAGCGGTAAGTTTAGATCAGAGCCATGCGATGCACTTTTAATCTAACAATCCAGAATGCCTGATCCGCGCGAAACGGTATCAACCAATCAGAGAGCGCCGCGTGTCTAGTTCTTTGTTTTAAAAACAGAATTTAGATCTATTAGTGATTCAAACTTGTAAAATTCATATCTTTTGATTCCCACGTTCAAATTTTGCAAATTTTATATCATTGGAAACAGGAGAGAAAATCCTATCTGTTTATGCAATGTGTTTAATGTTTTGCCCCTGTAAAAATGGTTGTTTTTGCAGAAACTTGTGTAGGCTTAATTTGGTTATAAAAATAATTTGAAAAATGTTTTAAAGATCAAATGGAAACTATTTTGAGTATCTTAGACTTGTTTATGTTTCATTACTGTGCACTTGACTTGTTTGGTGTAGAAAAACCATCACATGACATTTGCATGCATTCATATATTTTTGTTTGTATAATTTGTTATGTGATTTTTGTGCCAATATTTTATGTGTAGATTTTGGTGCAAATAGTGATTGTGAAGATTGTTGCTACTCCCCAAACTACCAAGGCAAGTGGTGCTTCATGATTTTATTCCTATATTGTTCACCTATGCACTAGAAATATTTTGTGTAGGACTTGCATGAATATTTTGATAAGTAGCTATATGCTATGCTTGGGAAATCCTAGTAGTTGTAGAATTGTTAGAAATTTCTCTAAGTTAAGATGCTTACCATTTCCATGCTTAGCCTAGCTAGTAGCAACCAAGGGTGGTTATATACTCATGCTATATGAAATATTTCTAAGTCTGTTGACTTGTGTTTTTGGTTAATAAAACAACTAAGTGAATGAAACACCTGGGTGGAATGGAAAGAATGGTTTATGTTGAGTGGTTACACAAGGCCCATTTCTATGGTTTACCTTGTGTATCTCACTTGTGGAAAGCCACCCAGGAACAAAGGGATTTGAGATGCCAAATGTTAAGAAGCTTCTAGTGCAGCCACATGGCAATATGGGCTCTGCCTGGATCACATAGGTTGCAATAACTTAGCCATTTGGACAGTTGGTGCTAGTGGGATGATAGGTTGGAACGCGTCCATCTGGTCTAAGGGAAGGCTTCTGAAAGGTCCTGTCTTGGTGAAAATCAAGTCTTGTGGGGAAAGTGCACAACCTCTGCAGATGGAAGAATCTAGGTACTTAGCCATGTCCCTGGTATTGGACAACTTGAACATCAAGACATGGAAGCTATCAAGAATCTCCTCATCCCAATTTCTAAGTTAAAACTTGTGGTTGAACAAGGGTGAAGGCTCACCAATTTCTATTGGTGATTCCTTGGGAAAGTTTTGTCAAAGAAAAACTTAGTGTTTTCAACTAATAGGAAAAACCTATTTTGAGCAAAGCAAGCCTAAGCTACACTTAGCCAAATGCATGTAGTATCTAGATGCTAATATTCTACTAAGGTATCACTTGCCAATACTATTCCAAATGTATTGACCCACTGTGGTTGTAACTTGTGATGTTGCAGGTTATTCTGATGATGATTAGGGGTTATGAGTCTACACTCAACATGCTTGCCTGTGGCACATGAAGATGAAGACTTGTTTATCTTATTCTATATTGAACTCTTGTATTAGGCCTATGGACATGGAGTTTGTAAAATACTATGTTTGTCTCTGGAATGATATGTAATAATGACCTTTGTTTCTGTGTACTTCATCTTAAACTGTGGATGCTAGCATTGATCCAGGGACTAGCATTGCAATCACAGGGATCCTTACCTTTATAAAGGGAGGGATCTTACATGTTGCAAGCATGATTATGACAGTTATTGCTCTCTCGTTTGTTGCTCCCTCTCTATTGCTAGCCTTCACTTGCACTGAGTATGAGCTCTACTTAAGCATCCAACTCCCCAAAACCAATATTGCCAAAGTATCCACCATACCTACCTATTAGCATCATTTGTTATTCCATGCATATTCATTATGCCTTGTTTTCTTCCAAATAAAATGTTTGCTTGTTTTGAGATAGTTAGTTAGTAAAGCTCTCACGAACTTGATGGCACACTTTATTTCTTGCGCTTAATAAACCCGAACCATTGTGACTGTCCATGAAAGTTATATGCTTGCAAATGATAGGCTGGGAGTTAGCCGAACCGTGCTGTCACGGGGAACGCTTTCAACATTACACATGTACTTTGTACCCAGTTGATATCATGCTCTTTTGTTTACGGATGTCGTCGGTGTGAAATAAAAGGGGAGCTTGTAAGTTCATGGAGTTATATATATGTGTTAGAGAAACGCCTAGGCCTCTAGCCTAAGCCATGCCTAATCATGGTGGAAACTTGCAGCATAACCATAATGAGCAATCTGTGAAGCATCCTCAATAAAAAACTATGCAAAAGCAAATAAAAAGATCGCTGAGATGCTCATTGTCTGCTTGCCTTGTCATTTTGATTATGGGATAGCTCCTGTATCATGTGTAAGGGGTACCCCGTTGGCGGTTCTCTATGATACGCATGTATTTACTATGATAAGAACTTACCGGTAACTAAAGTTGAGTAGCATGAGGAGCGGCCCTCGTATTCAAGGGACATGATATTTCCAGTTTATGGTCTATCAAGCATATAACTCATATTGGACCTCACTTTCACCATTAACCATCTAAAGATTCCTATGATAGGGGCAATGAGAGCTCAAAGCTAATGAGTACCTTACTTTCAGCATTTGGAAGCCTTTCAAACTTTTCAAAATCCTTTTCACTTCCTTGTTGAGTCACCACTTATTCTATGAGCACCTCCTTGAGAGCATAGTTGTCATTCTTAGTATAATGTGCTTGTCTCAAGACTTGGTTAATTATGTCATGACTTTGATGCTTGTATCTCTGATATCTTTACTTCTAGTCTTCACTTAAACTTCAGAGGTGCATTGGCATTCATGTTTTGCTCCATCATCAAAGTCAAGAGAGATACCACTCTATCATACCCTCTTATGAGCATTGCAATGTTGCTTATGTTTATGTTCCATGCTACTTATTATTATTGAGTTGGTTTCTCTTCATAGCTTGCGAAGACTATTGAGTAGACTTAGTTGCATACTCCTTATTATGAATTGTCTAAGTATCTACTCCTGTGCTGAGAATATATACATCATATGAAGCAAATGTGTTCGTGAAAGTTCTTTTATCGCACTCAGTTTTCAACTGAATTGCTTGAGGACAAGCAATAAGCTAAGCTTGGGGGAAGTCGATACGTCCAAAATCTATCTACTTTCTCAAACACTTTTGCTATTGTTTCTCCTCTAAACTTGTGTGATTTGGATACAACTAACATGGACTGACGCTGTTTTTAGCAGAATTACCTTGGTGTCTAGTTTTTGTGCAGAAAATCAACTATCGGGAAAAATTCCAAAAAATATGCCAAAAATCCTATTTCACCAGAAGATTCACGGAGCCAGAATACGAGACGGAGTGGAGGACTGAGGGGCCCACATCCCCTCTCGCACGGGTGGGCCCAGGCCGGGCCTGGATCGGGTGTGCCTGCCTCAGGCACCCCCTCGGCCTCCCTCTTCGCCTATAAGTTACCTCTTGAACTAAAAACTCAGGAGGGTTCGACATTTTTTCAGAAAGAGTTCCGCTTCGCCGCCACCACCAAAAACCGTGATTCGGAACCAGAAACTCCATTCTGGCACCCTGCTGGGACGGGGAATTTGGAGAGGATCATCGCCATCATCATCAAAAAACAACGCCTCTCCATCAACCATCCATGTTTTCCCCATCCATGAGTGAGTAATCCCCCGCTGTAGGCTATGGGGATGGTAGGGATTGGATGAGTTCTATCATGTAATTGAATAAGATTGTTAGGGCATGGTGTCTAGTATCTCTATTAGTGTTATTTGACTTTGTTGCAACTTGTTGTGCTTAATGCTTGTCACTAGGGCCCGAGTGCCATGATCTCGGATATGAACTTATTATTGATTCATGATGATAGTATTGTTTGTGATCTTATCTGCAAGTTGTGTACACATATCATTGTTCAGATTCAAAGGCCCCGAAGTGACAGAATTTGGGACAACCGGAGGGGATGGCTATGATGACCACATGTGTTCACAGAGTGTTAATGCTTTGCTCCGGTGCTCTATTAAAAGGAGTGTCTTAATTGCCAATAGTTCCCTTGAGGCCCCGTTGCAACGGGTTGGTAGGACAAAAGATGTTGTGCAAGTTCTCATTGCGAGAACGTATGACTATATATGGGACACATGCCTATGATTGTCTAGTACTTGGATGCTTTATCTTATTTATCTGCAAATGCCCTGGATCTTGAAGTTACATGTTTAGACTTGTCCATGCAACGTCCGTCCATCCATCCCTATGCATATGCCTACCGCACTCATATCCTACTGTTTGCTACTACTGTTACTATTGCTCTTGTTTTACTGTTGTTGGTGCTTTGCTATTGCTACTAAAAAACTATTGCTACTGATAAACTACTGTGAGCAAGACTATTTCTAGGTGTAGCTGAATTCACAACTCAGTTGTTAAGGCTTGCAAGTATTATTTATCTCCCCTTGTGTCGAATCAATAAATTGGGTAATACTACCCTCGAAGACTGTTGCAATCCCCTATACTTGTGGGTCATCAGTATGCTGGGTCACCGTAGCAAGGTACATATATGTTTATATTACGAATTTTTATTGGGCATATGCCTGGCAGGTGGATATTTTCTATGTAATGTGTAAATCATTGTGACCAAGTCATGTAAATTGTCGCACCAACACCTCCATAACTTGATATTATTGTTTCTTGATTAGGAATATTAATAAAATCTGCCAACATGTATGTGTATAGTATAGTTTTAGGATTGCTCTCTGTCTGTATTTGGTTCAAGAACAGTTAAGAGATGTGGCATTTCGACTCTGCTGGATTTGCCAAGAGCTGAAAATCCAAAATTTTGGTATAAAACTGGTTATTGCCATTGTATGTTTTGCTACGAAGATACTACAGTACAGAACCGTGCTATCATCTGTTATATATTGAATAGAAATCTAATTCTTCTATTATGTGGCAGAAACTTCATGGAGAACATTGCGATCCCAACCACTTATTTCTAAGGCTATGATGAAAAAGCTACAGCTTCCATGCCCTGAGTATAAAAACCTACCTGTCAGAGAAGATGAATCTATGAGCCAGGTGTTTTTCTATGGTCCTCGCCTCACCCGCACTCAGTGTGAGGATACATAAATCCATCGTTTGAAGAAACAATTAATGATACTGCAGTGCAAGCAATCAAGTTTATGGAAACTACTCCCTCCGTTTCAAAATATAAGATGTTTTAGGTTTGTGAAGAAAATAAATCTAGACTTGTTTTAGTATGTAGATTCATTCAACTTTGGGGTGAATCTACACACTAAAACAAGTCTAGATTCATTTTCTTCACAAATCTAAAACATCTTATATTTTGAAACGGAGGGAGTACTCAGAAGACGACGACTACCACTTTCAACCATGTTGACTTCAAGAAAGAAAATAAGATGAATATAGATATGGTACGAAGGCTGCAAAATGCTAAAGAGAAGTTCATTGGAAAGTCCAATCACTTGGTAACAACCACGATGGAATGCGACATATACATAGAGAAACATACAAGTTTTTTCTAACCGCAGTCACTGGTAGAAAACGCCCTATAGGTCCCGGTTGGTAAGGGGCATTAGTCCCGGTTGCCCAACCGGGACGGGGCAATCGGGACTAAAGCCCGAACCTTTAGTCCCGGTTGCCCCACCAACCGGGACAAAAGGCCACTCACGTGGCATCTGCTCCGTGCGAGGGGGGGGGGCTTTAGTCCCGGTTCGTAACACGAACCGGGACTAATAACCTGCTGCCGCGGCAGAGATTTGGCCCATTTCTCTGCCGCGGCAGAGAATTCATTTTGGCACATTTTGTTGCCGCGGCAGCATTTTCGCCACTTTTTGTGCCGCGGCAGAGAATTCATTTAGGTTGTTTTATTGTTTATTTAGTGTTTTGCACTTATCAATGAAGGAACCTTATATTACACAAGATCATCATGACAACATTTTACATTCAATACACGGATCGAGTTCATGCACTACATACAAAAGTTGCTATTCGATGCTACCGGCCAATTCCTTGAAAGTTGCTATTTTGTAACACCCTCAGAATCGGCCCTATGCAAGTTTCAGCGAAACCCGCCAAACCCGCATAGAAACGATTCAAAGGTGCCCACCAGGCACTTTCGTGCGGGTGGAAAACGAAGTAATAACATTACACAACAGTCCTCGATGGGACCCACAGAACAGATATATATAACAGCGACTCCATGAGTCAAGAATACAGATATAATATACAAAGATCCAAATCACCTTGAAAACGATAGAGCGTCCGGCTACGGACAAGATGCAAATGGGGCTAAGAGCCCTGAAGAATAACCAATGGCGTCCATAACCCTGCCCAGGCCAAGCCAGAAGGGTAACCCTGCTAACGGCGTCGATCTCAAAACCTGCTTAAAACAAAAGGGGTGCCGACAAAGGGCAAAGGAAAAAGAGGAGCGTCAGTACTGAGGCCAGTACACGGCGAGACTAGAATTCGGCGGTCCTCGCCTACAAAGGTATGGTGGACTGAGCGGCAGCGGCAGCATGCACTGACAACCTATAGAGACTCGATACTACTGGCGGTTATCGGAGAGGGGGAAGTATGACCTATACGGATCCAACCTGAAGCGAACACCAAACATACCCATCCTGGTGTTTCCCCCTCGAGACCAAACGAGGAAGTCAACCGAGGAACTCACACAGTTGGCAATTTTATTTGTTCGGTTATCGTTGCAGCAATTACTAGTCAGGTATAGATAATCATCCTGATAAAATAAGCAGTGGGCACTTTTAGTTAATTCTTCCGTTGTAGTTGCAACAATTACTAATCAGATACAGATAGCATGAGATAAACCCAAAACCCAGCGGTTGTTGATACTTTTATTCAGCCATTCCGTTGTAGTTGCAATACTTACTAGTCAGGTACAATGGTCGCAAGCGACACTCCAAACAAGCAATTGTGGGCAGTATTAATTAGCCATTCCATTATAGTGAAGCTGATTACTAGTCATTATAAAGTCAAATTTATAGCAACAAACTTTAGTTATGCTTGTCTATGGTCGAGATACTGTGCTCCAAGTCGTCCATAACCGCGGACACGGCTTTCAGAAAGTTTTACCCGGCCGGGGTGCACCAATAGAAACAAACACTCGATCAACCTCGGAAAAACCAAATCAAAACCCAACGAGGCTTTCACGACAAAGCAATCACAGGATTCAGAAATATTTCAGGGGGCCACCCCATTGAGTAGATTCCGCAACGGAGTAAGCAAGCTCCGAGACGGACTCAAGGTTAGCGCCAATGGCTGTAAGCGACTGGGAACCCGAAAACTCGGGGTGTCGATACCGCGTAATCACTCCGCTTACCTAAACATTACAGTGTGCTATCTGTCGCACAATTTAAATACATAAGTAGCATGGCATAAGTACAGGATAGTAAATAAAACCTCAAACTAGTTTGTGGCCCCAAGAAATAAGACTGAATCAAGCTCTGGCTCAGGGGGGTCCCATATACCTCCCGGATGTGGATAGCGCGATAAATCAAGGAACAGGTATCAAGTACTCGGGGTCCTACGGGACACAAGTGGGCGTTCGGAAACCAAATATTTTCTATCACCCACCGATGCCTCTGCTTACTTCAATTTTAGTTATTAAACAGGAATTAAAGTGAACGATAAGTAAAACCATGATCATATCCAACATCGACATGCGGCAATACCTCAACAACTGTAGCACTGAACGACACGCAACAGCACTTGAGCAAGCGACTACGACGCGCAAGTCCAACTATCTACCAAACAACAGGGAATAGGATGTGTCCAAGGCAATATAGGGCTGCACGGTATATCAAGGGTACGGAAACTAGAGCATCGCAACACAGATAGCAATAGATCAACAGGAGGGAATAAATACTATAAAAGTAAGATAGGTAGAAAGGGGAAGATGCTCGCCTGAAAACATGGTCGAAGGTTCAACCGAAGATCGGGTCGACACTCGCATCAACTCAACGGCCTTATCCGCGAAGAAGCAAAACACTAGACAAACACCGGATGCATGATTTAATACTACAGCAGAAGATCGGGCATGATGCATGTATGATGCATGGTATGGAAAAGATGCGATGCAATTAGGTCATATTAAGTGGAACCCGGGTCCCGACAATTAATTAGACGGTTCAAGTTATTTATCTACCCCGCAATTTAAATGTTGTTTAACATGGTAGGAGATAGCACCGGGTTCTCTACACAAATTTAAATGAGGCCAATATAAGGCTAGATTTGCCCGCATATGGGCCCCATATTTAATTATATGGTGAATCGGCATAAGGCCCCCAAACCACACAAATATGCATGCGAGTATGACAATTTAATATGCAACAGGTTTTATGTTTAGCATTTATAAAAATAGGGGTTCGGAAAAGGGGTCACACATTAGGGTTCGGCAGATCTTGGGGTTCCGGGGTTCGGGGTTCGGGGCCGGACTCAGGGTTCGGATCTGGGGTTCGGTCTCGGCGGGATCGTTCTCGGATAACTGAGGTCGATCTTGTCGCATCCGGGAAGCAGGACTTGGGTCGGTGTCGGGGCGCATCGGATTCTTCCGGGTCGGTGCCGATCTTGTCGTTGCGACGATCTTGTCGGGTTCCACGGGGTCGAGCTTGCGGTTGCGAGGGTCTTGTCGGGCCCGCGCCCTTGCATCGGTCTTGACATTCGGAATGCAGCACATGGTATCCAGGACGGAGTGCTTGTTGAACCGGTGGCGTTCTTGGCGGTCATCGGGTCCGGACTTCGCCCCCGGGAACGGTCTTCGGGGTCCGAGGCGTCGGGGTTCGCCGCTCCGTGAGGTAGATCTTGTCGATTAGGCGTTCTCGGGTCGATGGCAAACTTGTCCGGTACCGGGGTCTCGGTGTCCTCGGATCCGATTGAAGATCTTGGCGTTCATGGCTTCGATTGTCGATGGCGACCTTGGGGTTCAAGCTTCTCGCATCGGTTCCATCCACGACAGATTTGCGTCAAATATCTTGCGAGTCTTGGGTAGATCTTGGCGATGTACTTGTCCGACTTGTGGTGCATCTCCGAGGTAGATCTTGGGAAAACCGCACAGATTCTGAACGAGGCAGGGGCAGCTGGCCGAAACTTTGGTCATGGCAAGCTTGCAGGCTAACAAGGCCTCGCGTGTGCCCTCACGTGAAGAACCTCAGAGGCCACCAGGACAGGGCATGGCTGCAAGCAATGAAGCGGCGTCCCTGGCAAAGATGGAGGCAGCCAGAAGAGATGGTGTTGCTGGGAGGTTGAAGACGATGCGGGGGATGGCAGAGGGCCGGCGACGATGGGGGCTCGACGAGGCCGCAGAGGGGAGAGGCGACCGCGGGCTGGATGAGCTCCGGCGAGGCAGGGGCGGCGGTGCACGGGAGGACGAGGCGGCTTCGGCGGGCTGCTCGCGGCGGTGCACGGGAGGACGAGGCGGCGGCGCGGGGTCGACGGAGCTCAGGACGGAGGTGCGCCGGCGGGGCGGCGAGCGGCACCGAGAGGGAGGAGGAGAGGCGAGCTCGGGACCAAGCGGAGGGGAGAGCGCGGGGATCGAGGGAGGAAGAAGAGAGAGGGAGCGGGGCGACGGGCAGGTGGGTGGTGGGACCGGGGTGGGGCCAGGGCTGCCGCTCGCGTGGTGGGTGGTTCCAGGCGCGCGGGTTGGACCAGGTGGGGTGGGGAACTGTCGGTGTGGAGTTGGTTGGTGCGGGTGTGGCTTGGGTGGTGTAGCGCGTGCGTGGTGGGGAAGTGGCTGGTGGGAGAGAGAGGGGAGAGAGGGGTGAGATGAGGTGGCTGCCTCTGGCTGGGTGGGGGGTTGGGGCAAGGTGACGTGGCGAACACCGATTGGTTGGGGTGATGTGGCTGGGGTGTGTGGGTAGGAAGATGGGTAGGTTTAGGATTTGGAAGGGCGGGTGTAGTTGGACCGTTTTAATTTCTGGGGCGGTCGTTCGGGTCAATCGGCCCGTTCGACTGCCCCGCTAAAATAATAAATATTTTTATTTATTTCAAACAAGGTTTTTGCAAACCGATACCGGGCAAAACAAAATATTCCGGCGACCCGGATTTTTGGCGTTTGAATAAGACGAGGCGTTTGGAAACAAATCGGGCTTTGCAAAATTAGTTTTAAGGAAACAATGCATGATGATGACGATGCAATGCACAAAAACAACGCGATTTTCTAGTAGTGGTTTTGCGGGATGCCACAATTCGACACCACTAACAATGGATCTCGCCCTCGAGATCCGCCTCATGGTACCGGAAGGAAGGTCGGCGTTCTGCGTCTTCTCGCTTCGTGTAGATCCTCGCGACACCACTAACGAGGGTTCCTTCTTCATCTGGAGATCGGCGACACCACGAACAAAGGGTCATTGTTCCTGATCGACGAGAGAACACTCCGGAGAACAAAGGACGAAGGTAGAGGTATCAAACGATAAGGCCACCTCTAACTTCCGTGGACGGAGTAAAATTGCTGGATCCACTGATTCGATGTACAAGAGCGAATGATAAGAGTAGTCGGATGGTGATCAGTCCATCGCGCACCCAAACCATTACTCTGCACACGAATAGGCGGATTATGCAACCAACTCTCGGAATTAGACTGAAGATCTCGACAAGCGAGGGTCGGAACAAAGGAGTGATGCAGACTCTGCATCGGATCTGGCGTAGATGATGTCGTCGCGTCGGAACACACCGGATAGCACAAACAAGGAACAAAGAATGGTACTACAGCAGGCGGATTCCTCAGGCAGCTTGAACACCGGATGGTAGCACACCGTTATCAAAGAAGGAAGCGAAACCCTGAAGGTACGGCGGAACCCAACCACGAGAAGTCCTGGACTCGAAGAAAGAGAAGAGAGCGGATTCAAAACACGGAGAGGTAAGAGAAGAATAGCAGAGGGGTAAGGAGTAAAATCAGACCTAATCAGAACTATCCAATCGATTTTCAAAAATATTTTTGACACTCTATTTCGGCCGTTAGCTAGGTTATCCTACAGGCTGGACTTGTGGGGTATCGCAACTGCTGAGCTCTGATACCACTCTGTAACACCCTCAGAATCGGCCCTATGCAAGTTTCAGCGAAACCCGCCAAACCCGCATAGAAACGATTCAAAGGTGCCCACCAGGCACTTTCGTGCGGGTGGAAAACGAAGTAATAACATTACACAACAGTCCTCGATGGGACCCACAGAACAGATATATATAACAGCGACTCCATGAGTCAAGAATACAGATATAATATACAAAGATCCAAATCACCTTGAAAACGATAGAGCGTCCGGCTACGGACAAGATGCAAATGGGGCTAAGAGCCCTGAAGAATAACCAATGGCGTCCATAACCCTGCCCAGGCCAAGCCAGAAGGGTAACCCTGCTAACGGCGTCGATCTCAAAACCTGCTTAAAACAAAAGGGGTGCCGACAAAGGGCAAAGGAAAAAGAGGAGCGTCAGTACTGAGGCCAGTACACGGCGAGACTAGAATTCGGCGGTCCTCGCCTACAAAGGTATGGTGGACTGAGCGGCAGCGGCAGCATGCACTGACAACCTATAGAGACTCGATACAACTGGCGGTTATCGGAGAGGGGGAAGTATGACCTATACGGATCCAACCTGAAGCGAACACCAAACATACCCATCCTGGTGTTTCCCCCTCGAGACCAAACGAGGAAGTCAACCGAGGAACTCACACAGTTGGCAATTTTATTTGTTCGGTTATCGTTGCAGCAATTACTAGTCAGGTATAGGTAATCATCCTGATAAAATAAGCAGTGGGCACTTTTAGTTAATTCTTCCGTTGTAGTTGCAACAATTACTAATCAGATACAGATAGCATGAGATAAACCCAAAACCCAGCGGTTGTTGATACTTTTATTCAGCCATTCCGTTGTAGTTGCAATACTTACTAGTCAGGTACAATGGTCGCAAGCGACACTCCAAACAAGCAATTGTGGGCAGTATTAATTAGCCATTCCATTATAGTGAAGCTGATTACTAGTCATTATAAAGTCAAATTTATAGCAATAAACTTTAGTTATGCTTGTCTATGGTCGAGATACTGTGCTCCAAGTCGTCCATAACCGCGGACACGGCTTTCAGAAAGTTTTACCCGGCCGGGGTGCACCAATAGCAACACACACTCGATCAACCTCGGAAAAACCAAATCAAAACCCAACGAGGCTTTCACGACAAAGCAATCACAGGATTCAGAAATATTTCAGGGGGCCACCCCATTGAGTAGATTCCGCAACGGAGTAAGCAAGCTCCGAGACGGACTCAAGGTTAGCGCCAATGGCTGTAAGCGACTGGGAACCCGAAAACTCGGGGTGTCGATACCGCGTAATCACTCCGCTTACCTAAACAGTACAGTGTGCTATCTGTCGCACAATTTAAATACATAAGTAGCATGGCATAAGTACAGGATCGTAAATAAAACCTCAAACTAGTTTGTGGCCCCAAGAAATAAGACTGAATCAAGCTCTGGCTCAGGGGGGTCCCATATACCTCCCGGATGTGGATAGCGCGATAAATCAAGGAACAGGTATCAAGTACTCGGGGTCCTACGGGACACAAGTGGGCGTTCGGAAACCAAATATTTTCTATCACCCACCGATGCCTCTGCTTACTTCAATTTTAGTTATTAAACAGGAATTAAAGTGAACGATAAGTAAAACCATGATCATATCCAACATCGACATGCGGCAATACCTCAACAATTGTGGCACTGAACGACACGCAACAGCACTTGAGCAAGCGACTACGACGCGCAAGTCCAACTATCTACCAAACAACAGGGAATAGGATGTGTCCAAGGCAATATAGGGCTGCACGGTATATCAAGGGTACGGAAACTAGAGCATCGCAACACAGATAGCAATAGATCAACAGGAGGGAATAAATACTATAAAAGTAAGATAGGTAGAAAGGGGAAGATGCTCGCCTGAAAACATGGTCGAAGGTTCAACCGAAGATCGGGTCGACACTCGCATCAACTCAATGGCCTTATCCGCGAAGAAGCAAAACACTAGACAAACACCGGATGCATGATTTAATACTACAGCAGAAGATCGGGCATGATGCATGTATGATGCATGGGTATGGAAAAGATGCGATGCAATTAGGTCATATTAAGTGGAACCGGGGTCCCGACAATTAATTAGACGGTTCAAGTTATTTATATACCCCGCAATTTAAATGTTGTTTAACATGGTAGGAGATAGCACCGGGTTCTCTACACAAATTTAAATGAGGCCAATATAAGGCTAGATTTGCCCGCATATGGGCCCCATATTTAATTATATGGTGAATCGGCATAAGGCCCCCAAACCACACAAATATGCATGCGAGTATGACAATTTAATATGCAACAGGTTTTATGTTTAGCATTTATAAAAATAGGGGTTCGGAAAAGGGGTCACACATTAGGGTTCGGCAGATCTTGGGGTTCCGGGGTTCGGGGTTCGGGGCCGGACTCAGGGTTCGGATCTGGGGTTCGGTCTCGGCGGGATCGTTCTCGGATAACTGAGGTCGATCTTGTCGCATCCGGGAAGCAGGACTTGGGTCGGTGTCGGGGCGCATCGGATTCTTCCGGGTCGGTGCCGATCTTGTCGTTGCGACGATCTTGTCGGGTTCCACGGGGTCGAGCTTGCGGTTGCGAGGGTCTTGTCGGGCCCGCGCCCTTGCATCGGTCTTGACGTTCGGAATGCAGCACTTGGTATCCAGGACGGAGTGCTTGTTGAACCGGTGGCGTTCTTGGCGGTCATCGGGTCCGGACTTCGCCCCCGGGAACGGTCTTCGGGGTCCGGGGCGTCGGGGTTCGCCGCTCCGTGAGGTAGATCTTGTCGATTAGGCGTTCTCGGGTCGATGGCGAACTTGTCCGGTACCGGGGTCTCGGTGTCCTCGGATCCGATTGAAGATCTTGGCGTTCGTGGCTTCGATTGTCGATGGCAACCTTGGGGTTCAAGCTTCTCGCATCGGTTCCATCCACGACAGATTTGCGTCAAATATCTTGCGAGTCTTGGGTAGATCTTGGCGATGTACTTGTCCGACTTGTGGTGCATCTCCGAGGTAGATCTTGGGAAAACCGCACAGATTCTGAACGAGGCAGGGGCAGCTGGCCGAAACTTTGGTCATGGCAAGCTTGCAGGCTAACAAGGCCTCGCGTGTGCCCTCACGTGAAGAACCTCAGAGGCCACCAGGACAGGGCATGGCTGCAAGCAATGAAGCGGCGTCCCTGGCAAAGATGGAGGCAGCCAGAAGAGATGGTGTTGCTGGGAGGTTGAAGACGATGCGGGGGATGGCAGAGGGCCGGCGACGATGGGGGCTCGACGAGGCCGCAGAGGGGAGAGGCGACCGCGGGCTGGATGAGCTCCGGCGAGGCAGGGGCGGCGGTGCACGGGAGGACGAGGCGGCTCTGGCGGGCTGCTCGCGGCGGTGCACGGGAGGACGAGGCGGCGGCGCGGGGTCGACGGAGCTCGGGACGGAGGTGCGCCGGCGGGGCGGCGAGCGGCGCCGAGAGGGAGGAGGAGAGGCGAGCTCGGGACCGAGCGGAGGGGAGAGCGCGGGGATCGAGGGAGGAAGAAGAGAGAGGGAGCGGGGCGACGGGCAGGTGGGTGGTGGGACCGGGGTGGGGCCAGGGCTGCCGCTCGCGTGGTGGGTGGTTCCAGGCGCGCGGGTTGGACCAGGTGGGGTGGGGAACTGTCGGTGTGGAGTTGGTTGGTGCGGGTGTGGCTTGGGTGGTGTAGCGCGTGCGTGGTGGGGAAGTGGCTGGTGGGAGAGAGAGGGGAGAGAGGGGTGAGATGAGGTGGCTGCCTCTGGTTGGGTGGGGGTTTGGGGCAAGGTGACGTGGCGAACACCGATTGGTTGGGGTGATGTGGCTGGGGTGTGTGGGTAGGAAGATGGGTAGGTTTAGGATTTGGAAGGGCGGGTGTAGTTGGACCGTTTTAATTTCTGGGGCGGTCGTTCGGGTCAATCGGCCCGTTCGACTGCCCCGCTAAAATAATAAATATTTTTATTTATTTCAAACAAGGTTTTTGCAAACCGATACCGGGCAAAACAAAATATTCCGGCGACCCGGATTTTTGGCGTTTGAATAAGACGAGGCGTTTGGAAACAAATCGGGCTTTGCAAAATTAGTTTTAAGGAAACAATGCATGATGATGACGATGCAATGCACAAAAACAACGCGATTTTCTAGTAGTGGTTTTGCGGGATGCCACATATTTTTACAATCCCTATTGTCTATACACAGCCGAATAGTATTCCCCTTTTGGGTCTAGGACTTCTGCATCCAAGAATCCCGCCAATTCCTCCTGTATTGCTCGTATGCGATCCTTTGGCAGAAGACCGTCCCGTAGACGTTCGATCTGATTTAAAAAAGGAGTCAGCCTATATGAATATGAAACTAAACACAATTTGATTGTAATTAGAAACTATAGAAATTGTTTACGTACGTGGAGTTGCTCTAAATTTCTGCCCTTCTCATCGCACGTCTGCCGGATGAACTCGCATACATAGTATCCACATAGATTGTTACCTGGTCCCTGCGTCAGGCACTTTACGACAACAGAGTTCAATCAAAATAATAATCAAGCATGATAATAACTGTATCAAAACTAGAATCAAAGAGATGCGCGGATATAGCTAGTGGTGCTTACATCTAGTGGTTGAAATGTAAGCTCCTCTTTCCAAACACCCCTAGCCTTCTTGGTGAACCGTTTCCAAGCGCTGCCCGGCGTAGAAAACGAATAAAATAAGTTATTAAGTACTTGATATCATAAAATTCACGAACGTTGCCGATATAGTGTCGTAATGATTAGAATTACCGCTGGAGAAGTATCTGCATGTCCTTCCACGTCTCAAGGGGTTTATGTTTCGAGTCCATGACTAGTACACGCCCTTTGTCAAGTTGAATGATTAACAGAATATAGTGGTACCTGCGAATGCAGAACTAATCAATTATATACTTAACATCGAGTAAGCGAAATAGAAAGTGTATACAAGACAATAACACTCACTGGAAGTTGTAAGGAAATAGTATTTCCCTTTTGGTTTCTTGAAACCTTAACGCGTGTACTATATTATCCTCCGTATCCTGGGGGCTTATTTTGAGATTAGCTTCATGAACCCAATATGGGTCAATGAAGCCAATGTCATAGATTTGTCCTCTGCTGCATTCGAGAATCTTCATTCTGCATATTAAAGTATGATTATATACATGCAATAAACAAAATAATATAGATGGAGACTAAATTAATTACAGAATTAGTACTTACAGACAATAGGCACTCATGATCGATTTGTCCAAGGCGTCTTGATTGAATAATTGAAATAGTTCATCAAATTCAATGGATATCATGTCATCCCTTTCTTTCCCATGATGCTTTTTTGTAACCCTCAGCACTATCCAGTTAGCCCCGGCCTTTGTGGCATGCAAGTACCAGTTATGCAATCTTCGCATTTTTGTTGGAAGATTGTTTACCTCCTCAGGTTTGACGAGAGGTTTTCCGTACTGGTATTGGTATGCTACTTCACTCACGGGGAAGAACTCTAACTGGGATAAGTACTGGGCAATACTCATACCTTGAGCAGCGGCAGCTTCTCCGTATTGTGCAACTACCTCTGGATCATACTGCTCTTCGGCCCCATATTTGCTCGACCCCACATTGGTTTGAGAAATCACCTTGAGAGGGGCGCAAGTCTGTTTTGCTTGTTCTCCGAGCTGGGCAACAGATTTCCCGCTTGCATCAGTACTGCTCTTCGAGGCTTTTTGTGCTGCATGTGACTTGAGAATAGAATGCTCATAGTCTGATGACAGCTTTGGCTCGGGTTGATGAAGAGTCTTTAGCATTTTCAACACTTTGGCTTTTTCTTCTTTGGTGCTGGGGAACTCTGGCTCTTTCGGCCGCCTCAGCTTAGCGAAAAACGCTGTCGTTTCCGCATCAACGATCGCCGCAGTCTCCTCTTCAGTACAGTCATAAGCTCTCTTGGGAGGAACCGTTGGTACTTTTGGAAGAGGCTCTTGTTTACGTTTCGGCGATCGCTTACGACGCACAGTAGCGGTACGCTTACGCTTTTTATCCTGAGGCGCCGGCGATGGCTCCCGCGGCGATGGCTGCACCGGAGACGGGTGAGGCGACGGAGCCGGGTGAGGCGACGAAGACGGCTGCCGCGGCGGCGACGACCTCGCTGGAGACGGGTGAGGCGGCGGCGAAGATGGCCTTGGCGTGTGATTTCGAAGCACGATACAATCCTTCGGCCATAGAATGGTGACGTTTTTTGCGTCACCCAGCACGGTCACATCCCCTTCACCAGCAGGGTAGTGAAGATCCAAAACCTCAAAGGTGGGCATGATTTCATCCACGCCGACAACAGCGTAGCCCTCTGGAACCGGACGACAGTGGTAAGTTGGTGTGGGTCCAATTGGTAAGGCATAGCCGACCGCCACCTTCATTGATATGTTCACAACTTTGACATGTAGCTCGCAGTGTGTCATCTCTGTGATACCATCCACTGGGTAGCCAACAGGAGCCATCGTCGGTGCATCATCGTCATCGCCATTGTCATCACCCGGGACCTCGGTGGAAGCCACACTGCTTTTTCGATTATTCGATAGGCCGGTAGCATCGAATGCAGTGTGCTGCTGAGATGGGCCGGTAGTACTTTGCTCTTTAAGTGAGTTAATTTCATCTTGTTGTTGCTTTAATCGTTCTTCAATTAAACGCATTCGCTCTTTCTGACTTTCTGCTTCAACTGCCGCCCTGTCCTTACTCCTCTGACGGCTTCTATCAGGATATTTCTTCCTCTCTTCGGGAAACCTAGTCCTCCATGATTGGGAGCCTATTGTGCCTCGTGTTCGTCCATCATGTTCCTTATTTCCAAGGGCGAGTGTGAGCTCATCATTCTCTCTATCGGGAATGAAGTCCCCATCTTTAACAGCCTTTACTGCTTTTCTCATCCTCTCGATTGGCAAGGGGTCTTCTTTATGTCGTATGTTATATATACACCTCCCTTCCGAGTCCAACGTGCCCCCATGCCCGTAAAACCAATTCCTTGCACGTTCTACCCAATCGTCTGTCTCTGGGGTGATCTTTTTAGCACGCAGTTCTTCCTCAAGTTTCTCCCACTTAGGAATGCCAGCCCTGTAGCCACCTTGCCCCATAGTATGGTGATACTTCTTGTTAGCAGCATTCAGCTTATTCTTTGCAGACATTTCCTTAGCTTTTTCCGATGTCTTGTATTCCACAAACTCAGCCCAGAATGGTTTTATCTTCTGAAACTGAGTCTTCTTGAAATCCGGAGTCTTCTCTTTCACGACATAGTCAAGGTGCAATCTTTTCTTCCAGTTGGTGAAACACTGGGCCATCTTCTTCAAAGCCCACTCCCTGACCTTAGCCTCCATGGCTCTCCCATGTTGTAAGGCGTCCTCAACTGGATCCTCCGCATTTGGATCCAGCTCTATCTTCGGTAGTTTGAAATTAACCATGAGCCTCTTCCACAGTAAATCTTTGGCGTGGTTAGGGACAAATAAACATGTTCCCTCTTCATCCGCTTTAGCAGGCCTATTCCAATTTCTAATGGTGATTGGGATTAAGTCCCTAACGATTACTCCGCATTGTGCCACAAATTTGGTTGCGACAACTTCGGGAGCTGTCGGTCTGCCGTCTTCAGCGACATCTTCGATCCTAAACCTCTCATGGTCTTGCAACTTTTTGGTTGGTCCTCGTCTGCTCTTTTCAGTAGATTCCTTCGATCCGGAGGGCTAAAAGAAGAAAGATCGTCGTTACTATTTCTATATAGATAGCAGATGATTAATTAATGAATTGATTTATATTACATGCACCTCGCCGGAGCGGTCGTCTTCTCGATTACACAAGGCATCGCCTTCTCCCTCGCGGAAGGCAACACCTTCAACCTCAAACAAGTTGTCTACTCCGGTAAAAAGAGGATCACCCTCACCGGAGTTGTTCAGAAACGTTGATACGTCTAAATTATCTTCCCCACGGATCACACCTTGGATCAACTCTTCCTTTTCTTCGTCTCTGACGTGTGGGTCCATATTTTCTGCATAGGTGGAAAAACGAATAAGTCAAAGCGGCTAAAGGAGAAAGTTAAGAAGAAACCCTAATATATACATACACAATAATAAAAATGAAGAGAAACCCTAAACCTAGCTACAAAAAGGAAACCGTGTAGTAGATAGGTAACTCTAGCTAAAATCAACTAAAATCAATATTCCGGAGTTCCGAGGGGTGTAACCTAGTTCGGAGAAACCTCCGATGCATATGAGAGGGGAACATGAGTATAAGGCTACAAAAGGGAAACTATCCAGCAGATAGGTAACACTAGATACTAACAAAATACCATATTGGAATCGATTTAAGAGGGTTCAGAATGCCCTGGCGAAGGCACATCGTCGAACCCACATGCACCTAAGGGGTATTAATGATTCCTTATCTAACCACAGTGACTGACAATGTGAATCGGGTCTGGGGCTACCCACATTGACTGACCAGTGGGGTCGAATACCAATAATACCAAACTAATTAATAAACCTAATAATACCTAACTAATAATAAACCTAATAATCGAAACACCGAAAAGAAAGGGAAACAATCAACACATGGCATCGATGCAATGCTCAAGAAAGTATGATGATATGACAAGTTAATTTGCATTGGAATGTAACCCTAAGACATGCTCGACGATTTAATCGGGGTTCCGACGGGTGAAAACCCTAACTCGGGGAAACTCCGGAACATATGAGAGGGGTGCATTTGTTCTTCTAATTATACTTGTCATTTAAATTGTTGAACTTGCATTTTGGTTTAATAAAGAAAGAACAAATCAAACCCTAAACCCTAACTTCCCCCTCCATTTGAAAACCATTCAAATGAGTTTTGTATTTAAACAACTAACTACATGAGTTGAGCCCAAAGTGTATAAAAGGGTCTCACACTATTTCATATACTTTATAAAAGTTTCTGTAAGTTGAAAAGATTCAAAACAGATTTGAAATTCAAATTACAAAAGGGAAATCAGAAATAGAAATAGAAAAAAATTTCTGGAAATAAAAAATGTATCCAACCTAGCTACTGGGCCGAGCCCATCTCTCCTTCTCTCTCTCTGGCGCTAGCAGGAAGCCCACCCGGGGCCCAAGAGCAGCCCAGCCAGGCCCGTACCCCTTCGGCCTTTCTGTTTATGTCTTCTTCCTCCCCGACGCAAGCAGCTCGGTGGCTCGCCGCCGGCCACCCGATGCGCCGCCGCATGCCAAGATCATCGTCGCCGCCCCCGCGAGCCTATAAGAGCTCCAGCGCCGCCATCAACAACCCTAGCTTCTCTTCTTCCCCGTTTTCCCCCTTTGCCCGAACCCTAGCTGCGTAGGTGTTGCGTCGCCCCGCCGTCTCTGGCCACCTCACGGCCAGTCGAGGCCGCCGTTGGAACCGCCTCATCGCGAAGATCATCTCCACCGGAGGAATCAGCCCCGCGTTCTTCGAATCGTCGCCATCGACCTCTTCTCTCCCGACGCCATCCGTCGCTCCCCGATGACAAACTAACGGCGCAGGCATGAACTACAGTGAGAGGGGAAGGAAGGAAGCATCCAGAAGGTTCGCTTGCTCACCCTGAGCGCGTGAGGTTGGTCGGAGAGAGCACGGGAGGTCGAGGTTGAGCGAATCGACGCCGGCGAGCACGGTCGGGGTCGAGGAAGATGGAGTCGTGGGCGACGACTGGTGCGCGCACGAACGGAGGCGGCGGTGCTGGCGGATGGAGCCTGACGGCGACGCGTGGGCTCGGGCAGCCTGACGGCGTCGGGGGCGGCGAGCTCGGGCAGCCTGCCGACGTCGGGGGCGGTTGTGCGCGCGTCGGTGAAGCAGAGAAGTGATGGGGAAGGGAAGAAGAAGAGGAAGGGCTAAAGGGTTATAACCAAAGGACCTTTAGTCCCGGTTGGTGGCTCCAACCGGGACTAAAGGGTTATACGTCCCGGTTGGAGCCACCAACCGGGACCTATACTCCAATATTTTCAGCAGACCAAGGGTTGGCGCGCAGGGGGTCTTTAGTCCCGGTTGGTGGCTCCAACCGGGACATATTCCCCTGTTTTCAAAAAAATTCAGGTATTTTCTCTCTGTTCCCGCCTTATTTTTTATTTTGGGGTTTAAATTTGTATTGTTTTTTAAATGATAATTAATTTGGAATTTAGAAAAACTTTAAACATAAAAAGTGTTTGGATTTGAATAAATAATTCAAAACCATTTTCTGTTTTAAAAAATAATTAATGTAACCATTTAAAATATGAACCATTTACAATTAAAAATGAATTAACTTATATTTTTTTAATATCAATTTGGAATTTAGAAAAACTTTAAACATAACAAGTGTATGGATTTGAATAAATAATTCAAAAACATATTCTATTTTTAAAAAATAATTAATGTAACCTTTTAAAATGAATTAACTTATATTTTTGAATATTAATTTGGAATTTAGAAAAAATTTAAACATAAAAAGTGTTTGGATTTAAATAAATAATTCAAAAACATTTTCTGTTTTAAAAAATAATTAATGTAACCATTTAAAATATGAACCATTTACAATTAAAAATGAATTAACTTATATATTTTTAATATTAATTTGGAATTTAGAAAAACTTTAAACATAAAAAGTGTTTGGATTTAAATAAATAATTCAAAAACATATTCTATTTTTAAAAAATAATTAATGTAACCTTTTAAAATGAATTAACTTATATTTTTGAATATTAATTTGGAATTTAGAAAAATTTTAAACGTAAAAAGTGTTTGGATTTAAATAAATAATTCAAAAACATTTTCTGTTTTAAAAAATAATTAATGTAACCATTTAAAATATGAACCATTTACAATTAAAAATGAATTAACTTATATTTTTTTAATATCAATTTGGAATTTAGAAAAACTTTAAACATAAGAAGTGTATGGATTTGAATAAATAATTCAAAAACGTATTCTATTTTTAAAAAATAATTAACGTAACCTTTTAAAATGAATTAACTTATATGCCCGTTTTTTTTGAATTTATTATGCCCGTTTTGAATTATCTGAATTTCTAACTATGGTCGAACCGGTGTGCATGAAGATAGGGGACGGGCATCGTTAGAACTTGCATTGGATCTCTGAAGAAACCACATATTGCGAGTCTAAAAATGATTTTTTCAAAAAATCACGGGCGATAGATCATGTACCTGTAGTACAAACCGGACCCACTTCCTACCGATTCGGCAGACATTTGTCCTTTTTACCCGGGATGGACGAAAAGGTTTGAGATGTACCGGTTGGGATATAGTCCATGTAAGGTGGTCTAGTATTTTAGGAAAATAGGACGGTAGCATTCTGAAACGGCATTTTGGTGGTTACTTCACAAAACGACCCGTTTTTTGCGCTCGGAAAATGGAAAAGGGATTTTCCGTGCGACAAAAAGGAAAACTTCCTCCTGCAACATTGTTCTACATACCAATGTCCACACACATGCATAATATGGGCACAACATCACAAACTATGCCGTGATTCAGCACATAACATCGGTCATTTGGACCGAAAGCCATGAAACCTCGAACATGATAGGTCATTTTGTGAAGGTTTTTTCGAAACATGATCATTGTTCGGCACACATTTAGTCCCGGATGTAGTCACAAACCGGGACTAAAGGGATTGCGGCAGAGTGGGCCAGACAACACTAATAATAGGGGTGAGTGTCGACATTATGTCGTGCGGCTTGTACCTTGTCTCGGATGGTGTCACCAACCGGGACTAAAGATGAACCTTTAGTCCCGGTTGGAGACACCAACCGGGACTAAAGATGAGTCAGCACTAATAATAGGGGTGAGTGTCGACATTATGCCGAGCTGCTTGTACTATAAATATGCATCCTTGTGAGTCCAGTCCTCCAGCCAGTTTGAGGCATCTCCAAGATGGTTTTAGAGAGCAGGGACACCACTACGGCCAGTTTCAGGGAGATGCCGACGGAGCCCAGTCCTCCGGCATCTCCGAGAAACTGGTCATAGAGGCACTCCCTAATATGTGAAATTAGTTAGCTCCGAGGCGTATTGATCTAGTTAGTGAAGTTACAAGCTGCAAGATGGTTTTCGAGAGCAGGGACACCACTGCGGCCAGTTTCAGGGAGATGCCGACGGAGCCCAGTCCTCCGGCATCTCCGAGAAACTGGTCATAGAGGCACTCCCTAATATGTGAAATTAGTTAGCTCCGAGGCGTATTGATCTAGTTAGTGAAGTTACAAGCTGCAAGATGGTTTTCGAGAGCAGGGACACCACTGCGGCCAGTTTCAGGGAGATGCCGACGGAGCCCAGTCCTCCGGCATCTCCGAGAAACTGGTCATAGAGGCACTCCCTAATATGTGAAATTAGTTAGCTCCGAGGCGTATTGATCTAGTTAGTGAAGTTACAAGCTGCAAGATGGTTTTCGAGAGCAGGGCCACCACTACGACCAGTTTCAGGGAGATGCCGATGGAGCCCAGTCCTCCGGCATCTCCAAGAAACTGGTCATAGAGGCACTCCCGGTCCAGCCACAAAATGGGACTAACACTCAAGACATTTGTTAATATTAAAAACTGAGACTACAAAACCGGGACTAAAGGCCACAAACCGCGAAAGATATCCTTCGGTCAAGCCACAAACCGTGAAAGACATGAACTAGAGTTACATAATATGAGCATGAACTTCTTGGCATATGTCATTCCTTATGACCGCTTCAGACGTAACCATGGAGCATCTTCTTTACTTAACGGAATGCTTGGGTCAGTTTTCACTGTGAAGGGCAGAATTTCATCAAACTTATTATAATCTTCTGACATGTCTGTCTTGTCCTCGATTCCCATGATGTTTCTTTTCCCTGAAAGAACTATGTGACGCTTTGGCTCATCATATGATGTATTCGTTTGCATATTTTTTCTTTTTTTCGGTCTGGAGGACATGTCCTTCACATAGAAAACCTGAGACACATCATTGGCTAGGACGAATGGTTCATCTCTATAACCAAGATTGTTGAGATCCACTGTTGTCATTCCGTACAACTGGTCTATCTTTACCCCTTCCCCATTCAGGTTGACCCATTTGCAGCGAAACAAAGGGACCTTAAAAGAGACTCCATAGTCTAGTTCCCATATCTCCTCTATGTAACCATAATATGTGTCCTTTTGTCCATTCTCGTCTATTGCATCAAAGCGGACACCACTATTTTGGTTGGTGCTCTTTTTATCTTGGGCGATCGTGTAGAATGTATTCCCATTTATTTCGTACCCTTGGAAATTCAATAAAGTAGAAGATGGTGACGCGGCCAACAAGTATAGCTGATCTCCAACAGTGGTGTCATTCAAGAGATGTGTCCGCATCCAACCACCGAAAGACTTCATGTGTTCATCTGTAATCCATGATTCAGGCTTCCCCGGGTTTTTGGAGCGTACAATATTCTTGTGTTCCTCGATATACGGAGCTGCCAAGGTGGAATTATGTAGAACTGTGTAGTGTGCTTTAGTGAAAGAATCCCCGTCCCTACATATCATTGCTTTCTTTCCCAGCGTGCCTTTTCCACTTAGTCTTCCCTCATGCCGCGAGTCAGAAACACCAATCGGCTTAAGGTCAGGAATAAAGTCAACACAAAACTCAATGACCTCCTCTGTTCCATATCCCTTGGAGATGCTTCCTTCTGGTCTAGCACGGTTATGAACATATTTCTTTAAGACTCCCATGAACCTCTCAAAGGGGAACATATTGTGCAGAAATACCGGACCGAGAATGGCAATCTCTTCCACTAGATGAACCAGGAGATGCGTCATAATATTGAAGAAGGATGGTGGGAACACCAATTCAAAACTAACAAGACATTGTACCACATCCTTCTGTAACCTTGGCAGAATATCTGGATTGATTACCTTCTGAGATATTGCATTGAGGAATGCACACAGCTTCACAATGGGTACTCGAACATTTTCCGGTAGAAGCCCCCTCAATGCAATCGGAAGCAACTGCGTCATAATCACGTGACAGTCATGAGACTTCAGGTTTTGGAACTTTTTCTCTGCCATATTTATTATCCCCTTTATATTAGATGAGAAGCCCGACGGCACCTTGATACTGTAAAGGACTTCAAAAAAGATTTCCTTCTCTGCTTTGGTAAGAGCATAGCTGGCACGACTTAAGTGACGCCCTTTATCCGTCTTGTTATCTGTATGCATGTTCTTTGGGTCTTTCATAATTTGTTGGTCCTCCCGTGCTTCAGGTGTATCTTTTGTCTTACCATACACGCCTAGGAATCCTAGCAGGTTCACGCAGAGATTCTTCATCACGTGCATCACGTCGATTGAAGAGCGGACACGCAGGACTTTCCAATATGGCAGCTCCCAAAATATAGATTTCTTCTTCCACATGGGTGCGTGTCCTGTAGCGACGTCGTTCGGAACTGATTGACCGTCGGGACCCTTTCCAAAGATTACTTCTATGTCCTTGACCATACCAAATACATCATCACCAGCAGGGAGTTCAGGCTTCTTCCGGTGATCTGCCTTACCTTTAAAATGCTTGCCTTTCTTTCTTACGGGATGATTGGTTGGAAGAAATCGTCGATTCGCTAGGTACACAACCTTCTTGCATTTATGCAAATATGTACCTTCGGTCTTATCTAAACATTGGGTGCATGCCTTATATCCTTTGTTTGTCTGTCCTGAAAGGTTACTAAGAGCAGGCCAATCATTGATGGTTACGAATAACAACCCTCGTAGATTAAATGGCTCCTGTTTGTTCTCATCCCACGCACGTACACCTGGTTTGCCCCACAACTGTAAGAGTTCTTCAACTAATGGCCTAAGGTACACATCAATGTCGTTGCCCGGTTGCTTCGGGCCTTGGATGAGCACTGGCATCATAATGAACTTACGCTTCATGCACAACCAAGGAGGCAGGTTGTAGATACATAGAGTCACGGGCCAGGTGCTGTGACTGCAGCTCTGCTCCCCAAAAGGATTCATGCCATCCGTACTTAGACCAAACCATAAGTTCCTTGCGTCACCTGCAAAGTCTGGGAAGTCTCTCTCGATTTTTCTCCACTGTGACCCATCAGAAGGGTGTCTCAACTCCCCGTCTTTCTTACGGTCTTCTTTGTGCCATCGCAACAACCTGGCATGCTCTTTGTTTCTGAACATGCGTTTCAACCTTGGTATTATAGGAGCATACCACATAACCTTAGCAGGAACCCTCTTCCGGAGGGGCTCTCCCTCAACATCACCAGGGTCATCTCGTCTGATCTTATACCGCAACGCGTTGCATACCGGGCATTTATCTAAATTCTCATACTCCTTACCGCGGTAGAGGATGCAGTCATTAATGCATGCATGTATCTTTTGCACATCTAATCCTAGAGGACAGAGAGTCTTCTTTGCTTCGTAGGTACTCTCGGGAAGTTCGTTATGTTTTGGAAACTTCGGCTTCATTATTTTCAGCATCTTTTCAAATGAGGAGTCAGTTAGACCACACTCTGCCTTCCATCGCAACAATTCCAGTGTGGTACCGAGCTTTGTGCTGCCATCTTCACAATTTGGGTACAACAATTTCTTGTGATCTTCTAACATGCCCACTAACTTCAACTTCTCATTTTCTGTTTCACAGTCTCGCTTTGCATCAGAAATGACCCTACCAAGTTCATCAGCCGGCTCATCTGATGCCCGTTCTTCACCTTTTTCCTCTCCATTGTCTTCCATTGCAGTATCACCGTATTCAGGAAACATATGATGATAGTTGTTATCATCATCTTCTTCTTCACCATCTTCCATCATAACCCCTCTTTCCCCGTGCTTGGTCCAGCAATTATAGTTGGGCATGAAACCTTTCATAATCAGGTGGCCGCGAATGATTTTCGAGGAAGAGTACTCCTTGTTGTTCCGACATTGAACACATGGACAACGTATAAATCCATTCTCTTTGTTTGCCGTAGCCACATCGATAAATTTATCCACGCCTTTGATATACCCGGCTACCCGCCGGTCACCGTACATCCATTCCCGACCGTTCATCTGCATCATATAAGTAATTTATCAAAAAACAGGACATCATAAATAGTGAAATAACCAATTCACACCGACACATGAATTGTATCAATGACCTAGAAAAGATAGGATTGCTAACCTCGATCGAGGGAAATAAAGAGGAGAAAGCTCAAGTGCGTCTCGGACACCTTCTATATTTTTGTTCTATGAGAAATTCAACTGGATTTTTCACTCAAACATTTCAACAAACACCTTCAATGCATGCATGAGAAAAAACTAGCACACACCCTCACACCTTACACCATTCGAAAAAACAGAGTGGAGGCAGAGGGGGCTGGGGCGTTGCATTTATAGAGGGCAAGGAGTCTTTAGTCCCGGTTGGAGCCAGCAACCGGGATTAAAGGTGCGTGCCACACCACGTGGCTGTGGCCAAACCTTTAGTCCCGGTTGGTGGCTCCAACCGGGACGCATGCCCCCTTACCAACCGGGACCCATGCCCCCTGGCCCCGTGCCCGCTCCAACCGGGACGCGTGCCAGCATTAGTCCCGGTTGGTGGCGCAACCGGGACTAATGCTCCCAGGGGTCGCGAACGGATGGCCCTTTTTCCACTAGTGAGTGAAGATTTAATCTCATCAAGCTCTGCTCCAGGTTACATTGAGGCCAAAGGAAAACATGACGCTAGATTCATTGCCATTCAGGCCCGTGCTTGGAGATATTAACAAGCGGTCGGTCGAGACAGTTGACAACCTTGAAGCTACAAAAAGCACTTTATGAAAAAGACACTGATGAACATGGCGATTCCTCTGGCTTTAAGGACTGAAACTCAGATGATTCACATGGAGATGCTTGATGTTAATCTCGCATGTGGTCATGGTTTGTGTCTCTGGTACTTTGTCTTAGAGTATGTCTAATAAGTAATGCCTCTGTCCTTGATTATGTAGTACTTTGTGCTTGATTATGTGTGATAAGTAATGAATGCCTCTGCTGTGACAATGAATGGAACTTTCTATTCGTGCCTATCCTCATAAATTCCCATGTTTTTGTCCCTTTCGTTTTAGCATGGACTTTCGCTCCTCTTGGAACTTCAATGGCCTTTCGATGTTGCTAATATGGAAACGTAAATTGTCGCGACTTCAACGGGATCGTGCGCCAAGGCGCACCACTAAATCTAGTGAGTATAGCTACCGGTCGGGAGTGGTGCATTATCTCCACACGGTGTCAGACTCTGTTTAGTATCTTGAGAACAATATATATTTTACCATATCACCAATATACCTACACCAATTTTTTGAGAATAATATACCTACACCAATTGCATTAGGAGACATGTTACTAATTATATTAAGCCCACTAGTCCAAGTGCTTAGTAGCATGGGATGCGTGCTTCAGATGTTAGATGATGATTGCCACTTGTCACATATGGATTGATGCTTATCCAATGACGAGACGGGGAGCTACAACAACAAAAACAACACATGGAACCTCGTCTTTTGTTGGAGAGTAAACTCCAGTTTTTACCCTCTAATTTTAGAATTTTGACACTAGTTACCCTATTTAGCAAAATTTCTTTCTAATTACTCCATTTAGCAAAAGTTATGCCAATTTTTACCCCCGTAAATTTTTTTGAATGTTTTGACAGGTACGTCTATGCCATAAGTACAGGTGGTGCGTCACATAGACTTGTTTCGGTTATGGCTGTTTTTTCCTCGCAATTTTTTTCTTAAATCCCCCGTCTCGCTATTTGTTTTTGTATAATCTGTGCTACATGAAGAGCAAGCTAGACTGGGCATAGTGGAACAGTAGCGCTGCTAGTTGTGGTTTAAATAGGAATTATAAGGGCTTCATGATATTTGAGTAATAGGTTCTTGCTTAGCAGATCACGCCACATATACTAGACACCCCCTACCAAAACACACAAAACTTTACATGGGGTAAACATTGGCACATTTGTTGCTAAATGGGGTAAAAATTGGCACAACTTTTGCTAAATGGGGTAATTAGAATAAAAAATTGCTAAATGGGGTACTTAGTTGTCAACACCCGGATTTTTAATCCCAGATGCCTGTTATGCCATACATCGCAATCCCAGGATTACCATTTTTGCGAGACATAACAGATTTGAATATCACAGTACATCATCCATTACAAACCATACATAAGGTCTTACACAAATAAGGATCTCATGATCCAGTTCTTAATACAACTCAAGCAGCGGAATAACGTAATAATAAAGATAGCATAGGCGAAGCTCCATCTTTGGGGTCACAGACAATGCTGACGATGGGAGATTTACATGGTTATACCCCGCGGGTACACGACTTCAGCATACCTAGTCCAGCCCAAGGAAGGCCCACGACAAATATGCGTCGGCCCATGAAGACTTTCGGGTGGCCAGGGCCCATGACGCCTTCGGATCCTTGGAGAGCAAGACTAGAGTAGATAGAAAATTCAAAGGGGTAAACCCTAAAACCTGTAACCGACTCGGTCTGTGCCTGGGACCTGCCTAACTCTATATAAAGGCTAGGAGGGCAGGACCTAGACCTTTGACCTCATACTTTTCGCATAGACACCTCCACGCCAGATTGCATCTGCGCACCCATGTAATCATCGGTTCTGCCGTAATCAAGAGCAGACAAGCAGGAGTAGGGTTTTCCCTCCGGGGGCCTGAACCTGGGTAAACCTCGTGTCCCGTGTTGCTTGTTTGCTAACCGTTCCGCGATCTCCAGCATCCCCATCTTCTCCAAACCCCAAGTCCATAATAATGGGCATTGACGAGATCAAACCTCGTCAATTGGCGCCGTCTGTGGAAACTGGGGACGCTGATTGTGCAATCGTGACGGTCCCAACCCGAGCGATCTACAACTCTGCGGCGACGGAGATTCACCTCCTCTTTGGCGCTTTCGACTTCACCGCCCACTCACCGGCCACCATGAAGGACTTCGAGCCCATAGGCGACAGACTCGAGATCCTATTCGGGAGCTTCTGCTTCCAGGTGGGGCAAACCGGTACCCTCCGCCTCCCAGAGCGGGTGCCCCTACCATCAATCAGGCCCGCTTCATGGGCCCCACACCCTGTGCTACGCACATCATCACCAACATATGGGTCCTACGACAGCAGCAGCTGCAACTCCGATCTATGCGATCCGCCATCGGATGAAGGGACCTATGGTTCCGGATCTGAAAGCTGCGGCAGCAGCGGACCAATCTACGAGCGCTACCAATGCGCCGTAGTCATCCAGAGCAATGCGGATCAGCAAGCGCCCAACCCGCCGCCCAACCCGCCACCTAACCCGCAGGACCGAAACGGCGGGAACAGAAGAAGCCAGTCCCCCCACCCGAAGGGTACAACACCGGCCAGGTCATCCGCCTTAGCAAAGAAGGATGGGCCCAGGCACGCGCCGCCATGGCGGGTAGCACGATCCTGCCTGCAGATGCCTCACGGGACCTGCTGATGGCATACCACTTGCTCCTGATCGAGGAGCACAAGAAATAGGTCAAGATGCAAGAGGTGCTTGACAAACGCAAGCAAGCAGCCTCGGAGTCCAGCGCGCGACGAGCTGCGCTCTCCGCCATGGGCATCGGCTCCAGCTCGAACGGCAACCACAGCAACAAACACCGCTCCCGGACGGAGAACATGGACCCCAAGGAGCGTCGTGAGGTAACCCGAACCCTCCACGCATCCTTCATGGAGATGGATGCCGACGGCAACATCATCCCGAAGACGCCGCAAGCTGCGATCATGGCAGCCACCGCATACCTCGTGTCCCACCTACCTCCGGAGGGGGACCCAAAAGAGCCATGCACAAGTCCACACTCACCGGACTAGGACTTGTCGGAGCTGCGCTCCATCAAGAAGCTCCTACGGAGCCAAAGAAGAAAGCTACGGTCAGATTCAACCGCAGCCCCATTCCTTCATCCGAAGAAGAGGACCATGACCTTCCTCGAAGGCAAAAGAGCTCACGCCATCGCAGCCGCGATTACGACGCCAGAGACGCGCTCACACAGCGCAAAATCGACAAAGCACGAGCCAAGCGCGCATGCTCGTCTGAATCCGAGATGGACGAAGATGAAGGAGAACTCTGCGGGGCCCGGTGCTTCAGCAGATCTGTCCGACGGACACGGATGCCGCGAAATTTCAAGCTTCCTTCGGATACTCCGAAGTTCGACGGCACACAGGACCCCAAGGCGTGGCTCAGCGACCACCTGTCATCCGTCAAGCTGCACGGTGGAAACAAGGAAACCGCCATGCAATGCCTTCAGCTGTAGCTGACAGGCGCAGCTCGGATCTGGCTTAGCAGCCTATCTTCAGGATCTATCCGAAGCTGGGAGGAGCTGGCTTACAGTTTCATCCGAAACTTCAAAGGAACCAGCAAGAGGCCCGCCTCGATCGAGAAGTTGCGAGCCTGCACTCAACGAACGGGCGAATCCATTTGCTCGTACATACTGCGCTGGTCCAACACCAAGAACTCCGCGGCACACATCTCCGAAGAAAGGGCCATCGACGCCTTCAAAGACGGCGTCAAGCGCCAGGACTTCAAGGAGGAACTTGGGCGCGTCAAGCCCAAGACGCTCGACCACCTCAGGGACATCGCTAACAGGTGCGCCGACGGCAAAGATTCCATCCACCGGGCACAATCGGAGGAAGAGGGCGACTACGGCCGACGACGGGAGCGCCGTAGCAAGAGGATATCGTGCGTATACGACGATCGTGATGGACCCGACATGGTCGCGGCCGGCTACGCCGATCGCCGCAACGACGCCAACCGCAACAGCGGCAGATACCGCGGAGGCAACTTCCGCGATGGAGGACGCCCAGCACAGTCGTGGCAGCGCCACGGCCGCGACGAAGGACCCTCAGCATACGAAAAACTGTCGGGTCCATGCACCATCCACTTCTACATCGACAAGCAGGATGGTAAGAAGAAGGCAAGCCACATGCTCAAGGACTGCCACGAGTTCCAGAAACTCAGCGAAAGCATGGTTCAGATGAGGCAGCAAGCTCCACCCCCTAGATTTGGGAACGCACCTGCACCAGGAGAGATAGCACATGGAGCTCCTCCACCGCCACCTGTAGGAGGCCCGAACCAACCAGTCGCACTAGCACAGAACAATGTTGGGAACGGGTATCCCCCGCCGAAAGTAGCACTGATGATCCAGAAGGGGCGCCCAACGAATAGGGTGCATAAGAAAATCACCCGCCAGATCAACCTGGCCGTGACAGCTCCACCCGCCATCCCTGAGTACCTCAGCGGATCGGAGTCCTGCATCACGTTCAGCCGTTCGGATCACCCTTGCCAGGTCCCTTGCCTAGGTCATGCTGCCCTGGTGCTGGAGGCGCAGATCGGAGGTTTTGAGATGAGCCGCGTCTTCATGGACGGCGGCAGCGGCATCAACCTGATGTTCGCAAGAAATCTAGCAACAATGCGGATCCCGCTGTGCAGCCTAGAACAGTCAGACACAACGTTCCATGGCATCGTCCCAGGAAAGGGCATATTCCCCCTGGGAAAGATATGGCTCGACGTCAGCTTCGGCAAACCGGATAACTTCCGATGCGAGCGGATTGAGTTCGAAGTGGTGGACTGGCCATCACAATACCACGCCATCCTTGGGCGTGTAGCATTCGCAAGGTTCCTGGCAGTACCACACTACGCGTACCTCCTACTAAAGATGCCAGGACCCAGGGGAGTCATCACTGCCCACGGGAGCTTCACCCGATCGGACCACTGCGACAGGGACTTCAACAGAATCTCCCAGTCATTCGGCATGCAAGAGGAGCTCGTAAGGCTCTGCGAGGTGACGGACAATGGGGCACCCCCTGTCGCAAGGCAAAACGCACCTGATATGTTCTTCGACTCCACCGTCAACACAAAGAAGGTGCAGGTCCACCCGACGGATACCTCCAAGACGGCGCTGATCGCCAACAACCTCAGCCCTGCATAGGAAAGCGCGCTCGTCGAATTCCTCCGTGAGCGCTGGGAAATCTTTGTCTGGTGTCCTGCGGACATGCCAGGAGTTCCCAGGAAATTCGCCGAGCACGCACTCAACATCTTTCCAAACACCAAGCCGGTCAAGCAGTCCATCCGGAGACTGTCTGAGCCCCGGGCCGAAGCCATAGGGATTGAAGTCAACAGATTACTCACTGCAAACTTCATCAGGGAGATTAAGGAAAGCGAGTGGCTCGCCAATACTGTGATGGTCCCCAAAAAGGACATGGACATCCTGCGGATGTGCGTGGACTTCACATCGCTGAACAAACACTGCCCAAAGGACCACTTCCCTCTCCCTCGGATTGATCAGATCATCGATTCGACTGCAGGATGCGAGAAGCTCTCCTTCCTTGATGCCTACTCAGGCTACAACCAGATTCGACTCAAAGTCGAATATCAGGAGAAAACGGCGTTCATCATGCTGTTCGGGGTGTTCTGCTACAACACAATGCCCTTCGGGCTAAAGAACGCAGGTGCCACGTACCAGCGGTGCATGCAGGCATGCCTAAAGGACCAGATCGGTCGCAACGTCCAAGTCTATGTCGACGACATAGTCATCAAAACCAGGGAGGCGAGAACACTCATCGACGATCTCCGCGAGACGTTCGATAATCTTGAACGCTACAGGATCAAGCTTAACCCCGAAAAGTGCGCCTTCGACGTCCCATCGGGTCAGCTGCTTGGTTACTTCATCTCCCAACGAGGGATCGAGGCAAACCCGAAGAAAATACGGGCTATCATGGCCATGGAGAAGCCGAAAAACCTCAAAGGTGTCAAGCAACTTGCAGGACGAATAGCGGCATTAAGCAGATTCATCAGCCGCATGGGCGAGAAAGCACTGCCCTTCTACCAGCTATTGCGCAAAGCTGACAAATTCGAGTGTACGCCTGAGGCGGATGACGCATTCGAAGATCTAAAGCGGTTGCTCTCTACCTCGCCCGTATTGGTCACGCCAAAGGAGCGCAAACCCCTACTGTTATACATAGCAGCTACACACCAGGTGGTGAGCACCGTACTAGTGGTCGAGTGACCCGAAGAAGGCAAGACCCACGGGGTCCAACGCCCAATCTACTACCTCAGAGAGGTATTGACGCCAACAAAGCAGAGGTACCCTCACTACCAAAAACTCGCCTACGGCATGTTCATGACGGCTCGTCGACTGAGCCATTACTTACAGGAGCACCAGGTGATGGTCGTCAACGAGGCACCCCTGAACAGCATCCTGAACAATCCAGAGGCTATAGGACGCGTGGCCCTGTGGGGCATCGAGCTGTCACCCCTAGACATCGTCTACGAGAAGCGACTCGCAATCAAGTCTCAGGTCCTCCCGGACTTCCTTGTACACTGGATGGAGCTGCAGCTGCCAGACACCCCAGACATGTCGCAGTCATGGACGATGCATTTCGACGGCTCCAAGCGCGAAGCTGGAGCGGGATCCGGGGTCATACTGACCTCCCCGCAGGGCGACAAGATGAAGTACGTCCTTCGGATGAAATTCCGAGCTTCCAACAACGAGGCCGAATACGAAGCCCTCATCCACGGCATGAGGATGGCAAGGATCTGCGGCGCAACGCGCCTGGTCATCTACGGTGACTCCAACCTCGTCGTCCAGCAGACGATGAATGAATGCGACACACACGCCGAAAACATGATCGCGTACCGCGCACTCTATACCTCACTAGAGGGATAATTCGACGGCTGCGAGCTTCGGCACGTTGGAAGAGAAAGCAACGAGGAGGCCAACAGACTCGCCAACATCGGCTCCACCTGCGCACGGGTGCCACCAGGTGTGTTCCTCGAACAGATATGCGTGCCATCCATCAAGCGGAAATTCCCCAAGGGATCACCCGAAGAGGCAGAGCACTCGGGGGATGCGCCACCCGAAGGACAAGAAGGACCCGCAAATCTGGATACAGAGGTCGCCGTGGTCAACCTAATGCAGGTCATGGCAGTCGAAGAAACTTAGACACTGCCATACCTCCTGTACCTGATAGACGGAGAACTGCCTGATAGCCCGACGGATGCCCGGCGCATATCTCGCCGGTCCAAAGCCTTCACCATCATCAATGGCGAGTTGTACAAGCGCAGCATTTCGGGTGTACTACAAAGGTGCGTCACCATCAGCGACGAAAAAACCATCCTCCAAGACATCCACGAGGGCATCTGCGGCCATCATGCAGGCAGCCGCTCCCTTGTCGCCAAAGCTCTTCGAGCTAGATTCTACTGGCCAACGGCCATGAACGACGCCAAGGACATCGTCCGAAGATGCAACGGGTGCCAAAGGTTCACCGACAAACCGCACGCACCTAGGTCAGAGCTCAGGCCCATACCTTTAGCCTGGCCTTTCGCCCAATGGGGCCTTGACATGATCGGCAAATTGCCCAGATCCTCGAAAGGAGGACACGTCTACCTCCTGGTCGCAGTTGACAAATTCACCAAGTGGATTGAGGCCACGCCGGTCACTAACCAAAAGGGAAAAACCACCATCAAGTTCTTTGAATCCATTGTTTATAGGTTCGGTGTGCCGCATAGCATCATCACCGACAATGGATCGAACTTCATCTCCAAAGAATTCCAGGACTTCTGCGAAGGCCTCGGAATCAATATCACATATGCCTCAGTGGCGCACCCGCAAACAAACGGGCAGGTGGAGAAGGCCAACGGCCTAATCGGCGCCGACATTAAGAAACGCCTCATGAGCCCACTCGAGCGACTCGCCGGAGCCTGGACAAAAGAGGTACCCTCCGTCCTATGGAGCCTGTGTACCACGCCAAACAGCTCCACCGGCTACACGCCGTTCTTCATGGTGCATGGAGCCGAAGCCGTGCTACCAGCCGAAGTACGCCACCAGGCCCCTCGAGTCGTCGCTTATAGCGAAGCCGAATCCATGGCTGCACTCGAAGATGCCGTGGACACACTCGACGAAGCGCGAGACATAGCAGCAGCCCGATCAGCGGTGTATCAGCAGAACCTCCGCAACTACCACAGCCGACGGCTACGCCCAAGGTCCTTCGTCGAAGGAGACCTAGTCTTGCGACTCAAGCAAGAACGACCGAAGAAATTCGAGTCGCCATGGGAAGGACCCTACATCGTCACCGATGCCATCCCAGGTGGCGCCTATCGCCTCAAGCACGTGGAGTCTAGAGTCGCATACTCCAACCCATGGAATGTCGCACAACTATGATGATTCTACCCCTAGCTACCTCCTTCTTTACTTTCAATAAGGCTATTCAGCCAAGGCTACTCAGCCGAACAATGTACCTCCTCCATTACGATATGAATAAAGCTAAGTGTCTTGCCCCAAAATTTTGTTTACTACTCGCATTTTTACTCCATGCTACAAACGCACTCGGGGGCTCCCCCCACCTCACGACTTCGTCGACTGAGGATAACACGTGTACACCTGAGTAGCTGACCACGTCAGGCTAACGAAAAGGGCACGCATACGAACAAAGCATTATGTGCTAGCACAACAACCAAACCTTTATAACAAAGGGCAAAACACGCCCAGTCAAATATATACAAATTTTACATCTCTCTCTTTTACAGGTACTACCTACTCTGAAGAATAACCTGAGCACACTGCTCAAACAGATCTACGATCTCTTCGGCATACTGCCTTACAGCCGCATAATGCGGACGCATATCCCACACACCACCATCTGGCCGAAGGGGTGGCCCAGCCGCTACAGCGGACAGATCTACATCAGGACGATGCAACCGCACGAGGGAGAGCACAGCCTTCACCCCTGCGACGAGCTGATGTCGCACCAAATCCTTGACATGATGAACATTCCGAAACTTCGACAGTAGACCAGAGAGAGTCGACGGTGCATCATCCAACGGAAACATCACATGCAGAACCGACGCGAGTGACGTCTTCACCTGACGAAGCACCCGCGATACTTGGTGAACGCGATCTTGCACCGTCGCAAGGACCATAGCATGGTCACGATCCATCCAGAAGAACCCGCCGGCTTCCATGTCCTGTTGAGTCAAGCAATTGACTCGAACAGAAACACGCTCCTTCTCCTCCCTTGGAGCAAGGTTAGCGCCTGCAATACTTGCAAAAAAGTAAGATGCAAGGCCAGCAGGCGCATCCGAAGAAATGGGCAACAGCTCGAAAAACTTACACTGAAGCTGCTCGGATAATCGAAGCAACTCCGCCATCAAGTACTCCTCTCTGGCAGCATCTCGATCTGCTTTGGACTTCCAAACGTCAGCATGGCCACGCACCCCAAGCAACTCTTTCTCGAGGCTACGGACACGATCTCGAAGAAACGCAAGCTGCAAAGCATCATCCAATGATGGCCGCAGCCGCGCTGCAGGCGAAGTGTCAACGGGATCAGCACCCAAAGGACCCTAGATTAACAGAAAGAAAGGACATGAACAAGCAGCCGAAGGAGCACGAAATTCAGCACATTCATTAAAGTGCAGCAAAAGCCACCATGTGGCACAAGGATTTTTCATCAAAGTATTTACAACAAAAGAAGCTACAACTATCCTATAACTACAGTGCCTACAAAGCTGCACCCTGAGTAGCCTCGGAGCCGGATTGCCTCGCCTTGGCTTCCCCCTGCTGCCTTAGCGCGTACTCGGCCAGCAGATCAATCAGCTTCGGCCTGTAACACTTACAGCGAGCAGCATAGGTGGCGAAGGCTACCTCGGATCCATCAGTAGTCGTCGGCATCCGGGAAGTGACCTGGCACTACTAGAGAAAAGCCTATGCGAGGCGCACCTAAAAGCCTATCCGAGGCGCATATCACATGCGCCTCTAGCTTCAAGCCTCGGGTATTTCTTATGCGAGGCGCATATGATATGCGCCTCCTATACTTCACATATGCGAGGCGCATATCGATATGCGCCTCGCATATGTGAAGTATAGGAGGCGCATATCATATGCGCCTCGCATATTTTTTACAATGCGCCTCGGATATTTATAGTATATGCGCCTCCTATAGTATCCTATATGCGCCTCCGGTAATATTTTCGAAATTCAAGTTTTACAGACCACTATAAATAATAATATACAGATATTCAAATATACAATATAGTCCAGAATACAGTATAAAGAGCACAGAATTTTTCAGAAACTTGCAATTTGCCAAAGCATAATAGAACCAACATGAATACAATACATTACACATCAATCATGACATACAAATTCATACATCAAGTGTTTGTGCCACAAGTTCACACCTCCGAGTACAAGTTCACAATCACATTACACCTTCGAGTAAAAATTCACAATCACATTACAACTCCAACGACGTAGATCTACCTAGATGAAGTAGAACACATAACCTACAATGAAGAGCAACAAGGTGGTGATCACGAGGAAGTTCCTCCACTTCTTCCTTCCATGCCTCCTCCACTTCTCTTCCGCCACCTCTCTACTCTCATAGCCTTGGTAGCTGTTGCCCGAGAAGTTGTTCACTTGCTTCTGGCAGTCTTTCCACTCCTCGTACACACCTGGAACCCGACCGACGTACACGACATAACACCTCGGCATCTCCTACACATAATAAAGATGATATTACTTATGTCAGTGGAAAGCAATAGCTAGCAGTTCACAAGATAGAATCATGCATATATATATATGGGTGCAACAAAATGTAAGAAATCACGTTCTAATCATCGGCATTTCGAAGAAAGACCAAAAAAAGCAAACCAAGAATGACATGGATTAGTGCCTCATACTTAGATTGGGCACGGAAATAACAATGCTCGCTATTTGATCTTGTGCGGCAAGTAGAGTATATGCCCAAATTACTAGTCTACTTGGCACACAAGATCGGACAGCGCCATAGTCATACACGTGACACCACAACACGTTCTAATCATCGGCATTTCGAAGAAAGACAAAGAAAGCAAACCACAAGAAAGTAGGGAAGCAATGACAAATGAAAAGCAACAAGCACTTAAAATAGTTCGTAACACAAATAACTAGCTAGTGTCTCTCACAATCAAGTTCAACGGTTGACGAAACATATTCTAGAGGTTTTGCTAGGCAAGTTTAACATAGTGATAAGAGGTTACAACACGAGTTCGGAACTAACAGCTAGGTACCCAGGCAATGCAATCATGAAGTCTTCTTTGGCTCTTGAGTCGGCTTTGGGGGGGCATTGATGAAGCCTGACCGAGTTTTCGCCATTTGCATGAACATCCTGCCGTCACCCTGCTGTGCTAAGCGTTCGTCTATCTCCCTGTTGGACGGTGTATAGCCGCCGTGGAAGGTGCCTCCGGTTTTTATGACTCCCTGGTACACGATTGTCGCGATCTCCTCCTGGATGTTGAAGAAGTGTTGCCTAAGGTTGCGAGCCTGTATGCATGCAAGCTTTTCAGCCCACTTCACGAGGTCAGATGGCAGTGTTTTGGTCTCCATGTCATTGAAGAACACCTTCATGTGGTAAATGGCGTAGAAGGCATCCTTCCCACTGCCAGGCGGCTGCTTGACGTAGGCAAACTTCGTCGTGTGGCGGAACACGTGTGCGCCGAACTTTACATGTGGCCTTGCCGATTTGACGCCTCCCGCTGCGACGTAGCCGGTGAGAGCGCCATCAAGAATTTTCTTGATATTGGTGTAGTTTTTTTGGATCGCACTGTTTGAGTCGAGGTACAAGGCTGTTGAGTGTTTCAAATTCAAGCTTATGAGCACACAGCCTGTCCGATCATCCTCCGTGATGGGATGGTAGGGAAGGAGAATCACATCCTTGTCTGAGTATGTTTGCAGGAAGTTTGAGAGGTAGTCGGTCGCCAGATCTATGGCCTCAGCATCTTTCAGGACGGCGTCACGCATGAAGTGGGGATCCACTATCTGGATGCCCGGGATCTTGTCTCTGGTGATCTCCGTGGCCATATTGAGGGAGAACAGCCGGACCAGGGTATTGTGCAGTCGAAACCCGTTCAACATGTCAAATAGGTCGGTATGCCGCACGTAGAAGATATCCCCGGGGGGTACAGTGACTAAGCACGGCATATGAGAAGGCACCTTAGCCTTGAAAACGAGGTACGACTGATCGTTATCGTGAATGCGGCACTGCTCAATTGTGAGACATCCATAATGAATACTACGCATATGCGAGCCTGCGACCTTGAGCATCGATTTACACATCATCGGTACACCTGCCACGTGCTGCTGATTCCTGGCTTGCCCCACAGCGCCGTCCCGGAAAAGAGGATTTGGATCCTGGCCCCGATCACCCTTAGGCTTCCTTTTGCGACCCTTCTTGCTCTTTACGGCTTCGGCCACTGCGTTCACCTCACCGACCGTCTTATGGAGGGTGCCGGGGCTGATCAAAGGAACTACTGGCCTTGGAGGCTCGGTGAAGGGGACAGGTGGCGGCGTCTCCTGACTAGTTGGGAAGAGACGCACCTTGCAAGGGGGTTTCGCTGGTGCTGGTTGGGTCTCGGCAACTTGATGTGTGCCTGATGGTCCCGGCTCATACAAATCAGAAAACCTTGTGTTAACAAACTGGTCACCGTAGTTCGGGTCAATTTCTTCATCATCATCGGGATTCTGTGCCATGTTGTCCAAGTCTCCCATCTCGAAGTCTTCATCATGTGCTGGTTGTGCTGCCTCTAGGGTGATGTTGAGCTGATCCTCTGTCCCCAAACGGATCTGTCTCTTCGGCCATAGGTACAAGTAGCCGAAGCTGGTATTGAGGACCGCTGCCGTGTCCTCATCATCCCATCCTTGAGGTTGAGAGGGAGGTTCCACTTGCTCGTAGCCCGGAAGCACCATACTGTATTTGACCGTCATCATGTCAGGTGGCATTGTGACATTGTGCATTTTGCGGTTCTCTGGTTGAACAATAGTACCCTTGGCAACATCCATAAACTGGCCGCCCACCCAATCCATTAGAGTGCAAGGAGTGTCTCCCTGCGAAAGATCGACATGTAGGTCGAGCGTTAGAAAAACAGAGATCAAGTCATCGGTGTGGTTGAGCCTCCCAACTCTCGCTTTAATTAGTTAGTTACCTTGAGGGCGTCAAACTCGGCCAATGTCGAGGCACCGACGCCGACAGGCTTGACCACGCAAGTGGCGGAGTGGCTGCCTGATGGCACGGTGGTGCGGGCCGGCGCCTTCGCCGCAGTGAGCAAGTTAAGCTCCGGAGCTAGAGGAGTCTCCACCACCACCGGCCCTGCTGGAGGAGTCACCAACGCCTCCGGCCGCGCCACATTGTCCGATTGGGCGCTGTTGAGGTTGTGAACCGGTGGCGGCCCCCGTTTACCACCCTTCTGCCACTTGTTGTACTTTTCCATGTAGACGGGAAGGATGGTGTTGAGCTTCTCGTTCACTTGTGAATGGACTTGTGACTGGACTTGTGTCTGGACTTGTTCTTGGAACTTTGTCTCGGCAGCCGACACAGCCTTGTTCACGGCATCTTGGACTATATTTGGAAAGGCTTCCACCTGTTCCCTTAGGAGTTTTACCTCGGCGCTTTCGGCCTTCTTGCCCTTCCGCTCCAGGGTGCCATAGTACTCGGACCATGATATGCCGCCAAAGCCGACCACACGACCAGCCGACGGGGCCGCCAGGGGATCGACACTCTTGGTCCGGTTCAGCGCCCTATTAAAAGTGGTGTCCCACTTGGCGACAGGCGGTGGCGCTGACCCCTGGGATGAGGAGCTCCTACACTCCTCGTCCTGCGCATAAGGAACGCGAAGCATTTGATCAGAAAACTTGACTTCATTGATTAATCATGAATGCAATTAATCGACTTGCATGCAAACTACTTACATATTTTTGCATGAAGTCCTTCACCCTCGGAGCAAAGGGGCCGGCGGGCTCCGAAGAATAATCAGAACCCCCTTTCGGCGGGGCAAACCGGGCCCTGACGAAGTTCTTTGCCTGCTCCTCCTTTATGTCGTCAAAGGGACGTGTCAACCCCTTTGCACGAGCGTCGGCGTCCTCCTTATCCCATTTGGGCCTCGCGGCTCTATAACCACCGGAGCCGAGATGGTGGGTACCAATGTTTCGGGATCTCATATTCTTGCCCTTCTCAGTCCTGGCCTTGCCCAAGGCGGAGTTACATCTGGCCTTGAACACATTGTAGTCTTCTTCCTTGACCAGAGGCTCCTTCTTGACGAGCTCTCGATAACTTAGCTTCTCCTCGAAAATCAGATTCTTCACCCGAGCCTTCCAATTTGACAAGGCCTTGGTCATCCTCCCGAGGGCATACTTGTTCACCGGATTCCCTTTGAGATTGTCATTATTATACTTGTTTTCCTCATCACCCGGGAACGCGTATATTGCGTGCAGCTTCCGGAAAAGCTGGATGAGGAAACCCTTGTTCTCTTCGGCCTTCAGGTTCTCCATGTTGATCGTGACGGTGTTCCGGAGGATTGCCGCGAGCTGGTTAGAGTAACCCCCAACAAATTCTTCTGGCTCCAAAGGCGCACCTTTAGGGCTCACGCTTGTGATGATGGACCTTTTGAGGTCTACCACGATCGGGGTCCGATCCTTCCGAGACTTCTTCGATGCGCTACTACCGTTTGTAGTAGCTTCACCGCCGCCATCAGTGGTAGTGGCGTCGCCATCGGCTTCACCATCAGCGTCCCCCATCTCCTCATTGCCCGACGAGGTATCCTCGTCCTCCTCCATCTCGTCGTCCTGCGGAACAAATTCCGGGGCCTCTAGGGATTCCATATCTGCCTGCTGCTCCCAAAAGGGCTTCTGGCTAGAAGGGCCCGGATCCGACATTTCTAAACACACAAATAAATGAAACTAATAAGCACAAAAATTCACAGAAAATTTTGGCATGAACTTTGCTAATTTTCTATGTCTAGGAGTGCCAGAAATTTGCCGGAACGGAAATGAATCAACATTCTGGCGAAACATTGGCAAATCAAAAAGAAAAACCTGCACAAAAAGGATCAACTACCATCATCACAGCCATTTTGCTGCCAGCATACACAAACACATACATACATACATACAGTATCCGAGTTTTGCTGAACTCACATAATTCCTGAAGACAGAACATAGATTCATAATTTCATAGCATAGCAGAAAACAACTGATTCGAAACTACAGAAGAAACTCAAAATCTGAGAGCAGTATGACCATTGATCATCAAAATTTCAGAGTTAAGCACAGAGTTAAGTATACAGATATGTGCAGTATCCTGGTGCAGTTTTCCTGCATACAGATAGAGCCAAGGATCCCTAAGGCATTAATTAACAACTGAAACCAGGTGATCAAATATCAAATGTTGGCATTGAGTCATGTCATCTTAATTCTTTTACTACACAAGCACTGCATCAGGTAAACGACTACACAAGCACTGTATACAGATAGAGCCAAGGATCCCTGAGGCATTCCAGTACACACAACTACACAAGCACTGCATCAGGTAAACAGCTAGATGAACCATACTAAGTTAACGACACTATGAACCATACTAAGTATAGTACTCACTGTCTTACTCTGCTAGATGAACCATACTAAGTTAACGACATTATCACAATTAGCAATCAGCAATGCCTCTCATCTTTTCTATTTGCCTAAAACCTGAACTTGAACCTGAACTTCTATGCCTAAAATTAGCAATCAGCAATTAGCAATCAGCACACACTATGAACCTGAACCTGCACACACTATGAAACACAATCAGCAATTAGCAATCAGCAGTATTTTTTTCACTCCTAGAACCTGAACTTCTATGCCTAAAATTCAGAAACACAAGGAGTACTGAATATTGACAGTTCAAGTCTGAATATTGACAGGGCAACAAGTCTGAATATTGACAAGAAACTCTCATTTCAGTTGCCTACTAACACTTGAGGATTACACACACAATGACACAGAGAAAGCTGTAGAACACATTTCAGTTGCCTACTAACATTTCAGTTCCTTTACACACACAATGACACAGATGAGCACTCAGATCATGCTAAACAAATTAACTCAGATCATGCTAAACAAATTAACTCAGATCATGAACACATCTGGCTGCCACCATCGCCCAAGCATCTGGCTGCCACCATCGCCCAAGCATCTGGCGGCCACCATCGCCCAAGCATCTGGCGGCCACCATCGCCCAAGCATCTGGCAGCGGCTGAGAAACCCTAGAAGGGGAGGAGAGGGGAAGAGGCGTGGGTGGGGGGCGGGGACTCACTGGAGAGAGGGGAAGAGGCGTGGGTGGGTGGGGGGCGTGGGTGGGTGGGAAGCCGGCGTCGGGCTCCTCCTTCACGGGGCGGCGGCGTCGGGCTCCTCCTTCACGGGGACGGCGGCGTCGGGCTCCTCCTCCACGGGGCGGCGGCGAGCTCCTCCTTCACGGGGACGGCGGCGTCGGGCTCCTCCTCCACGGGGCGGCGTCGGGCTCCTCCTCCACGGCGGCGACGGCTTCGATCGATGTGGCGTCGGGCTCTGAGATATGTGAAGTCGTGTATGTACTAGCTGTAGTAGTACTAGCGTTGTGTGACTTGATCGATGTGTGCCGGTTATGCGAGGCGCATATCGCAAAGTGCGCCTCGTATAATATTACGCGAGGCACATCTGGGCTAAATGCTCCTCGCATAATATGCAATCCTATAGACAAAGAGGGCAGTGCGCAGGTTTCTATCAACAAACACATAGCAGCCTAGTGGTAGTACATGCCTTGTCCTATTTCACTGCTGGCAACCCAAGTTCGAATCCTAAGGTTAACAATTTTTTGGAAATTTTTTTTAAAGGCCATTTTTCATGTAAAAGCATTGTCCAAACACAATATGAACTATAAAATATACTACAAATATTTTAAATATTCAAATATTGCTAAAACAACAAAAGTGAGTATTCTCAATGAATGTGTCTTGTCGATACATAATATTCTCACTGCAATATTATTATAACACACACATAATGAAAATTAAGAATGTTTTGATACATAATAGTAGGCCACACACACGACGGTTCTTGACAATGGTCGGAGCGCGCTAGCGTTTCTTGACAATGGTCGTCTTCTTGCCCTTCTTTGTCGCGGTTGCATAGGTTAGGTCCGGGACGTCTTCACTACTTCTCTTGAACGGAAGTCCTTTCTTAGGTAGGGTTGTGGTGTACGGTGTTTGGTTGCCATACCCGTCTTCTATCTTCGGGTCGCCGTTCTGGTCAAAGTCTTGCTCGTTGGCGACTCCGTCTATTCCGATAATGTTCCTTTTGCCTCTCCTGACGACAACCCGGCTAGGCTTTGACGGGTCTTTGATGTACCAGCATTGGTCGACTTTGCTAGCCAAAACCCAAGGCTCATTTCTTGCGGGTGCGTTCGCGCTGGTGGTCTTTGACGGTATAACCATCGTGGTGAAATACCGGTCTTCTTTCTCGACGCTCTTGGCGCACCTGACACGGAACATCGGCACCTTCTCCGTAACATAGTCGAGCTCCAAAATCTCCTCGGTCCTTCCGTAGTATCTTTCCGGGATGTCGTCGGTGTATAATATCCCTGTTACCCCTGAGTTCTGGTAATCGCAGTTATTGTCTTTTTCCTCTGTGTAGAACGTGTATTCGTTGATATCGTAAGCCTGATAGGTCATGAGGTTGTGCGAGGCGCCCTGTGACAATGAGAATATGAGTTTATCTTCCTCCGAGTACTCGCCCTGCGGTGGATTAGCTATGACCTTCTCCCTAAACCACCGCGTGAAACCGGAGTTGTGCTCCTTGATAACATCTTCCTCCCTCGGGACCTGGCGCCCCTGATTAGCGTAATTCTTCTTGATAAACTCTTTGTGCTCATGTATGTATGGATCAATCACCTGCAGGTGTTGCAGCGCGACCAGGTTTGCTCTTTCAAAGTCCTTGGTTCGGCCCTCCATGTCGACATGCTTTGCACGTCGACCCTCGCGGTGACCCCATCCAGCGAGCCTCCCGAGGTGCTTGTTGAATGGCATACCAAGAGGGGTCTCGGTTTGTAGAAAGTTCGAGCAGAAAGAGATGCACTCTTCGGCCAGGAAGCCATTTTCTATGCTTCCATCTAGACAGGACTTGTTCTTAACGTATCCCTTGATGTGTCCATTGAGCCTTTCGAATGGCATCATGCTTCGCAGAAATGCAGGACCGAGCTGGACGATATCCTCCACGACATGGAGAAGCAGATGAAGCATGATGTCGAAGAAAGCGGGGGGGGAAATAGATCTCGAGCTCGCAAATTATCACCACGATCTCGTCCTGTAGCCTCGTGAGCTGCTTAATTCCTATCGACTTCCGAGAGATGAAGTCAAAAAAGTTGCAGAGGCCAAACAGTGTTTCACGGATGTGCTTGTCCATTATACCTTGGATCACGACCAGGAGTACCTGCGTCATTAGCACGGCGACGTCGTGAGACTTCATCCCGCTGAAGCACTGCTTCGCCTCGTCTAGCCATCTGCTTATCTTCCCCGCGTAGCCGTTCGGAAATTTGACTCCGAGGAGGCACTTCATAAACTGTATGGCCTCCTTCTTACTCAGAGTGAAGCATGAGGCCTTGAGCTTGACCTCTCCCTTCTTAACCTTTTTCCCCTTGCGACGACGGCTATTCTGTGTTTCTGTCTCCTCCACCTCGTCCTCCTCCTCATCATCGCTAGGTGGTGGTTGAAGTTCATCCCTGATGCCCATATGCTTCAAGTCGTTCCTTGCCTTCGGACCATCTTTGGTCTTGTCAGTGTTAAGGAGGGTGGCAAGCAGACTCTCGCCCACGTTCTTCGTGATATGCATGAGATCAAGGCTATGAGGCACGCGGAGGATCTTCCAGTATGGCAAGTCCCAGAAAACAGACCTCGCCTTCCATACCTTCAGCAACGGCTCTGGCTTCTTCTGGGTCTTTCCTGGCGCAGGGCACTCCTTCCAGTTATTCAACAGCTTGTAGATTTCCGCGCCACTCTTCTGGTGTGGGATTCCTCGGAGCTTGATCGTCCCATCGAACAGATGTCCTAGCTTTCTCTAGGCGTGATTCTTGGGAAGCCACCTCCGAGCCCCAAGGAACACGGTTTTCCCGGACCCGGGATCTTTCTGTAGCTGGTGGTACGTTGTATTATCCTTGCACCTAACGCACCCATAGAATCCTTGGACCACCTGCCCCGAGAAGTATCCGTAACCGGGATAGTCTTGCACCGTCGTGATCACCGCCGCTCTCATGTCAAAGTACTCTTGTCTCGAGGCGTCCCATGTACGGGCTCCTTCTTACCATAACGTGGCCAACTCCTCTTTCAACAACGTGTGATACAGATTGATGTCTGTACCAGGTTGTTTTGGCCCTTGAACGAGCATACTCATGGTTACGTACTTCTTCTTCATGCACAACCAGGGAGGGAGGTTGTAGATCCATACAAACACGGGCCAGGTGCTGTGTGTGCTGCTCTGGCTTCCAAACGGATTGAGTCCGTCAGTGCTCACGCCCAGCCTGAGGTTCCTTGACTCTTTCCCAAAATGTTGGTAATATTGTAGGTCCAACGCCTTCCACTGGCAAGCATCCGAAGGGTGCCTCAACATTTCCTCCTTCTCCGGATCATCGTCTTCCGGCCTCTTTCTTTCCGCGTGCCAGCGCATGAGTTGTGCTTCCTTAGGGTCTGCAAAATACCGCTCCAAACGAGGAGTTAGAGGAAAGTACCACACCACCTTCCTAGGAGCTTTCTTGGTCCCTCTCTTGTATCGAGAGGTCTTGCACACCGGACACGTGGTCTTCTCCGCGTCCTCGCCCCGGTAGATGATGCAATCATTTATGCAGACGTGGTATTTCACGTGCGGTAGATTGAGAGGGCACACGACTTTCTTCGCCTCAGCGATACTAGTCGGACATGTGTTCCCCTTCTTGGGAAGAATATCGTGCCAGAATACAATGTTGTCGTCGAAACATTCGTCGGTCATTTTGTGTTTCGACTTCATCTCCAGAGCCCTAAGCGTTACATTTAGACGGGTATCCCCGTCGTTGCATCCGTCAAACAATGGAGTGACCGCGTCTTTCTCCATTTGCTCCAGTTTAGCCTTCTCTCTACCGGCGGCTCTGGCGTTACTCGTCTCCTTGAGAAGCAGATCTTGGACATGAGGGTCTCGCAACCAGCTCGAATCATGGTCGGCACCACCTTGATCATCTTTGTGTCCATGCCCGACGCCACCTTGATCATCTTCGTGTCCATGTCCAGTGCCACCACCCTGATCTTCGTGATCGTGACTGGCGTCTTGATCTTCGTGATCATCACTGGCATCTTGATCTTCGTGATCATCACGTATCCATCGAGTGTAGCCATCCATGAAACTACGTCGAAGCAGGTGCGACTCCAGCATTCCGGAATCATGCCTTATTAGATACATCAGCTTGCAGTCCCGACATGGACATCTTATCTCTGTCTTGTTTGCACGTTCCATGTCGGCCCTCGCGCATGTCATCCACCTATCCACGCGGGCTTTGTTGATCAGTGGTCGGACCATGGCCGCCTACGTGGTACAAAGAGCAAGAGAATAATTAGAGCATATATGGACGTGGATCGCCGGAAAAATTCGGCATGACCTCCCCTAAAAAGAGGACATCCGCGAGTGCGAGAAATTCACCGGAAAAGAAATAAATCGACATTCCGGCGAAACATTGGCATCTCAAATGAAATCCCTGCACAAAAAGTAGCACCACAACACAATCATATAGTCGGTGTCTCCAACAACGCGCATACATGCAAGCAACGCCTTCACGCTTCCTCCAACAACGACTTGCGCAAGAGAGCCGGAGGAGAAGTAAATGGACATGTTGTAGATCTAGAGGAGCAAGAGACTTCACTTACATATGGGTGTCAACCAATGGATGTTGAGCAAGCTTCTATGGTGAATCAATGGGGGAAATGAGGTGGGGAGGAGGAGGGGGGCGACCAGATTTGTCTTGGTGGAGGAGGAAGAAGTGACACAAGTGAGTGGGGTGGTAGTTGCCTCCATGTGCAAAAAGCTGGAAAAAAGTGGTGCCAGCTTATGCGAGGCGCATATTGCACAATATGCGCCTCCTATAATTCAAACTATAGGAGGCGCATATAGCAATATGCGCCTCGCATATGCGGCCACCTACCACCGCCCGGGCCTGCATGAGTTACTTGAGGCGCATATGGCCATACGCGCCTCGCATATTATCAAATATAGGAGGCGCATATAGCCATATGCGCCTCGCATATTCGTGCACCTACCCACACGCGGGCCCACACAGAATATGCGAGGCGCATTCTGTCCATATGCGCCTCGCCTATCTGATATATAGGAGGCGCATATGACTAGAATGCGCCTCGCATAAAATGGGGCTGCTAGATTCCGTCCGTACAGGGATTATAGGAGGCGCATTCTTATCATATGCGCCTCGCCTATTTTTATACTAGAGGCGCATATTGCAAAGTGCGCCTCGCCTATTTTTATAGGAGGCGCATATGTCTAAATGTGCCTCGCATAAGCATGTCTCCTATAGCCTTTTCTCTAGTAGTGTGGGGAAGGTCCAGCTCCGCTCCAGCCGCCAAGGCCATTGCCAGCCCGACGGAGACGCCGATGCCTTTCTGCTTGCGCTTGTACGCCGCAGGTGCTTCGGCTGACAGCGCCTCCGCCAGGGCATCAACATCTTCGAGGGTCACGCCCTTGGGGACAAGCTCCTTGTAGAAGCGCCCAAGGACCTCCTTGGCCTTGGCAAGCGAGTTGACGACGGTGCTGCAGCAATCTTTGACCGCTGCAGAAGCATCATCCAGAGCACTCCCGTGCTCCAGAGCACCGCGATCAAACTCAATGCCCGCGGCATCTAAAGAAAACAAAGGAAGCAGAATGAATAAAAGCACTACAAAAAAAAGACTAGAACATCCAAAAGAAGAAGGCAGTGATGCTCACCCGAAACAGCCTTGACAGCCGCCATAAGCTTGCCGGCCACTTCTCTCTCGCGCGAAGCCGTGGCCGTGGCGAGCTGCTCCTCACGGTCGGTAGCCTCCTGTTGCAGCCGCTCCTTCGCCTCAGCCGCGTTGGCTAACTCCAGCTCGAGGCGCTCCCTTGCACCAACGGTGACCTCAGCCTTTTTCTCCGCTTGACCAAGGCTCTTTTTGAGAGCATCAATCTCACGAAGAGAGGCATTGTGATCCTCTGCAGCAAGCAATACAAATGTCGGATCGAAGGACAAAATGCAAGAAGAAACAAAAGACCAAGGAATAACAATACCTTGAAGTTGTTTGAGGCTGGCCTCCAACGTCAAGTGCTACTGCACCAGTTGGTTGGCACCCTGAACAAAAGGCTGAAAACAAGAAGCACCAGTAAAAGAAGGGCCCGGGGGCTACGCCCAAAAAGAATGAGCAGAAGCAAGTCACGCATAGGAAAAATGCTCGGGGGCTCCCCCCCGAGATACGAAAAACAAGAAACAAACTACCCTACAGATGCCCGGGGGATCCCCCCGAGGTGGGAAAGAAAAACAGATCATTCGAAAAAGGCTCGGGGACTCCCCCCGTGGTAGACAGCAGAATACTTACATGATTCGACGGCGACTCCGAAGGTCCGCTTGCAGCCTTCTGAGGCGCAACCACCCGAACCTCCTGCGGAGAAGGATCTGGAGCAGCGCCTTCAGAGGTGGCCACCGTCTGAGGATGAGGAAGCACGACCTTCGACTCCCCCATCATCTCCCGAGCACCATCACTGGAGGAGTCGTTGGAAGAATGGATGCACCAGGACAAGTTAGCACACAAACAAAGTAAGCAGGCAAGAAAAGGCAATACAAGACTAAGAAAAACTTACGAGTCAAGGTCGCTCAAGTCGAAGATGGGAGGGGTCCTCCGGACCTTCTTCTCCTCTTTCTTATCTTCCTTCTTCTCTTCCTTCTTTTCTTCCTTCTTCCGCTTCGCCGGCGGGTGCGGTGCCACAGCCCGCACGGGAGAATCGGAGAGGAAGAGCCTCCATGCCCATCACTGTGATGTTCAAGCCATAGCGGATTCCTTGGAGTCGGCAGAGTCGAGGCATCTGAAGACTCGCTGGAGCTCCGTGTGCGCTTGCGAGTGTGGTCCTCGCTCGACTCGTTGGCATCTTCAGCCGGAGAGCGTGCCGATGGCAGCTCGGACATGGAATCCACCACTTCATTGTCCGGCGCAGCCGGAATCAATTCTAGAAGCGGTGGCGACATGCCCGACACTTTGAACTCCTGCACAAGAGAAGAAAATTTGTTAGCAAACAAGTGCAAGTACAATGCAGTCGAAAATAGCGCTACGCGCACGGATCTACACCTGTGGAACAGGAAGCGAAGCAGAGAACGGAGAAGTCAGCGATTTCCCCGGGATATCCTCTCCATCCTTGAACTTCAGCAGCGGACGAAGGGCCCCGTCGAGATCTCCCTTGGAGAATTTCTCAGCCGAAACCTTAGTCGGATCACGACGGCCAACATAAAGGAACATCGGGTGCGCCCTAGCCTGGAGTGGCTGCACCCGACGCTTAAGAAAAGTGCGGATGATATCCACACCATTCAACTCCTTCTCCGGAATCAGCTGGAGATCCTCCACTCGACGATAGATAGCCTCTATCTCCGCTACCTCTCCATCCAAGATCTGGTTTTTCCAGGACCTCTTCGGCTCGATCTTTTGGGAGGGGTCGAATGGACCAAGACCAAAATCCTGCCCAGCCACTGTGGAGTCGCGGATATAAAACCATCGCCTCCGCCAGTACTGGATAGATTCGGACATGGAAAAATAGAAGAAAAGCAGATTGGGTTTGAGGGAGATGATGCAACCCCCAATGGGATATACACCATCCAAACCAGATTGCCTCTTCACGGAAAAGAGTTTCCGGAAGAGGCCAAAGTGCGGCTCGATACCAAGCTAGCACTCACAGAAAGTGATAAAACAAGCAATGTGAAGAAGAGAATTGGGGTAAAGATGATGCAGCTGGACGCCGTAAAGAAAAAGCAGTCCACGAAGAAAGTCGTGGACTAGGAAGGAAAAGCCGCGAAGAACGAAGGCAAGGAACATAACCCGAAACCCAGCGGGGGGGACGGGGGATTACCTTGTTGCCTGGGAGTTTGACGGCCTCCCTATCCTGCGGGATCAAGCCCCGCTCACGAAGCTTGCAGAGATCACTCTCCCGCGTCTCCGATCGCCGCCAGCCACCATCGGTGACACGGGTAGCGGCAGCACTTTTCTTGCCTCCAGCAGCGCTGGTACCAACCGTAGAAGAAGACTTCTTCGGCTTACCCATTGCGGTAAAGAGGCGCCGGCGGCGAGAACATAGGATGGAAGAAGGAAATGTCCGAGGATATTCCAGCGCGCAGCAAGAACTCTCAGAGAACAAGGGAGCAGTGAAACGAGAATGGCTGCGGTGAAAACAGACTAATGTTTTCCCCCAATGATTATAAAGACGAACACGATGCACGACAACCGTCCATCGAGAAGACCTAACGCCAACGGCAGGATCTGGCCATACACGTGTCAGCATCGCAACGAACCGTCGCTAACACGTCGTCCACTACGCGCGGAAATAGAGGCGACGCCGTAATTATCTCCACGCCGCGCGTGACCAGTCAATACAAGGTCAGAAGGTGGGACCCATGTTCGTCCAGTCAAGTCATCTCTGGCGCAGCAAACGCTTGAGGTCACCGATCGTCAGCACTGACGTCATCAAAAGCTATACTAGAAAAAGTCACCATTCTTCGGCTTCAAAGCTAAGAGTGCTCACTCCAATCTACGATTCGACTAATTACTCGGGGGCCACTCCTATCAGGAGCGCTGGCCGCGCACCCGAAAAATGAACAACACATTACAGCACTGAACTGTTTCTTCGAGTCCTACATCGAGTCTACGACTCCACTACGGACTCGGGGGCTACTCCCATAGGGAGGATGGATTTAAGCATCCGAAAAAATTGTGTCCTACGGACCTGACACTGAACAACGACTGAATTAAAGTCTCCGCTCGAGTCTACGACTCGAACAGACACTCGGGGGATACTCCCATATGGAGCGCTGGTCGCGCACCCTATGAATTTTTGACTGCGATCATTCGGATCAGTACGCAAAAACTTTTCGGCAACTGTGCCCCAATTAAACGCTAAGTGAGCAATATTCTCCTTGGCCACCCGAAACACCTCCGCGGTGATACAAATTCGAATGTTGTGTCTGCGACGCAAAGATAAGACCTACAGATATCATATGATGGCCTGGTAACGCACATGACTGCGCTCTGCTAGTATAAACCCGTGCCAACAGGCGCGATGAAAAATCCCGACAGACGCGTTGGGTACATCATTTAAATTCACTGGAATTCCACTCCTGTAAGTCCTCCGCGGCCTGATTCGAATTACGCCAGCATATGTTCCAGGTTCGAGTCGAGGGACTCGAACCTGAAGAAGATCATGTTGTTTTGTCCTAGGACAGTTAACTGACCCTGATCCGTCGGGAGAGTCAGGCACACACATCAACAATCCCTACACATTCTCTTGAAAGACAGAGTTGCACCCGAAGGATTGAAGAGTCCTCAACCGAATCTACGATTCGACTGAACACTCGGGGGCTACTAACATGGTTATACCCCGCGAGTACACGACTTCAGCATACCTAGTCCAGCCCAAGGAAGGTCCACGACAAATATGCGTCGGCCCATGAAGACTTTCGGGTGGCCAGGGCCCATGACGCCTTCGGATCCTTGGAGAGCAAGACTGGAGTAGATAGAAAATTCAAAGGGGTAAACCCTAAAACCTGTAACCGACTCGGTCTGTGCCTGGGACCTGCCTAACTCTATATAAAGGCTAGGAGGGCACAACCTAGACCTCTTACCTCATACTTTTCGCATAGACACCTCCACGCCAGATTGCATCTACGCACCCCTGTAATCATCGGTTCCGCCGTAATCAAGAGCAGACAAGCAGGAGTAGAGTTTTCGCTCCGGGGGCTGAACCTGGGTAAACCTCGTGTCCCGTGTTGCTTGTTTGCTAACCGTTCCGTGATCTCCAGCATCCCCATCTTCTCCAAAACCCAAGTCCATAACAATGGGCATTGACGAGATCAAACCTCGTCAGAGATGATCCTAGTTGTCGTAACCTTCCCGCGGTCCATCATCCTGGTACTCCTCTTCATAGTCTGGCCACGGGAATAGCCAGATACAAAGCCATGAGTACTCTTTAAGTACTCGCAAACTAATACTAACAAGTGAAGGGGGTTCTTGTAGTAGGACACTAAGCTCTAGGGTTATTTTGCAAAAATCAAGATTTACCTCTTCTAAGTTCAGAAGCAAAGAAAGCTAGTTGAAATTTTATAACACCTAAGTGGGAACTTGAATTTCATGTCACAACCCTGTTGTGGTCAAGTCAAAGTCTCAATTCATTTCACAAGTCATTTTGAAAACATCTGACGGGGGAACAGTATGGACACTCCAACTGTCCATAACCGCGGACGCGGCTATTCGAATAGTTTGACACTCTGCAGAGATTTTACACTTTCACCACAACATTCGATACATCCGTCAGGATCAAATCCTGAATTCACCATACTCAGTATGCGGATAATCAATCCTAACCTTTCCATTACACGCCCTAGTATAGGCACCTCTCCTGTGAGTTTGGCCTCCCAACCATGACCAACTGTCATCTTGGGTACTGCACAGGTGGACAATCTTCACAAGGTAGCCTCAGCTCAGACCTTGGCCGCGAGGGAACCCATACTAAGGTATATAAATTTCCAGTCAAGCCCTACCCAATTTTCGGGTATTGTGGTTGTACGGTAAAATTGGAATGGTATCGCATCCAGACAACCATCAATTTTATAAAGGGATAAGTCTCATGCCTCAACACTTTCATCAAACAAATCATCTGGTGTTTGGGAAACACATGTCAAAACATTTCAGTAGAATGATTCATCATTCCAAGGTTTTCATAACCATTTTCACCAAGTATTCCCATCTAAAGTTGATCAAGTTTTATGCTTAGCACTAGCATCTACAAGTGGTGGTAAGTACTAATGAGGGGTGGTAAACAAGTGGAGATTAATTAAGTTCAATCTCATGACTTAGGATGACATCAAGATTATCTACTTCGGCCAAATTTAATGCTCTTTATGCAACCTTCAAATATCTTTCTAGTATCTACAATTCACTATGTAAACTCTAAGAGAAAGCTTTGATAAAGAAATAAAGTATAAAGCTTGCAAGTAAAACTAGGATGGTTTATGTAACATCCCTAAAATCATGTTTCAAAAACTCATGCATATCATCCATGCATCCATGATCATGTAGGATTTCATTTCAAAATCATTTCAAAACAGGAGCATATGTGCTCATTATTTTATGTATGAATGCTCTAGCCTTTGTGCTACTTGCTATTGAGAAAGGTACTAATATTCACTCAGTATTGTTTAGAATCCTAACTTAAGTGATTCCAAAGGCTTGAGCCAAGTTTCAAAACAAGTATGAAATAAAACCAAAGTTTATGCCTTTTGTTATATCTTCCAAAGGCTTGATTTTATTTTATTTTTCAAATGAACCAGGTAGGTTTGAGTGAACAGATGTGTTTGACACATATTTGAGTACAAAGTTCACTGTACAAAAGACCAGAGAAAGTTTGAAATCAAACTGATTTGAAATGAGGTTTGAAAATCATTTCAGAAAATCAAAACAGAAATAGAAAATGAATTAAGAAAAGGAAAAAGGCTGACGCCAGGATTTTGGACCAACAAGCGAATCAAGCCCAACAGCCAGCCCACCCGGGATTTCCCTCACCTCCTGTTTTTCTCACCGCCCCCGCGCTACCTAAGGAGTCACTGTCCGGTGGACCCTCGCCAGCTCATCGCCGTCTTCCCCAAATCACGCCCACGACCACGTCGCCGGCTGTTTCCTCCGCCATTCACTGTCGCGTTTAAAAAACCGAGTTATTGCCGGCGTTTCCTCGCGTGATCCTCGCCCCCGCTCTGGATATAAGACCCCCTCCCCTCGCCGCTCATTTCCCCTCACCTAGAATAGACGCCACGCCACCAGGCTGCCCATAATTTGCCGAACTCTGCCGCGGTACCGACGAACTCCGGCAGCAAATTCCGGTGAGCTCCCCGCGCCCCTTGACTTCTAACCTTGCCAGTACAATAAATGCAACCTTGCGCATCTCCTAACCCCTCTGGTGCATGCTAGGATCATCCAGAGCCTCGTCAACATCGATGACAGCACGAGTCCGACGAAACCATCAACTTCGGCAAGCTTTCCTGGTTAGTTCCGACCGCGCCTTTCCCTCTCCTTGATACTCGCATGACCCGCACCACTTTGCGCATCTGACGCACCGTTTATTTTGCCCTGGCATGATTTGTACCTTCGCCAACGTCAATGAGCAGCCGTACCCGACGCCTTCGCGAACTCCGACGAGGAATCCCTGACGGTTCCGAGCGCCCCGCCGTCAACAAAGACCACCTTGAGCATCAGCATCGTCACGCGATCTCGGTGAGACACCCCACGACCTCTCTCGCCTCCTGTATTGGCCGGAACCCCATCGCCTGAACGCGTCACCGCCACTCGCCGCCGCCAGTTAGTGGTCGATAGACCAACGGCCATTAGATCTTGATCCATCGGCTAGGATAGAATCACTTAAGTGAAGGGGTATGCTAGATCTGGGCCGCACGATCCTCTTTAGATCCAACTCTCCACATAGCGCGATCCATGTGAACCGGTATGCACCAATCAGAACATGACGCGTGGCCTGAGTTTTATTTAAAAAGACAGAAACTTTTCTATTATAAGTTCAAACTTGCAAAATTCATAACTTTTGATTCCCACGTCCAAATTTGACAAATTTTATATCAATGGAATGAGGAGAGAAAGCCCTTTTCATATATGAAATGTGTTTAAGGTTTTGTTTCTGTTAAAATGACTATTTTTACAGAAACATGTGTAGGCCTATTTTATGTATAACAAATATTTGAGAAATGTTTTAATGTCCAAATAAAATTTTTTTGGCAAGTTTTGAACTTGTGCATGATACAGTACTGTGCACTTGTATTGTTTTGTGTAGAAAATCATCACATGTCATATTGCATGCATCCATATATTTTTGCTTGTATTTATTTTGTATGTGATTTGGTGTTATCATTTTATGTGTAGATTTTGGTGCAAATAGTGATTGTGATTGTGAGGATTGTAGCTACTCTCCAAACTACCAAGGCAAGTGGTGCTTCATGATTTTATCCCTATGTTTTCAACTATGCATTAGAAATATTTTGCTAGTCTTGCATGGTTATATTTTTGCTTATATGCTATGCTTGGGAAATCCTAGTAGTTGTAGGATTGCTAGAAATTTCTAAGTTAAGATGCTTATCTATGCCATGCTTAGCCTAGCTAGTAGCAACCAAGGGTGACTATATGTTCATGCTATGAATAAATATTTCTAAGTATTTGGACTATGTTTTTTCTTAATAAAACAACTAAGTGAATGAATCACCTGGGTGGAATGGTTGTGAATGGGTTATGTTGAGTGGTTACACAAGGCCCATTTCTATGGTTTACCTTGTGTATCTCACTTGTGGGAAGCCACCCAGGAACAAAGGGATTTGAGAGGCCAAATGTTAAGAAGCTTCTAGTGCAACCACTTGGCAATATGGGCTCTGCCTGGATCACATAGGTTGCAATAACTTAGCCATTTGGACAGTTGGTGGTAGTGGGATGATTGGTTGGAATGCGTCCATTTGGTCTAAGGGAAGGCTTCTGAAAGGTCCTGTCTTGGTGAAAATCAAGTCTTGTGGGGAAAGTGCACAACCTCTATAGATGGAAGAATCTAAGTACTTAGCCATGTCCCTGGTATTGGACAATTTGAGCATCAATACATGGAAGCTATCAAGAATCTCCTCATCCCAATTTCTAAGTAAAACTTGTGGTTGAACAAGGGTGAAGGACCCCAATGTCTATTGGTGGTTCCTTGGGAAAAGTTTTTGACAAAGAAAAACTTAGTGTTTTCAACTGATAGGCAAAACCTATTTGGAGCAAAGCAAGCCTAAGCTACACTTAGCCAAAATGCATATAGCATATAGTCCACCAATATTCTACTAAGGTATCACTTGCCAATACTATTCCAATGTATTGACCCACTGTGGCTGTAACTTGTGATGTTGCAGGTTATTCTGATGATGATTAGGAGTCATGAGTCTACACTCAACATGCTTGCTTGTGGTACATGAAGATGGAGACTTATTTATCTTATTACTTATTTAAAACTCTTGTAATAGGCATGTGGCCATGGAGTTGTAAAAGACTATGTTTGTCTCTGGAATGACTGTAGTAATGACCCTTGTTTCTGTGTACTTCATCTAAAACTGTGGATGCTAGCATTGATCCAGGGACTAGCATTGCAATCACAAGGATCCTTTTCCTTTATAAAGGAGGGATCTTACAGATGGTATCAGAGCACTATGTTGCCTGTAGGATTATGACCCTAGGATTGGAAACCACTAAGGAAAAAATTTCAGCAACTTCCACACTTGTCTTTTCTTCTCGTAAACTTTTCTAATCTTCTTTCTCATCTCTATTTGTAGATGAACTCCATCAACGAAGCCGTGAAGAAGGGACCACTCATGACAATGACTTTGGAATGTGAGACAGAGTTCCCCAAGACTCTCAAGGACCTCATGGTTGCCATGGGAATACATGGTGCAGCTGTGTACAAAGGTTTTCCTGTGATGGATGAAGGAGTTGAGTACTGGTGGGTGCAACTTCACTTGTATAAAAACAAGGAAGACAACCACAAGGGCTCAGGATTCTGCATGGTCACCAACACAATGATGCACACCACATTCTTTGATTCAGCAAGGGATGCAGCTTGGAGGGCCATCAAAGAACTTGGTGATAGAATCAAGTGCATAATGCTTAACACCCAGAATGATCTTAGGGAAGAGAAGAAGCATACCCAAGAGCTAGAGGCTACCAATCAAAGTTTAAGGAAAGACATCATAGACTTAGCAATGGAGTCATGTGATCAAGATAAAAAGATTGCCTCTAGGGATGCCTTGTTAGCTAACTTGGCAAGTGAGATGGGATTGTAAGCGTACTTCGTTAGTTGGACCACCACACTTATCATTTTATTTTCCAAAATGTTGTCTAAATAAGTTGAACCTTGGATGCTTGTAATGGATTTTATGTATGCTATGACTTGTGTGTTTTGATTTCCAAAATTATGCATGTGATGCCTTGTCTTGTGACTTGTCTTAAAATTGTGTTGATTCTAACTTTTTCTATCTTATAAATAGATGCCTAATGTTACCATCAGCACTGTTGAAGAGTTCTAGGGAACTCATTTTGGCCCTCGTATTATTGAGCTCACTAGTTTGCTCAATATCCCTCTTCCTACCATCATGGTACTTCCCCTCACCAAGTTTGAGAGGAAAGACCTTTGGGGCTTCAAGGTCAATCAGCCCGGACGCTAGACTGAGCCTACCACGGAGGAAATCATCTTCAAGCTCATGCACGATGACAAGGAGAGAGGCCTTGAGGTAGTCATGCAGGACTTGATTGGACGTCTGTTAGGGAGACACTCTCGACAGGTTAGAGGTACTCACTTCCACACCTTCGGTAGACGTGATGAGGATGGTGAGGCCATTGACTTTGAGGACACTTCGAGGGAGACAGCCGAGCCGATTCGTCTATACCTCCAGGACTTAGAGGTTCTTCTTAGGCACGTGGACACTAATAGGACCAACGTCATGCTCAGCAATGACGAACTCCAGGTGCAGCTTCGTGAGAAGGACATGCTCTTCGCGGAGCAAGATGAGATAGTCAAGGAGATGGAGGCCAAGTTCGAGAGTCAGGACAGGAAGTTCAAGAGTCAAGAGAAGCGAGTCCAAGATAGGAACAAGAGGATTCGAGACATGACTGCAGAACTGGAGGCCAAGGACTTCGAGCTCGAGCATCAGCAGACTGTGATTGAGAGGCTTCGTTCTTAGAAGAGGGCTCTCAAAGCCAAAGTAGAGACCTTGACCACCAATGTCGAGGAATACAAGACCTCTATGGAGAATGCAGGTCTTACATTTGTTGAGGAGGAGGTTGATGCCGAGGAGTAGTGATAACAACTCATTTATCATTTATTTATCATGCTTTTTATTGAGTCGCAATGACCATCCAACATGTGGATGGCTTGCTATTGGTGTGTTTACTTTGCAAACTTGTCGTTTATGTTGTTGAACTATTTTTATTATGATGCATGTTTTGTGATGGTTTATGTGATGTATTGTTCATGTTAGCATCTATGGGTATCTCATTCTTATCTCCATTGAACAAACCACATATGCCTCCCCGACGTGCCAATCCCAACCCCAACAACAACAACATCACCCCTGAGATGCAGCAAATGATGACAGCTCAGACTCAGCTGATGCAGATGATGACTACGTTCATCTACAACAACAACAACAACAACAACAACAACAACAACAACAACAACAACAACAACAACAACAACAACAACAACAACAACAACAACAACAACAACAACAACAACAACAACAACAACAACAACAACAACAACAACAACAACAACAACAACAACAACAACAACAACAACAACAACAACAACAACAACAACAACAACAACAACAACAACAACAACAACAACAACAACAACAACAACAACAACAACAACAACAACAACAACAACAACAACAACAACAACAACAACAACAACAACAACAACAACAACAACAACAACAACAACAACAACAACAACAACAACAACAACAACAACAACAACAACAACAACAACAACAACAACAACAACAACAACAACAACAACAACAACAACAACAACAACAACAACAACAACAACAACAACAACAACAACAACAACAATCAGAACAACCCACCGGGTTTTGACATGCTTACCAGGTTCTTGAGATTGAGGCCAGCAAAGTTCTCAGGAACAACTGATCCTATGGTGGCCAATGATTGGCTACGCTCTGTGAACAAGGACTTGGTAACAGTTGGCTGTACTGATGAAGAGAAAGTCAGATTTGCATCTCACTTGTTGGAAGGACCCGCAGCCACTTGGTGGGATAACTTCCAAATCACCACTCCTATTAAGGATGTGACATGGGCTATCTTTGAAGATGGTTTCCGTACTGCTCACATCTCATCCGGAGTGATGAGTTTGAAGAAGAAGGAGTTCCATAACCTGAAGCAGCGTGGCCGAATATATTGAAGAGTTCAACAATCGGGTGCGTTATGCACCGGATGAAGTTGACACTGATGCTAAGAGGAAGGAAAAGTTCCTTGAAGGGTTGAATGATGAACTGAACCTTCAGTTGGCTATGGCCTATGTTCCCACATACCAGTCTCTTTGTGACAAGGCTGCTATTTTGGAGAGCAAAATGAAACAAGTGGAAAGCAGGAAGAGAAAGCACTCTGACAAGCACAGCTCGGGATCGTCTCACAAACGTTCCCATTATGAAGACAGTGGGGGTTCAGGATCCCACAAGCATGGGAAATTCAATAAGCACCACAACCACAACCGTCATCATGACAAAAAGAGTCACCGTGGTCATGACAATGACAAGTACAAAAATCACAAGGGTGGATATAAGAGCCACCACAGTGGAAGTGGCAGTGGAAGCCAGCCTGTCAAGAAGGATATTAGTCAGGTTGAGTGTTTCAAGTGCAAGAAGATGGGGCATTATGCAAATGAATGCCCAGAAAATAAAGTTGAAGGACCCAACAAGCCCAACCCTTTTCAAAAGGGACAAGTGAACCACATCAATGTGGAGGAAATTTATGAGGAACCTGATGATGTTGCTGGTAAGTTCAAACTCAATTCTGTTCCAGCATTTGTTCTCTTTGATACTGGTGCATCTCATTCATTCATATCAAGAGCATTTGTTGAAAGAAATGAACTACCGGTAGAAACTATTGGGTGTCCTATAAAAGTAAGTTCTCCTGGCGGAGAAATGATAGTGAATTCAGGATGTCATGATCTAGTCATAGAGTTTGGGAAGTATAAGTTTCCCGTTAAGTTGATACTAAACTCCCAAGGATTGGATGTCATTTTGGGAATGGATTGGATGACTAAGCACAAGGGAGTGATAGATTGTGCCAACCATACTGTCTCACTCACAACTCCAGAAAATAAAAGGATCAGATTCAAGACCAACTTTGAATCAAAAAGGAGTAAGCTAAATTCTCTTAAGGGGGTTAGCATAGATAGTGTGCCTATTGTGAGTGAGTATCCAGATGTGTTTTCGGAAGAATTACCGGGAATGCCACCTGATAGAGATGTGGAATTTCTCATTGATTTGCTACCAGGATCTGGACCAATAGCAAAGAGGCCGTACAAGATGTCGGTTGATGAGTTGAAAGAACTCAAGAAGCAACTTGGAGAACAGTTGCAGAAAGGTTTTATCCAAACAAGTTCCTCATCTTGGGGAGCACCAGTTTTGTTTGTGGAAAAGAAAGATAGAAGTCAAAGGTTATGCATAGATTACCGTTCACTCAATGAGGTGACTATCAAGAACAAATACCCTTTGCCTAGAATCAATGACTTGTTTGATCGGTTAGAAGGAGCTTGTGTGTTCTCAAAGATTGATCTCTGGTCAGGTTATTTTCAGCTGAAAATAAGGGAACAAGACATACCCAAGATAGCTTTCACCACAAGGTATGGATTGTATGAGTATACCGTGATGCCATTTGGTTTAACCAATGCACCAGCATACTTCATGAATATGATGAACAAGGTGTTCATGGAATTCCTTGATAAGTTTGTTGTTGTTTTCATCGATGACATTCTAATCTACTCCAAGAGCAAGGAAGAGCATGAAGGACATATACATTTGATACTTGAGAAGCTTAGAGAGCATAAGTTATATGCCAAATTTAGCAAGTGTGAATTTTGGTTAAATGAAGTTGGATTTCTTGGACACGTTGTGTCAGGAGATGGTGTAGCAGTTGACCCTGCTAAAGTTTCAGCTGTAACTGAATGGGAATCTCCCAAGTCAGTGAAAGAGGTTTGTAGTTTCCTTGGCTTAGCAGGTTACTACAAAAGGTTCATTGAGAATTTCTCTAAGGTAGCTAAACCTATGACAGAATTGCTAAAGAAAGACAAGAAATTTGCTTGGTCTGAAGGTTGTGAACTCATCTTTCAAGAATTGAAGAAGAGACTTGTGACAGCACCAGTCTTGTGTTTGCCAGATTTGGAGAAGGATTTCCAAGTATATTGTGATGCATCTCATCATGGATTAGGTGCAGTACTTATGCAAGAAGGGAAAGTTGTGGCTTATGCCTCGAGACAACTCAAAACTCATGAAGTGAACTACCCTACTCATGATTTAGAGTTAGCCTCTGTTGTCCATGCACTCAAAACATGGAGACATTATCTTTTGGGAAAGCGATGTGAAGTGTTCACAGATCACAAGAGTTTGAAGTATATCTTCACCCAGAAGGAAATTAACATGAGACAAAGAAGATGGCTAGAACTCATCAAGGACTATGACTTAAGTTTGCAATACCACCCCGGTAAAGCAAATGTTGTAGTGTATGCTCTAAGCCGTAAGGTTTTTGTGAATGGCCTTACTAAGGGAGAATTGCCAGATGATCTGTGTGCCCAATTTAGAGATCTCAGATTGGAAATTGTGCCTGAAGGACATCTTATGTCTTTGGATGTTCAACCTACTTTGTTGGACAAGATCAAAGAAGCTCAGAAGACTGATAAGGAAATTGAAGAGATTAAGGAAAAGATTGGCAAGGGAAAAGCCAAAGGATTCCATGAAGACGAATAGGGTACTTTATGGCATGGAAACGTATCTGTGTTCCACAAGATCCGGAGCTTCGGAAACTGATTTTACAAGAAGCACACAACTCACCGTATTCTATTCATCCGGGTAACACCAAAATGTACATGGATATGAAGGAAAGATTTTGGTGGAATAATCTCAAGAAGTTCATCGCCGAACATATTGCTTTGTGTGATGTATGTAGTAGAGTGAAGGCGGAACACCAGAAACCAGCAGGATTGCTTCAACCACTACCTATTCCTAATTGGAAGTGGGACAAGATTGGTATGGATTTCATTACGGGATTACCAAGGACCAGGTCAAGATATGATTCTATTTGGGTAGTAGTGGATCGCCTAACTAAAGTGGCTCATTTCATACCCGTGAAGACAACCTATACAATTGCTAAGTTAGCTAAGATTTATATGAGTAGAATTGTCTGTCTACATGGAGTACCCAAGAGTATTGTGTCTGATAGGGGAACACAATTCACTTCTCATTTTTGGAGACAGCTACATGAGTCATTGGGAACGAGGTTGGAATTCAGCACTGCATTTCATCCACAAACTGATGGACAAACAGAGAGGACTAATCAGATTCTCGAAGACATGTTGAGAGCTTGTGCTCTAGACTATGGAGCCAGTTGGGATGAAAGTCTGCCTTACGCAGAATTCTCTTATAATAATAGCTATCAAGCCAGTATTGAGATGGCACCATTTGAGTTTCTCTATGGGAGAAAGTGTACCACCCCATTACTATGGAATGGTGTGGGAGAAAGAAGTTTATTCGGACCGGAACTCATTAAAGAGGCTGAAGAGAAAGTCAAACTAGTTAAGGATAGATTGAAGATAGCACAGTCCCGGCAGAAGAGCTACGCAAATCCTAAGCATAGAGAAGTCACCTATGAAGTTGGTGATAGAGCTTATCTTAGAGTATCACCACTCCGTGGAGTGAAGAGATTTGGAGTCAAAGGAAAATTGGCACCGAGATATGTTGGACCATTCAAGATTCTGAGTCGTAAAGGAGAAGTTGATTATGAGATTGAATTGCCAGAGTCTTTGTCAGCAGTTCATAATGTGTTTCATGTGAGTCAGCTTAAGAAATGTCACCCAGAAATGGAAGAGACTTCTTTGAAGGATACTATACCTTTGGAAGAGGTCCAAATGGAAAGTGATCTCAATTATGAAGAGAAACATATCAAGATTCTTGAGACTACAGAAAGAGTTACTTGGAATAAGACTATCAAGTTCTGCAAGGTTCAATGGAACCATCATTCCGAAGAAGAAGCAACATGGGAAAGAGAAGATGATCTTCGGAAAGACCACCCTCACCTATTTGCTAGCCAATCCAAATCTCGAGGGCGAGATTCACCTTAAGGGGGTTAGATTTGTAACATCCCTAAAATCATGTTTCAAAAACTCATGCATATCATCCATGCATCCATGATCATGTAGGATTTCATTTCAAAATCATTTCAAAACAGGAGCATATGTGCTCATTATTTTATGTATGAATGCTCTAGCCTTTGTGCTACTTGCCATTGAGAAAGGTACTAATATTCACTCAGTATTGTTTAGAATCCTAACTTAAGTGATTCCAAAGGCTTGAGCCAAGTTTCAAAACAAGTATGAACCAAAGTTTATGCCTTTTGTTATATCTTCCAAAGGCTTGATTTTATTTTATTTTTCAAATGACCCAGGTAGGTTTGAGTTGTGGCATCCCGCAAAACCACTACTAGAAAATCGCGTTGTTTTTGTGCATTGCATCATCGTGACCGCATGCTCATGTCATCATGCCACATTGCATTTGAGCATCGTCATCATCTTGCATTTGCTCGCATAAAACTATTTCGGAAAAACCCAGTTTTGTTTTCTAAACGCCCCGACTTTGTTCAAACACAAAACCCCGGGTGCTGCCGGATACTTTGTTTGTCTAAAAACTATTTGCAAAAGTTCATTGCAAATTAAATAAAAGTTTGAATTATTTTTAGTGGGGCAGTCGAACGGGCCGAAATGACCCGAACGACCACCCCAGGAAAATAAAACGGCCCACCCTATTAATCCTACAGCTACCAACTAACCTACCCAGCCCTCCCCTCCACCTCACCCCAACCAGTAGCAGCTCGCCACCTTAGCTTCCCTCTCTCCCCAACCAACCAAAATCTGCCACATCACCCCCAACCCATGCACTCAACACCACACAGCAAACCCATCCTCTCCCCGGCCCCACCCCGCAGCCACTCCTCTCTCTCTCCCCACTCACCCCAGAAAACCACTCACGCACACACCGACCCACACGCCTGCCACCGTCCCTGGCCCACCCCGGCCCCACCACGCGCCCACCCCGACCCGTCTGTCTCTTCCTCCCCACCTTCTTCCTCCTCTAGCCCACCTCGACGCGTGAGCCCCGCCTCCTCTCTCCCCGTCGCATCCTCCTCCCCCTCTCTGCGTCGCCGACGCGAGCCTGCTCCGCGCCCCGCCGCCACGCTCGCTCCGCCGGCGGCCCCGCCCTCTACGCCATCACCGCCGGCTCGCCAAGGCCCCCTCGCCTCGCCCGCAGCCCTCTCCTCCGGCAGCAACCGCCCTCCGGCCGCCGTCCTCGGCCCCGAGCCTCCCCCCCTCCTGCGTGTCACCGCCGCCGGACCGCCTCAGAGCGCCGCCGCCCGCCTCTCCCCGCGTCTCCTTGACGCGCGCGACTGCCAGGCCCCCTCCCCGCGGCCCGTCCGGCCTCCTCCGCGCGGCCCCCTCCGGCCCCGCTCCGCCCCATCGCGAGAACCGCCCCAGGCACGCCTCCCCGACCTCTGCCTCTCGCCAGAAATCAACCGCCGCCGCCTGCGTCCCGCGGGTCTCTCGCCAGTCCCGCCTCCCTGCCTCCGTCCTGGCCGCGTTCGGCCCGGCCGCCGCGCACCGGCTCCGTCCGCCCCGCCTCTGGCCGTGCTCCGCCCTGTCCCGCCGTCTTCGTCTGCGCATGTTGAAGCGGTGAAAGCAGCAGAACCTGTGGCGAATATGTTGAATACTCGCGCATCCGCAGAGCCAAGTGAAGATGACGTCGATGCAGGAAGATGAACCCGAGGGACACCAAGACGATACTTGACGACTATGTGGCGACTATCCAAGACCATCATCGACAATCGAAGCCAAAACCCGAGGCCTTCGCGGTGGGACCGACAAGATCTACATCACGGATGCCAAGGTCCCCTTCATGGACGCCAAGGCCCGGATCCAAGCCCCGATCCTGTCGAAAAGAACAGCAACATGGAAGTATGTCGCCAAGTACTCTTTTCCCGGATGCGAAGTCGAGAACCCGAACGCCAAGATCGACGATGCGAATACGCCAAGTTCATCTTCCCCGGACCCGTGCGACAAAATCTGCTTCCCGGATTCGACGCTCCGAGACCATCACGAGGAGGCGAAACACCAAGGCCTTCGACACGGAACACTGAACCCCGACGAACCCCCCCCCCCCCCCGGACGCCAAGACCGACTCGATGGCGCGGACCCGACAAGACCCTCGCAACGGCAAGACCGACCCCGTGGGACCCGACAAGAACTTCGCGACGACAAGAACGGCATCGACCCGGAAGAATCCGACGCGCCCCGACACCGACCCAAGTCCTGCCCGGATGCGAGAACGATCCCGCCGAGCCATCGAACCCCGAACCCCAGATCTGGACCCTGAGACCGACCCCGAACCCCGGAACCCCAAGTTTGTCGAGACCCCCCTAAAGTGTGAACCCCTTCCCGAAACCCTATTTTATAACATAATACAATTGTTGCATATTAAATCATTCATCTCGCATGCACATCATGTGGTTTGGGGGCCTTACGCCGATTCACCTAATAATTAAATATGGGGCCCATATGCGGGCAAATCTAGTCTCATATCGGCCTCATTTAAATCTGTGTAGCGAACCGGTGCTATCTTTTGCCATGTTAAGACAACATCTAAATTGCGGGGTAGATAAAAAACTTGAACCATCTAACTAATTGTCGGGACCCCGGTTCCGCTTAATATGACCTGATTGCACCGCACCTTTGCCATGCCATACATCATACATGCATCATGCCGATCTTCTACCGTTGTATTAAATATTGCATCCGGTGTTTATTCTAGTGTTTTGCTTCTTCGCGGATAAGGTCGTTGAGTTGATGTGAGCTTCGCCCCGATCTTCGGATGAACCTTCGACAATGTTTTTAGGCGAGCATCTCCCCCTTTCTACCTATCTTACTTTTATAGTATTTATTCCCTCCTGTTGATCTATTGCTATCTGTGTTGCGATGCTCTAGTTTCCGTACCCTTGATATTACTTGCAGCCTTATATTGCCTTGGACACATCCTATTACCTGTTGTTTGGTAGATAGTTGGACTTGCGCGTCGTAGTCGCTTGCTCAAGTGCTGTTGCGTGTCGTCCAGTGCCACAGTTGTTGATGTTTTGCCGCATGTTGCTGTTGGAGATGATCATGGTTTTACTTATCGTTCACTTTAATTCCTGTTTAACAACTAAAATTGAAGTAAGCAGAGGCATCGGTGGGTGATAGAAAATATTTGGTTTCCGAACGCCCACTTGTGTCCCGTAGGACCCCGAGTACTTGATACCTGTTCCTTGATTTATCGCGCTATCCACATCCGGGAGGTATATGGGACCCCCCTGAGCCAGAGCTTGATTCAGTCTTATTTCTTGGGGCCACAAACTAGTTTGAGGTTTTATTTACGATCCTGTACTTATGCCATGCTACTGCTTTATTTACGATTGTGCGAGGAGCACACTGTACTGTTTAGGATCGTGGCACGATTCCGCGGTGTCGACAAGCCCAGCCACACTTTCGGGTTCCCAGTCGTTCACAGCCGTCCCCACAACCTTAAGTCCGTCTCGGAGCCGGCCGGCTTTGTTGCGGGTCTACTTTAAGGGGTGGCCCCCTGAAATATTTCTGAATCCTGTGATTGCTTTGTCGTGAAGGCCTCGTTGGGTTTTGATTTGGTTTTTCCGAGGCTGATCGAGTGTGTGTTGCTATTGGTGCACCCCGGCCGGGTAAAACTTTCTGAAAGCCGTGTCCGCGGTTATGGACGACTTGGAGCACAGTATCTCGACCATAGACAAGCATAACTAAAGTTTATTACTATAAATTTGACTTATAATGACTAGTAATCAGCTTCACTATAATGGAATGGCTAACTAATATTGCCCACAACTGCTTGCTTTGAGTGTCGCTTGCGACCATTGTACCTGACTAGTAAGTATTGCAACTACAACGGAATGGATGAATAAAAGTACCAACAACTGCTGGGTTTTGGGTTATCTAATGCTAATTGTATCTGACTAGTAAGTGTTGCAACTACAACGGAAAGGTTAACTAAAAGTGCCCACTGCTTACTTTATCAGGATGATTAACTAAACCTGACTAGTAAGTGCTGCAACAATAACTGAATAAATAAAACTGCCAACTGTGTGAGTTCCTCGGTTGACTTCCTCGTTTGGTCTCGAGGGGGAAACGCCAGGATGGGTTTGTATGTTGGTCGTATCAGGTTGGTTCCGAATAGGTCCTTCTTACCCCTCTCTGATTGCCGCCAGTTGTATCGAGTCTCTATAGGTTGTTTAGTGCATGCTGCCGCTGCCGCTTCAGTCCACCATACCTATGTAGGCGAGGACCGCCGAATTCTAGTCTCGCCGTGTACTGGCCTCAGTACTGACGCTCCTCTTTTTCCTTTGCCCTTTGTCGGCACCCCTTTTGTTTAAGCAGGTTTTGAGATCGACGTCGTTAGCAGGGTTACCCTTCCGGCTTGGCCTGGGCAGGGTTATGGACGCCATTGGTTATTCTTCAGGGCTCTTAGCCCCATTTGCATCTTGTCCGTAGTCGGACGCTCTATCCTTTCAAGGTGATTTGGATCTTTGTATATTATATCTGTATTCTTGACTCTTTTGGGTCGCTGTTATATATATCTGTTCTGTGGGTCCCATCGAGGACTGTTGTGTAATGTTATTACTTCGTTTTCCACCCGCACGAAAGTGCCTGGTGGGCACCTTTGAATCGTTTCTATGCGGGTTTGGCGGGTTTCGCTAAGACTTGCATAGGTCCGATTCTGAGGGTGTTACATGAGTGAACAGATGTGTTTGACACATATTTGAGTTCAAAGTTCACTGTACAAAAGACCAGAGAAAGTTTGAAATCAAACTGATTTGAAATGAGGTTTGAAAATCATTTCAGAAAATCAAAACAGAAATAGAAAATGAATTAAGAAAAGGAAAAAGGCTGGTGCCAGGATTTTGGCCCAACAAGCGAATCAAGCCCAACAGCCAGCCCACCCGGGATTTCCCTCTTCTCCTGTTTTTCTCACCGCCCCCGCGCTACCTAAGGAGTCACTGACCGGTGGACCCTCGCCGGCTCACCACCGTCTTCCCCAAATCACGCCCACGACCACGTCGTCGGCTGTTTCCTCCGCCATTCACTGTCGCGTTTAAAAAACCGAGTTATTGCCGGCGTTTCCTTGCTTGATCCTCGCCCCCGCTCTGGCTATAAGACCCCCTCCCCTTGCCACTCATTTCCCCTCACCTAGCACAGATGCCATGCCACCAGGCTGCCCATAATTCGCCTAACTCTGCCGCGGTACCGACGAACTCCGGCAGCAAATTCCGGTGAGCTCCCCGCGCCCCTTGACTTCTAACCTTGCCAGTACAATCACTGCAACCTTGCGCATCTCCTTACCCCTCTGGTGCATGCTAGGATCATCCAGAGCCTCGTCAACATCGACGACAGCACGAGTCCGACGAAACCATCAACTCCGGCAAGCTATCCTGGTTAGTTCTGACCGCGCCTTGCCCTCTCCTTGATACTCGCATGACCAGCACCACTTTGGGCATCTGACGCACCGTTTATTTTGCCCTGGCATGATCTGTACCTTCGCCAACATCAACGAGCAGTCGTACCCGACGCCTTCGCGAACTCCGACGAGGAATCCCTGACGGTTCCGAGCGCCCCGCCGTCAACAAAGACCACCTTGAGCATCAGCATCGTCACGCGATCTCGGTGAGCCACCCCACGACCTCTCTCGCCTCCTGTATTGGCCGGAACCCCATCGCCTGAACGCGCCGCCGCCACTCGCCGCCGCCAGCGCCGCCAGTTAGTGGTCGATAGACCAACGGCCATTAGATCTTGATCCATCGGCTAGGATAGAATCACTTAAGTGAAGGGGTATGCTAGATCTGGGCCGCACGATCCTCTTTAGATCCAACGCTCCACGTAGCGTGATCAACGCGAACCGGTACGCACCAATCAGAACATGACGCGTGGCCTGAGTTTTATTTAAAAAGACAGAAACTTTTCTATTATAAGTTCAAACTTGCAAAATTCATAACTTTTGATTTCCACGTCCAAATTTGACAAATTTTATATCAATGGAATTAGGAGAGAAAGCCCTTTTCATATATGCAATGTGTTTAAGGTTTTGTTTCTGTTAAAATGACTATTTTTACAGAAACATGTGTAGGCCTATTTTATGTATAACAAATATTTGAGAAATGTTTTAATGTCCAAATAAAATTTTTTTGGCAAGTTTTGAACTTGTGCATGATACAGTACTGTGCACTTGTATTGTTTTTTGTAGAAAATCATCACATGTCATATTGCATGCATCCATATATTTTTGCTTGTATTTATTTTGTATGTGATTTGGTGTTATCATTTTATGTGTAGATTTTGGTGCAAATAGTGATTGTGATTGTGAGGATTGTAGCTACTCTCCAAACTACCAAGGCAAGTGGTGCTTCATGATTTTATCCCTATGTTTTCAACTATGCATTAGAAATATTTTGCTAGTCTTGCATGGTTATATTTTTGCTTATATGCTATGCTTGGGGAATCCTAGTAGTTGTAGGATTGCTAGAAATTTCTAAGTTAAGATGCTTATCTATGCCATGCTTAGCCTAGCTAGTAGCAACCAAGGGTGACTATATGTTCATGCTATGAATAAATATTTCTAAGTCTTTGGACTATGTTTTTGCTTAATAAAACAACTAAGTGAATGAATCACCTGGGTGGAATGGTTGTGAATGGGTTATGTTGAGTGGTTACACAAGGCCCATTTCTATGGTTTACCTTGTGTATCTCACTTGTGGGAAGCCACCCAGGAACAAAGGGATTTGAGAGGCCAAATGTTAAGAAGCTTCTAGTGCAACCACTTGGCAATATGGGCTCTGCCTGGATCACATAGGTTGCAATAACTTAGCCATTTGGACAGTTGGTGGTAGTGGGATGATAGGTTGGAACGCGTCCATTTGGTCTAAGGGAAGGCTTCTGAAAGGTCCTGTCTTGGTGAAAATCAAGTCTTGTGGGGAAAGTGCACAACCTCTGTAGATGGAAGAATCTAAGTACTTAGCCATGTCCCTGGTATTGGACAATTTGAGCATCAAGACATGGAAGCTATCAAGAATCTCCTCATCCCAATTTCTAAGTAAAACTTGTGGTTGAACAAGGGTGAAGGACCCCAATGTCTATTGGTGGTTCCTTGGGAAAAGTTTTTGACAAAGAAAAACTTAGTGTTTTCAACTGATAGACAAAACCTATTTTGATCAAAGCAAGCCTAAGCTACACTTAGCCAAAATGCATATAGCATATAGTCCACCAATATTCTACTAAGGTATCACTTGCCAATACTATTCCAATGTATTGACCCACTATGGCTGTAACTTGTGATGTTGCAGGTTATTCTGATGATGATTAGGAGTCATGAGTCTACACTCAACATGCTTGCCTGTGGCACATGAAGATGAAGACTTATTTATCTTATTACTTATTTAAAACTCTTGTACTAGGCCTGTGACCATGGAATTGTAAAAGACTATGTTTGTCTCTGGAATGACTGTAATAATGACCCTTGTTTCTGTGTACATCATCTTAAACTGTGGATGCTAGCATTGATCCAGGGACTAGCATTGCAATCACAGGGATCCTTTTCCTTTATAAAGGAGGGATCTTACAGTTTATCAAGTGGATATGATCACATATGCTTAAGGCACTAGTGGTCATGGTAATAAGCAAGTATTAGCTTGCATAAGTAGGGTATCTTGCAAGGGTTAGCTTGCCTTGTGCAGAGCAGTGGTTGAAGTTTTTCTCGGCTTCCTCCTCGTAGTATCCTCCTTCCTTCTCGTATCTTTGGTCGGTACTAGCGTCTATAAATAAATACGAGGTACACAATCACCAAACAATACTTAACTATTTTCAATCATCACACAAAGGTGTACTATAGATGATCTAGCATCATCACCTATTATTACAAGCTTAAAACATTTGTCTTATTTATTTTAATTTGAGAAAAGTAATTTCTACTCATTGAAAAACTACTTAAGATTTAATATTCTCCAACTCAAACATGGGATCATGTTGACACATGTCATCACCACATATTTTAGTACATGGGAATGTGATTTAAAGTGGTGTCACAATTTAATAAGGTTTAACCTTTTTATTTTAAATAACTAAAGTGACTAGAAATGCCTATGTGGCATTCTTTTGTTGCTTGAACATTATTTCTGTAAGTAAACCCAAATTTTTTTATATATTATGAGAGGTATGATCAAATGTGATTTTTGAGAGTTGGAATCAACTCAAAAGCTATTATGGTTAAATTTTGAAAAAATGTTTGAATGCAGAAAAGCTTCTGCCTTGTTATTTTTACCAAGGTTGATCTACAGATCCAAATGATTTGAATCCAACAAGCTTGGATTAAGAATTTCAGTACCTTTCTAAGAAAATTAGTTTCATGCATTTTGGTTCACTGAATCGAGCTGGGTTGATTTTTGAATATAGGTACAGAACTGTGTTTGAATTAAAATAGAAAAATCTAAATTCAAACGGTTGGGTCACGCGGGAGAGGTTAATGGGCCGGCCTAGTGTCATTCCGCAGCGCGGGGCTCAGCTGACAGGGGGTTCCACCAGTCAGTGGCTCATAACACGCGAAGCGGTACGGGGTTGTGTGGGTCGTTGGATTAGAAGGGAGATCGACGGCTAGGGAACGTCGTCGACGATGAACATGTCACCGGCGAGCTCGAACCCTAGTGGCTCAGTGGGGATGCATAGGGGGCATACCAGGGCTCCAGCGATGACGGCGAGGCGGGCAAATGAACGAGTGGTCGACGGCGAGCTCAGGGACGGTCGAGGCAGCTCCGGGGGTGGTCGAAATCAATGGCCCCCTTCTCCTCCAAAGGCGGCCTGCTCCGACGCAATTCCGGCAAACTGCTCCTCCTCGTGCACTGGCTAGAGGGTGGAACGATTAGTGAGGTGAGGGGAGTGGAATGGTGTGCTTCAAACGGCTGGGGGTGGCTTCCTTTTATAGGCTCGACGAACAGACCGAGAGGGATGGGCAGGCGACGGTGGCGACATGGCTACGGGCGGCTAGAGGCATGGCTGAGGTTGGCGATCGACGCGCGGTCTCCTGGCGATGCTCTAGAGCTTAAATGCGTAGGGGTTCGATGGAAAACAAAAAAATTCTACCGCATACAAACAAACAAGCCAAGATCTATCTACTAGATTGTAGCAACGAGTCGATAGAATAACTTACCCTCGAAGATTCCAAAGTGTTTAACGAGAGCGGATTCTCATGGGTGATGTAGTCGTACTCTTCCCGATCTCAAGATCGTGTAGACGATCCTTCCGGGGCTGCGTTCCGGCAGCGCTTCCGCAGTCGGTCACACGTTCGGTACTCGACGAAGACCTTCCTCTCCCTTGTTCCAGCAGGCAGCGGAGGTTGTAGCAATCTCCTCGCGATTCCGGCAGCACGACGGCGTGGTACCGGAAGTAGAGGGGAGATCTCGCAGGGCTTCGCCTTAAGCCGGAGCGAGTATGGTGGAGTATGAGAGAGTCCTCGGTGTTCTAGGGTTTAGACACACCAAGGAGGGGACAAGCCGGCGGCTAGGGTTAGGGTTTAGAGGGGCAAGGTGTGTGTCTAGGAGGGGCAGCCTTGCCCCTCCTTATATAGGTGGGAGGGCGCGGCCAAGGGGAGGGGAGTCCCTCCCCAACTTGGCCTCCTTCGCCGGCAGTGGAGGGAGAGGGACTTCCTCCCCAAGTAGGTTTCCTACTCTCCCTCCACCAAACAAAATAGCCGTTTGACTTTACAAATTGGCGTTTGACTTTTCAAACTAGGATTTGATTTATCCCTTTATTTTGTTCAGCGATGACACCTAGTACATGATGCAACCATTCCAACTTGTTATGACACATTCATGTACCCTTCCCCTCCGGAGTGCCGGACATTCCGGAACCTTCTAGAACATTTCCGATGAAAACACCGGAACCATTCTCCAACCCCGAAACAGGACTTTCCATATATGAAACTTATTCTCCGGACCATTCTAGATCTCCACATGATATCCCGGATCCCATCCGAGACTCCGAACAACATTCAGACTCTTACTCATCATTCCATAACTACTCAACAACGTCGAATCCTTAAGTGTGTCTCCCTACGGTTCGTGAATTATGCGGACATGATCGAGACACTTCTCCGAACAATAACCAATAGAGGAATTTGGAAATTCATATGGCTCCCACATATTTCTATGATTACTTTGCGATCGAATGAACCACTTACATACGATACCAATTTCCATTTGTCTCACGATAGTTTACTTATCCGAGGTTTTGATCGTCGGTATCTCTGCATACCTAGTTCAACCTCATTACTGATAAGTACTCTTTTCTCGTTCCCGTGATATGTGATCCCTTGTGAGCCAGTCACATGCTTGCAAGCTAATTGGATGACATTCCACCGAGAGGGCCCAGAGTATATCTATCTGTCATATGGATGGACAAATCCCACTCTTGATCCATGTGTCTCAACCAATACTTTCCGAACACTCAATGCCACCTTTATAGCCACCCAGTTACGGTGTGGTGTTTGATGTCATCAAAGCATCCTTCCGGTGATGGTGATAAGCATGATCTCATGGTCGTAGGAATTAGGTTACTATGTATCAGAAAGCATATAGCAATTGAACTATTAAAATGACTTGATCTTTATGCTACGCTTATCTATAGGAGTATGTCCATCATATCATTCTCCTAACGATATGATCTTGTTGTTAATAACATCTCAATGTTCATGATAGGGAAACCACAATCATTTATTAACCAACAATCTAGTATTATAAAGAGGCTTTACCAGGGACTCTAATTTAGTTTACAAATCACACAAGTATTAATGTTTCCTTGTTAATACTGTTATAGCATGAATGTAAACATTTATCATAAACACAAAGATATAATAAAAACTACATTTATTATTGCCTCTAGGGCATATCTCCAACAGTCTCCCACTTGTACTAGAGTAAACTAATCTAGATTACATGGTAATATACCGAACACCCATGGCAGTTTGGTGTTGGTCATGTTTTGCCCTCGGGAGAGGTTTAGTCAACGGATCCGCCACATTCAGATCTGTGTGTACTTTGCAAATCTTTATATCCCCATCCTGGATATGTTCTCGAATAGCGTGAAAACGCAGCTTGATATGCTTCAGCTTCTTGTGTGACCTTGGTTCTTGCGCATTGGCTATGGCGCCCATGTTATCACAGTAGATAGACATTGGGTCCAGCGCACTAGGAACCACACCCAGCTCTGTAATGAACTCTTTCATCCATATCGCTTCTTGTGAAGCCTCCGAAGCAGCCATGTATTCCGATTCAGTTGAAGATCTCGCCACAACGCTTTGCTTTGCACTCCTCCAGCTAACTGCTGCACCATTCAAAATAAATACGTACCCAGATTGTGATTTAGAATCATCTGGATCGGTGTTCCAACTAGCATCGGTGTAACCATTAACAACGAGCTGTTCATCACCTCCATAAGAAAGAACCATATCCTTAGTTCTTCTCAAGTACTTAAGGATGTTTTTGACCGCTGTCCAATGATCCACTCCTGGATCACTTTGATATCTGCTAGTTAAACTAACAGCATATGCAATGTCGGGTCTAGTACATAGCATGGCATACATTAGAGATCCTATGGATGAGGCATAGGGAGTCTTACTCATCCTTTCTCTATCTTCTGCCGATGTCGGACTTTGAGTTTTACTCAAGGTCGTATTGGGCAACATGGGCAAGAACCCTTTCTTGCTATCTTCCATTCCAAACCTCTTTAGAACTTTGTCCAAATATGTATTTTGTGACAATGATATTTGGCGTTTCGATCTATCTCTATAAATCTTTATGCCTAATATGTAAGCTGCTTCGCCAAGATCCTTCATTGAAAAACTATTATTCAAATACTCTTTGACACTATTAAGAAGGTCTACATCATTCCCAATCAACAATATGTCATCCACATACAGTATTAAGAATGCTACAGAGCTCCCACTCACTTTCTTGTAAATACAAGCTTCTCCATAAGTTTGTATAAAACCAAAACTTTTGATCACCTTATCAAAACGTTGATTCCAACTTCGGGATGCTTGCTTCAATCCATAAATGGACCGTTGAAGTTTGCATACCTTGCTAGCATCCTTAGGATCGACAAAACCTTTGGGTTGCATCATATACAACTCTTCATCAATGTCTCCATTGAGGAACGCTGTTTTGACATCCATCTGCCATATCTCATAATCATAATATGCAGCGATTGCTAACATAATCCTCACAGACTTTAGCTTTGCTATAGGTGAGAAAGTCTCATCGTAGTCAACTCCTTGAATTTGTCGAAACCCTTTTGCGACAAGTCGAGCTTTATAGACAGTAACATTACCATCAGCATCTGTTTTCTTTTTGAAAATCCATTTATTCTCGACAGCCTTCCGGCCATCCGGTAAGTCCACCAAAGTCCATACTTGGTTTTCGTACATGGATCCAATCTCGGATTTCATGGCTTCTTGCCATTTATTGGAATCTGGGGTCATCATCGCTTCCTCATATGTCGCAGGGTCATCGGTGTTGTCCATCAACATGACACTCATAACGGGATCATACCAATCAGGAGTGGTACGAGTTCTCGTTGACCTGCGAGGTTCTGTAGCAACTACAACCGAAGTTTCATGATCATCATCATTAGCTTCCTCTCTTATTGGTGCAGGCACCACATGAACTTCTTCCGGTGCTGCGCTACTCGCAAGTTCGAGAGAAGGTTCGACAACCTCGTTGAGTTCTACTTTCCTTCCAGTCACTTCTTTCGAGAGAAATTCCTTCTCTAGAAAGGATCCATTCTTGGCAACGAAGATTTTGCCTTCGGATCTATGATAGAAGGTATACCCAATAGTTTCCTTTGGGTATCCTATGAAGACGCATTTTTCCTCTTTGGGTTCAAGCTTGTCCGGCTTGAACTTCTTTACATAGGCTTCGCAACCCAAAACTTTAAGGAACGACAATTTAGGTTTCTTCCCAAACCATAATTCATACGGTGTCGTTTCAACGGATTTAGATGGTGCCCTTTTAAAGTGAATGCGGCTGTTTCTAATGCATAACCCCAAAATGATAGCGGTAAATCTGTGAGTGACATCATAGAACAAACCATATCTAAGAGAGTTCGATTACGACGTTCGGACACACCATTACGCTGTGGTGTTCCCGGTGGTGTCAATTGTGAAAGTATTCCGCATTTCTTCAAATGCTCGCCAAACTCGTAACTTAGATATTCACCTCCACGATCAGAACGCAGAAATTTAATCTTCTTGTTACGTTGATTCTCAACCTCACTTTGAAATTCCTTAAACTTCTCGAAAGTTTCGGACTTATGTTTCATGAAATAGATATACCCATATCTACTCAAGTCATCCGTGAAGGTAAGAACATAAAAATAACCACCACGCGATGCTACACTCATTGGACCACACACATCGGTATGTATGATTTCCAATAAGTCCGTAGCTCGCTCCATCATACCAGAAAATGGAGTCTTAGTCATTTTACCCATCAGACATGCTTCGCATCTTTCAAGTGATTCGAAATCAAGTGATTCAAGAAGTCCATCGGAATGGAGTTTCTTCATACGCTTCACTCCAATGTGACCAAGACGACAGTGCCACATATAGGTCGAGTTATCGCTTAATTTCAAACGTTTTGCTTCAATGTTATTAATATGTGTATTTCCACTATCGAGATTCAATAAGAATAGACCATCTATCAAAGGTGCATGTGCATAAAACATATTACTCATATAAATCGAACAACCATTATTCTCGGACTTAAACAAGTAACCGTCTCGCAATAAACAAGATCCCGATATAATGTCCATGCTTAACACAGGCACCAAATAACAATTATTTAAGTATAAAACTAATCCCGATGGTAGATGAAGAGGTAGCGTGCCGACCGTGATCACATCAACCTTTGATCCATTTCCCACGCGCATCGTCACCTCGTTCTTCGCTAGCTTCCGTTTATTCTGCAGCACCTGTTTCGAGTTACAAATATGAGCAACCGAACCAGTATCAAATACCCATGCACTACTACGAGTACTAGTGAGATACACATAAATAACATGTATATCGGATATACCTTTCTTATTGATGTTGCCGTTCTTCAAATCTGCCAAGTACTTTGGGAAATTCCGCTTCCAGTGACCTTCTCCCTTGCAGTAAAAGCACTCTGTATCAGGCTTAGGTCCAGCCTTGGTCTTCTTCGTCGGTGCGGTAACTTTCTTACCACCCTTCTTGAAGTGTCCCTTTTGCTTAGACTTGCCTTTCTTGAATTTGGTGGTCTTATTGACCATCAACACTTGGTGCTCTTTCTTGATCTCCACTTCTGCAGATTTTAACATGGAGAAGAGTTCTGGCAACTGCTTGTTCATGCTTTGCATATTGTAGTTCATCACAAAGTTCTCGTAACTTGGTGGTAGTGATTGGAGGACACGGTAAATCCCCAAAGCATTAGGAATCACTATACCCAAGCTTTGGAGTTTGTTTGCGTGCCCAGACATCTTAAGCACATGCTCACTAACGGAGCTGCCCTCTTCCATCTTGCAGGTAAAGAAGTTTTCAGAAGCCTCATAGCTCTCAACTGCCGCGTGAGTCTCAAAAATCAATTTGAGTTCACGGACAATATCATGTGGGTCTGAATTCTCAAACCTTTTCTGAAGCTCCGATTCTAAACCATACAAGATAGCACACTGAACTGTGGAGTACTGAGTCTTCCGAGCGAGGTAAACATTCTTTACTTCATCGGTAGCAGTAGCTGCAGGCGGGTCACCCAGCGGTGCATCCAGCACATAGGTCAAATTACCAGCATTGAGGACAATCCTCAAATTGCGGAACCAATCCGCGAAGTTGCTTCCATTGTTTTTCAACTTTTCTTTCTCTAGGAACGCATTAAAATTGATGGTAGGGGCCGCCATTGATCTACAACATATTTGCAATAGTTTAGATTAAGTTTATGACAAATTGAGTTCTAATTAATAGTTAAATTAATCTAGGTGAACTCCCACTCAAAACAATATACCTCACATTGTTTTAGTGATCACACGAACCAAATCCACCACATCAAAACCGATCATCACGAGAGTTGATGTAGCTTCAATGGCGAACAATCGACATGTTCATCATATCTACTATATGATTCATGCTTTACCTTTCGGTGATCCGTGTTCCGAGACCATGTCTGTACATGCTAGGCTCGTCAAGATCAAACCTTAGCTTCCGCATGAGCAAATCTGGCTTGCTCACGTTGTATACACTTGCAGAATCTAACACACCCGATCATCACGTGGTGCTTCGAAACAACAAGCTTTAGCAACGGTGCTTAACAAGGATGAACACTATAGAACTTAAAATTCATGTGCATGAGGGATCATCTTATAATGCTACCGTCGTTAACTAAGCAATACAAGATGCATAAAGGATTAACATCACATGCAATTCATAATATGTGATATGATATGGCCCTTCTTCTTTGTGCTTCCGATCTCTATCTTCAAGCACGAACATGATCTCCATCATCACCGGCATTGCATCAAGGTCAATGACGCTGCTCCATGGTTGTCGTCCACCAGCTTCAACTATTACAACTAGTTTGAATAGACACGCGGGTCTTAACAGAATTTAAAGACAACCATATGGCTCCTGCCGGTTGCCAACTTACAATAAGGAACATTGCATACATCAAATATAATCACAATCATGGCCATATCACATCACAGCACACCCCGACAAAACAAAGTTAGACGCCTCTAATTTCTTTGCATGTTTTACGTGGTTTGGGGCTTTCAATAAGTGTCGATCTAACTTACGAACAAGAACCACAACGTTGATGTTTGAACTATCAAGTGCCCGTTGTAAATTGGATCTATACTATAATGGGAGAGACAGACACCCGCAAAGCCACTTATGCAATACAAGTTGCATGTTGAGCATGGAGCAAGTCTCATGAACGATGTCATGTAAGGTTAGCCCAGGCCGCTTCATCCCATCATACCGCAAGATGCAAAGTACACAAGAAGCAATTGATAATAAAAGCACCACCGCCCACAATGACCATTGTGTTCTACTCGTGCAACAGATCTACATATAGACACGGCTCTGATACCACTGTAGGGGTTCGTAGCATGGAAAACAAAAAATTTCTATCGCATACAAACAAACAAGCCAAGATCTATCTACTAGATTGTAGCAATGAGTCGATAGAATAACTTACCCTCGAAGATTCCAAAGTGTTTAACGAGAGCGGATTATCGTGGGTGATGTAGTCGTACTCTTCCCGATCTCAAGATCGTGTAGACGATCCTTCCGGCGCTGCGTTTCGGCAGCGCTTCCGCAGTTGGTCACACGTTCGGTACTCGACGAAGACCTTCCTCTCCCTTGTTCCAGCAGGCAGCGAAGGTTGTAGCACTCTCCTCACGATTCCGGCAGCACAACGGCGTGGTACCGGAAGTAGAGGGGAGATCTTGTAGGGCTTCGCCTTAAGCCGGAGCGAGTATAGTGGACTATGAGAGAGGCCTCGGTGATCTAGGGTTTAGACACACCAAGTAGAGGGAGCTAGGCCGGCGGCTAGGGCAAGTAGAAGCCCCAACTCGGCGGCTTGGGAGAAACCCTAGGGCGGCGGCGGCGGTTTGGTGGCCGGCGGCTAGGGTTAGGGTTTAGAGGGGTAAGGTGTGTGTCTAGGAGGGGCATCCCTGCCCCTCCTTATATAGGTGGGAGGGAACGGCCAAGGGGAGGGGAGTCCCTCCCCAACTCGGCCTCCTTGGCCGGCGGTGGAGGGAGAGGGACTTCCTCCCCAAGTAGGTTTCCTACTCTCCCTCCACCAAACAAAATAGCCGTTTGACTTTTCAAATTGGCGTTTGACTTTTCAAACTAGGATTTGATTTATTCCTTTATTTTGTTCAGCGATGACACCTAGTACATGATGCAACCATTCCAACTTGTTATGACACATTCATGTACCCTTCCCCTCCGGAGTGCCGGACATTCCGGAACCTTCTAGAACATTCCCGATGAAAACACCGGAACCATTCTCCAACCCCGAAACAAGACTTTCCTTATATGAATCTTATTATCCGGACCATTCCAGATCTCCTCATGATATCCCGGATCCCATCGGAGACTCCGAACAACATTCGGACTCTTAATCATCATTCCACAACTACTCAACAACGTCGAATCCTTAAGTGTGTCTCCCTACGGTTCGTGAACTATGCGGACATGATCGAGACACTTCTTCGAACAATAACCAATAGAGGAATCTAGAAATTCATATGGCTCCCACATATTTCTACGATTACTTTGCGATCGAATGAACCACTTACATACGATACCAATTTCCCTTTGTCTCACAATAGTTTACTTATCCGAGGTTTTGATCGTCGGTATCTCTGCATACCTAGTTCAACCTCGTTACTGATAAGTACTCTTTTCTCGTTCTCGTGATATGTGATCCCTTGTGAGCCAGTCACATGCTTGCAAGCTAATTGGATGACATTCCACCGAGAGGGCCCAGAGTATATCTATCCGTCATATGGATGGACAAATCCCACTCTTGATCCATGTGTCTCAACCAATACTTTCCGAACACTCAATGCCACCTTTATAGCCAGCTAGTTACGGTGTGGTGTTTGATGTCATCAAAGCATCCTTCCGGTGATGGTGATAAGCATGATCTCATGGTCGAAGGAATTAGGTTACTATGTATCAGAAAGCATATAGCAATTGAACTATTAAAATGACTTGATCTTTATGCTACGCTTATCTATAGGAGTATGTCCATCATATCATTCTCCTAACTATATGATCTTGTTGTTAATAACATCTCAATGTTCATGATAGGGAAACCACAATCATTTATTAACCAACAAGCTAGTATTATAAAGAGGCTTTACTAGGGACTCTAATTTAGTTTACAAATCACACAAGTATTAATATTTCCTTGTTAATACTGTTATAGCATGAATGTAAACATTTATCATAAACACAAAGATATAATAAAAACTACATTTATTATTGCCTCTAGGGCATATCTCCAACAAAATGCGTGCGTAGGGGCGCTGGCAATCGGTCGGGAACGTGCGGTGCTCTGCGCGGTACTGACGGTGAACTCCACGACGCGTGGTGGATACGGGGTACGGGCGAGGAAACGATCATGTCTAGTGGTCTCCTGGGACGGTGGGGTTCATGCTGGCGGGCGGCAAGGGCTCGAGGTGGTCGGGTTGAGTGGGAACGGCGCATGCACGGTGGTGCGCGTCAGCATGGTCGACAGCGACGCGGGCACGACGTTCCTGGCGGTTCTTGTCTCTGTCTTTGAGCTAGGGCTGGTCGAGAGGGGGCGGTGAGGCATGGGCAGCATGCTAGACAAGGTGGGCGCAACTAGTTCTTCCTCTAGCTTGTTGTCCACCTTGGGGTTGCATGGTGAGGCTCGGCCTGCTCACCATTGATGGCAAGGCAAGCTCACAGTGGTGCTAGAGGTTTACAATTAAGCTATATGATCTACTAGATGTTTGCTGTGAGCTAGAGAGGAGACAAGGTTGGCCAAATCACTTCTCAAAATAGTGTTTGTTGTTGGTTTGATTTGAATCTGCAAGGTGTTTGATGAAATGGCCGCAAGAACTTGAATTTTGAATTTTGAAAAGATTTTTGGTGGGTGTGCTAGGCATGTGCTGGAGACTCTGTGGTTGCTTGGGTTTTGAAAATTGAGCTTGTTTGGGTGATTTTTGAAATAGTGGGATCTTCCCATATGAAATAGATTCAATTTTAAACTGTCATTTAAACTTAGCATTTGAATGTTTTTGGAAGATCACAAAGTGGGCCTTGGTACCTCATTATGAGTACTAACAAGGGGTGCAAAGATCCACAGATGTTTCTATTAAGTTTTGAATGCTTGGAATTGCCAAAGTAGGCATGAGAGTTAATTTGGCCAAAGTGACCATTCACTTCATTTATTCATTTTGAGTTGTTTGTCTTTGGGAAAAGTTTGGGAATGATTTAGATGATGTTTATTTCACCTAAGAATCATTTTACAAGCAAAGAAACACAGAACCATGGCAATTCAAAAGAATCCAAATTTTGAATATAAACACATATGAATGCTTTCTTATTTTTAGTTGGGAAAGTTTTTGTTAACCCTAATTTTGATGATTATCATTTGATGATCCATGTTTAATATTTTTGGGATGTTACATTAGTATCAAAATTTTGAAACTAGGGAGTAAAAAATGGAATTCACTCTTTGTTGGATGATAACGATGCAACTCTTGTTGAATGGTAGTGATGGAACCATTTCCCTTATATTTTTGTTGGATTAACTTATTTCCATATCACATACACATTACAACTAGTGAAGACGAATCTAAAGGATTGGAATTGTAGCATGGGGCATCGCCATTGAATATCCCATGCATTCTAACAAGAAAAACAAATGAGGCGCTCGAGGGTGTGTCAACAGGACTATAGAGATGTCAGAGAAAAGAAAGACAAGAGTAGAGTGCAAAACCGTTGATATTCATAGTATATATTTTTTCTTAAAACTACATTCAACTTCAACTTCAACTTAGACAAAATAAAAAATAAAAGGTTGACACAATACAAGATAAGTCAACTATGTTTTAACTAAACCTCACTCGGTTGACGTCATATAAGTCTAAGATGCAACGCAGTTACAACTCATACACAACTCCCAAACTAACATATATCATGAAGCAGAACCTATGTGTAACTGGAAGATTCCATGTTACAACCATGTACAATCGGAAAAACTCGTTCAGAACTTGTTTGTGTTGGAAATATAAGCAATAATCCATATGATTTAATCCGAATAATAAACTAATAAATCATAATCATACAGACAGTAGTAAAACCAATCATGCAGATCAACAAAGTAGATGAACAGATCACATCTATAGGAGATAAACCTATCACATCTACACCAAACGCTAGAACAAAGAACTCTAGCATAATCTGAAAAAGACAGTTGAATATCACGTACAGTATAGGCTGAATAGCAGCCGCAGCGGTCGCAGCAGTGTTGCCCATGTTGTGGTTGTCGAAGAGGTCGCTGATGTCCGGGAAGAAGTCGTCGTTTGGGAACTCGTCGTCGGACGACGACGTGGTTGCCAGTAGTCGCGCTGGGCGTTCCCCAAAAACCTGATCGCTCCTCACCCGTATAGGTTCACGAGAGGCGGGGTTCCGGAGGCGTACTGTCCCGATCTGCGGTACACGCCGCAAGCCGAGATGGGCAAGACGAAAGCGGCGGCGCAAGGTTCTGGAGGATAGGTGCGTGTGTCGATTGATACGGTGCCGATTAGGTTTAGCCCAGACGCTTATATAGTGCAGGTTAGGAAGATCATGGGCTCAACCCACGTCCGAGTCGGTAACAGCCACGTCCATAAAAACTGGAAAACGGCTATAATTAACGCGTCCGTTAATGACTCATAATCAGTTTTCCCAACAAGCAAAATAAAGCTCGGCTTGGCGAGATTCCCACAACCCACGGCGCGTGCGCGTCGTGACGAGGCGAGGTGTGGCGAGGCGGGCGGCGTCGGAGGAGGAGTGCGCGAGGGCTACTCTTCTTGTCACATCTTAGTGAGTGGTGCAACACTCTACTATATAAGGTGGTCCAACTCCCCTTCAACTAGCAATGTGGGACTAAATTTAGCACCACTAGCACAGCCATATGCTATCATATACAGGTGGGCCAAAGAGAATTTCAGAATTTGTCTAATGGGCCAACAGCCTAATATACACCAAATTCCAACAATCCCCCACAAAGTCTCATTGGCACATCACAACACTTTTCTTCCAGGACATTGTTTTGACTGTTAAGTTGAACTTCCACGTTAAACTTCATGCTACACTAGCTTGCAACTTGAATAGTGGACTATGCCTTGAACTACAAGTTTTCTGCGCGCTAGTTTCACACAAAATCTAGACCGGTACAGGGCTACCGTCGGCTTCCCCGCGGTTTGGAGCTTATGCGTCATACTCCAGGGCCTTTCATGAGTTTATTAGAGAGCACCCAACTCTCACGGACTGTGATGTTTGACAGTCAGACTCATATAGGTGTGTTCCTCAAGAGATGTTCTGCAGGACAACATCTCCGCTTATAAAAAGCCACTTGGAACACATTAAGATAAATATCAACCTGCCATGCAGATTAAGAGAGTATTGCATCTTTATGGAGATGTAAATATAATATGGGGATACTCTCCTCTCAGCTGACCAACAGCTTGTCTCCCAGCTCTAATTCACGGGATCTCCGATCACATAGAGTGGGTTGCCACTGGGATCAACTCATAGCGTGGGCCTCAAACCCATCTCCCTCGATGCATTATCTATCACATTGCATGATAAACCCTTCGTGAAGGGATCTGCCAGGTTTTTAGATGTTTGGATATAATCCAACGCAATAACTCCGGAGTTTCTCAGTTTTCTGACAGATTTCAATCTCCTCTTCACATGCCTTGATGACTTCATATTATCCTTCGAACTATTTACTTTGACGATCACAGTTTGATTATCACAGTTTATCGGTATGGAGAGTATTGGTTTTTCAACCATAGGTAAGTCCATCAAGATCTCACGAAGCCACTCTGCTTCAACAGTGGCCGTGTCTAATGCTGTGAGTTCTGCTTCCATTATTGACCTCGTTAAGATGGTCTGCTTGCAATACTTCCAGGAAACAGCGCCACCACCAAGTGTAAACAAATAACCACTTGTGGCCTTAATCTCATCAGCATCAGATATCCAGTTTGAATCACTATAACCCTCAAGTACCCGTGGATACCCAGTATAGTGAATACCGTAACTCGCAGTGCTTTTCAAATAGCGCAAAACTCTTTCAAGAGCATGCCAATGATCATCTCCAGGATTTGACACAAATCGACTCAGTTTGCTTACAGCAAAGGAGATGTCAGGTCTAGTAGTGCTGGCTAAATACATGAGCGAGCCAATAATTTGAGAATATCTCAATTGATCTTTAGCAGTCCTTCGATTCTTTTGAAGTAGCACGCTCGGATCATAAGGAGTTGAAGAAGAATTGCAGTCGCTACACCCGAAGCGACTCAATATCTTTTCCACATAGTGAGACTGAAGCAATGTAATCCTACCATTGTCATCCTTTAGTAGCTTGATGTTTAAGATTACATCAGCCACTCCCAAGTCCTTCATCTCAAAGCAGCGAGATAGGAACTCTTTGACCTCCTCGATAACAGCAAGGTTGGTCCCGAATATCAATATGTCATCAACATAGAGACACATAATAACTCCCTCGCCCCCAGCATGGCGATAGTACACACATTTGTCAGCTTCGTTTACAACAAAGCCTTCAGCAGTTAAAGTTTTTTCAAACTTCTCGTGCCACTGCTTAGGAGCTTTCTTAAGACCATATAAAGACTTCACTAACTTACATACCTTTCCTTCTTGACCATCTACTACAAATCCGTTAGGCTGCTCCATATAAATTTCCTCATCTAGCTCTCCATTTAGAAAAGTTGTCTTAACGTCCATTTGATGAACGAGAAGACCATGTGAGGCAGCCAAGTAAAGTAGTACTCGAATGGTGGTCAATCTGGCTACAGGTGAGTAGGTATCGAAGAAGTCTTCACCTTCCTTTTGGGTATAACCCTTAGCCACAAGACGTGCCTTGTACTTTTCAATAGTACCATCAGGTCTAAGCTTTTTCTTGAACACCCATTTACATCCTACAGGTTTACACCCATAAGGACGATCAGTGATTTCCCAAGTACCATTAGCTAAGATGGAGTCCATCTCGCTTCGGACAGCTTCCTTCCAGTAGTCAGCATCTTGAGATGTATAGGCTTCTGAAATAGAAGTGAGAGTATTATCCACAAGGTATACAATGAAATCATCACCAAATGACTTTGCAGTCCTTTGTCTCTTGCTCCTTTTGGGAGCTTCATTGCCATCCTCCACAGGATCATCAGAGTGTTCTATCGGCATAGTGGGTTCAGGAATTATAGTAAATTCCTGACTAGATGAACTAGTCATCTCCTGATTTGATGAGCTAGACATGCCTTTCATAGGAAAGTTGTCCTCAAAGAAAGTCGCATCATTCGACTCCATAATTGTACCAACATGCATGTCGGATACCTCAGATTTTACTATCAAAAATCTATAGCCAATGCTATGAAAAGCATATCCAGAAAAACACAATCAACGGTCTTTGGTCCAAGCTTTCGCTTCTTGGGTATTGGAATGTTGACTTTCGCCAAACAACCCCAAGTTCGTAAGTAAGAGAGTTTAAGCCTTTTCTTTTCCCATTCCTCAAATGGAGTCATGGTTTTATCCTTTACAGGAACACGGTTTAGGACATGACACGCGGTCATTAGCGCCTCCCCCCACCATTCCTTGGAAAGACCTGATGTATCTAACATGGCGTTAACCAAATCAGTTAGAGTGCGGTTCTTCCTTTCGGCCACCCCATTTGACTGAGGTAAGTAGGGAGGCATCCTCTCATGTATAATACCGTGTTCCATACAGAATAAATTAAATTCGTTTGAAAAGTACTCTCCACCACGATCCGACCTTAGCCGCTTGATTTTAAGATCAATTTGGTTTTCTGCCTCAGCTTTATAGATTTTGAATTAGTTCAAAGCTTCATCTTTAGATTTCAGGAGATAAACATAGCAGTATCTAGTGGAGTCATCAATCAACGTCATAAAGTATCTTTTTCCACCTTTTGTCAACACACCATTCATCTCACAAAGATCTGAATGTATAAGTTCTAGTGGTGCTAAGTTTCTCGGTTCCGCAGCCGTATGAGACTTGCGGGGTTGCTTTGCTTGCACACAAACTTGGTACTTAGAACCTTTGACAGTGGTAAATTTCGGAATTAAACTCATATTGGCTAGCCGCGTCATGCAACCAAAGTTAATATGACAGAGCCGTGAATGCCAAACGTTGGACTCATTATCATTGCAAACATGATTAATAACTTTAGTACATGAGTCTGACAAAGACAAGCGGAACAGACCTCCGCACTCCTAACCTTTTTCAACAAATTGTACATACTTAGAAATTACAACTTTATTGGACTCAAAAACCAACTTAAAGCCATCTCGACATAAAAGCGATCCACTGACGAGATTCTTATTGATGGAGGGAACATGCTACACATTCTTCAGCTGTACGGTCTTCCCCGAAGTAAACTTCAGATTTACCATACCAACATCATGAACAGAAGCATGTGAGCCGTTTCCCATCAGCACGGAAGAGGTCCTTGAGACCTGATAAGAGGAAAACATGGAGATATCAGAACACACATGTGTATTAGCACCCGTGTCTATCCACCAATCAGGAGAATGACATACTGAAAGGATAGTAGGTAAAATACCGTACTCAACATCCTTCATCTCAGTACATTAGCGGCATTGCCGCTGTTTCCATGTTGACGCTTGTCAAAGCGATTAGGGCAGCTAGGAGCCTAATGACCAGGATCGACATGGCAAGAGCCTTTCCTCTTATCATTTTTGTTCTTGAAGTTGGTTGAGTGTGTGGCCTTGTTCTTGCCATCGAACTTTCCCTTTCCTTCAGTTTTGTTCTTATTCTTAAACTTGTGGGATTGGAAGTTTTTCCTCTGTACTAAATTCGCAGTAGAACCTCCCTCAAGTCCTCGAGCAGTTTTGTCCTTTGCTCTCGCCTTCTCTTCCACATGAAGAGACCCAATGGGATCCGTAACGGAAAAATCTTGTCTCTTATGTTTCAGAGAAGTAGCAAAGTTCCTCCACGAGGGAGGAAGCTTGGCAATAATGCCACTAGCCACAAATTTGTCCGGTAAGGAACACTTGAACTGCTCAAGTTCTTTGGCAAGTGATTGTATCTCATGAGCTTGCTCAACGACGGAGTGCTCATCAACCATCCTGTAGTCATAGAATTGCTCCATGACATACATCTCAGTGCCAGCGTCCGAGACCCCAAACTTGGCCTCGAGCGCTTCCCACGCGTCCTTGCCATTATCAAATGACATATAAGGATCAACAATGTTGTCCCCAAAAACACTGGACAAAGCCGCCATAAACATGGTATCGGCTTTCTTAAAGTTCGCTTCCTGCTCAGCAGAAAGATCTCCTTCAGGCTTGCCAAGAGTGACGCTATAACAGTTTAGGTTTTCAAATCAGAGAACTGCTCTCTTGCGCCATCTCTTATACTGCATGCCACAAAAGGAGGCGGCCTAGTAGCCGCGGCTACACCAGTGGAATTCAGTTGCCTATAATCAGGTTTTTGGATTGTTGGAAATATAAACAATAATCCATATGATTTAATCCGAATAATAAACTGATAAATTCTGATCATACAGACAGTAGTAAAACCAATCATGCAGATCAACAAAGTAGATGAACAAATTACATCTATATGAGATAAACCTATCACATCTACACCAAACGCTAGAACAAAGAACTCTAGCATAATCTGGAAAAGACAGTTGAATATCACGTACAGTATAGGCTGAATAGCAGCCGCAGCGGTCGCAGCAGCGTCGCCCATGTTGTGGTTGTCGAAGAGGTCGCTGACGTCCGGAAAGAAGTCGTCGTTTGGGAACTCGTCGTCGGACGACGACGTGGTTGCCAGTAGTCGCGTTGAGCGCTCCCCAAAAACCTGATCGCCCCTCACCCGTACAGGTTCACGAGAGACGGGATTCCGGAGGCCTACTGTCCCAATCTGCGGTGCACGCCGCAAGCCGGGATGGGGAAGACGAAAGCGGCGGCGCAAGGTTCTGGAAGATAGGCGCGTGTGTCGATTGATACGGTGCCGATTAGGTTTATCCCGGACGCTTATATAGTGCAGGTTAGGAAGATCGTGGGCTCAGCCCACGTCCGAGTCGGTAACAGCCATGTCCATAAAAACTGGAAAACGGTTGTAATTAACGCGCGCGCGTCGTGATGAGGCGTGGCGAGGCGGGCGGCGTCGAAGGAGGAGTGCGCGAGGGCTACTCTTCTTGTCACACCTTAGTGAGTGGTGCAACACTCTACTATATAAAGTGGTCCAACTCCCCTTCAACTAGCAATATGAGACTAAACTTTAGCACCACTAGTAAGTGTGCACGTGTAACACACGTCTAACATAATGTGTTACATCTCACTTAGGTAAAACAAATTATCAATGTATTACAAGAAAAAGAATTTAAAAATTATAAAACTTAGTTTGAGTGTGAGAGCATTTATTTTATTTTCCTTGAAGAACATCGTCACCTGTTCTTTGCCACACTACCAAATATGTTGTGTTCTTTGCCAGGCTCAACACTATTCAATCATTTCACACGCAATTGCTTAGGTCCATAACACGAAAACAAAAGAGTTACTCGTGGTGCAATTTTACCGCATATTTGACCAAATCTACATATCAAAATGACATGCCCTAAATCGTGGCTTATCTAGTTGCAGCTCAAAATAGAAATATGTTATATAAAAATGACATTGCCAGCATTCAAGTCAGTTAAATATATTACTCCCTCCATCTCAAAATAGATGTCGGGGATTTGTCTAGATTCATCTAGATACATGCACAGCTAGACAAATCTCCGATATCTATTTCGAACAAAACATGTAGGTCGTAAAACAGAATGAACATAAAACAGAAAGTAATGTACACTTTGGGATTAAAACAATTGTTCTTGGCATTCTGCACATTTTTGTATGTTACACAAACTATTTGAACTCTAGAAGAATGATGAAAGACACTCAACAAAGATGGTATTACGACTCAACGGCCCTTGCAGGTGCAGCCAACAGGCTAACACAGGTCTACAACTTTGAAATTTTGAGGTTGCATCTCGCGCTTCTCAAGTTGTTCCTGAATTATTCTGATTCTTCATGAGCTAGAAGTTGTTCCTGAATTATTCTGATTCTTCATGAGCCTAGCTGGATGTGAGGTTGAGATAAGCAATTCAGTCCATAAATACATATTCTGAACTGAAACAAATCATGAAGTTGCATAATGCCTCTTATGTACAAACTGTACCGAGTTAACCCCATAATGAGGAAATCCCACGAAAAACGTTTCAGCTTGGTGCCTTACATAGCCGATACATTATAAACAACGGACATCACCAGTTTTGTGGCTAAGAGACCATACTGAAAGTAAGGTGCACATGAGAACAAACTTTATCGTTGACGTTGTTCCTCCGTCTCCTAGATCGGCCAATACATGCCACCTTTTCCATATGTGATGTCCTTCATCTCCATTTCCATTTTGCTTTTTCACTTTCCTCTCCTCGCCCCTGGCTGCCATGTTCCTCCAAGTGTGCCCGCTGATCGCTAAATTTTCTGCACAATTGCTGTACATCAATGATGCGGTGTGAACTGAAACATTGCAATGAAGAAATCATATCTGAATCAAAGAATTTTAAGCATCTTTTCAAGTGGAAACATATAGTACATGAAGTGGTAAGGATGCAAGGAGATAACCCATAATAATCTGCACATACTGTAGAATCTCAAGATGCTAGCTGTGCATTGCCCTATAAGTGAAAAAATAAAATTAATATCAAGCAGGGCATTAAGGGTTTGGAAAATGACAGAGTATTAAGAGGTAGAACAACACCTTCTACAAGATCAGTACACATGAAACATAAAATGGATATCAAGTAGGAGCACATTGGTAAACAAATAGCGAAGATATCAATAGGCAAAGTAACTTCATGTGAAAATTTTAACCAAAATTAGTAAATTTTTTCAGAAGTTTGGCATTCCATAAAACAATTCTTGGAATTGTTATTCCACGATAGAAAATTTAGCGAATGGGTATGCAAGCATGTAAAAGAGACAATCTTTATTTTTTTTTGAATAGAAACCTCTTAAGGTCGTGTCAGCAAGCATGCAAAAGTGACAATCCTGAATTTACCCAGGACGAAGGGTTGGTCCGGATTGTAACGAAATTGTCTAATTAAATGTAATAGTGAATTTGACAAAAGAAAATAAATATCTAAGCTGCACTTACATAAATGTGCTCATGGAAATTTATTAACCAATAGCAATGAAGGTAATGCTCAAATATCAATCAAGTTTTTTTGTTTCATAGTTGATCGAAATAATTAGGCATATTAATACAAAGTACTTTGTAGACATATGAATTGAGTAATCATGGTTCTTTTAAATAACACAATTCATAAATTTACAGTGACAAATTAAACTTATCTCGTTCTGCTGGTCGATGTCGTAGTTATCTCGTTCTGACAAATTTTAGCTCGTTACATTGATCGCATGGGCGAACCCGTCCTTGTCGTCCACAACCTCAGCCTCATTGACGCGCTTGAGTTTCCCAATTAGCGGATCACAAAGAGACGGCGAATCTGGGCATGAGTCTCCCAATTAGCGGATTCAAGTGAACTGGACAATAATAAGAAATGCAAGACCAATGAAACACACATCACTAAGGGAGAAAAAATAAACTAAAAGGAATTATCTGAACCTCATGAAGTCCAAGTACTGTACAAATGAACGAAACCCAAAGTCCAGAAGCAAACCCAAAGAGCTAATTTTGTGCACTGTGCCTTGCACCTAAAGCATTTTTTTGCTTTGCTAGATTTGTTTTCAATAAATAAGTGCAAAATACTTGTAACTATTAAATAGGTGCATCTGCTAGTTGTTTATTCAATGGGACCTTCAGTCTCATGCTTATTTGTTTTTCAAATAATAGCCAAGGAGCCTAACTTACACACTGGAAGGATCTCATTGGTGGATCCATGAGCTAAAGAGGATGCCAGTGTCTTATTTGGTACGTCATCTAAGAATAGTGGTATTATTGGCGTCTAATCCATTTTTAGAGTATGATGGACCATTCTTCAGTAACATCAAAACAGAAAAATGTTCCCAGATTGAGGATAAGGTGGTTATAAATGAAACAAGAATTCCTAGACCAGCAATGAATAGCCTTTTTAGGAGCATTACGCTCAGGTCGGATCGTCAAGGACATCTGCAATGGAGCTACATTGTGCAGCTATGAAGGATCAGGTGACTCCAAAGGCTGAAGGTATAGGCAGCCCCAAGCATTATAACTATAATTATGAGCTGTCAGCTTTGTTTGGCTCTTATGGGAGTATGCTGCCATTATTTATGGAGAGCTATTCAGATTGTGCAATGAAACATGAAGGGAAAATACCGCTGAAACTTTCCAATGCCGCAAGTAACCATGATATCGCCAATTCAGAAGATAACGGTTACTTGGAACTGGAACCCTTACTTGTGATTTTTCACTCAAAGGAAGATAGTCAGACATCAATGAACTTTCCGGATGCTTCCATTGTCCATACACTGTCACAAGGAAAGAAAAATTATGACTTGCAAGTTTTGTTTGAAAATACCAATAATGCCGGAAAAGAGTTGGGCGTTCTCCTTACTGCAGAAAATCATCCGGAACTCAACAAGTTGGCAAGCGATAGTAGCTTCCACAAATTACTTGGTGAACTATGCACAATTTATAAGACAACACAAGTACCTTCGAATTTTCCTGGGAAGGATGAAAATGGGCAGTCTTTGAACAAGCTACACGATCAACACAAGTTGTTTGACTTATTTGCCTCATCCAGAATCCTTGATAACTCGCTACATGTCTGTCGAGAAAAGGGTGATTCTGATACAGTTCATAACAAATAAGCCTCTTACGGCCAACAACATAGAGTCCACAACAAGCGAGAAGAGCGTCGTGGAAGACGATAGGTTCCCAAACGCGGCGGCGGCAACCAGTGGAAGGGGTCGGTCACTATGGGTGCATCCAGACGGAGGAGGTAGTTCTCGACGGACGAAGGTAGCATGGAAGTCGGAGGTGTGAGAGGCATCCGGCGGTGTCGAGAGGTGGTATCAGGATTCAGGGGGTTGGGTCCTCCGTTGCGGCCTGGTACAATGATGTTGCACATGCTGCTCGGTGCCCGCTCGCTGCTGGCCGCCGCTAGTTGATCGGCCCGCTCGACGCTCAGCGCTGGTCACATCCACGGATCGGACGCCGATTGTCGCCAACCATGGCCGCCCTCTACGCCCGTCGCCCTCTGCTGGTGGGGAAGAGGAGTGGTTCAGGTGGGAGGGCAGAAGAGCGGTGGGGCAGATGGATCCCAGGGGGAAGGAATCGGGGCATCAACGAAGTTCTTGGCAGCGACAGGGATGTGGCGTCGTCGGCTATGTGAGGGGAATGGATGCGCCGCATAGAGAGAACGGATCTGTGATCTTGTGACCATGTCGTGCGAGGGAATTTTCTTTTTTTCTTGTGCAGACCAGACTCTAGGGAAGGCCGCGGGTCTCGGATTTCCTCTGCCGGTAGAGTAGTCAGCCTATGATATAATTGCTAAGTGCACACAGGATTCGATTAGATTAATGGTGGCTGTTAGATTAAGCTTACTGGGCCTAATCGTGCGAAGTTGATTGGTACGTGTGACTTGAGCGGGGTGCGCGTAAGAAAGATCTTGTTTGCTTGTTTAATAGCACAGCCATATGCTGGACCAAAGAGAATTTCAGAATTTGTCTAATGGACCAACAACCCAATATACACCAAATTCCAACAGTTTGTGACTGAAAAAACTTAGTTGCAAATGATGGGCATCTCATCAGATAGCACGAATCACAACATTATCCAATAATCTAGATTAAGGTTTGTTAAAAGAAATTACAACTAAGATTTAGTTTCTTTGATGAAGGAAAATTAGCAATACGGCGTAATATATGGATTTTTTTTAAAACAATATATATGGATTTGTTTTGAGGTACTTCGGGCTGGAGTTGGGCCTGGATCGAACGGCGTGGACCATACGGTCAGCCGGTCAGTAACACCGTCCGTCACGATTCCTTGCCACTTCTGCAAGTAAGAACGCAGCCCGATTTGACACCCGTAGACTCGCCCCGTCTCCGCAGCAGCGAACAGGAAAGGCCCGCACTTCATCTCCTTCTTTCCACAGCCGCGGCGGAGGAGTTCGATTCCAACCGGCGGCGGCAAGATGAAGCTTACCGTGATGACCGTCGACGAGCAGATTCTCTCCCTCGATGTCGATCCCGACGAATCCGTAAGCCTCCCTCCCTCCCGCCCCTCCTCTACCTTCCCCAATCTCGATCTCGACGGGCAACGGAGGCTGCTCCGTTGGGACGAATTCCGGCGGTGACTGGTGAGCTCGCGATAAGGGCGGCGAGAAGCGGGCGCTTCCGACCCGCAATTTACTCCCTAGTGCGTGCTGTTGCCTCGTGTTATGCGTAAGGTTCAGTCGGATCTTTAGCTGTGGTGGCCTGGTCTGGCCAGAATCGGGCGACACTTCTGCCTCTAGAGCTAAACTGGCACTGTTATCGCGATCCACGTATGAAAAGAACTGCCGCTTTTAGCTGAATTGTGTGCCCTGCGTGCTTTGCAGGTGGAGAATCTGAAGGCGCTCCTTGAGGTCGAGGTGAGCCGGGCCAGCCGAATTTTTGCTTCAGATTTCTCTTTCCATGAGTTGCGTCGACTGGTTTGATCTCACATTGTTGGGTTTGGGTGTCTGTGTGTGGCTAGACTCGGGTGCCGCTGCAGCAGCAGGTGCTTCATTTCAATGGCAAGGAGATGAACAACCCCGACAAGCTCAGCGCTATCGGAGTCAATGATGGTGATCTTGTGATGATGGCTGTCTCCAATAATAGGTTTGTTTGTTTGTTGGCCTTCTACATATACATCTGTTGGCTCTCCATGGGAATTTCCTTGGGGGTTTAAATTCACGCAGTTCGTTATGGGTGAAATGCTGTTTTTTTCTTCTATTATTGCTAGATCGAGATGTTCTTCTTCTTGTAGTTATCAGTTTTAATTTCGGTTTATCACCATCATGGATCACAATCGGCATAATATTGAAAGGGCAGCGCTACGCGTCCCCCGGGGGATATTTGCCCCCGATCCCCCGGGTCCGGAGCCGTCCGATCAAAATTTTTAAACCGTCCGATCGAACGTCAAGTGAAACACCCGCCCGCTTTTGCTACGTCGCAGCAGAATCCGCTACAGAGTAGCAAAACAGAGACAAACTGGGAGTCGCGCGTGCGGGCGCCCGTGAGGACGACGGAGGAGACTGCGCCGTTAATCTCCTTGTAGCAGTTCCTTCCTCCGCTTGTATCAAAAGGCGTCGTTGCCGGAGAGCACACCGTCGCCGGAGAAGATGTGTTGCTGGAGAACTCGACGTCGTGCATCTGTAGCAAGGCTGGTGTGCCTATGTAGCAAGACAGTTGTGTTGATGTAGCAAGCGCTGCCAACTGTTGTAGCAGAGCGTCGCTGCCGGGCGTAGCAGCGCCACCGCCCGTGTAGCAGAGCGCCGCCGACGGCCGTAGCAGCCCCACCACCCTTGTAGAAGATTGCCGCTGCCCTGGTAGCAGAGCACCGCCGCCATCGGTAGCAAAAGCCACCGCCCATGGTGTGCTTGCTAAACCAATACAGATAGTAGCAAGGCTGGTGTGCCTATGTAGCAAGACAGTTGTGTTGATGTAGCAAGCGCTGCCAACTGTTGTAGCAGAGCGTCGCTGCCGGGCGTAGCAGCGCCACCGTCCGTGTAGCAGAGCGCCGCCGCCGCGTGTAGCAGCCACAACCACCGCGTGTAGCAGCCGCGGTCGCCGTGTGTAGCAGCCACAACCACCGCGTGTAGCAGCCGTCGTCGCCGTGTGTAGCAGAGGACGCCGCCGCCTTGTGTAGCAGCCATCGCCTCCGCATGTCCGCGTGTAGCAGCCACAACCACCGCGTGTAGCAGCCGCGGTCGCCGTGTGTAGCAGAGGACGCCGCCGCCTCACCGCCGCCGCGTGTCCGCATGTAGCAGCCACAACCACCGCGTTCGAAGAGGCAGCAGCAGATTTTGGGCAGCTTGAAGGGCGGGTGGTAGGGGAGGAGCGGGGTGGCAAGTCGAGGGAGGAGCTGAAGTAGGAGCAACACGCGGAGGGAGGAGCAGGAACAACATCGGGGAAGGAGCAGCGCGCCATGGATTTGGCCGGGCGAGCTTGAGGCCGGCATGGCGGCGATGGAGGCGACGCCGGAGGCGGGCGGCTGCTCGGGGTGGGAGGATGCGGCGGCGGGGTGCCTGGAGAGGAGGAGGCTCGGCAGCCGGAGGGGGAGGAGGCGGGCGCGCAAGAGGCAGAGTGAGGGAGCGCGTCGGGGGCGGCTGCGGCTAGAGGAGGAAGAAGGTGCGGGGGGAGAGAGGGGAAGGGGAGGGGCGAAGGTTTGGGAGGACACGCGTCAGCGCGAGGAGCCGGGGGACGCGACGACGCGATCCCCCGGGGGAACAGTATCATTATCCATATTGAAAGAGACACAATACATTTTTTTAGCTTAAATAATCCTCATGAATTTTAGTGCCACTGAAGTAACAATGGTTTCTACTGTTAATTGCATGGGATGAAAATTTTAGGACATCTGAGGATCTTATGAGGGTAAATCCCGATGGATCAGCTGTAAATCCTCAAGCTTTCCAACAACATATACGTGGCAATTCACAACTTATGGCGCAACTCCTTCAGGTAAACTTTGCTGGTAGCTTCATCGATCTATCAACATTTGCCAGGTTATAGTTTCTAGATGTTAGTTGCAGAAAATATGTTCACGTCTTTTGTTTAAACAGTTATCCCTTTAATTTGCAGAATGACCCTTCATTAGCTCAGGCCATCCTTGGAGATGACATCAATGAGTTGCAAAACATCTTGCGGTCACACCACCAACAAAGACAACAACTAAAACGCAAACAGGAGGAAGAGCTTGTGAGCATCTCATCGGCTAATCACTGCTTTTTTTCCTGCAAGTTATTTCAATTGTCATGTCTTACAGAAGTGAAAATTGAGAATATAGGTTGCTGTTGCATTAATTCCGTAGAATATGACTCGAGTAGTTTCATGTTCTTTCTTGTTGGTTGTTGTGGGCTGTTTTTCTAACTTGTTCAGTAATAATAGGTTTAGTCGTTAATAAATAATAAGTATGATCTTTTTGCAGGCTTTATTGTATGCTGATCCATTTGATGTTGAGGCTCAGAAGAAAATTGAAGCGGCAATTCGGCAGGTACAAACCTTTTTTTGTCAGGACACATGTTGACTGTTTTTGCCTTTTCACATATTACGAGGCAAATGTGATCGCAAACATCATTACATGACTAACCCAAGGGATCTGCATATTTAGGTTGTTATGTTATGCTTGTTTCTTAAACAGCTGCAGGAAAGAAGTCATAGAAGGTTAATCGAACTAAATGTAGATGCATTTTGTTATCTAATTATTGTGCTCACCTTTCATTCCATATTCTCTGGAATACAGAAGATGTATCTTGATCCACAGCAAGGTAATTTGGGTAGGGTAAAGGTCGTAAGATCGGGGATTGGCCACCTGCCCTCAACAATCCGACGACAGGGCTTGTCCCTGACGTGGAAGAGAGGCTCTAAGGCTTAGAGAACATTTAATTTATTTCATTGCTTGATTGAAGTGTTAGACAGTACACCTTTATATATAGAACAACTGATTTGATCCAAAAGTTGGATCTCAGTTCAAACTCAAACAACAACATCGACATCAAAGTCTTTTCTCCAAGACTTCAAGCATGCTGGGTTAGTCTAGATATGAAACCCAACGGAAACATATGAAACCAAAAAGAGAAGGAGAGAGAAAAAAGTAAACAAAGTACAAGTAAGCTAAGATTCCAGCACATGGATTGCTAATTTTCATGCAATCCTACAAAAGCCAAATCTCTAGGACTCAAAGACTGAACAATAACTCTACATTCCTAGTTCAATTGGACTCTTCCTAATTTAATTAGACTCTTTCTAATAGACCCAACCATATCCAACAAGGATACTTCTTGATTTATACCTTTTCTTAATCTTCCTATCCATCCAATGCCTATATGGATACTTGTCTTTTGCTGCCTTATGGACCCATTATAAAAATAGAAATTTACATGGTTGGAACTTTATTACGAGAAACAAGTAGCTAAAAACACAGTTATCTGAAAACAGCTCAACCCTACGGGGTAATCAAAATTGACATTGATGCCAACCAAGCATTAAAGAATGTTTAGCATAAAAACAGGATTAAACATGCGAGGGAATACAGTGCAGAGGTAGAATGATGAATAGTGGAAAGGGAATTTCTCTTTTCCTGCATATACCTTCTGATAGCTTTCATAGTTGGATAATATCAATTTATTGGTTGTTACCATGACATGTCAACATAGTGCTTTTTATGTAAAATTGTTTGCATATAAAAGCTTTGCTCTGTCTTAACTGTCTTAATAGTGGAGTACTTTTCTTTCCTGTTCACTTTTTTAGGAATTATTCAGTTACCTGACTTTCTGACTACTTGTAAATTGTCATATTCAGAAAGGCATTGATGAAAACTGGGAGGCTGCTATAGAGCATAATCCTGAAGCATTTGGTCGAGTGGTAGGTTGACTCTTAGTAAGTTACTCCCTCCGTTTGGAAATATAAGATGTTTTAGGTTTGTGAATGAGATGTATCTAGACATCTTTTAGTATCTAGATTCATTTGAACCTATACACTAAAACATGTCTAGATACATCTCCTTCACAAACCTAAAACATCTTATATTTCTAAACGGAGGGAGTACTATGCTTCTATTTTACGTGCTATTCTTTATACTCAGATCAGCATTCTGATTTCAGGTTATGCTGTACGTGGATATGGAAGTCAACGGAGTGCCTTTGAAGGTATTGTGTTATTTCATATATCTATTTGTATATAACAAGCATGTCGAGCATTGCCTGTACTCAAAAGCCCAAACAATATTTTTGTTGATATTCTGAATATCAGAGAGCTTGTATGGACTTTGATATAACTCATTTCTATTTATTACTTTTGAGTACGAGCAGTGTACCAACAAAAAGGATACACAATAATGGGATGCGGGTTGATGCAGATGCTTTGATTGCTTCCTGCTAATTGTTTTGTATATGTGATTTCTTAGCTTTTCTTTCATCTACAGGCCTTTGTTGACAGTGGAGCTCAGTCAACCATCATATCAAAAGACTGCGCTGAACGTTGTGGGTACGGTTATTAATTAAGATATATTTGATCGAAACTGTTTAATCTTTTGTTTCTCATATGATAATTCTGTGTAAAAAGACAAAATTATTTATCATACAAAGGAACTTTATTGTACTGGAGAATATAAATCATTCTCAAGACACCCACTGATATGCATACCATACCATACCATATACAGCTGATTACATAATGAAATATCATGTGCAGGTTACTCAGGCTACTTGATCAGCGTTACAGAGGTGTTGCTATTGGGGTTGGTCAGTCGGAAATACTTGGAAGAATACATGTAGCGCCGATAAAGGTTTGATAATAATACAAATTTGGTATTACCAATGTCAATATTTTTCCAGTCCTGCAAATGGTCCATTTTCTGCACCATGACTTTGGACATGATGCTGCAATGCTGTTTGAGCCATTGACATATTTACAGTCTGAAGTTCAGTGAGCCAAAGTTAAAATATGATACCAAACTCATTACTCGGGTATAAAATTATGAATTTTGTTGTTGTGTAACATGTTGTGTTTTATGCAAACCATGCAGGAACTCCTAAGTAGAATCATAGCCTTTAGTACTTCAAACCTAATGCCAAACTAATAGTCTTACTTGTACATCTACTAACTTTTGATTGTTATGAAATTCTGGATAAGTTGTAATAAATTAAATTGTAACAGAGGTTCACATTGCATCGCTATGTTTGGACAGATTGGCGACATTTTCTATCCTTGTTCCTTCACAGTATTGGATGCTCAGAACATGGAATTCCTTTTCGGGCTTGATATGCTGCGGAAACATCAGGTAATTACATGGCTAAGTTTTGGATTAAGTCATGTCATCTAAAAAACATGGGTTGATTAATGATTACACCCCATAACGATGCTCTTTGTTATCCAATGCAGTGCATAATTGACCTAAAGGACAATGTTCTTAGAGTAGGAGGTGGTGAAGTCTCGGTGCCCTTCTTACATGGTTAGTAGCCTACTATCAAGCACCTACTTCATGCTTTTATTCTCTACTTTAGTTCTCGATGGTTATTGGAGAAGGTCAGTTGTTATTATTAGTTGCCTTCCCACTATTGAGCATCCCTATATTTTTATCCTATTATGTACTTTTACAATATTGCAAATCTCCGTTCTTCAACTACTCTACTATTCTTCAGAAAAAGACATCCCTTCACATATACGCGATGAAGAGAAAGCATCCAAGCTAGCATCTCCTAGCCAAGGAGCAGCCGGAGTAAGCAAAATTACTTCTTTGCATAATTTTGCATTGGTTTCCCTGCAACTATGATACATCATCCGTAATTCCTTATTTAATTTGTATCCTCCAGGAATCATCAAGGGCACGGGAGAAGACTCCTGATGTGCCATCACGATCCTCTCCTGCAGGTTAGTTTACTTGTGCTATTGCGTAGTCCCTTGAATTTAGAGAAGTTGCGATCTTCTGATAGCTTTTCGGCAAGTGCTGGTGAATTGCAAACCAATTCTGATTTGATTTCCTTTGTAGGAGCTCCAGCTGTGGTTCCTCCACAGGTTAGTCTTTTTATTCAGAATTGTGAATTTCTATATACTTTTGTTCTTTATCAAGTCTTTCATGCATTAGATTGATCTTGACTGTTGTAAGAACCCTTGTCAGGGTGGAGATTTTGAAGCGAAAGTCAGAAAGCTCGTGGAACTTGGATTCGACCGGGCATCTGTTATACAGGCACTCAAGTTATGTAACGGGAACGAGGATCAGGCAGCTGGGTTCTTGTTTGGTGGTTAGAGTTGTTAGAGCACAAACTTTTGCTCAATATTTTCTTGATTTAAACATTTACACACACTGGCCAAGGCCCGAGATGTCATGTCCATTTTGATGAACTACAACTTTTGTGTGTCAAATACAGGCTCTGGTAGGGATGAATATCTTGTGTGAGGGAAAAAAGCTACTCCAGCGATAGATTCAGGCCCAAGGAGTATTTCGTTCAGTAGTCAGTACCCGATACATAGATTGTAGACAGCGAGTGCAGACACAATCGAAAATACTCCCTCCGTCCATAAAAGGATGTCGGACGGGCGAATTTGCAAAAACCTCCTTGGAGAATTCCCGACCAAACTAAGGTCCACGCCCACCTTCGTCTTCCTCACTTGCTCCGCTCAGGTCGCCTTTGCCGCCCCATGCCCTGCTCGGCTGCTCCTCTCCCCTCCCTGTCCCACACCGGTTCTCCCCACTCCCACCCGCCCCACGCCACTAATCCCCTCCACTAGCCCCACGCCGCCGCTTCCCCTCTCCTCGCCCCACGCCGCCACCTCCCCCAAGGTCGGATTTTTCTATCCCAAGACACCACCTTGCTTCCCCACCGCATGACGTCGGGATCGCTGGAGGGTTGGCCTGGAAGCTTCTTCTGCCTTCCCAAGCTCCTCCCCGAGCTGCAGTTGCTGCCGACCACATCCACAACAAGTTGCTGCCGATGAGGCCCCTTTCCTCCTCTGTTACCAATTACAGATGACATTTTTCTTACAGATGGAGCAAGTCCGGTGAGATGGGTTGTACATCTTCCTTCAATTGGTAGACAATTTATGAACAAACATGCAGTACTCCTCAGTTAAGTCTCGTGTCAAATTATTGATCCCTTGCCAGGTGCACTTGATGATGCAGTTACTGATAAGGAATGAGATTTGTGCTGATTGTTTCTCATTGCCAGATTTAGAAAACATCTTTGATTGTTGCATCTTGGTATAGAGACCATGTTTGTATGATGTACTTTGACTTTCTCTATAATGTGCATAAAATTCTGTGGTTCAGTCAGATAACTAAGAGAGACAAAATATCAGTATTGAGTTGGTTCATTTATGTTTAGGTTCTTGCACTGGAAAACCAATATGACAATGTGAAGTTCTAAAAAATTGAGAGTCTTGTTCTTCTGGCTGATGAGGTCAGTGATTGTGGCTGGAAAAATCATCCCAACGAACTCTGGGATGCTTAATTCTATTTCTTCTGTCGTTTATAACAATAATACTATTATCTCTATTGGTAGGTATACCAAGAGAATATCTATGTTGACAATAAGCAATTTCATTCTTTCACCAAGATAGTGAGATCCTTGGGCTACGGCGAGGAGGATCCCCCTCTAGTATCATACCAATCTGTTTCTAAGGGTAGATACAATGATCCACTTGCTTATTCTTCTATTCATATCCGTCATGGAGTGTCAAAAAAAAATATTGTTGCACTAGGATATTATGCAGAGTGTGGTAAAAGAGGAGGTTACATGGAGACGCTCCACAGATATACTAAATAGCATCAGTGAGATGACATACATAGTCTTCACACAAAGATTATTGTGTAGTTTTGTGCCTGTAGCCCTGATAGTATTGTCTTGGGCATATAACTTAAACTACAAAACTAGAATTTATTTGTTTTACTTATGCCTTTCCAGAGTTTCTTTGTTTTACTTCTTGGATGGAAATCATGAAATCGGACAAGTATTCACCATTTGTTTTTGTTTTCTACACAGGTTTTCTATGTGAGTTGGTGCATTATTAGCTCGATCAAAATATCTCCACAGAATTATAGTGGAACAAATTTTGTAGGCCAATATTTAGCTAGAATTGAAGTATCTGTACTGAGGCCAATACTTATCTTCTTGTCATGAATGGAAGGTATCTTCTCTGCCACATGAATAATGCATCTGAGTAGCTTGTCTAAATTTCAAAGCAAATGCTGAATTTAAGTAAATGCATCTCATTTATTTCAGTAAATACTGAATCCATTGCAATGTTCCCGTTGACTGCAAATCCTGATGTTGAATTCACTGCAATGTTCATGTTGACTTCATAGCTTTACCCATTGCACAAGTTCCAGATTGCGTTGCTTCACTTTCTCTGAATTTATTCAGTAGATAAGTTGACTACTGAAGGACCCATACAAGTGTATTTATACTCTAACAACCTAATCATACAAGTGGACTGTTTATACTGAACATAACATACCCTCTGTTTCACACTATTTTCTAATCTGTAATTTCATAGAACGGCTCAAAGATTTTGGTTGGTTTGGTTTCAGAAGAACAGAGGGAGGCCAGCAGGTTCCAAGTCCCCCAAAAGCAACATGGAGCAGAAGTACTACTATGATGCCAATAATAGTATGGACCCTATATAACCACATTGGACGTGTTTGGTTCGGCTTTTTTTGCCTGTTATCCGATTACAGCGCTACCCGATTCCTTTAAACGCGTTTGGTTAGCTTAGCCCGGTAATACATACCGCGTAAACAGATTCCAGCCCAAAAGAAACTTGTTTCCGCCCACCCCCAACCGGAATCAGATCGCGTTACCGGACGGTTTGGCTTGACAGAAACCTCCGTCCCAAACTCTCGATCCCCTCCCCCTCCATCTTGCAGTCAAGTCCCCGATCCCCCTAGCCGATCTTCTCTCTGTCCCGAGCAGTTCGCCGCTGGAGGAGCACCAAGGCTGTCGCTGGTCGCCGTCAATCTCCTCCACCAATCTGGCCCGAAGTGATGCAGATCATCTCCCGGTCAGGGGGGGGGGGGGGGGGGGGGGATTCGTTCTAGCAGCAGCGCCCTCGTTGAATCCAGAGTCGAGGCGGAGCATGTCTGCACCGACGCCGGCGGGGCATGTCTGCACCGACGCCCACGAAGCTTGATCTGGTCTGTTACCATTACCCTCCTGAACCAAACAAGATCAGCTTTTGTCCATTCCATTAACAGTGACGATGTAACCTCATACCATTACCATTACCGTTACCCTTTCTCCAACCAAACACTTCCATTATTTTTTGTTTTTAAATTCAATATTGTTGTTTGAACTCTTTAAGGATCCTTGGAGGGCTAGTGCAGAACTTTACTAGTAGTCCTACTGCTGCTACACCTACTGCATCAACACCTACTGCATCAACACCTACTGCTGCAAATCACTCATCCATGTACATGGAATAACTGTCAAATGTTGGAATATTTAAAGGACCCATATTTGAACAGTCAGATTTTGGAAATTTGACAAGATGGGCTAGGTATTATTCCTGGAGCCACACGTGATTATTCCCCGGCCATCTGTACTTAAAACATCTTACATGCATCCTGATTTACCAAAATGCGTACATTGTTGATCTACTTATAGCACTCCAGGGAAGAAACTTGTCTATGCAGTGCTCAGTTTAGTAGAGACTGGAACTGAATTTTCTGTAGGAAGTAACTTCATGCACACTGTTCTTCCTCAGGAGCAGCGGGACAAGGAAGCAGAGCAGGAGCTCCGGAGCGCAGCCAGCCACCAAAATACGGCGGGAAGGACGTCGAGGATGACGGCAAGTTTGGGGTCGAGGTTGGGGCTCCGGAGCAGCGCCCACGGGAAGCCGGCGGAGGCTAATCGTGCCTAGGCGTCGGAGAAGCTGCCCGGCGGCCGCCATCGGAGAAGCTGTTGCGCGTCCGCGATCTCCTGCGCGTACGCCCGCTGACCTCCTCGTCGGCGACCTCATTCCTCGCCAGAGCTGCGGCGGATGGTGAGCACCTCCTCGTCGGCGACCTCATTCCTCGCCAGAGCTGCGGCGGATGGTGAGCCTCCCGCGTCCGCGAGCTCCTGCGAGTTCGTGATGCGGGCGTCCGCTATCTCCTGCGTGTCCGTGAACTCAGACTGCCGGCTCCGGCGGGAGCTCTGCTTTCCTCCGGCGACGCGAGGGCAGCGAGACGGCGACGGACCCATCGATCACGGAGGCAAAGCTCGACAAGGAAGATTTCAATTTTAATTTCGATTTTGAGGCCCAAATTTCAAACGTTTTGAATGTACTCGGGTTCTTTTTGTAAAAATTCAATTGAACTGGAAGTCGGGAGAGCTCCAACATCCTTTGTTGGACGGGGGAAGTATTGTTTTTTGCATTTGATTCTCATTTATTTGCTCACCTCGGTCCAAGCGACTTTGCACTGGGCACCGGTTGCTGCCATGATCTTAGGGCATGTCTTACTAAGCGGTTTAAAATAATAAATACGAAAAGAAAAATCAGTCGAGTACCTCAATCCTCCAACGCCAGGCGCTAAAGAGACACTTAATCTGATTTATTTTCATGTATTTTCTGGCGCGTGCCGTTAGGAAAACTGATTCCCTATGCGCGGCGCGTGGCCAGGCAAATTCCTAGCACGCATTTAACAGAGTTGTTAGCATAAAACTACCACTTTTTAAATAAAATTTATCAAATTGTATTAATTGACCTTTTAATTGTAAAAAACCATCACATTTGAACGAAGGTTTCGCATAAAACACTGATTGTACATTTATGGCTAATTGACAATTCTGATAGACAAGACCCATTTGTCGGGGCCAAATTCATGACGTTGTCTCGGATCCACATGTCTTTATAAGTCTTTTTAAATAATGAATAATAAAAGTTATGTGTATTATTTGGACGAGTCTAACGGGCGTCCGGGCGCCAAAAGGATGAGTTGGGCGCGCCAGGTTTGCCAGCTGGGCAACTTCCACTTTTGGAAAGTTCCGCTCTCCGCTTTTGACTGCTTTTCCTCGGTTCCTGCGAGGGAGTGCGCTCGTTTGATTTTATCTGGTGCCCCCCACTGCTCCCCAGCCCGTGATCCCCCACGTCCCGCGCCATCCTGTCCCCCTAGATCGTCTTCTTCCTCCAGCCCTAGCCGCCATTGCTTCCTCTTGCTGGCTCCATGAACCCACCAAAATATGGCAACCTCCTGATCCTCAACCACACGAACATGTTCCATGCGGAGAGCAGCTCGAGAAACGCACCTACATCTAGAATTGCTCTCTCAGATTCAACACAGATACTCATCCATTTTTTTTCTCTCTGCTATTCTCTTGTTGATTTCTTTTTGCTGGAGTTAACTTTCTGCCAAACACAAGCAACTTGGCTATGCTTCTTAATAACTTCCCCATCTCCTAGACAACCTATGTTGCCATGTTCTTCTAGGTTTTTTAATATGTTCTTGCAATTCAGATGAAAGTTGCAACTTTTGTGACGTTTTTAGTAACTTTTCTCTATTTTGTACCAACTTCTATCATATCCCAGGCAACTTCTTATTCGTAGATTGCAGTTTAGATGAAAAAAATTGCAACTTTTCATGTTTTTACGTAGCAACTTTTTTGAGGGTGAAGACAAATTTTTCCTGTTTCTTAGCAACTATTTCTAATGGTGGATGTAATTTTCCCCTGTTTCGTAGCAACTTTTCTGAGGGATAGGCAACTAGTCCCTGTTTCCTAGCAACTTCTATCACATAGCAAGAAACTTATTTTTAACATGAACATACTCCTTTTTCATCAGAAATAGTGGCCTACCAATTACCCACACACCATCCCCTATGTAAAAAATCTTTTTTAGTCAAAGATTTATTGTCTTTTTCATAAAACTGTGGGCAATTTTTCATTAGTAGTTTGCAACTTGCATCTTAGTTAAGCCAACTTTTATGTCTGAGGCAACCTTTGTTTATGGCAACTACATAGAGTACCGACATGTCAAAAATATGCTCATTTTTTTATGCAGCCAGATGAGCAAAAATTGTAAGTAGAAAAAATCCATGCATAAACAGAATAGGTTGGCAACTTAACACATTAGTTTTTGAATTCATAGAATCATCATGTGAACAGTTGGCAACTTGGTAGCATCTGTAGGCAACTTTCTTACATAAGTAGGAAACTTAGTTTCACACAATTGCCATGCAACTTGGTATCATCAAACAGTAGATACTTGCACCAAAAATAACAGAAAACTATAACAGGGTTTGCAACATACTAATCCTAATTACAACACATGTAACACATGACTTGAACATTTTTTGCCTTCATTTCTTTGCATCTGGTCATCGCTTCCTCGTCTTTTTCCACATGAAGAAGCTCTTGTCCAGTACCTACATGTCAAAAAATAGCAATAAAAATGTGAGAATTTATGAGGCTAAAAATAGAATTAGAAGTACTGTTTAGCCAACAATGCATAGTTTTTTGCCTATATATACTTTGGAAGTTGACTTTTTCCCTTATTTGTTTTTTGATTCATTTTTGTTGTGCAGGCAATGGGTATCCTTGACCTCAATGAGGAGCCGTTTGACCTCAATGGGTAGGCTGGTTTATTACCACCTAATTACTTCACGCATCTTCTGATGGAAGAAGCTATTGATGAGACTCCAGAGTTGCAAGTTGACACCAACGCCCCCGCTGTTGATGTACATACAATACCAACTGACAGTGAAACTGGAACATTTGTTGCCGGTACAAACACAACATCGCTTTCCCAAAACGATGCAGATGATAATGAGGCTTCATCTCAGCCAATGGACCCACATATTGGAATGCGTTATGATACGCTGCAGGGTGCTAAGGAACACTGCAACGCATATGCTGCTAGGACTGGATTTTCAATCAAGGTCAATAGGAACAGAAGGTTAGCGCGCACCCTTTCAAGCGTTGAAATTGAATTAATCAGTGCACTTGTACTTGCTTTACCTGAATTTAACAAGTAGTTTGTGCTTGGATTGCTTAGTCTGTGCCGCCCACCTGGGCCAGGACACCTCCTCCCACGATGGAGGATAAGAGCGAGCCTATTATTTTGGGGAGACCTTTTCTTGTTGGAGATATGCCCAAGAGGCAATAATAAAGTGGTTATTATCATATCTTCACACTTATGATAAATGTTTACATACCATGCTATAATTGTATTAACCGGAAACATTAATACTTGTGTGATTTGTAAACTAAAATAAGAGTCCCTAGTAAAGCCTCTTGTTAAACTAGCTTGTTGGTTAATATATGATCATGGTTTCCTGATCATGAACATAGAGATGTTATTAACAACAGGATCATATCATTAGGAGAATGATGTGATGGACATACTCCTATAGATAAGCGTAGCATAAAGATCAAGTCATTTAAATAGTTCAATTGCTATATGCTTTCTGATACATAGTAACCTAATTCCTTCGACCATGAGATCATGCATATCACCTTTACCGGATGGATGCTTTGATGACATCAAACACCACACCGTAACTGGGTGGCTATAAAGGTGGCATTGAGTGTTCGGAAAGTATTGGTTGAAACACATGGATCAAGAGTGGGATTTGTCCATCCATATGACGGATAGATATACTCTGGGCCCTCTCGATGGAATGTCATCCAATTGGCTTGCAAGCATGTGACTGGCTCACAAGGGATCACATATCATGGGAACGAGAAAAGAGTACTTATCGGTAACGAGGTTGAACTAGGTATGCAGAGATACCGACGATCATAACCTCGGATAAGTAACATATCGTGAGACAAAGGGAAATTGGTATCGTATGTAAGTGGTTCATTCGATCGCAAAGTAATCGTAGAAATATGTGGGAGCCATATGAATTTCCAGATTCCTCTATTGGTTATTGTTCGGAGAAGTGTCTCGATCATGTCTGCATAATTCACGAACCGTAGGGAGACACACTTAAGGATTCGACATTGTTTTGAGTAGTTATGGTATTATGAGAAAGAGACCGAATGTTGTTCGGAGTCTCGGATGGGATCCGGGATATCACGAGGTGATCCGGAATGGTCGGGAGAATAAGATTCATATAAGGAAAGTCCCGTTTCGGAGTTCGGGAATGATTCCGGTGTTTTCATCGGGAATGTTCTAGAAGGTTCCGGATTGTCCGGCACTCCGGTGGGGAGGGTACATGAATGTGTCATTGAATGATTGCATCATGTACTAAGTGTTCTTGTTGTTCCAAAAACATGAAAGTCAAATTGCCAGTTTGAAAGTCAAACGGCTAAAACAGGAAACTGTGGAAAACAGGAAACTGTGGAAAACAGGAAACTGTGGGAAACAGGAAACTGTGGGAAACAAGCAATAGGAGGTTGAAACCAACTTGGAGGAGGAGTTCCTCTCCTCCAAGCCGGCGCCCAGCCCTAGGCCGAGTTGGGGAGGGACTCCCTCCCTCCCTGGCGCACCTAGCCCCTCCACCTATAAAAGGAGGGGCAGGGCTCCTCCTTGAGACACACAAGTTTCTACCTCTAATCTCCGGTTTAGAGCCGTTCTGGTTTAGAGCTTCTAATTGCTTTAGCCTGCGGTTTAGAGCCTTCTAATTGGTGTGTCTAATCTCTAGACTACTAATAGCCCTCTCTCATAATCCACCATACTCGCTCCGGCTTAAGGCGAAGCCCTGCGGGATCTCCCCTCTACTTCCGGTACCACGCCGTTGTGCTGCCGGAATCGCGAGGAGAGTGCTACAACCTCCGCTGCCTGCTGGAACAAGGGAGAGGAAGGTCTTCGTCGAGTACCGAACGTGTGACCGACTGCGGAAGCGCTGCCAGAACGCAGCACCGGAAGGATCGTCTACGCGATCTTGAGATCGGGAAGTGTACGACTACATCACCCACGAGAATCTGCTCTCGTTAACCGCTTTGGAATCTTCGAGGGTAAGTTATTCCATCGACTCGTTGCTACAATCTAGTAGATAGATCTTGGCTTGTTTGTTTGTATGCGATAGAAAATTTTTGTTTTCCATGCTACGAACCCCTACAGTGGTATCAGAGCCGTGTCTATATGTAGATCTGTTGCACGAGTAGAACACAATGGTCATTGTGGGCGTTGATGCTTTTATTGTCGATTGCTTATTGTGTACTTTGAATCTTGCGGTATGTTGGGATGAAGCGGCCTGGGCTAACCTTACATGACATCGTTCATGAGACTTGCTCCACGCTTGACATGCAACTTGTATTGCATAAGTGGCTTTGCGGGTGCCTGTTTCTCCTAGCATAGTTAAGATCCAATTTACAACGGGTGATTGACAATACTAGTATCAATGTTGTGGTTCTTGTTCGTAAGTTAGAACGACACTTATTGAAAGCCCCAAACCACGTAAAATATGCAAAGAAAGTAGAGGCGTCTAACTTTGTTTTGCAGGGGTGTGCAGTGATGTGATATGGCCATGATTGTGATTATATATGATGTATGCAATGTTCCTTATTGTAAGTCGGCAACCGGCAGGAGCCATATGGTTGTCTTTAATTTATGTTAAGACCCGCGTGTCTATTCAAATTAGTTGTAATAGTTGAAGCCGGTGGACGACAACCATGGAGAAGCGTCATTGACCTTGATGCAATGCCGATGATGATGGAGATCATGTTCGTGCTTGAAGATGGAGATCGGAAGCACAAAGAAGAAAGGCCATATCATATCACATATTATTGAATTGCATGTGATGTTAATCCTTTATACATCTTGTATTGCTTAGTAGACGACGGTAGCATTATAAGATGATCCCTCATGCACATGAATTTCAAGTTATAAAGTGTTCACCCTTAGTTAGCACCGTTTCTAAAGCTTGTTGTTTCGAAGCACCACGTGATGATCGGGTGTGTTAGATTCTACAAGTGTATACAACGTGAGCAAGCCAGATTTGCTCATGCGGAAACTAAGGTTTGATCTTGACGAGCCTAGCATGTACAGACATGGCCTCAGGAACACAGATTACCGAAAGGTAGAGCATGAGTCATATAGTAGATATGATGAACATGTTGATTGTTCGCCATTGAAGCTATATCAACTCTCGTGATGATCGGTTTTGATGTGGTGGATTTGGTTCGTGTGATCACTAAAACAATGTGAGGGATATTGTTTTGAGTGGGAGTTCACCTAGATTAATTTAATTATTAATTAGAACTCAATTTATCATAAACTAAATCAAAGTGAATTTGCATAGTTGTTGTAGTCATTGGCATCCGTTTACCACCTTGCGCTTAGTTATAATTGAGATGATAGAACTATAGAATTCTGGTTAGATACTTTACGAACTGGTATCGTATTGTTTTAAGTGTTAATCTAAAGTTTAAAAGTCCTATTGCAAACTTTCAGTAAGTTCCGGTTACTCCATGAAGTTTAATAATTAGTATTAAATCAAGAGTGACAATTCCAAGTGTTAGTAAATAAGTATCATGTTTGTCTCCATGATTCTTGATATTCAAAGGATTCTCTTAATATCAAGGTTATCTAGGATCTGAAAGAGTTGTTTCAGAAACCATGATGTGTGGAAGATATTGTGATATCTGAAACGAAGTTTTGGTTGCAACATGATAGAGTATAATATGGCTAAAGTCATGTTCTCATATTTGATGAGAATTTGCAAAAGGTTGGAGACACTTGTTGTCCTAATCCTCCAAAAGGTTTTGGATAGCAACATTATACTCATAAATTCATCGTTACAAGCTAACAGTAGCTTGATCATGGACGATTCCATGATAAGGTGAATATTTGATGTAGGTAAAATGTTTACTACACCAAGAGATTACTAAAGAAAGGAATTTGAAAGAACACCAAATATTTGATGATGGTGATCTACTTCAAAGTGCTAGTCCAAAGACATTGGTATTTAATTATACACGCTTTGGACTATATGTCATATGTATGACTCCACTATTGATGTTGATAGATTCTTTCAAACAGAAAAGGAAATACTGAAAGAGAATCTCATAAGTATATGGCAGAAAGGAAAAGACTAGAATTGTTCAGCTTAAGTATATAGATGATATACATGTTATGGCTATATTCTTTGCTTATTAAACAATGTGGTTCTCAAGTATTTGATACTGAATTTGTTGGTGTGAATCGTCATACGAAACAACACAATTCATGAACTACAATGGCCTAAGTAACTAGCAAAAGAATATGTGATGATGTTCATCGAGAACAAATAAAGGGTTATTGTGTTGCTCATTAAACATCAAAGCTTGCCTTCAAAGATTTGTTTTATCAGGTATTATGAGAACAAAAGGATTGTTCAAATAATTGTCGTAATCCATAAAAGATGGATGATTCACAAATCTTGTTGGAGAAATCACATCCATAAAACTAGTGCTAAAAATGTCGAAAGACAAATTGATTGAAAGATCACTTCGGAAGTGACATCGCCGTTTAAATTATATTGGAAAGAAAACATGAAGAAACTCCATGTGGATGGAATTTTGGAGTCTTTTGATTTTTGATCAAATGACGCTTGTGAAACTTTTCTAGAGATAATTAAAACTTCGTTCATAGGCCAAAAGGGAACGAATGACTAGCTTATTGGAACTTGTACATATTGTTGTACGAAATCCATTATGTATAGTCAAGAGCGATGGATTTCAACTTCATATGCTTTCTCCGAAAATTTGAGTGAATATATAAATATTTACTTAATAAATATAAAGTAAGAAACATTTGAAAAGTTCAAAGTTTTTCAAGATGAAGTGCAAAATCATTGTAACAAGAATATAAATAGTTTATGATAAGATCATAAAAGAAGATATTTGAGTTACGAGTTTAGCATAATACCTAAGATTTAAGGAATCGTTCCATGGGTTTGCATTTCCCGAAACACCATAAGGGTATGGAGCGTTCGAGGTATGTAATTAAACCTTGTTTGACATGGTAAGATCAAAGGTATAATTCATAAAACTGCCATTATATTTTAAAGATTAAAAAACTTTAGAGATTACCGTTTTTCCACTGAAAAGAGCTTCATCATAATCCGTTGAAATGACACCATATAAGGTTATGGTTTGGGATAAAACCCAAGTAGTCCTTTCTTAAAACATTGGTATGCTATGCATAAGAAAGATGTGTGCAACCAAAGTCGGATGAACCTGTCTTTGTATAACTGTTAAGCATTCCTCCATAAACACCGGAGACAAAAGTGTTTGTTGCTTAGAACGTCAAGTTTCTTTGAGAAGGAATTTTTCGTGAAAAGTTAAGTGGGAGGACAATAGAACTTTGATAAGGTTAAAAGAACCTTAGCTATATGTGCAGAGTTGCGCAGCACCGAAAAGTGTTCCGGAGGCAGCAACAATGCTCATGGCTCACGTGCCTCAAAGGTTGTGGTCACGGAGATCTAAGTTCCTATTGAAACAAGTAGATCGGGTAAACAATCAAATACCAAGATTTGAGGGTTGAATCATTATTTGAGAATAATGAACCGACTACATACAAAGAAGCGATGATGAGCCCTGACTTCGTCAAATGGCTTGAAGCCATAAAATCCGTGATAGTTCCATACACGAGAAATCAAGTTTTGAACTTGAAGGACCCTCGAGAAAGGTGTAAGACCTTACAGTTGTGTCTGGATCTATAAAGAAATAGACATGGATGTTTTACATCTATGAAATAGTCGACATGTTGGGAAAGAGTTCACAACAATGTTCGAAGGTTGTATATGACAAGATTTGATCTTTCATAGCGATATTTAGTCTAGACGGATTAATGTAGCAGCCACTATATATAATTCTGTTATATGGTAGTTGAATAAACAAAACAAGTTCTTCTAATAGAATTGTTACCTAGGACGTGTACATGACACGGTCCATAGGGTTTTGTTAAATCAAAGGATGCTAAATGCATATGCAAACTTCAATGGTTGAAGTAAGCATTGCGGAGTTGGAATCTTCACTATGATGAAACTGTTAAAGGAGTTTAAATTCGTCGGAGATGATGAAGATGCTTGCATTTGCAAGAAATTAAGTGGGAGCGCTAAGACATATTTTCTAATACATTATGTGGAAGACATATTGTTGATTGGAAATAATGTATCTTTTATTAACACATATTAAGAATTTCATCCCGATGAAAGACTTAGGCAAAACCTAAATATTTGGCATCAATAAACGCTAATATGGTTGTGCCAGAAGTACATAGACAAGATATTGAATGAGTTCAATATAGAAACTACAAGAAAGGTTCTTGTCACACAGAAAGGATTGAAAGAGTTCAATGTTGATGATATATTCAAGTGTATTGACATTTGGTAAAGTGAAACAAATAATCAAGTATAGATTGATACTTGATGTATGAAATCACGAAGAGTATTTATATCAATCATACTGTGATATGTAAAAATCCAGATATATCCTATGCTCTAAATGTTGTGAGCATATACCAGAATGATTCGTAAGATGATCATTGGACAATAGTAAGGATATTCTTATGATCTTTTGGAAGAACTAAGAGTATAATATTTGTAGAAGTGACAAATAGATGGTTAGTTCATTGTAAAAGTACTACATTGATACTAGTTTTGTCACAAAGTACAAATTAAGTTTATCTCAATCTAAACTAAAGGTGGCACAATATAATGGAAAGTGAGTTCCATAATGGATTTGGATGAGTTCCAAAGTTAAAGACATTGTGACAGATACTACAACAAAAGGCTAAGTATATGACTGCTATTTTAGCAGCAAAAGAGGGCATTTGTGTCAAGTAGTTTGTTATCAAACTAGGTGTAGTTCACAGTGGGATAATACTATGAAGATATATTGTGCGACAATATTATCAACATGTTTTAACCCCAAAGAGCTAAAGGTCACACCGAAAGACCAAATTTATACAAAGCCATCTCATTAGAGAATGAGTGATGCGTAGAGACGCAAAGACATGCAATTACACACGGACCTGGAAGTGTCAGATCCGGAGATCAGTTGACCACTAGCAATCGTGTACATACAACACTGGAAAGCCATAGGTGTTGAATACACAAAGGTTTGAAACTAGATTATTGACTCTAGTGCAAGTGGGAGACTGTTGGAGATATGCCCAAGAGGCAATAATAAAGTGGTTATTATCATATCTTCACACTTATGATAAATGTTTACATACCATGCTATAATTGTATTAACCGGAAACATTAATACTTGTGTGATTTGTAAACTAAAATAAGAGTCCCTAGTAAAGCCTCTTGTTAAACTAGCTTGTTGGTTAATATATGATCATGGTTTCCTGATCATGAACATAGAGATGTTATTAACAACAGGATCATATCATTAGGAGAATGATGTGATGGACATACTCCTATAGATAAGCGTAGCATAAAGATCAAGTCATTTAAATAGTTCAATTGCTATATGCTTTCTGATACATAGTAACCTAATTCCTTCGACCATGAGATCATGCATATCACCTTTACCGGATGGATGCTTTGATGACATCAAACACCACACCGTAACTGGGTGGCTATAAAGGTGGCATTGAGTGTTCGGAAAGTATTGGTTGAAACACATGGATCAAGAGTAGGATTTGTCCATCCATATGACGGATAGATATACTCTGGGCCCTCTCGGTGGAATGTCATCCAATTGGCTTGCAAGCATGTGACTGGCTCACAAGGGATCACATATCATGGGAATGAGAAAAGAGTACTTATCGGTAACGAGGTTGAACTAGGTATGCAGAGATACCGACGATCATAACCTCGGATAAGTAACATATCGTGAGACAAAGGGAAATTGGTATCGTATGTAAGTGGTTCATTTGATCGCAAAGTAATCGTATAAATATGTGGGAGCCATATGAATTTCCAGATTCCTCTATTGGTTATTGTTCGGAGAAGTGTCTCGATCATGTCCGCATAATTCACGAACCGTAGGGAGACACACTTAAGGATTCGACGTTGTTTTGAGTAGTTATGGTATTATGAGAAAGAGAACGAATGTTGTTCGGAGTCTCGAATGGGATCCGGGATATCACGAGGTGATCCGGAATGGTCCGGAGAATAAGATTCATATAAGGAAAGTCCCGTTTCGGAGTTCGGGAATGATTCCGGTGTTTTCATCGGGAATGTTCTAGAAGGTTCCGGATTGTCCGGCACTCCGGGGGGGAAGGGTACATGAATGTGTCATTGAATGATTGCATCATGCACTAAGTGTTCTTGTTGTTCCAAAAACATGAAAGTCAAATTGCCAGTTTGAAAGTCAAACGGCTAAAACAGGAAACTGTGGAAAACAGGAAACTGTGGAAAACAGGAAACTGTGGGAAACAGGAAACTGTGGGAAACAAGCAAGAGGAGGTTGAAACCAACTTGGAGGAGGAGTTCCTCTCCTCCAAGCCGGCGCCCAGCCCTAGGCCGAGTTGGGGAGGGACTCCCTCCCTCCCTGGCGCGCCTAGCCCCTCCACCTATAAAAGGAGGGGCAGGGCTCCTCCTTGAGACACACAAGTTTCTACCTCTAATCTCCGGTTTAGAGCCGTTCTGGTTTAGAGCTTCTAATTGCTTTAGCCTGCGGTTTAGAGCCTTCTAATTGGTATGTCTAATCTCTAGACTACTAATAGCCCTCTCTCATAATCCACCATACTCGCTCCGGCTTAAGGCGAAGCCCTGCGGGATCTCCCCTCTACTTCCGGTACCACGCCGTTGTGCTTCCGGAATCGCGAGGAGAGTGCTACAACCTCCGCTGCCTGCTGGAACAAGGGAGAGGAAGGTCTTCGTCGAGTACCGAACGTGTGACCGACTGCGGAAGCGCTGCCGGAACGCAGCGCCGGAAGGATCGTCTACGCGATCTTGAGATCGGGAAGTGTACGACTACATCACCCACGAGAATCTGCTCTCGTTAACCGCTTTGGAATCTTCGAGGGTAAGTTATTCCATCGACTCGTTGCTACAATCTAGTAGATAGATCTTGGCTTGTTTGTTTGTATGCGATAGAAAATTTTTGTTTTCCATGCTACGAACCCCTACATTTCTAGCTACTGCGGGGGCTGCGGGGGCTGTCATCGATTGGTCAATAACCCGCTTTGCTTACAGTTCTTGGCCTGCTTGCGCCATTGCCAGGACTTCCAATCGGAAAATCTTCTGTTGGCAAGCTCACACTCGAGCTTCAGATCAATGTCCCCAGAAGTTTCGATGAGAACACCGGAAAAACCTAATTCAGCTCTACGTAAGATAGCAAAAGTACGGTTGAGCAATCGATGAGCTGACCTATGTACAAGTTCTGAGTCAACCCCCCAGATCTGTATCTCCTTGCCTTGTAATCTCTCATTCATCTATTTATGTGCATGCTTTAGCAAAGTCGGCTGAAAGGGCGCAAAAAGTCCAACAGTTTTGCTACTGCACCCTTTTGGTGGCCCCTTTTCAGTAACTGCTAATGCCTACTCCAGCGCTTATCCCACTGCCCATTGATCGCTCATCTGGTCTGCCCGGTCAAATCAGCAATCACGCAGGCGCGAAGCGTGGTGGGCCTGCGCCGGGGGAGCATAGGGAGGAAAGGGAGCCCGGAAGGTGGAAGAGCCAGGGGAAGCCGGGTCATTTGACGCTCTTTTATCGTGGAATTAGACCAGCTATTAACATTGGCTTATCCGTAAGTCGCGTCGGGTCTGCCCTGGGCCGCCACAAGGAAAACTATACCCAAAATCCTTTTTATCCGGCATTAATTTGGAACCGCGTGCATCTAAAGCGCCCTTTACTAAAATCAATGCAGTTGTATGCAAACCTAGAGCAATAGCATGATGAACTAAGAAACTATCAATTTTATAACAACTATCTTCAACATGAGTGGACCTGGAATGACTATGCATAGATTACCACCCTGATCCGCGTAGACCAAGGGCGAACACTCATCGTTTACGGCATGGACTACCAGGATATCTAATCATGTGTGCCGGTGCCTTATGTTATGTTAGACTTTGGCGCCTCACTTAGCACGGGTTTATTCACCATTGCCGGAGGTCTATTCCCAATTCCCATAATGGTGCTCGAGTCAAAAAGCGCGTCCATCTCTAGATCCGGTTCTCTCTTTTCCAGATCGATAATCAAAGGACCGGGCTCATGTACTTATATATTTGATCCTTCAATGAAAGATTCTATCCGGATAGGCAGTGTAGAAGATCTAGGAGCAAGATGGTATAGATGATGATGAAAGGCGGGCCGCTTGAACTCATTGATTGTATGTCCATTTTGGATGTCTAGCACGAGATGAAAAAGCCACCAAAAACTCGAGTTCCTTTTGGATTTCCTTCTTGATCAATGACTTGGTCGACCCGATCAAACCATTTCACTTATGATCTGGCCTGGTTGACCCAGATTTGTGAATTGATTCAATCGAGTTATGTTTGAAAAATGAATGGAATTCTGGACTGGACCGAATATCCATGGCAGAACCCCACACTGGTCAAAAAGAAAAAGGGAAAGCAAGAATCCATAGAGAGCTTCCAGGCAAGGAAAGGAGGGGAAGCTAGGTCCCTAAGGCCCCGTCTTCAATGGGGTCTGCTCTTTTTTTTAGGCCTTAACGTTAATGGCGAGGTTCAAAAGAGGAAAGGCTTGCAGTGGATACCTAGGCACCCAGAGACGAGGAAGGGCCATGGAAAGAGCTAGACCCCCTCTCATATCTTGCATCGTTCGTAGGATTGTTTGGGGGCTGCATAACTATTGACTTGGTCATCATTTGATGAAACTTCCCCGCCTAATAAAATGGATTATTGGGCCTACAAAAGGTCTAGACTCCGTATTTTTGATTCAGATTTTCTATTGTGTGAAGAACTAGACTCCAAGACAGACGAAATCTAAGATAAAAACCTAACAGATGAATACTTTACTTAGACACTAGAAGAATAAAAAGACACGCATTCATCATTTTGGTGGGGCCAATACCTAGGGAGATTGGTCAACTCATCTAGATCTGGATAATCACTAGCTATATTATTTCCTGCTCCTAAATTCAGCAACCGGAATCCAAAATTGGACTCTGTCGTGGGAATGGTCACGGCAGATGCTGCAATCGGCAGCGAGTAGTAGAACGAGGGGCAAGGGCGGCCAGCCATCTGCGGTGCGAGATGAGGATGGAGACACAGGGTTTTACCCAGGTTCGGCCCTCCGGAGGGTAAAGACCTACTCCTGCTAGATTGTATTATGATGGTGGTACAATGGGCGAGCTCGGCGGCTAGGCGGCGAGTCGCTTGGGTGTATGATGGGACGTATCTTTACACGCCCTGTAGGGAGGTTTATATAGACTTAACTCCCCTAGGGTTTACATATCCCAACCGAATTAGTTAAGGCTTCGGTACTCGTTTAACCTAATCCGACTGGGCCTATCTACTCGCCTGGGCCTTCAGCTTCCAGTCGCTTGGATCCACACCGGGCCTTGATCCAGTCGCCGTCTTGCAGGCCCACTCGCTAGTTCCTGGGCCAGTCGGAAACGTCCTGCTGGGTATACCCCGGTAGGCATATCCCCATTAGACTCAGAAATCCAACTATTTGAAAGGCGAAAAGCAGAAATCGAGGAAAGAAAAGAAATCTTCTCCGGGGGGAGGTCCCCCGTCGTCGTAAAGTAGTAAAGGTCCCCGCAAAGCTTTCGGGAAGAGGGGTAGTCTTGTGCGTAAGCATAGCATTTCTGGTCGAACCACCGCATATTTGGATACTACCTCGACCAAAACAAGAAGATTTATGCACGGCTTTTTTAGTGCAGACCTAGTAGTGGGCCTAGATACTCAGTGGCTAGAAAAACACATCCATTTGATCGATTTAACGAAATTAAGAAGTCACGCTCGCCTGTTAGAAGTGATTTTAGGAGGAAGTTGAGCCGTATAGCTTCTCACTTGTTATGGCTTGGGCCTTTTATGGTGGATCTCGACAAAATGGAATTCAAGGGCGCCGTAGAGTGCGAAACTTCCTTTTGAGAAGTGTTAGAGGAAGGAGATCCTGCACAGACCAATCCCAATCAGGAAGAGAGTCTTGTTGTCAATGAAAGCAATGAGACTATGTCACATATCTTCCTATCTCGTGACATTTACTCCGCAATTTGGACAGAAATGGAGTTGTTAGGTTGGGATCCTGGATAGAAACTGGTGAATGTAGATATCATGAACGCAAGCATAAGGATACCAGGCCGAGAAACCCGGGCAAGTACTCCCCTAATGTGCCGATCGCTAGCGCATCCAGGGCCCCGCAATAACACCTACGGCTTCTCCCAATTCCACGAGATCGCTATGAGTAAGACTTCGGCCATAACAGAATTGACAGAGGCACTGCTTGAGGAGATGCTTTTCTTTCTTCCTCAAGCTAGGGGAGAAGCCTATCTGAGTGAGAGTGCCCCCCGACCTATAAATATTCACATCCCGGCTCATACGGGCGGACAATATTCACCCAGAGCCCTACTTGAATTATTAAAGCATCCATGTACCGTTGTTGACCAAGAGACCAGAATAATAAGGAAGCCCAGTTCCACAACTGAATTGGGGTAGGAGCCGAAGGCGAGCTCGAGCCATAAGCAGGGCCCCAAACAAACAAAAGGGAATGAGAGAAATGATCGGAACGATTGAGGAAAGAAAGAGAATGGCGGCCCCTCAGTAAGACGACTCGATAGACATGCACCTGTCAACCCAAAAGGATTGAAAATCCTAATGGTAAGTGCTCCAGATGCAGTTGCTTTAGTTGACATAGTGAGTGGAACCTAATTATCTGTTTCCTTAAATACCAGAGTTGCCTTTTGTAGATGAGAAAGCCAACCATTTTGCAAGGAATTGATAATTGCACTTGAAGTAGTAAGTTTAAAGATAGTTGAAACTTAATGGCACCGCAATGCTGTTCTTGAAGGACCTTACCTTAGAGAAAAAAAGGGAATAGAAGTTAGGAAGACTACTGACATAGGGCAGCGGGTGAGCTCAACCACAGGGAGAGAAAGCCCAACGTGCTCAGATGCATGCAAGGAGACGCTGGCACCCAGAATGCTTAAACCTATCAATCCTCTCCTAAATTTCTTTCTTTTTGTCGTTGGGCAAGGAGCTCAAATAATTCATTCAGCACTTTTCGATGGGGGCGTGTTCTACACAGGAGTTCTTGTAGAACATGTTCCAATCAAACCTCTTTCCCTTCGTCTAAAATCGATTTTATGGTATAGGCGCTTATGATCTCCCCCTCTATGCCTTGCGGTAATGATTCCTCTGGAATTACGAGAAAAGGTTCCCCCCCATGAGGCTCGGCCTATCGGCCTTCCCCTGGTGACAATGCTATGACATATGTTTACAAGATTCTCATGAACTCGCTATACGGTAGATTGAGTACTAATATTAGATTCCTCGAGTCCAAGTCTTGGAAGCCGCTTAGGCAAGGCTTTGGCAACTCCTAGAATGGCTCTGATAACATCCTGTCTGGTCCAATCGTTTAGCGGCTCTCCCATAGCAAATCATCCAGTTCTCCCTGTGTCAGCTTAATGCCCATTGCAGTTTTGACCCGTGATAGCCAGAAAGGGAAGCTATTTGGCTTAATACTCCCCAATGAGCTTGATAAACAGCAATTTGTATGTAACAAATTCAGGAAACCTAGGAATGATGATGGTGGAGGTGACAAACCAGATGTAGTTGGGCCAGTACCATCCTCAGAATCATCGGATGAGGAGGACCGGCAGAACGCAAAACTTGCATCTGTTGTTGCTGGGATTGCTAAGTAGAAAGGGCAAAAAAAAGAATCCGAAGAAGCAGAAAAGGGAGACAATAATACCAACTAATTGCAAGGCGGATATGGTGGTGAAGCTAAAGGATGGTAGATGGAAAGTTATTGCTTTTACACGCTGCAGGGTGCTAAGGAACTACTCAGCTAAAAGATTTCATGAAGAATTTGCACAGCACAAACCTGACTGCTGGTATGTTACTAAATCTGTTCTTGTGTTTTTTTACTTGTACCCATAGTTGCTGGAAGACCAAATGAAGTTTATAGTTGCAGTATACATAGTTGCTGGTGTAACAGATTAAGTTGCTAGTACTGTATGATTATTTGCGAGTGCTAACTATCTTATGGTTTGAAGGAAACAAAAAGTTGCTTGGTAGTGATAACTAGTTGTATGTTAGTGCATTACTAGTTGCCTCCTTAAAGTTGTTGCATTTCAAAAAAGTAATAAGGAAAAAGTTGCTAGAACAATATGTATTAGTTGCTAGCTAGTAATATAAACCTTGGCATAAATCAGTATGTTAGTTTGCTTTCTATAATTTCTTTTTTGTAGGGAGGATGATGGATATAATGTCAGAGTTCTATGGCTCAGAGTTGCTAGCCCCGTACACTGCCAAAACTATCACCAACTACTGTGCAACTTTGACTGCAGAAGAAACAAAAGATGGCGACATGACCGAAGTGATCAACCATTTTCAAGAGCAAAAAGAGAAGGATTCTGATTTTTACTTCAGATTAGATTGTGATGAGGAGGACATGGTGAAAAACATCTTCTGGGTTGATGGGTCTGCTAGGAGATCATATGCCGAGGCTTACCATGACTGCGTATCCTTTGACAACACGCACTTAACGAATAAGTACAATATGCCCTTTGCACCGTTCATCGGGATCAACAAGCATGGGCAATCTATCATGTTGGGATGCGGGTTTGTGAGGCAAGAGTTGGCAACCAGTTTTGATTGGTTGTTTGAGAGTTTCCTTATCGCGATGAATGGTCGAGCACCGGACAACATCATCATTGACCAAGACATTGCTATGAAGATGTCAATTGACAGGATGTTCCTAGCAACTATCCACCGTTTTTGCCGCTGGCACATCATGCGAGAAGAATAGACTAAGTGTGGTACTGTTCTGGGTAGAAACCCTGGTCTAGCTAAAGATTTCAATGCCTGTATAGACTTCACCTTTTCCCCAGAGGAGTTTGAGGCGAAATGGGCTCTGTTTTTAGGCAAGTGGTCTGCTGCTACTGGACACTCACACTTTAGGGAGTTGTATGACATTAGGGACAAGTGGGTTCCTTGCTACTTCCTGCACCGGTTTTTCCCTTCCCTCTAGTCCACGCAGCGCAGTGAGGGGTTTAATGCGGTGCTGAATCGCTATGTGAACCCACACAAGTCACAGTTAAACTTTGTGAAACAATATGAGAAGATCCAGGTTCATGTGCTAGTGAAGGAGGGTGGCAACGACTACCGTACAGAATTTCTTGAGGTCCAGAGATGGTCACCATATCCCATTGAGGAACATGCATTCAATGTGTACTACAGATACATATATTTAAAGTTTCGGCATGAGTTTGAGCTTATTGCAAGGTACAATGTGAGTCACTTTGGTGGTTTGTACTACAGGCTTGAGCCAAATAGGACATGGTGTGCCAAGTACGGGGCGAGGACCTACATGGTTACAACGAACAAGGATGAAGGCATCTACTCATGCGAGTGTTCAAAGTTTGATAGGGATGGCATGCTTTGTTGCCACATATTGAAGGTTTTCACCCACCTTTGTGTTGATGAGATACCCGAGAGGTACATCCTAAAAAGGTGGACGCCACAAGTAGTCTCTGGTGGACAGGAAGCCGCAGTTGTGGAGCAGCCAGATGTGATGCCACCACATTCGCAACAGCAAGTATGACATGCAAACCTGAACATGTCGTTTTAGAAACTTGCTCATATGGCTTGCACAACGGATGAAGCTACTGCGATTGTGAACAAACGCATGCGTGCTGCAGCGATGGAAATCACTCAACTGAATAAGTCGCGGAAGAAAAAGAAGAAACCTAGTGCTGCTGAACTGTCGGCAAGTGACCCTGTTGATCCTACTATTCCTAGGGACCCGCCAAATTCAACTACCAAAGGGAGAACGAAGGCACATCAGACAAAATATTCCCTTGAACTTCATCCAAAACATAAAAACCAGTGCATGTCGTGTGGTTCGTTCGAGCACAATTCTGCAACATGTGCATAGAGGCTGGTGTAGGCAGGAACAAATTTATAGGCTAGACAACTATATAAGAAACTAGAGGGTTAATTTTACTACAGCTAGACAACTTTTATTAGTTCTGTGGCAACTTTGTCTTGTCACTGTTTTATCTTTTTATTGTAGTTCTGGCAACTAGTACCATTATTCCTGACAAGTTTTATTAGATATGCAACTTTTTTTTGCCTTTGGCAACTCTGTGCTGTGAAAAGCAACTTTCAGCATTTGAAGTGGCAACTAGGTACTGTTAAATCCACATAAACAAAAACAATCAAGCAAAAAAGATAAAAAAGAAAGCAATTTGTATGTAATCTTGAGCAACTATGGACATTTGATATGAACAAAAAAAAGACAAATGGAGATCAGAGTTTGTGGGCATGCCATCATTGCTTAAAGCTTGAAGACTTTCTTCCAGTCGACTTTGTTGTCCTCCGATGTGACCCAACTGTTTGTCATTATCTTCCTAATGTCTGGGATATCCTTTGCTGAGTAGTTCTGAGATGCTATACCATACCAATTGATGTTCATTAGGGTGAAAACCCATAGTCATCGCTGTAAAACACAAGAAAAAATTCAGTATGGCTGTATTCGAACAAACATAGGCAACAAACATGTTGAGCAAACCAACTACTTATGAATGTAACTTCTAGTGTTGTGTAGGCAACAAAATGTCAGGTTCCAGAATTAATAAATGCTAGTCAAAAGCAACTTTCAGTCAAAAATAGCATGACAGGGTGAACAAAATTCTAGTGTAAAAAAACTCCTGGTGTGAGGGGTAACTAACAGGTTGGTTTGAGCAACTAACATTGTCAGACAAGCAACTAACAGGTTGGTTTGAGCAACTGACAATGTGAGGCAAGCAACTAATAGGTTGAGCAACTAACATTGAACAGGAAAATAGTATGCATGTGGGAAAGTTGCTCGCTGAGATTGCTTACTTGTTTTTCTGCTTTGGAACTTGGATTTCTTGAACACAAAAATTTTCAAGTTTAACTTTGGATGCACCATAGTTATTATCCCAGTGAATGCGGATAGATGCGATGATGGATTGGTAACATTTCTTCAGAACCTTATCCTCAATTGTCCTCCACGAGTCAAGGATCTGAAATTGCTTGTCTCTGATGTTTAAGTTGAACAACCAATAATGGTTGACAACATCCTTTGCTTTTGGGTCAAGGGCTTGGATAATTGGGAACATAACCTGTGTAGTTAGGCAATTAGTTAACTGTAGGGAAGCAACTATTTACATTGTGCAGGCAACTAGTGAGCTTGATGAAGCAACTAGAAAAATAGACCGACATAGATAGTATTTATTTTTTTGTAGGAAAAAGCTACAGCTAGGCAAGTTGTGGTATAGTCAGAAGCAAGTACTAACATATATAAAGCAACTACTGAGATAGTGGGAGTAAATTTTCAAATGTTGCACAGTAAAAAACTCATTGAGGCAACTTTTATTTCTAGTTAGGCAACTAGTGTCATAGTGAAAAGCAACAAAGTAAGCTGAAGTAAGCAACTAGAGGCCTAAAAAAATAAAGCAAGTAGTAAGCAGTGGTGTAGTGGGGGGGGGGTGTTGGGTGTTCTGTTCATGTGGGAAAGTGTACGCACCATATATTGTCGGTCCAAACGCCTTGAATTGCTAAACAGTACCTTCAGTTCTTTCCGATTAAACTCTAAATCCTGTAGCCATGTCTTTGAAAAAAATAGCAAAAAAGTAGTGACTGTGATGAACGAAACAACAAAACAAGTTGCGATTTTTGGTTGGTGGTTACATGCTTTCATAAAGACGAAAAAAGGTAAACAAGGTTGGTTCGAGCTATGATTTCACTTACAGATATCCTCAAAGGCATGACTATCTTCTTTGCAGTTTCTAGAATGTTTTTCGTAATCGCCATGATTCCAATTTCCATGACCGAAGTGTGGACCCATCCTCCTGGTTGTAACATGGTAGGTGCCAAAGTTGACGACTACCGGGCTGCACAAAGTAGTTTTCATGAGACACATAGTCATGTTGGCAACAAAAACATGTATTCTAACAACTTTTTCTGTTAGTAAAAAACTATGCATCCTATATAAGCAACTTGTACTGTAACTAAAAAGCGATGAAGAGAAGGTTAAAAAAAAACAGTGGAAAAAATAGAAAGACCACCTTTCGTTAATTTTCTGCTGGTTTGTTCTGATGCTTCCTCCATGCTGAATTACTATTGCGTATAGCTTGTTAGCACTTTCCGTGCTTGTGAACCGTTTCTTGCTGCCTACATTGACGTACGGCGATAGTTGGAAAGGGGGAGACTTGATTAAACTTCTTACATATTGTTGAGGAGTTGTGGAGCTGCCTGAACCATTAGTGCCTACATCTGGTGCTGCGGGGGTAGGGGATTTGTCGGGCGTTTACAGCACGCCATGTGATTCTTCATTGTCTCCAGTGTTTGCTGCCTGAGCCACTGCCCTCCGATAGATTTCTGCTTCAACACACACTCTCTCAATCTCTTTAGGATCGATGTTTGCTAAAACGTCGAACTCATCAGACTCAGTAGCTTGAACTTTCTAAGCAACTTCATCATTGTCATCATCAACTTCTGGGCCATCGCCGTCATCAAAATTTGGACCTAGGCTGAAATATGGGCAATCCATATCGATAGTAGAACTGGACCTTGGAAGCGGCATCTTATATGTGTGTTGTTCCTGCACTTGGGGATCAGACAACTTGTTTGCTTTTTCCCCCTCGGATGGGTGATGGTGGCGGGCAAGTTTGTCTAGTTGGTAGTGGGCTAAAGTGCACTCTTTTTGCCATTGATGGGATGTTCAGCGGTTGTTTTTCCTGTGATGTTGCCTTTGGGTGCACTGTAGTTGCCTTGGTCTGTACACTAGTTGTCTGTATAGCTGGAGAAGTTGCCTGCAAAATAGCAGAAGTTGCCTGCTTATTCTCTGAAGTTGCTTGTTTCATAGGAATTCTCTCTGGCTGGATACACACTCTAGTTTCTTAAGGCAAAGAAGTTGTTTGTTCCTGTGCAGAAGTTGCCTGAGGAACCCCTGAACTTGGTTGCTCTTTGCGCCGTACTTGCATGTCCTGTTTTTGCAGTTGGCTTCTCTGTGAATTTTGTTGCAGACCTTGCTGGTTCCTTCAGTTTCGCAGGCTCCCCTTTGCTGGACTACATATTCGTCTTCTTCTCCATGTCAACTGAATCAAGATACCCCTTGAAAGTCCCTGGATTACATCGCCACCATCGATCCATTCCAAACTAGTGTCTTGTGAGTCACCTGATTTTTTCATCTCTTCTTGCAAAATAGACTTCAACTCACTTTGTGAATTCATTTCAAAGATGGCGGGTTCTTCGATGAGATGAATTTCTGGCAACTTCTTCTTTCCAACGTTTATCTTGCACAAATCCAACAAAGACATTTTTGCATAGTCTTATTCTTCGCTGCTCCCAGCATCACCATGTTGTCCAGGAGCAACTTCCTCCCTATCCTGAGCAACTATCTTAGTGTTCTACTCAATATCTTCCCTAGACTGTGCATCAGATCCAACTATCTTAGTGTTCTGCTCAATATCCTGAGCAACGGCACCTCCAAGTGCATCAGGACCAGTTTTCGAAGTATCCAAAATAGTGGTGCCAAACAAAAATAATGGGATGCCAGCGGGGCAAGACAATTTTCCATCGCGAGCCACCAAATTATCCTTCTTGATAACTGTGACTTCTCCATTTGATATTTGCTGCTGGGAAGGTTTTCCATCTTTTTTCCATGGCCTCAGCAACTTTCCCACTAGCTTGAGCAACTTTACCACTGGTCTCATCAACTTTACCTTTGGTCTCAGTAACTTTACCCCTAGTCTCCTGTTGTACAACATTTTTCATGGTCTGTGGTACACTTTTCTGCATTGTTTATTGGAAAAATTTAATCTTGTTTTACTGAACTACTTCTTGCATGGTAGGGACAACTTCTTCCCTGTTTTGTGAATTTTGATCCATGCTTTTCTGTTCAACAATCTTTGTGGGTTGTTCGTTAGTTTTATCCCTAGTTTCAGTAGTTCTCTGGATACTTTCAGCAACTTTCTTCCTGGAAGTAGCAACTTCCTTCCTGGTATAAAAAACTTTCTCCATGGTATCATCATTTTTCTCCCTGGTTTGTTGCACAGATTCCTCCCCGGTTTCAGCAACTTTTGTACTGGTATGGGCAACTTGCTCCCTGGTATTAGCAACTTGCCCTCTTGGCTATTGAGCAACTACCTCAATTGTTTTCCCAGAAAATCCTTGTTGCCCTGATGAGGAAGTTCCTTGATGGTCTGAACAACTTCCTTGCTGGTCTGAGCAACTTGCTTACTTGTCTGATGTAACACCCCTAGTCACTCCGGACCGACGACTGTCACTTCTGGCAGCTCAATAGGATCTCTAGACTAACCCCACAGACCAACACTAGTCTTTTCTGTGCACTTTGTCCTCACTCGTGCGCACCCAGTACCCACTTCCCGACCGGTCACCCATCCTAGAATTGCTCTAGGCCAAGCACACTTAACCTTAGAGTTCTTTTCGAATGAGCTTCCGGAAAAGAAGTTGCAACTTGTTGGTATGGGTTTCCTATCAATCCTATTGAGCCACGCACTAGGGTCTCACATACACCCACCCTTATAAGATCGACGTCCTCGTCGATCAACCACAAGCCAGGAACGTCTCCTTGATACACCCAATTTGCATCACCTTTCTATATCATAATTTACCTCTATTCATTGATGTTTGTCTTATTATGAGGTATTACTTATGGCTTTTTCATCTGTTTATGCATGTTGGATGATTCTTGGAGGATGCACTGCCGGAGTCTGGATTCTGATGGAAAAGAAGGCGTTTTGATGCAATTTCGCAAAGATCAGAAAAATATCAGAAAAATATGGAAACATATTATTTTACCAGAAGACGAAGGAAGCCAGAAGGAGGGACGAAGTGGGGCCTCAGGGGGCCCACACCCCCTAGGCACGAGCCCACCTGACCCCACGCCTAGGGCAGGTGTGGCCCACCTGCCCGGCCTCCGACTCCGCCCATTCGCCTATGTCTTACCTATGGAACCCTAATACCAGGGGAGCGACCACAGATAGATTTCCGTCGCCTCTGGGGGGCGGAAAACACCGAGAGAGAAAGATCTCTCTGGCAGGCAGATTTCTACCGAGGGAATTCCTTCCCAGAGAGGGGAGACCATCACCATCAACACCGTCATTAAGCTAGGCTTCATCGAGATCATCATCATCATCATCCACACCATCATCTCCACCAGCTCCATCATCACCACTCCGTCCTGCTGTAACAATTGTGTTCGATATTGCTTTAGTTCTTAGGGGAAACTTTCCCGGTGTTGATTACTATTGTAGTTGATGCTTGTGAGTGGAACCATTGGATTATTGTTTATGATCAGATTGTTATCCATTACCATATCATCTTTGATCTTGATCCATATGATGTCTTGTGAGTAGTTCGTTTAGTTCTTGAGGACATGGGAGAAGTCATGTTGTTAGTAGTGAATCTGTGATGAGTTATTATTCAATGGTTTAGTATTTAAGTTGTGGTGCTATTCTTCTAGTGGTGTCATGTGAACGTCGACTACATGACACTTCACCATTTATGGGCCTAGGGGAATGCATTGTGTATTTGGCTACTAATTATGGGGTTGCCGGAGTGACAGAAACCTGAACCCCGTTAGGACACCATTGCACAAGGGAGTGTAGGATCTCAGAGTTTAAGGCTGTGGTTAGATTTATATCTTAATTACTTTCCTGTAGTTAAAAATGTTTGCAGGGGGTTTAATCACAAGTATGTATTAGTCCTAGGAAGGGTGGTATGTTAGCACATGTTCACCCACACAACACTTACAAACACCAAAGAAGAGTACTCAGCTATTTGAAGCGAAAGCACTTGACAAAATTCCCATGTGTCCTCGAGAACGTTTGGCCCTTATAAGTATTTCCACCGGCTTGTCCTTTGCTAAGAAAGGATTGGGCCACTTGCTCCGTTTGTTCATTACCTTTGTTACTTGCTCCTTGTTTTGTTGCCTTGTCAGAAAACCACTAAATATCCGTTTGCTAAGTATTCACAGGGATTTCCTGCTCCATACCACTGTTCAGCACCTTCTGCTCCTTGTTGGGATCGACAATCCTATTTATCAAAAGTACTACGATACACCCCCTATACTTGTGGGTTATCACCCCTCTTGGCACACGTATGTGCGTCCTGTGCCGGCACATGCGCCCTGCCGTGTCCACTCTGGGCCACACGCGCCATGCGCCACATGTCCTCCACTGACCCGCACATGCCCATGTAACCGCGAAGGTCGGCTCTGATACCACTTGTAACATCCCCGGTCACTCCGGACCGACGGCTATCACTTCTGGCAACTCAATAGGATCTCTAGACTAACCCCACAGACCAACACTAGTCTTTTCTGCGCACTTTGTCCTCACTCGTGCGCACCCGGTACCCACTTCCTGGTCGGTCACCCATCCTAGAATTTCTCTATGCCAAGCACGCTTAACCTTAGAGTTATTTTTGAATGAGCTTTCGAAAAAGAAGTTGCAACTTGTTGGTATGAGTTTCCTAGCAATCCTATTGAGCCATGCGCTAGGGTCTTACATCTGAGCAACTTGCTTATTTGTCTGAGCAACTTCCATTGTCTTCTGAGAAACTTCAACTCTGGTCCGCGCTAGTGATTTTCCACTAGGCTGACTAACTTGTTCTGTAGGCTGGGCAAGTTCTTCCTGAGTCTGTTCAGCATCGCCTTCGGCTGCCCTCTTCCTTTTTGCCCCCGACCTTGCGGCGGACCTTGTTTCTCTATTTTCAACATAGTACTGATCTGTGAAACTATCATCCATGCTTTTGTCGTTGTCGCTTCCATCGTCTTCATCCGCTCCTCTGTCAGATCCTATGTTCCCAGCATCGCCATCATCATCATCATCATCATTGATGCTATTGTCATCCCCTTCCTCGTCATCCTCATCATTTTTTCGCTGTTCGGACTCATCATCATCGTCGTCGTCATCGTTGTCGACGTATTCTTTGCTGTGTACAACAGAAGGGCCAAAAAAGTAAAAGTATAGGTAGTGATAAAAAAAGTAATTTGAAAATAAAGAATGACAAACTACAGCGATAAACCACATGATCGTAGTCTTGTCTGCAATTTTCCTCATCAGAGTTGTCAGAATCCTCATCAGGCAACACCGGTTCTTCGTCTTGCTTATTGTTTCTTCGTCTCTTCGTAGGTCTTGGTTGACCTATGCCAGTTATAATAGTTTCTTCTATTTTGCCAATACCATTGACAAACTTTGCTATGGTCTCTTCAAAATCTGAGCATGCTACATGGACCAAAGCAGAAAGTTTCCTTTTCCTCTGCAGGTTTGTTATTAAGAATGAATAAGAACACAAGTTAGTTGTCATGCTGAGCAACTAATAGTGTAAGACAAGCAACTTATATTGTCATGCAGGAAACAAACTTGTCAGGTTGAGCAACTAAAAAAATGAGGTACTCACACACTGGTCGTAATTTTGCGGCAAATTTGCGGTGACGAACTGTTCAGCCTTTAGCAATCCGCCAAAAATTCCTCCATGCTGTGTGTCTCTGTATTTTTCCTTGAGCTGTTTTGTTGACAAAGTAGGTTACTCAAACTAGATTTATATAGAAAAGTAGGCATAGAAGGAGAGTAAAATGTAAAAAAACAAGCACATCACGCTTACTTATAGTTTCCCCAAAACCCCTGCTTTGATCATGTGTTTCTTCTTAACCTTATTTATCAAGGCGTTGTCCCAAGCGTCTACTCGAGGGTAACACAGACTGATGAGTTTGTCAACCTCTATGCAATCTAGGTACAGTAGCTGCTTGACAGGAAAAAACATGAGAATAATATGAATTAAATGCAAAACATATTATATAAGGGGATGCAATGAAAACATTGTTATTAGCAATTCATGGTATCATATAGGCAACTAACATGATGGTTTGAGCAACTTTGTATTCATCTAGAAACTTCTAGTTACATATATGCAACAAAAACAGGTTTGTTTTAAGCAAAACTTAATATAATAGTAAAAAAGAACTACACAAAAGAGATAAACATGCTTTAGAGGTGCTAAAAAGAACATGTTCTAGCAACTTTTAGTTGTATATAAGCAACAAACAGGATGTGTTGAGCAACTAGATAAGTCACAAAAGCAACTACATAGAACATCTGTCTATGATTAAAAAAACTATACACTTACCATCAAGTGATAAACACAACAACACACATACTTCTTGTTTTTCAGTGAACTAAAAGCTAGCCTGATCTGGTCGATAACAAACTGACAGATGTTCGTGCGGGGAATGAGGTCAACGTCATATACAAGAGGATAGCAGCGTGAGCTAACTTTATACCAGTTGTGGGAGCGAGAAAGTTTTAGACCATCATAGTCCAAGATCGAACAAACATATTGTCTAATTTCCCGCCCATGTCCATCATCTTGCACCAGCTGGTAAGATCGGGACTGCCATTTGGCAGGAAATCGTAATCCTCCATCATTTGCCGTGTAATATCAGCATTCATCTCGTAGCACACTTTTAAGCCTGAGTTGGGCAGCCCCTAGATCCTGTGCACACTTTTTGCATCGACCGGTATCTTTCCGCCGTCAGGTATGATCAACTCAGAGGTGTCGGGTCATAGCACTTCATAACCCACTGACCGAGTTCAAGAGGCATGGTGCATGCGCCGATGTTCAACAGGCCACGAAAATTCTTCTCGATCAGTGCAATCTTCTGTGCGCCTGTCAGTTTGTTGTTTAGTGTGAAAAAACGCGAAGGCGATGACCTGTTTCTGATTTCCCCAATTTCCTGAGCCTATAATTTAAGCATGCAAAAAAGATGTATTATATAGTTTCCATATAGGCGCCAAAATATGGTAGAAAAATAGCAACTATAGTGATGCAACTTCATACTGAAATTAAACAACTACCTAGTGCAGAGAAGGAACTTTCTACTGCAGATAAGCAACTACCTACTATAGAGAAACAACTACCTACTGCAGGTAAGCAACTACCTACTGTAGAGAAACAACTACCCACTAAAGATAAAAAATGACATGCAATAAGATTTAGCATGAGTACAATGTAGATATCATGGGTAGAACTTACATTAGAGCTGTCCGTTGTTTTTGTGGTTGCAACCTTTTCCCCTTATTCTTTCGATTCTCCGCCATTTCAACAAAATCACCAACAGGTTTCTTTGCAATTGTTTTTTTATAGGCTGCTTCACAGGAGGCGGTCCACGATTAGCCAGAGCCTTGATTTTCTTTTGCTTAGTAGGTTCCTTCGTAGGTGGAACCTTAGTTTGTTGGCTCCCTGAAGATGATCCCCCACCTGCTGATGGATCAGACCCATCCATCATGCAAATCCGCTTAACCAATAGCATGGAAACATAGAAAAACTTTTAAAACTTTAACTAGCAACTTCTTCTTAGATGTATGAAATAAACATGTTATCTTTAGCAACTACTTATGTTAGGTAAGCAAACAGACAGGTCTGGTTGAGCAAACTGCTCATGACATGAAAAACAATACTTATAGGCACCATGGTAATAAAAACTGTGCAACTACTAGTCCAATATAGGCAATAAACATGTTAGGCAAACCAACTGCTTATATCGTAGCACCTACTAAATGTCAGACAACCAACTTCTATTGTCATGCAGGCAACAAATAATGTCAGGTTTAACAACTAATAAGATGTTAGACACAACTTGTCAGATTGAGCACTAATAGTGTGAGACAAGCAACTTCTATTATCATGTAGCCAACAAACTTACCAGGTTGAGCAACTAAAAAGTGTGAGACAAGCAACTTCTATTATCATAGACTAAATCATGATCCTTGTCACAGACTACGTAACAACAACTTCTACTAGCAACTAGTACTTTCATATATGAAACAAACGATGTTTGTACTGACAACTTATTTGTCAACAAAAGCAACTAATCAAAATAAAAAACAACTAATCAACTACTAAATCAACTAATAGTGTGAGCAACTAATAGTGTGAGATAAGCAACTTTAATTATCATGTAGCCAACAAACTTGTCAGGTTGAGCAACTAATAATGTGAGACAAACAACTTCTATTATCGTAGACTAAATCATTTTCCTTATCACACACTACGAAACACCAACTTCTACTAGCGACTAATATTGTCATGTATGAAACAAATGATATTTGTACTAATCAAAAACAACTTATTTGAGAACAAAAGCAACTAATGAACAAAAAAGTAAACTAACCAACTACTAAATCATCCCTAAATCATATCCTATTCCTCTGGTAATAGTGCACATCAAAATCCCCCCAGATCCCCTTTCTTAATGCGCCAATCCACCCCTACAAAAGCATGAATGCGCTTCATATAACCCCTATAGAGCAATCCACCGTGAATCGAAACCATAGAGAACCATGCAAAATCACAGGCGAACCCCCTGGCGCCAATCCACCCCGAGAGAACCACATAAAATCGCGTGAAAACACACACACACATAGAGGAGACGAAAATCATGGGGATTCATGGAATCAAAAGGTAAAACGTACCGCCTAATCTGCCACGGTGCTCGAAATGTGCCAAAAATGTGCTCGCCTAAATCCTATAGGGATCTTCACAAAAAACTGGGCATCAATCGTCAGATTCCGCCGAGAATCTCCGAGAAAATCAACGCCTCCACCGCCTCCACTCGCTGATGTAGACCTCTGCCGGCCGCCCGCCAGTTCCCCCTCGCCGAAAAGGCTCCACCACCGCCTCCAATCGCCGGAACGCCGAAACAGAACCGCCCCCGCACTGCGGTTTGGAGCGAGGAAGAGAGCGAGAGCAGAGCGAGGCGGGAGGGAGTTAATGCGTGCCGTGATGCGCGGAGTGGGTAGAAACAGACAAAACCAACCTGGTCCTGTTAACCCGCACGTGCGACGTAGCGCGCTGTACTCGTCAACCTGGCGCCCGCACACCGTCAAGTAATTAGGATATTATTTTGATGTACATGTCGGGGTATCAGCTTCTTAAAAAACGTGAGAGTTTTCAGAAAAGAGAGAACAATATATGTACATCTGAAGAAAAGAGTTTGAAGAGAGAGAAAATTGTGAATTGATTATATACAAGAAAGTGGCAAGGAAGTAAAATATCATTGAAGTTGCAGCCGATTGTTTGAAACTAGAAAATAGATCACCTAATATAATCATAAAAGTGACCAATATATGTATTTTAGGACAAGTTATGTGTATTTTTTTAAGTTGAAGTTGCATGAAAATAATTTTTGGAAGATTTATGTATTTCAAACCATATAATTTATTTAAGAGCATATAAGTGCGGGCACGTAAAGAGGATAATAAAACTAAAAAATGCTACAAGAAAATGGACCTATGCAGGTACCATATGGCTAAAGAAATCGCGTGAGAAAAAAATGACTCCCTCTGTGTCGTATTAGATGTCAGCGATTTGTTTAAATTTATATATATCTATACATTAAAACAGTCTAAATACATACGAATCTAGTCAAATCCGATACACCTAATTTGAGATGGATAAGTATAGAACATTCTTTTTTCAGTAAAGGGGGAGTATAGAAGATGCCGAGCATCCCTTATCTAACATAGTTGGACTTCTGTCTAAACAGACTCACCAAGAAAAATCAATGTTCCTTTTACATATTACTCGTGGTGTATTACATGGAACACAAATAAGCGTGGTGTATTTTATACTGCCAGCTAGGAATCACAAAACGAGGAATAAACTACATACACTTTTCTACTCCTAGCAGCTAGCGACAAGTACCAAAATGATACTGTGACTAATTCTTTTCCCCCACGCGTCGCCGTCGCCGTAAGGGGATGAAAAGCGCTTGCCCTAGCCAAAGTAGATTCGTTTTTAGGCTGCTCATCGTCTTGATTTCGGGGTATCGATGGCGACGCTAAATATTTTTTCTTCAGATCCTTCCCCAATAGATTCAAAGACCAGTCTATTCAAATAAGGATGGTGCGACAGCGGGGGCATCCTTGTGGATGTGTCCTTAGGATCCACTGCTGCAGCGATGTTTTCTCCAGCGCCGACGCGGAACCTAGGAGGTAGTCAATGAGCGGATGGAGATTGTGGTCTGCATCGATGACATTTGGAAGATGGTGGATCGCGTGGTGGGTCCGTGGTTCGTGGATGGCAGGTATGGTTTCCTCCTCCGACGTCATAGTCATGTGGGGGTGCTAGATCTAGAGTTCGATGGCGTGTCTAGGGTGTTGCTTCGGTCTGATTCGTAATGACATTGGTTTCGTCTTGGGTGGGCCACCTTGGAGGTCTGTAAAGATGCATATCAGCGATGGACCCGCATCGAGCTCACGTGAGGATGTGATCCTTTATTTTTCTCTTTGGTGGCTGCTGTTGTGGTGCCAGAAGCAGGTGACGGACGTTGACATCAAGCTCTCTGGATTGTAATTTTATTTCTTGGCTAGTGGTCTTTTGCGCAAAGGATTGCATTCTGCTATTTTTTAGTTTTATTAGATCGGTGTATACATGGCTTACACTATAACATTTATGATATAAATAAGACACATATTATCATCATGAAAAAGATACCAAAACGATAGCAAAGCTGATAGAGCCACGGTCAATTAATGAGTCCAAGCGCGTATACCTCTACTAGACGACTACTACTTGGCCCCCCTTGAATTCACGGGCCCAGGGCAGCTGCCCCGCGTGCCCTGGTCCGGGCCTGATTATATAACGTATAAGAGCATCTTATTCGTCTATCTAGGAGGTTGATCCGGACGTCGAATTTTGGTTCGAACGCTAAAAATCGGCCCAGTCGCGTATCCAAAGACTTGTTTTCGGCGGGATTTTGGCCATTTTTGGTCCGGACAACCTAGGCCGAACCCAGGTTTCTGGGTACACCCTGGGGACGCTGGACTCAGCGATATCGGCGAAAAAAACAAAGTGGCGCGTGGACCCGCCTAGTCAGTGACGGAAGCCGAGTCGTCGTCATCCTCGGAACCACGCGGCGACCGCCGGGCAATAACTGCCCGTCGCGTCGGCCACGCGTCGCCGAATTACGGCGCCACCATCGCCGCCTCGGCTCCCGCGACGGACCGACGGTCACTAAGTTCCCGCCGTTTCCACTTTTCCCGCCCTCGCCGCTACACCCCTCCCGCCCTCGCCGTCCACCTTGGCCTTTATAAGTCGTACCCCTCGCCGGAGATCTGCACACTCTCTCACAGCTCCCCCCACCCACAAGCCCAACTCCGGCGAGCTCTCACCTTTCCCCCTTCTCTCACCATGGGCGAACGTTACCCAGGCGACGGCGCTGCGGCGAACGGCTTCGGCCGGAGCATCCTCCAAACTTGGGAGGCGCGCAAGCTGTACGAGGCGGGGTACATGGCGCCGCCGGACACGCGGATGCCTCCAGGGTGGACGCTGAGCGTCGGCGGCATCCCAATCCCGCCGGGGCCGATGCCGGAGGAGCTACCGTACGATGTACAAGAGTACATCGCCGGCATGGACAACCCCGCCGAAGCGGTGAGCGCCGACGACCTTGTCTACTGGGCGCACTTCTTCGAGGAGCGGCGCCAACAGGAGCTCGCCCGCCACGAGGGGCCGTCGAACGAGTCCCCGCTGGCGCGCAAAAACTCGGCGGGGCGCCGACATTGGTGGAGCGCACCAGGGCGGACGCTCGCCGCCGTGCTGGAGCACATCAACCGCGGGAACACTCCGCGGCTCGGCTTCCCGCGCAATCCGACGCCGGCGGCCAGGACGGGTCGACGTGCTCCGGCGAACTGGGCGCCGAGGAGGATGGCGAGCATGAGCTCGTCCTCCTCCGCTTCGGCGTCCCACTCTTCTGGCAGCGTGCCGCTTCGCACGCCGACGTCCGTGAAGCGCGAAGCTGTCTCGCCGACGCGCTCACCGCCGCGCACACGCGCGCGCGGTATCGTCATCTGCGAGCCGTCTGCGCCCACGCCTCCAAGAGGCCACCTGCGCTTACGTCGCCCCAAGACAGAAGGCTCGACGCCGGCCGAGGACGCCGCCTTGAAGATGGCGCTGGAGCAGTCGCTCCGCGAAGCGCCGCCGCTTACGCCGACGCTGTCGCTGACGCCGACGATGCCGCTGGTCGAGCCCTCCTCGCCGGACATCCTCGAATGGTCCAGGAGGGTCTGGGAGAAGGCGGAGCATCAGCACATCCTCAGCCTGCAGCAGCAGGCCGCACGGTGTCGGACACTATCTGGGCGTGAGCTCGTCTACCAAGGCGCCCCGCTCTACGTCCTGGACGACGACGACGCCGAGGACGCATGCCCGTCCTACCATCCATGGAGGTACGGCGACCCTGGCCAGGGCAGCTCCCGCCAGAACCAGCCGCCGAGCGACGACGACGACGGCAGCGAGGATGACGGCCGAGCCGATCTCGAATACACGTCGTTCTACGACAACTTCGGCATGTAGGACGGCGAAGGCACCGGCGGCGGCCTTTTTTAGTTTATTATGTATTAGTTTAGTTTAAATTCGATGTAATCCGCCTATGTTCGCCCAACTTAATGAAAATCGCCTAAATTTGATGAATTTTCCCCGAACTTGGGGACTCGGCCTAGATACGTGGGTGGGAGAATGGGCGTACCTAGGCCGAAAACAAGTTCAGTCCAGCCGAAAAACAGACCAAATTTCGCTCTGGATTCGGCCACGAGTGGAGATGCTCTAACAGTACTCCTTCTATTTGGGATTTTTAGTCCGAAGAGCCAATTTGACAATACCAAGGAGTTGGGCATGCAAAAGAGAAGTTAGCCTCGGGACGTTTCAAATTCATATTAACTACACCTGAAATCTCTCCACTTAATTTGGCTAGCAATCTCGTCTTCCTAATTTCCAATCCAACGTGAGAAAAAAGTATGCATTGAACAGTACGTTCGCCATAAATCGTGCCTTTTTTCTTTAGCCTCGCACGGCAATTACTAGCGCGGGAATTAAAGAGAGTTAATGACCCGGCTCATAATTTGAAAATATCTGAAAACATTCTCCGAACTGGAAATCCTAAATAGAAGGAGTATGCCAAATAGAAGGAGTATGTCCGATGGAGCACCAAAAGTTTGGCTTCACCACTAGTCTCATAAGAGTACGTACGTAGTCAAGTGGATAAGTTTTGGGCCATTCAGGGAGGACAAAAAAAAAATGGTAATTGAACATGGCATCCAGCATGGCAGTTTTTTTAAAAAAATGCATAGAACAAGTGCTGATAGAAGAGAGCGCCCAGCTAGCATGCATAATCTCATTTATCATGATAGAACAGAACCTGATATTTGCATGACATGTTATAAAATAGTTGAGAACTTGAGATTATATATGTAGGCACATCCATCATTGTACATATAAAATACTTGTTATAATTTTGCGGAAAGACATCATCTACCAATTGACTCATCTATCTGCTTGCTTTGCTAACATACAAATGATGATGCCTTAGCTTGCTCGTGCATGGTTCAAAGACCATGGTTGGGAAGGCCTACGACGGCGATAACTAGGCTCCGAACAAGGTGGTTGTTGAACGTCCAGAGCAGGCTGGCTTGGAGAAAACCGCTGTCTGGTGTCTCTCCCCCCCCCCCCCCCCCCCTCCCCACCCCCTGTTCATCATCACTGACACGTTGAATGTTTGCTTCTCCCTGGGCTCAAGAGAACACAAAGAGTATCAATAGACGCTTGACGTACATGGAGCCCGACCCTGTGAACTAGGCATAGAAACACCCTCGCTTCCCCCGGCCCTGTGAACTAGACATGCCGCGTGGTATAAAGCTATTTTGGTCCACTCCAATATCCTAAAACTTAAAATTGAAAAAAAATACTATTTACTTTATGGCGTGCGGGCACTCGTTCGAGGACCTGAGCGCGCTACGAATGGAAGCACGTCGCACGCACGGTTGCAACGAAACGTGCCACCGTGACATCGTGGGGGAACGGTCCAGATTTTATTTGGTTCCTATCTGTACTCCCTCCCCGCATTTACTCCCTCTGCGCCGTGCTCTCTCTTGTCTCTCCTTCGTGCGCTAGTCTCTCTCGCTCTCTCTCACTCTCTTGCTCGTAACCGCCGGTGTGGGGCAGATCCGGAGTCGGAAGCGGAGGTTGGAGGCGGTGGTGGAGCCGTTTCGGCGAGGGGAACTGGCATGGCCCAACGGAGGTCTACATTAAGGCCCTGGCGCGCAATAGGGGCATTGATTTTCTTGGGGATTCTCGTTGTTTCGCCGGAATCTGGCGTTTTGACACATTTCCTCGTTGATTCCTGGAGGTGTTTTTGGCACATTTTCAAGCACCGCGATGGATTATACAGTACATTTACTCCATGATTTCACATACATCCATGAAATACGTCGCATCTGTGTGTTTTTCACGCGATTTTACGTGGTTCTCTCGGGGTGGATTGGCGCCAGGGTTTGCCTGTGATTTTGCATGATGCTCCAGCGTTTGATTCGCACGGAACTACTTTGTAGGTTCTATTAAGCGCATTCACGTTGGTAGCCATTAAGGAAGGGGGATTTGGGGAGGGGGTGTTTGATGCGCATTATTACTAGAGGAATAGGATTAGTAGTTGATTAGTTGCTCGATTAGTTGCTTTTCTTCTCAAATAAATTGCCAGTTTGTTGCATATATGATAATAGTAGTTGCTAGTAGTAGTTGTTTTTCCGTAGTCTGCAAGTTGTTTATCGTAGACTGAAACTTTCTTGTCTGACATTATTAGTTTCTCAACCTGACATGTTTATTGTCTATATGACACTAGAAGTTGCTTGTCTAACATTATTAGTTGCTCAGTCTAACATGTTTGTTGCATACACGACACTAGAAGTTGATTGCCTGGCATTAGTAGGTGCTATGGCATAATTAGTTGGTTTGTCCAACATGTTTGTTGTCTATATTGAACTAGAAGTTGCATAGTTTTTTTACCATGTCATTGCGCAAGTTCATGCAAGCCATCTTGCCCTTCCGAAGAGAATTCACCAACAATATTTTCTCAAGAGAGGATTTCTATGCCATGTCCTCAAATGAAGTGCTAAGTTAGTTCATGTCTCTTGGAATCATCAACAAGACCGTTGATGCTCTTGCTCGTTCTCAGAGGATGGATTCTCCTACTCTTGCATTGAAGGCCAAGTCCCAAGTCTATGAATAAGAATATGATGTCTTGGAGGTGATAGGAGGTGATGCCGAAGACATAAAGTGTGCCTTGCATGAGCATTTAGCTCTAGCCTCAAGGACCTTTTGGAGGAACCAAGCAGAGGGCAATGCCTCAAAAGTCAACAAAGCAACTCAAGGCCCAAGTTGAGATCATGCTACAATTTTCAAGAAACAAGCCACTTTGTTTCCGAATGCCCATATGAGAAGCGAGAAGACAATGCAGGAAGGCTTGTGTTGAAGTCCAAGTACAAGCCTACTCAAACAAGAAATTTGTCAAGAAAGTCCAAAACAAGAACTTTGGCAACAAGAAATTCCCAAACAAGAAGGAACCAGAAATATGTGTTGATGGTTCATGAAGAATATGAAGAAACTCAAGAGGATGAGAGTGATGATGAAGATGGAGAGATTGTGGGGGTGGCCGCTATTGTCACAATCGCTACCGCTTATGCTTCTACCTCAACCACCTCACCAATATCTCTCTTTTACTCTCCTAATGAGAACAAGCTCGTCACCAAGTCCACATGCCTCATGGCCAAATCCTTCGTGGTAACTCCTAAACCTTCAACTCCTTCTCTTGATGCACCTTCATGTGATGATGATATGAGTCTCAAGATTAAGAAGGAAGTGGTGGAGTCCACTAACTTCTTAACTAACTTGGAAGGTGATGTTAAGATTTGTGTTGATTCCGAGTAAACTAGGTGAAGCGTGATATATCATTGATGAAAGAGATGACACCATCTTGTAAATGTTTGGGCATGCTCGTGAGGCCGCCATGGAAATAGCCACCCTATCCAATGCTCTTGAGGAAGAGCAAAGTATAAGAGTCATTCTTGAAGAAACCAATATTTCTCATGAAGAATCATATAACTTGAATGTCTCAAAACTTACTAAAGAACGTGACCATGCTCTTTCCTTTAGTAAAATTCTTAAAAATGAAAAGCTTGAGTTTGTGGTTGGTCATGATAGACTAAAGGAAGAGTTTGAGAAACTCAAGAAGGACCATGAGGCCCTATTGAGAAAATTCTCTCACCTTTCAAAGTCACATGAACAACTTCAAACTCAAGTGACAAACAAAGGTTCAACCATGTCATCTAGCATTACTTCTTGTTCTACTAACCCTTGTTGTGACCATGGAGATCTTATTAAGGAGAATAATAGGTTGAAGGCCACGATTGAGAAAGGTCTTGTCTCGTGCATACAAGGTGAGAAAAGTATAAATGCCCTTTTGAGCAATCAAAGCGACAATGTGACTAAAAAAGGTCTTGGATTTGCACCCAAGACCGAGAAGAAGAACAAGGGTAAGAACAAGCAGAAGAATGAGTCTACTCCGCCTTCCAAAATTGTTACCTTTGTGAAGGAGGGGGAGAAGGCAAAAAATAAGGAATCGCGTGTCAGTAATAATGGTGATGAACCATCTCACAATGACTATGCGGGAAAATATAATCCATATTATGTTATTATGAAATCTTATTGAAAGAACATTTCATGATCTCTAGTGTTTTGTGTGTTAGATAACAATATCAAGGATTATTTAATGTGTGTTGAAGTGTTGCAGGTCTTAGCAAAATCAAAAGAAGATCAAAGGTGTTTTTGGGGGTCAGATAATCCGCCCCTTCCAGGGGTCGGATAATCCGCCCTCCCCAATCGACAAATGGTGCCAAGGCTTGTCTGGCCAGGGCTAGAGATTTGCCTAGGCCGGATAATCCGCCCCACAAGGGGGGCCAGATAATCCGCCCCCAGGATTTTTGCAGAGGGTGCCACGGCGTGGCGCACTATGTGTGTGTGTGTGGGGGGGAGGGGCAGACTTTCCCTAGGGCGGACAATCCGCCCCTAGGGGGGCGCCGTCCCCTCGAGGAAATTCTTCAAGGCAAGCTCGACGCGACACTCGGTGAGGGAGGGGGGGAGTTTCCCCCGGGCTTTCCGGCTCTGGGGCAGATTTTTTCCCTAGGGCGGATAGTCCACCCCTAGTGGGGGGCGGATAATCCGCCTCGAAGGGTACCAATAGTGGATAGATGGATCATGCCTTTTGTGGCGAGATCCATCAGAGAATAGAGTTAGGCCTATTGTGGCATGGTGGTCTTAGAACCGCCCACCCCTCCAACGCAGACGTACTTCCCTTAACAAGGAAGCAATTGCAGTAAAACAAATCCCTGTGTCTCAGCGTGCTCCACTATGGTTTCCACGCTCCTCTCTTTACGTGTTTACTAGATAGGTTTGCATATAGGGAAATTCTCGTAGTTTCATATCTAGAGAATTTACTTTGTGTCAAGCCTAAAATTGAAAAAGAACTAAAAATTCAGTAGCACCTATTCACCCTCCCCCTCTAGGTGCCCATATGATCCATTTCAATTGGTATCGGAGCCCTGACTCTTTATTCGGGCTTAACTTCCTAAGAGAAGTATGGTGTTAACACCCGGATTTTTAACCCCAGATGCCTGTTATGCCATACCTCGCAATCTCAGGATTACCATTTTTGTGAGACATAACTGAAGGAAATATGCCCTAGAGGCAATCATAGAGATGATTATATTTCTTATGTATCCATGAGTTATTGTAATGTTCCTTGAATATCCATATCAGGCAACTTGTATTGATTAACAATTATGTGAATTGTTTGTGAAACTCTTTACTTGTATGGTTATTTATGAGTTGTCCCTAGTCGGAGTTCATGTGAGGACACACGTGAATATTAGACTAGCACATCGATTGGTTGATGACTATGTTTTGCAAGTCATAGACATGGAGATGTTAAACCAATGATGTGGACACATGTTATGAACATGGGGTTGGACTGACCCAACTTGAGACTGGCAATTAGTTGCAGCTCTCTCTACACATCGTGTACGTTTTATCCTTAGACCTGAGATTGTCGCATGTACTTGAGATGTGGATCGACCTACTTTGGGGCTATCAAACGCTGCACCGTAACTGGGTAGTTATAAAGGTAGCTTTCGGGTTTGTCCTGAAGCATGCTGCAAGGCATGGTCAATCAAGATGGGATTTACCCCTCTCTACTTGAGAGAGATATCTCTGGGCCCCTCGAGTGATCGGATCCAGAAATGCATGGCCATGCTACATAAGGTTAATAGTTAACCTAGTAAAGGGATTCCGAGTTACGGTATAGAGAAAGAGAGGTCAGCTTGGAGCTAGACCAAATATCGTGAGGCAAAGGGAAAGATATGTACTAAACCTTGTGATGGTTCGTCCGATATGATCTTTGTATGTGTTTAGGAGTTGGCACGTCTTGCTAGAAGCCGCTACCAACTATTGACAGAATAAGTATATTCGTGTCATGTCTACACGTATATGAACCTATAGGGTCACACACTTAAGGGGCTGGAAGCCTAATGAGGATTGGATCCGAATTAGACCAGGCTTAGGCTACTAATGGGCTGCTAATGTAGAAGCCCACTAGGGTCTCCTATATAAGAGAGGGTGGGGCAAGATGACCAGGGTTAGACCTCAGACCATTCTCCTCAGCCACCACTCCTCACGCCTATGTTGCACGCGCGGTCCTAGCAGTCCAGCGTCTGACGCTTCCACCCTGTACGTGTGGATACCTTGGAGGCGCTGTATCTGTGGCGTCTGGACGAGCCGCGGAAGGGGAGCTGCTCATGGGACGAGAACAAGGAGGAGACGTGGAATGTCTGCACTGCCTCGACGCGCTTCATCAATTCCGCAACTGCGCGTCTAGTGGTAATCCCGTGATCTATGACAACAGTAATCCTGTTTTACGCGGTAGATTTTTTTTAATTTGCGCTAGTGTAGCCTACCCGTATCCCTTCAATAATAGAATTGGTACCACAGTACATCATCCATTACAAACCATAATAAAGGTCTTACAAATAAAGATCTCATGATCCAGTCTTAATACAATCAACGCAGCGGAATAATAATAAGGGTAGCGTGGTCGGGGCTCCATCTTCAGGGTCACAGGCAATGCTGACGATGGGAGATGATCCTAGTTGTCATAGACCTCCTGCTATCCATCATCCTGGTAGTCCTCCTCGTAGTCTGGCCATGGGAATAGCCAGGGACAAAGCCATGAGTACTCTTTAAGTACTTGCAAACTATCACTAACAGGTAAAGTAGTTCGAGTAGGAATCCTAAGATCTAGGTTTATTTGCAAAAAGCCAGGCTTAATTCATACTGAGTTCAGAAGTAAAGAAAACTAGTTTAATGTTCTACAACACCTAAGTGGGAACTTAGTTTTCATGTTCACAACCCTATTGTGGTCAAGTCAAAGTCATAGTTCATTTCACAAGTCATTTTGAAAACATCTGACGACGGAACAATATGGCCACTCGAACTGTCCATGACCGCGGATGTGGCTATTCGAATAGTTTGACACTCTACAGAGGTGGTACAGTTTCACCACAACATTCGATACATCCTTCAAGAGAAATCCCGAATCATCATACATGGTATGCAACCTTTCAATTACACACCCTAGTATAGGCACCTCCCCTATGAGTTTGGCCTCCCAACCATGACCATCTGTCATCTTGGGTACTGCATAGGTGAACAACCATCACGAGGTAGACTCATCTCAACCTCTTCCGCAAGGGAACCCATACTAAGATATATAAACTTCCAGTCAAGCCCTACCCAAATTCGGGTATTATGTTTGTACGGTAAAATTGGAATGGTATCGCATCCGAAGCCAACCATCAATTTTTAAAAAGGGCTAAGGCTCATGCCTCAACAGTTTCATCATCAAATCCTCTTGTGTTCATAACACATGTCAAAACATTTCAATAGAATGAATCTTCATTCCAAGGTTTTCATAATACTTTTTCACTAAGTATTCCCATCTAAAATGATCAACTTTTATGCTTAGCACTAGCCACTAAAGTTGAGGGTATTCACTAATGAGGGGTGCTAATCAGGTGTGACTATCCAAATCTAGTCTCATGCCTTAGTGTGACATCTAAGTATAACTACTTAGGACAAGTTTTATGCTCTTTATGCTATCTATACTATCTTTCCAAAAAAACTCACAAGTCACTAAGTAAAGTTAAAGAACTTTGGTAAAGAAAATAAAAGAATAAAGCTTGCAAGTAAAACTGGGAATTGGTATAATCTAGGTTGCATAACCAAAGTATGCTAATGCATCTAGCTTGCGTAGTTAAGAAACTTGCAAGTGTTAGCTTAGCTTGCCTTGATTGGTGTAGTGATTGAAGTTTTCTTCTTCTTCGTAGTACTCCTCCTCCTCGTATCCTTGGTCGGTACTAGCGTCTATAAATGAATACGAGGTACACAATCACCAAACAATACTTAACTACTTCTATTTAGCACACAAGGGCTCACACTAGATGATCTATCATCATCACAATCATCACATGAAATAAAGACCTAGTCTTATTTATTTTATTTTAGAAAAGTAATTTCTACTCATTGAAAACTACTTAAGATTTAATATTCTCCAATTAAAATATGGGATCATGTTGACACATGTCATCACCACATATTATAATACTCGAGAATGTGATTTAAAGTGGTGGTCATATTTTATATAATTAAAGTGACTAGAAATGCCCATATATCATTCTTTTAGTACTAGTCCAAGATCGCTACATGTAAACCTAAATATTTTTACATATTCAGATAGATCTTATAAAATGTGATTTTTGATAGTTGGAATCAACTCAAAAGCATTTATGGTTGATTTTTGGAAAATGTTTGAATGTGAAGTTATTTTTGGTGTAGGTGATCTATAATTTCAAATGGTTTGAATCCAACGGGCTTGGATAGATAATTTGAATACCTTTCTAGCAAAATTGAAATCATACAATTTGGTTTAGTACATCTCTTTGAATTGATTTTTGAAACTACTGACAGAACTAAGGTTTAACTAAAATGGAAAATCTCTATTTGAATTGGTCCGGCCCAGCTGCACAGCACGCGCACAGTGGGCTGCTAACTGGGGGTCCCACTAGTCAGTGACTCAATCTAACCGAAGGGGTACGTTTCAATCTAAACCGTGCGATTAGAACAAGATCTACGGCTGACGTCGTCGTCTCCGTCGAACAACTCCGACGAGACCGAACCCTAACATGAAGGTGGGGGTACGCGGTGGCTCACCTGGGCTCCATCTAGGGTCGGCGATGGGGGCGAACGACGTTGTCAACGATGGCGGTTCGAACAGTGGTCGCGGCGGCTCCCGGGGTGGCTCCAATCAACGACCCTTCTCCTCCTCTGCAGCGACGGACTCCAGCCAAATTCCGGCGGGCTGGTGCTCGCCTTGCTCCGGGGAAGGGTCAGGGGTGGTTCTGAGAGAGAGGGGAGTGAGATGGTGTGAAGAAATTGAGGCGGGCATGGCCTCTATTTATACACCGGAGAGAGGGGCAGTGCGACATGGGCTGGCTCCTCCGGCGATGGTACAACAAGCTAATGGCATGGCTGCGGGCGTAGGACGGTGCAGTGTCTCCTGGCGATTATCACTGGCTTCAAGGCGCGGCACGGGGCAGTCGAGGATGGTCGGAATGGGTCGGTGCTCTGCGTGGGAAAGGCGGTGTTCAAGACGGCGTACAGGTGCTTCGTGTCGCGTGGCGGCGAACGGTCGTGTCTGGGAGGTAGCTAGGGTCATGGCGCGTGCAGTTATGCGCGGTGAAGGCGAGGCGTGGCGTGTGCGCGCATGTCGGCTGTGGCGCTCTGGCGCGCTTTCAGCATGGCAGAGAGAAAATGGGCGCGGCTGTTTTCCGGTGGTCCACGGCTTGGCTGAGCTGGAGGGGTGGACAGGGAGTTGATACGTCCGAAACGTATCTATAATTTTTGATGCTCCATTCTTGTTTAGTATCTACTTTGCTTTGCTTTGTCTACACTTTGAGGTGTTTTTATATCTTTTCTGGAACTAACCTATTAACAAGTTGTCACAGTGCCAGTTACCTATTTTCTTCTGTTTTTGGTTCCAGAAAGGCAGAAAATTAATATTCTCGGAATTGGACGGGACAAAAGTCAAAGTCAATATTTTACCGTGGGGGACACGAATCCACAAGACGAGGCAGAGAAGCAAACCAGGGAAGCTAAACCCCCCTAGGCGTGGCCAGGGGTGGGCCCTTGCCTGGGCAGGGTGTGGCCCCACTGGTCGCCTCCCGGCCTCGCCTCTTCGCCTATAAGAAGCCCCCGGTGCAGAAACCCTAAGTACCCGATCAAAACTCCACGAAACCTTCTGTAGACGCCTCCACCGTCGTCCCTAGATCGGGGGGATCTGAAGTTCTTCCCGGCACCCTGTCGGAGGGGAGATAATCCTAGAGGCCTTCTCTCCGGTATGATGCGTGTGTAGTTCCACCTTGGACTATGGGTCCATGTAGTAGCTAGATGGTTGTATCTCCTCCTTGTGCTTTCATGTATAGATCTTGTGAGCTCCGTTCATAATCAAGATCTAATCTATTTGTAATCATGCATGTTGTATTTGCGGGGATCCGATGGATAAGTAGAATTATTGTGTCAGTTTGGTTAATGGTTTTGTCTTTATGATTCTATCATGTCTGTGTTGTTTGTGATCTTGCATGCTCTCCATTGTAAGTAGCTATCATGGCCGAGTAGTTGCTAGTGATTTCAAGAGGGGGTATTTATGCTCGATAGTGGGTTCATGCCTCTAGTTTCCAAGGGAAGTGACAGAAATCTCTTCGGTTGTAGATGTGCTATTGCTACTAGGGAGAAAACAACGGTCTCTTGTTCATGGAACAAGTGGATTGTTTACCTTACATACTTTGCTTAAAGCAGTTGTCTGTTGCTTGCAACTTAATACTGGAGGGAGTTCGGATGATAACCTGAAGGTGGACTTCTAGTCATAGATGCAGTTGGATGGCGGTCTATGTTTGTTGTTGTATTGCCCAATCGAATCTCATAGGATATTTCTGACTAGTATTGCATTGTTATGCCTTGCTCAGTTCCTGTCAATTGCCCTGCTGTAATTTGTTTACCCTTCATGCCACGTTGTTTATCTAAGGAGAGCACCTATAGTGAACTATGGACCCCGTTCCAATCTTTACCATTGATACATCTTCCACTGTTATTGTTTGCTTTCTGTAAACCACCATTACCTTCCACACCATACAGTTAATCCTTTGTTGCAGCAAACCGGTGAGCTTGACAATCTCACTGATACGTTGGGACAAAGTCTTGAGTTTGTGTTGTGCAGGTCTCCATGTTGTTTGCAACACCTGTTTGACGTTTCCTTCCTCCTTCTAGTTCGATAACCTCGGTCTCTACTGAGGGAAACTTGTTGCTGTGCTCATCACACCTTGCTCTTGGGGTTCCAACGAAGTGTCCCACGACAACATTGGGTGCACACATCAAGGATTTCTGGCGCCGTTGCCGGGGAGGCTAAGGACGTCTTCACAAGGGGAGTCCTTCACTTCCTTTCTATTTACTTTGTTTTTAGTTTGCTTTGTTCCTTTTTCTTGGTTTTGTTTGCATCTTTTAAAAAAACCCAAAGAATAGTATAGTTTGGTTTGCTTGCTTTATTCAAAAACACAAAAAAATTAGTTCCTGCTCTAGCTGCTGCTGTTTTTGGCTTGCCCATCTTTGCCAAAATGAACTCTACTGAGAACACCAAGTTGTGTGACTTCACTAGAACCAACAACAATGATTTCCTAAGCACTCCTATTGCTCCACCTGCTCCTGATGCTACCTTTTATGAAATTAAGCTTGCTTTGTTGAATCTTGTGATGAGAGAGCAATTTTCTGGTGCTAGTTCTGATGATGCTGCCCATCTCAATAACTTTGTTGAACTTTGTGAGATGCAACAGTATAAGGATGTAGATGGAGATATTATTAAGCTCAAGCTGTTTCCTTTCTCCTTGAGAAGAAAAGCTAAAGAATGGTTGCTATCTTTGCCTAAAAATAGTATTGATTCTTGGACTAAGTGCAAAGATGCTTTTATTGGAAAGTACTACCCTCCTACTAAGATTATATCTATGAGAAGTGACATTATGAAATTTAAACAACTTGATAATGAACATGTTGCTCAAGCTTGGGAAAGAATGAAGTCTTTGGTTAAGAATTATCCCACTCATGGACTCACTGCTTGGATGATTATCCAGGATTTTTATGCAGGTTTGAACTTCTCCTCAAGTAACCTATTGGTTTCTTCTGCTGGAGGTACCTTCATGGGCCTCACTTTGGGTAGTGCAACAAAGCTCCTTGACAATATGGTGGTTAACTACTCTGAATGGCACACTGAGAGAGCTCCACATGGTAAGAAGGTAAATTCTGTTGAGGAAACCTCCTCTTTGAGTGATAAGATTGATGTTATTATGGCTATGCTTGTTAATGGGAAATCTCCTCTAGATCCTAATAGTGTTCCCTTAGCCTCTTTGGTTGCTCAAGAAGAGCAAGTTGATGTGAATTTCATTAGAAACAACAATTTTGGCAACAATACTTATGGTAATTACAGGCCTTATCCTCCTAGTGGAAGTGTTTATCATGGTAGATCTGGAATGCCTAGTGAAGAAAGGATTCTAGAAGTAGAGAGATCCACAAAGAATTTTATGCAAATGCAATATGAGCAAAATAAGATTTTCACTAAAACTATGGAGGAACAATCTATAATTTTGAAGAATATAGTCATCAGCTTGAGAGTCTGAATAGAGAAATTCCTAGTTTACAGTCAAAAATTTTGAGTGCTTAAAAGAATATATCCTCTTTGTCTAAAGCATAATCCTCCTTGATTAATAAAATGGCTGCTAAACCTGAAAATATGGAAAATACCTTTGCTACTGCTCATGCCATAAAATTTACTATTGATGAAAATGTTAGACTTTTAGCTCAACTTCATGCTAAGTGGAAAGGGAAGCTGAAATTGATAGAAACAATAGTGTGTGCACCATCACTAGAATGGATACCACTAACCACAATAAGTCCCTGTTCCTCCTCCTCATATGCCTAAGCCTATTGAGTCTACTGCTAGTGATGCTAAGTTTGAATTTGATATAGATGGTTGCAATATTTCTGAAGTGATTCTTTTCTTGCAAAAGCTTGCTAGAAGTCCTGATGCTAGTGATATGCATGTTGCTTTCACTAAACATATTACAGATGCTCTTGTGAAAATTAAGAAAGAGAAGCTAAAACACAAAGCTTCTATTCCTAGGAAAGTAGAAGATAGTTGGGAACCCATTATTAATATGCAAGTGAATGACTTTGATCTCAAAGCTTCATGTGATCTTGGTTCTAGTGTCTCTATTATGCCTAGGAAGATTTATGAAATGCTTGATTTGCCACCTCTGGAAGATTGTTATTTGGATGTCCCACTCAATGATACTGCTAAAAAGAAACTCATGGAGAGAATTAATGATGTTCACATTATGGTTAACAATGCTTAAGTCCCTATATATTTCTATGTTTTGGATGTTGAATACAATGCTTCTTGTCCTATTACTTTGGGAAGACCTTTTCTTAGAACTATTGGTACCATCATTGATATGAAAGAAGACACCATTAAATATCAATTTCCATTCAAGAAAGGTATTGAACACTTTCCTATGAGGAGAGATAAGTTGCTTTTTGCTCCTCCTTTGAAAGCAAGGTTTGATGTGAATGCTTCCTCATTTGAAAATACTTGATTCTTCTTGCTTCTTGTGCCTAACTTAAAGGCGTTAAAGAAAAATACTTGTTGGGAGATAACCCAAGAGTTTTATTGAGTCTTGGAAGTTATTACTTCACCGTTTTTGTTTGGTTTTTGTGCCAAGAATGACCTCTAATGAGAGGGAAGTAAGATTTGGGGAGTTGCTGTCCCAAAACAGATTTCTGTCCTCCACCATAAAAATTCGTGAGGAGTCTATGTAACTCGAATTGAGCTCAAAATTTATGAATAAATCCCCCAGTTTGTTAGATAACTTTCGTTAGTTCAATACTTTTTGATTTGAGCAACATAAGATGTTCGAAAAAATAGGTTTCTACATGCTGGTCTGTTTTCACAGATTTCTGCCATTATTTGCATTTGCTTCTTATTGATTCCTTTTTGAGTTCTCTTTAGGTGAATTGAGATTTTTGAAGGAGTTGCTACAGTAGCTTGTGTTTCTAGTGAAAAGTTTTGTTGTTCCAAAGATTTGCCAGAGGTCTAATATCTTTTGAATACACTAATGTTGCTAATGAAGATTGTGTGAAGTTTTGTATGAAGGAAAAATTTCAGGTGTAGAGAGAGAATGATGCAATGAGATGAAGAATGGAAAAAATCTCAAGCTTGGGGATGCCACCCCGGTGTCACCCCAAGAAATATCCAAGAGGTACAAGCTTCAAAGCTTGGGGATGCCCAAGGCATCCCCTTCTTCATCAATAAAAAGCTCAGGTCTGTCTAGACACTTCGTTTTTATTGTTTCTTGCACAGTTGTGTTGTTCTTGGAGCGTCTTAGTTTTCGTTTGCTTTGATTAGGTTGTTTAGTTTGCTTGAATAAAGTAGTTTGGACCCCCATTCTTGTTGTGTTGTTTTGCAAATAAGTTGCTTGGTGTTGGAAAGGAGTAGTAAGTTCTTGCTTGTAAGTGCAAGAGGAGCTTGCATTGACTGTGACTTAGACTTTAGCATGACATGCTAGGTTTTATTTTGACCTTATGCTTAGTGATTATTGTTGTAGCATGTCTTGTTCCAAACAATTGGGATTGCTTAGTGTGCCTTGAATAAATTATGCGTTGTTTTAGCATGCAAAAGCATAGTATTGTGGTATTCTCCTTTGATGCTTTTTTTGGGTTGACTTGGCACATGCTCACACCATGTTATGACTATGACAAGTCACCATAGCCTCTATGATCATTTAGTCCTTGACTTGTAGTACCACTCTATGCTTTTATTAGTAATGCTTTGTTGCTCTGCATGATTATGGCCATTATTGCTCTCTTAGTTGGTTGCTCCCAGTCTTTTGCTAGCCTCCACTTGTATGAGTAAGCTCTACTCATGCCTCCAACTCCCAAGAAACCAAGTTTTTCCAAAGTGTCCACTATAAACTCCTATGCATGGTGTGTTACACCATTCCAAGTATATTCTTGTTTTCATCTATCTTCCAATTAAAAACTATTTTGTTATGTGAAAACTTAGTGATTAAAGCCCTCACAAACTTGATGGCACACTTTATATTCTTTGCCCCTAATAAACTTGAACCATTGTGTCTTCTATGTTGTATATGCTTGCACTTATACGTTGGAAATATCAGAACCGTGCTGTCACGGGGAACGTTTTCAACATTGCACTTGTACTTTGTACTCAGTTTATATCATGCTCTTTTGTCTATGGATGACACCAGTGTGAAATAAAGAGGGAGCTTGTAAGTCCATGGAGTATGTATTTTGTGTTAGATAAACGCATAGGCCGCTAGCCTAATCCATGCATAATCATGGTGGAAACTTGCAGCATCACCATAGTGAGCTATCTATGAAGCATCATGAATAAAAAGCTATGCACATAGTAAGTAAAAAGATCGCTGAGATGCTCATTGTCTGCTTGCCTTGTCATTTTGGTTATGGGATAGCTCATGTACCATGTGCAAGGGGTACCCCATTGGCGGTTCTCTATGATACGCATATACTTACAATGACAAGAACTTGCAGGTGACTGAAGTTGAGTAGCATGAGGTGTGGCCCTCGTATTCAAGGGACTTGAGATTGCCAACTTATAATTTGTCAAGCATATACTCCATATTTGTTCACTTTAACCTTAACCACTTCAAGATGCTTATGATAGGGGCAATGAGGGATGAAAGCTAACAAGTACCATAATTTTTGGAAGCTCGTTTTGAAACTTGAAATCCCTGCTTCCCTTTATGAAGGGTCTTTCTTCCACCATTATTTGAGTCTCCACCTTTTACCTTTAGGCACCATTAAGAGAGCATAGTTGTCATTCTGGGTGCAGTGTTCCAAAACTTATTGATTGATGCATATTGTGATATTACTTGTTCTTGTGCTACTTGTTTCTAGTCACCCTTGTGAACTTTGAAGGTGTCCTATGCATCTATGTTGCATGCATAGTTACTCTGTCTTATTGTTAGAACTCCATCTTTCATGCACATGTTTAGAGTTCTTTGATCCCAGCTTTCAGTGCTTGCAAACGGTTTGATCTTGGTTTCGATGGTGCATGTCACCTCAAAAATTATTATTTTTATCACTTACCTACTCGAGGACGAGCAGGAGTTAAGCTTGGGGATGCTTGATACGTCGGAAACGTATCTATAATTTTTTATGCTCCATGTATGTTTAGTATCTACTTTGCTTTGCTTTGTCTACACTTTGAGGTGTTTTTATATATTTTATGTAACTAACCTATTAACTAGTTACCACAGTGCCAGTTGCCCGTTTTCTTCTGTTTTTGGTTCCAGAAAGGCAGAACATCAATATTCTCGGAATTGGACAGGACAAAAGCCAAAGTCAATATTTTACTGTGGGGGACACGAATCCAGAAGACGAGATGGAGACGCGAACCAGGGCGGCCAAACCCCCCTAGGCGCGGCCAGGGGTGGGCTCGCGCCTAGGCAGGGTGTGGCCCCCTGGTCTCCTCCTGGACTCGCCTCTTCGCCTATAAGAAGCCCCCGATGCAGAAACCCTAAGTACCCGATCAAAACTCCACGAAACCTTCTGTAGCCGCCGCCACCGTTGTCCCTAGATCGGGGGGATCTGAAGTCTTCCCGGCACCCTGCCGGAGGGGAGATCATCCCGAAGGCCTTCTCTCCGGTATGATGCGTGAGTAGTTCCACCTTGGACTATGGGTCCATGTAGTAGCTAGATGTTTATATCTCCTCCTTGTGCTTTCATGTATAGATCTTGTGAGCTCTGTTAATGATCAAGATCTAATCTATTTTTAATCATGCATGTTGTGTTTGCGGGGATCCGATGGATATTGAGATTATTATGTCAGTTTGCTTAATGGTTTTGTATTTATGATCCTATCATGTCTATGTTGTTTGTTATCTTGCATGCTCTCCGTTGTTAGTAGGTATCTTGGCCGAGTAGTTGCTAGTGACTCCAAGAGGGGGTATTTATGCTCGATAGTGGGTTCATGCCTCTAGTTTCCAAGGAAGTGATAGAAATATCTTCGGTTGTAGATGTGTTGTTGCTACTCGGAAGAAAACAATGGTCTCTTGTTCATGGAACAAGTGGATTGTTTACCTTACACACTTTGCTTAAAGCAATTGTGTGTTGCTTGCTACTTAATACTAGAGGGTGTTCGGATGATAACCTGGAGGTGGACTTCTAGTCATAGATTAAGTTGGATGGCGGTATACGTATCTTGTTGTATTGCCCAATCGAATCTCATAGGATCTTTCTAACTAGTATTGCATTGTTATGCCTTTCTCAGTTCCTGTCAATTGCCCTGCTGTAATTTGTTTACCCTTCATGCTATGTTGTTTATCTAAGGAGAGCACCTATAGTGAACTATGGACCCCGGTCCAATCTTTACTATTGATACATCTTCCACTGTTACTGTTTACTTGCTGCAAACCACCATTACCTTCCACACCATACAGTTAATACTTTGTTACATCAACCCGGTGAGCTTGACAACCTCACTGATTCATTGGGACAAAGTCTTGAGTTTGTGTTGTGCAGGTCTCCACGTTGTTTGCAACACTTGTGTGACGTTTCCTTCCTCCTTCTGGTTCAATAACCTTGGTCTCTACTGAGGGAAACTTGCTGCTGTGTTCATCACACCTTGCCTTGGGGTTCCAACAAAGTGTCCCACGAAAACATTGGGTGCACGCATCAGGAGTGGCGGTGGACGGTGGACTGCCTCCTAGACATCATGGGCGGGCGCGGCGCTTCCTCCTGGGAGTTATCCATGGTCGGCCGGCAATGGGGGGCTCAGGTGGCGCGTCACTAGTGCAAATGGTGAAGGGAGTGCTGCTTCAATGCATTGCTGGGCACTGGGGGAGACAAGGGCTAGTAGAGGCGAGAAGTAGTGGACAAGGCATTGATCAAGAACAGTATAAGTTAGGCAAGTTTGATCTGTGTCTGCCAAGTGTTTGATGAAATGGCCGCATGAACCTTATATTTGAATTTTTGGATGGAGTGCTCTGGTCATAAGCTTGAGTGTCTAAGGTTTCTTGGGTTTGGAAAGGTGAATTGATTTAGTTGGTTTTTGAGAAATGGTGATCTTAGTACCTATTAAGGATTCAATTTTTAATTGTCCTTTAAATATATTTGAAATTTGTTTCTGTTGGTTTGTAAAGTGGGCTTGGGTTCAGTTTTACTTGGTCTAGCAAGGGGTGAAAAGAATTGGATTTGTTTATGTTAGAAAACTTGGGCTAGGAACACTCAAAGTGGTCTAGTGGTTAACTTTGGTCAAAATGACCATTTTCTTATATTGCTTATATTTGAATTTCTCTTCATTTGATTCTGCTTGGAAATGATCTAGATGATATTGTTTTCATCTTTAAACCAATCCTTATCATTCGTAACAATCAAACATGGCAATTGCAATCATCCATGCATTAATCACACACACACATGCATTCATATTAATTTTAATAATAAAAGTTTTTGTTAACCCTAAACTTGGGTGATTAGAACTTGATAATCTTGTTTAATATTTTTGGGGTGTTACATATGGGTACCAAGGGAGATGTGAGTGATGTTGCGGAAATAGTCACCATGAAAGATCTCAAGACGTTGGAAACAACCTTGATTACTTCTATGGAGACTAAGATGGAAGAGATGCGTCAAATGATAATGCATCTCTCCACACCCGCAACACCACCTCCATCTGCCTCTGAGGCCACCACTCTGCAATCTAAGGAAAAGGATAACACCAATTCCAAAGAGAACGAGGTGGTTGGTGATGGCACTGGTAAGAGCTCCTCCTCGAAAAAGGATAATGGTAAGGAAGGATACAATGAGATTTCTCATGTGTATTCACCTGATCCACCTATCCCAAACCTCATATACATAATAGGGGTGATCCACCCAAACTTTCAACATCTACTTTTAATCAATGACAATTTTTGATGAAGTCTCATGTGTGCAGCTCCTCCATTGATGTAGAGGTCCCAACCCAATAAGTTAGGTTCCTCCTGTGTTTACAATGCTAGTCCCTGGATCAATAGCTAGCATCCACAGTTAAGATGTAATATCAAGAAACAAAGGTCATAATATAACTTTATAACCAGGAATAACATAATTTTATTACATCATTGCATAGATCATTTGGCTATTACATTACATTGCAGCGGAATAACTATAAGTATGGGTCCTTCATCTTCAAAGTGCCACAGGCAGACATGTTGGTTGTAGACTTTGTAATCCTAATCAATCAATCTTCACTAAAATCAATCAACCTGCAACATTACAAGTTACAGCCACAAGGGTCAATACATTTTGAATTGTATTGGCAAGCTTCACTTCTATGTATAATATGAGTGGATCCTATCATTATATGCATATTTGGCTAAGTAGAGTTTAAGGCTTATTTGCATAAAGCAATATTTTATCCTATCTTTTCATAAGGGTTTTAAAGTCCTTTGTCAAATTTCTTTTCCAAGTTCCTTGAACTCCTTGGTAGAAACTCAAGTGTTCAAATCCTTGTCAAAATCTCTTGAGCACCTTGGTAACCCCAAGTGCAACAAGTTTTATCAAAATCCATGAGTTCCTTGGTAACCCCAAGTACATCATGCTCTTGAGCACCTTGGTAACCCCAAGTGCAACAAGTTTTACAAAATCTCTTTGAATTCCTTGGTAGACACACAAGGGCATCAAGTTTTTATATTAGAAGTTGGAATGTCGAGATCTCCCATAGTTCAAACTTTAGTTGCTCAGTATTGTCCATAACCGGGGACACGGCTAAGTACTTAGATTTTATTTACTTCTGCAGAAGGAGTACACTTTACCCACATGTCACAATCCCATCCTTTTGCCACCAGTGGCCTACTGGATTAGTGCTCACCAAGATGGAGTACTGGCAGATTGAGAATGTGACGAAGTCTTTCCAAAAGGTCCTCCCATACATCATTGCTAGCTTTGTCTTCAGCCCCCATGAAGCATTCCAGATCCCCATGTCCAGTAACTAAAGACAATGTATGGGTCTTCCTAATGTAATTGACTAAGCCAGAGCCATAATAGCATGTGGTTGCACACGAAAGCCACAATTGGAGAAGCATGTTTGATCTCTAAGTTTCCTAGGTGGTTTTCTTTTGGAGCCCAACACAAAGTGATTGCCATAGACATGGTTCCCTTTTGTTGCCACCTTCTCCAAAACTTAAAGTATCCTCCACCTAGGTGGTTCATTGAGTCCTTGTTTTATTATGTAAAACACAAGTCCTTTTCTCAATTTTTGTAAAATCTCAACATGTATCTCCTTTTCAAATTATAGCATATAGCATGGCTAAGCATGTACAACTTCAATATTTTCACTAAGGAGTGTATAGGGAATCCTATTAGGATTTAGCATAGCATAAGTACAGAAATATCTTTTCATGCATATTTTCAAAATCCACTAAGTATAATAAAAATAGTAGGACTTTTGTATGATAGTGTAACTTGCCTTTTTGGAAGGGAATGGTGGTTCACTCCTTGATCTTGCTGGTTTCACACTTTGCTAATTTTCACTACAATCAATCAAGCAAATCACCAAATCAACTAACATTCCAAACCAAGGTTAAACAAACAATTTCACACACATAGCAATGGAGTCTAAGTCATGCAAAGGGGGTTCTTTTGCAAGGTTGGTCCCTACTAGGTTTATAAACTTTGTAAGGTCCAAATTGGTCATTTGCCAAAATGGCAAAGTCATTTGCAATTGGGTTTTATCTTAAGGCCATTTTAAAATTTCACTCATCATTTTATGTGGTGAAAATTATTCTTATCAAAGCAAAACTTTAGGTTTTTCACCAAGTGAGTTGCCCTTGTCAAGGCTTGGTGTTTTGGGTCAGTAAGTTTGGTCCAAAACATTTTCCCAAAGTTTTCCTTGCAAAAACATTTCCATAATAAAATCAATGAGTTTATTTGGTTAGAAAATGGCTAGGTTAAATAATTCAACCTATTTTTTTTACCAAAATCATTTTTTAACACCAAGGGTTGGTTCCTAGGGTCAGTATGGTCACTAAAAACCATTTTGCAAAAGATTCAATCCTAAAATCAAATTTAAACAATTTTTCTACCCTAAACAAGTACACAAATGTTTCTGCAAATTCAAACAAGTTAACAGGTACTATTTTCTAAACTAAGGCCACAGTTGGCTAGGGTTTGTTCTCCTGAATCCAACGACATAAAATTTGTAAAATTTGGACGTGTAGATCCAAAGATATAAGGGTTTGAAGTTTGCAAAATATTCTGTTTTCAAATCAGTTTTCAAACAGATCAGTGACCGCGGCAGTTTTCTACTGGACGGTACCGGTTCGTTTGGATCGTGTGCTGCGGAGCGTTGGATTTAAGTTGGATCGTGCGGCACAGAACGCGTACCTCTTCGCGGTAAGTGATCTAATCGCACTTGTTCAAACTAGATCCTACGGTACTGGTTTGTTGGACCAAAAGTGAGCGGCGCCGACGGCGGCTAGCGACGGCGCACGGCCAGGCGAGGGGTTCACGGTGGTTCTAGGAAGCGAGAGAGGAGGAGAAGAAGCTCACCGGGTTCAGGAGGTCACGGTGATGCTCGAGGAGGTGTTGGTCTGGCGAGGGGCGCTCTGGTCTTGGCAGGATTTCTCGCCGGAGTGGAGGACGGCGTCGGGTGGTCTCAGTCGTGGTCGAAGACGACGTTGTAGATCGTCCTAGGACAAAACAGAGGCATGGTTAAGTGCGGGAGGTCACGAAGAGGTCACGTGCATGAACGAGAAGGTACGGGGCGGTCGGAATCTACCTGAGTTCTTGCCAGAATTGAAGACAGACGCGGCGGCGCCGGAAGCTTGACGTAGGCGAGGCTCAGGGGCGTCCGCGGTCGAGCTGGTGGTACGGGGAGGTGTGTCTGGGAGTGGGGAAGCTTGCTAGGGCGCTCTCGGAGGCAGGGGTGGCGTGTACTAGCTGGGATTGGAGATGGAAGCTCGTCGGAGCAGCGGCGGTGCAGGAGTGATTGGCGACAGCCTAGGGACAGAGTGGAGGCGACGTCTGGGGGAAAAGGAGGAGGAGGAGCAGGCGGTTAAATGGGCGTGGTCGCGACGAGGAGTTAACGCAGCGTTAAGGCGAATTGATCACGGCATTCATGGGCAGCAACGGCAGCGTCGTCTGGGGGAGGCATGGTCGCGCGAGGAAGAAGAAGGAGGAGGCAGTGTGGGGTCCGCTGGTAGTGAAAGAAAAGAAGAAGGGGAGGGGTCCAGTTGTCAGTGGTTCAGCGGGTTCTTTCTATGGTGAAGAAAAACGGTTCGGGAGAGGAGGTGGGCTAGATGGGCTGGAGCTGGGCCAGATGGTTGGGCTGCTCGTTTTGTTCTATTTTTTTTCTGTCTAATCCTTTTTCTTTTTCCATTTCTATTTCCTGATTTGTTATTTCAAACAATTATTCAAGCATTCAAATAATTCAACAATTCAAACAATCATTAAACTTTGCATTGTGTTTTTTTGGTTCTGTTCATCAACAAAGTCCAAAGTCCAAAATAAAATAATATTTTTATTTATTTTAAGACTCATTTATTGATTAAATAAAATGGATCTTTAGTTATTTAATAAATTAGGGTTTGTTTTAATTAATAAAATCTTCAGTAGAAATCCAAATGTTTTCAAAATCAAATCAGTAGGTTTTATTTGAAAATACAATTCATTTGAAAATCTTGTTCTAAAACAAAATATCATTTTATTTTAGAGTCCATTATTAATTAAATAAAATAGACTTTCATTATTAATTCAACTAGGGTTTGTTTTATTGAGAATGTTTATTTTAAACTCTAAAATAAAGTTAAAACTCTTTAGTAGGTTTTAATTATGAATATCAAATATTTGAGAAAACTTATTTTAAGTAATTTAATAAGTTTTGATGTTTCAATTAAATTAGTAAAACCTTTTATTTAAATAAAGTTGGATAGTAAATTCTTATTAATTTATTGGAATCAACTTTTGCTATTTTTATTCAAAACTAAATGTTTTAAATCCAAAGCTTGTCCAAGGTTTAATTTGGGCTTTATAAAATAATCTTTATTTATAAATCCATCTTTTCTTTTGGATACCAAATCTTTTATTTTAATAAAGATCCAAAATATTAATTCCAAAATATTTTGTTTTCCTTTATTTAAAATGTTTATCTTTTTAAATCCCTTTAGGACTTTATTTGATTCAAATGGGTTTAAGGTTCCATTTAGACTCAAAAAGTTTCTTCTGGCTCTGAAAATCAAACAAAGTTTTATTTTATTCATTTATTTTCACATTACAAGATTTGGAAAATCTTGGGATGTGACAGGCTACCACCCTTAAAATAAATCTCGTCCCGAGATTTTGGGGAGGCTAGGGTTACAAGCAGGTTCAAAACAACTAGGGTACCACCACCCTTAAAAATCTTCAAACAAAAATTACATATTGGCCTTCTTGGGTCCTGGAAAACTTCTCTAAGCAAACTTTTGCTTTATTTCTACACTTGACTCATGGGCCAAGGTTGAGCTTCTCCATAGGCTTGTTCAACTTGTTTTTCATCCTTTCTGGACAGTTGCTTGCATAATGTCCTGGGTTCTTGCAGTTGAAACAATGAATGTCCTTGAGTTCTTTGCGTTGCTCTTGTGGGTAAGTTGCTACATAGTGGCCTGGTTCTTTGCAGTTGTTGCACCACACTTGGTCAATCTCTTTATTCTTCTTGTTCTCTGGGCATCCACTGGAGTAGTGTCCCATTTCCTTACATTTACGACATTGCACAAGGCTCATGTCTTGCTTGGGCTTCTTGATTTTCTTTGATCCTTTGAATTGGGTGGTCTTGTTTGGATGTAGAAGTGGTCCTTTTCCTTTGGTAGACTTGGATCCTTCTTGTTTCCTTTGTTCCACCATGGCATAGATAGGACATAGACCTGGAGTATGATCACTTCCTTCACACAGGTAGCAAGTAGCTTGAGAGGTAGGACATTGTCCAACAGGATGATCTTCTTCACAATTGGGGCATTGTCCTTCATGCTCCTTGGAAGTATGATCCTTGTCTCCACAAATAATGCAAGCTGGGGCTCCATCTAGAACAATATTCTTTTCATCCTTGTTATCATAAACTCTTTTGGGATAGTTTTCTTCCATGCTGATCATTTGATTAGTCACCTTAAGCATCAGTTGGGATTGTTCCTCCAGAAACTTTTGTAGTGCTGGATCTTTATCACTATTGTTGACTATGAACTGAGCTGTCAGTTGGTTCAACTGGTGTTGGGTTGCTATGAGCTCTTTCATGCTGTCAGCTTGGTTGGTGTTGGTGTCATCAACCTTGGAGTCTTTTGGAGTAGTCATCTGTTGGGGTTGAATTGGGTTTAGAATAGGCAAAATATTTCTAAGGAAATATTTTTAATCACACACATCACAATTCACACAAACAATGTGCAAGCATTCACAAACAACTTTTCACTCAAACAACAAAGTTCAAGCACATTTTTAGGCAACAAAATATTTTTGTTACCCCACATAAGTTGGTGTGTTTGACTTAACTATAAATGGTGGTCCATCTACATGGTTCACTTGTGATCTTTCCTTCCTTCATGATTCTTCTTGTATGAGATCTTGGTTTCCTTGAGAAAAACTCTTGGTTGCAATACTTCAAAGTTGTTGATGGCTTCTTCTTATTTTGCATTCCCTCAGTCTCTAAATCTTGAGCAAGACTTCCTTGTTTAACTTGTGGTCTTTAGTAGTTTCCAAGTTGGAAGTCCTTGGTGAACATGCTGAAGATGTTGAAGTCATTAGAGTTGAAGATGTTGAAGAAGTCTTTTGCACATGGTGTAGTCTTTTGGTCACGGGGTAGGCTTTTCCATCAAGTTAAAATAGAAGAGATGTAGAGTTGAAACCAAAATGGTTGAGGAAAGAGTTTACAAGTGTTTTTTGTAAATAAATTTTTGGAACAAATACACTCCTATTTTTCTAAGGGTGTTTGTCCAATCCTAGGTTTACAAATCCTACAGGCAACACAATGCTCTGATACCATCTGTAGAGGTCCCAACCAAATAAGTTAGGTTCCTCCTGTGTTTACAATGCTAGTCCCTGGATCAATAGCTAGCATCCACAGTTAAGATGTAATATCAAGAAACAAAGGTCATAATATAACTTTATAACCAGGAATAACATAATTTTATTACATCATTGCATAGATCATTTGGCTATTACATTACATTGCAGCGGAATAACTATAAGTATGGGTCCTTCATCTTCAAAGTGCCACAGGCAGACATGTTGGTTGTAGACTTTGTAATCCTAATCAATCAATCTTCACTAAAATCAATCAACCTGCAACATTACAAGTTATAGCCACAAGGGTCAATACATTTTGAATTGTATTGGCAAGCTTCACTTCTATGTATAATATGAGTGGATCCTATCATTATATGCATATTTGGCTAAGTAGAGTTTAAGGCTTATTTGCATAAAGCAATATTTTATCCTATCTTTTCATAAGGGTTTTAAAGTCCTTTGTCAAATTTCTTTTCCAAGTTCCTTGAACTCCTTGGTAGAAACTCAAGTGTTCAAATCCTTGTCAAAATCTCTTGAGCACCTTGGTAACCCCAAGTGCAACAAGTTTTATCAAAATCCATGAGTTCCTTGGTAACCCCAAGTACATCATGCTCTTGAGCACCTTGGTAACCCCAAGTGCAACAAGTTTTACAAAATCTCTTTGAATTCCTTGGTAGACACACAAGGGCATCAAGTTTTTATATTAGAAGTTGGAATGTCGAGATCTCCCATAGTTCAAACTTTAGTTGCTCAGTATTGTCCATAACCGGGGACACGGCTAAGTACTTAGATTTTATTTACTTCTGCAGAAGGAGTACACTTTACCCACATGTCACAATCCCATCCTTTTGCCACCAGTGGCCTACTGGATTAGTGCTCACCAAGATGGAGTACTGGCAGATTGAGAATGTGACGAAGTCTTTCCAAAAGGTCCTCCCATACATCATTGCTAGCTTTGTCTTCAGCCCCCATGAAGCATTCCAGATCCCCATGTCCAGTAACTAAAGACAATGTATGGGTCTTCCTAATGTAATTGACTAAGCCAGAGCCATAATAGCATGTGGTTGCACACGAAAGCCACAATTGGAGAAGCATGTTTGATCTCTAAGTTTCCTAGGTGGTTTTCTTTTGGAGCCCAACACAAAGTGATTGCCATAGACATGGTTCCCTTTTGTTGCCACCTTCTCCAAAACTTAAAGTATCCTCCACCTAGGTGGTTCATTGAGTCCTTGTTTTATTATGTAAAACACAAGTCCTTTTCTCAATTTTTGTAAAATCTCAACATGTATCTCCTTTTCAAATTATAGCATATAGCATGGCTAAGCATGTACAACTTCAATATTTTCACTAAGGAGTGTATAGGGAATCCTATTAGGATTTAGCATAGCATAAGTACAGAAATATCTTTTCATGCATATTTTCAAAATCCACTAAGTATAATAAAAATAGTAGGACTTTTGTATGATAGTGTAACTTGCCTTTTTGGAAGGGAATGGTGGTTCACTCCTTGATCTTGCTGGTTTCACACTTTGCTAATTTTCACTACAATCAATCAAGCAAATCACCAAATCAACTAACATTCCAAACCAAGGTTAAACAAACAATTTCACACACATAGCAATGGAGTCTAAGTCATGCAAAGGGGGTTCTTTTGCAAGGTTGGTCCCTACTAGGTTTATAAACTTTGTAAGGTCCAAATTGGTCATTTGCCAAAATGGCAAAGTCATTTGCAATTGGGTTTTATCTTAAGGCCATTTTAAAATTTCACTCATCATTTTATGTGGTGAAAATTATTCTTATCAAAGCAAAACTTTAGGTTTTTCACCAAGTGAGTTGCCCTTGTCAAGGCTTGGTGTTTTGGGTCAGTAAGTTTGGTCCAAAACATTTTCCCAAAGTTTTCCTTGCAAAAACATTTCCATAATAAAATCAATGAGTTTATTTGGTTAGAAAATGGCTAGGTTAAATAATTCAACCTATTTTTTTTACCAAAATCATTTTTTAACACCAAGGGTTGGTTCCTAGGGTCAGTATGGTCACTAAAAACCATTTTGCAAAAGATTCAATCCTAAAATCAAATTTAAACAATTTTTCTACCCTAAACAAGTACACAAATGTTTCTGCAAATTCAAACAAGTTAACAGGTACTATTTTCTAAACTAAGGCCACAGTTGGCTAGGGTTTGTTCTCCTGAATCCAACGACATAAAATTTGTAAAATTTGGACGTGTAGATCCAAAGATATAAGGGTTTGAAGTTTGCAAAATATTCTGTTTTCAAATCAGTTTTCAAACAGATCAGTGACCGCGGCAGTTTTCTACTGGACGGTACCGGTTCGTTTGGATCGTGTGCTGCGGAGCGTTGGATTTAAGTTGGATCGTGCGGCACAGAACGCGTACCTCTTCGCGGTAAGTGATCTAATCGCACTTGTTCAAACTAGATCCTACGGTACTGGTTTGTTGGACCAAAAGTGAGCGGCGCCGACGGCGGCTAGCGACGGCGCACGGCCAGGCGAGGGGTTCACGGTGGTTCTAGGAAGCGAGAGAGGAGGAGAAGAAGCTCACCGGGTTCAGGAGGTCACGGTGATGCTCGAGGAGGTGTTGGTCTGGCGAGGGGCGCTCTGGTCTTGGCAGGATTTCTCGCCGGAGTGGAGGACGGCGTCGGGTGGTCTCAGTCGTGGTCGAAGACGACGTTGTAGATCGTCCTAGGACAAAACAGAGGCATGGTTAAGTGCGGGAGGTCACGAAGAGGTCACGTGCATGAACGAGAAGGTACGGGGCGGTCGGAATCTACCTGAGTTCTTGCCAGAATTGAAGACAGACGCGGCGGCGCCGGAAGCTTGACGTAGGCGAGGCTCAGGGGCGTCCGCGGTCGAGCTGGTGGTACGGGGAGGTGTGTCTGGGAGTGGGGAAGCTTGCTAGGGCTCTCTCGGAGGCAGGGGTGGCGTGTACTAGCTGGGATTGGAGATGGAAGCTCGTCGGAGCAGCGGCGGTGCAGGAGTGATTGGCGACAGCCTAGGGACAGAGTGGAGGCGACGTCTGGGGGAAAAGGAGGAGGAGGAGCAGGCGGTTAAATGGGCATGGTCGCGACGAGGAATTAACGCGGCGTTAAGGAGAATTGATCACGGCATTCATGGGCAGCAACGGCAGCGTCGTCTGGGGGAGGCATGGTCGCGCGAGGAAGAAGAAGGAGGAGGCAGTGTGGGGTCCGCTGGTAGTGAAAGAAAAGAAGAAGGGGAGGGGTCCAGTTGTCAGTGGTTCAGCGGGTTCTTTCTATGGTGAAGAAAAACGGTTCGGGAGAGGAGGTGGGCTAGATGGGCTGGAGCTGGGCCAGATGGTTGGGCTGCTCGTTTTGTTCTATTTTTTTTCTGTCTAATCCTTTTTCTTTTTCCATTTCTATTTCCTGATTTGTTATTTCAAACAATTATTCAAGCATTCAAATAATTCAACAATTCAAACAATCATTAAACTTTGCATTGTGTTTTTTTGGTTCTGTTCATCAACAAAGTCCAAAGTCCAAAATAAAATAATATTTTTATTTATTTTAAGACTCATTTATTGATTAAATAAAATGGATCTTTAGTTATTTAATAAATTAGGGTTTGTTTTAATTAATAAAATCTTCATTAGAAATCCAAATGTTTTCAAAATCAAATCAGTAGGTTTTATTTGAAAATACAATTCATTTGAAAATCTTGTTCTAAAACAAAATATCATTTTATTTTAGAGTCCATTATTAATTAAATAAAATAGACTTTCATTATTAATTCAACTAGGGTTTGTTTTATTGAGAATGTTTATTTTAAACTCTAAAATAAAGTTAAAACTCTTTAGTAGGTTTTAATTATGAATATCAAATATTTGAGAAAACTTATTTTAAGTAATTTAATAAGTTTTGATGTTTCAATTAAATTAGTAAAACCTTTTATTTAAATAAAGTTGGATAGTAAATTCTTATTAATTTATTGGAATCAACTTTTGCTATTTTTATTCAAAACTAAATGTTTTAAATCCAAAGCTTGTCCAAGGTTTAATTTGGGCTTTATAAAATAATCTTTATTTATAAATCCATCTTTTCTTTTGGATACCAAATCTTTTATTTTAATAAAGATCCAAAATATTAATTCCAAAATATTTTGTTTTCCTTTATTTAAAATGTTTATCTTTTTAAATCCCTTTAGGACTTTATTTGATTCAAATGGGTTTAAGGTTCCATTTAGACTCAAAAAGTTTCTTCTGGCTCTGAAAATCAAACAAAGTTTTATTTTATTCATTTATTTTCACATTACAAGATTTGGAAAATCTTGGGATGTGACAATTGAGTTATGGAAAATCATAAAGAATGGTCTTCATGTTGGAGATCCAAACAACCTAACAAGAAGAGAGGTTGTAGATAGTCAACTCAATGCAATGGCCCTACACATGATCCATCTTGGTGTGGGTACCAAAGACATGCCCCGCATAGAGCATCTGAACACATCGAAGGAAGCTTGGGATGCCCTCACCGAGCTCTTCATTGGAAATGAAAGCATGAGAAGGAATAGGTATGATGCTTTGAGTAACCAAGTTGAAGGGTTCTATATGATGGATGGATAAGATCACGAGGATATGTATAGGCGGCTCAAGTCAATAGCCACCACCTTCAGAAATCATGGTGCTTCACACGTTGATGATGCGTGGATCAAGAGAAAGTATGTTAGTGCTCTTATGCCATTTGAGCCCACAGATTTGAAGAGTCTCCAAGGAAGGAATAAATACCACCTGATGACATCCAATGAGGTAATGGAAGAAATGGCAGCTTTCAAAGTGGATGCCAAGAATGCCGAAGATCCTCATGCATGAGCCATTGGAATGCAAAATGCGGTCAACATAGACTTGAAGACAAGTGTGTCTGAACAAGACAAAGATGACATAGAAGCTATGGATTGTCCCGAGGATGTAAATAGGGCTCATGGTCAACATAGACTTGAAGACAAGTGTGTCTGAACAAGACAAAGATGACATAGAAGCTATGGATTGTCCCGAGGATGTAAATAGGGCTCATGGCGAGTACATGGCCTTCTATGCCAGAAACTTTTGGAAGGATCCAACCAAAGACAAATATGAACTTGAACGCAAGAGTGGAGTTAATGGAAGAAGGGGAAACGGTCCCAAGATGAGAACATGCTTCAACTACGGAGACCGGCTGCACTTTGTAGCTGAGTGTCCTTATCAAAGTAGAGAGTACAATGGAGGAAGGCTCATCCTCAAAGAAAAGTCAAAGGCTCCACGAAAGAAGCAATTTGTGAAGAATAATGCTCCATTCAAAAGGCAACCAAAGATTGTCTTAGTGGCTTCAGAGGAGTATTCATCGGGAAGCAAAGATGATGAAGAGGATGATAGCTCACGAGAGGTGGCTACCATAGTCACCACATCTACACCGACATCTCTCTTCGACTCACCGAATGAAAACATCACCAACAAGAACGTCACTTGCCTCATGGCAAGAGGTTCCGATGTATCATCTTCCTTCAATTCTTTTCCTAAGGCTATGATTGACATGGATGATCCTACTAGTCTAAAGGTTAAGGAAGAAATTATTGCTTTGGACTATTTTATCACTAACTTGCAAGGTGAGCACAAAAGACATTTTGAGGCTCTCATGGACCAGCTAGCTCAAAATGAAGTGCTTCTTGAAGAAAAGGGCAGGATTGACAGGGAGGATGCAATGGAGATTGCATCCCTAAAAATGCTCTAGAATAAGAGGAAGAGCCTCGAGCCTATCTTTAAGAGAGACTTGATTCAATTGAGGAGTCACATGAAGAAGTTGTGACTAAGCTTGTAAAGGAACGTGACAATGCAACAGCCAAATAAAAGAAACTAAAGAAATAAAAAGTTGACTTTGGGGATGCTTATGCTAGACTCTCCGAGGAATTGGAGAAACTTGACATTGCTCACAAGGCTTTGGAAAGTGAATTCTCTATTCTCAATGAGTCTCATGATCAGATCCGAATTCGATTGACTAAGTATGATATCCCTAGCACATCTAAATCAACATATGCTCATGAAGAAAATGCTAGGGTGGAAGATGAGTTTGCCAAAGCTTCCACTTACAAAGGTAAGGGAGTTCTTGATGATATTTTTGGCAAGAAAATATCGAACCTTGGTAAAGATGGGCTTGGCTATGTCTCCAAGTCCAATAAGAAGAAGAACAAGAAAAGGAAGACCAAGAATGCACAAGCAAAGACAAGCACCATTGAAAAGGACATCACAAAACACAAAGCTGACCATATTGGTTTTGCAGGGTCTAATAATCCTAATTATGAGCTATTTTGTGATTACTGCGGTGATATCTATGCTAACTATGTTGGTCCTTTTGATGAATATATTGCTTGGTCTATTTGGGTTCCAAATACCCTAGTTACTAACATGAGAGGACCCATTAAAAACCTAAAACCAAGAAGTAACTTTCTTGCACGGCTATGCTTCCGGTGGATCTAAATGGGTGCTGGACAGTGGGTACACTAGTCATATGACCGGAAGAAAAGAGATCATCACGGAGATGAGACCCAACCATGATCATATTACAGTCTCCTATGGTGATAAGTCAAAATCTGAGGTATTGGGTCTTGGCAAGGTTGTGGTTGCCCACGATATCTCTCTCATGGACGTCATGCTTGTTGAGACCCTCGGTTACAACTTACTTTCTGTTCGTGCCCTTGGTAAGATGGGGTTTGATGTTTTCATAGATGGTGATTTAGTGGTACTCTTGTGGAGCAAGTCTCTAAAGGTCGCTTTCATAGGGTACGTCGAAAATGACCTGTATGTGGTGGACTTTTTGAGGAAAACCACTACAGGTCCGATGTGCTTATTCGGAAAGGCCGACACAGGCTGGTTATGGCATCACCGCCTAGCCCACATCAACATGAGAACTTTGCAAAGTCTTCACAAGGGTGGCCACATCCTTGGACTAAAATACAATGTTTCCTTTGCCAAAGATCGTGTTTGCAGGACACGTGTTGAAGGAAAGATGCACGACTCTCCCCATAAGAGGAAAATTATTGTATCCTCAAAGAGGATTTTGGAATTACTTCATGTGGATCTATTTGGTCCTTCATCTCATGCAAGCCTCAGTGGGAAGAAATATTGCTTTTTGATAGTTGATGATTACTCAAGATATACATGGGTCTACTTTTTCAAGCTAAAGAGTGAGACTTAAGAAACTGTCATTGACTTCGACAATAAGGTCCAGCGTCAACACAATGTCCCGATATTGGCGATAAGGAGTGACAATGGCTCCGAGTTCAAGAACTGCACCTTAATTGAGTTTCTAAGTGAAGAGGGGATAAGACATCAATATTCCGCTGCGTACACCCCTCAACAAAATGGTGTAGCCGGGAGGAAAAAACGAACTCTAATGGATATGGCTAGATCTAGGCTGGCTGAATTCAAGTCACCATACAACTTCTGGGCTGAAGCCATCTCTACCACATGTCACCCATCAAACCGGCTTTACCTCCACAAGATCTTGGATAAAACTGCATATGAGATAATTACCGGTAACAAGCTCAACATATCATATTTTCGGGTATTTAGTTGTAAGTGCTTATTTCTCATCATAGGATTTCATTTGTCTAAATTTGAGTCTAAGGCTTTAGAAGGCATTTTTGTTGGTTATGGTGCCGAATCCCACACTTATAGAATCTACAATAAGCTCTCCGGAACTGTTGTAGAATCTTGTAGTGTGGAATTCGATGAGAATGATGGCTCCCATGTGGGGCAAGTTAATGCTTGTGATGCAGATGTTGAAATACCCGTGGGATTCTTCCGCCCCATTGAGGAACCCCTTGTGGCAGATCGGGAAGGACAATTCTCTACTCAAGTAGAGCCCTCATCTACACAAGATCAACAATCTCCACCTGATGGAGAAACTACTACACCAACAACACAACCTTCTGAAGATCATCAACCAACTGGGCAAACTAGTAGTCCCAGCCAGACTATCCGGCCCCTCCAAGGGGAGGACTATCTGGCCATGGCACTCCAACTCATGCCAGGGGCAACCAGGAAGAACAAGAAGGCACTAAAACTCCCAGGCCGGACTATCCGGCCCTAAAGCCACAACTTATGCCAGGCACAACCAATAAGAACAGGAAGGTGCTAAAACTCCTAGGCCGGATTATCCGGCCCCTCCTAGGGTCGGATTATCTAGCCCTGAAGCTCCAGATTTACAGCAGTCTCCTGTTATGGCTGCTGATCAAGACCAAGGGCAAGGTTCTTCATCCCCAATTCGCAATGAACACGTTGTTGATGAAGGGCAAGCTGGTGGTCAAGATGAGGACCCAAATGTTGAATCAATCCCTCCAAGAAACAATAACGAGATTGAAACTCGTCACAAAACTCGTGCTAAAAGGAACCTTGAATTAAGGGGTCATGCTCTTGACAAGGTTGTAGGTGATCTAATAAGAAGAGTGTCCACTAGAAGTGAGCTTGCAAGCTTCTGTGATCATCAAGCTCATATCTCTATGGTGGAACCCAAGAAGGTTTTCGATGCTCTTCAAGATCCAGATTGGGTGGTTGCAATGCATGAAGAACTAAATAACTTCGAGCGCAACAAGGTATGGAAGATAGTTGAGAAACCCAAAGAGTGCCGTAATGTTTTCGGCACAAAGTGGATTTTCGAGAACAAGCAAGATGAAAATGGAATAGTTGTAAGGAACAAGGCAAGACTAGTGGCCCAAGGATTTTCTCAAGTGGAAGGCATTGATTTTGGCGGAACTTATGCTCCTGTGGATCGCCTTGAGTCCATCTGTATCCTTCTTACTTATGCTGCTCATCATAATTTTAAATTACAGCAAATGGATGTTAAGAGTGCATTCCTTAATGGTCCTCTACATGAGTTGGTATATGTCAAGCAACCCCCGGGTTTTGAGGATCCCAAGTTTTCGAACGATGTATACAAACTTGATAAGGAGCTCTATGACCTTAAACAAGCCCCACGTGCATGGTACGAGCACCTTAAAGAGATTTTGTTAGATTGTGGATTCGAAGTTGGGAAAATCGATCCCACTCTTTTTACTAAGAAGGTTAATGGGGAGATTTTTGTATGCCAACTATATGTAGACGATATTATCTTTGGCTCTACTAATCAAGCTTTTAATGATGAATTTTCAAAGCTTATGACTGACAGGTTTGAGATGTCTATGATGGGAGAATTAAGTTCTTTCTTGGATTCAAGATCAAGCAACTTAGAGAGGGAACGTTCATTAATCAAGCAAAATACATCCAAGACATGATCAAGAGGTTCAAGATGACTGATCTAAATGGCGTTGCTACTCCAATGCAAACTTAATGTCATCTTGAGCTTAATCCAAAGGGTAAAGATGTGGACCAAAAGGTATACTGATCCATGATCGGCTCTCTCCTTTACCTCTGCGCATCTAGACCCGATATTGTGTTGAGTGTAGGAGTGTGTGCAAGGTATCAAGCTGCTCCTAAAGAAAGCCACTTAGAGGCGGTCAAGAGAATCTTCAGATATTTGGTTCATTCCCCAAAATTTGGTCTATGGTATCCCAAAGGCTCTAGTTTCTCTCTATGTGGATATACAGATTCAGATTGGTCTGGTGACAAGGATGATCAAAAATCAACTTTTGGTGCATGTCAATTCTTGGGCAGATCTCTACTATGTTGGTCTTCAAAGAAACAAAATTGTATATCTCTCTCAACCACCGAAGCTGAATATGTGGTTACTGCAAGTGCTTGTACGCAATTATTATTGACGAGGAAAACTTTAAAGGAATATGGTGTCAATTGTGACAAAGTACCTCTTTTATGCGATAATGAAAGTGCTATTAAATTGCTTACAATCCAGTGCAGCATACAAGGACAAAACATATTGAGATTCGCAATCATTTTTTTCGGGATCTTGTTGCTCGTGGTGATATTGCCCTATCTTTTGTGAGCATGAAGAACCAACTTGCTGATATTTTCACAAAGCCACTTGATGAATCAAGGTTTTGTTACTTGAGGAATGAGCTAAATATCGTGGATTCAAGGAGCTTGGCTTAACTACCATTGCATACTCACTTTCACTTCTTCATGTATTTGGTTTAGATGAAGGCATAGACATAGGGAGAGTGTGGTCCTAATTGATTGGGCTATAATGCCGAAAGCAAGAAAAATCATTTCCCTTAATATCAATTTTGTGATATGTGGGTTATTGATGAGCATTGGTTTTGGACTCAAGATACATCTTCGCGGTGTCCTGCCATGCGCTCCAACATGGTGGCTTCGGCCACCACCCTATTCCTTGAGAAGAGTTGGTTTCTATTGGATCTTTTTGGATTTTATTGCATATCTTGTGTTGTTATGGAAAACACGCCCAATCTTGGCTTTTAGTTGATTTGTTCTTGCAAGTTTGGGTGTGTAGTACCATCTCAATTTGGTGCTCTAAACCCAAGCCTTTCTCTCATCTCGAGCCATCTATTCTTGCACAAAAGTCCCATCTATCCTTGCGAGGTTTTTTTTTGGAATGCTCCGGCCTGAATCTGTGTTTACAAAATCTTTAGAGAGGGGTCGGATTATCAGTCCCTGGTTAGGGCCGAATAATCCGCCCTGGCCGGTTCTATCCTTTAAGGACTAGGGATCAGGGGGAGGGATCAAACAGAGCAGCCCGTCCTTCCCCACCCCGTGTCCTTCCCCCATCCGTTGCCAGAGCTTCCGCCCCTCCCCAGAGTTGATTTGACCGCCGGATTCTTTGGTCTCTCCTAGGATCTTGTTCCCAGTGCCTCCGGGTATCTTCTCCTCTGAGATTTTCCTCCAATGAGTGAGGGTAACTCCTTCATTCATCTCTTGTGTGTGGAAGTTGTTGTTCTTGGTGGAAACTCGTTGTACAAGATACTATGTGATTCCTTTTCCTGTTAGATTCCGTAGTATTGCAACCCTAGTGCCCGATCTGCATTGGTACGGTGAATCTATGGTGGAAATGACGATTTTCGCAGGGGTCGGATTATTCACCCCTGGCAAGGCCGGATAATCCGGCCTGGAGGTTCATTTCCTATTTCAGTTTTGTCATAGCTTCCCATATCGTGTATCATTGGACCGTGGATTTTTTATACTGTATCTAACATTCCTATTGGACTTGTGTGTATGCTTATCCCCATGCTACCTATCTGGTTCTAGTGCTCCCAGGACCTACAAGCGTCGTCCCCGTGCCCGTTATCCCAGGCCAAACAAAGACGGTGTGCTTGTTGACGAGGTTGAAATCATAAGGAGGCAAAGAGAGGCAGCTAAGATGGCAGAACGGTCTAAGTCTTTGAAGAGGACCACTCAGAAGAAGAAGAAGAGCAAGGGAAAGCAGGCCCATGCCAACTACAAGGCTATGGATATCATTGAGTACTCTGCCATTCGATAGTGTGATTTGTATGATGAGGCTGACAGTGATGTCCCACAGGAGGACAGTTTGTTTTGGTGCTCATACTACAGGTACATTCATGATGATGTTTATGCTTCTCTCAAGATCCGCCCCATGCATCCTCTGAATTTTATTGAGGCTCAATCCAATCCAAGACTTCGTGAGGCTTTGTAAGTGACTGGTAGAATGGGTCTGCACCATATCATGACTTTGCAAAGCAGTTATGACTCATCGATTGTGAAGCAATTCTTCTCTACACTTGGGATATGCAGAGATGAGCTTCACACCATGAAGTGGATGACCGGGAACACTATGATTCAGTATAATTTCCGCACATTTGGTCAGGTCCTTGGCTATGCTTTCCATGTTCGTGACACTGCTTCTAGCCATCGCATCATATCTCCAATCAAGCCCAACAAGGATACTATTCTTGCTCCATGCTTGACTTCCGATGGGGTGGCTGGTACTTTTTATGGACTATCTCCTTTATATGCAGCTCTTGTTGGTTTGTTCCGGGACAACATTGCTTTGAGTGGGGTCAATAATGATAAGATTGGTGGTCACCTTGTGCCCCTGCTTTCCTTTTCCCATGAGTGTGCCACCAATGCCGAGTCAACGGTTGGGTACAAGTTGGATGTCATGGATTAGATCTACCATGAGATGACAGATGCTATGTTCAACAGGCTCTCCATTCCTATTGCTCTCTATATATAATGATGCTTATCAAGCACATGCTTCCCCATGAAGAGTTTGGTGGTAATTTGGATGGAGTGCACAAGTCCAATAAGATCAAGAACAAGGCTCAAAAAACTTTCCATCCTTCCTCAGCTCCTGAGTCTTCATGCATGATGCTCGGGCTAGTGGACGCATGCCCCCAGTGCCTCCCATGGCCCATGAGGTCAAGCAGCTGAACTGGTTCCAACAGAACATCTTGTGCATGGGGGTTGACACTCACAAGGGTCAGTATGAGGCCTACCGACAGCGCCATGAGATGGCCCACACCTAGTAGCTGATTCTTCACCATGTTTCTGGGGCTTTAGTCCATCCTCCTCCTCCTACAGCTCTAGAACCATATTCTCAGTGGAACACTCAGGGATCAACTATGGAGAGCTCGAGCGTCACCTATTTCCTGCATCGTCCAGGGAGCCAACTCATCCAGCTGATGATGATGATGATGAGTATGATGATGAGGAAGAGGAAGGGGATGGGGACAACTACAATGATGAGGAGTACTACGAGGAGTGATATCTTGGGGTGTTAGCATCACTCTTCTTCCTTTTTGGAATTTCGATGCCAAAGGGGGAGAAGTAGTTCTATTTAGGTCTCCATGGATTTGCATGGGTTGGGCGCAAGCATTTGCCTTTTTATCGTTCTTTATCAGTTGTTTGTGCCCCTTTAGTGTTGAACTTCTATTTGTGATTCGTTTTGTATGAGACTATGTTGTGTGGCACTATGGCTTATGTGTGGACTTATCTGTGTGGAATTCTAGAATTATCTATGGATTTTGGAATTATCTATGGTCTTATGGAATTCTGGAATCATATCTATTGATGCATCAAAATGGTGGGATGTTTCAAGGCATAATATTCTCGCTTATCATATTAGCTAATTCATCTCCCGGTGGTATGGAGTGTCTTCCTAACTCATCTTGATATAGCCGTCAATCTTATGAAATTGGCTTGTTCCTTCCTGTGTGCATTTGTATTCAAATGCAAGTTGTCGATATGCACACATTTAGGGGGAGCCTCTTTCATTTCTTGAACATGATGTTAGTAGGTTTTATTGCAAATCCTAGTATTGTCATATAACACCAAAAAAGGGGGGATTGAAAGAACATTTCATGATCTCTAGTGTTTTGTGTGTTAGATAAAAATATCAAGTATTATTTAATCTGTGTTGAAGTGCTACATGTCTTAGCAAAATCAAAATAAGATCAAAGGTGTTTTTTGGGGGGCGGATAATCCGCCCCTGCCAGGGGTCGGATAATCCTCCCTCCCCAATCGACAAACGGCGCCAAGGCGCGTCATGCAGAATGGGGGGTGTAATATCTTTTGGATTATCCGGCCATGGTCGGAATTTTGCCCAGGCCGCATAATCCGCCCCCAGGATTTTTGCAAAGGGTTCCACGACATGACGCACTATGTTGGGGGCGGATAATCCCCCGAATTTTCCGGCCCTGGGGCGGACTTTTCCCAGGGCGTACAATCTGCCCCTGGGGGGGCGAATAATCCGCCCACTCGAGGAAATTCTTCAAGACAAGCTCAGGGCGGCGCTTAGTGAGGGGGTGGAGTTTCCCCCGGACTTTTTGGCTATGGGGAAGATTTTCCCCCAGGGTGGATAGTCCGCCCCTAGTGGGGGGCGGATAATCCGCCCCAAAGTTCTCCAATGGCCAGTTCTGGGCAGGGGGTATTTAAACCCATCTATCTCCTCCTGCCAGAACTCTTGATTCATTTGAAAAATACAAGACATGTTCTTCAAGTTCCAACAAAGAGATCTCCACCTTCATCCACCCAAAGGCCTCGATCTTTGGGGAATTGAAGGAGGAGGGCTCGATCTTCATCAACAGCAATCAAGCGCTTCACTTCCCCTCCATTCATTTGGAGGATCCTCGATCTAGTATTTCTTGCAAATATCTAGAGCCTTGTTTTGTTTATTTGATAATCCTTGTTCTTGTGGCAGATTGTTGTCATCACGGGAGGCTCCAATTCAGTTGTGTATGTGTGCCCCGCTAGAGTTGTAAAGGCACCGGTTGCCGCCTCGAAGGGTACCAATAGTGGAGAGGTGGATCAGGCCTTTTGTGGCGAGATCCATCGGAGAATAGGGTGAGGCCTATTGTGGCGTGGTGGTCTTAGAACCGCCCACCCCTCCAACGCAGACGTACTTCCCTTAACAAGGAAGGAACTGCGGTAAAACAAATCCCTGTGTCTCCACGTGCCCCACTACGGTTTCCTCGCTCCTCTCTTTACGTGTTTAGTAGATAGGTTTGTATATAGGGAAATTCTCGTAGTTGCATATCTAGAGAATTTACTTTCTGTCAAGCCTAAAATTGAAAAAGAATTAAAAACTGAGTAGCACCTATTCACCCCCTCTAGGTGCCCATACGATCCATTTCACTTATGATGGTCAAGTCTATGCTAAATATGTAGGAACCTCTAATGTTGATGACTACCATTGGGCCATTTGGGTTCCTAAGATAATTGTGACTAACAAAAGAGGACCCATCCAACAATGGGTACCTAAGACCAAGCATTGATTGTTTTTGTAGGACTATGCTTCTGGTGGGAGAAAATGGGTTGTTGATAGTGGTGCCACTAGTCATATGACCAGAAGTAAAGAGATGCTCAATAAGATAAAACTAAATTCTTCCAACATGCGTGTCACTTATGGAGATGGATTAACTTCCAAGGTATTGGGTTTGGGTAAGGTAGTGGTCACACCGGATATTTCCATTATGGACATTATGCTTGTAAAAACCCTTTCATATAGTTTACTTTCCGTTTATCAACTCACTCTCATGGTTTTCGTAGCCTACTTTGACTCCAAGGTTGTGGTTCTCATGTGGAGCAAGACTCTCTCTATAGACTTTGTTGGGCATGTCGAGAATGGTTTGTATGCGGTAGATTTCGATAAGAAACCCACTCCTACCGTGGCTTTGTTAATGGCTAAAGGTGACATGGGATGGCTTTGGCATCGCTGTCTTGCCCATGTCAACATGAGATCTTTGCAAAGTCTTCATACAAGAGGTCACATCCTTGGACTAAAAGATAATGTTCGTTTTGTCAAAGATCGTGTGTGTAGGGCTTGTATTGAAGGAAAGCTCCATGAGTTGGCTCATCCCCCACAACTACCATATATTCCAATGGGATCTTGTAGGTTCTTCACATAGACCTCTTTGTTCCTCCATCTTTTGATAGTCTTGGGGGAAAGAAGTATTGCTTGGTTATTGTGGATGACTACTCAAGATACACTTGGGTATATTTCTTCAAGAAGAAGAGTGAAACTCAACAAACCGTCATCGACTTTGCCAACGAAGTTCAACGTTAACATAACAAGAAAATATTGGCCACTAGAAGTGAAAATGGTACCGAGTTCAAGAACTACACATTGGATGAGTCCCTTAGTGATGAGGGCATCAAGAATCAATATTCCGCTCCATATACCCCTCAACAAAATGGTGTGGCGGAAAGGAAGAATTGTACCCTTTTGGATATGGAAAGAACAATGATTGTGGAGTTCAAGTCTCCTTATAATTTTTGGGCCGAAGATATATCAACCGCTTGTCATATTTCCAACCATGTGTATCTTCGCAAGTACTTGGACATGACCCCTTATGATATTCTCACTAGCAAGAAACCAAGTATCCACTACCTTCGAGTGTTTGGGTGTAGGTGCTTTATTCTCAAGAAAGGTAACCGGTTATCTAAATTCGAGTCTCGTGCTATTGAAGGTATCTTTGTTGGCTATGCTTCAGATTCTCATGCTTATAGAGTGTATAACAAGTCCACCAGGCAAGTTATAGTCTCTTGTAACATGAGATTCGATGAGCATAATGGCTCCCAAGTGGGGCAACTTGATCTTGGTGATGTAAGTGATGAAATTCCTCCTCAAGCCATAAGAAGAATGAGTGTGGGATTTTTCTGCCCCTTTGAGGATCCCCTTGTGGTGGAAGGAGAAGGACAATGCTCTACTCAAGTGGATCCCTCACCTACTCAAGATCTCCATCAAACCCATAGCCTTCAAGATACCCTGGTTGAAGAGATTGCTCTTGATCAGGGTCAAGTGCAAGTGAATGATCGGTGTGTACCACCCCTTATGGATCAAGGTCAAGCTAATAAAGTTGGACAAGGCCAAAATGTCGAGAAAGCTCAAGAAGAGGAGCAAGCTCATTTTCAAGGTCAAGACAAGGATCAAAATAGTGGTGATGACCAAGTGGTTTCTCAAGAATGTGAAGGAAATATGCCCTAGAGACAATTAATAATATGGATTATTATCATATTTCATAAAGTTTATAATTAAGTTTTATATCATGATATAACTGTATTGATTGGAAACGTCAATGCACGTGTGATATATAAACACCCAGGAGTTACCAATGAAACTCTAGTCATTGGTTCATTGATCAACGGATGATGAAGGTTTCCTGATCAGGTTGGTGCCTCAGCCCTAATTGACAGTGAAGTTATCTCATTGGAGAATGAGTTGGTTAACTTACCCTATCTAAGCATCATAACACGAAGTTTAGGTTATGATGATTAGGAAACACAGTGACTTGTTCCTTAGACCGTGAGACCATATTTAATCACTGTCACCCGAGAATACTTTTATAAGGTCTACACTCGGTGAAACGGTGATCATAACGATGTGTTTGGGTATTCAGAGGGGCATGTAGAGGTGTATGCGTCAATAGCGGGATTTGTCCATCCGCGTGACGAAAGATACTCTGGGCCCACTCGGATGAGTTATATCCATAAGCTATGCAACGTGTGACTAGGTCACGAGGATATCACTTATCAGATCGAGTAAAGAAGTTATTGTTGGTAACGAGGTTGAACCTGACATGGAGATGTCATTGATCAAGCCTTGGACAATACAAGTATCACATAGACAAAAGGAATAAGATTCAACATTTACGGTTCAAATGACATCGTCATCATGAAATCTACGGGGGTCAATATGGGCATCCCGGTCCCACTGTTGATCATTGATAGAGATCATGCCTGTGCCATTCCCGAGCCGTGGGGAGATACACTTAAGGGTAGGATGAGCTAGAGATCATCTGTAAGTTGGAATCACATCTGAGAAAGAGAAATCTGGAATTGTTCCAGGGAGAGATCTGAAGTTGTTTGGAGAAAGAATGAAAGGAAAGTACCAAAAGGTGTTTCACATAAATAGCAATTTATAATATATATTTATTATATGTTAATTATGAATTAATGTATTGTAAATAAATATTTAAATTGAAATTTATAGGGCAATGTTCTTATTAGTAAAAAACCCTGGAGAGAATTGGCCCAGTAGAAAGTCACCCTGATAAAGGGAAAAAGAAAACGGCAGAAAACCTTCCTCTGCCGTCAGTGGGCCTTGCAGCCCACATAAGGCAAGCAGACAACTGCAGCGTACCGCAAAGGCGGCGGCCTGCCGAGCTACTGGGCCGCGTGGTGGCCCACCCAGGCAGCAACCAATGGGCTTCATGCGCGGGGGGGGGGGGGGGGGGGGTGCCAGCCAGGCAACAACAGGCAAGCGGGCCGCAGGGGGGTGGGCGGAGGCGGCCCACCCGGCCTCAGCTGGCCGCAGGGGGCGCCGCAAAGACGGGTCGACGCACGCCAGGCCGGCCCAAGCGAATCTCTGCCGCACAGGAGGTCATATGGGCATGTAGGTGGGCCACAGCCTAGGCCCACCTAGCCAGCGCCGCCTCAAGCTGCTGTTGTTGCTTCGATGCATGTTGGGTTGGGGGCAATTGGCCCATCCGGCTAGGTTTTTCCCTTTGGCTTTGTCCTGATTTCCTTTAGTCCCACATGGCTAACCTAATGGGGAGGGCACACCTCCCACATGGCTAACCATGAGGGCCACACTTGGGGCACCTTGGATGTCGTGAGCTGGACTGCTACATGGTGATGGAGCAAGGGGTGAACTGTGAGGAGCTTTGAGACCTTAAGGTCGGCTACGAGCACAACTACTTCAACCACGTTCCTCTCAGAATGTTAACCGCTTTCGGACTACAAGGGTGTATCCGAAACCTTAACTGATACTGCATTACTAATAGATAGATCTTGGGCATTAGGGCGATCCGTCATAGGAATTTTTTTGTTTTCTGCACCGGAACCCCATCAGTGGTATCAGAGTCGATCTATGCATATTAAGGTTGTATGGACATTACAGACATAGATTGTGTGGGCATTGATCCTATAGTTGTTACCCTCCCACGTGTACTTGTTTATATCGCGGTATTGTTTGATGAAGCAGCCCGGACTGACCTTACGCGTATCCATATCCGAGACTAGTTCCACGCTCGACATATGGCTTGTTCCGTATAAGTGGCTAGCGGGTGTCTGTCTCTCTTTCAATAGTTGATATAGCATTTACAACGGAGGGCCCCAAAAGGGGTGTAGTAGAGACAACTATTTGGATCCATGTTGTGGTTGTAAAGTTCTGTAGCATCCCATCTGTCTAACATCTGTAATGCTACATGGTTCCCAATAAATGCTACTTCCTACATATTATCCTTGCATTGCATCATCAATATATCATGCTCATGTCACCATGCCACATTGCATTTGAGCATCATATAAAACCCCTTTTGTTGGTTCTTCTCCCTTATGCATTCATATTGCATTACTTGTATTTGCCTCTTGATATATTGTGTTTGGTTCTTGATATCTTGATTAATACCCAAATTGAATTGGGGGTATATCTTTTATTAACTCCACCACTTTTCCTTGCCACCACCTTACAATTCCACCATCCTAATGACATATGCGCCTTTGCAATTATATTTGGTATTTACATCTAGCTCATATGTGTGGGGTGGATCCACTTCTTTCTACATGCTTCCGTATATGATACATGTTGTTTTCACAATATTGGATATGGGAAGCCACATGGCCACCTTTGCATGCTATGTGAATAGTTTCTCTTTCAAGCTTCTATATGGTTTATATTTGAATGTAGGCTCATTATGAATATAATTGTGACTATATTTATTTGTGGATCACACACATTAGTTGGTCACTTTATATTCATTCATGCTTTATTCCATATTTACCATGTGGGGAAGCAAGCTTGTCTTTTCTTTGTTGCATTGGCCTTATTCAATTTGGATGCATGTATGTATATAATTCCATGTGTGCAAATAGTTGTTTTCACAACTAGTAGTGGCATTTATTACATCATGCATGAGCCAGGCAACCATGCCCCATTTTCCCTCCGCGATCTCTTTTGGATTATTTTTGAGCTTGTGGTTTTTGGGGCCTTTTTGTATTGCTTGTTTAAATAAATCAAACCAGATCAAAACAGTTTAATTCAAATAAATTTTATCTATCTTTCTACCCCTTTCTTTAGCTAACTAGATCTGAGAAAAACCCTGGCTGAAACCTAACCCCCCCTTTTTTTCCATCTACTTCCCATCGCCAACCCCTGGCGCCACTTGTGTTCAACCTGGCAGCTCCTTGTGGTTTGGTTCAAACTAGGGCCCTGTTTCTCTTCCTAGATAGTGACTCCGTCTCCTGTTATACCCCTCCTGACGCCGTCCTCTGCTTGCTCTCTCTCGCAAGAAACGGAAAGCGACAGGCGGCAGGTCGCCGTCCCGCTCTGTCGTCCGCGTCAGCTGCACGTGTAGCGCGTGAACCCCTGCTCCCTTCTTATCCTTGCCCGGAGCTCCTCCCTGAAACCCTACTTCTTCTTCCCATCTTTCCTCACTCCTCGCCGCCGCCATGTCGAAACCAATGGCAGCTCCGACGCCCGCTTGAAACGTGTTGCGCGCAACCGTCATCCTCGCTCCCGTACTCCAGGTACGAGCGACCCTCCCTGTATGTAAATTGGCCCTATTCTTTCTCTCTCTGCCTCTAGAATCGACGATGACCGTCGTTGCCTACAGGGTTCTGACGCAGGCGACCCCTCCCCGGCATTCTTCCGGCGACCCCGCGTCGCCGGGAATTGGTTCCTGAAGGTCCCCGCTAACTCCGCCTCATCTTCCCCCTCGGATACCTCGGTGAGCTTCCTTCCCAGGTCCGCCGGCCAGCCTCGCCCTGTGCCCTGTTTTAGAGAGCAAGCGCTGCCGTCAGGTTCAGTAAGCTGTAACGCTGTATGTCAAACCAGGTCGCGTCTGTCTGACCTTTTTCTTCAGTCCAAACCCCCAGCTCCCCTTCCTGTTCGACGGTGAATCACGGCGATCCTAGGAACCCTGCGACGTTTCGTCCTGAACCATAGTTGTAGCACTAGATGTCCTCTACCTTTTCTGTTTTTGCGGCATCATCAAATTCGGAGCATACTCGTCGTCATCCTCGTTCGAAGATAGAACCAAAACCGTTCTGGCAGTTTTCCGTGTCAGCCGTTCAACCTCTGTTCATCCTCTGTTTACCGACGCCCTATACCACCCCTGACAAATCCTCCAACACATAATTTCTTCATGATTGCCCTAGAAACTCGCAAGATCAAACTGCATCCAAAAAGGTGATCTAGATCTCTTGTTCTCGTCGACCGAAGTCAGACCAATCTATCTGAAAAACTACATCTTTATCCGTCAGTTTTTGACAATAAGATCTGTCTCTATTTGTCGAATATTAACCGGCGGTACGATCATTTTTCCGCGTTGATTCCTTAACTAAAATTGAAACCCGAACTACCCTCTATAACTTTGGTTTTTGCGGCATTCCCAAAATCTTCCTGGAATGCTCGCAATATTCCTCACATCATCAGCCCAGCTATACATTTTCGCGCTGTCGTTTTTCATAGTCCGTCACCAGCTGCTCCCGATCGGTCTTGGAGTTTTGCCTCTAGACCCCTACCTTTTCCCCTTTTACGCCCGCAGTCTCTTCCTTGCCTGCATGGCATGCCCTCGTTGGCCTGGGCGCAGGTGGGCCGCCTCCCCTGCTAGCCCACTAGACAGCGAGTAGGGGTGACGCGACCTCGTGTAACAAAGCCCCAGCAAAAATCTAAAACCAAATAAAAACCAGTATATGAGTTAAGTTTGGATAATTCATAACTTTGGAAATGTTCCGAATTTGAATAAATGATTATTATGAAATATGTTCAGTTTTTCTATATGAATGCAAATGTAAATTCAGTTTTGTCCAGAGACAACTCTAGCTAGTCAAACCATTGACTTTGCCCCTCTTTAATAATTTGACTTAAATAATAATTTCAATTCATATTTTCAAATAATGTGAATAATATATGTTTTGAATCAGAAAAATGTGAGGAACCTGTTTATGATATTTATCATAACATTTGAGGATTTTAAAATTTTCGAATTAATAAATATTGATAAATGCCTTTTTCTAATAGATTCATAACTTTAAATCCGTAACTCTGAATTCGACATATGATATGTCTAAATCGATTAGCTCGACGAGCTCGTTCTAACTATGCGTTCCATGATATGAATTGAAGCGTGCATCATATAAATATTGAATAATCAGAACTGTTTATGGGAGTAAAACATGCCTAAATAAATTAACGAAGTGCTTTAATATTGTTATCTCACCTCACCCATGCCATGCTATGTTATACCATGTAAATTGTGCATCATATCATCATGGCATATCTTGTTTGCTTATGCTTATGATTTATATGATTGCGCAATGTATTTATTTCGGCCCCTTGTGTGTTTGGTTTTTATCCGGATAGACGCCGAGCAAGGATCTTACCAGGAGACCCAGGAGTTTTACCCGGAGCCATCTTATTCTCCAACTGAACTGCCAGACAAGAATTTCCCCATGTTTGTACTACATATAGTACCTATTGCAGCTATCTTATTCTTGCATCATGTGTCGCGATCCGAATTAAAATTGTATCCCAAGTATTGCATAGCCTTTACTTTTAAACCCCACCGAAACTTGTTCCCTCAATCCTATGAGCCATTAACACAGGAGTTGGTCGAGCCATGCGGGTCGTAGAATTGCATGTGTAGGGTTTGTGAGTGTCTTTGAAGAATGAGGTACCGAAACAACTGAATTGAGTAGTAATGGGATAACTAAAGAAGGAGGCACCGGTGGGCAACAGCTGAGATTTGGTTTTTATCCGTCCACTTGTGTCCCGTAGGACCCCGAGTACTTGATTCTTGTTCCTTGACTATCGCGCTATCCACATGTGGGACCATGAATCCCCTTAATCCTACCTTGAGTCATACTTAATTTCATGGGGCCACAAAGTAGTTTGGGGTTTTATTACTATCCTGTACTTATGCCATGCGTTACTGCTTTATTTACTATCGCGTGTGGAGCGCCTATACTGTTTTGGATCGCGGCACGATTTCGCGGTATCGACAAGCCCAGTCACACTTTTGGGTTCCTAGTCGTTTATAGCCGTTCTCGCAAACCCTTCGGTCCGTCGCGGAGCCGACCAACTTCGTAGTTGAAAGAACATTTCTTAATCCCTAGTGTTTTGTGTGTTAGATAACAATACCAAGGATCTTTTAATGTGTGTTGAAGTGTTGCAGCTCTATTTGAAAATAAAGGGAAAAGGAATCTACCTTTGGGGGCGGATAATCCGGCCCCACCAGGGGCGGATAATCCGCCCCCCCTTTGCCCAAGCAGGCGCAAGCCCCAGAAGGGGGCAGAATTTTGGCTGGATTTTCCGGCCATGCCGGATAATCCGCCCCTCAGGGGGGCCGGATAATCCGCCCCCCTGCTCATCGCCAAGGCGCAAGCCCCAGAGAGGGGGCGGAGTTTTGCCCGGACTTTCCGGTATGGTCGGATAATCCGCCCCTCAGGGGGGCCGGATTATCCGCCCCCCAAGAACTTCACCAAGCTTCACCAAGGCGCAAGCCCCAGAGAGGGGGCGGAGTTTCCCCCGGAGAATCCGCCCTTGGGGCAGAGTTTTCCCAGGGGGCGGATAATCCGCCCCAAAGTTGTGCAACGGCCAGATCTGGGGAGGGGGTATTTAAGCCAGCCATCCCCCTCCTGCCAGAACTCTTGATTCATCTCGAAAAAGAACAGATCAGATCTGAAAGCTTCATCCAAGAGTGCTCCACCTAGATCCACCCAAAGTCCCCATCCCTTGGGGAATTGAAGGAGGAGAACTCGATCTTCATCATCAGCAATCAAGCGCTTCATCTCCTCTCCATTCATTTGGAGAACCTCCGATCTAGTATTTCTTGCAAATATCTAGATCCTCGTTTTTGTTTATATTGATAAACCTTGTTCTTGTGGCAGCTTGTTGTCATCTCGGGAGCCCCCAATTCGGTTGTGGGTGTGTGCCCCGATAGTGTTTTAAAAGGCACCAGTTCCCGCCTCGAAGGGATCCAATAGTGGAGAAGGTGGATCAGGCCTCTCATGGCGAGATCCATCGGAGAATAGGGTGAGGCCTATTGTGGCGTGGTGGTCTTAGAACCGCCCACCCCTCCAACGCAGATGTACTTCCCTTAACAAGGAAGGAACTGCGGTAAAACAAATCCCTGTGTCTCCGCGTGCTCCACTACGGTTTCCTCGCTCCTCTTTTACGTGCTTAGTAGTTAGGGTTACATATAGGGAAATTCTCGTAGTTGCATATCTAGAGAATTTACTTTGTGTCAAGCCTAAAATTGAAAAAGTATTAAAAATTGGTTAGCACCTATTCACCCCCCCTCTAGGTGACCATACGATCCATTTCAATTGGTATCAGAGCCTCGGCTCTTATTTCGGGCTTAACCGCCTAAGAGAAGTATGGGTTCCAAGGGAGATGGGAGTGATGCTCCGGAGGTAGTCACCATGAACGATCTCAATACGTTGGAAACAACCTTGGTGAGTTCAATGGAGGCTAAGATGGAAGAGATGCGTCAATTGATAATGCGTCTCTCCACATCCGTAGCATCACCTCCATCTAACTCTAAGGATACCACTCCGCAATCCAAGGAAACGGGTAAAACTGTTTCCAAAGATAACGAAGTGGTAGGTGATGATACTAGTAAGAGCTCCTCCTCGAAAAAGGATAGCGGTAAGGATGGATACAATGAGGTTTCTCATGTGTATTCCCCTGATCCGCCTATTCCTCACCCACATATACATAATAGGGGTGATCCACCCAAACTTTCAGCATCTACTTTCTCTCAATGGCAATTTTTGATGAAATCTCATGTGTGCAGTTCCTCCATAGAGTTGTGGAAGATCATCGAAAATGGTCTTCACGTTGGAAATCCTAACAATCTCACAAGGAGAGAAGTGGTCGATAGCCAACTCAATGCTACAGCTCTACACATGATACAGCTTGGTGTGGGTGACAAAGACATGCCACACATTCAGCATCTTAGCACAGCTAAAGAAGCTTGGGATGCTCTCACCGAGCTCTTCATCGGAAATGAAAGTATGAGAAGGAATAGATATGATGCCTTGAGCAATGAAGCTGAAGGATTTTATATGCTGGATGGAGAAGACCACGAGGACATGTATAGGAGGCTCAAGGCAATAGCCACAACCTTCAGAAACCACGGTGCTGCTCATGTTGATGATGCTTGGATCAAGCGCAAGTATGTCAGTGCTCTTATGCCATTTGAGACCACATATTTGAAAAGTCTCCAAGGTAGGCATAACTATCATCTCATGTCATCCAATGAGGTAATGCAAGAAATGGCCGCCTTCAAAGTGGCTGCCAAGAATGCCGAAGATGCTCGTGCTCGAGCTATGGGGATGCAAAAGGGGGTCAACATGGCCTTGAAGACTAGTGTGATTGATCATGATGAATATGCGGTAGAAGGTCTGGACTGTCTCGAAGATATAAAAAGGATCCACGGACAATATTTGTCTCTTTATGCAAGAAACTTTTGGAAAGATCCAGCCAAGGCTAAAGCTGAACTAGATCGCAAGAGTGGAGCCTATGGAAGAAAAAAAAATGGTCCCAAGCTGAGAATATGCTTTAATTGTGGTGACCGGCTGCACTTCGTAGCTGAGTGTCCATATCAAAGTAGAGAGGATAATGGAGGAAGACTCATTTTCAAGGATAAATCAAAAGCTCCACGTAAGAAATAGTTTGTAAAGAAGAATGCTCCTTTCAAGAAGTAACCAAAGATTGTTCTAGTGGCTCAAGAAGAATATTCATCGGGGAGTGAAGATGAGGACGAGGACGATAGCTCTCAAGAGGTGGCTGCTATAGCCACCACATCTACATCAACATCTCTCTTCGACTCTCCGAATGAAAATATCATCAACAAGAATGCTACTTGCCTCATGGCAAGAAGCTCCGAGGTAACTTCTTCTAACTTTTCTTTTCCCAAGGCTATGATAGACATGGATGATCCTGCTAGTCTTAAGGTTAAAGAAGAGATTATTGCTTTGGATTATTTCTATACTAACCTGCAAGGTGAGCACAAAGTTCGTTTTGAGGCTCTTATGGATCAGTTGGCCCAAAACGAAGCACTCCTCGAAGAAAAGGGCAGAATTGAAAGGGAGGATGCAATGGAAATCGCATCCCTAAAAAATGCTCTTGAAGAAGAAGAAGCTCGGGTCTCTTTTGAAGAGAGGCTTGAGTCTATGGAAGAGTCACATGAAGAAATTGTGACTAAACTTGTCAAGGAACGTGACAATGCTGTCACCAAGGCAAAGAAGTTAAAGAAGGAAAGGGTTGACTTTGGGGCTGCTCATGATAGACTCTCCGAGGAATTGGAGAAACTTGACAATGCTCACAAGGCATTGAAAAACGAGTTCTCTATTCTCAATGAGTCACATGATCAGCTTCAAAGTCGATTGGCCAAATATGATACTCCTAGCTCGTCCAACTCAACATATAGTAACAAGAAAAATGCTAGTGTGGAAAAAGAAGTGATCAAGGACATCACTACAAAGGACAAAGGTGTGCTTGATGAAGTCCTTGGCAAGCAAAGGTCAAATCATGGTAAAGAGGGACTTGGGTATGTCACCAAGTCCAAGAAGAAGAAAACCAAGAAGAACAAGACCAATAATGTGCAATTAAAGAAAAGCACTGCTGAGAAGGTCGTCACAAAAGACAAGACTAATGATATTGGTTTTGCAGGGTCTCACAATCCGAATTATGAACTCTTTTGTGATGACTATGGCGATGTTTATGCTTATTATGTTGGTCCATTTGATGAATATATTGCTTGGTCTATTTGGGTCCCAAAGACCCTTGTTACTAACATGAAAGGACCCATTGAAAAATGGGTACCTAAAACCAAGAAGTAATTTTCTTGCAGGGCTATGCTTCCGGTGGGTCGAAATGGGTGCTGGATAGTGGCTGCACTAGTCATATAACCAGAAGCAAGGAGATCATCACGGAGATGCGTCCAAATCATGATAATATCACAGTCTCCTATGGTGATAAGTCTAAATCTCAGGTATTGGGTCTTGGCAAGGTTGTGGTTGCCCACGATATCTCTCTCGTGGACGTCATGCTTGTTGAGACCCTTGGCTACAATCTTCTTTCTGTTCGTGCCCTTGGCAAGATGGGTTTTGCTGTTTTTATCGATAATGATTTGGTGGTACTCTTAAGGAGCAAGTCTCTAAAGGTCGCTTTCGTTGGATACGTCGAAAATGACCTGTATGTGGTGGACTTCTCGGGGAAAACCACTTCGGGTCCGATGTGTCTATTCGGAAAGGCCGACGTGGGCTGGCTATGGCATCGCCGTTTAGCCCATGTCAACATGAGAACTTTGCAAAGTCTTCAAAAGGGTGGCCACATCCTTGGACTAAAAGACAATGTCTCTTTTGCCAAAGATCGTGTTTGCAGGGCTTGTGTTGAAGGAAAAATGCATGATTCTCCCCACAAGAGGAAGACTATTGTGTCATCAAAGAGGATCTTGGAATTACTTCATGTGGATTTATTTGGTCCTCCTTCTCATGCAAGTCTTGGTGGGAAGAAATATTGCTTGGTCATCGTCGATGATTACTCAAGATACACATGGGTATATTTTTTCAAGCTGAAAAGTGAGACCCAACAAACTGTCATCGACTTTGCCAATGAAGTTCAACGTCAACACAATGTTCCCATCTTGGCAATTAGAAGTGACAACGGCTTAGAATTCAAGAACTACACTTTAAACGAGTTTCTTAGCGAAGAGGGGATTAGACACCAATATTCCGCTGCGTACACCCCTCACAAAATGGTCTAGCCGAGAGGAAGAACCGGACTTTGATGGATATGGCAAGATCTATGCTAGCTGAATTCAAGTCTCCTTATAATTTTTGGGCTGAAGCCATATCCACTGCTTGTCACTCATCAAACCGGCTCTACCTTCGGAAGATCTTGGACAAGACCCCATATGAAATACTTACCGGTAACAAACCCAACATCTCATACTTCAGGGTATTCGGGTGTAAGTGTTTCTTTCTTATTAAAGGTGTCCGTTTGTCAAAATTTGAATCCAAGGCTTTAGAAGGTATTTTTGTTGGTTACGGTGCCGAATCCCACACTTATAGAGTCTACAACAAGCTCACTGGGATTGTTGTAGAATCTTGTAGTGTGGAGTTCGATGAAAATAACGTCTCCTTTGTAGGGCAAGTTGATGTTTGTGATGCAGATGTTGAAATACCCCAAGATGCCATAAGAAGAATGGGCGTGGGATTTTTCCGCCCCATTGAGGAACCCCTTGTGGCGGATCGGGAAGGACAATGCTCCACACATGTGGAGCCCTCATCTACACAAGATCAACAAGCTCCTACTGTTGGAGACAATCCTGCACCAACACCACAATCTGCTGAAGACCATCTGTCCACTGGACAAGCTGGTAGTCCCAGGCCGGACTATCCGCCCCCTCCAAGGGGCGGACAATCCGCCCCTGGCACTCCAACTCGTTCCAGGGGATCCGAAGGAGAAATCAACATCTCTGAAGCTCCCAGGCCGGATTCTCCGGCCCCCAGGGGCGGAGTGTCCGGCCCTGGGTCTCCAACTCCAGTCAGGCTTTCTCAGGAAGATGGTTCTGGTACTTCACCTCCCAGGCCGGATAGTCCGGCCCCTCCAAGGGCGGATTATCCGGGCCTGAAGAAAATGTTCAGCAACAATCTTCTGGCAGTAACGGTGACCAAGATCAAGGGCAGGGCAGTAATCAAGACAAGGATACAACTATTGAATCCACTCCTCCGAGAAACAATAAGGACATTGAGGCTCATCGCAAGGCTCGTGCTGATCGCAACCTTGAACTAAGAGGTCACTCTCTTGACAAGGTTGTTGGTGATCTACGACGAAGGGTATCCACTAGAAGAGAGCTTGCAAGCTTCTGTGATCATCAAGCTCACATTTCCATGGTTGAACCAAAGAAGGTTTTTGATGCTCTTGAAGACCCCGATTGGGTTGTTGCAATGCATGAAGAATTAAACAACATCGAACGCAACAAATTTTGGAAGCTCGTAGAAAAGCTAAAGGATTGCCACAATGTTATCGGCACCAAGTGGATCTTCAAGAACAAACAGGATGAAAATGGCATTGTTGTGAGGAATAAAGCACGACTTGTGGCTCAAGGATTCTCTCAAGTAGAAGGAATTGATTTTGGCGAGACCTACGCTCCTGTGGCTCGCCTTGAGTCCATCCGTATCCTTCTTGCATATGCAGCCCATCATAATTTTAAATTACAACAAATGGATGTTAAGAGCGCTTTCCTTAATGGTCCTCTACATGAGTTAGTATATGTCAAGCAGCCCCCGGGGTTTGAGGACCCCAAATTTCCGAACCATGTCTACAAACTCGATAAGGCGCTCTATGGCCTTAAACAAGCCCCACGTGCGTGGTATGAGCACCTTAAAGAGCTTTTGCTAGACCGTGGATTCGAAGTTGGGCAAATCGATCCCACTCTTTTTACTAAGAAGGTTAATGGGGAGATTTTTGTATGCCAACTTTATGTAGATGACATTATTTTTGGCTCTACTAACCAAGCTTTTAATGATGAATTTTCAAATCTTATGACTGACAGGTTTGAGATGTCCATGATGGGTGAGCTCAGGTTCTTTCTTGGATTTGAGATCAAACAACTTCGAGAGGGAACCTTTATTAATCAAGCTAAGTATATCCAAGACATGCTCAAAAGGTTCAAGATGACGGATCTCAATGGCGTTGCTACCCCAATGCAAACAAAGTGTCATCTTGAGCTCAATCCCAAGGGTAAAGACGTGGATCAAAAGGTATACCGATCCATGATCGGCTCTCTCCTTTACCTTTGCGCATCTAGGCCCGATATCGTGTTAAGTGTAGGAGTCTGTGCAAGGTACCAAGCCGCTCCTAAAGAAAGCCACTTAGTGGCAGTCAAGCGAATCTTCCGATATTTGGTTCATTCCCCAAATTTTGGGTTATGGTATCCCAAGGGTTCAAGTTTCTCTCTATGTGGTTACACTGATTTAGATTGGGCTGGTGACAAAGATGATAGGAATCAACCTCTGGTGCATGCCAATTCTTGGGCAGGTCTCTAGTGTGTTGGTCATCAAAGAAACAGAATTGTATTTCACTCTCAACCGCCGAAGCTGAATATGTTGCTGCTGCAAGTGCTTGTACTCAATTGTTATGGATGAGGCAAACTATAAAGGAATATGGTGTCAATTGTGACAAAGTGCCTCTTTTATGCGACAATGAAAGTGCTATCAAAATTGCTTACAATCCCGTGCAGCATACAAGAACAAAACATATTGAGATTCGCAACCACTTTATTCGGGATCATGTTGCTCGTGGAGATATTGCTCTATCCTTTGTGAGCACGAAGAACCAACTTGCTGATATTTTCACGAAGCCCCTTGATGAAGCAATATTTTGTTATTTGAGGAATGAGCTAAATATCATAGATTCAAGGAGCTTGGCTTGACTACCCTTGCACACTCACTTGCGCTTATTCATGTATTTGGTTTAGATGCGGGCATAGACATAGGGGGAGTGTGGTCCTAATTGATTGGGCCAACCCTCCCCCCATAATGCCGAAAGCAAGTAAAATCATTTCCCTTAATATCATTTTGTGATATGTGGGTCATCGATGAGCATTGGTTTTGAACTCAAGATACATCTTCGCGGTGTCATGCCATGCGCTCCAACATGGTGGCCTCGGCCACCGCCCTCTTCCTTGAGAAGACTTGGTTTTTCTTGCATATCTTTTGTTCTTATGGAAAACACACTCAAATTTGGCTTTTGTGTGCTTTGATTTCTGCAAATTTGGGTGTGTAGTACCAACTCAGTTAGCATCGCTCTTCTTCCTTTTTGGCGTTTTGATGCCAAAGGGGGAGAAGTAGTTCTATTAGGTCTCGTGGATTTGCAAGGGTCGGGCACAAGCTCTTCGATTTTAGTCGTTTTTATTTGCTTGGTTGTGCCTTTTCTAGCGTGAACTTGTTTGCTATTTGTGGTTGTTTGTGTAAGACTATGTCGTACTCCACAGTTTGGTACTATGTTTGGTATTCATGGATTTCTGGATTTATCTATCATGGACCCCATGGAATTCTGGAATTATGGAGCATATTTGATGGCATATGGATTCATGGGATTATCTATGTATGCCTTGGCTATATTCTCATTCCGGTGGTATGACATTTTTTTCCCAAACCTTAAAGTAGTGTTCTCCCTAGTGTGTGTATTTGTATTCAAATGCAAATCTTAAATATGCACACATCTAGGGGGAGCGTCTTTCTTTATTTAAGGTGGCATTTGCCGGTTTTATTGCAAATCCTAGTATTGTCATCTAACACCAAAAAGGGGGAGATTGAAAGAACATTTCTTAATCCCTAGTGTTTTGTGTGTTAGATAACAATACCAAGGATCTTTTAATGTGTGTTGAAGTGTTGCAGCTCTATTTGAAAATAAAGGGAAAAGGACTCTGCCTTTGGGGGCGGATAATCCGGCCCCACTAGGGGCGGATAATCCGCCCCCTCTTTTCCCAAGCAGGCGCAAGCCCCAGAAGGGGGGCGGAATTTTGGCCGGATTTTTCGGCCACGCCGGATAATCCGCCCCTCAGGGGGGCCGGATAATCCGCCCTCCTGCTCATCGCCAAGGCGCAAGCCCCAGAGAGGGGGCGGAGTTTTGCCCGGACTTTCCGGTCTGGCCGGATAATCCGCCCCTCAGGGGGGGCGGATTATCCGCCCCCCAAGAACTTCACCAAGCTTCACCAAGGCGCAAGGCCCAGAGAGGGGGCGGAGTTTCCCCTGGAGAATCCGCCCTTGGGGCGGAGTTTTCCCAGGGGGCGGATAATCCTCCCCCAAAGTTGTGCAACGACCAGATCTGGGGAGGGGGTATTTAAGCCAGCCATCCCCCTCCTGCCAGAACTCTTGATTCATCTCAAAAAAGAACATATCAGATCTGAAAGCTTCATCCAAGAGTGCTCCACCGAGATCCACCCAAAGGCCCCATCCCTTGGGGAATCGAAGGAGGAGAACTCGATCTTCATCATCAGCAATCAAGCGCTTCATCTCCTCTCCATTCATTTGGAGAACCTCCGATCTAGTATTTCTTGCAAATATCTAGATCCTCGTTTTTGTTTATATTGATAAACCTTGTTCTTGTGGCAGCTTGTTGTCATCTCGGGAGCCCCCAATTCGGTTGTGGGTGTGTGCCCCGATAGTGTTTTAAAAGGCACCGGTTCCCGCCTCGAAGGGATCCAATAGTGGAGAAGGTGGATCAGGCCTCTCGTGGCGAGATCCATCGGAGAATAGGGTGAGGCCTATTGTGGCGTGGTGGTCTTAGAACCGCCCACCCCTCCAACGCAGATGTACTTCCCTTAACAAGGAAGGAACTGCGGTAAAACAAATCCCTGTGTCTCCGTGTGCTCCACTACGGTTTCCTCGCTCCTCTTTTACGTGCTTAGTAGTTAGGGTTACATATAGGGAAATTCTCGTAGTTGCATATCTAGAGAATTTACTTTGTGTCAAGCCTAAAATTGAAAAAGTATTAAAAATTGGTTAGCACCTATTCACCCCCCCCTCTAGGTGCCCATACGATCCATTTCAGTAGTGGGTAGCTTAGCGGGGTGGCCCCCTGAAATCAAATATGAATCTTGCGAATGCTTTGTCGTGATGCCTCGTTGGGTGTTCATTTGGTTTTTCCGAGGTTGATCGTGCGTGTGTTGCTATTTGTGCACCCCTGCAGGGTAAATCTTTCTGAAAGCCGTGTCCACGGTTATGGACGACTTGGAGCACAGTTTCTCGATCATAGACAAGCATAACTAAAGTACCGCTTTTAAATTGACTAAAAACTTGCCTAGTAATAGTGAAATATTCATGGAATGGTTAATAAAACTGCCAACAGATGGGATGTTCTTCCCCCTTCTCGTTCGGGAACGAGGGGGTGGGCGAGCGATGTTTATTTATGTTAAAATATATCGGATGGGAAATTAACTGTTGTTTACTTAACGAGCGTCCGTCTATCATTGGTTAGGCGGATGTTATAGCGTGTCTCTATAGAATTGCTAGGCTTTAAGTTTCGCTGCAATTGCGTCACTCCAGGTGGTTCCCTTTAGATGCATAAAGACTTGCTAAGCCCCCTAGGGTCTCACACGAAAAATATTTGGTTTAGATGGACAGGTTTACCCACAGGAAGGCTACTGGGTTGAAGAGACCGACGATGGAGGCAACGACCGTCAGGTGTAGAGTTTCCGGGGCAAGGAGATCTTGAGATCATGTGGGCGGGATGTGCTTATTTTCCGGGCGTCTTACGCTGATTTGCTTCTTATCCGTACTCGGATCTTGTCTTCCGCTTCCGCTTGATACTCTGATGTATGCTATTTGAGGATGTATCCTAAACTATTAGAACTATCTAGTAATTTGAATCTTGCCGTATGGCGTTGCATATTTCTATTTATTTTAGATGGTCTGGCTCTGATGTACTCTTGTATGTCGCTAACATACACAATTGTGTACGCCGCTCGTACTTGTCCCGATGTTCTTGCAAAGTGGATGTGGTGTTGGCCGGTACCGGGCCCTGTTTCGCTCAGACGGGACCTACCCATGGGTGGCCCTGGCCTCCTCGGTAGGACACCTCATGCATTTTGGGTTCATTCCAGGCTTGTTACTTAGAGCATAGTGACCGAGGTATTACAAGTTCGTAGATTAGAAATGGTTCTATTTCGAAAGCCCTATCAGCCATGTAAAACTTGCAAAAGATAAATTAGGGGCGTCTAAGTTTATTTGCAGGAGGGCTTGTGTTATGATATGGTATTGGTCGTTGTGAAGGTAAAGTAGTTTACTTTTCTGTTACTAAGTTGTGTACTAATATCCATCATTCTAATGGACGACCTACTGGTGGCACCGTGGACTTGGCGTCAAACCGGTGGCAAGATGAAGATAATGCCGGAGCGCTCGATGGAGATCAAGGCAGAAGAAGGACCATATCATATCACAAATATACATGTGATGTTGGTACCTGTTTTGTAGGGGTTCGTAGCATGGAAAACAAAAATTTTCTATCGCATACAAACAAACAAGCCAAGATCTATCTACTAGATTGTAGCAACGAGTCGATGGAATAACTCACCCTCGAAGATTCCAAAGTGTTTAACGAGAGCAGATTCTCGTGGGTGATGTAGTCGTACTCTTTCCGATCTCAAGATCGCGTAGACGATCCTTCCGGCGCCGCGTTCCCGCAGCGCTCCCGCAGTCGGTCACACGTTCGGTACTCGACGAAGACCTTCCTCTCCCTTGTTCCAGCAGGCAGCGGAGGTTGTAGCACTCTCCTCGCGATTCCGGCAGCACAACGGCGTGGTACCGGAGGTAGAGGGGAAATCCCGCAGGGCTTCGCCTTAAGCCGGTGCGAGTATGGTGGAGCTTATGAGAGAGGCTATGAGTGGTCTAGTAATTAGACACACCAATTAGAGGGCTCTAAACCAATTAGAAGGCTCTAAACCGAATAGCTCTAAACCGGGGTCTAGATCTAGGGTTTAGTTTAGAGGATAGGAAACTTGTGTGTCTAGGAGGGGAGCCCTGCCCCTCCTTATATAGGTGGGAGGGTGTGGGCGCGCCAGGGGAGGGAGGGAGTCCCTCCCCAACTCGGCCTAGGGCTGGCGCCGGCTTGGAGGAGAGGGACTCCTCCTCCAACTCGGCCTCCACCTTTCCTCCTCTTTTCCCACTTCCCAAAACTGCCGTTTGACTTTCAAACTAGCCGTTTGACTTTTCAATTTAGGATTTAAATAAATCCTTTATTTGGGACAGAAAGAATACTTAGTACATGATGCAATCATTCCAATATGCAATGACACACTCATGTACCCCTTCCCCCTCCGGAGTGCCGGACATTCCGGAACCTTCTAGAATATCCCCGATGAAAACACCGGAATCATTCCCGAACTCCGAAACGGGACTTTCCTTATATGAATCTTATTCTCCGGACCATTCCGGATCTCCTCGTGATATCCCGGATCCCATCCGAGACTCCGAACAACATTCGGTCTCTTTCTCATAATACCATAACTACTCAAACAACGTCGAATCCTTAAGTGTGTCTCCCTACGGTTCGTGAATTATGCGGACATGATCGAGACACTTCTCCGAACAATAACCAATAGAGGAATCTGGAAATTCATATGGCTCCCACATATTTCTACGATTACTTTGCGATCGAATGAACCACTTACATACGATACCAATTTCCCTTTGTCTCACGATATGTTACTTATCCGAGGTTATGATCGTCGGTATCTCTGCATACCTAGTTCATCCTCGTTACTGATAAGTACTCTTTTCTCGTTCCCGTGATATGTGATCCCTTGTGACCAAGTCACATGCTTGCAAGCTAATTGGATGACATTTCACCGAGAGGGCCCAGAGAATATCTATCCGTCATGTGGATGGACAAATCCCACTCTTGATCCATGTGTTTCAACCAATACTTTCCGAACACTCAATGCCACCTTTATAGCCACCCTGTTACGGTGTGGTGTTTGATGACATCAAAGCATCCATCCGGCAAAGGTGATATGCATGATCTCATGGTCGAAGGAATTAGGTTACTATGTATCAGAAAGCATATAGCAATTGAACTATTGAAATGACTTGATCTTTATGCTACGCTTGTCTATAGGAGTATGTCCACCATATCATTCTCCTAACGATATGATCTTGTTGTTGATAACATCTCAATGTTCATGACAAAGAAACCACATCATCAATCAACCAACAAGCTAGTGAAGTATAGAGGCTATACTAGGGACTTCAAATTAAGTTTACAAATCACACAAGTATTAATGGTTTCCTTGTTAATACTATTATAGCATGAATGTAAACATTTATCATAAACACAGAGATATATAATAATAACTACATTTATTATTACCTCTAGGGCATATCTCCAACAGTCTCCCACTTGCACTAGAGTCATCTAATCTAGATTACATGGTAATATACCGAACACCCATGGCAGTTTGGTGTTGGTCATGTTTTGCCCTCGGGAGAGGTTTAGTCAACGGATCCGCCACATTCAGATCTGTGTGTACTTTGCAAATCTTTATATCCCCATCCTGGATATGTTCTCGAATAGCATGAAAACGTAGCTTGATATGCTTCAGCTTCTTGTGTGACCTTGGTTCTTGCGCATTGGCTATGGCGCCCATGTTATCACAGTAGATAGACATTGGGTCCAGCGCACTAGGAACCACACCCAGCTCTGTAATGAACTCTTTCATCCATATCGCTTCTTGTGAAGCCTCCGAAGCAGCCATGTATTCCGATTCAGTTGAAGATCTCGCCACAACGCTTTGCTTTGCACTCCTCCAGCTAACTGCTGCACCATTCAAAATAAATACGTACCCAGATTGTGATTTAGAATCATCTGGATCGGTGTTCCAACTAGCATCGGTGTAACCATTAACAACGAGCTGTTCATCACCTCCATAAGAAAGAACCATATCCTTAGTTCTTCTCAAGTACTTAAGGATGTTTTTGACCGCTGTCCAATGATCCACTCCTGGATCACTTTGATATCTGCTAGTTAGACTAACAGCATATGCGATATCGGGTCTAGTACATAGCATGGCATACATTAGAGATCCTATGGCTGAGGCATAGGGAGTCTTACTCATCCTTTCTCTATCTTCTGCCGATGTCGGACTTTGAGTTTTACTCAAGGTCGTATTGGGCAACATGGGCAAGAACCCTTTCTTGCTATCTTCCATTCCAAACCTCTTTAGAACTTTGTCCAAATATGTACTTTGTGACAATGATATTTGGCACTTCGATCTATCTCTATAAATCTTTATGCCTAATATGTAAGCTGCTTCGCCAAGATCCTTCATTGAAAAACTATTATTCAAATACTCTTTGACACTATTAAGAAGGTCTACATCATTCCCAATCAACAATATGTCATCCACATACAGTATTAAGAATGCTACAGAGCTCCCACTCACTTTCTTGTAAATACAAGCTTCTCCATAAGTTTGTATAAAACCAAAACTTTTGATTACCTTATCAAAACGTTGATTCCAACTTCGGGATGCTTGCTTCAATCCATAGATGGACCGTTGAAGTTTGCATACCTTGTTAGCATCTTTAGGATCGACAAAACCTTTGGGTTGTATCATATACAACTCTTCATCAATGTCTCCATTGAGGAATGCTGTTTTGACATCCATCTGCCATATCTCATAATCATAATATGCAGCGATTGCTAACATAATCCTCACAGACTTTAGCTTCGCTACCGGTGAGAAAGTCTCATCGTAGTCAACTCCTTGAATTTGTCGAAACCCTTTTGCGACAAGTCGAGCTTTATAGACAGTAACATTACCATCAGCATCTGTTTTCTTCTTGAAAATCCATTTGTTCTCGACAGCCTTCCGGCCATCCGGTAAGTCCACCAAAGTCCATACTTGGTTTTCGTACATGGATCCAATCTCGGATTTCATGGCTTCTTGCCATTTATTGGAATCTGGGCTCATCATCGCTTCCTCATATGTCTCGGGGTCATCGGTGTTGTCCACCAACATGACATTCATAACGGAATCATACCAATCTGGAGTGGTACGAGTTCTCGTTGACCTCCGAGGCTCTGTAGTAACTTCAACCGAAGTTTCATGATCACCATCATTAGCTTCCTCTCTTATTGGTGCAGGCACCACAGGAACTTCTTCCGGTGCTGCGCTACTCGCAATTTCGAGAGAAGGTTCGACAACCTCGTCGAGTTCTACTTTCCTTCCAGTCACTTCTTTCGAGAGAAATTCCTTCTCTAGAAAGGATCCATTCTTGGCAACAAAGATTTTGCCTTCGGATCTATGATAGAAGGTATACCCAATAGTTTCCTTCGGGTATCCTATGAAGACGCATTTTTCCGCTTTGGGTTCAAGCTTGTCCGGCTGTAACTTCTTTACATAGGCTTCGCATCCCCAAACTTTAAGGAACGACAATTTAGGTTTCTTCCCAAACCATAATTCATACGGTGTCGTTTCAACGGATTTAGACGGTGCCCTATTTAAAGTGAATGCGGCTGTTTCTAATGCATAACCCCAAAATGTTAGCGGTAAATCTGTAAGTGACATCATAGAACGAACCATATCTAAGAGAGTTCGATTACGATGTTCAGACACACCATTACGCTGTGGTGTTCCCGGCGGTGTCAATTGTGAAAGTATTCCGCATTTCTTCAAATGCTCGCCAAACTCGTAACTTAGATATTCACCTCCACGATCAGAACGTAGAAATTTAATCTTCTTGTTACGTTGATTCTCTACCTCACTTTGAAACTCCTTAAACTTCTCGAAAGTTTCGGACTTATGTTTCATGAAATAGATATACCCATATCTACTCAAATCATCCGTGAAGGTAAGAACATAACGATAACCACCGCGCGATGCTACACTCATTGGACCACACACATCGGTATGTATGATTTCCAGTAAGTCCGTAGCTCGCTCCATTATACCAGAAAATGGAGTCTTAGTCATTTTACCCATCAGACATGCTTCGCATCTTTCAAGTGATTCAAAATCAAGTGATTCAAGAAGTCCATCGGTATGGAGTTTCTTCATACGCTTCACTCCAATGTGACCAAGACGACAGTGCCACATATAGGTCAAATTATCGCTTGATTTCAAACGTTTAGCCTCAATGTTATTAATATGTGTATTTCTACTATCGAGATTCAATATGAATAGACCATCTATCAAAGGTGCATGTGCATAAAACACATTACTCATATAAATCGAACAACCATTATTCTCGGATTTAAACAAGTAACTGTCTCGCAATAAACAAGATCCTGATATAATGTTCATGCTTAACGCAGGCACCAAATAACAATTATTTAAGTATAAAACTAATCCCGATGGTAGATGAAGAGGTAGCGTGCCGACCGCGATCACATCAACCTTTGATCCGTTTCCTACGCGCATCGTCACCTCGTTCTTCACTAGCTTCCGTTTATTCTGCAGCTCCTGTTTCGAGTTACAAATATGAGCAACCGAACCAGTATCAAATACCCAGGCACTACTACGAGTACTAGTGAGATACACATCAATAACATGTATATCAGATATACCTTTCTTCTTGATGTTGCCGTTCTTCAAATCCGCCAAGTACCTTGGGCAATTCCGCTTCCAGTAACCTTCTCCCTTGCAGTAAAAGCACTCAGTTTCAGGTTTAGGTCCAGCCTTGGTCTTCTTCGTCGGCGTGGCAACTTTCTTACCACCCTTCTTGAAGTGTCCCTTCTGCTTAGACTTGCCTTTCTTGAATTTGGTGGTCTTATTGACCATCAACACTTGGTGCTCTTTCTTGATCTCCACTTCTGCAGATTTTAACATAGCAAATAGTTCTGGCAACTCTTTGTTCATGTTCTGCATGTTGTAGTTCATCACAAAGTTCTTGTAACTTGGTGGTAGTGATTGGAGGATGCGGTAAACTCCCAAAGTATTAGGAATCACTATACCCAAACTTTGAAGTTTATTTGCGTGCCCAGACATCTTAAGCACATGCTCACTGACGGAGCTACCCTCTTCCATCTTGCAGTTAAAGAACTTTTCAGAAGCTTCATAACTTTCAATTGCCGCATGAGTCTCAAAGATTAATTTGAGATCCTCGACAATATCATATGGATCTGACTCTTCAAACCTTTTCTGAAGCTCCGATTCTAAACCATACAAGATAGCACACTGAACTATGGAGTACTGATTCTTCCGAGCAAGGTAAACATTCTTTACTTCATCGGTAGCATCAGCTGCAGGTGGGTCACCTAGCGGTGCATCCAGCACATAGGTCAAATTACCAGCTGTGAGGACAATCCTCAAATTGCGGAACCAATCCGCGAAGTTGCTTCCATTGTTTTTCAACTTTTCTTTCTCTAGGAACGCATTAAAATTGATGGTAGGGGCTGCCATTGATCTACAACATATTTGCAATAGTTTAGACTAAGTTTATGACAAATTGAGTTCAAATTAATTAATGAAATTAAACTAGGTGAACTCCCACTCAAAACAACATCCCTCACATTGTTTTAGTGATCACATGAACCAAATCCACTACATCAACACCGATCATCACGAGAGCTGATATAGTTTTAATGGCGAACAATCATCATGTTCATCATATCTACTATATGATTCATGCTTTGCCTTTCGGCGATCCGTGTTCCTGAGGCCATGTCTGTACATGCTAGGCTCGTCAAGATCAACCTTAGCTTCCGCATAAGCAAATCTGGCTTGCTTACGTTGTATTCACCCGCGGAATCAAAGACACCCGATCATCACGTGGTGCTTCGAAGCAGCAAGCTTTGGCAACGGTGCATACTAAGGGTGAACACTTTAGAACTTGAAATTTATGTGCATGAGGGATCATCTTATAATGCTACCGTCGTCTACTAAGCAATACAAGATGCATAAAGGATTAACATCACATGCAATTCATAATATGTGATATGATATGGCCTTTCTTCTTTGTGCTTCCGATCTCCATCTTCAAGCACGAATATGATCTCCATCATCACCGGCATAGCATCAAGGTCAATGATGCTTCTCCATGGTTGTCGTCCACCAGCTTCAACTATTACAACTATTTTGAATAGACACGCAGGTCTTAACAGAAATTAAAGACAACCATATGGCTCCTGCCGGTTGCCAACTTACAATAAGGAACATTGCATACATCAAATATAATCACAATCATGGCCATATCACATCACTGCACACCCCTGCAAAACAAAGTTAGACGCTTCTACTTTCTTTGCATATTTTACGTGGTTTGGGGCTTTCCATAAGTGTCGTTCTAACTTACGAACAAGAACCACAACATTGATACTAGCATTGTTGATCACCCGTTGTAAATTGGATCTTTACTATGCTAGGAGAAACAGGCACCCGCAAAGCCACTTATGCAAAACGAGTTGCATGTCAAGCGTGGAGCAAGTCTCATGAACGATGTCATGTAAGGTTAGCCCGGGCCGCTTCATCCCAACATACCGCAAGATGCAAAGTACACAAAAAGCAATCTACAATAAAAGCATCAACGCCCACAATGACCATTGTGTTCTACTCGTGCAACAGATCTACATATAGACACGGCTCTGATACCACTGTAGGGGTTCGTAGCATGGAAAACAAAAATTTTCTATCGCATACAAACAAACAAGCCAAGATCTATCTACTAGATTGTAGCAACGAGTCGATGGAATAACTCACCCTCGAAGATTCCAAAGTGTTTAACGAGAGCAGATTCTCGTGGGTGATGTAGTCGTACTCTTTCCGATCTCAAGATCGCGTAGACGATCCTTCCGGCGCCGCGTTCCCGCAGCGCTCCCGCAGTCGGTCACACGTTCGGTACTCGACGAAGACCTTCCTCTCCCTTGTTCCAGCAGGCAGCGGAGGTTGTAGCACTCTCCTCGCGATTCCGGCAGCACAACGGCGTGGTACCGGAGGTAGAGGGGAAATCCCGCAGGGCTTCGCCTTAAGCCGGTGCGAGTATGGTGGAGCTTATGAGAGAGGCTATTAGTGGTCTAGTAATTAGACACACCAATTAGAGGGCTCTAAACCAATTAGAAGGCTCTAAACCGAATAGCTCTAAACCGGGGTCTAGATCTAGGGTTTAGTTTAGAGGATAGGAAACTTGTGTGTCTAGGAGGGGAGCCCTGCCCCTCCTTATATAGGTGGGAGGGTGTGGGCGCGCCAGGGGAGGGAGGGAGTCCCTCCCCAACTCGGCCTAGGGCTGGCGCCGGCTTGGAGGAGAGGGACTCCTCCTCCAACTCGGCCTCCACCTTTCCTCCTCTTTTCCCACTTCCCAAAACTGCCGTTTGACTTTCAAACTAGCCGTTTGACTTTTCAATTTAGGATTTAAATAAATCCTTTATTTGGGACAGCAAGAATACTTAGTACATGATGCAATCATTCCAATATGCAATGACACACTCATGTATCCCTTCCCCCTCCGGAGTGCCGGACATTCCGGAACCTTCTAGAATATCCCCGATGAAAACACCGGAATCATTCCCGAACTCCGAAACGGGACTTTCCTTATATGAATCTTATTCTCCGGACCATTCCGGATCTCCTCGTGATATCCCGGATCCCATCCGAGACTCCGAACAACATTCGGTCTCTTTCTCATAATACCATAACTACTCAAACAACGTCGAATCCTTAAGTGTGTCTCCCTACGGTTCGTGAATTATGCGGACATGATCGAGACACTTCTCCGAACAATAACCAATAGAGGAATCTGGAAATTCATATGGCTCCCACATATTTCTACGATTACTTTGCGATCGAATGAACCACTTACATACGATACCAATTTCCCTTTGTCTCACGATATGTTACTTATCCGAGGTTATGATCGTCGGTATCTCTGCATACCTAGTTCATCCTCGTTACTGATAAGTACTCTTTTCTCGTTCCCGTGATATGTGATCCCTTGTGACCAAGTCACATGCTTGCAAGCTAATTGGATGACATTTCACCGAGAGGGCCCAGAGAATATCTATCCGTCATGTGGATGGACAAATCCCACTCTTGATCCATGTGTTTCAACCAATACTTTCCGAACACTCAATGCCACCTTTATAGCCACCCTGTTACGGTGTGGTGTTTGATGACATCAAAGCATCCATCCGGCAAAGGTGATATGCATGATCTCATGGTCGAAGGAATTAGGTTACTATGTATCAGAAAGCATATAGCAATTGAACTATTGAAATGACTTGATCTTTATGCTACGCTTGTCTATAGGAGTATGTCCACCATATCATTCTCCTAACGATATGATCTTGTTGTTGATAACATCTCAATGTTCATGACAAAGAAACCACATCATCAATCAACCAACAAGCTAGTGAAGTATAGAGGCTATACTAGGGACTTCAAATTAAGTTTACAAATCACACAAGTATTAATGGTTTCCTTGTTAATACTATTATAGCATGAATGTAAACATTTATCATAAACACAGAGATATATAATAATAACTACATTTATTATTACCTCTAGGGCATATCTCCAACATGTTTTACATATTATTGTGTGATTGTATTAGATACACAACTGTAGTATAAAAGATAAGATGATCCCTGATACTAATTCCAATGATAGTGTTCCCCTTGTGCGTGCACCACTAAGAAAGTTCTCCGTTATGAAGCCGGCTATGATGATCGGGGGCTAGACATATCTGCGTTCGCATACGGTGGGCGTAAGCCATGTTTCACTACAATACACACAAGTTAGAGTTGGCGAGCCTAGCTGTAACACCCTCAGAATCGACCCTATGCAAGTTTTAGCGATTCCCGCCAAAACCGCATAGAAACGATTCAAAGGTGCCCACCAGGCACTTTCGTGCAGGTGGAAAACGAAGTAATAACATTACACAACAGTCCTCGATGGGACCCACAGAACAGATATATATATAACAGCGACTCCATGAGTCAAGAATACAGATATAATATACAAAGATCCAAATCACCTTGAAAATGATAGAGCGTCCTGCTACGGACAAGATGCAAATGGGGCTAAGAGCCCTGAAGAATAACCAATGGCGTCCATAACCCTGCCCAGGCCAAGCCGGAAGGGTAACCCTGCTAACGACGTCGATCTCAAAACCTGCTTAAACAAAAGAGGTGCCGACAAAGGGCAAAGGAAAAAGAGGAGCGTCAGTACTGAGGCCAGTACACGGCGAGGCTAGAATTCGGCGGTCCTCGCCTACAAAGGTATGGTAGACTGAAGCGGCAGCGGCAGAATGCACTAAACAACCTATAGAGACTCGATCCAACTGGCGGTTATCAGAGAGGGTTAAGAATGACCTATCCGGATCCAACCTGAAGCTAACACCAAACAAACCCATCCTGGTGTTTCCCCCTCGAGACCGAACGAGGAAGTCAACCGAGGAACTCACACGGTTGGCAGTTTTATTTATTCAGTTATCGTTGCAGCAATTACTAGTCAGGTATAGATAATCATCCTGATAAAATAAGCAGTGGTCACTTTTAGTTAACCATTCCGTGATAGTGGCGACACTTACTAGTCAGATTCATTTAGCATGAGATAACCCAAAACCCAGCAGTTGTCGGCACTTTCATTTAGCCATTCCGTTGTAGTTGTCATACTTACTAGTCAGGTACAATGGTCGCAAGCGACACTCCAAACAAGCAATTATGGGCAGTATTAATTAGCCATTCCATTATAGTGAAGTTGATTACTAGTCATTATAAAGTCAAATTTATAGCAATAAACTTTAGTTATGCTTGTCTATGGTCGAGATACTGTGCTCCAAGTCGTCCATAACCGCGGACACGGCTTTCAGAAAGTTTTACCCGGCCGGGGTGCACCAATAGCAACACACACTCGATCAACCTCGGAAAAACCAAAACAAAACCCAATGAGGGTTTCACGACAAAGCAATCACAGGATTCAGAATTATTTCAGGGGGCCACCCCATTGAGTAGACCCGCAACGAAGTAAGCTAGCTCCGAGACGGACTCAAGGTTTGCGTCAATGGCTGTAAACGACTGGGAACCCGAAAGTGTGGCTGGGCTTGTCGATACCGCGAAAACACTCCGCTTACCTAAACAGTATAGTGTGCTCCTCGCACAATCGTAAATAAAGCAGTAGCATGGCATAAGTACAGGATCGTAAATAAAACCTCAAACTAGTTTGTGGCCCCAAGAAATAAGACTGAATCAAGCTCTGGCTAAGGGGTCCCATATACCTCCCGGATGTGGATAGCGCGATAAAACAAGGAACAAGTATCAAGTACTCGGGGTCCTACGGGACACAAGTGGGCGTTCGGAAACCAAATATTATCTATCACCCACCGATGCCTCTGCTTATTTCAATTTTAGTTGTTAAACAGGAATTAAAGTGAGCGATAAGTAAAACTATGATCATCTCCAACATCAACAAGCGGCAATACATCAACAACTGTGGCACTTGACGACACGCAACAGCACTTGAGCAAGCGACTACGACGCGCAAGTCCAACTATCTACCAAACAACAGGTAATAGGATGTGGCCAAGGCAATATACGGCTGCAAGGGATAGTACGGGTACGGAAACTAGAGCATCGCAACACAGATAGCAATAGATCAACAGGAGGGAATAAATACTATAAATGTAAGATAGGTAGAAGGGGGGGGGAGATGCTCGCCTGAAAACATTGCCGAAGGTTCAACCGAAGATCGGGTCGACACTCGCATCAACTCAACGGCCTTATCCGCGAAGAACCAAAACACTAGAATAAACACCGGATGCACTATTTAATACACGGCAGAAGATCGACATGATGCATGTATGATGTATGACATGGCAAGATGCGATGCAATTAGGCAATATTAAGCGGAACCGGGGTCCCGACATTTAATTAGGTGGTTCATGTTGTTTATCTACCCCGCAATTTAAATGTTGTATTAACATGGCAAGAGATAGCACCGGTTCGCTACACAGATTTAAATGAGGCCAATATAAGGCTAGATTTGCCCGCATATGGGCCCCATATTTAATTATGAGGTGAATCGGCATAAGGCCCCCAACCACAGACAAGTATGCATGCATGATCAATTAATATGCGACAAGTTGTATTATATTATAAAATAGGGTTTTCGGGAAGGGGTTCACACATTAGAGGGTCTCGACGAACTTGGGGTTCCGGGGTTCGGGGTCGGTCTCGGGGTTCAGGGTTCGACGAGATTGGTCTCGGATATCTGAGGTAGATCTTGTCGCATCCGGGAAGCCGGACTTGGCGTGGCGTCGGGGCGCATCGGGTTAGCCCTGGTTGCTGTCGTTCTTGTCATCACGAAGGTCTTGTCGGGCCGTCGTATCGGGTCGGTCTTGGCGTTCGGGAAGAAGTACTCGGCGTCCTCGAGGGAGTACTTGGCGTCCTGGTTGGCGACCTGGGCGTCCGAGAGATGAACTTGTCGCACGGTGTCCGGTAGGCGAACTTGTCGGTTCCGCGATTTTGGTTGTCGGTGTCGGACTCGGTCTCGGCACTGAAGATCTTGGCGAGGGGTTCGGGTTCCGGGCGCCGGGATCGGTCTTCGGAACCGGAAACGGTTTCAGCGCTCCGTGTAGAAGATCTTGTTTGGTTCCCTGTCGTTGGCGTTGTGGTACTTGTTTCGTTCCTTGATGATGGCTTGGTTTGGCACCGATCTGGTAGCTGGATCCTCGGAGGAACTTGGAATGGTCTCGAGATGCTAGCACTCGGAGACAGGACGATACAGACACATACACGGGCACAGGCACCCGCTTTACACATGCGCACAGGGGATCAACAGGACCAAAAGCTGGGCCAACTTCAACCGCAGAGGACCACGAGGCACGGGCAAGCGATGGCGACGGACACGGCGCGCGACGGAGGCGAGCTCGGGGCCGGCAAGGAGAAGCGGAGCGGCGGGGAGGCGCGGTTTCCGGCAAGGAGGGGCGGACGAGGAGGGCGCCGGCGAGGCGGGCCCGCGCGGCGGCGCGGCTTGCTGGGACGGCCGGACGCGAGCGAGGCAGAGGCGACTAGAGCAGGGTCGGCGAGGGCGGAGGGCGACCGGCGAGGAGCTCGACGCGGGGGAGGGGGCGGCTCCGGCAGACGGCGGAGGAGAGAAGGGTCGGCGCCACACGGAGGGGAGGAGGCGCCGGCGGTGGCGGCGCGGTGCCGAGGAAGGGAGGCGAGAGAGGTCGGAGAAGCGGAGACGGCCGGCGAGGCGGGGGCGTGCTCGGCCGCGGCCGGGGCTAGCGGTGGGCGGCGATCTCGTGCGGGCCGGCGGGCGAGCTCGGAGGGGCGCGCGGGGAGGCGTGGCGGACGGCTGGGGCGGGGTCGGCCGGCGAGCGGGCGGAGGGAGGTGCGCCCGCGACGCGGAGGGGGGAGCGGCTACGCGGCGGACGGGCGGGGTGTGCGGGCGCCAGGGAGGAAGAAGCGCAGAGAGAGAGAGAGAGAGGGGGGACGCGTGGGGGGAGAGCCGGTCGCGTGGGCTAGGGGATAGGTGGGACCCATGGGGGCGGTTGGAGCGGGTCAGGGGGCTGCAGGGCGCGCGCGGGGCTAGCGGTGGGTTGTGTGCTGTGTGCCTGGGTGTGTGTGTGCGTGTGGAGTGTGGTGGAGGCAGGGTGAGGTGGCAGCGGCTGATAGGTTTAGGGGAAGGGGAGAGGTGAGGTGTCACGAGGAGATTGGGTGGGGTGAGGTGGAGAGGGGCTGGGTAGAATAGGTTGGGTAGTTTTAGGATTAAAGGGTGGACCGTTTGTACTTTTCTGGGGTGGTCGTTCGGGTCATTCGGCCCGTTCGACTGCCCCCTTAAAAATAATATAATTTTTATTTAACTTTTGCAATACATTTTTTAAATAGTTTTTAGACAAACAAAATATCCGGAAGCATCCGGGATTTAATTTGAAATAGAAGGAGGACTAGTTTCAGAAAACCATAGATTTTCGCAAATAGTTTTTGGGCAAGATAATATGCATGATGATGACGATGCTCAAATGCAATGTGGCATGATGACATGAGCATGCGTTCATGATGATGCAATGCACAAAATCAACGCGATTTTCTAGTAGTGGTTTTTGCGGGATGCCACACTAGCATATACAGATATGGCCTCGGAACACAAGAGACCGAAAGGTCGAGCATGAGTCACATGGATGATGTGATTGACATTAGAGAATGTCTACCTTTGAAGCTAAGTTGTCGGCCGTGACTATCGGGGGTTGCATAGTGAATTGGAATCGTGTGATCACTAAAATCGTCCAGGGGATGACTATTTTAGTGGGAGCTCAATTATGAATTGAACTCATATTATGAACTTAGTCTAGATGTATATTTGTAGATATCTTAGTAGATCATGGCCTATCCCATTGAGGTCATTTGCGGTCATGGGAAAATTTCTTGCAAGATTTGGAATTTAGCAGAAGGGTCCAACTTCATAGATTAATACCCATGCTTGAGGGATATCCTGGTAATAAGATGATCTTCTCTTCTTGATACAATAACCATTAGGAGATGACTCCACAAAGTTTGTGTTTTCTCCATAATCATCCAATAATCCATTCTCCATTCGATGGAGAGTTGGACTACGATTTTGTTTTCTACAAAATAAGGCACATCATGTATGAGCTGTTGGATGAGTTTTGTTTCATGATGGATGAAAATACGATATTTGGAGAGTCACTCAGCAATCTTGCATTAGAGTTGAGAACTCTTAGAAGGGCTTGATTGCAAGTGGAGATCATGGAAGAAAAAGGGTATATGTTAGATATACAAAGTAATAAATGCAATTCTTGCAAAACTTGTTGCATTTTAGAAAGTATTGGATACTTGTCTCGTTTTGTGAAAATAGGATGGTCTGCTTGAGAGTTGCTAGAATTGAGGCAATGTTGCTTGATGACGGAAAGCAAACTAGTTGATGTCCAACATCACTCCTTCCCTCAAAGTTTATCATTTGGATTAGTGGACTTGAATAAAATGTTGTGATCCTTGTTTATGTGTCTTGCTTTTGGCGAGACAATTATTCATATGAACAAGTTACAAGCCAGTTGTACTGTTCTTATGAATAATACCTTAATGGTCACATTATGATTATAAATGAGTTATTCTCATCACTGTGTTAATGATAAAATTTTAAGCATTTATAAAGGATTAGAATACTAAATCATATCCAAGGGTTAATAATGAAATGATAATATTGTTTAAGTCATGGTGGTTATTATGTTTTTCATTGAGATGAAAAACAAGGTCTTTGATATTTGATCTAGTGACTTTGCAAATCCATGCCTCGTTTGGCAAGATGGCTAAAACTCCGCATTCTAGTAAAATGGTTATCTGCAAAGAACTATTGAATTTTATACATAGTGATGTATTGTATTTTTCAACAAAGTAGTGAAAATCATTATTCCATTGTGGATTTAAGTGAATAGGTGTATTTACTTAATGAAACATGAGTTTGAAATGATTTGAAATGTTCATTGATTTCAAAACAAAGTGGAATATGGAATTAATAGGAATACAAAGTCTCTTCGATTTGATCGATATGACTAAAGTATTTAAGTTAATTTTTGGCATAAAAGTGTGCCCCCCCGGATTAATACTCCGAGAATCCCTGTTATGCATACACCACGTTCCCATGATGATTCTGTCGTGGCACATAACCGACAAGTATCAAAGTAAACATCCATTACTTAAGCGGATACATGTCATACCTTATTTTCCATTCTGGCTACACCAACATCATCAATGGAGCTTTATCAAAGCGTAGAGCCCGAGCCATGCCTTAACCTACAGGCAGCTGACCAGGAGAATGCCCTAGCTTGCATAATCGTTTACTTCATCTTCTTCTTGATATATGACCAAGTTAATAGCCAGGGACAATGTCAGTGAGTACTTGGAGTGTACTCGCAAACCAACTTAAAGGATAATAATAATAACAAGAGGATATGCAATATGGTTGTGGTAGTAGGAGGGCTCCAAGGGAGATTCTTTTCTCAAATAGTTTCTCTTCTAGATATAGCATGTTTATATCTTTGTTGAAAACTTTTGTAAAACAATTGGAAACCTTTTTGAAAAGTTTTGGAAAATTCTAGGATTGGGTCACCCATTTGTTCCTCCTTCTGTTCATCCCATGACCAAACTCCTTTCCTTCCTTTCCGACCATCCCATGGTCAAAACATTTCCAAAGCCACCGCTTTTCCGAAGTCCTTTTTTGAGATCAAAACCAACACCACTCTACAGTAACTTTCCCAACCGTCAATAACTGTGGAAATGGCTATTCGAATAAATTTACTCTCTACAGAGGTTGTACACTTTACCCACACCATCTGGGTACTCTGCCTTGATCCCGCACAGATCGTGGGTCGAGTAACCGGTCAAGACCCTCAGGATGCTCACTCCAGTACAAGCGCCTACCCTATGAGTCGTTCCCCTCAACATCGGGACACCAAGTACTGAGGACCAATCAGAGCGACTTTTCCACTTCACAAAGTGTGCGCCTTCAATGAGAGGCTCATAGTAAACGCCTGGCGGCCCGTAGACTGTTCGTTTCTTCACCTGGTCGGCGCTTTGTGGACCATTACAGGAGAAGACCCAGACTCTAGAGATCTACATCCCTGTAGTAGTTGTGAGGCAACTCATACCAGAATAAACAAACTTCGAGCCTAGCCCCTTCCCATATAGGAGTAATATGGTTATACGGGTTAATTGTTCTAGCAAACTGCAAATAACATCTAAGTCGGAAATTAATGTTTCCTTTTTTGGATGTAACTTCTATGTCATCCACATATACATGGACGTTGCATCCGATTTGGTAGTTGAGACAATGTTGCATAGTGCGTTGATATGTTGCTCCTGCGTTCTTTAAGCCAAAATGCATAGTTTTGTAGCAGAAGGTTCCAAAGGGAGTGACGAAGACGTCTTAATTTGATCTGATTTTTTCATCAGTATTTGGTGATATCCAGAATATGCGTCAAGAAAACAGAGTAATTATGACCCCGACGTGGAATAAATAACTTGATTAATTCTTGGCAAAGGAAACAGATCTTTAGGACAAGCGTTGTTCAAGGCAGTATAATCAACACACATCCTTAAATCAGTAGTGTCCTTTTTAGGAATGAGTACAGGATTTGCCACCCAATCTGTGTGGATGACCTCTGTGATAAATCCGGCTAAATCTAGTCGGGCTAATTCCTTAGCTATAGCGTTGCGCTTTTCGTCACCAGACCATCATAAGGACTGTTTGACGGGTCTAGCATCAGGATAAACATTAAGAGAGTGCTCATCAAGTTCCCTAGGTACTCTGGTCATGTCATAAGGTTGCCATGCAAAGATATATTTATTAGCTTTAAGTAACTCAAAGAGCACGTATTCCTATGTGAGGTCTTAACCTACCCCTATGTTGGTTGCATTAGAGGGATCATCTTCCTTCAGTGGCGTCATTTTTGTCTCTTCTGATGCCTTGAACTGCAGACTCGGTTTTATCACCTCGTTCTTTATAGCGGGCATCTTGGACAGGTCGGTGTTTTTCTTGATCTCCTGGTACTCCTAGGCATGCAGCACGGCTTCAGCAAAGGCAACAGATCCTTCCTTCCAATCTCGTGCTTTCTTCGGGTTTCCCCGGATTGTGATGACGTTTTTGGGACCCGGAACTTTCATCATGTTGTAGATGTAGCAGGGATGGGCCATGAACACCCAGTAAGCTGGACGCCCGAAGATGGTGTGGTAGGCACTTTTGAATGGTACCGCCTCAAACGAGAGTGGCTCGATCCGGTAGTTCTTGGGAGTACCGAATGTTACGTCTAGTGTGATCTCACCTAGTGAATCTTCCTATCTTCCTAGTACAATGCCATGTAAAACCACATTGCAGGCTTTCGTGAATCCTCATGTGGTGGAGCGTCTCGATGTAGAGGATATTGATTCTACTGCCACCATCCATGAGAGTTTTAGAGAACTCGCAACCATCAATAAGAAGATTGATGACCAGAGGGTACTTTCCCCGACGATGAGCTTTTTTCTAGTGACCTCTTTGGTCAAAGGTCATGGTTACTTCCGACCAGTCCAGAAACTGGGGGGACAGCCAGAACCGTGGCATTAAGCTCATGGAGAATCGCTTTTTTGACCTTTGCTAGATAAGATCCAAGGAAGCAGACATAAGTGTCTTTTTGGTGGGGAAATCCTTATTTCCATCCAACTTGGGTTGTGCGGCATCCGCTTCTTCCATGTCGGAATCTTCCTTGGACTCTTTGCCTTGCTTAGAATTTTTCTTTCCTTTTCATCGCTTGGCCTTGTAGCTAGTGGATTCGTCTTTCTTGATGTCATCATTGAAACGACACTCAACATTGGTGTGGGAAGAACCCCCGTTCCTGTCCGAGTGATGTACACAAGGGTTGTTGGCAATGTCGGCCCATGAATAGGTTTTTCTGGGCTGCTGGTCTCCTCTACCGTAGACTCGGAAAGTTCCACGGCCTCATCCCCGTCCGCCTCCTGATACGTCCAAAATGTATCTACTTTCTCGAACACTTTTGCTATTGTTTCTCCTCTAAACTTGTGTGATTTGGATACAACTAACACGGACTGACGCTGTTTTCAGCAAAATTACTTTGGTGTCTCGTTTTTGTGCAGAAAATCAACTATCAGGAAAAATCCCAGAAAATATGCCAAAATTATATTTCACCAGAAGACCCACAGAGCCAGAAGACGAGACAGAGAAGGGGCTTGGGGGCCCACACCCTTGCCAGGTGCGGGCCCACCTCTGGCCGCGTCTAGGGGGTGCAGCCACCCCAGGCACCCCTTCGGCCTCCCTCTGCGCATATAAGTTGCCTCTCGACCTAAAAACCGAGGGGGGTCGATAGTTTTCTAGAAAGAGTTCCGCACCGCCGCCCCCACCAGAAACCAAGATTCAGATCCAGAAACTCCATTCTGGCACCCTGTCGGGACGGGAAATTTGGAGAGGATCATCGCCATCGTCATCACCAATGCATCTCCATCAACCATCGATGTTTCCGTCATCCACGAGTGAGTAATCCCCCGCTGTAGGCTTGGGGATGGTAGGGATTGGATGAGTTCTATCATGTAATCAAATAAGATCTGTTAGGGCATAGTGCCTAGTATCTCTATTAGTGCTATTTGACTTTGTTGCAACTTGTTGTGCTTAATGCTTGTCACTAGGGCCCGAGTGCCATGATCTCAGATCTGAACTTATTATTGAATCATTATGATAGTATTGTTTGTGATCTTATCTACAAGTTGTGTACACATATCATTGTCCGGATCCAAAGGCCCCAAAGTGATAATAATTGGGACAACCGGAGGGGATGGCTGTGGTGTGAGGATCACATTTGTTCATAGAGTGTTAATGCTTTGCTCCGGTGCTCTATTAAAAGGAGCACCTTAATTACCAGTAGTTCCCTAGAGGCCCCGTTGCCACGGGCTGGCTGGACAGAAGATGTTGTGCAAGTTCTCATTGCAAGCACGTATGACTATATTTGGAGCACATGCCTAGGATTGTTTAGTACTTGGATGCTTTTTATTATTTGTCTGCAATGCCCTAGATCTTGAAGTTACATGTTTAGACTCGTCCATGCAACGCCCGTCCATCCATCCCTATGCCTACCGCACTCGAATCCCACTGCTTACTGTTACTGTTACTATTGCTCCTGTTTCACTGTTGTTATTGCTACTACCAAACTATTGCTACTGATAAACTTCTATGAGTGAACTATTTCCAGGTGCAACTGAATTGACAACTCAGTTGTTAAGGCTTGCAAGTATTCTTTGGCTCCCCTTGTGTCAAATCAATAAATTGGGTAATACTACCCGCGAAGACTGTTGCGATCCCCTACACTTGTGGGTCATCAATACTATTTTCTGGTGCCATTGCTGGGGAGCATAGCTTTATTTGTAAGTTCACTTGGATCTACTATTGTTCACTGCTACTTATTTCATCATGGGTAAGTCTCGTGATGGAAAGTTCCCTATTTTACCCTCCCCTACAAGAAGAGGTACAATCCTAAACACCTACGTTGCTCTTGATTCAACGTTTGTTATATGTAAGCTTGTCACACCACCACCACATATTCATGCTACACACACTACTACTACTGAATCTGAAACAGCTTTTGATGCTCATGATGTTACTTCTACTCTGATTGATGCGAGATGTTCATTAGGTCCTTTCCAAGATGCTACTATGGCTAGTCTAGGAAATACCGAAACTCCTAATGAAGATACTGTTACACCTGTTAGCTCACCTGAGTCTGGAGAAAGTTATGATATTAATGATGGTTACATTGAGTTCACTAATGAATTTGTTGAAGAGTGTCGAAACACACATGGTACTTGAGCTATTAAGAATCTCCTTGCTAGACGCACCATTATTCCTAAGTTGTCCTCTGATCCTAAGTTTGCCACCTCTCCCATAGATATTAAAGATAAATATTATGATTTCTCTCTTGATTTATCCTATTTGGACATTGTTGAGAAATAACCTTTTTGTGGGACTGAAAATGAAAGTGATGTGGCTCATATGAATGAGCTTTCTACTATGAGTGCTTTGTTCTATGATGATTTTAAGATGTGTAAGTACTTTGTTACAAAGATCTTCCCTTTTTCACTAAAAGGAGAAGCTAGGGCTTGGTTTAATAGATTACCTCCTGGTTCCATTGATAGCCCTGATTGCTTAATTGCTTCTTTCTTTCAGCAATATTTTCCTCCCAATGCTAGACATGCTGCTTTGTAGAGACTTTTGATTTTAAACATGGAGAAGAAGATAAAGTCATCGACAAGGTTCCGTGCCTTGATTCATGCACATCCTAGATGTCCATTGCCTAAGAATGAGATTCTTGATATTTATTATAATGGACTAACTGATGATTCTAGGACATACCTAGATAGCTTTGCTGATTGTGTTTTCAGGAAAAGAACTCCTACAGATGCTGAGGAATTAATGGCTAAGATAAGCAATAATTATGATGATTGGACTTCAACTGAGCTAAATACACCTGAGCCTATTACTCCTGAATCAGTTGTGCCTAAACCAGTTCCAACACCAACACCAACACCAAAGAAGAGGGGAGTTATTGCATTAAATGATGAAGTGATGAAAGAAGCTAAGAAATGTCTAAAGGAGAAAGGTATTAGAGCTGAAGATGTGAAGAATCTACCTCCTATAGAAGAATTATGTAAGCCAATTCCCCACTCATCTACTATTGAGGTACACTCTCTCCACTTTAAATGAAGGTGATATTCCTCATGGTAAGCCTCCTGATCAATGCTTAGAGGAACTTGACACATTTATTGTTAAACAAGGTAATTTTAATAAACAAGTTCAGAATCATTTATTGGAAAATTCTAAAGCTATCAATGAGTTGAAAGATATTGTGGAAAGAATTTCTAATGATATTAAAATGCTTTGTAAACACTTTCAAATGGTTCAAACCCAACTTGATCAACTTGCTGAGGTACAGAAGGATATGCTAGTTAATGCCTCAGGAGATAAACATGCTTATGGAATTAGAAGTAGGAGTGGTATAGCTACTCAAGATCCTTTATATCCTGAAGGACACCCTAAAAGAATTGTGCAGGATTCTCAACAAGGTGAAAGTAGTGGTAGTCCTCATAAGAGAAAGAAAAAGAAACATAAGGTAGTTGAGGAACCACTTGAACCTGCTGTAGATCCTAATAGTATATCTGTCTCTGATGCTGAAACTGAGAGTGGTAATGATAAAAATGAGTCTCCTGATAAGGACGAAGGTGAGGAAGAACATGAGAAGCACACTAAGAACACTAGGTACACAAAGGAAGATTTTTTTGCTAATAAACATGGTAAAGAGAGAGAACCTTGGGTGCAGAAACCTATGCCTTTTCCAGGTAAGAAACACAAGTCAAAGGAGGAAGAACACTACAACAAGTTTTGTGAGTGGACGAAGCCTTTATTTTTGCAAATTCCTTTGACTGATTCTATTAAGTTGCCTCCTTATTCAAAGTATATGAAGGATATTGTCTCTAATAAAAGGAAGATTCCTAATGAGGAGATTTATACTGTGCTTGCTAATTACTCCTTCAATGGTAAGGCTCCAAAGAAACTTGGTGATCCAGGTATACCAACTATTCCTTGCTCCATTAAGAATAATTATGTTAGAACTGCTTTATGTGATTTGGGAGCTGGAGTTAGTGTTATGCCTTTTTATCTCTACAAGAGACTCTAGCTAGAGAAGTTGATACCAACTGATATATCATTGCAAATGGCTGATAAGTCAACTACTATTCCTGTTGGTATATGTGAGGATGTTCCTGTTCAAGTGGCTCATAATTGCTTGGTTTTGACTGATTTTGTTGTGCTTGAGATGCCTGAAGATGATAATATGTCTATTATTCTTGGGAGACCTTTTCTTAATACTGTAGGTGTTGTCATTAATTGTAATCAAGGAAAAGTAACATTCAATTTTGATGATAAAGAGCATATTGTTTCTTTCCCCAATAAGGTTGTTAAGAGTTATTGCCTGAATTCCATTGAAAATGTTGAGAGCATAAAGGTTGGACAAATATATTGTCCTATTCCACAAGAAAATTTTGAAACTATTATGATTGGGACCATTGCTATCAAGTATGAGGTAACATAATCACCTTGTGGAATGCAAAGTTTTATTTCATATAAGATTTTTTTGGTAACAAGACTCGATCAACCTTGTTAACAAAAGGATTTTTATGAACATAATAATGTTTCCACTGTGGTTATACTTGCTTTCTTTTACTTTTCTCCTTCCTAGTCTTTGCCTTTCTTTTGCTAGCTTTGGTTTTGTTAGTTGTTTGCTTGTTAGAGTGTCTTAGAACTCCTGTAGTTTGGCTTTTGGTTTGCTTTTGTTTCTTCTAAAAAAACTGTTTCTGCGAGAAAATCAATTTTCATACCCTGAAAATTGGCCAAAAATAAAGTTTCCCGAAAAATCCTAGAAAATTCAAATAAATTTTTCCTCGAAAAAAGGGGCAGAGGGACACCTGAAGTGACCCAGGGAGCCACCCCAGGCCATCACACCCATGGTAGGCGCGGCCTACCTGTGGGTGGCGCCTAGGGGGGTCTGGCCCACCTAGGCCCCTTCAAGGTGCCCCCTCACGGCCATCTTCTTTCTCTCACCTGAAAAACACCGGAAAACTTTCTCAAGCTCAAGTTCTTGCTGTTCTTCTCGTGATTTTCGATCTCCTTTCTCAGCCCATCTTTGCTGGTGATTTTTGGAGGGATTGCTCCTTGGTATGTGCCTCCTCCACTTGTCCAATTAGATTTGTGATTGGTAGATTGTATCTTGAGTATTTTGCTGCTATAGGTGACAGGTTGTGTGAGCTTACATGCTTGTTCTATGCTTAAAGATTTCATTTTGATGCATGTGTAGCCCTCTAGCAAGTTCCTATAGTAGTTTCTCATCATTTATCAACTTGGAAATCACTTGGTTTGATATTTATCTAAAAATTTTAGCAAGGAAGATGAGTGCCTATACAATGAATCAATATGACTTGATGGTGTCTGAGACAATGAAGGTTCATCGTGAGGAAGCAGTTTTTCCTTCCATATATCCATGCCAGGAATTTATGAGAACCGCAGGAATCTCTCAGGATTTCTAAACTTTGATTACCAATGCAGGATTGGAACACTTTGTTGAAGGTGAACCATTTCAATTTGTTAAGCTAACCATGGCCTTTGTGCAGGACTTTCGGTTTACTTGGTATACTTCTAATCCCATGGTCCATTACAAAATATACAATGTACCTGTCGACCTGCCTTTTGTTGATTTCTGTGAAGCAATTAGGGTCCCTTAGTGGGGATCTTGTGAGAAGATCAAGGAGAGACCCAAGTCTCTTATGGATTTATATGCTGAGATTTTCCAAGGTTTCTACTTCTTAAAGGAAAGTGGTAAAATTCGGAACATTCAGCTCCCAGCCATTAGATACTTTGCCTATTTCATTACCAAGTGTGTTCTTGCTAGAAAGATTGGTAGAAAGTTGTCTTCTTTTGATCTAGATTTTATCGCAGTTGCTCTGAATAGGAATAGATCTTATAGCCTAGGTGCTTTGATAGCTCACCGTCTCACCACCAACCGCGAGAAGGGTGGAATTTGTGGAGGTCTCATTGCTTCTAGGTTGCTAGCTTTCCATGGTTTAGAGCCTCACCATTCAGATTATCGGTTCCCCATACAAAGGCTTGATCTTGAATCCATGATTCAACATGGTTTTGTTTCCTTGGGAGCTAATGTGAGAAGTTTACCGTATGAATTATCTTTTCCCCCGCAAGGTTGGAGAAAGGGTAGGACTGAGAAAATAGTTTATTTGCCTGCACCTGCTTTGTTTAACTTTGATAACAGGCAAGGATGGTCGCTCACGGAGGAGGAGGTTGACACATATGTGGCGGAACTCTCCCATCAAGAGGATAATGTTGGAGAGGATGCCGAAGATGATTCGGTTCAGCCCTCCAACTTGGGATAGTCTTCATACCAGCAGCCCTCATTTGATTGGGGCGCATCTTCTTCATCGCAAGCGCCTGACTATGATCATTCCTATGATAACCCACCATCTTGGGGTTACTACCCGCGCTATTGAACCCCACTTAGGCCAAAATCCTAAGCTTGGGGGGAGGTATACAGACATCACACTCATCTATATATCATGTTCGGTCGGTTCTTTGTATATCCATTGTTTTGCTTTCTTTTTGGTTCTTGTTGCTTCTTTCTCAAAAACACAAAAATACCAAAAATATTTTTGTTGTTTCTCTTGCTTTGTTTGCTTCTTGTTTGGTTTGCCTTTTCTTTGTTTGGTTTTGCTTTGTTGGTTTCTTTAAAAAAATCGAAAACACCAAAAATATTTTTTGTTCTTCTTTGGTTTTGTGAGTTCTTTGCAGGGTTCAGCCGTCCTTAGTGGATTTCGGTTTTCATGTTATTATTAAAGTCACACAAGTGAAGGGCAATAATGAAGATTAAGACAACTTGAGGAGTGGTAAGAGGCTAGTAACGAACTCTATTTGTTTCATTTTTGTACATATACTCATCATTGTGAGCATGCTTAGTCTGTTCATGGTAAGGAGTGTGTTACTGATGGATGATTAGTAGTTCTTGCTTGTCTATGATTAGCTCCATCTTGCTAATAGTTTGTAGCATGTCATATGAATGTTTGCTTGCATTGTTTTATTCATATTTTGGTATGATATTGTGGTATGCTCCTCTGAATGTTTCATGTGAATCGACTTGGCACATGTTCACGCATGCATATGACTAAACAATAGTCAGTAAGCCTCGATGAGTTATTTTGCCTCAGAGTTCTTGTATCACATTCATGCCATAATTAGTCATGTTTTGTTGCAAGCATGATTATGACAATTATTGCTCTCTCGTTTGTCGCTCCCTCTCTACTGATAGCCTTCACTTGCACTGAGTATGAGCTCTACCTGTGCTTCCAACTCCCCAAAACCAATATTGCCAACTGTGTCCACCATACCTACCTATTAGCATCGTTTGCTATTTCAGTGCATATTCTATATGCCTTGTTTTCTTCCAAATAAAATGTTTGTCTGTTTTGATAAAGTTAGTTAGTAAAGCTCTCACGAACTTGAAGGCACACTTTATTCCTTGCACTTAATAATCTTGAACCATTGTGACCTGTCCATGAAAGTTATATGCTTGCTAATTATATGCTGGGAGTAAGCAGAACCGTACTGCCATGAGGAACGCTTTCAACACTTTTTGGATATCCTATCCAGTTGATACTTTGCTCTTTTGTTTGCGGATGTCGACGGTGTGAAATAAAAGTGGATCTTGTGAGTTCATGGAGTATATATATTGTGTTAGAGAAACGCCTGGGACGCTAGCCTAAGCCATGCCTAATCATGGTGGAAACTTGCGGCACCACCATAATGAGCATTCTGTGAAGCATCCTCAATAAAAATCTATGCACATAGGAAATAAAAAGATCGCTGAGATGCTCATTGTCTACTTGCCTTGTCATTTTGATCACGGGATAGCTCCTGTATCATGTGCAAGGGGTACCCTGTTGGCGGTGCCCTATGATATGCATGTATGTATCATGTGCAAGGGGTACCTCGTACTCAATGGACATTGGATTTCCAGTTTATGGTCTGTCAAGAATATAACTCATATTCGACCTTACTTTCACCTTAACCACATGAAGATGCCTATGATGGGGGCAATGAGAGCTCAAAGCTAATGAGTACCTTCCTTTCAGCATTAGGAAGCCTTTCAAAATTTTCAAAACCATTTTCACCTCCATGTTGAGTCACCACTTATTCTATGAGCACTTTCTTGAGAGCATAGTTGTCATTCTTGTGTTTGTTCCAAAACTTGGTTAATTATGTCATAACTTTGATGCTTGTGTCTCTGATATTTTTACCTCTAGTCTTCACTTGAACTTCAGAGGTGCCTTGGCATTTATATTGTTCTCTACAAACAAAGGCAAGCAAGATACCACTCTATCATACCTTACTATGAGCATTGCAATGTTGCTTATGTTTATGTTCCATGCTACTTATTATTGAGTTGGTTTCTCTTCATAGCTTGCAAGGATTATTGAGTAGACTTGGTTGCATACTTCTTATTATGAATTGTTTAAGCATATACTCATGTGCTGAGAATATATACATCATATGAAGCAAATGTGTTCGTCAAAGTTCTTTTATCGCACTCAGTTTTCAACTGAATTGCTTGAGGACAAGCAATAAACTAAGCTTGGGGGGAGTTGATACATCCAGAACATATCTACTTTCTCGAACACTTTTGCTATTGTCTCTCCTCTAAACTTGTGTGATTTGGATACAACTAACACAGACTGACGCAATTTTCAGCAGAATTACCTTGGTGGCTTGTTTCTGTGAAGAAAATCAACTATCAGGAAAAATCCCGGAAAATATGCCAAAAATTATATTTCACCAGAAGACCCACGGATCCAGAAGACGAGACGGAGAAGGGGCTTGGGGGCCCACACCCCTGCCAGGCGCGGGCCCACCTCTAGCCGCGGCTAGGGGGGTGCAGCCACCCCAGGCACCCCTTTGGCCTCCCTCTGCGCCTATAAGTTGCCTCTTGACCTAAAAACCGAGGGGGGTTCGATAGTTTTATAGAAAGAGTTCCGCTCCTCCGCTGCCACCAAAAACCAAGATTCGGATTTAGAAACTCCGTTCTGACACCCTGCTGGGACGGGGAATTTGGAGAGGATCATCGCCATCGTCATCACCAACGCATCTCCATCAACCATCGATGTTTCCCTCATCCATGAGTGAGTAATCCCCCGCTATAGGCTTGGGGATGGTAGGGATTGGATGAGTTCTATCATGTAATCGAATAAGATCTGTTAGGGCATACTGCCTAGTATCTCTATTAGTGCTATTTAACTGTGTTGCAACTTGTTGTGCTTAATGCTTGTCACTAGGGCCCGAGTGCCATGATCTCAGATCTGAACTTATTATTGAATCATTATGATAGTATTGTTTGTGATCTTATCTGCAAGTTGTGTACACATATCATTGTCCGGATCCAAAGGCCTCAAAGTGACAATAACTGGGACAATCGGAGGGTATGACTGTGGTGTGAGGATCACATGTGTTCACGGAGTGTTAATGCTTTGCTTCGGTGCTCTATTAAAAGGAGAACCTTAATTGCTAGTAGTTCCCTAGAGGCCCCGCAGCCACGGGCTGGCTGGACAGAAGATGTTGTGCAAGTTCTCATTGCAAGCACGTATGACTATATTTGGAGCACATGCCTAGGATTATTTAGTACTTGGGTGCTTGTTATTATTTGTCTGCAATGCCCTAGATCTTGAAGTTACATGTTTAGACTCGTCCATGCAATGCCCGTCCATCCATCCCTATGCCTACCGCACTCGAATCCCACTGCTTACCGTTACTGTTACTATTGCTCCTGTTTCACTATTGATGTTTCTGTTGCTTTGCTATTGCTACTACCAAAATGTTGCTACTGATAAAATTCTGTGAGCAAGAACTATTTCCAGGTGCAGCTGAATTGACAACTCAGTTGTTAAGGCTTGCAAGTATTCTTTGGCTCCCCTTGTGTCGAATCAATAAATTGGGTAATACTACCCGCGAAGACTGTTGCGATCCCCTACACTTGTGGGTCATCACCTCCACGCCCTCCTCGTCCTCTAGATCCAAAAGTTGCATTGACAACTGTGTTATCTTCCAAGGTGTTCTTGCACTTCTGATTCTATTGTTTTGGCTATTTGGCCGGATTTGGTATGGCCAAAACATTCAGCAGTCCATCTAAATCATCGTCGGCGTCTGCATATTTGCTCACCGTTTCTACCATCTCTCCCAAGTCTATAAATTTGTCGCGCTTCAAGCGGTGACGCAGTAATCCGACTGGGAGCCATGCGATAAAAGCTTCAATCATGGTATGATCATTTACTCCTTCACAGGATTTCTTCGTGTCGATCCATCATATGTGGTAATCCCGGCAAGTTTCTTCGGATCTCTAGGTGCAACGCTGCAAGTCTCCGACTATGCAGGGCCTCGTGTATGTCCCCTCAAAATTCAAAGAATGCACTTTCCATATCATACCAGTTATTTACCGAGTTTTCTGGTAACTCACTGAGCCATGATCATGCCGTCTTCCACAGCATAAGTGGGAGATACCAGACTGCGACCAAGCTGTTTCCTCCTTTCGCAATGCAGCAAGCCTGGAAAAAATCCTGGAGCCAAGTATCTGGTCGAGCCACGCCGTAGTAGGGTTGGATGTGCTTTGCAATGCCAAAGTCAACCGGAAACTTTGTTTGACGAATACATGGACCGAAACACTTGGGTCCCACATACGCGTCCTCCTTCTCATATTGTCGTGCCTCTATGTTAGATTCGATGCTATGGCGGGCATCATTGGGCGAGACTGATCTTTGCCTCGGATGCTCGTTGTGCCTACGCAGTGGCGGAGTCCGATTTCTGCTTCTTCCCATGTCGTTGACTTCTCCACCTCTGTGGCTTCCATGGCTGTGGTGATATCCCTCATGGTCGCTGCTAGGTGGGGACGGTGGTTCCGGTGGGTTATTTCTGGCTGAGCGACAACCTCCTCCCAGAGCTTCTTTGTGCTGGCTCCGAGGTGGATCTTCACAACGTCGGCCACTGTCCCATCCTGTGTCGTGGCGGTCCTCGTCATTTCTTCTTCTGTGTTGTTGTTATTATGACGAGATTCAGTCGAACGGCTGGTGTATCTAGGAGGCGGCATCCTTTGCCGGTCCTGCTCCTGCTGGCGTTGTGCTTCCTCTTCATCCTTGCGGCGATTATTTTGCCAACGATGGGGTTGGTGAGGGGCCAGTGCTCTTATAAAGTCCAAGGATGCGGCCGAAAAAACATCCGATCAGCCCCGCATGGTCCTGCGATGATGATCATTTGATCCGGTCCTTGAGTTATCATCATCCCTAGGATTGGAGCGGTGACGTTGCTCTGGTTCCCTTCGGGGTCTTACATCTGTGTTTTGTCCTCCATCAATGCGGTACAACTCTGATTTGACGCTAGTTTTCAGCTGAATGATGCGGACATTTTCTGCTGCAGTCCTTTGTTGTGCAATGCTATGCACTGCTGGACCTGTTCTGGAGACGAGTTGTTGGCGAGGATAGCTCGAGCAGCGACAACATTTTCTACTGGTGTGTTGTAGACTCGGGTTTTCTCTCGAGCTTTTTCGTCGAATAAATATTTGTGGAGATCCGGATTCCAGTTGGCAAGAACCAGGCCACCTCTAGTCTTGTTTGGTAGTAGCTTGAATTCTGACTAGTACTGGGCAGGATTACTGTCTATCTGCTTCTTAATCTGGACAATGCGTGCAGCCTTGTCAAGCAAGAGCAACCGATGTTTCTCTAGGTCCTCAACCCTTTTCTCCAATTCCCCTGGCATAAAATCTTAAGCAGTTGGAATTGGTACGGTTAATGCATCTTCGTAGATTTCACGTGCACCTTGGGTAACCACGTGTCCATCAACCGGAGGATCGTTCGGCGTAGGATTGACTGGTTCTCCATCCGTCTTGTCCACCTTGAATTCTTTATCGATGTCTTCATCGTTGGCTTCCTCCACTGGTTCTACCGGTGTCGGGGTTTTGTTTTTCTTCTTCTTCTTTGACTGTCCAGCAGCCTTTATGAGCGTGCCGGTGGCAAAGATGTCTTTTGGTCCGGTACCAGGAGATAATATTCCATCAGTACTTTTGTCCAAGGTTGGCATGGACTTTTGGACCTCAGAGGAATCTCCGGTGTCCATTGATACGTACAAAACGTATCTACATTCTCGAACACTTTGCTATTGTTTCTCCTCTAAACTTGTGTGATTTGGGTACAACTAACACGGACTGACGATGTTTTCAGCAGAATTACCTTGGTGTCTTGTTTTTGTGCAGAAAATCAACTATCAGGAAAAATCCCGAAAAATAAATTATATTTCACTAGAAGATCCACGGAGCCGGAAGACGAGATGAAGAGGAGGCCTGGGGGCCCACACCCACCCCAGGAGTAGGCCCACCACTGGTCGCGCCTGGAAGGGGTGCAGCCACCCCATGCACCCCCTCGGCCTCCCTCTGTGCCTATAAGTTGCCTTTCGACCTAAAAACCGAGGGGGGTTCGATAGTTTTCCAGAAAGAGTTCCGCTCTACCGCCGCCATCAGAAACCAAGATTCGGATCCAGAAACTCCGTTCAGGCACCCTGCCGGGACGGGGAATTTGGAGAGGTTCATTGCCATCGTCATCACCAACGCATCTCCATCAACCACCAATGTTTCCCTCATCCATGAGTGAGTAATCCCCCACTGTAGGCTTGGGGATGGTAAGGATTGGATGAGTTCTATCATGTAATCGAATAAAGATTTGTTAGGGCATAATGCCTAGTATCTCTATTAGTGCTATTTGACTTTGTTGTAACTTGTTGTGCTTAATGCTTATCACTAGGGCCCGAGTGCCATGATCTCAGATATGAACTTATTATTGAATCATTATGATAGTATTGTTTGTGATCTTATCTGCAAGTTGTGTACACATATCATTGTCCGGATCCAAAGGCCCCAAAGTGACAATAATTGGGACAACCAGAGGGGATGGATGTGGTGTGAGGATCACATGTGTTCACGGAGTGTTAATTCTTTGCTCCGGTGCTCTATTAAAAGGAGCACCTTAATTGCTAGTAGTTCCCTAGAGTCCCCGCTGCAACGGGCTGGCTGGACAGAAGATGTTGTGCAAGTTCTCATTGCGAGCACGTATGACTATATTTGGAGCACATGCCTAGGATTGTTTAGTACTTGGATTATTGTTATTATTTATCTGGAATGCCCTAGATCTTGAAGTTACATGTTTAGAATCGTCCATGCAACGCCAGTCCATCCATCCCTATGCCAACCGCACTCGAATCCTACTATTACCGGTACTGTTACTATTGCTCGTGTTCCACTGTTGCTATTGTTTTACTGTTGCTACTGATAAACTTCTGTGAGCAAGAACTATTTCCAGGTGCAGCTGAACTGACAACTCAGTTGTTAAGGCTTGCATGTATTCTTGGGCTCCCCTTGTGTCGAATCAATAAATTGGGCAATACTACCCGCGAAGACTATTGTGATCCCCTATACTTGTGGGTCATCAAGACTATTTTCTGGCACCGTTACCGGGGAGCGTAGCTTTATTTGTAAGTTCACTTGGATCTACTATTGTTCACTGCTACTCCTTTCATCATGGGGAAGTCTCGTGATGGAAAGTTCCCTATTTTACCATCTACTACAAGAAGAGGTATAGTCCTAAACACCTTGGTTGCTCTTGATTCACCGTCTGTTATAAGTAAGCTTGTCACTCCACCACCACATACTCATGCTACACACACTGCTACTACTGCTGAATCTGAAACTGCTTTTGATGCTCATGATGTTACTTCTACTGTGTTGATGCGAGTGGTTCATTAGGTCCTTTTCTAGATGCTACTATGGCTAGTCTAGGAAATACCGAAACTCCTAGTGAAGACACTGTTACACCTGTTAGCTCACCTGAGTCTAGTGAGAGTTATGATATTTATGATGGTTACATTGAGTTCACTGATGAATTTGATGAAGAGTGTCGAAACACACATGGTACTAGTGTTGTTATGAGTCTCCTTGCTAGACGTACTATTATGCCTAAGTTTTACTCTAATCCTAAGTTTGCCACCTTTCCCATAGATATTAAAGATGAAGACTATGATTTCTCTCTTGATTTATCTTATTTAGATATTGTTGAGAAAGTACCTTTTTCTAGGAGTGAAAATGAGAGTGTTATGGCTCATATGAATGAGCTTTCTACTATGAGTGCTTTGTTCTCTGATGATTTTAAGATGCGCAAGTACTTTGTTACTAAGATCTTCCCTTTTTTACTAAAAGGAGAAGCTAGGGCTTGGTTTAATAGATTACCTCCTGGTTCCATTGATAGCCCTGATTGCTTGATTGCTTCTTTCTTCCATAAATATTTTCCTCCCAGTGCTAGACATGCTGCTTTGTAGAGACTTTTTGATTTTAAACAGGGAGAAGAAGAGAAATTGCCTGAGTCATGGACAAGGTTCTGTGCCTTGATTCATGCACATCCTGGATGTCCATTACCTAAGAATGAGCTTCTTGATATTTATTATAATGGACTAACTAATGATTCTAGGACATACCTAGATAGCTTTGCTGATTGTGTTTTCAGGAAAAGGACTCCTACAGATGCTGAAGAATTAATGACCAAGATAAGCAAGAATTATGATGATTGGACTTCAACTGAGCTGAATGCACCTGAGCCTATTACTCCTGAACCAGTTGTTCCTGAACCAATTCCAGCACCAACAACAAAGAAGAGGGGAGTTATTGCATTAAATGATGAAGTGATGAAGGAAGCTAAGAAGTGTCTAATGCAGAAAGGTATTAGAGCTGAAGATGTGAAGAATCTACCTCCTATAGAGGAGTTATGTAAGCCAATTCCCCACTCATCTACAATTGAGGTACACTCTCTCCAATTTAATGAAGGTGATATTCCTTATGGTAAGCCTCCTGATCAATGCTTAGAGGAACTTGACACATTTATTGTTAAACAAGGTAATTTTAATAAACAAGTTCAGAATCATTTATTGGAAAACTCTAGAGCTATCCATGAGTTGAAAGATATTGTGGAAAGAACTTCTAATGATATTAAAATGCTTTATAAACACTTTCAAATGGTTCAAACCCAACTTGATCAACTTGCTAAGGTACAAAAGGATATGCTAGTTAATGCTTCAGGAGATAAATATACTTATGGAATTAGAACTAGGAGTGGTATAGCTACTCAAGATACTTTATACCCTGAAGGACACCCTAAAAGAATAGAGCAGGATTCCCAACAAGGTGAAGATAGTGGTAGTCCTCATAAGAGGAATAAGAAGCAACAGAAGATAGTTGAGGAACCACTTAAACCTATTGTAGATCCTAATAGTATATCCGTCTCTGATGCTGAAAGTGAGAGTGGTAATGATAAAAATGAGTCTCCTGATAAGGAGGAAGGTGAGGAAGAACATGAGAAGCACACTAAGAACACTAGGTACACAAAGGAAGATTTTATTGCTAATAAACATGGTAAAGAGAGAGAACCTTGGGTGCAGAAACCTATGCCTTTTCCAGGTAAGAAACACAAGTCAAAGGAGGAAGAACACTACAACAAGTTTTGTGAGTGGACGAAGCCTTTATTTTTGCAAATTCCTTTGACTGATTCTATTAAGTTGCCTCCTTATTCAAAGTATATGAAGGATATTGTCTCTAATAAAAGGAAGATTCCTAATGAGGAGATTTATACTGTGCTTGCTAATTACTCCTTCAATGGTAAGGCTCCAAAGAAACTTGGTGATCCAGGTATACCAACTATTCCTTGCTCCATTAAGAATAATTATGTTAGAACTGCTTTATGTGATTTGGGAGCTGGAGTTAGTGTTATGCCTTTTTATCTCTACAAGAGACTCTAGCTAGAGAAGTTGATACCAACTGATATATCATTGCAAATGGCTGATAAGTCAACTACTATTCCTGTTGGTATATGTGAGGATGTTCCTGTTCAAGTGGCTCATAATTGCTTGGTTTATCCTGATATTGTGGTACTTGAAATGCCTGAAGATGATAATATGTCTATTATTCTGGGGAGACCTTTTCTTAATACTGTAGGTGCTATCATCAATTGCAATCAAGGAAAAGTAACATTCAATATTAATGAAAAAGAGCATACTGTCTATTTCCCCAAGAAGGTTGTTAAAAGCTATTGCCTGAATTCCATTCAAAATATTGAGAGCATCAAGGTTGGAGAAATATATTGTCCCATTCCACAAGAAAATTTTGAAACTATTATGATTGGGACCATTGCTATCAAGTATGAGGTAACATAATCACCTTGTGGAATGCAAAGTTTTGTTTCATATAAGATTGTTTTGGTAACAAGACTTGATCAACCTTGTTAACAAAAGGATTTTAATGAACAAAATAATGTTTCCACTGTGGTTACACTTGCTTTCTTTTACTTTTCTCCTTCCTAGTCTTTGCTTTAGCTTTAGTTTTGCTAGTAGTTTGCTTGTTTGAGTTTCTTAGAGCTCCTGTATTTTGGATATTGGTTTGGTTTTGCTTCTGCTAAAAAAATGTTTCTGCGAGAAAATCAATTTTCATACCATGTGGCCAAAAATAAAGTTTACCAAAAAATCCCAGAAAATTCAAAATGATTTTTTCCTCGAAAAAAGGGGCAGAGAGGCACCAGAAGTGACCCAGGGGCCACCCCAGGCCACCACACCCATGGTAGGCGCGGCCTACCAGGGGGTGGCGCCTAGGGGGGTTGGCCCACCTGGGCCCCTCCAGGCTGCCTCCTCAATGCCACCTTCTTTCTCTCTCCCGAAAAACACCAGAAAACTTTCTCAATTTCGAGTTCTTGCTGTTTTTGCTCGCAATTTTAGATCTCCTTGTCCAGCCCATCTCAAGTGCTGATTTTTGGAGGTTTTTCTCCTTGGTATGTGCCTCCTCCACTTGTCCAATTAGATTTGTGATTGGTAGATTGTATCTTGAGTATTTTGCTGCTATAGGTGATAGGTTGTTTGAGATGCATGCTTGTCCTATGCTTAGAAACTTTGTTTTGATGCATGTGTAGTCCTCCAGGAAGTTCCTATAGTAGTTTCTCATCATTTATCAACTTAGAAATCACTTGGTTTGATGGTTGTTTAAAATTTCAGAAAAGTGAAGTCATGGACCACCATAAATTTGGTGATATATTTGAGAGTGATGCACCTATAAGGGCAAGGATTCCAAGGTCATCTACTAGTACTAGACCCTCATACAATGAGGATCTCATCACTCCGCGATTTGGTGACGAGGGAGATGAAGGGGATGCTCGCGATGGTTCCAGCGATACAGGAAGCTGGAGAGAGGGAGAGAGGTCTCACCGAGGTCATCGTGGCATGGGGATGCTCGACGTAGTCTTCTCCTGGACAGGGGCGCACGAGGTAGACTGGAATTCCTTGTCAGAGTAGCTCTCTGGTACGGGCACGAACGGCTATCGACGGGGATGAGGCTACAAGGCATGAGAAGGTAAGCTAGTGGGGTCCAGGTGGCAAGGGGCGATGAGGACTGGCCGGAATCGACCGGAGGAGGTCGTCGGAGCAGTGGCGGTGTGAGGAAGATTCCGAGCATCCTAGGGGCGGGAAGAAGCTGGGGATTGAAGGGAAAGGAGCGGAGAGGGAAGGCGATTAAGTACGCGTGGTCGCGGGGTGGATTAACGGAGGCAGTAACGCGAATTGATGCCGTCTTCAATGACCATAAATGGCGAGGAGGGGTTGGGGCGTGGTCACCGCGGGTGAGGACGAAGCTGACGGGGCAGTGGGACCTAGCGGCAGCGAGAGAGAGAGGAGAGGTGGGGTCCAGTGTTCAGTGGGTTAGCGGGTGAGAACTGCGGTGGAAAAGAAAACATTTCGAGGGGGAGAGAGGTGGGCTGCTAGGCCTGATGGGCTGGGCTTGCTGGCTAGGCTGGCTTGTTTTATTTTTTTCCTTCTCTGTTTTCTTTTTCTTTTTTCCATTTTGATTTTCTGTTTTGAATTTGTTTAAACATTTCAAACAACCATTTGAATTCAAAACCTTGCCAAACTTTCTGTAAACTTTCCACACTGTTTTAGACATGCATTTAATGTCCATTTTCAGATTAAATATTTCATTTACACATGGTTTGTTATTTATTTAAAAAGACAATTGTTTTTATTCAAACAAAATTTATTTATATTCTCAAACTCTTTATTTGAATTCTAATTTTCATTAAACCTTTTCAGTAGGTTTTATTTACTTAATAAGGTGTTAAATAATTCACTTTGATTTATTTAAAGTATTTTAATATGATTATTAATCATTTTAATTTGGGCAAATGTCTTTATTCCAATGAAATCAAATATGGTTTTAATTCCATAAATTTTATTTAGATGATTTCTTTGATTCCATTTAAGTTAATTAAATAACTTCTATTCCACTTGGGTAAATTCCAATTATTATTTTCCCCTCATTTAATTATTCATTCCCATTAGGGATTTGTCTTTAATCAAATGGAATAGAATTTGGTTAAGGCCATTTTATTTTATTTGAATATTCTTTATTACTTTATTTTATTTGGATTATCTTTATTCCATTTGCTTGTGGACTTGGACAAGATTTAATTTGGCTTTAAATACTCCTTAATTATTATTTCTTTCTTTATCTTATAAAATCCATATCTTTTTATTTATAGATCCAAACTTGGTGATTCCAGTTTGTAAAATCTTATTTAATATTTGCTTATCCTTTTAAATCCTTTTAGGATTACTTGCGCACAATTTGGTTTGGATTTTAGATAGTAGCTTTATTGGCTTTGGAAATTTTAATTTCTTTAAATTCATAAGATTTTATCTATGGTTCCAAATTAAGTAAAACCAATTTCTATGGTTTTATAATATTTCTATTTGTCATTCTTGACTTTGAATTTAGTTGGATCCAAACTTCATTCAAAGTGTTTTCAAGATGGGTTTTTTAAGTTTCCACTTTAAAACAAAAGTTTCTTTTCACCCTAAATTTCAACAATTATTTATTTTGTTTATTTATTTTTCACATTTCAAAATTTTGAAATTTTTGGGATGTGACAGGCTACCATCCTTAAAAGAAATCTCGTCCCGAGATTTGGGAAAGCTAGAGGTTACAAGTTGGCTTCAAAACAACTAGGGTACTACCACCCTTAAAAAGTTTCCAACTAGATTACATCTTGGCTTGCTTAGGATCTTGATGAAACTTCTCTGGGAAAACATCTGCATAGTTTCCTTTGTTTCCACACTTGAAACATGTGACAAGGCTGAGATCCTTCATAGGCTTGTTTGTCTTGTACTTCATCTTTTCTGGACAATTGCTTGCATAATGTCCTTGGTTACCACAATTGTAACATGTGACAAGGTTGAGTTCTTCACGTATCTTCTGTGGACAATTTGATACATAATGGCCTAGCTCTTTGCAGTTGTTGCACCACACTTGGCTAATTTCCTTATACTTGTTCTTCTTCTCTGGACATTCATTGGCATAGTCTCCCATCTCTTTGCAATTGCAACATTGCACTTGGCTTTTGTCCTTCTTCTTCTTGGGTTTCTCCAAAGCTAGGAGTTCTTCTAGTTCATGTTCTTCATATCTCACCTCAAAGGTGGGAAAGTCTCCTGGTTTCCTTAATAGTTTCCTTGGATAATACATATGTTTCCTCTTCTGTCCATCAATGGGAGTCATGGTGCATGGAGGTACAAGCTGAGATTTTCCTTTGTCTTCATCCTTCTTGGTGGAAGTTGTTTCCTCCTGGGGGCTTACAAACTGTTGATGCACTCCACCTTGTTTCCTTTGTTGAACTATAGAATAGATGGGGCATTGGATAGGGACATGATTATTTCCTTCACATACGAAACATGTAGCTCGAGATGTTGGGCATTGATTAGTTGGATGTTTCTCTTCACAATTAGGGCATTGATCTTCATGCTCTTTGGAAGTGTGATCCATGTCTCCACAAATATTGCAAGCTTGGGTTCCTTCTATAACATCATCCTTGACATCATTGTTGTCACAAACTCCTTGGGAAAGGTTGTCTCCCATGTTGATCATTTGATTTGTCATCCTTTGCAACAATTGGGTTTGGGTTTCCATAAACCTTTGCATGTTTGGGTCTTACTCATTGTTGTTGGCCCAAAATTGACTTGTCAGTTGGTTTAACTGGGTTTGGGTTACTATGAGTTCTCTCATGTGCATCTCTTGGTTGTTGTTGTCACCATTCTTGATGTTGGAGTTTCTTGGAGAAGTCATCTGTTTGGGTTGGATTGGGATTAGAATAGGCAAAGATTTCTATATGAAGAATTATAATCACACACATCACAATTCACACAAGCAATGTGCAAGCAATCACAAACAAACATTCCAGTCAAACAACAAGGTTCAAGCACATTTTGAGGCAACAAAATATTTTTGCTACACCACATAAGTTGGTGGGTTTGATCTAAACTAAATATGGTGGTCCAACTATATGGTTCACTTGTGATCATTCCATCCTTCTTAGTTGATTCTTCATGAACAAGATCTTTGTATCCTTGGAGGATTTCTTGCATCTTGGTCACAAAACTTCAAAGGTGATGATAGTTTCTTGTAAGTTGTGTTCCCTTAGTCTTCAAGTCTTGAGTAATATTTCTTGTTTCACTTGTAGTCCTTAGTGATATCCAAGTTGAAGTCCTTGATGAAACTAATGTTGAAGTCATTGGTGATGTTGAAGTCTTTGCTCAAGTTGAAGTCTTTTCCATCAAGTTTGAAAAGGAAGAGGTGTAGAATCAAAACCAAAAAGGTTGAGGAAAGAGTTTACAAGATTGTTTGTAAATAAGTTTTGGAACAAAGAAGACTCCTATTTTTCTAAGGTTTTTTTTTCCAATCCTAGGGTTACAATCCTATAGGCAACACAGTGCTCTGATACCATCTGTAGAGGTCCCAACCTTTAATAAGGTAGAGATCCCTGTGTTTACAATGCTAGTCCCTGGATCAATAGCTAGCATCCACAGTTAAGATGTAATATCAAGAAACAAAGGTCATATTACAACTTTATAACCAGGAATAAAATAATTCATTACATCTTACATAGATCATTTGGCTATCTCATTACAATGCAGCAGAAATAACTATAGCATGGAGTCCTTCATCTTCAAAGTGCCACAGGCAATCATGTTGGTTGTAGACTTGTAAGCCTAATCAACACACTTTACTAACATCAAACAAACCTGCAACATAATAAATTACAACCACAAGGGTCAATACATTTGAATTGTATTGGAAAGTGATACTATGGTAGAATAGTGGTATCTATCATCTATATGCATTTGGCTAAGTGGAGCTTAGGCTTGCTTTGCTCAAAATAGTTTTTCCTTATCATTTGAAAACACTAAGTTTTTGTTTGGCAAAAACTCCCAAGGAACCACCAATAGAAATTGGTGAACCTTCAACCCTTGTTCAACCACAAGTTTTTAACTTAGAAAATTGGGATGAGGAGATTCTTGATAGCTTCCATGTCTTTATGCTCAAATTGTCCATTTCCAGGGACATGGCTAAGTACTTAGATTTTACACTCTGCAGAGGTGGTGCACTTTCCCCACAAGACTCGACATGCATCGAGACAAGATCTTTTAGAAGCCTTCCCTTAGACCAGAATGGACGCGCTCCAACCTATCATCCCCTACCACCAACTGCCCATTTGGCTAAGTTATTGCAACCTATATGATCCAGGGAGAGCCCATAATGCCAAGTGGCTGCACTTGAAGCTTCTCAACATTTGACATCTCAAATCTCTTTGTTCCTGGGTGGAATTCCACAAGTGAGATACACAAGGTAAACCATAGAAATGGGCCTTGTGTAACCACTCAACAAAAGTCCTTCCAAGCAATACCATTCCACCCAAGTGATTCATTCACTTAGTTGTTTTATTAAACAAAACACAAGTCCTTGACTTAGAAATATTCCATAGCATGAATATAATCCACCCTTGTTTTCTACTAGCTAATCTAAGCATGATAGTAGTAGGAATCTTAACTTAGGAAAATTCTACTAAGGTTTCATCTACTAGGATTTCCCATGGCATAGTTTATACTTAGAAAAAATTCCATGCAAGTCCTACTTAGAAATATCACTAATGCATAGTGAAAATAATGGGACAAAAGTATGAAGAACCACTTGCCTTTTGGTAGAGATTATAAGTTCACTCCTTGATCTTGCAATAGTCACACTCTTCAAATGTCTACAATTCAATGAAGCAAGGCACAAATTCAATGTACCATTCAAGCAATCATCACATAGAATAATAAAAACAAAGCTATGAATGCAAGCATGTCAAAGATTGTTTTATTTGGAAAAATGGTTTCTATTAGGTCATAAACATTTGAAAACACCCATTGGTCATTTATAAAAGTGGTAAAACCATTTTATATCAAGTTAGTGAAAAAAGCCATTTAAATCATTTTTGTTTTGTTAGAAATGGTTCCAAATCAAAGTAATATTTTCTAGTTTTTGAAAAATACATTTTTAAACACAAATTTTAGTGTTTTAAGGTCAAGTGTTTAATATTGAAACCATTTGAAAAAGGTTTTACCTATAAACCACTTTTATACCAAAGTAATATTTTATGTTGTTGAAAGTGCTTTTTAGCAAGGTGATAATTTATAGGGTTCATCAAATATATTTTTAAATCTCAAAACTTGGTGTTTAGGGTCATAGAGTTTAAATCAAATCATTTTCCAAAGGTTTTATTCAAAAAGCATTTTTAAAACATATTCAACCTTTTTATTTAGCTAGAAATGCTTTTATTCAAAGATTTATTCTTTAGCTTCACAAAATATGTTTTTAAATCCATAAGTTGGTTTATATGGTCACTAGGTTCGAAACAATCCATTTGCCAAAGATTTTACCATAAAAATATTTCTAGAATAATTTTATATTCAAATTATGCCTACACAAGTTTCTGCAAAAACAACCAATTTAACAGAAGCAATTTACTAAAAAAAAAGGGCATGGTTGGAAAGTACTTGTTCTTCGGATTCCATTGATATAAAATTTGGAAAATTTGGACGTGTATATTAAAAGTTATGAATTTTACAAAATCTAATCACTAATAGATCAAATTTCTGTTTTAAAACCAGAGTTTGACTACATGTCACGTTCTTATTGGAAAATACCGGTTCGTGCGGATCGGCTGCTGTGGTGCGTTGGATCTAAAGCGCATCACACGGTACAGAATCAAACATACCGCTTCGGTTTAAGTTATAATCTCTCAAACACGATTCAGATCTAACGGCCCAAATCTTATTGACCATAGGTGGGCGGCGCTGTGACGGTGGTCGGCGGCGGCGCGCTCTGCTCGCGATCGTTCCGGTGATACAGGAAGCTGGAGAGAGGGAGAGAGGGCTCACCGAGGTCGCCGTGGCATGGGGATGCTTGACGTAGTCTTCTCCTGGACAGGGGCGCACGAGGTAGACTGGAATTCCTTGTCGGAGTAGCTCTCTGGTACGGGCACGCACGACTGTGGACGGGGACGATGCTACAAGGCACGGGAAGGTAAGCGGAGGGTACCGTTAGCTTCATACGCGAGTTGCAAAGAAGTGAGCATCAAAAAGAGGGCAAGGGGGTCTATGCTCACCAGGGAAACTCGCCGAAGAAGGAGCAGACGGCGGAGGCAAAATGTCGATGTCGTAGACGAGGCTACGGTGTTCGCGTGGGCAAGCCAAAGATACAGGCGGGTACGCCTGGTGCTGGCGAGCACGCTAGTGGGGTCCGGGAGGCAAGGGGTGATGAGGACTGGTCGGAATCGACCGGAGGAGGTCGTCGGAGCAGTGGCGGTGTGAGGAAGATTCTGAGCAGCCTAGGGGCGGGAAGAAGTTGGGGATTGAAGGGAAATGAGCGGAGAGGGGAGGCGATTAAGTACGCGTGGTCGTGGGGTGGATTAACGGATGCAGTAACGCGAATTAATGTCGTCTTCAACGGCCAGAAACGGCGAGGAGGGGTTGGGGGCGTGGTCACCACGGGTGAGGATGAAGCTGACGGGGCAGTGGGACCTGGCGGTAGCGAGAGAGAGAGAGAGAGAGGAGAGGTGGGGTCCAGTGGTCAGTGGGTTAGCGAGTGAGAACTGCGATGGAAAATAAAATGTTTCGAGGGGGAGAGAGGTGGGCTGCTGGGCCTGATGGGCTGGGCTTGCTGGCTAGGATGGCTTGTTTTTTTTTTTCCTTCTCTGTTTTCTTTTTCGTACTACCACCCTTAAAAAGTTTCCAACTAGATTACATCTTGGCTTGCTTAGGATCTTGATGACACTTCTCTGGGCAAACATCTGCATAGTGTCCTTTGTTTCCACACTTGAAACATGTGACAAGGCTGAGATCCTTCATAGGCTTGTTTGTCTTGTACTTCATCTTTTCTGGACAATTGCTTGCATAATGTCCTTGGTTACCACAATTGTAACATGTGACAAGGTTGAGTTCTTCACGTATCTTCTGTGGACAGGTTGATACATAATGGCCTAGCTCTTTGCAGTTGTTGCACCACACTTGGCTAATTTCCTTATACTTGTTCTTCTTCTCTGGACATTCATTGGCATAGTGTCCCATCTCTTTGCAATTGCAACATTGCACTTGGCTTTTGGCCTTCTTCTTCTTGGGTTTCTCCAAAGCTAGGAGTTATTCTAGTTCATGTTCTTCATATCTCACCTCAAAGGTGGGAAAGTCTCCTAGTTTCCTTAATCGTTTCCTTGGATAATACATATGTTTCCTCTTCTGTCCATCAATGGGAGTCATGGTGCATGGAGGTACACGCTGAGATTTTCCTTTGTCTTCATCCTTCTTGGTAGAAGTTGTTTCCTCCTAGGGGATTACAAACTATTGATGCACTCCACCTTGTTTCCTTTGTTGAACTATAGAATAGATGGGCCATTGGATAGGGACATGATTATTTCCTTCACATAGGAAACATGTAGATTGAGATGTGGGGCATTGATTAGTTGGATGTTTCTCTTCACAATTAGGGCATTGATCTTCATGCTCTTTGGAAGTGTGATCCATGTCTCCACAAATATTGCAAGCTTGGGTTCCTTCTATAACATCATCCTTGACATCATTGTTGTCACAAACTCCTTGGGAAAGGTTGTCTCCCGTGTTGATCATTTGATTTGTCATCCTTTGCAACAATTGGGTTTGGGTTTCCATAAACCTTTGCATGTTTGGGTCTAACTCGTTGTTGTTGGCCCAAAATTGACTTGTCAGTTGGTTTAACTGGGTTTGGGTTACTATGAGTTATCTCATGTGAATCTCTTGGTTGTTGTTGTTGTTGTTGTCACCATTCTTGATGTTGGGGTTTCTTGGAGAAGTCATCTGTTTGGGTTGGATTGGGATTAGAATAGGCAAAGATTTCTATATGAAGAATTCTAATCACACACATCACAATTCACACAAGCAATGTGCAAGCAATCACAAACAAACATTCCACTCAAACAACAAGGTTCAAGCACATTTTTAGGCAACAAAATATTTTTGCTACAACACATAAATTGGTGGGTTTGATCTAAACCAGATATGGTGGTCCAACTATATGGTTCACTTGTGATCATTCCATCCTTCTTAGTTGATTCTTCATGAACAAGATCTTTGTATCCTTGGAGGATTTCTTGCATCTTCGTCACAAAACTTCAAAGGTGATGATAGTTTCTTCTAAGTTGTGTTCCCTTAGTCTTCAAGTCTTGAGTAATATTTCTTGTTTCACTTGTAGTCCTTAGTGATATCCAAGTTGAAGTCCTTGATGAAACTAATGTTGAAGTCATTGGTGATGTTGAAGTCTTTGCTAAAGTTGAAGTCTTTTCCATCAAGTTTGAAAAGGAAGAGGTGTAGAATCAAAACCAAAAAGGTTGAGGAAAGAGTTTACAAGATTTTTTGTAAATAAGTTTTGGAACAAATAAGACTCCTATTTTTCTAAGGGGTTTTGTCCAATCCTAGGGTTACAATCATATAGGCAACACAGTGCTCTGGTACCATCTGTAGAGGTCCCAACCTTTAATAAGGTAGAGATACCTGTGTTTACAATGCTAGTCCCTGGATCAATAGCTAGCATCCACAATTAAGATGTAATATCAAGAAACAAAGGTCATACTACAACTTTATAACCAGGAATAAAATAATTCATTACATCTTACATAGCTCATTTGTCTATCTCATTACAATGCAGCAGAAATAACTATAGCATGGAGTCCTTCATCTTCAAAGTGCCACAGGCAATCATGTTGGTTGTGGACTTGTAATCCTAATCAATGCACTTTACTAACATCAAACAAATCTGCAACATAATAAATTACAGCCACAAGGGTCAATACATTTGAATTGTATTGTCAAGTGATACTATGGTAGAGTAGTGGTATCTATCATCTATATGCATTTGGCTAAGTGGAGCTTAGGCTTGCTTTGCTAAAAATAGTTTTTCCTTATCCTTTTAAAACACTAAGTTTTTGTTTGGCAAAAACTCCCTAGGAACCACCAATAGAAATTGGTGAACCTTCAACCCTTGTTCAACCACAAGTTTTTAACTTAGAAAATTGGGATGAGGAGATTCTTGATAGCTTCCATGTCTTGATGCTCAAATTGTCCATTGCTAGGGACATGGCTAAGTACTTAGATTTTACACTCTGCATAGGTGGTGCACTTTCCCCACAAGACTCGACATGCATCGAGACAAGATCTTTCAGAAGCCTTCCCTTAGACCAGAATGGACGCGCTCCAACCTATCATCCCCCTACCACCAACTGCCCATTTGGCTAAGTTATTGCAACCTATATGATACAGGCTGAGCCCATAATGGCAAGTGGCTGCACTTGAAGCTTCTCAACATTTGACGTCTCAAATCTCTTTGTTCTTGGGTGGCATTCCACAAGTGAGATACACAAGGTAAACCATAGAAATGGGCCTTGTGTAACCACTCAACAAAAATCCTTCCAAGCAATACCATTCCACCCAGGTGATTCATTCACTTAGTTGTTTTATTAAACAAAACACAAGTCCTTGACTTAGAAATATTCCATAGCATGAATATAATCCACCCTTGTTTTCTACTAGCTAAGCTAAGCATGATAGTAGGAGGAATATTAACTTAGGAAAATTCTACTAAGGTTTCATCTACTAGGATTTCCCATGGCATAGTTTATACTTAGCAAAAATTCCATGCAAGTCCTACTTAGAAATATCACTAATGCATAGTGAAAATAATGGGACAAAAGTATGAAGCACCACTTGCCTTTTTGGTAGAGATTATAAGTTCACTCCTTGATCTTGCAATAGTCACACTCTTCGAATGTCACTACAATTCAATCAAGCAAGGCACAAATTCAATCTACCATTCAAGAAATCATCACATAGAATAATAAAAACAAAGCTATGCATGCAAGCATGTCAAAGATTGTTTTATTTTGAAAAATGGTTTCTATTTGGTCATAAACATTTGAAAACACCCATTGGTCATTTATAAAAGTGGTAAAACCATTTGATATAAAGTTAGTGAAAAAGGCCATTTAAATCATTTTTGTTTTGTTAGAAATGGTTCAAATAAAAGTAATATTTTCTAGTGTTTGCCAAATACATTTTTAAACACAAATTTTAGTGTTTTAAGGTCAAGTGTTTAATATTGAAACCATTTGCAAAAGGTTTTACCTATAAACCACTTTTATACCAAAGTAATATTTTATGTTGTTGAAAATGCTTTTTAGCAAGGTAATAATTTATTGGGTTCATCAAATATATTTTTAAATCTCAAAACTTGGTGTTTAGGGTCAGAGAGTTTAAATGAAATCATTTTCCAAAGGTTTTGTTAAAAAGCATTTTTAAAACATATTCAACCTTTTTATTTAGCTAGAAATGCTTTTATTCAAAGATTTATTATTTACCTTCACAAAATATGTTTTTAAATCCATAAGTTGGTTTATATGGTCAGTAGGTTCAAAACAATCCATTTGCCAAAGGTTTTACCATAAAAATATTTCTAGAATAATTTTTATATTCAAATTATGCCTACACAAGTTTTTGAAAAAACAACCAATTTAACAGAAGCAATTTACTAAAAAAGCACATGGTTGGAAAGTACTTGTTCTTCTGATTCCATTGATATAAAATTTGCAAAATTTGGACGTGTAGATTAAAAGTTATGAATTTTACAAAATCTAATCACTAATAGATCAAATTGCTGTTTTAAAACCAGAGTCTGACTACGTGTCACATTCTTATTGGACAATACCGGTTCGTGCGGATCGGCTGCTGTGGTGCATTGGATCAAAAGAGCGTCGCACGGTACAGAATCAAACATACCGCTTCGGTTTAAGTTCTAATCTCGCACACACGATTCAGATCTAACGGCCCAAATCTTATTGACCATAGGTGGGCGGCGCTGTGACGGTGGTCGGCGGTGGCGCACTCTGCTCGTGATGGTTCCGGCGATACAGGAAGATGGAGAGAGGTAGAGAGGGCTCACCGAGGTTGCTGTGGCATGGGGATGCTCGACGTAGTCTTCTCCTGGACAGGGGCGCACGAGGTAGACTGAAATTCCTTGTCAGAGTAGCTCTCTGGTACGGGCACGCACGGCTGTCGACGGGGATGAGGCTACAAGGCACGGGAAGGTAAGCGGAGGGTACCGTTAGCTTCGTACACGAGTTTCAAACAAGTGAGCATCAAAAAGAGGGCAAGGGGGGTCTGTGCTCATCAGGGAAACTCGCCGGAGAAGGAGTAGACGGCGGAGGAGAAATGTCGATGTCGTAGTCGAGGCTACGGTGCTCGCATGGGCAAGCCAAAGATACTGGAGGGTACGCCTGGTGCTGGCGAGCACGCTAGTGGGGTCCGGGAGGCAAGGGGCGATGAGGACTGGCCGGAATCGACCGGAGGAGGTCGTTGGAGCTGTGGCGGTGTGAGGAAGATTCCGAGCAGCCTAGGGGCGGGAAGAAGCTGGGGATTGAAGGGAAAGGAGAGGAGAGGGGAGGCGATTAAGTACGCGTGGTCGCGGGGTGGATTAACGGAGGCAGTAACGCGAATTGATGCTGTCTTCAACGGCCAGAAACGGCGAGGAGGGGTTGGGGGTTGTAGGGTTCGCAACATAGAAAACAAAAAAAATCCTATGATGGGAACAACTATGTACCAAGATCTATCTACTAGATACAAACAACAGGCGGATGTACATCCATAGAGAACATACCCTTAAAGACCGACAAAGCTTAACGAGTCCAAACTAGTGGTTGATGTAGACGATCTCTTGCCGATCTCAAGATCGAGAGGAAGTCCTCGCGCCACAAAACAGCAGCGCATCCGTGCTCGCACACACGTTCGAGGCACCGAGCAACCTCCGCCTCCTCGCTCCAGCGATGCAGCGGAAGCACAACTCTTTCTTGCCGAATAGCCACCGGGAACATGTATCTCGCTAGTCCGAGACCATGGGGAATAAAATCTAGAGGGGGAGAGAGATCCTTCACGAGGAGGTGTGAGTGAGAGAGAGGGAGGGGCTCCTTTTATAGGGAGAGGGGGGCACCCAAGGGGCCATGCGCCCAGCCATGGGGCTTCCCCCACCTCTTCCACATTCATGTGGGTGGACACTCCACTCACTCAAATGCCTTTCAATTCCCTCCACTCAAAAACCCACTCAAATTCCCATTAAATTTCCACCAAATTTAATGCAAACTCTTATTAAATAAAACTCCTTTTATTTCAGAATTTTGTCAATTACTTTAATGACAAACATTCACATATAACCCCTTGCTAGTATTTCATTTCACATGCAGAAACACTTTTTGCAATTTCACCCGAAAACCCGTTTCGGTATCTAGTGAAATAAATTCCTGCGCTTGTTATTCTTTTTGGCATGAAACTTTTGCTCCAAATGGATGCCGGTGTCTCTTAAGTGTGTCACCCTACGGTTCGCGAATAATTTGGACATGATCGAGACCCCTCTCAGATCAATAATCAGAAGCGGGATCTGGAGACCCATACTGACTCCCACACATTCAACGATGACTTTCTTGTGATCGTCGGAACCTTTTACGCTAGTATCTTAATCCCTTTGTTTCGCGATATATTACATGTTCAAGATTCGATCATCGGTATCTCCATACCTAGTTTGATCTTGTTACTGACATGCACTCTTTTCTTGTTCCCGTGATATAACATTCTAGTGATCAAATCACTTGCTTGCAAGCTAATCAATGTGATATCACCGAGAGGGCCCAGAGCATATCTATCCGTCATCGGGATGAACAAATTCCACTCTCAATCCATGGGCCTCAACATAACACTTTAGTAGTTCTGAACCCATCTTTATAATCACCCTGTTTCGGTGTGATATTTGATGTTATCAAGAAACTCTTTCGGTGTTAGTGATTGACATGATCTCATGGTCTAAGGATTTCGATCACTTCGTAAGTTGTTATAGCAATATAAACTCATTGACTTCGATCGTAATGCTATACTTCGGATGAATGTTCATCACACCATTACACTAATGTTGTGACCTCGCTATTAACAACATCCAATGTCCATGATCAGGAAACCTTTGATCATCTTTTAATCAACGAGCTAGTTTATAAGAGAGGCATAACTAGGAACTTCCTTTTTGTTTATTAGACACACATGTATTGACGTTTTTGTATTAATACAATCATAGCATGTAAAATAAACATTTATCATAAATAAGGAATACGATAATAACCACTTTATTATTGCCTCTCGGGCATATTCCCTTCAGTCTCCCACTTGCACTAGAGACAATAATCTAGTTTGAAAACTTTGAGTATTGAACACATATGGCTTTCTGGTGTTCCATATACGCAATTGCAAGTGGTTAACATAATCTATGGATCTGACGCTTCAGGTCCTTGTGTATTTGCATGTCTTTGCGTCTCCATGCATTACTCATTCTCTAATGAGATGGCATTATATAAATTTGGTCTTTTTGTGAGACCTTTAGTTCCTTGGGGTTAAATCACGTCGATACTATTGTCATACAATATATCTTTAGTGTTAGCCCGCTGCAAACCACACCTTAGTTTGATAACAAACTACTTGACACAAATTCCCTCCTTTGCTGCTACTATAGCAGTCATATACTTAGCCTTTTTGTTGTAGTATTCGTACAATGTCTTAACTTTGGAACTCTTCCAAATCCATCATGGAAACTTACTTTCCATTTCATTGTGCCACCCATAGTCTAAATTGAGATAAACTCAATTTGTATCTTGTGACAAAACTAGTATCAATGTAACGCTTTACAATGAACTATTTGTAATTGTTTGTCACCTCCACACAAATATATTCTTAGTTCTTCCAAAAGATCATAAGAATATTCTCACTATCGTCCAATGATCATTTTTATGATTCATTCTGGTATATGCTCATAACACGTAGAGCATAGGACATATCTGGATGTGTACATATCATGGTATGATTGATCAAAACATTCTCGTGATTTCACTCATCAAGTGTCAAAGCACTTGAATCTTGTTTCACTTATCAAGTGTCGATACACTTGAATCTTGATTCAATTCCTTTCCATGCGACAAGAACCATTTCTTGTCGTTTCTATATTGAACTCCTTCAATATCTCATATATGTACGTTTGTCCCAACCATATTAGCGTCACCGTCTATCCACTATAGACATTCATGCTAAATATTCGGGTTTTGCCTAAGTCTTTCATCAAAATGAAATCCTTAACCTTTGTCAATAAAAGATACATCATTTATAATCAACAAGATGTCCTCCACATAATATATTAGAAATATGTCTCAGCGCTCCCACTTAATTTCTTGCAAATGCAAGCATCTTCATCGTCTCTAGATGAAAACTCCTTTTTCATCACGGTGAAGATTCCAACTCCGCGATGCTTACTTCAACCATTGAAGTTTGCATGCCCTTTTAGCATCCTTTGAATTTAACAAAACCCTTTGGATCGTGTCTTGTACACGTCCTAGGTAACCATTCTATTAGAAGAATTTTGTTTTGTTTATTCATCTACCATATACCAAATTATATGTAGTGGTTGCTACTTTAATCCATCCAGACTAAATATCGCTATGAAAGATCCAATGTTGTCATAGTCAACTCCTTTGAACATTGTCATAAAATAATTTACGACATATCGACTATTTCATAGATGTGAAACATCCATGTCTGTTTCTTTATAGATCCAAATACGACCGATAGGTTTTTACACCTTTCCGGAGGGTCTTCCAAGTTCAAAACTTGATTTCTCGTGTATGGAACTATCACGGATTTTATGGCTTCAAGCCATTTGACGGAGTCAAGGCCCATCATCGCTTCTTTTCATGTAGTCGGTTCATCATTGTCAAACAATAATGATTTACTCTCAAATCTTAGTATTTGATTGTTTATTTGACCGACTTGGTTCAATAAGAACTTAGACCTCCGTGACCACAACCTTTGAGGCACGTGAGCCATGAGCATTCTGGATGCCTCCGGAACATTTTCCGGCACTGTGCAACTCAGCACATATAGCTAAGGTTCATTAACCTTATCAAAGTTCTATTGTCCTCCCACTAAACTTTTACGAAAAATTCCTTTTTCAAGAAACTTCACATTTCAAGCGACAAACCCTTTTGTCCTTGGTGTTATGGAGGAATAACCAATTGTTATTCGAAATAACCTACAAAGACATGCTCATCCGACTTTGGTTGTAAACATCTTACTTATGTTTAGCATACCAAAATTTAAGAAAGGACAACTTGGGTTTCACCCCAAACAATAACTCATATGGTGTCATTTCAACAAATCAAGATGGAGCTCTTTTCAGTGTAAAAGCGGTAGTCTCTAAAGCTTTAATCTTTTAAAACATAATGGCAGTTTTATAAATAACACCTTTGATCCAACCATGTCAAACAAGGTTTTTTTTACAAATCTCAAACACTCCATACTCCTATGGTGTTTTAGGAGATGTAAATCTAGGTGTTTTGCTAAACTTGCAACTCAAATAAATCCCTTTATGATAAAATCATAATTCATTTATTTTCTTGTTACACTTGTAACTCAAATAAATCCCTTATGATAAAATCATAAACCATTTATTTTCTTGTTACAATGATTTTCACTTCATCTTGAAAGTCTTTGAAACGTTTTTCAAATATTTCATACTTCTTTCTCATTAAGTGAATATTCACTCAAATTTCCGAAGAAATTATATGAAGTTGAAACCCATCGCTTACGACTACACATAATGGACTACATACATCGATATGTATAAATTCCAATATTTTAGTCGTTCGTTCTTCTTTGGCCTTTGAACGAAGTTTTTAATTATCCCGAGGAAAGTCTCACAAGCGTCACTTGATCAAATCAAAGACTCCAAAAATCCATGAATATGGAAATTATCATGTTTTATTTCCAATATAATTTAAATGGCGATGTCACTTCGTAAGTGATTTTTCAATCATTTCTCTTGCGACATTTTAGCATTAGGTTTTATGGATGTGGTTTCTCCAACTAGATTTGTAAATCATCCATCTTATATGGAATACGGTAATTATTTGAACAACCTTTGTTCTCATAATACCTGGTTCAAAATAACAATTATTAAAACAAATCTTGAAGTCAAGCTGTGATGTCAAAGAGAAATACAAATAACGGTTTGTTTGTTTTCGATGAACATCATCACATATTCTCTTTCTAGTTACTTAGGCCATTGTGGTTCATGAATTGCGTCGTTCTGTATGACATTTCATACCAACCAATTCGGTATCCAATACCCAAGAACCACATTGTTTAACAAGCAAAGAATACAACCATAACATGTATATCATCCATATACCTAAATTGAATATTCCCAATATTTTCTTTTCTGCCAAATATATTTTATAGATTCTCTTTTAGCATTTCCTTTTCCTTTTTAAAAGAATCTATCAACATCAAAAGTGGCGCCATATACATGACACATATTCCAAAGCGTGTATATTCAAATAATAATACCTTTGGACTTGCACTTTGAAGTAGATCACCATCATCAAAATGATCGGCATTCTTTCAAAATCCATTCTATAGTAATATTTTAGTGTAGTAAACACTTTACATACATCTTCTATTCACCCTTATCATGACGACTTTCATTATCAAGCTACTGTAGCTTATAAAGGCGAATCGTGAGTATAACATTACTTTCCAAAACCCTTTTGGATGATTAGGATGTCTAGCATCTCCAACCTTCGTAAATTCTCATCCAATATGAGAACATATATTATACTCAATCATATTGCAACCAAAACATTGTTTCAGATATCGTTATATCTGCCACACATGATGGTTTCTGAAACAATTCTTTCAGCTCCTAGATAAACTTGATATTAAAACAATCAAGAATCATGAGGCAAACATGATACTTAAGATACTAACACTGGAATTGTTACTCTTGATTTAATACTAACTATTAAATTTCACGGAGTAAATAGAGTTTGCTAAAAGTTTGCAATAGGACTTTAAACTTTAGATTGACACTCAACACAATACGATACCAGTTCGTAAAGTATATATATCTAGAATTCTATAGTTCTATTATCTCAATTACAACTATGCATAAGGTGGTGAACGAATGCCAATGATTACAACGAATTATGCAAATTCACTTTGATTTAGTTTATGATAAATTGAGTTCTACTAATCCAAATTAGAAATGAACTCCCACTCAAAAACGACATCCCTCTGTCCTTTTTGGTGATTACATGAACCAAATCCACTACACCAAGTCCGATCATCACGTGAGTCGGTGTAGCTTCAAAGGCGAGCATCAAATGGTCATCATATCAAAACATATGACTCATGCTTAACCTTTCGGTCCGTGTTCCGAGGCCATGTCTGTACATGCTAGGCTCGCCAAGTTAGAACCTTAGTATTCGCGTGTGTAACTGTCTTACACCCGAGATATGCTCGTGGATTCAAGTACACCCGATCATCACGTGATGTCTTGAAGTGACGAAACATTGTCGGTGTATACTTAAGGAAGAACACATTCTTATCTTGATATTTAAATGAGGGATCATCTTATTATGCTAATAAAACGCCAAACAAGCAATATAAGATGCAATCAAACATCACATGTTAATAAGTGAAATGATATGGTTCCCGCATATGATCTCCATCATGTGCACCGTGGTATGATCTCTATCATACCTCTATGTGTAAGACCAAGGTCTATGGAACCTACAAGTTATGTGTGTTGCAAGAGTATCATCTCATACTTCTACTTACAATATCACCATATCATAACACTAGCCCAGCAACAATCTAAACTAGACGCCTCTAATTTATCCATTGCAAGTTTTATGTGGCTTAGGGCTTTCGAAGATAGAACCGTTCTTACCTACGAACATGAACCACAACGAGGATAACCAAATTGTTGACAACTCATTGCAAATTAGATATTGACTATAGTAAGAGAGACAGACACCCGCTAGCCACTTATGCAAAACTAGTTTCATGTCAAGTGTGGAACGGGTCTCATGTGCGAGGACATGTAAAGTTTGTCCGGGCCGCTTCATCCCACTATGCCACCAATATCCAAAGTACAACTAAGAAGCAATAAAATGATCATCATCGCCCACATACTCATATGTGTACTACCCGTGCAAAGCATCTACGCATAGATCCGGCTCTGATACCACTGTAGGGTTTGTAGCATAGAAAACAAAAAATTTCCTACAATGGGAACAACTATGTACCAAGGTCTATCTACTAGATACAAACAACGGGCGGATGTACATCCGTAGAGAACATACCCTTGAAGACCGACAAATCTTAACGAGTCCAAACTCGTGGTTGATGTAGACGATCTCTTGCTGATCTCAAGATCGAGAGGAAGTCCTAGCGCCGCAAAACAGCAGCGCATCCGTGCTCGCACACACGTTCGAGGCACCGAGCAACCTCCGCCTCCTCGCTCCAGCGATGCAGCAGAAGCACAACTCTTTCTTGCCGAATAGCCACCGGGAACATGTATCTCGCTAGTCCGAGACCATGGGGAATAAATTCTAAAGGGGGAGAGAGATCCTTCACGAGGAGGTGTGAGTGAGAGAGAGGGAGGGGGCTCCTTTTATAGGGAGAGGGGGGCACCCAAGGGGCCATGCACCCAGCCATGGGGCTGCCCCCACCTCTTCCACATTCATGTGGGTGGACACTCCAGTCACTCAAATGCCTTTCAATTCCCTCCACTCAAATTCCCATTAAATTTCCACCAAATTTAATGCAAACTCTCATTAAATAAAACTCCTTTTATTTATTCAGAATTTTGTCAATTACTTTAATGACAAACATTCACATATAACCTCTTGCTAGTATTCCATTTCACATGCAGAAACACTTTTTGCAATTTCACCCGAAAACCCGTTTCGGTATCTAGTGAAATAAATTCCTGCGCTTGTTATTCTTTTCGGCATGAAACTTTTGCTCCAAATGGATGTCGGTGTCTCTTAAGTGTGTCACCCTACGGTTCGCGAATAATGTGGACATGATCGATACCCCTCTCAGGTCAATAATCAGAAGCGGGATTTGGAGACCCATACTGACTCCCACACATTCAACGATGACTTTCTTGTGATCGTCGGAACCTTTTACGCTAGTATATTAATCCCTTTGTTTCGCGATATATTACATGTCCGAGATTCGATCATCGGTATCTCCATACCTATTTTGATCTCGTTACTGACATGCACTCTTTTCTCATTCCCGTGATATAACATTCTAGTGATCAAATCACTTGCTTGCAAGCTAATCAATGTGATATCACCGAGAGGGCCCAGAGCATATCTATCCGTCATCGGGATGAACAAATTCCACTCTCGATCCATGGGCCTCAACATAACACTTTAGTAGTTCTGAACCCATATTTATAATCACCCTGTTATGGTGTGACGTTTGATGTTATCAAGAAACTCTTCCGGTGCTAGTGATTGACATGATCTCATGGTCTAAGGATTTCTATCACTTCGTAAGTTGTTATAGCAATATAAACTCAATGAATTTGATCGTAATGCTATACTTCGGATGAATGTTCATCACACCATTACACTAATGTTGTGACCTCGTTATTAACAACATCCAATGTCCATGATCAGGAAACCTTTGATCATCTTGTTAATCAACGAGCTAGTTTATAAGAGAGGCATAACTAGGAACTTCCTTTTTTTTTATTAAACACACATGTATTAACGTTTCCGTATTAATACAATCATAGCATGTAAAATAAACATTTATCATAAATAAGGAATACGATAATAACCACTTTATTATTGCCTCTCGGGCATATTCCCTTCAGGGGTGTGGTCACCGCGAGTGAGGACGAAGCTGACGAGGCAGTGGGACCTGGCGGCAGCGAGAGAGAGAGAGAGGAGAGGTGGGGTCCAGTGGTCAGTGGGTTAGTGGGTGAGAACTGCGGTGGAAAAGAAAACGTTTCGAGGGGGAGAGAGGTGGGCTGCTGGGCCTGATGGGCTGGGCTTGCTGGCTGGGCTGGCTTGTTTTATTTTTTTCCTTCTTTGTTTTCTTTTTCTTTTTTTCCATTTTGATTTTCTGTTTTGAATTTGTTTAAACATTTCAAACAACCATTTGAATTCAAAACCTTGCCAAACTTTCTGTAAACTTTCCACACTGTTTTAGACATGCATTTAATGGCCATTTTGAGAGTAAATATTTCATTTACACATGGTTTGTTATTTATTTAAAAAGACAATTGTTTTTATTCAAACAAAATTTATTTATATTCTCAAACTCTTTATTTGAACTAAATTTCATTAAACCTTTTAGGTAGGTTTTATTTACTTAATAAGGTGTTAAATAATTCACTTTGATTCATTTAAAGTTTTTTAATATGATTATTAATCATTTTAATTTGGGAAAATGTCTTTATTCCAATGAAATCAAATATGGTTTTAATTCCATAAATTTTATTTAGATGATTTATTTTATTCCATTTTAATTAATTAAATAAATTTTATTCCACTTGGGTAAATTCCAATTATTATTTTCCCCTGATTTAATTAATCATTCCCATTAGGGATTTGTCTTTAATCAAATGGAATAGAATTTGGTTAAGGCCATTTTATTTTATTTGAATATTCATTATTACTTTATTTTATTTGGATTATATTTTTTCCATTTTCTTGTGGACTTGGCCAAGATTTAATTTGGCTTTAAATACTCCTTAATTATTATTTCTTTCTTTATCTTATAAAATCCATATCTTTTTATTTATAGATCCAAACTTGGTGATTCCAGTTTGTAAAATCTTATTTAATATTTGCTTATCCTTTTAAATCCTTTTAGGATTACTTGCTCACAATTTGGTTTGGATTTTTGATAGGAGCTTTATTGGCTTTGGAAATTTTAATTTCTTTAAATTCATAAGATTTTATCTATGGTTCCAAATTAAGTAAAACCAATTTCTATGGTTTTATAATATTTCTATTTGTCATTCTTGACTTCGAATTTAGTTGGATTCAAACTTCATTCAAAGTTTGTTCAAGATGGGTTTTTTAAGTTTCCACTTTAAAACAAAAGTTTCTTTTCACCCTAAATTTCAACAATTATTTATTTTGTTTATTTATTTTTCACATTTCAAAATTTTGAAAATTTTGGGATGTGACAGGTGAAAGGACTATATCTTATCATGATATATTTTTTGGTGTTAATGATAATCCCAAATGTGCTTTAATTGTGCGCTTGAGTTTCAGGGGAAACATTGTTGATGTCTCCTTCTATAGTGGTGGATGCTCTCTTGGGATCTCATGAAGACGGTGGCTTTTTAGTCTTCTCCTAGTTTCTCTCCAGTTATTGTTTTTAGGTCACCGTACTATTAAGAGGGGGTCCATCTTGGAAGGCTGTGGGAAATCACTTGTTCTTGAACAAACCTATATGCACCGCCACAGCCATCCCAATATCCCGTAAGAGAGCGTGTTCCTGTTCTGTTGGAGCCTTTTGTGTCTCACCGGAACTTCCGGTCATAGGCCGGAAGTTCCGCTCAAACTTTTTCTGCGTGTTGTTCTACACTTTGTTCCGACGCTAGTTCTGCCCCAAGTTCCGATGGTGAATCAGTAACCTTCTGTTCGAAGTGTTCTATTTGCCGGAACTTGGGTCGGAACTTGCATCGGAACTTTTCCTGCCAAAAGTTCTTGAGCGGAACTTCCGCCTGAAGCCGAAACTTCCGGTCAGATTCGCTTCGCAACCCAAAAGTTCCGCCCCAAGTTCCGGTGGAGACTCAGTAACCTTCTATTTTGAAGCGTGCTATTTGCCGGAACTTGGTCGGAACTTGCATCGGAATTTCACCAGAACTTCCGGTCTGTTTTGACCGGAACTTCCGGTTGCACTTCTGGAGCGGGCGTCAACGGTCTGATGACCGTTGGAGCCAGGCTGGGCGGAACTTCCGGCCTCTCACCGGAACTTCCGGTGAGGTCGCGGGGGCTGTAACGGTTCAGCGCGAGGGGGCCTATTTAAGGCACCCCTCTTCTTCCTCCCACTCTCTCTTGAATTTTTCTCTCTCCTCCATTAATGCTTGAGCTTCACCTCACTAGATCTCTTCCTCTAGGCACTCAAATGACTTGATCTTTTGAGAGGTGAGGGAGGTGACCTAGATCTACACTTCCACCAAAGAAGATTTGATTTCCCCACCCATCCTTTGTGGATCTTGTTGCTCTTGGGTTTCTTGGAACCCTAGACGGTGTAGGGCATCCTCGGAGCTAAGGCATGTGTTGTAAAGCTTCGAGGTGTCGTTGAGGGCCTCCAATTGAGTTGTGGAGCCTCCCCCTCAACCTTGGTGTAAAGGTTTCGGTTGGCGCCTTCAAGGTCACCGGTTAGTGGATTGTGAGGCCTCCTTTGTGGGGGAGCTCACCGGAGAAGAAGGTGAGGCCTTTGTGGCGCTCGGGTGACCTTGTGTGGCCCCGACACCTCTCCAACGTAGACGTAGCTCCTTGGGAGTGAACTACGGGAATTACATCTCCGTGTCCCCTCGCCGGTTACTTTGTTCCCCTCCTTTACTCCTTGCTATTTACTGTTTTTTATTGTTGGTGTTTGTTTTCTTGCATTTAGGTTGTTCACTTAGTTGCATCTCTAGATAACTTCCTTTCTCGTTGAGCCTAAAAGTGAGAAACAAATTAAAATTGGGTAGACGCATATTCACCCCCCTCTAGTCGTATCAAGTCGGTACTTTCAATTGGTATCAGAGCCCAGGCTCTTATTTCGGGCTTTACCGCCTAAGAGACTATGGCCGACCAAGGGGGTAGTGAAACCGAAAAATCCAAGAACTTGGCCACTATGGATGACCTCAAGCAATTGGAGTCATCCATGATGTCCAAGTTCGAGGAAATGATGACTCTCTTGCAGTCTCTCAAGCCAAACCCCATGGTTGCTATTGACACACCCCAACCCAACGAGGTTCCTCCCATCGTTACGGTGTCTGCTCCCGGGGTAACTCCCGCGGCTGCCACCACTCACTTGGGACTTGGTTTTGTTGGTCAAACCTCTACCAAGGTTCCAAGTGAGAACATCTAGGAGCCCGAGAACCCAACTTCCAAAGAGGAAAATGGAGGAAAGGACTACTCGGCGGTACCCCCACCGCCGAAGTACACTCCGGATCCACCCATCCCCATGCCACACATTATACCTCAAGGAGCACCACCCATGATAGATACTTCTAATTTCGCCAATTGGCAATATCTAATGCGCTCACATATTTCCAGCTCATCCATTGAGTTAATGAGGATTGTGGAGGATGGATTCTCTCCATATGACCCAAAGAAGTTGACACGAGGTGAAGTGGTGGACAAGCAACTCAATGCCCCAGCTTTGGGAATGATTCAAAAGTCCTTGACTCCAAACGATTTTGCTCACATTCGCCAATTTGACACTGCCAAGGAAGCTTGGGATCAACTCACCGAGCTCTTTGTTGGGAATGCTAGCATCCAAAGCTCCAAGTTTGATGAGATCAACAACGAGTGCGATGGTTTCGCAATGCAAGATGATGAGACCCCTGAAGACATGTATAGGCGCCTTAAGGTCCTTTGTTCCACTATGAGGGACCTTGGGGCTCACTATGTTGATGACAAGTTTATGAAGAGGAAGTTCATTCAAGCTCTTCTCCCATTTGAAGAACAAAAGCTCAACTCTATCAAGGGAAGAACCAACTTTCACTTAATGACCTCCCAAGAAGTCTTGAGTGAAGTAATTGCCATGACTATTGCCAAGAAGAATGCGGATTCCGCTCGAGCTAGAGCCATTGGGTCAACAAAAGTGAACCTTGCTTTGAAGGCCAAGGCTATTGAAGTTGATGATGATGATACATCAAGTGAGTGGTCTCAAGAGGATCTCAAATGTGCCTTCAACGAACATCTTGCTTTCGCTTCAAGGGCCTTTTGGAACAAGTCCGGATTCAAGTCAAGATCAAGGGACAACTCAAGATTCAACTCACCCAACAAGTCTCCCAAAGCAAGGTCATGCTACAATTTCAACGACAAGAGTCACTTCGTGGCCAAGTGTCCCTTTGAGAACCGCGAAGACAATGGTGGTCGTCTCATTCGCAAGATCAAGTCAAGACCTCCTCATCCCTTGAACAAGAACTACGCCGTCAAGAACGCCACTAACAAGGAACGAGCAATTGTGATCCATGAAGAATATCTTTGGGCACGGATGAAGATGATGATGATGAAGTTCATGGTGGAGAGATTGTGGGGGTTGCTGCTATTGCCACTACCTCAACTCCACGTATATCCCTCTTCGACTCGCCAAATGAAAATGTCATCTCCTCCAACCAAAAGTGCTTCATGGCCCAGGCCACCGAGGTATCACCGAAACCCACTCCTCAACCTATCTCTAATGAGCCTTCCTCTCTTGATCTTGTTGGTCTAGAGGTGAAGAAAGAGATGATTGACATGTGTGAATTTGTTGCTACCTTAGATGAAGAAACTAAAAACTTCTTTGAGTCCTTACTTGCACAACTTGACAATGCTAGAGATGCCTTAGATGAAAAGGAAGAACTTCTTGACTTGCTAAGTAAAAATGAAAGAGATGCCGCCGATGAAATTGCCTCTCTCACTCAAAATCTGGAGGATGAACAAAATATGAGAATTAATCTTGAAGAAAATGTGTCTAAGCTTGTAGATGATCATAACAACACTTTGAGCTCTACAATTAAAGAACGTGACCATGCTCTTGCTTTGATTAAGGTTATCAAGAAAGAAAATGCTGAGTTTGTGGGTGGTCATGTGTCACATCCCAAGATTTTCCAAATCTTTTAATGTGAAAAATAAATGAATAAAATAAAACTTTGTTTGATTTTCAGGGTGAGAAGAAACTTTTTGAATCCAAGTGGGAACTTTCAAAACCTATTTGGATCAAATAAAATCCTAAAGGGATTTAAAAAGTTAAACATTTAATAAAGGAAAATAAAAATATTTAAAATTACTATTTTGGATCTTTTAAATAAAAAGATTTGGTTTTAAAATGAAATAAAAGTTTTACAAATAAAGATTATTTTATAAGCCAAATTAAACCTTGGCCAAGCTTTTGAAATAAAGCATTTTTGTAAAGGTTGGTTTAAAATAAATTAATAAGGATTTAATATCCAAGTTTTATTAATAAAGGTATTACTATTTCCAAACATCAAAACTTATTTATGTATTTAAAATAAGTTTCCCAAGTATTTTGTAATTTCAAATAAAACCTACTGATTTGGTTTTGAAAATATTTGATTTCAAATAGAGATTTTATTAAATAAATCAAACCCTATTTGATTAATAAACCATGGTCCATTTTATTTAATTAATGAATGGAACCTAAAAAGATTTAAAATATTATTTCATTTTGGACTTTGGTTTATGTGTTAAACAGAACCAAATTCAAATGAAAAGTTTGATGATTGGTTGATTTTTTTTGTTTGTTTGATTTGTTGTTTGGTTTTCAAAACAGAAAATGAGAACAGAAAAGGAAAAACAATTTGGAAGAAAAAAATAGAATCTGGACCAGCCCAGTCGACAGAGCCCACAAGGCCTAGTACCAGCCCAGCTTTCTTTACCCCGAAAGAAAACGATTCGCACTCGATTTTGAACCCACAGAGAAGCTGACCGGTGGACCCTCTTCTCCCTCTCATTCCTCGCTGACAGCAGGGACCCACGAAGCCAGCTCACTCCTCTTCTTCCTCGCGACGACCACGCCGGCCGTTTCTGCCGTTGATGTCGCGGCTTCAATTCGCCATAAAGCCGTGCCTTAATCTCGCTGCGACCACGTCCTATTAATCGCCAGCGCCTCCTCCTCCTTTCCCCTCACACGCCACTCCCTCTCTGCCCCGAGGCTGCCTCAATTTGAGCTCGCACCGCTGCAGCTCCGACCACCGTCCTCCCTCGATTCCGGCCGAGCCACACCACCTCCTGCCTCCTCGAACACACGAGCACACTCACCACCCCCAGACGCTCCTCCCAGTACCCTCCGTTTAACCGCGGGCGCCCCTGAGCGTCGACTTCGATGACCTCTGAACGCCGCCGCGTCTGTCTTCAACTCTGGCAAGTACCCAGGTAGTTTCAGACCGCCTCGCGCTTTCTCGATCACGCTTCCACATTCGCCTCACTCTCCTGCATCTGACCACACCTCTGTTTGCCTTCTCGTGAACCGTAGCACCGTCTCCGACCACGTCCAGAGCCGCCCGACGCCGTTCTCCACTCCGGCGAGCAATTGCTGCAGACCCAGAGCGCCCCTTGCCACGCCAACCACACGTCGAGCACCACCACATCCTTACGATCTTGGTGAGCGTACTCCCCTCCTCCTTCGCTTCCTGTAACCACCGTAGCGCCACCGCCTGGCCGTGCGCCGCCGCTAGCTGCCGCCGATTTTTGGCAAGCACGCTAGCACCGTAGGATCTTGATCCGACGCTTGCGATAGGTCACTTAAGCAGCGAAGGGGTACGCTTTCTAGACCGTGCGATCTATTTAGATCCAACGTGCCGCAGAGCCGATCCGGCCGAACCGGTACCAGCCAGTAACGTTGCGACGCGTGGCCAGACTTTGGTTAAGACTGAATTTGAAATCTGATTAGATTATGAATTTCAAACCTTTGTAACTTTTGATCCACACGTCCAAAATTTGCAAACTTTATATCGTTGGAATCAGTGGAACAAACCCTAGCCATCTATGGAATTTGTTTAGCAAATAGTATCTGTTAGATTGCTTGATTTTCAGAAACTTTTGTATGCTTGTTTAGATTAGAAAAATGATTCAAAAATGTTTTAGAGGATGAAACCTTGACAAATTGGGTTGTTGTGAACTTACTGACCCTAGGAACCAACCCATGGTTTTGAAAATGAATTTGGTGAAGTTTAGAATGGATTAATTGGTTTAACCCATTTCTAGCCAAATAAAAAGAATGGTTTTGTTATGAAATGTTTTTGGAGTAAAAACTTTGGGATAATGTTTTGGATCAAACCTACTGACCCTAAACACCAAGTTTTGAGAAACAACAACTTATTTTGGTGAACAACTTAAAGTTGTTGCTTTGATAAAAAGATTTTCCACCACATAAAATAATGAATGGATTTAAAAATGGTTTATGGACAACACCTTTTGCAAATGACTTTGCCACTTTGGAAAATGACCAACTTGAACCTTACAAAGTTTAGAAGCCTAGTGGATACCATCTTTGCAAATAGAACCACCTCTTGCATGCTTACATGCATGACTTAGATCCCATTGTTTTGTGTGTGTGAAATTGTTGTTTGATTATTGGTTTAGAATGCTAGTTGATATTGTGTTTGCTTGATTGTAGTGAAGTTAGAAAAGTGTGAGACTAGCAAGATTAAGAAGTGAACCATCATTCCCTACCAAAAGAAAGGCAAGTTACACTATCATCTTAAGTCCTACTATTTTCATTATACTTAGTGGATTTTGAAAACATGCATGAAAATAATTTTATACTTATGCTATGCTAAATCCTAATAGGATTCCCTATACATTCCTTAGTGAAAACAATGTAGTTGTTACATGCTTAGCCATGCTTTATTTTGAAAAGAGATACATGTTGAGATTTTATGAAGTTGAGAAAAGGACTTGTGTTTTTACATAATAAAACAAGGACTCAATGAACCACCTGGGTAGCCAAGGATACTTTGAGTTTGGAGAAGGTGGCAGCAAAAGGAACCATGTCTATGGCAATCTCTTTGTGTTGTGCTCCAAAGGAAACCACCCAGGAAACTTAGAGATTGAACATGTTTCTCCAATTGTGGCTTTCGTGTGCAACCACATGCTATTATGGCTCTGGCTTAGTCAACTACATTGGGAAGACCCATGCATTGTCTTCATGCTACTGGACATGAGGACCTGGAATCCTAAATGGGTACTTGAAGACAAGCTAGCAATGGTGTATGGGAGGACCCTTTGGAAAGACTTCGTCACATTCTCAATCTGCCGGTACTCCATCTTGGTGAGCACTAATCCAGTGGCCACTGGTGGCAAAAGGATGGGATTGTGACATGTGGGTAAAGTGTACTCCTTCTGCAGAAGATAATAAAATCTAAGTACTTAGCCGTGTCCCCGGTTATGGACAATACTGAGCAACTAAAGTTTGAAGCTATGGGAGATCTCGACATTCTAATTTCTATAAGAAAACTTTTAAAGACTTGAATACTTGGGGGTACCAAGGAACTCAAGAGACTTTGACAAAACTTGATGTACTTGGGGGTACCAAGGAACTCAAGAAATTTTGTTGAAAACATGAACACTTGGGGTTACCAAGGAACTCATGAGATTTTTATAATACTTGATGCACTTGGGGTTACCAAGTAGCTCAAGGGATTTTTGACAAAGACTTGAATACTTGGGGATACCAAGGAGTTCAAGGGTTTTTGATAAAGAGATTTGACAAAGGAAACAAAACCATTTGAAAAGATAGGATAAATTATTGCTTTCTGCAAATGAGCCTAAAACCCTACCTAGCCAAATATGCATGTAATGTTAGGATCCACTTATATTCCACATAGTAGTGAAACTTGCCAATACAATTCAAATGTATTGACCCTTGTGGCTGTAACTTGTAATGTTGCAGGTTTGATTGATTTTAGTGAAGATTGATTGATTAGGATTACAAAGTCTACAACCAACATCTGCCTGTGGCACTTTGAAGATGAAGGACCCATACTTATAGTTTTTCCGCTGCAATGTAATGTAATAGCCAAATGAGCTATGTATGATGTAATAAAATTATGTTATTTCTGGTTATAAAGTTATATTATGACCTTTGTTCCTTGATATTACATCTTAACTGTGGATGCTAGCTATTGATCCAGGGACTAGCATTGTAAACACAAGGGACTCCACCTTATATTGTGTAAAGGTTGGGACACTCCCTCTACATCATGATAGAACTCAAAAGGATCTTGAGAAACTCAAAGAGTAACACAAAGCCTTAGAGAGTAAATTCTCAAATCTTTTTGAAGCTCATGAACAGCTTCAAACTCAATTAACTTATGATCTTTCTAAGTCTTCCGCTGTGCAAATTATAGACTTGTCTAGCTCTCCTAACCCTTGTTGCAAGCATGAGCATCTCATAGAGGAAGTCAAGGGTTTGAAGGATCAACTTGCCAAGACTAAGAAGAAGAAGAAGAAGAAGAAGAAGAAGAAGAAGAAGAAGAAGAAGAAGAAGAAGAAAAAGAACAAGGGCATGGCCCAAGGAGTACCAAACGGCCTAACTCTCTTGCGAAGTGACAACTTTGCCGGAAATAACAATCCCTCTTATATTCTTTGCAAATCTTATGATGGTCATGTATATGCTAGATATGTGGGAACATCTTACACGCATGATTATCATTGGGCCATTTGGGTGCTAAAGGTTCTTGTCACTAACAAAAGGGGACCCATTGCAAAATGGGTACCTAAAACCAAGGCTTGATTTTCTTGTAGGACTATGCTTCCGGCGGATCAAAATGGGTGCTTGATAGTGGTGCCACGAGTCATATGACCGGAAGCAAGTCTATCATGACCGAATTGAGTCCCAATATTGCCAACACCATGGTCTCCTACGGTGACAAAACAAGCTCTTAGGTTTTGGGTTTTGGCAAAGTGGTGGTAACCCCGGATGTATCCTTGGTTGACGTCAGGCTTGTCAAAACTCTTGGTTACAACTTACTCTCAGTTCGTGCTCTTGCTCTTATGGGTATTTCTTCTTTCTTTATTCTCATTTCGTGGTCCTCATGTGGAGCAAGTCTCTCAAGGTGGCTTTTGTAGGATATGTAGAACATGACTTGTATGTGGTGGACTTTTCAGGGACCACTACTCCTCATGCTCTATGTCTCTATGATAAAGCCGACAAGGGCTGGTTGTGGCATCGCCGCCTAGCCCATGTCAACATGAGGACTTTGCAAAGACTTCACTCCGAGGGCCACATCCTAGGGATTAACGATGTTTCTTTTGCCAAAGATCGTGTTTGCAGGGCTTGTATTGAAGGGAAGATGCATGAAACTCCTCACAAAGCGCTCAATCAAATCACTACCGAGAGGTGTTTGGAGCTCTTGCATATGGATCTCTTTGGTCCTCCCTCTCATGATAGCCTTGGAGGCAAGAAGTATTGCTTGGTTATTGTGGATGATTTCTCAAGATACACTTGGGTGTTCTTTTTCAAGTACAAGATTGAGACTCAACAAACCGTCATTGACTTTGCTAATGAGGTTCAACGGAAGCACAATGCAACTATTCTCTCAATTCGAAGTGACAATGGCACCGAGTTCAAAAACTATACCTTGGATGAGTTTCTCAGTGATGAAGGAATCAAGCATCAATACTCCACTCCCTACACCCCTCAACAAAACGGAGTTGACGAAAGGAAGAATCGCACATTGATGGATGCGGCTAGGTCTATGCTAGCTGAGTTCAAGTCTCCATACAACTTTTGGGGCGAGGCCATCTCCACTGCTTGCCATGCAACCAACCGGCTTTATCTCCGCAAGAAAAAGAACAAGACCCCCTATGAACTTCTCACCGGGAAAAAGCCTAATGTTAGCTACTTTCGGGTGTTTGGTTGCAAGTGCTACATTCTCAAGAAAGGAGTTCGATTGTCCAAGTTTGAATCCAAGGCTCAAGAAGGAATTTTTGTTGGCTACTCAAATCAGTCCCATGCTTATAGAGTCTACAACAAAGCCAATGGAAGAGTTGAAGAGACGAGCAACGTGAAGTTTGATGAAAATCATGAGTCTCTTGTTAGGCAAGATGGTGTTTGTGATCCAAGTGATGAAATTCCTCCCAAGGCCATAGGAAGAATGGGTGTGGGTTTCCACCTCCCCATTGAGGATCCCCTTATGGACGAAGGAGAAGGACCAAGCTCTACTCAAGTGGAGCCCTCACTCTCACAAGATCATCTTGCACCTCAAGGACCTACTTTCTTGGCACAAGCTCCCTCAAGCTCTTCCGAAGCTTCCCATACTCATGACTCTCCGAGCTCTAAAGAACAAGCTCTTCATCAACAACATCAACCTCCCCACGATGGGGCTCCTCCTCAAGGCACCTCCCACGGACAAGCTCTTCATCAACCTCATCAACCTCCCCAAGATGGGGCTCCTCCTCAAGGTCACGGTTCTCCCCAAGGTCAAGCTCGTCGAGATCAAGAGCAAGTCAATGGTCCTCAAGGATCCTCTCCAAGTGATGACTCCCCCGAAGTGGAAATTGATGAAGATGACCCTCGTGTTCGTGCTTATAGTCAAGGGGGCGGCTCAATTGGTGGAAATGACCAAGTGGTAGCTCAAGAATCTCGAGTTGAAGCACAAGCCCGCCGTCAAGCCTATCGTCTCGCCAAGCTTGTTCGAGATGGCCATATCCTTGATAATGTCTATGGAGATTTCAATAAAGGTTCCACTACTAGGAGGCAACTAGCTTCCTTTTGCTCTCACCATGCATTTATCTCTCTTGTGGAACCACAGAAAGTCTTCGAAGCTCTTGAAGATGATGATTGGCTTGATGCTATGAATGAGGAACTTCACAACTTCAAGAGGAACAATGTTTGTACATTGGTTAAGCGGCCCAAAGACTGTCAAAACATCATTGGAACCAAGTGGGTCTTCAAGAACAAGTGCGATGCGAATGTAATTGTCGTGCGCAACAAGGCAAGGTTAGTTTCCCAAGGATACTCACAAGTTGAGGGCATAGACTACGGTGAGACTTACGCCCCCGTTGCTCGCCTTGAATCCATTCGTATGCTTCTTGCCTTCGCTACCCATCATAACTTTAAATTGCATCAAATGGATGTTAAGAGTGCTTTTCTTAATGGTCCTTTGAAAGAGTTGGTATACGTCAAGCAACCTCTGGGTTTTGAGGATCCACTTTTTCTGAACCATGTCTACAAGCTCAATAAGGCACTCTATGGCCTCAAGCAAGCCCCACGTGCGTGGTATGATTGCCTTAGGGAGCTCTTGTTAGACCGTGGCTTCAAAGTGGGCCTCATTGATCCCACTCTTTTTACTAAGAAAGTTGGAGGCCACTTGTTCGTATGCCAAATCTATGTTGATGACATTATCTTTGGGTCTATTAACAAAACTTTTAATGAGGATTTTGCCAAGCTCATGACCGACCGCTTCGAGATGTCCATGATGGGGGAGTTGAAGTTTTTCCTTGGGTTTGAAGTCAAGCAATTGAGGAAAGGGACTTTCATCAACCAAGCCAAGTACATCCAAGACATGCTCAAGAAGTTCAAGTTTGATCAAGTCAAAGGTGCCAAGACTCCCATGCCAACTAAGGTTAATCTTGATCTCGATCCCAAGGGTAAGGAGGTGGATCAAAAACTCTATCGATCGATGATTGGTTCTTTGCTCTATCTTTGTGCATCCCGACCGGATATTATGTTGAGTGTGGGTATGTGTGCAAGATTTCAAGCCGCACCAAAGGAAAGTCACATGGTGGCGGTCAAGAGGATCTTTTGATATTTAGTTCATACCCCAAACTTTGGGTTGTGGTACCCCAAGGGAGCCAGCTTTGATCTCATTGGTTACACGGACTCGGACTGGGCTGGTGACAAAGTGGGAAGAAAGTCAACCTCCGGAGCTTGTCAGTTTCTCGGAAGATCTTTGGTTTGTTGGTCCTCGAAGAAGCAAAACTGTGTGTCCATGTCCACTGCTGAAGCTGAGTACATCTCTGCCGCAAGCTGCTGTGCTCAATTGCTATGGATGAAGCAAACTTTGAAGGATCTTGGACTATCTTTTGACAAGGTGCCTCTTCTTTGCGACAATGAGAGTGACATTGCTATTTCTCACAATCCCGTGCAACACAACCGGACCAAGCACATTGAGATTCGTCATCATTTCATTCGGGACCATGTTGCTAGAGGAGACATTTCTTTGGAGTATGTTCCCACCAAGGCAAATCTTGCGGATCTATTCACGAAGCCTCTTGATGAAGCAAGGTTCCGAGAGTTAAGGCATGAGCTAAATATCATTGATTCGAGCAATGTTGCTTGAGTACCTTGCACACCTACCCGCGTCTCAATGTGTATCTTGTTTGGATGTAGGCATGGATTTAGAGGGAGTGTAGTTCCTCTTATGAACAAACAATATCCCTATTATGCGCACATTAAAGTTTTCATACTCTATAGTCTCTAAAGGAGACCATTTGAGCTTCATGATGAGTGTTGGTAATGAACCCAAGATATATCTTCGCGGTGTCAAGCCATTTACTCTTATATAAGGTGGCCTCGGCCACCGACTCGTTTTTATTTGTGTCTTTGACCTTTTTGTTTTTATTGGTTTTTGTTGGCTTTGGTTCTTCACAGTTTGAGCTATCTATCCTAAGCCTTTCCTTACCTCAAGCCCTCTATATTCCCTGCACAAGTTCTTCCTTGTTGTCTTCCTAACCTGAGATGGTCTTCCTGGCGTCAGCGGAACTTCCGGTCAGTCTGACCCGGAAGTTCCGGTCCACCGGAACTTCCGGTCCCTGACCGGAACTTCCGGTGGTGCTCCCTGTCCTATATAAGGTGGGCCCTGGGGAAAACGGGATCTTCTTCCTTTTTTCCCCCAAGACCCATCCTCTATTTGGAGCGCCGCCGGACAGGACCTCTCCACGAAGGTGCTCCGGCCCCTTCATCTCCAACCTCTCCTCCGCAGATCTGCTCCGTGGGATCCTTCCCTACCTCGATCTCCCGCCATGGACTCCGGTATTTGCCCTCAACTCCCTCCATTAATGGAGATCTTGCTCTCACCATGGCTTGAGTTAGGGCACACCTTGTCTAGGCTAGTTCTTTGGCTAGAACTTGTTGGAAGATCTTGGTAGGCCTAGGGTATCATGCTTGAGTAGATTGGTCCAATACATCCTAGAAAAATCTGTGCACTTGTGGCTTTTAGATCTACATCTAGTGAACTCCTGTTTGGAACCGTCAGTTCGTGGCCTCACCGGAACTTCTGGTGAGCCACGACCGGAACTTCCGGTGGACCATTTTCACCGGAAGTTCCGGCGATTCAGCGGAAGTTCCGGCGACAATGCAACTTTTTCTGTTTGTATTTTTCCAATCTATTTCTTTTGTTTCCTCTTCCGAACTTGTGCACTTATCCCACCTTCCCTCCCTACCTTTGTGCTTTCTTCTAAGGGCAAGGAGATACCCGCCAAGGCAAGCGTGCCCGCCGACCATCCTCTAACATTCCTCCGGTGATTGATGAGGAAGATGCTGAGGTTGTGCGTCCGACCACTCAGACTACCCGTCAGAAGGCTGCTGCTGCTCGCTGTGCTGCTGCTGCTGCAGGGAAGAGGCCTGCTCTTGCTCAGAAGGCCACTGCTGCTGGGCCAGACATGACCAAAGCCAAGATTTCCAAGTGGTCTTAGAAAGCTTACTCTGCATTCAGGGCTACGGATCCCTACCTCGTGCCTCGTGATCGTCTTTGCTTGGACCCTCACTTCCACACCTGCCGTCAGGAACAGATATATGAAGAAATTTATGCATCAAAGAAGAAGTTCGTGGTTGCTCCTCAAAAGTACATCAATGTGACTCACATGGAAGAGAAGCAGGTTTACTTTGGAGAGGCTCTTGATATCTGCCAGAAGTTTGGGCTGGTTCCCCTAATGGAGCACCGTCAGAACTTTGATGTGACTGCTATTGCTCAGTTTTACTCAACTCTGTTTATTCGCATGCAGTCCTCTACTGAAGGTGTGTTGAAGTGGATGACCAGGGATGTGTTTCTTACCGCCACTTGGGCTGAGTTTGTTGAGCTTCTTGGCTATCCCCTTCAGCCTGGCCACGGGGCAAATGGTTGGCGTGTTCATGGTCCTGAAGCTGCTGATCCTGAGGTCCTGGAGCCTCTCTACATTGAAGGGTGGGGAACTGCTGGGTTTGTGAATCATCTGCTGCCAGTTTTTGACATCATGCGTAGGGTGTACTTGAACACCATCTCTCCCAAGGCTGGCAACTTTGATCAGTTTCATGGCTATCAGGTTGACCTCATGCATCAGACTTATCTTCGCCGGGACACTGACAGGTCAATGGATATTATGCACTTTATCTACTCAGAGATGTGGGCGGCTCTCATTGAAAAGCGCTCCTGCATCTATGCTCCTTACATACAGACTCTCATCAATCACAAGTGGCTTGAGACGACTGGCAACCCCTTCCCTCAAGACAACATCACCATTCATGAAGAGAAAAAGCTCCGTGTGAGTAAGCACCAGAAGCCTCGTACTCAGGAAGAAAAAGAAGCTGCACTCAAGAAGGCTCGAGATGTTGCTAGTGGTCCCTCCTCTGCTCCTGGTGGACCTAGTGCTGGTGGTCCTACTCTCCAGAGGCAGCCGTCTTGGGCAAAGAAGCTGCTTGGGAAAGTGAAGAAAACTTTCTGCTTTCTGCAGGACCGCGAGTATCAGGCTTATGTTGATCAGCGTCACAATATTCAGCGCCAGAAGGCCATCATGGCATCCCTCAACATTCCTTGCTCACCGGTCACTAGCTCTGTCACTGTTCCCAAGGAGGATTGGATTCGCGACAACTGCAACTGGTCCGAGGATGAGTCTTAGGAGGAGGTCACTGGTCCGCCTGAGTGGGGTCCTTGGGTCCCTGAGTCTGCCCCCTCTCCCTCTGGTGGCTGGGACGAGTAGCTTGATTTTCTCTTCCTTTTTGGTGTCTCGATGGCAAAGGGGGAGAAAGATGTCTATTAGGTTGCCTACGGGATTTGCATGGGTTGAGTCGCGAGCCTGTTCTTGCCTTTGATCTTTTCTTGCTCGCGAACTCTCTAGTTTTATTTGTGTGCTTGTGACTTTATGTTCGTGAACTTATGTGTGCTTGTGGACCTTGTTATGTTGGAGACTATGTGTTATCTTATGCAATGTCGTGCGTGTGGTATCTTGTTGTCATCTTATGGGCTTATGCATATGGTGGTGGAGCCTCATTGCTCTTATTCTTATTATTACTCCTTTTGTCTCCACCACATTTGGTTGGTTCCGGTATGTTCTCTATCCTTTCTTGTATCTTGCACTTGTGCTATCTTTGCAATTGGTAGGGGGAGCCTCTGTGTATGTGTGCCAGTCTTGTCCTTAAAGTTCTTTCCTCTACCTTGCACACATACAGGGGGAGCTTGTCCCGCCCATTGCAAAGATTGCTTTGTTTCTATGCAAATCTTTGGGATTGTCATCTAATACCAAAAAGGGGGAGATTGAAAGGACTATATCTTCTCATGATATCTTTTTTGGTGTTAATGATAATCCCAAATGTGCTTTAATTGTGCGCTTGAGTTTCAGGGGAAACGTTGTTGATGTCTCCTTCTATAGTGGTGGATGCTCTCTTGGGATCTCATGAAGACGGTGGCTTTTTAGTCTTCTCCTAGTTTCTCTCCGGTTATTGTTTTTAGGTCACCGTACTATTAAGAGGGGTTCCATCTTGGAAGGCTGTGGAAAATCACTTGTTGTTGCACAAACCTATATGCACCGCCACAGCCATCCCATTATCCCGTGAGAGAGCGTGTTCCTGTTCTATTGGAGCCTTTTGTGTCTCACCGGAACTTCCGGTCATAGACCGAAAGTTCCGCTCAAACTTTTTCTGCGGGCTGTTCTACACTTTGTTCCGACGCTAGTTCCGCCCCAAGTTCCGATGTTGAATCAGTAACCTTCTATTCGAAGTGTTCTATTTGCCGGAACTTGCATTGGAACTTGTCCTGCCAAAAGTTCTTGAGCGGAACTTCCGCCTGAAGCCAGAACTTCCGGTCAAATTCGCTTCGCGACCCAAAAGTTACGCCCCTTGTTCCGCCCCAAGTTCCGGTGGCGTCTCAGTAACCTTCTATTTTGAAGCGTGCTATTTGCCAGAACTCGGAAGTTCACCGGAACTTCCGGTCTGTTTTGACCGGAACTTCCGGTTGCGCTTCTGGAGCGGGCGTCAACGGTCTGATGACCGTTGGAGCCAGGCTGGGCGAAACTTCCGGTGAGGTCACGGGGTCTGTAACGGTTCAGCGCGAGGGGGCCTATTTAAGGCACCTCTTCTTCCTCCCACTCTATCTCGAATTTTTCTCTCTCCTCCATTAATGCTTGAGCTTCACCTCACTAGATCTCTTCCTCTAGCCACTCAAATGACTTGATCTTTTGAGAGGTGAGGGAGGTGACCTAGATCTACACTTCCACTAAAGAAGATTTGATTTCCCCACCCATCCTTTGTGGATCTTGTTGCTCTTGGGTTTCTTGGAACCCTAGACGGTGTAGGGCATCCTCGGAGCTAAGGCGTGCGTTGTAAAGCTTCAAGGTGTCGTTGAGGGCCTCCAATTGAGTTGTGGAGCCTCCCCCTCAACCTTGGTGTAAAGGTTTCGGTTGGCGCTTTCAAGGTCACCGGTTAGTGGATTGTGAGGCCTCCTTTGTGGGGGAGCTCACCGGAGAAGAAGGTGAGGCCTTTGTGGCGCTCGGGTGACCTTGTGTGGCCCCGACACCTCTCCAACATAGACGTAGCTCCTTGGGAGTGAACTGCGGGAATTACATCTCCGTGTCCCCTCGCCGGTTACTTCGTTCCCCTCCTTTACTCCTTGCTATTTACTGTTTTTGTTGTTGGTGTTTGTTTTCTTGCATTTAGGTTGTTCACTTAATTGCATCTCTAGATAACTTCCTTTCTCGTTGAGCCTAAAAGTGAGAAACAAATTAAAATTGGGTGGACGCCTATTCACCCCCCCTCTAGTCGTATCAAGTCGGTACTTTCAACAGGTGTTCTTGGTAGGGAGAACACTAGTAATATTTCCAACTATCAATTGGCCTTCTTAGCTGCGGCGCTCAATAGTGATGATAAGTATAATCTTGGTTCCCTCATTGCTCATCGTTTAGCTGCTAAGGGACCCATTTATGGGGGAATTATTGCTTCTCGTATTGCTGCTGCCTTGAACATTGCTGTTGATCCTCATGATGCGGTTTTGGCCCCTCAGAGGCTTGATCTTGCTGCCATGAAGGCGCACCACTTTGTCACCACTAGCTCTACTCTTGAGATCTTGGTTTATAGAATGTTGTTTATTGACGGGGAAGAGAGAGAGATCCCTCTACCCTAAACTACTTTGTTCAGTATTTATCAGGGACCTTGGTCACACTCGAAGGCGGAGATGGATGACAAGCTGCGCTCTTTCAGCTTCCACGGGCACTATCAGGAGGAAGCACCATCATACGACCCCTCTGCATATTACATAGGGGAGGCCTTGAGTTTGTACCAGGATGAGGGAGCCTCCTCGACATACTACAGAGGTGCATCTACTTGGGCACCATGGGATTGAGCCCCACTTAGGCCAAAATCCTAAGCTTAGGGGGAGGTATACCGACATCACATTCATCTTTATATCATGTTCGGTCGGTTCTTTGTACATCCATCATTTCGCTTTCTTTTTGGTTTCTATTGCTTCTTTCTAAAAACCCAAAAATACCAAAAATATTTTCGTTGTTTCTTTTCGTTTGTTTCTTTGTTTCTTTGCTTTGGTCTGCCTTAAAAGAAAATTCCAAAAATATTTTGCTTTGTTTGGTTTGCTTTGTTTTGTTTGGTTTTTCTTTGTTTGCTTGTTTCTAAAAAATCGAAAACACCAAAAATATTTGTTCTTCTTCTTTGGTTTTGTGAGTTCTTTGCAGGGTTCATCCGTCCTGAGTGGATTTTGGTTTCATGTTAATTATTCAAGTCACACAAGTGAAGGGCAATAATGAAGATTAAGACAACTCGAGGTGTGGTAAGAGGCTGGTAACAAACTCTATTTGTTTCATTTTTATACATATACTCATCATTGTGAGCATGCTTAGCCTGTTTGTGTAAGGTGTATGTCATTATGGATGCTTAGTAGTTCTTGCTTGTCTATGATTAGCTCCAGCTTGCTAATAGTTTGTAGCATGTCATATGAATGTTTGCTTGCATTGTTTTATTCATATTTTGGTATGACATTATGGTATCCTCCTATGATTGTTCATGTGAATCGACTTGGCACATGTTCACACATGCATATGACTAATCAATAGTCAGTAAGCCTCGATGATTTATTTTGCCTCAGAGTTCTTGTATCACCTTCATGACATAATTAGTCATGTTTTGTTGCAAGCATGATTATGATAGTTATTGCTCTCTCGTTTGTCATTCCCTCTCTATTTCTAGCCTTCACTTGCACTGAGTATGTGCTCCACCTGTGCTTCCAACTCCCCAAAACCAATATTGCCAGTTGTGTCCATCATACCTACCTATTAGCATCATTTGCTACTTCAGTGCATATTTTATATATGCCGTGTTTTCTTCCAAAATAAAATGTTTGTCTGTTTTGAGAAAGTTAGTTAGTAAAGCTCTCACGAACTTATGGCACACTTTATTCCTTGCACTTAATAATTCTGAACCATTGTGACTTGTCCATGAAAGTTATATGCTTGCTAATTATATGGTAGGAGTCAACAGAACCGTGCTGTCACGGGGAACGCTTTCAACACTTTTTGTATATCTCATCCAGTTGATTCCTTGTTCTTTTGTTTACGGATGTCGACGATGTGAAATGAAGGGGAGGTTGTGAGTTCATGGAGTTTATACATTGTGTTAGAGAAACGCCTGGTCCGCTAGCCTAAGCCATGCCTAATCATGGTGGAAACTTGCAGCATCACCATAATGAGCATCTATGAAGCATCCTCAATAAAAATCTATGTATATGGTAAATAAAAAGATTGCTGACATGCTCATTGTATGTTTGCCTTGTCATTTTGGTTATGGGAAAGCTCATGTACCATGTGCAAGGGGTACCCCATTGGCGGTTCTCGATGATATGCATGTATTTACAATGACAAGAACTTTCAGGTGACCGAAGTTGAGTAGCATGCGAAGCGGCCCTCGTACTCAAGGGACTTGGGATTTCCAGTCTATGGTCTGTCAAGCATATGATTCAGAGTGGACCTCACTTTCACCTTAACCACATGAAGATGCCTATGATAGGGGCAATGAGAGCTCAAAGCTAATGAGTACCTTCCTTTCAGCATTTCGAAGTCTTTCAAACCTTTTCAAAACCTTTTTTGCAACTTTTTTGAGTCACCACCTATTCTATGAGCACCTTCTTGAGAGCATAGTTGTCATTCTTGTGTTTGTTCCAAAACTTGGTTAATTATGTCATGACTTTGATGCTTGTATCTCTGATATATTTACCTCTAGTCTTCACTTGAACTTCAGAGGTGCCTTGGCATTCATATTGTTCTCTTCAAACAAAGGCAAGCGAGATACCACTCTATCAACGTTATTAAGAGCATTGCAATGTTGCTTATGTTTATGTTTCATGCTACTTATTATTATTGAGTTGGTTTCTCTTCATAGCTTGCAATGACTATTGAGTAGACTTAGTTGCATACTTCTTATTATGAACTGTCTAAGCATCTACTCCTGTGCTGAGAATATATACATCATATGAAGCAAAGTGTTCGTGAAAGTTCTTTTATCGCACTCAGTTTTCAACTAAATTGCTTGAGGACAAGCAATAAGCTAAGCTTGGGGGGAGTTGATACGTCCAAAACGTATCTACTTTCTCGAACACTTTTCTATTGTTTCTCCTCTAAACTTGTGTGATTTGGATACAACTAACACGGACTGACGCTGTTTTCAGCAGAATTACCTTGGTGTCTTGTTTTTGTGCAGAAAATCAACTATCAGGAAAAATCCCGGAAAATATACCAAAAATTATATTTCACCAGAAGATCCACGGAGCCATAAGACAAGACGGAGAGGAGGCCTGGGGGGGCCACACCCACCCCAGGCATGGGCCCACCACTGGTCGCGCCTGGAGGGGGTGCAGCCACCCTAGGCACCCCCCGGCCTCCCTCTGCGCCTATAAGTTGCCTTTTGACCTAAAAACCAAGGGGGGTTCGATAGTTTTCTAGAAATAGTTCCACTCCGCCGCCGCCATCAGAAACCAAGATTCGGATCTAGAAACTCTGTTCTGGCACCCTGCCAGGACGGGGAATTTGGAGAGGATCATCGCCATCGTCATCACCAACGCATCTCCATCAACCAACGATGTTTCCCTCATCCATGAGTGAGTAATCCCCTGTTTTAGGCTTGGGTATGGTAGGGATTGGATGACTTATATCATGTAATCGAATAAATATCTGTTAGGGCATAGTGCCTAATATCTCTATTAGTGCTATTTGACTTTATTGCAACTTGTTGTGCTTAATGCTTGTCACTAGGGCCCGAGTGCCATGATCTCAGATCTGAACTTATTATTGAATCATTATGATAGTATTGTTTGTGATCTTATCTGCAAGTTGTGTACACATATCATTGTCCGGATCCAAAGTCCCCAAAGTGACAATAATTGGGACAACCGGAGGGGATGGCTGTGGTGTGAGGATCACATGTGTTCATGGAGTGTTAATGCTTTGCTCCGGTGCTCTATTAAAAGGAGTACCTTAATTGCCAGCAGTTCCCTAGACGCCCCGCTGCCACGGGCTGGCTGGACAGAAGATGTTATGCAAGTTCTCATTGCGAGCACTATGACTATATTTGGAGCACATGCCTAGGATTGTTTAGTACTTGGATGCTTGTTATTATTTATCTGCAATGCCCTAGATCTTGAAGTTACATGTTTAGACTCATCCATGCAACGCCCATCCATCCATCCCTATGCCTACCGCACTCGAATCTTACTGTTACCGTTACTGTTACTATTGCTCTTGTTTCACTGTTGATGTTGCTTTACTGTTGCTACTACAAACTGTTGCTAGTGATACACTTCTGTGAGCAAGAAATATTTCCAGGTGCAGCTGAACTGACAACTCAGTAGTTAAGGCTTGCAAGTATTCTTTGGCTCCCCTTGTGTGGAATCAATAAATTGGGTAATACTACCCGCGAAGACTGTTGCGATCCCCTATACTTGTGGGTCATCATCCATGTCATCTTGCGAGGTGTAGTCTTCATCCATGCTATCATATGGACTTGGAGGCATCTCTTCTTCACCTTGTGTTTCTTTAGAGGTGTATTCTTCACCATACGCTTTCATCTCCTTCTGAAATTCCTGAAGTTCTGCTGATGTTAGTTATTCCTGAGGGTAAGTAGGTAAGTCGGTATCTTCTCTGATCGCATTGAGGACCGAGTCATTTTCGGCTCTAGCGTCGACAGAGTCGGATCCAGAGCCAACGTAACCCCTGAAGCAATGCTTCTTCTTCTTCTTTGATTGATTTGAGGTAATGGTACATTTGAGTTTCTGTAACATCCCAAAAATACTAAACTTGGATCATCAAACTATAAGCATCAAATTTAGGGTTAACAAAAACTTTTCTAAATAAAAATATGAAAGCATGCATGTGTGTATGCATTCCAATTTTGATTTCTTTTGAACCACCTTGTTTGTGTTGGAGATATGCCCAAGAGGCAATAATAAAGTGGTTATTATCATATCTTCACACTTATGATAAATGTTTACATACCATGCTATAATTGTATTAACCGGAAACATTAATACTTGTGTGATTTGTAAACTAAAATAAGAGTCCCTAGTAAAGCCTCTTGTTAAACTAGCTTGTTGGTTAATATATGATCATGGTTTCCTGATCATGAACATAGAGATGTTATTAACAACAGGGTCATATCATTAGGAGAATGATATGGTGGACATACTCCTATAGATAAGCGTAGCATAAAGATCAAGTCATTTAAATAGTTCAATTGCCATATGCTTTCTGATACATAGTAACCTAATTCCTTCGACCATGAGATCATGCATATCACCTTTACCGGATGGATGCTTTGATGACATCAAACACCACACCGTAACTGGGTGGTTATAAAGGTGGCATTGAGTGTTCGGAAAGTATTGGTTGAAACACATGGATCAAGAGTGGGATTTGTCCATCCATATGACGGATAGATATACTCTGGGCCCTCTCGGTGGAATGTCATCCAATTAGCTTGCAAGCATGTGACTGGCTCACAAGGGATCACATATCACGGGAACGAGAAAAGAGTACTTATCAGTAACGAGGTTGAACTAGGTATGCAGAGATACCGACGATCATAACCTCGGATAAGTAAACTATCGTGAGACAAAGGGAAATTGGTATCGTATGTAAGTGGTTCATTCGATCGCAAAGTAATCGTAGAAGTATGTGGGAGCCATATGAATTTCCAGATTCCTCTATTGGTTATTGTTCGGAGAAGTGTCTCGATCATGTCCGCATAATTCACGAACCGTAGGGAGACACACTTAAGGATTCGACGTTGTTTGAGTAGTTATGGTATTATGAGAAAGAGACCGAATGTTGTTCGGAGTCTCGGATGGGATCTGGGATATCACGAGGTGATCCGGAATGGTCCGGAGAATAAGATTCATATAAGGAAAGTCCCGTTTCGGAGTTCGGGAATGATTCCGGTGTTTTCATCGGGAATGTTCTAGAAGGGTCCGGATTGTCCGGCACTCCGGGGGGGAGGGTACATGAGTGTGTCATTGAATGATTGCATCATGTACTAAGTGTTCTTGCTGTTCCAAAAACATGAAAGTCAAATTGCCAGTTTGAAAGTCAAACGGCTAAAACAGGAAACTGTGGAAAACAGGAAACTGTGGGAAACAGGAAACTGTGGGAAACAAGCAAGAGGAGGTTGAAACCAACTTGGAGGAGGAGTTCCTCTACTCCTTGGCCGGTGCCCAGCCCTAGGCCGAGTTGGGGAGGGACTCCCTCCCTCCCTGGCGCGCCTAGCCCCTCCACCTATAAAAGGAGGGGCAGGGCTCCTCCTTGAGACACACAAGTTTCCACCTCTAATCTCCGGTTTAGAGCCGTTTTGGTTTAGAGCTTCTAATTGCTTTAGCCTGCGGTTTAGAGCCTTCTAATTGGTGAGTCTAATCTCTAAACCACTAATAACCCTCTCTCATAATCCACCATACTCGCTCCGGCTTAAGGCGAAGCCCTGCGGGATTTCCCCTCTACTTCCGGTACCACGCGTTGTGCTGCCGGAATCGCGAGGAGAGTGCTACAACCTCCGCTGCCTGCTGGAACAAGGGAGAGGAAGGTCTTCGTCGAGTACCGAACGTGTGACCGACTGCGGGAGCGCTGCCGGAACGCAGCGCCGGAAGGATCGTCTACACGATCTTGAGATTGGAAAGAGTACGACTACATCACCCACGAGAATCTGCTCTCGTTAACCGCTTTGGAATCTTCGAGGGTAAGTTCCCCTATCAACTCGTTGCTACAATCTAGTAGATAGATCTTGGCTTGTTTGTTTGTATGCGATAGAAATTTTTTGTTTTCCATGCTACGAACCCCTACAGTGGTATCAGAGCCGTGTCTATATGTAGATCTGTTGCACGAGTAGAACACAATGGTCATTGTGGGCGTTGATGCTTTTATTGTCGATTGCTTCTTGTGTACTTTGCATCTTGCGGTATGTTGGGATGAAGCGGCCCGGGCTAACCTTACATGACATCGTTCATGAGACTTGCTCCACGCTTGACATGCAACTTGTATTGCATAAGTGGCTTTGCGGGTGCCTGTTTCTCCTAGCATAGTTAAGATCCAATTTACAACGGGTAATCAACAATGCTAGTATCAATGTTGTGGTTCATGTTCGTAAGTTAGAACGACACTTATTGAAAGCCCCAAACCACGTAAAACATGCAAAGAAAGTAGAGGCGTCTAACTTTGTTTTGCAGGGGTGTGCAGTGATGTGATATGGCCATGATTGTGATTATATTTGATGTATGCAATGTTCCTTATTGTAAGTTGGCAACCGGCAGGAGCCATATGGTTGTCTTTAATTTATGTTAAGACCCGCGTGTCTATTCAAAGTAGTTGTAATAGTTGAAGCCGGTGGACGACAACCATGGAGTAGCGTCATTGACCTTGATGCAATGCCGGTGATGATGGACATCATGTTCGTGCTTGAAGATGGATATCGGAAGCACAAAGAAGAAAGGCCATATCATATCACATATTATGAATTGCATGTGATGTTAATCCTTTATGCATCTTGTATTGCTTAGTAGACGACGGTAGCATTATAAGATGATCCCTCAAGCACACAATTTCAAGTTCTAAAGTGTTCACCCTTAGTATGCACCGTTGCTAATGCTTGTTGTTTCGAAGCACCACGTGATGATCGGGTGTGTTAGATTCCGCAAGTGTATACAACGTAAGCAAGCCAGATTTGCTTATGCGGTAGCTAAGGTTTGATCTTGACGAGCCTAGCATGTACAGACATGGTCTCAGGAACACGGATCACCGAAAGGTAAAGCATGAATCATATAGTAGATATGATGAACATGATGATTGTTCGCCATTGAAACTATACCAACTCTCGTGATGATCGGTGTTGATATAGTGGATTTGGTTCATGTGATCACTAAAACAATGTGAGGGATATTGTTTTGAGTGGGAGTTCACCTAGATTAATTTAATTATTAATTAGAACTCAATTTATCATAAACTAAATCAAAGTGAATTTGCATAGTTGTTGTAATCATTGGCATCCGTTTACCACCTTGTGCTTAGTTATAATTGAGATGATAGAACTATAGAATTCTGGTTAGTTACTTTACGAACTGGTATCGTATTGTTTTGAAGTGTTAATCTAAAGTTAAAAGTCCTATTGCAAACTTTCAGTAAGTTCCGGTTACTCCATGAAGTTTAATAATTAGTATTAAATCAAGAGTAACAATTCCAAGTGTTAGTATATAAGTATCATGTTTGTTTCCATGATTCTTGATATTCAAAGGATTGTCTTAATATCAAGGTTATCTAGGATCTGAAAGAGTTGTTTCAGAAACCATGATGTGTGGAAGATATTGTGATATCTGAAACGAAGTTTTGGTTGCAACATGATAGAGTATAATATGGCTAAAGTCATGTTCTCATATTTGATGAGAATTTGCAAAAGGTTGGAGACACTTGTTGTCCTAATCCTCCAAATGGTTTTGGATAGCAACATTATACTCATAATTCATCGTTATAAGTTAAAAGTAGCTTGATCATGGACGATTCCATGATAAGGGTGAATATTTGATGTAGGTAAAATGTTTACTACACCAAGTGATTACTAAAGAAAGGAATATTGAAAGAACACCAAACATTTGATGATGGTGATCTACTTCAAAGTGCAAGTCCAAAGACATTGGTATTTAACTATACACGCTTTTGGACTATATGTCATATGTATGACTCCACTATTGATGTTGATAGATTCTTTCAAACAGAAAATAAAATACTGAAAGAGAATCTCATAAATATATGGCAGAAAAGAAAAGACTAAAATTGTTCAGTTTAAGTATGTAGATGATATACATGTTATGGCTATATTCTTTGCTTATTAAACAATGTGGTTCTCAAGTATTTGATACTGAATTTGTTGGTGTGAATCGTCATACGAAACAACACAATTCATGAACTACAATGGCCTAAGTAACTAGCAAAAGAATATGTGATGATGTTCATCGAGAACAAATAAAGGGTTATTGTGTTGCTCGTTAAACATCAAAGCTTGCCTTCAAGATTTGTTTTATCAGGTATTATGAGAACAAAAGGGTTGTTCAAATAATTGCCGTAATCTATAAAAGATGGATTCACAAATCTCGTTGGAGAAATCACATCCATAAAACTAGTGCTAAAAATGTCGAAAGAAAAATTGATTGAAAGATCACTTCAGAAGTGACATCGCCGTTTAAATTATATTGGAAAGAAAACATGAAGAAACTCCATGTGGATGGAATTTTGGAGTCTTTTGATTTTGATCAAATGACACTTGTGAAACTTTCCTAGAGATAATTGAAACTTCGTTCATAGGCCAAAAGGGAACGAATGACTAGCTTATTTGAACTTGTACATATTGTTGTACAAAGTACATCATGTGTAGTCAAAAGCGATGGATTTCAACTTCATATGCTTTCTCCGAGAATTTGAGTGAATATATGAATATTTACTTAATAAGGATAAAGTATGAAGCACTTGAAAAGTTCAAAGACTTTCAAGATGAAGTGCAAAATCATAGTAACAAGAATATAAATAGTTTATGATAAAGATCATAAAGGAAGATATTTGAGTTACAAGTTTAGCATAATACCTAAGATTTAAGGAATCGTTCCGTGGATTTGCATTTTCCCGAAACACCATAAAGAGTATGGAGCGTTCGAGATATGTAATTAAACCTTGTTTGACATGGTAAGATCGAAGGTGTAATTCATAAAACTGCCATTGTATTTTAAAGATTAAAAGCTTTAGAGATTACCGTTTTTCCACTGAAAAGAGCTCCATCATAATCCGTTGAAATGACACCATATAAAGTTATGGTTTGGGATAAAACCCAAGTTGTCCTTTCTTAAACATTGGTTTGCTATGCATAAGAAAGATGTTTGCAACCAAAGTCGGATGAACCTGTCTTTGTATGATTATTTCGAATAACTGTTGAGTATTCCTCCATAACACCAGAGACAAGAGTGTTTGTCACTTAAAACGTCAAGTTTCTTTGAGAAGGAATTTTTCGTGAAAAGTTAAGTGGGAGGACAATAGAACTTTGATAAGGTTAAAAGAACCTTAGCTGTATGTGCAAAGTTGCGCAGCGCCGAAAAGTGTTCCGGAGGCAGCAACAATTCTGAAGGCTCACGTGCCTCAAAAGGTTGTGGTCACGGAGATCTAAGTTCCTATTGAAACAAGTAGATCGGGTAAACAATCAAATACCAAGATTTGAGGGTTGAATCATTATTTGAGAATAATGAACCGACTACATACAAAGAAGCGATGATGGGCCCTGACTCCGTCAAATGGCTTGAAGCCATAAAATCCGTGATAGTTCCATACACGAGAAATCAAGTTTTGAACTTGAAGGACCCTCGAGAAAGGTGTAAGACCTTACAGTTGTGTCTGGATTTATAAAGAAATAGACATGGGTGTTTCACATCTATGAAGTAGTCAACATGTTGGGAAAGAGTTCACAACAATGTTCAAAGGTTGACTATGACAAGATTTGATCTTTCATAGTGATATTTAGTCTAGATGGATTAATGTAGCAACCACTACATATAATTTGTTATATGGTAGTTGAATAAACAAAACAAGTTCTTCTAATAGAATCGTTACCTAGGACATGTGTATAACACGGTCCATAGGGTTTTGTTAATTCAAAAGGATGCTAAAAGTATATGCAAACTTCAATGGTTAAAGTGAGCATCGCGGAGTTGGAATCTTCACTGTGATGAAACTGTTAAAGGAGTTTAAAAGTTCATCAGAGACGATGGAGATGCTTGCATTTGCAAGAAATTAAGTGGGAGCGCTAAGACATGTTTCTAATACATTATGTGGAAGACATATTGTTGATTGGAAATAATGTATCCTTTATTAACACATATTAAGAATTTCATCCCGATGAAAGACTTAGGCAGAACCCAAAGATTTGGCATCAATAGACGCTAATATGGTTGTGCCAGAAGTACATAGACGAGATATTGAATGAGTTCAATATAGAAACTACAAGAAAGGTTCTTGTTGCACAGAAAGGATTGAATGAGTTCAATGTTGATGATATATTCAAGTGTATTGACATTTGGTAAAGTGAAACAAATAATCAAGTATAGATTGATACTTGATGTATAAAATCACAAAGAGTATTTATATCAATCATATTGTGATATGTACAAATCCAGATATGTCCTATGCTCTAAATGTTGTGAGCATATACCAGAATGATTCGTAAGATGATCATTGGACAATAGTAAGGATATTCTTATGATCTTTTGGAAGAACTAAGAGTATAATATTTGTAGAAGTGACAAATAGATGATTAGTTCATTGTAAAAGTACTACATTGATACTAGTTTTGTCACAAAGTACAAATTAAGTTTATCTCAATCTAAACTAAGGGTGGCACAATATAATGGAAAGTGAGTTCCATAATGGATTTGGATGAGTTCCAAAGTTAAGACATTGTGACAGATACTACAACAAAAGGCTAAGTATATGACTGCTATTTTAGCATCAAAAGAGGGCATTTGTGTCAAGTAGTTTGTTATCAAACTAGGTGTAGTTCACAGTGGGATAATACTATGAAGATATATTGTGCGACAATATTATCAACATGTTTTAACCCCAAAGAGCTAAAGGTCACACCGAAAGACCAAATTTATACAAAGCCATCTCATTAGAGAATGAGTGATGCGTAGAGACGCAAAGACATGCAATTACACACGGACCTGGAAGTGTCAGATCCGGAGATCAGTTGACCACTAGCAATCGTGTACATACAACACCGGAAAGCCATAGGTGTTGAATACACAAAGGTTTGAAACTAGATTATTGACTCTAGTGCAAGTGGGAGACTGTTGGAGATATGCCCAAGAGGCAATAATAAAGTGGTTATTATCATATCTTCACACTTATGATAAATGTTTACATACCATGCTATAATTGTATTAACCGGAAACATTAATACTTGTGTGATTTGTAAACTAAAATAAGAGTCCCTAGTAAAGCCTCTTGTTAAACTAGCTTGTTGGTTAATATATGATCATGGTTTCCTGATCATGAACATAGAGATGTTATTAACAACAGGGTCATATCATTAGGAGAATGATATGGTGGACATACTCCTATAGATAAGCGTAGCATAAAGATCAAGTCATTTAAATAGTTCAATTGCTATATGCTTTCTGATACATAGTAACCTAATTCCTTCGACCATGAGATCATGCATATCACCTTTACCGGATGGATGCTTTGATGACATCAAACACCACACCGTAACTGGGTGGTTATAAAGGTGGCATTGAGTGTTCGGAAAGTATTGGTTGAAACACATGGATCAAGAGTGGGATTTGTCCATCCATATGACGGATAGATATACTCTGGGCCCTCTCGGTGGAATGTCATCCAATTAGCTTGCAAGCATGTGACTGGCTCACAAGGGATCACATATCACGGGAACGAGAAAAGAGTACTTATCAGTAACGAGGTTGAACTAGGTATGCAGAGATACCGACGATCATAACCTCGGATAAGTAAACTATCGTGAGACAAAGGGAAATTGGTATCGTATGTAAGTGGTTCATTCGATCGCAAAGTAATCGTAGAAGTATGTGGGAGCCATATGAATTTCCAGATTCCTCTATTGGTTATTGTTCGGAGAAGTGTCTCGATCATGTCCGCATAATTCACGAACCGTAGGGAGACACACTTAAGGATTCGACGTTGTTTGAGTAGTTATGGTATTATGAGAAAGAGACCGAATGTTGTTCGGAGTCTCGGATGGGATCTGGGATATCACGAGGTGATCCGGAATGGTCCGGAGAATAAGATTCATATAAGGAAAGTCCCGTTTCGGAGTTCGGGAATGATTCCGGTGTTTTCATCGGGAATGTTCTAGAAGGGTCCGGATTGTCCGGCACTCCGGGGGGGAGGGTACATGAGTGTGTCATTGAATGATTGCATCATGTACTAAGTGTTCTTGCTGTTCCAAAAACATGAAAGTCAAATTGCCAGTTTGAAAGTCAAACGGCTAAAACAGGAAACTGTGGAAAACAGGAAACTGTGGGAAACAGGAAACTGTGGGAAACAAGCAAGAGGAGGTTGAAACCAACTTGGAGGAAGAGTTCCTCTCATCCTTGGCCGGCGCCCAGCCCTAGGCCGAGTTGGGGAGGGACTCCCTCCCTCCCTGGCGCGCCTAGCCCCTCCACCTATAAAAGGAGGGGCAGGGCTCCTCCTTGAGACACACAAGTTTCCACCTCTAATCTCCGGTTTAGAGCCGTTTTGGTTTAGAGCTTCTAATTGCTTTAGCCTGCGGTTTAGAGCCTTCTAATTGGTCAGTCTAATCTCTAGACCACTAATAACCCTCTCTCATAATCCACCATACTCGCTCCGGCTTAAGGCGAAGCCCTGCGGGATTTCCCCTCTACTTCCGGTACCACGCCGTTGTGCTGCCAGAATCGCGAGGAGAGTGCTACAACCTCCGCTGCCTGCTGGAACAAGGGAGAGGAAGGTCTTCGTCGAGTACCGAACGTGTGACCGACTGCGGGAGCGCTGCCGGAACGCAGCGCCGGAAGGATCGTCTACGCGATCTTGAGATCGGAAAGAGTACGACTACATCACCCACGAGAATCTGCTCTCGTTAACCGCTTTGGAATCTTCGAGGGTAAGTTCCCCTATCAACTCGTTGCTACAATCTAGTAGATAGATCTTGGCTTGTTTGTTTGTATGCGATAGAAAATTTTTGTTTTCCATGCTACGAACCCCTACAGTTTGTGTGTTTCTTTGCTTGTAAGTGGATTCTTAGGTGAAATAAACATCATCTAAATATTTCCCAAACTTTTCCCAAAGACAAATAAATCAAAACAAATAAAATAAGGGAATGGTTATTTTGACCAATTTAACTCCCATGCCTACTTTGGCTGTCCCAAACTTTCAGAACTTAACAGAAACTTTTCTGGATCTTTGCACCCCTTGATTGTACTCATAACAAAGTATCAAGGCCCACTTTGTGATCATCCAGAAACTTTCAAATGCATAGTTTAAATGACAGTTCAAAATTGAATCTTTATCATATGAGAAGATCCCACTTTTTAAAAACCACTCAAACAAGCTCAACTTTCAAAACCCAAGCATCTGCAGACTCAGCAGCACCAACCTAGCACACCCACCAAAAATCTTTTCAAAATTCAAAACTTGAATTCTTGCGGCCATTTCATCAAACACTTTGCAGACACAAATCATCAAAATCTTAAACACTAGTGTGAGCAGTGATTGAAGCCTAACTTGTCCCCTCTCTAGCTCACAACCATCTCAGTAGATCATCTACCAAGTTAAACCAAGCACTAGCCTCACTGTAAGCTGGGCAATGACATCAATGGTGAACAGCCAAAGCTCACCATGCCACCCCAGAGGAGACAGCAAGCTAGAAGGAGATTTAGCCGTGCCAACCTTGTCTGGGAGGCAGCCCACCGTCCACCGCCACTCCCTGTCCCAGCCGCGAGCGTTGCCAAACCCTAGACCACACGCACAGACCGCGCCCAACTCGCCAGCAACCATGCCGACCATGCGCCAGAGCGCCACGCTCGACCGACACCCACAGACCGCGCGCCGCCCTCGCCGCGTGCATACATGATCGCCACCAACCCAGGAGACCGCCAGACATCCCTGTTCACCGCCCCATGGCGCATAGCCACCGCTCGCCGTCGAAGACGCAGCCTCTGCCGCGTAGAGCATGACGCGTTCTAGACCAAACCGCACCGCCCCTACGCGCGCATTAAATCCGTAGAGCATCGCCAGTAGACCACCAAGCGATCGCCACCGCCGGCCATGCCTCTAGCCGCCCGTAGCCATGTCGCCACCATCACCTGCCCATGCCGTTCGGTCTCGTCGTCGCGACTATAAATAGAAGCCACCCCCAGCCGAATTGAGCACACCATCTCACTCCCCTCTCCTCACTGATCGTGCCACCCCGTTCCCGGAGCAAGGCGAGCAGCACTTCGCCGGAATTTCGCCGGAGCCTGTTGCCTCTGGAGAAGAAGGGAGCCATCGATTGGAGCCGCCCCAGGAGAAGCTGCTGGTACGAGGAGGTTCGTCGTCGTCGACTTCGTCGTTCGCCCGCCTCGCCGACCCTCGCCTGAGCCCCGGTGAGCCCCCAACGACCCCCACCTGCCGCGCTAGGTTTCTGTCTCGCCGGCGTTGCCCAACGTCGACGATGACCCTCAGCCATTGGATTAGAACCAGATCGAACACACCACATCGCCCCATACCGCTTCGCACCCCCCCGTCTCACTGACGCGTGGGGACAACGACTTAACCAACCTGCGTAAGCGCTGTGCTTAACAGGCCGGCCCAGTATCGCTTCCCGCGCAGCCTAGTTATTTGAATTTAACCTTTTTCATTTTATTTCAAACACACTTTTGTACCCGGTTTCAAAAATCAACCCAGGTCGATTCAGTGAACCAAATTGAATGAAACCAATTTTGTTAGAAAGTTCTGGGAATGCTGAATCCAAGCCCGTTGGATTCAAGTCATTTGGATCTATAGATCATCCATGGTAAAAATAACAAGGCTTCAAACATTTTTCTGCATTCAAACATTTTTCAAATTTAAACCATAATAGCTTTTGAGTTGATTCCAACTCTCAAAAATCACATTTAACCATACCTTTAAGAATATATAAAAATATATAGGTTTACCTACAGAAATAATGACCAAGTAATAAAAGAATGCCACATAGGCATTTCTAGCCACTTTAATTAATTAAAATAAAAGAGAAAAACCTTATTAAATTGTGACACCACTTTAAATCACATTCCCATGGACTAAAATATGTGGTGATGACATGTGTCAACATGATCCCATGTTTGGTTTGGAGAATATTAAATCTTAAGTAGTTTTTCAATGAGTAGAAATTACTTTTCTAAAAATAAAAGGAATTAAACCAAGCTTTAATTTTGTAATGTTAGTGATGATGCTAGATCATCTATAGGACCCTTGTGTGTGATGAATGCAAGTAGTTAAGTATTGTTTGGTGATTGTGTACCTCGTATTTATTCATAGACGCTAGTACCGACCAAGGATACGAGGAGGAAGGAGGATACTACGAAGAAGAAGCCGAGGAGAACTTCAACCACTGCTCTGCACAAGGCAAGCTAACACTTGCAAGATACTCTATTTTAGCAAGCCTTACTAATCAAGTTGACCTATGCAAGCTTATACTTGCAAATGGGGCAAAGCTAATACTTACTTGCTACTATGTCAACTATATGCCTTAAGCATATGTGATCATATCCACTTGATAAACCAATCCTAGTTTTATTTGCAAGCCCTCTACTTTATTTCTTTATCAAAGCGTTAACTTAGAGTTCACTTAAGTGACTTGTAGATTCTAGAAGATATATTGAAGTTTGCATAAAGAGCATAAAATTTGGCCTAAGCTAGAAAATCTTGATGTCATCCTAAGGCATAAGATTGAACTTAGTGGAAACAACACTAGTTTACTATCCCCCATTAGTGCTTACCCCCACTTGTAGATGCTAGTGCTAAGCATAAAACTTGATCAACATTAGATGGGAATACTTGGTGAAAATGGTTATGAAAACCTTAGAATGATGGATCATTCTACTGAGATGTTTTGACATGTGTTTCCGAACACCAGATGATTTTGGTGATGAAAATGTTGAGGAATGAGCCTTAGCCCTTTATAAAACTGATGGTTGTCTGGATGCGATACCATTCCAATTTTATCGTACAACCACAATACCCGAAGATTGGGTGGGGCTTGACTGGAAACTTATATACCTTAGTATTAGTTCCCTCACGGCCAAGGTCTGAGCTGAGGCTACCTTGTGAAGATTGTCCACCTGTGTAGTACCCAAGATGACAGTTGGTCATGGTTGGGAGGCCAAACTCACAGGAGAGGTGCTTATACTAGGGCGTGTAATTGAAAGGTTAGGATTTATTATCCGCATACTCAGTATGGTGAATTCAGGATTTGTTCCTGACGGATATATCGAATGTTGTGGTGAAAGTGTACAATCTCTGCAGAGTGTCAAACTATTCGAATAGCCGCGTCCGCGGTTATGGACAGTTGGAGTGGCCATACTGTTCCCCCGTCAGATGTTTTCAAAGACTTGTGAAATGAATTGAGACTTTGACTTGACCACCACAGGGTTGTGATATGAAATACAAGTTTCCTACTTAGGAGTTATAAAATTTTGACTAGCTTCTCTTTCTTCTCAGCTTAGTAGAGATAAATCTGGCTTTTGCAAAACAACCCTAGAGCCTAGTGTCCTATATCAAAAACCCCTTTCACTTGTTAGTATTAGTTTGCGAGTACTTAAAGAGTACTCATGGCTTTGTCGTTGGCTATTCTCATGGCCAGACTATGAAGAGGAGTACCTGGAGGATGGACCCCAGGAAGATTATGACAACTAGGATCATCTCCCATCGTTAGCATTGCCTATGACCCCGAAGATGGAGCTTCGCCTACGCTACCGTTATTATTACGTATTCCGCTGCTTGAAGTTGTATTAAGAACTGGATCATGAGATCCCTATTTGTGTAAGACCTTATGTATGGTTTGTAATGGATGATGTACTGTGGTATCCAATTCTGTTATGTCTCGCAAAAATGGTAATCCTGGGATTGTGATGTATGGCATAACAGGCATCTAGATTAAAAATCCGGGTGTCGACAAGTTGGTATCAGAGCCATCCTGACCATAGGAGACCCTAGTTAGACTGTACGTTTGAATCAAAAACTTAGTTTCAAAACCAAAGAAAACAAATATTTACAAAAACTTATTCTCATTCTTATCCCTTTGATTCTTTCATGAAAATTCATGTTCCTCAAAAACTCTTGCAAAATACATAAAATTTTGACACACTTGATCACTCTACTAACTTACTCATCCTATATTCTTATAGATGGACGTGAAGTACAGAAGGTTTTATCAGTTGGGGAATGGAGGAGACCTTATCTTTGAGAGGGATTTGGACCAGCTTTCGGAACTTCTGGAGCGTCCGCACCCCGAGTTCTTCGGAGCTCAGCTCAATGATCAAGGAGGAGAAGATCTGCAGTGGCTAATTGTTGCAAGTCTCTGAGGAAAGATTGAACCTCCCACTGCTGAGGGAATTCAGTTTACCTTAAGAGAGAACAACTGGCTCGATGCACTTGCCAGGGCCATGCAGGAAGCTCTTTCCCGTCTGTGTGGGCAGAGCGTCAATCAGATCAAGGGAACCCGCTTTGAGTTTTGCCCAAGGCGTGATGCTAATGGACAACCACTGGAAGCCCCATACCATCACGAGCTGAAGACCCAATTGGACCACCTTAGCTTCATGATGTACGATCGTCAGCAGGAGTTGGATAACTGTCGTTACTACTCCAACCACAAGTCTGCCATCATCAAGACGAAGGATCAAACCATCGCCATGCTAGCAAAGGATCACAAGTCTCGCTGTCGTCAGCTCGACAAGAAGGAGAACATCATTGCCCGTATTCGCCATCGTATCTCATCTTTGGAGGAAACCATCCATGAGAGAGACATGCAGTTGGAAGAAAGGGAGAATGTCGGAGAGGATCTTCGTGGAGACCCCTACTCCTATCTCAGCGATGATGATGATTTTCTGGAGGATCAGGCTATGGACTTCTTCACCGATGAGGATGATTTCGCCTTCATCGTTGACGATGAAGATGACGAAGCCACCGATTCCGAGGAGTAGTAGCACTTGAGCACTAGCGTAGTGAGTAGTATTCGGTCCCATTGTATCGTAGTTTCCAGAATGGTTCTTAAAACCATCTGTTTTTCTTTGTTGTGGTGTGTGTTGTATCGTGTGCTATGAATGAATGAATGAAAAGCGAGTTGCTAGAAAATTTTGAGTCAAACTTTAAAAACTTTTCAAAATCCAAGAACCTTAGAAATTTCCCTCTTTTCTCATGATCTATCTCAATCTTCAGATGCCACGTGGAGGAAGTGGTTCATCCCCGGACCCGATGTTGCAGATTCTGCAAATGTTGACTTCTGACCGCGAAGCTGAAAGAGCGGAACGTCAAGCCAACCTAGCCACCCTACAACAGATAGGTCAGCTAGCCCACAACAACCAAGGCCACGGATATCAGGACAACCATGGATCTAAGATCAAAAATTTCCAGAATACCAACCCACCTGTTTTCACTAAGTCAGAAGAACCCCTAGACGCCGATGATTGGCTGCAAACCATGGAAAATAACCTAGAAGTCGCCGGAGTGGAAGCCAACGAGAAAGTTCTGTTCGCCACCCACTATCTAGCCGGAGATGCCAGGGCATATGGTGGAACAGTGTTCGCGCAATGACCGGAGGACAGATGATGACCTGGGAGGAATTCAAAGTCAAGTTCAGCAGAACCCATGTGCCACCAGGTTTGATCAAGAGGATGAGAGATGAGTTTAGAGAACTGAAGCAAGGAAGGATGACCATAGTGGAATACCGTGACAAATTCTTGTCATTAGCTAGGTATGCCCCGGATGAGATCGACACCGAAGCCAAGAAGAAAGAAAGATTCATGAATGGTCTGCACGATGAGATGCAGACAGTGTTAGTCAATATCCCCTTTGCTGATATTGAAGCCCTTGTCGACTCTGCCATCCAGATGGAAGGAAAGATCAACCAAGCCAATGAGAACCGCAAGCGTCGCATGATGCATCAGCCAGGAACCCATCAGACCCCAAAGTATCGCCCTAACCCATATCCCGGATTTGCCCCGAGAACCAATAGACCCCCAATGAACCGTCCGACCTATCCCAACCGTGGAAACCCTAGGCCCGGAGGAAATCACAACAACCCCGGCAACTCTAGCAATTTCAACTGTGCCCCACCCAAGTTCAACACCAACAATGCTGCCACCAACACCAACACTGCCCCGAGGACTGGAAGCAATGTTGTGCCTGTAGCAGCAAAGGACAAGTCGCAAGTGACTTGTTATGACTGTGGAAATAAGGGTCAATACTCCAACGAGTGCCCCAACAAGAAGAATGCCGCAGCACCCAATGCTAATGCCCCAGCTCAGCAGCAGCGTCGTGTTCAGCCCAGAAGAAGGTTTGCCCTAGGGAATTCGCTCAACCGCAATGGCCGTCTTTTTCTCATGCATGTTGAAGAAGCTCAGGAAGCACCAGACGTCGTGCTGGGTATGTTTTCTGTTAATTCAGTACTTGCAAGAGTGTTGTTTGATTCTGGTGCATCGCACTCATTTGTCAGCGAAGAATTTGCCTGCACTAGTAAAATTCAACCAACCAAACTGAAGCATGTTATGATTGGTCAAATTCCCGGATCAACCACCAAGGCTAGGCAAATTTGGAAAGCCGTCCCTATCCGAATCCATGGTATAGATTTTTATGCTAACCTGATAGTACTCGGAAGTAAAGGTTTGGAAGTAGTACTAGGAATGGATTGGATGTCCAAACATAAAGGATTGATTGACTGTGCCAAGAAAGCCATAACCATGACCAGTACAGCCGAAATATCAGTCGAGCATATATCTGAAACCTTACCTCGTCAATTCAAGTGCAACAAGAGTATAGCCCAACCTACCATTGACCAAGTCCGGATAGTCTATGACTACCCCGATGTATTTCCAGATGTTTTGCCCGGTATGCCCCCAGATCGGGATATCGAGTTTATCATTGAACTAATCCCCGGAACTGGACCAATATCCCAGAGACCATATAGTATGAACCCGTCGGAACTAGAGGAGCTGAAGAAGCAACTGGATTCCATGTTGGAAATTGGATTGATTCAACCAAGTGCGTCACCATGCAGGTCACCTGTCTTATTTGTGGACAAGAAGGATGGAGGTAACCGTTTGTGTACGGATTATCGGAAATTGAATGATGTCACCATCAAGAACAAATACCCCTTGCCCAAAATAGAAGATCTGTTTGATCAGCTGACCGGTGCCAAGGTGTTTTAAAACAAAATAACATTTTATTTTAGAGTCCATTATTAATTAAATATAATAGACCTTCATTATTAAATCAAATAGGATTTGTTTTATTTAGATATTTATTTTGAAACCTAAAATAAAGTCAAAACCCTTTAATAGGTTTTATTTGTGAATATAAAATACTTAGAAACTTATTTAAAACAAAATAATAAGTTTTGGTGTTTATTTAAAATGGGAAAAGCCTTTAATATAAATTGGATATTAAATCCTCATTATTTTATTTAAATAACCTTTACTATTTTTATTCAAAACAAAATGTTTTAATTCCAAGGTTTGGTCAAGGTTTAATTTGGCTTTATAAAATAATCCTTATTTATGAATCCACCTTTTCTTTTGAAAACCAAATCTTTTTATTCAAGGATTCAAAATAATAATTTTAAAACATTTTAATTTCCTTTAATAAATGTTTATCTTTATAAATCCTTTTAGGATTTTATTTGATTCAAATGGGTTTGAGGTTCCATTTAAATTCAAAAAGTTTCTTCTGGCTCTGAAAATCAAACAAAGTTTTATTTTATTAATTTATTTTCACATTACAAGATTGGAAAATCTTGGGATGTGATAGGCTACCACCCTTAAAATAAATCTCGTCCCGAGATTTGGGGAGGCTAGGGTTACAAGCAGGTTCACACAACTAAGGTACTACCACCCTTAAAAATTTTCAAACAAAAATTACATATTGTCCTTCTTGGGATCCTGGGGAAAATTTCTCAAAGCAAACATTTGCATGGTGTCCTTGGTTTCCATACTTGACTCATGGGCCAAGGCTGAGATCCTTCATAGACTTGTTTAACTTGTTCTCCATCCTTTCTGGACAATTGTTTGCATAGTGGCCTAGTTCCTTGCATTTGAAACACATCACTTGGCTGATATCTTTTTTTTTCCTTTGGTATCATTACCTCTTGTTTGTTTCTTTGGTTCTTCTTATTTTCTGGGCATTCATAGGCATAGTGTCCCATCTCTTTGCAATTGTAACATTGCAACAGGCTTTTGTCTTTCATCTTCTTTTTGGGTCTCTCCAAAGCTAGGAGTTCTTCTAGTTCATGTTCTTCATAGGTGGGAGATCTTTCTCTCTTCTTGGGGCATTGATCTTCATGCTTCTTGGATGCATGATCCTTGTCTCTAAAAATATTGCTAGCTTGGGTTCCTTCTAGAATAACATCTTTGTCATCCTTGTTGTCATTAGCTCTTTGGGAAAAGTTTTCTCCCATGTTGATCATTTGAGTAACCAATCCTTGCAACAATTGGGATTGAAGTTTCAAAATCCTTTGTATAGCTGGGTCTAGTCCATTGTTGTTGGCTAAAAGCTGAGTTGTCTCTTGGCTCAACTGGTTTTGAGTTGCTATAAGTTCTCTCATGTTGTCCTCTTGGTTGTTGTTGGTGTCATCAACCTTGATGTTGGAGTTTCTTGGAGTAGTCATCTGTTTGGGTTGGATTGGGATTAGAATAGGCAAGATATTTCTAAGGAAATATTTCTAATCACACACATCACAATTCACACAAGCAATGTTCAAGCAATCACAACCAAACATTCACAAACAATTTTTCACTCAAACAACAAAGTTCAAGCACATACCTAGGCAATCAAAATATTTTTGTTACACCACATAAGTTGGTGTGTTTGACTTAACTATAAATGGTGGTCCATCTACATGGTTACTTGTGATCTTCCTTCTTTCTTGGTTTCTTCTTCTGACTTGGGATCATGGTTTCCTTGAGATAAACTCTTGGTTGCAATACTTCAAAGTTGTTGATGGTTTCTTCTTATTTTGCATTCCCTCAGTCTCTAAATCTTAAGCAAGATTTCCTTGTTTCACTTGTAGTCCTTATTGGTTCCCAAGTTGAAGTCATTAGAGTTGAAGATGTTGAAGAAGTCCTTTGCATATGATGAAGTCTTTGGATCTTGGTGTAGGTTTTCCATCAAGTTGAAGTAGAAGAGGTGTAGAGTTAAAACCAAAATGGTTGAGGAAAGAGTTACAAGTGTTTTTTGTAAATAAGTTTTGGAACAAAATACAACTCCTATTTTTCTAAGGGTTTTTGTCCAATCCTAGGTTTACAAATCCTACAGGCAACACAATGCTCTGATACCATCTGTAAGGGGTCCCAACCTTTAATAAGATTGATCCCTCCTGTGTTTACAATGCTAGTCCCTGGATCAATAGCTAGCATCCACAGTTAAGATGTAATATCAAGAAACAAAGGTCATAATATAACTTTATAACCAGGAATAACATAATTTTATTACATCAAACATAGCTCATTGGGCTATTACATTACATTGCAGCGGAATAAATATAGTCATGGGTCCTTCATCTTCAAAGTGCCACAGGCAGATGTTGGTTGTAGACTTTGTAATCCTAATCAAACAATCTTCACTAAAAACAATCAAACCTGCAACATACAAGTTACAGCCACAAAGGGTCAATACATTTGAATTGTATTGGCAAGTGATACTATATTTGTATAGTGGAGTCTATCATCTATATGCATTTGGCTAAGTGGAGTTGAGGCTTGCATTGCTCAAAATAGATTTTTCTTAACATTTTGAAAATACTAAGTTTTTGCTTGACAAAATCATTTTTCTCAATCAAAGATTTCAAGATCCTTGTACCAAGCCATCAATGATTGAAGAATTCAAACAACCCTTGTTCAAACCACAAGTTTTAATTTAGAAATTTGAATGATGAGATTCTTGATTGTTTCCATGTCTTGATGCTCAAATTGTCCTTTACCAGGGACATGGCTAAGTACTTAGATTTTACACTCTGCAGAGGTGGTGCACTTTCCCCACAAGACTTGGTTTCCCAAGACAAGATCTTTCAGAAGCTTTCCCTTAGACCAAAATGGACGCGCTCCAACCTATCAAACACTACCACCCACTGTCCATATGGCTAAGTTCTTGCAACCTATATGATCATGGCAGAGCCCATATTGCCAAGTGGTTGCACTTGAAGCTTCTCAACATTTGACATCTCAAATCTCTTTGTTTCCTGGGTGGCCATCCACAAGTGAGATACACAATCCAAGTCTATGGCATTGTGAACCACTCAACATAACCCAATCCTTCCATTTCCACCCAGGTGATACATTAACTTAGTTGTTTTATTAAACAAAATCACAAGTCCTTAGACTTAGAATATTTTTCCATAGTGTGAATATATATTCCACCCATGTTTTCTATTAGCTAGGCTAAGCTTGGTAGTAGTAGGAATCTAAACTTAGGAAAATCCTACTAAGGATTCATCTACCAGGTTTTCCTATAGCAAGATCTATACTTAGCAAAATCCATGCAAGTTTACTTAGCAAAATCACTAATGCATAGAGAAAGTAATAGGATAAAAAGTATGAAGCATCACTTGCCTTTTGGTAGATTATAGGTTCACTTCTTGATCTTTGCAACAATCACACTCTTCAAGTCACTACAAATCAATCAAGCAAGGCACAAACTCAATCTACCAATCAAGCAAAACAACACATATAAATAACAAAGTCAAAGAAATGCATGCAAGCATGCCAAGCTTTGTTTTGTTTGAAAAAGTGGTTCCTAGTAGGTCATAGTTATTTGGGTGCATCTAATGGTCATTTCCTAAAGTGGCCAAGTCATTTGCAAAAGGTTTCACTTTAAAACTATTTTCAAAACAAAGTGTTATTTTATGTGGTGTAGAAATATTTTTATTAAGGCATTAGCCTATAGGGTTCACCAAATGAGTTGCTATTGCAAAACTTGGTGTTTTTTGGTCAGTAGGTTTGGTCCAAAACATTTCCTTGAAGTTTTCTTTTCATAAACATTTTTTTATAACCAAAAACCATTCTTTTTATTTGGCTAGAAAATGGCTAAGTCAATTAATCTAACCTAAATCTTTCAAAAATCATTTTTAATACCAAGGGTTGGTTCCTAGGGTCAGTAAGGTCACAACAAACCAATTTGCAAAGGTTTTATCCTTAAATCATTTTTAAACATTTTTTCTACTCTAAACAAGCATACATAAGTTTCTGCAAATTCAAACAAGATAACAAATACTATTTGCTAAACTAACTCCACAGTTGGATAGGGCTTGTTCACCTGAATCCATTGATATAAAATTTGTCAAATTTGGACGTATGGATCAAAAGTTATAAGGGTTTGAAGTTTGCAAATAATTCTGATTTCAATTTCTGTTTTTAAACAGACAGGTGACACGCGGCGTGATATTACTGGTTGATACCGGTTCGGCCGGATCAGTCGCTGGGGAGCGTTGGATTTAAGTTGGATCGTGCGGCACAGAACGCGTACCTCTTCGCGGTAAGTGATCTAATCGCACTCGTTCAAACTAGATCCTACGGTACTGGCTCGTTGGACCAAAAGTGAGCGGCGCCGACGGCGGCTAGCGGCGGCGCACGGCCAGGCGAGGGGTTCGCGGTGGTTATAGGAAGCGAGAGAGGAGGAGAAGAAGCTCACCGGGTTCAGGAGGTCACGGTGGTGCTCGAGGAGGTGTTGGTCTGGCGAGGGGCGCTCTGGTCTTGGCAGGATTTCTCGCCGGAGTGGAGGACGGCGTCGGGTGGTCTCAGTCGTGGTCGAAGACGACGTTGTAGATCGTCCTAGAACAATACAGAGGCATGGTTAAGTGCGGGAGGTCACGGAGAGGTCACGTGCATGAACGAGAAGGTACGGGGCGGTCGGAATCTACCTGAGTTCTTGCCGGAATTGAAGACAGACGCGGCAGCGCTCGAAAGCTTGATGTAGCCGACGCTATGGGGCGCCCGCGGTTGAGAGGAGGATGCTGGGAGATGCGTCTGGTTGTGGGGGAGCTGTGAGCTTGGTCAATGAAGCAAGGGGAGGTCTGGTTTCGCCAGAATCATCACCGGAGCATCATCGGAGACAGGGCAGTCGAGGAGAAATTGTGGCGGCCTGGAGGCGTGTCGAGGAGGGGCGTCTGGGGGAAACAGAAGAGGGAAGGCTGGCGCTTTAAGGTGCTTGATCGCGGCGAGTTATGGTGGCTGCGTTAAGGCGTATTGATGCCGCGATTCAATGCTGGCAACGGCGACGAGAGGAGGAAGAAGCAGTCGCGGGGTGGAGAAGGAGAACAGTGGAAAGGGGGTCCAGCGGTCAGTGGGAATAGAAGAGTGGAGGAGGTCCACTTGTCGGTTGCTGGGTGGGTGCGGTTCTGAGTGGAAAAGAAAACGGTTCGGGGAAGAGGGGAGCTGGGCTGGTTGGTGGGCTTCCTGGGCTTGGCCGGCTGGGCTGGGTCCAAACTCTATTTTTTTCTGTCTGCTGTCTTTTTCTCTTTCCAATTCTATTTCCTGTTTTAAATTTCAAATCAATCAAACAATGTTCAAATCAATTCAAACCATCATCAATATTTGCCTTGGGTTTTGGTTCTGTTTAACAGAAATTGTCCAAGTCCCAAAATAATAATATAATTTTACTTTAGGGTCCATTTATAATTAAATAAAATGGATATTAGTTATCAAATCAATTAGATTTTGTTTTATTTAAAAACTCCATTTGAATTCAAATCATCACCAATTTTTAAGTGAAGTTTTATTCTGTTTTGTCAACATAATTTCATTGTCTAAAATAAAATAATTTTTAATCTTTTTAGGACCCACTAATAATTAAATAAAATGGATCTTTAATTATTTAATAAAATAGGGTTTGACTTTAATTAATAAAATCTTCATTTGAAATCCAAATACTTTCAAAATAGAATTAGTAGGTTTAATTTGAGAAGTACATAATATTTGGAAATTTGTTTTAAAACAAAATAACATTTTATTTTAGAGTCCATTATTAATTAAATATAATAGACCTTCATTATTAAATCAAATAGGATTTGTTTTATTTAGATATTTATTTTGAAACCTAAAATAAAGTCAAAACCCTTTAATAGGTTTTATTTGTGAATATAAAATACTTAGAAACTTATTTAAAACAAAATAATAAGTTTTGGTGTTTATTTAAAATGGGAAAAGCCTTTAATATAAATTGGATATTAAATCCTCATTATTTTATTTAAATAACCTTTACTATTTTTATTCAAAACAAAATGTTTTAATTCCAAGGTTTGGTCAAGGTTTAATTTGGCTTTATAAAATAATCCTTATTTATGAATCCACCTTTTCTTTTGAAAACCAAATCTTTTTATTCAAGGATTCAAAATAATAATTTTAAAACATTTTAATTTCCTTTAATAAATGTTTATCTTTATAAATCCTTTTAGGATTTTATTTGATTCAAATGGGTTTGAGGTTCCATTTAAATTCAAAAAGTTTCTTCTGGCTCTGAAAATCAAACAAAGTTTTATTTTATTAATTTATTTTCACATTACAAGATTTGGAAAATCTTGGGATGTGACAGATTGATCTTAGAACTGGGTATCATCAACTCAAAATTCGTGCAGAGGATATTCCAAAGACTGCCTTTACCACCAGATATGGATTGTACAAGTATACAGTCATGTCTTTTGGATTAACCAATGCCCCCGCTTATTTCATGAATCTCATGAATAAGATTTTTATGGACTTCCTGGGTAAGTTTGTCGTTGTTTTCATCGATGACATTCTGATTTATTCCAAATCAGAAGAAGAACATGAGCTACACCTAAGGACCATTCTTGGAACCCTTAGAGAGCATCAGTTGTATGCCAAGTTTACCAAATGTGAATTCTGGTTACAGGAGGTAGGATTCCTCAGTCACATTGTATCAGCCGGAGGAATTGCCGTTGATCCCGCAAAGGTGAAAGATGTCGAATATTGGAAAGCCCCAACCACTCAAACCCAAGTTCGTGCATTTCTCGGATTGGCGGGATATTACCGCAAGTTCGTAGAAGGATTCTCGAGTATCGCCAGACCCATGACCCAATTGCTGAAGAAGGACAAGAAGTTTGAATGGACCGACAAATGTGAAGCGAGTTTTCAAGAACTCAAGAGGAGATTGATTTCAGCCCCAATCTTGATCATGCCGGATATCACGAAGCCCTTCGATGTGTATTGTGACGCATCCAAGATCGGTCTCGGATGTGTGCTAATACAAGAAGGCAAAGTTATATCTTATCTATCTCGACAACTGAAGCAACATGAGCAAAATTACCCAACCCATGACCTCGAACTCGTAGCCGTAGTTCTAGCCCTGAAGACATGGAGGCATTACCTCATGGAAATCGTTGTGAGATCTATACAGATCACAAGAGTCTGAAGTATATATTCACTCAGAAGGAGCTGAATATGAGATAGATAAGATGGATTGAACTAATCAAGGATTACGATCTGGACATTCACTATCACCCTGGTAAAGCCAATGTGGTAGCAGATGCCCTTAGCAGATTGCCGTGCCACTTGAACTCCAAGATCTTGAAGGAGCAACCAAGCTTGCACAAAGAGATGGAAGATTTTCGAATAGAATTAGTAAGTGAAGGATTTTTGGCTAGCATAGAACTCCAGCCCACTTTGATCAGTCAGATTAAAGAGGCGCAGAAGGGAAATGCTAGTATCGACGGAATCAAGTCGTATTGGTACAAGCAAAGTACCCGGATTCACCGAAGAAGGAGTTATGTGGTACAAAAGACGCCTTTGTGTACTAGCAGATTCGGAGTTGAAAGAAGTTATTCTGAAGGAGGCTCATGATACTCTTTATTCTGTCCATCCCGGAGGAACTAAGATGTATCAAGATTTAAAAGAGCAATTTTGGTGTCATAAGATGAAGAGAGAAATCGGAAGCTATATCGCCAAGTGTTATATATGTCAGCGAGTCAAGGAAGGACATCAAAGACCCGCTGGATTGTTTCAACCATTGCAGATTCCGGAATGGAAATGGGATTCCGTTGGAATGGACTTTATCACTGGACTGCCTACTTCTAGTAGGGGAAATGACTCTATCTGGGTCATAGTGGACCGATTGTCCAAAGTCGCCCATTTCTTACCCGTCAAGACCACATATCAGAGTTCGAAGCTAGCAGAGTTGTACATCGCTAGAATAGTTAGTTTGCATGGAGTCCCCAAGAACATCGTATCGGATCGAGGAACTCAGTTTACCTCGAGATTCTAGAAGAAAGTCCAGGAAGGTTTAGGAACCCGCCTAGATTTCAGCACCGCGTATCACCCTCAGACCGATGGACAAACGGAGCGAGTAAATCAAATACTCGAAGATATGCTGAGAGCATGTGTGTTAGAATATGGATCTAAGTGGGAAGATTGTCTGCCATTTGCAGAATTTTCATACAACAACAGTTATCAAGCTAGTTTGCAAATGGCCCCATTTGAATTTATGTACGGAAGGAAGTGTCGCACCCCTTTGAACTGTTCGGAAGTAGGAGAGAGTCAGATTTTCGGACCCGACATCCTACGAGAAGCAGAAGAGAAGGTTCACAAGATTCGTGAGCACCTCAAGACTGCCCAGTCCAGACAAAAGAGTTACGCCGACAAGAGACGTCGAGACCTCGCCTTCAACATAGGAGATTTTGTATATCTGAAAGTGTCGCCATTGAAGGGAATGCAGTGTTTCCAACTCAAAGGAAAGTTAGCCCCCAGATATATCGGACCTTCCAAGATTCTGAACCGTTGAGGAGAAGTACCGTATCAATTAGAACTACCTGAAGAGATGTCAGCCGTGCACAATGTGTTCCATATCTCGTTACTTCGCAAGTGTCTCGAAGTCCCAGAGAAGACTGAAGTGTTCAAGAATATCGATCACCGGACCATAGAAATCAACAATGACCTGACCTATCCCGAAGTACCCATCCGTATTTTGGAACAATCTTTCAGAACTACCCGAACCCGAAGCATCAAGTTTCTCAAGATTCAGTGGAGCAACCACACAGAAGAGGAAGCTACCTGGGAGCGCGAAGATCACATCAGGACAGAGTTTCCCGATCTCTTCAAATCCTAGGTAATCTTTTTTTTCCTTTTTCAAATCTCGGGACGAGATTTTGTTTAAGGTGGGAAGGTTTGTAACTGTAGGGTTTCATAGCATGGAAAACAAAAAATTTCTATCGCATACAAACAAACAAGCCAAGATCTATCTACTAGATTGTAGCAACGAGTCGATGGAATAACTTACCCTCGAAGATTCCAAAGCGGTTAACGAGAGCAGATTCTCGTGGGTGATGTAGTCGTACTCTTTCCGATCTCAAGATCGCGTAGACGATCCTTCCGGCGCCATGTTCCGGCAGCGCTCCCGCAGTCGGTCACACGTTCGGTACTCGACGAAGACCTTCCTCTCCCTTGTTCCAGCAGGCAGCGGAGGTTGTAGCACTCTCCTCGCGATTCCGGCAGCACAACGGCGTGGTACCGGAAGTAGAGGGGAGATCCCGCAGGGCTTCGCCTTAAGCCGGAGCGAGTATGGTGGAGTATGAGAGAGAACTATTAGTGGTCTAGGGTTTAGACACACCAATTAGAAGGCTCTAATCCGAAGGCTAGTGCAATTAGAAGCTCTAAACCAAAGCGTCTCTAAACCGGAGTCTAGGGCTAGGATTTAGATTAGAGGATAGGAACTTGTGTGTCTAGAGGAGGAGGCCCTGCTCCTCCTTTTATGGGTGGAGAGGGCCGGCGGCCAAGGGGAGGGAGGGGAGTCCCTCCCCAACTCGGCCTAGGTGGAGCGCCGGCTTGGAGAGGAGGGACTCCTCCCCCAAGTCGGTTTCAACCTCCTCTTGCTTGTTTCCCACAGTTTCCTGTTTTAGCCGTTTGACTTTCAAACTGGCCATTTGACTTTTCAGTTTTAGGATTCAATTTAATCCTTTATTTGGAACAACGAGAACACTTAGTACATGATGCAATCATTCCAATATGTAATGACACATTCATGTACCCCTTCCCCCCCCCCCCCGGAGTGTCGGACAACCGGAACCTTCTAGAACATTCCCGATGAAAACACCGGAAACATTTCCGAACTTCGAAACGGGACTTTCCTTATATGAATCTTATTCTCCGGACCATTCCGGATCACCTCGTGATATCTCGGATCCCATCCGAGACTCCGAACAACATTCGGTCTCTTTCTCATAATATCATAACTACTCAAACAACGTCGAATCCTTAAGTGTGTCTCCCTACGGTTCGTGAATTATGCGGACATGATCGAGACACTTCTCCGAACAATAACCAATAGAGGAATCTGGAAATTCATATGGCTCCCACATATTTCTACGATTACTTTGCGATCGAATGAACCACTTACATACGATACCAATTTCCCTTTGTCTCACGATAGTTTACTTATCCGAGGTCATGATCGTCGGTATCTCTGCATACCTAGTTCAACCTCGTTACCGATAAGTACTCTTTTCTCGTTCCCGTGATATGTGATCCCTTGTGAGCCAGTCACATGCTTGCAAGCTAATTGGATGACATTCCACCGAGAGGGCCCAGAGTATATCTATCCGTCATATGGATGGACAAATCCCACTCTTGATCCATGTGTTTCAACCAATACTTTCTGAACACTCAATGCCACCTTTATAGCCACCCTGTTACGGTGTGGTGTTTGATGACATCAAAGCATCCATCCGGAAAAGGTGATATGCATGATCTCATGGTCGAAGGAATTAGGTTACTATGTATCAGAAAGCATATAGCAATTGAACTATTGAAATGACTTGATCTTTATGCTACGCTTATCTACAGGAGTATGTCCATCACATCATTCTCCTAATGATATGATCATGTTGTTAATAACATCTCTATGTTCATGATCAGGAAACCATGATCATATATTAACCAACAAGCTAGTTTAACAAGAGGCTTTACTAGGGACTCTTATTTTAGTTTACAAATCACACAAGTATTAATGTTTCCGGTTAATACAATTATAGCATGGTATGTAAACATTTATCATAAGTGTGAAGATATGATAATAACCACTTTATTATTGCCTCTTGGGCATATCTCCAACAGTCTCCCACTTGCACTAGAGTCAATAATCTAGTTTCAAACCTTTGTGTATTCAACACCTATGGCTTTCCGGTGTTGTATGTACACGATTGCTAGTGGTCAACTGATCTCCGGATCTGACACTTCCAGGTCCGTGTGTAATTGCATGTCTTTGCGTCTCTACGCATCACTCATTCTCTAATGAGATGGCTTCGTACAAATTTGGTCCTTTGGTGTGACCTTTAGTTCTTTGGGGTTAAAACCATGTTGATAATATTGTCGTACAATATATCTTCATAGTATTATCCCACTGTGAACTACACCTAGTTTGATAACAAACTACTTGACACAAATGCCCTCTTTTGCTGCTAAAATAGCAGTCATATACTTAGCCTTTTGTTGTAGTATCTGTCACAATTTCTTAACTTTGGAACTCATCCAAATCCATTATGGAACTCACTTTCCATTATATTGTGCCACCCTTAGTTTAGATTGAGATAAACTTAATTTGTACTTTGTGACAAAACTAGTATCAATGTAGTACTTTTACAATGAACTAACCATCTATTTGTCACTTCTACAAATAATATACTCTTAGTTCTTCCAAAAGATCATAAGAATATCCTTACTATTGTCCAATGATCATTTTATGAATCATTCTGGTATGTGCTCACAACATTTAGAGCATAGGACATATCTGGATTTGTACATATCACAGTATGATTGATATAAATACTCTTTGTGATTTCATACATCAAGTATCAATCTATACTTGAATCTTTGTTTCACTTACCAAGTGTCAATACACTTGAATATATCATCAATATTGAACACATTCAATCGTTTCTGTGCGACAAGAACCTCTCTTGTAGTTTCTATATTGAACTCATTCAATATCTTGTCTATGTACTTCTGGCACAACCATATTAGCGTCTATTGATGCCAAATATTTGGGTTTTGCCTAAGTCTTTCATCGGGATGAAATTCTTAATATGTGTTAATAAAAGATACATTATTTCCAATCAACAATATGTCTTCCACATAATGTATTAGAAACATGTCTTAGCGCTCCCACTTAATTTCTTGCAAATGCAAGCATCTTCATCGTCTCTAATGAACTTTTAAACTCCTTTAACAGTTTCATCACAGTGAAGATTCCAACTCCGTGATGCTCACTTTTGAAGTTTGCATATGCTTTTAGCATCCTTTGAATTAACAAAACCCTATGGACCGTGTTATGCACATGTCCTAGGTAACGATTCTATTAGAAGAACTTGTTTTGTTTATTCAACTACCATATAACAAATTATATGTAGTGGTTGCTACATTAATCCGTCTAGACTAAATATCACTATGAAAGATCAAATCTTGTCATAGTCAACCTTTGAACATTGTTGTGAACTCTTTCCCAACATGTCGACTATTTCATAGATGTAAAACATCCATGTCTATTTCTTTATAGATCCAGACACAACTGTAAGGTCTTACACCTTTCTCGAGGGTCTTTCAAGTTCAAAACTTGATTTCTCGTGCATGGAACTATCACGGATTTTATGGTTTCAAGCCATTTGACGGAGTCAGGTCTCATCATCGCTTCTTTGCATGTAGTCGGATCATTATTGTTAAATAATGATTTAACTCTCAAATCTTGGTATTTGATTGTTCATCCGACCTACTCGTTTCAATAGGAACTTAGATCTCCGTGACCACAACCTTTGAAGTACGCGAGCCATGAGCATTGTTTGCTAACTCCGGAACACTTTTCGGCGCTGCGCAACTTTGCACATATAGCTAAGGTTCTTTTAACCTTATCAAAGTTCTATTGTCCTCCCACTTAACTTTTCACGAAAAATTCCTTCTCAAAGAAACTTAATGTTCTAAGCAACAAACACTTTTGTCTCCGGTGTTTATGGAGGAATACTTAACAGTTATACAAAGACAGGTTCATCCGACTTTGGTTGCACACATCTTTCTTATGCATAGCATACCAATGTTTTAAGAAAGGACTACTTGGGTTTTATCCCAAACCATAACTTGATATGGTGTCATTTCAACGGATTATGATGGAGCGCTTTTCAGTGGAAAAACGGTAATCTCTAAAGCTTTTAATCTTTAAAATATAATGGCAGTTTTATGAATTATACCTTTGATCTAACCATGTCCAACAAGGTTTAATTACATATCTCGAACGTTCCATACTCTTATGGTGTTTCGGAAATGCAAATCCACGGAACGATTCCTTAAATCTTAGGTATTATGCTAAACTTGTAACTTAAATATCTTCCTTTATGATCTTATCATAAACTATTCATATTCTTGTTACAATGATTTTTCACTTCATCTTGAAAGTCTTTGAACTTTTCAAGTGTTTCATACTTTATCCTTATTAAGTAAATATTCATATATTCACTCAAATTTTCGGAGAAAGCATATGAAGTTGAAATTCATCGCTCTTGACTACACATAATGGACTTTGTACAACAATATGTACAAGTTCAAATAAGCTAGTCATTCGTTCCCTTTTGGCCTATGAACGAAGTTTTAATTATCTCTAGGAAAGTTTCACAAGCGTTATTTGATCAAAATCAAAAGACTCCAAAATTCCATCCACATGGAGTTTCTTCATGTTTTCTTTCCAATATAATTTAAACGGCGATATCACTTCCTTAGTGATATTTCAATCAATTTGTCTTTCGACATTTTTAGCACTAGTTTTATGGATGTGATTTCTCCAACGAGATTTGTGAATCATCCATCTTTTATGAATTACGGAAATTATTTGAAAAACCCTTTTGTTCTCATAATACCTGATAAAACAAATCTTGAAGGCAAGCTTTGATGTTTAACGAGCAACCCAATAACCCTTTATTTGTTCTCGATGAACATCATCACATATTCTTTTGCTAGTTACTTAGGCCATGTAGTTCATGAATTGTGTTGTTTCGTATGACGATTCACACCAACAAATTCAGTATCAAATACTTTAGAACCACATTGTTTAATAAGCAAAGAATATAGCTATAACATGTATATCATCTATATACTTAAGCTGAACAATTCTAGTCTTTTCCTTTCTGCCATATACTTATGAGATTTTCTTTCAATATTTCCTTTTCTGTTTGAAAGAATCTATCAACATCAATAGTGGAGTCATATATATGACACATAGTCCAAAACATGTATAGTCAAATACCAATGTCTTTGGACTTGCACTTTGAAGTAGATCACCATCATCAAATGTTTGGTGTTCTTTCAAATTCCTTTATTTAGTAATCTCTTGGTGTAGTAAACATTTTACCTACATCAAATATTCATCCTTATCATGGAATCGTCCATGATCAAACTACCTTTAGATTATAACGATGAATTACGAGTATAATGTTGCTATCCAAAACCTTTTGGAGGATTAGGACAACAAGTGTCTACAACCCTTTGCAAATTCTCATCAAAATATGAGAACATGAACTTTGCCATATTATACTCTATCATGTTGCAACCAAAACTTCGTTTCAGATATCACAATATCTTCCACACATCATGGTTTCTGAAACAACTCTTTCAGATCCTAGATAACCTTGATATTAAGAGAATCCTTTGAATATCAAGAATCATGGAGACAAACATGATACTTATATACTAACACTTGGAATTGTTACTCTTGATTTAATACTAATTATTAAACTTCATGGAGTAACCGGAACTTACTGAAAGTTTGCAATAGGACTTTTAAACTTTAGATTAACACTTCAAAACAATACGATATCAGTTCGTAAAGTAACTAACCAGAATTCTATAGTTCTATCATCTCAATTATAACTAAGCGCAAGGTGGTAAACGGATGCCAATGACTACAACAACTATGCAAATTTACTTTGATTTAGTTTATGATAAATTGAGTTCTAATTAATAATTAAATTAATCTAGGTGAACTCCCACTCAAAACAATATCCCTCTCATTGTTTTAGTGATCACACGAACCAAATCCACCATATCAAAACCGATCATCACGAGAGTTGATATAGTTTCAATGGCGAACAATCGACATGTTCATCATATCTACTATATGATTCATGCTCTACCTTTCGGTATTCCGTGTTCCGAGACCATGTCTGTACATGCTAGGCTCGTCAAGATCAAACCTTAGTTTCCGCATGAGCAAATCTGGCTTACTCACGTTGTATACACTTGCAGAATCTAACACACCCGATCATCACGTGGTGCTTCGAAACAACAAGCTTTAGCAACGGTGCTAACTAAGGGTGAACACTTTATGACTTGAAATTCATGTGCATGAGGGATCATCTTATAATGCTACCGTCGTCTACTAAGAAATACAAGATGCATAAAGGATTAACATCACATGCAATTCATAATATGTGATATGATATGGCCTTTCTTCTTTGTGCTTCCGATCTCCATCTTCAAGCACGAACATGATCTCCATCATTACCGGCATTGCATCAAGGTCAATGACGCTGCTCCATGGTTGTCGTCCACCGGCTTCAACTATTACAACTACTTTGAATAGACACGCGGGTCTTAACAGAAAATAAAGATAACCATATGGCTCCTGCCGGTTGCCGACTTACAATAAGGAACATTGCATACATTATATAATCAAAATCATGGCCATATCACATCACTGCACACCCCTGCAAAACAAAGTTAGACGCCTCTACTTTCTTTGCATATTTTACGTGGTTTGGGGCTTTCAATAAGTGTCGTTCTAACTTACGAACAAGAACCACAACATTGATACTAGTATTGTTAATCACCCGTTGTAAATTGGATCTTAACTATGCTAGGAGAAACAGGCACCCGCAAAGCCACTTATGCAATACAAGTTGCATGTCAAGCGTGGAGCAAGTCTCATGAACGATGTCATGTAAGGTTAGGCTGGGCCGCTTCATCCCAACATACCGCAAGATGCAAAGTACACAAGAAGCAATCAACACTAAAAGCATCAACGCCCACAATGACCATTGTGTTCTACTCGTGCAACAGATCTACATATAGACACGGCTCTGATACCACTGTAGGGTTTCGTAGCATGGAAAACAAAAATTTTCTATCGCATACAAACAAACAAGCCAAGATCTATCTACTAGATTGTAGCAACGAGTCGATGGAATAACTTACCCTCGAAGATTCCAAAGCGGTTAACGAGAGCAGATTCTCGTGGGTGATGTAGTCGTACTCTTTCCGATCTCAAGATCGCGTAGACGATCCTTCCGGCGCCACGTTCCGGCAGCGCTCCCGCAGTCGGTCACACGTTCGGTACTCGACGAAGACCTTCCTCTCCCTTGTTCCAGCAGGCAGCGGAGGTTGTAGCACTCTCCTCGCGATTCCGGCAGCACAACGGCGTGGTACCGGAAGTAGAGGGGAGATCCCGCAGGGCTTCGCCTTAAGCCGGAGCGAGTATGGTGGAGTATGAGAGAGAACTATTAGTGGTCTAGGGTTTAGACACACCAATTAGAAGGCTCTAATCCGAAGGCTAGTGCAATTAGAAGCTCTAAACCAAAGCGTCTCTAAACCGGAGTCTAGGGCTAGGATTTAGATTAGAGGATAGGAACTTGTGTGTCTAGAGGAGGAGGCCCTGCCCCTCCTTTTATGGGTGGAGAGGGCCGGCGGCCAAGGGGAGGGAGGGGAGTCCCTCCCCAACTCGGCCTAGGTGGTGCGCCGGCTTGGAGAGGAGGGACTCCTCCCCCAAGTCGGTTTCAACCTCCTCTTGCTTGTTTCCCACAGTTTCCTGTTTTAGCCGTTTGACTTTCAAACTGGCCATTTGACTTTTCAGTTTTAGGATTCAATTTAATCCTTTATTTGGAACAGCGAGAACACTTAGTACATGATGCAATCATTCCAATATGTAATGACACATTCATGTACCCCTTCCCCCCCCCCCCCCCCCGGAGTGTCGGACAATTCGGAACCTTCTAGAACATTCCCGATGAAAACACCGGAAACATTTCCGAACTCCGAAACGGGACTTTCCTTATATGAATCTTATTCTCCGGACCATTCCGGATCACCTCGTGATATCCTGGATCCCATCCGAGACTCCGAACAACATTCGGTCTCTTTCTCATAATACCATAACTACTCAAACAACGTCGAATCCTTAAGTGTGTCTCCCTACGGTTCGTGAATTATGCGGACATGATCGAGACACTTCTCCGAACAATAACCAATAGAGGAATATGGAAATTCATATGGCTCCCACATATTTTTACGATTACTTTGCGATCGAATGAACCACTTACATATGATACCAATTTCCCTTTGTCTCACGATAGTTTACTTATCCGAGGTCATGATCGTCGGTATCTCTGCATACCTAGTTCAACCTCGTTACCGATAAGTACTCTTTTCTCGTTCCCGTGATATGTGATCCCTTGTGAGCCAGTCACATGCTTGCAAGCTAATTGGATGACATTCCACCGAGAGGGCCCAGAGTATATCTATCCGTCATATGGATGGACAAATCCCACTCTTGATCCATGTGTTTCAACCAATACTTTCTGAACATTCAATGCCACCTTTATAGCCACCCTGTTACGGTGTGGTGTTTGATGACATCAAAGCATCCATCCGGAAAAGGTGATATGCATGATCTCATGGTCGAAGGAATTAGGTTACTATGTATCAGAAAGCATATAGCAATTGAACTATTGAAATGACTTGATCTTTATGCTACGCTTATCTACAGGAGTATGTCCATCACATCATTCTCCTAATGATATGATCCTATTGTTAATAACATCTCTATGTTCATGATCAGGAAACCATGATCATATATTAACCAACAAGCTAGTTTAACAAGAGGCTTTACTAGGGACTCCTATTTTAGTTTACAAATCACACAAGTATTAATGTTTCCGGTTAATACAATTATAGCATGGTATGTAAACATTTATCATAAGTGTGAAGATATGATAATAACCACTTTATTATTGCCTCTTGGGCATATCTCCAACAGTAACATCCCAAAAAATACTAAACTTGGATCATCAAACTCTAAGCATCAAATTTAGGGTTAACAAAAACTTTTCTAAATAAAAATATGAAAGTATGCATGTGTGTATGCATTCCAATTTTGATTTCTTTTGAACCACCTTGTTTGTGTGTTTCTTTGCTTGTAAATGGATTCTTAGTTGAAATAAAAATCATCTAAACATTTCCCAAACTTTTCCCAAATACAAATAAATCAAAACAAATAAAATAAGGGAATGGTCATTTTGACCAATTTAACTCCCATGCCTACTTTGGATGTCCCAAACTTTCAGAACTTAACATAAACTTTTCTGGATCTTTGCACCCCTTGATTGTACTCATAACAAAGTATCAAGGCCCACTTTGTGATCATCCAGAAACTTTCAAATGCATAGTTTAAATGACAGTTCAAAATTGAATCTTTATCATATGAGAAGATCCCACTTTTTCAAAAACCACTCAAACAAGCTCAACTTTCAAAACCCAAGCATCTGCAGACTCACCAGCACCAACCTAGCACACCCACCAAAAATCTTTTCAAAATTAAAAACTTGAATTCTTGCGGCCATTTCATCAAACACTTTGCAGACACAAATCATCAAAATCTTAAACACTATTGTGAGCAGTGATTGAAGCCTAACTTGTCCCCTCTCTAGCTCACAACCATCTCAGTAGATCATCTAGCAAGTTAAACCAAGCACTAGCCTCACTGTAAGCTGGGCAATGACATCAATGGTGAACAGCCGAAGCTCACCATGCCAACCCAGAGGAGACAGCAAGCTAGAAGGAGATTTAGTTGTGCCAACCTTGTCTGGGAGGGAGCCCACCGTCCACCGCCACTCCCTGTCCCAGCCGCGAGCGTTGCCAAAGCCTGGACCACACGCACAGACCGCGCCCAGCTCGCCAGCAACCATGCGGAGCATGGGCCAGAGCGCCACGCTCGACCGACGCCCACAGACCGCGCGCCGCCCTCGCCGCGTGCATACATGATCGCCACCAACCCAGGAGACCGCCAGACATCCCCGTTCGCCGCCCCATGGCGCATAGCAACCGCTCGTCGTCGAAGACGCAGCCTCTGTCGCGTAGAGCATCGCGCGTTCTAGACCAAACCGCACCGCCCCTACGCGTGCATTAAAGCCGTAGAGCATCGCCAGGAGACCACCAAGCCATCGCCACCGCCGGCCATGCCTCTAGCCTCCCGTAGCCATGTCGCCACCATCACCTGCCCATGTCGTTCGGTCTCGCCGTCGCGACTATAAATAGAGGCCACCCTCAGCCGAATTGAGCACACCATCTCACTCCCCTCTCCTCACTGATCGTGCCACCCCGTTCCCGGAGCAAGGCGAGCAGCACTTCGCCGGAATTTCGCCGGAGCCTGCCGCCTCTGGAGAAGAAGGGAGCCATCGATTGGAGCCGCCCCAGGAGAAGCTGCCGGTACTAGGAGGTTCGTCGTCGTCGACTTCGTCGTTCGCCCGCCTCGCCGACCCTCGCCTGAGCCCCGGTGAGCCCCCAACGACCCCCACCTGCCGCGCTAGGTTTCTGTCTCGCCGGCGTTGCCCAACGTCGACGATGACCCTCAGCCGTTGGATTAGAACCAGATCGAACACACCACATCGCCCCATACCGCTTCGCACCCCCCTGTCTCACTGACGCGTGGGGCAACGACTTAACCAGCCCGCGTAAGCGCTGTGCTTAACTGGCCGGCCCAGTATCGCTTCCCGCGCAGCCTAGTTATTTGAATTTAACCTTTTTCATTTTATTTCAAACACACTTTTGTACCCAGTTTCAAAAATCAACCCAGGTCGATTCAGTGAACCAAATTAAATGAAACCAATTTTGTTAGAGAGGTCTGGGAATGCTGAATCCAAGCCCGTTGGATTCAAGTCATTTGGATCTGTAGATCATCCATGGTAAAAATAACAAGGCAGAAGCTTTTCTGCATTCAAATTTTTTTCAAATTTAAACCATAATAGCTTTTGAGTTGATTCCAACTCTCAAAAATCACATTTAACCATACCTTTCAGAATATATAAAAATATATAGGTTTACCTATAGAAATAATGACCAAGTAATAAAAGAATGCCACATAGGCATTTCTAGCCACTTTAATTAATTAAAATTAAAGAGAAAAACCTTATTAAATTGTGACACCGCTTTAAATCACATTCCCATGGACTAAAATATGTGGTGATGACATGTGTCAACATGATCCCATGTTTTGTTTGGAGAATATTAAATCTTTAGTAGTTTTTCAATGAGTAGAAATTACTTTTCTAAAAATAAAAGGAATTAAACCAAGCTTTAATTTTGTAATGTTAGTGATGATGCTAGATCATCTATAGGACCCTTTTGTGTGATGAATGCAAGTAGTTAAGTATTGTTTGGTGATTGTGTACCTCGTATTTATTCATAGACGCTAGTACCGACCAAGGATACGAGGAGGAAGGAGGATACTACGAAGAAGAAGCCGAGGAGAACTTCAACCACTGCTCTGCACAAGGCAAGATAACACTTGCAAGATACTCTATTTTAGCAAGCCTTACTAATCAAGTTGACCTATGCAAGCTTATACTTGCAAATGGGGCAAGCTAATACTTACTTGCTACTATGTCAACTATATGCCTTAAGCATATGTGATCATATCCACTTGACAAACCAATCCTAGTTTTATTTGCAAGCCCTCTACTTTATTTCTTTATCAAAGCTTTAATTTAGAGTTGACTTAAGTGACTTGTAGATTCTAGAAAGATATATTGAAGGTTGCATAAAGAGCATAAAATTTGGCCTAAGCTAGAAAATCTTGATGTCATCCTAAGGCATAAGATTGAACTTAGTGGAAACAACACTAGTTTACTATCCCCCATTAGTGCTTACCCCCACTTGTAGATGCTAGTGCTAAGCATAAAACTTGATCAACATTAGATGGGAATACTTGGTGAAAATGGTTATGAAAACCTTAGAATGATGGATCATTCTACTGAGATGTTTTGACATGTGTTTCCGAACACCAGATGATTTTGGTGATGAAAATGTTGAGGCATGAGCCTTAGCCCTTTATAAAACTGATGGTTGTCTGGATGCGATACCATTCTAATTTTATTGTACAACCACAATACCCGAAGATTGGGTAGGGCTTGACTTGAAACTTATATACCTTAGTATTAGTTCCCTTATGGCCAAGGTCTGAGCTGAGGATACCTTTGAAGATTGTCCACCTGTGTAGTACCCAAGATGACAGTTGGTCATGGTTGGGAGGCCAAACTCACAGGAGAGGTGCTTATACTAGGGCGTGTAATTGAAAGGTTAGGATTGATTATCCGCATACTGAGTATGGTGAATTCAGGATTTGTTCCTGACGGATGTATCGAATGTTGTGGTGAAAGTGTAGAATCTCTGCAGAGTGTCAAACTATTCGAATAGCCGCGTCCGCGGTTATGGACAGTTGGAGTGGCCATACTGTTCCCCCGTTAGATGTTTTCAAAAGACTTCTAAAATGAATTGAGACTTTGACTTGACCACCACAGGTTGTGATATGAAATACAAGTTTCCTACTTAGGAGTTATAAAATTTTGACTAGCTTCTTAGCTTAGTAGAGATAAATCTGGCTTTTGCAAAACAACCCTAGAGCCTAGTGTCCTATTATCAAAAACCCCTTTCACTTGTTAGTATTAGTTTGCGAGTACTTAAAGAGTACTCATGGCTTTGTCCCTGGCTATTCCCATGGCCAGACTATGAAGAGGAGTACCTGGAGGATGGACCCCAGGAAGGTTACGACAACTAGGATCATCTCCCATCCGCAACATTGCCTGTGACCCCGAAGATGGAGCTTCGCCTACGCTACCGTTATTATTACGTATTCCGCTGCTTGAAGTTGTATTAAGAACTGGATCATGAGATCCCTATTTGTGTAAGACCTTATGTATGGTTTGTAATGGATGATGTACTGTGGTATCCAATTCTGTTATGTCTCGCAAAAATGGTAATCCTGGGATTGCGATGTATGGCATAACAGGCATCTAGGATTAAAAATCCGGGTGTTGACAGTTTCCGCCTTAGTCTCCTCGAAACTCTACATGATCTCAGTGATTCCTTCGTAGTAGACATAAGGGTGTTTCATCATCTGATTTATCATGTGCCTCAATAGTGATTTTCCTGCTCCAGCATCGGTAGAACTAGATCCAGAGCGGTAATATTCCTCATCCGTGTATCCAACCTCAACAGGGAGATCAGATCCAGATTTTTCCTCCACCACTTCTTCCACTATAGGAGCGGGCTAGGTGGGCTTAGGGTTTTCCGGGATCTTGAACTCTTCCGCCTCGACAGACAGAGTAGATCCGGATTGTTATTCCACCGTGGTCATCACCGCGGGGGTGGGTTGGGCGGGTTCAGCGAAACTGAGGTAGATGTCGATCTCGCCGATTGGCATGTGTAGGGGTTCGTAGCATGGAAAACAAAAAAATTCTACCGCATACAAACAAACAAGCCAAGATCTATCTACTAGATTGTAGCAACGAGTCGATGGAATAACTCACCCTCGAAGATTCCAAAGTGTTTAACGAGAGCGGATTCTCGTGGGTGATGTAGTCGTACTCTTGCCGATCTCAAGATCGTGTAGACGATCCTTCCGGGGCTGCGTTCCGGCAGCGCTCCCGCAGTCGGTCACACGTTTGGTACTCGATGAAGACCTTCCTCTCCCTTGTTCCAGCAGGCAGCGGAGGTTGTAGTACTCTCCTCGCGATTCCGGCAGCACGACGGCGTGGTACCGGAAGTAGAGGGGAGATCTCGCAGGACTTCGCCTTAAGCCGGAGCGAGTATAGTGGACTATGAGAGAGGCCTAGGTGATCTAGGGTTTATACACACCAAGGAGAGAGGGCTAGGCCGGCGGCTAGGGCTTGGGGAAGCCCAAGTCGGCGGCTAGGGTTTGCCCTAGGCGGCGGCGGCAGCAGCAGGAGTTGGTGGCGCCGGCGGCTTAGGGCTAGGGTTTGGAGAGGGCAAGGTGTAGCTCTAGAGGGGCAGCCCTGCCCCTCCTTTTATAGGTGGGGGGCGCGGCCAAGGGGAGGGGAGTCCCTCCTCAACTCGGCCTCCTTGGCCGGCGGTGGAGGGAGAGGAACTCCTCCCCAAGTAGGTTTCCTACTCTCCCTCCACCAAGCAAACTTGCCGTTTGACTTTTCAAATTGGCGTTTGACTTTTCAAACTAGGATTTGATTTATCCCTTTATTTTGCTCAGCGATGACACCTAGTACATGATGCAACCATTCCAACTTGTTATGACACATTCATGTACCCTTCCCCTCCGGAGTGCCGGACATTCTGGAACCTTCTAGAACATTCCTGATAAAAACACCGGAACCATTCTCCAACCCCGAAACAGGACTTTCCTTATATGAATCTTATTCTCCGGACCATTTCGGATCTCCTCGTGATATCCCGGATCCCATCCGAGACTCCGAACAACATTCGGTCTCTTACTCATCATTCAATAACTACTCAACAACATCGAATCCTTAAGTGTGTCTCCCCACGGTTCGTGAATTATGCGGACATGATCGAAACACTTCTCCGAACAATAACCAATAGAGGAATCTGGAAATTCATATGGCTCCCACATATTTCAACGATTACTTTGCGATCGAATGAACCACTTACATACGATACCAATTTCCCTTTGTCTCACGATAGTTTACTTATCCGAGGTTTTGATCGTCGGTATCACTGCATACCTAGTTCAACCTCGTTACTGATAAGTACTCTTTTCTCGTTCCCGTGATATGTGATCCCTTGTGAGCCAGTCACATGCTTGCAAGCCAATTGGATGACATTCCACCGAGAGGGCCCAGAGTATATCTATCCGTCATATGGATGGACAAATCCCAATCTTGATCCATGTGTCTCAACCCATACTTTTCGAACACTCAATGCCACCTTTATAGCCACCCAGTTACGGTGTGGTGTTTGATGTCATCAAAGCATCCTTTCGGTGATGGTGATATGCATGATCTCATGGTCGAAGGAATTAGGTTACTATGTATCAGAAAGCATATAGCAATTGAACTATTAAAATGACTTGATCTTTATGCTACGCTTATCTATAGGAGTATGTCCATCATACCATTCTCCTAACGATATGATCTTGTTGTTAATAACATCTCAATGTTCATGATAGGGAAACCACAATCATTTATTAACCAACAAGCTAGTATTATGAAGAGGCTTTACTAGGGACTTCAATTTAAGTTTACAAATCACACAAGTATTAATGTTTCCTTGTTAATACTATTATAGCATGAATGTAAACATTTATCATAAACACAAAGATATAATAATAACCATATTTATTACTGCCTCTAGGGCATATCTCCAACAACATGATGGTGTAGGTCGTCATAGGCTCCTTATCCAGAATCCAAGTCTCGTTGAGAAGAATGAGAGGCACGTAGTTGGCATAGAGAACGCGGCCGATGGAAATTGTTTTGCCGATTCCCGCACGCATAGATACCACCCAGAACGAAGGTCCGAAGGTCACCTGCCCCATGGTGGGCGCCAACTGTCGTCGGATTGATGACAAGTACGCCATAGGGGGGTCCTGAAGGCGTTGATAATATGGGGTGTGAGCCGTACGGTGTTCCGGGAGCGGTGAGCACAAGTTTACCCAGGTTCAGATCCGACGGCGATGATCAGATCCTACTCCTACTAGCAACCCAGTAATATATCGGCGAGAGCCATATGTTACAACGGATTACAAGAGAGGTTCGCATGTGCGAGATGGTTATGGTTGTTGTGATTGGTTACCCTAAAGGCTCCCTCGGGTCCGGCTTATAAAGGCACCAAGACCTAGTGTTACAGGAGAGACCTATCTGGCTACATTACAGAGTCGGTTACTAGTTGCAGCTTGGACTACAAGTAATACTATATGCCTAAGTCGGTAAGTCTTCTGGTCCTTGTGGAAGACAGAATTGACTCCGTCCTCTTTCCCTGACTGGGCCGCCCGTGAAGCAAATCTCTAACCCATTAGTGGGACACCCTGGTTAGCGAGTCATGAGGGTATACCCGGAAAGTAATATCCCCAACACCACGCTCTCCAACCATGACTTTAACTGCGACGAGGCCTTCGCCGAATCCACCATAGCCAGCGACGGCACGTGCTCCAACACCACAACCACTCCTCCGGGCATGTCTACTCCAGCACCAGCTCACGTCGAGCACAACCCGGTGGAGTTTGCTTCCCCGCTCTCTCACAACAAGGAGCGCATCGACGCGTATTACGACGGCGAGCCTCTGCGGTACCATATGATGGAAAACCTTCTCGACGACCAGCCAGTGCCAAGATTGGTTTCACACGACCTGGAGGCGTAGTTGCACCTTGTGTGTGACGACGGCGAGCCTCGGACTTTTGTAGAGGCTGAGAGAGACACGGCATGGCGTGTCGTGATGCAGTTGGAGATGGATGCAATTGAGAAGAACCGCACCTGGGAGCTCGCTCACCTCCCTCGTGGTCACCATGCGATCACCCTTGAGTGGGTGTTCAAGCTAAAGAGGGATGAAGCCGGCGCCATCGTCAAGCATAAGGCTTGCTTGGTGGCACGAGTTTTCGTGCAGCAGGAGGGGGTTGACTTCGACGACGCATTCTCTCCCGTGGAACGAATGGAGTAAGTGTGACTCTTCCTTGCGCTAGCTACCTAGGAGGGCTGGCGTATTCATCACATGGATGTCAAGTCGGCGTTCCTTAACCGCGACTTGAAGGAGGAGGTCTACGTGCATTAACCGCCGGGATTTGCAATCCCCCGCAAGGAGGGCAAGGTGCTCCGCCTGCGTCAGGCCCTCTATGGCTTACGGCAGGCACCGAGGGCGTGGAATGCCAAGTTGGATTCCATGCTATAGGGGATGGGCTTCGAGCAAAGCCCGCACGAGGTGGCCGTCTACTGGCGGGGGAGTGGAGGAAATGCCCTATTGGTGGGCGTGTATGTCGACGACCTGGTGATCACCAGCACCAAGGATGCGGAGTGGACGGCGTTCAAGGAAGAGATGAAGTCCACCTTCCAGATGAGTGACCTGGGGCTCCTCTCCTTCTACCAGGGAATCGAGGTGCACCAGGACAACTCCGGGATCACGCTTCGACAGACTGCCTACGCCAAGCGCGTCATTGAGCTAGCTGAGCTCACCGACTGCAATCCAGCTCTCACTCTGATGGAGGATAGGCTGAAGCTGAGCCGCGATAGCACGAAGAGGAGGTGGACGCTACACAATACTGATGACTTGTGGGGATCCTTTGCTACCTCGCCCACACATGACCGGACTTGGCATTCTCCGTCGGTTGCGTTAGTTGATTCATGCAGCAACCGACGACGGAGCACCAGTAGGTTGTGAATAGGATCCTCCGCTACGTTGCAGGGACTCTCGACCATGACCTCTACTACCCTAGGTGCCGTAGGGTGGCACACTTCGTCGGGTACAACCACACCGACCACGTCGGCGACGTGGAGACCAACAAGAGCACGAGCGGGATCCTCTTCTTCCTCGACAAGTGCCTCGTAAGCTGGAAGTTGGTCAAGCAGCAGGTGGTGGCCCTCTCCAGTTGCGAGGCCGAGTACATAGTGGCCTCCATCGCTTCCACTCAGGCGCTCTGGCTCGCTCGACTTCTTGGTGATCTCCTTGGCCGAGACACTAGAGCGGTGGAGCTCAGGGTGGACAGCAAGTCCGCTCTGGCCCTGGCAAAGAACCCCGTTTTCCACGAACGGAGCAAGCACATCCGGGTGAGATACCACTTCATCCGAGGCTTCTCGGATGAAGGGAGCATCAAGGAAAGCTACATTAACACCAAGGATCAGCTTGCGGACTTGCTCACCAAGCCTCATGGGATGATCAAGTTCCTTGAACTCTGCTCCAGGATCGGGATGGTTCAATTTTCTCACAAGACAATCACAAGACTTAGGGAGAGAATGATGGATAAGTCTCTGTACTGTGGTCTTTGTGGGGCTACAGCGCACGGTCCTTGTGTCCTTGTGGCTACATGGTGGTTTTCCTGCCCATCAAGAACAACATCTTTGACTGGCTTTAGGACAACATCCTTGACTGGCTTTAGCTGGTTAGCAGCCTATAAATATGTATCCCCAACCCCTCAGGTTGGCATGGCGTTGTGTGAGAAATAAACCGAAAAATTGTCTCAACTCCTAGTGTCATCCTCTCCCTCTCGATGAGAGTAAGAATTCTTCGACTAACAGAGCATTATAAGGGGTTTAAAAGTTACAGAAGTATGATTTTATTTAAGGGAAAACAGAGAGTGTTGGAGAGTGCAAGCCACGAAATAAATGAAAATACTAAGATCAACCGTGACTTTAAAAAAACGTGTCTATATGATGATCATGTCTTGTGCCAAAAAATAAAATTAACTAGTCGAGTTGTTCGTATGTGATAACAGAGAACCAGCAAGGCCTAATGGAATATTGGTACGAATTTGCAAATTCGTTACTAAATTCTTATCACGATGCCAGCTCGATCATGCTAGTGGCAGTTCATTTTCTATGGTTCTTGGTTTATCATCTGAAGATTTTCTTGTGCCGAGGAGAGAGGAATATAAATGTCCTCCAGGGGGAACATATAAGTGTACGAGGTATACTGGTATGATAACTTCTCCTGATATATACTTAGATATGAATTGGTGGTTATATAGATTCGGCAAGTGGCGCAACATGCAAAGAGGATGCAGGGAGAGATAGCCTGTTCATCACAGAGAATAGATGCAACCTGAAGATAGAACTAGGGGTGCATAAACAGTGAAAGTTCTACTCCTATCTATGCTCAGAACAATGCGTACACCCATTAGCCACATACTGCAATGAGCATGAAAGAAGCTGAAATTTTGTAACTATATTTCTGGAGCGGCCAAAAATGACACGTGCAAAGCAAAACATGTGGAGTGACTGACCTGTTGCACAACATGTCCAAGTTGCTCAATCGGAGATGCTGTTTTTGCAACTTGCCGGGCTGACATTTTCTTCAAGACCTATGTACAAAAAAGAAACCTTAGTGGTTTTTCTCTAAAATGCCAGTTTCAAGTAACAGATAAGCATGAACAAATGCCACTTCTCCAGTCTGCGCCCAAAGTAAGAAACAGACACCAGTACAAAAGAGCGGAAACACTTTCTGAACAAGAGCTGTAACAGTTAGAAAAACAGAAACCTCGGTTAACAAACAGATCCAGCGAGCATTTCAGAACCTCACACAAAAACATTCCAAAATCATCAAAACACGCCACAACTTCACATTCATGATTTCAGACTCCAGCCTGCACCCAAATTCTGATGAAAATACTAAAAGCAGCTGCAAAGGTTAAGAACAGAAAAGGTTAATAACAGAAACCTCTACTGAACAAACCCATCCAGCGCGCATTTCATAACCTCAAATAGAAACACTCCTAGATCATCAGCACGCCACGATTTGCCATTCCAGGCAGCAATGCTCTCGTCGTGAGGTTACTCAATCAAGACGCCAGCAATCTTGCAATACCAGAGCATTCCTACACCGTCAGGAACTCGTGATTCAAGCATATGCTGTGGTCACACAAAAACATTCGAGACACCATAAGTTTGAAATTCTAGCAATGCTGTCATCACCACAGAAAAACATTCTTACACTATCAAGATGCCACAGTATGCAATTCGAGCAACACAATCAAGACACACAATTTGCAATTCTAGCATACATCACATAAGGAACATTTCTTAGCCATCAAGCCGCCACAGTTTGCAGTTCGAGCAATGCTCACGCCATGGAAAAACATCCTTACAACCACCAGAAGACCATAATTTGCAACTCTAGAACATACTTCCATCACCAAGAAACTTGACATTCTAGCATATGCCATCGCCACGCAAAAAACACTACTACACTACCAAGACAGACACAGTTTGAAACTGCAGCACTGCTCTCATCACCACCAACTTCAGGGGACCGCCGATACGGTTCAGGCAATCTCATCATCCATCGACCAGGTCGACGAGAGCCTTGGTCACCTCCTTGGCCAGGTCAGAGCGGCGCATCTCTAACCTTATCTGCGCCACCCGCTGCCTCTTGACCTTCTCGTCCATGGCACGCGCCTTGCCGTCGTCCATCTTCCCAAACTCCCTCTTGCACAAGCCAGGGTGCGCCGCCTCCAGCTCCTTCACCTCCTCTGCTAGGTACGGGTACAACTCACACATCTCATTGAATCCCTTCCGCTCCTGGCCGTTGTTAGCCATGCCTGTGGTGGCAACAGGCACGGTGATCTTGTCGCCGGTCCAGACGAGCTTGGAGAGGTGCAAGAGCTGGCGGTCATGCTCCTTGCTCGGGACCTCGCCCCTCCTGCTGAGTGTGAGGTACCGATGCCTCAGGCTTCTGACCTTGGACTGGAGCTCCTTGCTGCCGTAGGCAGGGTTGTCGAGCTTCCCAGCAAGGACGTCTATGAGAGCGTCAGGCTGCGGGAAGGTGCCGTGCTGCTTTTGGTGAGCGGCGAGGGCCTCGAGGATACGGACCTCGTCGTCTGTGGACCAGATGCGTTGGATACCGCCTGGCTTCTTGGTCTCGGCCGCCGCCGCCAGGGGCTTCAGGTCCTTCTTCGGAGTCGGCTTCGGCGGCGGCGGCGCCTCCTCCTCGTCCTCCTCTTCTTCCTCGTCGGAGGCATCCGATTCCTCGCTCTTCTTCGGAGAAGGGGGAGGCTGGTTCTTCAGAGCGGGAGGAGGCTGCTTCTTCGGAGCGGGTTCCTCCTCGTCCTCCTCCTCCTCGTCTTCGTCTTCGTCGCCGTCGCTGCCGGAAGCGTCGGAGTCCTCCTTATTTTGCGGCGGCGGGGGCTGGTTCTTGGGGGCCGCGCGGGCGGGCTCCTCTTCCTCCTCCTCCTCCTCCTCATCATCAGACTCCTTCTCAGACGACTCCGACTCCCCGCCCTTCTGCGACGGCGCAGGTGCGTTCTTGAGGGCGGGGGTGGCGGCGGGCACAGGGGAATCGGCGATGACCTCTTCGTCCTCCGACTCGTCGGAGCGCGAGCGCGAGCCGGAGTGGGTCTCGTCATCAGAGGACTCGGCCGGCGGAGGCGGAGGAGGCGGTGGTGCCGCTGCCTTCTTGGCGGCGCGCTTGGGGGCCATCACCGGAGACTAGGGTTGAATACGAAACGGTGGGTGTCGGCGGCGGCGAAGTCGGGGCGGGTTTCTGTCTGTCGCGGAGAATGGGGTTATTTAGGGAAGAAAAACATCAGCCTTCCCTCTCACACGATACCTTTTCTTGCTCGGGCTTACAAGTTACAACTGCCAGATAGGCCATGGCTCCGCCTTCCTCTCTCGTTTGGGTCTAAAGGCCCATCTTCATTTCTTATGACCAACGAGGCTGGAGCAATGGAGCCAATCAAAAAAGGCCCGCGTAATTGCCATTTGATATTAGTACTGAAATATAAGCATCCAGCCCAACACAGCACTTTGAAATATTTTTGTCCTTTTGTACTAGCGGGAATTTAAGATGATGATGGTGCAAATTTCTTGCCAGATTCGTCATTCATGCATGTACCATGCGTTTGTTCAAGTAAAATTTGCTCAAGTCATGGAACAAACAAGTTATACTAGACGAATAGGCGAGCTTCGCATCGCCGTCTACATAGTATTGTCACATAGCATAACAGTTGCGATACATTCGTGGGCGTTTTAATTTGTGACTAGCAAAATTGTCCGTGCGTTGCACCGGGAGAAGGAAATTCACTTATTTCTACTTCATCCCTTTCAAAGAATATGGCGTTCTTATTTTACGTATTTTTTCTTTGACCAAGAATTGCTCAAAATATATAAAGATTATTGATATAAAATTAGCATCATTAGAAATTACTTTTCAATACGAATCAAACTATACTAATTATGTGCAATATAATCAAGATATGGTTGCTTAATTTTTTTGTCAAAGCTCGTCGAATACGTGCGCACCTTATTCTTTGAAACGAAGGTAGTATATTTTTAGGTTATGGTGAGATGTGACCTAAAGAGAAACTAAACATAATTTACTAATTTTTCAAGTCATTTTTATTTCCATGAAAAAAATGCAATAAGCATGCATTTTTTTACCATTAGTGTGCATCAAGCCGAGACCTAAAATAAGTGTTTCTTACAATACCGGGGTGTAATTTTTCGACGGTCGTCAAGGTGCCTTTAACCGCCAACACAGTTGCCAAATATTTCAATTTTTTTTGAAAATTTCATAGAACTCGTTTTCTCAAATTGAGAAGACTAAAGTGATGGATATATCTATTATTAACACTTTTCATAACGGACGGAGGAGGTCGGGGGCTCTAGTGTCCGAAGACCCAGGGGTGGCCATGGTGTCTTTGTGTTTAGTTTGATGGTGTCGTCAAAGGTCGCGTTTGACGGGGAGCATGTCTCTCCTGTTCCAACAGATGACCCCGGCCGACGCGACCTAAGGAGGAGCTAGGTGGCGGAGTCGCTCTCCCACATCGTTGCCATCCTCCTCTCCAAGAACTACCGACGCTGCCATGGCGCCCAGCAGGCAACGGACCTGTCTTCGTTCCTTGGACAACTGTGGCACTCACTCGACGCTGCGTCGGAAGAGAGCGCTCTCGCGCATAGGTAACATCGGGCATTGGAAGTGCAGCGCCGCGTGGCAAGCTTCGGAGATGGATGTGCTGGGGCAGCAGCTAGCGGCGCCGGCAACAACTACATGGCAGCGGAAGCAGAGAGCTGGACCTATTCAATCACCGCATCCACCATGCCCTTACCTCAACAGCTCCATTTAGTCATGTCAAAACAGAACTACTACACAGCTCTCTTTTATGGATAAAACGGCATTGATTGGCGATGACATATAAGGAGCATATGGAGTTAACCGGAGAATGCAGCCGTCAGTGCCTTGTGCACAAGAGCAGATAGTTGGGGTTTGATTTCTCCTCTGGTGCCTCGTCATCTATTTTTGAGCAAGTAAAGCAGCGCGAACATGGCCTCTGACACACACGCACGCGGAGTTTGAAACCCAACCTTAAGCGACTCACACAGGACGCAGCGCTACTTCAAGTCGTCTCGCTGTCGTCGACACCAGTTTCACCCAGCGTTTCTTTTTACCTGAGTTTCACCCAGCGTTGACAGGCGGGGATAGAAAAAGAAAGCGTTTTGAACCGGTAATAGAAAAAGGAAACATTTTGAACCGGTACAATGGCAATATCATGTATTATTTATTTTAGTGGGAGGGTAAAACGGTCCGAAAAAGTGTAGGTATTATAAGAAACACTCCTTCCTTTATTATTAGGTACTAGCACAAAGCCCGTGCGTTGCTACGGTGCCACATTAAATTAAATTAGCATCTTTCGTATGTTTTGATCCGTAGATCAATCGATTCCAGATGGCATGGAGTTCTTGATTGACGTTCCTTCTCTATGGTCCGAAGGTTCGTACATCGGCATTGCTTACTCGCCACAACTGATCCAGAAAAAAGTAACAGGAGGAGAACATATCATGATCACAAACATGCTGAATACTCAACTGAATCTGCATGACAAAGACCACGAATTTGATAGCCTATATATGATGTGATGAACATCAAGTCCGCAAAGATAAAGTTAAGAAAATTCAACAATAAAATAAAACCTACTGTCGAACTTCATTCATCACACAACACACCCAAAACAATACAATTAACCCTCCCTCTATTGCCTCTTGCTTGCTAGCTGATTCAACAAAACAGGGCTATTCAGGTCATTAATTATTGAGCACATGGAGATAAAAACAGCACAACAAACTATTGATTGTAACCCCTGACTGTTGCAAGTGCTTGGGAATTCAGAAAAATTCACAAGAACATTCGTGCTTGCACCAGCGCAAATCACGATCGGCCTGGTAATCATTCAATCTGGCCACAGACAGGCTGCCGTCGCGGTCGGCCTGAATCAAACACATGCAGCGCAAGTATTGAACTCGTCCTGCACCAGCAGCACTGACTCGACCCTGACCGCACGCACCATGCAATCCAAACCTGGCATCGCGCTTCCCTCAACCTAAGTATTGAACAAAGCTAGCTCCTTCCTATCTTTTCCCTGTGTGCTTTTAGCATTCTTTTTCTTCCCGGCCTTCCGCTGCTTCATCTCCACTTCCAAAAGATTGATCCTCTGATCAAAATCTTGTAATTTTCTTCTTCTAAATCTCCCACATTCCTGCTATTCAAGTTCTGCAACTGGCAAAGGCATTGATCAGCATCTCGCAATTTGAAATTGTCCTACAAAATAAAAATTCAGAGTGAAGGCATAGTGATAACATGCTACTGATAAGATGCCTTGTAGAAAGATATTAGTGCACACTGTAAAGTAGCAGCAAGAAAGCAGACTTATTGTGCTACTGATGTTGATTCCCTAATGTGCAACAAGCTACTGATGATCATTAGCATAAAAATACAACTTCTTTGCAACAAGCTACTACCATGCTGTAGTTGTGTGAAAGAGGTAAACTGCTGAAAAAGAAATGCAGACTTCTGAACAAAGTTGAACTAAGAGGACGCCGTCACCCAGATGGACTTCTCGCAGACCATCCTTGTGGCCAGGCTTTCCCCATCGCTGTAGGCATCGATTCCCGGCCAAGAACAAACGGATTCCAGCAAAAACAGCCGCACGCTGCCGCCCTACCACCTGGGCACGCCCGCCGGCCGATCTCCACCACTGGACAACTTCATCTAGACGATGTCGTCCTGGAGCAACGCCACAGAGGCGATGACCTCCCTGCAACAGCCCTGACCCGTCCTAAGCCCCGACGGTTCGAATCGAGCCGGTCTCCTCGAGCCCGCCCCTCGCCGTTCACTGTCGCCGCCGCTCTCCATCTATTGGATCGTGCGAGGATTTTGTTTATTTTCCTTATTCCAACTTCTCCTCTCTCCCTCGATGCGAGCAGCCCCTGCCGCCTCTACTCTCTCTCTCTCTCACGCGAGCCTGCGCCTCTCCCCTTCACCCCCTTGTGCGCATCCTTGCTCAGCTCCGGCGAGCCAAGCTCTGGCCCGCCTGCTCTCTTCCTCGCGCCCAGCCCGATGTGAAGGGCTCCACTGCCGGTTTCCCGGGTTTGGGCTGCCACTAAGGTGCGCATATCGAACAGTGGTCGCCGGCCCCGCGGCTAGTGTGCGAACGCCGCCGTTGGGCGCGGGCCTCAATCTGGCGCCGCCGTCGGGCGCGGGCCTCGATCTGGCGCCGCCGCCACGAGGGAGAGATGGGGATACGAGTCGTGGCGCACGATGGAGACACGCGGACGCCAGGGACGGAGAGAGGCTCTCGGGGTAGCAGGAAAACAAATTATTCACTTGGCGGTGGCAATGATTGTAAATACCCCAAATAGTTAGGGGCAAAATCGTCCAATAAAAATCGGAACGAAAATTCAGGTAGACGAACCTACCTCTGTGTAAATTAGTAGATAGATAGATATTGTCAGGTGTAACACGTTTAATTTGTGATATTTTCTGGTGAAGCATTGATAATGGATAAATTTTCCTCACGTGTAATATGTAAGTGAAAGCCGAGCTCCGGGTCGGAGCCGACGATGGCAGCGTTCTCGGATGTCGTTTACCTTGATGAAGATGTCGTTGTTGTGAATTTAACCTCATACCTAAGGCTCCTGGGAAAACCATAGATCTGGGATGTCCCGGATCGGAAAACCTTAGCTCCGGGGAAAACCTTAACTGTATGGTGTGGAAGGTAATAGTGGTTTGCACAAAGTAAACAGTAATAGCGAAAGATGTATCAATGGCAAAGATTAAACTGGGGTCCATAGTTCACTACAGGTGTTCTCCTTAGATAAATAAACATGTCATGCTAGGTAAACAAATTACATCATGGCAATTGAAAGGGCATGTATGCCGCATGTGTGGTTTTGGTAATTAATGACAATCTCTATGGACTAATGTGTAAATTGAGTTTCACTTGTAGGTTTGTCCATTGACATCGCTTGGTCCATGTGTTGGTCTCAAGGTTGGAAGATGAAGAAATGTCCAAGGGCTTTGGGCCTACTGGAATCATGAAGAAAGAAGAAGCTTGAACGTTGATCAAGACATGTGCAAAGAGTTGCATCAAAATGGATCAAACTCAAGAAGAGATGATGAAGGGCGAGCTCAAGATGCGCCATCTCTAAAAGATCTCATGCTTCAAGCTTGCCATCCTCATGATCATGGGGTGATGAAGACAAGTTCAAACCAGAGGTTTCCCCATGGAGTATGGGGGAGCAATTCACAAGTCTTCATATTCATCAAGCAAGAGCTATCAAGAAAGGTGTTCCCGGTATAGAAGAATAAGACGGTCTACATCAAGTTCAAGTGGGTTGCTCAAGGCAAAGGTATGTTCTTGATAGGGCTTCTCTTTTGTCGGTCTCGTGTTATTAGTTGGGAGACCGGGTTTAGAATAGATAGTTGTACTATCAAGAGGGGCTCTCAAGCGGGTGTCTTGATTGCATCGTTCAGAGAGAGCTCAAACCTTTGCATTCATAGCATCATCTTTCTTGGTTGTTATTTGGTTCTTGTCCATGAGAGGATCTAGAGCTTGTGGTCATCATCATAACAAGCTCTAGTTCATCGTCCAAGGATTTCCCTTGCATATCTTATTGTGGTTTTTTGATCTTGCGAGTTTTTTGGCTCCACACCTTGGGGGATACTTCACATATATATACTTGATATTTTCTCCCTTGGTGGTATCAAATATTTATTTTTGGGTTCTCTTGGTTTTATCTTCCCAACAAAATTGGTTTCATCCCAATTGGAGTTTCCAAGCTCATCTTCTTGTGTTTTGGGTTTTGGAGGTTTTACCCGTTCATCGCTTCTAGAGAGGTCATAACTTTCTCAATTTTGTTTTATCCTTCCATGTTTTACTATGATGTTTATTTGCATAATCTTTTAGAGCTTTTCGTTCTCTTCAAAATGAGCCCAAGATCATCAAAAGCGGAGTCCGGAATCAAAAGTTATTGAAGTTTTTGTGCAATGATATCCTGCATTTTTGCTTGAGCGGAAGTTCCGGCCCAAGTTCCGACCCAAGTTCCGGTCAGGATCAGTAACTTGTGTTTCTATTTGCCGGAAGTTCCGGTGGGGGGCTGTGGCATCCCGCAAAACCACTACTAGAAAATCGCGTTGTTTTTGTGCATTGCATCATCATGACCGCATGCTCATGTCATCATGCCACATTGCATTTGAGCATCGTCATCATCTTGCATTTTGCTTGCATAAAACCATTTTCGGGAAGACCTAATTTGTTATCTAAACGCCCCGTCTTTATTCAAACGCAAAACCCGGGGTTCCAGATTATTTTGTTTTGTCTGCTATCGGTTTGCAAAAGTCCCGTTTGTAAATAATACAATATTCAATTATTTTAGGGGGGCAGTCGAACGGGCCGACTCGACCCAGACGACCACCCCCGGTATTAAAACGGTCCACCTATATTCTTTTCTTACCTAGTCCTAGTCTACCCCAAACCCTCCACATCACCCCCACCAATCGGAGCCCGCCACCTCACCAGTCCCTAGCCTCCCTCCACTCTCAGGCTGCCACATCAGCCATTCCCACTCCCTCTCTCTCTCACCCCACAGCTCTCTCTCCTACCCCACCTCACTTACACCCCGGTCCCACCGTCCCCGTCCCTACCTGCCACCCAAAACACACCCTCACCCACAGCAGACACACCCACTCCCTGGCCCCTGCCCGCGGCCCCAACCCCACATGCCTGTCCCACTCGCCCCCCACCACGCGTCCCCCACCCCGGCCCCACTCCTGCATCTGGACCCACCCCGCCTGTCCCCATCCTCCCTCTTCCCCACGCGTTCCTCTTCCCCCGCACGCGCCCTCTCCCTCCTCCCACCTCATCGCGCGCTGCCTCCCTCCTCCCCGGCGTCGGCCGCTCCTCCTCTCTCCCCTCCGGCCGCCATCCCTCCGGCCAGCGAGCGGCCTCCTCCTCGCCCCGCGGACCCCGCGTCCGGCCGCGCCTCCCCGCCCCCGCGCCCGGCGCCGCCCCGAGCATCTCCGCCGCCGGCGACTCCTCCTCCCGCGCCGCCCCCTCTCGCCGGCGCCCTTCTCCTGGTCCTCCGCCGCCTGGGGCTCCCTCCTCCTCTCCCTCCCCGAGCTCCCCGCCGGCCTCCACCTCGAGCCCGGCCCCGCCTCCCACCTCGAGCGCCGCCGAGCCCGAGCTCCGCCGTCTGCCTCTGCACGCCCTGTCACCCCGTCGCCAAGCCCGTTCGGCCAGCGCTGCCACCGCTGCCACGAGCCCCACCCCGGAGCGCCGCCGCTCGCCCCAGGCCCACCTCGCCGGAGCTCCCCGCGGGTCGCCGTGACCGCCGCCCCTGCCGTCGTCCTCAACCGTCTCCCCGAGCTCCATCCTCGCCGGCCCCGGCCCCGCCTCCCCAGCTCGACCCGAGCCCCGCCGCCTAGGAGCCCCGTCGCCGGCCTCCTCCCCGCCGTCCGCCACCAGGCGACCTCCACCCTCGCCCCGGTGGCTCTCCCCCAAGAAGGCTCGCCGGCGCCCTCTCTGGCCGCCCGTTGAACGCCCCGACGGCCACCGCCTTCCCCAGGACGCCACCACGGACCCACGCGGCTCCGGCCCTGCGCCTCCCCTGTTCGGCGTTGGTCGCCGCCGTTGTTCGCCGGCTCCATGCCCTGCTGCTGCCTCGGTTATGTGTTTGGGCAGGCGGCTAGTAGACGTTCGGCGGACCCTAACGCGCTGTGACAATCTTCCGAAGATGTGGCCGTGTCGCCCCAAAGCCCCTAAGAACGCATGCAAGGTCTACCTCATGGATCGCCTTCCCGGAACCGAAGACCACCGAGGCCGTCCCAATCCCGTCATCGACAACCGTCTCTGAACATCTTCGACATAGGACGTCAAGGCCTCCTTCATGAAACTGACAAGATCAGCCACACGGAGCCGAAGACCGCGGAACGCCAAGATCCTCGACCCGATGGTCGAGACCTCGAAGCCCGACGCCCCGGACCCTGAAGACCACGGGTGCGACAAGTACTCCTTTCCGGACGCCGAGAACCCGGACCCGACAAGATCTGCGCGACGACAAGATCTCCTACATGGGAGCCCGGAGAACCCGTACCCGAAGGCCGCGAATGCGACAAGATCGACTCCGACCAGAGCGGGTCCGATGCGCCCCCGACGCCGAACCAAGTCCTGCTTCCCGGATGCGACAAGACCTACTCCGTTGTCTGAGAATGTTCTGCCGAGATCGATCCCGTCGAACCCTGAACCCTGAGACCGACCCCGAACCCCGGAACCCCAAGATCGCCGAACCCTAATGTGTGACCCTTTTTCCTGAGCCCTATTTTATAAATGCTATATAACAAACTTGTTGCATATTAAATTGTCATTCTCGCATGCATATCATTGGTTTGGGGGCCTTATGCCGATTCACCTCATAAATAAATATGGGGCCCATATGCGGGCAAAGCCAGTCGTATATTGGCCTCATTTAAATTGGTGTAGCGAACCCGGTGCTATCTTTTGCCATGTTAAGACAACCTTTAAATTGCGGGGGTTCTAAATAACTTGAACCATTTAATTAATTGTCGGGACCCCGGTTCCACTTAATATTGCCTAATCGCATCGCATATTGCCATGTCATACATCATACATGCATCATGCCCGATCTTTTGTCGTAGTATTAAATAGTCCATCCGGTGTTTCTTCTAGTGTTTTGCTTCTTCGCGGATAAGGCCGTTGAGTTGATGTGAGCCTCGCCCTGATCTTCGGATGAATCTTCGGCAATGTTTTCAGGCGAGCATCTCCCCCCTTTCTACCTATCTTACTTTTATAGTATTTATTCCCTCCTGTTGATCTATTGCTATCTGTGTTGCGATGCTCTAGTTTTCGTACCCGAGATATCCCTTGCCGCCTTATATTGCCTTGGACACATCCTATTACCTGTTGTTTGGTAGATAGCTGAACTTGCGCGTCGTAGTCGCTTGCTCAAGTGCTGTTGCGTGTCGTCAAGTACCACAGTTGTTGGAGAACTGCCGCCTGTTTAATGTTGGAGATGATCATGGCTTTATTTATTGCTCACTTTAATTATTATTTAACAACTAAAATTGAAGTAGGTAAGCAGAGGCACAGGTGGGCAATAGATGTTATTTGGTTGTTAACCGTCCACTTGTGTCCCGTAGGACCCCGAGTGCTTGGTACCTGTTCCTTGATTTATCGCGCTATCCACATCCGGGAGGCTTATGGGACCCCCCTGAGCCAGAGCTTGATTCATTCTTATTTCTTGGGGCCACAAACTAGTTTGGGGTTTTATTTATGATCCTGTACTTATGCCATGCTTTACTGCTTTATTTACGATTGTGCGAGGAGCACACTGTACTGTTTAGGATCGTGGCATGATTCCGCGGTGTCGACAAGCCCAGTTTTGGGTTCCCAGTCATTCACAGCCGTCCCCACAACCTTGAGTCCGTCTCGGAGCCGGCCGGCTTTGTTGCGGGTCTACTTTAAGGGGTGGCCCCCTGAAATATTTCTGAATCCTGTGATTTCTTTGTCGTGAAAGCCTCGTTGGGTTTTGATTTGGTTTTTCCGAGGTTGATCGAGTGTGTGTTGCTATTGGTGCACCCCGGCCGGGTAAAACTTTCTGAAAGCCGTGTCCGCGGTTATGGACGACTTGGAGCACAGTATCTCGATCATAGACAACTATAACTAAAGTAGTGCTATAAATTTGACTTTATAATGACTAGTAAGCAACTCCACTATAATGGAATGGCTAAATAAAACTGCCAACAATTGCTTGCTGGGTTGTCGTTTGCGACCATTGTACCTGACTAGTAAATATTGCAACTACAACGGAATGGCTAAATAAAAGTACCAACAACTGCTGGGTTTTTGGGTTACCTCATGCTATTTGTATCTGATTAGTAAGTGGTGCAACTATAACGGAATGGTTAACTAAAATTGCCCACTGTTTATTTTATCAGGATGACTATCTATATTTGACTAGTAATTGCTGCAACGATGACTGAATAATTAAAACTGCCAACTGTGTGAGTTCCTCAGTTGACTTCCTTGTTTGGTCTCGAGGGGGAAACACCAGGATGGGTTTGTTTGATGGTGGCATCAGGTTGGTTCCGAATAGGTCTTTCTTACCCCGATCTGATAACCGCCAGTTGTATCGAGTCTCTATAGGTTGTTTAGTGCATGCTGCCGCTGCCGCTTCAGTCCACCATACCTGTGTAGGCGAGGACCGCCGAATTCTAGTCTCGCCGTGTACTGGCCTCAGTACTGACGCTCCTCTTTTTCCTTTGCCCTTTGTCGGCACCCCTTTTGTTTAAGCAGGTTTTGAGATTGACGTCGTTAGCAGGGTTACCCTTCCGGCTTGGCCTGGGCAGGATTATGGACGCCAATGGTTATTCTTCAGGGCTCTTAGCCCCATTTGCATCTTGTCCGTAGTTGGACGCTCTATCATTTTCAAGGTGATTTGGATCTTTGTATAATATATCTGTATTCTTGACTCATGGAGTCGCTGCTGTATATATATATCTGTTCTGTGGGTCCCATCGAGGACTGTTGTGCAATGTTATTACTTCATTTTCCACCCGCACGAAAGTGCCTGGTGGGCACCTTTGAATCGTTTCTATGCGGGTTTGGCGGGTTTCGCTAAAACTTGCATAGGGCCGATTCTGAGGGTGTTACAGAGTGGTATCAGAGCTCAGCAGTTGCGATACCCCACAAGTCCAGCCTGTAGGATAACCTAGCTAACGGCCGAAGTAGAGTGTCAAAACTATTTTTGAAAAAATCGGTTGGATAGTTCTGATTAGGTCTGCTTTTACTCCTTACCCTTTGCTATTCTCCTCTTATCTCGACGTGTTTTGAATCTGCTCTCTTATCTTTCTTCGAGTCCAGGAATTCTCGTGGTTGGGTCTCTGTCGTACCTTCAGGGTTTCGCTTCCTCCTTTGGTAACGGTGTTGCTACATCTGGTCTTCATGCTGTCTGAGGAATCCGTCTACTGTGGCACCATTCTTTGTTCCTTGTTTGTGCCTTCCGGTGTTTTCCGGCGCGACGACATCATCTACGCCAGATCCGATGCAGAGTCTGCCTCACTCCTTGTTTCCGAACCTCGCTTGTCGAGATCTTCAGTCTAATTCTGAGAGTTGGTTGCATAATCCGCCTATTCGTGTGCAGAGAAATGGTTTGGGTGCGCGATGGACTGATCACCATCCGAATACTCTTATCATTCGCTCTTGAACATCGAATCAGTGGATCCAGCAATTTTACTCCGTCCACGGAAGTTAGGGGTGGCTTATTTGTTGAAACCTCTACCTTCGACCTTTTGTTCCCGGAGTGTTCCCTCGACGATCACGGACAACGACCCCTTGTTAGTGGTGTCGCAAGGATCTACACGAAGCGAGAAGACGCAGATCACCGACCTTCCTTCCCGGTACCATGAGGCGGATCTCGAGGGCGAGATCCATTGTTAGTGGTGTCGAATTGTGGCATCCCGCAAAACCACTACTAGAAAATCGCGTTGTTTTTGTGCATTGCATCATCATGACCGCATGCTCATGTCATCATGCCACATTGCATTTGAGCATCGTCATCATGTTGCATTTTGCTTGCATAAAACCATTTTCGGGAAGACCTAATTTGTTATCTAAACGCCCCGTCTTTATTCAAACGCAAAACCCGGGGTTCCGGATTATTTTGTTTTGTCTGCTATCAGTTTGCAAAAGTCCCGTTTGTAAATAATACAATATTCAATTATTTTAGGGGGGCAGTCGAACGGGCCGACTCGACCCAGACGACCACCCCCGGTATTAAAACGGTCCACCTATATTCTTTTCTTACCTAGTCCTAGTCTACCCCAAACCCTCCACATCACCCCCACCAATCGGAGCCCGCCACCTCACCAGTCCCTAGCCTCCCTCCACTCTCAGGCTGCCACATCAGCCATTCCCACTCCCTCTCTCTCTCACCCCACAGCTCTCTCTCCTACCCCACCTCACTTACACCCCGGTCCCACCGTCCCCGTCCCTACCTGCCACCCAAAACACACCCTCACCCACAGCAGACACACCCACTCCCTGGCCCCTGCCCGCGGCCCCAACCCCACCTGCCTGTCCCACTCGCCCCCCACCACGCGTCCCCCACCCCGGCCCCACTCCTGCATCTGGACCCACCCCGCCTGTCCCCATCCTCCCTCTCCCCCACGCATTCCTCTTCCCCCGCACGCGCCCTCTCCCTCCTCCCACCTCACCGCGCGCTGCCTCCCTCCTCCCCGGCGTCGGCCGCTCCTCCTCTCTCCCCTCCGGCCGCCGTCCCTCCGGCCAGCGAGCGGCCTCCTCCTCGCCCCGCGGACCCCGCGTCCGGCCGCGTCCGGCCGCGCCTCCCCGCCCCCGCGCCCGGCGCCGCCCCGAGCATCTCCGCCGCCGGCGACTCCTCCTCCCGCGCCGCCCCCTCTCGCCGGCGCCCTTCTCCTGGTCCTCCGCCGCCTGGGGCTCCCTCCTCCTCTCCCTCCCCGAGCTCCCCGCCGGCCTCCACCTCGAGCCCGGCCCCTCCTCCCACCTCGAGCGCCGCCGAGCCCGAGCTCCGCCGTCCGCCTCTGCACGCCCCTGTCACCCCGTCGCCAAGCCCGTTCGGCCAGCGCTGCCACCGCTGCCACGAGCCCCACCCCGGAGCGCCGCCGCTCGCCCCAGGCCCACCTCGCCGGAGCTCCCCGCGGGTCGCCGTGACCGCCGCCCCTGCCGTCGTCCTCAACCGTCTCCCCGAGCTCCATCCTCGCCGGCCCCGGCCCCGCCTCCCCAGCTCGACCCGAGCCCCGCCGCCTAGGAGCCCCGTCGCCGGCCTCCTCCCCGCCGTCCGCCACCAGGCGACCTCCGCCCTCGCCCCGGTGGTTCTCCCCCAAGAAGGCTCGCCGGCGCCCTCTCTGGCCGCCCGTTGAACGCCCCGACGGCCACCGCCTTCCCCAGGACGCCACCACGGACCCACGCGGCTCCGGCCCTGCGCCTCCCCTGTTCGGCGTTGGTCGCCGCCGTTGTTCGCCGGCTCCATGCCCTGCTGCTGCCTCGGTTATGTGTTTGGGCAGGCGGCTAGTAGACGTTCGGCGGACCCTAACGCGCTGTGACAATCTTCCGAAGATGTGGCCGTGTCGCCCCAAAGCCCCTAAGAACGCATGCAAGGTCTACCTCATGGATCGCCTTCCCGGAACCGAAGACCACCGAGGCCGTCCCAATCCCGTCATCGACAACCGTCTCTGAACATCTTCGACATAGGACGTCAAGGCCTCCTTCATGAAACTGACAAGATCAGCCACACGGAGCCGAAGACCGCGGAACGCCAAGATCCTCGACCCGATGGTCGAGACCTCGAAGCCCGACGCCCCGGACCCTGAAGACCACGGGTGCGACAAGTACTCCTTTCCGGACGCCGAGAACCCGGACCCGACAAGATCTGCGCGACGACAAGATCTCCTACATGGGAGCCCGGAGAACCCGTACCCGAAGGCCGCGAATGCGACAAGATCGACTCCGACCAGAGCGGGTCCGATGCGCCCCCGACGCCGAACCAAGTCCTGCTTCCCGGATGCGACAAGACCTACTCCGTTGTCTGAGAATGTTCTGCCGAGATCGATCCCGTCAAACCCTGAACCCTGAGACCGACCCCGAACCCCGGAACCCCAAGATCGCCGAACCCTAATGTGTGACCCTTTTTCCCGAGCCCTATTTTATAAATGCTATATAACAAACTTGTTGCATATTAAATTGTCATTCTCGCATGCATATCATTGGTTTGGGGGCCTTATGCCGATTCACCTCATAAATAAATATGGGGCCCATATGCGGGCAAAGCCAGTCGTATATTGGCCTCATTTAAATTGGTGTAGCGAACCCGGTGCTATCTTTTGCCATGTTAAGACAACCTTTAAATTGCGGGGGTTCTAAATAACTTGAACCATTTAATTAATTGTCGGGACCCCGGTTCCACTTAATATTGCCTAATCGCATCGCATATTGCCATGTCATACATCATACATGCATCATGCCCGATCTTTTGTCGTAGTATTAAATAGTCCATCCGGTGTTTCTTCTAGTGTTTTGCTTCTTCGCGGATAAGGCCGTTGAGTTGATGTGAGCCTCGCCCTGATCTTCGGATGAATCTTCGGCAATGTTTTCAGGCGAGCATCTCCCCCCTTTCTACCTATCTTACTTTTATAGTATTTATTCCCTCCTGTTGATCTATTGCTATCTGTGTTGCGATGCTCTAGTTTTCGTACCCGAGATATCCCTTGCCGCCTTATATTGCCTTGGACACATCCTATTACCTGTTGTTTGGTAGATAGCTGGACTTGCGCGTCGTAGTCGCTTGCTCAAGTGCTGTTGCGTGTCGTCAAGTACCACAGTTGTTGGAGAACTGCCGCCTATTTAATGTTGGAGATGATCATGGCTTTATTTATTGCTCACTTTAATTATTGTTTAACAACTAAAATTGAAGTAGGTAAGCAGAGGCACAGGTGGGCAATAGATGTTATTTGGTTGTTAACCGTCCACTTGTGTCCCGTAGGACCCCGAGTGCTTGGTACCTGTTCCTTGATTTATCGCGCTATCCACATCCGGGAGGCTTATGGGACCCCCCTGAGCCAGAGCTTGATTCATTCTTATTTCTTGGGGCCACAAACTAGTTTGGGGTTTTATTTACGATCCTGTACTTATGCCATGCTTTACTGCTTTATTTACGATTGTGCGAGGAGCACACTGTACTGTTTAGGATCGTGGCATGATTCCGCGGTGTCGACAAGCCCAGTTTTGGGTTCCCAGTCGTTCACAGCCGTCCCCACAACCTTGAGTCCGTCTCGGAGCCGGCCGGCTTCGTTGCGGGTCTACTTTAAGGGGTGGCCCCCTGAAATATTTCTGAATCCTGTGATTGCTTTGTCGTGAAAGCCTCGTTGGGTTTTGATTTGGTTTTTCCGAGGTTGATCGAGTGTGTGTTGCTATTGGTGCACCCCGGCCGGGTAAAACTTTCTGAAAGCCGTGTCCGCGGTTATGGACGACTTGGAGCACAGTATCTCGATCATAGACAACTATAACTAAAGTAGTGCTATAAATTTGACTTTATAATGACTAGTAAGCAGCTCCACTATAATGGAATGGCTAAATAAAATTGCCAACAATTGCTTGCTGGGTTGTCGTTTGCGACCATTGTACCTGACTAGTAAATATTGCAACTACAACGGAATGGCTAAATAAAAGTACCAACAACTCCTGGGTTTTTGGGTTACCTCATGCTATTTGTATCTGATTAGTAAGTGGTGCAACTATAACGGAATGGTTAACTAAAATTGCCCACTGTTTATTTTATCAGGATGACTATCTATATTTGACTAGTAATTGCTGCAACGATGACTGAATAATTAAAACTGCCAACTGTGTGAGTTCCTCGGTTGACTTCCTCGTTTGGTCTCGAGGGGGAAACACCAGGATGGGTTTGTTTGGTGGTGGCATCAGGTTGGTTCCGAATAGGTCTTTCTTACCCCGATCTGATAACCGCCAGTTGTATCGAGTCTCTATAGGTTGTTTAGTGCATGCTGCCGCTGCCGCTTCAGTCCACCATACCTGTGTAGGCGAGGACCGCCGAATTCTAGTCTCGCCGTGTACTGGCCTCAGTACTGACGCTCCTCTTTTTCCTTTGCCCTTTGTCGGCACCCCTTTTGTTTAAGCAGGTTTTGAGATCGACGTCGTTAGCAGGGTTACCCTTCCGGCTTGGCCTGGGCAGGGTTATGGACGCCATTGGTTATTCTTCAGGGCTCTTAGCCCCATTTGCATCTTGTCCGTAGTCGGACGCTCTATCATTTTCAAGGTGATTTGGATCTTTGTATAATATATCTGTATTCTTGACTCATGGAGTCGCTGCTGTATATATATCTGTTCTGTGGGTCCCATCGAGGACTGTTGTGCAATGTTATTAATTCGTTTTCCACCCGCACGAAAGTGCCTGGTGGGCACCTTTGAATCGTTTCTATGCGGGTTTGGCGGGTTTCGCTAAAACTTGCATAGGGCCGATTCTGAGGGTGTTACAGGGGCCTGAAGTTCCGGTGGGGCGCGAATCTGGCCCAAACGGTCAGTTTTTCCTTGTCCTATTTAAGGGGGCTTCTTCCCCAATGGTTCCCCATCTTTTGAGATCATTTTTTGCCCACCATTGTTGACCTATTTGAGCTCTCTTACTCCCTCTCCCTCCCATAATTCTTACATCTTTTTGAGGGAAAAGTGAGAGGAGATCTAGATCTAAATCTCTTCTTTCTGAAGGAATCATTGGGATCTAGATCTTGGAGAGTTTTGTGTTCTCCTCTTGTGTTCTTCCTCCCTTATTTCCCCAATAGATTTTGTAGCTTTGTTGGAATTTGGGAGATAAGGACTTGCCCTTGCATTTGGTGCATAGGTTTGAGTTCTCCTCGGAGATTCGGTGAGTTCAAGCTTGTGGGCTTGTTTCTCTTGGGTTCCTTGGAACCCTAGACAGTTGTGTGGTTGGTTTGTTGACCTTTTGTGGTCTTGTAGCCTTTTGTGGCTTTGTTGGCCTTTTGTGGCATTGTAGCCTTTTGTGGCTTTGTTGTTGGGAGCCTCCAATTGAGTTGTGGAGTTAGCCCTGGTCTTGTACGGGTTCGGTGACCACCCTCAAGCGTCCCATAGTGGAGCAAGTGCCCGACTTTTGTGGTGCGCACTTGGGAGAATAGGGTGAGTCTTTTGTGGCGTCGGTGAGTTGCGTGCCTCCGCATCCGGGGTGAGGCCTTGTGTGGCGTTGGGTGAGCATCGATCCACCACACCTCGAGGTGAGCCATTTGTGGCGTTCGGAGAGCATTGCGCCATCGCACCTCTCCAACAGAGACGTAGCTTCTTTGGAAGTGAACTTCGGGAAACAAATCTTCGTCTCCATGCCCATCGGTTATCTCTCAACCGAGCCCTTTACTTATGCACTTTACCTTGTGATAGCCATCGTGCTTGAAGTATTTATATCTTGTTATCACCTTGTTGCTTGTATTGCTTAGCATAGGTTGTTGGTGCACTTAGGTGAACTTAGTGGCTAGGTTTTGTGCTCAATAAATTAAACGTTATTTTTATTCCGCATTTACTTGAGCCTAAACTGTAATAATTTTAAAAGCCTATTCACCCCCCCTCTATGCGACTTTCTTTGTACTTTCAATTGGTATCAGAGCAAAGTCTCTCGCTTTTAGGCTTCACTGCCTCGGGAGTAAAGATGTCTCCTAGGGGTTTAGTGCACTCTCACACATTTACTTTTGATGGCACACATTATGATGTTTGGAGTACTCGCATGCTTAGTCATTTCCGGGCCATTGACCCAAATATTGAGGGAATTCTAGATATGGGCTTGTCTCCTCCTAAGGATCCCCAAAATCTATCTTTGGAGGAGGAGACAAACTCTTATCTCGAATCTCAAGCATCTAATGTGCTTGTTAATGTTGTGAGCTTTGTAGTTCTTTCCTCAATCATGCCTTTCCGGAACGCTCATGATATATGGACGAAGCTTCAAGCAAAATATGATGTGTCCAAGCTTAATGAGGATGATTGTGTTCCATCCACCTCCAGCCGCGATGAGTTCTCATCTTCTTCCACTACACCAACATGTGAGTTGTCACAAGGTAATGATATGGTGAGTGGTGATAGAACTTGCAATGTAGATAGTGAGATTTCCATTCATGATTCTTTGTCTCTATCTCATTGCAATGTTGTATCTTTGGGCATGAACACTTGTAGGACCATATGTGATTTACATCCTAGTGTTGATTGCCCTTGCATATCATGTAGAAATGGATTGAATATATCTCATGATGATATGCTTGTTTTGCCTTGTTGCCATGATAAATGTGCTTCCATTTCCTCTAGTACTTGTATTGCAAACCATGTAGAGGAAATCGGAGAATGAGTGGGCCAAGGCAAGGTTGCGATTGGAGCTTCATGTGTTCCCCCATCATCATCTTCTCCCAATGTTCACTTGTGACTCATGGCTAAGGGTTCAAAGGTAACATCTCCTTTGGATCCCAATATATCTCATGATGATGTGAATGTTGATCACGATGAAGTAGATGATGATGTTGCTTCTTTAAAAGAGAAGGGGGGCTAGTCCTTTGTGCTCTTCATCCAAATAAAAATGCTTGCTCTACTTTCATTGAAATATTAACCTTTGCTATAGAAAGTAGGCAACTTATTGATGAGCACGAGGATACTATTGACAAAATGGGTAGTCTTGAGCGTGAGTATGCTAATGACATTGTCAACCTAAATTAAGATCTTGAAGAGGAACAAACCACTAAGGAATCTCTTGAGGAGACATTTGCTCTAGAGCTATCTAGAGTGAATAAATCTCATGATAGAGATCTTGAAGTGGCACGTTCCCTTCAAATTAAAAATGATGAAATTGAAGTTGCTTATGCCAAACTCCTTGAGGATTTTGAGCACCTCAACAATGTATCTAGGGTCATCAAGGGTGAGCTCATCAAACTCACCGAGTTACATGAGCAACTTAAAGCTTCTTATTCTAAAGAGCTTTCCAAGTTGACCTCACCTCTTGCATTAAATGATGATGCTTGTGGTACTAACTCTATTTCTTGTGAAGCACCTATCTTGAAGGAGAATGTTGAGCTAAAGGCTCAACTTGCTTTGCTAACTAGAAACTATGGGAAATTAGAAGAAAGTCATGCCAAGATCTCAAGCTCGCATGAGGATCTTCTAGTCTCCCATGGTAGGCTAAGGTTAGCTCATGAGGCCATTGTGTCAAAGGTACACTCTAGTGGGCCTCATGTGGACATTAGCACTACATCTACTCCTAATGTTATATTGCCATGTTCTAGTCCTTGTAATTCATCCACTCATAACCATGTTATATCTAGTGATGAATTGCATTCCTTGCCTTGTTGCTCTAACAATGAAGCTTCTACTTCCTCTAGTATTGTTGTTGGTACTAACCATGTAGAGGAAGTCAAAGAGCTCAAGGCTCAAGTCACTTCTTTGAAGAATGACTTGAAAAGGTGTCATGAAGGGAAGACCTCACTCAAGAAGATGTTGAGTGTGCGATGACCCCCAAGTGACAAGAGTGGGCTTGGATTCAAATCCAACACCAAGAGCAAGCCCACTAACTTGTTGAAGCACAAGGGCAACAAGAAGAAGGGCCAAGGACAAGTGAAGAATCCGGCCAACATTGTGTGCTTCAAGTTCAAGGAAGAAGGGCATCATGTGAGGGGTTGCCCATTGAAGAAGAAGCCTCTTAGTGGGAAGCAACGAGGGAAGCGGCCTCAAGCTCCTCCACAAGCTCAATATGGGCCACTTCCCAAGAAGCCTCAAGCTCTTCTTCATGGCGCAGCTCCTCCCAAGAAGAAATATGGCAAGAGAAGAACTTGCTACATTTGCCATGAGAAGGGGCACCTTTCTTCCTCATGCACCATGGGTAACTCCTCATCCCATCCTATCTTGATTGATGATGCTTATTCTCTTCATAAGTATGAGGGTGGCAATGTGTTTGCCAAATTTTTTGGCGCCCAAAATGGTGTCAAGAGAAGAACCATTTGGGTGGCCAAACCTGTTGTGACTAACTTCTTAGGACCCAACTTGGTTGGGGACCAACAAGCTAAAACTTGATCAATACGTGTTTTTGGAGGGCTTTGGAGACTTGACAACCTTATGAAGAATTGAGGGATCTTCATCAATGCCTTTTATCAAAGTCAAGTCATTTGGGTTTTCATGCTTCTATCATATATCCAATGTTCCTCCTTGCGGTAACTTCTGCTTAACTCATTTACATTGCTAGTTACTTGCTCCCTTGTGCATGTATGTGTTGGTTTTGTTCCTTGCATATGTGTGTACATGTTGTGCTTCCCACTTACTTATATTGACATATGATGTATATTTGTGTATGTTGGTTGGCACACCATGTATTTGAAGGAAATATGCCCTAGAGGCAATCATAGAGATGATGATATTTCATATGTATCCATGAGTTATTGTAATGTTCCTTGAATATCCATATCAGGCAACTTGTATTGATTGGCAATTACGTGAATTGTTTGTGAAACTCTATACTTGTATGGTTATTTAAGAGTTGTCCCTAGTCGGAGTTCATGTGAGGACACACGTGAATATTAGACTAGCACATCGATTGGTTGATGACTATGTTTCGCAAGTCATAGACATGGAGATGTCAAACCAATGATGTGGACACATGTTATGAACATGGGGTTGGACTGACCCAACCTGAGACTGGAAATTAGTTGCAGCTCTCTCTCTACACATCGTGTACGTTTTGTCCTTAGACCTGAGATTGTCGCATGTACTTGAGATGTGGATCGACCTACTTTGGGGCTATCAAACGCTGCACCATAACTGGGTAGTTATAAAGGTAGCTTTCGGGTTTGTCCTGAAGCATGCTGCAAGGCATGGTCAATCAAGATGGGATTTGCCCCTCTCTACTTGAGAGAGATATCTCTGGGCCCCTCGAGTGATCGGATCCAGAAATGCATGGCCATGCTACATATGGTTAAGAGTTAACCTAGTAAAGGGATTCCGAATCACGGTATCGAGAAAGAGAGGTCAGCTTGGAGCTAGACCAAATATCATGAGGCAAAGGGAAAGACATGTACTAAACCTTGTGATGGTTCGTCCGATAGGATCTTTGTATGCGTTTAGGAGTTGGCACGTCTTGCTAGAGGCCGCTACCAACTATTGACAGAATAAGTGTATTCGTGTCATGACTATACGCATATGAACCTATAGGGTCACACACTTAAGGGGCTGGAAGCCTAATGAGGATTGGATCCGAATTAGACCAGGCTTTGGGTACTAATGGGCTGCTAACGTAGAAGCCCACTAGGGACGCCTATATAAGAGAGGGTGGGGCGAGCTGAACAGGGTTAGACCTTAGACCTCAGATCATTCCCAGCGGCCACTCCTCACGCCTGTGTCGCGCGCGCGGACCTAGCAGTCTGGCGTCTGACGCTTCCACCCTGTACGTGTGGATACCTCGGAGGCGCTGCATCTGTAGCGCTTGGACGAGCCGTGCAAGGGAAGCTTCTCGTAGGACGAGGACAAGGAGGAGACGTGAAATGTCTGCACTGCCTCGACGCGCTTCATCAATTCTACAACTGCGCATCTAGTGGTAATCCCGTGATCTATCACAACAGTAATCCTGGTATACGCGGTAGAAATTTTTGATTTGCGCTAGTGTAGCCTACCCGTATCCCTTCAGTGGTATCAGATCCGATGCTGTTCAGTTATAGGTTCGGATATGAATGATGTGATCGTTTATATGGCGGTGGTTTAGGATTGATCTTGCTTTCTGTGATTGTGATCTGAGGTTGTCGAACGACTTACCCCTACCGGTCGGCTTCCGCCATCGGGGTAGACAGTGACACATAAACCCTGTTGAATCACGCGAAGATCAATATGATTGATCGAATCGGAACCTAGATCTAAAATCGATGTACAGTGATCAAAGGAGTTTGATTGAATTGGGACAGGAGTCGGTCTATGGTAAATTTGATTTGCCGATCAAAATCCTTAAAGAAAATTGTGAAGATTCGATCAAAATACCACGAGGGGCGCTGCCCCTTCGAACCCCACAGGGGGAGACCCCCTAGACCCTTCTTAATCGTAGCCCCTTTTTGTATCTCGTTAAGGTAACTAGGTGCTGCGATGTCACATGATCCGGTAGAATGCGATTCTATGCATAACTTGTTTTTGTAGGATGTATGTGATCAGTATGGCCCATATATGTATGTGATGCATGTATGAAAATTAGCATGACCTGCGTGTCGTGAGTAGGGCAACACGGCTAGAGCCATATGTGTTGTCATTTATTGTAATGGCCTGCGTGCCAACTTGTGATGATCCCAATACTATGTAATTTTGATTACTAGCTGTTAGGAGTAATAGCTTGCATTAGTTCTTGGAGGACTCATCACTTGGAGGATGGCTCAGATGGAACATGAAGATGGAGATCATCATGGTGGACAGGTTCTATGGCGATGGAGATCACCATGAGAAAATGGGCCATACTGTGTCACATCTATGTGAAAGTTATTCTTATGCGTTTTACTACTATGCATGCTTAGATGATAGAAGTAGAACGATACCTCACAAAGTTTAAGTTAAACCATGCCCTCCCAACCAAACCTTGCACCATCCTATGCCCTGTACAATCGTTGGTGGGCCTATGAAATTAGGGTGCCGCGGTTTTCATTGGCTGGATGGGTTTGTATCGGATACCTACATGCATAAGGGTTGGTGAACTTGACAAGGTCGTCTTAACAATTAAGGACCTTGGGGCATAATGGTTGGGCGCCTAGTTTTGACATAAAGATGTCACCCAACAACAAGAGTCATATGTGATATGATTAGCAAGTGTTGCTTACCGATTTACCTTGTCTTCTAGCAGTGGTGCTAAAGCTCACTAGTCGACTTGTTAATTGTGGATCTTGAATCACTTAGTATCAATAGAGGGATATTGATTTAAGTGGGAGTATATGCTATTAAATTGTTTAATATGTGTTTACTCTTTCTTGGTTACATGGCTTAGTATTTTGCATGTTTTCTATTGTAGATCAATGGCACCGAACACTACATCACCTTTTTCTCTACGTTCGATTCTTGACAAAGATAAACTTAATGGAACAAACTATTCGGACTGGGTCCGTAACCTGAGAATTGTTCTCAGGTCTGATAAAAAGGAAACGGTTCTGGATACCCCAATCCCCGATGAACCTGCTGATAATGCATCTGCTGCCCTAAAGAATGCCTATAAGAGAGCATGTGATGATTCTCTTGAGGTTAGGTGCCTTATGCTTGCATGCATGGAACCTGAACTCCAAAATAAGTTTGAGGATCAGGATGCGTACGATATGATCGTTGCGCTTAAGGACATGTTCCAAGACCAGGCAAGGACTGAGAGGTACAATGTTGCCAAGTCCTTTGTTGAATGCAAGCTGGCAGAGGGAGCAGCTGTAGGCCCCCATGTGATCAAAATGGTTGGTTACAGTCGGACTTTGGAAAAGCTTGGTTTTCCACTAGGCCAAGAGTTGGCCACTGACTTCATTTTGGTGTCTCTTCCATCCAGCTAGGGGCAGTTCATTTTGAACTACCATATGCATGGGGTGGAGAAGGGCCTTAATGAGTTATGCGGGATGCTAAAAACAGCAGAAAGTGACATGAAGAAGTGTGTAGGGAATAGCCATGTGATGGCTGTGCAGAACAAGCCTAGCTTCAAGAAAAAGGGTACTTCTTGGAAGAAGAAGGGCAAGGCTAAGGATACGATCCCTAAGTCTGCACCCAAGCAAAAGGCTGGACCTGTAGAAGACACAGAGTGCTTCTTTTGTCATGAACATGGCCACTGGAAGAGAAACTGCAGCAAGTACCAGGCTTCTTTGAAGAAGAGTGGAAGTAAGAGTACTTCCAACTCAGGTACGCTTGTTGTAAATGTTGTGGACATTTCTTCTCGCTGATTACTATGTTAACTCTTAGGTATTTGATACCGGATCGGTTGCTCATATTTGCAATTCAATGCAGGGGCTAATAAGGACTAGAGAAGTGCAGAAAGGCGAAGTGGATTTTCGCGTCGGAAATAAAGCAAGGGTTGCTGCATTGTTCGTCGGCGTCATGCAACTTCACCTTCCATCAGGATTTATTATGGAGTTGGATAATTGTTATTACATTCCAAGTATGGGTCGAAACATTTTATCACCTTCATGTTTGATGAGGGATGGATATTCATTTGCGAGTATAAACAATGGCTGTGTAATCTCTAAGAATGATATGTTTATGGCTAATGCTCCCATTGTGAATGGGTTATTTATTTTAAATCTTGATGATGCATATGTTTACAATGTTAGTGCTAAAAGGCTTTGGCCTAATGATTTGAGTCCTACCTATTTATGGCATTGTCGTTTGGGGCATATAAGTGAAAAGCGCATGAAGAAGCTCCATGGTGATGGTCTTCTAACTTCGTTTGATTTTGAATCATACGAGACATGTCAGGCTTGTTTACTTGGAAAGATGACCAAGTCACCTTTTTCGGGTTTACCCGAGAGAGCGACAGACTTGTTGGAACTCATACATACTGATGTATGTGGGCCAATGAGCACGACAGCCAGAGGAGGATATCACTACTTCATCACTTTCACCGATGATTTCAGTAGATATGGTTATGTCTACTTGATGAGGCATAAGTCTGAAACTTTTGAAAAGTTCAAGGAGTTTCAGAGTGAAGTAGAGAATCAACGTGGCAAGAAAATAAAGGCCTTGCGATCTGATCGTGGAGGTGAATATTTGAGTCACGAATTTAGCGATCATCTTAAGAGTTGCGGAATTGTTCCACAACTTACGCCGCCCGGAACACCTCAAAGGAACGGGGTCTCCGAACAGCGTAATCGAACTTTGTTGGACATGGTTCGATCTATGATGAGCCAGTCGGATTTACCATTGTCATTTTGGGGTTACGCTCTAGAAACGGCAGCTTTCACACTTAATAGGGTACCATCTAAATCCGTAGTTAAGACACCATATGAGATGTGGACTGGAAAGAATCCCAGTTTGTCTTTTCTAAAGATTTGGGGTTGTGATGCATTTGTCAAGAGACTTCAGTCGGACAAGCTAACACCCAAATCGGATAAGTGCATTTTCGTGGGATATCCGAGGGAAACTTTAGGGTATTACTTCTACAACCGAGAGGAGGGCAAAGTGTTTGTCGCTCGTAGCGGTGTTTTCCTAGAGAAAGAGTTTCTCACAAAGGGAACAAGTGGAAGGTCGGTGCGACTTGAAGAAGTTCAAGAAGAGCCAATTGGGGATGCTTCTACGAGTGATGCTATTGTAGCAGAACAAGTTGAGGAACCCGTGGCAACAGAAGAACCACAACCACGAAGGTCGGCGAGGCTCCGCGAAGCGCGGGAATTATTATTGTTAGACAATGATGAGCCTGCGACCTATGGATAAGCGATGGTGGACCCAGACTCTGAGAAATGGCTGATCGCCATGAGATCCGAGATATGGTACATGGGAGACAATCAAGTTTGGAACTTGGTTGACATGCCTGATGGTTTTAAAGCCATCGAGTGCAAATGGATCTATAAGAAGAAGATTGATATGGATGGAAATGTTCACATCCATAAAGCTCGACTTGTTGCAAAAGGTTTTCGACAAGTTCAAGGAGTTGACTACGACGAGACTTTCTCGCCCGTAGCGATGCTTAAATCTATACGGATAATTCTAGCCATTGCTGCACATTTTGACTATGAAATATGGAAGATGGATGTCAAGACGGCTTTCCTAAATGGAATCCTAACTGAGGACGTGTATATGATGCAGCCCGAAGGTTTTGTCGATCCAAACAATGCTGGAAAGGTATGCAAACTTCTGAAGTCCATTTATGGGCTGAAGCAAGCATCTCGGAGTTGGAATATTCGATTTGATGAAGGTGTAAAGGAGTTTGGCTTCATAAAAAACGAACAAGAACCTTGTGTTTACAAGAAGGAAAGTGGGAGAGCGCTGGTATTTCTAATCTTATATGTAGATGACATATTGTTGATTGGAAATGACATTCCTATGCTCGAGTCTGTTAAGACCTCATTGAAAAATAGTTTTTCAATGAAGGACTTAGGAGAAGCGGCATATATTCTGGGCATCAAGATCTATAGAGATAGATCAAGGAGGCTAATTGGATTAAGCCAGAGTACATACATTGACAAAGTGTTGAAACGGTTCAGCATGGAAGAGGCTAAGAAGGGGTTCTTACCCATGTCTCACGGCATAAAACTCAGCAAGACTCGGTGTCCTTCGACTACTGATGAGCGTGAGCGCATGAGTAGGGTTCCATATGCTTCGGCTATTGTTCCATCATGTATGCAATGATATGTACTCGCCCAGATGTTTCCTATGCTCTAAGTGTTACGAGCAGATACCAGGCTGATCCAGGTGAAGGTCACTAGACAGCGGTAAAGAACATCCTTAAGTACTTAAAAAGGACTAAGGATGTGTTCCTAGTTTATGGAGGTGAGGATGAACTCAGTGTAAAGGGTTACACTGATGCGAGTTACCTTAACGACTCAGATGATTCGGAATCGCAATCAGGTTATGTGTTTGTCATGAATGGTGGTGCTGTGAGCTGGAAAAGTTCCAAGCAAGATACGGTGACCTCCTCTTCAACAGAAGCTGAATATATTGCTACCTTGGAGGCCGTAAAGGAAGCTGTTTGGATTAGGAATTTCCTGATCGCTCTCGGTGTGGTTCAGGGCGCGTCCAATCCCTTGGACGTTTATTGTGACAACAATGGTGCTATTGCACAATCCAAGGAACCTAGACAGCACCAGAAGAACAAACATATTCGCATGCGTTACCATCAAATTCGAGAGTTCGTTGAGGATGGTAGTGTCATGATATGCAAAATACATATGGACTCAAATGTTGCTGATCCCTTGACTAAGCCTCTCCCGTAGCCCGCGCATAAAGTGCACACAAGAGCAATTGGTATTAGATACATTTTAGATTGACTCTAGTGCAAGTGGGAGACTGAAGGAAATATGCCCTAGAGGCAATCATAGAGATGATGATATTTCATATGTATCCATGAGTTATTGTAATGTTCCTTGAATATCCATATCAGGCAACTTGTATTGATTGGCAATTACGTGAATTGTTTGTGAAACTCTATACTTGTATGGTTATTTAAGAGTTGTCCCTAGTCGGAGTTCATGTGAGGACACACGTGAATATTAGACTAGCACATCGATTGGTTGATGACTATGTTTCGCAAGTCATAGACATGGAGATGTCAAACCAATGATGTGGACACATGTTATGAACATGGGGTTGGACTGACCCAACCTGAGACTGGCAATTAGTTGCAGCTCTCTCTCTACACATCGTGTACGTTTTGTCCTTAGACCTGAGATTGTCGCATGTACTTGAGATGTGGATCGACCTACTTTGGGGCTATCAAACGCTGCACCGTAACTGGGTAGTTATAAAGGTAGCTTTCGGGTTTGTCCTGAAGCATGCTGCAAGGCATGGTCAATCAAGATGGGATTTGCCCCTCTCTACTTGAGAGAGATATCTCTGGGCCCCTCGAGTGATCGGATCCAGAAATGCATGGCCGTGCTACATATGGTTAAGAGTTAACTTAGTAAAGGGATTCCGAATCACGGTATCGAGAAAGGGAGGTCAGCTTGGAGCTAGACCAAATATTGTGAGGCAAAGGGAAAGACATGTACTAAACCTTGTGTTGGTTCGTCCGATATGATCTTTGTATGCGTTTAGGAGTTGGCACGTCTTGCTAGAGGCCGCTACCAACTATTGACACAATAAGTGTATTCGTGTCATGTCTATACGCATATGAACCTATAGGGTCACACACTTAAGGGGCTGGAAGCCTAATGAGGATTGAATCCGAATTAGACCAGGCTTAGGGTACTAATGGGCTGCTAACGTAGAAGCCCACTAGGGACGCCTATATAAGAGAGGGTGGGGCGAGCTGACCAGGGTTAGACCTTAGACCACAGATCATTCCCAGCCGCCACTCCTCACGCCTGTGTCATGCGCGCGGACCTAGCAGTCCGGCGTCTGACGCTTCCACCCTGTACGTGTGGATACCTCGGAGGCGCTGCATCTGTAGCGCTTGGACGAGCCATGCAAGGGAAGCTTCTCGTAGGACGAGGACAAGGAGGAGACGTGGAACGTCTACACTGCCTCGACGCGCTTCATCAATTCCGCAACTGCGCGTCTAGTGGTAATCCCGTGATCTATGACAACAGTAATCCTGGTATACGCGGTAGAAATTTTTGATTTGCGCTAGTGTAGCCTACCCGTATCTTGTGTTTCTTGGTTTGGAGCCTTTATTGTTTCTAGTAGGTATCTTATTTGGATCTTGTGAGGGATTAATGGACTATTCCGTTTTGGGGGAGTGCCATGCTTGGGCATTCGACAATTCTAAAATGTGTGTACATGAGGAAAACCACTTAGTAGTTATATTGTTTGGTTATCTAGTCTCTATGTGGTATGTCTTTCTCATGATAAAATCATTTCCATAATGTCCATTAATACCTCTATTTTGATATTTTTGTCTCTTATCGAGATTTCTTGGTTTATCACATTATGGGGGAGTCATATGCTTTGTGCATATTACAAACCTAGAAAATGTGAACATTTGACGTAGTGCCACTTAGAATTGATATTGAAAATTATTTAGCTCCTATGTGGCACATTTGCTCATACAAGTTCCATTTTTCATGAATGTTTTATTGCTCATCTCTTAGATCTTGTGTGTGAGAGTGATTCTTGGTATGTGTTTCCTCATATTTGGATCTATATCCTCATAGGAACCACTTGCTTCTATTTAATCTAATCACCAGTGATTGTGTGATTATTTGAAGCAATCAAGAATTTCTCTCGAAGCATCAAGCTTATTTCTCATGCTTTGTTATATGCTTCTTGTTGTGAATATGATCATGATATCCTTGCAAACTACCTAGGGAAAATTTCCCTTATATTTATTGTCTTTGGACAATTGGTACTCCATATATGGTAGATTTTATTGATCATATTCACTTTGGCCTTTTATTATTTGCCTTACCTTTGGCCAAGAAAATGTTTTTCCATTTGCTCCCTAGCTTTCCTTACCTCTTGTGGATCATCTTATTTTATTTGTATCCCCTTGTGTTTTATTTAGTGTAGGTAGTAGTGATGATCTCATGTGTGTGCATTTTGCATTCAAAGGAAAAATTATATATAATGCTCTACTTATGGGGGAGCTCTCCTATATTATATAGAACATTGTTTTATGCTTCTTGATTTGATCCATTTTTTGCTTGGAAGATCGATCCTTTTTGTGTTGATACTTTGTGTGCCATCATGAAAAGTGTGAAGAGTTTGTTTTGGTTGTTGTCTCCTTGATCTCGTTGGGAGTTGGCTTTATCTCATTCCTTTTCACTTTCTTTGTTGTTTTAGGATGAGATAAATCCTTGAGCCTTAGTATTTTTCTTATCCTTTTTTTGGCTCTTTCTAGTTCATTTGTTGAACTCGTGTTCTTTCATGTGTTGATTTGGCTCCTTGATACAATTTGGACACCTTTTGTCGAGTCACAGTTTTGTGTGTGTCTTATTGGTTACTCGGTGTTTTTGTTCAAATTGTATCCCCTTTTGGTTCTTGAAATCCTATGCATGCATATTTACTTCTTGTATATATTATGGCATGCTTGCTTTCTTTGTTCCAATATATAGGGGAAACTCCACCAAATCCTAATGGGCTAAGATGTGCATGAAATTCAATCTCATATCAATATGCACATATTTTTGTGGGGGCTCTCCTATGTATTGTAGTTGCACTAACTACTTTGGACCCAATTAGTTTGGGGACCATAGTGTACTTAATTGTGTTTTAGGTACATTGGAGATATATATTGGGTGCTTGTATCTTGAACAAGGAAGGAGTGGCGTCTACATGTCAATTGGATGCAAGCTAGGATGATCAACAAATTCATATCTTCTTCATCCTACCAATTATATCTCGGTAACAAGTATCTCTCGCTCATGCATACATATCTTGTTCCCAACCTTTTGTAGGTTGCTTGTTGGCATGATTTTGTGTACTTGCATATGTTGGATTTCTTGCTTTGGCTTTGAAAAAGTTCTCTCTATTGCAAATGTGTGTATGTTGAGATGAGTGCATATAATTGGGACTATACTAAATCATGCTCATGATTCACCTATCCCAAATATGTCAATCTAGCAATTTGTTGCATATCGTTTCCTCAATATCTCTCATGTGCAATAGTGAGTATTTTCGCAAAGTTGATTTCTATCTTGTGATACTTGTTGCCTTTCTCCATATATTCCTCCTATCCCCTTCTTCCCTTAGTAATAGTTGTTATGTATGAAGTATTTTGGTGTTTGAAGATCATCGATGTACAATAAGATATATTTGATCCCTTGGGCATGCTTTCAAGCAAAACATCTTATCAGTATATTCTATGACTTCCTCGTTGACTTTCATGTGATTTCTTGAGTATCTATCTTGTTTGTGCATATTTCTTTGTGGACATTTGTCTTTGTGATATTTCCCCCCTAGAAATTTACACACACAAGAGTAGATCATTTTTTGGTTGTCTTTGCATTTCTTGGAAATCACCTCTTTCTTCATTTTGATTCTTCGGTGGCTTCCAAATTATTGTATTTTGTGTGCATTGTTAGATGAGTTTGGAGGAGTGAGGATTCCATGGTTGTGCACGTTGTTTCCAAATACAATTACTATAATTGGTGCACAATCTTTGAGGAGCTTCTCTAGTTCATTTAATAGTGCATAATTTCCTTATTTCTCATTTCTTGTGGTTTAAATGCTTATGGGAGAGCGAGGATTCCATATTTGTGCATATTGTATTCAAATACAAGTATTCTAATATTTGCACAAAGTTTGGGGAGCTTCTCTATTTTCATTTAAACACTCTTTTTGTTGATTGTTTCCATTTGACATCATTTGTTGGTGTTTCAATTGTTTCGTTTGGATCTTTTGATTGCTCACTGCATTTATTGAAGCTTATTTCTCTTTCTTTTCTTTTTGCTTTCTTTGGGTACTCAATATAGTTTTACTTCCTCCCAAGTTCTCATCATTTGACTTGTGCATATGCACACCTTTGGAGGAATTCTCACTATATTGGTCGTCTAGAACTTTTCACCTGTCAACACCCGGATTTTTCAATCCTAGATTCCTGTTATGCCATACATCGCAATCCCAGGATTACCATTTTTGCGAGACATAACAGAATTGGATACCATAGTACATCATCCATTACAACGATACATAAGTTCTTACACAAATAGGGATCTCATGATCCAGTTCTTAATACAACATCAAGCAGCGGAATACGTAATAATAACGGTAGCGTAGGCGAAGCTCCATCTTCGGGGTCACAGGAAATGCTGACGATGGAAGATGATCCTAGTTGTCATAACCTTCCTGGGGTCCATCTTCCAGGTACTCCTCTTCATAGTCTGGCCATGGGAATAGCTAGGGACAAAGCCATGAGTACTCTTTAAGTACTCGCAAACTAATACTAATAGGTAAAGGGTTTTTTTGGATAATAGGACACTAGGCTCTATGGTTGTTTTGCAAAAGCCGATTTATCTCTACTAAGCTCCAAAGCTAGTCACAATTTTATAATTCCTAAGCGGGAACTTGTAACCCATGTCACAACTCTGTTGTGGTCAAGTCAAAATCTCAATTCATCTCACAGGTCATTTTGAAAAGTCTGACGGGGGAACAGTATGGCCAATCCAACTGTCCATCACCGCGGATGCGGCTATTCGAATAGTTTGACACTCTGCAGAGATTGTACACTTTCACCACAACATTCTATACATCCGTCAGGAACAAATCCTGAATTCATCATACTCAGTATGCGGATAATCAATCCTAACCTTTCGATTACACGCCCTAGTATAAGCACCTCTCCTGTGAGTTTGGCCTCCCAACCATGACCAACTGTCATCTTGCGTACTGCACAGGTGGACAATCTTCACAAGGTAGCCTCAGCTCAGACCTTGGCAGTGAGGGAACTAATACCAAGGTACATAAGTTTCCAGTCAAGCCCTACCCAATATTCGGGTATTGTGGTTGTACGATAAAATTGGAATGGTATCGCATCAAGACAACCATCAGTTTTATAAAGGGCTAAGGATCATGCCTCAACATTTTTATCACCAAAATTCTCAAGTGTTTGGAAACACATGTCCAAAACATTTCAATAGAATGATCCATCATTCCAAGGTTTTCATAACCATTTTTCCACCAAGTATTCCCATCTAAAAGTTGATCAAGTTTTATGCTTAGCACTAGCATCTATAAGTAGGGGTAAGTACTAATGAGGGGTGGTAACTAGTGGAGTTTCAACTAAGTACAACCTCAGGTCTCAGGCTGATGTCAAGGTTTCTAACTTAGGCCAAATTTTATGCTCTTTATGCAACCTTTAGCCTCTTTCCAAAATCTACCAGTCACTTAAGTAAACTCTAAGTAAGATTTGATAAAGAAATAGCGTAAGGAGCTTGCACATAAAACTAGGATTGGTTTATCAAGTGGGTATGATCACATATGCTTAAGGCATATAGTAGTCATAGAACAAGTATGGGTTTGTTGCATCAGTAGAGTGTCTTGCAAGTTTTAGCTTGCATAGGTCAACTTGATTGGTAAGGCTTGCATAGGTATAGTATCAGCTTGCATCAATATCAGTATAAGCTTGCTAAAGTAGAATGTCTTGCAAGTTTTAGCTTGCCTTGTGCAGAGCAGTGGTCGAAGTTCTCCTCGGCTTCTTCTTCGTAGTATCCTCCTTCCTCCTCGTATCCTTGGTCGGTACTAGCGTCTATGAATAAATACGAGGTACACAATCACCAAACAATACTTAACTACTTGCAATCATCACACACAAGGGTCCTATGGATGACCTAGCATCATCCCTAACATTACAAGATTAAGGCTTGGTTTAAATCTTTTTATTTTTAGAAAAGTACTTTCTACTCATTGAAAAACTACTTAAGATTTTATATTCTCCAAACCCAACATGGGATCATGTTGACACATGTCATCACCACATATTGTAGTCCATGGGAATGTGATTTAAAGTGGTGTCACAATTTAATAAGGTTTTACCCTTTTATTTTAATTAATTAAAGTGGCTAGAAATGCTTATGTAGCATTATTTTATTACTTGAACATTATTTCTGCAAGTAAAACTATATATTTTTATATATTCCGAAAGGTATGGTTAAATGTGATTTTTGAGAGTTGGAACCAACTCAAAAGCTATTATGGTTTAAATTTGAAAAATGTTTGAATGCAGAAAAGCTTCTGCCTTGTTATTTTTACCATGGGTGATCTATAGATCCAAATGACTTGAATCCAACGGGCTTGGATTCAGCATTCACAGACCTTTCCAACAAAATTGGTTTCATTCAATTTGGTGCACTGAATCGATCTGGGTTGATTTTTCAAGTTGGGTACAAAAGTGTGTTTGAATTGAAATAGAAAAAGGTTTAATTTGAATAACTGGGCTGCGCGGGAAAAGTTACTGGGCCGGCCTGCTAAGCGCAGTGCTCCCGCGGGCTGCTTAAGTGGGTGTCCCCACTCGTCAGTGACACGGGGCTGGGCGAAGCGGTATGGGGCGACGTGGATCGTTCGATCTAGTTCTAATCTAACGGCTGGGAGTCATCGTCGACGCGAGACAACTCCGGCGAGAACGAAACCTAGCGCGGCTAGTGAGGGTCGCTGGGGGCTCACCGGGGTGCTGGCGAGGGTCGGCGAGGCGAGCGAACGACGAAGTCGACGACGGCGAACTCAGGGGTGGTCGCGGCAGCTCCTGGGGCGACTCCAATCGCTGGCTCCCTTCTTCTCCGGCAGCGGCAGGCTCCAGTGAAATTCCGGCGAGGTGGTGCTCGCCTTGCTCTGAGAATGGTGTGGCACGATCAGTGAGGAGAGGGGAGTGAGATGGTGTGAAGAAATCGTGCGGGGGTTGCCTATATTTATAGTCGAGCGAGGGGACCGTCGGGGCGCACGGTGAACTCGTCAGGGGCGAGGTTACAGGCGGCTAAAGGCATGGGCAAGGGTAGGGGACGGTGCGGTGTCTCCTGGCGATGCTCAACGACATGGTCTCGAGGCATGGGGCGGTGTGGTTTGGTCTGGAACGAGGGGTGCTCTGCGCGGCAGAGGCGGTGTCTTCGACGGCGGGCGGTGGCTGTGCGGCACGGGGCGGCAAACGGGGATGTCTGGCGGTCTCCTGGGTCGGTGGGGATTGTGTATGCATGCGGCGAGGGCGGCGCGCGGTCTGTGGGTGATGGTCGAGGGTGGGGCTCTGGCGCACGCTCGGCATGGTCTCTGGCGGTCTGGGCGCGGTTTGTGCGCCTGGTCCAGGGCTTGGCAACGCTCGCGGCTAGGACAGTGAGTGGCGGTGGACGGTGGGCTGCGTCCCAGACATGCTGGCTAGGCTTGCTGCTGCTCCTAGCTTGCTGTCGACTATGGGGTGGCAAGGGGGTGCTCGGCTGTTCACCATTGATGGCAATGGCAAGCTCACAGTGGTGCTAGTGCCTGGCTAATATTCCTAGATGATCTACAGAATTGTGTGAGCTAAATGGGGAACCAGTTAGGCAAGAGTCACTGCTCACAATAGTGTTTGATGTTTGTTTGATTTGTGTCTGCAAACTGTTTGATGAAATGGCCGCATGAAATCAAGTTTTGAATTTTGAAATGATCTTTGGTGGGTTTGCTAGATTGGTGCTGGTGAGTCTGCATATGCTTGGGTTTTGAAAGTTGAGCTTGTTTGAGTAGTTTTTGAAAAAGTGGGATCTTCCCATATGATAAAGATGTTGGAGATATGCCCTAGAGGCAATAATAAATATAGTTATTATTATATCTTTGTGTTTATGATAAATGTTTATATTCATGCTATAATAGTATTAACAAGGAAACATTAATACTTGTGTGAATTGTAAACTTAAATTGAAGTCCCTAGTATAGCCTCTATACTTCACTAGCTTGTTGGTTGATTAAATGATTGTGGTTTCCATATCATGAACATTGAGATGTTATCAACAACAAGATCATATTGTTAGGAGAATGATATGGTGGACATACTCCTATTGATAAGCGTAGCATAAAGATCAAGTCATTTCAATAGTTCAATTGCTATATGCTTTCTGATACATAGTAACCTAATTCCTTCGACCATGAGATCATGCATATCACCTTTACCGGATGGATGCTTTGATGACATCAAACACCACACCGTAACTGGGTGGCTATAAAGGTGTCATTAAGTGTTCGGAAAGTATTGGTTGAAACACATGGATCAAGAGTGGGATTTGTCCATCCACATGACGGATAGATATACTCTGGGCCCTCTCGGTGGAATGTCATCCAATTGGCTTGCAAGCATGTGACTTGGTCACAAGGGATCACATATCACGGGAACGAGAAAAGAGTACTTATCGGTAACGAGGTTGAACTAGGTATGCAGAGATACCGACGATCATAACCTCGGATAAGTAAACTATCGTGAGACAAAGGGAAATTGGTATCGTATGTAAGTGGTTCATTCGATCGCAAAGTAATCGTAGAAATATGTGCGAGCCATATGAATTTCCAGATTCCTCTATTGGTTATTGTTCGGAGAAGTGTCTCGATCATGTCCGCATAATTCACGAACCGTAGGGAGACACACTTAAGGATTCGACGTTGTTTTGAGTAGTTATGGTATTATGAGAAAGAGACCGAATGTTGTTCGGAGTCTCGGATGGGATCCGGGATATCACGAGGTGATCCGGAATGGTCCGGAGAATAAGATTCATATAAGGAAAGTCCCGTTTCGGAGTTCGGGAATGATTCCGGTGTTTTCATCGGGAATGTTCTAGAAGGTTCCGGATTGTCCGGCACTCCGGGGGGGAGGGTACATGAGTGTGTCATTGAATGATTGCATCATGTACTAAGTGTTCTTGCTGTTCCAAAAACATGAAAGTCAAATTGCCAGTTTGAAAGTCAAACGGCTAAAACAGGAAACTGTGGGAAACAGGAAACTATGGGAAACAAGCAAGAGGAGTTGGAACCAACTTGGAGGAGGAGTCCCACTCCTCCAGGCCGGCGCCCAGCCCTAGGACGAGTTGGGGAGGGACTCCCTCCCTCCCCTGGCGCGCCAAGGCCCCTCCACCCATAAAAGGAGGGGCAGGGCTCCTCCTTGAGACACACAAGTTTCCACCTCTAATCTCAGGTTTAGAGCCGTTTGGTTTAGAGCTTCTAATTGCTTTAGCCTGCGGTTTAGAGCCTTCTAATTGGTGTGTCTAATCTCTAGACCACTAATAGCCCTCTCTCATAATCCACCATACTCGCTCCGGCTTAAGGCGAAGCCCTGCGGGATCTCCCCTCTACTTCCGGTACCACGCCGTTGTGCTGCCGGAATCACGAGGAGAGAGCTACAACCTCCGCTGCCTGCTGGAACAAGGGAGAGGAAGGTCTTCGTCGAGTACCGAACGTGTGACCGACTGCGGGAGCGCTGCTGGAACGCAGCGCCGGAAGGATCGTCTACACGATCTTGAGATCGGAAAGAGTACGACTACATCACCCACGAGAATCCGCTCTCGTTAAACACTTTGGAATCTTCGAGGGTAAGTTATTCCATCGACTCGTTGCTACAATCTAGTAGATAGATCTTGGCTTGTTTGTTTGTATGCGATAGAAAATTTTTGTTTTCCATGCTACGAACCCCTACAGTGGTATCAGAGCCGTGTCTATATGTAGATCTGTTGCATGAGTAGAACACAATGGTCATTGTGGGCGTTGATGCTTTTATTGTAGATTGCTTTTTGTGTACTTTGCATCTTGCGGTATGTTGGGATGAAGCGGCCCGGGCTAACCTTACATGACATCGTTCATGAGACTTGCTCCACGCTTGACATGCAACTTGTATTGCATAAGTGGCTTTGCGGGTGCCTGTTTCTCCTAGCATAGTTAAGATCCAATTTACAATGGGTGATCAACAATGCTAGTATCAATGTTGTGGTTCTTGTTCGTAAGTTAGAACGACACTTATTGAAAGCCCCAAACCACGTAAAATATGCAAAGAAAGTAGAAGCGTCTAACTTTGTTTTGCAGGGGTGTGCAGTGATGTGATATGGCCATGATTGTGATTATATTTGATGTATGCAATGTTCCTTATTGTAAGTTGGCAACCGGCAGGAGCCATATGGTTGTCTTTAATTTATGTTAAGACCCGCGTGTCTATTCAAAGTAGTTGTAATAGTTGAAGCCGGTGGACGACAACCATGGTGAAGCGTCATTGACCTTGATGCAATGCCGGTGATGATGGAGATCATGTTCGTGTTTGAAGATGGAGATCGGAAGCACAAAGAAGAAAGGCCATATCATGTCACATATTATGAATTGCATGTGATGTTAATCCTTTATGCATCTTGTATTGCTTAGTAGACGACGGTAGCATTATAAGATGATCCCTCATGCACATGAATTTCAAATCATAAAGTGTTCGCCCTTAGTTAGCACCGTTGCTAAAGCTTTTTGTTTCGAAGCACCACGTGATGATCGGGTGTGTTAGATTCTGCAAGTGTATACAACGTGAGCAAGCCAGATTTGCTCATGCGGAAACTAAGGTTTGATCTTGACGAGCCTAGCATGTACAGACATGGTCTCGGAACACGGATCACCGAAAGGTAAAGCATGAATCATATAGTAGATATGATGAACATGTCGATTGTTCGCCATTGAAGCTATATCAACTCTCGTGATGATCGGTGTTGGTATGGTGGATTTGGTTCGTGTGATCACTAAAACAATGTGAGGGATATTGTTTTGAGTGGGAGTTCACCTAGTTTAATTTCATTAATTAATTTGAACTCAATTTGTCATAAACTTAGTCTAAACTATTGCAAATATGTTGTAGATCAATGGCAGCCCCTACCATCAATTTTAATGCGTTCCTAGAGAAAGAAAAGTTGAAAAACAATGGAAGCAACTTCGCGGATTGGTTCCGCAATTTGAGGATTGTCCTCACAGCTGGTAATTTGACCTATGTGCTGGATGCACCGCTGGGTGACCCACCTGCAGATGATGCTCCCGATGAAGTAAAGAATGTTTACCTCGCTCGGAAGAATCAGTACTCCATAGTTCAGTGTGCAATCTTGTATGGTTTGGAATCGGAGCTTCAGAAAAGGTTTGAGGATTCAGACCCATATGATATTGTCGAGGATCTCAAATTGATTTTTGAGACTCATGCGGCAATTGAAAGTTATGAAGCTTCTGAAAAGTTCTTTAACTGCAAGATGGAAGAGGGCAGCTCCGTCAGTGAGCATGTGCTTAAGATGTCTGGGCACGCAAACAAACTTCAAAGCTTGGGTATTGTGATTCCTAATGCTTTGGGGATTTACCATGTCCTCCAATCACTACCACCAAGTTACAAGAACTTTGTGATGAACTACAACATGCAGAACATGAACAAGACATTGCCAGAACTTGCCATGTTGAAATCTGCAGAAGTGGAGATCAAGAAAGAGCACCAAGTGTTGTTGGTCAATAAGACCACCAAATTCAAGAAAGGCAAGTCTAAGCAAAAGGGACACTTCAAGAAGGGTGGTAAGAAAGTTGCCACGCCAGCGAAGAAGACCAAGGCTGGACCCAAGCCTGATACTGAGTGCTTTTACTGCAAGGGAGAAGGTCACTGGAAGCGGCATTGCCCAAAGTACTTGGCGGATCTGAAGAACGGCAACATCAAGAAGAAAGGTATATCTGATATACATGTTATTGATGTGTATCTCACTAGTACTCGTAGTAGTGCCTAGGTATTTGATACTGGTTCGGTTGCTCATATTTGTAACTCGAAACAGGTGCTGCAGAATAAACGGAAGCTAGCGAAGAACGAGGTGACGATGCGCGTAGGAAACGGATCAAAGGTTGATGTGATCGCGGTCGGCACGCTACCTCTTCATCTACCATCGGGATTAGTTTTATACTTAAATAATTGTTATTTAGTGCCTGCGTTGAGCATGAACATTATATCAGGATCTTGTTTATTGCGAGACGGTTACTTGTTTAAGTCAGAGAATAATGGTTGTTCGATTTATATGAGTAATATGTTTTATGCACATGCACCTTTGATAGATGGTCTATTCTTATTGAATCTCGATAGTGGAAATACACATATCAACAATATTGAGGCTAAACGTTTGAAATCAAGCGATAATTCGACCTATATGTGGCACTGTCGTCTTGGTCACATTAGAGTGAAGCGTATGAAGAAACTCCATTCCGATGGACTTCTTGAATCACTTGATTTTGAATCACTTGAAAGATGCGAAGCATGTCTGATGGGAAAAATGACTAAGACTCCATTTTCTGGTATGATGGAGCGAGCTACGGACTTATTGGAAATTATACATACCGATGTATGTGGTCCAATGAGTGTAGCATCGCGCGGTGGTTATCGTTATGTTCTTACCTTCACGGATGATTTGAGTAGATATGGGTATATCTATTTCATGAAACATAAGTCCGAAACTTTCGAGAAGTTTAAGGAGTTTCAAAGTGAGGTAGAGAATCAACGTAACAAGAAGATTAAATTTCTACGTTCTGATCGTGGAGGTGAATATCTAAGTTACGAGTTTGGCGAGCATTTAAAGAAATGCGGAATACTTTCACAATTGACACCGCCGGGAACACCACAGCGTAATGGTGTGTTCGAACGTCGTAATCGAACTCTCTTAGATATGGTTCGTTCTATGATGTCACTTACAGATTTACCGCTATCATTTTGGGGTTATGCATTAGAAACAGCCGCATTCACTTTAAATAGGGCACCATCTAAATCCGTTGAAACGACACCGTATGAATTATGGTTTGGGAAGAAACCTAAATTGTCGTTCCTTAAAGTTTGGGGATGAGAAGCCTATGTAAAGAAGTTACAGCCGGACAAGCTTGAACCCAAAGCGGAAAAATGCGTCTTCATAGGATACCCGAAGGAAACTATTGGGTATACCTTCTATCATAGATCCGAAGGCAAAATCTTCGTTGCCAAGAATGGATCCTTTCTAGAGAAGGAATTTCTCTCGAAAGAAGTGACTGGAAGGAAAGTAGAACTCGACGAGGTTGTCGAACCTTCTCTCGAAATTGCGAGTAGCGCAGCACCGGAAGAAGTTCCTGTGGTGCCTGCACCAATTAGAGAGGGAGCTAATGATGGTGATCATGAAACTTCGGTTGAAGTTGCTACAGAGCCTCGGAGATCAACAAGAAATCGTACCACTCCAGATTGGTATGATTCCGTTATGAGTGTCATGTTGGTGGACAACACCGATGACCCCGAGACATATGATGAAGCGATGATGAGCCCAGATTCCAATAAATGGCAAGAAGCCATGAAATCCGAGATTGGATCCATGTACGAAAACCAAGTATGGACTTTGGTGGACTTACCGGATGGACGAAAGGCTGTCGAGAACAAATGGATTTTCAAGAAGAAAACAGATGTTGATGGTAATGTTACTGTCTATAAAGCTCGGCTTGTCGCAAAAGGGTTTCGACAAATTCAAGGAGTTGACTACGATGAGACTTTCTCACCAGTAGCGAAGCTAAAGTCTGTGAGGATTATGTTAGCAATCGCTGCATATTATGATTATGAGATATGGCAGATGGATGTCAAAACAGCATTCCTCAATGGAGATATTGATGAAGAGTTGTATATGATGCAACCCAAAGGTTTTGTCGATCCTAAAGATGCTAACAAGGTATGCAAACTTCAACGGTCCATCTATGGATTGAAGCAAGCATCCCGAAGTTGGAATCAACGTTTTGATAAGGTAATCAAAAGTTTTGGTTTTATACAAACTTATGGAGAAGCTTGTATTTACAAGAAAGTGAGTGGGAGCTCTGTAGCATTCTTAATACTATATGTGGATGACATATTGTTGATTGGGAATGATGTAGACCTTCTTAATAGTGTCAAGGAATATTTGAATAATAGTTTTTCAATGAAGGATCTTGGCGAAGCAGCTTACATATTAGGCATAAAGATTTATAGAGATAGATCGAAACGCCAAATATCATTGTCACAGAGTACATATTTGGACAAAGTTCTAAAGAAGTTTGGAATGGAAGAAAGCAAGAAAGGGTTCTTGCCCATGTTGCCCAATACGACCTTGAGTAAAACTCAAAGTCCAACATCGGCAGAAGATAGAGAAAGGATGAGTAAGACTCCCTATGCCTCAGCCATAGGATCTCTAATGTATGCCATGCTATGTACTAGACCCGACATTGCATATGTTGTTAGTTTAACTAGCAGATATCAAAGTGATCCAGGAGTGGATCATTGGACAGCGGTCAAAAACATCCTTAAGTACTTGAGAAGAACTAAGGATATGGTTCTTTCTTATGGAGGTGATGAACAGCTCGTTGTTAATGGTTACACCGATGCTAGTTGGAACACCGATCCGGATGATTCTAAATCACAATCTGGATATGTATTTATTTTGAATGGTGCAGCAGTTAGCTGGAGGAGTGCAAAGCAAAGCGTTGTGGCGAGATCTTCAACTGAATCGGAATACATGGCTGCTTCGGAGGCTTCACAAGAAGCGATATGGATGAAAGAGTTCATTACAGAGCTGGGTGTGGTTCCTAGTGCGCTGGACCCAATGTCTATCTACTGTGATAACATGGGCGCCATAGCCAATGCGCAAGAACCAAGGTCACACAAGAAGCTGAAGCATATCAAGCTACGTTTTCACGCTATTCGAGAACATATCCAGGATGGGGATATAAAGATTTGCAAAGTACACACAGATCTGAATGTGGCGGATCCGTTGACTAAACCTCTCCCGAGGGCAAAACATGACCAACACCAAACTGCCATGGGTGTTCGGTATATTACCATGTAATCTAGATTAGATGACTCTAGTGCAAGTGGGAGACTGTTGGAGATATGCCCTAGAGGCAATAATAAATATAGTTATTATTATATCTTTGTGTTTATGATAAATGTTTATATTCATGCTATAATAGTATTAACAAGGAAACATTAATACTTGTGTGAATTGTAAACTTAAATTGAAGTCCCTAGTATAGCCTCTATACTTCACTAGCTTGTTGGTTGATTAAATGATTGTGGTTTCCATATCATGAACATTGAGATGTTATCAACAACAAGATCATATTGTTAGGAGAATGATATGGTGGACATACTCCTATTGATAAGCGTAGCATAAAGATCAAGTCATTTCAATAGTTCAATTGCTATATGCTTTCTAATACATAGTAACCTAATTCCTTCGACCATGAGATCATGCATATCACCTTTACCGGATGGATGCTTTGATGACATCAAACACCACACCGTAACTGGGTGGCTATAAAGGTGGCATTAAGTGTTCGGAAAGTATTGGTTGAAACACATGGATCAAGAGTGGGATTTGTCCATCCACATGACGGATAGATATACTCTGGGCCCTCTCGGTGGAATGTCATCCAATTGGCTTGCAAGCATGTGACTTGGTCACAAGGGATCACATATCACGTGAACGAGAAAAGAGTACTTATCGGTAACGAGGTTGAACTAGGTATGCAGAGATACCGACGATCATAACCTCGGATAAGTAAACTATCGTGAGACAAAGGGAAATTGGTATCGTATGTAAGTGGTTCATTCGATCGCAAAGTAATCGTAGAAATATGTGGGAGCCATATGAATTTCCAGATTCCTCTATTGGTTATTGTTCGGAGAAGTGTCTCGATCATGTCCGCATAATTCACGAACCGTAGGGAGACACACTTAAGGATTCGACGTTGTTTTGAGTAGTTATGGTATTATGAGAAAGAGACCGAATGTTGTTCGGAGTCTCGGATGGGATCCAGGATATCACGAGGTGATCCGGAATGGTCCGGAGAATAAGATTCATATAAGGAAAGTCCCGTTCCGGAGTTCGGGAATGATTCCGGTGTTTTCATCGGGAATGTTCTAGAAGGTTCCGGATTGTCCGGCACTCCGGGGGGGAGGGTACATGAGTGTGTCATTGAATGATTGCATCATGTACTAAGTGTTCTTGCTGTTCCAAAAACATGAAAGTCAAATTGCCAGTTTGAAAGTCAAACGGCTAAAACAGGAAACTGTGGGAAACAGGAAACTGTGGGAAACAAGCAAGAGGAGTTGGAACCAACTTGGAGGAGGAGTCCCACTCCTCCAGGCCGGCGCCCAGCCCTAGGCCGAGTTGGGGAGGGACTCCCTCCCTCCCCTGGTGCGCCAAGGCCCCTCCACCCATAAAAGGAGGGGCAGGGCTCCTCCTTGAGACACACAAGTTTCCACCTCTAATCTCAGGTTTAGAGCCGTTTGGTTTAGAGCTTCTAATTGCTTTAGCCTGTGGTTTAGAGCCTTCTAATTGGTGTGTCTAATCTCTAGACCACTAATAGCCCTCTCTCATAATCCACCATACTCGCTCCGGCTTAAGGCGAAGCCCAGCGGGATCTCCCCTCTACTTCCGGTACCACGCCGTTGTGCTGCCGGAATCACGAGGAGAGAGCTACAACCTCCGCTGCCTGCTGGAACAAGGGAGAGGAAGGTCTTCGTCGAGTACCGAACGTGTGACCGACTGCGGGAGCGCTGCCGAAACGCAGCGCCGGAAGGATCGTCTACACGATCTTGAGATCGGAAAGAGTACGACTACATCACCCATGAGAATCCGCTCTCGTTAAACACTTTGGAATCTTCGAGGGTAAGTTATTCCATCGACTCGTTGCTACAATCTAGTAGATAGATCTTGGCTTGTTTGTTTGTATGCGATAGAAAATTTTTGTTTTCCATGCTACGAACCCCTACAAAAGATTCAATTTTGAATTGTCATTTAAACTATGCATTTGAAAGTTTCTGGATGATCACAAAGTGGGCCTTGATACCTTGTTATGAGTACATTCAAGGGGTGCAAAGATCTAGAAAAGTTTCTGTTAGGTTCTGAAAGTTTGAGACAGCCAAAGTAGGCATGGGAGTTAAATTGGCCAAAATGACCATTCATTTCATATATGTGTTTTGATTTACTTGTCTTTAGGAAAGGTGTGGGAAATGTTTTAGATGATGTTTATTTCACCTAAGAAACATTTTACAAGCAATGGAACAAACAAACAAGGTGGTTTTCAAGGATTTAAAAATCCATGCATACACATATGCATGCATTCATGATTTCATTTTGAAAAGTTTTTGTTAACCCTAATTTTGATGATTAGAATTTGATGATCCAAGCTTAGTATTTTTGGGATGTTACATCACCCATTTTGGCAATCGATGCCAATGGGGGAGAAGTTTTGGAGGGTTTAAGGGAAGTCGGCCTTTGCTTTGGGTGTGTTCTTAAGCATTTGCCTCTCATGCTCTTGCATCTTTGTGGTTGCTTTGCATGTTGAATATATAGAGGAAACTCAACCAACGGTAACGGTTGGCAATCTATGCAATGAAATTCTAGTTCATCACACATGCATAGATTGTGGGAGAGTTTGCTCTATATATTGTGGTTGTACCAACAAAACATACTTGTGTAGTATTTGATGTTGGGGCAACCTATTTGGTCATTAATTGTCATATTTAAACCCTTGTAAAGGGATTGTCATCAATTACCAAAATGGGGGAGAATGAAAGGGCATGTATGCCCCATGTGTGGTTTTGGTAATTAATGACAATCTCTATGGACTAATATGTAAATTGAGTTTCACTTGTAGGTTTGTCCATTGGCATCGCTTGGGCCATGTGTTGGTCTCAAGGTTGGAAGATGAAGAAATGTCCAAGGGCTTTGTGCCCATTGGAATCATGAAGAAAGAAGGAGCTTGAAGGTTGATCAAGACATGTGCAAAGAGTTGCATCAAGATGGATCAAACTCAATAAGAGATGATGAAGGGCGAGCTCAAGATGCGCCATCTCTAGAAGATCTCATGCTTCAAGCTTGCCATCCTCATGATCATGGGGTGATGAAGACAAGTTCAAACAAGAGGTTTCCCCATGGAGTATGGGGGAGCAATTCACAAGTCTACATATTCATCAAGCAAGAGCTATCAAGAAAGGTGTTCCCACTATAGAAGAATAAGACGGTCTACATCAAGTTCAAGTGGGTTGCTCAAGGCAAAGGTATGTTCTTGATAGGGCTTCTCTTTTGCCGGTCTCTTGTTGTTAGTTGGGAGACCGGGTTTAGGATAGATAGCTGTACTATCAAGAGGGGCTCTCAAGCGGGTGTCTTGATTGCATCGTTCGGAGAGAGCTCAAACCTTTGCATTTATAGCATCATCTTTCTTGGTTGTTATTTGGTTCTTGTCCATGATAGGATCTAGAGCTTGTGGCCATCATCATAACAAGCTCTAGTTCATCGTCCAAGGATTTCCCTTGCATATCTTATTTCGGTTTTTTGATCTTGCGAGTTTTTCGGCTCCACACCTTGGGGGATACGTCACATATATATACTTGATATTTTCTCCCTTGGTGGTATCAAATATTTAACATTTTTTTGGGTTCTCTTGATTTTATCTTCCCAACAAATTTGGTTTCATCCCAATTGGAGTTTCCAAGCTCATCTTCTTGTGTTTTGGGGTTTGGAGGTTTTACCGGTTCATTGCTTCTAGAGAGGTCATAACTTTCTCAATTTTGTTTTATCCTTCCATGCTGGACTATCATGTTTCTTTGCATAATCTTATAGAGCTTTTCGTTCTCTTCAAAACGAGCCCAAGATCATCAAAAGCGGAGTCCGGAATCAAAAGTTATTGAAGTTTTCGTGCAATGCTATCCTGCGTTTTTGCTTGAGCGGAAGTTCCGGCCCAAGTTCCGACCCAAGTTCTGGTCAGGATCAGTAACTTGTGTTTCTATTTTCCGAAAGTTCCGGTGGGAGGCCGAAAGTTACGGTGGGGCGCGAATCTGGCCCAAACGGTCAGTTCTTCCTTGTCCTATTTAAGGGGGCTTCTTCCCCAATGGTTCCCCATCTTTTGAGCTTGTTTTGCCCACCATTGTTGACCTATTTGAGCTCTCTTACTCCCTCTCCCTCCCATGATTCTTACATCTTTTTGAGGGAAAAGTGAGAGGAGATCTAGATCTACAACCCCCCCAAGTCAAATCTATTCTTTGTGAAGGAATCATTGGGATCTAGATCTTGGAGAGTTTTGTGTTCTCCTCTTGTGTTCTTCCTCCCTTATTCCCCCAATAGCTTTTGTAGCTTTGTTGGAATTTGGGAGAGAAGGACTTGCCCTTGTATTTGGTGCATAGGTTTGAGTTCTCCTCGGAGATTCAGTGAGTTCAAGCTTGTGGGCTTATTTCTCTTGGGTTCCTTGGAACCCTAGACGGTTGTGTGGTTAGTTTGTTGACCTTTTGTGGTCTTGTAGCCTTTTGTGGCTTTGTTGCCATTTTGTGGCATTTTAGCCTTTTGTGGATTTGTTGTTGGGAGCCTCCAATTGAGTTGTGGAGTTAGCCCCGATCTTGTACGGGTTCGGTGATCGCCCTCAAGCGTCCCATAGTGGAGCAAGTGCCCGACTTTTGTGGTGCGCACTTGGGAGAATAGGGTGAGCCTTTTGTGGCGTCGGTGAGTTGCGTGCTTCCGTATCCGGGGTGAGGCATTGTGTGGCGTTGGGTGAGCATCGATCCACCACACCTCGAGGTGAGCCATTTGTGGCGTTCGGAGAGCATTGCGCCATCACACCTCTCCAACGGAGACGTAGCTTCTTTGGAAGTGAACTTCGGGAAAAAAATCTTCGTCTCCACGTCCATCGGTTATCTCTCAACCGAGCCCTTTACTTATGCACTTTACCTTGTGATAGCCATCGTGCTTGAAGTTTTTATATATTGCTATCACCTTGTTGCTTGTATTGCTTAGCATAGGTTGTTGGTGCACTTAGGTGAACTTAGTGGCTAGGTTTTGTGCTCAATAAATTAAACGTTAGTTTTATTCCGCATTTACTTGAGCCTAAACTGTAATAATTTTAAAAGCCTATTCACCCCCTCTAGGCGACTTTCTTCGTACTTTCAGCAATTGACAGGACTGAGCAAGGCATAACAATGCAATACTAGACATTCATGGTCCTATGAGATTCGATTGGGCAATACAACAAGATACATAGACCGTCGTCCAACTGCATCTATGATAGAAATTCACCTTCGGGTTATCATCCGAACCCCCTCCAGTATTAAGTTGCAAGCAACAGACAACTGCTTTAAGCAAAGTGTGTAAGGTAAACAATCCACTTGTTCCATGAACAAGAGACCATTGTTTTCTCCCTAGTGACAACAACACATCTACAACCTTAGAGATTTCTGTCGCTTCCCTTAGATTAAATAGAGGCATAAATCCATTATCGAGCATAAATACCCCCTATTGGAGTCACTAGCATCTACTTGGCCAAGATAGCTACTAGAATTAGAGAGCATGCAAGATCTCAAACAACACAGACATGATATAATCAATAAGACAAAACTATTAATCAATCTGACATAGTAATCTCAATATCCATCGGATTCCCGCAAACACAACATGCATGATTACAAATAGATGAGATCTTGATCATGAACGGAGCTCACAAGATCTAAACATGATAGCACAAAGGAGGAGATACAACCATCTAGCTAATATATGGACCCGTAGTCCAAGGTGGAACTACTCACGCTTCATACCGAAGGATGGCATGATGAAGAAGAAGGCCTTCGTGATGATCTCCCCTCTGACAGGGTGCCGGGAAGAGCTTCAGATCCTCCGATCTAGGGACGATGGTGGCAACGTCTACAGACGGTTTCGTGGAATTTTGATCGGGTACTTAGGGTTTTGGTATCAGGGGGGTCTTTATAGGCGAAGAGGCAAGGCAGGGGTGTAGGGGTTCGTAGCATGGAAAACAAAAATTTTCTATCGCATACAAACAAACAAGCCAAGATCTATCTACTAGATTGTAGCAACGAGTCGATGGAATAACTCACCCTCGAAGATTCCAAAGCGTTTAACGAGAGCAGATTCTCGTGGGTGATGTAGTCGTACTCTTTCCGATCTCAAGATCGCGTAGACGATCCTTCCGGCGCCGCGTTCCCGCAGCGCTCCCGCAGTCGGTCACACGTTCGGTACTCGACGAAGACCTTCCTCTCCCTTGTTCCAGCAGGCAGCGGAGGTTGTAGCACTCTCCTCGTGATTCCGGCAGCACAACGGCGTGGTACCGGAGGTAGAGGGGAAATCCCGCAGGGCTTCGCCTTAAGCCGGTGCGAGTATGGTGGAGCTTATGAGAGAGGCTATTAGTGGTCTAGTAATTAGACACACCAATTAGAAGGCTCTAAACCAATTAGAAGGCTCTAAACCGAATAGCTCTAAACCGGGGTCTAGATCTAGGGTTTAGTTTAGAGGATAGGAAACTTGTGTGTGCTAGGAGGGAGCCCTGCCCCTCCTTATATAGGTGGGAGGGCTGGCCGGCCAAGGGGAGGAGTTCCTCCCCAACTCGGCCTAGGGAAGTGCGCCGGCCAAGGGGAGGAATTCCCCTCCAACTCGGCCTCCACCTCTCCTCCTCTTTTCCCACTTCCCAAAACTGCCGTTTGACTTTCAAACTAGCCGTTTGACTTTTCAATTTAGGATTTTAAATAAATCCTTTATTTGGGACAGCAAGAACACTTAGTACATGATGCAATCATTCCAATATGCAATGACACACTCATGTACCCTTCCCCCTCCGGAGTGCCGGACATTCCGGGACCTTCTAGAATGTTCCCGATGAAAACACCGGAACCATTCCCCAACTCCGAAATGGGACTTTCCTTATATGAATCTTATTCTCCGGACCATTCCGGATCTCCTCGTGATATCCCGGATCCCATCCGAGACTCCGAACAACATTCGGTCTCTTTCTCATAATACCATAACTACTCAAACAACGTCGAATCCTTAAGTGTGTCTCCCTACGGTTCGTGAATTATGCGGACATGATCGAGACACTTCTCCGAACAATAACCAATAGAGGAATCTGGAAATTCATATGGCTCCCACATATTTCTACGATTACTTTGCGATCGAATGAACCACTTACATACGATACCAATTTCCCTTTGTCTCACGATATGTTACTTATCCGAGGTTATGATCGTCGGTATCTCTGCATACCTAGTTCATCCTCGTTACTGATAAGTACTCTTTTCTCGTTCCCGTGATATGTGATCCCTTGTGACCAAGTCACATGCTTGCAAGCTAATTGGATGACATTCCACCGAGAGGGCCCAGAGTATATCTATCCGTCATATGGATGGACAAATCCCACTCTTGATCCATGTGTTTCAACCAATACTTTCCGAACACTCAATGCCACCTTTATAGCCACCCTGTTACGGTGTGGTGTTTGATGACATCAAAGCATCCATCCAGCAAAGGTGATATGCATGATCTCATGGTCGAAGGAATTAGGTTACTATGTATCAGAAAGCATATAGCAATTGAACTATTGAAATGACTTGATCTTTATGCTACGCTTGTCTATAGGAGTATGTCCACCATATCATTCTCCTAACGATATGATCTTGTTGTTGATAACATCTCAATGTTCATGACAAAGAAACCACATCATCAATCAACCAACAAGCTAGTGAAGTATAGAGGCTATACTAGGGACTTCAAATTAAGTTTACAAATCACACAAGTATTAATGGTTTCCTTGTTAATACTATTATAGCATGAATGCAAACATTTATCATAAACACAAAGATATATAATAATAACTATATTTATTATTGCCTCTAGGGCATATCTCCAACAAGGGGGTCGCCAGGGAGGCCGCACCCCCCAGGCGCGGGCCCACCTTGGCCGCGTGGCCAGGGGGTGTGGCCCCCTGGTGGCTCTCCTCCGTCTCGTATTCAGGCTTTGTGTTCCCCACAGTGAAATATTGACTTTGGCGTTTGTCCCGTCCAATTCCAAGAATATTGATTTTCTACCTTTCTGGAACCAAAAACAGAAGAAAACAGGCAACTGGCGCTGTGACATCTTGTTAATAGGTTAGTACCAGAAAACATATAAAAACACCTCAAAGTGTAGACAAAGCAAAGCAAAGTAGATACTAAACAAGCATGAAACATCAAAATTATAGATACGTTTCCGACGTATCATATAGCCCATGAGAGGATGACATCAAGTGGTGATCGTCATCAAGGTTGAGAAGGGTAAGTTCAAGATAATCATCTTGAGAAGATCATTTGCTTGAAGCTTGGTTTCCATATTGGTGATAATGGACATGTGAAGACATGTATTAATGAAGCTATCCCATAGTGGTGTATGAGGGAGAAAATTATGAGTCTTCACGAAGCAACAATGATCAAGTGATGCATTCCGGCTTGGATGGAGCTTGAAGAATTGTCATCAAGATCAAGCGGGATGCACAAGGAAAAGGTCTGGCCTTGCTAGGTTTTCCTTTTACCGGTCTTAAGGTGGTCGTTGGGAGGCCGGGTTATAGGATAGATAGCCGCACTATTAAGTGTAGGGGTTCGTAGCATGGAAAACAAAAAATTTCTATCGCATACAAACAAACAAGCCAAGATCTATCTACTAGATTGTAGCAACGAGTCGATGGAATAACTTACCCTCGAAGATTCCAAAGCGGTTAACGAGAGCAGATTCTCGTGGGTGATGTAGTCCTACTATTTCCGATCTCAAGATCGCGTAGACGATCCTTCCGGTGCCACGTTCCGGCAGCGCTCCCGCAGTCGGTCACACGTTCGGTACTCGACGAAGACCTTCCTCTCCCTTGTTCTAGCAGGCAGCGGAGGTTGTAGCACTCTCCTCGCGATTCCGGCAGCACAACGGCGTGGTACCGGAAGTAGAGGGGAGATCCCGCAGGGCTTCGCCTTAAGCCGGAGCGAGTATGGTAGAGTATGAGAGAGAACTATTAGTGGTCTAGGGTTTAGACACACCAATTAGAAGGCTCTAATCCGAAGGCTAGTGCAATTAGAAGCTCTAAACCAAAGCGTCTCTAAACCGGAGTCTAGGGCTAGGATTTAGATTAGAGGATAGGAACTTGTGTGTCTAGAGGAGGAGGCCCTGCCCCTCCTTTTATGGGTGGAGAGGGCCGGCGGCCAAGGGGAGGGAGGGGAGTCCCTCCCCAACTCGGCCTAGGTGGTGCGCCGGCTTGGAGAGGAGGGACTCCTCCCCCAAGTCGGTTTCAACCTCCTCTTGCTTGTTTCCCACAGTTTCCTGTTTTAGCCGTTTGACTTTCAAACTGGCCATTTGACTTTTCAGTTTTAGGATTCAATTTAATCCTTTATTTGGAACAGCGAGAACACTTAGTACATGATGCAATCATTCCAATATGTAATGACACATTCATGTACCCCTTCCCCCCCGGAGTGCCGGACAATCCGGAACCTTCTAGAACATTCCCGATGAAAACACCGGAAACATTTCCGAACTCCGAAACGGGACTTTCCTTATATGAATCTTATTCTCCGGACCATTCCGGATCACCTCGTGATATCCTGGATCCCATCCGAGACTCCGAACAACATTCGGTCTCTTTCTCATAATACCATAACTACTCAAACAACGTCGAATCCTTAAGTGTGTCTCCCTACGGTTCGTGAATTATGCGGACATGATCGAGACACTTCTCCGAACAATAACCAATAGAGGAATCTGGAAATTCATATGGCTCCCACATATTTCTACGATTACTTTGCGATCGAATGAACCACTTACATACGATACCAATTTCCCTTTGTCTCACGATAGTTTACTTATCCGAGGTCATGATCGTCGGTATCTCTGCATACCTAGTTCAACCTCGTTACCGATAAGTACTCTTTTCTCGTTCCCGTGATATGTGATCCCTTGTGAGCCAGTCACATGCTTGCAAGCTAATTGGATGACATTCCACCGAGAGGGCCCAGAGTATATCTATCCGTCATATGGATGGACAAATCCCACTCTTGATCCATGTGTTTCAACCAATACTTTCTGAACACTCAATGCCACCTTTATAGCCACCCTGTTACGGTGTGGTGTTTGATGACATCAAAGCATCCATCCGGAAAAGGTGATATGCATGATCTCATGGTCGAAGGAATTAGGTTACTATGTATCAGAAAGCATATAGCAATTGAACTATTGAAATGACTTGATCTTTATGCTACGCTTATCTACAGGAGTATGTCCATCACATCATTCTCCTAATGATATGATCCTGTTGTTAATAACATCTCTATGTTCATGATCAGGAAACCATGATCATATATTAACCAACAAGCTAGTTTAACAAGAGGCTTTACTAGGGACTCTTATTTTAGTTTACAAATCACACAAGTATTAATGTTTCCGGTTAATACAATTATAGCATGGTATGTAAACATTTATCATAAGTGTGAAGATATGATAATAACCACTTTATTATTGCCTCTTGGGCATATCTCCAACAGTCTCCCACTTGCACTAGAGTCAATAATCTAGTTTCAAACCTTTGTGTATTCAACACCTATGGATTTCCGGTGTTGTATGTACACGATTGCTAGTGGTCAACTGATCTCCGGATCTGACACTTCCAGGTCCGTGTGTAATTGCATGTCTTTGCGTCTCTACGCATCACTCATTCTCTAATGAGATGGCTTCGTACAAATTTGGTCCTTTGGTGTGACCTTTAGTTCTTTGGGGTTAAAACCATGTTGATAATATTGTCGTACAATATATCTTCATAGTATTATCCCACTGTGAACTACACCTAGTTTGATAACAAACTACTTGACACAAATGCCCTCTTTTGCTGCTAAAATAGCAGTCATATACTTAGCCTTTTGTTGTAGTATCTGTCACAATGTCTTAACTTTGGAACTCATCCAAATCCATTATGGAACTCACTTTCCATTATATTGTGCCACCCTTAGTTTAGATTGAGATAAACTTAATTTGTACTTTGTGACAAAACTAGTATCAATGTAGTACTTTTACAATGAACTAACCATCTATTTGTCACTTCTACAAATAATATACTCTTAGTTCTTCCAAAAGATCATAAGAATATCCTTACTATTGTCCAATGATCATTTTATGAATCATTCTGGTATATGCTCACAACATTTAGAGCATAGGACATATCTGGATTTGTACATATCACAATATGATTGATATAAATACTCTTTGTGATTTCATACATCAAGTATCAATCTATACTTGAATCTTTGTTTCACTTACCAAGTGTCAATACACTTGAATATATCATCAATATTGAACACATTCAATCGTTTCTGTGCGACAAGAACCTCTCTTGTAGTTTCTATATTGAACTCATTCAATATCTTGTCTATGTACTTCTGGCACAACCATATTAGCGTCTATTGATGCCAATTATTTGGGTTTTGCCTAAGTCTTTCATCGAGATGAAATTCTTATCTTGTGTTAATAAAAGATACATCATTTCCAATCAACAATATGTCTTCCACATAATGTATTAGAAACATGTCTTAGCGATCCCACTTAATTTCTTGCAAATGCAAGCATCTTCATCGTCTCTAATGAACTTTTAAACTCCTTTAACAGTTTCATCACAGTGAAGATTCCAACTCCACGATGCTCACTTTAACCATTGAAGTTTGCATATGCTTTTAGCATCCTTTGAATTAACAAAACCCTATGGACCGTGTTATGCACATGTCCTAGGTAACGATTCTATTAGAAGAACTTGTTTTGTTTGTTCAACTACCATATAACAAATTATATGTAGTGGTTGCTACATTAATCCGTCTAGACTAAATATCACTATGAAAGATCAAATCTTGTCATAGTCAACCTTTGAAGATTGTTGTGAACTCTTTCCCAACATGTCGACTATTTCATAGATGTAAAACATCCATGTCTATTTCTTTATAGATCCAGACACAACTGTAAGGTCTTACACCTTTCTCGAGGGTCTTTCAAGTTCAAAACTTGATTTCTCGTGCATGGAACTATCACGGATTTTATGGTTTCAAGCCATTTGACGGAGTCAGGGCTCATCATCGCTTCTTTGCATGTAGTCGGATCATTATTGTCAAATAATGATTTAACTCTCAAATCTTGGTATTTGATTGTTTACCCGACCTACTTGTTTCAATAGAAACTTTGACCTTCGTAACCACAACCTTTGAGGCACGTGAGCCATGAGCATTGTTGCTGCCTCCGGAACACTTTTCGGCGCTGCGCAACTTTGCACATATAGCTAAGGTTCTTTTAACCTTATCAAAGTTCTATTGTCCTCCCACTTAACTTTTCACGAAAAATTCCTTCTCCCGGTGTTATGGAGGAATACTTTAACAAAGACAGTTTCATCCGACTTTGGTTGCAAACATCTTTCTTATGCATAGCATACCAATGTTTAAGAAAGGACAACTTGGGTTTTATCCCAAACCATAACATATGGTGTCATTTCAACGGATTATGATGAAGCTCTTTTCAGTGGAAAAACGGTAATATCTAAAGTTTTTAATCTTTAAAATATAATGGCAGTTTTATGAATTATACCTTTGATCTTACCATGTCAAACAAGGTTTAATTACATACCTCGAACGCTCCATACCCTTATGGTGTTTCGGGAAATGCAAATCCACGGAACGATTCCTTAAATCTTAGGTATTATGCTAAACTCTGTAACTCAAATATCTTCCTTTATGATCTTTTATCATAAACTGTTTATATTCTTGTTACAATGATTTTGCACTTCATCTTGAAAGTCTTTGAACTTTTCAAATGTTTCATACTTCATCCTTATTAAGTAAATATTCATATATTCACTCAAAATTTCAGAAAAAGCAAATGAAGTTAAAATCCATCGCTCTTGACTACACATAATGGACTTCGTATAACAATATGTACAAATTCCAATAAGCTAGTCTATCGTTCCCTTTTGGCCTATGAACGTAGTTTTAATTATCTCTAGGAAAGTTTCACAAGCGTCATTTGATCAAAATCAAAAGACTCCAAAATTCCATCCACATGGAGTTTCTTCATGTTTTCTTTCCAATATAATTTAAACGGCGATATCACTTCCTAAGTGATATTTCAATCAATTTGTCTTTCGACATTTTTAGCACTAGTTTTATGGATGTGATTTCTCCAACGAGATTTGTGAATCATCCATCTTTTATGAATTACGGAAATTATTTGAACAACCCTTTTGTTCTCATAATACCTGATAAAACAAATCTTGAAGGCAAGCTTTGATGTTTAACGAGCAACACAATAACCCTTTATTTGTTCTCGATGAACATCATCACATATTCTTTTGCTAGTTACTTAGGCCATTGTAGTTCATGAATTGTGTTGTTTCGTATGACGATTCACACCAACAAATTCAGTATCAAATACTTGAGAACCACATTGTTTAATAAGCAAAGAATATAGCCATAACATGTATATCATCTATATACTTAAGCTGAACAATTCTAGTCTTTTCCTTTCTGCCATATACTTATGAGATTTTCTTTCAATATTTCCTTTTCTGTTTGAAAGAATCTATCAACATCAATAGTGGAGTCATACATATGACACATAGTCCAAAACATGTATAGTCAAATACCAATGTCTTTGGACTTGCACTTTGAAGTAGATCACCATCATCAAATGTTTGGTGTTCTTTCAAATTCCTTTATTTAGTAATCTCTTGGTGTAGTAAACATTTTACCTACATCAAATATTCATCCTTATCATGGAATCGTCCATGATCAAACTACCTTTAGATTATAACGATGAATTACGAGTATAATGTTGCTATCCAAAACCTTTTGGAGGATTAGGACAACAAGTGTCTACAACCCTTTGCAAATTCTCATCAAAATATGAGAACATGAACTTTGCCATATTATACTCTATCATGTTGCAACCAAAACTTCGTTTCAGATATCACAATATCTTCCACACATCATGGTTTCTGAAACAACTCTTTCAGATCCTAGATAACCTTGATATTAAGAGAATCCTTTGAATATCAAGAATCATGGAGACAAACATGATACTTATATACTAACACTTGGAATTGTTACTCTTGATTTAATACTAATTATTAAACTTCATGGAGTAACCGGAACTTACTGAAAGTTTGCAATAGGACTTTTAAACTTTAGATTAACACTTCAAAACAATACGATACCAGTTCGTAAAGTAACTAACCAGAATTCTATAGTTCTATCATCTCAATTATAACTAAGCGCAAGGTGGTAAACGGATGCCAATGACTACAACAACTATGCAAATTCACTTTGATTTAGTTTATGATAAATTGAGTTCTAATTAATAATTAAATTAATCTAGGTGAACTCCCACTCAAAACAATATCCCTCTCATTGTTTTAGTGATCACACGAACCAAATCCACCATATCAAAACCGATCATCACGAGAGTTGATATAGTTTCAATGGCGAACAATCAACATGTTCATCATATCTACTATATGATTCATGCTCTACCTTTCGGTATTCCGTGTTCCGAGACCATGTCTGTACATGCTAGGCTCGTCAAGATCAAACCTTAGTTTCCGCATGAGCAAATCTGGCTTACTCACGTTGTATACACTTGCAGAATCTAACACACCCGATCATCACGTGGTGCTTCGAAACAACAAGCTTTAGCAACGGTGCTAACTAAGGGTGAACACTTTATGACTTGAAATTCATGTGCATGAGGGATCATCTTATAATGCTACCATCGTCTACTAATCAATACAAGATGCATAAAGGATTAACATCACATGCAATTCATAATATGTGATATGATATGGCCTTTCTTCTTTGTGCTTCCGATCTCCATCTTCAAGCACGAACATGATCTCCATCATTACCGGCATTGCATCAAGGTCAATGACGCTGCTCCATGGTTGTCGTCCACCGGCTTCAACTATTACAACTACTTTGAATAGACACGAGGGTCTTAACAGAAAATAAAGACAACCATATGGCTCCTGCCGGTTGCCGACTTACAATAAGGAACATTGCATACATTATATAATCAAAATCATGGCCATATCACATCACTGCACACCCCTGCAAAACAAAGTTAGACGCCTCTACTTTCTTTGCATATTTTACGTGGTTTGGGGCTTTCAATAAGTGTCGTTCTAACTTACGAACAAGAACCACAACATTGATACTAGTATTGTTAATCACCCGTTGTAAATTGGATCTTAACTATGCTAGGAGAAACAGGCACCCGCAAAGCCACTTATGCAATACAAGTTGCATGTCAAGCGTGGAGCAAGTCTCATGAACGATGTCATGTAAGGTTAGCCCGGGCCGCTTCATCCCAACATACCGCAAGATGCAAAGTACACAAGAAGCAATCAACACTAAAAGCATCAACGCCCACAATGACCATTGTGTTCTACTCGTGCAACAGATCTACATATAGACACGGCTCTGATACCACTGTAGGGGTTCGTAGCATGGAAAACAAAAATTTTCTATCGCATACAAACAAACAAGCCAAGATCTATCTACTAGATTGTAGCAACGAGTCGATGGAATAACTTACCCTCGAAGATTCCAAAGCGGTTAACGAGAGCAGATTCTCGTGGGTGATGTAGTCGTACTATTTCCGATCTCAAGATCGCGTAGACGATCCTTCCGGCGCCACGTTCCGGCAGCGCTCCCGCATTCGGTCACACGTTCGATACTCGACGAAGACCTTCCTCTCCCTTGTTCCAGCAGGCAGCGGAGGTTGTAGCACTCTCCTCGCGATTCCGGCAGCACAACGGCGTGGTACCGGAAGTAGAGGGGAGATCCCGCAGGGCTTCGCCTTAAGCCGGAGCGAGTATGGTGGAGTATGAGAGAAAACTATTAGTGGTCTAGGGTTTAGACACACCAATTAGAAGGCTCTAATCCGAAGGCTAGTGCAATTAGAAGCTCTAAACCAAAGTGTCTCTAAACCGGAGTCTAGGGCTAGGATTTAGATTAGAGGATAGGAACTTGTGTGTCTAGAGGAGGAGGCCCTGCCCCTCCTTTTATGGGTGGAGAGGGCCGGCGGCCAAGGGGAGGGAGGGGAGTCCCTCCCCAACTCGGCCTAGGTGGTGCGCCGGCTTGGAGAGGAGGGACTCCTCCCCCAAGTCGGTTTCAACCTCCTCTTGCTTGTTTCCCACAGTTTCCTGTTTTAGCCGTTTGACTTTCAAACTGGCCATTTGACTTTTCAGTTTTAGGATTCAATTTAATCCTTTATTTGGAACAGCGAGAACACTTAGTACATGATGCAATCATTCCAATATGTAATGACACATTCATGTACCCCTTCCACCCCGGAGTGCCGGACAATCCGGAACCTTCTAGAACATTCCCGATGAAAACACCGGAAACATTTCCGAACTCCGAAACGGGACTTTCCTTATATGAATCTTATTCTCCGGACCATTCCGGATCACCTCGTGATATCCCGGATCCCATCCGAGACTCCGAACAACATTCGGTCTCTTTCTCATAATACCATAACTACTCAAACAACGTCGAATCCTTAAGTGTGTCTCCCTACGGTTCGTGAATTATGCGGACATGATCGAGACACTTCTCCGAACAATAACCAATAGAGGAATCTGGAAATTCATATGGCTCCCACATATTTCTACGATTACTTTGCGATCGAATGAACCACTTACATACGATACCAATTTCCCTTTGTCTCACGATAGTTTACTTATCCGAGGTCATGATCGTCGGTATCTCTGCATACCTAGTTCAACCTCGTTACCGATAAGTACTCTTTTCTCGTTCCCGTGATATGTGATCCCTTGTGATCCAGTCACATGCTTGCAAGCTAATTGGATGACATTCCACCGAGAGGGCCTAGAGTATATCTATCCGTCATATGGATGGACAAATCCCACTCTTGATCCATGTGTTTCAACCAATACTTTCTGAACACTCAATGCCACCTTTATAGCCACCCTGTTACGGTGTGGTGTTTGATGACATCAAAGCATCCATCCGGAAAAGGTGATATGCATGATCTCATGGTCGAAGGAATTAGGTTACTATGTATCAGAAAGCATATAGCAATTGAACTATTGAAATGACTTGATCTTTATGCTACGCTTATCTACAGGAGTATGTCCATCACATCATTCTCCTAATGATATGATCCTGTTGTTAATAACATCTCTATGTTCATGATCAGGAAACCATGATCATATATTAACCAACAAGCTAGTTTAACAAGAGGCTTTACTAGGGACTCTTATTTTAGTTTACAAATCACACAAGTATTAATGTTTCCGGTTAATACAATTATAGCATGGTATGTAAACATTTATCATAAGTGTGAATATATGATAATAACCACTTTATTATTGCCTCTTGGGCATATCTCCAACATTAAGAGGGGCTTTCGGTTGGTTAACTTGATCACATCTTCATAGGGAGCTCAATCCTTTGCATACTTCACATATTCATATTTTTTTGCTTCTTGGTGTTTATCCATGTGAATTTCTTGAGCTTGTTGCTAGCTCTTCAAGAAGCCCAAGTTCATCGAAAATGGAATTCATATGCATCTTCTATGGCATTTTCGAGTTTGAAGGTTTTATCGGTTCTTATTTAGGGAGGCTTCTTACCTTTCTTCATTTGGTTATATCCTTCTTTGTTATGATATGATGTTTCTCTGCACAATCTTGTAGATCTTATTGTCCTCGTCAAAACAAGCCCAAGATCATCGAAATCGGAGTCCAGATACAAAAGTTATTGCGTTTTTCTTGATGTCAGTTTCATCTCGGTTGTGGATCCGGTCCAACTGGCTCCCAGACTAGGTGGTCTGTTGCCAGCACCGGAAAACCGGGATTGTCGATTTCTTATATCGAGTCTATCCGAGTTGGTCTTCAATGCTGTTTCGGTTTGTAGGCTGGTCCACCGGCCTAGGGACCGAGTTTCCCGGTCCCAGGGCCGGTCCAACCGACTTTTAAACCGGGATTCGCACAGTTTTCTTCCAACGGTCATATTTTCTTTCCCCTATAAAAGGGGGTTATCCCCCCAACGTTTTAGAGTGTTCTTGACTCAAAATTGACCTCCATTGTTGAACTATTGAGCTTGCTTCCTCTCCCTTCCCTCCTATGATTCTTGCATCTTTTTGAGGGTTTTGGAAGAGGAGATCTAGATATACAATCCCCACCAATCAATTCCTTCTCTAAGTGAAGGTAACCCTTTGGATCTAGATCTTGGAGTCATTGGTTGACTTCCACCATTGTTCTTCCTCTCTAATTCCTCACTAGAACTTGTTGCTTTGGTGGGATTTGAGAGTGAAGGATTTGACCATACTTGGTGGTCTTGATTTGCATTGTTGCATAATTGTTGAGCTCTCCATTATGATTTGTTCGACTGAGAGACCGTGAGCTTGTTACTCTTGGAGGGTGACCTCCTAGTTGGCTTGACGGTTGGTGCCGCGGTTTCCTCTTTGTGGAAGATTGTGAAGATACTCAGGTTCTCCTTCGTGGATCTTGTGAAGTGGTTGTGGAGCTTGCTATCTCCGGAGTGGAGGAAAGCTAACCATAAGGAAAGGGTCTATTCCTTCGTGGGATAGACTCGGAGAAGAAGGCGAGCCTTCGTGGCGTTGGGAAATCCTTCGTGGAATCTCACACCTCTTCAACATGACATACCTTACTTGTAAGGGAACACGGGAATGCATCTTTGTCTCCGTGTGCCTTGGTTATCTCTATACCCGAGCTTACTTTTCTTGTGATAGCCATCGAGCTTTAAGTACTTATATATTGCTTATCACTTGTGGTATATTTATCTTGTGCTATCTTGATTAGCTTAACTTGTTGTTGGTTCACTTAGTTGAGCCTAGTGTATTTAGGTTTTGTGATTGTAAAATAAACATTAGTTTAATTTCGCATTCTATCAAGCCAAAACCGTAATAGTTTTGAAATTGTTTATTCACCCTCCCTCTAGGCGACATCCCTATCCTTTCAGAACCCTTTCTTACTTCCATCCATTTTAAACTTCTTGAAAATCTTATCAACGTATGTACTTTGTGAGAGCCCAATTAGACGTGTTGATCTATCCCTATAGATCTTGATGCCTAGTATGTATGATGCTTCACCAAGGTCCTTGATCGAAAATTTGTTGTATAGATCTTGCGCCCTACATCCAGACTTCACATAGCATCTACGTAGCTCCGCCGACGGTACCTACTCACCGGATCATCTACAGCGGTGGCGTCGCGTGCTTACTCCTCGGCGTTGATGGCTTCTTTGTCGTAGTATTCGTTGGTGAAGTACTCGTCGGGTAAGTCGGCTTCGAGGACCTCGAGACTCCCTAGGTGCTCGTAGAGGGAGAGGCGATTGGTACGGAGAAGATCACACTTCTCCGCCCTGCGCGCTTTGCGATGGCGCTTCCGGCGCTGCACGATGTCCATGAACGCGGTGCACAATGAGTTGAACTTGGCCTCGGTGAGCAAGAGCTCCTCCTTCTCGTCGGTGGCAGCAGGCTCGCGGACGATCAGTGGAAACGCGCAGATTTCAGCCAACAAGAGCTGCTCTGCATCGTACGCGGCAGAGTCGGCCGACATCAGCTAGGTCACGCGGGTGCGCCCACGGGCGCCGCGGCCATTTCCCTGCACGGGAAGGCGCTCGCGTCCCTCCTCCTGCGACGGTAGCGCCGGGCAAGCTCGCACGCCAGAGCTCCTGCCACAGCCAGGAGAAGCGAGGCCGCGTGCGCCCAAATCAGGGCTCGATTGGCCGGCCATGGCAAGATGTGGAGTGGACACGGAGGTTGGCGGCGGTGATGCGTTTTACGACTGCGGATGTGGCTGGAATGGAAGACGATGGCGGGCGGCGGCAAGGGTTTCTGGACGAGGGAGAAAGAGGAAAATAGATGCGGTATACCGCATCCGAGGCCTCCCGTATGGCAAAAATATTTGCGGTACAAATCTTTTTAGTATCTGGAAAGACTATTTTAAGCTTCGGTACCGCATTATCCAAAATTTAGGAGGCCGGCCGATATGCTAGAGATGCTGGTAGGAGCTGAGTTCGAAAATCGTTTTACCCACAACAGATTGCCAAATTTCGGTACGCGCATCCAACGATCTTCCACGAGATAAATCCCGCCGATCCTGTTGACATTCGATTCGAACCAGCTGGGCGGGGCCGGTAACTAACCCCCATCGGATCCACGGATTTAAGCAGTCTCCGCGGCGTTTACGCCGGCGCATGCAGCACAGCCACAGATCGCCTAGTCCTCGATCGTCTCGTCGACTAAACCCCCGCCGCGGCCATCTCGCGTATAAATACGACGCGTCCCCTCCCTCCCTCCCCCAGTCCACCCGCTACCCAGAATTTCCCGCAACAGATCGCTCGCGAGCGAGGACCGATCCATGGCTTCCTTGGGCGCCGCCGCCGCCTTTCTCCTCTGCGCGCTGCTGCTCGTCCAGCCCTCCGCCGCCCAGAAGCGGTCCTACGTCGTGTACCTCGGCGAACACGCGCACGGCTCGCAGCTGCACGACCTCGCCGCCGTCGACCTGGCCGCGCTCGAGGAGAAGGCCGCCGACTCGCACTCCGAGCTCCTCGCCACCGTCCTCGGAGAGTAAGCCACCAGCGACCGACCGAGATAATGTTATTCGTTGTGAAGCTGCGATCGATCTTGGACTCGCGTGATGATCGATGCGGTTTAATTTCCTTGTGGCAATGTGCAGCAAGGCGAAGGCGCAGGACGCGATCTTCTACTCGTACACCAAGCACATCAACGGCTTCGCCGCCAACCTCGACGCCGCCGAAGCCGCCGAGATCGCCAGTGAGTAAACCCCTTGCCTCCCTTCCCGGCCGCCGCTTGCTTAATTCATTAAACCGCGTGCTTCTCTTTAATTTGTAGGGCTACCCGAGGTGGTGTCCGTGTTCCCGAACAGAGGTCACCAGCTGCACACGACGCGGTCGTGGCAGTTCGTCGGGCTCGCCGGCCCCGACGGAGCCCCGCGCGGCGCGTCGTGGCGGAAGGCCAAGTTCGGGGAGGGCGTCATCATCGGCAACCTCGACACCGGTACGATAACACTGCCTAGTAGTATTAATTAGGTGATGATGATGCATCAGGCATGCAGTGTCTGGTGGAATGATGACATCTCGGCATAAATATTTACTAGGATCGTCGTAGCGGTAATTAATAGCGGTAGAGACCAGTACACAGGAAGCTTTCTTGGTATTTTTACATGTATAAAAACTATATATGCTCAACCAAATTCACACTATATATATACCTTGCCGAGATAAATATAGTACTACTGAATTACTGATCATCAGCAAACACTGATTATGTAACGTACGTGGATGTCAGTCTATATATATCACAGCTAGCTAGCGTGCTGTTGACTTTTGCCTATACTGGATGTCAGTCTAATCAACCCATTATCCATATATGTGTACAGCTGGTCTTTTTGGCAGATCGAGTTTGTATATAGGACCATCCAATGATAAATGATTCGATAGTGGCTTCCCGTCTGTACATGCAAGTGCAACCATGCTGCTCCTAGTCCTAGATGCCATCCTATCCTACATTCCTCCATATACTTAATTTCTTTACATGCATGCCGCTCATCACAAATCATATGCAGCCAAAGTATCATTGGACACAAGCAGGGAGTCATATTTGGTGTGCCGGAATTTTCTTCCTATTCTCACGACCAAAAAAAAAAATACTAACAAAATTGCTCTTGAAATTTCTTCTGTAAAAACACAGGCCATGCATCTAGTAACTATTTGGTGAACCACACACACATACTGTTGAGATTTTTGTTTTGTTTCTCTTGGAGTTTGCCGTTCTAACTGAGTTGAATTTTATATTATGCAATGATGCTGATATTATACGTGCGCTTGTGCTGTATGGATGTGAAGGTGTGTGGCCAGAATCAGACAGCTTCCGTGATCATGGACTGGGACCAGTCCCCAAGAGCTGGAAAGGAACATGCGACAAAGGCAAAGATGAGAATTTCCACTGCAACGGGTAATTAACCTATTGATCTGATTTACTAATTAATTAAGATCATATTATATGAATAATAATGCATGCATTGTGCTGCTAATTAATCACGTGACTATGTTCGTTTGGAGAGTAATATATAATGTGTGTGTCTCTTTCATTTCCATGCTAGGCGTGTTTATGTTTGATGCTTATGTAGTGCGTGTGTGTTTGATGGCAGAAAAGTTGATGTGCTTTTGTGTAGTGTAGCACTAGCAAGTCGGTTGAGCTGCTGAGACCACCACCAGCTGATGCCTATTACGGTGTCACATCGTGGCAATAATAGATTGATAGGCATGCTGCTTGCATGCACGATGATGTATCCTGAATTATTGGCCCCACTCAACGGCGACACAACACCCAGAGAAAAATATTAAGTTCACTACTACTTTAGTCTCAATAATATAAGGGTGCACTTAATAGGCTGATGTGCCTGTGTACCAATGAGGCAATGCAAGGAGCAACACAAAAGAAAAATGAAAGTCAGATTTTTTTTGACACAAACAAAACACTCCCTCCGTCCTAAACAAGATGTTGTCTAAATTTGAATATACCTATACAATAAATAGTGTTTATATTATACATCTAAGTTTAGACAAATTTGTGACTTCCTTTTTTAAAACATCCTTTTTAGGACGGAGGGAGTAGGTGTTAGTCAAACTCATCTATTTTTCATAAACAAAAAATGGCATATATGTACATGTTAGATCTTAGATGTAACAAAATTATCATCTATGCATGAATTCCCTCAAAGTTTTGAAATTTGCAGGTATGTTGGGTAATCTTCTCCGTTAATTTTCTTTCAATCCTTTGGTCACCGGAAGGTTTTCATGTCCTCAAATCGAGTCACTACATATCCATTCAGCAGATGTGTTCTTAATATATACTATGAACTGTACTTTCCATTTCATAGGTAACGACTTTCCAAATTTTGGCACGTACGTATATATGCAGGAAGCTGATCGGTGCGCGCTACTTCAACAAGGGATACATATCAGGCGGTGGCGAGCTGGACGGGTCGGAGTACTACACACCGCGAGACAGCGAGGGCCATGGCACGCACACGCTATCCACGGCCGGTGGAGCCCCGTCGCCCGGCGCGAGCGTGTTCGGGTACGGCAACGGCACCGCCAGTGGTGGCTCGCCGCGCGCTCGCGTGGCTGCGTACCGCGTGTGCTACAAGCCCGTGAACGGCAGCTCGTGCTACGACGCGGACATCCTGGCGGCCTTCGACACCGCCATCCACGACGGCGTGCACATCCTGTCGGTGTCCCTCGGCGGCGACGGTGAGCCCTACGACTTCTTCGAGGACGGCATCGCCATCGGCTCCTTCCACGCCGTCCGACGCAACATCTCCGTGGTTCTCTCGGCCGGCAACTCGGGCCCCAAGCCCGGATCCATCTCCAACCTGGCGCCGTGGATGTTAACCGTGGGCGCCAGCACCATGGACCGCGAGTTCCCGTCTTACGTCGTCTTCAACGGCAAAAGGATCGAGGCCTGGCTCTTCACTCTCTCACATTGACGAGATCCAAGTAGTACTATTATTTCAGGAAATTAATTAATTAACGGACACCCTTGTTGTTTTGATGAATGCAGGGGCAGAGCCTTTCGGAGACATCGCTCAGTGGGAAGAAACCTTACCCCATGATAGACTCCGCCGAAGCCGTAGCTGCCGGAAAAGCGCCAGAGGAGGCGTATGTACCACGATCTCTCTCTCTCTCTCTCTCTCTCTCTCTCTCTCTCTCTCTCTCTCTCTCTCTCTCTCTCTAAATTAGATGACCGCTATATATATATATATGTTGGTCGGTGATGATAATTAACTAATCCGTGTGTGCGTGCGTGTGCAATTGCAGTCAGATTTGCTTGCCTGGTTCTCTAGACCCGAAGAAGGTGAGGGGGAAGATCGTGGTGTGCCTGCGAGGTTCGAACGCTCGTGTTGCCAAGGGCTTGACGGTGCTGCAGGCCGGTGGCGCCGGCATGGTGCTCGCCAACGACGACACCTCTGGCAACGAGGTGATCGCCGACGCGCACGTGCTCCCGGCCACTCACATCAAGTACCGGGACGGCCTCATCCTCTACTCCTACCTCAAGTCAACCAAGTAATAAGTCTGCAATATATATTGTCTCGCGAGCTCATACATGAAACCTTTATTGTCGCGAGCTCATACATGAAACCTCAGGTCTCCGGTGGGGTTCGTGGAGAAGCCGGTGACGAGCGTGATGACGAAGCCGGCGCCGTACATGGCGGCCTTCTCGTCGCAAGGTCCCAACCCGGTGAACCCAGAGATCCTCAAGCCCGACATCACGGCGCCCGGCGTGAGCGTGATCGCGGCGTGGACGCGCGCAGTTGCTCCCACGGACCTCACCTTCGACAAGCGCCGCGTCGCCTACTCCACGCAGTCTGGCACGTCCATGTCGTGCCCGCACGTTTCGGGCATCGCGGGGCTCATCAAGGCGCTGCACCCGGAATGGAGCCCGGCGGCGATAAAGTCGGCCATCATGACGACGGCCATCGACGTGGACAACAAGGGGGAGTCCATCCTCAACGCGTCATTCGTGCCGGCGGGGCCCTTCGGCCACGGCGCCGGGCACGTGTGGCCCAGCCGCGCCATGAACCCTGGCCTCGTCTACGACCTCGGCCCGGAGCAGTACCTCGACTTCCTCTGCGCGCTCCGGTACAATGCCTCCGTCCTGGCCATGTTCAACGGCGAGCCCTACAAGTGCCCCGAGAAGCTGCCCAAGCTCGAGGACCTCAACTACCCGTCCATCACCGTCGTCAACGTCACCGCCTCGGGCACGACGGTGAAGCGCACCGTGAAGAACGTGGGATGGCCGGGGGTGTACAAGGCGTTGGTCCGGATGCCGGCGGGAGTGCACGTGGACGTGAACCCGGCGGTGCTCGAGTTCAAGAAGAGCGGGGAGGAGAAGACGTTCGAGGTCAAGTTCGAGGTGAAGAACGCCAAGCTTGCACAGCACTACTCGTTCGGCTCCCTCCTATGGACCAACGGGAAGCAGTTCGTCAAGAGCCCCATCGTTGTGCACATGGCGGCATGATCTCAGCAACGACGACAGGGTAGAATCCACTCAGGTTTCGAATAGTAGTGTAGAAATTAATTACGTACGAGATTGTAGAGAGAAAACAGAAACGCTTTATTGGTATGGTGCATCTGGATTAATAAGTGATTTATAGTACTGGAGTATATATAGTTTTTCACAATGCTTGCATCGTTAACCTTAGTTCCCAGCCTGTTGCCTACCATCGAGAGCATTGCTGGCGGTTCCATGTCGATCGAGGACTTGCAGTGCAAGTTCGTACTGGTCTTGTTAGAGATGCAAGCGAGGCACCATTAGGATACCATTATAAGTTTAAAAATATGAACTAGTAACTTTTTGAATAACAATATCGTTGAAAAAGTTCTTCATTCTAGTATTAAACTAAAAGATTGCACTATATGGTACGCTAATATTTATCCACATGCATCTCTAGGTTTTGGTTCATTTGCAACACATCAATATAGCAGAGGACGATTTTATCCACTCGGTTGCCTAGTATAGACATTTGCTTGGTTCTCTTAGTACAATGTATTGTTCAGGGTGCAATACGGTGCTAGCACCAAAAACTTCCGTGTGTCTCATATAAGGTTACTTTAGCTGTTTGTTCTACTCATTTTTCTCGGCGTTACCCTAAATGCCTAAATTTATATGGAGAGAATTATAAATAAAGCTTTTACCTGTGCATATGCTACGGCATTACTAATGCTCGTCATTGCTAGTAGTCTCCTACTTGCACTAGATTCGATAACTCAGACATCTTCATGCCTAAAGCTCATTCAGGCATCTCCATGTCCAAGACACCTTATGCCTATCACTCTAACGTGTGCCTCAAACTTGGTTTGGGAAGCCGCGGCTTGGTCAAGGGATCAGCAATATTTGTGTTCGTGTGTACCTTTGCACAACTTGATATCTTTGTATTCGACTAACTGCCGAATAAGGTGATACTTTCTGAGTACAAGTTTGTTCTTATGGTGTGCTCTTGGTTTCTTGGCTTGTGCGATAGCACCCGCGTCCTCATAGTACATGTCCAACGGACTGGACATAGCTGGAACCACGCTGAGATCCATCAGGAAATTCCTGACCGAAACCCCCTCTTTTGCCGTCCCCGAGGCAGCAATCTACTCAACCTCCATAGTAGAATCGGCTATCGTTACTTGCTTGAAACTTTCCAGCTCACGACACCTCCGTTCATCATGAACACATAATCAAATTGCGATCTAGAGTCGTTCAAGTCGATGTGGCATCCGTGTAACCCCTTACACACAGCCCTTCCTAGCCACCATAGACTAGGAATATATTTTGTACATCTCAAGTACTTCAAGATGTTCTTTACTGCTATCCAATGGCTTTTACCAGGATTTGACCGATATCTGCTCATTACACTTAGCCTAGTACATATCCTGGTATACATGATCGATCCGATTGCCAAGGCATATGTGATCATCTCCACCCGACTTTGCACATTAGCCGACTCTAGGCATTGAGTCTTGCTAAATCAAATTACATGTGCCATTGGCAAGAACCCCTTCTTAGACAATTCTATATTGAACCTCTTCAATATCTTATCAAGATATGCACCCTGGCTCAAACCTATGAGATGCCTTGATCTATCTCTATAGATCCTTATTCCCAGTATAAATGTCGCCTCACCCAAGTCCTTCATCTGGAAACATCTTTCAAGTGAATCCTTGGTTTCTTGCAACATTGGAACGTTGTTTCCGACTAGCAATATGTATCCACATACAGTAGCAGAACGCAAATGAGTTTTCGCTAAACTTATTGTATACACAAGTATCTTGCCCACTTTTGATGAAGCCAAATGATTTAACCACATCATCAAAGCGAATATTCCAACTCTGACTTGCTTTATTCAATCCATAGATAGACTTCAGATCGAAAAAACCCTCAGGTTATATCATATACATGTCCTCAGTTAAATTTTCGTTAAAGAAATCCATTTTGATATCCATCTTCCATACCTCCCAATCGAAGTATCCAACTAATGTTAGCATGATCCTAACTAAATTAAGCATCGCTACTGGCAAGAAGGTTTCGTCGTAGTAAACTCCTTGAACTTGTAGGACCCCCTTCGTGACAAGCCGAGCTTTATAGATAGAAATATTTCGTCTAGGTCAGTTTTCCTCTTAAAGACCCATTTGCACTCGGTGGATCTTGCACCATATGATAGATCAACCAAGTTTCAAACTTGATTATCATTCATGGAATTTAACTCGAATATCATGGCTCCAAGCCATGACTCGGAATTGATACTTCCCATCGTGTCCTGATACGTAGCCGGCTCTTCGCTGTCTAGCACATGTGCGTCAACCATGGTGATCTTCGTGGTTCTAGTGCACTTGCCGACTTAGGCACAACGTCTGGCTCAATCTCCAAGGTTGTCAAGTTGACCTGAGGCAGAAGGTTTTGAATTTCTTTGATTTGCACCTTACTCCCACTGCTCTTCCGACTAATAAAATGTTTCTAAAGGAAGACACCATTTCACGCGACAAACAATTTGCTCTCTTTATAGTTGCAGAAGTAGTAACCCAAGGTTTCCTTAGGGTAACCTACAAAGACTACTATACCCGACTTGGGTTCGAGTTTGTCCGACTGAAGTTGCTTGACAAAGCCTTCACATCCCCAAATCTTTAGAAACGATAAGACACGTTTCTTTCCATTCCACATATCATGTGGTGTTGTTACCTTCGATTTAGATTCACGGATGTAGTATAATAGTCTTTTTACCTAGTATACCTAGGTTTAATCGAACCTTGGGAAACAACACTAAAAGGAAATAAAAAGGACATGTCTACAAGAATTTGTTTTTCGTTTTACCTTTATTTACCAGACCAATCTAGTTTACTTTATATCATGGGTTGATTCAATGGATGGAGATAGGCCAGGGTTGAAGATCCACTTGCAACTTCACATCATATGGGATAAAAGATAATAATTGGCACAGTCTTGTGTAATATTTTAATAGAGATAATATTTGTGGGAAGCACATCCTAATATACTAAAGCCCCTGCGAATCATAGGCATAGCAATAGCCTTTTGATCCAACTGGTTGCACCACGAAGTATCAGGATAAAAATAGTTATTAAGTGGAAACACATATCAAAGCCTTAAGGAGAGATGTTGTTGTTGTTGTTGTTGTTGTTGTTGTTGTTGTTGTTGTTGTTGTTGTTGTTGTTGTTGTTGTTGTTGTTGTTGTTGTTGTTGTTGTTGTTGTTGTTGTTGTTGTTGTTGTTGTTGTTGTTGTTCCCGAATGGGTCGCTAAGCGAAGACCGTACAACCCTTTCGCTCACTAGGTTTCCTATGAGATCGCCGCTAGCCAAGTATCTCACCTCAAGCCTTTATCGATCTCGGGGGTCTTGGGTACCGAAAAGTCCAAAGATCGATGCAAGAAACAAAGAAACAAAAGATACAAATCTCTTATTCAAACAATACACAATACTTCCATAGATTAGATACACATAATTGCTACGAGGTTTCTCCCCCACCCGCAGCCCATGAGGACTACTCACTCATAATAATAATAAGATTAAGGATAGAAAATATTGTGCAAAATATTAGATTGAAATTAAATATTCTTACAATGGTCGCAGAATCACAAGGAGATCTCAAGTACAAAGTAATGGCTATGGCTAATGGAGAGAATGGAAGATGGAGGGGATGAACTATGGTGTGAATCTCCTTTGGTCACTACAAGAAAAATGTCCTTTTACAACAGAAGGTTTTCGTGGTTGAAGGCCCGTTTTTCGTGGTTGAAAACGCCTATACAACGGATGCCCTTCATGGTAAAAGCCTCGTCACAAATGAATCTACCACGGTTTTTTTTCGATCGTTGCGGATCGCATCCTTTACCATGAAAAGTCGTTCTGTCGTAGATCTGTTCACCAGCCGTGTTGACTGCTGACGTCATGCAAACTGCCATGTGGCGAACGCCGTTAACGGCCAGTTAGCGCCATTAACTGTCAATGAAACCGTGGTAGAATCTAGGCCCAACTAAGGCCTGATAATAATTAAATGGGCCAGCCCATTAAGAGAGCACAATAGAATCATGGCCCATTACTATTTCGTTATGCACTGTTACAAATGGGCCCGCCGGTGCTGCCCGCGGTGGCCCATAAACTTTCGGGCCCGTTACTTTTTTGACCTACACTCTTTGATATTGGCCCACTGTATGACCCATAAAATGGGGGGCTCGTTAATGTTCCGCCCTATACTGTTTGAATTGGTCCCGTTTGGCTAGCCCGCTTTGTCCCATAGTCATTATGGCCCATTAATGAACAATTATGTACTGTTTAAAACATGCCCATTTATGCAATCCGCTGTGGCCCATAAACTTTTGGTCCCTTTACTATTCATTCCCATAAACATCCTGCACATATTCTGGCCTGGCCTGGTAGGTTTCTCGGCCTATTACTGTTCCTTCATGGTGCAACTCGTTCTATTACTATTCTATTCTGTTACGATCCTGGCCTTTTTCTTGCCTGGCCCATTACTGTTTTGGCCATTTAAGCTTATGGCCCTCACTGTTTTGATCTATTACTGTTCACGGGATGTTACTGTCTTACTGTTTTGGTCGGTTACTATTTTGGCATGTTACTTTTTGGGCCATTTACTATTTCGGCCTGCTACTGTTTTGTCGGATGCTGATTCGTCCTTTTACTATTTTAGCCATTTACTGTTACTTAGCACGCCTGTGGGTCGGCCCCGTTACTTTTATGGTCTTTTATAGTTTCTGCATTTTTGGAGCCCATTCCGATATCATAAAAGATGTACAACTTGTGAGCATTTTTACTATTTATCGTCGACCTAATACAAGATGGGCAAATACAAAGAATGATAATATACCCTAATCGACATGGCTAGCGCAGTTATGGTACTGCCTACCACTATGTGTGAACGGCGCCAACTAAATGCCTAGACGGCCTATGCAATTTATCTAGATATTATATCAAATGCAAACTACTTAAAATTATTACATATTATCAACTTAAGGGAAAGAAAAATCGGCATTTCAGTTGACAATAGAGTTGATAGTAGTCCTGAATTTGTTTTGTCCATCTATCACCTGCATCTCCCTTTTGAGTGACATCATTCGAAAACAACCTTGAGACATGATCTTGCAGCCCCCTCTTTGGTGGCGATAGCAATAATTGCAGTCTGAAACTAAGTAATAATAAGTTAATACATCAAACAAGAAAAACTACTCATTTAACTAATACGACATGAGCTATGAACTGGAGTTTACTACTGGTCAATGGTTTAGATATATTGACCATCACGTCAAACAAACATGACAAGAAAGCATTAAACAAGTGTGTCTACCGTGAAACGAGAAATATAACAATCTGTGTGGTTTAGAATTTCAGCAGATATAAACTAGCGAGGCCATATCAACCAATATATATATATATATATATATATATAGAAGAATAAACCAGACAATGGCATGCAATTACTATCATAGCTAAGAATAAATGAGACAGAAATTATAATGTCATCATGACAGAACTTGTAGAGAAGGAATGCAAACCACAAATGAACTATACAGTAGAGGATAGTTATGTCGTTGCTTAGGATGAACCAGAACCAGATACAAAATATAATGGCATCGCTTGTGAACCTGTAAAACATGATAGGCAAGCATTAGACAAGTGTGCCTACAATGAAATAAGCAATCAAACAAAGTGTTTCTTAGAATTTCAGCTAATATAAACTAGCCAGGTTATTTCAACAAATATATATGGAAGCAGTTGTATATCCTGAAAAGAAAGAGACGTTGGTTGAATCAGAATTTGCGGTGATCTACACAATGGCATGAAGTTCTTCCTTCTTATTCAATTAACTCTTTGGTGAAATTTTTTGGTGTTAGCATCACCCTCCTTGAGGTTGTTGAGTCTTGCATGTTGTTTCTTTCGGGATCTATCCAAGACCGTGAGACCCACTAACCGATTTTGAGCAGTTACTCTAACCGATTGGGGATCGGTTAGAGATGCCTAAGAGGATTTTACTATTGCAACCGATGTCTCACCATCGGATAGATACAAGTCGAAAGTCAGTTAAATGGCTAGGCATATAGAACATGCAAACTTGCATTGGAGAAATAAATATATAATATTCTTGATGATAAAAATACAATTTTATTCCAATTGTACTTTGGGAGGTTGAAGCCCATGTTCCCAAAAAATATTAGCATCATCCAACATACACTACTTTGTGTTGTTGGTATCTCCTCCGTCTTAAAATGAATGTCATAGGTTTATCAAAATTTGGATGTATCTAGACACTATTTTAGTATATAGATACATCTAAATTTTGACAAACATGAAATCTAATAAGTAACTGGCCTCATTCTGTCTTAACTCCAGGCCACGTTTCTGCGCCCCACGATATTCATCGCACGGTTTGCTCCAAGCGGCGCGCGAGGGGCCCCAGCCGCAGAGTCTTTTGTTGGTGCCCATAGAGCCGTTTGGTGTCCATTTCTGCATCTGCATTTTCGCCGGCGCATCCATGGAGATCCTCAGGAGGGGGGAGTAAGTGCGAGGTGTTGTCGCCGACGACGCTTACATCCTTCTCGTGGGGGACCGACAACACCTTTTCTGTGCGCGTGTTGCTCCCCGCACTTACATCGTCTTTGCGGATCTTTTTTCGGTGGAAGGGGGAGAGGTGGTTGGTCAGGCCACCGATCGATTTGGTCGCCGGGGCACATCTGGGCTACGTCCTCTCTCGCCGCCGGCCACATCGTTGTTGCGCACAGCGACATCGTCGAATCCCTTGGCTACATCATTGAGATTCAAGTCGAATCGTTGAGCGGCCGGCCATATCGTCGAACGGCCGGCCAGATTCCTGTTCTTTTTGGCTACATCCCCACTACATCTGGTAGGGATATAGTAAGTATACTCTTGGTTTCTGGCTAGATTTTTGTTCTTCTGGCTACATCCCCACCACATGTGGCCAGACTCTTCTCTGTGATGTTAGGGGTGTTTTTCTATTGAGTTGGGGCAGAATGTTGCTTAGTTTCGAAGGATATTTTGATCTATGATCAGTGTTAGCTTATCTGAATCAATGTTGGGTGTTGGGCCATGCAGAGATAAAACAAAACTTTTTTCCTCTAACATGGTGATCCTAAGATCTAGCTGAGGTATAAGGCCACGAGGATTACCACTAGACGTGCGGTTGCGGATAACTGATGAAGCGCGTCAGTTGATGCAGTGTAGTCCTCATGATCTGATCCGATCACGATCGTCCTGGTGCTGATCGTACATCACCTCTACTAGTATCCACACATACAAGGAGGAGAACCGGCGACAAAAAGCTAGGTTCGATATGATGGATGGACTGCTGAGGAGCTAGGGTTCCAACGCATGGAATGAACTAACCGTTAACCGCCATTGGGTTTCTGTGCCCCAATATATATAGGGAGTGAAAGTGGTATCCACTCACGCGTGACCCATTTACTAAAGCCCATATAATATTAGTCACTGTGAGTCTGACTCAATGTCTCGGTCCAAATCCGGTTTGGGTCCAACCCAACCAGATTTCCGGTTCAGATCCAATCCGAACTTGCTCCTGCTCTTAAGTGTGTGACCCCGCAGGATCATGGAAACTTGGACACGATTGGAGTCCGACTCTCAATCGATCAATCGGTAGCGACTCCTAGCAGAATGTGCCGACTCCCAAGTACCAAAGAGTCATGATGACTTGCCTTTCCAATGCGACTTGCGTCTGAGTCCCTTTTTCCTCACGATATACCTTGTCAGACTATAGGAGAATATTTGGCATCCCTTAAATAGTACGACTCTCTTCTCGATCCAAGATAAGTGATTCATCCGACTAACTCTTAGTCGACTGCCCCGGTTAACACTTAACTGAGTCATGCATGGCCATGCTTTCCGAGTCATATCATCCGAGAGGGCCCAGAGAATATCTCTCCAACTAGAGGGGCAACATCCCATCTTGGTTATTCACATCACGCAGCTTGATTCTCAGTCAACCCAAACTCTGTCTTTATAACTGCCCAGTTATGGATCAACATTTGATAGAACCTAAGTCGGTGATCCTTAACTTGGACTATGCAACAACCTCAGGTCTAAGGATTACATTGATTGAGATATACAAATGACAACTTGTTCATTCTACCTCAATATGGGTCGATCCGACTCGCTAAACTCTTTATCCGAATTTGTGTAAGTCGGAATAGCATCTCCATGCCCATGACAAGTGGAACCGAGTCATCATCCGACTTTCACATTGGTCTAAGTTGTATGTCCAGCACAACCTCAGTGACCAAGGATATTTAGTACAAACAACATGAATGTATAGTTCCACAACTAAATCAATATTCAATGATACACATCAGATGTTTATACAAGGACAAATTAATATATTTATGAATACAATGGGAAATATCATCATACATGATTGCCTCTAGGGCATATTCCCAATAGCACCATTGTTGTCACAATACACATCTAACGTATTGGATGAGCCCTGAACCACACCAAGATCCATGAGGAAATTCCTTATCCAAACAGCTTCCTTTGATGCCTATGAGGCGGCAATATACTCAGCCTCTGCTGTAGATGCAGACACAGTCTCTTGCTCGGAACTCTTCTAGCTCACAGCCCCTCCGTTTATCACAAACACATACCCGGATTGTGAACGAGAATCATCAGCGTTGGTAAGATAAATCGCATTCGTGTAACCCTTTACACTGAGTTCATCTTCACCTCCATAAACCAAAAACATATCCTTAGTCCTCCTCAAGTACTTTAGGATATTTTTAGCCGCTGTCCAGTGGATTTCTCTAGGATTAGCCTGGTATCTGCTCACAACACTTAGAGCATATGAAACATCCTACCTAGTAAAAATCATGGCATACATGATGGATTCGACTACAGAAGCATACGTAATCGCACTCATCCAACTTCGCTCATCAGTCGTCGAAGGACACTGAGTCTTGTTGAGTTCTACACCATGGGAAATCGGTAAGAACCCCTTCTTAGACGATTCCATGTTGAACTTCTTCAACACTTTGTCCAAATAATTACTCCGACTCAATCCAATGAGCCATCTTGATCTATCTCTATAGAACCGGATTCCGAGAATATATGTTGCTTCACCAAGTCTTTCATTGAGAAACTCCTTTCCAATGATTCCTTGGTTTCTTGCAACATCTGGACATCATTTCCTATCAATAATATGTCATCCACATATAAGATTAGAAAGTTTACTTTGCTCCCGCTAAACTTCTTGTATAAACAAGAATCATGATCACTCTTGATGAAGCCAAACGATTTTACTACCTCATCAAAGCGAATATTCCAACTCCGGGATGCTTGCTTCAACCCATAAATGGATTTCTGAAGTTTGCACACCTTGTCAGCATTAGCCGGATCAAAAAAACCCTCGGGCTGTATCATATACATGTCGTCGGTTAAATTTCAGTTAAGGAAAGCCGTTTTGACATCCATCTGCCATATCTCATAGTCGAAATAGGCTGCTATAGCTAACATGATCCGGACTGACTTAAGCATCGCTACGGGCGAGAAAGTCTCGTCGTAGTCAACTCCTTGAACCTGTCAGAACCCTTTTGCGACAAGACGTGCTTTATAGACGGAAACATTTCCATCCATATCAGTTTTCTTCTTAAATACCCATTTGCACTCGAAGGTTCTTGCACCGTCTGGCAGATCAACCAAGTTCCAAACTTGATTTTCATCCATGGACTTTAACTCGGATCTCATGGCTTCAAGCAATGACTCGGAATCGGATCCCACCATCGCGTCTGAATAAGATGCCGACTCATCACTGTCTAACAATAACACATCACGAACACTTCATAATCTTGCCGATCTTCGTAGTGCAGGTGCCACTGCCGGCTCAGCTACCACGACCGGCTCAACCTCCAAGGTTTTTTCCGACTTTCTACTAGCCAATTTCTCTTAAATTTGTTCGAGCTGCACCGTTGTAACATCCCAAAAATATTGAACTTAAATCATCAAACTCTAATCATCAAAATTAGGGTTAACAAAAACTTTTCCAATTAAAAATATGAAAGCATTCATATGTGTGTGTATTAAAATTTGGATTCTTTTGAATTGCCATGGTTCTGTGTTTCTTTGCTTGTAAAATGATTCTTAGGTGAAATAAACATCATCTAAACAATCCCCAAACTTTTCCCAAAGACAAACAAGTCAAAACAAACAAATTAAGTGAATGGTCACTTTGGCCAATTTAACTCCCATGCCTACTTTGGCTATCTCTAACTTTCAGAACTTAACAGAAACATGTATGGATCTTTGCACCCCTTGATAGTACTCATAACAAGGTACCAAGGCCCACTTTGTGATCATCCAAAAACATTTAAATGCTTAGTTTAAATGACAGTTTAAAATTGAATCTATTTCATATGGGAAGATCCCACTATTTCAAAAACCACTCAAACAAGCTCAATTTTAAAAACCGAAGCATCCACAGTATCACCAGCACATGCCTAGCACACCCACCAAAACTCTTTTCAAAATTTAAAACTTAAGTTCATGCGGCCATTTCATCAAACAGGTTGCAGATTAAAATCAACAAAATCAAAAACACTATGTTGAGCAGTGTTTTGGGCCTAACTTGTTCCCTCTCTGGTTACAACTAGCCTTAGTAGATCATCTAGCACCCTTATCTAATCTCTAGCACCACTGTAAGCTGGCCATTGTCATCAATGGTGAGCAGGCCGAGAGCACCATTGCCACCCCATGGTCGACAGCAAGCTACGAGCAACACTAGCCTCGCCAACCTTGTCTGGGAGCTAGCCAGCACTCCACTGCCACTCCCTGTCCCAGCCTCGAGCAATGCCAGCTACTGTACCACACGCCCAAGCCATGCCAAGCCTCTCTGCGAGCATGTCGAGAGCGCGCCCGTGCGCCACCCTCGATACACGGCCACAGACCGCGCGCCGCCTTTGCCGCGTGCACGCGTGATAACCACCACCCCAGCAACCCCGCAGACACGCCTGTTCGCCGCCACGCGGACCACGCGCGCCGTGCGCCATCAAAACCTCTGTCGGACACGCTCAGAGAGCCGAAGCGTTCCGACCGATCAGCACCGCCCCACGCCTCGCCACCACGTCGTTGAGCTTCGCCAGGGAGCACAGCACCGTCCCCTACCGTCGCCCACGCCGATAGCCCTTTGTACCATCGACCACGACGAGCTCAGCCCGCGCCCGTCGGTCCCGTCTCGCCACTATAAATAGAGGCCTCCCCCGCTCGATTTCTTCACACCATTCCACTCCCCTCTCACCCAGAACCACCCCACCTCACTCCCGGAGCAAGGCGAGCAGCGCATCGCCGGAATTTCACCGGAGCCCGCCGCTGCTGGAGAAGAAGGAAGCCATCGATTGGAGCCGCCCCAGGAGGAGCTGCCGGTGCCAGGAGAATCGCCATCGTCGACTTCGTCATTTTCCCCCATCGCCGACCCTCGCCTGAGCGCCGGTGAGCCTCCGACGACCCCCACCTGCCGCGTTAGGGTTCTGTCTCGCCGGCGCTGCCCGACGTGGACGATGATCTGTAGCCGTTCGATTAGACTTAGATCGTGCGGCCGAGATCGCCCCGTACCGCTTCACGTGTTATGAGCCACTGACTGGTAGAAACCCCCTTTCAGCTGCGCCCCGCACTGCGGAGTGACACTGGGCCGGCCCATTAACCTTTCCCGCGCAGCCCACTCGTTTGAATTTAGATTTTTCTATTTATATTCAAACTCAATTCTGTACCTAGTTTCAAAAATCAACCCAGCTCGATTCAGTGATCCAAATTGCATGAAACCAATTTTGTTAGAAAGGTGTTGAAATGCTTAATCCAAGCCCGTTGGATTCAAATCATTTGGATCTATAGATCAACCTTGGTAAAAATAACAAGTCAGAAGCTTTTCTGCATTCAAACATTTTTCAAATTTCAACCATAATAGCTTTTGAGTTGGCACATTTGATCATACCTTTCAGAATATATAAAAACATATGGGTTTACTTACAGAAATAATGTTTAAGTAATAAAAGAATGCCACATAGGCATTTCTAGTGACTTATTTTATTTAAATTAAAAAGGTTAAACCTTATTAAATGGTGACACCACTTTAAATCACATTCCCATGTACTGAAATATGTGGTGATGACATGTGTCAACATGATCCCATGTTTGGTTTGGAGAATATTAAATCTTAAGTAGTTTTTCAATGAGTAGAAATTACTTTTCTAAAAATAAAAATAAGACAAATGCTTTATTCTTGTGATATTAGTGATGATGCTAGATCATCTATAGAACACCTTTATGTGATGATTGAAAGTAGTTAAGTATTGTTTGGTGATTGTGTACCTCGTATTTATTCATAGACGCTTGTACCGACCAAGGATATGAGGAGGAAGGAGGATACTACGAAGAAGAAGCCGAGGAGAACTTCAACCACTGCTCTGCACAAGGCAAGCCTTACTAATCAAGTTGACCTATGCAAGCTAATACTTGCTTGTTACCATGCCAACTATATGCCTTAAGCATATGTGATCATACCCACTTGATAAACCCATTCCTAGTTTTACTTGCAAGCTTCCTACTTTATTTCTTTATCAAAGCTATTACTTAGAGTTTACTTGAGTAAATTGTAGATACTAGAAAGATAATTGAAGGTTGCATAAAGAGCATTAAATTTGGCCTAATCCTAGATAATCTTGATGTCATCCTAAGGCATGAGATTGTACTTAGTAAACTCCACTTGTTTACCACCCCTCATTAGTACTCACCCCCACTTGTAGATGCTAGTGCTAAGCATAAAACTTGACCAACTTTAGATGGGAATACTTGGTGGAAAATGGTTATGAAAACCTTGGAATGATGGATCATTCTATTGAAATGTTTTGACATGTGTTTCCGAACACCAGATGATTTTGATGATGAAAATGTTAAGGCATGAGCCTTAGCCCTTTAAAAAACTGATGGTTGTCTGGATGCGATACCATTCCAATTTTACCGTACAACCACAATACACGAAATTTGGGTAGGGCTTGACTGGAAACTTATATACCTTAGTATGGGTTCCCTCGCAGCCAAGGTCTGAGCTGAGGCTACCTTGTGAAGATTGTCCACCTGTGTAGTACCCAAGATGACAGTTGGTCATGGTTGGGAGGCCAAACTCATAGGAGAGGTTCCTATACTAGGGCGTGTAATGGAAAGGTTAGGATTGATTATTCGCATACTGAGTATGGTGATTTCAGGATTTGTTCCTAACGGATGTATCGAATATTGTGGTGAAAGTGTAAAATCTCTGCAGAGTGTCAAACTATTCGAATAGCCGCGTCCGCGGTTATGGACAGTTGGAGTGGCCATACTGTTCCCCCGTCAGATGTTTTCAAAATGACTTATGAAATTAATTGAGATTTTGACTTGACCACAACAGAGTTGTGATATGAAATTCCATTTCCCTCTTAGGTGTTATAAAATTTCAACTAGCTTTTCTTGCTTCTGAACTTAGTAGAGGTAAATCTGGCTTTTTGGAAAACAACCCTAGAGCTTAGTATCCTACTACAAAAACCCCCTTCACTTGTTAGTATTAGTTTGCGAGTACTTAAAGAGTACTCATGGCTTTGTCCCTGGCTATTCCCATGGCCAGACTATGAAGAGGAGTACCAGGATGAAGGACCCCAGGAAGGTTACGACAACTAGGATCATCTCCCATCGTCAGCATTGCCTGTGACCCCGAAGATGGAGCTTCGCCTACGCTACCTTTATTATTACGTATTTCCGCTGCTTGAATTGTATTAAGAACTGGATCATGAGATCCTTATTTGTGTAAAACCTTATGTATGGTTTGTAATGGATGATGTAATGTGGTATCCAAATCTGTTATGTCTCGCAAAAATGGTAATCCCGGGATTGTGATGTATGGCATAACAGGCATCTGGGATTAAAAATCCGGGTGTTGACAAGTTGGTATCAGAGCCATCCTGACCATAGGAGACCCTAGTTAGACTGGACGTTCGAATCAAAAACTTAGTTTCAAAACCAAAGGAAGCAAATATTTACAAAAACTTATTCCCATTCTTATCACTTTGATTCTTTCGTGAAAACTCATGTTCCTCAAAAACTCTTGCAAAATACCTAAAATTCGACACACTTCATCACTCTACTAACTTACTCAACCTATATTCTTATAGATGGACGTGAAGTACAACAAATTTTATCAGTTGGGGAATGGAGGAGACCTCATCTTTGAGCGGGATTTGGACCAGCTTTCGGAACTTCTAGAGCGTCCGCACCCCGAGTTCTTCGGAGCTCAGCTCAATGATCGAGGAGGAGAAGATCTGTAGTGGCTAATTGTTGCAAGTCTCCGAGGAAAGATTGAACCCCCCATTGCCGAGGGAATTCAGTTCACCTTAATAGAGAACAACTGGCTAGATGGACTTGCCAGGGCCATGCAGGAAGCTCTTGCCCGTCTGTGTGGATAGAGTATCAACCAGAGCAAGGGTACCCGCTTTGAGTTTTGTCCAAGGCGTGATGCTATGGGACAGCCACTGGAAGCCCCATACCACCATGAGCTGAAGACTCAGTTGGACCACCTTAGCTTCATGATGTACGTGTTGGAGATATGCCCAAGAGGCAATAATAAAGTGGTTATTATCATGTCTTCACACTTATGATAAATGTTTACATACCATGCTATAATTGTATTAACCGGAAACATTAATACTTGTGTGATTTGTAAACTAAAATAAGAGTCCCTAGTAAAGCCTCTTGTTAAACTAGCTTGTTGGTTAATATATGATCATGGTTTCCTGATCATGAACATAGAGATGTTATTAACAACAGGATCATATCATTAGGAGAATGATGTGATGGACATACTCCTATAGATAAGCGTAGCATAAAGATCAAGTCATTTCAATAGTTCAATTGCTATATGCTTTCTGATACATAGTAACCTAATTCCTTCGACCATGAGATCATGCATATCACCTTTACCGGATGGATGCTTTGATGACATCAAACACCACACCGTAACAGGGTGGCTATAAAAGTGGCATTGAGTGTTCGGAAAGTATTGGTTGAAACACATGGATCAAGAGTGGGATTTGTCCATCCACATGACGGATAGATATTCTCTGGGCCCTCTCGGTGAAATGTCATCCAATTAGCTTGCAAGCATGTGACTTGGTCACAAGGGATCACATATCACGGGAACGAGAAAAGAGTACTTATCAGTAACGAGGATGAACTAGGTATGCAGAGATACCGACGATCATAACCTCGGATAAGTAACATATCGTGAGACAAAGGGAAATTGGTATCGTATGTAAGTGGTTCATTCGATCGCAAAGTAATCGTAGAAATATGTGGGAGCCATATGAATTTCTAGATTCCTCTATTGGTTATTGATCGGAGAAGTGTCTCGATCATGTCCGCATAATTCACGAACCGTAGGGAGACACACTTAAGGATTCGACGTTGTTTGAGTAGTTATGGTATTATGAGAAAGAGACCGAATGTTGTTCGGAGTCTCGGATGGGATCCGGGATATCACGAGGTGATCCGGAATGGTCCGGAGAATAAGATTCATATAAGGAAAGTCCCATTTCGGAGTTGGGGAATGGTTCCGGTGTTTTCATCGGGAACATTCTAGAAGGTCCCGGAATGTCCGGCACTCCGGAGGGGGAAGGGTACATGAATGTGTCATTGTAAGTTGGAATGATTGCATCATGTACTAAGTGTTCTCGCTGTCCAAAATAAAGGGTTTATTTAAATCCTAAATTGAAAAGTCAAACGGCTAGTTTGAAAGTCAAACGGCAAGTTTTGGAAAGTGGAAAGAGGAGGAGAAGAGGGAAACCGAGTTGGAGAGGGAGACCTCCTCCAACCGGCGGCCAACTCCAATGCCGAGTTGGGGAGGGACTCCACTCCCTCTCCCTGGCGTGCCAGCCCCCTCCCACCTATATAAGGAGGGGCAGGGCTCCCCTCCTTACACACACAAGTTTCCTATCCTCTAAACTAAACCCTAGATCTAGACCCCGGTTTAGAGCTATTCGGTTTAGAGCCTTCTAATTGGTTTAGAGCCTTCTAATTGGTGTGTCTAATTACTAGACCACTAATAGCCTCTCTCATAAGCTCCACCATACTCGCACCGGCTTAAGGCGAAGCCCTGCGGGATTTCCCCTCTACTTCCGGTACCACGCCGTTGTGCTGCCGGAATCACGAGGAGAGTGCTACAACCTCCGCTGCCTGCTGGAACAAGGGAGAGGAAGGTCTTCGTCGAGTACCGAACGTGTGACCGACTGCGGGAGCGCTGCGGGAACGCGGCGCCGGAAGGATCGTCTACGCGATCTTGAGATCGGAAAGAGTACGACTACATCACCCACGAGAATCTGCTCTCGTTAAACGCTTTGGAATCTTCGAGGGTGAGTTATTCCATCGACTCGTTGCTACAATCTAGTAGATAGATCTTGGCTTGTTTGTTTGTATGCGATAGAAAATTTTTGTTTTCCATGCTACGAACCCCTACAGTGGTATCAGAGCCGTGTCTATATGTAGATCTGTTGCACGAGTAGAACACAATGGTCATTGTGGGCGTTGATGCTTTTATTGTAGATTGCTTTTTGTGTACTTTGCATCTTGCGGTATGTTGGGATGAAGCGGCCCGGGCTAACCTTACATGACATCGTTCATGAGACTTGCTCCACGTTTGACATGCAACTTGTATTGCATAAGTGGCTTTGCGGGTGCCTGTTTCTCCTAGCATAGTTAAGATCCAATTTACAACGGGTAATCAACAATGCTAGTATCAATGTTGTGGTTCTTGTTCGTAAGTTAGAACGACACTTATTGAAAGCCCCAAGCCACGTAAAATATGCAAAGAAAGTAGAGGCGTCTAACTTTGTTTTGCAGGGGTGTGCAGTGATGTGATATGGCCATGATTGTGATTATATTTGATGTATGCAATGTTCCTTATTGTAAGTTAGCAACCGGCAGGAGCCATATGGTTGTCTTTAATTTCTGTTAAGACCTGCGTGTCTATTCAAAGTAGTTGTAATAGTTGAAGCTGGTGGACGACAACCATGAAGAAGCGTCATTGACCTTGATGCTATGCCGGTGATGATGGAGATCATGTTCGTGCTTGAAGATGGAGATCGAAAGCACAAAGAAGAAAGGCCATATCATATCACATATTATGAATTGCATGTGATGTTAATCCTTTATGCATCTTGTATTGCTTAGTAGACGACGGTAGCATTATAAGATGATCCCTTATACACATAAATTTCAAGTTCTAAAGTGTTCACCCTTAGTATGCACCGTTGCCAAAGCTTGCTGCTTCGAAGCACCACGTGATGATCGGGTGTCTTTGATTCCGCGGGTGAATACAACGTAAGCAAGCCAGATTTGCTTATGCGGTAGCTAAGGTTTGATCTTGACGAGCCTAGCATGTACAGACATGGCCTCAGGAACACGGATTGTCGAAAGGCAGAGCATGAGTCATATAGTAGATATGATGAACATGTTGATTGTTCGCCATTGAAGCTACATCAACTCACGTGATGATCGGTTTTTGATGTGGTGGATTTGGTTCGTGTGATCACTAAAAACAATGTGAGGGATATTGTTTTGAGTGGGAGTTCACCTAGATTAATTTAATTATTAATTAGAACTCAATTTATCATAAACTAAATCAAAGTGAATTTGCATAGTTGTTGTAGTCATTGGCATCCGTTTACCACCTTGCGCTTAGTTATAATTGAGATAATAGAACTATAGAATTCTGGTTAATTACTTTACGAACTGGTATCGTATTGTTTTGAAGTGTTAATCTAAAGTTTAAAAGTCCTATTGCAAACTTTCAGTAAGTTCCGGTTACTCCATGAAGTTTAATAATCAGTATTAAATCAAGAGTAACAATTCCAAGTGTTAGTATATAAGTATCATGTTTGTCTCCATGATTCTTGATATTCAAAGGATTCTCTTAATATCAAGGTTATCTAGGATCTGAAAGAGTTGTTTCAGAAACCATGACGTGTGGAAGATATTGTGATATCTGAAACGAAGTTTTGGTTGTAACATGATAGAGTATAATATGGCAAAAGTCATGTTCTCATATTTGATGAGAATTTGCAAAAGGTTGGAGACACTAGTTGTCCTAATCGTCCAAAAGGATTTGGAGAGCAACATTATACTCATGATTCACCGTTATAAGCTAAAAGTAGCTTGATCATGGATAAATCCATGATGAGGGTGAATATTTGATATAGGTAAAATGTTTACTACACCAAGAGATTACTAAAGAAAGGAATTTGAAAGAACACCAAACATTTGATGATGGTGATCTACTTCAAAGTGCAAGTCCAAAGACATTGGTATTTAACTATACACGCTTTGGACTATGTGTCATATGTATGACTCCACTATTGATGTTGATAGATTCTTTCAAATAGAAAAGGAAATACTGAAAGAGAATCTCATAAATATATGGCAGAAAAGAAAAGACTAGAATTGTTCAATTTAAGTATATAGATGATATACATGTTATGGCTATATTCTTTGCTTGTTAAACAATGTGGTTCTTAAGTATTTGATACTGAATTTGTTGGTATGAATCGTCATACGAAACAACACAATTCATGAACTACAATGGCCTAAGTAACTAGCAAAAGAATATGTGATGATGTTCATCGAGAACAAATAAAGGGTTATTGTGTTGCTCGTTAAACATCAAAGCTTGCCTTCAAGATTTGTTTTATCAGGTATTATGAGAACAAAAGGGTTGTTCAAATAATTGCCGTAATCCATAAAAGATGGATGATTCGCAAATCTCGTTGGAGACATCACATCCATAAAACTAGTGCTAAAGATGTCGAAAGACAAATTGATTGAAAGATCACTTAGGAAGTGACATCGCCGTTTAAATTATATTGGAAAGAAAACATGAAGAAAATCCATATGGATGGAATTTTGGAGTCTATTTGATTTTGATCAAATGACGCTTGTGAAACTTTCCTAGAGATAATTAAAACTTTGTTCATAGGCCGAAAGGGAACGAATGACTAGCTTATTGGAAATTGTACATATTATTGTATGAAATCCATTATGTGTAGTCAAGAGCGATGGATTTCAACTTCATATGCTTTCTCCGAAAATTTGAGTGAATATATGAATATTTACTTAATAAGGATGAAGTATGAAACATTTGAAAAGTTCAAAGACTTTCAAGATGAAGTGCAAAATCATTGTAACAAGAATATAAACAGTTTATGATAAAGATCATAAAGGAAGATATTTGAGTTACAAGTTTAGCATAATACCTAAGATTTAAGGAATCGTTCCGTGGATTTGCATTTCCCGAAACACCATAAGAGTATGGAGCGTTCGAGATATGTAATTAAACCTTGTTTGACATGGTAAGATCAAAGGTATAATTCATAAAACTGCCATTGTATTTTAAAGATTAAAAGCTTTAGAGATTACCGTTTTTCCACTGAAAAGAGCTTCATCATAATCCGTTGAAATGACACCATATAAAGTTATGGTTTGGGATAAAACCCAAGTTGTCCTTTCTTAAACATTGGTATGCTATGCATAAGAAAGATGTTTGCAACCAAAGTCGGATGAACCTGTCTTTGTATGTTATTTCGAATAACTGTTAAGTACTCCTCCATAACATCGGAGACAAAAGTGTTTGTCACTTAAAACGTCAAGTTTCTTTGAAAAGGAATTTTTCGTGAAAAGTTAAGTGGGAGGACAATAGAAACTTTGATAAGGTTAAAAGAACCTTAGCTATATGTGCAGAGTTGCGCAGCGCCGAAAAGTGTTTCGGAGGTAGCAACAATGCTCATGGTTCACGTACCTCAAAAGGTTGTGGTCACGGAGATCCAAGTTCCTATTGAAACAAGTAGGTCGGATGAACAATCAAATACCAAGATTTGAGGGTTGAATCATTATTTGAGAATAATGAACCGACTACATGCAAAGAAGCGATGATGGGCCCTGACTCCGTCAAATGGCTTGAAGCCATAAAATCCGTGATAGTTCCATACACGAGAAATCAAGTTTTGAACTTGAAGGACCCTCGAGAAAGGTGTAAGACCTTATAGTTGTGTCTGGATCTATAAAGAAATAGACATGGATGTTTCACATCTATGAAATAGTCGACATGTTGGGAAAGAGTTCACAACAATGTTCAAAGGTTGACTATGACAAGATTTTGATCTTTCATAGTGATATTTAGTCTAGACGGATTAATGTAGCAACCACTACATATAATTTGTTATATGGTAGTTGAATAAACAAAACAAGTTCTTCTAATAGAATCGTTACCTAGGACATGTGCATAACACGGTCCATAGGGTTTTGTTAATTCAAAGGATGCTAAAAGCATATGCAAACTTCAATGGTTAGAGTGAGCATAGAAGAGTTGGAATCTTCACTGTGATGAAACTATTAAAGGAGTTTAAAAGTTCATTAGAGACGATGAAGGTGCTTGCAGTTGCAAGAAATTAAGTGGGAGCGCTAAGACATGTTTCTAATACATTATGTGGAAGACATATTGTTGATTGGAAATAATGTATCTTTTATTAACACATATTAAGAATTTCATCCCGATGAAAGACTTAGGCAAAACCCAAATATTTGGCATCAATAGACGCTAATATGGTTGTGCCAGATGTACATAGACAAGATATTGAATGAGTTCAATATAGAAACTACAAGAAAAGGTTCTTGTCGCACAGAAAGGATTGAATAAGTTCAATGTTGATGATATATTCAAATGTATTGACATTTGGTAAAGTGAAACAAATAATCAAGTATAGATTGATACTTGATGTATGAAATCACAAAGAGTATTTATATCAATCATACTGTGATATGTACAAATCCAGATATGTCCTATGCTCTAAATGTTGTGAGCATATACCAGAGTGATTCGTAAGATGATCATTGGACAATAGTAAAGATATTCTTATGATCTTTTGGAAGAACTAAGAGTATATTATTTGTAGAAGTGACAAATAGATGGTTAGTTCATTGTAAAAGTACTACATTGATACTAGCTTTGTCACAAAGTACAAATTAAGTTTATCTCAATCTAAACTAAGGGTGGCACAATATAATGGAAAGTGAGTTCCATAATGGATTTGGATGATTTCCAAAGTTAAGACATTGTGACAGATACTACAACAAAAGGCTAAGTATATGACTGCTATTATAGCAGCAAAAGAGGGCATTTGTGTCAAGAAGTTTGTTATCAAACTAGGTGTAGTTCACAGTGGGATAATACTATGAAGATATATTGTGCGACAATATTATCAACATGTTTTAACCCCAAAGAGCTAAAGGTCACACCGAAAGACCAAATTTATACAAAGCCATCTCATTAGAGAATGAGTGATGCGTAGAGACGCAAAGACATGCAATTACACACGGACCTGGAAGTGTCAGATCCGGAGATCAGTTGACCACTAGCAATCGTGTACATACAACACCGTAAAGCCATAGGTGTTGAATACACAAAGGTTCGAAACTAGATTATTGACTCTAGTGCAAGTGGGAGACTGTTGGAGATATGCCCAAGAGGCAATAATAAAGTGGTTATTATCATGTCTTCACACTTATGATAAATGTTTACATACCATGCTATAATTGTATTAACCGGAAACATTAATACTTGTGTGATTTGTAAACTAAAATAAGAGTCCCTAGTAAAGCCTCTTGTTAAACTAGCTTGTTGGTTAATATATGATCATGGTTTCCTGATCATGAACATAGAGATGTTATTAACAACAGGATCATATCATTAGGAGAATGATGTGATGGACATACTCCTATAGATAAGCGTAGCATAAAGATCAAGTCATTTCAATAGTTCAATTGCTATATGCTTTCTGATACATAGTAACCTAATTCCTTCGACCATGAGATCATGCATATCACCTTTACCGGATGGATGCTTTGATGACATCAAACACCACACCGTAACAGGGTGGCTATAAAAGTGGCATTGAGTGTTCGGAAAGTATTGGTTGAAACACATGGATCAAGAGTGGGATTTGTCCATCCACATGACGGATAGATATTCTCTGGGCCCTCTCGGTGAAATGTCATCCAATTAGCTTGCAAGCATGTGACTTGGTCACAAGGGATCACATATCACGGGAACGAGAAAAGAGTACTTATCAGTAACGAGGATGAACTAGGTATGCAGAGATACCGACGATCATAACCTCGGATAAGTAACATATCGTGAGACAAAGGGAAATTGGTATCGTATGTAAGTGGTTCATTCGATCGCAAAGTAATCGTAGAAATATGTGGGAGCCATATGAATTTCCAGATTCCTCTATTGGTTATTGATCGGAGAAGTGTCTCGATCATGTCCGCATAATTCACGAACCGTAGGGAGACACACTTAAGGATTCGACGTTGTTTGAGTAGTTATGGTATTATGAGAAAGAGACCGAATGTTGTTCGGAGTCTCGGATGGGATCCGGGATATCACGAGGTGATCCGGAATGGTCCGGAGAATAAGATTCATATAAGGAAAGTCCCATTTCGGAGTTGGGGAATGGTTCCGGTGTTTTCATCGGGAACATTCTAGAAGGTCCCGGAATGTCCGGCACTCCGGAGGGGGAAGGGTACATGAATGTGTCATTGTAAGTTGGAATGATTGCATCATGTACTAAGTGTTCTCGCTGTCCAAAATAAAGGGTTTATTTAAATCCTAAATTGAAAAGTCAAACGGCTAGTTTGAAAGTCAAACGGCAAGTTTTGGAAAGTGGAAAGAGGAGGAGAAGAGGGAAACCGAGTTGGAGAGGGAGACCTCCTCCAACCGGCGGCCAACTCCAATGCCGAGTTGGGGAGGGACTCCACTCCCTCTCCCTGGCGCGCCAGCCCCCTCCCACCTATATAAGGAGGGGCAGGGCTCCCCTCCTTACACACACAAGTTTCCTATCCTCTAAACTAAACCCTAGATCTAGACCCCGGTTTAGAGCTATTCGGTTTAGAGCCTTCTAATTGGTTTAGAGCCTTCTAATTGGTGTGTCTAATTACTAGACCACTAATAGCCTCTCTCATAAGCTCCACCATACTCGCACCGGCTTAAGGCGAAGCCCTGCGGGATTTCCCCTCTACTTCCGGTACCACGCCGTTGTGCTGCCGGAATCACGAGGAGAGTGCTACAACCTCCGCTGCCTGCTGGAACAAGGGAGAGGAAGGTCTTCGTCGAGTACCGAACGTGTGACCGACTGTGGGAGCGCTGCGGGAACGCGGCGCCGGAAGGATCGTCTACGCGATCTTGAGATCGGAAAGAGTACGACTACATCACCCACGAGAATCTGCTCTCGTTAAACGCTTTGGAATCTTCGAGGGTGAGTTATTCCATCGACTCGTTGCTACAATCTAGTAGATAGATCTTGGCTTGTTTGTTTGTATGCGATAGAAAATTTTTGTTTTCCATGCTACGAACCCCTACAGTACGATCGTCAGCATGAATTGGACAATTGCCGTGACTACTCCAACCACAAGTCCGCCATAATCAAGACGAAGGATCAGACCATCTCCATGCTAGCGAAGGATCGCAAGTCTTGCCGCCGTCAGCTCGACAAGAAGGAGCGCATCATTGCCCCTCTTCGCCACCGTATCTCGGATTTGGAGGAGACCATCCACGAGAGATACATGCAGTTGGAGGAAAGGGAAAATGCCGGAGAGGATCTTCGTGGAGACCCCTACTCCTATCTCAGCGATGATGATGATTTTCTGGAGGATCAGGCTATGGACTTCTTCACCGATGAGGATGATTTCGCCTTCATCGATGACGATGAGGATGATGAGGATGACGACTACACCGACTTCAAGGAGTAGTAGCACTTGAGCACTAGCATAGTGAGTTGTATTCGATCCCACTGTATCGTAGTTTCCAGAATGGTTCTTAAAACCATCTGTTTACCTTTGTTGTGGTGTGTGTTTGTATCGTGTGCTATGAATGAATGAAAAGCAAGTTGCTAGAAAATCTGAGTCAAACTTTAAAAACTTTTCAAAGTCCCTGAACCTTAGAAATTTCCCTCTTTTCTCATGATCCATCTCAATCTTCAGATGCCACGCGGAGGAAGTGGTTCATCCCCGGACCCGATGTTGCAGATCCTGCAAATGTTGGTTTCTGACCGCAAAGCTGAAAGAGCTGAACGTCAAGCCAACCTAGCCACCCTTCAGCAGATAGCTCAGCTAGCCCACAACAATCAAGACCAAGGAAATCAGGACAACCATGGATCTAAGCTCAAGAATTTCCAGAATACCAACGCACCTGTTTTCACTAAGTCGGAAGAGCCCCTAGATGCAGACGATTGGCTGCAAACCATGGAAAACAACCTAGAAGTCGCCGGAGTGGAAGCCAACGAGAAAGTTCTGTTCGCCACCCACTATCTAGCCGGAGATGCAAGAGCATGGTGGAACAGCGTTCGTGCAATGACCGGAGGACAGATGATGACCTGGGAGGAATTCAAGGTCAAGTTCAGCAGAACCCATATGCCACCGGGTTTGATCAACATAATGAGATATGAGTTCAGAGAACTGAAGCAAGGACCTCTGGCAAAGCTTTGGAACACCTGAAATTTACACCTGAAATTTTTCCTTCATAGAAAACTTCACACAATCTTCATTAGCAACATTAGTTTATTCAAAAGAGATTAGACCTCTGGCAAAGCTTTGGAACAGAAAGGCTTTTCACTAAAAACAAAATCTTTTGTAGTAACTCCTTCAAAAATCTCAATTCACCTAAAGAGAACTCAAAAAGGAATCAATAAGAAGCAAATGCAAATAATGGCAGAAATCTGTCAAAACAGACCAACAGGTAGAAACTGATTTTTTCGAACATCTTATGTTGAGCAAATCAAAAAGTGTTGAACTAACAAAAGTCAGCTAACATACTGGGGGATTTATCCGTAAACTTTGAGGTCAATCCGAGTTACAAAGACTCCTCGTGATTTTTTTTGGTGGAGGACAGAAATCTGTTTCACGACAGCAACTCCCCAAATCTTACTTCCCTCTTATTAGAGGTCATTCTTGGTACAAAAAGCAAACAAAAAGGATAAGGAGAGGTCATTACTGAATTAATAACTTCCAAGACTCAAGGAAACTCTTGGGTTATCTCCCAACAAGTACTTTTCTTTAACGCCTTTAAGTTAGGCACAAGAAGCAAGAAGAATCAAGTATTTTCAAATGAATAAGCATTAACATCAAATCTTGCTTTCAAAGGAGGAGCAAAAAGCAAATTCTCTCTCCTGATAGGGAAGTGTTAAATACCTTTAATGGTGCCTTCTTTCATATCAATGATGGCACCAACTGTTCTAAGAAAAGGTCTTCCCAAAGTAATAGGACAATAATAATTGTATTCAACATCCAAAACATAGAAATCCACAGGGACATAAGCATTATTAACCATAATGAGAACATCATTAATACTCCCCATGAGTTTCTTCTTAGCATTATCATTGAGTGGGACATCTAAATAACAATCTTCCAATGGTGGCAAATCAAGCATTTCATAAATCTTCCTAGGCATAATAGAGACACTAGAACCAATATCACATGAAGCTTTGAGATCAAAGTCATTCACTTGCATATTAATAATGGGTTCCCAACTATCTTCTACTTTCCTAGGAATAGAAGCTTTGTGTTTTAGCTTCTCTTCCTTAATTTTCACAAGAGCATCTGTAATATGTTTAGTGAAAGCAACATGCATATCACTAGCATCAGGACTTCTAGCAAGCTTTTGCAAGAACATAATCACTTCAAAAATATTGCAACCATCAATATCAAAGTCAAACTTAGCATCACTAGTAGTAGGCTCAATAGGCTTAGGCATAGTAGGAGGAGGAATAGGGACTACTTGTGGTTTAGTGGTGATGGTGCACACACTATTATTTCTATCAATTTCAGCTTCCCTTTCCCACTTAGCATGAAGTTGAGCTAAGAGCCTAACATTTTCATCAATAGTAACTAGCAAAGGTGTTTTCCATAGTTTAAGGTTTAGCAGCCATTTTATTAATCAAGGAAGACCGAGCTTCACACAAAGGGGATATATTTTTCTCAGCACTCAATTTTTTTGACTATAAACTAGGAATTTCTCTATTCAGATTCTCAAGCTAATGGCTAATGTTTTTCAAGATGATAGACTGTTCCTCCATAGTTTTAGTGAAAATCTTATTTTGCTCATATTGCATCTGCATAAAATTCTTAGTGGATCTCTCTACTTCTAGAATCCTTTCTTCACTAAGCATTCCAGATATACCATGATAAACATTTCCACTAGGAGGATAAGGCCTATAATTACCATAAATATTGTTGCCAAAATTGTTGTTTCTAATGAAGTTCACATCAACTTGCTCTTCTTGAGCAACCAAGGAGGCTAAGGGAACACTATTAGGATCTATAGGAGCTTTCCCATTAACAAGCATAGCCATAATAACATCAATCTTTTCACTCAAAGAGGAAGTTTCCTCAACAGAATTTACCTTCTTACCATGTGGAGCTCTCTCAACATGCCATTTAGAGTAGTTAACGATCATATTATCAAGGAGCCTTGTTGCAGCACCCAAGGTGAGGCCCATAAAAGTACCTCCAGCAGCTGAATCCAACAGATTTCTTGAGGAGAAGTTCAAACCTGCATAAAAAGTCTGGATAATCATCCAAGCAGTGATTCCATGAGTGGGACAATTCTTAACCAAAGACTTCATTCTTTCCCAAGCTGGAGCAACATGTTCACTATCAAGTTGTTTAAATTTCATAATATCACTTCTCATAGATATAATCTTAGTAGGAGGATAGTACTTTCTAATAAAAGCATCGTTGCACTTAGTCCAAGAATCAATACTATTTTTAGGCAAAGAGAGGAGCCATTCTTTAGCTTTTCCCCTCGAGGAGAAGGGAAAAAAGCTTGATCTTAATAATATCTCCATCTACATCCTTATACTTTTGCATCTCACAAAGTTCAACAAAGCTATTAAGATGGGCAGCAGGATCATCAGAACCAGCACCAGAAAATTGCTCTCTTATCACAAGATTCAACAAAGCAGGCTTAATTTCATAAAAGGTAGCATCAGGAGCAGGTGGAGCAATAGAAGTGCTTAGGAAATCATTGTTGTTGGTGCTAGTAAAGTCACACAACTTGGCGTTCTCAGCAGAGTTCATTTTGGCAAAGGTGGGCAAGCTAAAAACAGCAGCAGCAGCTAGAGCAGGAACTAATTTTTTTTTGTGTTTTTGAATAAAGCAAGCAAACCAAACTAGACTAATTTTTTTGGTTTTTTGGAAAGAGGCAAACAAAACCAAACAAAAGAAACAAACCAAACTAAAAACAAAGTAAAGATAAAGGAAGTGAAGGACTCCCCTAGTGAAGAAGTCCTTAGCCTCCTTGACAATGGCGCCAGAAAAGCTTGACGTTTGTCTATGCACAGCCTGTTGGGAACCCGAAGAGCAAGGTGTGAAGCAGCAAGAAGCAAGTTTTCCCTCAGTTGAAACCGATGTTATCGAACCAGAAGGAGGAAGGAAATGTCACACGGGTGTTGCAAGCAACGCGGAGACCTGCACAACACAAACTCAAGACTTTGCCCCAACGAACAGTGAGGTTGTCAAGCTCACCAGTTTGCTGTAACAAAGGATTAAATGCATGGTGTTCTCAGCAGAGTTCATTTTGGCAAAGGTGGGCAAGCCAAACATAGTAGCAGCAGCAGCTAGAGCAAGAACTAATTTTTTGTGTTTTTGAATAAAGCAAGCAAACCAAACTAGACTATTTTTTTTGGGTTTTTTGGAAAGAGGCAAACAAAACCAAGCAAAAGAAATAAAGAAAACTAAAAACAAAGTAAAGAGAAAGGAATTGAAGGACTCCCCTTGTGAATACGTCCTTAGCCTCCCCGGCAACGGCGCCAGAAATCTTGATGCGTGCACCCAGTGTTGACGTGGGACACTTCGTTGGAACCCCAAGAGCAAGGTGTGATGAGCACAGCAGCAAGGTTCCCTCAGTAGAGACTGAGGTTATCGAACCTGAAGGAGGAAGGAAACGTCTCAAAGGTGTTGGAAGAAACATGGAAACTTGCACAACACAAACTCAAGACTTTGTCCCAATGAATCAGTGAGGTTGTCAAGCTCACCGGTTTGCTGTAACAGAGGATTAAACATATGGTGTGGAAGGTAATGGTTTGCAGCAAGTAAACAAGGAACAGTGGAGGATGTATCAATGGTAAAGATTGGACCGGGGTCCATAGTTCACTATAGGTGCTCTCCTTAGATAAACAACATGGCATGAAGGGTAAACAAATTACAGCAGGGCAATTGACATGAACTGAGCAAGGCATAACAATGCAATTACTAGTCAGAAATATCCTATGAGATTCGATTGGGCAATACAACAAGATACATAGACCGCCATCCAACTACATCTATGACTTGAAGTCCACCTTCAGGTTATCATCCAAACTCCCTCTAGTATTAAGTTGCAAGCAACAGACAACTGCTTTAAGCAAAGTGTGTAAGGTAAACAGTCCACATGTTCCATGAACAAGAGACCGTTGTTTCCTCCCTAGTAGCAACATCACATCTACAACCGAAGAGATTATTGTCACTTCCCTTGGAAACTAGAGGCATGAACTACTCACGCATCATACCGGAGAGAAGGCCTCCGGGATGATCTCCCCTTCGGAAGGGTGCCAGGAAGAACTTCAGATCCCCCCGATCTAGGGACGATGGTGGCGGCGGCTACAAAAGGTTTCGTGGAGATTTGATCGGGTACTTAGGGTTTCTGCATCGGGGGCTTCTTATAGGCGAAGGGGGAGGCCGAGGCGGCGGCCAGGGGCCCCACACCCCTCCCAGGCGTAGGGTAGGGCCCACCCGCGCCTAGGGTGGGTCTGCCCACCCTGGCTGGCCTCTCCGGCTCCCCTCTGGACTTATTGTTCCCCACGAAAAGTAATTGACTTTGACGTTTGTCCCGTCCAATTCCAAGAATATTTCTTTACTAACTTTTCTGAAACCAAAAACAGCAGAAAACAGGCATCTGGCACTGTTGCAACTTGTTAGTAGGTTAGTACTAGAAAACATGTAAAAAACACCCCAAAGTGTAGACAAGGCAAAGCAAAGTAGATACTAAACAAGCATGGAGCATCAAAAATTATAGATACGTTTCCAACGTATCAACGAGCACCGACGACGAACTGCTAGGTTTGATACGACGGCTGGATTGCTGAGGAGCTAGGGTTTCCAACACATGGAATGACCTAACCATTAACTGTAGGGGTTCGTAGCATGGAAAACAAAAAATTTCTACCGCATGAACACACAATCAAGATCTAATCTATGATCAAGCCAAGATCTATCTACTAGATTGTAGCAACGAGTCGATAGAGGAACTCACCCTCGAAGATTCCAAAGCGGTTAACGAGAGCAGATTCTCGTGGGTGATGTAGTCGTACACTTGCCGATCTCAAGATCGCGTAGACGATCCTTCCGGCGCTGTGTTCCGGCAGCGCTTCCGCAGTCGGTCACACGTTCGGTACTCGACGAAGACCTTCTTCTCCCTTGTTCCAGCAGGCAGCGGAGGTTGTAGCACTCTCCTCGCGATTCCGGCAGCACGACGGCGTGGTACCGGAAGTAGAGGGGAGATCTCGCAGGGCTTCGCCTTAAGCCGGAGCGAGTATGGTGGACTATGAGAGAGCCTTGGTGATCTAGGGTTTAGACACGCCAATTATAAGGGGCTAAACCAGCGGCTAGGGCAATTAGAAGCTCTAACTCGGCGGCTTGGGAGAAATCCCTAGGCTGTGGCTAGGGTTTAGGTTTAGAGGGAGGCAACTTGTGTGCTAGGAGGGGCAGCCCTGCCCCTCCTTTTATAGGTGGGAGGTGCGGCCAAGGGGAGGGGAGTCCCTCCCCAACTCGGCTTGGAGGTGGGCCGCCGGTTGGAGGAGGGAACTCCTCCCCAACTCGGTTTCCACCTCTCCTCCTCTTTCCAAAAACTGCCGTTTGACTTTTCAAACTAGCCGTTTGACTTTTCAAACTAGGATTTGAATAAACCCTTTATTTTGGACAGCGATGACACCTAGTACATGATGCAATCATTCCAACTTGTAATGACACATTCATGTACCCCTTCCCCTCCGGAGTGCCGGACATTCCGGAACCTTCTAGAACATTCCCGATGAAAACACCGGAATCATTCCCTAACTCCGAAATAGGACTTTCCTTATATGAGTCTTATTCTCCGGACCATTCCGGATCTCCTCGTGATATCCCGGATCCCATCATAGACTCCGAACAACATTCGGTCTCTTACTCATCATTCCATAACTACTCAAACAACGTCGAATCCTTAAGTGTGTCTCCCTACGGTTCGTGAATTATGCAGACATGATCGAGACACTTCTCCGAACAATAACCAATAGAGGAATCTGGAAATTCATATGGTTCCCACATATTTCTATGATTACTTTGCGATCGAATGAACCACTTACATACGATACCAATTTCCCTTTGTCTCACGATAGTTTACTTATCCGAGGTTTTGATCGTCGGTATCTCTGCATACCTAGTTCAACCTCGTTACTGATAAGTACTCTTTTCTCGTTCCCGTGATATGTGATCCCTTGTGAGCCAGTCACATGCTTGCAAGCTAATTGGATGACATTCCACCGAGAGGGCCCAGAGTATATCTATCCGTCATATGGATGGACAAATCCCACTCTTGATCCATGTGCCTCAACACATACTTTCCGAACACTCAATGCCACCTTTATAGCCACCCAGTTATGGTGTGGTGTTTGATGTCATCAAAGCATCCTTCCGGTGATGGTGATTAACATGATCTCATGGTCGAAGGAATTAGGTTACTATGTATCAGAAAGCTTATAGCAAATGAACTATATTAAATGACTTGATCTTTATGCTACGCTTAACTATAGGAGTATGTCCATCACATCATTCTCCTAATGATATGACCCTGTTGTTAATAACATCTCTATGTTCATGATCAGGAAACCATGATCATATATTAACCAACAAGCTAGATTAACAAGAGGCTTTACTAGGGACTCTTTTATGTTTACAAATCACACAAGTATTAATGTTTCCTGGTAATACAATTATAGCATGGTATGTAAACATTTATCATAAGTATGAAGATATGATAATAACCTACTTTATTATTGCCTCTTGGGCATATCTCCAACATTAACCCCCCTTGGGTTTCTGCGCCCCACTATATATAGGGAGTGAAAGTGAGCTCCACTCACCCGTGGCCCATTCACTAAAGCCCATATAATATTAGTCACCGCGAGTCCGACTCACTGACACAGTCCAAATCCGGTTTGGGTCCAACCCAACTAGATTTCCGGTTCAGATCCGATCCGAACTTGCTCCTGCTCTTAAGTGTGCGACCCCGAAAGCTCATGGAAACTTGGACACGATTGGAGTCTGACTCTCAATCGATCAATCGGTAGCGGCTCCTAGCAGAACGTGCCGACTCCCAAGTACCAAAGAGTCATGATGACTTGCCTTTCCAATGCGACTTGCGTCTGAGTCCCTTTTGCTTCACGATATACCTTGTCAGACTATAGGCGAATATTTTTCATCCCTTAAATAGTCCGACTCTTTTATCGATCTGAGATAAGTGATTCATCTGACTAACTCTTAGTCAACCGCCCCGGTTAACACTTAATCGAGTCTTGCAAGGCCATGCTTTCCGAATCATATCATCCGAGAGGGACTAGAGAATATCTCTCCAACTGGAGGGGGAAAATCCTATCTTGGTTATTCACATCCCGCAGCTTGATTCTCAGTCGACCCGAACTCTGCCTTTATAACTGCCCAGTTACGGATCAACGTTTGACAGAACCTAAGTCGGTGATACTCAACTCGGACTGTGCAACAACCCCAGGTCTAAGGATTACATTGATTGAGATATACAAATGACAACTTGTTCGTTGTACCTCAATATGGGTCAATCCGACTCGCTAAAATCTTTAGGCGAATCTGTGTAAGTCGGAATAGAATCTCCATGCCCATGACAAGTGGAACCGAGTCATCAACCGACTTTCACATTGGTCTAAGTTGTGTGTCCAGCACAACCTCAATGACCATGGATATTTAGTACAAACAACATGAATTTATATTTTCACAACTGAATCACATATTCAATGATACACATCAGATGTTTATACAAGGAAAACTTAATATCTTTATGAATACAATGTCAAATATCATCATACATGATTGCCTCTAGGGCATATTCCCAACATTGGGATGTTACCTTCAGTCACTGAAACAATGTCAGACAGTGCTTAGTTCCAGTTCTTACTTTGCATGACAGTAGTTATCCAGGGATGTTAGTTTTTTTTATGGAATGTTTGTTTAGTTTTCGAAGGATGTTGCTCTACGATTGATGCCATGATCGATGCCCATAGCTCCTTTGTAGGGGGGATGTTTCTTAGTTACCCTTATGTGGGGATGTTGCCTAGTCCATCTTACTTCAGTGACAACACCTATGTGGGGATGTTAGATTCTATGAAACAATGTCAGTTACTGCTTTAGTTTTTATTTCTTACTTTCCATGATAGTAGTTATATTTTTTCTAGGGATGTTAGTTTTTTATGGATCGACTTCCAGGGGATGTCGGTTAGTTTTATCTTACTTTTCGATGACAGTCCGGTGGGATGTTTGCCTAGTCCATTTTACTTCCATGACAACACCTATGTTAGCTTCTCTGTAATGTTAGTAATCTGGGATGTTAGTAATTTAGATGATAGTCAGATGATTTTTCAATGTTCTACCACTCTTTTGATTTCTTTAGATGGTCTACTGCGGGTGGGATTTTCACTATTGTTGGGGATATACTTTCCAGCTATACCCACAGGACTCACTGACTAGGGTGGCCCACCAATGGGTTAGAGCTTTGCTTCATGGGCGGCCCAGTCAGAGAAAGAGGAGGAGCCACTTCCGGCTACGACAAGGCCCAAAAGAGTTACCAACTTAGGCCTGTAGTATTGCTTGTATTCTAGGCTATATCTAGTTACCAACTCTGTAACGTAGCCAGATAGGTCTCTCCTGTAACCCTAGGTCCCCGTGACTATATAAACCGGCCCTATGGGAGCCTTTAGGGAACCAGATCATAGATCAACCACAACCTACTCCCATAGGCGAACCTCCCTTGTAATACATTGTAACATCCGGCTTTCGCCGATATATTACTGGGTTGCTAGCAGGACTAGGATCCGATCACCATAGTCGGATCTGAACCTGGGTAAACTTGTGCTTACCATTCCCGGAACATACGACGTCTCACACCCCATCTTCTCAATGCTGTTAGGACCCCCTGATACATCATAAACATATCTATAATTTTTGATGTTTCATGCTTGTTTAGTATCAACTTTGCTATGCTTTGTCTACACTTTGAGGTATTTTTATACATTTTCTGGGACTAACCTATTAAAAAGATGCCGCAGTGCCAGTTGCCTGTTTTATGCTATTTTTGGTTTTAGAAAATCTAGTAAGGAAATATTCTCGGAATTAGACGGGATTTAAGCCAAAGTCAATATTTTACCGAAAAGAACACAGAGACCGAAGGGCAGCTGAAGGGGGCCACGAGGTGGCCACAGCCTAGGGCCGCGTGTCCCAGGGGGGCCCACGTTGCCCTATGGTGTGGGACCATTGGAGCCTCCCTGCCTCGCCTCTTCGCTATAAAGTCCCCCGATGCAGAAACCCTAAGCACCCGATCAGATCTCCACGAAACAGTCTATAGCCACCGCCACCATCGTCCCTAGATCGGGGGGTTCTAAAGCTCTTCCCGGCACCCTGCCAGAGGGGAGAGATCATCCCGAAGGCCTTCTTCATGACCATGCCAGCCTCCGGTATGATGCGTAAGTAGTGCACCCTTGTACTATGGGTCCATACAGTAGCTAGATGGTTGTTTCTCCTCCTTTGTGATATCATGTTTAGATCTTGTGAGCTCCGTTCATGATCAAGATCATCTATTTGTAATCATACATGTTATGTTTGCGGGGATCCGATGGATATTGAGGTACTATGTTTATTGATTATTGATTCTATCATGTCTGTGTTGTTTGTGATCTTGCATGCTCTCCATTCCTAGTAGCTATCTTGGTAAAGTAGATACTTGTGACTCCAAGAGGGAGTATTTATGCTCGATAGAAGGTTCATGCCTCTAGTAATATGGGGAAGTGACATGAATCTCTAAGGTTGTAGATGTGTTGTTGCTACAAGGGAGAAAACAACAATCTTTTGTTCATGGAACAATTGTATTGTTTACTTTACACACATTGCTTAATGCAATTACCCGTTGCTTGCCAATTAATACTGGAAGGGGTTCGGATGATAACCTGAAGGTGGATTATTAGTCATAGATGCAGTTGGATTACGGTCTATGTATATTGTTGTAATTCCCAATCAAATCTCATAGGAATCATGATGTCTAGTATATGCATTGTTATGCTTTCTCAATATATCAATTGCCCCGCTGTAATTTGTTCACCCAACATGGTATCTATCTTAAGGAGAACACCTCTAGTGAACTGTGGACCCCGGTCCAATCTTTACCATTGATACATCATCTACTGTTACCGTTTACTTTCTACAAGCAACTATTACCTTCCACACTATACGTTTAATCCTTTGTTTTCAGCAAACCAGTGAGATTGACAACATCACTGTAAGTTGGAGCAAAGTCTTGAGTTTGTTTTGTGCAGGATTCCAAGTTGCTAGCAACACCTTGGAGTTGTTTCCTTGCTCCTACTAGTTCGATAACCTTGGTTTCATAACTAAGGGAAGACTTGCTGTTGTGCTCATCACATCATGCTCTTGGGGTCTCCCAACGAAGCTCTGTAATTGACTGAGCCGCGTCACCCACTATGGCGTACTAGTCGACAATCCGACGATAGTTGGCGCCCACCATGGGGCAGGTGACTTTTGGAGCTTCGTTCCATGCGGAATCTGCATGCGCTGGAATCGGCAAAACAATCGCTATGAGTCGCGTGGTTTATGCCAGTGATGTCCCTCTCATTCTTCTCGACGATACTTGGATTCTGGCTAGCAAGCCCGTGGCAACCTACACGATCATGTCCATCGGCGAGATTGATATCTACCTCCGTTTCGCTGAACCCGCCCAACCCACCCTGGAGGTGATGACCATGGCGGAAGAAAAATCTGGATCTGCTCAGTCCGCAGAGGCGGAAGAATTTCAGATCCCGGGAAAACATGAACCCAATCAGCCCGCTCCTTTAGTGGAAGAAGTGGTGGAAGAAAAATCCGTATCTGGTCTCCCCATTGAGATCGGGTACACGGACGAGGAGTATATCCGCTTCGGATCTGGTCCTACTGATGCTGGAGTAGAAAAAACACTCTTGAGGCACAGGATAAAGAAGATGATGAAACACCCCTACATCGATTATGAAGCAATCGCCAAGATTAAGGTGAGCTTTGATATGGCAGATGCGGAAACCTAGATGTGCCGCAACCTTTAGGACATGAACAAGAAGAAACACTGCTTCGTATACCACTTGAGCTTGGGATCTGACTCTGTCGATGCTGGAGCCGGAAATGATTCAGTTCTCGACACAATCGAAGAAAACACCGACTTACCTGGTTACCCTCAGGAGTCAATAACGTCACAGGAACTTAGAGACTTCGAGAAGGATATGGAGGCATACGAAGAAGAATACGCCTCCAAACCAATGCAAGTTGAGCCGGAGACCCCTCCGAGTCCATATGATAGCATGGACAAAGATTACACCTCGCAAGATGACATTGACACCGGAGACTGAAGGGCAGCCGATGGGGGGGCCACGAGGTGGCCACACCCTAGGGCCGCATGATGTTGTAGATGTGCTGTTGCTACTAGGGAGAAAACAACAACCTTTTGTTCATGGAACAATTGTATTGTTTACTTTACACACATTGCTTAATGCAATTATCTGTTTCTTGCAACTTAATACTGGAAGGGGGTTCGGATGATAACCTGAAGGTGGATTATTAGTCATAGATGCAGTTGGATTACGTTCTATGTATATTGTTGTAATGCCCAATCAAATCTCATAGGAATCATGATGTCTAGTATATGCATTGTTATGCTTTCTTAATCTGTCAATTGCCCCGCTGTAATTTGTTCACCCAGCATGTTATCTATCTTAAGGAGAAGACCTCTAGTGAACTGTGGACCCCGATCCAATCTTTACCATTGATACATCATCTACTGTTACCGTTTACTTTCTACAAGCAACTATTACCTTCCACACTATATGTTTAATCCTTTGTTTTCAGCAAACCAGTGAGATTGACAACCTCACTGTAAGTTGGGGCAAAGTCTTGAGTTTGTGTTGTGCAGGATTCCAAGTTGGTAGCAACACCTTGGATTTGTTTCCTTGATCCTACTGGTTTGATAACCTTGGTTTCATAGCTGAGGGAAGACTTGCTGCTGTGCTCATCACACTTTGCTCTTGGGGTCTCCCAACGAAGCTCTGCAATTGACTGAGCCGCGTCAAGATTTTCTGGCGCCGTTGCCAGGGAGTTAAGGACAACTTCACAAGGGGAGTCTTTCACAACCACTCTCTTAACTTTGTTTTTGTTTTTCTTAGTTCCTTTTGCTTTGTTTTTCTTGTTTCTTTCTTACAAAAATACAAAAAAAATTAGTTCTGTTTGGTTTTCTTTTTCTTTTCAAAAACACAAAAAATAGTTCTTTATATAATTGTCACCTTGTTCTAGCTCACCATGTTGATACCTAAGTTCACCTTGAAAGACCTTTCAATAGGTAGTGGCTCTATAATTGGGAAATAAAATATTGAAGAATTCTTTAATCATATTAGCAAACATGAGGATATTGAGGATAAATCCTTAGCAGAACTTTCTCCTAATTATGAAATTGCTGCAGCTTCTTTAGTTCACATGTTAGAGGCTAGGTTTGTTAACCTTAACCCCATGATGCAAATAATGTTTCTTAAACTTAAAGAAATTGAGGATACTGAAAAGTGAGATTTTATTCTAGAAACTTTGCTAACGGAGTTCAATGATGTTGCTAAAGAAGATAAAAAGGTCTTTGATCGATTTAATATGCTAGGCTCATGTGTAGATGTTATGGGTACATTAGAAAAGTTGGATAAAACCAAACCCAATGGAGAGGAAACTAAAATACCCATACTTTTTAAACTTGTAGGAATGCATGAATCCTTAGAAAAGAATTTTGATTGGATTGTTCCTGAAAACCCGTTTGATGAAAGCAGTGAACCCAAGAGTGTTGAGAGACGATCCTCTATAAATCATTTGGATGATATACCTTTCTTGGTTGAAGAAATTTTGAGTATTGATGTTAATGCTTGTTCATTTGAAAATACTTGATTCTTGCTTCTTGTGCCTAACTTAAAGGCGTTAAAGAAAAGTACTTCTTAGAAGATAACCCAATAGTTTTATTGAGTATCGGAAGTTATTACTTCTGTAATAACCTCTCCTTATCCTTTTTGTTTGATTTTTGTGCCAAGAATAACCTCTAATGAGAGAGAAGTAAGATTTTGGAAAGTTGTTGTCCCGAAATAGATTTTTGTGCTTCATTGTACAAATTCGTGAAAAATATATGTATATCGGATTGAGCTGTAATTTTCTGAGTAAATGCCCCAGGTTGTTGTCTAACTTTCGTTAGTTCAACACTTTTCTATTTGAGAAACAGAAGGTCTTCGAAAAAACTGGTTTTTACTTGCTGGTCTGTTTTAACAGATTTCTGCCATCATTTGCATTTTCTTCTTTATCGGTTTCTTTTTTAGTTCTTCTTGATCACTTGAGATTTTTAAAAGAATTGCTATAGTATCTTGTGTTTTAATGAAAGTTTTACTTGTGTTAAAACTAAACCCAAAGGTTTATTCTTTTGAATACACTAATGTTGCTAATGAAGATTGTCTGAAGTTTCGTATGAATGAAATTTTCAAGTGTAGGAGAAGAATGATGTGATGAGATGAAGAATGGACAAAAGCTCAAGATTGGGGATGCCACCCCGTGTCACCACAATAAATATTCAAGAGGTACAAGCATTAAAGCTTGGGGATGCCCAAGTCATCCCCTTCTTCATCAATAAAAATCTCAGGTCTCTTTCTAGACACTTCGTTTTTATTGTTTCATCCACTGTTGTGTTGTTCTTGGAGTGTCTTAGTTTTTGTTTTTTCGCTTTCATTTGCTTAGTTTTCTTGAATAAAGTAGTTGGACCCCCATTTTCACTGTGTTGTTTCAAATAAGTTGATTGGTATTAGAAAAGAGTAGAAAGTTTCATGCTTATAGTGATATAAAAGGGAGCTTGTTTGGACTATGGCTTAGACTTTATCATGTCATGCTATATGTTGTTTTGACCTTATGCTTAGTGATTATTGCTGTTGCATGACTTTTTCCAAAAAATTGAGATTGCTTAATGTGCCTTGAAAGAATCATGCGTTGTTTTAGCATACAAAAGCATAATATTATGGTATTCTCCTTTCATGCTTTGTTTGGGTTGACTTGAAACATGCTCACACCATGTTATGACTATGAACCAGTCACCTTAGCTTCTATGATCATTTAGTTTTTGACTTTTGATACCACTTTATGCTTTGATTGATAATGTTTTGTCGCTCTGCATGATTATGGTCATTATTGCTCTATTAGTTGGTCACTCCCAGTCTTTTTCTAGCCTCCACTTGTATTGAGTAAGATCTACTCATGCATCCAACTCCCAAGAAACCAAGTTATTCCAAAGAGTCCACTATAAATTCCTATGCATGGTGTGTTACACCATTCCAAGTATATTCTTGTTTTATCTATCTTCCAAATTAAACTTGTTATGTGAAAATTAGTGATTAAAGCTCTCACAAACTTGATGGCACACTTTATTTTTATTTCCCCTAATAAACTTGAACAATTGTGTCATCTATGTTGTATATGCTTGCACTTATAAGTTGGGAATTAGCAGAACCATGTTGTCATGGGGAATGCTTTCAACACCTATACATATTACCCAGTTGATATCATGATCTTTTGTTTATGGATGTCGGCGGTGTGAAATAAAAGGGGAGCCTGTAAGTACATGGAGTTATGTATATGTGTTAGAAAAATGCCTGGGACGCTACCCTAAGCCATGCCTAATCATGGTGGAAACTTGCAGCATCACCATAGTGAGCAATCCATGAAGCATCCTCAGAAAAAAATATAGAGAAAAAAAGAGAGAAAAAGAAAAGAAAATATGCACCATGCTCATGGTAAATAAAAGGATTGCTGAGATGCTCACTATCTGTTGCCTTGTCATTTGATATGGGATAGCTCCTGTGTCATGGGGCATGGGGTACCCCATTGGCGGTTCTCTATGATACACATATACTTACAATGACAAGAACTTGCTTATGACTAAAGTTGAGTAGCACGAGGAACGGCCCTCGTACTCAAGGGACATGAGATTTCCCACTTATGATTTGTCAAGCATATACTCCATACTTTGTTCACTTTAACCTTAATCACTTCAAGATACTTATGATAGGGGCAATGAGAGCTGAAAGCTAATAAGTACCATAATTTTTGGAAGCTCTTTATGAAACTTGAAATCCCTGCTTCCCTTTGTGAAGGGCCTTTCTTCTTACTTTTATATTGAGTCTCCACCTTCTATCTTTATGCACCAATTAAGAGAGCATAGTTGTCATTCTTAGTTTTATGTGCATTGTCCCAAAACTTATTGATTGATTCATAATGTTGATATTGCTCGTTCTAGTCACCCTTATGAACTTTGAAGGTGTCTTATACATTTATATTTTGCTACTCCATGAGGGACAAGCTGAATACCACTATGCTATGTTTTCTATATGTGAAACAAACAAACGTCTCTCAATGCATTGTTATTCATGATCTTTGTTTGTATCTTTTCATGTTGCAACATAGTTGCTATGTCTTATTGTTAGAACTACATCTTTCATGATCATGTTTAGAGTAATTTGATCCCAGCTTTCAATGCTTTGCAAATGGTTTGATCAAGATTGTGATGGTGCATGTAACCTCAAAAATTATTCTTTTTATCACTTACCTACTCGAGGACAAGCATGAGTTAAACTTGGGGATGCTTGATACGTCGTAAATGTATCTATAATTTTTGGTGTTCCATGCTTGTTTAGTATCAACTTTGCTATGCTTTGTCTACACTTTGAGGTATTTTTATACATTTTCTGGGAATAACCTATTAACAAGATGCCGTAGTGCTTGTTGCCTGTTTTCTGCTATTTTTGGTTTCAGAAAATCTAGTTAGGAAATATTCTCGGAATTGGACAGGACAAAAGACAAAGTCAATATTTTACCAGAGAGAACATAGAGACTGAAGGGCAGCCGATGGTGGGCCACGAGGTGGCCACACCCTAGGGCCGCATGATGTTGTAGATGTGCTGTTGCTACTAGGGAGAAAACAACAATATTTTGTTCATGGAACAATTGTATTGTTTACTTTCACACATTGCTTAATGCAATTATCCGTTGCTTGCAACTTAATACTGGAAGGGGTTCGGATTATAACCTGAAGGTGGATTATTAGTCATAGACGCAGTTGGATTACGGTCTATGTATATTGTTGTAATGCCCAATCAAATCTCATAGGAATCATGATGTCTAGTATATGCATTGTTATACTTTCTCAATCTATCAATTGCCCCGCTGTAATTTGTTCACCCATCATGGTATCTATCTTAAGGAGAACACCTCTAGTGAACTATGGATCCCGGTCCAATCTTTACCATTGATACATCATCTACTGTTACCGTTTACTTTCTACAAGCAACTATTACCTTCCACACTATACGTTTAATCCTTTGTTTTCAGCAAACCAGTCAGATTGAAAACATCACTGTAAGTTGGGGCAAAGTCTTGAGTTTGTGTTGTGCAGGATTCCAGGTTGCTAGCAACACCTTAGAGTTGTTTCCTTGCTCCTACTAGTTCGATAACCTTGGTTTCATAACTAATGAAAGACTTACTGCTGTGCTCATCGCACCATGCTCTTGGGGTCTCCCAACGAAGCTCTGTAATTGACTGAGCCGCGTCACCCATATGGCGTACTTGTCGACAATCCGACGATAGTTGGCGCCCACCATGGGGCAGGTGACTTTTGGAGCTTCGTTCCATGCGGAATCTGCATGCGCTGGATTTGGCAACACAATCGCTATGGGTAGCGTGGTCTATGCCAGTGATGTCCCTCTCGTTCTTCTCGACAAGACTTGGATTCTGGCTAGCAAGCCCGTGGCAACCTACACGATCATGTCCATCAGAGAGATCGATATCTACCTCGGTTTCGCTGAACCCGCCCAACCCACCCTGGAGGTGATGACCATGGCGGAAGAAAAATCTGGATCTGCTCTGTCCGCAGAGGCGGAAGAGTTTCAGATCCCGAAAAAACATGAACCCAACCAGCCCGCTCCTTTAGTGGAAGAAGTGGTGGAAGAAAAATCCGTATCTTGTCTCCCCATTGAGATCGGGTACACGGATGAGGAGTATATCCGCTTTGGATCTGGTCCTACTGATACTGGAGCAGAAAAAACACTCTTGAGGCACATGATAAAGAAGATGATGAAACACCCCTACATCGATTATGAAGCAATCGCCGAGATTAAGGAGAGCTTTGAGATGGCAGATGCAGAAACCCAGCTGTGCCGCTTCCTTCGGGACATGAACAAGAAGAAGCACTGCTTTGTATAACATGTGAGCTCGGGATCTGACTCTATCGATGCTGGAGCCGGAAATTATTCAGTTCTCGATGCAATCGAAGAAAACACCGACTTACCTTGTTCCCCTCAGGAGTCAATCGAAGAAGAAGAACAAAAATCCGACACCGGCAGAGCCGGACGTCGAGGAAGCCAACGAAGAAAAAGTTGATGAAGAGATCGAGTTGGAGAATCAGGACGGAGATCCGATTAATTCCACACTGATCGACCCTCCTGTGGATGGACACGTCGTCACCAAGGGTGCATGTGAAATTTACGGAGATGCTCTGATGATACAAATCCTATCTACTTCGGATCTCACTCTGGACGCGCTCGAGAAAAAGGCAGAGGGCCTGGAAAAGCACCGCTTTTTTTTACTTGAGGAAGCTTCGCACATCGTCGAGCTTAAACAACAGTTAGATAGCGATCCTGCCAAATACCAGTCAGATTTCAAGCGATTACCAAACAAGACAAGGGGAGGTCCGGTTCTTGCTAATAGGAACCCGGATGTCCATAGAGATCTATTTAACGGAAAATCAGGAGAGAAGATCTGAGTCTACAGCACGCCATTGGAAAACGTTGTAGCATCTCGGGCTATCCTCGCCAATAATCCGTCTCTAGAGCAGGTCCGACAATGTGTTGCGTTGCTGGACAAAGGATTGAAACAGTAGAAGACGACCGCGTCATTCAGTGGCAAGTTGGCCTCAAAGTCAGAATTTTTCCACACTGGCACCAACCAAAGAGCTGACGAAAGAACCCGCTGGGATATAGATCTATGCTATCGTCCCCGGGGAGAAGAAGAAAATTCAAGGACCAGATAAAACGGTCATCATCGCAGGACCGCACACAACTGGTCGAGAGTTATTCCAGCTACGTCTGAAGATGCTATTAGGGTAATGGTGCCTCATCAGGGCCATCGTCGGGAGAACAACCGCCACAGAGAAGACCCGGAAGTGCGTCGCCAGCGAGAGAAGGATCGGCTAAGAATGACACCCCCAAGGCGTCCGGCTGGCAACGGCGGGTGAAGAGATGACCCGGATAGTCCTGAATCAAGTAGGTACGGAGCCCGAAGAAACCAACCTCGGAGTCAACATAATGAGGCTCCACCCCCACCATGTAATCCAGCCGAAAACAATCCACTAGGGCCACCATCGCCTCCAGACAGCGACCATGAGGGATCTCATCGCATCCATGGAAGCCGCAGGGGCGGAGGCGGCAATGGTGTGAGAAGAAGCAGAAATCCGACTCCGCCGCGCATAAGCCTGAGCCTCCAAGGCGCAGATATCACTCTCCAAACGACGCTCGCCATCGCATCGAGTCAAACATCGAGGCACGGTGGTACGAGGAAGAAGACGTGTATGTGGGACCCAAGTGCTTTGGCCCACGCATTCGTCGAACCAAATTTCCGGTTGATTTTGGTATCGCCAAACACATCCAACCCTATGATGGCGCAGCTCGGCCAGATACTTGGCTTCAAGATTTTTTCCAGGCTTGCTGCATCACCAAAGGAGGAAACAGCCTTGTCGCAGTCCGATATCTCCTACTTATGCTGAGGAAGATGGCTCGGTCGTGGCTCAATGAACTGCCGGAAAATTCAATTCATAACTGGTATGATATGCAAAGTGCGTTCTTTTCAAACTTCGAGGGAACTTATAGGAGGCCCTACAGAGTCGGAGATTTGCAGCGTTGCACCCAAAGACCCGGAGAAACCTACCGGGAATACCTCGGACGCTGGATCTAAACGAAAAACTCATGCGAGGGAGTAAATGAGCAAACTGCGATTGAAGTTTTTATTGCAGGACTCCTAGTCGGACTTTTGCGTCACAGGCTGAAGCGTGACCACGTCGCAGATTTGGGAGAGATGATCGAAACGGCGAGCAAATATGCTGACGCTAATGACGATTCAGAAGGAATGCTGAATATTCTGTCCAACCCAATTGCGGGCAAGCAACAGAAGCAACAAAGTCAGAAGTGCAAAAACACCTCGGAAGATAAATCGGCTCCGGATAATGCATCAGTTAACCTAACATTCAGATCTGGAGGACGAGGAGGGCGCGGAGGCGGTCGGGCACGAGTCCGTGGAACATCCCGAATCCAGGGCAGAGGAGATCAACAACCCGGAAGAACCTACACCTGGGCCAACATTGCCAACAATCCCTGTGTGCATCACCTAGATAGTAACGAAGGCTCTACCCACACAAATGCTGAGTGTCGTTTCAATGACGACATCAAGAAAGACGAATCCGCTGGCTACAGGGCCAAGCGACGAAAAGGAAAGTAAAATTCCGAAAAAGGCAAGGAGCCCAAGGAAGATTCCTACATGGAAGAAGCGGATGCCGCACATCCCAAGTCAGACGGAAAGAAGGATTATCCCACAAAAAAGTCACATACGTCTGCTTCCTTGGGACTCGGCCGGCTAAAGTCAAAAAGGGGGTTCTCCGTGAGCTCAATGCCACGGTTCTGGCTATCCCCCAATTCCTAGATTGGTAGGATGTAACCATCACCTTTGACCGTTCAGATCACCCGAGGAAAACACATTGTCGGGGGAAGTATCCTCTGGTCATCAATCCTCTTATTTATGTCTATGAGTTCTGTAAAACTCTCATGGACGGTGGCAGCAACATCAACATCCTTACATCGAGATGCTCCACTACTTGAAGATCCACGAGAGCCAATTGAGTTACAGAAGTGTAACTTTTCATGGCATTGTACCAGGGAGACATGCGGTTTCTCTGGGTGAGATTACACTAAATGTGACATTCGGAACCCGAGACAATTATCGGACCGAGCCACTCTCTTTCGAGGTGGTACCGTTCAAAAGTTCTTACCACGTCATCTTCGGACGTCCGACTTATTAGGCGTTCATGGCTCGACCCTCTAGTATTTACAACATGGTAAAACTTTTCATCACCATCCGGGGAAATCCGAATAAAGCGCGGGAGTGCGACGAAGGATCTGCCGCCTTTTCCTGAAGCCGTGCTGCACACCTAGGAGTACCAGAAGATCAAGAAGACCATCGATCCGTCCGAGATGCCCGCTGCGAAGAACGAGGTGCTGAAGCCAAGCATGCAGTTCAAGGCGTCGGGAGAGAATAAGAAGTCATCGCTGAAGGAAGACGATCCCTCCAAGACGACGAGCATAGGGGTAGGGTTAGATCGCGCATAAGAAAGCGCGCTCGTCGAGTTCCTCAAAGCTAATAGTGATACCTTCGCATGGCAGCCTTTTGACATGACCAGAGTACCTAGGGAACTTGCCAAGAACTCTCTTAATGTTTACCCTGACGCTAAACCCATCAAACAGTCCTTACGATGGTTTGGTGATGAAAAGCGCAAAGCTGTAGCCAAGGGATTAGCCCAACTAGAATTAGCCAGATTTATCACAGAGGTCATCCACGCTGAATGGGTGGCAAATCCTGTACTCGTCCCTAAAAAGGACACTATTGATTTAAGGATGTGCATTGACTACTCTGACTTGAACAAGGCTTGTCCCAAAGATCCATTCCCACTGCCCAGAATCAATCAAGTTATCTACTCAACAGCAGGGTCGGAATTACTCTATTTTATAGATGCATATTCTGGATATTACCAAATACCGATGAAAGAATCGGATCAACTAAAGACGTCTTTCATCACACCTTTTGGAACCTTCTACTACAAAACTATACCTTTCGGCTTAAAGAACGCAGGAGCTACGTATCAGCGCACAACGCAACATTGCCTTAACAATCAAATCGGACGCAACATCCATGTATATGTAGACGATATAGTAGTGATGTCCAAAAAGAAGGAAACACTTACTTTCGACTTAGAGGAAACATTTGCTAGTCTACAAAAATTTAACATAATGCTAAATCCAAAGAAGTGTTTCTTTGGAATTCCAGCCGGAAAATTGTTAGGTTTCATCGTGTCTGAAAGAGGCATAGAGGTGAACCGAGACAAAATTTAGGCTATACTCAACATTACCAGGACGACTCGCCTGAAGGACGTGCAATGCCTCACTTGTTACATCGCAGCAGTGAGTCGGTTTGTCAGGCGGCTCGGAGAAAGAGCCGCACCTTTATACAAACTCTTGAAGAAAACCGACAAATTTGTTTGGACCCAGGAAGCCAATGTTGCCCTACAAAGTTTGAAAGACCTACTTTCAAATCCACTAGTTCTCGCAGCTCTAGAGCCTCAGGAGCCTATGTTACTTTACATTGCAACGACTAACAAGGTCATAAGTGTGGTAACAACAGTGGAGCGCGAGGAACAAGGATATGCGCATAAGGTGCAACGTCCAACTTACTTCCTAAGTGAGGTTCTGAAAGAGTCAAAACAATGGTATCCACACCATCAAAAGCTAGCCTATGGAGTGTTCTTTGCTTCCAAAAAGCTACAACACTACTTTCAAGAGCACAAGATCACAGTGGTGAGTACTGCTCCCCTGCGATATATAATCAACAACTGCGACACCATATGATGTGTCGCAAAGTGGGGAATAGAGCTTGCTACTTTCGACATTGAGTATAAGCCACGTACAGCAATCAAGTCCCAAATACTTGCCAATTTTGTCGCTGATTGGACAGAGATGGCAGAAGATACAAGTCCTCCAGACTCGGAATTTTGGACCCTTCATTTTGACGGATCAAAAGCACGAGGAGGCTCGGGGGCTGGTGTCGTGATATTGCCGATGAGTACACCATGGAGGGGTCCTCACAGTGCGTGTTTAGAGATGTGGGGGAAGGCGGACGGTTGATGGGTACAAGGTAACACATCTTACCCAGGTTCAGATCCCACAACGGTGGCAGAATCCTACTCCTGCTATAAATCACTATAATGGCAATACGCCGAGTTATAGAGATAGGTTCGCTATGCGAGGTGTGACTAGAAAGTCTAAGTTGTCTCTCCCTAAAGACTCCCATTGGCCCGACTTATATAGTCACCAGGTCCTAGGGTTATAGGGAAAAGTCCTAGCCGGACAGGTTACAGAGTCCTACACTGTCTATACTAGTCTAGCGTGTCTTGCACTCCAAGGCTCTAGGTACGCTGGTGACTCCACCGTAGCCTTCCTTTATCCGGCATGGGCCTCCCTTCTGGATCCATCTAACTGGGCCGCCCAGAAGGCCATGGGCCATGCTACCAACTGTGGGCCACCTGGGTTATCCGGATAAGAGACATGCTATGAGGATACCCATATAGCATATCCCCAACATTAGCCCACGGAGAACTCCGAGATCTTGCGCCGTCTTGCCTCTTCACATTGAATGCTCCGTCTAGATGGATGTCGGCAAACCGTCAAGCAATATCTTGTAGTCCTCCCAAAGAACCCTACAAGGTTTTTCTCCGTCTTCAATTTGTAAGTTAGAGAATTGCTGAATCTTCTATCGTACTCTTCTGTAGCCGGACTGGATCCGTCCATGCCGGAATCTTCCTATGTGATGGTTCATCTGCCTATGATAGCTAGGGCGACGTAGACATAGGTCAACAACGCCTCGTAACTCATACATGCAGAGAGATGTGAACCGTTGGCGGCGACGGTTGGTAACGTGGCGAAATTTCCGCGCACGTCCCCGCACACGTCGCCTACGTGGCAACCGTTCGATCATGCTACACGAATCTTGATGCTGGAGATGATAAATAGTAACAGCGGTGGAAAATTTACTTTTCACCTCATTCTCCTCTGCATCGTCTTCTTCCTCTAGCGAGCGCCTCCTCGAGCTCCCCGCGCGACGTGCGAAAAAACCCTAGCTCCCCAACTTCTCCCAGTCACCACTAGAATCTCCCAATGGCCAGCAGCAGTTTCTCTCCCTCCATGGCGGCGTTAGGCGAAGCCGGCGAGCGCCGTCATCGTGCCTCTAGAGGGACTGGTTATCCCCAAGTCCGCGGTGGTCGAAGCCACCGACGGCGACCATAATCTAGCGACGCTGGAGCTGCTGGAGGAGGAGTACGACTCCCACAAGGGGTACTGGCGTGGTTCGGATATTATAGACCGTGATATCAAAGAGCTGATCAACGAGGGCTACCTCCTCGCGACGGAGGGGCTTGCCTGGCGGGCGGCACCGTCCGGCGAGGTCACTCCTTCTCCCCAAGTCGGAGAGAAGGTGTACCTCAAAGCACAGATGGTACGCAGCGTCTTCCTGCCCAACTCCAACTTTTTCCTTGCTGTCCTTAACCATTACCGAGTACAACCTCAGAACCTATCCCCCAATAGTATCTTAGCGCTTAGCAATTATGCGGTGCTTTGCGAGGGTTACTTAGGGATTAGGCCTAGGCTAGATCGCTTCATCTATTTCTTCACCGTCAAGCGCGAAGCCGGAGCCGGAAAGGACGAGCTCAGGAACTTTGGCACTATTAGTTTTAAGATCCGGCCTGGCCGGCGCTTCCCCGACATCGTCGGCCATGAGTTCTGCAAGAACTGGCAGCGGACGTACTTCTATGACCCAGACATCCCTCTGGCTGGCCGAGAAGTGATGTACCCGGACTTCATTGATGGAGCTGCCGTCGAAGCCCCGACATGGAGATCCCAGGCCTCCCTTCCTTCCGACATCGATGCTTCCCGCGCTATAAGGCGGATAGAGTGGTCCTTAGATACGGGTCTGACCGGATTGGACCTGGCCATGTGCTGGTTTGTCAGGTGGATCCAGCCTCTGTAGCACCGCTTGAAGGTGATGCACGAGTATACCAACGATAGAAGGGATAGCCTCCGCATCTCCGAGGATAACTTCTCGAGTGACTCCGTCAAGCTCCGCCTCAAGGACATCGTCAAGGTGAAGGACAGGAAGCGTGGCTTCACCATCACCTACGACATGTTCGTAGAGAGCAAGTGCCCAAAGGTACTTGTTTATTTTCCGTGTATGACATATACTCCAGTTCTTCTGTCTAGCCATTACCATCTCATCTAACACGGTGGTTTTTCACTTAACATCTTAGCGACATAGATGAGGATAGCATGGCTCCCCAAATCTATGATCCAAATATGAAGGAAGTCACTGTCGTGTCCGATGATGATGCCCCATTGGCGCAAAAGTGGAAGAGCTCCACCTCTGACACTGCCGACGGAGGCAAGAAAAAGAAGACGGAGGGTGGAGCCTCGAAGAAGACTACCACACCCTGGAGGCGGAGAAAAGAAAGTTTACCGGGATCCCTTTTGCAAAAGCACCCCGTCTCGTGTAAGCTTATTTCTCTCCGACATTGTCCATTGTTTGTCTTATTCCCGTACTTATGCATTTTTCATGTTTTAGGAAGAAAGCCACAACCAGCTTGAAGAAAACCTCCAAAACTTTGGGGGCTTCTAGAACCATAAAGGATATGCTACATCACGACGCATATCCCCACGCATCTCCCGCCATCGCCCCTGTCACTCCCATCGTCCAACCCTCGTCTGCTCCAACAAGCTCTCAAGCTAAAGAAGCATCTGGCCCTTCCGCCATGGAAGTGGACTCAGGTGCCTCCACATAGCTCGCTGTTTTTGGCGAACATGCGACACAGGAAAGTGCCGCCAACCAAATGGCTGAAGCTTCGGCTAAGGATGCCATCGGTAGCGGTAAGACAGTGGTGGAGGGTGGTACATCTGCCGAAGGCGGCGTCCTCGCCCCTAGGAAGACCATAGAGTTCCCGAAGATAGTCTATCGGGCACTTACGCCGGGTAGCACTTCTCTGGTTCCTGGTGCGGCACTGACATCTCCAACATGCGGTCTTGAGGAGCTTTTCCGACAAGCAGAAATCTTAAAAGGAAATAGTGTATCCTTTGGCAAGTTGCTGGCTGAGAGAGTTACCAACCTCAAGATCATTGCACTTGTAAGTTTTATTTGCCTTTTGCATTTCATATGAGTATCCCACTGTAGACCCCAAGGATTTAGACGGAAAACCATGGGTCTTTGCGTCTAAATGCTCTGGGAGTGACTAAGCTAGATAACTTCTCACTGTAGCCCCCAAGCATGTAGTTTGAATGAACTATTCCGACTAGATGCTTTAAGGGTAGCATACACAGTTGAAGGGTTTTGCGGCATAGTAAATAAAAATTTTCTACGGATGCGAACAGAGGGAAAGCCAAGATCTAATCTAGGAGATGCAAAAAACGAGAGAGATTGGATTAGATCTTCATACCCTTGAAGATTCTCACAGCGGAACGTTCGTCGAAACGTGGATGATGTAGTCGTACTCGCTTCTCCTCCTCGCGATCCGATCCGATCTAGCACCACAAGTGGCGGTGCCTCCGTGAGATGCACACGTGCAGCACCTCGACGTCTCCTCCTTCCTCGGACCAGCAAGTATGGTGGAGAGACATATTGGATCTACAACACGACGGCATGGTGTATATGGTGGAGAATTTCTGCAGCAGGGCTTCGCCTACAAACAGTCGGGAGGGAGAGAGGAGGGCAGCAGGGCGGCTAGGGTTGGAGGGCAAGGTGTGTGGGGTTGGTGCGCCCCCAGCCCTCTATATATAGAGGGGTGGGCGCAGCCCTAGCCCCTCCCCCAAGCCGAAACCGGCGGCCCCAAAGGAGGATGAGTGGGGGGCAAGGAAACCCCCTTTCTAGAAGCTCTATCTCGAGTTTAAAACCCTCTTGGCTGGCTGGGCCCTATGGGGCCTTGTGCCCCTGGCCCAATGCGGCCAGGGCACTCCCTCATAGGCCCATGCCCCCTCCCAGAAGGTGTGGCCACGTTGGTCCCCTTCCGGAAGGTTCTAGAAGCTTCTGGTACAATACCGATTAACCCAGAACAATTCCGAACTCCAAAAACTGCACTGCCTTATATGAATCTTATTCTTCGGACTACTCCGGAACCTCTCGTGATGTCCCGGATCCCATCCGAGACTCCGAACAAAAACTCATAAACCAATTATCCAATCTATCCTAGCGTCGAGACACGTTAAGTGTGTGACCCTGCGGGTTCGAGAATATGTAGACATGATCTTCTATCAATAATCAACAGCGGGGTCTGGAAACCCATATTGACTCCCACACATTCATCGATGATCATATCGGATGAACCACGATGCCAGGATTCAATCAATCCCATATATATATTCCCTTCGTCTCGCGATATTTTACTTGCCCGAGATTTGATCGTCGGTACCGTCATACCTAGTTCAATCTCGTTCACAGCAAGTACTTTACTCGTTCCGTAATCCGATATCACTTTGTGATTAACTCCTTAACCACATGCTTGCAAGCGGTGTTGATATCGATTACCGAGTGGGCCCGAAGTATATCTCTCCGACTTGGGAGGGACAAATCCCATCTCGATACATACAACCCAACAGATACTTTCCGATCACCTGAGAGACACCTTTATGATCACCCTCTCATAGGATGACGTTTGATGACCTCAAACCTTTCTTCCGATACCAGGGAGTTGTATTATCTTATGGTCTAAGGAATAAAATATTTGACATAAGAAAAGCTTCGCAAAGACGAACACGATGACACGATCTAATTGCTTCGCTTATTTTGGGTCTGTCCATCATATCATTCTCCCAATGATATGATCTCATTATTAATCGACAACTCATGTCCATGGTTAGGAAACCTTAACCATCATTAATCAATGAGCTAGTCCATAGAGGCATACTAGGGACACGGTGTTGTTCACAAACCACACAAGTATTAAAGTTTCCGCTTAATACAATTCTAGCATGGAATATAAACATTATCATGAACAAGAATTATAATAATAACATCTTTATTATTGCCTCTAGGGCATAATTTCAATAGTCTCCCACTTGCACTAGAGTCAATAATCTAGTTTACATTTGGCAACAATCTCACACCCATGGCACTGAGGTGCTGATCATGTTTTACACGTGGAAGAGGTTTAGTCAATGGATCTGCGACATTCAGATCTGTATGTACTTTGCTAATCTTCAGATCTCCATCTGCTATATAATCTCGGATTATATGAAACTTGTGGTTGATATGCTTGGTCTTTGGATGATATCTTGGTTCCTTAGCGAGTGCTATGGCGCCAGTGTTGTCACACAATATCTCCAGTGGGTCCAATGCACTTGGAACCACTCCAAGCTCAGTGATGAAGTTTCTGATCCAAACTCCTTCACTTGACGCTTCTGCAGCAGCCATGTATTCCGCTTCTACTGTAGATCCTGCGATCACGCTTTGCTTGCAGCTTCTCCAGCTCACAGCTCCTCCATTCAAAATATACACGTATCCTGTCTGAGATTTAGAATCATCCTTGTCGATGTCAAAACTAGCATCAACGTAACCTTTTACGACGAGCTGTTCATCACCCCGATAGACTAAGAACATTTCTTTAGTCCTATTTAGGTACTTTAGGATGTTCTTCACGGCTGTCCAGTGTTCCACTCCTGGATCACTTTGATACCTGCTCGTCAAACTAAGAGCATTGGACACATCCAGTCTAGTACACAACATGGCATACATGATAGAACCTATGGCCGAGGCATAAGGCACTTTGCTCATAGCTTCCCTATCATTTACCGTAGCTGGACACTGAGCCTTGCTCAATATCTTACCTGACAACATAGGCACTGAACCTTTCTTTGCCTTATCCATTCTGAACCTTTTCAGAACTTTGTCTAGGTATGTACTCTGGCTTAAAGCTATCAGGCGTCTTTGTCTATCTCTATAGATTTTGATGCCCAATATATAAGCAGCTTCACCTAGGTCTTTCATTGAAAAACACTTGTTCAAATAACTCTTCACATCGTTAAGCATGTTGATGTCATTTCCGATAATCAATATGTCATCCACATATAGTACCAGAAACATCACCGAGCTCCCACTCACTTTCTTGTAGATTCAAGCTTCGTAGCAATTTGGAACAAATCCAAAGCTCTTGATCACTTGATCAAAACGAAGGTTCCAACTCCGAGATGCTTGCTTTAGTCCATAAATGGAACGCTGAAGTTTGCATACTTTATCAACATCCTTAGGATCGACAAAACCTTCGGGTTGCATCATATACAACTATTCATCAATGTTGCCATTGAGGAATGCAGTCTTGACATCCATCTGCCATATTTCATAATCATGAAACGCAGCAATTGCTAATAAAATCCTAATGGACTTAAACATCGCTACGGGAGAGAAAGTCTCATCGTAGTCAACACCTTGAACTTTTCGAAAACCTTTCGCGACAAGCCGTGCTTTATAGACAGTAACATTACCATCCGCGTCCGTTTTCTTCTTGAAGATCCATTTGCACTCAACGGCCTTTCGGTCGCTAGGAGGGTCCACCAAAGTCCATACTTGGTTTTCGCTCATGAATCCCAATTCGGATTTCATGGCTTCTAGCCATTTCTCAGAGTCTGGGCTCATCATCGCTTCCTCATAGTTCGTAGGTTCACTGTCTTCTACCAACAAGACAGTCAATACAGGGTTGCCGTACCACTCAGGAGGGGCACGCGACCTTGTCGACCTTCGACGTTCAGTAGTAGCATCGTCCGAAGCTTCATGATCCTTGTCATTAGCTTCCTCTATCGTTGGTGCAGGCGGCACTGGAACAATTTCAGGTGCTGCGCTACTCTCCAACTCAAGAGAAGGTTCAATAACCTCGTCTAGCTCTACTTTCCTCCCACTCACTTCTTTCGAGAGAAACTCCTTCTCAAGAAAGGAACCGTTCTTTGCGACAAACACTTTGCCTTCGGTTCTGTGATAGAAGGTATACCCAATAGTTTCCTTAGGGTATCCTATGAAGACGCATTTCTCTGCTTTGGGTTCGAGCTTGTCCGGCATCAACTTCTTGACGTAAGCTTCGCATCCCCAAACTTTAAGAAACGACAACTTAGGTTTAGCACCAAACCACAGTTCATACGGTGTCGTCTCAACGGATTTAGATGGTGCCCTATTTAAAGTGAATGCAACGGTTTCTAATGCATAACCCCAAAATGATAACGGCAAATCAGTAAGAGACATCATTGATCGGACCATATCTAATAGGGTTCGATTCCGGCGTTCAGACACACCATTGCGCTGTGGTGTTCTGGGTGGCGTGAGTTGCGAAACAATTCCGCTTGCTTTAAGATGCGTGAGAAAATCATAACTCAAATATTCGCCCCCACGATCGGATCGTAGAAACTTAATCTTTCTATTATGATGGTTCTCCACTTCATTCTGAAATTCCTTGAACTTTTCAAATGTTTCAGATTTATGTTTCATTAAATAGATATACCCATATCTACTTAAGTCATCGGTAAAAGTGAGAAAATAGCGATATCCACCGCGCGTCGAAACACTCATCGGTCCACATACATCGGTATGTATGATTTCCAACAAGTCCGTTGCTCGCTCCATCATACCGGAGAACGGGGTTTTGATCATCTTGCCCATGAGGCATGGTTCGCATGTGTCAAATGATTCAAAATCAAGAGACTCCAAAAGTCCATCAGAATGGAGTTTCTTCATGCGTTTTACACCAATATGACCTAGACGACAGTGCCATAAATAAGTAGTATTATCACTATCTACTTTGCATCTCTTAGCCTCATTGTTATGGATGTGTGTTTCATCCCTTTCGAGATTTAGAAGAAATAAACCATTCACAATAGGTGCATGACCATAAAAGATGTTACTCATATAAATAGAACAACCATTATTCTCCGATTTAAATGAATAACCGTCTTGCAATAAACACGATCCAGAAATAATGTTCATGCTCAACGCAGACACATAATAACATTTATTAAGGTTTAAAACTAATCCCGAAGGTAAAACTAAGGAGAGCGTGCCGACGGCCATCACATAAAATCTTGATCCGTTGCCAACGCGCATCGTCACCTCATCCCTCGCAAGCCGCCGTCTATTCCGTAGCTCCTGTTTCGAGTTACAAATATTAGCAACTGAACCGGTATCAAATACCCAGGCACTACAACGAGGGCTAGTAAGGAAAACATCAATAACATGTATATCAAATATACCTTTGATGGTGCTAGCCTTCTTGTCCGCTAAGTACTTCGGACAGTTGCGCTTCCAGTGACCCTTGTCCTTGCAATAGAAGCACTCAGTGTCCGGCTTAGGACCAGACTTGAGCTTCTTCTCAGCAGGAGCAACGCGCTTGCCGCCGCCCTTCTTGAAGGGCTTCTTTGCACCCTTACCTTTCTTAAAGGTGGGCTTGTTGACCATCAACACATGATTATCCTTTTTGATGTCCACTTCCGCGGCCTTCAGCTTTGCGAAGAGCTCGGTGATCGTATCAGTGGAACCAATCTGATTGTGAGTCACTACAAAACTTTTGTAGCTGGGAGGGAGTGATTGCAGAACCCTGTCAATCTTGAGATCCTCTAGAATCATGCATTCCAGTTTCTCAAGGCGTTGAGTGTAGCCCGTCATCTTAATGGCGTGCTCACTAACGGAACTCCCTTCCTCCATCTTGCAGTTAAAGAACTTCTCAGAGATCTCATATCTCTCAGAACGGGCCTGAGTCTGAAACATGGTTTTCAGCTCTTCGAGAATCTCAAAGGGCCCGGGTTAGTCTTCAAAACGATTTTGAAGTTCCGGTTCCATAGCAAACAACATGGTGCTCTTAATCACACCATAATCATCTTTGCACGACTGATAGACAGTTTTCTCATCAGCCGGCACAGTTGCAGCAGGGGGGTCACCTAACGCTTTCCCAAGGACATAGTCCTTTTGACCGCCAGAGAGAATGATTCTTAGATTGCGGAACCAATTGGTGAAGTTAGACCCATTGTTTCTAAGATTTTCCTTCTCGGCAAAAACGTTGAAGTTGAAGTTAGACTTAGCCATGTGATCTACAATATTTGCAAGTACAAATTAGACTATGTTCATGATAACTAGTTCAACTTTTAATCAAATTACTAGATGAACTCCCACTAAATTCAACATCCCTCAAGTTGTTTAGTGAACACAATCCAAATTCACCACACCTAATCCGATCTTCACGAGAAGAGATGTGGTTTCAATGGTGGACAACGAAGTGTCGATCATATAATTCATATGACTCATGCTTAACCTTTCGGTTCATGTGTTCCGAGGCCATGTCTGTACATGAGGATCGTCAAGTTAGACCCAAGTATTTCCGCGTGTGCAAAAACTGGCTTGCACCCGTTGTATGTGAGCGTAGAGTCTATAGCACCCGATCATCACGTGATGCTTGGACACGACGAACTTTCGCAACGGTGCATACTCGGGGAGAACACAATTTTTATCTTGATCTTTAAGTGAGGAATCATCTTATAATGCTACCATCGCGATCTAAGCATGATAAGATACATAAAGGGATAAACATCACATGCATATAACTTTAATGTGACATGGTATAGCCAATCTTCGTGCAACGATCTCCATCTTGTGTGTGCCGGCATGATCTCCATCACTCCACCATGATTGCCTCCACCACGAATAGCAACTACAACTATTGCTAACTATTTAGCGATAAAGTGAAACTATTACATGGCGCATAAGAAGTTGACACACATGTCATACACAATTATAAAGACAACCATATGGCTCCTGCCGGTTGTGTACTCATCGACATGTAAGTCGTGAAACATTACAAAACATGATCATCGCATACATTATACACATCACATCTTGGGCCATACCATATCACAGAAAACACTCCCTACAAAAACAAGTTAGACGCCTCTACTTTGTTGTTGCATGTTTTACGTGGCTTATGGGAGTAGATGCTAAGAACGATTATTACCTACGTAAAGCCACAACGGTGATATTATGGTTGCCAAACTCCGGTGTTAATCCCATGACAACTATAGTGAGAGAAACTGACATCCACCAGCCGCATGTGTGGAACAAGCCACACGTCAAGTGCGGAGCCGGTCTCGCGAACGATGTCGCGTAAGGTTGGCCTGGACCGCTTCAATCTCACTATCCCGCGTCATAAGAAGAAGACAAACAAGAGGCTTGCAACAGAAAACATCAACGCCCGCAATAACCATGTTGCGTTCTACTCGTGAAACACATCTACGCATAGATCTAGCTCTGATACCACTGAAGGGTTTTGCGGCATAGTAAATCAAAATTTTCTACGGATGCGAACAGAGGGAAAGCCAAGATCTAATCTAGGAGATGCAAACAACAAGAGAGATTGGATTAGATCTTCATACCCTTGAAGATTCGCACAGCGGAACGTTTGTCGGAACGTGGGTGATGTAGTCGTACTCGCTTCTCCTCCTCGCGATCCGATCCGATCTAGCACCACAAGTGGCGGTGCCTCCGTGAGATGCACACGTGCAGCACCTCGACGTCTCCTCCTTCCTCGGACCAGCAAGTATGGTGGAGAGACGGATTGGATCTACAACACGACGGCGTGGTGTATATGGTGGAGAATTTCTGCAGCAGGGCTTCGCCTACAAACAGTCGGGAGGGAGAGAGGAGGGCAGCAGGGCGGCTAGGGTTGGAGGGGAAGGTGTGTGGGGTTGGTGCGCCCCCAGCCCTCTATATAGAGGGGTGGGCGCAGCCCTAGCCCCTCCCCCAAGCCCAAACCGGCGGCCCCAAAGGAGGAGGAGTGGGGGGCAAGGAAACCCCCTTTCTAGAAGCTCTATCTCGAGTTTAAAACGCTCTTGGCCGGCTGGGCCCTATGGGGCCTTGTGCCCCTGGCCCAATGTGGCCAGGGCACTCCCTCATAGGCCCATGCCCCCTCCCGGAAGGTGTGGCCACGTTGGTCCCCTTCCAGAAGGTTCTAGAAGCTTCCGGTACAATACCGATTAACCCGGAACAATTCCGAACTCCAAAAACTGCACTGCCTTATATGAATCTTATTCTCCGGACCACTCTGGAACCTCTCGTGATGTCCCGGATCCCATCCGAGACTCCGAACAAAAACTCATAAACCAATTATCCAATCTATCCTAGCGTCGAGACACGTTAAGTGTGTGACCCTGCGGGTTCGAGAATATGCAGACATGATCTTCTATCAATAATCAACAGCGGGTCTGGAAACCCATATTGACTCCCACACATTCATCGATGATCATATCGGATGAACCACGATGCCATGATTCAATCAATCCCATATATATATTCCCTTCGTCTCGCGATATTTTACTTGCCCGAGATTTGATCGTCGGTACCGTCATACCTAGTTCAATCTCGTTCACAGCAAGTACTTTACTCGTTCCGTAATCCGATATCACTTTGTGATTAACTCCTTAACCACATGCTTGCAAGCGGTGTTGATATCGATTACCGAGTGGGCCCGAAGTATATCTCTCCGACTTGGGAGGGACAAATCCCATCTCGATACATACAACCCAACAGATACTTTCTGATCACCTGAGAGACACCTTTATGATCACCCTCTCATAAGATGACGTTTGATGACCTCAAAGCTTTCTTCCGATACCAGGGAGTTGTATTATCTCATGGTCTAAGGAATACAATATTTGACATAAGAAAAGCTTCGCAAAGATGAACACGATGACACGATCTAATTGCTTCACTTAGTTTGGGTTTGTCCATCATATCATTCTCACAATGATATGATCTCATTATTAATCGACAACTCATGTACATGGTTAGGAAACCTTAACCATCATTAATCAATGAGCTAGTCCATAGAGGCATACTAGGGACACGGTGTTGTTCACAAACCACACAAGTATTAAAGTTTCCGCTTTATACAATTCTAGCATGGAATATAAACATTATCATGAACAAGAATTATAATAATAACTTCTTTATTATTGCCTCTAGGGCATAATTCCAACAACAGTGTTTATAAATTTCGATACTGTAGCCCCCAAGCTTCTAGTTGTAACTGAATTAGTTCCGACTAGATGCTTAAAGAGAAGCTAAGCATATTTCTAAGTTAAAAACTTTCTACTATAACCCCCAAGCTTCTAATCAAAAACTGAATCAGTTCTGACTAGATGCTTAAAGAAAGACTAAGCATATTGCTAAGTTTTAAAAAATTCTCGCTGTAGCCCCCAAGCTTCTAGGTGTAAATTTTCCGGCTAGATGCTCCAAGTAGACTAAACAACGTTTTAACTTTCTTCTTTCCATAGAATGAGAATGCTCGGAGGGGCATGGCCAACGAGAAGTACCAGAAGATGCGCGCCGATTTGGAAACCAAAAAGGGTAAAACTGCCTTTTTGAAGGAACAAATCACCAAGAGCAAGCGTCTGTTATTCCTTTCTTTTTCGCATTACGACTTGGTCTCGTGCCAACATTCTCCGAGTACTCACTTGTGTACCGTTCTTTATCCGACTTGCAGAAACCATTTGCAAGGCGAAGGATATTGTTGATCAATCCAAGCATATTCAACAGCTGGATAGCAAAAACAAGATCCTTAAGCAGGAGAGAAAGGACATGCTGAAGATCCAACGAGGAGATGAACCGCTTGAAGGAGGATATCGCTATCTTGAAGGAGCAGAAAAAAGCTGCCGATGAGCAAAATCAATGCCATCATGACGCGTACAAGATCCTCCAACAAGAACGGGACTCCATGGCGGAAACTCTCCGGTAGGCCGAGATCAGCATCTTCAGTAAGTGGTTCTCCGCCTTGTATTTCTGGAAGTTGGATACTTTAAACTTTGGTGTTATTGAACTCACATGCTCCTTTGTCAGAAATTTACAGCTCCTATGGGTTTAACCCGATCGCCTCCTCCTCCAAAGGAATGCATGGTCCTTGTGGCAACTTTATCAAAACCGCCATCACGCAGACAAAAGAGATTGCCAAGCCCCTCCAAATTAACATCAAGGCAGTGGATTCTGTGGCGAAGTTCTCGGAGATCCTGCGCCGAGCCCCCGAGCGTATCTCAAGCTGGAAAGCTTGATGTGCACGGGCCGGTGCAAGGATGGCACTGTCCATGGTCAAGGCACATTACGAAAATGCCGACATCGACATGGTGACCTCGGGCATCCCCGACATAGACGATGAAGGCCAAAAGATAAACCACAAATCTATCTTGGCCTCGCTCGTGGGTTATGACACCAGAGTTGCCGAGTTGGTCGACGTTAATGTCTTTGTGCCCATGAAAACCATCGATGGTGGCAACCAAAGCTCCTCCGAGTCCCTCAACACGGCCGACTTCGAGGAAGGTGACTCTCCTACCGCCGACGATGCTGCTTCCAAGTCGCCTGCGCCAGAGGAATGAAACAATTTGTCATATTTGTTTCCTCTGTCATGTATATGTGGAAAACTATGTGTTCACTTAAGGCGGAAAACAATGGTTGTTATTTCCTGCTACTCAAGAATTAGTTCCATCATGTATATATTTTTTAAGCAAGTGCTGGCTTATCCATTACTCTGGTTTTTATGCTTGACCTTTCGTGAGTCAGAAGACTCGTTGTCGGAACCATGCACTCAGGTGATGATGCCCAATGGCACCATCAATAACCTAAGCACAAAATCGCCAAAAAAAGTGCCGAAAGTCACTACTCCAGAATCCACATAAAAACAACAGAGAACGTGTAGACCAGAAAACTTAAGCTAACGCCCGTAGGCAGAATTTTCACAAGTGCAATTGCAAAGCTTGCACATAAAGGTTTTATACGATCCAAAAATGAACACTAAAGGAGGTAAAAGACTCAGGAATATGAGTGAACCAGAGAGCTTTATTTCATTGATCATATAAGAGATACACAATAGATAAAAAATGCTAAGTGTAGAAATGACGTAGCTGTGCTATGTTCCATGGCCGATCAAGCTCCGGGTAGTCATCATCCGGGTCACGTCGCTTACGCTTATGATCCTTGTTGGGTCTATCCTTTAGTTCACGATTGTCAACAAGGTAGTAAGACCCATTGAGCAGCGCCATGATTATGATGAACGGTCCTTCCCATGGAGGGGATAATTTGTGTGACTTCTTCTGCTTAAGTCGGAGCACCAGACCCCCCTCTTTAAACGAGCAATGCCGAACGCGGCGACTATGGTATTTGTGTAGCTTCTGCTGGTAGATGGCGGATCTTTGGCATGCCAAAACGCGCTCCTCCTCGAGAAGGTACACATCTAGGCGTCTGGATTCTTCAGCGTCATATTCGTCGTAGGCGGCAAACCTTGGTGCAGCGTGAAGTATGTCGGAAGGTAGGATGGCTTCTACTCCATATACCATGAAGTAAGGGGTGTAGCCAGTGGATCTGTTAGGTGTAGTTCGTAAACTCCATAGCACAGATGGCAATTCTTCCGCCCAGGCTCCAGCTGCTCTATGTAGCGGTGCCTCAAGACGTGTCTTGATTCCCTTCCAAATTAATCCATTGGCTCGCTCAACCTGACCATTGGATTGTGGGTGTGCCACAGACGCAAGGTCAAGTCGGATGCCTTTGTCCCAACAATAAGCCTCCACTTCTCCGAGTGACAACTTGCTGCCGTGTTGGTGATAATGCTGTGTGGGAGACCAAATATCACCACTAGATCTCGGACAAACCTAAGGGAAGTTGCCCCATCGAGCTTTCTAATGGGTTTAGCTTCTATCCATTTTGTGAATTTATCAACTGCTACTAGCAAATGTGTAAACCCACATGGTGCCGTTTGTAACGGACCCACCATGTCCAGCCCCCAGACTGCAAATGGCCAAGTTGTTGGTATTGTTCGCAATTCTTCAGCAGGACCATGTGGTTGTCGGGCATAATACTGGCATCCCATGCATGTCTCAACCAGCTTGTCGGCGTCCGCCTTTGTGGCCAGCCAGTAGAATCCTTGCCAGAAGGCTTTAGCGACCAAAGATCGGGGAGCGGCGTGATGCCCGCAATATCCGAGATGGATTTCGCGCAGGATTTCAATACCTTCTTGCTGGGAAACACACTTAAGGTATACACCGATAGTGCTCCTTTTGTAGAGATCTCCATTGATTATGGTATAGCCCTTTGCTCTTCGTACTATTTGCCGTCTTTCGACTTCGTCGTTGGGCAAAGTTCCATGTTCGAGATATTCCATGAACGGTTTTGTCCAAGCCAGAGGGACCTTTGCCACCATGTGGATGAAAGAGTCTACTCTATCCGGGTTGTCGATGTCTTCTTCCTTCATGGATGGTGTCCGTAGATGCTCCAGGAAAAATCCAGGCGAAATTCATTTGCGCCCTGATCCAAGCTTATACAGTAGATCATCCGCCTCGTTTCGCTCCCTAGGTACATACTTGACCTCGTAGCCCAAGAAGCACTTGGCTATCTCGTCCACTTCGTTGTGATATGCCGCCATCATAGGGTTCCGCGCATTCTAGGTGCTAGCCATCTGCTGGGCAACCAAGTCAGAATCTCCACAGCAAACTATGCGCTTGATGCCAATATCCTTGGCTACGCGTAGTCCGTGAATGAGTGCTTCATACTCCACCATGTTGTTCGTAGCCTCGAAGTGGATCTGTAGAACATAGTGTAGCTTGTCCCTAGTTGGTGACTATAGCAGTACACCAGCCCCCGAGCTGTTGAGTAGCTTTGATCCGTCAAAGTGCATCACCCAGTATTCTGGCTCCGGCAATGGGTTAGCATCTGGCATCTCCATCCAATCTGCGATAAAATCTGCCAAGGCTTGTGACTTGATAGCATCGCATCTCTTGTAGGTGATCTCGAAGGCGGCAAGTTCAATGCCCCACTTCGCGACCCTTCCTGTAGCGTCACTGTTGTTTATGATGTCGGACAGTGGAGTTTTGCTCACCACTGTGATTGGGTGCTCCTGGAAGTAATGACTCAGCTTCCGAGAAGCAAGGAATACTCCATAAGCTATCTTTTGGTAGTGCGGGTAACACTGCTTGGACTCCGCCAAGACCTCTCTTACATAGTAAAATGGTCGCTGAACTCCGTGCTCATAGCCTGGTTCCTTCCGCTCTACCACGACGACGATGCTGATTACCCGGTTGGTGGCCGCCATGTAAATTAACATGGGCTCTCCAGGCTCGGGTGCTGCAAGGATAGGCGCTAAGGAAAGTGTCTCCTTGAGCTGCTTCAATGCTGCATCTGCTTCGTCCATCCACGTAAATTTGTCCGCCTTCTTCAGCAACTTGTACAGCGGCAGAGCCTTCTATCCAAGTCGGCTAACGAACCGACTAACTACTGCAACACAACCTGTTAGTCGTTGTATGTCCTTTAGGCATGTCGGACGGTTTATGTTTAATATGGCCTTGATTTTCTCCGGGTTGACCTCGATTCCATGCTGGGAAACGATAAAGCCCAACAATTTGTCGGCTGGAACCCCGAAGACGCACTTGTTAGGGTTAAGCATCATATTGTGTTTCTGGATATTATCAAAGGTTTCTCGTAAGTCGGAGATTAAGTCATTTGATTTTTTAGACATCACCACTATATCGTCCACATAGGCGTGAACATTCCGACCAATTTGATCGTGTAGGCAACGCTGTATTGTCCGCTGGTACGTAGCACCTGTGTTTTTTAGCCCAAAGGGCATCGTGACAAAACAAAACGTGTCGTAGGGTGTAGTGAACGAAGTGGCCAATTGGTCCGACTTCCTCATCTTGATCTGGTGGTATCCTGAGTATGCATCGAGAAAACACAAAAGTTCCGAGCCAGCCGTCGAGTCAATGACTTGGTCCTTGCGAGGCAGAGCAAACGGATCTTTGGGACATGCTTTGTTCAAGCCGGTGTAATCAACGCACATTCTTAATTCTTTGGTTCCCTTTTTGGGGAAAAGTACAGGATTGGCCACCCATTGGGTGTGAAGGACTTCTCGGATAAAACTAGCCTTAAGTAACCTAGCTATCACTTTGCCTATGGCACGTCTCTTCTCATCTCCAAAGCGTCGTAGAGGGTGCTTCACTAGTTTGCATTTTGGATCAATGTTCAAGATGTGTTCGGCAAGATCCCTAGGTACACCTTTCATGTCGGCAGGTTGTCAGGAAAAGATGTCCCTATTCTCACGGAGGAACTCGACGAGCACGCTTTCCTATTTGGGATCCAGGTTCGTCCCAATGGCGGTGGTCTTGGAGGCAACGCCTACCACAAGTTCCACCAACTTGGTTTTGATGGCGGCCTTGAATGCTGGAGTAGAGTCAGAAATCTGTTTCTTCGACGCGGGCATCTCTGAGGCATCGACCTTGCTCTGGATCTCCTTGAATTCTTCTCTGTAGAGGACAGCTTCTGCGTAGACTGATTCTCCAATTTCGCAGTCCCTAGCTTTTGCAAAGCTTCCGGATACGATGATGGCACCGTTTGGTCCGGGTATCTTGAGTTTGTTGTAGACAAAGCTTGGCTTGGCCATGAAGGTGTGGAATATGTCGCGGCCGAATATGACGTGGTACACGCTCTTGAAGGGGACCACCTCCAAGGTCATGCGCTCTTGGCGGTAATTATTAACATCACCAAAGGCGACCTGAAGTGTGATGCACCCTAGGGACCGAGCCTCCCGACTAGGAACTACGCCATGGAAGAGGGTGTTGGTCTGCCTTAGTTTTGCCTCCGTCAAGTTCATCTTCTGTAGTGTATCCAGGTACATGATGTTGATGCTGCTTCCACTATCCACCATACATTTGGTGAACTCATTGCCGTCAATCAGGGGGTTGATGAACATGGCGTAGTGGTTCTCCGTAGGGATGAGGTCTGGGTGATCCTTCCTGTCCCAAGTAATTGGAATCTCTGACCAGCACAGGTACTGGGGAACTGGGGGTAGAGTGGCCATCAGGATCCTCACAGAGGTCTTCTGTTGTCGGATGGTGGGGGTGCCAAGGAAAGTGTGGAAAACTGCCGCCTTCTTCTCGAAGTTTTTTTTGCCTTTGCTGTCGCTCTTGGCGGCGTGCTTCGTGTTAATGTCCTCATCCATGTCACCTGAATCCTTGGACTCCCCCTCCTTCTTCCCCTTGCCCTTGCCTTGCGGTCTGTTCTTCTGACTTCGCTTGTAGCCGGACTCCGGGTCCTCCTTGAGGTCGTTGACGAACTTACAGTGGCGATTGGTGTGGGTGGCCTTGCCGTTGGCATCGAGGTGTACGAGGCACAACATATCGCGGTACTCTTCGTAGGTTTGGGGAACGCGGAGCGCTACCGAGGTAGTTTCACTACCTCGCTGCTGCCCATGACCAGCTCCCCGTCCTCGGCCACGTTGTCCGCCATCACCTCGTCCTGCGAAGGTCATAGCGACCATGTCGGGAGTTTGCTTTTCTTCTGGTGCGGTTTTCTGCTTTGTGCTGCTGTTCCTCCGAGCTTGAGTTGGAACGGCCGTTGCCGGCAAGGAGCCGCGAGCATCGTCGTCAGTAGCTGCGAACTCACTAGCCAACTGAATCATCTGGTTCAAGTCAAGCTGGTGATTGTCCTGCAAGCGCTTCAGCTTATGTTGGAGCAACGTGCCCCTTTCCAACCCATCGATGAAGGCGGCCATGGCGGTCTGAGCGTGCAATCCTGCGCATGAATTCTTCATATCCAGCCAGCGGGAGAGGTAGGCACGAGATGTCTCGTATTTCTCTTGCACGCACCGTTGTAGATCGCCAACAGTACATGGACGCTTATAAGTACCCTCGAAGTTCTTGGTGAACGCTTCTTGCATGTCCAACAAATTGCAGATGGATCTATCCGGCAAGTCATCAATCCATTGACGGGCCGTGCCCGCCAACATTAAAGGGAGGTACTTGACGACGATGTTGGGGTACCCCCGGCGATCTCCACCGCGTTGCCGTAGTCCTGCAACCATGTAGCTGGCTTGGCGGTGCCGTCATAGGGCTTGATGGTCTTGTAAATACGGAAACCTTTGGGGTAAGTTGCTGACCGTATCACAGGTCTAAAGCAACGTGGGACCAGGTATGGTCCTTCCCGGGCCTCATGGATCTTGTCTATCCGTGAACGTGCGTCGTATAGCTCCGGGCTTCTTTTCTTCTTGCCAACAGGGGACGGGCTGTGTGAACGACACGGGCCTCCTCTACCATGGTGGCTACTAGGTGGCGACAGAGGTGGAGGTGGAGGTGGGTTAGCCTTCTTACTGTTACCCTCCTGCAACACCTCACGCTTGTCGTGGTTGCTTGTCGGACGCGGAGGGTCATGGCGCGACCTTCTCTTGTGTCCTTGGTTGCGCTCTCCGTCATGACGGGTCTACTCCGTGTTGTCACGGATGATGATGCCGCTCTGCCTTGGCGGAGGAATATTCGTGCGACAGTGAGCCTTGGGGTCTTCGCGATGTCGGGGAGAGCGGGGCGGTGGCGATGGGCGACGAGGTTGGGCCTTGCCTCCATTATCGGAGGATATGAGGATAGCATCCTTCCTGTTGCGCGCATCCCTCCGTCTTTGTTCTGACAAACCCGTCTGGGACCCGACATCAAGAGGAGATCTGTCCCTTGGCGGCTTATGCTGGCTAGACTGGCACAACGCTGGGTCAGACTCAAGCCTCTGAGAGGTGGCCTTTTCCTGCTGTTTTACCGCCTTGGCCACTAGGTCATAAACCTGTTCCACCACTTCAGGTGATCTATCCTGCTCCAAAAGGGTCTTGGCAACGGCGAGGTTGAGGAGGGGAGTGGGCATCACCTGCTTGCCTTCAATGTCAATGTATGGCTTGGCCTATGCCGGCTTCGAGGGAGCCCATCCTAGGTTTCACCATACACCAGGATCGTTGATGACGCGAGCCGGAGCTTTCTTGGCCTTCTGCTACTGTAGCAGGGTCTTGTACTCAGCCTCCATTTCTATAGCTTTCTCAATTGACTTCTGCGCGTTGGCCAGATCTCGATCTAGCTTTGCGCCTTGCTCCGCGATGGCCCGCGCTTCCTCTAGCAGCTGCTGGCGCTTCTCGTCAAGCTGGACTACATTGCGAATATGAGCTATGGTCATAGGATCGACAAGGAGATTGCCGTACATCACTCTATCAGCTGGAGTGACTTGGGCAGCAGTAGACGTAGATGCCGGAGGCGTTAAGTTTGTGGTGTTGTTGTTGCTCGGGCCGGTGCCGAGTTCCTGCCGCTGTTGCACTGGGTTAGGCAGAGGGGGCATGTACTTTGCGCGATCATTGTCGGCAGCAATAAGTGGTCCCTTCCCCTTGTCAAGTGCTGTAGGCGGGGCTCTCCCGGGGTGATCTTCATCCATCGCCGTCCCAATGGTGACGAACACTTCTCGGGATGCGACGGTGTTATTGGCCTGCTCGTCGCGCTGGTAATCTTCCTCCATCTCCTGCGTAGCAGAGTCTAGCTCCTCCAGGCTGAAATCTATCTCCTCTGAATCTGCACTGAAGTCAGCGTAAAGCGCGTCAATCAAAGAGTTGGAGGGTGCCGGGGCTTCCTCGATGATGGGGGGTGGAGGTGCAACGGGCGCGACGATGACTGGAGGTGGTGGCGCAGCTGCGGCGATGGCGGCCGGAGGCGGTGGCTGAATCGGTGGCGCTCTGTCAATGAGTGCCTGAGCCGTTCCCTCTGCCTCCGCGTAGCTGTTGATGGTGTTCACCATACTTTCGAAGGTGAGTCGTCCTGAAGCCTGCTGCCGCCTTAGAGAATGCCGTAGAAGCGTCCCCTGGTCCAATCCTTCCACAAAGTGATACATAGCATCATCATAGGGGTAATGTGCCAGATCGGCTCGTATACGGAGCCACCTGGCGAGGTAATCGCGGGGGTTTTCGCCCTTTCTCTGAACACAAGGTGCTAGATCTAAGATGGTAACCACACCGACGAACTTGGATCTCTGCTGTCCAGACGCGCGGGCGAAGCCGGCGGACTTGTAGTGATCTTCCACCGTTATATCCTGCACAGGGACGGTTTGGGTGGGCCTTGAATTTTTTCGATCTTTGCCGGCAAACTCCAAGGAGAGATCCAACATCGACCCTTTCGTGAACGTATCCTTCCCGTAGGAGGTCTGTGCCGGTCTTGACGCTCCTCCGACTCCCAGGGAACTAGTGCCCGAGTCGGTTTCGCCGATGAAGAGGTGAATGCCTTCAATGGGGACGACCGAGCAGCGCGTAGGATTCGTCTTCGCCGGGATCCAGAACTCGCCGGAAGGGACGATCGGAACGTTGCCGGAGAAGAGAACATGACCGATGGCTACGGTTTTGCCGATTCCCGCGAAGACCTTGTTCCTCGCCCGTTGAAAAGCCTGAAGCGCCTCTTTCCCCACGGTGGGCGCCAACTATCGTGGTATTGCTGACGAGTACGCCATGGAGGGGGTCCTCACAGTGCATGTTTAGAGACGTGGGGGAAGGCAGACGGTTGACGGGTACGAGGTAACATAGCTTACCCAGGTTCAGATCAAACAATGGTGGCGGAATCCTACTCCTGCTATAAATCACTATAATGGCAATACGCCGAGTTACAGAGATAGGTTCGCTGTGCGAGGTGTGACTAGAAAGTCTAAGTTGTCTTGCCCTAAAGCCTCCCATAGGCCCGACTTATATAGTCACCAGGTCCTAGGGTTATAGGGAAAAGTCCTAGCCGGACAGGTTACAGAGTCCTACACTGTCTATTACTAGTCTAGCGTGTCTTGCACTCCAAGGCTCCGGGTACGCTGGTGACTCCACCGTAGCCTTCCTTTATCCGGCATGGGCCTCCCTTCTGGATCCATCTAACTGGGCCGCCCAGCAGGCCATGGGCCATGCTACCAATTGTGGGCCACCCGGGTTATCCGGATAAGAGACATGCTATGAGGATATCCATATAGCATATCCCCAACAGCTGGCATGGTTCTTAAGTCACCCCAAGGAGACAAGCTGTTCTATGTGTTACAAATACACTTCACGACAACCAATAATATTGCCGAGTATGAAGCATTGTTACATGGAATACGCATGGCCAAAAATATTGGCGTAACAAGACTCATGTGTTACAGAGACTCGGATTTAGTTGCTCAGCAAGTATCCGATATCTGCAACACAAATAAGTACATGGCAGCCTACAAAGCTGTCGTGGATGAATTATCTAAATCGTTCGAGGGTTTTGAGGTTCAACACATCCCCCGAGCAGAAAATGAGGAAGAATATGCTTTATCAAGGATAGGCTCTGCGCGGAAACAATTTCTGGATGGCGCTTTTCTAGAGCATTTAAAGGTTCCTTCGATCACTGGGGTGTATGAGGACTATCCGATGAAATCTGACTCACCTTTAATAGCAGTTCTGGATGTAATTCCTAGCTGGAAAAAAACCCTATCTGGATTTCCTGATAGATAGAAAATTACCCGAAGACGAAGTCCTGAGCCGGCAGATCATCCGACGAGCAAAAGAATATACAATAATAAAATGGTGAGCTCTATAAGAGGAGTGTTTCTGGGGATTTTCAGCGATGTATTTGTCTAGAAGGAGTGGAAATATTACGAGAAATCCACGAAGGCGAGTGTGGTCACCATGCTGCAGCCAAATATTTAGTGGCAAAAGCTTTTAGACACGGATTGTTTTGGCTTACAGCTAAGGCGGACGTTGATAAACTAGTCAAAGCGTGCAAAGGATGCCAAAAAAAGGCCCGTCAGGCACACGTTCCGGCTGACCATATGCGAACAATCCCTATTACATGGCCTTTTGCGGTATGGGGGCTTGATATGGTAGGGCCGTTTCGCATGGCAAAATGTGGATTTACTCACCTACTAGTGATGGTGGATAAATTTACAAAATGGATTGAGGCTAAAACCGTCACTATTTGGGATGGAGCCACAACCAAGAAGTTCGTCGATGACTTGATCATCAGATTCAAATATCCGCACAGTATAATTACTAACAACGGGAGCAATTTTTCCATGGGGGAACTTGCCAAATTATGCGAGGAGCAAGGGATCCGACTCGATATTGCATCAGTCGCGCATCCATAGGCTAATGGAAAAGTCAAAAGTACTAACGATTTCATTTTACAAGGACTCCGACCTCGTCTCGAGGCACCACTTCGTCATGCTACGGGGGATTGGGCAGAAGAATTACTGTCTGTGATATGGATCTTACGGACGACTCCTAACAGATCAACCGGATACACTCCTTTATTCTTGGTCTACGGTGCAGAAGCAGTTCTTCCAAGTGATTTAATTCACCAGTATCCTCGAGTCAAAGCGTATATCGAAGAAGATGCAGAAGTTTCGCGATGGGATGATCTCGATATAATCGAAGAAGTTCGTGTCGTTGCGGAGTAGAGATCTACAGCCTATCAGAAGAAGTTACGCAAGTCTCATAGTCAGAGAGTACAAAAATGTTCTTTCAGGAAAGGCAATTTGGTTCTCCAACTTGTGCAAAAAAGAAAGCATAAACTTTCCCCGATTTGGGAGGGACCTTGTATGATCAGTAGAGTTCTGCATAATGGGTCATATTATTTAACCAATATGAGACCAGTCAAGGAAAGACCAGACACTCGGAAGAGAAAGAGAGCTGGTGGTAGTACAGACCCGGATGAAATAGACCGTCCATGGAATATTGTACAGCTATGTCCCTTCTATTCTTAGTTATATTTCCTTGTAATCATATATGTACATGTTCAAAGTGAAATAAAGTATTGGTTTCCTCATATATTATTCTTGAGAAGTTTTTTACCATCTTATTTCCAAAAGAGCATGTCATTTTCAAAAATCCCAGAATGCTTGAAAGTACTTTATGGTTATGATTTTTGAGTATCTAAATATTACCTTAGGGTATAAATCTAACATTTTGTTTAAACTTTGGTTTTTTAGATGATTGGTTAGACGTGAGTATCTTCCGAGTAATGAATTGTTGGTACTGGAAGCCAGCTTTGTTTCCGAGTTTAAACAGGTTTAGAAATTGAGATCCGTTGCTCGGCAAACTTTCCGTGCTAAAAGTTGGTTGGCTCATGAAAGGGACGAGGTAGAGAGCCAGATAAAACGACAAGTATAAACACACAAAAAAACCGTGCTTAAGAAATTTTCAGGCACAAGCATAAAAATATATATAAACAAGTGCTAAGATAGTGAAGCATCAGTTCTTACAGACTAGCACATACTTAAACAAAATATTGTTTCCATCATTACATGCCAAATGATAAAGTTCAGAATAATGCATCAAAGATGTTTATGCTGCAGATTCAGGCGGCGGTGATGAAGATCATGGAGCACTAGAGTTGACATCGTCATCACCTTGATCCTGAGACTCGGAAGCTCCTTCGATGAGGCTGTCTTCCGGCTCTTGGGGTGAAGGAGGCACAACCACATATTGGAAGAATGGAATCGTGTAGTTCATCATCTCTGCCACGCGACAAGCGTAGCCCGTGCAGGATTCTTGGATAGCCTTGATGTTCTACGGGTTACCCTCATCGTCCTCGTCGGCGATGCCCTTAGTGACATGCCAGATCTCCATATCACTGTGGTGACTCATCACCATGGTGAGCGCGGTCTATGCAGTGGTCCAAGCATAGGAGATCTTCTAGTCTTCGATGAGCTTCGGAATCTCCTTGGCTCTGTCCCTCACCTCGAGTACTGGCATTTTGTGCAATTCGGAAAGTCTGACCGACTCGCCAGCCTCTTCAAGAGTCTAGCGGAAGTCAAAAAGAATATCTCCGACGAGCTTTATGCGCTCGAGGCGGGGCTCAGAGGAAGGAGAGTCGGAAAGGTGAAGATGATCTGGGAAAGAACACAAAAATTAAAACTGACTCAAAGAAAGTCAAGAATCAAGGGAAAGAGTGAAAGTCAAAAATCTTACCTAGAACGTAGTGGTTCCACTAAGAATGCTCCTCTCGGAGACTCTCCAGTTCTGCCTCTATGGCCTAGGCTAGATCTTTATGGCTCTCGGAGTCCTTGAGATCATCTATTTGCTTATCTCGGAGGGCTAGCAGTCTCTCGAGCCTCTCGGTCTCCATGTTTCTTGACTCCAGGACGACGTTTACATATTTCTCCGATTCAGCCTTTAACTTCTCGAGCTCGTCCCAAAGTTCAGCATTTTCCATCTCCAAGACCTTTCAGTTTTCGCCTTGCTCCACTATCTTGTTGGACTCGCCAAGCAATTCTGCAAAGGGAAAATTATCAGTCGAATAGAACAGTTTGACTACTACAATCACTAATGAAAAAGAATTAGTCGAAAAAGTTTACCTTCTGCTTCATCTTTCTCAACTTTCAACTTAGAATTCGCAAGGCGCAGAGCCTTAATCTCCTTGCGCTTATTACATATATTCTTGAGCAATTCCTGGTTGGAAGATGCAATTTTTTGTAAGTTTAAAAGACGGAATACCGTCAGACGGCTACTAAGACTCGGGCTGCAGATTTAACCAAGTAAAAATATAGCACGAGCCTTGGGGGCTACACTACATCGTTCTTTTGCATCGTATTAAGCATCAACTCGGATTTAATGCTATGATGTTTATCCAACTTTATGCTTGGGGGCTAGAGGATATGACAATAAATAATGCAAACAAGATTCAGAAAACTTACAATATGTTCTAGATGCAGCTTCTCGAATGCGAGTTTCCTGTTGTGAAACACTTTCTCAGCAAGGGAGAGGGAGGTAACGTCCGTTGCTGGTAGCTCGCCAGACTCGATTTTTGCATCCCGGACCAAAATTTGGTCCAGGAGGTTAACCAGCTTCACGTCCTCCGTCTCTTGGCTTGCTTCCTCCGGAGTGGGGGTTTGTTTCTCGAGACTGGACTGAGCCAGCTTGAAAATCTCCTCCTTTTTTCCGCTTTAGTCCGAAGGCAGCAGAGCCAACCACTTTATCCATCTCCCATGTTGATATTACCATGGGTTCATTACCCTTGACGGTTCACCCTTGTTAGTTGCCTGGCCACCAATGGTAACCAGGGCTTTCGAGGTGGTGCTGGAGTCGGGGATGGAAGATCCAACATCAGAAGAGGCGGAAAACTCTGGTGCTAACGTCTGGGCACTGCTTGGAGTTGGAGGAGGCATGACTGGGGAAATGACAAGCTTCTGCTGGCATAGCTTCTTGCCCGGCTTGCTATCTCGCTTCGACTTGCTCTTCAAAACTATTTTTGCTCTGAAAAACATAAATCCAAAACATCAAGTGTGCTTCGGAAATAAAGAAATGTACAAAGTACTGCAATATTGACAAGGTGATTACCTTTTAACTAATGGCAACACTTGGGTGCCAGCAGTGACAACAACTTCCTTAGCCTTGCGCTTCTTGGAAGCAGAGGCAGGAACTTCTTGCACTTCATCATCCTCTGTCTCCTCCGGGTCGTCTGAAAGATAGCCCTCTAGGGGAGCTAACTCTGACTCGGGGAGTTTCTCGAGCTGATAAAGTCGAAAAGCATCAATAAAAATAGAGTCAGAGGAGAAGACAGAAAAGAATGACAAAACGCAAATGCAGAGTCGAAATATTTACTAGAGTCAGAGGATGTTCAGCTGTAAACATCTTCAGGGAGACATCCAGAACTTTTCTTTCCACTCTCTCCTTGATCAAAAACTACATTCGGGTCTTGTAGTCCTTCATCGAAATACGATGTGGGCTGACCCTCAGGCTGTCCTTCTTGTGTCTGGTGACCTTGTGCATGAGGCGATCTCCATGATACTGCAGAGGCTAGATCCGACGATCCAGCCAGCAGTGGATCAAGTCGGATCCACGGAGGCCCTTGTGCTTCATTAGGAACTCAATACACCTTTTGGCAAGGATCAAGACATCTAAAAGTTTTGGCGCCTCCGCGTCCCATGATTCCTGGTGGGAAGCGGCACCATCGAACAAGGCCGGAAGACCTTCCGCCTTTTCAGGGGCCGGAATATCCTTGTTGTAGAAGAAGGTTCCGGCCCAATGTTTAACTGACTAACTAGCGTTAATCCTAGGATAGACTCAGTTTCTCCTGAGGACTAAGCTAAGAGTACTGGTGGTGTAAGGAACACCGGCACTGATCGAGTTCTTCCGGGTACCATAGTAGTACCGGAAAAGGGTGAGACTTGGCCTAATGCCAAGAAACCCCTCGCCGAGAGCTGCATGAGCACTGCCAAGAAAAGGATTGTGAAGTTGCACACCGTAGTATTGAAGGACCTCGATGAATAAGTCCGACAGTGGGAGACTGGGGCCGCGGTCGATGTGCGTGGCGAAGAGCACTCGTTCGCCATCGTGCAGTGCGGGAGTGGCATCTCCAGCGGCGCTCCGCCATGCGCCGGCGACGAGGTAGCCCTCGTCCTTCATGAGTTGGAGCTCGGCGTTGTCCATGACGCTTGGGACCTAGAGGCCCTGCATCTTCTTCTCGTCCACCGCCGTGCCCGCCGCCGCTGCTCCAGAGCTGGATGGCGCCTCCATCTTGCTAGGGAAGATTGAAGATTGGTGGTGTTTAGGTTTTTTCGGTGTGTAGATGAGAATGGATACGGAGGGCTCGAGGAGTACGAGGAGGTAATGAATGAAACGATGGAGATATGAATCTAGGAGAGAAGGGTTTCCTCTCTTATTTACCTCTGCGCCAAGATTCACGTTTAAAACGCGCGATTTGCGCCACACGTATAAGAGAGAGGGAGGTAGCTTCCTCGCGACTACTCCGCCCCCTCGATTTTCGTGCAGGCATTGAAACGGTGCTCTGTTCCGTCAGGAGCGGACCCACCAACGGTCGTGTTGATGGGACTCTTGTAAGTGGCAAGGCCTGGTCTGAAAAGTTGTCAGACATCACGCTGCCGTTTAAATCCGGCTCATGTTTCAAACCAAGCAAGGAAAAGATTGAGGTCAAAGAAAAAACATATCCGACTCATATGACTCGGAATCCTACACTATTGAAAGAAGTTTTTGAGAACCCTTCAAGATTCTCAAGATGAAGAAACCATGAAACAAAACGATTTATGCGACTTTGGATCTTGGAAACTTCCGGGGGCTATTATTGGGGATATACTTTCCGGGTATACCCACAGGACTCACTGAATAGGGTGGCCCACCAATGAGGTAGAGCTTTGCTTCACGGGCAGCCTAGTTAGAGAAAGAGGAGGAGCCACTTCCATCTACGACAAGGCCCAGAAGAGTTACCGACTTAGGCCTGTAGTATTGCTTGTAGTCCAAGCTGTATCTAGTTACCGACTCTGTAACATAGCCGGATAGGTCTCTCCTGTACTCCTAGGTCCCGGTGACTATATAAACCGACTCTATGGGAGACTTTAGGCCACCAGATCATAGATAAACCACAACCTACTCGCACAGGCGAACCTCTCTTGTAATCCATTATAACATCCGACTTTCGCCGATATGTTACTAGGTTGCTAGTAGGAGTAGGATGCGATCACCGCAGTTGGATCTGAACCTGGGTAAACTTGTGCTCACCTTTTCCGGAACATCCGACGTCTCACACCCCATCTTCTCAACACCGTCAGGATCCCCTATGGTGTACTTGTCGACAATCCGACGACAACTTTCCTTTTTCCTTGGTTTCTTACATGGAGTTTCAATAGGTGTAACTACCGGGGTGTGTGATTTTCCCTATACTTTTGACTCTTTGATATTTGTATAGCTAATTTCTATAGGTGTAAATACTTTGAGTGGATATTGATGGCTCAGATATGTAGAGCTCGTTGGGAACCCCAAGAGGAAGGTATGATGAGCACATCAGCAACTTTCCCTCAGTTAGGAAACCAAGGTTATCGAACCAGTAGGAGTAAGGAAACAACTCCAAGGTGTTGCTAGCAACTTGGAACCTACACAACACAAACTCAATACTTTGCGCCAACTTACAGTGAGGTTGTCAATTGTCACATCCCAAATTTTTCCAAATTTTGAAATGTGAAAAATAAATAAACAAAATAAATAATTGTTGAAATTTAGTGTGAAAAGAAACTTTTTGATTACAAATGGAAACAACAAAACCCATCTTGAACAAATTTTGAATAAAATGTAATCCAACAAATTTCAATTAAGTGAAATGCATTCATCAATGAATGAATCTTGAAATTCAAGCTTGGGAAAAATAAACCGAAACCCAAAACCTTAATGGAAGAGAATCATTTTCAAGATATCTCAAAGACTATGGATTTGATCCATATAAAATTTTTGTCAACAAACAATTATAAATATTCAAGAAAGATAAATAAAAATATTATAAACCATAGAAATTGATTTCATCCAATTTGGAACTATGGATAAAAACTTATGAATTTAATAAGATGAAAGGAAATAATTTCCAAAGCTAATAAAGGTCCTATCTAAAATCCATACCAAATTGTGAGAAAATAATCCTAAAGAGATTTAAAAGGATAAACAAATATTAAATAAAATTATACAATTGGAATCACCAAATTTGGATCTATAAATAATAGATATGGAGTTTATGAGAAAAGGAAAGAAAGAAAATAAATAAGGAATGTTTAAAAGCCAAATTAAATCTTGGACAAATCCATAAACAAATGAAAGTATTGAATAATAAAATGAGTAAAAGATTATTTAAATAAAATCATAAGGAATTGAACAATATCCAATTTTATTTAAATAAAGACAATTTGCCTAAATAATAAATCCCAAGAAAATTATTTGGAAGATAATTTAATCTTGAATTAAATCCATAAGAAAATGGAACAAAGATAATCCAAATCCAAATGAAATAAAGGGATAAAGAATATTCAAATAAAATAATATGACATTAACCAAATTCTATTCTATTTGAATAAAGACAAAATCCCTAATAGAAATGATTAATTAAATAATGGGTAAATAATAAAGTGGAATTTCCCAAGGTGGATATAAAATTTATTTAATTAACTTAAATGGAATAAAAGAATCATTTGAATAAAAATTTATATGGATTTAAAACCATATTGGATTTTATTTGAATGAAGACAAATGCTCAATTTAAGTGATTAATAAATCACATTAAAAATATTTCAAATAATTAAAAATGAATTATTTAACACCCTATTAAATAAATAAAACCTACTCAAAAAAGGTTTGGTAAAAATTAGATTTCAAATAGAGTTTGAAACCATATTTAAACCCTATTTAAAATAAAGACAAATGTCTATTTAAATAAATAATAAACCATGAAGGAATAAAATTAATTATTCTAAAATGAACTTTAAAACACATTTAAAACAGTATCAAAACTACTGATTTTTTTTGAAAAGATTTGATAAATAAATATGATCCAAATAAGAGTTTGCATTTGAAAAGAGAAAATCAAAATAGAAAAGGAAAAAGAAATCAAGTAGAAATAAAAAAATGAAAACAAGCCAGCCCAGCAGAACCCCAACCCATCTAGCCCAGCAGGCCCATTTCCCCTCTTCCCCGCAGAAAGATGGTTCGCACCGCAAACCCTACCCCCATAACCACTGACGATTGGACCCCGCACGAAAAACCTCACCTCGCTAACGCCAGGCCCCATAGCCAGGTCATCATCGTCTTCACCCACGCGACCAGTTCCTCCCTCCTCTCTCTCCTGTTTCTGTCATTGATTCGCAAGTTTATTTCGCGTTGATGGCACAGTAACCCCACCCAGTGATCACGCCCGTTAACTCGCCTGCCTCTCCTCTCTCTTTCCCCTCGCTCACCCCTCCCTCTCGGCCACATGGCTGCCTCGATTTCGCGCTTGAACATCCTCTGCTCCGACGAGCCTCCGCCCAAATTCCGGCAGCACCAGCCACCGCCTTGCCCCCTCGACCACTGGAGCCTACTCCCCACCTCCCTACGCACCTCCCAGAACCAATCTCTCCCCCGCGCGAGCACCGTAGGCTCAGCAACGTCCTTGATAGAACACGCTGCCGTCTGCTTCGATTCCGGCGAGCACTACTGGTGAGCCCAAACCTCCACTTGCCCTCTCTTTGATTCTCACATGTTTGCGAATCTCGTACGAACCTAACGGTGCACTCGGCTTGCCTTAGCATGCCTCGAGGCCTCACCTTCATCGACAACAGAGCGTGCCCGACGCCGTCATGAACTCCAGCGAGCAATTCAGGACGACCCCGTGCGCCCCTTGATAAACGGCGACCACCTTGAGCTCACTACGACCTTGCGAACTCGGTGAGCTATTCCTCCCTCTTCCGTGCTTCCTGTATCGCCTGCACCGTCCTCGTCCGACCGCGCCACCGCCATCCACCGTCGCCGCATCGCCTACCTTTGGTCATTGCGATCTGGAGCGTTGGATCGTGATCGGTTGGCTAGGATAGATTAGTTAATCGAAGGGGTATGTTTTGATCTGTGCTGCAGGATGTTAGTTAGATCTGACTGTCTGTATCTATCGATCCGAACGAAACATTTTCAGCCAATAGGAAACATACGCGTGTCTAGTGTTTTGTTTTAAAAACAGAAACTATTCTATTAGATGTTAGATTTTGCAAAAATCATAACTTTAGATCTACACGTCCAAATTTTACAAATTTTATATCAATGGAATCAGCAAAAAGAATCCTATCCAACCATGCCATTTTTTTAATGAATTGCTTATGTTAAGTTGGTTGTTTTTGCAGAAACATGTGTAGGCATATTTTGGTTATAAAATTCATTCTAAAATTAATTTTAGGGTAAAATCTTTTGTAAATGGATTGTTTTGAACCTACTGACCATAAAAACCAACTAGTAGATTTAAAAGTGTATTTTGTGAAGCTAAAGAATAAATCTTTGAATAAAAGCATTTCTAGTTAAATAAAAATATTATTTATGTTTTAAAAAATGCTTTTTGAATAAAACCTTTGGGAAATGATTTGATTTAAACTCTCTGTACCTAAACACCAAGTTTTGAGATTTAAAAATATATTTGGTGAACCCTATAAAATTATTACCTTGCTTAAAGGCATTTCCAACAAAATAAAATATTGCTTTGGTATAAAAATGGTTTATAGGTAAAACCTTTTGCAAATGGTTTTAATATTAAACACTTTACCTTAAAAACACTAACATTTGTGTTTAAAACTATATTTGTCAAACACTAGAAATTATTACTTGATTTAAATCATTTCTAGCAAAACAAAAATGATTTAAATGGCCATTTTCACTAACTTGATATCCAATGGTTTTGCCACATTTGTAAATGACCAATAGGTGTTTTAAAATGTTTATAACCTATTAGAAGCCACTTTTCCAAATAAAACAATCTTTGTCATGCTTGCATGCATTGCTTTGTTTTTATTATTCTTTGTGATGAATTGCTTGAATGGTAGATTGAATTTGTGCGTTGATTGAATTGTAGTGAAATTTCAAGAGTGTGACTATTGCAAGATCAAGGAGTGAACTTATATTCTCTACCAAAAAGGCAAGTGGTGCTTCATATTTTTGTCCCAATATTTTGACTATGCATTAGAAATATTTTGTATAGGGCTTGCATGATAATTTTTGCTAAGTATCTATATGCTATGCTTGGGAAATCCTAGTAGTTGTAGAATGGTTAGATTTTTCTCTATGTTAAGATACTTGCTATTGCCATGCTTAGCCTAGCTAGTAGCAACCAAGGGTGGATTATATACATGCTATGGAAAAATATTTCTAAGTCTTTGACTTATGTTTTTGCTTAATAAATCAACTAAGTGAATGAAACACCTAGGTGGAATGGTAATTGCTTGGATGGATTTTTGTTGAGTGGTTACCAGGGCCCATTTTCAAATGGTTTACCCTATGTATCTCACTTGTGGAATGCCACCCGGGAAAAAAGGGATTTGAGATGCCATATGTTAAGAATCTTCTAGTGCAGCCACATGGCATTATGGGCTCTGCCTGGATCATATAGGTTGCAATAACTTAGCCAAATGGACAGTTGGTGGTAGGGGGTGATAGGTTTGGAACGCGTCCATTTTGGTCTAAGGGAAGGCTTCTGAAAGGTCTTGTCTTGATGAAAATCAAGTCTTGTGGGGAAAGTGCACCACCTCTACATAAGGAAGAATCTAAGTACTTAGCCGTGTCCCCGGAAATGGAAAATTTGATCATCAAAACATGGAAGCTATCAAGAATCTCCTCATCCCAGTTTCTAAGTTAAAAACTTGTGGTTGAACAAGGGTTAAAGGATCTTCAATCTTTGATTGGTAGATTCCTTGGGTGATTTTTGACAAACAAAAAACTTAGTGTTTTCAAATGATAAGGAAAATCTATTTTGAGCAAAGCAAGCCTAAGATCCACTTAGGAAAATGCATATAGATGATAGTTACCACTGTACTACCATAGTATCACTTGCTAATACAATTCAAATGTATTGACCCTTGTGGCTGTAACTTATTATGTTGCAGGTTTGTTTGATGTTAGTGAAGTGTGTTGATTAGGATTACAAGTCTACAACCAACATGATTGCCTGTGGCACTTTGAAGATGAAGGACTCCATGCTATAGTTATTTCTGCTGCATTGTAATGAGATAGCCAAATGAGCTATGTAAGATGTAATGAATTATTTTATTCCTGGTTATAAAGTTGTATTATGACCTTTGTTTCTTGATATTACATCTTAACTGTGGATGCTAGCTATTGATCCAAGGACTAGCATTGTAAACACATGGATCTCTACCTTATTAAAGGTTGGGACCTCTACATCAATCTCACCAGTTTGCTGAAAACAAAGGATTAAACGTATGGTGGGGAAGATAGTAATTTGCTTGTAGAAAGTAAACAATAAACGGTAAACAGTAGATGGTATATCATTGGTAATGAATGGACCGGGGTCCACAGTTCACTAGAGGTGTTCTCCATAAGATAAATAACATGTTGGGTGAACAAATTACAGCGGGGCAATTGACAGGTTGAAAATGCATAACAATGCATATACTAGACATCTTGATTCCTATGATATTTGTTTGGGCATTACAACATAATACATAGACCATAATCCAACTGCATCTATGACTAATAATCCACCTTTAGGTTATCATTCGAACCCCTTCTAGTATTAAGTTGCAAGCAACATATAATTGCATTAAACAAAGTGTGTAAAGTAAACAATACAATTGCCCTTGGACAAAGGATTGTTGTTTTCTCCCTAGTAGCATAGCACATATACAACCTTAGAAGTTTGTGTCACTCTCCTAGATTATTAGAGGCCTGAGCCTACTATCGAGCATAAATACTCCCTCTTGGAGTTACAAGCATCTACTTGGCCAAGGTAGCTACTAGAAACGGAGAGCATGCAAGATCACAAATAACATATACATGATAGAATCAATAATCAATCTGACATAGTACTCAATATCCATCGTATCCCTGCAAACACAACATGTAGGATTACAAATAGATGATCTTGATCATGAACGGAGCTCACAAGATCTAAACATGATAGCACAAAGGAGGAGAAACAACCATCTAGATACTGTATGGACCTATAGTCCAAGGGTGAACTACTCACGCATCACTCTAGAGGCTGGAATGGTGATGAAGAAGGCCTCCAGGATGATCTCTCCCCTCCGGCAGGGTGCCGGGAAGAGCTTCGGATCCCCCTGATCGAGGGATAGAGATGGCCGTGGCTACAGACTGTTTCATGGAGATTTGATCGGGTGCTTAGGTTTTCTGCATCGGGGTGCTTATATAGGCAAAGAGGCGAGGTCGGTGGGCGCCCGAGGGGCCCACACCATGGGGTGGCGCGCCCAAGGGGGTGGCCGCGCCAGCCCTATGTGTGGCCACCTCGTGGCCCCACTTCGTCTCCCCTCCGGACTCTGTGTTCCTTCTGGTAAAATATTGACTTTGGCTTTTGTTCCGTCCAATTCCGAGAATATTTCTTTACTAGATTTTCTGAAACCAAAAACAGAAGAAAATAGGGAACTGTCAATAGGTGAGTTCCGGAAAATTTATAAAAATACCTCAAAGTGTAAACAAAACATAATAAAGTTGATATAAAACAAGCATGGAGCATCAAACATTATAGATACGTTTACGACGTATCAAGCATCCCCAAGCTTAACTCCTGCTCGTCCTCAAGTAGGTAAGTGATAAAATAATAATTTTTGAGGTGACATGCTATCACAGTTGATCAAGGTATTCTAAAGCATTGATATCTGGGATCATAGTACTTTAAACATGAGCATGAAAGATATATTTCTAACAATAAGACATAGCAACTATGTTGTAACATGAAAAGGTACAAACAAAAGATCATGAATAACAATGCATTGAAAGACGTTTGTTTGTTTCACATATAGAAAACATAGCAAGAGTGGTATTCAACTTGTCCTTCATGGTATAGAAAAACATAAATGCATAGGACACCTTCAAAGTTCATAAGGGTGACTAGATACAAATAATTTAAGGACAAGCAATATCAAAGTTATGAATCAATCAATAAGTTTTGGGATAATGCACATTAAACTAAGAATGATAACTATTCTCTCTTAATTGGTGCATAAATATAGAAGATGGAGACTCAACATAAAAGTAAAAATAAAGGCCCTTCATAGAGGGAAGCAGGGATTTCAAGTTTCATAAAGATCTTCCAAAAATTATGGTACTTATTAGCTTTCAGCTCTCATTGCCCCTATCATAAGAATCTTGAAGTGATTAAGGTTAATGTGAGGAAAATATGAGTTATATGCTTGACAGATCATAAGTTGAAAGTCTCATGCCCCTTGAGTACGAGTACGAGACCTCATGCTACTCAACTTTGTTCACAAGCAAGTTCTTGTCATTGTAAGTGTATGTGTATAATAGAGAACCTCCAAGATGGTACCCCTTGCCCCATGACACAGGATCTATCCCATATTAAAATGACAAGGCAACCGACAATGAGCATCTCAGCGATCTTTTTATTTTCTATTTGCATAGGTTTTTATCGAGGATGCTTCACATAATGCTCATTATGGTTATGCTGCAAGTTTCCACCATGATTGGGCATGGCTTAGGCTAGCCACCTAGGCGTTTCTCTAACACATATACATACTCCATGGAATTACAAGTTCCCATGTTATTTTACACCGCCGACATCCATACACAAAAGAACATGATATCAACTGAATAAATAAGTGCAATGTCGAAAGCGGACCCCATGAAAACATGGTTTTGCTAACTCATAACTTATAATTTGCAAACGCACAAGCATCATAAGATTGTCACAATGGTTCAAGTTTATTAAGTGCATGAAATAAAGTGTGCCATCAAGTTTGTGAGAGCTTTAATCACTAATTTTCACATAACAAAAGTTTAATTTGGAAGATAGATAAACACATGAATATACTTGGAATGGTGTAACACACCATGCATAGGAGTTTATAAGACTCTTTGGAATAACTTGGTTTCTTGGGAGTTGGATGCACGAGTAGAGATTACTCAGTACAAGTGGAGGCTAGAAAAATACTAAGAGCGACCAACTAAGAGAGCAATAATGTCCATAATCATGCATAGCGACAAAACATTATTAATTAAAGACTAAAGTGATATCACAAGTCAAAAAATAAATGATCATAGAGGCTAAGGTGACTGGTTCATAGTCTTAACATGGTGTAATCATGTGCCAAGTCAACCCAAATAAGGCATCAAAGGAGAGTACCACAATATTATGCTTTTGTATGCTAAAACAACGCATGATTCTTTCAATGCACATTAAGCAATCTCAATTGTATGGAACAAGTCATGCTACAATGATAATCACTAAGCATAAGGTCAAAGCAACATCTAACATGACATGATAAAGTCTAGGCCATATTCAAAACAAGCTTCCTTTTGTACCACTATAAGCATGAAACTTTCTACTCTTTTCCAACACCAATCAACTTATTTGAAAAAACATAAGAATGTGGGGATCCAACTAATTTATTCAGCAGACCAAACAAAATCAAACTAAAAACAAAAAAGACACTCCAAGAACAACACAATAGTGCATGAAGCAATAAAAATAAAGTGTCTAGAAAGAAAACCTGAGATTTTTATTGATGAAGAAGGGGATGCCTTGGGAATCCCCAAGCTTTGAAGCTTGTACCTCTTGAATATTTCTTGGGGTGACACGGGTGGCATCCCCAAGCTTGAGCTTTTGTCCATACTTCATATCATCACATCGTTCTCTCCCTACAATTGAAAATTTCCTTTATACAAAACTTCACACAATTCTTCATTAGAAACTTTAGTGTATTCATCATAATAAGTCTTTGGGTTCAGTTTCAACACAAGTAAAACATTCATTAAAACACAAGCTACTGTATCAATTCCTTTGAAAAGCTCATGTGATCAAAGAGAACTCAAAAGAAACCGATTAAGAGGCAAATGCAAACAATGGCAGAAATCTGTCAAAACAGACTAGCATATAAAGACCAATTTTTTGAAGACCTTATGTTGCTCAAACTGAAAAGTGCTAAACTAATGAAAGTTAGATAATAACCTGGAGCATATGCTCAGAAAATTACAGCTCAATCCTACGTACTAGGATTTTCACGATTTTTTACAATGGAGCACAAAAATCTATTTTGGGACAGCAACTTCCCTAAATCTTACTTCTCTCTCATTAGAGGTTATTCTTGGAAAAAACCCACACAAAAAGGATAAGGAGAGGTTATTACAGAGGTAATAACTTCCAAGGCTTAACAAAATAAAAACTCCTCGTAAAAAAAATTACTGAAATAAAAATAATTTGGGTTATCTCCCAATAGTGCTTTTCTTTAACGCCTTTCAGCTAGGCATAGAAAGCAAGAATCAAGTATTTTCGAATGAAGAAGCATTAAGATCAATACCAGAAATTTCTTCAACAAGGCAAGGTATCTCATCCAAATAAGTTCTAGAGGATCCTCTCTCAATACTCTTGAGTTCACTATTTTCATCAAACGGGTTTTCAGGAACAATCCAATCAAAGTTCTTTTCTAAGGCTTCATGCATTCTTACAAGTTTAAAAGATATTGGTATTTTAATTTCCTCTCCATTTTTGAGTTTGGTTTTGTCAAACTTTTCTAGTGTACCAATAACATCTACACAAGAGCGTAGCATATTAAATCAATCAAAGACCTTTCTAGCTTCTTCAGCAACATCATTGAATTCTTTAAGCAAACTTTCCAGAATAAAATCTCTTTTTCCAGTATCTTGAATATCTTTAAGTTTAAGAAACATTACTTACATCATGGGGTTAAGGTTAACAAACCTAGCCTCCAACATGTGAACTAAAGAGGCTGTAGCAATTTCATAATTTGGAGCAAGTTCTGCTAAGGATTTATCCTCAATATCCTCATGGTTGCTAATATAATTAAAGAATTCTCAAATAGTATCTTTCCCAATTATAGAGCCACTACCTATTGAAAGATCTTTCAGGGTGAACTTAGGGATCAACATGGTGAGCTAAGAACAAGGTAACAACTAAAGAAAGAACTAATTTGTTTGTGTTTTTTAATAAAAATAAGCAAACTAGTACAACTAATATTTTTGTATTTTTATAAAAAGAAACAAGAAAAACAAAGCAAAATAAAAAAAGTAAAGAGATTGGTTGTGAGAGAATCCCCTTGCGAGAATCTTCTTCCTCCCTGAAAAGTAACTGACGAGGAGGAAGATATAGAAGCTATCCTTATCTCCTTAGCAATGGCCCTAGAAAAGTGCTAGATGGCTCAGATATGTAGAGCTTGTTGGGAACCCCAAGAGGAAGGTATGATGATCACAGCAACAAGTTTCCCTCAGTTATGAAACCAAGGTTATCGAACCAGTAGGAGTAAGGAAACAACTCCAAGGTGTTGGTAGCAACTTGGAACCTGCACAACACAAACTCAATACTTTGCCCCAACTTACAGTGAGGTTGTCAATCTCACCGGTTTGCTAAAAACAAAGGATTAAACGTATAGTGTGGAAGATAGTGATTTTCTTGTAGAAAGTAAACAATAAACGTTAAACAGTAGATGGTATATCAATGGTAAGGAATGGACCGGGGTCCCCAGTTTACTAGAGGTGTTCTCCATAAGATAAATAACATGCTAGGTGAACAAATTACAGCGGGGCAATTGACAGATTGAAAATGGATAACAATGCATATACTAAACATCTTGATTCCTACGAGATTTGTTTGGGCATTACAAGATAATACATATACAGTAATCCAATTGCATCTATGGCTAATAATCCACCTCCAGGTTATCATGTGAACCCCTTCCAGTATTAATTTGCAAGCAACAGATAATTGCATTAAACAAAGTGTGTAAAGTAAACAATACAATTTCCCTTGGACAAAGGATTGTTGTTTTCTCCCTAGTAGCAACAGCACATATAGAATCTTAGAAGTTTCTGTCACTCTACCAGATTACTAGAGGCATGAACCTACTATTGAGCATAAATACTGTCACATCCCAAGATTTTCCAAATCTTGTAATGTGAAAATAAATTAATAAAATAAAATTTTGTTTGATTTTCAGAGCTAGAAGAAACTTTTTGAATTTAAATGGAACCTCAAACCCATTTGAATTAAATAAAATCCTAAAAGAATTTAAAAAGATAAACATTTTAAATAAAGGAAAATAAAACACTTTGGAAATACTATTTTAGATCTTTTAATAAAAGGTTTTGGGTGTTCAAAAGAAAAGATGGATTTAAATAAAGATTAATTTATAAAGCCAAATTAAACCTTGGCCAAGCTTTGGGATTAAAACATTTTATTATTTAAATTAACTAAAATTTATTTAAATAAAATTAATAGGGATTTAATATCCAACTTTATTTAGATAAAAGGTTTTACCAATTTAAAATTTAAACATCAAAACTTATTAAAATATTTACAATAAGTTTTCTCAAATAATTGATATTCATAATTAAAGCCTACTAAAGTGTTTTAACTTTATTTTAGATTTTAAAATAAATATTCTCAATAAAACAAACCCAAGTGGATTTAATAATAAAAGTCTATGTTATTTAATTATTAATGGACTCTAAAATAAGAGGTTATTTTATTTTAAAACAAATCTTCCAAATATTCTTGATTTCCAAATAAACCTACTGATTTAGATTTGAAAAGTGTTTTCAAATGAGAATTTTTATTAAATAAATCAAACCATGTTAAATAAATAAAGTTCCATTTTATTTAATTAAAGAATGGATTACTAAAGTTATTATTATTTTATTTTTGGGCTTTTGACCATATTACTAAACAGAACTAATTTCAATATTACAAAGTTTGAGTGTTGTTTGAATTGATTTGGTTGATGTTTGTTTGATTGGAAATTCAAAACAGAAATTCAAAATAGAAAAAGAAAAGGCATTCAGTATAAAAAAAAGGATAAAACAAAGCAGCCCAGTCGACAGGCCCAGCTCCAGCCCATCTAGCCCACCTCCTCTCCCGAACCGTTTTCTGCACCGCAATAGAAACCCGCCCTGAGGCTGACAGGTGGACCCCTCTCCGCTTCTTTTCTTTCACTGCCAGCAGACCCCACGCAGCCAGCTCCTTCTTCTTCCTCGCGCGAACCACGCCTCTTCCCCCTCGCTGCCGTTGCAGGCCTTGATTCCGCGGATTCAATACGCCTTAATGCGGCCACCATTAATCGCCTTGATCATGCGTGTTAAAACCTCAGCGCCTCCTCCTTCTTTTCCCCCAGACCACTCCTCCTCTCTGCCCCTAGGCTGCCTCCAATTCTCTCTATACCGCCGCCGCTCCGACGAGCATCCTGTGTCGATTCCGGCCAAGCCACACCTTCCCGAGCCTCCCCAACGAAACTCACAGCTTCCCCTCTCCCAGACACACCTCCCCGTACCACCAGCTCGACCGCGGGCGCCCCGAAGCATCGGCTTTGACAAGTTCCGACGACGCCGCCATCTGCAACCTCTCCGACGACGTTTACCAGGTGAACCAGACCGCCCCTTCACTTCTTGATCACGCACACATCATTGTCTTGATCCCACACATCTGACCGCGCCTTCGTTTTGCCTTAGGGCGCTCTCCAGTGACGTCCTCGACCTCGACCAGAGCCGCCCGTCGCCAGAACCAACTCCGGCGAGCAATTACCGCAGTACCCGAGCGCCCCTTGTCAAGCCAACAGCACGTCGAGCATCACCACAGCCCTGCGATTCTGGTGAGCACTTTTCTCTCCTCTTTGCTTCCTGTAGCCGCCGTAGCGCCACCGCCTGGCCGTATGCCGCCGCTAGCCGTCGTCAGCGCCGCTCACTTTTGGTCCAACGAGCCAGTACCGTAGGATCTAGTTTGAATGAGTACGATTAGATCACTTACCGCGAAGAGGTACGCATTCTGTGCCGCACGATCCAACTTAAATCCAATGCTCCGCAGCACACGATCCACCCGAACCGGTATCGTCCAGTTAAAACACGCCGCGTGTCACCTAATTCGTTTTAAAAGAATTTTGAAAACAGATCTATTTGCAAACTTCAAACCCTTGTAATTTTCAAACCACACGTCCAAAAATTACAAATTTTATATCAATGAAATCAGGAGAACAAGCCCTAGCTAACCATGGCCTTAGTTTTAAAAATAGTATCTGTTAGATTGATTGAAATTGCAGAAACATTTGTGTACTTGTTTAGAGTATAAAAATTGTTTAAAATTGATTTTTAGGATTAAATCTTTTGCAAAATGGATTTGTGTGATCTTACTAACCCTAGGAACCAACCCATAGTGTTAAAAATGATTTTGGTGAAATTTAAGTTGAATTATTTAACCTAGCCATTTTCTAGCCAAATAGACTCATTGATTTTATTATGGAAATGTTTTTGCAAGGAAAACTTTGGGAAAATATTATGGACCAAACTTACTGATCCCAAAACTCCAAGCCTTGCCAAAGGCAACTTACTTGGTGAAAACATAAAGTTTTGCTTTGAAAAGAATAATTTTCACCACATAAAAATGTTGAATGGATCTTAAAATATACTTTGAGCAAAACCCTCTAACTAATGACTTTGCCATTTTGGTAAATGACCAATGTGGACCTTACAAAGTTTATAAACCTAGTAGAGACCAACTTTGCAATAGAACCCTCTTTTTACAAGACTTAGGAACCATTGCTATGTGTGTGAAATTATTTGTTTAACCTTGGTTTGGAATGTTAGTTGATTTGGTGATTTGCTTGATTGACTTGTAGTGAGATTAGCAAAAGAGTGAGTCTATCAAGATCAAGAAGTAAAACTCTCATTCCCTACCAAAAAGGCAAGTTACACTATCATACAAAAGTCCTACTATTTTTATTATACTTAGTGGATGTTGAAAACATGCATGAAAAGATATTTTATACTTATGCTATGCTAAATCCTAATAGGATTCCCTAAACACTCCTTAGTGAAAATATTGAAGTTGTACATGCTTAGCCATGCTATATGCTATGTTTTGAAAGAGATACATGTTGAGATTTTACAAAGATTGAGAAAAGAACTTGTATTTTACATAATAAAACAAGGACTCAATGAACCACCTAGGTGGAGGATACTTTAAGTTTTGGAGAAGGTGGCAACAAAAAGGGAACCATGTCTATGGCAATCACTTTGTGTTGTACTCCAAAAGAAAACCACCTAGGAAACTTAGAGATCAAACATGTTTCTCCAATTGGGGCTTTCGTGTGCAACCACATGCTATTATGGCTCTGGCTTAGTCAATTACATTAGGAAGACCCATACATTGTCTTTAGTTACTGGACATGGGGATCTGGAATGCTTCATGGGGGCTGAAGACAAAGCTAGCAATGATGTATGGGAGGACCTTTTGGAAAGACTTCGTCACATTCTCAATCTGCCAGTACTCCATCTTGGTGAGCACTAATCCAGTAGGCCACTGGTGGCAACAAGATGGGATTGTGACATGTGGGTAAAGTGTACTCCTTCTGCAGAAGTAAATAAAATCTAAGTACTTAGCCGTGTCCCCGGTTATGGACAATACTGAGCAACTAAAGTTTGAACTATGGGAGATCTCGACATTCCAACTTCTAATATAAAAACTTGATGCCCTTGTGTGTCTACCAAGGAATTCAAAGAGATTTTGTTAAACTTGTTGCACTTGGGGTTACCAAGGTGCTCAAGAGCATGATGTACTTGGGGTTACCAAGGAACTCATGAGTTTTGATAAAACTTGTTGCACTTGGGGTTACCAAGGTGCTCAAGAGATTTTGACAAGGATTTGAACACTTGAGTTTCTACCAAGGAGTTCAAGGAACTTGGAAAAGAAATTTGACAAAAGACTTTAAAACCCTTTTGAAAAGATAGGATAAAATATTGCCTTATGCAAATAAGCCTTAAACTCTACTTAGCCAAATATGCATATAATGATAGGATCCACTCTTATAATACATAAAAGTGAAGCTTGCCAATACAATTCAAAATGTATTGACCCTTGTGGCTGTAACTTGTAATGTTGCAGGTTGATTGTTTTTAAATGAAGATTGTTTGATTGACTAGGACTACAAAATCTACAACCAACATTTGCCTGTGGCACTTTGAAGATGATGGACCCATTCTTATAGTTATTCCGCTGCAAATGTAATGTAATAGCCAAATGAGCTATGTTTGATGTAATAAACTTAGGTTATTCCTGGTTATAAATTTATATTATGACCTTTGTATCTTGATATTACATCTTAACTATGGATGCTAGCTATTGATCCAGGGACTAGCATTGTAAAACACAGGAGGACTCTATCTTATTAAAGATTGGAACCTCTACAGATGGTATCAGAGCATTGTGTTGCCTGTAGGATTTGTAAACCCTAGGATTGGACAAAAACCCTTAAAAAAATAGGAGTTATATTTTGATCCAAAACTTATTTACAAAAACACTTGTAAACTCTTTCCTCAACCATTTTGGTTTTAACTCTACATCTCTTCTACTTCAACTTGATGGAAAAACCTACCCATGACCAAGGACTTCATCATATGCAAAGGATTTCTTCAACATCTTCAACCATAATGACTTCAACATCTTCAACTCTAATGACTTCAACTTCTTCAACTCTAATGACTTCAACATCTTCAGCATATTCACCAAGGACTTCCAACTTGAAAACTACTAAGGACCACAAGTGAGACAAGGAAATCTTACTTAGGAATTAGAGACTGAGGGAATGCAAAATAAGAAGAAACCATCAACGACTTTGAAGTATTGTGACCAAGAGCTTTCCTCAAGGAAACCAAGATCTCATATAAGAAGAAGCAACCATGAATGATGGAAAGATCACAAGTGAACCATATAGATGGACCACCATAATTTAGTTAAGACAAAACACACTAACTTGTGTAGTGTAACAAAAATATTTTGTTGCCTAAAAATGTGCTTGAACTTTGTTGTTTGAGTGAAAAGTTGTTTGTGATTACATGCACATTGTTTGTGTGAATTGTGATGTGTGTGATTAGAAATAATTCCTTAGAAATATCTTGCTTATTCTAAAACTCCCTTCAAACCCAAACAGATGATTACTCCAAAGGACTCCAAGATTGATGACACCAACACCAACCAAGCTGATAGCATGAAAGAGCTCATAGCAACCCAACACCAGTTGAACCAACTAACAGCTTAGTTCCTAGTCAACAATAGTGATAAGGATCCAGCACTGCAAAGGTTTTTGGAAGAGCAGTCTCAACTGATGCTTAAGGTGACTAATCAAATGATTAGCATAGAAGAAAGCTATCCAAAGAGAGTTTATGATAACAGGGATGAAAAGAATATTGTTCTAGATGGAGCCCCAGCTTGCATTATTTGTGGAGACAAGGATCATACTTCCAAGGAGCATGAAGGACAATGCCCCAATTGTGAAGAAGATCATCCTGTTGGACAATGTCCTACCTCTCAAGCTACTTGCTACCTGTGTAAAGGAAGTGATCATACTCCAGGCCTATGTCCTATCTATGCCATGGTGGAACAAAGGAAACAAGAAGGATCCAAGTCTACCAAAGGAAAAGGACCACTTCTACCTCCAAACAAGACAACCCAATTCAAAGGATCAAGGAAAATCAAGAAGCCCAAGCAAGACATGAGCCTTGTGCAATGTCGTAAATGTAAAGAAATGGGACACTACTCCAGTGGATGCCCAGAAAACAAGAAGAATAAAGAGATTGACCAAGTGTGGTGCAACAACTGCAAGGAACCAGGCCACTATGTAGCAACTTGCCCACAAGAGCAACACAAAGAACTTAAGGACATTAATTGTTTCAACTGCAAGAATCCAGGACACTATGCAAGCAACTGTCCAGAAAGGATGAAAAACAAGTTGAACAAGCCTATGGAGAAACTCAACCTTGGCCCATGAGTCAAGTGTAGAAATAAAGCAAAAGTTTGCTTAGAGAAGTTTTCCAGGACCCAAGAAGGCCAATATGTAATTTTTGTTTGAAAATTTTTAAGGGTGGTAGTACCCTAGCTGTTTGAAATTGCTTGTAACCCTATCCTCCCCAAATCTCGGGACGAGATTTATTTTAAGGGTGGTAGCCTGTCACATCCCAAGATTTTCCAAATCTTGTAATGTGAAAATAAATTAATAAAATAAAATTTTGTTTGATTTTCAGAGCTAGAAGAAACTTTTTGAATTTAAATGGAACCTCAAACCCATTTGAATTAAATAAAATCCTAAAAGAATTTAAAAAGATAAACATTTTAAATAAAGGAAAATAAAACACTTTGGAAATACTATTTTAGATCTTTTAATAAAAGGTTTTGGGTGTTCAAAAGAAAAGATGGATTTAAATAAAGATTAATTTATAAAGCCAAATTAAACCTTGGCCAAGCTTTGGGATTAAAACTTTTTATTATTTAAATTAACTAAAATTTATTTAAATAAAATTAATAGGGATTTAATATCCAACTTTATTTAGATAAAAGGTTTTACCAATTTAAAATTTAAACATCAAAACTTATTAAAATATTTACAATAAGTTTTCTCAAATAATTGATATTCATAATTAAAGCCTACTAAAGTGTTTTAACTTTATTTTAGATTTTAAAATAAATATTCTCAATAAAACAAACCCAAGTGGATTTAATAATAAAAGTCTATGTTATTTAATTAATAATGGACTCTAAAATAAGAGGTTATTTTATTTTAAAACAAATCTTCCAAATATTCTTGATTTCCAAATAAACCTACTGATTTAGATTTGAAAAGTGTTTTCAAATGATAATTTTTATTAAATAAATCAAACCATGTTAAATAAATAAAGTTCCATTTTATTTAATTAAGGAATGGATTAATAAAGTTATTATTATTTTATTTTTGGGCTTTTGACCATATTACTAAACAGAACTAATTTCAATATTACAAAGTTTGAGTGTTGTTTGAATTGATTTGGTTGATGTTTGTTTGATTGGAAATTCAAAACAGAAATTCAAAATAGAAAAAGAAAAGGCATTCAGTATAAAAAAAGGATAAAACAAAGCAGCCCAGTCGACAGGCCTAGCTCCAGCCCATCTAGCCCACCTCCTCTCCCGAACCGTTTTCTGCACCGCAATAGAAACCCGCCCTGAGGCTGACAGGTGGACCCCTCTCCGCTTCTTTTCTTTCACTGCCAGCAGACCCCACGCAGCCAGCTCCTTCTTCTTCCTCGCGCGAACCACGCCTCTTCCCCCTCGCTGCCGTTGCAGGCCTTGATTCCGCGGATTCAATATGCCTTAATGCGGCCACCATTAATCGCCTTGATCATGCGTGTTAAAACCTCAGCGCCTCCTCCTTCTTTTCCCCCAGACCACTCCTCCTCTCTGCCCCTAGGCTGCCTCCAATTCTCTCTATACCGCCGCCGCTCCGACGAGCATCCTCTGTCGATTCCGGCCAAGCCACACCTTCCCGAGCCTCCCCAACCAAACTCACAGCTTCCCCTCTCCCAGACACACCTCCCCGTACCACCAGCTCGACCGTGGGCGCCCCGAAGCATCGGCTTTGACAAGTTCCGACGACGCCGCCATCTGCAACCTCTCCGACGACGTTTACCAGGTGAACCAGACCGCCCCTTCACTTCTCGATCACGCACACATCATTGTCTTGATCCCACGCATCTGACCGCGCCTTTGTTTTGCCTTAGGGCGCTCTCCAGTGACGTCCTCGACCTCGACCAGAGCCGCCCGTCGCCAGAACCAACTCCGGCGAGCAATTACCGCAGTACCCGAGCGCCCCTTGTCAAGCCAACAGCACGTCGAGCATCACCACAGCCCTGCGATTCTGGTGAGCACTTTTCTCTCCTCTTTGCTTCCTGTAGCCGCCGTAGCGCCACCGCCTGGCCGTACGCCGCCGCTAGCCGTCGTCAGCGCCGCTCACTTTTGGTCCAACGAGCCAGTACCGTAGGATCTAGTTTGAACGAGTACGATTAGATCACTTACCGCGAAGAGGTACGCGTTCTGTGCCGCACGATCCAACTTAAATCCAACGCTCTGCAGCACACGATCCACCCGAACCGGTATCGTCCAGTTAAAACACGCCGCGTGTCACCTAATTCGTTTTAAAAGAATTTTGAAAACAGATCTATTTGCAAACTTCAAACCCTTGTAATTTTCAAACCACACGTCCAAAAATTACAAATTTTATATCAATGAAATCAGGAGAACAAGCCCTAGCTAACCATGGCCTTAGTTTTAAAAATAGTATCTGTTAGATTGATTGAAATTGCAGAAACATTTGTGTACTTGTTTAGAGTATAAAAATTGTTTAAAATTGATTTTTAGGATTAAATCTTTTGCAAAATGGATTTGTGTGATCTTACTAACCCTAGGAACCAACCCATAGTGTTAAAAATGATTTTGGTGAAATTTAAGTTGAATTATTTAACCTAGCCATTTTCTAGCCAAATAGACTCATTGATTTTATTATGGAAATGTTTTTGCAAGGAAAACTTTGGGAAAATATTATGGACCAAACTTACTGATCCCAAAACACCAAGCCTTGCCAAAGGCAACTTACTTGGTGAAAACATAAAGTTTTGCTTTGAAAAGAATAATTTTCACCACATAAAAATGTTGAATGGATCTTAAAATATACTTTGAGCAAAACCCTCTAACTAATGACTTTTCCATTTTGGTAAATGACCAATGTGGACCTTACAAAGTTTATAAACCTAGTAGAGACCAACTTTTCAATAGAACCCTCTTTTTACAAGACTTAGGAACCATTGCTATGTGTGTGAAATTATTTGTTTAACCTTGGTTTGGAATGTTAGTTGATTTGGTGATTTGCTTGATTGACTTGTAGTGAGATTAGCAAAAGAGTGAGTCTATCAAGATCAAGAAGTAAAACTCTCATTCCCTACCAAAAAGGCAAGTTACACTATCATACAAAAGTCCTACTATTTTTATTATACTTAGTGGATGTTGAAAACATGCATGAAAAGATATTTTATACTTATGCTATGCTAAATCCTAATAGGATTCCCTAAACACTCCTTAGTGAAAATATTGAAGTTGTACATGCTTAGCCATGCTATATGCTATGTTTTGAAAGAGATACATGTTGAGATTTTACAAAGATTGAGAAAAGAACTTGTATTTTACATAATAAAACAAGGACTCAATGAACCACCTAGGTGGAGGATACTTTAAGTTTTGGAGAAGGTGGCAACAAAAAGGGAACCATGTCTATGGCAATCACTTTGTGTTGTACTCCAAAAGAAAACCACCTAGGAAACTTAGAGATCAAACATGTTTCAACAATTGGGGCTTTCGTGTGCAACCACATGCTATTATGGCTCTGGCTTAGTCAATTACATTAGGAAGACCCATACATTGTCTTTAGTTACTGGACATGGGGATCTGGAATGCTTCATGGGGGCTGAAGACAAAGCTAGCAATGATGTATGGGAGGACCTTTTGGAAAGACTTCGTCACATTCTCAATCTGCCAGTACTCCATCTTGGTGAGCACTAATCCAGTAGGCCACTGGTGGCAACAAGATGGGATTGTGACATGTGGGTAAAGTGTACTCCTTCTGCAGAAGTAAATAAAATCTAAGTACTTAGCCATGTCCCCGGTTATGGACAATACTGAGCAACTAAAGTTTGAACTATGGGAGATCTCGACATTCCAACTTCTAATATAAAAACTTGATGCCCTTGTGTGTCTACCAAGGAATTCAAAGAGATTTTGTTAAACTTGTTGCACTTGGGGTTACCAAGGTGCTCAAGAGCATGATGTACTTGGGGTTACCAAGGAACTCATGAGTTTTGATAAAACTTGTTGCACTTGGGGTTACCAAGGTGCTCAAGAGATTTTGACAAGGATTTGAACACTTGAGTTTCTACCAAGGAGTTCAAGGAACTTGGAAAAGAAATTTGACAAAAGACTTTAAAACCCTTTTGAAAAGATAGGATAAAATATTGCCTTATGCAAATAAGCCTTAAACTCTACTTAGCCAAATATGCATATAATGATAGGATCCACTCTTATAATACATAAAAGTGAAGCTTGCCAATACAATTCAAAATGTATTGACCCTTGTGGCTATAACTTGTAATGTTGCAGGTTGATTGTTTTTAAATGAAGATTGTTTGATTGACTAGGACTACAGAATCTACAACCAACATCTGCCTGTGGCACTTTGAAGATGATGGACCCATTCTTATAGTTATTCCGCTGCAAATGTAATGTAATAGCCAAATGAGCTATGTTTGATGTAATAAACTTAGGTTATTCCTGGTTATAAATTTATATTATGACCTTTGTATCTTGATATTACATCTTAACTGTGGATGCTAGCTATTGATCCAGGGACTAGCATTGTAAAACACAGGAGGACTCTATCTTATTAAAGATTGGAACCTCTACAAATACTCCCTCTTGGAGTTACAAGCATCTACTTGGCCAAGATAGCTACTAGCAACAGAGAGCATGCAAGATCACAAATAACATAGACATGATAGAATCAATAATCAATATGACATAGTACTCAATATCCATCGGATCCCCGCAAACACAACATGTAGGATTACAAATAGATGATCTTGATCATGAACAGAGCTCACAAGATCGAAACATGATAGCACAAAGGATGAGAAACAACCATCTAGCTACTATATGGACCCATAGTCTAAGCGTGAACTACTCACGCATCACTCCGAAGGCTGGCATGGTGATGAAGAAGGCCACCAGGATGATCTCTCCCCTCCGGCAGGGTGCCGAGAAGAGCTTCGGATCCCCCCTGATATAGGGATGGAGATGGCGGCGGCTACAGACTGTTTATTGGAGGTTTGATCGGGTGCTTAGGGTTTCTGCAAGGGGGTGCTTATATAGGCGAAGAGGCGAGGTCGGTGGGCGCCCGAGGGGCCCACACCATGGGGCGACATGCCCTAGGGGTGGCGCGCCAGCCCTAGGTGTGGCCACCTCATGGCCCCACTTTGTCTGCCCTCCAGACTCCGTGTTCCTTCTGGTAAAATATTGACTTTGGCTTTTGTTCCGTCCAATTCCGAGAATATTCCTTTACTAGCTTTTCTGAAACCAAAAATAGCAGAAAACAAGCAACTAGCACTGCGGCATCTTGTCAATAGGTTAGTTCCAGAAAATGTATAAAAATACCTCAAAGTGTAAACAAAACATAAGAAAGTTGATATAAAACAAGCATGGAGCATCAAAAATTATAGATATGTTTACGATGTATCAAATATGTTATTGTCTTTCTCTCCTTTTTTGGTTTGTTAGATGGGTGTTTTGTAGGTGTAACATTAGGTTTTGGTCCATTTGCTTCAGTATTTCTTTTCGTCTCGTTTTCCATCTATAACATTAAGCTTGTTTTCTATGTGAAATTAGATGGGAGGGTTTTAGGTGGTGCCGACAACAAAAGAATACATGATGTTCAATGACAGTCCGGTGGGATGTTTGCCTAGTCCATCTTACTTCCATAACAACACCTATGTTAGCTTCTCTAGAATGTTAGTAATCTGATGTGTTTTCAAAAACACTATGCCCACATAGGTGTGTTTTCCCTTGAGAGATGCCAAATAGCTTCTAAAGGATGTTTTTGCACACAAAATTGTGACATCATAGCAGCAACCTGTCACTCCTTCATGTCACTAAGGACTATGCATTTTTTCCTACCAGATGGTTGTGTGTTCTCACATTTTTGTCAGTAGATTTTACCCCTGGCGGGAATGTTAGTTTATCTCAACCATTTGTCAAAATAGATTATATGTATTATGGAAAGTTTCGACCCACTAGTTTCTTTTTTGGTGATGTTAGTATATGTGCTTTTGGGTATGCTGCTTAGTTTGTCTGACTTGATGTCCATATATATTTTTCCATAACTATTTTTTGGCGGGATGTTTGCTTACTCTTATTTTGATCTTCGATGGTAGTGACTAATGGTATAACTCCTTTTTTTGTTTTTCCTACATGATAGAAGGTACAAAATGACAAAGTCAAACAATAATAAGAAGTCTAGATCTGGGAGGAAGCACTCAAAGCTATGTTCAATGCGGAAGAACCTCACACTTAGGACTAAGATGTCACCAGTACATTATGAGGTTCAAGATACTGACCAAGGAACATCCAATGAGAACATGGTAGAGGGAGATGATTTTGAAGAAGTTCATGAAGAGTGTGATACCAACAACAATGAAGAACAGGCTATCGTGTTATCACAAGTAAAAACCTGCCTTCCACTTTTTTGATTTTTGGCTAATGAACAGATGTTTTTTCAAGTAGTAACAGGGTCTTAAGATGTACCTTAGTAAGCAATGACTGGCTTAGCTTCTCTGTATTTTTTGCTTTAGATTCACAAAATTCATGTAACTATTACTATGGTACATTTTTTTGCAATCACCACACCATAAGATTTTGTTCATATTTTTTCATAGGCCAAAACAAAGAAGCTTTTACAGAGGGCATCACCTATGAAGTTGGTTAGTTTATACCCCCACATATCAGAAGATCAGAAATCTATGATTAGGGAGGCAGATTATGGTGGATTGTTGGACATCAAGTGCTCAAAGCTTCAACCAGAACTCTGCAAATTTCTTATGGAAAGCTTCAACCCAGAATCTTGGAGCATGGTATTCCTAGGCCGTGGCGCAATCCCTATCACCGAACTGTCTGTTAAAGAGGTCTTAGGAGTTCCGTGCAGAAATATTGAAGTGATTTACGAAGTAGATTCTGAGGCCACCAAGTACATAGATAGGAAGCTTGGTAAAGAGGGTAGAAAGCAGCCCACCATCACATCTCTGAAGAAGAAACTTATGTCTATGAAGAATGCGGATAGTTCATACCTTAGGTTTTTCATAACATTAGGTATGGCGTCTATTCTTGCGCCAACCACAGGAGTACACATCAGTCCTATATTATATCCATCAATGGTGAAGATTAAGCAATCAAATAAGTTGAATGTCTACAAATTTGTTATCATGATGATCCGGAGAGCTGCCAAATCAAACGCTGAGAAAGCCATTCTGAAATCATGCATGTTATTTTTGATGGTATATGCCACAACCTTTTTTCTTGCCTTTTTCAACCATGTTGAGCTTTCTATGTTCCTCTTTATAATTTGAATGGATGTTGCTTTTTTGATTTTGCAGGTCAAATAACTTGATTCTTTAGAACTGAAAGATGTGAATATCAGTAATCAAGGGGTGCGAGTCTCAGTATGGACCAACGCAATGGTCAAGAAAGCTATGCAGCAGGATATAGGTAGCGATGGTTGCTTCGGCATGACATCGGTAATTTCCTAGAGTCCTCCCAAAAAAACTAAAACATCATATCACATGTAGTCTCTTTTTTAGTTTTTTGTGATGATTATTTCTTCATTTCTACTGTTTCTAGGGGTCGACCACATTTTTTTATGAAAAACTAGATGTAATTCAACTATATTTTTATTTTAGGGGGATGGTTACAGTTTTTGTGTGTACATTTTTTGTGTTTACATTTTACCTTTTTTTTCATCTCGCGCAGTTGAAACCAAAATTTGCAGAAACTGAAAGACCAGCATCATCAGTTCAAAAAGAATCCAGCAAACAATCAGAAGATGAGGGTGAGCAAGAACCGAGCATGAGTGGCGCTTTCAACACACAATGCAGACAAGAACATAGAGATTATGAAGAGGTCCGGACCATTCTATTCTCAGACACACACAAAATTGACAAGTTCATTGAAATACATGCACCACTAGAAAGGAAACTAGAAGTAAGTTTTTATGCTGATTCACTATTACTACTCTTACTTTTTTGTATATGCAGGTTCTACCCTTTTTTGTTGTTTAAGCATGCTGGTTAAAAATAGCACACTTATCCCATGATTTTGCTCTGTAGGAAACAACAAGGTATAAGGAGTCTGTCATGTATGCCTGCCACAGTTTCAAAGCAAGTTTGCAAATGTTATTGGATAATCTAGTACCTAAACCTATCAAGCAGCAAACTACCACAACCAAGAGCAATTATGTCAGTTCTGACAAGAAATTGGAAAAAGCTTCTGACAAGGAGGGATGTAACCAAACCCCTATGTGTGCTAGCCACAGGGATGAGGACAAACAGCAGGAAGCAGAAGTTGTGGATCAGGGCCAAAACTTCGATGATTGAGAAGACAGTTTTATAGAAACAAATATGGACAAGAAAACTTGTGACTAGTAGGAAATGGTGGATTCAGAGACTCAAATTTCTAAGCCAATTGTCACACAGACTCAAACAACACACACAAGTACGGATGGTCATGGACAAGGATTTGCACCACATGGAAGATTCACGGATTTGAACAAAGAACAAATATCCACCAAAGGTGCTACGATAACTATGTGTGATGAAGATGATGCAAGCCAGTATGACAAGGAGATGAATGTCACTGATTTAGTTGGAAAAGAACAAGATGGGTCGGAGGAGAACAATAGGAAATAAGGAGAGGTAACAATCTCACATGTTGTACTAGGGATCCCAAGGGATGTTGCTGATCCCAGTGTTCCAAAATTACAGAACACCAAACTAGATACCGTGACATCCCTGTTGGTATATTTCGCAGAGCAAAGAAGCAAACATGATGATATCATGGTGGAAAAACTACTTCAAATGACCGAGATGAAAAGAACATCTTCACCAGGAATTAAGGATGAAGATTATATCACACCAGATTCAAGCACAAAGTCTTTGTGCACACATGATAGTTCGAGAAGGAATGAATATCAGGTTGAAGACAATTTTGACAACATGGAATATGGGTCAGCACAGTTTACGGAATTCCTGTGCGGTTCACCCGCCGTTCCTAAGTTCAAGCATCCTGTAAACGAGCCCCATGAGTTCCTTGACATGGAATGGTCAAGGCCAAGCAGCACAGATCAGGTTACGCAAGATGTACTCAAAGCATTGCCTCGATATAACTTGGAGGAAGCAGGTTAGGGACTTGAAAGTTTTAGTGATGCAGCACCAAGGCCAGAGTCAGCAAAGCTAATGGATGATATGGTACCAAAGGTACAATTGAGGAAATGGAAGAGAGTACGTTTCGCTGATTAGAGTCCGGAATGAACAAAACCACCAACAACCGTTTCTATATCACCAAGCAGGTCACCAAGCAGGTATAGAATGAGGTATGTAGTCCGAGGATAAGCATCATCTAACCAGAAAGATGGAACCACAAATATTGGGAATCCAGCAGCAGTTACTATTGCACAAAAACATGATTCTCCTCGACAGTCTATAAGCAAAGAACAAAGACCATCTGGTAGGACCACCAGCATCATTACAAGGTCAGAGATGGTACGTGTTGTCGGAGGAAATGCAAAAATTGGTCTAGTGGATATCAAGTTAACATCTACTCCGAGTTCTGCACCACAAACTACAACCAGCATACCAAGCTCAGCATTCGTTGATTCAATGAATAGGAAACTGAACTTTGACAATACTAAGTCATAAAGGAGGAAGAGGGGAGCAATAATGTTAGCACCAGATCCTCCTTCCTTCGACCTCTGTACACCACCAGAAGACGATTCAAACAAAGAAGAAACAACAGTTGTGGTCCAGGAAGGATGTAGCAAGCCAAAAGAAGAAGCATCTAGCTTCGCAATCACACCAATTCGACATGAATACCAGACGAGAGTATCCAAAGCTGGGAAGTTCGAGAAATCACCTTTTGTGAACTATGAAACACATAAGAACTACAACGTAACCAAACTAGTGGAGACTTTGTACAACATGGTGTGTCAACATGGTTTCAGGAGTGGGTCCAGAACGAATGATGAAATTGTAGTCGATGTAGGTAGATACTACATAACTTTTGGTAATCTAGCTGATTCAGTGAAACCTGAGAAGAAAATGATGCACATGGTGGCTGAAATTGGTATTCACATAATAAAAGAAGAGAACACAAACCCAACGAAGTACATCATGCCGCTACGCGTAGCTGTAAGCTCAATGTTTCACTTCTTTCTTTTTTAAATGTAACATCATGGGTCCATTTTTTGTCTTCTTGTTCCAAGGAGTTGGAACTAACAACATTTGTTGTTGTAATGTAACAACCACATCTTCATGTTGTCCAGGAGTACCTAATCGACTCCCGCTTCGATCTTAAAGATGTTACAAGATGCTTCGAGATAACCCCTACTAACAAACCGGATGAAAAAGAAGTTGTAAGAATCTCATACTTACCCGTGTTTTTGTAAATGTTCTCAAAACTTGGATTTTCTTAACTAATATTTCTAACAAGAAGCAAATTTACTTCCTTTTTTTGCATGCAGGTTTGCTACCCAAATCTGCAATAGTTGACGAACATTCCTACCGATCAATCAAGACACTACTGGCTGGTTTTTTTAAACATCAAAGAACAAAGGTTCGAAATCATTGACTCTCTAAGTACAAATGACGAGGCATTACTGATGCACAGTTGCCACGTACTAGTGGCTGGTATCAAGAAAATGTGGGAAAGATACTTCAAAGATTCAAAAGTGCAGATTGCAAATTGGCCCATTGAAATTATGGAAAGCCTGAAACAAACTAACACGTAAGTTATCAACACGGATGTTTCTTACTTTTGAATGGTAATTTGTAGTAGGGCTGGATGTTTGTTTTTACTTCATCTTTCTTTTCTATAAAATGTTGTGTTTCTAAAAACATAAAGAAAACCTCTGCAAATTTCTACATCCTACCTAAACGAGCTTTTTTAATATCAGGTATGACTGCGGTTTTTTCACTCAAAAAACTGGAAGGAAAGCATGGAATAAAGGTGCCAACTTACACACAAAGGGATATGCCAAACATAAGAAATATATTCACTGAGCTTCGCTTTGGGAAGAACACAACAACTTGGTAGTGTTACATCTAGTTCAACAGTAAGTTTTCCTCTTTTATGTACACACAGAAGCACAATGTTGTATTTTTTTTATTACAAGTCCATGGCCTTTTTTCATTTTGATGTTCTGTCTTTTCTTCAAGCAATTGTAAACTTACATTTTAATAACATGCTTACGTCAGTCATGGTATATTATTAAAATAGCAAAGAAAAAAAGAACATCCAGAAAAATTATAAATACATTAGGAAGCCAATCTCAATTCAACACAAGTTCTTGCAATTAGAAAGCCAATTTTCACATAACTAATAGAACACTAAAGAAGCCGGTTATTTTCCCATAGCTACTTGAAAAGTGAATATGTAGGGTGATTTTCTGGATCAGTGATACGTCCAAAATGTATCTACTTTCCCGAACACTTCTGCTATTGTTTCTCCTCTAAACTTGTGTGATTTGGATACAGCTAACACAGACTGATGCTGTTTTTAGCAGAATTATCTTGGTGTCTAGTTTTTGTGCAGAAAATGAACTATCAGGAAAAATCCTGGAAAATATGCCAAAAATTATATTTCACCAGAAGATCCACGGAGCCAGAAGACGAGACGGAGAAGGGGCCTGGGGGGCCCACACCCCTGCCAGGCGCGGGTGGGCCCTGCCCGCGCCTAGGGTGGTGAAGCCACCCCAGGCGCCCCCTCGGCCTCCCTCTGCGTCTATAAGTTTCCTTTCAACCTAAAAACCGAGGGGGGTTGGATAGTTTTCTAGAAAGAGTTCCGCTCCGCCGCCGCCACCAGAAACCAAGATTCGGATCCAGAAACTCCGTTCTGGAACCCTGCCCGGGACAGGGAATTTGGAGAGGATCATCGCCATCGTCATCACCAACGCATCTCCATCAACCATTGATGTTTCCCTCATCCATGAGTGAGTAATCCCCCGCCATAGTCTTGGGGATGGTAGGGATTGGATGAGTTCTATCATGTAATCGAATAAGATCTGTTAGGGCATAGTGCCTAGTATCTCTATTAGTGCTATTTGACTTTGTTGCAACTTGTTGTGCTTAATGCTTGTCACTAGGGACCGAGTGCCATGATCTCAGATCTGAACTTATTATTGAATCATTTTGACAGTATTGTTTGTGATCTTATCTGCAAGTTGTGTACACATATCATTGTCCGGATCCAAAGGCCCCAAAGTGACAATAATTGGGACAACCGGAGGGGATGGCTGTGGTGTGAGGATCACATGTGTTCACGAAGTGTTAATGCTTTGCTCCGGTGCTCGATTAAAAGGAGCACCTTAATTGCCAGTAGTTCCCTAGAGGCCCCGTTGCCACGGGCTGGCTGGACAGAAGATGTTGTGCAAGTTCTCATTACAAGCACGTATGACTATATTTGGAGCACATTCCTAGAATTTTTTAGTACTTGGATGCTTGTTATTATTTATCTGAAATGCCCTAGATCTTGAAGTTACATGTTTAGACTTGTCCATGCAAATCCCGTCCATCCATCCCTATGCCTACCGCACTCGAATCCTACTGTTACCGTTACTGTTACTATTGCTCATGTTTTACTGCTGCTTGTTGCTTTGCTGTTGCTACTAGAAACTGTTGCTACTGATAAACTTCTGTGAGCAAGAACTATTTCCAGGTGCAGCTGAATTAACAACATAGTTGTTAAGGCTTGCAAGTATTCTTTGGCTCCCCTTGTGTCGAATCAATAAATTTGGTAATACTACCCGCGAAGACTGTTGCGATCCACTACACTTGTGGGTCATCAAGACTATTTTCTGGCGCCGTTACCGGGGAGCATAGCTTTATTTGTAAGTTCACTTGGATCTACTATTGTTCACTGCTACTCCTTTCATCATGGGGAAGTCTCGTGATGGAAAGTTTCCTATTTTACCATCCACTACAAGAAGAGGTATAGTCCTAAACACCTCTGCTGCTCTTGATTCACCGTCTGTTATAAGTAATCTTGTCACACCACCGCCACATACTCATGCTACACCCACTGCTACTCCTACCGAATCTGAAACTGCTTTTGATGCTCATGATGTTACTTCTACTGTGCTTGATGCGAGTGGTTCATTAGGTCCTTTCCTAGATGCTACTATGGCTAGTCTAGGAAATACCTAAACTCCTAGTGAAGACATTGTTACACCTGTTAGCTCACCTGAGTCTAGAGAGAGTTATGATATTAATGATGGTTACATTGAGTTCACTGATGAATTTGTTGAAGAGTGCCGAAATACACATGGTACTAGTGCTATTAAGAGTCTCCTTGCTAGACGTACTATTATGCCTAAACTGTCCTCTGATCATAAGTTTCCCACCTCTCCCATAGATATTAAAGATGAAGACTATGATTTCTCTCTTGATTTGTCCTATTTAGATATTGTTGAGAAAGAACCTTTCTGTGGGACTAAAAATGAGAGTGTTGTGGCTCATATGAATGAGCTTTCTACTATGAGTGCTTTATTCTCTGATGATTTTAAGATGCACAAGTACTTTGTTACTAAGATCTTCCCTTTTTCACTAAAAGGAGAAGCTAGGGCTTGGTTTAATAGATTACCTCCTGGTTCCATTGATAGCCCTGATTGCTTCTTTCTTCCAGAAATATTTTCCTCCCAGTGCTAGACATGCTGCTTTGCAGAGACTTTTTGATTTTAAACAGGGGGAAAAAGAGAAATTGCCTGAGTCATGGAGAAGGTTTTGTGCCTTGATTCATGCACATCTTGGATGTCCATTGCCTAAGAATGAGCTTCTTGATATTTATTATAATGGACTAACTGATGATTCTAGGACATACCTAGATAGCTTTGCTGATTGTGTTTTCAAGAAAAGAACTCCTACAGATGCTAAAGAATTAATGGCTAAGATAAGCAAGAATTATGATGATTGGACTTCAACTGAGCTGAATACACCTGAGACAATTGTTCCTGAACTAGTTACTCCTGAGCTAGTTCCAACACCAACACCAAAGAAGAGGGGAGTTATTGCATTAAATGATGAAGTGATGAAGGAAGCTAAGAAATGTCTAAAGGAGAAAGGTATTAGAGTTGAAGATGTGAAGAATCTACCTCCTATAGAAGAATTATGTAAGCCAATTCCCCACTCATATACTATTGAGGTACACTCTCTCCACTTTAATGAAGGTTATATTCCCTATGGTAAGCCTCCTGATCAATGCTTAGAGGAACTTGACACATTTATTGTTAAACAAGGTAATTTTAATAAACAAGTTCAGAATCATTTATTGGAAAACTCTAGAGCTATCCATGAGTTGAAAGATATTGTGGAAAGAACTTCTAATGATATTAAAATGCTTTGTAAACACTTTCAAATGGTTCAAACCCAACTTGATCAACTTGCTAAGGTACACAAGGATATGCTAGTTGATGCCTTAGGAAATAAACATGCTTATGGAATTAGAACTAGGAGTGGTATAGCTACTCAAGATCCTTTATATCCTGAAGGACACCCTAAAAGAATTTAGCAGGACTCTCAACAAGGTGAGAATAGTGGTAGTCCTCGTAAGAGAAAGAAAAAGAAACAGAAAGTAGTTGAGGAACCACTTGAACCTGCTATAGATCCTAATAGTATATCTGTCTCTGATGCTGAAACTAAGAGTGGTAATGATAAAAATGATGCTCTTAATAAGGAGGAAGTTGAGGAAGAACCTGAGAAGCACACTAAGAACACTAGGTACACAAAGGAAGATTTTATTGCTAATAAGCATGGTAAAGAGAGAGAACCTTGGGTGCAGAAACCTATGCCTTTTCCAGGTAAGAAACACAAGTCAAAGGAGGAAGAGACACTACAACAAGTTTTGTGAGTGGATGAAACCTTTATTTTTGCAAATTCCTTTGACTGATGCTATTAAATTGCCTCCTTATTCAAAGTATATGAAGGATGTTGTCTCTAATAAAATAAAGATTCCTATTGAGGAGATTTTACAGTGCTTGCTAATTACTCCTTCAATGGTAAGGTTCCAAAGAAACTTGGTGATCCAAGTATACCAACTATTCCTTGCTCTATCAAGAATAAATATGTTAGAACTGCTTTATGTGATTTGGGAGATGGAGTTAGTGTTATGCCTTTTTCTCTCTACAAGAGACTCCAGCTAGAAAAGTTGATACCAACTGATATATCATTGAAAATGGCTGATAAGTCAACTACTATTCCTGTTGGTATATGTGAGGATGTTCTTGTTCAAGTGCTCATAATTTCTTGGTTTTAACTGATTTTGTTGTGCTTGAAATGCCTAAAGATGATAATATGTCTATTATTCTTGGGAGACCATTTCTTAATACGGCAGGTGCTGTCATTAATTGTAATCAAGGGAAAGTAACATTCAATATTGATAACAAAGAGCATGCTGTTTATTTCCCCAAGAAGGTTGTTAGAAGCTATTGCCTGAATTCCATTGAAAATATTGAGAGCATCAAGGTTGGAGAGATTTATTGTCCCATTCCACAAGAAAACTGTATCATCCCAATTTCAGCAACCCTGATTAATTGTCCAAAAGGCAAAAATCAGGGGGAATAAAAACTTTTTCTTGCATTGTGTGCTGACCTGTTTGCTTGTGCTCAAGCAACTGTTTGTGTACTAGTTGTGTACTCCTCCTCTCAACCCTAGTTTACAAAAACTATTTTACAAAAGAGATGTCTTGGCTCATCTTTCATATTCTCAAATGTTCTGGCATTCCAAAACCTGAGCCAAGATGACTTTGACACAACCAAATACTTTACTAGCTTCTATTGCCAAAACTATGGAGACATATATATGTACTCTCCTTATGTTTTCAAGACAGAACCTTCAACTACTCTTATCTCCAGGAGTTCCAAAACCTTTATTAAAACCTTTCCACTCCAATCTTGGTAGAACTACCAAGGGGTACTTATCTTACTTCAAAACATAACCCATTTCAAAATACCCATCCCTACCTCAAGCTAGGCTTGATGGTAACCCTAGTAGAAGTTGGATAAGTTTGGTAGGATGAATTTCCTTGATCTGCTGATTGCATTGTTTGCTTAGGAACTAGAGTGAGTTAATCTAGTAGCTCATCCCTTAGGACCCAATCCTTGCTTGGGATCATCAAGCCCTATCAAGCATCCAAGTCTGGATCTATCCTAAGCCACTCCAGTGATCATCTCATCTCATGTTTATCTCAATCCAAGGATAATCCCTCTTGATGGTTTCCAATCTAGTGGAGAACAAATCCAGATTTGGATCCCCTCTCTTCAATCTAAACCTAAATATCACCCACTCGATGGAAGGGATAAACCTTGCCACCCTCTCAATTGTTTCCCTCTTGAACACTAGTCAAAATCACCAGAACTGCCAAAATGGCTGTCTGGATTTCTTCTCTAGATTCAATCTTAGGAGCTCTACCTTTTCCAACCCTTGTACGTTATTGAGAATGCACTTGAACCATCTTGTAGTACATTAGTATTACTACCCAAGCCCACTCTTTCCCTTGGCTAAGCCTTTCTAAATCCCACTCATCCATGATGGTTTTGTAGTCAAGATAATAATCTTTTCTACAACTCTTATCATCTTGCCTACTTTGGCAGAAGCTCACATCTATGTGCCACCTCCCCTTGACTAACTATTTGCATGGTTATGATCTACTAACCATGGGATATCAACCCCCACTCTACTTGTTTCCATTGGAGCTTTGTGCTTCTTAAACCCACCTGGTTTAGGAGGCTACCTGATGTATCTGTTATGGCAGCCTTATTTTCAACAAACTTTGCCATCTCATCTAGATCACCTCAAATGCCACCAAGCCCAACTCTGGCTTCCATGATCAACTATATGACATGGTATATCCATCCATATACCCCTTGTACCAAGGTGAGCTCTGAGATCCCTAATCCAACCTTGTTTAGGTGGTATCAAATTAACTAAACCTAGATCCTTTCCCACATCTAGTATACACCCCTTTCACCATTTTTCTTCAAAACCAAGGTTGACCTTGATGCCTACATAAAGTGTACATAATATACCTTGGATATAAGCAACCCGAAATAATTCTCCCAACTATTTGGATTATCAAACTATTTTATTTTAGTCACTTACCAATTCCTCAACAACCATGTCTTTAAAGGAAAGTTTGTCTTTCTCCAAATCACCTTGTTAACACAAGGCACATTTGATGCCTATATATCATATCCCATCTTTCCAACTCAAAAATAATTATTTTTGTGATTCTTTCTTATTTTTTTGCCCTTTTTCTTAAATGGCAGAAACAAGAAATAATTCCCTAAAAATACTTTTCCATCTCAATAAATTCCAATAAAATTCTCCAATGTGTAATATGGTATTTAGGACCATATCACATCAAAAACCAACCTTGTCCAATGTAAAATTACCAATTGAGCTTCTAGAAACTACTTCTGGACTTTTTTAATAAATGAGATTTAGAGGACTTTTAACAATCTTTAAAATCCCACATAAATCTTGGAGGTGTACAAGGACCATAACCTCTACCCAGAACCATCTCCCCATCTTTCCAAGATCAAAATTTAAAACTTTCCTTCATGATGATTAAAATTGCTAATCTTGCAATCCTTCCAATTCTTAAACCAAAGTACACCCAATACTCATCAAAGCTTGCCAAGTAAGTCTCCCAAGTAGCATCACTCCCTTCTTGTCGAAGAACACTGTAGCCCCACTGTAGCATGCCCCACCTCTTTGTCCCACATGGTTTTTTGAGAGGGAGACAAAGGCAAGGTCTTGCCTAGCCATTTCTTTTCTCCTTTATAGTAGCCCATCTCTCCTCTCTGTCCCCTACCACGACCAGAGCACACAGCAGGACCCACTCCACCACCCACATCGCCCTAACCCTGGCCAGCACCTCCCTCAAGCTCTCCATGGACAATGTCCATCCTACCTCCCATCTCTCCTCGGGTTAAATATCTCCAGGTCAGTACAACCCCTCTCCATGACCTCATTTTCTCCCTCCTCACTCCACTCACCCCTCAGACCACCCTCTCCCTCCCCCTTGCGTTGTGCTTCCCGAGAGATGGAGGAGGAGGCACCTCGGCCATGGAAAAGAATCGAGCAGGGATCACTCCTCCCCTTCCATAATCCCTCTGCATGTGGCCTAGCGGGTCTCCTCCACCCCTGTTCTAACCTCCCCGACATTTTCTCTCGCAGGCAGGAGCTCCTGGAAGCTTCCCTGACGAGCCCCCATGGCATCCGATCCCTTCCCCATCGCGTGAGGCTCTTCCTGCGGTGGAGACCCCCTCTTCCGCCCCTCTTCCTACTCGCCGGGGTGAGCCGCTTTGCCTCCGACCGTCTCTGGCACCTCCCCGTGCCTCTGATGAGCCCCTCCCTCGCCGTAACCTCCCTGCTAGGGTTCCCTCTCAACCCCGCGCGGACAGAGGAGGAGGATGTGACACCCCCGGGATCAGGGCTAAACAAATCCCAGACCTCCGTCTGACATAATATTAACCTTGAGCTTGAGAATATCCAGTGAAGAATCGATAACACAGTAGTGACCCTACGACACAAAAATTATTACAGCAAACTCATAACTTAGAAGAGAACCAAATTATTACAAGGAGAGGTCATTGACCTCAAACATCAAACAATGGAAGGCAAATTATTCTATGAGGTATAGCAAACTTAACAAATGGCCTAAGAGGCCTGAAGCATAACGATGACGTCCCAGGCCATAGATTCCAGGCTGCCGGCCGGGAACCCCAATCTACTCGTCGATGTCGATGTAGTACGATACTTGTCTTCAGGGGAACACTTACTCTGCCAAATTTATCAACAAAGCAAGGGTGAGTACAGGGTGTACTCCGCAAGACTTATGGTTGGTGGAGTTGTTTTGCATAAAGCCACTTTTGTTTATAAAACAAGAAGGAGAAGAAGCTCGTCTAGTTAGAGTATTTTTAAAAGGCGATAAGAGAGCGACATCACCAAAATATTGATCATCATCATCTACCAACTAGGATCACCCCCTCGTACCCCATGAGGAAGCATCCTTAAGCACACGTTGATCTACCAAGTTTTATGATTAAGTTCAAGTTCTCTATGATCATCACGTCCGTTCCCAAGTCATCCATATCTGTGGACATGGATTTCCGAAAGATTCTTACCCTACAGGGGTGTACAACTTTACCCACACATACTAACCTTCTCTTAATGCTACTTAAGATTAGCCCTCTTCCTTGGAAGGCCAGCAGAGGGTGGTTAGACATGACCTTTACCTTGCTTTCATCGAGACCATGAGTCACGCAATAAGTATGGTTCCGCCGTAACGGGTCAAATCCAAAAGACGGTACTTAAAGATGTGAGGAGAGGTTGGTTTAATAGGGGCGCTATCTACCCCAAGCAACCTCAGCCACGCTTAACTACCTGTTATAAATGCACCTGCACCCGACAAATCTTTCAAAAGGTTTTCTATGCAGGAACGCCCGAACTATCTGACTCATGGAATCTACTAGGCAAGTTAGTCAATCAGGGGGTCCCCATTTACCCCGTGTGGTTATATGCTCGTCTTGGTTCAAGAGACAAGAACTCGGGTCCTAGTGGTGGTGAGCATGGGACTAGAAAAACCACATCCCACCGTGGCCTCCCATACAAGCCTTAGCATATTTAATCTCATATCACCTCTGATATCATCTTATCACGTTCTCCTGTCATACTAGATTATCTGCATCTGATACATCATCTGGATGAACCAATACTGACAGCTATGCATGGCTAAGCAAGACACATATAAAAGCTTTAGCAGTGCACACAAGCCAAACGTAGTTATGCTAGGAGCAGTCGATCAGGTAATATAAGATCAAAGGGAGTAATGCAATTGATAGGATACTTTATCTATCGATAAAAGACCATAGTAGAATCATATGCATCATGGCAGGAAATGAAATGCCTTCAAAAACATAAGATTATATCATGGTGGGGCTATGCTTGCCTTTGCTAGTTGATAACGGATAAACAGATCTTCGGGAGCCTTGTAATTGACTTGATTATAGTTGGTCAAGTATTGTTCGTCGATCTTCGAACTTCGATGGTGTTGATCTCTGGTTTCGATCTCGATCTTGTATTCTACCGGGAAGAACCAAACATCGGAAAGAGAGGGGTAACAATCAACACATGGCATCAATGCAATTCTCAAACAAGGATGATGATATGACAAGTTAAAATGCATTGGAATGAAACCCTAAGGCATGCTCGATAGTTTAATCGGTGTTCCAAGGGGTACAAACCCTAACTCAGCAAAACTCCGGAATCACCTGTGAGGGGTTATTATGTTCTTCTAAATAAACTTGTCTTGAAAGTTGTTGAATAATGCATGAATATAACTTAAATGGATAGTTCTCATTTTTCTGAACATTTTGATATATTATTTGTATTTTTCTGACTTATAATTAATTAGTTATTGAATTTCCAATATTTAAACAATTTCTAAAATTGTTAAATCATTTTATAGATTTATTAAACCACGCTGAAACTTTTCACACCGCAGGCATACCTAGCCACAGTGGCTGACCGAGGGTCCCGGAGCCACCTCAGAAGCCACACAAGCAAAGGGGGACCCACCCGAGGTTTGACTACTTTGACCCCGCACACTGACGTCCTGGTGACGCAGGCGTGACGTCACCAGTGAGGTTGCTCTCAAATCAGCGATGGGGATGGCGTTCGGGGGCGAGCGGGGATGCGCGAGTAGGCAGGCTAGACGCAGCGCGACGCGGGCTTCCTATTGATGGCGGCGCCGCCCTTTTTGGGTCATTGGTGACACGGCATACAACGGCGAGCGACGACGACGCTCGGCAAGCTACGGTGCAGGGTCAAGCAAAAGAAGAGGTTGGAGAGGTCCACTGGGACCGTTAGCTCACCAGGAGAGAGCAGGGATCGACGACGAGGCTTGGGGTGGCCGGAATCGTTGGGGACGGCGGCGGCCGGAGTCGGGTAAGGAGGTATCGATTGAGCGTCTGGGAGCTTCTCCGGCATGCGCGGGTGGGGGAAATCGAGCAAGTCGACGATGGAGGTCATGAAAGTGGTCTTAGATGGAAGAGGGGAGCTCGGAAATGTCGAGAACAGCGAGGTCCTGGCCGGAGCTAGGGTTCGGCTTCTGTGGCGAGCGGCATAGAGCGAGAGAGAGGGGTAAATGGGGATGAGGACGGAGAGGCATGCACGGCGACGTTCTTATCCTCGTTCAGGGGTGGCGGGGGTAGCGCGAATCGCTGCGCAGGAGGGCGACGGCGGCGCCGACGACATGCACCTGCTTCGCTTCGTCCTTCTGTCGCCAGGAAGAAGAAAGGAAAAGAAGAGTGAAGGGATACGGGGTCGGATGGGCTGGTCTGGGCCGCACTTGGGCCGCTGGCTGCTGTGCTTGGGCGATAGGGAGAAGAGGGAAGGGAGCTGGGCCGGCCTGCCAGTGTTGCAGGCTTCTGTTTTTATTTCCTGAAACTTTTATTTTTAGTTTTATTATTTCTTTATTTTGCAAACCCATTTCAAATCTGTTTTAAATGCTTTTAAAACACAAGAGGCTCTTATAAAATATATAAAATATTTATGAGCCCTTGTAATCCATTTGGGCTCCACATTTTGATACTTTTTCAAAATACATAAACCATTTGAATGCTTGCCAAGAGAGGGAGAAAATTAGGGTTTAGGGTTTTGTATTTATTTATTCAACGCAAGCAATTTAAAGAATGATGCTCATGCTATGCACAATCAAACCTAAATATTGATTTACTAAAACTGTGGTGTTACAGCTCTATCCCCCTTACGAGAATCTCGACCCGAGATTCCAAAGGTAGGAGGAGAGACGGAGAGAATGAAACAAGACCACTCTAAAGATAAGAGGGAACACACTAGACATCACACAGAGTATCTCATGGTCAGCTCATGGATGGAGTGTTCAGAAACAACTCTGAGATGTCAACATGAAATATCAAGGTATTAGAGGAAACAAGAGGAGAAGGTTTCAAATTGTTAGATAGATGGTCTTCATAAGGATTGAGACCATGGAACTTGCAGGAGGTTTTGAAGCTTCGGAAGAATAAAGCTTCCAACAGAAAGAACATAACACAGACTTCGAGAAATGAACCTCTACTAAATGGCTTAAGTAGATATTTCAGGTTACAGAGACATGGATCAAAAAAACCAAGTTGTTGAACTACTTTTGACACAGAAGGGTCACTCTTTCATCCAACAGAAGGCTTAAGACAGGAAAGTGTTTTGGTGGAGAGGACTCATAAGAGTCGCAAGGAACAAGTAGAAAGAGGAACTTCTGATTACCAAAATCATAGTCACTCGTAAAACATGGTTGAGAAAACGAAGGAAACTCTTTATTCATCCAGGTTTATCAAAATCTTTGCCAAAAATCATGATATCACTTTACACCACTGAGATGAATAGTTAAGAAGATTACCGATGGCACGAGAAGAAAGAAACTTCATTCTCAGACTTCAATTACTTGGCACAACATAACACTTGCCAACATAAAAGGGTCTGGAGGATCGACTAAGAGACATTTAGCAACACTACTTTAAATGTTCTCTTTGATGTTCGAGAAAATAGACATCAAGTAAAGGCCGGACTTCGGATACAAAGGAAACCATAAGAACAACTGATATAATAAATTATAGAAGGAGCCTCATGAAGAGTGATTGTTATTGCTGAATCAAGGAATATGACAATAGGTCTTTTCGGCTAATCTTGTTAACATTTACATCATTATTGCCAGATTTACAAAGTGTCGTGGTGGTGGCACAGCAGATGCCATGGGTAGGCTTAAGTTGGGGGCCGAATGGGTGCTTGTGGTCACCGGGGAGGGAGTGCACGGTCGAGCCATGCACGAAGAACAAGAAGAACTCTCCAGACTTAGAAATTTGATTGATGCCCGAAGATTACAAGTGCTCCTTGAGTTGTATGAACTTGGGTTTAGCGCCTCGTTCCCTACTTGGTCCAACCTCCTTCTACTACAGTTATGCCCTCCTTTAAATTGGCAGTGCTAGCTAGCTAATACCCTTTTGGGTTCTAGGGTTTACTGTTTGGATCTTGGTCCCTACGATGTGGGCCGGGTCATGGGCTTGCCATAAGCCCAATGGCCCAGTCCATAAAGCTTGACAGCTAACGGTCTTCTAGTACGCTGCTTCATGTTCCTTTTGGCGTCATGCTGTTACTTTGTACGTCATCGTATGCTTTGGGCGTCACCCGGCTCCTTTTGTGTCACCCGGCGTCGCCCTTCTCTTTTGACCATGCTTTACCATGCTCCCTCCTGAACCTTACTCGGAAAGGTGCCACACGTCCTACTTGACTCGGCCCTTCCTCGGTAGACTCGGCACGTCGGTTCCTGCAAGAATTGCAACTTTGTATTATGTGGGCCGACATAGTTTATATGTCGGCCGCTCATGCTTCTCTTACCCGGCCGCTTATGTTTCACCTCTCGTGACCCTACCGGGGGTTATCCCCCCTGACATTAGTCCCTGAAGCTGGTGAGGTCTAGCAGTTCAAGCTGTTAGGCGTCTCCAGGTTCCTTTTGTGTGAGTGGAACTTAGTTTTTGTCTCTATCTGTCGCAATTTTGCACCTTGCTGGGTCTGTCTGACAGTTTCTAGGTCGACTCTTTTACTTATTGGCTCATTTTTGCCTCGAGACGAGTCATTTTGGCCAATTCCGAGTCATTTTCGGCGCGCTTCAGTCACTGACAGCTGGTAATCATGATTACTTGCCTCAGTTTTGGTTACAAGCTCTGGCGGCACAGTGACGGCTGCGCAGTTATTCCCCGTCACTGTGGCAGTACCATCGGCCTGCACCTCTTTTCCTTCCTTCCATGACGTGGTATGGGATTTTTCGTGTATCTCTGGCTACTGGCGCTCGCTGATTGGCCTACCCGACCAGGTACACGGCCACACGCTGGCCGCACGGCACATATGGATCCCACTACCAGGGTTTTTATTGTCCTTAAGTAGGGGTTGGGGGTTTCCACTTCCCCCATGCCCGTTCAGTTTCCCTTGCCTCTTCTTCTTCCTTGCGCCTACAAGATCGAACCGCCCCCTTTGCGGTTTCCTCTTCCTCATGTTCTTGTCCTGCAATTGCTCCTCTTTTCTTTCCATTCCACCACGGGTCCGTGTTGTTCCAAACCTCTTCGAACTGTGGAGGAGACTAAATCTGCGAAACTCATGGACGCTCGTGACGGCGCTGATGGTGTTGAGGAGCAGGAGGTTCCCGCCGGCGAGCGCGGTGGCTGGGAATGCTCAGAGGTCTCCACCAAGGAGTTGGAATGGCTCCGCTCCACCAGGCGCATTCCGCTGCAAGTGGATTGCCGTCTCCCTGCCGGTGAGATCTCTCCTAAGCCCAATGCTAACGAGCGGGTGGTTTTCCTCTCTAACTTTGAGCGCAGTTTTTATCTTCCGGTGAGCACCTTCTTTTCCTCGTTTCTCTCCACCTTCCATCTGCAAACCCATCATCTCCCTGCCAATGCCATTGGCTCTCTTTCTTGCTTTATTTTTGCCTAGAGGCTTACCTCGGGATTTGGCCTACAGTTCTTCTGTGGGCCAAATATTTTAGCTTTAAGGTTCAAGTTGTTCCCCAGCCTGGCTGAAACTCGCCAAGCCACTGGGCGCCGAGTCACACGCTGAGTCGTCCGTGACCCGGTTATCACCGGGTAAGTTTTTCTACTATTCTTTCTCCATTCTTTTCTTTTTCGTCACTGATGTTCTCTTAAATATGTCTCGTTGTTTTCAGTGCCTCACCTTTGTCGGCGAACCAGGCTGCTTCTAGCATTGCCTCGCCGCTAAGGCCCGCGCCTCCTCCAGGTGACTCGGCGGCATCGAGTCCCATCCGAGTCGAGGCTCCCACTGTTGAGGCTCATGCCTCTCAGTGTCAGTCAGACCCGGTGGGTCATTCGGCTGGCGCCCCTGGTGCTGGCCAGGAACAATTTTTTGATCTTGGTGCCAGTGATTCTGGCCCTGACAAACCTTCCGCCATTAGTTCCTCTGGCATCGGCCCTCAGGCTGGTGTGAATGAACAACTTCCTGATCTTGGAGCCAGCAAAACTGCTGAGCCCAGTCAGCCGGCTCCATGTTCTTCTCCAAATCCCCCTGCTTGCTCTCCAATTCTGTCAAAGAGCCGGATCCAGCCCAAGGCTTCTGGCTCTACTCGCCCTTTAACCGGCAAATCCACCTCCTCCAAGCAGACCACGCTGGTCTGCGCTCCGGGTTCTGCTCCCTAGATCCGGCCTCTGACGTTGGAGACAATGGTTGCTTCAACGGGTAAGGGGGCGAGTCCGCGGATGCCAGGTCAGGTGATGGCTCTAAGGCTGTTACCCTCCATACTTCCGCTGCTGCGACTCATGCCAATGTGGTTCTACCCTCAAAACGGGTCAAGTTCTCACTCAGACGCTCAGTGGCAAGAGCCTTGGTTCAACTGAGCCTTATGCTGTGGCATGGAATGCAGCTGGCGAGCAGGAGGTCAGCACCTATGCCGGCAAGAAGCTGAAGCTGGGCCCTAAGGCCGTCTATGACATGACCCAGCAAGCCATTACTCTAATTGCCCGCGCCGACAAAGTGAACGAGGTAAAGTAACTTCTTACTCTTTTTTATTGTTGAGTATTTCCTTTATAGATATCACCTAGTCCCCGAGGTTACTGCAGTGTGAGGAACTTACTCGGCTGTAAGCTCTTAATAGTAACTTAGTCTTTAAATCCTTCATCCCAATCTTGCATGTTAGAGCTTCGATCCCTAGCCCTCGAGGTTACCGTTGAGTAAGGAACTTACTCGGCTGTAAGCTCTTAATATTTTTGATTTCCTTATGCTAAACGCATATGTTAGAGCTTCAATCTCTAGCCCTCGAGGTTAATGTCGAGTAAGGAACTTACTCAGCTGTAATCTCTTAAGCTTTTTTATTCAGCAGGCTGCTTGACTTGACCCTTCCTTACTGTGTGTCTTCTTTAATCAGCTCACGCATAACGAGCGCACCAAGCTCTCGTTCTGGCGCATCACAAGCTCGAACTTGCGTATGAAAAGCTGCAGACTGATACCCAAGGCCAAGGTAACAACCTTAGTCATTCTTTCCCTATTCGGTGCATTTTTCTTTGGTACATTTACTCAATCTTCTCTTGCTCTTTTCTCACAGCCTCCGCTCAGTCCACCATCGAGGTTCTTCACTCGCAGATCAGCGAGGCCGAGAGTAAGTTTCTTGCCTCATTGATGTGATAGCTGAAAGTTTCTGTTGGTGCTGACAAGTAATTTGTTCCGAATAAGCAGAGAAGCACTAAACCGATCTCCAGAAGGAGCGAGATGAGGTGACTCGGCTGAAGAAGCTGATGGCCAAGTCGGATCAGAAGCACTTGGCCGAGGTGAAGGGGCTGAGAGAGGAGCTTGCCGAGAAGAATGATCAGCAAGCCGCCAGCACCGAGAAGACCAAGAGGCTGCTCGACGAGGCCGAGTCATCGGTCGAGTCGGCAAACCTGAATTTTGACGCCCTCCAAGCCAAGGCCAAAACTTGTCATAGAAAGCTCGCCGCCATCAACTACTTTCTCGGTAGTGAGTTCTTACTCTTTTTGCACTGTATAGGTCGCTCTGAACTTCCTCCATTTACTTTTCTTATTTTTCTAACTTTCTCTTTTTGCTTGCAGAGAATTTTCCTGAGGCCAATATGTTTGCCATCCGCGCCATGAAGAAAGTGAGGGCCGAACCTGGTGCTCCGGCCGACGGCGAGGTGTCCATGGAGGAGCTTCTCGAAGCAATGTCCGAACGGGTCAGGACCCTAAAGTCTTGCGGTGTGGACTTGCTCAAGTCGGCTATCCATGCGTTTCACATGCTATGGCCAGATGAAGACCCACCTGAACTCACCGAGCCACTTGACAAGAGATTTCTCCTTACTGAAGACCGGCTGGATCAATGGCGTGAGTCGGCCGGCCGAGCTGCAGCGGACAAGGCTCTCTCCTTCGTGATTTAATGGTACGAGGACATCGACCTTGATGTTCTTGCTCGCATAAGAGGAGATGGCAAATGTTTGAATGACCCAAAGCTGATCAAGAAACGCCAGGAGCGAGTTTATGCCATGATCGAGTATACGATGGTGCATGCTTGGTGCGACGGGCCCAACTTCCTCGACCTTGGCAATCCACTCATAGAAGTTGCTGATGAAGAGGATGGCGACAGCGAAGCAACCGAGTCATATGGTCCGGATGACCCGGCCAAAAATGCCCCTCACTCGGCCGATGCTCTGAGCAATGCTCCTGGCTCCGAGAGTCCTCCTCCGAGTTCTTCTGCTTCTTAGGCTAACAAATACTCGAACTTTGATCAGATCCCCGGTATGTCGGGAACATATGTAACATACATTGCACTTTTAAGTTTGATTATGCGCCTTTTAATAGGCTTTATATATTTGCGTTATGTTCTAAGTGTGAATCATTCAAGGGCAAGTCCCCGAGTTTCATTTTGCCGTGTCACCTTTCCTTGACTTTGGCCCCTGTCTACCTTTTTCGGTGTTTGACATTAGAGTCTCAAAGTACAAAGGATATAGTTAGCGGGTATGAAACTTGGATCACTTGGCCGAGATTACTCGACACGTAGTATAACGCGATCTGCAGAGAGTTAGGCAAAAAACTAAAGCCAACTCGTGTTTCTCCTTTGTACTTTCCGGCGTTCGTGTTTACCCGTCATACATCCTTTTCTCTTGCTTGCCATGAAGCCGTGTTTTCGGACAACATCATAGTCGAAGAGTTGATTTCTTCTGAGTAAACACTACTTGTTCCGAGATAAATTTCGGGTATCACGCCAGTCGACATAAAATAATTGAGATGGAAAAGTTAAGGGGTAGTCCCCAGGTCAGTTTTTCGAATCATACCATTTTATTATCAGCACATTGCCGGCACACACGCCCGACATATGAGAGTTCAAGTGATACATGCATTGCTTCGCCTAAGTATAGAAGGGACGAAGCAGCGTCACATTCCATGGCCGTTTGGTCTCATCTCCTGACCTGTCCGCCTTGTTCTTTTGTGCTTCACGAGCATCTATGAGATAATAGGAATCATTGTGCAATGCTTTGCTTACAATGAATGGACCTTCCCATGTGGGTGATAATTTATGCATTCCTGATGTGCGCTGCACCAGCCTTAGCACCATATCTCCTTCTCAAAAAACACGAGGTTGCACTTTCCGGCTATGGTAGCGTCGGAGATTCCGTTGATATATAGCGGATCTGGATAATGCCAGTTCCCTTGCTTCTTCAAGTAAGTCTACTCCATCTTCTCGAGCCTCTTTTACCTCGGCTTCCGAGTATTGCCTTATTCTTGCCGAGTCATATTCTATGTCGGCAGGCAAAACTGCTTCTGCCCCATATACGAGGAAAATGGGCGTATAACCCGTTGATCGATTCGGAGTTCTTCTTAGACTCCATATCACTGAGGGTAGTTCCTCTATCCAACAACCAGGTGACCTCTGGAGTGGTTCCATTAAGCGGGGTTTTATCCCTGACAGAACTAAGCCATTAGCCCGTTCAACTTGTCCATTTGATTCTGGATGGGCGACTGATGCTACATCGAGTCTTATTCGGTGTTTCCCACATAAGCGAGCAAAGGCACCTTCGGCAAAGTTTGTGCCATTATCAGTTATTACACTATGTGGGTAACCATACCTGAGGATTATATCCCTTAAGAATGTGACAGTTGTTCTACCGTCCAACTTTTTGATTGGTTTCACTTTATCAATCATGACCAAAATATGAGTCATGCCTTCCCTTGCTGGTTTGAATGGTCCTACCATATCTAGGCACCACACTGCAAAAGGCCAAGTGATTGGTATAGTCTTTAATTCAGACGCTGGTAAAAGTGACTTGGATGCATAGTGCTGACAACCACTGCATCTTCCGACTAACTCTTGCGCTTGTGCCAATGCGCTTGGCCAGTAGAATACATGTCGGAATGCCTTGGACACCAATGCTCTTGATGACGCATGATGCCCGCATTCTCCTTGATGAATATCCAATAAGATCTCCTGGCCTTTCTCTGGGCTGATACAACGCTGCAGTACACTCGTCACACTTTGCTTGTATAGTTCCTTGTTGTTTATGGTGTACACTTTTGCTCTTCGTGCTGTTTGCCTTGCTAACGTTTCATCACTCGGCAAGGTCCCATCTTTTAAATAGTCGAATATTGGATGCGCCCATATTGTTATCAGTGGTTCCGGGTATGCTTCAACATCAATGTCCATTGGCTCCACGACATGACCTGAGGAGTCCCCGAGTGTGATTCAGCGGCCCCTGAATTGAGCGGATCAGTCCCCGAGTGACTCGAACCTCGCCCTGAGTCGATATCCATTGGTACCACACCTGACTCCTTAATCGTCGGGGTAACCCTGATCGAGTCAGATTCTGGTGACGGCTTGATCGATGGTTTCCTGAGGTGCTCCAGCGCTACCCCTGGTGATATTGCTTGCCGAGATGATCCAAGTTTGGATAGTACATCTGCTGCCTCATTTTCTGCTCTAGGAACATGATGGAATTCACATCCGTCGAAATATCCTGAAATTTGTTGCACATGGAAACGATATAATGCCATGTTTGCGTCTAGCGCATCCCAATGTCCAGACACTTGTTGAATCACCAAATCCGAATCGCACAAGCACATGATCCTTTTGATACCAATTTCCGTGGCTACTTGGATGCCATGGACAAGTGCTTCATACTCGGCAACGTTGTTAGAAGCAGAAAAATGAATCTGTAACACGCACCTCAGTTGATCCCTCTTTGGAGATGTGAGAGCTATCCCGACGGCCAGACCCATTTTCTTCTTGGACCCGTCAAAATGCATTTTCCAGTAGTTCGGATCTGGCAGTGGTGGTTCGTACTGCATTTCCATCCAGTCTACAAAGAAATCTGCAACAGCCTGAGACTTTATTGCATCTCGTCTATCATACTATGGAGTATATGGTGCCAGTTCTATGACCCATTTTGTGACTCGGCCGCTGTCATCTTTGCTGCCCAATATATCCGAGATAGGTGCCTCGCATATTACCCGGATTGGGTGTTCTTGAAAATAATGTTTCAGCTTCTTTGCTGCCATATATACCCCATATGTCATCTTCTGATAATGCGGGTAATTCTATTTCGAGACACAGAGCACTTCGCTCAAGTAATACACCGGTATTTGGACTGATTTTCCCCCTTCTTCACGTTCAACCACTATTACTGCACTTACAACTCTATTGGTTGCGGCGACATAGAGCAACATTGGCTCTTTGGATAGTGGTGATGCTAATATTGGTGTTGTTGCCAACATTTTCTTTAATTCATGGAAAGCGCTATCAGCTTGCTATGTCCACGTGAATTTGTCTGATTTCTTCATCAGTTAATATAGTGGTAGGGCTTTTTCGCCTAGCCGACTAACAAACCTGCTCTTTCGATGGCCAGGCATCTAGTAAACTTCTGGACATCGTTGAGGGTTTTTGGCAATTCCATTCTTTTGATGGCCCTGATCTTTGTCGGGTTGGCTTCAATTCTTCGGCTGGATACAAGGAATCCAAGTAACTTGCCATCCGGGACACCAAATGTACATTTTTCCGGGTTAAGCTTCATCCAGAATCTTCTCAAGTTTGCGAATGTTTGACGCAAGTCCTCAATTAGAGTATGACTTTGTTTGGTTTTTATTACCACGTCATCGACATATACTTGAACATTTTTGTCCAATTAATCTTGCAAGAATTTTTGCGTGCATCTTTGATATGTTGTGCCTGCATTTCTCAATCTGAATGGCATGGTATGATAGCAATAAGCCCCGTACGGGGTGATAAAAGCTGTCTTTATTTGATCATCCGGATTCATTGGTATCTGATGGAATCCTGAATACACACCCACAAACGACAACAACTCACACCCAGCAGTAGAATCTATGACTTGATCGATCCGTGGCAGGGGAAATGGATCTTTTGGACACGCCTTATTGAGGTTTGTGTAATCAATACACATGCGCCATACCACTTCCACGTTCGGGTCATCTTTTTTCTTCTCGACCAAGACTGGATTTGACAACCAGTCCGGGTGTAGTACTTCCATGATGAATCCAGCAGCTAAAAGTCTGGCAATCTCGGTAGCTATCAATTTCCTCCTATATTTGGCGAAGCAGCGGAGGGGTTGCTTCACCGGCTTGGCATCTGGTCTTACATGAAGAGAGTGCTTAGCCAGCTCCATCGGAACTCCTTGCAGATCTTGAGTGGACCATGCAAAGATATCCCGATTCTCACGGAGGAAGCTGGTGAGCTCGCTTTCCTATTTGTCTGTGAGGCCAGCCCCAATGGTAACTGCGTGCTCTGGGAGAGTCTCATCTACCTGTACCTTCTTGGTTTCTTTGGTAGCTTGAAATGACACATTGCCATGCGGGTTGGTGAGTGCTGGCATGGACATTTGTGCCGCTTTGGCCAATGCCGCCACTTCCAACATTTGACTATGACGAGTGACTCGACCAGTGAAGATCCGGCTGAGGCACAAGCAATAGATCTTTTGTAGTCCCCTTCAACTGTAATCACCCCACATGGGCCTGACAGCTTCATCTTTAAGTAAGCAATGTGGGTAGTAGCCATGAATCTTGCCATAGCTGGCCTGCCGAGTAAGGCGTGATATGAGATGACCAAATCCACTACCTCAAACTCCATGGCCTCAGTGCGATAGTTCTCTCTATTGCCGAATAAGACGTCGACCCATATCTTGCCAATTGGCTCACAGGACAATCCCGACACAATACCGTGGAAAGTGGTCTTAGTCGGCTCCAGCATGTTCATGGTAATGCCTAACTTGAGAATTGTATCCTTGTACATGATGTTGATGCTACTGCCACCATCAATCAGCACTTTTGAAAACTTGACGTTGATATCTGGGCCCATGAATGTTGGATCCAAAACTAGAGCATATCCTCCTGGGGTTGGCATGATCTTGGGGTGATCTTTTATACTCCAAGTTATCTTTTGCTCAGACCAATGCATGTACTTGGGGATTGTAGGCATCATGGCATTCACCTCCATCATTCGTCGATGCTGGCTCTTTTTGTCATTTGGCTCTGTGACAAAGACAACATAGCTCTAGTGATGCTCTCTATACTCATTTCTAGTTCCATGACCAACATGAGCGTCGTCACCTCTTGGATTGTGCACCTGGTGCACAACTTCTCTTCTTTCTTGATTCTGATACCTCGGCTGCCTGTTTTCGTATATGTTATCTGCTCCCACTGTCTGAGCATTTCCTCCTGTAAGTGGTGGAGGGGGAGGTGGTGGAAGCTGCTTATTCGGCGAATCCACTCTATCTCCTTTCTGAAACCAAGTGCATTGCCTTGTTGTGTGATTGGCTGGTTTACTCGGACTAGGCATGTGAAACTTACATGGCTGGTCCAGCATCATCTCATAGGTATATTTCTGTCGGTCCTGATATTGCTTCCTCTGATCGTATGGCCTTTTGTCGTCATTCTTTGGCACCCATTGTTGTTTTCCACTTGTCCTTTGACACTGACTGCTTCCAGCATCTGGATGATCCTGACTCACGGCCGCAACCTGAGTCGAACCATACCTGTAATCTGGCCTTTCGTCTCTTCTATTGCTTCTGTATTCGGACCTTTCCTGGCGCCTTTGTGACCCGGCAGCGTCATAGATCTGAGTCTCAGTCATCCCGTCTGCCGACATGAGCAGCGGTTGAGTAGGATCTCCTAACGCATACGAATCAGCGATTCTTATCGTCTCCGCCAGGCTTGCCGGCAAATCTCTTTGTAACCTTTGCCACATCACACTTCCATGTCTACATCCTTGTGCAAACCATGCGATTGCCTGTGACTCGATTACCCCTTCACAAGAGTTGCGCATCGTACACCACCTTGTGAGGAATTTCCTGTCTGTTTCATTCGGTCTTTGCTTACACATCGCCAGTTGTTGTGGGCGATTCGGCCTCTTGTAAGTGCTCGTGAAATTGCTCACAAAGGCGTCGCAAAAATCGATCCAACTGTTAATGCTTCCAGGTGGCAAATTATTCAACCATACCCGAGCTGGTCCCTCCAGCATCTGCGGTACATAATGTACCTCCCATCTCAAATTTCCCTGCGCGATCTTCATAGCAGTTTCATAATCTATGAGCCAGTCCTCTGGCTTAGTGCTTCCATCATACGTTTTTGTCCCTCTGGCCAGCTGGAAATTTTGCATCGGTGGCTCCTTCATGATCCTTGGGCCAAAGAACGGTGGACCCTGTGGACCTTGTGATTCAATTATCTCTGCCATTTTTATTCGGTCAAGCTTCAGCCTTGCATCATCCGGCTGAAGGTTCCTGCCTCCGAGTCTTGCTCCCATTGCTTGATATGCGTGATCCGGCAGTTCATATCCGTCATTTACCATAGCCGAGTAACCATCATTATACTTATTTGTGTTCAGGTCAACAGGCTATTGAGCTGCCTTTCCCGCGCTTTGCTGTCTTCTTTCAGGATGAGCTGGTGCGTTATTTGGTGCTGGATTTCCTCCTCCTGCCGAGTGAGTTCCACGGGTAGCATGAGGCACAAAATTCTGCCCTCCGTTGTCATTTCTTTGCCCTGCTTGCCTTTCTCGGCCTGCATTCTCCTGGTTTTCATTTCCTTGGGCATTATTCCTTCTTGCCCCCTGCGCATGTGCCAGGTTTCCTTGAACCACTGCCGGATCATAGGCGACCATCTACTTGTTTCTTCTAGAATCCACACTTTTTTCTTTTCTCGGCCTAGGCGCCGCTCCGAGTGAGGATGTCGTGTGCCCAGCCGATCTTGCCGGGACAGGAGTCACCGAGTGAACTAGCTGTGACCTTCCTGCTATACCCGGATTTGCTCTGTAATACGCCTCATTCAGCATGCTAGCTGCTTTTACTAGTTCATTGACTCGTTCTTGTTGCCTTTTCTTTGCTTCTCCCTCCAAGTGGGGTAATTCTGCCATTGTTGCTTCTGCTGCTCACAGATTAGCTGCTGATGTGTTATATGTTGGCCGCATGGCTGTTTCGTTGCTGTTCTCTGGCGTTATTTTTGACGTCGCATCTGCCAGCTCCTCGTTGAGGTTCCTTCCTCTCAATCTCGTTGCATCAAGCCGGGTCTTTGCACCCTTAACTTGATTTGTCGAGTTAAGCTCTCGGATGGTGATATCCACGTCCTGCTGTAACTATGCTAATTCCTTTGCTTTCTCCAAAACCTTTATCCTGGCTTCCTTCAACTTGACTTGCACACGTGCCGGGTCAGTTGCCTGTGCCACTGGCTCTGCCAACTTGTCTATCGCTTCCTGCAGTTCCTTAGCCCTTTTACTCCTAGCTATGTTTTCTGGTTTTTCCAGTGGAGCCTTTGCTGTCCTTGCAGCCCTTGGAGTCTCCTCATGATTTCCTCCCTCTGCGTTCTCATTCACTACTGGAACTATTGGGGGAGCTGCGAGGTTTGGGGCTGTCATCATTACCTCCATGGAGACGAGTTGGTGAAGCTTCCCAGTGACAGGAATCGCTGGCGGATCCGGCGCCAGGACGACACGCTCGGGATATGCGTGTTCCATGCGCACCGCGACGTAGACCTGGTGTTCGCCGAACTTTATGAAGCGACCGTTCCTAGGGAACGGCTTGGTCCCGAAACAGCCTGCATTGTCGCTGACGAAGTTGAGCGCTCCAAACCTCTGGATGAGGCCGGAGTAGACGCGCTCGCCGGTCTTGGCGATGATGTTGCCCATCCGGATGAAGACTCCATCAAGCACCTACTTCTGCCCCATGGTGGGCACCAATTGTCGTGGTGGTGGCACGGCAGATGCCATGGGTAGGCTTAAGTTGGGGGCCGATTGGGTGCTTGTGGTCACCGGGAAGGGAGTGCACGGTCGAGCCATGCACGAAGAACAAGAAGAACTCTCCAGACTTAGCAATTTGATTGATGCCCGAAGATTACAAGTGCTCCTTGAGCTGTACGAACTTCGGTTTAGCGCCCTCGTTCCCTACTTGGTCCAACCTCCTTCTACTACAGCTATGCCCTCCCTTAAATAGGCAGTGCTAGCTAGCTAATACCCTTTTGGGTTCTAGGGTTTACTGTTTGGATCTTGGTCCCTACGATGTGGGCCGGGTCATGGGCTTGCACTAATCCCAATGGCCCAGTCCATAAAGCTTGACAGCTAACGGTCTTCTGGTACGCTGCTTCCTGTTCCTTTTGGCGTCATGATGTTACTTTGTACGTCAGCGTATGCTTTGGGCATCACCCGGCTCCTTTTGTGTCACCCGGCGTCGCCCTTCTCTTTTGACCATGCTTTACCATGGTCCCTCCTGAACCTCACTCGGAAAGGTGCCACGCATCCTACTTGACTCGGCCCTTCCTCGGTAGACTCAGCACGTCGGTTCCTGCAAGAATTGCAACTTTGTATTATGCGGGCCGACATAGTTTATATGTCGGACGCTCATGCTTCTCTTACCCGGCCGTTCTTACCCGGCCTGGTTCTTTCTTTACTCGGAGCTGGCCAAGCTGCGCTATGTTTCACCTCTCGTGACCCTACCGGGGGTTATCCCCCCGAAACAAAGAGACCTATGTCAAAACCTTCAGGAACACCAACCATCATTGCTGCTTGAGATTCAGATTTGGTTAGGTGAGATGATATTTCAGACTCAGCATGTACGAAATAGAAAGTTCGTAACATTTACCATGAAGGTATAGTTACTAGATTCTCAAGACATGGACTACAGTGTAAAGTTCCAAAAAGATGAGCTAAATTTCTAGACTCATGTATTAGCATATTGTTGGTAGACAACTGCACACACATAAAGTACTAACAATAAAACACACATGTGTCCTTAAGGAACGGAGTTAACTCTACTCGAATCCACGGTGACATCTTTCAACAATTGTGCGTGAACCAAAGAAGGTTACTTCTAACATCCAGAACACATACTTCGAGATGACTCGAAGATGGTTCTCAAAATTTTCCAACATTAATGCCAAATGTTCCATATGAATCTATCCTAACATGAAGATAAGGATTTCATTGATGGGATCAACAACAAACTTATCATGACACTCCAAGAAGATGGACTCATATGTTGCTTGAGCAAGGCAAACTATTGGTCAGACCAAAGACATGAAGATGTACTCAAGTGAAACATCACAAGTAGAAACACCACCAAGATAGTCCTTGGAACTGAGTTTAATTTGACGATAACCCAAATCAAATCAAAGGTGGGGGAAGATAACATATCCAAAACGGAGATATTATCTTTCTTCAATGCGAACAAAACTAGATATCCCTTTAAGAAGGAACAAAGTTGAATAGAACTTTTGTCTTACAACTCCCCAAGTTGTTGTGTAAGTTCATCCAAATTATTCAGGGGTATCCATCACGGATCCTTGGAGAAAGGAGTAGTTCAAAGAACTGACTTGCTCAAGGACTTGAGAACACGGTCATGTGGCAACATGGCGATACTTCTAGTAGACACCTAGAATATCACGAACCTCCGATATGTCACTTTGTTCGAGAGGAAACTTGCTTGGTAAGGCAAGAGAACATAGTCTCAGAGTTTCAGCACAAGCATAACTCTTTGACCAAAGAGAGGTACCAGAATAACGGACTTGGTAGCACAATCATTCTTTGCTTAATGACAGGGTTAACCATCACGCTAATAATAACACAAATGTCCTTAGAGTTCAAAACAATAATAATTGCTAAGAATCTCAGATGGCCACATTATTATGCACACGCGTCACTCACAATCGCGAAAGCTCGAGGGAGGGTGGATAAAGATGTGTGAAGCATCACTTTGTTAAGAGGGTCATGAAACTCAGCATGACCTCTTAGTATAAAATAGTGTGACACTTTAAGATAGAACAGATGGGAGACAATCAATGCCTCTTGATCTGCGGATTACAACACTTTGACCTGGTCCTAGATATGACGAGGTACTGGAGTTTGTTTCTCGTAGACATCCCGAAATGGTTTCTTGACTGACCACAAGAGTATCTTACATCGGAAGACTCCGATGCACATTTACTACTTGGCTACCAACTGGTAGACAAAGGTCAGAAAACAATAAGGGAAAAAGGAACATGCTCAGAATAGAATCCCGAGATGTGGATGCATAGATTATCAATCTTCCGAAAACCAAATCATAAGAAGGGGTAAGGTGTGACAGAGTCACGAGTATAGATGGGAGACTCTCGAGGAGTACTCTTGTCGTGATATATTTGGTTCCATTAAAGAACATCTGCCATAGCTAGTGGTAGGGGAAGTCCTTAATTGTCACAATTCAATCGCGACAAAGACCACAAGCATGAAGGCTACAATTGTAGTACCAGCCATCCTGAGGTAAAGTGTGAACATTAGCAACAGGTTTCAAAGGATTGGATCTTGGATTAAAGGTTAGCTTCATGTAAAAGATTCACAACACCAGAATCCGGCACAATCAGGGATCTTCGGTTCAAGTCCAAGGGTTAAAACCCAAAGAAAGAAGTAACTACTACTTGGGTGACATAGCATACACTGCAAGATAGTAAGCATGAGGTAGCTTCCAAAAGAAGGAACACCTTCTGAGGTACCCAAACAAACAAAAAGGAGGCACACGAGGCGAAAGGAAACCTCGAAGCCTAGAACGGAACACTGTGGAACCATCAATATAATATTGTGGGTCCAAAAGAAAGAGAGATCATGATGGAAAGGAATCTCTCAGGTGAACAAGAGCAAAGGGAACAAGGAATTCTCTACACACACAACTCTAGAGAACTCAACACTAGGTCAACTGGCTTAGAAACGACATGCCCAGAAGGCACCTAGGATTTGAATGACTAGAAGGGATATCAAAACTTTTCCAAAATCAACACCAGATAAGATAACCCAGAGTTAGAGCGAAACTGGATAAGAATAAAAACAAGCATACTAGAATTTTTCGCAAATACTTTTCAGCTTTCAAAATAGTTTTCACAAGTACTAGACTCAACATCGACCAATAGAAAGGTTTTCCTACGGTCGGTAGTGCTCTGATACCAAAACCTGTGACACCCCCGGATCAGGGCTAAACAAATCCCAGACCTCCTTCTGACATCAGCTTAACCTTGAGCTCAAGAATATCCAGTGAAGAATCGATAACACAATAGTGACCCTACGACACAAAAATTATTAAAGAAAGCTCATAACTGAGCAGAGAACCAAATTATTACAATAAGAGGTCACTGACCACAAACATCAAACAACGGAAGGCAAATTATTCTATTAGGTATACCAAACTTAACAAATGGCCTAAGAGGCCTGAAGCATAACGATGACGTCCCAGCCCATAGATTCCAGGCTGCTGGCCAGGAACCCCAATCTACTCGTCGATGTCGATGTAGTACGATACTTGTCTTCAGGGGAATACTTACTCTGCCAAAATTATCAACAAAGAAAGGGTGAGTACAGGGTGTACTCCGCAATACTTATGGTTGGTGGAGTTGTTTTTCATAAAGCCACTTTTGTTTATAAAACAAGAGGGAGAAGAAGCTCGTCTAGTTAGAGTATTTTTAAAAGGGGATAAGAGAGCGACATCTCTAAAATATTGATCATCATATTTTTATATCCACCAAATCATCATCATCTACCAACTAGGATCACCCCCTCGTACCCATGAGGAAGCTTCCTTAAGAACACGTTGATCTACCAAGTCTTACGATTAAGTTCACGTTCTCTATGATCATCACGTCCGTTCCCAAGTCATCCATAACCGTGGACACGGCTTTCCGAAAGATTATTACCCTGCAGGGGTGTACAACTTTAACCACACGTACTAACCTTCTCTTAATGCCATTTAAGATTATCCCTCTTCCTTGGAAGGCCGACAGAGGGTGGTTAGACACGACCTTTACCTTGCTTTCGCCGAGACCATGAGTCACGCAATAAGTATGCTTCCGCCGTAACGGGTGAAATCCCGAAGCCGGTACTTAAAGATGTGAGGAGAGGTTGGTTTACCAGGGGTGCTATCTACCCCAACCAACGCTTACCTACCTGTTATGAATGCACCTGCACCCGACAAATCTTTCAAAAGGTTTTGTATGCACATGTCGAATGGAACGCCCGAAGTATGTGACTCATGGAATCTACTAGGCAAGTTAGTCAATAAGGGGTCCCCATTTACCCCGTGTGGTTGTACGCTCATCTTGGTTCAAGAGACAAGAACTCGGGTCCTAGCGGTGGCGAGCATGGGACTAGAAAAACCACATCCCACCGTGGCCTCCCATACAAGCCTTAGCATATTTAATCTCATATCACCTCTGATATCATCTTATCACATTCTCCTGTCATACTAGATTATCTGCATCTGATACATCATCTGGATGAACCAGTACTGACAGCTATGCATGGCTAAGCAAGACACATATAAAAGCTTTAGCAGTGCACACAAGCCAAACCTAGTTATGCTAGGACCAGTCAATCGGGTAATATAAGATCAAAGGGAGTAATGCAATAGATAGGATACTTTATCTATCGATAAAAGACCACAGTAGAATCATATGCATCATGGCAGGAAATGAAATGCCTTCGAAAACATAGGATTATATCATGGTGGGGCTATGCTTGCCTTTGCCAGTTGATAACGGATAAACAGATCATCGGGATCCTTGTGCTTGACTTGATTATAGTTGGTCAAGTATTGTTCGCCGATCTTTGAACTTTGATGGTGTTGATCTCTGGCTTCGATCTCGATCTCGTATTCTACCGGAAAGAACCAAACATCGGAAAGAGAGGGGTCCAATCAACACATGGCATCGATGCAATTCTCAAACAAGGATGATGATATGACAAGTTAAAATGCATTAGAATGAAACCCTAAGGCATGCTTGATAGTTTAATCGGGGTTCCGAGGGGTACAAACCCTAACTCGGCGAAACTCCGGAATCACCTATGAGGGGTTATTATGTTCTTCTAAATAAACGTGTCTTGAAAGTTGTTGAAAAATGCATGAATATAACTTAAATAGATAGTTCTCATTTTTCTGAACATTTTGATATATTATTTGTATTTTTCTGACTTATAATTAATTAGTTATTGAATTTCCAATATTTAAAACAATTTCTGAAATTGTTAAATCATTTTCTAGATTTATTAAACCACGCTGAAACTTTTCACACCGCAGGCATACCTAGCCATAGTGGCTGACAGAGGGGCCCGGAGCCACCTCAACAGCCACACAAGCAAAGGGGGACCCACCCGAGGTTTGACTACTTTGACCCTGCACGCTGACGTCCTGGTGACGCAGGCGTGACGTGACCACTGAGGTTGCTCTCAGATCGGCGATGGGGACGACGTTCGAGGGCGAGCAGGGATGCGCGAGTAGGCAGGCTAGACGCAGCGCGATGCAGGCTTCCTATTGATGGAGGCGCCACCCTTTTTGGGTCATCGGTGACACGCCGTGCGACGTCAAGAGACGGCGGCGCTCGGCAAGCTACGGTGCATGGTCGAACCAGAGGGGAAAGAAGAGGTTGGAGAGGTCCACTGGGACCGTTAGCTCACAAGAGAGAGCTGGGATCGACGACGAGGCCTGGGGTGGCCGGAATCGTCGGGGACGGCGGCGGCCGGAGTCAGGGAAGGAGGTATCGGTTGAGTGTCTAGGAGCTTCTCCAACATGCGCGGGTGGGGGCAATCGAGCAAGTTGATGATGGAAGTCACGACAGTGGTCTTAGATGGAAGAGGGGAGCTCGGAAACATCGAGAACGGCGAGGTCCTGGCCGGAGATAGGGTTCGGCTTCTGTGGCGAGTGGCACAGAGCGAGAGATAGAGAGTGGTAAATGGGGATGAGGAAGGAGAGGCGGGGTAGCGCGAATCGCAGCGCGGGAGGGCGACGGCGGCGCCGGCGACACGCACCTGCTTTGCCTCGTCCTTTTCTCGCCAAGAAGAAGAAAGGAAAAGAAGAGTGAAGGGGTACAAGCTCGGATGGGCTGGTCTGGGCTGCACTTTGGCCGCTGGCAGTTGCGCTTGGGCGACAGGGAGAAGAGGGAAGGGAGCTGGGCCGGCCTGGCAGTGTTGCAGGCTTCTGTTTTTATTTCCTGAAACTTTTATTTTTAGTTTTATTATTTCTTTCTTTTGCAAACCCATTTCAAATATGTTTTAAATGCTTTTAAAACACAAGAGGCTCTTATAAAATATGTAAAATATTTATGAGACCTTGTAATCCATTTGGGCTCCACATTTTGATACTTCTGGCCACACTCTGGTTTAATTATTTTTGAAGTAAAAAAGGGGCCTAAATAAAGTTAGTTAACATTTTCACAAGTACCTCTGGCCACACTCTAACATGTAGACTTGTTGCTGGACCATTTTGATTGTTTAGAATAAATATGAAAATTCATCTACTAAGAGCTATCCATTCACACATTTTTATCTCCAGAATGTTTTACTCAACCAAATGGAGTAAAACTAGTTGGCAATGAAAGGTACTGACCATGCCCTACTTTTCCCACTGGACCCACATAAAATTGCTTCCTAGATTAACTGTAGCAAAAATAATAAAAACAAGGTATTTCTGACTTTAGAAAATTCCTTAGGTCAAACCAAACGAGGTAACGACCTAATTCCAACTCCCAGTAAACCTCCATACCCATATATATCAAACTCTAGGAGCCCAATTTTTATTGAGGCTTATTTGAATTTTGGTGGTTTAATAACTTCTGTACATGGTTATTTCACCACTAAAATCACCAAAAAGAGTTCTGTTTATCCAAAAAGAGTGAATCCAATTTCTTTAGAAAGGTACTATCAGTACCTAACAAGTGCCTTTAGAATCACATTAAACTCTTCTGTATATTAAATATGATGAAAAAGACAATTACCAGCCAATACTGAATTTGGGATTTTCTCAAGGGCATTCTGGTAGTCGTTTTGAGGTGATTCCATCTCTTGAATCAGTCCATCAAATACTATATAATAACCCAAGGAAATAAATTTTGGAACTCCAGAACAGTTCTGGTGAATTATTTCCTAAAACTAGAGTTTTATTCACTATAAATCAATGGTAATTGATAAATTAGTGAAACCACTTTTGTTGGCTTAATTTTATCAATACCTATCTGATGGTATTATGTTTATCCAATGATATCATACAGAACTTGTCCTTGCTCAGAAACCCCTCTATTAGGTATTTCCTAGACCTCAAATCCGAAGGGATCATCTTCCCAGGCTTCCACATCTTCTACCGATCTAATCAACCCAATCATCCAGCACCCTCCTCATGCATATCTTATGTTGTATTATTTCTTGTTGTATGTATTGATGCTTGTAAGCATTGTTTTGATTGTGGTGTTGTTTGTTTGCATGTATGCTCGATAACATCGATAGTTGCGCTTGTGAGACGCCGAGAAGAAGGAAGCATCAGGTTTCTCTTATTATTGTTACTATTGGTATTCTGGTGTTATAAGGAAGTCAAGGGACATCTCGCTGGTCACAGGCAAGCCACCTTATTGCTCATACACCTTGTCCTAGTATTTTATATATGCATGTTTTATCTACCCATTCATGCAAAGTGCGTTGGTTTTACTATAGTATTATTATTTATGAGGAATGTTTGGCTCCTCCAAATGTTTATTCCTTAGTACCTAGGTATAACCCCTTTGTATAGTACCTACCTTTCCTTAGTATGGTAGATGGTGTTTAACACCATAACCACTTGGAGACCCCCCCCCCTTTTTTAGCCTAAACAAAAGTATAGGATGGGAAGACCCCGGGAAAAGACTTACAAAAATGTTTTATGAGAAAACCTTGGTGAGGCTTGGCCTACCAAGTGGTTCGTAAAATAAGAAGGGTTTTGTTTTACAAAAAGGAGGACAAGAGATGGAGGAAAAATGTTTACAAAAACACGCCCAACTGTATAGTTCCTAATGCTTGAACAATTAACCCGTGCAACCATATTACTCTGGAATGGGACGGGGTTGGGCTGGAAGTTTGACCAATCTGGTATAGGTGCCTCACACTACTACAGGGGTAAACAATCCCAAGAGGGTGGGCCTTGTCTGTCCAACGGTCCATGCGTATCATCGACCGGGAGAAGGAATGAAGGGTCTACGGGCCTCCGGACGATACTATGAGCCCCTCATTGAAAGCGCACACCCGTAGAGGTGCAAAACGCGCTCCGGTTGGCTGGTTACTGCAGTGACCCAGCATACCACTGCATGATGTAGTACACTATAGTCGTTGACATAACACCAATGAAACACCGTTCACTAGTATTACCCTCAGAGTGGTACAACAGAAACACAACAGGTCCAAGACATGACTATAGGTTACAACTCGACTCTTTACATAAGATCCAGAGATCACTCTAGGTGAAAGAGAGAGAAAGAAACTTCTTACAAAGAAGAATCAGAAATAATCAACTCAAAAACTATCATACTATTAAGACTAGTATCTTAACTAATGGTCTGGCATTGCTGCTATCGCAATACACTAAAGAAATAGGTTCTATGGCTAGAGATTATATTCCTATATAATCAGTAACTTCGTCTTCACTTGAGTTGATGTATATGTTGACTTTATTGACTTCATTGAAGAACTTTGGCTTCTGATGATGATTCCTGGAGCATATCTTGATGTATACGTCGTCTGTGCTGGCTTCAGAATCTAGCAAGGGTTAAGAAGATATGTTGAGTACGAGCGTACTCAGCAAATTCACTAGAAAAAGAGTGTTTGATGCACTATATCTATAGCCATAGACCGTAGGTCGTAGGCAATGCAGGTTTTTGTAAACATTTCTTCAAAGGTTACTTTTATTCTAAAAAGCTATGTCCTTCATCCTTCACGGGTTTACCAAAACTTTCATGGAGTTTCTTTCCCGCCGCGTTCGCAACTCCTTCCCGGAACAGGGAGTAACAAGTTATAGTTCTTACACTCTGCAGAGGTGCGTTACTTTACCCATGAGAGATCAAATCCTTGTTGCACAACCGGGCGATCTTTCCCATCCACACTTCCTATGGTGTGGGGCCCAGTAGATGATCCAAGCCAATCACTGCCCTCTTCGCGACCTCGCATGCCTCCTTGGTGTACACCATGCCCACATATTGAATTATGGCAATGGTTTGTATAGACCGTTAGATGCCAGAACTATTGCGGGACGTTGAGGGCTCCCACCCATATGTTGTATATCCTCTACAAATTACCAATTAATATGCACGCTACGAGGATAACAACCACGACCTGCACATCCGGGTACATGCGAGAGGAAGAAGATACATCTGACTTCTCCGTCCCATTCCAAATCTCATGGTTAACGCATGATATACGGCGCAAGAATCACTGGCGACATTGGTTGTTAAGTCCTAGATAATATGTTCCTTGACCACCGGAACTTTCATAGTAGGTTATTACATCATGGTAAATAACCTATAGTCATATTATTATGAAAATAGTGTTTTCTGACCTTTTTCAAATGCAGGTGATGATAACATTGGATTTGCAAAATACTTTACAGAAAATAATCAAAGGACATGAGCAAGTGTGAACTTGCCTTTTGTGATTGCAAGAATATGCACTCACGGTCTTCAAGATAATATAAGATCCAATATCTGAAATTAGCATCATTGGTCTGGTAAGGACTAATGTTTAAAGAAGCAGGATGCTTTTATGCATAAGTAATGTAATGCACTTTATAAACGTGAATCCCCGGATTAAGCGTTGTTCTAGGGTTTAGATACTAGAAATGATGTCTTTGGAATGTGTTGTACTTTTAGATTATGTTTCAAACTTGTGCTTCTTATTAAGGCTTGTGAGTTTGTGTGAACAACACATATTTATACAACAATAAGATACACACATATGGAATGCTACTCAATATTGTTTACATTATAATTTTTTATCTTCAAATTTTACTTTACAAGTAGTGTCACTTATAAAGAACTTAAGTGTTATCAATCCTTAGTATATAAGTAAAGTATAAAGTAGTGTGATTATGATTAATTGTCATCTGTTGACTTAAGTGGCAAGACGAATAAATTTTGAAGAAAAGATTTATTTATTAAGGTTTAAACAATCTTGATAGTTTTTTTTGAATAGGATTAATAGAATGTTATTGGTTTTGTTCCTGCTTGCTTGAATAGTTTGGACTTGAGATGCTTTAACTTAATTATAACAGACCAAAGTTAACTATAAAACACAAAGGTCTTTAGCATTATACTTAAAGTCTTGTAGACTAAAGTTAACTTTAAGAACATAGATGGACTTAGAGTGTAATGCTAATGATATTTGTATCTTGTTCACTTCATAATGTTTCCCTAAGGATACTTTAAGAGTGGTAACACTTCTATTTGAATAGTGGTTTCCTAACCTTATAAATGTATACAAGGATTCATCTCCCTATAAGGGTATGGTTATGGCTTGTGAATAAGTAAACAATATTATTTACTATTTATGAATTATCTTTGGATTTAGTCCATTATAAAATTGTGAGTGAAACAATAGTAAAAGATTTTATTTGGTTAAAAATATCATTCTTGGAGATTTTCTAATTGTTAAAGATATTTTTAGAAAATAAACTACACATATGGTTTAAGGATAATTCAATAAAATTGTATTTAAAATGTGTTGGACCAATTTGACTTTATATTATAAATATTTAAGACTAGTATTACTTATTAGACCTAAATTGGCAATTTTAGAAATATTCATAAATTTATTTACCCTTATATGAATTAACAACTCAAGAAATAGGTTTAAATTCAAGTTATTAAAGTACTTAAATTTTTATTTAACTCAAAAGTGGAATATTGTATTTTTAACATGTAGGTATTATTTTTATGATCATTTTGGTATGTTACATTTATTTTTGTGATTTATAACTAATAAGATACGATTTTTATAAGATTTATTACTTTATAAACACTTAATTAAATAATAGATATTTATTTAAGTGAAATAAGAATACATGATTTTTTTAAAAGTTTTATTACTTATAAAATCTTTAGTAAATAATAAGTATTTAAATTGTTGGAATAATAATGTTTGATAATGGTTTAATGTTATAGATTTTATTTTTCTGAAAATTTTCATATATTAAACATATTTTTCTGAATTATAAAACAAAAGTTATTGATATAACAAGATTTAATCATTTTCTGGAATTAAAATAAATAACTAAATGGTTTATGATGTAATGATGATGTCAGCACGAGGTGAAGGGGTTTTCTCACCAGGTCTCTTCTTACTCCTAGTCACTGATTAGTGGGGTCTATGCCACGTCATATCTAATATTTTAATTTAGTACAGAAAACATTAACACACTTTTTAAAATGATAAAAATGAAAATATGACATCAGCATGATGTCACGCTAACATCACCTCTGGATGATCCTCATATCATGGTTGAATCCACGAATCGGGTGCGTGCACGAGTTGGTGCTTTGGCTTATCGGAAAGAGGAGGCAGAGGCAACTCTAGTGGTGGTAGAGCCACCTGTATTTGGTCGCCGGAGCATAGTGGGCGACGGCTGCCAGCGGCGGTGGTTGTCAGCGAGCGTGGAGACGGCGTTACAGAGCAAGGGAAACATCATCGAGAGTACTAGAAGAATCAGTGACTCACCAGGAAGCTCGCAGAGGTGTCGGTGAGGGGAGGCAAGCTCAGAATCAGCGACGAACGACGATGACTGGCGGCGGCAGTGAGGTATCGATTGATCCGATAGAGGGTTTGTCGACTTCCATGGCCTGGCTTGGGATGTAACACTACGGTTCTGAAAAGACCGTAGCTTCTATGTGACATGCCAATCCCTGGATCGTTTCATTGGCCCACAATAGAATAAAGATGAATACCATAGCAAAATATTCGTGCATCATAAATAACGATGATCCAGTGTATCATTATTACAATATAGGCTTAGCCCAAGGCTAGCTTAGCTTATTCAGGTAGCAACATAAATAGAAATAAATCCTCCATTCTTCAAATTGCCCACAAATGAACAAGTTCCGAGTGGAGCACCGTGGCCTAAATTGATTACTCAGAATCGGAATATCCTACAACATGAAACGTAGCAGTCCTGAAGGGTCAATACATGGAATGTATGGCAAGTAGAGCTATTAAAGGAGATAATAGAACTAACAACTACATGTATATTTGGCAAGTGGAGTTGTTGCTAGCTTGCATTTTCAAATACCTTTGTCCTACTTTCATAAACAGTTTTCATTTTCTTTGAAAAGATCCCAATTAAGTTAACCCATAAACATTAAAGCAATTAGGAAATTGGAATGAGCGAGAAACATGTCATGAAATCAATATCAAGCAACTCAGATGTCCATAACCGGGGACACGGCTAATCGATTAGATTATACACCCTGCAGGGGTTAGTACACTTTACCCATGTGAGTTGGCCAGCCCAGATCGTACCATCACTCTCATATTGGGTGATGATAGGGAGAAGTCCAAGAAGGGACCGTTCGGGAAGTAGGTCCCCAAACTCGACACGCACCGGTCCAACCTACCAAAATTCTACATCTCTGGATACGTGGGTTCGAGTTACCACAACCTACTGAGTCCAACCAACCACCCATTTCATTATTGGCACATGGTTGTACACGTAAGCTACAAAATAAATAAGCCAATCATTTTCTCTTGATTCCTGGGTGCCTTTCCGCAATGATACCACCAAAATTTATCAATCCCGTCACACCCAGGAGATTCATTGATTAAGTTGTTTTTAGTTTTCGCAAACCAACACATTTAGAAACAACTTTCGGTGATGTAATCAAGCCCTCTTTCATCATAGAATGGCTAAGCACATCTACCAACGGTGGCTCATCTACAGGAAAGCCCTACCACATAATAGGACATAGCATAGCGATAGTAATATCCTACACATGGATCTACAAAATACACGACAATGCATGAACAAGGTAGCATCTACTTGCCTAGGCTGTAGCGGTCGAACGAACAATCCAGACACGAGCAAGCGTTGCACTCGTCACAATCTACACGATACAATTGCAATCACATAAACAAAGCATACACAATCATATACAAACAACGACAATGCAAGATGCATGCATGACAAGTTGAACATAGCTACCGTAGCATCACATATTCTTATTCAGTATCCCTACTGTATGTATGCATGGAAAATATTTTAGGTGCATAGAAAACAAGGCATGCAATTTTAAATGCCCGAACAATAGAGCTAGAAACTAAATAATTATCCACTGCTAATAAACTGTTTCTAAAATCTTGGAAAATATCCACTGTGTAGGCAACCTAAAATAGAGCCAGTACCAATTGGAATTTCTCAAAAAGGTTTTATATAAAACCCTGAGTAATTAAAATACTCCAGAAGGCCTTTGTATATATTTTGCAAATTCCAATAATGTGAGCCTATCCTTTTAATTCACTGTAAGATTCCACTTGTTCTACTGATTCCAGGGACATCTTATTTGCAATTTTTGGAGTTACAAAACTTTTTCTATGAATTTTATACTCTAAAAAGAGCATTAACTCATTTAATTAACCCAGAAAAAACCTTGCTGTAAAAGTATAAAAAAACTGTACAGCAATAATCTACGTGAGACACTGATTCCATACATATTTTATTTGAAATTTTTGGCCCAGTAGATCAAAAGATATGAATTTTTCAAGATTGAAACTAAATCTGCCAATTTAAATCGTTTTAATTAAATCAAAAACCGAGCTGACCAGTCAAACGCTGAGTCAGCGCTGTAGAGGCAGTTGACTGGTCAGCAGTCAACTGCTGACTAGTCAGCGCACGATCTGGGCCGTCCATCTGCGATCAAAGGGCAGGGAGTGACGCGGGGATAAGAGGCTCACCGGCGGCGTCGGGTTCGACGGGGGTGGCGGCTCTGGCGAGGCTCGGCGGCGGCTAGGCGGCGTACGGGGTGCGGAAGGTGGCGACGGCGCGGTCCCTCGCGTCCGCGAGCGACGGCAAACGGTGGCTGGAGCGGCGGGCGGCGTCGGTGGCGACGACGGCGGCGTCGTGCGTCGTCCTGCGGGGAGAGAGAGGGGGGCGGTCAGCGGGTGGCGACGGTGTCTCTCAGCGGGTGAGCGAGACGAGGGGAAGGCGCGCACGGCGGCGGCGCTCGCTTACCACGGCAATGGCGGTGGCGGCGGTTGCGGACTCCGGCGAGAAATCGCCGGTGGGTGGAGGCGGCTTAGGTGAGGATTTTCGGGGGGTTTAGGAGAGGAGAGCGAGGGCTATAAGAGGGGGTCGCGGGCGGCACGCGGAGTCGTTGATCGTGCCGAGTCGGCCTCGACGTCCGTGCCAGCGCTGGCCCCGCATTGACGGGTGGGCCCCGGATGGCAGCGGTTGCGGGGTGTTGGGCCGGGGCATGTGGCTGCTGCAATCTGCCGCGCGGGCGGCGTGGGCGGCTGCTGCCGCTGCGGCTGCGGGCTGGCAGGCCCCGGCTGGCTGCTGGGTCGGCGGCCCAGCTGGCTGGTTTCTTTTTTTTTTTGATTCTTTTTCTTTTCTGTTTCCCTGACGATTTTTCTTATCTAAAAATATATCTGCACTATCTAGAATTTAGACAGAAATTCAGTTTGCCATAACTTTTGCTACGAAGCTCCGATTAAGGCGATTCAAAGTGCTACGGGTTCGTGACGGAACCCTCTATGCACCTGTGCCTTCCATATAACCAGAATACAATGTTTTTAACAGAAGCATGGTAAAACCAAGCGTTCAAGTGTAGGTGTCAAAACGCAAATGCAAGTAATTTGCTTTGCCAAAACCTTTTCAAACTGAATTTTTGCAAGGATGATCATGATGCAATGACATGAATGCTATGCAGTACCAAATATAAAATTTGGGATGTGACAAGACTAACCCCCTTAAGATGAATCTCGTCCCCGAGATTCGGCGTGGCTAGCAAATAGGTGTGGGTGGTCCTCTCGGATGGCATCCTCACGCTCCCAAGTGTTCGGTGTGGTGGCTCCATTGCACCTTGCAAAACCTGATCGTCTTGGTACGAGTAATCCTCTCTGCTGTCTCCAGTATCTTGACCGGCTTCTCCTCACAGGTCAAGTCATTCTCAAGCTGAACCTCCTCTAGTGGCACCGTGTCTCTCAATGGTGTACCCACCATCTCCGGATGGCACTTCTTCAGCTGGGACACGTGAAACACATTGTGGACGGCGGACAGAGCCTCTGGCAACTCCAACTGATAAGCAACCTCTCCTTTGCGTGCTAAGACCCGATATGGTCCGATAAACCGAGGTGCCAGCTTACCCTTGATTCCAAATCTCTTAATTCCACGCAGTGGCGACACTTTGAGGTATGCTCTATCACCTATAGCATACACCACTTCCTTGCGCTTGGCGTCAGCGTAGCTCTTCTGCCTTAATTGCGCTACCTTCAGCCTGTCCCTAATCAAGGCGACCTTCTCCTCGGCGTCCTTGATCAAATCAGGTCCAAATAGCTGACGTTCTCCTACTCCATCCCATAGAAATGGTGTCCGGCATATTTTCCCATATAACACATCGAACGGCGATGTCTTGATGCTGGTTTGATAGCTGTTGTTGTAGGAGAACTCGGCGTACGGCAAATTCTCATCCCAACTAGAACCATGAGCCAAAGCGCAAGCTCTCAGTATATCCTCCAAAATCTGATTTACCCTCTCGGTCTGTCCATCAGTCTGGGGGTGGAACGTTGTGCTAAACTCCAACCTAGTTCCCAATGACTCATGCAGCTGGCGCCAAAAGTGTGATGTAAATTGGGTGCCTCTATCCGATACAATGCTCTTGGGAACTCCATGTAGGCACAAAATTCTGTCCATATAAATCTTGGCCAACCTTGCACTCGTGTAGGTTGTCTTCACCAGTATAAAGTGGGCTACCTTGGTCAAATGGTTGACCACTACCCAAATAGAGTCGTATCCCGACCTGGTCCTGGGAAATCCTATGATAAAATCCATTCCCACTCTATCCCACTTCCAATTCGGCATGGGCAATGGCTGTAGCAATCCTGCTGGCTTTTGGTGTTCCGCCTTCACTCGGCTACATACATCACATAAGGCAATATTCTCGGCGATGTCCCCCTTCATGTTGTTCTACCAAAATCTATCCTTTAGATCCATATACATCTTGTATTGCCTGGATGTATGGAATACGGCGAGTCATGAGCTTCCTGCAGAATCAGCTTCCTTATCTCCGGATCGTTGGGAACACACAAACGATCTCCATACCACAAGGTTCCTTGCTCATCCTCGCGGAATTCTTTTGCTCAATCCTCCTTCATCTTTTCCTTTATTTCATCCATCTCCTTGTCTCCTACTTGAGCCTTCCTGATCCTGTCTTGTAGCGTTGGTTGGACTTCCATTGATGCCAAATATCCTTCTGACACTACCTCTAGTCTAAGGTCCTTGAATTGCTTGCAAAAATCCTCGGGCAATTCCCCAACAGTCAATCCATTCGCATAGACCTTCCGGCTCAGAGCATCTGCTACTACATTAGCCTTTCCTGGGTGGTATTGCAAATTCATATCATAATCCTTGATAAGCTCCAACCATCTCCTCTGCCTCATGTTCAGTTCCTTCTGTGTAAATTGTAGGGTTCGCAGCATAGAAAACAAAAATTTTCCTACGATGGGAACAACTATGTACCAAGATCTATCTACTAGATACAAACAACGGGCGGATGTATATCCGTAGAGAACATACCCTTGAAGACCAACAAAGCTTAACGAGTCCAAACTCGTGGTTGATGTAGACGATCTCTTGCCGATCTCAAGATCGAGAGGAAGTCCTAGCGCCGCAAAACAGCAGCGCATCCGTGCTCGCACACACGTTCGAGGCACCGAGCAACCTCCGCCTCCTCGCTCCAGCGATGCAGCGGAAGCACAACTCTTTCTTGCCGAATAGCCACCGGGAACATGTATCTCGCTAGTCCGAGACCATGGGGGATAAATTCTAGAGGGGGAGAGAGATCCTTCACGAGGAGGTGTGAGTGAGAGAGAGGGAGGGGGGCTCCTTTTATAGGGAGAGGGGGGCACCCAAGGGGCCATGCGCCCAGCCATGGGGCTGCCCCCTCCCCTCCTTTCATTCATGTGGGTGGACACTCCACTCACACAAAAGCCTTTCAATTCCCTCCACTCAAAAACCCACTCAAATTCCCATTAAATTTCCACCAAATTTAATGCAAACTCTCATTAAATAAAACTCCTTTTATTTATTCAGAATTTTGTCAATTACTTTAATGACAAACATTCACATATAACCCCTTGCTAGTATTTCATTTCACATGCAGAAACACTTTCTGCAATTTCACCCGAAAACCCGTTTCGGTATCTAGTGAAATAAATTCCTGCGCTTGTTATTCTTTTCGGCATGAAACTTTTGCTCCAAATGGATGTCGGTGTCTCTTAAGTGTGTCACCCTACGGTTCGCGAATAATGCGGACATGATCGAGACGCCTCTCGGATCAATAATCAGAAGTGGGATCTGGAGACCCATACTGACTCCCACACATTCAACGATGACTTTCTTGTGATCGTGGGAACCTTTTACGCTAGTATCTTAATCCCTTTGTTTCGCGATATATTACATGTCCGAGATTCGATCATCGGTATCTCCATACCTAGTTTGATCTCGTTACTGACATGCACTCTTTTCTCTTTCCCGTGATATAACATTCTAGTGATCAAATCACTTGCTTGCAAGCTAATCAATGTGATATCACCGAGAGGGCCCAGAGTATATCTATCCGTCATCGGGATGAACAAATTCCACTCTCGATCCATGAGCCTCAACATAACACTTTATTAGTTCTGAATCCATCTTTATAATCACCCTGTTACGGTGTGACGTTTGATGTTATCAAGAAACTCTTCCGGTGTTAGTGATTGACATGATATCATGGTCTAAGGATTAGGATCACTTCGTAAGTTGTTATAGCAATATAAACTCAATGACTTTGATCGTAATGCTATACTTCGGATGAATGTTCATCACACCATTACACTAATGTTGTGACCCCGTTATTAACAACATCCAATGTCCATGATCAGGAAACCTTGATCATCTTGTTAATCAACGAGCTAGTTTATGAGAGAGGCATAACTAGGAACTTTCTGTTTGTTTATTAAACACACATGTATTAACGTTTCCGTATTAATACAATTATAGCATGCAAAATAAACATTTATCATAAACAAGGAATACGATAATAACCACTTTATTATTGCCTCTCGGGCATATTCCCTTCAGTCTCCCACTTGCACTAGAGACAATAATCTAGTTTGAAAACTCTGCGTATTGAACACCTATTGCTTTCTGGTGTTCCATATACGCAATTGCAAGTGGTTAACATAATCTACGGATCTGACGCTTCAGGTCCGTGTGTATTTGCATGTCTTTGCGTCTTCACGCATCACTCATTCTCCAATGAGATGGCATTGTATAAATTTGGTCTTTCGGTGAGACCTTTAGTTCCTTGGGGTTAAATCATGTCGATACTATTGTCATACAATATATCTTTAGTGTTAGCCCGTTGCGAACCACATCTTAGTTTGATAACAAACTTCTTGACACAAATTCCCTCCTTTGCTGCTACTATAGCAGTCATATACTTAGCCTTTTTGTTGTAGTATTCGTCGCAATGTCTTAACTATGGATTTCATCCAAATCCATCATGGAATCTCCTTTCCATTACATTGTGCCACCCATAGTTTAAATTGAGATAAACTTAATTTGTATATTGTGACAAAACTAGTATCAATGTAACGTCTTACAATGAACTATTTGTAATTGTTTGTCACCCCTACACAAATATATTCTTAGTTCTTCCAAAAGATCATAAGAATATCCTCACTATCGTCCAATGATCATTTTATGATTCATTCTCGTATATGCTCATAACACTTAGAGCATAGGACATATCTGGATGTGTACATATCATGGTATGATTGATCAAGACATTCTTGTGATTTTACTCATCAAGTGTCAAAGCACTTGAATCTTGTTTCACTTATCAAGTGTCGATACACTTGAATCTTGATTCAATTCCTTTCCATGCGACAATAACCGTTTCTTGTTGATTCTATATTGAACTCCTTCAATATACCATATATGTATGTTTGGCACAACCATATTGGCGTTACAGTCTATCCACTATAGACATTCAACCTAAGTATTTCATCGAAATGAAATTCTTAACCTTTGTCAATAAAATATACATCATTTCTAATCAACAAGATGTCCTCCACATAATGTATTAGAAATATGTCTTAGCGCTCCCACTTAATTTCTTGCAAATGCAAGCATCTTCATCGTCTCCTGATGAAAACTCTTTTTCATCACGGTGAAGATTCCAACTCCGCGATGCTTACTTCAACCATTGAAGTTTGCATGCCCTTTTTAGCATCCTTTGAATTAACAAAACCCTTTGGATGGTGTCATGTACACGTCCTAGGTAACCATTCTATTAGAAGAACTTTGTTTTGTTTATTCATCTACCATATACCAAATTATATGTAGTGGTTGCTACTTTAATCCGTCCAGACTAAATATTGCTATGAAAGATCAAATCTTGTCATAGTCAACTCCTTGAACATTGTCGTAAAATATTTTACGACATGTCGACTATTTCATAGATGTGAAACATCCATGTCTGTTTCTTTATAGATCCAAATACGACCGATAGGTTTTTACACCTTTCCGGAGGGTCTTCCAAGTTCAAAACTTGATTTCTCGTGTATGGAACTATCACGGATTTTATGGCTTCAAGCCATTTGACGGAGTCAGGGCCCATCATCTCTTCTTTGCATATAGTCGGTTCATCACTGTCAAACAATAATGATTTACTCTCAAATCTTAGTATTTGATTGTTTATTCGACCGACTTGGTTCAATAGGAACTTAGATCTCCGTGACCGCAACATTTGAGGCACATAATCCATGAGCATTCTGGTTGCCTCCGGAACATTTTCCGGCACTGCGCAACTCAGCATATTTAGCTAAGGTTCGTTAACCTTATCAAAGTTCTATTGTCCTCCCACTTAACTTTTACAAAAAAATTCCTTTTTCAAGAAACTTCACGTTTCAAGCGACAAACCCTTTCGTCCTTGGTGTTATGGAGGAATAACCAATTGTTATTCGAAATAACCTACAAAGACATGCTCATCCGACTTTGGTTGTAAACATCTTACTTATGTTTAGCATACCAAAATTTAAGAAATGACAACTTGGGTTTTACCCCAAACCATAACTTCCATGGTGTCATTTCACCGGATCAAGATGGAGCTCTTTTCAGTGTAAAAGCGGTAGTCTCTAAAGCTTTAATCTTTTAAAACATAATGGCAGTTTTATAAATAACACCTTTGATCCAACCATGTCAAACAAGGTTTCCTTACAAATCTCAAAACATTCCATATTCCTATGGTGTTTCAGGAGATGTAAATCTAGGTGTTTTGCTAAAATTGTAACTCAAATAAATCCCTTTTATGATAAAATCATAATTTATTTATTTTTCTTGTTACACTTGTAACTCAAATAAATCCCTTTATGATCAAATCATAATTCATTTATTTTTCTTGTCACAATGATTTTCACTTCATCTTGAAAGTCTTTGAACATTTTCAAATATTTCACACTTCTTTCTCATTAAGTGAATTATTCACTCAATTTCCGGAGAAAGTATATGAAGTTGAAACCCATCGCTTACGACTACACATAATGGACTACATACATTGATATGTATAAATTCCAATATTTTAGTCGTTCGTTCTTCTTTGGCCTTTGAACGAAGTTTTCATTATCCCGAGGAAAGTCTCACAAGCGTTACTTGATCAAATCAAAGACTTCAAAAATCCATGAAAATGGAGATTCTTCATGTTTTCTTTCCAATATAATTTAAACGGCGATGTCACTTCGTAAGTGATCTTTCAATCATTTGTCTTGCGACATTTTAGCATTAGGTTTTATGGATGTGATTTCTCCAACTAGATTTGTAAATCATCCATCTTATATGGAATACGGTAATTATTTGAACAACCTTTGTTCTTATAATACCTGATTCAAATAACAATTATTAAAACAAATCTTGAAGTCAAGCTTTGATGTCAACGAGAAATACAAACAACGGTTTGTTTGTTTTCGATGAACATCATCACATATTCTCTTGCTAGTTACTTAGGCCATTGTGGTTCATGAATTGCGTCATTCCGTATGAAATTTCATACCAACCAATTCGGTATCCAATACCCAAGAACCACATTGTTTAACAAGCAAAGAATACAACCATAACATGTATATCATCCATATACCTAAATTGGATATTTCCAATCTTTTCTTTTCTGCCAAATATATTTTATAGATTCTCTTTCAGCATTTCCTTTTCTTTTTAAAAGAATCTATCAACATCAAAAGTGGCGCCATATACATGACACATAGTCCAAAGCGTGTATATTCAAATAATAATACCTTTGGACTTGCACTTTGAAGTAGATCACCATCATCAAAATGATCGATATTCTTTCAAAATCCATTCTTTAGTAATCTTTTAGTGTAGTAAACACTTTACATACATCTTCTATTCATCCTTATCATGACGAATTTCATGATTAAGCCAATTTAGCTTATAAAGGAGAATCGTGAGTATAACATTACTTTCCAAAACCCTTTTGGATGATTAGGATGTCTAGCATCTCCAACCTTCGTAAATTCTCATCCAATATGAGAACATATATTATACTCTATCATATTGCAACCAAAACATTGTTTCAGATATCGTTATATCTGCCACACATGATGGTTTCTGAAACAATTCTTTCAGCTCCTAGATAAACTTGATATTAAAACAATCAAGAATCATGGAGGCAAACATGATACTTAAGATACTAACACTGGAATTGTTACTCTCGATTTAATACCAATTATTAAATTTCACGGAGTAAATAGAGTTTGCTGAAAGTTTGCAATAGGACTTTAAACTTTGATTGACACTCAACACAATACGATACCAGTTCGTAAAGTAAATATCCAGAATTCTATAGTTCTATTATCTCAATTACAACTATGTATAAGGTGGTGAACGAATGCCAATGACTACAACAAATTATGAAAATTCACTTTGATTTAATTTATGATAAATTGAGTTCTACTAATCCAAATTAGAAATGAACTCCCACTCAAAAACGACATCCCTCGTGTCTTTTTGGTGATTACATGAACCAAATCCACTACACCAAGTCCGATCATCACGTGAGTCGGCGTAGCTTCAAAGGCGAGCATCCATATGGTCATCATATCAAAATATATGACTCATGCTTAACCTTTCGGTCCGTGTTCCGAGGCCATGTCTGTACATGCTAGGCTCGCCAAGTAAGAACCTTAGTATTCGTGTGTGTAACTGTCTTACACCCGAGATATGCTCGTGGATTCAAGTACACCCGATCATCACGTGATGTCTTGAAGCGACAAAACATTGTCGGTGCATACTTAAGGAAGAACACATTTTTATCTTGATATCTAAATGAGGGATCATCTTATTATGCTAATAAAACGCCAAACAAGCAATATAAGATGCTATCAAACATCACATGTTTATTAGTGGAATGATATGGTTCTCGCATATGATCTCTATCATGTGCACCGTGGTATGATCACTATCATACCTTTATGTGTAAATCCAAGGTCTATGGAGTTTACACGTTATGTATGTTGTAAGAGTATCATCTCATACTTTTACTTACAACATCACCATATCATAACACTAGCCCAGCAACAATCTAAACTAGACGCCTCTAATTTATCCATTGCAAATTTTACGTGGCTTAGGGCTTTCGAAGATAGAACCGTTCTTACCTACGAACATGAACCACAACGAGGATAACCAAATTGTTGACAACTCGTTGCAAATTAGATATTGACTATAGTAGGAGAGACAGACACCCGCTAGCCACTTATGCAAAACTAGTTGCATGTCAAGCGTGGAACAGGTCTCATGTGCGAGGACATGTAAAGTTTGTCCGGGCCGCTTCATCCCACTATGCCACCAATATCCAAAGTACAACTAAGAAGCAATAAAATGATCATCATCGCCCACATACTCATATGTGTACTACCCGTGCAAAGCATCTACGCATAGATCCGGCTCTGATACCACTGTAGGGTTCGCAGCATAGAAAACAAAATTTTTCTTACGATGGGAACAACTATGTACCAAGATCTATCTACTAGATACAAACAACGGGCGGATGTATATCCGTAGAGAACATACCCTTGAAGACCGACAAAGCTTAACGAGTCCAAACTCGTGGTTGATGTAGACGATCTCTTGCCGATCTCAAGATCGAGAGGAAGTCCTAGCGCCGCAAAATAGCAGCGCATCCGTGCTCGCACACACGTTCGAGGCACCGAGCAACCTCCGCCTCCTCGCTCCAGCGATGCAGCGGAATCACAACTCTTTCTTGCCGAATAGCCACCGAGAACATGTATCTCGCTAGTCCGAGACCATGGGGGATAAATTCTAGAGGGGGAGAGAGATCCTTCACGAGGAGGTGTGAGTGAGAGAGAGGGAGGGGGGCTCCTTTTATAGGGAGAGGGGGGCACCCAAGGGGCCATGCGCCCAGACATGGGGCTGCCCCCACCCCTCCTTTCATTCATGTGGGTGGACACTCCACTCACACAAAAGCCTTTCAATTCCCTCCACTCAAAACCCCACTCAAATTCCCATTAAATTTCCACCAAATTTAATGCAAACTCTCATTAAATAAAACTCCTTTTATTTATTCAGAATTTTTTCAATTAATTTAATGACAAACATTCACATATAACCCCTTGCTAGTATTTCATTTCACATGAAGAAACACTTTCTGCAATTTCACCCGAAAACCCGTTTCGGTATCTAGTGAAATAAATTCCTGCGCTTGTTATTCTTTTCGGCATGAAACTTTTGCTCCAAATGGATGTCGGTGTCTCTTAAGTGTGTCACCCTACGGTTCGCGAATAATGCGGACATGATCGAGATGCCTCTCGGATCAATAATCAGAAGCGGGATCTGGAGACCCATACTGACTCCCACACATTCATCGATGACTTTCTTGTGATCGTCGGAACCTTTTACGCTAGTATCTTAATCCCTTTGTTTCGCGATATATTACATGTCCGAGATTCGATCATCGGTATCTCCATACCTAGTTTGATCTCGTTACTGACATGCACTCTTTTCTCGTTCCCGTGATATAACATTCTAGTGATCAAATCACTTGCTTGCAAGCTAATCAATGTGATATCACCGAGAGGGCCCAGAGTATATCTATCCGTCATCGGGATGAACAAATTCCACTCTCGATCCATGAGCCTCAACATAACACTTTATTAGTTCTGAATCCATCTTTATAATCACCATGTTACGGTGTGACGTTTGATGTTATCAAGAAACTCTTCCGGTGTTAGTGATTGACATGATCTCATGGTCTAAGGATTAGGATCACTTCGTAAGTTGTTATAGCAATATAAACTCAATGACTTTGATCGTAATGCTATACTTCGGATGAATGTTCATCACACCATTACACTAATGTTGTGACCCCGTTATTAACAACATCCAATGTCCATGATCAGGAAACCTTGATCATCTTGTTAATCAACGAGCTAGTTTATGAGAGAGGCATAACTAGGAACTTTCTGTTTGTTTATTAAACACATATGTATTAACGTTTCCGTATTAATACAATTATAGCATGCAAAATAAACATTTATCATAAACAAGGAATACGATAATAACCACTTTATTATTGCCTCTCGGGCATATTCCCTTCATAAATATGTACTTCAGGCTCTTGTGGTTAGTGTACACATCGCAGTGTTTTCCCATTAGGAAGTGCCTCCATACTTTGAGCGCATGCACAACCGATTCTAATTCCAAGTCATGCGTGGGATAATTCCTCTCATGGTGTTTAAGTTGCCGTGAGGCATATGACACCACTCTCCCATCTAGCATCAGCACACTTCCAAGTCCCTGTCGAGAAGCATCACAATACACTTGGAAATCCTTCTGAAGATCAGGTAAACACAGAACAGGTACGGTCACTAGTCGACGCTTTAGTTCCTGAAAGCTGGCTTCACACACATCCGTCCACTCAAACTTCCTCTCCTTCAGAAGTTCTGTCATCGGCTTAGCAATCTTGGAGAATTTTTCAATGAACCTCCTGTAATATCCAGCAAGTCCCAAGAAGCTACGAATATCGCCCACATTCTTGGGCGCTTCCCACTCAGTTACTGCAGTCACTTTGCTTGGATCAACAGCGACTCCTTCTCCTGACACCACGTGTCCAAGAAACCCAACAGTGTTAAGCCAGAATTCACAATTACTGAATTTGGCATACATCTTGTGTTCCCTCAGCTTCTCCATAATCAGTCGCAGATGTTTCTCATGCTCAGCATCATCCTTGGAATATATCAGTATGTCATCAATGAACACAACCACGAACTTGTCCAAGTACTCCATGAATACCTTGTTCATCATGGTCATGAAATATGCCGGAACATTCGTTAGTCCAAAAGACATAATTGTATACTCATATAAACCATACCTAGTAGTGAAAGCAGTTTTTGGTATGTCCTCCTCCTGGATCTTCAATTGGAAATAACCTGATTGCAGATCAATTTTGCTAAACACCTTTGCTCCTTCCAGTTGATCAAACAAATCATTTATGTTCGGCAGGGGGTATTTGTTCTTGATGGTCACTTCATTTAGTGAGCGATAGTCCACCACTAAACTCTTGCTGATGTCCTTCTTCTCCACAAATAGAACAGGTGCTCCCCATGAGGACGAACCAGGCTGAATGAATCCCTTGTCCAACTGCTCCTTTAGATGTTTCTTTAATTCCTTCAGCTCATCCACATCCATCTTATATGGTCTCTTTGCTATAGGTCCTGTTCCCGGCATCAGATCGATGAGAAACTCCACATCCCTATCAGGTGGCATCCCTGGCAGCTCTTCCGGAAACACGTCGGGGTACTCCTTAATCACAGGCACAGTATCCATGCTAACCCCCTTAAGAGAATTCATCTTACACCTTCCCGGTCGCACAGCCGACTTGAACCTAATCCTCTTACCATCCGGGGTTTTGAGCGAAACCGCTCGTTGTGCACAATCTATGTGTCCCCCATGCATAGACATCCAATCCATGCCCAATATTACATCTAAACCTTGTGACTCCAATACTACCAAATGTGCAATAAAATTGTGTGCTCCAATCCTCACAATTAAGTCGCCGCATCCCGCGCTAGCTATCATATCCCTTCCAGGTGAGCTTACTCTAATAGACCCTTTCAGAGACTCCATGGGTAACTTATACTTATCCACAGATGCCCTTGATATGAATGAATGCGATGCACCAGTATCGAAAAGTATAAGTGCAGGGTGAGTGTTGATTGGAAACTTACCAACCACAAGGTCAGGCTCATCTGGGATCTCCTCCACATTCATGTGGTTCACTATGGCCTTGTGGTTGTTGCCGGGCTTCAGTCCCTTCTTCTCCGGACAGTTGTCTGCATAATGTCCATCGCCTCCATGGTTGTGGCAGTCATGGCTTCCATGGTGCCCATGGTCACTTCCCCCATGCTTGGAGTATCCATCATAAGAAGTGCGAGACTTGTGGTGAGAACCAGAGTGGTGATTGCTGCTCTTTCTCTTGCGGTTTTCCACCTGCTTGTGCTTCCCTTCCAAGATCCTGGCCTTGTCCATAAGCTCCTGGAAAGTGGGACAATAAACCACCAGGGAAATATAAATATGGTGATCCTTTTCTTATTATATGATACATAAAGTTCTAGGGAGATAATATGATTAATATTATTCTCATGAATTTAGTAAATAGCAATGTATATATTTTATTATAACTAATACATGAGTTAGGGTTTTAGGCTTTTGTTAAATATATTATACCCTTATAGAATGATTTTTATCTCCTCCTAGTGAATGTAATGATAATGGTTTAAGATAGCTAAATATATGCAAAGCATATATCCATCTTTATTTTTAGATAACAATCATTATATAAGAGAATTTAATTATTAGGGTTCTCAAAATGGTGAATTCTATTATTCAAAATCTACTAACTGGTGAATCCTAACCACCCTTCTTATTTAAAATATGCATGGTTGTTTTTTGGAACTAGTTGTTCATTACTTGCTCAAGTGTGATTAATTTATGGCTATAATATTGGGCATAATGGTTTATAGTAATTTCCATTTTTGTGGTACATATGACTTACAGGTTTGAAAGTGTCAATGATATGCTTCAATGATTTGCTATAGGAAAATATTCCTATAAAGCTTTGTGTAAATAAGATGATAGATCAATCAGATGAAATGGATACTATGTTTGGTTAAAGATTTAGGGTTTAGTGTTTACCAAGAATTTCTATATTCCATAATTCACAATCCTGGACTTCTAATTAAGGAATTCCTTTCCTAGACATACTACTTCCTATCCATCATCATGTGTTAATCATGATGAGCTTTACTTCACAAGAATCTTCTTATCCACCTTTTATTCTTCTAAATCTATTTATAAATGCAATGAGCTTAATACTAAATCTTTCATAATATTCTCATATCCATACTTGGGTATATCAACTACTCTACTGCTGATAACCTCCAATCCAACAAGTAGTTACTTCTAACTCCATTCACACTCTTCCCTAATTATCCACCACTAATATTACTCCAGTAGATGTATATATCAAACTACTTTCCTCAAAAGCTTACTATCCTTTAAGAGGAATAATACTTCTACATTAAATCCATGTTACTCTAGCTTTAGCTTAATCATACTATCTTATATCTACTTAACTCCAGTATCTAATATTCAAACTTCACATCATATCATGGTGACTTGTCATGGTTATCTTAGGATAACATATCTATACTAGGGTTCAATCATGTTCTATCCACCAATGTCACTTATACATGATATAAGCATTCAATCTTGGTGACTAAAGCATGATCATTCTAATCCTTTGATCATTTATGGTTTAGATTTCTAGTTGGCTAATCAAGGCTTTCATCCATACAACATTACAGTTGTATTAAAATTATCTTCTTAGTATCTCTATTGGATTAAGGGATGTTGTTCATGGACTATGCCTACTTAATACAATAGGATTACACCTTGGTATCTATCTTCAATGTTCTTCCTTATAATTCTATTTGTTACCATAGAATTATATCTTCCATATAACTTTTCTCTCCATTCAGGAGTGAGTTAACTCCATCAATTACCATATTGATTTGATTCCCTTCCAACTCTCCCATCCTAGAGATGATATTCAAATCTAGCATTACTATTTACCCCTTCTTACTTATTTCTTTATAGATTAAGAATTGGTGAATCAATAGTTGATTACTCAACATTGATGAACAACAAATATTGAGATAGGATTCCATAAGGATTGATATGGAAAGAAAGATATATGTGAATGATATTGACTTGGTTTCTTATTTACTCAATCTCACTAAAGAGTTAAGGTTAGGTATTACCATGATACTCAAGGTATAAGTAAATGAGATTAAGATTTAGTTGTTACATTCCTATTACTTAAGTTATATTCATAATTCGGTATTCATGGGTTGTTGTAATGACTACTATGATATGATCACCTAAGGATCAAATATAAATCATTAAGTAATGTATTAGGGTTTAGTTTTATTACATTTGATCTACCCTTAGATCAAATCATGTTTACCCAAATTAAGGTTTTAGCAATGGTCATATTGAAACTTATCACAGTCAACTTGATGATCTACTTCAATTCCATCAAGTTGAGAGGAGATTCAATCACTTTGACAAGTTCTGTTCAAAAGCGCGAAAATTGTTCAGATTTTCTATGCATGAATGCAATGCACACATCTGAGTTCAGCTTATTTTTAAGCTCTAATGCTGGGATGATATAGACTCTCCCCCTTAAAATAAACTTCATCCTCGAAGTTCGTATACTCTCATGTTTCGGAGTAAGGAATTGTCTTGCAATGATTACAATATGTCAACTCCCTGGTAACCTCAATGAGAATAATTTTAATATCCCATATCCAAATCTCTTCCTTGAATCCTCATCATACTCAACAATCTTTCACTTGGTATCTCCAATACTCCAAAGTTCCTTTTTCTATCCACCTCTAAGGATAGTTCCTTATTATAAACTCCTTTTAATTGGGGTCTCTTATTTAGTTCATTTCCCTGATTCGGTATCCTAATCCAACTCCTTTTATTTAATCATCAAACTTTCTTACTATACTGTGTAAGGTATAGGAAGTCTCACTAAAACAGAGTTTTAATTGTTATAACACGGCCAAAAGACTAAATTTGTGTATTGTCATTTTATGATTTATACTGGTGGTCCTTCCAAAGATTGGATTTGAACTCATTTAATCCATACTCATTGGAATTTCTTGTTTCTCTACACATGTCTAATTTAATGTGATTATTCACTCTTAAGGATCACTTAAGAGTTGTTTCCTTTATAATTAGTCTATTAAGATTAAGCTATTTTATCATCTTTAAACTTTTACGTTATCACGCCTTAGACAATATGTTATTATCACCTTAAGTACTTCTTCAACTTCCATTTATTAATTACCTTAAGGTTTGAGTACATATATTTTGAAGTAAACTTCGATATTTCATCCAGACATATTTATGAAAGTGCTTTAATAATAGTGGCTGCTTTTAACCTTATGAAGATAAGGCTTAATGTTGTCATAGGTTAGTATTTCCTCCAACCTTTATTCGGAAAATCAGATAATAATACTTTCATTTCTAATGTTTACTCTCCCTCTTAGGGTTTACTAATAGTCTTCAAACTGTCTATATAGCATTTATTGGCTTTATAATTAGAATATTGGTCTCTATCCAGCTTATACTCTACCTAGTTAGGGTCTTATGAAAGATTGTACAGTGCATCCACACAATTGTGGATCTCCAAAGTGAATCTTTTAGCATTATTTGTCTTACTTACTATTTGGACATTTTCGCTTTGATAGGTCTGACTTTGTGAAGAGTCTCGACAAACGGTCACTTAAATTTTATACTCCTTTAGGTCTGACTTAGCTTAGGCCAAGTTTTATGCTCTTTATGCAACCATTAAGATGATCTGGTTAACTATGTCAATCAACCCCAACTGCGGATAGGATACCGACGATCGATCAGAAGACCGACTATGGATCAAATACCAGTGTCACATCCCAAAATTTTCCAACATTTGTAATGTGAAAAATAAGTAAACAAAATAAATAATTGTTGAAATTTAGGGTGAAAAGAAACTTTTTGTTTTGAAATGAATTCATCAAAACCCATCCTGAACAAACTTTGAATAAAATTTAAATCCAACTAAATTCAAATCAAGTGAAATGCATTCTTCATAAATGCATCTTGAAATTTAAACACTTGGAAAATAAAATATAAACCCTAAACCCTAATGGGAGATTTCCAAGATATCTCTAAGACCATGGATGACAAATGGATATATTATAAAACCATAGAAATTGATTTTATTCAATTTGGAACCATAGATAAAACCTTATGAATTTAGTAAGATAAGGAAATTGAATTTCCAAAGCTAATAAAGCACCTATCTAAAAATCCATACCAAATGGTGAGCAAATAATCCTAAAGAGATTTAAACGGATAAATAAATATAAAATAAGATTTTAAAAATTGGAATCACCAAGTTTGGATCTTTAAATAAAAATATATGGATTTTATAAGATAAAGAAAGAAATAATAAATAAGGACTATTTTAAAAAGCCAAGTTAAACCTTGACCAAACAAATGAAATGAAAGATTTTCTGTTTAATAAAAAAGAGTAAAGGATTATTTAAATAAAATCATGAGGATTTATTATTATTATCCAATTTTATTTAAGTAAAGACATTTCCCATTTTAAATGAACATTAAAAACAAAATAAAGTATTTTAAATAATAATTCAAAGTGAGTTATTTTTAGATAAAACCTACTGAAAAGATTTGGTAAAATTTAGATTTCAAATGGAGTTTGAAAACATTAATAAATATTATTCGAATTAAGACAAGGGCCTATTTTAAATAATTAATATACCCTAAAAAGAATAAAAGAGATATTCTAAATTTGACTTTAGAATATGTTAATAAAACTGTTGGGGATATGCTATATGGGTATCCTCATAGCATGTCTCTTATCCGACTAACCCGGGTGGCCCATAGTCGGTAGCATGGCCTATGGCCTGCTGGGCGGCCCAGTTAGGTGGATCCAGAAGGGAGGCCCATGACGGATAAAGGAAGGCTACGGTGGAGTCACCAGCGTACCCGGAGCCTTGGAGTGCAAGATACACAAGACTAGTAATAGACGGTGTAGAACTCTGTAACCTGTCCGGCTAGGACTTTTCCCTGTAACCCTAGGACCTGACGACTATATAAGCCGGGCCTATGGGGGCCTTTAGGGCACAATCTCAGACGATAACTTAGACTTTCTAGTCACCTCGCACAGCGAACCTAATCTCTGTAACTCGGTGTATTGCCATTATAGTGATTTATAGCACGAGTAGGATTCCGCCACAGTTGTGGGATCTGAACCTGGGTAAGCTGTGTTACCTCGTACCCGTCAACCGTCCGCCTTACCCCACGTCTCTAAACGCGCACTGCGAGGACCCCTCCATTGCGTACTCGTTGGCAATACCACGACAGTTGGCTCCCACCGTGGGGCAAGAGGCGCTTCAGGCTCTTCAGCGGGCGAGGACCAAGATCTTCGCGGCAATCGGCAAAACCGTAGCCATCGGTCGCGTTCTCTTCTCCGGAACCGTTCTGATCGTCCCCCCCCTGTCGAGTTCTAGATCCCGGTGAAGACGAACCCTACGCGGTGCTCGACCGTTCCTATCGGAGACGTCCACCTCTTCATCGGCGAAACCGACTCGCACACTAGTTCCCTGGGAGTCGGAGGAGCATCAAGACCCGCACGGACCGCCTACGGGCAGGATATGTTCGTGGAAGGATCGATGTCGGATCTCTCTTCGGGGTTTGCCGGCAAAGATCGAAAAGCATCAAGACCCGCACGGACCGCCTACGGACAGGATACGTTCGCGGAAGGATCGATGTCGGATCTCTCCTCGGAGTTTGCCGGCAAAGATCCGAAAAATTCAAGACCCACCCAAACCGCCCCTGTGCAGGATATAAAGGTAGAAGATCACTGCAAATCCGCCGGCTTTATCCGCGCGTCTCAACAGCAGAGATCCAAGTTCGTCGGCGTGGTTACCATCTTCGACCTGGCGCGCTGCGTTCAGAGAGAGGGCGTACACCCCAGCGACTACCTCGCCAGGTGGCTCCGTATACGGGCCGACCTGGCCAACTACCCCGATGATAACGCTTTGTATCACTTCATGGAAGGACTGGACCGCGGCACACTTCTCCGACATTCTTTACGTCGGCAGCAGGCAACAGGATGCCTTACCCTCGAAGAGATGGTGAGCATCGTCAACAACTACGCGGCAGCTGACGCGGCAGCCCAGATGGAGCTTGCGCTCAGAGACGGAGAACCTCCGGTTCCGCAGCCGCCGCCACCGCCTCCGGCCGCCATCGTCGCAGCAGCGCCACCACCTCCAGTCATCGTCGAGGCCGTTGCACCTCCACCGCCCGTCATCGAGGAAGTCCTGGCACCCTCCGACTCTGTCATTGACACGCTTTATGCTAATTTCAGTGCAGATTCCGAGGAGATAGACTTCAGTCCAGAAGAACTAGACTCCGCCATGCAGGAGATGGAGGAGTGGTACTCGCGCGACGAGCAAGCTAATAACACCGTCATGTCTCGAGGGGTGTTCGTCACCCTCGGGACAGCGATGGATGAAGACCAGCCCGGGTAAGCTCCTCCCACGATGCTGGATAAGGGGAAGGGCCACTTATTGCTGCTGACGATGATCGCGCAAGAGTCATGCCTCCTCCGCCTAATCCAGTGCAGCAGCCGTAGTAACTCGGCACCGGTCCGAGCAACAACAACACCACAAACTTGCCACCTCCAGCATCTACGTCGGCAGCAGCCCATGTTACTCCAGTTGATAGAGTGATGTACGGAAACCTCCTCGTTGAGCCACTAACTGTTGATCATATCCGGAACGTGACTCAGCTTGACGAGAAGCGCCAGCAACTGCTGGAGGAAGTACAAGCCATCGCGGAGCAAGGCGCTAAACTAGATCGAGATCTGGTCAACGCGCAGAAGTCCATAGAAAAATCTAGAGCAATGGAGGCCGAGTACAAGACTCTGCTCCAGCAGCAGAAGGCTAAGAAGGCTCCGGCTCGCGTCATCAACGATCCTGGCGTACGGCGCAACCTAGGATGGGCTCCCTCGAAGCCGGCACAGGCCAAGCCATACATTGACAGTGAAGGCAAGCAGGTGATGCCTACCCCACTCCTTAACCTCGCCGTCTCCAAGACCCTTCTGGAGCAGGATAGATCGCCTGAGGCAGTGGAGCAGGTCTATGACCTAGTGGCCAAGGCGGTAAAGCAACAGGAAAAGTCCACCTCTCAGAGGCTTGAGTCTGACCCAGTGCTCTGCCGATCTAGCCAGTACAAACCATCAAGGGACAGATCTCCTCAGGATGTCGGATCGCGGATGGGTTCATCAGAACGAAGATGGAGGGATGCGCGCAACAGGAAGGATGCCATCCCCATATCCTCCGACCACGGAGAAAGAGCCCAACCTCGCCGCACATCACCACCGCCCCGATCCCCCCGACGTCAGGAAGATTACAAGGCTCACCATCATACGGATATGCCCCCACCAAAGCAGTGTGGCATCGTCATCCGCGACAACGCGGAGCAGACCCGTCATGACGGAAAGCACAACGAAGGACATAAGAGCAGGTCACACCATGACCCTCCGCATCCGGCAAGCAACCGTGACAGGCGTGGGGCGTCGCAGGAGGGTAACAGCAAGAAGGCTAACCCGCCGCCACCTCCGCCTCCGTCACCGCCAAGCAGTCACCATGACGGAAGAGGTCCGCGTCGTTCACGCAGCCCATCCCCTATTGACAAAAAGAAGAAGAACCCGGAGCCATATGATGCACGTTCGCGGATCGATAAGATCCACGAGGCCCGCGAAGGACCATACCTGGGACCACGTTGCTTTGGACCTGCAATACGGTCCGCAACTTACCCCAAAGGTTTCCGGATTGACAAGACCATCAAGCCCTATGATGGCACCGCCAAGCCTGCCACATGGTTGTAGGACTACGACAATGCGGTGGAGATTGCTGGAGGCAACCCCAACGTCGCCGTCAAGTACCTCCCGTTAATGTTGGCGGGCACAGACCGTCAGTGGATCGACAACTTGCCAGAGAAATCTATCTACAACTGGCTGGACATGCAAGAAGCGTTCACCAAGAACTTTGAGGGTACATATAAGCGTCCCTACACGGTGGGCGATCTACAGCGGTGCATGCAAGAGAAAGACGAGACATCTCGCGCCTACCTCTCCCGCTGGCTGGATATGAAGAATTCCTGCGCAGGAGTGCACGATCAGACCGCCATGGCCGCCTTCATCGATGGATTGGAAAGGAGCACGTTACTCCTGCATAAGCTAAAGCGCTTGCAGGACAATCATCAGCTTGACTTGAATCAGATGATTCAGTTAGCTAGTGAGTTCGCAGCTGCCGACGACGATGCTCATGGCTCTTTGCCGGCAACGGCCGTTCCATCCCAAGCTCGGAGGAATAGTAGTACAAAGCGGAAAACCGCTCCAGAAGAAAAGCAATCTACCGACATGGTCGCCATGACTTTTGCAGGACAAGGCGACGGCGGACAACGTGGCCGAGGAAGGGGAGCGGGCCGTGGGCAGCAGCGAGGAAGTGAAACCAACTCGGCGCCGCTCCGCGTTTCCCAAACCTACGAAGAGTACCGTGATATGCCGTGCCTCGTACACCTCGATGCCAACGACAAGGCCACCCATACCAATCGACACTGCAAATTCGTCAATGACCTCAAGGAAGACCCGGAGTCCGGATACAAGCGAAGTCAGAAGAACAGACCGCGAGGCAAGGGAAAGGGGAAGAAGGAGGAGGAGGAATCCAAGGGTTCAAGCGACATGGACGAGGACGTTGACCCCAAGCACGCCGCCAAAAGCGATGACAAGGGCAAGAACCCCTTCGCAAAGAAGGCCCCAGTCTACCACACTTTCCTTGGCACCCCCACCGTCCGACAACAGAAGACCTCTCTGAGGATCCTGATGGCCACTCTGCCCCCAGTTCCCCAATACGTGCGCTGGTCGGAGGTTCCAATAACTTGGGACAGGACGGACCACCCAGACCTTGTGCCCATGGAGAACCAGTACGCCATGGTCATCAACCCATTGATTGGCGGCGTGGAGTTCACCAAGTGCATGGTGGATAGTGGAAGCAGCATCAACATCATGTACCTGGACACACTGCAGAAAATGAACTTGACGGAGGCAAACCTAAGGCGGACTAACACCGTGTTCCATGGCGTAGTTCCTGAACGGGAGGCTCGGTCCCTTGGGTGCATTACACTTCAGGTAGGCTTTGGCGACGTTAATAATTACCGCCAAGATCGCATGACCTTTGAGGTGGTCCCCTTCAAGAGCGTGTACCACGTCATATTCGGTCGCGACATATTCCACACGTTCATGGCCAAGCCATGCTTCGTCTACAACAAGCTCAAGATACCCGGACTGATGGGGATGTGCCTACCGGGGTATACCCAGCGGGACGTTTCCGACTGGCCCAAGAACTGGCGAGTGGGCCTGCAAGACGGCGACTGGATCGAAGCCCAGCGAGGATCCAAGCGACTGGAAGCTGAAGGCCCAGGCGAGTAGATAGGCCCAGTCGGATTAGGTTAAACGAGTGCCGAAGCTTTAACTGATTCGTTTGAGATATGTAAACCCTAGGGGAGGTGAGCCTATATAAACCTCCCTGCGGGGCGTGTAGAGATACGTTCCATCATACACCCAAGCGACTCGCCGCCTAGCCGCTGAGCTCGCCCATTGTACCACCTTCGTAATACAATCTAGTAGGAGTAGGTCTTTACCCTCCGGGGGCCGAACCTGGGTAAAACCATGTGTCTCCGCCCTCATCTCGCACCGCAGATGGCTGGCCGCTGATGGGGATATGCCTACTGGGGTATACTCAGCAGGACGTTTCCGACTGGCCCAAGGGCTGGCGAGTGGGCCTGCAGAACGGCGAGTGGATCGAAGCCCAGCAAGGTGCCAAGCGACTGGAAGCTGAAGGCCCAGGCGAGTAGATAGGCCCAGTCGGACTAGGTTAAACGATTACCGAAGCTGTAACCGAATCGGTTGAGATATGTAAACCCTAGGGGAGGTGAGCCTATATAAACCTCCCTATGGGGTGAGTAGAGACACGTTCCCTCATACACCCAAGCGACTCGCCGCCTAGCCGCCGAGCTCGCCCATTGTAAACACCTCCATAATACAATCTAGCAGGAGTAGGTCTTTACCCTCCGGGGGGCCGAACCTGGGTAAAACCCTGTGTCTTTGCCCTCATCTCGCACCGCAGATGGCTGGCCGCCCTTGCCCCTCGTTCTACTACTCGCTGCCGATTGCAGCATCTGCCGTGACCATTCCCACGACAGTGGCGCCCACCGTGGGGCCTGGCCGGTCTGGCCGGTGTTCTGCGGCGAGATCCAATCTGCCCATCAACGAGACGGTCGCCACCGGCCGTATGATAGCGATCGGCGAGATTCTCCAGATCTTGCCGAGCAGCTACGTCCCGGTGGCGCGACCCGTCACGCACAGCGTGATCCTGCCAATCGGCACGATCAGCCTCTTCGTCGGCCTCACCGACGTCATCGTCTCGGAGGACTCGGCTCGCATCCGCGAGTCACCGCCACGCGATCGGCTCTCCGAGAGCCAGGTTCGCACGATCCACCGCCTTGCCTCCGAGTACAACTCGGCCCATAGCAACGTGGCCGGGGATTCAGCGGCCGCAGAAGATGCGGCCCTCAACGATGACGCCGACTCGGCGACCCCGGCGTCACTCGCCGGATCCATCACCGCGGCCTCATCCGCGGGCTCCATTGCCCAGGTCTCCAACGCGGGATACTTTGAGGACCCGTCCATCCTCGAAATCTTCGAATTCGACTCCGGGTCGGAGAACTCCGCCGACCTCCGCGATGGTGCCAATCGCCACGCCGCGGCTTACATGGCCACCGGCACCGATCCACCGGAGGATCCTTTCTCCACCCCAATCCCTCCTAACGCCACGGCAACGGAGGTCGAGGAACTCCGCTTGAAACTGGCGGAGGCGGTACACAAAGAGCAGGCCGAGCGCGAAAAATTTCGCCTCGAGCAGGTGACGGCGCAGGAGCTGTCACGCTACCACCAGCAACGGATCAGGTCACGCTTGAACCCCAACGTTCAAGGGCGTGCCCTGAACTTCGACGACGAAAACGACCCGGCCCGCATAGCCGAGCGCGCAATCTGCGAGAACGCGCCACCAGGAGGAAGTGCCCGGCCCCCGCCAGGTTCAATGGCGATGGGTGCCCCACCACCACCCAACCGCACCCCTCCCAGGGACCAACCGCGGATAGTTGTCTCCTCACGGGAGCGAGACGCAAACGGCCTCCCACTATTCTCCACCCCAATGGACAACCTCGTGGCAGGCCAAGCAGCAGCTGATAGCATCACGGCCACTGGCAACGCCGCCTTACAGATCCAGTACGTCAAGGCCCTGCTTGCGAAGGCCGTGGAGCAGCAAAAAGCGGGCGCCGACTCGCATGGTCGAGTATACTCGCGTTCCTCGGGAAGCAGAGCGGCCTCAAGCGGCCGCCTAGCGGCGGCAAACACCCTCAATTGCCCGCCACCAGAGCCACTGCAGCTCCAACACCGACCTGCGAACGCGGCGCTCTCCACCAACGATCCCAGGCCGGCGACCAACTTCGTCGCCGCTAACGGACAACCCATCGACGCCCGCACTCACATCATCAACAACCAAAGCCTTGCCCTTCGTTCTACTACTCGCTGCCGATTGCAGCATCTGCCGTGACCATCCCCATGACAGTGGCGCCCACCGTGGGGCCTGGCCGGTGTTCTGCGGCGAGATCCAATCTGCCCATCAACGAGACGGTCGCCACCGGCCGCATGATAGCGATTGGCGAGATGCTCCAAATCTTGCCGAGCAGCTACGTCCCGGCGGCGCGACCCGTCACGCACAGCGTGATCCTGCCGGTCGGCACGATCAGCCTCTTCGTCGGCCTCACCGACGTCATCATCTCGGAGGACTCGGCCCGCATCCGCGAGTCGCCGCCACGCGATCGGCTCTCGGAGAGCCAGATCCGTACGATCCATCGCCTCGCCTCCGAGTACAATTCGGCCCACAGCAACGTGGCCAAAAACTCAGCGGCCGTAGAAGACGCGGCCCTCCACGACGACGCCGACTCGGCGACCCCGGCGTCAGTCGCCGGATCCATCACCGCGGCTTCACCCACGGGCTCCATCACCTATGTCTCCAACGTGGGAGACTTCGAGGACCCCTCCATCCTCGGGATCTTTGACTTCGACTCCGGGTCGGAAAACTCCGCTGACCTCCGCGACGGTGCCGGTCGCCACGCCGCGACCTACATGGCGACCGGCACCGAGCCGCCGGAGGACCCCTTCTCCACCCCAATCCCTCCTAACGCCACGGCGATGGAGGTTGAGGAACTCCGCCTGAAACTGGCAGAGGAAGTGCGCAAGGAGCAAGCCGAGCGCGAAAAGTTTCGCCTCGAGCAGGTGACAGCGCAGGAGCTATCGCGCTACCACCAGCAGCGGATCAGGTCGCGCCTGAACCCCACCGTTCAGGGGCGTGCCCTGAACTTCGACGACGAAAACGACCCGGCCCGTGTGGCCGAACGCGCGATCTGCGAGAACGCGCCACCAGGAGGAAGCGCCCGGCCCCCGCCAGGGTCGACGGCGATGGGCGCCCCACCTCCACCCAACCGCACAACTCCCAGGGACCAGCCGCGGATAGTAGTCTCCTCACGGGAGCGAGACGCAAACGGCCTCCCACTATTCTCCACCCCGATGGACAACCTCGTGGCAGGCCGAGCAGCAGCCGACAACATCACGGCCACCAGCGATGGCGCCCTATTGATCCAGTATGTCAGGGCCCTGCTCGCAAAGGCCGTCGAGCAGCAAAACGCGGGCGCCGACTCGCAGGGTCGAGTATACTCGCGTTCTTCGGGAAGCAGAGCGGCCTCAAGTGGCCGCCCAATGGCGGCAAACACCCTCAACTGCTCGCCACCAGAGCCACTGCAGCTCCAACACCGACCCGCAAACGCGGCACTCTCCACCAACGACCCTAGGCCAGCGACCAACTTCGTCGCCGCCAACGGTCAACCCATGAACGCCCGCACCCACATCATCAACAACCAAAGCTGGCGCGCACGCCAGCCCGACGATCTGCGACACACCCTAACCAATCGCCGCGACGGCGAGCCCATGGGGTCGCTCAGTCGACTCGGCCCCAAGTTCTTCGGACCAATGATCCGAGGCGAGAAGTACCCACCAAACTTCAAGGCGCCGAAGGAGATAGAAAAGTACGACTCGTACGATCCCGCCGTTTGGCTCGACACATACCTCATGGCGATGGGGATCGCAGGCCACACCGACCTGCTAGCCGCCCCTTACCTCCCCCTAATGATGGAGGGGACGTGCAGGTAGTGGATCAACACCCTCCCCCAGGATAGTATCGACTCCTGGGAGGAGATGCGCGACGCCTTCGTCAGGCACTTCGAGTGCTCTTACACCCGCGCCACCACCATTGAGGACTTGGAGCGATGCGTCCAGGGACCTCGTCAGTCGACCCGCAACTGGGTCCAACGGTGGCAGGAACTCTGGTACAACGCGGTCGGCATCCACCCGGACACCGCGATCCACTGCTTCAAGACCTCGTGCCGCTACGAGCCGCTGGTCGCCAAGCTCAAGCGACACTCCCGCACACTCGACAACATACCGGACCTCCTCGAGATTGCCAAACGGTACGCGGAGGAAGATCCAAACCAGGAAACCGACGACGAGTCGGGAGGTCAACGCCGCGGCAACGACAGCGGACGAAGGTTCGACCTACGCTACAGCAACACTCGCCTCACCGGCAAGCGCCGCAGTGACGGGCGAGTCGACTTCGTCGCCAACGCCGGGCACGCACAACGCGAGCCCAAGAGCTTCCGCCGCGACGGAGGACAATGCCGCGATGGAGGCAACTACAAGGCCAAGCCAAGGTTCGACCCCGCGGCCCTCCTTAACCAACCTTGTGCGTTTCACAGCAGGGAAGGGAAGCCCGCAACGCACACCACCGCCGACTGCCACACCCTCAGGGAGATCAAGAAGGCACGGCGAGCACGGGAGGACCCCGACAACGACCCGTCAAACGGCGGAAAATTCGGCAAAGTGGCCGGGTCGCTCCATACCTTCACAGGCTTCAACACGAAGCGCGAGAAGAAGGTCATCGCCCGCACCGTCGCCGTCAACGCGGTGGCTCAGGTGGACGTTCCCCAGTTCCTCAACTGGTCGGAGCAGCCCACCACCTGGAGCCGCCAAGACCACTCGCCACGCATCGAGTACCCAGGGCGGGTCGCCCTGGTGGTCAAGCCCAAGGTCGGCGACTACTGGCTCCCCAAGACATTGATGGACGGCGGCAGCTCCATCAACATCCTGTACCTGGACACCTTCAGGCGGCTCCGGCTCCCGCAGTCGATGATCGAGACGACCCACACCACGTTCCATGGCATCGTCCCCGGTCGGAAGGCGTACCCGATCGGCAAGGTCACGCTGCCAGTCACCTTCGGCACACCAGCAAACTTCCGCACCGAGCGGATCGTCTTCGAGCTGGTGCCCTTCGACAGCCCCTACCACTGCGTCCTGGGGCGCCAGGCGTTCGCCAAGTTCATGGCAGCGCCCCACTACGCGTATAACGCGATGAAGCTCCCCGGGCCGTGCGGCGTCATCACCATCAACGGCGACCCCGACATGGCCGCCGAGTGCGAGGCCAAAGGAGCCGAACTCGCTGACGCCGTCATCGCGGCAGAGACCAACCACGCCGATGAGATCGCCAAGTACGCGAGCGGGGTCAACAACGACGACCCCACAATACTCAAGAAGCCCAACTCGGAGGGCGCAAACACCTCAACCTTCGAGGCAACGACACACACCCGCACCGTCGAGCTGGTCCCAGGCGACTCCAGCCAGACGGTGACGATCGGGATGGGCATGAGCCCAGCCTAGGAAGGAGCGCTCATCGAGTTCCTCCGTGAGAACAGGGACATCTTCGCATGGAAGCCCTCTGACATGCCTGGTGTCCCTAGGGAGCTCGCTGAGCACAAGCTAAACGCCGACCCCAAAGTGCGACCCGTCAAACAGTCGCTGCGGCCCTTCAATGAAGAGCGCCGCCGAGCAATCGCCGAGGAGGTGCAGCGTCTACTCGCTGCAGGCTTCATCCGGCCAATCAAATACTCCAAGTGGCTGGCAAACCCAGTCCTGGTCGAGAAGAAGAACGGGACCTGGAGGATGTGTATCGACTACACAAACTTGAACAGCGCCTGCCCAAAGGAGCAGTTCGTCCTCCCGCGGATCGACCAAATAATCGATTCCACCGCGGGCTCGGAGTCGCTATGTTTCCTCGACGCCTACTCTGGGTACAACCAGATCAAAATGGCCGTTGAGGACGAGGAGAAGACGGCGTTCATCACGCCATTCGGAACCTTCTGCTACACCGCCATGACCTTCGGCCTCAAGAACGCCGGGGCGACTTACCAGTGGTGCATGCAAGAGTGCCTCGCGAGCCAAATTGGCCGCAACATCCACGTCTACATTGACGACGTGGTCGTAAAGTCCGCTCGCCAGGGTGACCTACTCGCCGACCTGGCGGAAACGTTCGCCAACTTGCGAAAATACAAGATAAAGCTTAACCCAGGCAAATGCACCTTCGGTGTACCAGCAGGACAACTACTGGGGTACGTCGTCTCCAAGCGAGGGATCGAGGCGAACCCCACGAAGATTGACACGATTGCCCGGCTCGGCAAACCCGAGTGCCTGCGCGACGTCCAGAAACTGGCCGGGCGAGTAGCGGCTCTCAGTCGCTTCATCCCCTGCCTGGGCGAAAAGGCGATGCCCCTATACCGCCTGATGCGCAAGAACCCCACCTTCCAGTGGGACAAGGAGGCGGATGACGCGCTTCGCGACCTCAAGAAGGTGCACTCGCCGCACTGCTACTCGCCGCCCCCGCCGACAAAGAACCCATGCTGGTTTACGTTGCGGCCTCCGAGCGCGTCGTCAGCGCCGTCATGGTCGTCGAGCGACCGGAGGACGAAAAGGAGCGCCCAGTACAGCGACCGGTGTACTACATCAGCGAGGTCCTCACCGAGTCGCTCCAGCGATACCCGCAGTACCAGAAACTGGTATATGCGGTTTTCAGGGCGCAGCGACGCCTGCCGCACTACTTCCAGGAGCACCCGATCACGGTCGTCTCCTCAGCACTGTTGCAGGACATCATCCGCAACCGTGAGGCGACCGGGCGAGTCGCTAAGTGGGCCGTCGAGATCGGCGTCCACAATATCAAGTACGAGCCACAAAAGGCGATCAAGTCGCAAGCTCTAGCGGACTTCATCGCCGACTGGGAGGAGGCCCAGCATCCAGAGAAGCTGCCATACCTACATTACTGGAGCTTGCACTTCGACGGCTCCAAGAACGCAGACGGCGCAGGAGCAGGGATCGTGTTGACTTCCCCGAAGGGCGACAAGCTCCGCTACGTCCTCTGCCTCGACTTCACACCCTGCACCAACAACATGGCCGAGTACGAGGCCTTACTCCACGGCATGCGAGCCACCAGGGAGATGAATGTCAACCGCCTACGCTGCTACGGAGACTCCGACCTCGTCGATGGGCAAGTCGCTGGCACTTCACAGGCTACTCCGTCGAGTGGATCGACAAGCGGAAGAAAGAGGAGGCCGACGCACTCTCTCGCATCGGGTCGGCTCGACTCGCACCACCCGCCGGTGTCTTCCTCGACACGATCACCAAGCCATCAGTCTCTCCCCCGAGGGAGATCGACATCGGAGTCCCGTTACAACCGGAGGCCGCCCTGGTCGCACTCGTCAACGAGCCAGACGACTGGACCAAGCCCTACGTCACCTACCTGGAGACCGGCACCTTGCCGGCAGACGAGACGGACGCTCGGATGATCGCACGCCGATGCAAGTCCTACACTATCATCGACGGCGAGCTCCACAAGCGCAGCATCACCGGCGTATTCCAACGCTGCGTCCAACCCGCCGAAGGACGTAAGATCCTCCACGACATCCACTCCGGCGACTGCGGCCACCACGCTGGCGCCCGCTCTCTGGTCGCCAAGGCTATGCGGCATGGTTTCTACTGGCCTACCGCACACCCCGATGCCGTCGACATTGTCCAGCGGTGCGCCGGGTGCCAGAAGTACGCCAACCAGACGCACGTACCGAGCTCAGCGTCCAAACAATCCCAATCACCTGGCCATTCGCCGTATGGGGCATGGACATGGTAGGCCCCTTCAAGAAGGCTCCCTCCGGCTACACCCACCTCCTGGTCGCGGTTGACAAGTTCACAAAGTGGGTGGAGGCCAAGCCAGTCCGGAAGTGCGACGGGAAGACCGCCACCAAATTCCTACGCGAGCTCATATATCGCTACGGGTTCCCAAACAGCATCATCACGGACAACGGCACCAACTTCGCCAAAGGAGCCATGGCCGAATTCTGCGAAGAGCACCACATCCGGCTCGACCTCGCGTCAGTCGCCCACCCGGAATCCAACGGCCAGGCAGAACGGGCCAACCAAAGCATCCTCCACGGCCTGAAGCCGCGACTCCAAGTACCACTTGAGCGTACCGCCAGGTGCTGGGTCGAGGAGCTACCCTCCGTCATCTGGGGCATCCGCACCTCGGTCAACAGGTCGACAGAATTCACCCCCTTCTTTATGGTGTACGGTGCCAAGGCAGTCATGCCCACCGACCTTGAGCACGACTCGCCGAGGGTCGTCCACTACACGGAGGCTGCGAACGAACTCGCCCTCCAGGACGGAGTCGATCAACTCGACGAGGCACGTGACCTCGCTCGGTCACGCACCGCCATCAACCAGCAGGGACTCCGCCACTACCACAGCCGGCGAGTGAAAACTCGCACCTTCCAAGAAGGCGACCTGGTGTTGCACCTCATCCAGGACAAGAAGGGCATGCACAAGCTCTCCCCTCTGTGGGAAGGGCCATTCGCCATCGGGCGTGTACTCGGCAACGACGCCTACTACCTCATCGACGTCCGCGGGGACGGCGAACTCGACGTCAAGTGACCATGGAATGTAAACCTCCTACGGAAGTTCTACCCCTAGAACCCCACACATGTACTCTCCAGTCGCTACGAAATAAAAAGAATCGGTTACCGCAAATTGCGCCCACTCGCACTCGTAATAACAGCGTCAAGCTAACCGCAGAAGTCAACCTTTGGTTCAGCGATCGGCACGGCTAAGTAATGCAGTGCAAGAGCACTGAGTCACCTCGGGTCTTGCATCGTCCATGAAAAACGCCTACCCGGAGCCCCATTGGAGTCGTCCAACCCGACTGGCTCTACGAGCCAAGACAACTGCCTTCGCTTCTTACAGCGACCATGGTCCTCCGCATCCTCGACATAGCGACTCGAACGGACAAGTACCACGCTCGGGGACTGACGACCAGTTCATCGCGAGCGGCTCGGGAAAACGCCAAGTAAGAGAGCATGCCCAGGACTCGCCACGCGACTGACCCAACGGGCCAGGCAGGAGTGATGCGCCCGAACTAACGCGCCAAGTCCTCACCCACCCTCGAGTCGCGCCTAGAACAACCAAGTACCACACTCGGGGACTTGGCCACCCGACCCCGTTCGCGCAAGGGAAAACGGTGAAGTACAGAGCGTTCAAGGGAGTCGCCCTGCGACTGGCTCTTCGAGTCCGGGCGAGTAGACCACAATGACAAAACATTCAAAAACCACAAACAAATCACACACGAGGTACACCCCACACAAGGGCGGACGCACTCGGGGACTCGTTCAAACCATCAATCACAAAATACATGACAAATCCCAGAACAGACACGACGTCTCATTTCATAGCATGTAGCATTGTCTCAAATTACAAAATATGCCTACACGGCAGACCTGCTACTAACGCCCCAAGGCAAACTATCCTATTCTGCAGGCTTCGACGACGACTCGCCAGCACCCTTGCGATTGCGGATGAACGGCGTGTACGGGTTCGACGGGTAGGTCGTCAATTCACCCGCCATCGCCGCGTGGAAGGGCTGCTCGACCTTGAAGTCTTGATGCTGCGGCTCGGGGTCGTTGGGCGCGACGACCGTCTCCTGGTACGGAAGGAGGTCGCCCAACGCCCAGACACGCTCGGAGTACATTGCGGCGCGGTCTGTCAACTTGAGCACCTCGGAAAGCTCCACTGCACCAGTCGACGACGGGGAGCCACTCGTCACGTCGTCGAGGTCGAAGTCCTCCGGGAAGTGAGCAAGTCCAAGGCTAAGCGCCGTCGCTGCTCCGCGCCGAAACGCCGATCGCGTCATGAACTCAACGACCGTGGGCGCCTTCTCCAAGTACTTCCACACCTCGACGAGGTCGCTGGGAATTACTTCTGTGGGTGATATCTCCTGGAGATAGGCTCGGATGCACGTCGCCGACAACGTCGCCGAGTCGACGAGAGTGGCCACACACTGCCGCGCGTCGAACAAGCTTGCCTCTTCCGCGCTATCAATAATGCGACCTGCAAGTAAAAGACAACAATGAGTACGTTGGACATCATAAAAAGGCACACGCCACTGGCAGAGGAAGATGCACTTACCAATCAACGGGCGGGCGAGATCCGTGATGAAGCGTTGAAGCGAAGTATGGTCGTCCTGAAGACCAGCAACAAGGGCGTCTGACACTTTACGATCTTCTTCGGCGGCTGTAATGGCGGCCTTGTCTTGCCCATCAACCGAGCTCACTTCCTCCTTCGCCGCCTGCAGCTCGCGCTCGAGATCGGCGATCCGCTTCTCAGCCGAGCTCAAAGCCGATTGCGCCGCCGCCAATTCACCCGCAGGGACAAATCCCTGGCGAGCTTCCTCCGCCTTCGCGGCAACCGCCTGAAGCTCCTTATTTGCCTCCTGGACGGTGGCCAGTTCCTTCTCCGCGCGGTGCTTCGCTGCCAATCGGTCAGCCAATTCACGTTGAAGACCCTGCACATCATTCAAACAGTTAATCAAAGCAACATCCTAAGTGCCCACCCGCTGAAATTCAGCGAGTGCGCACTCGGGGACTGGCCATCAAAAAAATTCCTAAGTGCCCACCCGCTGAAATTCAGCGAGTGCGCACTCGGGGACTGGCAATCAAAAAATTCCTAAGTGCCCACCCGCTGAAATTCAGCGAGTGCACACTCGGGGACTGGACGATGAAAATAACGATTGTACACTAAAAGAATCAGACCGCTGCAACACACCGACCTGATCCTCAGGGACTGGACATACCTGGATGGCTGCGCCAAGCATGCCATGAAGTTGTATCGCGTCCACGGATGCGAGGAGAGCTGGCGTGTGCCCACGACGCTGCTCGACTTCCGCATCGGCGACCCCAGGTGCACGGCTCGAGGGCGAAGTCCCACTCGCTGTGGCCGCTTTGGCCATGAAGCGCGGGAATGTCGCGATGGAGGCACCCGCACCAAAGGAGGTCGGCTCGGCTGCTCCAGGCATGGGAGCGCTCCCCCTTCTTGGATGCGGCCGCTTCTGGTGCGGGTTCGGTCGGCGCGACCGCCGTGTCGTCAGAGATCGTGACGACATTGTCGCCCTTGGCCTTCTTGCCACCATCCGCGGGGACGACGACATCGACCGCCTTCCTCTTACGGGAAGGATCTTCCTCGCTGACGATGGACGGCACCTTAGCCACGGTCGGGTGGCCCATCTTCTTCACTCCGGTCCTGTAAATCAATCACATAAGCAAGATAATTCAAACTGCTATGGAAGACAAAGGTAGGTGAGCAAACTCACTTGGCGACTGGAATGAAGCGCAGCCCCATGCGGAGGCCGGCCGGCTTCTCCAGTTCAGGGCCCAGTCGATGGCTGAGCCCCATCTCTAGGACGTCTCGCGCCCAAGACACGGATGGCTTCTTCGTCGTCAAGGCCGCAACAGGAGCCTCTGGGACATCTTCGGTAGGAGCTTCCCTGTGAGGCGAAGCTGCCGCAGCCGGAGCATCCCCCAGCACGGAGACTGGGGCGAATGGCGGAGGCATCGAAGCCAGTGGCACCTCGACAGTGGCTGTGTCCAGCGCGGCTGCTGTCGGTGGCGCCTCGTCCTTGGCCGGGCTGGGGGCGTCGGAGCTGCTCGCCGAGTGCGGTGGCGAGGCCGGCATCATCGTCTTCGTCTTCTTCTTCGGAGGGGCCTTTGCCTCCTTCTCTTTCTTCTTCTTCTTTGACGGAGTAGCCTGGCGGCGCGAGGTGGTCTCCGGAAGTTCTTCATCATCGTCATAACGCTCGAGGCTTTTGCTCGCCTCAAGCTCACATTGACGTTGCCCGCGGGTCTTGCGGGCTAGCGGGGCGACCTCCTCCTCGGAATCATCGTCGCCGTCACTCTCGTCGCTCCCGGCGTCGCCCTTGGCGGGAGGCGACTCGCCCATGTCCTGGACGGACGAGCTTGAATTCTCATCATCCGAAGGTGGGAGCCATCCTTCCACCACTTGGAATAGCTGCAATGAACGCAAGATGAAATTAGAAAAACCGCGACTGCAAAAAACTGCGAATGCGAATAGTGCGAGGTGATTACCGTTGGGGCTGGACGCTTTGCGGTGTAGGGGCGACCCCAGCCTGTGCGTTCAGGTACACCGCCTGGGTGATCTTCTTTAGTGCTGCGGTGTAGTCCTCGATCTTCCACTCGGCTAGGCTGGACTTCGTCGAATCCTCTCGGCCGGTGTACTGGTACATGTAGTGCTCGCGCCAAGCCAGAGGGGCGAGCCGCCGCCCGAGCCAGCAGTTGTACAAGTTGATCGTCTGGAGGCCTTTCTTCTTCAGACCTCGGATGGTTTGGAGCATTTCGTCCACGACCATCCGCTGGTCGCTGGGGAGCTTGCCGACTTGAAGACGGCGCGGCTCGGACCGGTTGGCGGAGTACCGTGGGATCGCCACCTCGCCCTCCGGGGTCGCCTCGGCAACATAGAACCAAGATTTCTTCCAGTCGCTCGCCGCCTTGGCGGGCAGCATCAAGTCGAAGAACGAAGCCTTCGACTTTAGCTAGAAAGTTAGGCCGCCCGCGGCAAGAATTGGGCCGCCCGCTTCCTCGCGGCTGATCCGTCCGTGGAACAGATCTTGCCATAGAGGGAAGTAGGGCCGGCAGCCCAAGTAGCATTCGCAGAATGCCACGAAGATGGCGAGCTGCTCGATGCTGTGAGGACCCAAGTCCAATGGTTGGATCCTGTAGTAGGCGCAGAATCACCGGAAGAATAGGGATGTGGGGAATCCTAGCCCCCGTTCTAGATGGCTGGTGAAGCGGATGAATTCCCTCTCGCGCGGGTTCGGGGTCACCTCTCCGGCTGCGGGGATGCGCCAGCAGCCGGCGCGCAGGATCCCGGCCTCCTCAAAGGAAGCCAGTTGCGCCCTCGTACACTTAGATCTACCCCAAGGTTCGGTGGAGAGCGCCATGGCGGAAGAATTTGTGGGGGTCGGAGGATTTTGGGTCGGCTGGATCGCGATGCGAAGGGAGGCGAACGTGCACGCAATCGGAAGGAAATGGCGAGAAGATGGTTCTCTGATCGCCTGCCATTCCCCTTATATAGCGGTTGTTACCCGCCAAATCAGGGAGCCGTAACTACGCGGTGATTACGCCAAAAGTTACCGTTGGATTACTCCAACGGCTAGTTTGACCACGTTTAACGGTCCAACTTCAGCCACTCGGCTCGCCGATCCGACCACTATGACAGTGTTTCACCGACTCGACTCGCCAAAGCTGCGACCTGGATGGCTAGTTTTCTCCTTCATATAGGAGCTCGCCGACGATTCGACTGGATGTCTACTCCGAAGCCGTATACTCCGACTGCCAGCAGCCACCTACACCTAATCGACGACGGCCTCGGGGACTACTGATGGGGATGTGCCTACCGGGGTATACCCAGCGGGACGTTTCCGACTGGCCCAAGAACTGGCGAGTGGGCCTGCAAGACGGCGACTGGATCGAAGCCTAGCGAGGATCCAAGCGACTGGAAGCTGAAGCCCCATGCGAGTAGATAGGCCCAGTCGGATTAGGTTAAACGAGTGCCGAAGCTTTAACTGATTCGGTTGAGATATGTAAACCCTAGGGGAGGTGAGCCTATATAAACCTCCCTGCGGGGCGTGTAGAGATACGTTCCATCATACACCCAAGCGACTCGCCGCCTAGCCGCTGAGCTCGCCCATTGTACCACCTTCGTAATACAATCTAGCAGGAGTAGGTCTTTACCCTCCGGGGGGCCAAACCTGGGTAAAACCCTGTGTCTCCACCCTCATCTCGCACCGCAGATGGCTGGCCGCCCTTGCCCTTCGTTCTACTACTCGCTGCTGATTGCAGCATCTGCCGTGACCATCCCCACGACACGGACCAAACGGTGTCATCACCGTATCCGGAAGCTTTACCAAGGCAAGGGACTGCGAGATCAATGAAGCAGCCGTTGCAGAGGCTGTCCTCTATAGCAAAGAATTCAAGGAAATCCAGAGCAAGGTCAATGACTCAGAGATGCCCGCGTCGAAGAAGCAGATCTCCGACTCCGCTCCTGCGTTCAAGGCCGCCATCGAGACCAAGCCGGTGGAACTTGTGGTAGGCGATGCCTCCAAGACCGTCGCCATTGGGACGAACCTGGATCCCAAATAGGAAAGCGCGCTCGTCGAGTTCCTCCGTGAGAATAGGGACATCTTTGCCTGGCAACCTGCCGACATGAAAGGTGTACCTAGGGAACTTGCTAAGCACAGCTTAAACATAGATCCAAAATGTAAACCAGTGAAACAACCTCTACGACTCTTCGGAGATGAGAAGAGATGCGCCATTGGAAAAGAGATAGCTAGGTTACTTAAGGCTGAGTTTATCCGAGAAGTCCTTCACACCCGATGGGTGGCCAATCCTGTACTTGTCCCCAAAAAGGGAACCAATGAATTAAGAATGTGCGTTGATTACACCGGCTTGAACAAAGCATGTCCCAAAGATCCGTTTGCTTTGCCTCGCATTGACCAAGTCATTGACTCGACGACTGGCTCGGAACTTTTGTGTTTTCTCGATGCATACTCAGGATACCACCAGATCAAGATGAGGAAGTCGGACCAATTGGCCACTTCGTTCACTACCCCATACGACATGTTTTGCTATGTCACGATGCCCTTTGGGTTGAAAAACGCAGTTGCTACCTACCAGCGGACAATGCAACATTGCCTTCACGACCAAATTGGTCAGAACGTTCACGCCTATGTGGACGATATCGCGGTGATGTCTAAAAAGTCAGATGACTTAATCTCTGACTTAAAAGGAACCTTTGACAATCTCCGGAAATACAACATGATGCTCAACCCTAAGAAGTGCGTCTTCGGGGTTCCAGCCGGCAAATTGTTGGGCTTCATCATTTCCTAGCGCGGAATCGAGGTCAACCCAGAGAAAATCAAGGCCATCTTAAACATAAACCGTCCGACATGCCTAAAGGACATCCAACGACTAACCGGTTGTGTTGCAGCAGTTAGTCGGTTCATCAGCCGACTTGGAGAGAAGGCTCTGCCGCTGTACAAGTTGCTGAAGAAGGCGGAAAAATTCACGTGGACGGACGAGGCAGATGCAACATTGAAGCAGCTCAAGGACATTCTTTCCTCAGCGCCCATCCCTTGCAGCATAAGAGCTTGGCGAGCCCCTGTTAATTTACATGGCGGCAACCAACCGGGTTATCAGCATCGTCGTCGTGGTAGAGCGGAAGGAACCAGGCTATGAGCACGGAGTTCAACAACTAGTTTACTACGTAAGCGAGGTCTTGACGGAGTCCAAGCAGCGTTACCCGCACTACCAAAAGATAGCTTATGGAGTATTCCTTGCTTCACGGAAGTTGAGGCAGTACTTTCAGGAGAACCCAATCACAGTAGTGAGCAAGACTCCACTGTCCGATATTATCAACAACAGCGACGCTACAGGAAGGGTCGCGAAGTGGGGCATTGAACTTGCTGCCTTCGAGATCACCTACAAAACAGGCGACGCTATCAAGTCACAAGCTTTGGCGGATTTTATTGCAGATTGGACGGAGATGCCAGATGCCACTCCGTTGCCGGAACTAGAGTACTGGGTGATGCACTTTGACGGATCAAAGTTGCTCAATGGCTCGGGGGCTGGTGTATTGCTGCAGTCACCAAAAGGAGACAAGCTACACTACGTTCTGTAGATCCACTTTGAGGATACAAACAACATGGCGGAGTATGAAGCACTCATTCACGGACTCCGTGTAGCCAAGGATATTGGCATCAAGCGCATAGATTGCTGTGGAGATTCCGACTTGGTTGCCCAGCAGGTGGCTGGCACCTGGAATGCGCGGAACCCTATGATGGCGACATATCGTGACGAAGTGGACGAGATAGCCAAGATCTTCTTGGGCTACGAAGTCAAGTATGTACCTAGGGAGAAAAACGAGGCGGCTGATCTATTGCCTAAGCTTGGATCAGGGCGCAAGCAAATTCCGCCAGGAGTTTTCCTAGAGCATCTACGCACACCATCCGTGAAGGGCGTCGACATCGACAACCCGGATAGAGCAGATTCTTTGTCAACATGGTGACAAAGACCCCTCTGGCTTGGACAAAACCATTCATGGAATATCTCGAACACGGAACTTTGCCCGACGACGAGGTCGAAAGACGGCAGATAGTACGACGAGCAAAGGGTTATACCATAATCAATGGGCAACTCTACAAAAGGAGCACTACTGGTGTATACCTAAAGTGTGTTTCCCAGCTAGAAGGTATGGAAATCCTACGCGAAATCCACCTCGGAGATTGCGGGCATCACGCCGCTCCTCGATCGTTGGTCGCGAAAGCCTTCTGGCAAGGATTCTACTGGCTGACCGCGAAGGTGGACGCCGACAAGCTGGTTAAAACATGCACAGGATGCCAATATTATGCCCGACAACCACATGTTACTGCTGAAGAATTGCGAACAATACCAATAACTTGGCCGTTTGCAGTCTGGGGGCTAGACATGGTGGGACCGTTACAAACGGCACCGTGTGGATTTACGCATCTGCTTGTAGCAGTTGACAAATTCGCCAAATGGATAGAAGCTAAACCCATTAGAAAGCTTGATGGGGCAACTGCCCTCAGGTTTGTCCGGGATCTAGTGGTGAGATTTGGTCTCCCGCATAGCATCATCACCGACAATGGAAGCAACTTGTCAGTCGGAGAAGTGGAGGCCTATTGCTAGGACAAAGGCATCCGACTTGACCTTGCATCTATGGCACACCCACAATCCAATGGTCAAGTTGAGCGAGCCAATGGATTAATTCTACAGGGAATAAAGCCACGTCTTGAGGCGCCGCTACATAGAGCAGCTGGAGCCTGGGCGGAAGAATTGCCATCTGTGCTGTGGAGTTTACGAACTACACCCAACAGATCCACCGGATACACTCCCTATTTCATGGTATATGGAGCAGAAGCCATCCTACCTTCCGACATCCTCCACGATGCACCAAGAGTTTCCGCCTATGACGAAGATGATGCTGAAGAATCCAGACGCCTAGATGTGGACCTTCTCGAGGAGGAGCGCATTTTGGCATGCCAAAGATCCGCCATCTACCAGCAGAAGCTGCGCAGCTACCATAGTCGCCGCGTCCGGCATCGCTCGTTTAAAGAGGGGGATTTGGTGCTCCGACTTAAGCAGAAGAAGTCACACAAATTATCCCCGCCATAGGAAGGACCGTTCGTCATAAGCAAGGCGCTGCTCAATGGGTCTTACTACCTTGTCGACAATCGTGAACTCAAGGATAGACCCAATGAGGATCATAAGCGTAAGCGACGTGACCCGGATGATGACTACCCGGAGCTTGATCGGCCATGGAACATAGCATAGCTACGTCCTTTCTACACTTAGCATTTTTTATCTAATCGTGTACCTCTTATATGATCAATGAAATAAAGCTCTTTGGTTCACTCATATTGCTGAGTCTTTTACCTCCTTTAGTGTTCATTTTTGGATCATATAAACCTTTATGCACAAGCTTTGCGATTGCACTTGTGAAAATTCCGCCTACGGGCGTTAGCTTAAGTTTTCTGGTCTACATGTTCTTTGTTGTTTTTATGTGGATTCTGGAGTAGTGACTTTCGGCACTCATTGTCGGCGATTTTGTGCTAAGGTTTTTGACGGTGCCATTGGGCATCATCACCTAAGCGCATGGTTCCGACAACGAGTCTTCCAACTCACGAAAAGTCAAGCATAAGAACCAAAGTAATGGATAAGCCAGCACTTTCTTAAAAAATATATACATGCTGGGCATTAATTCTGAAGTAGAAGGATACGACAAACATTGTTTTCCGCCTTAAGATTACATCACCAAGTTTTTTCAATGCACATTCCAGAGGTGAAACAAGAATTACAAAGTGTTTTTCACTCCTTGGGTGCAGGGGACTTGGAGGCCTCATCATCACCAGCCGGAGATTCACCCTCAGCGTCACCAATGTGAGGAGACTCGGAGGATTCAGGGTCGGTGTTGTCAAGGAAGTTCCTGGGCACGAAGACGTCGACATCCACCAACTCGGCAACCCTGGTGTCATAGCCCGCGAGTGATGTCAGGATGGCTTCGTGATCGATCTCCTTGCCATCATCATCCACGTCGGGGATACCAGATGTCACCGTGTCGATGTCGGCACCTTCATAGTGTGCCTTCACCATGGACAACGCCATCCTTGCGCCAGCCCGTGCACATGAAGCTTTCCAGCTTGCGACACGCTCGGGGGCTCGGCGCAGAATCTCCGAGTACTTCACCATGGAGTCTGAGGCCTTGATATAAATTTGGAGGGGCTGGGCGATCTCCTTGGCTTGGGTGATGGCGGTGTTGATGAAGTTGCCAGCAAGAATCATGCATTCCTTGTCCGAAGGAGGCGAGCGGGTTAAACCCAGGGGCGCTGAAAATTCCGACAACGATTACATGAGTTCAAAAATCTTAAGTATCCAGACTACAGAGCTACAAGGCGGAGGACACTTACTGAAGATGCTGGCCTTAGCCTGCCAGACGACGTCCGCCAAGGATTCTTTCTCTTGTTGGAGGAGCTTAAACGCCTCGCTATGGCGAAGGTTTTGCTCATCGGCAGCTTGCTTCTGATCCTTTAGGATCGCAAGCTCCTCCTTCAAGCGATTGATCTCAGCGGAGGCGGAGTCCTGCAGGGCTTTCATGGAATCCTCGTGCATTTTCAGCATTTGTTCCCTCTCCTTCTTAAGGATCTTGTTCTCGCTGTCCAGCTGCTGGATGTGCTTGGACTGGTCGACAATATCCTTGGCCTTGGCTACATGCTCTGCAAGTCGGAGAAAACAAAGTACACAGTGAGTACTCGAAGAAGGAAGGCACAAAAGTAAGACGGAAATGCGCAAAAAGAAAGCAGACTCTTGTTTTTGATGATCTGTTCCTTCAAGATGGCGGTTTTACCCTTTTCAGCTTCAAGGTCCGCACGCATCTTCTGGTACTTATCATTGGCCATGCCCGTCCGAGAATTCTCGTTCTATGGAAACAAATACAAAGTCAAGTCGTTGTTCAGTCTACTTGGAGCCCCTAGTCGGAGATTTTCCATCTAGGTGCTCGGGGGCTACTGCGAGAGTTTTTTAACTTAGATATGCTTAGCTTTTCTTTAAGCATCTAGTCGGAGCTAGTTCAGTTCTCAACTAGAAGCTTGGGGGCTACAGTATAAAGTTTTAACTCGGAAAATGCTTAGCTTTTCTTTAAGTATCTAGTCAGAACTAATTCAGTTACAACTAGAGGCTTGGGGGCTACAACACTTAAAATTATGAACACTGTGTATGCTACTCTTAAAGCATCTAATCGAAATAATTCATTCCATCTAAATGCTTGGGGGCTACAGTGAGAGTTTTTTCTAACTTAGTTACTCTTAGAGCATATAGATGCAAAACCAATGGTTTTCTGTCTACATCCTCGGGGGCTACAGTGGGATACTCATATGAAATGCAAAAGGTAAAGTAAAACTTATAAGTGCGATGATCTTGAGGTTTGTAGCACTCTCGGCCAGTAGCTTGCCAAAGGAAACGATGTTGCTTCGCAAGATGTCTGCTTGACGGAGTAGCTCCTCAAGACCGCACGTCGGAGATGACGGCACTCCTCCAGGAACCGTAGTTGTGCTACCCGGCGTAAGCACTGGGAAAATAATCTTCGGCAACTCGAGGGGTTTCTGGGGATCAGAGGCGCCGACCTCGGCAGAAGTACCAGCACCCACCACTGCCTTGCCGCTACCGATGGCATCCTTAGCCGGAGCTTCAGCCATTTGAAGAGCAGCGCTCTCCTGCGTCGCCTGCTTGCCGACAACTGCGAGTTCGGTAGAGGCTCCAGAATCAACTTCCATGGCGGAAGGGCCTGGTGCCTCCTGGACTTGGGAGCTTGTCGGAGCGGAGGAGGGCTTGACGGCAGGAGTAGCAGGGGCGATGGCGGGGGAAGAGTCGCGATGCAGCATATCTTTGATATTTCTAGAAGCCCCAAGAGTCTTGGAGGACTTCTTGAGGCTGGTTGTGGCTTTCTTCCTGAAACGTGCAAAATGCATAAGTACAGGAATAAGACAGATAAATGAGACAATGTCAGAGAATAAGAAGCTTACACTAGGGGGGCGCTTTAGCAAACATCCCGGTGGCTTTCTTCTTCTCCGCCTCCAGGGCGGCAATACTCTTTTAGGAGGCTCCACCCTCCGTCTTCTTTTTCTTGCCTCCGTCGGCAGCGTCAGAGGTGGAGCTCTTCCGCTTTTGCGCCAACGGGGCATCATCGTCGGACACGACCGTGACTTCCTTCATCTTGGGATCGTAGATTTGGGCGGCCAGGTTGCCCTCCTCTAGATCGCTAAGCTGTTAAGTGAGAATTCATTGTGTTAGACAAGATGATATTGTCAACACGGAAAAACTGGAGTAATGACATACACGGAAAATAAATGTCTACCTTTGGGCACTATCCGTTTACGAACATGTCGTAGGTGAGGGTGAAGCCACGCTTCTTGTCCTTCACCTTGATGATGTCCTTAAGACGGAACTTGACAGAGTCGCTCGAGAAGTTGTCCTCGGAGATCCGGAGGGTATCCCTTTGGTCGCCGGTGTACTCGTGCATAAGCTTTGTACGGTGCTGCAGAGGTTGGATCCTCCTGATGAACCAGCACATGGCTAGGTCCAAGCCGGTCAGACCCGTCTCTACGAACCACTCGATCCGCCTTATCGCGCGAGAAGCGTTGAGGTCGGAGGGAAGGGAGGCATGGGACCGCCATGCGGGAACTTCGGCGGTGGCTCCATCCACGACGTCCGGGTACGTTACTTCTCGGCCCGACAAAGGAATGTCGGGGCCGTAGAAGTACGTCCGCTGCCAATTCTTGCACGACTCGTGGCCGACGATGTCGGGGAACCGCCGGCCAGGTCGGATCTTGAAGCTTATGGTGCCGCAGTTTCTAAGCTCCTCCTTGCTGTGACCGGCTTCACGTTTGACGGTAAAAAAGTAGATAAACAGATCTAACCTAGGCCTAATCCCTAGGTAACCCTCGCAAAGTGCCACGAAGTTTCTAAGCACTAGGATACTATTGGGGGAGAGGTTGTGGGGTTGGACCTTGAAGTGATTCAAGACGGACAGGAAGAAGTGAGAGATGAGCAAAGAAACGCCGCGTACCAATTGCGCCTTGAGGTATACCTTCTTTCCGGCTTGGGGAGAAGGGGTCACCTCGCCGGCCGGCGCCGCCCGCCAGGCGAGCCCCTCCGTCGCAGGGAGGTCCCTCATCGACCATCTCTTGGATGTCGCGGCCGGTGATGTCCGAGCCGCGCCAGTCGCCCTTGTGCGAGTCTGGCTCCTCTTCCAGGGGCTCCAGCACCGCCAGGTTATGGTCGCCACCGGTGGTTTCTATCACCGCCGATGCGGGAATAACCAGACCCTCTGGGGGCACGACGACGGAGCTCGCCGGCTTCGCCGCGGCTTCGCTCGATGCCGCCATTAACGGGGATGAACTGCTGCTAGCCATGGAGGAGGGAGAAGATGCGACTGGTGCAGAGAGCAAGGCTAGGGTTTCTCGAGGTTTTCGCGGAGAGCTCGAGGAGGCAAGCGGCTGGAGGAAGAAGACGATGGCGCGAGAGAATGGGGTGAAAAAGTGGCGAGTGTCCCACGACCGCTATTTATCTTACTCTGCGTCAAGATTCGTGCAGCTAATCGGACGGTTGCTGTATAGACGACGTGTTCGTGAACGTGCGCGGTAATTTCGCCACGTCTCCAACCGTCGCCGCCAATGTTCGTATCGCTCGCGCGGGAAAATAGGATATGATTACGTTCTCTGCATGTGTGAGTTACGAGGCGTCGCTGACCTACAGCCTACGTCGTCATAACTGACATGGTAGATGAGCCGTTCCATCGAAGATTCCGGCATAGACGGATTTAATCCGACAACGGGAGCGTACGATGGAAGATTCAGCATTTCTCCAACTTACTCACAGAAGACGGAGAAAACCTTGCAGGGTTCTTTGGGAGGACTACAAGATATTGCTTGACGATTTGCCGACATCCATCTAGACGGAGCATTCCACGGGAAGAGGCAAGACGGCGCAAGATCTCGGAGTTCTCCGGGGGCTACTGTTGGGGATATGCTATATGGGTATCCTCACAGAAGACGGAGAAAACCTTGCAGGGTTCTTTGGGAGGACTACAAGATATTGCTTGACGATTTGCCGACATCCATCTAGACGGAGCATTCCATGGGAAGAGGCAAGACGGCGCAAGATCTCGGAGTTCTCCGGGGGCTACTGTTGGGGATATGCTATATGGGTATCCTCATAGCATGTCTCTTATCCGACTAACCCGGGTGGCCCATAGTCGGTAGCATGGCCTATGGCCTGCTGGGCGGCCCAGTTAGGTGGATCCAGAAGGGAGGCCCATGCCGGATAAAGGAAGGCTACGGTGGAGTCACCAGCGTACCCGGAGCCTTGGAGTGCAAGATACACAAGACTAGTAATAGACGGTGTAGAACTCTTTAACCTGTCCGACTAGGACTTTTCCCTGTAACCCTAGGACCTGACGACTATATAAGCCGGGCCTATGGGAGCCTTTAGGGCACAATCTCAGATGATAACTTAGACTTTCTAGTCACCTCGCACAGCGAACCTAATCTCTGTAACTCGGCGTATTGCCATTATAGTGATTTATAGCAGGAGTAGGATTCCGCTACAGTTGTGGGATCTGAACCTGGGTAAGCTGTGTTACCTTGTACCCGTCAACCGTCCGCCTTACCCCACGTCTCTAAACACGCACTGTGAGGACCCCTCCATGGCGTACTCGTCGGCAATACCACGACAAAAACAGCATTGAAATATACTCAAGGTTTGGAAAGATTTGGAATTCATATGATTGTTTGAAATGTTTAAACAAGTTCAAAACAGAATTGTAAATGGAAAAAGAAAAAGGTGAAACAGAACAAAAAAATAGAAAGGACCCAGCCCAGCTAACCCCAGCCCATCTAAGCCCAGCATCAGCCCACTCCCTCTATCCCCGCAGAAAACGATTCGCACCAGAGAAACGGCCCGCAGCCTCGCTAACGTCTGGACCCCACCCCCTCTCTCTCTCAATCCCGCTGACAACAACGCCCCACCGTCAGGTCATCACCCTTAACCTCGCGCTGACCCCGCTCCCTCTCTCTCTCGGCCATTTCTGGCCTGAATTCAAACGCGTTAATTCACTTCATTGCCGGAGTAAATCCTGCCCGCGACCATGTTCGTTAAAGCACTTGACTATCCTCTCTCTTTTCCCTCGCTCGCCCCTCCCTCTCTGCCTCCAGGCCATCCTAATTCGAGCTGAGACCACCTCTGCCCCGACGACCTTCCAGCGACGATTCCGACGAAGCCAGCCAGCCCCACTGCTCCTCAACCACACGTGCGCGTTCCCCATCGCCCCCTGAACCTCCCCGTAACCTCGGCTTGCCCGCGCTTGACCCACAGCGTTGGCAACGACCACGTCTGAGCAGCGCCGCCGTCGGCCTCGACTCCGGCAAGCTTCCCTGGTGAGTACAGACCCCCCCTCGCCCTCTTTTTGATGCTCACTTGTTTGCCACTCGCGTACGAAGCTAACGGTACCCTCCATCTACCTTCCCGAGCCCTGTAGCCTCGCCTTCAACTTCGTCCGAGCGCACCCGATGCCGCGGCAAACTCCGACGAGCAATTCCTCTAGAACCCGAGCGCCCCTCGACGAACAGAGACCATGTTGAGCTTCTTTGCAACCCTGTGAACCCTGTAAGCATCCTCACTCTATCCCGCGCGTTCTAATTCATCGGCATCCTCACCCTCTGAGCGCTCCGCCGCTCGCCGCCGCGCCAGCGCCGCCCATTTTTGGTCGAGCTGCTGTGAGCCACTGGATCCAGATCCAAGTTTCACGATAGAATCTTAATCGAAGAGGTATAGACAGATTGGAGTTGTGCGTTGTAACTTAGATATAGCGGCCAGTACCTGTCGATCAGCGTGAATCGGTACCACCCAATGAGAAACAACCATGTGGCCTGAGTTTTGTTTTAAAAACAGAAAAGGTTCTATTAGATGTTAGAGTTTATAAAATTCATAACTTTTGATCCACACATCCAAATTTTACAAATTTTGTATCAATGGAATCAGCAAAACAAACTCTATCGAACCATGTAATTTGTTTAGTAAATTGCTTATGTTAAATTGGTTGTTTTTTCAGAAACTTGTGTAGGTATATTTTGAATATAAAAATTATTCTAGCAATATTTTTATGGTAAAAATCTTTGGCAAATGGATTGTTTTGAACCTACTGACCATAGGAACCAACTTGTGGATTCAAAATAATATTTTGTGAAGCAAAATAATAAATCTTTGAATTAGAACATTTCTAGTTAAACAAAAATATTGCTTATGTGTTAAAATGTTTTTGAGTAAAACCTTTGAATAATGATTAGATTTAACTCTCTGACCCTAAACACCAAGTTTTGAGATTTAAAAATATATTTGATGAACCCTATAAATTATTACCTTGCTAAAAAGCATTTACAACAACATAAAATATTGATTTGGCATAAAAATGGTTTATAGGTAAAACCTTTTGCAAATGGTTTCAATATTAAATATTTGACCATAAAACACTAATATTTGTGTTTAAAAATGTATTTGTCAAACACTAGAAAATAATACTTTGGTTTGAACCATTTCTAGAAAAACAAAAATGACTTAAAATGGCCATTTTCACTAACTTGATATCAAATGGTTTTGCCACATTTATAAATGACCTTGCCACTTTTATAAATGACCAAAAGATATTTTATGATGTTTATAACCTATAGAAACCACTTTTCCAAATAAAACAATCTTTGGCATGCTTGCATGCATTGCTTTGTTTTTATTATTCTATGTGATGATTGCTTGAATGGTAGATTGAATATTTGCTTGCTTGATTGAATTGTAGTGCAATTTGAAGAGTGTGACTATTACAAGATTAAGGAGTGAACTTATAATTCTCTACCAAAAAGGCAAGTGGTGCTACATACTTTTGTCCATTATTTTCACTATGCATTAGTGATATTTCTAAGTAGGACTTGCATGGAATTTTGCTAAGTGTAAACTATGCCATGGGAAATCCTAGTAGATGAAACCTTAGTAGAATTTTCCTAAGTTAAGATTCCTACTACTATCTTGCTTAGCTTAGCTAGTAGAAAACAAAGGTGGATTATATTCATGCTATGGAATATTTCTAAGTCAAGGACTTGTGTTTTGATTAATAAAACAACTAAGTGAATGAATCACCTGGGTGGAATGGAAAGAATTGTTTGTCTTGAGTGGTTACGCAAGTCCAGTATGCTGGGGAAAACTTGGGCATCACCAAGTCCAGTATATTGGGGAAAACTTGGTATCTCACTTGTGGAATGCCACCCAGGAACAAAGAGATTTGAGATGTCAAATGTTGAGAAGCTTTAAGTGCAGCCACTTGGCATTATGGGCTCTGCTTGAATCATATAGGTTGCAATAACTTAGCCAAATGGACAGTTGGTGGTAGGGGATTGATAGGTTTGGAGCACGTCCATTCTGGTCTAAGGGAAGGCTTCTGAAAGATCTTGTCTTGGTGAAACCAAGTCTTCTGGGGAAAGTGCACCACCTCTGCAGAGTGTAAAATCTAAGTACTTAGCCATGTACCTGGCAAAGGAAAATTTGAGCATCAAGACATGGAAGCTATCAAGAATCTCCTCATCCCAATTTCTAAGTTAAAAACTTGTGGTTGAACAAGGGTGAAGGTTCACCAATTTCTATTGGTGGTTCCTTGGGGTTTTTTTGACAAGCAAAAACTTAGTGTTTTCAAATGATAAGGAAAATCTATTTTGAGCAAAGAAAGCCTAAGCTCCACTTAGCCAAAAGCATATAGATGATAGACACCACTATACTACCATAGTATAACTTGCCAATACAATTCAAATGTATTGACCCTTTTGGCTGTAACTTATTATGTTGCAGGTTTGTTTGATGTTAGTGAAGTATGTTGATTAGGATTACAAGTCTACAACAAAAATGATTGCTTGTGGCACTTTGAAGATGAAGGACTCCATGTTATAGTTATTTTTGCTGCATTGTAATGAAATAGCCAAATGAGCTATGTAAGATGTAATGAATTATTTTATTCTTGGTTAAAAAGTTGTATTATGACCTTTGTTTCTTGATATTACATCTTAACTGTGGATGCTAGCTATTGATCCAGGGAATAGCATTGTAAACACAAGGATCTCTACCTTATTGAAGGTTGGGACCTCTACAACCAGCTGCGGATCATCCTAGGTTGTAGGTATTACCCTACCGCTTCCAACATCCTTATGGCATTCTCTCTTAATTGTCAGAGCTTGAATACCATTTTTCTCTGAAACTTTGTATTTGCATTTATTCATGATGCTTCCATGAACTTGGTACAATTAATTTATTAACTTCCTATCAACATCACCTATTTTAGGTGAACTCTAAGTTCATGAATACTTATTGCTCCAAGTGTTTTCTACACTAATTTTCCTTCTTGTTGCTGGCTAGTAATGATCTAAACTTGATCCATCCATCAAATTGTGTCGATACTCCTTATACTTGCTTCATTCTTCATGTAAGTCTTCCTCTTGGTCTTTGAAACTCGTCACTCCCTTACACGAATTTCCATTCCTATCTAGGTCTATAACATCAAGTAGTAACTGGATGTTGCAACCAATAAATCCAAGTCAAACTTCATGTATAGATCTAGTCAATCAAGAACGTCCAAGAAAAACCAATAAATCCAAATGTGGTACATATAACACACAATATTCTAAGCCCGGAGTATAGTAGTTGAGTATAATATCTCTAGAATTCCAGCTTAGTTGTGTAGTATATGACAGCTCCTCATATAGGTTTATATCGTGATACTTAGCACATAGGGTCAAACTATTCTTTATCTCAATATTTACCCAAATTGATCAAGTTCAATAGGATAATCTTATGCAAAGTGGTCTCAATTTGGTGTTTATTACCTTTGGTTCCACCTTTTGCAATGATTAAGTATGACCAACCTTTATTGTTTAGTAACTAACCTCACATGATCTATAAAAAAGACTAATAAGTTTCTATTGAACCCCTAAAATTGAAGGTTATCACTATTTTATGACCACTATGACTTCTATCATAGTTCTACCATGTTATTTCCCTACTTCTACTTCAGGCTAATTTACTAATTTCTTGTCATAATTATATTCTCATCATGGTTTCGGAGCTAATCTCACCATGATCTTGCTATGTTTTACCTATTTAAATGTTTCAAGAGCTAATCTAACCATGCTAACTCTACTTCTCACTACACTATTATTAAGTCATAACATAATTTCACTTCATCATGTAGAATTCTCAAATGAATACCATACGATCACTACTCATTACATCAACATTTATCCTAATGATATTCATCATGTTGTCTTTGGTTATAAACTAACAATAAGATTCCACTGTCTTACTTAAATTCTAGGGTTAAGCTATACTATTAGAACTACTTCAATTGTGTCTTGCACTTGATCCTAATCTGCTGTGGCCGATTGACTTTCCTACAGTATCTTGGTGGGTTATGTCTCCTTCGGAAGACACTGAAGAGCACTATACTTGAGAAAAGATAAAATAATTACTCCTAAGAAAGAATGACTTAAGCATCTGACTTAGGTGTGACAAGGTTATCCTCAAGTGGATACTCATCACAAGTCATATGAATATTTGGTTTAGATAAGATGGCTCCTATAGTCACTATCCAACATACAGATCTTCCAAAAAGAGTTTTAATCCTAAGGTCAAAGCATATGCTCTGATACCAACTGCAGTGACCCAGCATACCACTACATGATGTAGTACACTATAGTCGTTGACATAACACCAATGAAACACCGTTCACTAGTATTACATCCCTCAGAGTGGTACAACAGAAACACAGTAGGTCCAAGACATGACTATAGGTTACAACTCGACTCTTTACATAAGATCCAGAGAACACTCTAGGTTAAAGAGAGAGAAAGAAACTTCTTACAAAGAAGAATCAGAAATAATCAACTCAAAAACTATCATACTATTAGACTAGTATCTTAACTAATGGTCTGACATTGCTGCTATCGCAATACACTAAAGAAATAGGTTCTATGGCTAGAGATTATATTCCTATATAATCAGTAACTTTGTCTTCACTTGAGTTGATGTATATGTTGACTTTCTTGACTTCATTGAAGAACTTTGGCTTCTGATGATGATTCCTGGAGCATATCTTGATGTAGACATCGTCTGTGCTGGCTTCAGAATCTAGCAAGGGTTAAGAAGATACGTTGAGTACGAGCGTACTCAGCAAGTTCACTAGAAAAGAGTGTTTGATGCACTATATCTATAGCCACAGACCGTAGGTCGTAGGAAATGCAGGTTTTTGTAAACATTTCTTCAAAGGTTGCTTTTATTCTGAAAATCTATGTCTGTCAGCCTTCACGGGCTTACCAACCGCGTTTGCAGCTCCTTCCTGGAACAGGGAGTAACAAGTTACAGTTCTTACACTCTACAGAGGTGCGTTACTTTACCCATGAGAGATCAAATCCTTGTTGCACAACCGGGCGATCTTTCTCGTCCACACTTCCTATGGTGTGGGGCCCAGTAGATGATCCAAGCCAATCACTGCCCCCTTCGCGACCTCGCATGCCTCCTTGGTGTACACCATGCCCACATATTGAATTACGGCAATGGTTTGTACAGACCGTTCGATGCCAGAACTATCGCGGGACGTTGAGGGCTCCCACCCATATGCTGCATATCCTCTACGAATTACCAATTAATATGCATGCTATGAGGATAACAGCCACGACATGCACATTCGGCTACATGCGAGAGGAAGAAGATACAGCTGACTTCTCCGTCCCATTCCAAATCTCATGGTTAACGCGTGATATACGGCGCAAGAATCACTAGCGACATTGGTTGTTAAGTCCTAGATAATATGTTCCTTTACCACCGGAACTTTCATAGTAGGTTATTACCTCATGGTAAATAACCTATAGTCATATTATTATGAAAATAGTGTTTTCTAACCTTTTTCAAATGCAAGTGATGACAATACTGGATTTGCAAAATACTTTACAGAAAATAATCAAAGGACATGAGCACGTGTGAACTTGCCTTTTGTGATTACAAGATTATGCACTCACGGTCTTCAAGATAATATAAGATCCAATATCTGAAATCAGCATCATTGGTCTGGTAAGGACTAATGTTTAAAGAAGGAGGATGCTTTTATGCATAAGTAATGTAATTCACTTTATAAACGCGAATCCCCGGATTAAGCGTTGTTCTAGGGTTTAGATACTGGAAATGATGTCTTTGTAATGTGTTGTACTTCTGGATTATGTTTCACACTTGTGCGTCTTATTAAGGCTTGTGAGTGTGTGTGAACAACACATATTTATACAAAAATAAGATACACACATATGGAATGCTACTCAATATTGTTTACATTATAATTGTTTATCTTCAAATTTTACTTTACAAGTAGTGTCACTTATAAAAAACATAAGTGTTATCAATCCTAAGTATATAAGTAAAGTATAAAGTAATGTGATTATGATTAATTTTCATCTGTTGACTTAAGTGGCAAGACGAATAACTTTTGAAGAAAAGATTTCTTTATTAAGGTTTAAACAATCTTGATAGTTTTTTTGAATAGGATTAATAGAATGTGATTGGTTTTGTTCATGCTTGCTTGAATAGTTTGGACTTCAGATTCTTTAACTTAATTATAATAGACCAAAGTTAACTATAAAACACATAATAAGGTCTTTAGCATTATACTTAAAGTCTTGTAGACTAAAGTTAACTTTAAGAACATAGATGGACTTAGAGTGTAATGCTTATGATATTTATATCTTGTTCACTTCATAATGTTTCCCTAATGATACCTTAAGAGTGGTAACACTTCTATTTGAATAGTGGTTTCCTAACCCTATAAATGTATAAAAGGATTCTTCTCCCTATAAGGGTATGGTTATGACTTGTGAATAAGTAAACAATATTATTTAATATTTATGAATTATCTTTGGATTTAGTCCATTATAAAATTGTGAGTGAAACAATGGTAAAATATTTTATTTAGTTAAAAATATCATTCTTCACGATTTTATAATTGTTAAAGATCTTTCTAGAAAATAAAGTACACATATGGTTGAAGGATAATTCAATAAAATTGTATTTAAAATGTGTTGGACCGATTTGACTTCATATTATAAATATTTAAGACTAGTATTACTTATTAGACCTAAATTGGCAATTTTAGAAATATTAACAAAATTTATTTACCCTTATATGAATTAACAACTCAAGAAATAGGTTTAAATTCAAGTTATTAACTTAAATTTTTATTTAACTCAAAAGTGGAATATTATCTTTTTAACATGTAGGTATTATTTTTATGATCATTTTGGTATATTACATTTATTTTTGTGATTTATAAATAATAAGATATGATTTTTATAAGATTTATTCCTTTATAAACACTTAATTAAATAATAGATATTTATTTAAGTGAAATAATAATACATGATTATAGTTTTAAACTATAGATATTATTTTGCTAAGATTTTTGGTATATGATTTATATTTTTACTATTTACCAATATTAAAATATGAATTTTTAAAAGTTTTATTACTTATAAAAACTTTAGTAAATAGTAAGTATTTAAACTGTTGGAATAATAATGTTTGATAATGGTTTAATGTGATAGATTTTATTTTTCTGAAAATTTTCATATATTAAAAATATTTTTCTGAATTATAAAACAAAAGTTAATGATTTAAAAAGATTTAATCATTTTCGGTGACTCACCAGGAAGCTCGCAGAGGTGTCGGTGAGGGGAGGCGAGCTCAGAATCGGCGACTAACGACGGTGACTGTCGGCGGCAGTGAGGTATCGATTGATCTGATAGAGGGTTCGTCGGCTTCCATGGCCTGGCTTGGGAGATCAAGGACGACGAGTTGAATCTAACAGCACCCTCAGAGAGGCCAGGGGAGCTTGGGATTAATGGCGATGTGCATCTCCGGCGAGCTAGATTTTTGGTCAGAGAGGAAATTGGGGAGGAAGAGTGAGGATAAGGATCTCCGACGCGTCGGTGGCCTTCTTATAGGCAATGAACAGCGGCGGCGTGGATCTTGGCATTAGCGGGTATCGCGACGACGGCGGACGGCGGTCGATGTGCCAGGCAGCTGCTTCACCGGCGCGGCCTTCTGGCGAGAGGAAGAAGAAAGGAAAAGAAACGGAGAAACGGTATGGGCTGTGGAATTGGGCCAGTTGGGCCATGGAAAAGCTTGCCAGATGGGTTGCTGCGGCTGCTAGCAGCGACAGATAAGAAGGAGGGAAGATGGGCCATGGGCCAGAAACTGGGCTAACATGTTTCCCCTTCTTTTTTCTTTTATATTTTCCATATTCTGTTTTCTTTTCTAGCTTTTTATTTAAGCAATTGTTTTGACTTTTCTTAATGGAATTTCTTTGCTAAATACTTGCAGCAATCATCAAGTTATTTAGATTCAATTTGTGAACTTTTATTATATAATGTTACATTTCTTTATTTTGTTTTTATAGATCCTTCTAATAATTGGTAAGGGACTTTGTTATTCATTTTCTTTCCATAATAAACAATAGATTATTAAATGATCTTTCCTTATTTATTTATAAAACTTAGTTTTAGTTAATTTTATAGTTTGGAGGGAAATATATATATATATGGTGATCCTTTTCTTATTATATGATACATAAAGTTCTAGGGAGATAATATGATTAATATTATTCTCATGAATTTAGGAAATAGCAATGTATATATTTTATTATAACTAATACAGGAGTTAGGGTTTTAGGCATTTGTTAAATATATTATACCCTTATAGAATGATTTTTATCTCCTCCTAGTGAATGTAATGATAATGGTTTAAGATAGCTAAATATAAGCAAAGCATATATCCATCTTTATTTTTAGATAACAATCATTATATAAGAGAATTTAATTATTAGGGTTCTCAAAATGGTGAATTCTATTATTCAAAATCTACTAACAGGTGAATCCTAACCACCATTGTTCTTTAAAATATGCATAGTTGTTTTTTGAACTAGTTGTTCATTACTTGCTCAAGTGTGATTAATTTATGGTTATAATATTGGGCATAATGGTTTATAGTAATTTCCATTTTTGTGGTACATATGATTTAGAGGTTTGAAAGTGTCGATGATATGCTTCAATGATTTGCTATAGGAAAATATTCCTATAAAGCTTTGTGTAAATAAGATGATAGATCAATCAGATTGTTAGACCCCTCCTTTACAAAGGAAAGGATCCCTGTGATTGCAATGCTAGTCCCTGGATCAATGCTAGCATCCACAGTTTAAGATGAAGTACACAGATACAAAGGTCGTTTATTACATTCATTCCAGAGATAAATCATAGTCTTTTACAACTCAGGGCCATAGGCCTAATACAAGAGTTTAAGGAATAAGTAAATAAACATAAGTCTTCATCTTCATGTGCCACAGGCAAGCATGTTGAGTGTAGACTCATGACTCCTACTCATCATCGGAGTAACCTGCAACATCACAAGTTACAGCCACAGAGGGTCAATACTTTGGAATAGTATTGGCAAGTGATACCTTAGTATATTTTAAGTGGACTATATTACTATATGCATTTGGCTAAGTGTAGCTGGGCTTGCTTTGCTTGAAAATAAGTTTTACCTATTAGTTGAAAACACTAAATCCTTCTTTGTCAAAAATATTCCCAAGGAGCCACCAATAGACATTGAGGTCCTTCACCCTTGTTCACCCACAAATTTTTATTTAGAAGTTGGAGTGATGAGATTCTTGTAGCTTCCATGTCTTGATGCTCAAAGTGTCCATTTCCTTGGACAAGGCTAAGTACTTAGGTTTTCCATCTGCAGAGGTTGTGCACTTTCCCCACCAGACTTGGTTTCCCAAGACAGGACCTTTCAGAAGCCTTTCCTTAGTCAAATGGACGCGCTCCAACCTATCAACCCAACTACCACCAACTGTCCAAGTGACTAAGTTCTAGCAACCTATATGATCATGGCAGAGCCCATATTGCCAAGTGGTTGCACTGTAAGCTTTCTCAACACTTGGCCTCCAAATCCCTTTGTGCCTGGGTGGCTTACCACAAGTGAGATACACAACCCAAATCCATGGCCTTGTGTAACCACTCAACATAACCCATACTTTCCATTCCACCCAGGAGGTTCATTTGACTTAGTGGTTTTATTAGAAAAGTATAAGTCTCTTGACTTAGAAATATTTTCTTTATAGTAAGTGTAGTTTTTCACCAACCCTTGTTTTGCTATAAGCTAGGCTAAGCAAAGTATGGCAACTTATCTTAGGGATAATTCCTTAGCAAATCTACTAGACTATATAGGATTTCCCATCTTTTGCATTAGACAAAATAACATGCAATACTATAACAAAATATCTAATGCCAGTTCAAAACATAGGACAAATTTATTCATGTAAATATCACTTGCCTTGGTAGTGGGGAGAGTAGCACTCTTCACAATCACAATCACTAGCAAAATCTACACAAGAAATTAAAGCATACAATTACTCACAATTATATACAACCAAAAATAATATGAATGCATGCATGCAAGAATTTACTAAGTGGTGATTTTTGAAAATTCTACCAAGTATGCTCATGTCTACAGAAACTTAACATGTCACAAGTTTGCCAACTAAACTTATTTGGCCCCAATATAATTTACCAAAATAAATCTATATCTAAATAGCCTTAAACTTGTTCTACAAATAAAATCATTTTAACTGTTACTATATGCTAAATAAATTGGATATTCAGAAAGGTCTTGTTTCACTGAATCCAACGGTATAAAGTTTGCAAAAATCTAACGTGGCAATCGAAAGTTATGAGCATTTGAATTTGGATCAAATTTCTGGTTTTTAAATCTATTTTCAGATCTAACCTAGCCACGCGTCATGTTCTTATTCGCCCATACCGTTTCGCACTGGATCGAGCTCCACAGCCGTAGGATCTAAATAAAATCTGGCGGCTCAGATCGCGTACCGCTTCGGGTTAAGTGGATCTATCCTAGCGCTACGATACAGATCTAACGGCTGCTATTGTCCTGGCCAAGAACTGGCGGCGGAGCGGTGGCTACCGGCGGCGGAACTGTCGGTCGACGACGGAGGCGGCACTACAGGGGGTAAGAGAGATCGAGGAGTAGCTCACCGGGCTCAGGGGGTCACGGCGAAGCTCGTCGTACTCGCGGTTGGTCAAGGGGCGCTCGGACACGGTTGCGATTGCTCGCCGGAGTGGAGGACGGCGTCGGTGTGTCGGGTGGTCGTTGTGGACGTCGCTGTGAACCACCCCAAGGCAGGACGAGGACACGGTTAGATTCACAGAGTCAAGGCAGAGTTGTGTGCTTGAACTAGAAGACGCGGGGCGGTCGGGGCTTACCGCTATAGCTCGCCGGAGTTCGTACAGAAGACGGTGGCGACCAGTCGTTGACGTTGCCGAAGCTATGGGTCATGCGAAGGTAAACGGAGGGTGTCAGAAGATGCACAGAGATTCACTGAACAAGATAGCGTAAACGCGAGACCGAGGGGAACTCTAGGCTCACCGGAATTTGCCGGCGCAGTCGTCGGAGACGGCGGGGTTGCAGAGAGAAATGCGCACAGCCTGGGGGCGTTCTGTGCTTGGGGTTTGGGAGAAAAGAGAGAGGGGACAGAGGGGGTTTATATAGCCTGGTCAAGCGCGAGAATCACTCGGCCATTGATTCGAATTGACGCCGCGAATTAAACACAGAAAACGGCCGCGTTGATTGGGGACGAACAGGTCGTGCGGGTGGAGACGACGCTGGCGTGGAGAAGGCCCACTTGTCAGCGAGGTGCGCGGAGTGTAGGTGGGGTCTGCCTGTCAGCGGCTCAGCGCGTGCGTTTGCACGTGAGAGAAGAATAAGAAGACCCCGGGTGGGCTTACTGGGCTCGATTTGCTGCTGGGCCAGATTCTGGCCGCGCGGCCTTTTTCCATTGAGGAGTCCTTTTCTTTTTCTAAATTCATTTTCTGGTATGAATTTGATATGAATTCAAATCCTTTTTGAATCCAAACTGCTTTGGGAATTTTTGCAGGGTTTTGTGGGTTCAAAAACAGCCATTTTAACTAAGTGGTTACTTTGCAAGGCTTGGTTAAGCTTGGGTTTCAAAGTAAACAGAGATTTGCTATAGTTTGCAAATATTTGAAAAAAAGGATTTTAAAACTATTTATAAATTTGGAATCTTGGGTTAAAAGCTTCACCTAATCCTTCCATCAATGGAGGCAAGCAAACAAGTACCTAACATTCAAATTTCAAAGGGTGATGGCCATTTGAGATAAATTGCCCACATGAAATCATAGCTCAAACTTCTGTCTCTAAATGATTTTGAGAAAAATCCTAAATGGATGAATGATGCAAGAATGATATGAATGAGTTTTGGAATATGAATTTAGGGATGTTACAAATCTAACCCCCTTAAGATGAATCTCGCCCTCGAGATTCGGTTTGGCTAGCAAATAGGTGAGGGTGGTCTTTCCGAAGATCATCTTCTCTTTCCCATGTTGCTTCCTCTTCGGAGTGATGGTTCCATTGCACTTTACAAAACTTGATAGTCTTGGTCCTGGTAATTCTTTCTGGCTTTTCTTCATAGGTGAGATCACTTTCTAGTTGGACTTCTTCCAAAGGTATGGTATTCTTCAAAGAAGATTCTTCCATCTCTGGGTGACATTTCTTAAGCTGACTCACATGGAACACATTATGGACAGATGACAGAGATTCTGGCAGTTCAACTTCATATGCAACTTCCCCCTTGCGACTTAGAATCTTGAATGGCCCAACATATCTTGGTGCCAACTTCCCTTTGACTCCAAACCTTTTCACTCCACGAAGTGGTGATACTCTAAGATAAGCTCTATCCCCAACTTCGTAGGTGACATCTCTACGCTTAGAATCCGCGTAGCTTTTCTGTCAAGACTGTGCTATCTTCAATCTGTCCTTAACCAGTTTGACTTTCTCTTCGGCGTCTTTGATAAGATCAGGTCCAAATAAGCTTATTTTTCCCACACCATTCCATAATAATGGGGTGGTACATTTCCTTCCGTAGAGTAACTCAAATGGTGCCATTCCAATACTAGATTGATGACTATTGTTGTAAGAGAACTCTGCGTAAGACAAGCTTTCATCCCAACTTGCTCCATAGTCTAAGGCACATGCCCTCAACATGTCTTCAAGAATTTGGTTAGTCCTTTCCGTTTGACCATCAGTTTGGGGATGAAAGGCAGTACTGAATTCCAACCTTGTTCCCAAAGATTCATGAAGCTGTCTCCAAAAGTGAGAAGTGAACTGGGTTCCTCTATCTGACACAATACTCTTTGGCACACCGTGAAGGCATACAATTCTACTCATGTAGATTTTAGATAACTTGGCACTTGTGTAGGTTGTCTTCACTGGTATAAAATGAGCCACTTTAGTTAGGCGATCCACTACCACCCATATGGAATCATACCCTGACCTGGTCCTTGGTAATCCGGTAATGAAATCCATACCAATATTTTCCCACTTCCATTCAGGAATAGGCAGTGGTTGAAGCAAACCTGCTGGTTTCTGGTGCTCCGCTTTGACTCTGCTACACACATCACACAAAGCAATATGTTCGGCGATGTCCCTTTTGAGATTGTTACACCAAAACCTTTCCTTCATGTCCATGTACATCTTGGTATTTCCCGGGTGAATAGAATACGGAGAGTTGTGACCTTCTTGTAAGATCAGTTTCCGTAACTCCGGGTCTTGTGGAACACATATACGTTTCCCGTGCCATAAAGTACCTTGTTCATCTATATGGAAACTCTTAGCTTTCCCTAGACTAATATTTTCCTTAATCTTTTCAATTTCTTTATCGGTCTTCTGGACTTCTCGGATCTTGTCCAATAGAGTGGGTTGAACATCTAAGGACATGAGATGTCCTTCTGGTACAATCTCCAATCTGAGTTCTTTGAATTGCTTACACAAGTCATCTGGCAATTCCCCTTTGGTAAGGCCATTTACAAACGTCTTACGACTTAGAGCATCGGCTACTACGTTCGCTTTACCGGGGTGGTATTGCAAACTTAAGTCGTAATCCTTGATAAGTTCTAACCATCTCCTTTGTCTCATGTTGATTTCCTTCTGGGTGAAGATATACTTCAAGCTCTTATGATCGGTGAACACTTCACACCGCTTACCCAAAAGGTAATGTCTCCATGTTTTGAGTGCATGGACGACAGAGGCTAACTCCAAATCATGAGTAGGATAATTTACTTCATGAGTTTTGAGTTGTCTCGAAGCATAGGCTACGACTTTACCGTCTTGCATAAGTACGGCACCCAAACCCTGATGTGACGCATCACAATATACTTGGAAATCCTTTTCCAAATCTGGCAGACATAGAACTGGTGCTGTCACTAGTCTTTTCTTCAATTCTTGGAAGCTGACTTCGCAACCTTCAGACCAAGCAAATTTCTTGTCCTTCTTTAGCAATTCCGTCATTGGCTTAGCAACCTTTGAGAAATTTTCAATGAATCTTCTGTAGTAACCTGCTAAGCCGAGGAAACTACGAACTTCTTTCACATTCTTGGGTGATTCCCATTCTGTCACAGCTGATACTTTAGCAGGATCAACTGCCACACCATCCTTTGTCATAACGTGACCAAGAAAACCAACTTCCTCTAACCAAAACTCACACTTGCTAAACTTGGCATAAAGTTTATGCTCCCTTAACTTTTCAAGTATCATGCGTAAGTGTCTTTCATGTTCTTCCTTGCTCTTGGAGTAGACCAAGATGTCATCGATGAAAACGATAACGATCTTGTCAAGAAATTCCATGAACACCTTGTTCATCATATTCATGAAGTATGCTGGAGCGTTGGTTAAACCAAAAGGCATCACAGTGTATTCATACAAGCCATACCTTGTTGTGAATGCTGTTTTAGGTATGTCTTGCTCTCTTATCTTGAGTTGAAAATAGCCTGACCGAAGATCAATCTTCGAGAACACACATGCTCCTTCTAACTGATCAAACAAGTCATTGATTCTTGGCAAATGATATTTATTCTTGATGGTCACCTCGTTGAGAGAACGGTAGTCAATACACAATCTTTGCGTTCTATCCTTTTTCTCCACGAACAATACTGGGGCTCCCCAAGATGAAGAACTTGGTTGAATAAACCCTTTCTGCAACTGTTCTCCTAGTTGTTTCTTGAGTTCCTTCAGTTCATCCACTGACATTTTGTATGGTCTCTTAGCTATTGGTCCAGAACCTGGTACCAAATCTATCAGAAACTCCACATCTCTATCTGGTGGCATTCCTGGTAATTCTTCCGGAAACACATCCGGATACTCGCACACAATTGGTACACTATCCATGCTAACCCCCTTAAGAGAATTCAGCTTACTTCCTTTGGATTCAAAGTTTGACTTGAATTTTATTCTTTTTCCTTCTGGGGTTGTGAGTGTAACTGTACGATTGGCACAATCTAGTACTCCTTCATGTTTAGCCATCCAATCCATTCCCAAAATTACATCTAGTCCTTGGGAATCTAGGATTATCAGGCTTACTGGAAACTTATGCTTACCAAACTCTATGATGAGATCCCGGCATCCAAGGCTTACTATCATATCTCCCCCCGGAGAACTAACCTTTATTGGACACCCAATGTTTTCTGATGCAAACCCATTTCTATCCACAAATGCCTTTGATATGAATGAATGAGATGCACCGGTATCAAAGAGTACAAATGCTGAAATTGAATTGAGTCTGAACTTACCAGCCACGGCATCAGGTTCCTCATAGACCTCCTCCACATTGATGTGGTTAACCTGTCCTTTCTGGAAAGGATTCGGCTTGTTAGGTCCTTCCACCTTCTTTTCGGGGCACTCATTTGCATAGTGTCCCATCTTCTTGCATTTGAAGCATTCAACCTGACTGATGTCCTTTTTAGCAGGCTGACTTCCACTTCCGCTACCATTTCCACTATAGTGGCTCTTATGTCCACCCTTGTGGTTCTTGTACTTGTCCTTGTCATGACCGCGGTGATGCTTGTTGTCATGACGGTTGTGATTGTGCTTGCTGAATTTCCCATGTTTATGGGATCCTGAGTTGCTACTGTCATCATGGTGAGATCGTTTGTGAGACGACCCTGAGTTGTGTTTGTCGGAGTGTTTCCTCTTCCTACTCTCGACTTGCTTCATTTTACTTTCCAAAATAGCAGCCTTGTCACACAACGACTGATAAGTTGGAACATATGCCACAGACAACTGTAGGTTCAGCTCATCATTCAAACCCTCCAAGAACTTTTCCTTTCTCTTGGCATCTGTATCAACCTCATCCGGTGCGTAGCGCGCCAGATTGTTGAACTCTTCTATGTATTCAGCCACGCTGCGGTGGCGCTGTTTCAGGTTGTGAAACTCCTTCTTTTTCGGACTCATCATTCCTGATGAGATATGAGCAGTGCGAAAGCCATCTTCAAAGATAGCCCAAGTTACCTCATCCAAAGGAGTGGTGATTTGGAAGTTATCCCACCATGTGGCGGCTGGTCCTTCCAACAGATGTGCGGCGAATCTGACTTTTTCAGCATCCGTGCAGCCCACCGTCACTAAGTCTTTGTTCACAGAACGTAGCCAGTCATTGGCTACCATGGGATCAGTTGTTCCCGAAAACTTAGCTGGCCTCAGACGCAGAAATCTGGTGAGCATATCAAAACCCGGAGGGTTGTTGTTGTTGTTGTTGTTGTTGTTGTTGTTGGGGTTGTTGTTGTTGTTGTTGTTGTTGTTATTCTGGTTTTGGATGAATGTTGTCATCATTTGCATAAGCTGTGTTAGCGCATTCATCATTTGTTGCATTTCCGGGGTGATGTTGTTGGGGTTGGGGTTTGCGCGACGGGGAGGCATCTGTGGTTTGTTCAAATAGATAAGAATGAGATACCCATAGATGTTTCATGCACAATACATCATAAGCAAACACATAACAAGCAACATAAGAATAAAAGTTCAACAACCACATAACAAGCTCATGAAGTAAAACACACAAGTGGCAAGCCATCCACATGTCGGATGGTCCAATAATAAGTTCACAATAACAAATATGAATATGAAAGGTAAACGAGTAGTCAAGTCTACTCATCAGCATCAATCTCCTCCTCGACGAAGGTAAGACCTGCGTTCTCCATCGCGGTCTTGTTCTCCTCAATCGTAGTGGTCAAGGAATCGACCTTGGCCTTGAGAGCCCTCTTCTGGGAGCGAAGCCTCTCAATAACCATCTGCTGCTGCTCAAGCTCGAAGTCCTTGGACTTCAGTTCCTCGGTCATGTCCCGGATTTTCTTGTTCCTATCCTGGACGCGTTTCTCCTGACTCTTGAACTTGCGGTCCTGGGCCTCGAACTTTGTCTCCATCTCCTTGATCATCTCATCCTGCTGCGCAAAAAGCTTGTCCTTCTCGCGAAGCTGCACCTGAAGCTCGTCATTACCTAGCATGACGTTCGTCCTGTCCGTATCTACGTGCGTGAGAAGAGTCTCTAAGTCCTGAAGATAAAGACGTATCGGCTCCGCAGTGCTCCTCGAGTCGTCCTCAAAGTCGATGGACTCTCCATCAACATCACGTGTTCCGAAGGCGTGGAAGTGAGTGCCCCTAACCTGTCGGGAGAGACGGCCTAACAGTCGTCCTATCAGGTCCTGCATGACTACCTCCATGCCTCTCTCTCTCTGTCGTCGTGCATCAGCTTGAAGACGATGGCCTCCGTGGTAGGCTCAGTCTGGCGTCCGGGCTGGTTCACCTTGAAGCCCCAGAGGTCCTTCCTCTCGAACTTGGTGAGTGGGTACACCGTGATGGTAGGAAGAGGGAGATCAAGCAGAGTGGTAAGCTCAATGATACGGGGACCAAAACGAGTAACCCGAAACTCCTCAACAGTGCTGATGGCAATAGGCATCTATTTATAAGATTGAAAAAGTTAGAACAACGCAATTCAAGGTAAATCAAGACAAACATTCATACATATCCATGAAACATAATTGTCACACAAGTCATGCATACATAAGTCCCTTACATCATTCAAGGTCCATACTTATTTAAAATATCTTTTGGAATAAGGTGATAAGTGGTGGTCCAACTAACGAAGTGTCCTTACAATCCAATCTCACGGGATCTATTATTAAACACAATGTTCCTAGAGGCAATCCACCAATCTTGCTCTCTTGACTCTATCACTAAGTCTATAACATCTCCCCTTATTTCTTGGTTGGTGTCTTCCAACTCTTGAGTAAGATCCTTCTCTTTCTCTAAGTCCTTTTGGAGGTTGAGCATTCTGCACCTGACTCTAGCACTAAGTTCTTTGATAGTCCTCCAAGCTGCATCCCTGGCTGACTCAAAGAATGTGGTGTGCATTGTAGTGTTGGTGTACATGCAGAATCCCCTTTCTTTGTGGTTGTCTTCCTTGTTTTTGTACAAGTGAAGTTGCACCCACCAATACTCCACTCCTTCATCCATCACTGGAAAGCCCTTGTACACGGCTTCACCATGTGCATCCATTGCCTCCATGAGGTCCTTGAGAATATTGGGAAACTCAGTTTCACACTCCAAGGTCATGGTCATGAGTGGTCCCTTCTTCACGGCTTCGTTGATGGAGTTCATCTACAAAGGAAGTTGAAAGAGATTAGAAAAGTTTTACGAGAAGAATAGACAAGTGTAGAAGTAGTTGAAAAACTTTTTCCTTAGTGGTTTTCCAATCCTAGGGTCATAATCCTACAGGCAACACAGTGCTCTGATACCATCTGTTAGACCCCTCCTTTACAAAGGAAAGGATCCCTGTGATTGCAATGCTAGTCCCTGGATCAATGCTAGCATCCACAGTTTAAGATGAAGTACACAGATACAAAGGTCGTTTATTACATTCATTCCAGAGATAAATCATAGTCTTTTACAACTCAGGGCCATAGGCCTAATACAAGAGTTTAAGGAATAAGTAAATAAACATAAGTCTTCATCTTCATGTGCCACAGGCAAGCACGTTGAGTGTAGACTCATGACTCCTACTCATCATCGGAGTGACCTGCAACATCACAAGTTACAGCCACAGAGGGTCAATACTTTGGAATAGTATTGGCAAGTGATACCTTAGTATATTTTAAGTGGACTATATTACTATATGCATTTGGCTAAGTGTAGCTGGGCTTGCTTTGCTTGAAAATAAGTTTTACCTATTAGTTGAAAACACTAAATCCTTATTTGTCAAAAATATTCCCAAGGAGCCACCAATAGACATTGAGGTCCTTCACCCTTGTTCACCCACAAATTTTTATTTAGAAGTTGGAGTGATGAGATTCTTGTAGCTTCCATGTCTTGATGCTCAAAGTGTCCATTTCCTTGGACAAGGCTAAGTACTTAGGTTTTCCATCTGCAGAGGTTGTGCACTTTCCCCACCAGACTTGGTTTCCCAAGACAGGACCTTTCAGAAGCCTTTCCTTAGTCAAATGGACGCGCTCCAACCTATCAACCCAACTACCACCAACTGTCCAAGTGACTAAGTTCTAGCAACCTATATGATCATGGCAGAGCCCATATTGCCAAGTGGTTGCACTGTAAGCTTTCTCAACACTTGGCCTCCAAATCCCTTTGTGCCTGGGTGGCTTACCACAAGTGAGATACACAACCCAAGTCCATGGCCTTGTGTAACCACTCAACATAACCCATACTTTCCATTCCACCCAGGAGGTTCATTTGACTTAGTGGTTTTATTAGAAAAGTATAAGTCTCTTGACTTAGAAATATTTTCTTTATAGTAAGTGTAGTTTTTCACCAACCCTTGTTTTGCTATAAGCTAGGCTAAGCAAAGTATGGCAACTTATCTTAGGGATAATTCCTTAGCAAATCTACTAGACTATATAGGATTTCCCATCTTTTGCATTAGACAAAATAACATGCAATACTATAACAAAATATCTAATGCCAGTTCAAAACATAGGACAAATTTATTCATGTAAATATCACTTGCCTTGGTAGTGGGGAGAGTAGCACTCTTCACAATCACAATCACTAGCAAAATCTACACAAGAAATTAAAGCATACAATTACTCACAATTATATACAACCAAAAATAATATGAATGCATGCATGCAAGAATTTACTAAGTGGTGATTTTTGAAAATTCTACCAAGTATGCTCATGTCTACAGAAACTTAACATGTCACAAGTTTGCCAACTAAACTTATTTGGCCCCAATATAATTTACCAAAATAAATCTATATCTAAATAGCCTTAAACTTGTTCTACAAATAAAATCATTTTAACTATTACTATATGCTAAATAAATTGTATATTCAGAAAGGTCTTGTTTCACTGAATCCAACGGTATAAAGTTTGCAAAAATCTAACGTGGCAATCGAAAGTTATGAGCATTTGAATTTGGATCAAATTTCTGGTTTTTAAATCTATTTTCAGATCTAACCTAGCCACGCGTCATGTTCTTATTCGCCCATACCGTTTCGCACTGGATCGAGCTCCACAGCCGTAGGATCTAAATAAAATCTGGCGGCTCAGATCGCGTACCGCTTCGGGTTAAGTGGATCTATCCTAGCGCTACGATACAGATCTAACGGCTGCTATTGTCCTGGCCAAGAACTGGCAGCGGAGCGGTGGCTACCGGCGGCGGAACTGTCGGTCGACGACGGAGGCGGCACTACAGGGGGTAAGAGAGATCGAGGAGTAGCTCACCGGGCTCAGGGGGTCACGGCGAAGCTCGTCGTACTTGCGGTTGGTCAAGGGGCGCTCGGACACGGTTGCGATTGCTCGCCGGAGTGGAGGACGGCGTCGGTGTGTCGGGTGGTCGTTGTGGACGTCGCTGTGAACCACCCCAAGGCAGGACGAGGACACGGATAGATTCACAGAGTCAAGGCAGAGTTGTGTGCTTGAACTAGAAGACGCGGGGCGGTCGGGGCTTACCGCTATAGCTCGCCGGAGTTCGTACAGAAGACGGTGGCGACCAGTCGTTGACGTTGCCGAAGCTATGGGTCATGCGAAGGTAAACGGAGGGTGTCAGAAGATGCACAGAGATTCACTGAACAAGATAGCGTAAACGCGAGACCGAGGGGAACTCTAGGCTCACCGGAATTTGCCGGCGCAGTCGTCGGAGACGGCGGGGTTGCAGAGAGAAATGCGCGCAGCCTGGGGGCGTTCTGTGCTTGGGGTTTGGGGGAAAAGAGAGAGGGGACAGAGGGGGTTTATATAGCCTGGTCAAGCGCGAGAATCACTCGGCCATTGATTCGAATTGACGCCGCGAATTAAACATAGAAAACGGCCGCATTGATTGGGGACGAACAGGTCGTGCGGGTGGAGACGACGCTGGCGTGGAGAAGGCCCGCTTGTCAGCGAGGTGCGCGGAGTGTAGGTGGGGTCTGCCTGTCAGCGGCTCAACGCGTGCGTTTGCGCGTGAGAGAAGAATAAGAAGACCCCGGGTGGGCTTACTGGGCTCGATTTGCTACTGGGCCAGATTCTGGCCGCGCGGCCTTTTTCCATTGAGGAGTCCTTTTCTTTTTCTAAATTCATTTTCTGGTATGAATTTGATATGAATTCAAATCCTTTTTGAATCCAAACTGCTTTGGGAATTTTTGCAGGGTTTTGTGGGTTCAAAAACATCCATTTTAACTAAGTGGTTACTTTGCAAGGCTTGGTTAAGCTTGGGTTTCAAAGTAAACAGAGATTTGCTATAGTTTGCAAATATTTGAAAAAAAGGATTTTAAAACTATTTCTAAATTTGGAATCTTGGGTTAAAAGCTTCACCTAATCCTTCCATCAATGGAGGCAAGCAAACAAGTACCTAACATTCAAATTTCAAAGGGTGATGGCCATTTGAGATAAATTGCCCACATGAAATCATAGCTCAAACTTCTGTCTCTAAATGATTTTTGAGAAAAATCCTAAATGGATGAATGATGCAAGAATGATATGAATGAGTTTTGGAATATGAATTTAGGGATGTTACACAGATGAAATGGATACTATGTTTGGTTAAAGATTTAGGGTTTAGTGTTTACCAAGAATTTCTATATTCCATAATCCACAATCCTGGACTTCTAATTAAGGAATTCCTTTCCTAGATATACTACTTCCTATCCATCATCATGTGTTAATCATGATGAGCTTTACTTCACAAGAATCTTCTTATCCACCTTTTATTCTTCTAAATCTATTTATAAATGCAATTATCTTAACACTAAAGCTTTCATAATCTTCTCATATCCATACTTGGGTATATCAACTACTCTACTGCTGATAACCTCCGATCCAACAAGTAGTAACTTCTAACTTCATTCACACTCTTCCTTAATTATCCACCACTAATATTACTCAAGTAGATGTATATATCAAACTACTTTCCTCAAAAGCTTACTATCCTTTAAGAGGAATAATACTTCTACATTAACTCCATGATATTCTAGCTTTAGCTTAATCATACTATCTTATATCTACTTAACTCCAGTATCTAATATTCAAACTTCACATCAGATCATGGTGACTTGTCATGCCTATCTTAGGATAACATATTTGTACTAGGGTTCAATCATGTTCTATCCACCAATGTCACTTATACATGATATAAGCATTCAATCTTGGTGACTAAAGCATGATCATTCTAATCCTTTGATCAATTATGGTTTAGATTTCTAGTTGGCTAATCAAGGCTTTCATCCATACAACATTACAGTTGTATTAAAATTATCTTCTTAGTATCTCTATTGGATTAAGGGATGTTATTCAAGGACTATGCCTACTTAATCCAATAGGATTACTCCTTGGTATCTATCTTCAATGTTCTTCCTTATAATCCTATTTGTTACCATATAATTATATTGTAACATCCCAAAAATATTGAACTTGGATCATCAAACTCTAAGCATCAAAATTAGGGTTAACAAAAACTTTTATAAATAAAATTATGAAAGCATGCATATGAGTATGCATTGAATTTGAAATTCTTTTGAACCACCTTGTTTATGTGTTCCATTGCTTGTAAATGGATGCTTAGGTGAAATAAACATCATCTAAACATTTCCCAAACCTTTCCTAAAGACAAATAAATCAAAACAAATAAAATAAAGGAATGGTCACTTTGACCAATTTAACTCCCATGCCTACTTTGGCTGTCTCAAACTTTCAGAACCTAACAGAAACTTTTCTGGATCTTTGCACCCCTTGATTGTACTCATAACAAAGTATCAAGGCCCACTTTGTAATCATCCAGAAACTTTCAAATGCATAGTTTAAATGGCAATTCAAAATTGAATCTTTATCATATGAGAAGATCCCACTTTTTCAAAAACCACTCAAACAAGCTCAACTTTCAAAACCCAAGCATCTGCAGCCTCACCAGCACCAATCTACCACACCTACCATTTTCAAAATTCAAAACTTGAATTCTTGCGGCCATTTCATCAAACACTTGGCAGACACAAATCAAACAAAATCAAAACACTATAGTGTGCAGTGTTTTGAGCCTAACTGGTTCCCTATCTAGCTCACACCCATCTCAGCAGATCATCTAGCAAGATTAACCAAGCACTAGCACCATTGTGAGCTTGCCAAAACCATCAATGGTGAACAGCCGAAGCCACCCTTGCCACTCACATGTCGACAGCAAGCTAGGGAGGAAACTATCCGTGCCAACCATGTCTGGGAGGCAGCCCACCATCCACCGCCACTCCCTGTCCAGCGCTCGAACCCTGCCAGCCACTGGACCACATGCACGGACCGCGCCCAGACCGCCAGCGACCATGCCGAGCATGCGCCAGAGCGCCACCCTCGACCGAAGCCCACAGACCGCGCGCCGCCCTTGCCGCATGCATACACGACCCCCACCGACCCAGGAGACCGCCAGACATCCCCGTTCGCCGCCCCGTGATGCACAGCCACCGCTCGCCGTCGAAAACGCCACCTATACCGCGCAGAGTGTCGCGTGTTCCAGACCAACCCGCACCACCCCACGTCTCTCCACCGTATCATTGAGCATCGCCAGGGAACACCGCACCGTCCCCTACCTTCTCCCATGCCAATAGTCGTATGTACCATCGCCCCCGATGAGCTCACCGTGCGCCCCGTCGGTCCCCTCGCTCGACTATAAATAGAGTCCACCCCCATCCGAACTAAGCACACCATTCTACTCCCCTCTCATCACTGATCATGCCACACCGTTCGCGGAGCAAGGCGAGCAGCACTTTGCCGGAATTTCACCGGAGCCCGCCGCCTCTGGAGAAGAAGGGAGCCAGCGATTGGAGCCGCCCTAGGAGGAACCACCGGTACCAGGAGATTCGCCGTCGTCGACTTCGTCATTCGCCCGCCTTGCCGACCCTCGCCTGCACCCCGGTGAGCCCCCAGCAACCCCCACTGGCCGCGCTAGGTTTCTTTCTCGCCGGTGTTGCCCAATGTCGACGATGACTCCCAGCCGTTGGATTAGAACCAGATCGAACGTCCCACGTTGCCCCGTACCGCTTCGCACCCCCCTGTGTCCCTGACGCGTGGGGACACCAACTTAAACAGCCCGCGGAAGCGCTGTGCTTAGCAGGCAGGCCCAGTATCATTTCCCGCACAGCCCAGTTATTTGAATTAAACCTTTTTCATTTTATTTCAAACACACTTTTGTACCTAGTTTCAAAAATCAACCCAGGTCGATTTAGTGCACCAAATTGAATGAAACTAATTTTGTTAGAAAGGTCTTGAAATGCTGAATCCAAGCCCGTTGGATTCAGGTCAATTGGATCTATAGATCACCCATGGTAAAATCAAGGCAGAAGATTTTCTGCATTCAAACATTTTTTAAATTTAAACCATAATAGCTTTTGAGTTGATTACAACTCTCAAAAATCACATTTAACCATACCTTTCAGAATATATAAAAATATATAGGTTTACTTGCAGAAATAATGTTCAAGTAATAAAAGAATGCCCCATAGGCATTTCTAGTCACTTTATTTAATTAAAATAAAAGGGTAAAACCTTATTAAATTGTGACACCACTTTAAATCATATTCCCATGGACTAAAATATGTGGTGATGACATGTTTCAACATGATCCCATGTTTGGTTTGGAGAATATTAAATCTTAAGTAGTTTTTCAATGAGTAGAAATTACTTTTCTAAAAATAAAAGGAATTAAACCAAGCCTTAATCTTGTAATGTTAGTGATGATATTAGATCATCTATAGGACCCTTGTGTGTGATGATTGCAAGTAGTTAAGTATTGTTTGCTGATTGTGTACCTCGTATTTATTCATAGATGCTAGTACCGACCAAGGATACGAGGAGGAGGAGGATTCTACGAAGAAGAAGCCGAGGAGAACTTCAACCACTGCTCTTCTCAAGGCAAGCTATTAACCTTGCAAGCTAACACTTGCAATTTAGCAAGATTATACTGATATTGTGCAAGCCAATACTTGCTTGTTACCATGTCAACTATATGCCTTATAGCATATATGATCATAACCACTTGATAAACCAATCCTAGTTTTACTTGCAAGCCTCTTACTTTATTTCTTTATCAAAGCTCTTACTTAGATTTTACTGGAATAAATGGTAGATACTAGAAGAATATGTGAAGGTTGCATAAAGAGCATAAAATTTGGCCTAAGCTAAATAATCTTGATGTCCTCCTAAGGCATGAGATTAAACTTAGTCAAACCCCACTAGTGTACCACCCCTCATTAGTACTCACCCCCACTTGTAGATGCTAGTGCTAAGCATAAAACTTGATCAACTTTAGATGGGAATACTTGGTGGAAAAATGGGTATGAAAACCTTGGAATGATGGATCATTCTATTTAAATGTTTTGGACATGTGTTTCCGAACACCTGAGGATTTTGGTGATGAAAATGTTGAGGCATGAGCCTTAGCCCTTTATAAAACTGATGGTTGTCTGGATGCGATACCATTACAATTTTATCGTACAACCACAATACCCGAAGATTGGGTAGGGCTTGACTGGAAACTTATATACCTTAGTATCAGTTCCCTCACCGCCAAGGTCTGAGCTGAGGCTACCTTGTGAAGATTGTCCACCTGTGCAGTACCCAAGATGACAGTTGGTCATGGTTGGGAGGCCAAACTCATAGGAGAGGTGCTTATACTAGGGCGTGTAATTGAAAGGTTAGGATTGATTATCCGCATACTGAGTATGGTGAATTCAGGATTTGTTCCTGACGGATGTATCGAATGTTGTGGTGAAAGTGTACAATCTCTGCAGAGTGTCAAACTATTCGAATAGCCGCGTCCGCGGTTATGGACAGTTGGAGTGGCCATACTGTTCCCTCGTCAGACTTTTAAAAATGACTTGTGAAATGAATTGACTTGACCACAACAGGGTTGTGATATGAAATATAAGTTCCCACTTAGATGTTATAAACTTCAACTAGCAAATGTTGCCCTAAACTTAGTAGAGATAAATCTGGCTTTTGCAAAATAACCCTAGAGCCTAGTGTCCTATTACCAAAACCCCCTTTCACTTGTTACTATTAGTTTGCGAGTACTTAAAGAGTACTCATGGCTTTGTCCCTGGCTATTCCCATGGACAGACTATGAAGAGGAGTACCTGGAGGATGGACCCTAGGAAGGTTACAACAACTAGGATCATCTCCCATCGTCAGCATTGGCTGTGAACTCGAAGATGGAGCTTCACCCACGCTACCGTTATTAATACGTATTCCGTTGCTTGATGTTTTTATTAAGAACTGGATCATGAGATCCCTATTTGTGTAATAACTTATGTACGGTTTGTAATGGATGATGTACTATGGTATCCAATTCTGTTATGTCTTGCAAAAATGGTAATCCTGGGATTGTGATGTTTGGCATAACAGGCATCTGGGATTAAAAATCCGGGTGTTGACAAGTTGGTATCAGAGCCATCCTGACCATAGGATACCCTAGTTAGACTGGACGTGGAATCAAAAACTTAGTTTCAAAACCAAAGAAAACAAATATTTACAAAAACTTACTCTCATTCTTATCCCTTTGATTCTTTCATGAAAATTCATGTTCCTCAAAAACTCTTGCAAAATACATAAAATTTTGACACACTTGATCACTCTACTAACTTACTCATCCTATATTCTTATAGATGGACGTGAAGTACAGCAAGTTTTACCAATTGGGGAATGGAGGAGACCTTATATTTGAGAGGGATTTGGACCAGCTTTCGGAACTTCTGGAGCGTCCGCACCCCGAGTTCTTCGGAGCTCAGCTCAATGATCAAGGAGGAGAAGATCTGCAGTGGCTAATTGTTGCAAGTCTCCGAGGAAAGATTGAACCTCCCACTGCGGAAGGAATTCAGTTTACCTTAAGAGATAACAACTGGCTCGATGGACTTGCCAGGGCCATGCAGGAAGCTCTTTCCCGTCTGTGTGGGTAGAGCATCAACCAGATCAAGGGTACTCTCTTTGAGTTTTGCCCAAGGCGTGATGCTAATGGACAACCACTGGAATCCCCATACCACCCCGAACTAAAGACTCAATTGGACCACCTTAGCTTCATGATGTACGATCATTAGTAAGAGTTGGATAACTGCCGTGACTACTCCAACCACAAGTCTGCCATCATCAAGACGAAGGACCAAACCATCGCCATGCTAGCAAAGGATCGCAAGTCTCGCCGCCGTCAGCTCGACAAGAAGGAGCGCATCATTGCACGTCTTCACCACTGCATCTCATCTCTGGAGGAGACCATCCACGAGAGAGACATGCAGTTGGAGGAAAGGGAGAATGCCGGAGAAGATCTTCGTGGAGACCCCTACTCCTATCTCAGCGATGACGATCTGGAGGATCAGGCTATGGACTTCTTCACCTATGAGGACGATTTCGCCTTCATCGATGATGATGAGGGTGATGAGGCCACAGATTCCGAGGAGTAGTAGCACTTGAGCACTAGCGTAGTGAGTAGTATTCGGTCCCCCTGTATCGTAGTTTCTAGAATGGTTCTTAAAACCATCTGTTTTTCTTTGTTGTGGTGTGTGTTGTATCGGGTGCTATGAATGAATTAATGAAAAGCAAGTTACTAGAAAAATCTGAGTCAAACTTTAAAAAAAAAATCCATAGACCCAAAACTTTAGAAATTTCCCTCTTTTCTCATGATCTATCTCAATCTTCAGATGCCACGCGGAGGAAGTGGTTCATCCCCAGACCCGATGTTGCAGATTCTGCAAATGTTGACTTCTGACCGTGAAGCTGAAAGAGCGGAACGTCAAGCCAACCTAGCCACCCTTCAGCAGTAGCCCATCTTGCCCACAACAACCAAGGCCACGGAAATCAGGACAACCATGGATCTTAGCTCAAGAACTTCCAGAATACCAACCCACCTGTTTTCACTAAGTCAGAAGAACCCCTAGACGCCGATGATTGGCTGCAAACCATGGAAAATAACCTAGAAGTCGCCGGAGTGGAATCCAACGAGAAAGTTCTATTCGCCACCCACTATCTAGCCGGAGATGCCAGGGCATGGTGGAACAGTGTTCGCCTAATGACCGGAGGCCAGATGATGACCTGGGAGGAATTCAAGGTCAAGTTTAGCAGAACCCATGTGCCACCAGGTTTGATCAAGAGAATGAGAGACGAGTTCAGAGAACTAAAGCAAGGAAGGATGACTGTAGTGGAATACCGTGACAAATTTTTGTCATTAGCTAGGTATGCCTCGGATGAAATCGACACCGAAGCCAAGAAGAAAGAAAGATTCCTGAATGGTCTGCATGATGAGATGCAGACTGTGTTAGTTAATATCCCCTTTGCTGATATTGAAGCCCTTGTCCACTCTGCTATCCAGATGGAAGGAAAGATCAACCAAGCCAATGAGAACCGCAAGCGTCGCATGATGCATCAGCCAGGAACCCATCCGACCCCAAAGTATCGCCCCAACCCATCTCCAGGATTTGCCCCAAGAACCAACAGACCCCTGATGAACCGTCCGACCTATCCCAACCGTGGAAACCCTAGGCCCGGAGGAAATCACCACAACCCCGGCAACGCTAGCAATTTCAATCGTGCCCCACCCAAGTTCAACAACAACAATGCTACCGCCAACGCCAACACTGCCCCGAGGACTGGAAGCAATGTCGTGCCTGTAGCAGCAAAGGACAAGTCACAAGTGACTTGTTATGACTGTGGAAATAAAGGCCACTATTCCAATGAGTGCCCCAACAAGAAGAATGCTACATCCCCCAATGCAAATGTCCCAGCTCCGCAGCAGCGTCGTGTTCATCCAGGGAGAAGATTTGCCCCAGGGAATTCACTCAACCGCAATGGCCGCCTTTTTCTCAGGCATGCTAAAGAAGCTCAGGAAACGCCAGATGTCCTGCTGGGTATGTTTTCTGTTAATTCAGTACTTGCAAGAGTGTTGTTTGATTCTAGTGCATCGCATTCATTTGTCACCGAAGAATTTGCATGCACTAGTAAAATTCAACCAACCAAACTAAAGCATGTTATGATTGTTCAAATTCCCGGATCAACCACTAAGGCTAGGCAAATTTGCAAAGCCGTCCCTATCTGAATCCATGGCATAGATTTTTATGCTAATTTGATAGTACTTGGAACTAAAGGATTGGAAGTAGTACTAGGAATGGATTGGATGTCCAAACATAAAGGACTGATTGACTGTGCCAAGAAAGCCATAACCATGACCAGTACTGCCGGATTATCAGTCGAGCATATATCTGAAACCTTACCTCGCCAATTCAAGTGCAACAAGAGTATAGCCCAACCTACCATTGACCAAGTCCAAATAATCTGTGAATACCCCGATGTATTTCCAGATTTTTTGCCCGGTATGCCCACAGATCGGGATATCGAGTTCATCATCGAACTAATTCCTGGAACTGGACCCATAGCCCAGAGACCCTATAGTATGAACCCGTCAGAGCTCGCAGAACTGAAGAAGCAACTGGATTCCATGCTGGAAATTGGATTGATTCAACCAAGTGCGTCCCCATGGAGATCACATGTCTTGTTTGTGGACAAGAAGGATGGAGGTAACCGTTTGTGTATGGATTATCGGAAATTGAATGATGTCACCATCAAGAACAAGTACCCCTTGCCCAAGATAGAATATTTGTTTGATCAGTTGACCGGTGCCAAAGTATTTTCTAAGATTGATCTTAGAACCGGCTATCATCAACTCAAAATTCGTGCAGAGGATATTCCAAAGACTGCCTTTACCACCAGATATGGATTGTATGAGTATATAGTCATGTCTTTCGGGCTAATCAATGCCCCCCCGCTTATTTCATGAATCTCATGAATAAGATTTTTATGGACTTCCTGGATAAGTTTATCGTTGTTTTCATTGATGACATTCTGATTTATTCCAAATCAGAAGAAGAACATGACCTACACCTAAGGACCATTCTTGGAACCCTTAGAGAGCATCAGCTGTATGCAAAGTTTAGCAAATGTGAATTCTGGTTACAGTAGGCAGGATTCCTCGGTCACATTGTATCAGCCGGAGGAATTGCCGTTGACCCTGCCAAAGTGAAAGATGTAGAAGATTGGCAAGCCCCAACCACTCAAACCCAAGTTCGTGCATTTCTCGGATTGGCGGGATATTACCGCAAATTCGTAGAAGGATTCTCTAATATCGCCAGACCCATGACCCAATTGCTGAAGAAGGACAAGAAGTTTGAATGGACCGGCAAATGTGAAGCAAGTTTTCAAGAACTCAAGAGGAGATTGATTTCAGCCCCAATCTTGATCATGCCAGATATCACGAAGCCCTTCGATGTGTATTGTGATGCATCCAAGATCGGTCTTGGATGTGTGCTAATGCAAGAAGGCAAAGTTATATCTTACCTATCTCGACAACTGAAGCAGCACGAGCAAAATTACCCAACCCATGACCTCGAACTCGCAGCCGTAGTTCTAGCCCTGAAAACGTGGAGACATTACCTGATGGGAAACCGTTGTGAGATCTATTTGGATCACAAGAGCCTAAAGTATATATTCACTCAGAAGGAGCTGAATATGAGGCAGAGAAGATGGATTGAGCTAATCAAGGATTACTACCTGGACATTCACTATCACCCTGGTAAAGCCAACGTGGTAGTAGATGCCCTTAGCAGATTACCGTGCCGCTTGAACTCCATGATCTTGAAGGAGCAACCAAGTTTGCACAAAGAGATGGAAGATTTTCGAATGGAATTAGTAAGTGAAGGATTTTTGGCTAGCATAGAACTCCAGCCCACTTTGATCAGTCAGATTAAAGAGGCGCAGAAGGGAAATGCTAGTATTGAAGGAATCAAGCGTCGTATCGGTACAGGCAAGGTACCCGGATTCACCGAGGACGAAGAAGGAGTTTTGTGGTACAAAGGACACCTTTGTGTACCATCAGATTCTGAGTTGAAAGAAGTTATCTTGAAGGAGTCTCATGATACTCTTTATTCTATCCATCCCGGAGGAACTAAAATGTATCAAGATTTGAAAGAGCAATTTTGGTGGCATAAGATGAAGAGAGAAATCGGAAGCTATATCGCCAAGTGTGATATTTGTCAGCGAGTCAAGGCAGGACATCAAAGACACGCTGGATTGTTGCAACCCTTGCAGATTCCGGAATGGAAATGGGATTCTGTAGGAATGGACTTTATCACTGGACTGCCTACTTCTAGTAGGGGAAATGACTCTATCTGGGTCATAGTGGACAGATTGTCCAAAGTCGCCCATTTCTTGCCCGTCAAGACCACCTATCAGAGTTCGAAACTAGCAGAGTTATACATCGCTAGAATCGTTAGTTTGCATGGAGTCCCCAAGAACATCATATCGGATCGAGGAACTCAGTTTACCTCGAGATTCTAGAAGAAAGTCCAAGAAGGTTTAGGAACCCGCTTAGATTTCAGTACCGCGTATCACCCTCAGACCGATGGACAAACGGAGCGAGTAAATCAAATACTCGAGGATATGCTGAGAGCATGTGTGTTAGAATATGGATCCAAGTGGGAAGACTGTCTGCCATTTGCAGAATTTTCATACAACAACAGTTATCAAGACAGTTTGCAATGGCCCCATTTGAATTCATGTACGGAAGGAAGTGTCGCACCCCTTTGAACTGGTCGGAAGTAGGAGAGAGTCAGATTTTTGGACCTGACATCCCACGAGAAGCAGAAGAGAAGGTTCACAAGATTCGTGAACACCTCAAGACCGCCCAATCCAGAAAAAAGAGTTACGCCGACAAGAGACGTAGAGACCTCGCCTTCAACATAGGAGATTTTGTTTATCTGAAAGTGTCGCCATTGAAGGGAATGCAGCGTTTCCAACTCAAAGGAAAGTTAGCCCCAAGATATATCGGACCTTTCAAGATTCTGAACCGTCGAGGAGAAGTATCGTATCAATTGGAACTACCCGAAGAGATGTCAACCGTGCACAATGTGTTCCATATCTCATTACTTCGCAAGTGTCTCGAAGTCCCCAAGAAGACCGAAGTGTTCAAAAATATCGACCACCGGACCATAGAGATCAATGATGACCTGACCTATCCCGAAGTACCCATCCGTATTTTGGAAGAAGCTTTTCGAACTACCCGAACCCGAAGCATCAAGTTTCTCAAGATTCAGTGGAGCAACCACACAGAAGAGGAAGCTACCTGGGAGCGCGAAGATCACATCAGGACGGAGTTTCCCGATCTCTTCAAATCCTAGGTAATCTTTTCATCCTTTTTCAAATCTCGGGACGAGATTTTGTTTAAGGGGGGAGGGTTTGTAACATCCCAAAAATATTGAACTTGGATCATCAAACTCTAAGCATCAAAATTAGGGTTAACAAAAACTTTTGTAAATAAAATTATGAAGCATGCATATGAGTATGCATTGAATTTGAAATTCTTTTGAACCACCTTGTTTATGTGTTCCATTGCTTGTAAATGGATGCTTAGGTGAAATAAACATCATCTAAACATTTCCCAAACCTTTCCTAAAGCCAAATAAATCAAAACAAATAAAATAAAGGAATGGTCACTTTGACCAATTTAACTCCCATGCCTACTTTGGCTGTCTCAAACTTTCAGAACCTAACAGAAACTTTTCTGGATCTTTGCACCCCTTGATTGTACTCATAAAAAAGTATCAAGGCCCACTTTGTAATCATCCAAAAACTTTCAAATGCATAGTTTAAATGGCAATTCAAAATTGAATCTTTATCATATGAGAAGATCCCACTTTTTCAAAAACCACTCAAACAAGCTCAACTTTCAAAACCCAAGCATCTGCAGACTCACCAGCACCAATCTAGCACACCCACCAAATATCTTTTCAAAATTCAAAACTTGAATTCTTGCGGCCATTTCATCAAACACTTGGCAGAGAAAAATCAAACAAAATCAAAACACTATAGTGTGCAGTGTTTTGAGCCTAACTGGTTCCCTGTCTAGCTCACACCCAGCTCAGTAGATCATCTAGCAAGATTAACCAAGCACTAGCACCACTGTGAGCTTGCCAAAACCATCAATGGTGAACAGCCGAAGCCACCCTTGCCACCCACATGTCGACAGCAAGCAAGGGAGGAAACTATCCGTGCCAACCATGTCTGGGAGGCAGCTCACCGTCCACCGCCACTCCCTGACCAGCGCTTGAACCCTGCCAGCCACTGGAACACACGCACAGACCGCGCCCAGACTGCCAGCGACCATGCTGAGCATGCGCCAGAGCGCCACCCTCGACCGAAGCCCACAGACCGCGCGCCGCCCTCGCCGCGTGCATACACGACCCCCACCAACCCAGGAGACCGCCAGACATCCCCGTTCGCCGCCCCGTGACGCACAACCACCGCTCGCCGTCGAAGACGCCGCCTCTTCCGCGCAGAGCGTCGCGTGTTCCTGACCAACCCGCACCGCCCCACGTCTCTCCACCGTAACGTTGAGCATCGCCAGGGAACACCGCACCGTCCCCTACCTTCGCCCATGCCAATAGCCGTCTGTACCATCGCCCCCGACGAACTCACCGAGCGCCCCGTCGGTCCCCTCGCTCGACTATAAATAGAGGCTACCCCCAGCCGAACTAAGCACACCATTCTACTCCCCTCTCATCACTGATCGTGCCACACCGTTCCCGGAGCAAGGCGAGCAGCACTTCGCCGGAATCACCGGAGCCCGCCGCCTCTGGAGAAGAAGGGAGCCAGCGATTGGAGCCGCCCTAGAAGGAGCCACCGGTACCAGGAGATTCGTCGTTGTCGACTTCGTCGTTCGCCCGCCTCGCTGACCCTCGCCTGCACCCCGGTGAGCCCCCAGCAACCCCCACTGGCCGCGCTAGGTTTCTTTCTCGCTGGCATTGCCCAACGTCAACGATGACTCCCAGTCGTTGGATTAGAACCAGAACGAACGTCCCACGTTGCCCTGTACCGCTTCGCAGCCCCTTGTGTCACTGACGCGTGGGGACACCCACTTAAACAGCCCGCGGAAGCGCTGCGCTTAGCAGGCAGGCCCAGTATCGTTTCCCGCACAGCCCAGTTATTTGAATTAAACCTTTTTCATTTTATTTCAAACACACTTCTGTACCTAGTTTCAAAAATCAACCCAGGTCAATTTAGTGCACCAAATTGAATGAAACTAATTTTGTTAGAAAGGTCTTGAAATGTTGAATCCAAGCCCGTTGGATTCAAGTCAATTGGATCTATAGATCACCCATGGTAAAATCAAGGCAGAAGATTTTCTGCATTCAAACATTTTTTAAATTTAAACCATAATAGCTTTTGAGTTGATTACAACTCTCAAAAATCACATTTAACCATACCTTTCAGAATATATAAAAATATATAGGTTTACTTGCAGAAATAATGTTCAAGTAATAAAAGAATGCCCCATAGGCATTTCTAGTCACTTTATTTAATTAAAATAAAAGGGTAAAACCTTATTAAATTGTGACACCACTTTAAATCATATTCCCATGGACTAAAATATGTGGTGATGACATGTTTCAACATGATCCCATGTTTGGTTTGGAGAATATTAAATCTTAAGTAGTTTTTTAATGAGTAGAAATTACTTTTCTAAAAATAAAAGGAATTAAACCAAGCCTTAATCTTGTAATGTTAGTGATGATATTAGATCATCTATAGGACCCTTGTGTGTGATGATTGCAAGTAGTTAAGTATTGTTTGGTGATTGTGTACCTCGTATTTATTCATAGATGCTAGTACCGACCAAGGATACGAGGAGGAGGAGGATTCTACGAAGAAGAAGCCGAGGAGAACTTCAACCACTGCTCTGCTCAAGGCAAGCTATGAACCTTGCAAGCTAACACTTGCAATTTAGCAAGCTTATACTGATATTGTGCAAGCCAATACTTGCTTGTTACCATGTCAACTATATGCCTTATAGCATATATGATCATAACCACTTGATAAACCAATCCTAGTTTTACTTGCAAGCCTCTTACTTTATTTCTTTATCAAAGCTCTTACTTAGAGTTTACTGGAATAAATGGTAGATACTAGAAGAATATGTGAAGGTTGCATAAAGAGCATAAAATTTGGCCTAAGCTAAATAATCTTGATGTCCTCCTAAGGCATGAGATTAAACTTAGTCAAACCCCACTAGTGTACCACCCCTCATTAGTACTCACCCCCACTTGTAGATGCTAGTGCTAAGCATAAAACTTGATCAACTTTAGATGGGAATACTTGGTGGAAAAATGGGTATGAAAACCTTGGAATGATGGATCATTCTATTGAAATGTTTTGGACATGTGTTTCCGAACACCTGAGGATTTTGGTGATGAAAATGTTGAGGCATGAGCCTTAGCCCTTTATAAAACTGATGGTTGTCTGGATGCGATACCATTACAATTTTATCGTACAACCACAATACCCGAAGATTGGGTAGGGCTTGACTGGAAACTTATATACCTTAGTATCAGTTCCCTCACGGCCAAGGTCTGAGCTAAGGCTACCTTGTGAAGATTGTCCACCTGTGCAGTACCCAAGATGACAGTTGGTCATGGTTGGGAGGCCAAACTCATAGGAGAGGTGCTTATACTAGGGCGTGTAATTGAAATGTTAGGATTGATTATCCGCATACTGAGTATGGTGAATTCAGGATTTGTTCCGGACGGATGTATCGAATGTTGAGGTGAAAGTGTACAATCTCTGCAGAGTGTCAAACTATTCGAATAGCCGCGTCCGCGGTTATGGACAGTTGGAGTGGCCATACTGTTCCCCCGTCAGACTTTTAAAAATGACTTGTGAAATGAATTGAGACTTTGACTTGACCACAACAGGGTTGTGATATGAAATACAAGTTCCCACTTAGATGTTATAAAATTCAACTAGCAATTGTTGCCCTAAACTTAGTAGAGATAAATCTGGCTTTTGCAAAATAACCCTAGAGCCTAGTGTCCTATTATCAAAACCCCCTTTCACTTGTTAGTATTAGTTTGCGAGTACTTAAAGAGTACTCATGGCTTTGTCCCTGGCTATTCCCATGGCCAGACTATGAAGAGGAGTACCTGGAGGATGGACCCCAGGAAGGTTACAACAACTAGGATCATCTCCCATCGTCAGCATTGCCTGTGAACTCGAAGATGGAGCTTCACCCACGCTACCATTATTAATACGTATTACGTTGCTTGATGTTGTATTAAGAACTGGATCATGAGATCCCTATTTGTGTAAGAACTTATGTACGGTTTGTAATGGATGATGTACTATGGTATCCAATTCTGTTATGTCTCGCAAAAATGGTAATCCTGGGATTGCGATGTATGGCATAACAGGAATCTATGATTAAAAATCCGGGTGTTGACATATATCTTCCATATAACTCTCCTCTCCATTCAGGAGTGAGTTAACTCCATCAATTACCATATTGATTTGATTCCCTTCCAACTCTCCCATCCTATAGATGATATTCAAATCTAGCATTACTATTTACCCCTTCTTACTTATTTCTTTATAGGCCTTAAGTGAATGCTATGATATGGTCAAGAGTTGATAGATCAAGAATTGATAGATTAAGAATTGGTGAATCAATAATTGATTACTCAACATTGATGAACAACAGATATTGACATAGGATTCCATAAGGATTGATATGGAAATAAAGATATATGTGAATAATCTTGACTTGGTTTATTTCCTACTCAATCTCACTAAAGAGTTAAGGTTAGGTATTACCATGATACTCAAGATATAAGTAAATGAGATTAAGATTTAGTTGTTACATTCCTATTACTTAAGTTATATTCATAATTTGTTGTTGTAATGGCTACTATGATATGATCACCTAAGGATCAAATATAAATCATTAAGTAATGTATTAGGGTTTAATTTTATTACATTTGATCTACCCTTAGATCAAATCATGTTTACCCAAAATAAGGTTTTAGCAAAGGTCATATTGAAACTTATCACAGTCAACTTGATTATCTACTTCAATTCCATCAAGTTGAGAGGAACTTCAATCACTTTGACAAGTTTTGTTCAAAAGCGTGAAAATTATTCGGATTTTCTATGCATGAATGCAATGCACACATGTGAGTTCAGCTTATTTCTAAGCTCTGATGCTGGGATGTTACAGTTACTATATAGGGTGTCCCGGTCTTGAGGGGATTAACCTCATAGGGTAGGCACTTGTATCAGAGAGGGCATTCGGAAGGTCTTGACCGGTTATTCGCCCCACGATCGGTGCGGATCAGGGATGGGTAATCGGATGGTGTGGGTACAGTGTACAACCTCTGTAGAGTGTAAATCTATTCAAATAGCCGAGTCCTCGGTCATGGACGGTTGTGATGGCTGCTGTACGGAGGTGATGGTTTTGTTTTCAAAAAGGACTTCGGAAAAGAAATGGCTTGAACAATGTTTTGACCATGGGATGGTCGGGAAAATGGAGGAAGGAGTTTTGTCATGAGATGACCGGAAGAAGAAACAAATGGGTGACCCAATCCTAGTGTTTTTTTAACTTTTCAAAAAGGTTTCCAAAATGTTTTACAAAAGTTTTTCAACAAAGATATAGAGACCCGCTATATCTACAAGAGAAACTAGTTCATAAAAGAACCTCTCTTGGAGCCATCCTACCATGGCCATATTGCATATCCGTTATCATTGTTATCTTAAGGTGGTTTCCGAGTACATCCAAAGTACTCACCGACATTGTCCCTGGCTATTTACTTGGCCAGATTGCAGATGTTAAGAAGCGACGAAGTTGCTGACGTCTATGCGAGCTAGGCCGTCTTCCCAATCAGTTGCATGTAGGTTAAGGCACAGGCTCTGCGCTGAAGACTTCCGCTATTTGTGTTGTATTTGCCATAATGGCCACTTTGAAAGTTTGTATACTCAATACTATATGGATGTTGTAATGATACTAGTCGGTTATGCTCACGGCTCACTGATCATGGGAACGTGAATTGTATGCATAACGGGTATTCTCGGACCATAAATCCGGGGTGCCACAGACTTGGTATCAGAGCCATCCTGACTGTAGGAGACCTTAGTTAGCATGGACGTTAGACAGGACAACCCCTATTTTTGAAAACACCGGCTTTCGAAAAACTATTTCCAAAAGCTTTCTAAAATATTTCCTATCTCACCTTCTCTAACCTAAATTATTTTGAAAAGAGTTACTCTATATCTTGTCTACTTCAAAAGTCCCATTTTCAAAAACATAGTCCGACTTGGAGACTATGAAGACGAATATCCCGAATTGAAGAGACACCAAGACAAGTAGAACAAAGGAGCTACCAACGACGAAAGACACTACAAGATCGCCCTACCAATAGAGTCCTTCATCGCCTCCAAATTTATCAAGTACGGCACCGACGACAGCAGAGGACAAGACAGAAGCCCAGAAACCCGTATCATCCGTACTTAGGAGAAATGACCCCAAGATAGGATTCCCCCAATGGCGCGTAGTCACCCCTTAGTATCTATGGTACGCTCTGCCTGCTTGTCATGTGCTTGTGTGATGCTTGAAATATGTTGTTTGTCTGCCTCGGATCACCCGGTCCTGTCGTATGAACACCTTGTTGGCATATCCCGACGCTAACCCTCGCAACCCCCTAGCTAAAAACATCTCCTTAGTAGGATGGCCACATAAAGAAATCCCCGACAACTCCTACTCTTGTCTTAGCTCTAATCGCCCCCAAAAAGGAGTGACAATCCTAATAAACCCTCCGCTGAATCAACATGAAGTCATCGCCAAGAATCCATAAGATAAGAAGGCCCGAAGGCAACGAGTTTACGTCGTCAACAAACCAGAGCAATACAAAGAGTTCAAGTGAAGACACCCCATCTGAAGCCAAATTGCCTCCACCCCAACTAAGTATGAATAAGAAGCATTGCTAACCACTAAAACTAACTCGAGATAACCTACGGCTTCATTAGGGAATCATCATAGGAAGGTAGTCGCAATAAGGTGTCACTCGAATACCACAACTCCAGTATCACGCCTCGCCCCAAGAAGAAGGATCGACCACAACCTCGATGACCCCAAGTAAAGCTCTAAGGTGGAAAGACTGCGTATTTCCACTCTATTCCAGAAGACCGACCATGAGAAGATAATACTAGAAGATCTCCAATCCAAGAACCTGCTCCAAACCCCATCCCAATAGTCGTCAGAGGAACAGAAAAACATACCTCATCAACAATCTCCACAAGTCTGCTCGATCCTCCCGACACCCGAGACGTTCAAAATTAAGACAATAAGACCGCCCGATGCTGCCAATACTACCCTCCAAGGAGAATAAAGAAACCCAAAAGCATCAACCTCCGAATCTGCAAACCCTGAGATGGAGAATGAAGAACTATCCCCTTCACAAGTATCAACCCCTATTCAAGTCACCACCCCGGGAGATCCACTCGTCGAATCAAAACATCAGAGAGGGCACGACCTTCACTGCTAAAGATGACCGCAAGGAAAAACAGTAACCAAAGTTGGTACCCAACCCAAGGACGGCTACAAGATTCAAGGAGCACTCATGACATAGTCCTTCGTACCCTACCCACTCACTTTTCCAACCTCTAGCAAGTGATGGATCGTCTCGAAACCTGTTCAGTAAGGCATCAAGTACTTTCACCATTGGCCGACGCAAATTTTCTAAACTCTAGATGGACCCTGTTGGATGGAAGGAAAGAATAATGCCCTTCTTTGCGTGTTTTACCCACGAAGTTGCATCAGACCGAACCCGAGACGACCCCTTTTTAAAGGACTGCGTTTCTAGACCGCCAACCTCCAACGACATCCTCCAACCTATCGGACCCCTAACTAGCTCAGAACTAACTACCCGGAAGTTAGTAGACGCCTTCTCTAGTATACCTACCAACTCAAGAAGTGATATCGACGCCTCTCATTAAGTGGACTATACAAGACCGACAGAAGATAACCACCTCCGGAACAAAGGTGCAGCGCCATCCCCCAGCATCAGTATACGACTCCAACCAAGAAAGTTGGCAACTCCACCAAGAACCCCTAGTGTCACTCTAAGGGGGAAAGACTGCATCCTTTTCGCCCAAAAACCCGATAGAACCCTGGAGTCGAACACTAGTTACCTTTAAGTGAGGACACCCCTGCTAAATCCAAAATCATCAACCCTACAAGAAGGACAGGAATCGACACTTCTATAGAATCAGAAGATACTTCAGGAAATTTTTCCATCGCAGAGTCGACAACCCAACCACCACTTCCGACGTTTCAAGATCTCGAAGAGAGAAAAGTCGATCACGAGGCGAAGGAATAAAGAAGACTCAACTCACCGTCTTGCCTCAAGAAGGAAGTACCCCATCGACGCCAAACCGACCTAGACTTGTCCTAAGGGGAAAAGACTACGTCTTTTCCCACTCGCTTAATCTAAACACCCCAAACCCGAAGCCACTTAGCTCGGAACCGTAGCTGACCCTTCCTGCTTTTTGAAGACCTGCTAACACCCTATACTTTCCTCCCCTGAAATTGTTAAGAGGATGTTATCACCCTAACCCTACTCCTCCCTAATCTCGGGACGAGGTTATTTTAAGGGGGAAAGGTCTGTAACATCCCAATTTCAGCAACCCTGATTAATTGTCCAAAAGGCAAAAATCAGGGGGAACAAAAACTTTTTCTTGCATTGTGTGCTGACCTGTTTGCTTGTGCTCAAGCAACTATTTGTGTACTAGTTCTGTACTCCTCCTCTCAACCCTAGTTTACAAAAACTATTTTACAAAAGAGATGTCTTGGCTCATCTTTCATATTCTCAACTGTTCTGGCATTCCAAAACCTGAGCCAAGATGACTTTAACACAACCAAATACTTTACTAACTTCTATTGCCAAAACTATGGAGACATATATATATATACTCTCCTTATGTTTTCAAGACAGAACCTTCAACTACTCTTATCTCGAGGAGTTCCAAAACCTTTATTAAAACCTTTTCACTCCAATCTTGGTAGAACTACCAAGGGGTACTTATCTTACTTCAAAACATAACCCATTTCAAAATACCCATCCCTACCTCAAGCTAGACTTGATGATAACCCTAGTATAAGTTGGATAAGTTTGGTAGGATGAATTTCCTTGATCTGTTGATTGCATTGTTTGCTTAGGAACTAGAGTGAGTTAATCTAGTAGCTCATCCCTTAGGACCCAATCCTTGCTTGGGATCATCAAGCCCTATCAAGCATCCAAGTCTGGATCTATCCTAAGCTATTCCAGTGATCATCTCATCTCATGTTTATCTCAATCCAAGGATAATCCCTCTTGATGGTTTCCAATCTAGTGGAGACCAAATCCAGATTTGGATCCCCTCTCTTCAATCTAAACCTCAACTTCACCCACTTGATGGAAGGGATAAACCTTGCCACCCTCTCAATTGTTTCCCTCTTGAACACTAGTCAAAATCACTAAAACTGCCAAAATGGCTGTCTGGATTTCTTCTCTAGATTCAATCTTAGGAGCTCTACCTTTTCCTACCCTTGTGCATTATTGAGAATGCACTTGAACTATCTTGTAGTACATCAGTAGTACTACCCAAGCCCAATCTTTCCCTTGGCTAAGACTTTCTAAATCCCACTCATCCATGATGGTTTTGTAGTCAAGATAATAATCTTTTCTGCAACACTTATCATCTTGCCTACTTTGGCAGAAGCTCACATCTATGTGCCACCTCCCCTTGACCAACTCTTTGAATGGTTATGATATACTAACCATGGGCTATCAACCCCCACTGTACTTGTTTCCATTGGAGCTTTGTGCTTATTAAACCCACCTGGTTTTGGAGGCTACCTGATGTATCTGTTATGGCAGCCTTATTTTCAACAAAGTTTGCCATCTCATCTAGATCACCTCAAATGCCACCAAGCCCAAATCTAGCTTCCATGATTATATATATGACATGGTCTATCCATCCATATACCCCTTGTACCAAGGTGAGCTCTGAGCTCCCTAATCGAACCTTGTTTAGGTGGTATCAAATTAACTAAACCCTAGATCATTTCCCACATCTAGTATCCACCCCTTTCACCATTTTTCTTCAAAACCAAGGTTGACTTGATGCCTACATCAAGTGTACATAATATACCTTGGATATAAGCAACCCCAAATAATTCTCCCAATTATTTGGATTATCAAACTATTTTATTTCAGTCACTTACCAATTCCTCAACAACCTTGTCTTTAAAGGCAAGTTTGTCTTTCTCCAAATCACCTTGTCAACACAAGGCACATTTGATGCATATATTTCATATCCCATATTTCCAACTCAAAAATAAATATTTTTGTGATTCTTTATTATTTCTTTTTGCCCTTTTTCTTAAATGGCAGAAACAATAAATAATTCCCTAAAAATACTTTTCCATCTCAATAAATTCCAATAAAATTCTCCAATGTGTAATATGGTATTTAGGACCATATCACATCAAAAACCAACCTTGTCCAATGTAAAATTATCAATTGAGCTTCTAGAAACTACTTCTGGACTTTTTGAATAAATGAGATTTAGAGGACTTTTAACCATCTTAAAAATCCCACATCAATCTCGGAGGTGTACAAGGACCATACCCTCCACCCAGAACCATCTCCCCATCTTTCCAAGATCAAAATTTAAAACTTTCCTTCATGATGATTAAAATGGCTAATCTTGCAATCCTTCCAAATCTTAAACCAAAGCACACCGAACACTCATCAAAGCTTTCCAAGTAAGTCTCCCAAGCAGCATCACTCCCTTCTGGTCGAAGAACACTGTAGCCCCACTGTAGCATGCCCCACATCTTTGTCCCACATGGTTGTTTGAGAGGGAGACAAAGGCAAGATCTTGCCTAGACATTTCTTTTCTACTTTACAGCAGCCCCTCTCTCCTCTATGTCCCCTACCATGACCAGAGCACACAGCAGGACCCACTCCACCACCCACATCGCCCTATCCCTGGCCAGCACCTCCCTCAAGCTCTCCATGGACAATGTCCATCCTACCCCATCTCTCCTCGGGTTAAATATCCCCAGGTCAGTACAGCCCCTCTCCACCACCTCATTTGTTCCCTCCTTACTCCACTCACCCCTCAGACCACCCTCTCCCTCCCCCTTGTGATGTGTTGCCCGAGAGATGGAGGAGGAGGCACCTCGACCATGGCAAAGGATCGAGCAGGGCTCACTCCTCCCCTTCCATCCTCCCTCTGCATGTGGCCTAGCGGGTCTCCTACACCCCTGTTCTAACCTCCCCGACCTTTTCTCTCGCAGGCAGGAGCTCCTGGAAGCTTCCCCGACGAGCCCCCATGGAATCCGAGCCCGTCCCCATCGCGTGAGGCTCTTCCTGCGGCGGAGACCCCCTCTTCCGCCCCTCTTCCTGCTCGCCGGGGTGACCCGCTTCGCCTTCGACCATCTCCGGCGCCTTCCCACGCCTCTGGTAAGCCCCTCCCTCGCCCTAACCTCCCTGTTAGGGTTCCCTCTCAACCCCGCACGGACAGAGGAGGAGGATGACACGGAACCGTCGGATCCGCTTCTAATCCGACGGCCAACAAGCCCCCGTACCCCTTCGTGGGTCACCCCTCACTGACTGGCGGGCCCCGCCCGCCAGTATTTCAAATCCTGTCTCCCGTGCGTGGCTCGCCCCCGTGGGCCGATTCCTCCTGCGCGGCCCGTTTACCCTCCGGATCTTGCCCGAAACCCCCTTTTCCTTTTTAATATTTTCCCAGAAGCCAGAAATATGACTCTCTGGTTTAAATCTTTTTGAAGTCAAAAAGGGGCCTAAGTAAAGTTAGTTAATATTTTCACAAGTACCTCTGGCCACACTCTAACATGTAGACTTGTTGCTGGACCATTTTGATGTTTAGAATAAATATGAAAATGCATCTACTAAGATCTGTCCATTCACACATGTTTATCTCCAGAAATTTTTACTCATCCAAATGGATTAAAACCAGTTGTCCAATAAAGGTACTGACCATACCCTACTTTTCCCACTAGAACCACATAAAATTGCTTCCTAGATTAACCGTAGCAAAAATAATAAAAACAAGGCATTTCTGACTTTAGAAAATTCCCTAGGTCAAACCAAACGAGTTAATGATCTAATTCCAACTCCCAGTAAACCTCTATACCCATATATATAAAACCCCAGGAGCCCAATTTTTATTGAGGCTTATTTGAATTTTGGTGGTTTAATAACTTCTGTACATGTTTATTTCACCACTAAAATCACCACAATAGTTCTGTTTATCCAAAAAGGGGGAATCCAATTTATTCAGAAAGGTACTATCAGTACCTAACAAGTTCCCTTGGAATCACATCAAACTCTTCTGTATATTAAATATGATGAAAAAGACAAATACCAGCTAGTACTGACTTTGGGATTTTCTCAAGGGAATTCTGGTAGTCATTTTGAGGTGATTCCAACTCCTCTTGAATCAGTCCATCAAATACTATATAATAACCTAAGGAAATAATTTTTGGAACTCCAGAACAGTTCTGGTGAATTATTTCCTAAAACTAGAGTTTTATTCACTATAAAAATCACTATAAATCAATGGTAATTGATAAATTAGTGAAACCATATCAATACCTATCTGATGCTATCATTTTTATCCAATGATATCATACAGAACTTGTCCTTGCTCAAAACCCCCTCTCTTAGGTATTTCCTAGACCTCAAATCCGAAGGGATCATCTTCCCAGGCTTCCACATCTTCTACCGATCTAATCAACCCAATCATCCAGCACCCTCCTGATGTATATCTTATGTTTTATGATTTATTGTTGTATGTATTGATGCTTGTAAGCATTGTTTTGATTGTGGTGTTGTTTGTTTGCATGTATGCTCAATAACGTCGATAGTTGCGCTTGTGAGACGCCGAGAAGAAGGAAGCACCGGGTTTCTCTCATTATTGTTATTTTTGGTATTCTGGTGTTATAAGGAAGTCAAGGGACATCTCGCTGGTCACAGGCAAGCCACCTTCTTGCTCATACACCTTGTCCTTGTATTTTATATATGCATGTTTTATCTACCCATTCATGCAAAGTGCATTGGTTTTACTATAGTATTATTATTTATGGGGAATGTTTGGCTCCTCCAAATGTTTATTACTTAGTACCACTAGGTACAACCCGTTTGTATAGTACCTACCTTCCCTTATTATGGTAGATGGTGTTTAACACCATAACCACTTGGAGACCCCCCCCCCCCCTTTTTTGCCTAAACAAAAGTATAGGATGGGAAGACCCCGGGAAAAGACTTACAAAAATGTTTTATGAGAAAACCTTGGTGAGGCTTGGCCTACCAAGTGGTTTTTAAAATAAGAAGGGTTTGGTTTTACAAAAAGGAGGACAAGGTATGGAGGAAAAATATTTACGAAAACACGCCCGGCTGTATAGTTCCTAATGCTTGAACAATTAACCCGTGCAACCACATTACTCTGGAATGGGACGGGGCTGGGATGGAAGTTTGACCAATCCGGTATAGGTGCCTCACACTACTATAGGGGTAAACAATCCCCAGAGGGTGGGCCTTCTCTGTCCAACAGTCCATGCGTATCATCAACCGGGAGAAGGAATGAAGGGTCTACGGGCCTCCGTGCGATACTATGAGCCCCTCATTGAAAGCGCACACCCGTAGAGGTGCAAAAGATGCTCCGGTTGGTTGGTTACTATATAGGACATCCCGGTCTTGAGTGGATTAACCTCATAGGGTAGGCACTTGTATCAGAGAGGGCATTCGGAAGGTCTTGACCGGTTATTCGCCCCACGATCGGTGCGGATTAGGGACGGGTAATCGGATGGTGTGGGTATAGTGTACAACCTCTGCAGAGTGTAAATCTATTCAAATAGCCGAGTCCTCGGTCATGGACAGTTGTGATGGATGTTGTACGGGGGTGATGGTTTTGTTTTCAAAAAGGACTTCGGAAAAGAAATGGCTTGAAAAATGTTTTGACCATGGGATGGTCGGGAAAATGGATGAAGGAGTTTTGTCATGAGATGATCGGAAGAAGAAACAAATGGGTGACCCAATCCTAGTGTTTTCTTAAAACTTTTCAAAAAGGTTTCCAAAATGTTTTACAAAAGTTTTTCAACAAAGATATAGAGACCTGCTATATCTACAAGAGAAACTAGTTCATAAAAGAACCTCTCTTGGAGCCATCCTACCACGGCCATATTGCATATCCGTTATCATTGTTACCTTAAGGTGGTTTGCGAGTACATTCAAAGTACTCACCGGCATTGTCCCTAGCTATTTACTTGGCCAGATTGCAGATGTTAAGAAGCGACGAAGGTGCTGACGTCTATGCGAGCTAGGTTGTCTTCCCATTCAGTTGCATGTAGGTTAAGGCATGGGCTCTGCGCTGAAGACTTCCGCTATTTGTGTTGTATTTGCCATAATGGCCACTTTGTAAGTTTGTATACTCAATACTATATGGATGTTGTAATGATACTAGTCGGTTATGCTCACGGCTCACTGATCATGGGAACGTGAATTGTATGCATAACGGGTATTCTCGGACCATAAATCCGGGGTGCCACAAAAACTTTGAAACTATTATGATTGGGACCATTGCTATCAAGTATGACGTAACATAATCACCTTGTGTAATGCAAAGTTTTGTTTCATATAAGATTGTTTTGGTAACAAGACTTGATCAACCTTGTTAACAAAAGGATTTTTATGAACAAAATAATGTTTCCACCGTGGTTATACTTGCTTGCTTTTACTTTTCTCCTTCCTAGTCTTTGCCTTTCTTTTGCTATCTTTAGTTTTGCTAGTTGTTTGATTGTTAGTTTGTCTTAGAGCTCCTGTAGTTTGGCTTTTGGTTTGCTTTTGCTTCTTCTGAAAAAATTGTTTCCGCGAGAAAATCAATTTTCATACCCTGAAAATTGGCCAAAAATAAGTTTCCCGAAAAATCCCAGAAAATTCAAAATAAATCTTTCCTCGAAAAAAGGGGCAAAGAGACACCTGAAGTGACACAGGGGGGCACCACAGGCCACCAAACCCATGGTAGGCGCGGCCTACCATGTGGCGGCGCCTGGGGGGTCTGGCCCACCTGGGCCCCTCCAGGCTGCCTCCACAAAGCCATCTGCTTTCTCTCTCCTGAAAAACATCGGAAAACTTGCTCAAGCTCAAGTTATTATTGTTCTTGCTCGCGATTTTCGATCTCCTTGCTCAGCCCCTCTTTGCTTCTGATTTTTTGAGAGATTGTTCCTTGGTATGTTCCTCCTCCACTTGTCCAATTAGATTTGTGATTGGTAGATTGTATCTTGAGTATTTTGCTGCTATAGGTGACAGGTTGTTTGAGCTTGCATGCTTGTTCTATGCTTAGAAAGTTCATTTTGATGCATGTGTAGTCCTCTAGCAAGTTCCTATAGTAGTTACTCATCATTTATCAACTTAGAAATCACTTGGGTTGATGTTTGTCTAAAAATTTCAGCAAGCAAGATGAGTACCTATCCACTGAATCAATATGACTTGATGGTGTCTGAGCCAATGAGGGTTCATCGTGAGGAGGAAGTTTTTCCTTCCGAATACCCATGCCATGAATTTATGAGAATCGCAGGAATCTCCTAGGATTTTCAAACCTTGATTACCAATGCAGGATTGGAACACTTTGTTGAAGGTGGACCATTTCAATTTGTTAAGCTAACCATGGCTTTTGTGCATGACTTCCAGTTCAGTTGGTCTACATCTAATCCCATGGTCCATTACAAAATATATAATATACCTGTCAACCTGCCTTTTGCTGATTTTTGTGCAGCAATTAGAGTACCTCAGTGGGGATCTTGTGAGAAGATCAAGTAAAGGCCCAAGTCACTTATGAATTTATATGCTGAGATTTTCCAAGGTTTTGACTTCTCAAAGGAAAGTGGTAAAATTCGGAACATTTAGTTCCCAGCTATTAGATACTTTGCCTATTTCATTACCAAGTGTGTTCTTGCTAGAAAGATTGCTAGAAAGTTGTCTTCTTTTGATCTAGCTTTTATCGCAGCTTCTCTGAATAGGAATAGATCTTATAGCCTAGTTGCTTTGATAGCTCACCGTCTCACCACCAACCGTGATAAGGGTGGAATTTGTGGAGGTCTCATTGCTTCTAGGTTGCTAGCTTTCCATGGTTTAGAGCCTCACTATTCGGATTATCAGTTCCCCATAGAGAGGCTTGATCTTGAATCCATGATTCAGCATGGTTTTGTTTCCTTGGGGGCTAATGTGAGAAGTTCACCGTATGAATTATCTTTTGCCCAACAAGGTCAGAGAAAGGGTAGGATTGAGAAAATAGTTTATTTGCCTGCACCTGCTTTGTTTAACTTTGATAACAGGCAAGGATGGTCTCTTACGGAGGAGGAGGTTGACACATATGTGGCGGAGCTCTCCCAGCAAGAGGAGAATGTTGAAGAGGATGCCGAAGACAATTCGGTTCAGCCCTCCAACTTGGGAGAGTCTTCATACCAGCAGCCCTCATTTGATTGGGACGCGTCTTCTTCTTCATCATAAGCGCCTGACTATGATCATTCCTATGATGACCCACCAGCATGGGGTTACTACCCGCGCTATTGAGCCCCACTTAGGCCAAAAGCCTAAGCTTGGGGGGAGGTATACCGACATCACACTCATATATATATATCATGTTCGGTCGGTTCTTTGTATATCCATTGTTTCGCTTTCTTTTTGGTTCTTGTTGCTTCTTTCTTAAAACCCAAAAATACCAAAAATATGTTCCTTGTTTCTATTTATTTGTTTCTTTGCTTTGGTTTGCCTTAAAAGAAAAAACCAAAAAAATTTGCTTTGTTTGGTTTGCTTTTTCTTTGTTTGTTTTTTCTTTGTTTGCTTTCTTTAAAAAATCAAAAACACCAAAAATATTTGTTGTTCTCCTTTGGTTTTGTGAGTTCTTTGCAGGGTCCAGCCGTCCTTAGTGGATTTTGGTTTCATGTTATTATTCAAGTCACACAAGTGAATGGCAATAATGAAGATTAAGACAACTTGAGGAGTGGTAAGAGGCTGGTAATGAACTCTATTTGTTTTCAGTTTTGTACATATACTCATCATTGTGAGCATGCTTAGCCTGTTTGTGTAATATGTATGTCATTATGGATGCTTCGTAGTTCTTGCTTGTATATGATTAGCTCCAGCCTGCTAATAGTTTGTAGCATGTCATATGAATGTTTGTTTGCATTGTTTTATTCATATTTTGGTATGATATTGTGGTATCCTCCTCTGACTGTTCATGTGAATTGACTTGGCACATGCTCAAGTATGCATATGACTAATCAATAGTCAGTAAGCCTCGATGATTTATTCTGCCTCAGAGTTCTTGTATCACTTTCATGCCATAATTAGTCATGTTTTGTTGCAAGCATGGTTATGACAGTTATTGCTCTCTCGTTTGTCACTCCCTCTCTTTTGCCAACCTTCACTTGCACTGAGTATGAGCTCTACATGTGCTTCCAACTCCCCAAAACCAATATTGCCAGCTGTGTCCACCATACCTACCTATTAGCATCATTTTCTACTTCAGTGCATATTCATTATGCCTTGTTTTCTTCCAAAATAAAATGTTTGTCTGTTTTGAGAAAGTTAGTTAGTAAAGCTCTCACGAACTTGATGGCACACTTTATTCCTTGCACTTAATAATCCTGAACGATTGTGACTAGTCCATGAAAGTTATATGCTTACAAATTATATGCTGCGAGTCAGCAGAACCGTGTTGTCACGAGGAACGCTTTCAACACCTTTTGGATATACTATCCAGTTGATACTTTGCTCTTTTTTTTATGGATGTCGACAATGTGAAATAAAAGGGGAGCTTGTGAGTTTATGGAGTTTATACATTGTGTTAGAGAAACTCCTGGGCCGCTAGCCTAAGCCATGCCTAATCATGGTGGAAACTTGCAGCATCACCATAATGAGAATCTATGAAGCATCGTCAATAAAAAGCTATGCATATGGTAAATAAAAAGATTGCTGAGATGCTCATCGTCTGCTTGCCTTGTTATTTTGGTTATGGGAAAGCTCTTGTACCATGTGCAAGGGGTACCCTGTTGGCAGTTCTCTATGATATGCATGTATTTACAATGACAAGAACTTACAGGTAACCAAAATTGAGTAGCATGCGGAGCGGCCCTCGTACTCAAGGGACTTGGGATTTCTAGTCTATGGTCTGTCAAGCATCAGAGTGGACCTCACTTTCACCTTAACAACATGAAGATGCCTATGATAGGGGCAATGAGAGCTCAAAGCTAATGAGTACCTTCCTTTCAGCATTAGGAAGCCTTTCAAACTTTTCAAAACCGTTTTCACTTCCTGGTTGAGTCGCCACCTATTCTATGAGCACCTTCTTGAGAGAATAGTTGTCATTCTTGTGTTTGTTCCAAAACTTGGTTAATTATGTCATAACTTTGATGCTTGTATCTCTTATATCTTTACCTCTAGTCTTCACTTGAACTTCAGAGGTGCCTTGGCATTTATATTGTGCTCTTCAAACAAAGGCAAGCGAGATACCACTCTATCATACCTTACTATGATCATTGCAATGTTGCTTATGTTTATGTTTCATGCTACTTACAGTTATTGAGTTGGTTTCTCTCCATAGCTTGCAATGACTATTGATTAGACTTAGTTGCATACTTCTTATTATGAATGGTTTAAGCATCTACTCCTGTGCTGAGAATATATACATCATAGGAAGAAAATGTGTTCGTGAAAGTTTTCTTTTATCGCACTCAGTTTTCAACTGAATTGCTTGAGGACAAGCAATAAGCTAAGCTTGAGGGGAGTTGATACATCCAAACGTATCTACTTTCCCGAACACTTTTGCTATTATTTCTCCTCTAAACTTGTGTGATTTGCAGGCAGCACGGCTTCGGCTCCGTGCAACATGAAGAAAGGCGTGTAGCCAGCTGAGATGTTTGGCGTCGTGCGCAAGCTCCAGAGGATGGAGGGTAGTTCTTGTGTCCAGGCTCCTGCGAGTCGCTAGAGTGGACTCATTAGGCAGTTCTCTATGATATGGGAAAGCTCTTGTACCATGTGCAAGGGGTACCCTGTTGGCAGTTCTCTATGATATGCATGTATTTACAATGACAAGAACTTACAGGTAACCAAAATTGAGTAGCATGCGGAGCGTCCCTCGTACTCAAGGGACTTGGGATTTCTAGTCTATGGTCTGTCAAGCATCAGAGTGGACCTCACTTTCACCTTAACAACATGAAGATGCCTATGATAGGGGCAATGAGAGCTCAAAGCTAATGAGTACCTTCCTTTCAGCATTAGGAAGCCTTTCAAACTTTTCAAAACCGTTTTCACTTCCTGGTTGAGTCGCCACCTATTCTATGAGCACCTTCTTGAGAGAATAGTTGTCATTCTTGTGTTTGTTCCAAAACTTGGTTAATTATGTCATAACTTTGATGCTTGTATCTCTTATATCTTTACCTCTAGTCTTCACTTGAACTTCAGAGGTGCCTTGGCATTTATATTGTGCTCTTCAAACAAAGGCAAGCGAGATACCACTCTATCATACCTTACTATGATCATTGCAATGTTGCTTATGTTTATGTTTCATGCTACTTACAATTATTGAGTTGGTTTCTCTTCATAGCTTGCAATGACTATTGATTAGACTTAGTTGCATACTTCTTATTATGAATGGTTTAAGCATCTACTCCTGTGCTGAGAATATATACATCATAGGAAGAAAATGTGTTCGTGAAAGTTTTCTTTTATCGCACTCAGTTTTCAACTGAATTGCTTGAGGACAAGCAATAAGCTAAGCTTGAGGGGAGTTGATACATCCAAACGTATCTACTTTCCCGAACACTTTTGCTATTATTTCTCCTCTAAACTTGTGTGATTTGGATACAACTAACACGGACTGATGTTGTTTTCAGCAAAATTACCTTGGTTTCTAGTTTTTGTGCAGAAAATCAACTATCAGGAAAAATCCCGGAAAATATGCCAAAAATCATATTTCACCAGAAGATCCACGGAGCTGGAGTACGAGACGGAGTGGAGGCCTGGGGGGCCCACACCCCTGCCAGGCGCGGGTGGGCCTTGCCCGCGCCTAGGGGGTGCAGCCACCCCAGGCACCCCCTCGGCCTCCCTCTGCGCCTATAAGTTTCCTTTCGACCTAAAAACCAAGGGGGGGTGGATCGTTTTCTAGAAAGAGTTCCGCTCCGCCGCCGCCACCAGAAACCAAGATTCGGATCCAGAAACTCTGTTCTAGCACCCTGCCGGGACAGGGAATTTGGAGAGGACCATCGCCATCGTCATCACCAACGCATCTCCATCAACCATCGATGTTTCCCTCATCCATGAGTGAGTAATCCCCCGCTGTAGGCTTGGGGATGGTAGGGATTGGATGAGTTCTATCATGTAATCGAATAAGATCTGTTAGGGCATAGTGCCTAGTATCTTTATTAGTGCTATTTGACTTTGTTGCAACTTGTTGTGCTTAATGCTTGTCACTAGGGCCCGAGTGCCATGATCTTAGATCTGAACTTATTATTGAATCATTATGATAGTATTGTTTGTGATCTTATCTGCAAGTTGTGTACACATATCATTTTCCGGATCCAAAGGCCCCAAGTGACAATAATTGGGACAACCGGAGGGGATGGCTGTTGTGTGAGGATCACATGTGTTCACGGAGTGTTAATGCTTTGCTCCGGTGCTCTATTAAAAGGAGCACCTTAATTGCCAGTAGTTCCCTAGAGGCCCCGCTGCCACGGTGGACTGAAGATGTTGTGCAAGTTCTCATTGTGAGCATGTATGACTATATTTGGAGCACATGCCTAGGATTGTTTAGTGCTTGGATGCTTGTTTATTTATCTTCAATGCCCTAGATCTTGAAGTTACATGTTTAGACTTGTCCATGCAACGCCTGTCCATCCATCCATATGCCTATCGCACTCGAATCCTACTGTTACCGTTACTGTTACTATTGCTCATATTTTATTGTTGCTTGTTGCTTTGCTATTGCTACTACAAACTGTTGCTACTAATAAACTTCTATGAGCAAGAACTATTTTCAGGTGTAGCTGAATTGATAACTCGGTTGTTACGGTTGGCAAGTATTCTTTGGCTCCCCTTGTGTCGAATCAATAAATTGGGTAATACTACCCGTGACGACTGTTGCGATCCCTACACTTGTGGGTCATCAATCAGCTAGCCTCCATGGTCAGTTCTGGCTATCAAGATCTATCTCTTTGCAAAGAGTGCATTTATTCGGACGAGGCTTCTGAAGATGTAACCCACTTTTCTTCCTCTTATGAGCTGGTCTTCCCTTAGTGGTCGTGACAAGAGGGTCCTGCGCTCTTCTGTTGGCAGCAAGGATGGGATCTTCTTCCATAGGTGCACCATCTTCCATGTTAGTTGTATCAGGAACTGCTGGAGCTTTCCCCTTCTTCCTTTTCAACGCATCTGCAGCTGCCTTTTTGAGATCAGCCATTTATTTCTCCATTGCTTTCATGTGTTTCTCAGCAATCTCTTTTTTTTTCTTAGGACGCCAAACCAATAGCAAGCTTAGAAAAATCATTGCATAGGTTCCCATAACGCAACATCCTCATATCTTTTCTTGACAATTTCTTAACTAGATGAACAACTTCTTTTGGCTCAATGCTTGGCACAACTATATCTGGAGGAGGTTTGGACCACCTAGCAAGGATGTAGTGGTCTGGTATTCTATGCACCGCAACCAAATGGGACATAACCTTCATTACATGGAAGCAAAGAATACCATCCTTATTTATCTTACAACATTGGCAGTTGTATATTTCATTCTCTAAATCAACATCAACCATGTAACTTCTTCCGCCATAACCATAGACAGCCCCTTGAATTGGAACAATTTCAAAGACGCCACCTACATGATCAAGAGCATTGTAGGAAGTTATCTTACGCAACTCAACCTGAAAATGGTTGTATATCGGGAGAGTGTATGTATCTAAAATATGCTGCTCCATAGGGAAATTTGACCAAAGTCGAACAGTTTTATCCTCGCCAAAAAACTCATACGAATCTTCAGCTACATCAATCTACTCCTGCAACTTCATGTATTGTTTGAAGAAGCGAAAAAGGCTATCATAGGGACCAACATACTTCTTAAGTACCACGTTGAACCCTTCACTTCTTGATGTAGTCTGCAGGAAGGGGAAGAAGCGGTGCTGGAAGTAAACTGGAACAAAGTTCTATCTTAGATCATAGATATCAAGGAAATGAGCATTCTCAACAATATCATGCTTGATTAACATCTCGGACCACTTGGTCTCTAACTCCTCTATAGTCAAGTTGTAACCAATGACTTCATTGAAATCCTTCCTCAATTATTCTCTGTCTGCTATGAAAGGACCGAGCCGCTCTTGCACTTTCTGCATTATATGCCATATGCAATTCCTATGCACAGTGTGCACCAACAAAGCAAGGATTGCACACCTCATAGCACCATCTTGGTCAGTTATGATGTTATCCGGATGTAACCCATCTATTGCATCTAGAAACATATCAAACAGCCATACAAAATCTGCTATCAACTCATTTCGGACAAAACCACACCCAAGCTGAATGGATTTCCCATATCTGTTGATACCTATGATCGGCGCACACGGCATATTATACCTGTTTGTCATGTATGTCATGTCAAAGGAAATTCAATCATTGTACATCTTGTAAGCATCTCGCGCAGCACCATCTACCCAGAAGATTCTCTCAACTCGTCAAGGTAGAACTTGTAGTAAAAACGCAGATCTTGTTTCTTCAACTCTTCAAAATAATCCAACAACTCAGGTATATCTTGAAATCTGTCTTTTTTGCCACTTTTTGCCATGTAGTTACTCACAGTCTTGATATCATATGGTACATTTTGCTTGTTTCCATAAAGCTCAGCCATAATCTGCATAATCCTGCCAGAACTGAGGTTCACATCATGCAACAAGTCTATAAATTTTCTCTGCTCTTTTGGTATTTTCTTGTGCGATCTCAAATATTTCTTAAAAGCGAACTTCTGGATAACATCATGAGTGAGCTCCTCAACAAACTGTGTCACTTGGCATCTATCACCAGTATGCTTCACCCTCATCTTCGCCTTGCAATCACATAACTTGGTGATAGTAAGTTTCCTTTTCTTCAACGGCACTTCTTCTCCCTCTAGATTTTTCCATGTTTTCTTGCACACAAAAACACTCTTATCCTTCTCACCATCTTTAACAGATTTCTGATACGTCAGAAACGTATCTATAATTTTTGATGTTCCATGCTTGTTTAGTATCTACTTTGCTTTGCTTTGTCCACACTTTGAGGTGATTTTTATATGTTTTTTGGTACTAACCTATTAACAAGTTGCCACAGTTCTAGTTGCCTATTTACTATTGTTTTTGGTTCCAGAAAAGCTAGTAAGGAAATATTCTCGGAATTGGAAGGGACAAAAGCCAAAGTTAATATTTTATAGAGGATAACATGGAGTCCAGAGGAGAGATGGAGGGGAGCCACAGGGCGGTCGCACCCCCCAGGCATGGGCCCACCTAGGTCATTCCTGGGCAGGGTGTGGGCCCCCTGGCCGCCTCCCAGCCTCGCTTCTTCGCCTATAAGAATCCCCCGATGCCTAAACCATAAATACCCGATCAATATTCCACGAAACCGTCTATAGTCGCCGCCACCATCGTCCCTATATCGAGGGGATCTGAAGCTCTTCCCGACACCCTGGCAGAGGGGAGATCATCCCGGAGGCCTTCTTATTCACCATGCCAGCCTCTGGTATGAAGCGTGAGTAGTTCCACCTTGGACTACGGGTCCATGTAGTAGCTAGATGGTTGTCTCTCCTCCTTTGTGCTTTCATGTCTAGATCTTGTGAGCTCTGTTTGACCAGGTTTAATCTCGTCAATGCCCATTGTTATGAGCTTGGGTTTTGGAGAAGATGGGGATGCTGGAGATCGTGGAATGGTTAGCAAACAAGAACACGGGGACACGAGGTTTACCCAGGTTCAGGCCCCCGGAGGGAAAACCCTACTCCTGCTTGTCTTCTCTTGATTACGGCGGAACCGAAAAGTACAGGGGTGCGTAGATGCAATCTGGCGTGGAGGTGTGTATGCGGTGGTATGCGAAGTTCCCTCCTCGTCGTGCCCTACTAGCCTTTATATAGAGTTAGGCAGGTCCCAGGCACAGATCGAGTCAGTTACAGGTTGTAGGGTTTACCCCTTTGAATATTCTATGTACTCTAGTCTTGTTCTCCAAGGATCCGAAGGCGTCATGGGCCCTGGCCACCCGAAAATCTTCATGGGCTGGAGCATGTTCTCGTGGGCCTTCCTTGGGCTGGACTAGGTATGCTAAGATCGTGTACCTGCAGGGCATAACCATGTCAGTAGCCCCCGAGTGTTCGGTCGAATCATAGATTCGGCTGAGGACTCTTCAATCCTTCGGGTGCTGCTATCTCTGTTTGTCTAGAGAATGATTTGAGTGTGTAGGGATTGTTGATGCGTGTGCTTGACTCTCCCGACAGATCAGGGTCAGTTAACTGTCTTAGGACAAAACAACACGATCTTCTTCAGATTCGAGTCCCTCGACTCGAACCCGGAACATATGCTAGCGTAATTCGACTCAGGCCGCGGAGGACTTACAGGAGTGGAATTCCAGTGAATTTTAAATGATGTACCCAATGCGTCCGTCGGGATTTTTCATCGCGCCTGCTGGCACAGATTCTCACTAGCAGAGCGCAGTCGTGTGTGTTGCCAGGCCATCAGATGATATCTGTAGGTCTTATCTTTGTGTCGCAGACACAGCATTCGAATTTTTATCACCGCGGAGGTGTTTCGGGTGGCTAAGGAGGATGCTACTCACTTAGCGTTAATTGGGGCAGAGTTGCCGAAAAGTTTTTGCATCCTGATCCGAAGGATCGCAGTCGAAGAATTCATAGGGTGCGCGACCAGCGCTCCCTATGGGAGTATCCCCCGAGTGTCTGTTCGAGTCGTAGACTCGAGAAGAGACTTTAATTCAGTCTTTGTTGACTTTTAGGTCCGTAGGACACAAATTTTTTGGATGCTTGAACCCATACTCCCTATGGGAGTAGCCCCCGAGTCCGTAGTGGAGTCGTAGACTCGACGTAGGACTCGAAGAATAGTTCAATGGTGTAGTATGTTGATCGTTTTTCGGGTGCGCGGCCAGCGCTCCTGATAGGAGTAGCCCCTAAGTATTTAGTCGAATCGTAGATTCGAGTGAGTACTCTTAGCTATGTAGCCGAAGAATTGTAACCGTTGATAGTATAGCTTTTGATGACGTCAGTGCTAACGATCGGTGACCTCAAGCGTCTGCGGCACCAGAGATGACGTTACTGGACGAACATGGGTCCCACCTTCTGACTTTGAGTCGACTGGTCATGCGCGGCGTGGATATAATTACGGTGTTGCCTCGATTTCCATGTGTAGTGGACAGCGTGTGAGCGACGGTTCGCTGCTATGCTGACACGTGGACGGTCAGATCTTGATGTTGGCTCTAGGTCTTCCCGATGAACGGTCGTCGTGCATCGTCCTCGTCCTTATAATCATTGGGGAAAAGTTAGTTTGTTTTCACCGCAGCCGTTCCTGTTTCACTGCTTCCATCTTATTGAGTTTTCCTTGCTGCGCGCTGGAATTTCTTCGAACCTTTCCATCTTTGTTTCTATGTGCTCGTCGTCATCGCTGCCACACTGCGATGGGGAAGTCCAAGAAGGCCTCCACCGCAGTTGGTACTAATATTGCCGCCGATGGCAAGAAGGGTTTCGCCGCCACTCGCGTCACCGATGGTGGCTGGCAGCGATCGGAGACGCGTGAGGGTGACCTTCGCAAGCTCCGTGAGCGGGGTCTGATCCCGCGGGATAGGGAGGCCGTCAGAGTTCCCGGTGATGAGGAAATTCCCCTTCCTCCTACAGGGTTTCGGGTCATGTTCATCGCTCTTGTCCTTCGGGGCCTTTCTTTTACGATCCACGATTTTCTCCGTGGATTGCTTTTCCTTTATGGCATCCAGCTTCATCATCTTTCACCGAACTCTCTTCTTCATATCGCCTGCTTCATCACATTCTGCGAGTGCTGGCTCGGTGTTGAGCCGCACTTTGGCCTCTTCCGGAAGCTCTATTCCATGAAGAGGCAATCTAGCTCTGATGGCGTTTATCCCATCGACGGCTGCATCATTTCCCTTAAATCCAAATTTCTCTTCTTCTCCTTTTCTATGTCTGAATCTGTCCAGTACTGGCGGAGGCGATGGTTTTACATCTGCGACTCCACAGTAGCCAGACAGAACTTTGGCCTTGCTCCTTTCGACCCTTCCCAGAAAATCCAACCGAAGAGATCCTGGAAGAATCACATCTTGGATGGCGAGGTGGCGGAGATAGAGGGGCTTTATCATCGGGTGGAGGATCTTCAGTTGATTCCGGATAAAGAGGTGAACGGTGTGGATATCATCCGCACCTTCATCAAACATCAGGTGCAGCCGCTCCAGGCTAGGGTGCACCCGATTTTCCTTTATTCTGGTCGCCACGATCCGACTAGGGTTTCGGGTGAAGAGTTCTCCAGGGGGGATCATGACAGGATTCTTCGGCCGCTGCTGAAGTTCAAGGCTGGAGAGGATCTCCCGGGGAAGTCGCTGACTCCTCCATTCGCCGCTTCTCGTCCGGTTCCGCAGGTGTAGATCTGGGGCGTGCGCGTAGCGCTTTTTTCGATTGTGTTTTCCTTGCACTTGCTTGTGTTCTGAAAGTTTGTTTTTTTTGCGTAGGAGTTCAAAGTACCGGGCATGTCGCCTCCACTGCCCGAACTATTTCTGGATGCACCGGACAATGAGGTAGTGGATTCCATGTCTGAGCTTCCCTCAGCGCGATCGCCAGCGGAAGAAACTTTTGAGTCTAGCGAGGAGCATACTCTAAAGCGGACGCGGAGCTCGAGCGAAGCGTCGGATGCTTCGACTCCGCTGACCCCTAGGAACCCATCATGCCTTGAGCGTCACAGTGGGGATCATGGTGGCTCTTCCTCTCCTATTCCAGTCGTGCCCGTGCGGGCTAGAGCGCCGCAGCCGCCGGCGAAGCGGAAGAAGGAAGAGAAGAAGGAAGAGAAGAAGCGCAGGAGGACCCCGCTTGTCTTCGATTTGAGCGATCTCGACTCGTAAGTTTATCCAGTTGCATTTTTCTCTCTTTTGAATTTGCTCGCTTGTACTTGTCTGATGTTTTCTTCTGTAGCCATTCTTCCGATGTCTCCTTCAGCGATGGCGCTCGGGAGATGGTGGGGGAGTCTAAGGTTGCTCCTCCTCTTCCTCAGACGGTGGCCACCTCTGAGAGCGCTGCTTCGAACCCTTCTCCGCAGGAGGCTCGGGTGATTGTTCCCCAGAAGACTACAGTCGGACCTTCGGAGTCGCCGTCTGACCATGTAAGTGTTTTCGCTCTTGCCGCGGGAGGATCCCCCGAGCGTTTTCGGATGATCTGCTGATCATTTTGATTTTGTGTCTCGGGGGGAGCCCCCGAGCATCTGTCGAATGATCTGCTAATCATGCCTTTATTTTTTTACGTGCCTCAGGGGGAGCCCCCGAGCGTTTTTTCGTATGTGTAATTTGCCCCCGAGCGTTTTGCCGATGCGCCTGCGGCGTACAAGCGCAAGCAAAAAGGCAACGGTGTATCCGTGGGGCTGGCGATGGCCCTGGCGTCTGGAGCGGAGCTGGATCTTCATCAGGTCACCTCCCAGATGCCAACGGCTGCTGACGGATCCGAGGTAGCCTTCGCCCTCTACGCTGCCCATTGTAAATGTTATGGGCCGAAGTTTATTGACTTGCTGGATGAGTATGCGGTGAGGCAGCAGGGGGAGGCCAAGAGCAGGCAATCCGGATCCGAGCCTACTCAGGATGCAACTTCTTAGGCCTTGTAGTTGTAGGATAGCTTTTGTTTCTTTTGTTGTAATATATCTATGAACACTCCTTGTGCCACGCAGTGGCTTTTTGATGCATATAATGAATCTCCGAGCTCTTTGTTTATTCGTGTGTTTGTTCATATCCCTGCTTTCTTTTCCTCTAGGGACCTTCGGGTGATGATCCCGTTGGCACTTTGTCTGCGCCGCAGCTGCGGCCATCCTTGGATGATGCGTCGCAGCTTGTGTTTCTTTGTGACCGCATCCGTAGTCTTGAGAAAGAATTTCTTGGAGTGCGCGGCCACGCCAATGTTTGCAAATCAAAGACAGAGCGAGGCGCTGCCAGAGAGGAGTATTTGATAGGGGAGTTGCGTCGTCTGGCCGAACAACTTCAATGTGAGTTTTCCAAGCTGCTGCTCATTTTTTTGGATGCGCCTACTGGCCTTTCATCTTACTTTGCAAATGTTGCAGGTGCTAACCTTGTTCCTAAGGAGGAAAATGAGCGTGTTGCTATTCGGATCAAGTGCTTGACCCAGCAGGACATGGAGGCCGGCAATTTTTTCTGGATGGACCGCGATCGTGCCATGGTCCTTGCGACTGTGCAGGATCGTGTTCACCAGGTGTCGCGAGTGTTGCGTCAGGCGAAGACTTCGCTGGAGTCGGTTCTGCACGTGATGTTTCCCTTGGATGAGGCACCATCGACTCTCTGGGGCCTGCTGGCAAAGTTTCGAGATGTGCATCATGTTAGGGAGATGGTGCGGCATCAGCTGGTTGCGGGGGTGAAGGATGCGCTTTCCCTTGTGCGGCTACATCATCCTGATGTAGATCTTTCTGATGTGGCAGCTGGGCCGCCTCTTCGGGCGGATGGTGGTGTGTGGGATATGCATCCACATTATGCGGCTGTAAGGCAGTATGCCGAACAAATTGTAGATCTCTTTGAGCAGCGTGCGCAGGTGATTCTTCAGAATAGGTAGGCCCTGTAAAAAGATAGATGTAAAATTTGTATGTGTTCGACTGGGCGTGTTATGCCCTTTGCTATAAAGGTTAATTGTTGTTTAGCACGTGGTGCTTTGTTTGTATGCGTGCCCTTTTTGTTAGCCTGACGTGGTCAACTACTCAGGTGTACATGCGTTATCCTCAGTCGACGAAGTCATGAGGTGAGGGGAGCCCCCGAGTGTGTTGTAACGTGAAGAAAATGCAAATAATAGACAAAAAAATTGGGGTGAGACACTTAGCTTTATTCATATCATAAGGAGGAGGTACATTGTTCGGCTGAGTAGCCTTGGATGAATAGCCTTATTGCAAGTAAAAGAGGGGGGTAGCTAGGGGTAGAAGCATCGCAGTTGTGCGACGTTCCATGGGTTGGAGTATGCGACTCCAGACTCCATGTGTTTGAGGCGATAGGCGCCACCTGGGATGACTTCAGTGACGATGTAGGGTCCTTCCCAGGGCGACTCGAGCTTCTTCGGTCGCTCTTGCTTGAGTCGTAAGACTAGGTCTCCTTCGACGAAGGACCTTGGGCGCAGCCGACGACTGTGGTAGTTGCGGAGGCTCTGTTGATAGACCGCTGATCAAGCTGCGGCTATGTCGCGTGCCTCGTCGAGTGTGTCGACGGTGTCTTTGAGTGAGGCCGTCGATTCAGCTTCGCTGTAGGCGACGACCCGTGGGGCCTTGTGGCATACCTCTGCAGGCAGCACGGCTTCGGCTCCGTGCAACATGAAGAAAGGCGTGTAGCCAGCTGAGCTGTTTGGCGTCGTGCGCAAGCTCCAGAGGATGGAGGGTAGTTCTTGTGTCCAGGCTCCTGCGAGTCGCTAGAGTGGACTCATTAGGCGCTTCTTGATGCCGCTACCGACGAGGCCGTTGGCCTTTTCGACATGCTTGTTTGTTTGCGGGTGCGCGACGGAGGCGTATGTGATGTTGATTCTGAGGTCTTCGCAGAAGTCCTGGAATTCTTTGGAGATGTAGTTCGACCCATTGTCGGTGATGATGTTGTGCGGCACACCAAACCTGTAAACAATGGATTCGAAGAACTTGACGGCCATTTTTCCCTTTTGGTTAGTAACGGGCATGGCCTCGATCCACTTGGTGAATTTGTCGACTGCGACCAGAAGGTAGACGTGGCATCCTTTCGAGGACTTGGGCAGTTTGCCGATCATGTCGAGGCCCCATTGGGCAAAGGGCCAGGCCAGGGGTATGGGCCAGAGCTCTGATCCTGGTGTGTGTGGTTTATCTGTGAACCGCTGGCACTCGTTACACCTTCGGACGATGTCCTTGGCGTCGTTCATGGCCGTTGGCCAGTAGAACCCAGCTCGTAGAGCTTTGGCGACAAGGGCGCGGCTGCCCGCGTGATGGCCGCAGATGCCCTCATGGATGTCTTGGAGGATGGTTTTGCCGTCACCGATGGTGACGCACCTTTGGAGTACACCCGAAATGCTGCGCTTGTACAGCTCGCCATTGATGATGGTGAAGGCCTTGGACCAGCGCGATATACGCCGAGCATCTGTCGGGCTGTCAGGCAGCTCCCCATCTATCAGGTACCTGAGGTACGGCCGTGTCCATGTTTCTTTGACTGCCATGACCTGCATCAGGTTGACTGTTGCGACCTCTGTGTCGAGTTTTTCGGGTCCTTCCTGACCATCGGGTAGCGTAGCTCCCGAGTGTTCTGCTTCTTCGGATGATCCCTTGGGGAATTTCCTTTTGATGGATGGCACGCAGATCTGTCCGTGCGCAGGTGGAGCCGATGTTGGCGAGTCTGCCGGCCACTTCGTTTCTTTCTCTCCCAACATGCCAAAGCTCGCATCCGTCAAAGTCTCCTTCGAGTGCGTTGTAGAGTGCGCGGTACGCAATCATGTTGGCGGCATGTGCGTAGCACTCGTTCATCGTCTGCTGGACGACGAGGTTCGAGTCTCCATGGATGACCAGGCGCGTCGCGCCACAGATCTTGGCCATCCTCATGTCGTGGATGAGGGCCTCATACTCGGCCTCGTTGTTGGAAGCTCGAAATTTCATCCGGAGGACGTACTTCATCTTGTTGCCCTGCGGGGAGGTCAGTATGACCCCGGCTCCTACTCCGGCCTCGCGCTTGGAGCCGTCGAAGTGCATCGTCCATGACTGTGTCATGCCCGGTGTGTCTGGAACTACAATTCCATCTAGTGGACGAGGAAGTCCGGAAGGACCTGAGACTTGATCGCATGGCGTTTCTCATAGACGATGTCTAGAGGTGACAGCTCGATGCCCCCACAGGGCCACACGTCATGTGGCCTCCGGGTTGTTCAGGATGCTGTTTAGGGGTGCTTCGTTGACGACCATCACCTGATGTTCCTGGAAGTAGTGGCTCAGCCGACGAGCCGTCATGAACACGCCGTAGGCGAGTTTATGGTAGTGAGGGTACCTCTGCTTTGTCGGCGTCAATACCTCGCTGAGGTAGTAGATTGGGTGTTGGACCCCGTGGGTCTTGCCTTCTTAAGGTCGCTCGACCACCAGTACGGTGCTTACCACCTGGTGTGTGGCTGCTATGTATAGTAGTAAAGGCTCGCGTTCCTTTGGCGTGACCAGGACGGGCGAGGTAGAGAGCAGCCACTTTAGATCTTCGAATGCATCGTTCGCTTCTGGCGTCCACTCGAATTTGTTTGCCTTGTGTAGCAGCTGATAGAAAGGCAAGGCTTTTTCGCCCATGCGGCTGATGAACCTGCTCAACGCCGCGATTCGCCCAGCAAGCTGCTGGACCCTCTTGAGGTTCTTCGGCTTCTCCATGGCCATTATGGCCCGTATTTTCTTCGGGTTCGCTTTGATTACTCGCTGAGAGATGAAGTAGCCTAGCAGCTGACCAGATGGGACGCCGAAGGCGCACTTTTCTGGGTTTAGCTTGATCTTGTATCGATCAAGGTTATCGAACATCTCGCGGAGATCGTCGATGAGTGTCTTGGCCTCCCTTGTTTTGATTACTATGTCGTCGACATAGACTTGGATGTTACGGCCGATCTGGTCCTTCAGGCACGCCCGCATGCACCGCTGGTACGTGGCGCCTGTGTTCTTCAGCCCGAAGGGCATTGTGTTGTAGTAGAACACTCCAAACGGCGTGATGAATGCCGTTTTCTCCTGATCTTCGACCTTCAGTCGGATCTGATTGTAGCCTGAGTAGGCGTCGAGGAAGGAGAGCTTCTCGCATCCTGCAGTCGAATCGATCATCTGATCGATCCGAGGGAGAGTGAAGTGATCCTTTAGGCAGTGCTTGTTCAGCGATGTGAAGTCCACGCACATCCGCAGGATGTCCGTGTCCTTTTTGGGGACCATCACGGTGTTGGAGATCCACTCGCTCTCCTTGATCTCCCTGATGAAGTTTGCGTCGAGTAGTCTGTTGACTTTGACTCCGATTGCTTCGGCCCGTGGTTCGGACAGTCGTCGAATGGACTGTTTGACGGGCTTGGCGTTTGGAAAGACGTTGAGTGCATGCTCGGCGAATTCCCTGGGCACTCCTGGCATGTCCGCAGGACACCAGGCGAATATTTCCCAGCGCTCACGGAGGAATTCTACGAGCATGCTTTCCTATGCGAGGATGAGGTCGTTGGATATCAGCGCCGTCTTGGAGGTGTCCGTCTGGTGGACCTGCACCTTCTTTGTGTTGACGGTGGAGTCGAAGGACATGTCTGGTGCGTTTTGTCTTGCGACTGGGGGTGCCCCGTTGTCTATCACCTCTCGGAGCCTTATGAGCTCCTCCTGCATGCCGAATGACTGGGAGATTCTGTTGAAGTACCTGTCGCAGTGGTCCGATCGGGTGAAGCTCCCGTAGACCGTGATGACGCCCTTAGGTCCTGGCATCTTGAGTAGCAGGTACGCGTAGTGCGGTACTGCCAGGAATCGTGCGAATGCCACACACCCGAGGATGGCATGGTATTGTGATGGCCAGTCCACCACTTCGAACTCGAGTCGCTCGCATCGGAAGTTATCCGGCTTGCCAAAGATGACGTCGAGCCATATCTTTCCCAGGGGGAATACGCCCTTCCCTGGGACGATGTCGTGGAACGTTGTATCGGATTGTTCCAGGCTGCACAGCGGGATCCGCATTGCTGCTAAGGTACTGGCGAACATAAGATTGATGCCGCTACCACCGTCCATGAAGACGCTGTGCATGTCGAACCCTCCGATCTGCGCCTCGAGCACCAGGGCAGCATGACCTGGGCGAGGGACCTGGCAAGGGTGATCCAAACGGCTGAACGTGATGTAGGACTCCGATCCGCTGAGGTACTCAGGGATGGCGGGTGGAGCGGTCACAGCCAGATTGATCTGATGGGTGATTTTCTTTTGCACCCTGTTCGTTGGGCGCCCTTTTTGGATCATCAGTGATCCATTCGGCGCGGGGTACCCATGCCCACCGTTATTCTACGCGGGTGCGATTGGGTGGTTCGAAGGTCCCGCAGGTGGTGGTGGAGGATCTCCATGTGCGATATCACCTGGTGCGGGTGCGTTCCCATACCCAGGGTTTGGGGCTTGTTGCCTCATATGAGACATGCTCTCGCTGAGTTCCTGGAACTCGCGGCAGTCCTTGAGCATGTGGCTTGCCTTCTTTTTACCATCCTACTTGTCGATGTAGAAGTGGATGGTGCATGGACCCGACAGTTTGTCATATGCTGAGGGTCCGTCGTCGCGGTCACGACGTTGCCATGATTGCGTTGGGCGTCCTCCGTCGCGGAAGTTGCTTCCGCGGTATCCGCCGCTGCTGCGGTTGTCGTCGCTGCGGTGGTCGGCATAGCTAGCCGCGACCATGTCGGGTCCATCGCGATCGTCGTAGACACGCGATCTTCTCTTGCTACGGCATTCACATCGCCGGTCGTAGTCATATTGCTCCTCCGAGTGCGCTTGGTGGACGGAGTCCTCGCCATCTTCCCACCTATAGGCGATATCCATGAGGTGGTCGAGTGTCTTGGGCTTGACGCGCCCAAGTTCTTCCTTGAAGTCTTGGCGCTTGACGCCATCCTTGAAGGCGTCGATAGCTCTCTCCTAAGAGATGTCACCGTGGAGTTCTTGGTGTTGGACCAGCGCAATATGTACGAGCGAATGATTCGCCCGTTCGCTATGTGCAGGCCCGCAACTCCTCGATCGAGGCTGGCCTCTTGCTGGTGCCTTTGAAGTTTCGGATGAAACTGTATGCCAGTTCCTCCCAGCTTTGTATGGATCCCGAGGATAGGTTGCTGAGCCAGATCCAGGCTGCGCCTATCAGTTGCAGCTAAAGGCATTGCAGGGTGGTGTCCTTGTTTCCGCCGTGTAGTTTGAAGGACGAGAGGTGGTCGCTGCGCCACGCCTTGGGTTCCTGTGTGCCGTCGAACTTCGGAGTGTCTGAAGGAAGCTTGAAGTTCCGCGGCATCCGTGTCCGCCGAACGGATCTGCTGAAGCATCGGGCTCCGCAGAGTTCTCCTTCATCATCGTCCTCCTCGGATTCGGATGAGAAGACGCGCTTGGCGCGTGATTTGTCGATCTTGCGCTAGGTGAGCTTGCTTCGAGCGTCGTAATCGTGGTTGCGATGGCGCGAGCTCTTGTGCTTTTCATCCTCGGATGAAGGCGTGGGGCTGCGGTTGAATCTGACCGCAGCCTTCTTCTTTGGCTCCGCAGGAGCTTCTCCGTGGAGCGCAGCTCCAATGAGTCCGAGTCCGGTAAGCGCAGACTTGTGCATGGCCCTTTTCGGGTCCTCCACCGAAGGTGGATGGGACGCGAGGTATGTGGTGGCTGCCATGATCACAGCTTGCGGTGTCTTCGGGATGACGTTGCCGTCGGCATCCATCTCCATGAAGGACGTGTTGAGGGCCCGAGTCACCTCGTGACGTGCCTTGGGATCTATGTTCTCCGTGCGAGAACGGTGCTTGTTGCCATGGTTGTCGTGCGAGCTGGAGCCGCCCATGGGGGAGAGCGCAGCTCGCCGCGCGCTGGACTCCGAGGCTGCTTGCTTGCGTTTGTCAAGCACCTCTTGCATCTTCACCTGCTTCTTGTGCTCTTCGATTAAGAGCATGTGGTACGCCAGTCCCGTGAGGCACCCACGGGCAGGATCTGGTTGCCTGCAACGGCTTCGCGTGCTTGATCCCATCCTTCCTCGCTGAGGTGGATGATCTGATTGGGGTCGGTGTCCTCCTCGTTGGGCGGGGGGACTGGTTTCTCCTATTCTCGCTGTTTCTACACTGTGGGTTGGGTGGCGGGTTGTGCTCCTGATCCACGTCACTCTGGATGACTGCGGCGCATTGGTAGCGCTCGTAGATTGGATCGCTGCTGCCGCAGCTTTCGGATCCGGAACCGTAGGTCCCTTCCTCCGATGGTGGATCGCATAGATCTGAGTTGTAGCTGCTGCTGTCATAGGACTCATCTATCGATGGCGATGTGCGTAGCACGGGGTGTGGAGCCCATGAAGCGGGCCTGATCGATGGCAGGGCACCCGCTCTGGGAGACGGAGAGTGCCGGTCTACCCCACCTGGAAGCAGAAGCTCCCGAACAGGATCTCGAGTCCGTCGCCAACGGGCTCGAAGTCCTTCGGGGTGGCTGGCGAGTGGGCGGTGAAGTCAAAGGCGCCGAAGAGGAGATGACTCTTCGTCACCGCGGAGTTGTAGATCCCTTTGGTTGGGACCGTCACGATCGCACAATCAGCGCCCCCAGTTCCCACAGACGGCGCCAATTGACGAGGTTTAATCTTGCCAATACCCATTGTTATGAGCTTGGGTTTTGGAGAAGATGGGGATGCTGGAGATCGCAGAACGGTTAGCAAAAAATCAACACAGGGACACGAGGTTTACCTAGGTTCAGGCCCCCGGAGGGAAAACCCTACTCCTGCTTGTCTGATCTTGATTACGGCGGAACCGAAAAGTACAGGGGTGCATAGATGCAATCTGGCATGGAGGTGTGTATGCAGTGGTATGCGAAGTGCCCTCCTCGTCGTGCCCTCATAGCCTTTATATAGATATAGGCAGGTCCCAGGCACAGATCGAGTCGGTTACAGGTTGTAGGGTTTACCCCTTTGAATATTCTATGTACTCTAGTCTTGTGCTCCAAGGATCCGAAGGCGTCATGGGCCCTGGCCACCCGACAATCTTCATGGGCTGGCGCATGTTCTCGTGGGCCTTCCTTGGGCTGGACTAGGTATGCTAAGATCGTGTACTCGCAGGGTATAACCATGTCACCGTCCATGCTCAAGATCTCATCTATTTGTGATCATGCATGTTGTGTTTGCGGGGATCCGATGGATATTGAGATTACTATGTCAGATTGATTAATGGTTTTGTCTTATTGATTCTATCATGTATGTGTTGTTTGTGATCTTGCATGCTCTCTGTTGTTAGTAGCTATTGATGACCCACAAGTATAGGGGGTGTATCGTAGTACTTTCGATAAATAGATTGTGTGAATTTTTGCATGAAGGAAAAAATTTCAGGTGCAGAGAAAGAATGATGTAATGAGATGAAGAATGGACAAAAGCTCAAGCTTGGGGATTCCACCCCTGGTGTCACCCCAAGAAATATTCAAGAGGTACAAGCGTCAAAGCTTGGGGATGCCCAACGCATCCCCTTCTTCATCAATAAAAATCTCAGGTCTTTCTAGACACTTCGTTTTTTTTGTTTCATGCACCGTTGTGTTGTTCTTGGAGAGTCTTAGTTTTCGTTTGCTTTGCTTAGTTTGTTTAGTTTGCTTGAATAAAGTAGTTTGGACCCCCGTTCTCACTGTGTTGTTTCAAATAAGTTGATTGGTGTTGGAAAGGAGTAGAAAGTTCTTACTTGAATAGTGCAAGAGGAGCTTGCTTTGACTGTGACTTAGACTTTAGCATGTCATGCTAGGCGTTGTTTTAACCTTATGCTTAGTGATTATTGCTGTAGCATGACTTGTTCCAAACAATTGGTATTGCTTAGTGTGCCTTGAAGGAATCATGTGTTGTTTTAGCATACAAAAGCATAGTTTTGTGGTATTCTCCTTTGATGCTTTGTTTGGGTTGACTTGGCGCATGCTCACACCATGTTATGACTATGAACAAGTCACCATAGCCTCTATGATCATTTAGTCCTTGACTTGTAGTACCACTCTATGATTTGATTAGTAATGTTTTATCGCTCTGCATGATTATGGCCATTATTGCTCTCTTAGTTGGTTGCTCCCAGTCTTTTGCTAGCCTCCACTTGTATGAGTAAGCTCTACACATGCTTCCAACTCCCCAGAAACCAAGTTATTCCAAATTGTCCACTATAAAATCCTATGCATGGTGTGTTACACCATTCCAAGTATATTCTTGTTTTCATCTATCTTCCAATTAAAAAATATTTTGTTATGTGAAAACTTAGTGATTAAATCTCTCACGAACTTGATGGCACACCTTATATTTCTTGCCCCTAATAAACTTGAACCATTGTGTCATCTTTTTCGTATATGCTGTTGGAGATATGCCCTAGAGGCAATAATAAATATAGTTATTATTATATATCTTTGTGTTTATGATAAATGTTTGCATTCATGCTATAATAGTATTAACAAGGAAACCATTAATACTTGTGTGATTTGTAAACTTAATTTGAAGTCCCTAGTATAGCCTCTATACTTCACTAGCTTGTTGGTTGATTGATGATATGGTTTCTTTATCATGAACATTGAGATGTTATCAACAACAAGATCATATCGTTAGGAGAATGATATGGTGGACATACTCCTATAGACAAGCGTAGCATAAAGATCAAGTCATTTCAATAGTTCAATTGCTATATGCTTTCTGATACATAGTAACCTAATTCCTTCGACCATGAGATCATGCATATCACCTTTGCCGGATGGATGCTTTGATGTCATCAAACACCACACCGTAACAGGGTGGCTATAAAGGTGGCATTGAGTGTTCGGAAAGTATTGGTTGAAACACATGGATCAAGAGTGGGATTTGTCCATCCACATGACGGATAGATATTCTCTGGGCCCTCTCGGTGGAATGTCATCCAATTAGCTTGCAAGCATGTGACTTGGTCACAAGGGATCACATATCACGGGAACGAGAAAAGAGTACTTATCAGTGACGAGGATGAACTAGGTATGCAGAGATACCGACGATCATAACCTCGGATAAGTAACATATCGTGAGACAAAGGGAAATTGGTATCGTATGTAAGTGGTTCATTCGATCGCAAAGTAATCGTAGAAATATGTGGGAGCCATATGAATTTCCAGATTCCTCTATTGGTTATTGTTCGAAGAAGTGTCTCGATCATGTCCGCATAATTCACGAACCGTAGGGAGACACACTTAAGGATTCGACGTTGTTTGAGTAGTTATGGTATTATGAGAAAGAGACCGAATGTTGTTCGGAGTCTCGGATGGTATTCGGGATATCACGAGGTGATCCGGAATGGTCCGGAGAATAAGATTCATATAAGGAAAGTTCCGTTTCGGAGTTGGGGAATGGTTCCGGTGTTTTCATCGGGAACATTCTAGAAGGTCCCGGAATGTCCGGCACTCCGGAGGGGGAAGGGTACATGAGTGTGTCATTACATATTGGAATGATTGCATCATGTACTAAGTATTCTTGCTGTCCCAAATAAAGGATTTATTTAAATCCTAAATTGAAAAGTCAAACGGCTAGTTTGAAAGTCAAACGGCAGTTTTGGGAAGTGGGAAAAGAGGAGGAGGTGGAGACCGACTTGGGGGAGGAGTCCCCTTGGCCGGCGCGCCTCCCAAGGCCGACTTGGGGAGGGACTCCTCCCCTTGGCCGCCGGCCCTCCCACCTATAAAGGGAGGGGCAGGGCCTCCCCTCCTAGAGACACAAGTTTCCTATCCTCTAAACTAAACCCTAGATCTAGACCCCGGTTTAGAGCTATTCGGTTTAGAGCCTTCTAATTGGTTTAGAGCCTTCTAATTGGTGTGTCTAATTACTAGACCACTAATAGCCTCTCTCATAAGCTCCACCATACTCGCACCGGCTTAAGGCGAAGCCCTGCGGGATTTCCCCTCTACTTCCGGTACCACGCCGTTGTGCTGCCGGAATCGCGAGGAGAGTGCTACAACCTCCGCTGCCTGCTGGAACAAGGGAGAGGAAGGTCTTCGTCGAGTACCGAACGTGTGACCGACTGCGGGAGCGCTGCGGGAACGCGGCGCCGGAAGGATCGTCTACGCGATCTTGAGATCGGAAAGAGTACGACTACATCACCCACGAGAATCTGCTCTCGTTAAACGCTTTGGAATCTTCGAGGGTGAGTTATTCCATCGACTCGTTGCTACAATCTAGTAGATAGATCTTGGCTTGTTTGTTTGTATGCGATAGAAAATTTTTGTTTTCCATGCTACGAACCCCTACAGTGGTATCAGAGCCGTGTCTATATGTAGATCTGTTGCACGAGTAGAACACAATGGTCATTGTGGGCGTTGATGCTTTTATTGTAGATTGCTTTTTGTGTACTTTGCATCTTGCGGTATGTTGGGATGAAGCGGCCCGGGCTAACCTTACATGACATCGTTCATGAGACTTGCTCCACGCTTGACATGCAACTCGTTTTGCATAAGTGGCTTTGCGGGTGCCTGTTTCTCCTAGCATAGTAAAGATCCAATTTACAACGGGTGATCAACAATGCTAGTATCAATGTTGTGGTTCTTGTTCGTAAGTTAGAACGACACTTATTGAAAGCCCCAAACCACGTAAAATATGCAAAGAAAGTAGAGGCGTCTAACTTTGTTTTGCAGGGGTGTGCAGTGATGTGATATGGCCATGATTGTGATTATATTTGATGTATGCAATGTTCCTTATTGTAAGTTGGCAACCGGCAGGAGCCATATGGTTGTCTTTAATTTCTGTTAAGACCTGCGTGTCTATTCAAAATAGTTGTAATAGTTGAAGCTGGTGGACGACAACCATGGAGAAGCGTCATTGACCTTGATGCTATGCCGGTGATGATGGATATCATATCCGTGCTTGAAGATGGAGATCGGAAGCACAAAGAAGAAAGGCCATATCATATCACATATTATGAATTGCATGTGATGTTAATCCTTTATGCATCTTGTATTGCTTAGTAGACGACGGTAGCATTATAAGATGATCCCTCATGCACATAAATTTCAAGTTCTAAAGTGTTCACCCTTAGTATGCACCGTTGCCAAAGCTTGCTGCTTCGAAGCACCACGTGATGATCGGGTGTCTTTGATTCCGCGGGTGAATACAACGTAAGCAAGCCAGATTTGCTTATGCGGTAGCTAAGGTTTGATCTTGACGAGCCTAGCATGTACAGACATGGCCTCAGGAACACGGATCGCCGAAAGGCAAAGCATGAATCATATAGTAGATATGATGAACATGATGATTGTTCGCCATTAAAACTATATCAGCTCTCGTGATGATCGGTGTTGATGTAGTGGATTTGGTTCGTGTGATCACTAAAACAATGTGAGGGATGTTGTTTTGAGTGGGAGTTCACCTAGTTTAATTTCATTAATTAATTTGAACTCAATTTGTCATAAACTTAGTCTAAACTATTGCAAATATGTTGTAGATCAATGGCAGCCCCTACCATCAATTTTAATGCGTTCCTAGAGAAAGAAAAGTTGAAAAACAATGGAAGCAACTTCGCGGATTGGTTCCGCAATTTGAGGATTGTCCTCACAGCTGGTAATTTGACCTATGTGCTGGATGCACCGCTAGGTGACCCACCTGCAGCTGATGCTACCGATGAAGTAAAGAATGTTTACCTTGCTCGGAAGAATCAGTACTCCATAGTTCAGTGTGCTATCTTGTATGGTTTAGAATCGGAGCTTCAGAAAAGGTTTGAGAATTCAGACCCATATGATATTGTCGAGGATCTCAAATTAATCTTTGAGACTCATGCGGCAATTGAAAGTTATGAAGCTTCTGAAAAGTTCTTTAACTGCAAGATGGAAGAGGGTAGCTCCGTCAGTGAGCATGTGCTTAAGATGTCTGGGCACGCAAATAAACTTCAAAGTTTGGGTATAGTGATTCCTAATACTTTGGGAGTTTACCGCATCCTCCAATCACTACCACCAAGTTACAAGAACTTTGTGATGAACTACAACATGCAGAACATGAACAAAGAGTTGCCAGAACTATTTGCTATGTTAAAATCTGCAGAAGTGGAGATCAAGAAAGAGCACCAAGTGTTGATGGTCAATAAGACCACCAAATTCAAGAAAGGCAAGTCTAAGCAAAAGGGACACTTCAAGAAGGGTGGTAAGAAAGTTACCACGCCGACGAAGAAGACCAAGGCTGGACCCAAGCCTGATACTGAGTGCTTTTACTGCAAGGGAGAAGGTCACTGGAAGCGGAATTGCCCAAGGTACTTGGCGGATTTGAAGAACGGCAACATCAAGAAGAAAGGTATATCTGATATACATATTATTGATGTGTATCTCACTAGTACTCGTAGTAGTGCCTGGGTATTTGATACTGGTTCGGTTGCTCATATTTGTAACTCGAAACAGGAGCTGCAGAATAAACGGAAGCTAGTGAAGAACGAGGTGACGATGCGCGTAGGAAACGGATCAAAGGTTGATGTGATCGCGGTCGGCACGCTACCTCTTCATCTACCATCGGGATTAGTTTTATACTTAAATAATTGTTATTTGGTGCCTGCATTAAGCATGAACATTATATCAGGATCTTGTTTATTGCGAGACAGTTACTTGTTTAAATCCGAGAATAATGGTTGTTCGATTTATATGAGTAATGTGTTTTATGCACATGCACCTTTGATAGATGGTCTATTCATATTGAATCTCGATAGTAGAAATACACATATTAATAACATTGAGGCTAAACGTTTGAAATCAAGCGATAATTTGACCTATATGTGGCACTGTCGTCTTGGTCACATTGGAGTGAAGCGTATGAAGAAACTCCATTCCGATGGACTTCTTGAATCACTTGATTTTGAATCACTTGAAAGATGCGAGGCATGTCTGATGGGTAAAATGACTAAGACTCCATTTTCTGGTATGATGGAGCGAGCTACAGACTTACTGGAAATCATACATACCGATGTGTGTGGTCCAATGAGTGTAGCATCGCGCAGTGGTTATCGTTATGTTCTTACCTTCACGGATGACTTGAGTAGATATGGGTATATCTATTTCATGAAACATAAGTCCGAAACTTTCGAGAAGTTTAAGGAGTTTCAAAGTGAGGTAGAGAATCAACGTAACAAGAAGATTAAATTTCTACGTTCTGATCGTGGAGGTGAATATCTAAGTTACGAGTTTGGCGAGCATTTGAAGAAATGCGGAATACTTTCACAATTGACACCGCCGGGAACACCACAGCGTAATGGTGTGTCTGAACGTCGTAATCGAACTCTCTTAGATATGGTTCGTTCTATGATGTCACTTACAGATTTACCGCTAACATTTTGGGGTTATGCATTAGAAACAGCCGCATTCACTTTAAATAGGGCACCATCTAAATCCGTTGAAACGACACCGTATGAATTATGGTTTGGGAAGAAACCTAAATTGTCGTTCCTTAAAATTTGGGGATGCGAAGCCTATGTAAAGAAGTTACAGCCGGACAAGCTTGAACCCAAAGCGGAAAAATGCGTCTTCATAGGATACCCGAAGGAAACTATTGGGTATACCTTCTATCATAGATCCGAAGGCAAAATCTTCGTTGCCAAGAATGGATCCTTTCTAGAGAAGGAATTTCTCTCGAAAGAAGTGACTGGAAGGAAAGTAGAACTTGACGAGGTTGTCGAACCTTCTCTCGAAATTGCGAGTAGCGCAGCACCGGAAGAAGTTCCTGTGGTGCCTGCACCAATAAGAGAGGAAGCTAATGATAGTGATCATGAAACTTCAGTTGAAGTTGCTACAGAGCCTCGGAGGTCAACGAGAACTCGTACCACTCCAGATTGGTATGATTCCGTTATGAATGTCATGTTGGTGGACAACACCGATGACCCCGAGACATATGAGGAAGCGATGATGAGCCCAGATTCCAATAAATGGCAAGAAGCCATGAAATCCGAGATTGGATCCATGTACGAAAACCAAGTATGGACTTTGGTGGACTTACCGGATGGCCGGAAGGCTGTCGAGAACAAATGGATTTTCAAGAAGAAAACAGATGCTGATGGTAATGTTACTGTCTATAAAGCTCGACTTGTCGCAAAAGGGTTTCGACAAATTCAAGGAGTTGACTACGATGAGACTTTCTCACCGGTAGCGAAGCTAAAGTCTGTGAGGATTATGTTAGCAATCGCTGCATATTATGATTATGAGATATGGCAGATGGATGTCAAAACAGCATTCCTCAATGGAGACATTGATGAACAGTTGTATATGATACAACCCAAAGGTTTTGTCGATCCTAAAGATGCTAACAAGGTATGCAAGCTTCAACGGTCCATCTATGGATTGAAGCAAGCATCCCGAAGTTGGAATCAACGTTTTGATAAGGTAATCAAAAGTTTTGGTTTTATACAAACTTATGGAGAAGCTTGTATTTACAAGAAAGTGAGTGGGAGCTCTGTAGCATTCTTAATACTGTATGTGGATGACATATTGTTGATTGGGAATGATGTAGACCTTCTTAATAGTGTCAAAGAGTATTTGAATAATAGTTTTTCAATGAAGGATCTTGGCGAAGCAGCTTACATATTAGGCATAAAGATTTATAGAGATAGATCGAAACGCCAAATATCATTGTCACAAAGTACATATTTGGACAAAGTTCTAAAGAGGTTTGGAATGGAAGATAGCAAGAAAGGGTTCTTGCCCATGTTGCCCAATACGACCTTGAGTAAAACTCAAAGTCCGACATCGGCAGAAGATAGAGAAAGGATGAGTAAGACTCCCTATGCATCAGCCATAGGATCTCTAATGTATGCCATGCTATGTACTAGACCCGACATTGCATATGCTGTTAGTTTAACTAGCAGATATCAAAGTGATCCAGGAGTGGATCATTGGACAGCGGTCAAAAACATCCTTAAGTACTTGAGAAGAACTAAGGATATGGTTCTTTCTTATGGAGGTGATGAACAGCTCGTTGTTAATGGTTACACCGATGCTAGTTGGAACACCGATCCAGATGATTCTAAATCACAATCTGGGTACGTATTTATTTTGAATGGTGCAGCAGTTAGCTGGAGGAGTGCAAAGCAAAGCGTTGTGGCGAGATCTTCAACTGAATCGGAATACATGGCTGCTTCGGAGGCTTCACAAGAAGCGATATGGATGAAAGAGTTCATTACAGAGCTGGGTGTGGTTCCTAGTGCGCTGGACCCAATGTCTATCTACTGTGATAACATGGGCGCCATAGCCAATGCGCAAGAACCAAGGTCACACAAGAAGCTGAAGCATATTAAGCTGCGTTTTCACGCTATTCGAGAACATATCCAGGATGGGGATATAAAGATTTGCAAAGTACACACAGATCTGAATGTGGCGGATCCGTTGACTAAACCTCTCCCGAGGGCAAAACATGACCAACACCAAACTGCCATGGGTGTTCGGTATATTACCATGTAATCTAGATTAGATGACTCTAGTGCAAGTGGGAGACTGTTGGAGATATGCCCTAGAGGCAATAATAAATATAGTTATTATTATATATCTTTGTGTTTATGATAAATGTTTGCATTCATGCTATAATAGTATTAACAAGGAAACCATTAATACTTGTGTGATTTGTAAACTTAATTTGAAGTCCCTAGTATAGCCTCTATACTTCACTAGCTTGTTGGTTGATTGATGATATGGTTTCTTTATCATGAACATTGAGATGTTATCAACAACAAGATCATATCGTTAGGAGAATGATATGGTGGACATACTCCTATAGACAAGCGTAGCATAAAGATCAAGTCATTTCAATAGTTCAATTGCTATATGCTTTCTGATACATAGTAACCTAATTCCTTCGACCATGAGATCATGCATATCACCTTTGCCGGATGGATGCTTTGATGTCATCAAACACCACACCGTAACAGGGTGGCTATAAAGGTGGCATTGAGTGTTCGGAAAGTATTGGTTGAAACACATGGATCAAGAGTGGGATTTGTCCATCCACATGACGGATAGATATTCTCTGGGCCCTCTCGGTGGAATGTCATCCAATTAGCTTGCAAGCATGTGACTTGGTCACAAGGGATCACATATCACGGGAACGAGAAAAGAGTACTTATCAGTGACGAGGATGAACTAGGTATGCAGAGATACCGACGATCATAACCTCGGATAAGTAACATATCGTGAGACAAAGGGAAATTGGTATCGTATGTAAGTGGTTCATTCGATCGCAAAGTAATCGTAGAAATATGTGGGAGCCATATGAATTTCCAGATTCCTCTATTGGTTATTGTTCGAAGAAGTGTCTCGATCATGTCCGCATAATTCACGAACCGTAGGGAGACACACTTAAGGATTCGACGTTGTTTGAGTAGTTATGGTATTATGAGAAAGAGACCGAATGTTGTTCGGAGTCTCGGATGGTATCCGGGATATCACGAGGTGATCCGGAATGGTCCGGAGAATAAGATTCATATAAGGAAAGTTCCGTTTCGGAGTTGGGGAATGGTTCCGGTGTTTTCATCGGGAACATTCTAGAAGGTCCCGGAATGTCCGGCACTCCGGAGGGGGAAGGGTACATGAGTGTGTCATTACATATTGGAATGATTGCATCATGTACTAAGTATTCTTGCTGTCCCAAATAAAGGATTTATTTAAATCCTAAATTGAAAAGTCAAACGGCTAGTTTGAAAGTCAAACGGCAGTTTTGGGAAGTGGGAAAAGAGGAGGAGGTGGAGACCGACTTGGGGGAGGAGTCCCCTTGGCCGGCGCGCCTCCCAAGGCCGACTTGGGGAGGGACTCCTCCCCTTGGCCGCCGGCCCTCCCACCTATAAAGGGAGGGGCAGGGCCTCCCCTCCTAGAGACACAAGTTTCCTATCCTCTAAACTAAACCCTAGATCTAGACCCCGGTTTAGAGCTATTCGGTTTAGAGCCTTCTAATTGGTTTAGAGCCTTCTAATTGGTTTAGAGCCTTCTAATTGGTGTGTCTAATTACTAGACCACTAATAGCCTCTCTCATAAGCTCCACCATACTCGCACCGGCTTAAGGCGAAGCCCTGCGGGATTTCCCCTCTACTTCCGGTACCACGCCGTTGTGCTGCCGGAATCGCGAGGAGAGTGCTACAACCTCCGCTGCCTGCTGGAACAAGGGAGAGGAAGGTCTTCGTCGAGTACCGAACGTGTGACCGACTGCGGGAGCGCTGCGGGAACGCGGCGCCGGAAGGATCGTCTACGCGATCTTGAGATCGGAAAGAGTACGACTACATCACCCACGAGAATCTGCTCTCGTTAAACGCTTTGGAATCTTCGAGGGTGAGTTATTCCATCGACTCGTTGCTACAATCTAGTAGATAGATCTTGGCTTGTTTGTTTGTATGCGATAGAAAATTTTTGTTTTCCATGCTACGAACCCCTACATATGCTTGCACTTATAAGTTGGAATTAGCAGAATTGTGTTGTCATGGGGAACGTTTTCAACATTGCACTTGTACTTTGTACATAGTTGATATCATACTCTTTTGTCTATGGATGTCGCCGGTGTGAAATAAAAAGGGAGCTTGTAAGTCCATGGAGTTATGTATTTTGTGTTAGAGAAACGCCCGGGCCGCTAGCCTAAGCCATGCCTAATCATGGTGGAAACTTGCAGCATCACCATAATGAGCAATCTGTGAAGCATCCTCAATAAAAACCTATGCAAATAAAAAGATCGCTGAGATGCTCATTGTCTGCTTGACTTGTCATTTTGGTTATGGTATAGCTCCTGTACCATGTGCAAGGGGTACCCCATTGGCGGTTCTCAATGATACACGTGTACTTACTATGACAAGAACTTACAGGTGAATAAAGTTGAGTAGCATGCGGTGCGGCCCTCATATTCAAGGGAGATGAGATTGCCAACTTATACTTTTTCAAGCATATACTCCATAGTTTGTTCACTTTAAACCTTAATCACTTCAAGATGCTTATGATAGGGGCAATGAGAGCTAAAAGCTAACAAGTACCATAATTTTTGGAAGCTCTTTCTGAGACTTGAAATCCCTGCTTCCCTTTATGAAGGGCATTTATTCCACTATTATATTGAGTCTCCACCTTCTACCTTTAGGCACCAGTTAAGAGAGCATAGTTGCCATTCTTAGTTCTATGTGCATTGTCCCAAAACTTGTTGATTGATGCATATTGTTGATATTACTTGATCTTGTGCTATTTGGATCTAGTCACTCTTATGAACTTTGAAGCTGTCCTATGCATCTATTTGCTACTCTATGAGGGACAAGCTGAATGCCACTATGCCATGTTTTCTATATGTGAAACAAACAAACGTTTTTCAATGCATGTTATTCATGAGCTTTGTTTGTAGCCTTTCATTTTGCATGCATAGTTACTTTGCCTTACTATTAGAACTCCATCTTTCATGCTCATGTTTAGAGTTCTTTGATCCCAGCTTTCAATGCTTGCAAATGTTTTGATCTTGGTTTTGATGGTGCATGTCACCTTAAAAATTATTCTTTTATCACTTACCTACTCGAGGACGAGAAGGAGTTAAGCTTGGGGATGCTTGATACATCGGAAACATATCTATAATTTTTTATGTTTCATGCTTGTTTAGTATCTACTTTGCTTTGCTTTGTCCACACTTTGAGGTGCTTTTTATATGTTTACTGGTACTAACCTATTAACAAGTTGCCACAGTGCCAGTTGCCTATTTTCTGCTGTTTTTGGTTCCAGAAAAGATAGTAAGGAAATATTCTCGGAATTGGATGGGACAAAAGACAAAGTCAATATTTTATCGAGGAGAACACGGAGTCCAGAGGAGAGATGAAGGGGATCCACATGGCGGCCGCACCGCCCAGGCATGGGCCCACCCTAGGCTGCGCCTGGGCAGGGTGTGGGCCCCCTGGCCACCTCCCAGCCTCGCCTGTTCGCCTATAAGAATCCCCCAATGCCTAAACCCTAAGTACCCGATCAATATTCCACAAAACCATCTATAGCCGCCGCCACCATCGTCCCTAGATCGGGGGGATCTGAAGCTCTTCCCGGCACCCTGCCAGAGGGGAGATCATCCCGGAGGCCTTCTTCTTCATTATGCCAGCCTCCGGTATGAAGCGTGAGTAGTTCCACCTTGGACTATGGGTCCATGTAGTAGCTAGATGGTTGTATCTCCTCCTTTGTGCTTTCATGTCTAGATCTTGTGAGCTCCGTTCATGATCAAGATCTCATCTATTTGTAATCATGCATGTTGTGTTTGCGGGGATCCGATGGATATTGATATTACTATGTCAGATTGATTAATGGTTTTGTCTTATTGATTCTATCATGTCTGTGTTGTTTGTGATCTTGCATGCTCTCCGTTGTTAGTAGCTATCCTGGCCAAGTAGTTGCTAGTGACTCCAAGAGGGGGTATTTATGCTCGATAGTGGGTTCATGCCTCTATTTAATCAAGGGAAGTGACAGAAATCTCTAAGGTTGTAGATGTGATGTTGCCACTAGGGAGAAAACAACGGTCTCTTGTTCATGGAACAAGTGGATTGTTTACCTTACAGACTTTGCTTAAAGCAGTTGTCTGTTGCTTGCAACTTAATACTGGAGGGGGTTCGGATGATAACCCAAAGGTGGACTTCTAGTCATAGATGCAGTTGGATGGCGGTCTATGTATCTTGTTGTATTGATCTTTATGTCTAGTATTGCATTGTTATGCCTTGCTGATACGTCGGAAACGTATCTATAATTTTTGATGCTCCATGCTTGTTTTGTATCTACTTTGCTTTGCTTTGTCTACACTTTGAGGTGTTTTAATATCTTTTCTGGAACTAACCTATTAAAAGGTTGCCACAGTGCCAGTTCCCTGTTTTCTTCTGTTTTGGTTCCAGAAAGGCAGAAAATCAATATTCTCAGAATTGGACGGGAAAAAAGCCAAAGTTATTATTTTTTACGGAGCAACACGGAACCACGAAGTAGAGCTAGAGAGGCCCACAGGGTGGCCAACCCCCCCCCCCCCCTAGGCGCGGGCAAGCCCTGGAGGCGCCTGGAGGGGGTGTGGGCCCCCTGGATCCCCACCGACCTTGATTCATGTGGCTATAAGAAGCCTCCGACCCAAAGACCCTTGGGAATCCAGAAGAAATCCATGAAAACCTATGTAGCACCGCCACCACTGAAAGGGAGATTCGGGGGACAGAAAGTCTCTGTTTCGGCACCCTGCCAGGACGAGGAAGTGCCCCCGGAGCCATCTCCATCGATCTTCATCGACATCTTCATCACCATTGCTGATTCCCATGATGAGGAGGGAGTGGTTCTTCCTCAGGGCTAAGGGCTCTACCGGTAGCTATATGTTCATCTCTCTCTCTATGCATGATCTTGTGGTCATGAGCTTTGTAATCAAGTAGATCTACCTTGCTACTCAAGTGCTTCATTAGATCTCTGCTCTCCCCATGTGTATGAAAGTGACAGCGTGCATACCATGGTGGCACTTAGGCTTGAGTCTACATAAATACTATTTGTGCTTTAATAGATCTATGCTTTTCCCCACGTGTGTGAAAATGAGAGCGTGCATACCGTGTGTGGCACTTTGGCTAGATTGAATATTTGTTATGAGTTATATTTGGAGTTAGATGTATCTATGAAATTGTGGTGTTTATTGGAACCATCTAGTGCTCAAGGTGACAGTGTGGGGTTATATAGATTGGGGAAGGCGGACTTTAAGGTGTGCTGTTATAGCCCTACCTTGGATTAGAGTGTCCAACCGGAGAGTAGTTAAGAGTAGTATCATGAAAAGAGGATATTTATATGAGAGAGTGTTTACTAGTGAAATTATGATCCCTAGGCCTTGTTTCTAAACATTGAAACACTGTTTCCATCTAGATCTGTTGCATGTTTGCTTGCTTTAGTCTTTACCTCACCGTCAAGCTCTTTTCTAGCACCGTTACCACTTGTATTTCACTATCTCTTCGCCGAACTAGTGCACCTATACACCTGACAAGTGTATTGGGTGTGTTCGGGACACAAGAGACTTCTTGTATCTTGATTGCAGGGTTTCCTGAGAGGGAATACCTTTGACCACTTCCTTCCTGAGTTCGATAAACCTTGGGTAATCCACTTAAGGGAAACTTGCTGCTGTTCTACAAACCTTTGCACTTGGAGGCCCAACAACTGTCTACAAGAATAGAAGTGCATAGACATCAAGCTCTTTTCTGGCGCCGTTGCCGGGGAGGTAAGGTAAAAGGTACTCACATCCTCCGGTGTGAGTGCTCGAAGTTATTTCCTTTAGATTCTGCAGTTTTGTCTTTTTGTTTCTTGTTTTCACTAGTTAGGCTTAATGGAAAACAACAAAAAAATTAGAGAGCTTTATAGTGTTTATCTTGAGTTAGGAGATGAAGTGTTTGAAGAGAAAATTAAAAAACCCATGGAGATTTATTTGCATGCTAATAGAAATGTTATTAGTATGAATTATTTGAACACCATTATTGCTAATGCTATGGAAAAGTCTAAGATTGGGGAAGCTAGTTTTGATGAAAATGATCTTTTTAGTCCCCCGGCTTTGGAAGATAGCTATTCGATTCCTTATGATGATACCAAACCTCCAATATATGATGATTACAATGATGAGTATGGTATTTTCAGTCCACCTACTATTGAGGAGAAAGTTAATTGTGATTACAATTTGCCTCCTATATTTGATGACTATGGTGATGACAATAATAATGATAGCTATTTTGTTGAATTTGCTCCCACTACAATTAATAAGAATGACTATGCTTATGTGGAGAGTAATAATTATTTTATGCATGTGGCTCATGATAAGAGTGTTTTATGTGATAGTTATATTTTTAATTTCATTCATGTTGCTAATGAAAGTTATTATGAGAGAGGGAATCATGGTCTTATGTATCTCAAAAATATTAAGTTTCCCCTCTTTATGTTGAAAATCTTGAAGTTGCAATTGTTTTGCTTTCCTATGCTTGTTGCTTTGTGCTTTCATGACTTGTTTCTTTACAATATTCCTATGCATAGGAAGTGGGTTAGACTTAAATGTGTTTTTAATTTTCTTCTTGATGCTCTCTTTTACTTCAATTCATATTTCTTATGTGAGCATCTTCTCAAGCTATCAAGCCTAACATAAAGGCATTAAAGAAAAAGTACTTGTTGGGAGATAACCCAAGAGTTTTATTGAGTCTTGAAAGTTATTACTTCAGTAATGACCTCTGCTTATCCTTTTTGTTTGCTTTTTGTGCCAAGAATGACCTCTAATGGGAGGGAAGTAAGATTTGGGGAGTTTTTGTCCCGAAACACATTTCTTTCCTCCACCAAAAATATTCGTGAGGAGTCTCTATAACTCGGATTGAGCTCAAAATTTACGAAAACATCCCCCAATATGTTAGCTAACTTTCGTTAGTTTAACACTTTTTGATTTGAGCAACATAAGATGTTAGAAAAAATAGGTTTCTACCTGCTGGTCTGTTTTGACAGATTTCTGCCATTATTTGCATTTGCTTCTTATTGCTTCCTTTCTGAGTTCTTTTTAGGTGAATTGAGCTTTTTGAAGGAGTTACTACAGTAGCTTGTGTTTTTAGTGAAAAGTTTTGCTGTTCCAAATCTTATCCTAAAGGTCTATTATCTTTTGAATACACTAATGTTGCTAATGAAGATTGTGTGAAGTTTTGTATGAAGGGAAAATTCCACGTGTAGAGAGAGAATGATGTAATGAGATGAAGAATAGACAAAAGCTCAAGCTTGGGGATGCCACCCCGTGTCACCCCAAGAAATATTCAAGAGGTACAAGCATTAAAGCTTGGGGATGCCCAAGGCATCCCCTTCTTCATCAATAAAAATCTCAGGTCTTTCTAGACACTTCGTTTTTATTGTTTCATGCACAGTTGTGTTGTTCTTGGAGCATCTTAGTTTTCGTTTTGGTTTTTGTTTGCTTAGTTTGCTTGAGTAAGTTGGTTGATCACAACACACTTCTTTTGGAGAGAGACACACCCTGTTTTTATTGCATAGAACACTCTAGTTTTCATTCTTAATGTTTTGTGAGTGTTCACTTTTGCTAGCACTGCGTTCAGCCTTACTTTTCCCATGCTTTCAGCTTAGAACTTTTTAGTTCTTTTTTGTGGATTTGTGAGATAAGCTCACTGATATTTATTGATTATTATCTTTGTGAGTTATTTCAAATAAGTTGTTTGGTGTTGGAAAAGAGCAGTAAGTTCTTGCTTGTAAGTGCAAGAGGAGCTTGCATTGACTGTGACTTAGACTTTAGCATGACATGCTAGGCGTTGTTTTGACCTTATGCTTAGTGATTATTGTTGTAGCATGTCTTGTTCCAAACAATTGGGATTGCTTAGTATGCCTTGAAGAAATTATGCGTTGTTTTAGCATGCAAAAAGCATAGTATTGTCGTATTCTCCTTTGATGCTTTGTTTGGGTTGACTTGGCACATGCTCACATCATGTTATGACTATTACAAGTCACCATAGCCTCAATAATCATTTAGTCCTTGACTTGTAGTACCACTCTATGCTTTGATTAGTAATGTTTTGTTGCTTTGCATGATTATGGCCATTATTGCTCTCTTAGTTGGTTGCTCCCAGTCTTTTGCTAGCCTCCACTTGTATGAGTAAGCTCTACTCATGCTTCCAACTCCCAAGAAACCAAGTTATTCCAAAGTGTCCACTATAAACTCCTATGCATGGTGTGTTACACCAGTCCAAAGTATATTCTTGTTTTCATCTATCTTCCAATTAAAAACTATTTTGTTATGTGAAAACTTAGTGATTAAAGCCCTCACGAACTTGATGGCACACTTTATTCTTTTCCCCTAATAAACTTGAACCATTGTGACAATTTTGTTGTATATGCTTTCACTTATAAGTTGGAATTAGCTGAATCGTGCTGTCACGGCGAACGTTTTCAACATTGCACTTGTACTTTATACTCAGTTGATATCATGCTCTTTTGTCTATGGATGTCACTGGTGTGAAATAAAGAGGGAACTTGTAAGTGCATGGAGTTTGTATCCTGTGTTAGAGAAACGCCTGGGCCGCTAGCCTAAGACATGCCTAATCATGGTGGAAACTTGCAGCATCACCATAGTGACATCTATGAAGCATTCTTCTTATAAAAAAAGAGACACATTGAGAAAACAGAAAAGAGAGAAAAAAGCACCATATTCCCATGGTAAATAAGAAGATTGCTGAGATGCTCATTGTGTGCTTGCCTTGTCATTTTGGTTATGGGAAAGCTCCTGTACCATGTGCAAGGGATACCCCGTTGGCGGTTCTTAATGATATGCAAATACTTACAATGACAAGAACGTACCTGGACCCAAAGTTGAGTATGCATGAGGTGTGGCCCTTGTATTCAAGGGACTTGAGATTGCCAACTTATACTTTGTCAAGCATATACTCCATCTTTGTTCACTTTAACCTTAATCACTTCAAGATGCTTATGATAGGGGCAACGAGGGCTAAAAGCTAATAAGTACCATAATTTTTGGAAGATCTTTTTTGAAACTTGAAATCCCTGCTTCCTTTATAAAAGGCTTTTCTTCCACCATTATTGAGTCTCCACCTTCTACCTTAGGCACCATTAAGAGAGCATAGTCGTCATTCTGTGTGCAGTGTTCCAAAGCTTATTGATTGATGCATATTGTGATATTACTTGTTCTTGTGCTATTTGTTTCTAGTCACCCTTGTGAACTTTGAAGGTGTCCTATGCACCCAAGGATATGAAAACCACATCTGCATGTTGTCCAGGAGTACCTAAAAAAGTTCCTAGCTTTTTTAGGATGTTTCCAGCTATCCCTTCTTTTTTGTGTTTCGGGATGTTCATTGCTTCCTTAACTACTACTTTTTCTATCTACTTTTTTGCACTAACTGGATATTACAACTACTGCTAGGTTGCTATCTAATTTATTGCACTTATACGATGTTATAGATTGCTAGGATGTTATCATATATGGGCTATATGGCAGGATGTTAGCCATGCTAGATTTTTTTTCCTGAGTTCTTCATGATAGGATGTTATCTTTTTCCTGTGAAAGGTTCTAGGAATCACAGTTGTTACTGAAAAAAGAAAGAGGGGGAGAGGGATTGGGGTAGTAGTGGAGGAGAACACAGATCATGTAACTTACAGGGGAGCAAAACTTCTTTTATTAATCCTCCTACTATCCTGGCGATGTTACTTCAGCGGGTACCTGGACCCTGGATCGAGATCCAGGTGTAAGTTGTGGAAGATGGGGATCTAGGTGTAAGATGGGGAAGAAGAAGATTTAAGGTGTAAGTTTACACCTGGCGATGTTGAAGGAGGGGGGGTGGAGAGGATGTTTCTTTTCTAGCTTTTATAGTCTATTTCCATGGAGCCTGGGAACGAGATCCAGATGTAAGCTAGGAAGGGGATCAGATCGATTTGAGGGAGGGGGAGGCGGAGGAGAGTATAGCTGGCAGCCCGAATTCCACGCGCGTGATGGGCTCGCGAGGTTCCCGCTGGTTGTTTTCAGGAAGACTTGACGGTACACGACAAGAAAATCGGGAAGGACCACCTGGTCGGAAGTGACCTCGGTATAAGTCAGATCTAGGTCAACCTCGGTGTAGCCAGACCCTTTGACAAATCCCGACATCTATTTTGAGTTGAAGATTGCCCATATTTCTCTCAAATGACACTCACAGTCACAGAGGAGATGATACGATGGATCTCCTACTCCCCGCTGCATGAGACTACCTGGACATCAACCTTTTCTTAGCTTGTTCTCTTCCTGGTCAATTTTCATGGCGGATATAGTGCATGCCATGCCACCACCTTTCTAGTGGACATAAATAGCACCCAGCTGACAGCAGCGCGCGATCGTTGGGCTTCTAATCTTTTTCGGCAAAACCATCCAATTACTCTTCGTTCCCGTCAACCTCCTTACTCTTCGTTGGCCTTCTAATCTTTTTCGGCAAAACCATCCAATAGCGTCCGTCCAAACCGGAGGAGTTATTATTTCCCAGACGATCAATTATTTGCATATTCTCGCGATCAAGCAGATCATTGGCGCGCGCATCCGAATGTAAGATTTACAATGCCTTTCTGACGATCGTCCCATAAGAATCAATCAACGGATTTTAGTATTTGGTTGTCCTGATTTTCTTTGATTTGTTCATTGCTCATCAATGCGTCATATACATATGCATGCAGCCCATGCCGATCGAGCATGGCGGAGTTCACTTCTTGATCAATCGCCATTGTTGTTGACGCGAGACGAGCGGCTTGTTCCACGCCGATGTGTTTCGTCTTCTTGTAGTATAGGGAGAGGAGGGACCCTGTTCTGATTTGCTGGCTATGATTCACAAGCGCTCCAAATCGTGCGAGCCGTCAAGACAAACGGACGAGCAGCGCGCCAGCATCACGGCCTCCGACGACTCGATCACGGGGAAGGCGGCGTCGTCTTCCTCGGCGGCGGCGCAGTGCTCCACGGTGACGGTGTACCTCGCCAAGATCAACGGCGCCCAGCGCCTCGTCACCGTGGTGTGGCACAAGAACATCATCAACCAGTCCTTCACCATCTCTATCGACCGCCCCGGGGACGGCGGGAGCGGCGGCGGCGACGACGAGACGCACAGCCTCAAGGTGGAGCTGAAGCCGTGGCCGTTCTGGAGCAAGAAGGGCCTCAAGAGCCTCTTCCTCGACGGCCACCGCCTCGACGTCTTCTGGGACCTCCGGTCGGCCAAGTTCGCGACGAGCAGCCCGGAGCCCGCCTGCGGGTACTACGTGGCGCTGGTGAGCCACGACGAGGTCGTGCTCACGCTGGGCGACCTCAAGAAGGACGCGTACAAGCGGAGCAAGTGCCGGCCCACGCTGGAGGAGGCCATTCCGGTGTGCCGCCGCGAGGTGGTCCTCGGCAGGCGCAGCTTCACGGCGCGGGCGTGGCTGGACGCCGGGAAGCCGAACCACGACATCGTCATCGAGAGCATGCTGGCCGGTCCCAGGGAGCCGGAGATGTCGATCGCGGTGGACGGCCGCGTGCTGGTGCAGGTCAAGAACCTGCAGTGGAAGTTCCGGGGCAACGAGACGGTGCTCGTGGAGGAGGCGCCGGTGCAGGTGCTGTGGGACGTGCACGATTGGATCTTCGCCGGGCCGGGAGCGCAGGCGGTCTTCATCTTCAAGCCAGGTGCTCCGCCAGAGGTCGATGACAGCACCGCTGGGTGGGAGCACGGCGGCACAGCTGGCGGTATTCATGGCGACCCGGCCGATTACAGTTTCTTTCTTCACGCGTGGAAGACGGAGTGAGGCCGCCGCTGGGACATTTCATCTTCTTGTCTTGTTTTCATGTATGTAAGAACAACATTGACTGACTCGTATATATGAAATTGATAGATTATTCGACAGGATCGCAAATATTATAGTATCACAGGATGCATGAACGAGAATATGCTAACAACACATTTCCTGGTAATTTTCTGGCAAAACAAAACAAGATGTGTATCTGATAGTATCAAACATTTCCTTCTAGTTTGAGCTTTCACTGTGCGATCGGAAAGCATTTCAAATCAAACATCAAAATGATACTAGAATAGATACCAGCAAGACAAACAAAAGGTATCAGCATCACATTCATAACAGGTAATGGTGTGGACATTTCTTACAACCAGTTCCAGCGTTCCATCAGGAAAAGGTACGTGATACTCAAAGAAAGGCTTATTCTAGAACAAATAATAACAGCACCATTGTAGCAACTAAATATCTAGTTGGCATCCCCTCTGGTTACCTGTCAGGTGAACCATTTCCTCCCATCAGTACCTCTGACCTCAAATGCCCGATCACGGTAACAAAACCAAAATAAGAAAAAGGTTGCTCAGTCTCCAGGCTCTGATCCATCACTCCATCACAGCGACACCGCCCGCTGTCTTTATCTTTGCTATGATCGCCTCTGCTTCCTCCTTCGTGAGCGACTGCTTCAGAATGACAGGGGCCTTCTCCACCAGCTCCTTTGCCTCCTTCAGCCCCAAATCCGTAAATGTTCTGATCTCCTTGATAATCTTGATCTTTGCAGCAGCTTCGAATTTCTCCAGCTTGACATCGAAGACCGTCTTCTCGGCCTTCTTCTCTTCAGACTTCGCAGCACCAGCACCACCTTGAGAACCCACACTGAAACCCTGGCCAGAAATTGCCTGTGGTGCCGGCAGGTTTAGTTTGAGCAGGAGGGCTGGAGCAATCTGTTTGATTTCCTCAGGAGGGAGAGCGGCAATGCGGTCAGCTAGACCCACAACTTTCTCTGATGGTGGTGGCATAGGCCCATATGGGTCATAGACTTCAGGATACCTGTATGTCTTAGCACCAGTATCTTTTGCAGGCTCGGTGCTGTATAGACGAGCCGAAACAACTGAAAGTCGACTCGTCGACGATGATCTTGAACAACATAGTCGTCTTGCTACGGTAGACAGACTCATCCTACTGTCAGCTACGAGAGTTGACACAAAAATATAGCCAGTGAAGGAGAAGATTATCTGCCTGCACAAGAACAAAAAAGATTAACACTAAATAGGACGCCGCGAAAATTTCCTGCATGACTAAATACATTTCCTGTCTGACTAAATGCATTCTGAGTCAATAGATAACCTCTATCGCAAGAGCATGTGTCATATTTCCTGCATGACTAAATACATTTCCTGCATTGTTGTTTTCCCTCAAACTTTTTGAGGTTATCAACAGGCCTACAATGATATGTCTCCTCCCAGTTCCAAAATGCCAGCACAGCAATAGACAAGGGGGAGCAACACAAGTTCCTCTAGTCGACAAGAAGAGAGCTCAATCCTTCGCCAACACCAAGTGGCTTAGTACAAGAACTCCCCTAATCAGGGTGTCTCCTATAATGAGCTGGAACATTAAAGCTCATCCATTCTAACGTTTTAATCAATCTCACCAGGCCAGCAGGCTAATCCATCTGCTAATCAAATGCCAGCCTTTTAATCACCACATCCATATCATCAGGCCAATAGGCCAACCCATCTACTAATGAAATGCCCCAAACAACAGCGGCGCGAGAGCAACACAAGCCACTAAGACCTAAAACCCTTACCATGGGAAGGCACACGAAGTCCCTACTCTCTAGGCAGCGGGGCATCTCCCAAACCACCTCAACTACAAGTTCATCCGGTGTCAATCATCCCGTCGATCTCGCACTCCGAATTCTCCATTAGTTAAGACAGGGGCTGACCTAACGAAAACTTTGGAAAGTAAACTGCTTTTGTTATCACTACTACACCGCGCAGCAAACAAACCCGCAACAAACGGAATGGACTGAGATGCCCTACCACGAGGATGTTGACGGGGGATCTCCGGCTGGAGCTCGCGGCGCGGGAAGCAAGCCGGAGGAGAAGAAGATGCATAAGGGGAGAAGGGTAGAGAGAGAGAGATAACTCACCGCGCCGGCAGCCTGAGAAGGGGCACGAGATCTGTGCCGAGCGGCGGAAACGGAGAGGGGAAGAGGTCTCTGGCGGCTGGTCCTGACGTTCGCTCGCTCGAGCGGAAAGGAGAGCGGAGGAGAGAAGAACCTGCCGGTTTGTTCCTTGTTGGGCTGTTCTAGTATGGGCTCGAAATGCGTTTCTGGGCCTGATGGTAAAAGTAAGGTAAATAAAAAAAAAGAAAACAAGGGTGCGCAGATAATCAATAACCCCGAAATCCCTTCTCCGGGGGTCAGATGGACTTAAGTAGGCCTCTAGACTTAAGCCTGCGCATACCCGGTTTAGCTGGGTTTGGACGGTTTCTAGAACCTAGCGAAAAATCAGCGGTTTTAGCCGGTTTAGTTTAGATGGGTTAGCGGTTACTTATCTGTCTGCTTGGCACCGTCCTACCTAGCTCCTGCCGTCCTGCCCTTCCTCCATGGTGCTCCCAGCTGACGAGCCACGGCCGTGCCAGGCGCGCTCGCCACCGTGGCGATCATGGTCAACGAGAGGCTGTCGCGTGCGGTGTCGCACCCGTTAGCATAGTTGTCTTTGCAGGAGTAGTACCACCGTAACCACGCCACAATAGTCTCTGTGAGACCGGAGCTTGAGTTTCTCCTGACTAAGAAGAAATGGTGCGACAGTCATGGTGCAGCGACGGCGCGTTGCCGCGGTTGTTTCTGCTGTGGCCGAAGAGCAGCTGTGAGGCGATCATGTTGCATGCCCACCAAGGCTGTGGGGTCCGTCTTCGTCGTTGTCGTGACCGTCGCACGACCTTGAAGACTACCACGCAGATGCCGACGCAGCTGAGTAGCAAGAACGCCATGACCATGAGTTGCAAGACCAGGCCCCATCATCTGCACAGGTTGCTGATGGTTGTTGCTTGCTCGCCTGGTAGGTGCCCTCACGAGGAGGTGGTGCGTGCTTCTGCGAGGAGAGCTATAATATACGGACGCCCCTCTCCCGGATTTGTGGCCCGCCGCGTCTTCCCCATAAGACCTTCTGTACTCGCTGACATCGTGGATGTGAAGAAGATTGGAATTACGGTTTCAGTACTTTAAACCCGCGCAGAAACCAGAAACCATCGAAACCGGCCAGATGGTTTTGACCGAGTTGGTTCCACGGTTTGCACGGGTTGAACCCAAACCATGCACAGGATTTAGATGGACTTTTGGCCCTTTTATTTCAACGTCACTAGGACGACTTGAAAGAAGTGGTGTGTGCAGCGGTCCGCGATTTCTTAGCGGGAAAGGAACATCCCCTGAATTAAATAACACCATTTTTGTGTTGATCTCCATGGTAAACTCGTTGGAGTCTTTGATGCAGTTAAGTTTGATCAGTCTTTGCAACGTTTTATACAAGTTGGCTTCTAAAGTGCTAGCAAATAGGCTAAAGATAATCCTTCCAATTATAATTTTGAAGGAGCAAACTGCCTTTGTCCCGGGCAGGCTAATCATAGACAATGTGGTTATTGCTTATGCATGTACACAAGCCATTAGGACGAGGAAGAGGAAAACCCCTCTATGTGCGGTGAAGCTCGATATGGTGAAAGCATATGATAGTGTCGAGTGGATTTTTTGGAGAAAATGATGATGAGATGGGTTTCTCTCAGGTGTGGGTGGAAATGGTGATGAGATGCATTACTTCCGTGAGATTTTCTGTTAAGTTAAATGGGGGTGTGTCTAAGGTCTTCACTCCCTCACGGGGACTTAGGCAAGGCGACCCAATATCTCCCTACCTCTTTGTTTTCTGCGTGGAGGGTTTTTTGGCACTTATCAATGAAGTGCAACAAGCAAATTCGTTGAAGGGAGTACATTTGGAGCCAGCGGACCTCATGTTACACATCTGTTATTTGCCAATGACAACGTCATTTTTCTAGAGGCTTTTGTCAGTAGTATGCAAACTTCGAAGGGGATTTTGGAGGACTATGAAGTTAGTTCAGGGCAAAATTTAAATATCCAAAAATCTTCTGTCATTTTTGGCAAAGGCTATCCGGATGATACAAAAGAAATTTTGAAGGAGGTTACTGGTATCGAATCAGAGGCCCTCTCTGAAAGATATTTGGGGCTACCTATTGTCGTTGGCAAATCTAAAGAGGGATGTTTTAAATATCTACGTGAGAGGTCCTGGGAAAAGGTTCAAGGGACAGGCATGTCCAAAGAAGGGAAAAGCATCCTAGTAAAATCCATTATGCAGGCTGTGCCGGCTTATGCCATGAGTTTATTTCTACTCTTTAAGAAATTGTGCACTGGATTAGTTGGGACAAGATGTGCCAAAGCAAATTGAAGGAAGGGGTGGGCTTTCGTGATTATGAGTGCTTCAATCAAGCTTTCCTTGCGAAACAAAGATGGTGATTGCTCATGAACCTGAGTTTCCTCTACGCTCGAGTGCTTAAGGCGCGGTACTTCATACATGGGGATTTCTTGACGGCAGAGGCCCTCAGTAGAGCTTCATACACCTGGAAAGGTATCATTCATGGCAGGGAGCTTCTGAAGGCCGGTTGAAAGAACATGTTGGGCCCCCATGTGTGGTTTTGGTAATTAATGACAATCTTTATGGACTAATGTGTGTATTAAGTTATACTTGTAGGATTGGTCCATTGGCATCATTTGGAGCATGTGTTGGCTTCAAGGTCGACGAAATGCAAAGAAGATATGTTGTGCAAGCTCAATATGCGAGGTCGATGATGAGGAATTAAGAAAGGCGTTCCATCTTGAGAAGGGCAAGACCGTCTACATCGGGCTCAAGTGGAATTCTCAAGGCAAAGGTATAATCATGATAGGTTTTCCCTTTTGCTGGTCTCACGGTGTGTGTGTGAGACCGGGTTTAGGATAGATAACCGTACTATCAAGAGGGGCTCTCGTATGAGTAATTCGGTCACATCGTTCGGAGAGAGCTCAAACCTTTGCATACTTGCATCATCGTATTTGGTCTTACCAATGTGAGGATATAGAGCTTGTGTTAATCTCCATAACAAGTTCTTGTTCATCAAAATCGGATCTTCCGTTTGTATCTTGTTGGGATTTTGATTTATGCGGCCTTTTGGTTTCTCACCAAGTGAGGTATCTCACATTATTCTACCTGATACTTTCTCACTTAGTGATAACCAATAATTTCACTTTTTATTGGGAAGCCCTTATCGTTCTTTATCTAACGTAATTGGAATCGGGTCAATCGGAGCTTCCAGTCAAAAGTTATTGCCGTTTGAATATTTGCCTGTCAATCTGTTTTCTGGGCCGAGCGGTAGTACCGCCCGGGCGGGCCGGTACTACCGCCCGCCCCTAAGAGCGGCCTGTTTTCTTTCTGCCTCGCTGGGTACCTAAATCCGGTACTACCGGCCGGCCCGGTAGTACCGCCAGGGTGGGCCGGTAGTACCGGCCAGCCCAGATATTTTTCTAGATCCAGATCCGCTCTTGCCCAGCTCACTGCGCCCATTCTCCCGCGTGCAGCCGCTGCTTCACTGGCCCCACGTGGCCCCGCGCGAGTCCGCGTCGCTTGCGCCGCTGCCGCCGCTAGTCCCCGCTCTGCTGGCCTGCTGGCCCCACCGCGGCCCCGCTGCAGCTGCTGCTTCGCTGCACCCGCCTAACCCCGCGTTGACCTGGCTGCTGTTTTTTTTTGCTGGGCCTGGGACTTGGGCTATACTACCGGTTAAATCCGGTAGTACCGGACCGTTCTGAAAAATGCCCCAACGGACAGAATCTTCCCGTGTCTTTAAATAGTCTTGTCCCTTTGTCTTTTAGAGTTACTTCTTCCTCCTCCTCCTCTTGTCCAAGCTTTGCCCCCATTTGTTTTACTCTTTGAGCTTGATTTCTACACACCCCTCCATTGATTCTTGCATATATTTGAGGGGTTGTTGGAGGAGATCTAGATCTACGTTTTGACCAAACCAAAACATCTCTTTGTGAGTGTATCTTTGGGGATCTAGATTTTGGGGGATTTTGTGTCTCTCTTTGATTCCTCCTCTCTTGTTCCCCCAATAGCTTTAGTAGCTGTGGCATCCCGCAAAACCACTACTAGAAAATCGCGTTGAATTTGTGCATTGCATCGTCATCATCATGCATTGTTTGCCAAAACTATTTTCGCAAAGCCCGTTTTGTTTTCTAAAACGCCCCATCTTTATTCAAACGACAAACCCCGGGGCTCCGGAGTATTTTGTTTTGTTGCTTTCGGGTTGCAAACGGCCCAATTAAATTAAATAAAAGTTTTATTTAGTTTAGTGGGGCAGTCGAACGGGCCGAGTAGACCCGAACGACCACCCCTGTTTTCAAATCGGTCCACCTATCTGCCCCATCTAAATCCTAAAGCTACCCAGAAAGCTACCCAACCCATCCCTCCACCTCACCCTGCCCAATCTTCTCCTGCCACCTCACCTCCTCCCTATCCCTCAACCACTCACACAGAGCCACGTCACCCCTCACCCCAATCCCTCCCTCCACTCAGCTCCCCAACCACACAACACCCCACTCTCTGCCCGGGTCCCACCCCACCATGCGGCCCACCCCTCAGCCTCACCCAGCCCCGCACCGGCTCCACCCTGCCGCGTCCAGCGCTCCCCCCCCCCGCGCGGCCCACGCGCCCACCGACGCGGCCCACGCGGGACCCACCTCGGTTCCTGTCCCCGCTCGTCTTCTTCCTCCACCTCTCGCGCGCGCGGCAGCTCCCTCCGCTCCACCCTCTGCCGCCTCTCTCTCCCGCACCACCGCGCTCTGCCCGCCTGCGCCGCCGTTCGCCGCTTCCGCCGCCGCCGCACCCTCGCCTCACCTCGCAACCACCCCGCGCCCCTCCGCGTCCCTCTGCGAGCTCCGCCTCGCCGGCGCAGCGCCCCGGTCCGCCCCAGCGCCCGCCTCGCCAGCGACCCCTGGCCGCGGTGCTCGCGTCCGCGCGGCCTCCCTCTCCACCCAGCGCGCGCCGCGCGCCTGGTCCCGGCCGCCGCGCGCCTCGCCGGCTCCGCCGCCCCTCTGCGCCGTTACGTCCTCCCGCCAGCGACCTCCGCGCGCCGCCTCTCCGTCCCCGCGCGCCGCAAGCCGCCCCTCCGCGTCGAGCTCCGTCCGCCGGCCCCCTCTCCTCCCGCGCCTGTGCCACCGTCGTCTCCCCTCCCTCTCCGTCGTCTGCAGCAGCTCCCCGCGGCCCGCGTGATCTCCGCCGCCACCGGAGTCCGGCCGCAGCGCCGCCCTCCGTCGAGCCCGCCCCCGTCCGACAACCGCCCAGGCCCGCTCGCCCTCTGCCCTCCGCGTCGCCGCGCCCAGCGCCGGAGACCCCGACGCCGTCTGCCCAAGCTCTGCCTAGCCCTGCGCGGCCCGTGCCGGTGTCCGCTGCCTTGAGCCTGCCGCGCCATATCTCTGCTCCTGGCCGCGTTTCCCAGGCCGCCTCCATGTGCCCAGCCCCGAGGATGCGAGCCGCCCGCCCGGTTCCTCTCTGCAACCATCTGTACGCGTGTGTTTAAGAGGGATCCCTTTTGCCGGATCGGTGCCAATCCAAGTCCGCCATCAAGGAATGAAAGAAGAACCACAACGCCAACGACAGATTGCCGACAACAAAATTGTCTACACGGATGCCACGATCTTCGCCGCGGAGACCGCCAAGTTCTCCCTCCCGGATGCCGAGACCGCCTCGATTGCGCGGGCCCGACAAGACCTTCGCAACGACAAGAACGGCACCGACCCAGAATAATCCGATGCGCCACGGCACCGAACCAAGCTCTTCTTCCCGGAAGCATCGACGCCCGTGCGACAAGACCTCCTTCTCGAAACCACCAAGCACTTCCTCTCGGACGTCAAGGCCGAACCCGGAGACCGCCAAGTTCGCCTCAGGAACCCCGAAGACCCGAACCCGAAGACGCCAAGGTCGCCGACGCAGCGTGCCAAGTACTTCACCCCAGATGAGACAAGTACTACTTCCCGGTACGCGGACCGACAAGATCTCCGCGTGAGACGGCAAGACCGACAACATGGCCGACCACCGTATGCGCCAAGAACTACCCCTCGATATCCGATAACGCTCCCGCCGAGAACGACCCCGTCGAACCCTGAACCCCGAGACTGACCCTGAACCCCGGAACCCCCAAGACCGTCGAGAACCCTAATGTGTGAACCCTCTCCCGCAAACCCTATTTTATAATTATAATAACAACTTGTTGCATATTTAATTGTCATCTCGCATGCATATCTGTGGTTTGGGGGCCTTATGCCGATTCACCTAATAATCAAATATGGGGCCCATATGCGGGCAAGTCTAGCCTTATATTGGCCTCATTTAAAACTTGTGTAGCGAACCGGTGCTATCTTTTGCCATGCTAAAACAACATTTAAATTGCGGGGGTTCTAAATAACTTGAACTATATAATTAATTGTCGGGACCCCGGTTCCGCTTAATATTGACCTAATTGCATCGCACCTTTGCCATGACAAACATCATACATGCATCATGCCGATCTTCTGCCGTTGTATTGAATATTGCATCCGGTGTTTCTTCTAGTGTTTTGGTTCTTCGCGGATAAGGCCGTTGAGTTGATGTGAGCTTCGCCCGATCTTCGGTTGAACCCTTCGACAATGTTTTCAGGCGAGCATCTCCCCCTTTCTACCTATCTTACTTTTACAGTATTTACTTCCCTCCTGTTGATCTATTGCTACCTGTGTTGCGATGCTCTAGTTTTCCGTACCTGTGATATTCCCTGCAGCCCTATATTGCCTTGGACACATCCTATTACCTGTTGTTTGGTAGATAGTTGGACTTGCGCGTCGTAGTCGCTTGCTCAAGTGCTGTTGCGTGTCGTCAATGCCACAGTTGTTGATGTATTGCCGCATGTTGACGTTGGAGATGATTCTAGTTTTACTTATCATTCACTTTACATTCCTGTTTAACAACTAAAATTGAAATAAGCAGAGGCATCGGTGGGTGATAGACAATATTTGGTTTTCCGAACGCCCACTTGTGTCCCGTAAGACCCCGAGTACTTGATACCTGTTCCTTGATTTATCGCGCTATCCACATCCGGGAGGTATATGGGACCCCCCTTAGCCAGAGCTTGATTCAGTCTTATTTCTTGGGGCCACAAACTAGTTTGAGGTTTTATTTACGATCCTGTACTTATGCCATGCCTTACTGCTTTATTTAAATTGTGCGACAGATAGCACACTGTACTGTTTAGGTAAGCGGAGTGATTACCCGGTATCGACACCCCGAGTTTTCGGGTTCCCAGTCGCTTACAGCCATTGACGCAGACCTTGAGGCCGTCTCGGAGCTTGCCTACTCCGTTGCGGGATCTACTCAAAGGGGTGGCCCCCTGAAATATTTCTGAACCTTGTGATTGCTTTGTCGTGAAAGCCTCGTTGGGTTTTGATTTGGTTTTTCCGAGGTTGATCGAGTGTGTGTTGCTATTGGTGCACCCCGGCCGGGTAAAACTTTCTGAAAGCCGTGTCCGCGGTTATGGACGACTTGGAGCACAGTATCTCGACCATAGACAAGCATAACTAAAGTTTACTGCTAAATTGACTTTATAATGACTAGTAATCAGCTTCACTATAATGGAATGGCTAAATAATACTGCCAACAATTGCTTGTTTGGATTGTCGCTTGCGACCATTGTACCTGACTAGTAAGTATTGCAACTACAACGAATTGGCTGAATAAAAGTACCAACAACTGCTGGGTTTTGGGTTATCTCATGCTACCTGTATCTGACTAGTAAGTGTTGCCACTATAACGGAATGGTTAACTAAAAGTGCCCACTGCTTACTTTATCAGGACGATTATCTAAACCTGACTAGTAAAGTGCCGCAACTATAACTGAATAAGTAAAACTGCCAACTGTGTGAGTTCCTCAGTTGACTTCCTCGTTTGGTCTCGAGGGGGAAACGCCAGGATGGGTTTGTTTGATGCTAGTATCAGGTTGGATCCGAATAGGTCTTTCTTACCCCTCTCTGATAACCGCCAGTCGTATCGAGTCTCTATAGGTTGTTTAGTGCATGCTGCCGCTGCCGCTTCAGTCCACCATACCTATGTAGGCGAGGACCGCCGAATTCTAGTCTCGCCGTGTACTGGCCTCAGTACTGACGCTCCTCTTTTTCCTTTGCCCTTTGTCGGCACCCCTTTTGTTTAAGCAGGTTTTGAGATCGACGCCGTTAGCAGGGTTACCCTTCCGGCTTGGCCTGGGCAGGGTTATGGACGCCATTGGTATTCTTCAGGGCTCTTAGCCCCATTTGCATCTTGTCCGTAGTCGGACGCTCTATCATTTTCAAGGTGATTTGGATCTTGTATATTATATCTGTATTCTTGACTCTTTGAGTCGCTGTTATATATATCTGTTCTGTGGGTCCCATCGAGGACTGTTGTGTGATGTTATTACTTCGTTTTCCACCCGCACGAAAGTGCCTGGTGGGCACCTTTGAATCGTTTCTATGCGGGTTTGGCGAATTTTGCTCAAACTTGCATAGGTCCGATTCTGAGGGTGTTACAGAGTGGTATCAGAGCTCAGCAGTTGCGATACCCCACAAGTCCAGCCTGTAGGATAACCTAGCTAACGGCCGAAGTAGAGTGTCAAAACTATTTTTGCAAAGGCGGTTGGATAGTTCTGATTAGGTCTGATTTTACTCCTTACCCCTCTGCTATTCTCCTCTTACCTCTACGTGTTTTGAATTCTCCCTCTTCTCTTTCTTTGAGTCCAGGAATTCTCGTGGTTGGGTTTCCGTCGTACCTTCAGGGTTTCGCTTCCTCCTCTGATAACGGTGTTCCATCATCTGGTGTTCGAGCTGCCTGAGGAATCCGTCTACAGAGTTACCATTCTTTGTTCCTTGCTTGTGCCTTCCGGTGTTTCCGACGCGACGATATCCTCTACGCCAGATCCGATGCAGAGTCTGCATCACTCCTTTGTTTCCGAACCTCGCTTGTCGAGATCTTCAGTCTGAATCTTGAGGGTTGGTTGCATAATCTGTCTATTCGTGTACATAGTAATGCTTTGAGTGCGGGATGGAGTCGCGACCATACCACTACTCTTATCATTCGCTTATGTACATTGAATGGTGGATCGATGCAATTTATACTCCTTCCATGGAAGTTAGCGGTGGCCTTACCTTTAACTTCGTCCGTTGTTTATCCGGAGTGTCGACGAACGGGATCGACGACCTCTTGTTAGTGGTGTCGCGAGGATCTACACGAAGCGAGAAGACGCAGATCGCCGACCTCCCTTCCGGTACCATGAGGCGGATCTCGAGGGCGAGATCCATTGTTAGTGGTGTCGAATTGTGGCATCCCGCAAAACCACTACTAGAAAATCGCGTTGAATTTGTGCATTGCATCGTCATCATCATGCATTGTTTGCCAAAACTATTTTCGCAAAGCCCGTTTTGTTTTCTAAAACGCCCCATCTTTATTCAAACGACAAACCCCGGGGCTCCGGAGTATTTTGTTTTGTTGCTTTCGGGTTGCAAACGGCCCAATTAAATTAAATAAAAGTTTTATTTAGTTTAGTGGGGCAGTCGAACGGGCCGAGTAGACCCGAACGACCACCCCTGTTTTCAAATCGGTCCACCTATCTGCCCCATCTAAATCCTAAAGCTACCCAGAAAGCTACCCAACCCATCCCTCCACCTCACCCTGCCCAATCTTCTCCTGCCACCTCACCTCCTCCCTATCCCTCAACCACTCACACAGAGCCACGTCACCCCTCACCCCAATCCCTCCCTCCACTCAGCTCCCCAACCACACAACACCCCACTCTCTGCCCGGGTCCCACCCCACCATGCGGCCCACCCCTCAGCCTCACCCAGCCCCGCACCGGCTCCACCCTGCCGCGTCCAGCGCTCCCCCCCCCCCCCGCGCGGCACACGCGCCCACCGACGCGGCCCACGCGGGACCCACCTCGGTTCCTGTCCCCGCTCGTCTTCTTCCTCCACCTCTCGCGCGCGCGGCAGCTCCCTCCGCTCCACCCTCTGCCGCCTCTCTCTCCCGCACCACCGCGCTCTGCCCGCCTGCGCCGCCGTTCGCCGCTTCCGCCGCCGCCGCACCCTCGCCTCACCTCGCAACCACCCCGCGCCCCTCCGCGTCCCTCTGCGAGCTCCGCCTCGCCGGCGCAGCGCCCCGGTCCGCCCCAGCGCCCGCCTCGCCAGCGACCCCTGGCCGCGGTGCTCGCGTCCGCGCGGCCTCCCTCTCCACCCAGCGCGCGCCGCGCGCCTGGTCCCGGCCGCCGCGCGCCTCGCCGGCTCCGCCGCCCCTCTGCGCCGTTACGTCCTCCCGCCAGCGACCTCCGCGCGCCGCCTCTCCGTCCCCGCGCGCCGCAAGCCGCCCCTCCGCGTCGAGCTCCGTCCGCCGGCCCCCTCTCCTCCCGCGCCTGCGCCACCGTCGTCTCCCCTCCCTCTCCGTCGTCTGCAGCAGCTCCCCGCGGCCCGCGTGATCTCCGCCGCCACCGGAGTCCGGCCGCAGCGCCGCCCTCCGTCGAGCCCGCCCCCGTCCGACAACCGCCCAGGCCCGCTCGCCCTCTGCCCTCCGCGTCGCCGCGCCCAGCGCCGGAGACCCCGACGCCGTCTGCCCAAGCTCTGCCTAGCCCTGCGCGGCCCGTGCCGGCGTCCGCTGCCTTGAGCCTGCCGCGCCATATCTCTGCTCCTGGCCGCGTTTCCCAGGCCGCCTCCATGTGCCCAGCCCCGAGGATGCGAGCCGCCCGCCCGGTTCCTCTCTGCAACCATCTGTACGCGTGTGTTTAAGAGGGATCCCTTTTGCCGGATCGGTGCCAATCCAAGTCCGCCATCAAGGAATGAAAGAAGAACCACAACGCCAACGACAGATTGCCGACAACAAAATTGTCTACACGGATGCCACGATCTTCGCCGCGGAGACCGCCAAGTTCTCCCTCCCGGATGCCGAGACCGCCTCGATTGCGCGGGCCCGACAAGACCTTCGCAACGACAAGAACGGCACCGACCCGGAATAATCCGATGCGCCACGGCACCGAACCAAGCTCTTCTTCCCGGAAGCATCGACGCCCGTGCGACAAGACCTCCTTCTCGAAACCACCAAGCACTTCCTCTCGGACGTCAAGGCCGAACCCGGAGACCGCCAAGTTCGCCTCAGGAACCCCGAAGACCCGAACCCGAAGACGCCAAGGTCGCCGACGCAGCGTGCCAAGTACTTCACCCCAGATGAGACAAGTACTACTTCCCGGTACGCGGACCGACAAGATCTCCGCGTAAGACGGCAAGACCGACAACATGGCCGACCACCGTATGCGCCAAGAACTACCCCTCGATATCCGATAACGCTCCCGCCGAGAACGACCCCGTCGAACCCTGAACCCCGAGACTGACCCTGAACCCCGGAACCCCCAAGACCGTCGAGAACCCTAATGTGTGAACCCTCTCCCGCAAACCCTATTTTATAATTATAATAACAACTTGTTGCATATTTAATTGTCATCTCGCATGCATATCTGTGGTTTGGGGGCCTTATGCCGATTCACCTAATAATCAAATATGGGGCCCATATGCGGGCAAGTCTAGCCTTATATTGGCCTCATTTAAAACTTGTGTAGCGAACCGGTGCTATCTTTTGCCATGCTAAAACAACATTTAAATTGCGGGGGTTCTAAATAACTTGAACTATATAATTAATTGTCGGGACCCCGGTTCCGCTTAATATTGACCTAATTGCATCGCACCTTTGCCATGACAAACATCATACATGCATCATGCCGATCTTCTGCCGTTGTATTGAATATTGCATCCGGTGTTTCTTCTAGTGTTTTGGTTCTTCGCGGATAAGGCCGTTGAGTTGATGTGAGCTTCGCCCGATCTTCGGTTGAACCCTTCGACAATGTTTTCAGGCGAGCATCTCCCCCTTTCTACCTATCTTACTTTTACAGTATTTACTTCCCTCCTGTTGATCTATTGCTACCTGTGTTGCGATGCTCTAGTTTTCCGTACCTGTGATATTCCCTGCAGCCCTATATTGCCTTGGACACATCCTATTACCTGTTGTTTGGTAGATAGTTGGACTTGCGCGTCGTAGTCGCTTGCTCAAGTGCTGTTGCGTGTCGTCAATGCCACAGTTGTTGATGTATTGCCGCATGTTGACGTTGGAGATGATTCTAGTTTTACTTATCATTCACTTTACATTCCTGTTTAACAACTAAAATTGAAATAAGCAGAGGCATCGGTGGGTGATAGACAATATTTGGTTTTCCGAACGCCCACTTGTGTCCCGTAAGACCCCGAGTACTTGATACCTGTTCCTTGATTTATCGCGCTATCCACATCCGGGAGGTATATGGGACCCCCCTTAGCCAGAGCTTGATTCAGTCTTATTTCTTGGGGCCACAAACTAGTTTGAGGTTTTATTTACGATCCTGTACTTATGCCATGCCTTACTGCTTTATTTAAATTGTGCGACAGATAGCACACTGTACTGTTTAGGTAAGCGGAGTGATTACGCGGTATCGACACCCCGAGTTTTCGGGTTCCCAGTCGCTTACAGCCATTGACGCAGACCTTGAGGCCGTCTCGGAGCTTGCCTACTCCGTTGCGGGATCTACTCAAAGGGGTGGCCCCCTGAAATATTTCTGAACCTTGTGATTGCTTTGTCGTGAAAGCCTCGTTGGGTTTTGATTTGGTTTTTCCGAGGTTGATCGAGTGTGTGTTGCTATTGGTGCACCCCGGCCGGGTAAAACTTTCTGAAAGCCGTGTCCGCGGTTATGGACGACTTGGAGCACAGTATCTCGACCATAGACAAGCATAACTAAAGTTTACTGCTAAATTGACTTTATAATGACTAGTAATCAGCTTCACTATAATGGAATGGCTAAATAATACTGCCAACAATTGCTTGTTTGGATTGTCGCTTGCGACCATTGTACCTGACTAGTAAGTATTGCAACTACAACGAATTGGCTGAATAAAAGTACCAACAACTGCTGGGTTTTGGGTTATCTCATGCTACCTGTATCTGACTAGTAAGTGTTGCCACTATAACGGAATGGTTAACTAAAAGTGCCCACTGCTTACTTTATCAGGACGATTATCTAAACCTGACTAGTAAAGTGCCGCAACTATAACTGAATAAGTAAAACTGCCAACTGTGTGAGTTCCTCGGTTGACTTCCTCGTTTGGTCTCGAGGGGGAAACGCCAGGATGGGTTTGTTTGATGCTAGTATCAGGTTGGATCCGAATAGGTCTTTCTTACCCCTCTCTGATAACCGCCAGTCGTATCGAGTCTCTATAGGTTGTTTAGTGCATGCTGCCGCTGCCGCTTCAGTCCACCATACCTATGTAGGCGAGGACCGCCGAATTCTAGTCTCGCCGTGTACTGGCCTCAGTACTGACGCTCCTCTTTTTCCTTTGCCCTTTGTCGGCACCCCTTTTGTTTAAGCAGGTTTTGAGATCGACGCCGTTAGCAGGGTTACCCTTCCGGCTTGGCCTGGGCAGGGTTATGGACGCCATTGGTATTCTTCAGGGCTCTTAGCCCCATTTGCATCTTGTCCGTAGTCGGACGCTCTATCATTTTCAAGGTGATTTGGATCTTGTATATTATATCTGTATTCTTGACTCTTTGAGTCGCTGTTATATATATCTGTTCTGTGGGTCCCATCGAGGACTGTTGTGTGATGTTATTACTTCGTTTTCCACCCGCACGAAAGTGCCTGGTGGGCACCTTTGAATCGTTTCTATGCGGGTTTGGCGAATTTTGCTCAAACTTGCATAGGTCCGATTCTGAGGGTGTTACAGTAGCTTTGTTGGAACTTGAGAGTGAGGGATTTGAGCATCTTTGTGGTGTTCTTGCCATTTGCATTTGGTGCATCGGTTTGAGTCCTCCTCGGAGGATTTGGTTTGAGTTGCTCATTGGAGCTTGTCCCTCTTGGGTTCTTGGAACCCTAGACGGTTTGTGGCCTTGGTGGCATTGTGGCCTTTTGTGGCATTTGTTGGGAGCCTGCAATTAAGTTGTGGAGAAGTGCCCCAACCTTGTGAGAGGTTCCGGTTGCCACCGACAAGTGCACCGATAGTGGAAGCGTGGATCGATCCCATTGGGGTGAGACTCACCGGAGAATAAGGGAGGCCTTTTGTGGCGCTGGTGGTTTGATACCACCCCCTCTCCAAACGAGACGTACTCCATGTTGGGAGGAACTCGGTAAAATATCGGTGTCCCCGCGTGCCTCGGTTATCTCTATACCCAAGATCTTTACTTATGCACTTTACATTGTGGTAGCCTTTGTGCTTGAAGTAATATATATCTTGCTATCACTTTGTTGCTTGTATTGCTTAGCATAAGTTGTTGGTGCACATAGGTGAACCTTAGTTGTTTCTAGGTTGTGCTTAACAAAGTAAACACTAGTTTTATTCCGCCTTTGTTGAGCCACTCTAGGAAAAGTTTTAATCGCCTATTCACCCCCCTCTAGGCGACATCTGTATCCTTTCAATTGGTATCAGAGACCGGTCTCTCATTTTAGGCTTCACCGCCTTGAGAGTAAAGATGTCGGCTAGAGGATTAGTGCACAATAATATGTTCATATTCGATGGCACAAATTATGATATTTGGAAAACTCATATGCTTATTCATTTTCGGGACATGGACCCAAATTTGGAGCATATTGTAGATATAGGTTTTTCTCCTCCTATGGATTTCAAAAATCTTTCTTGTGAGGATGAGAAAAACTTATATCTCGATGCTCAAGCTTCTAATGTGCTTGTTAATGCTTTGAGCTATGTAGTTACATCTTCAATTATTCCTTTTTGGAGCGCTCATGAGTTATGGACAAAACTTCAAGATAAATATGTTGTGTCCAACATTATTGAGGATGATTGTGTTTCTTCCACTTCTGGTCGAGATGAGTTCTCATCCTCTACCACTTTACCAACATGTGATTTTTCACAAGGTAATGATATGGTGAGTGGTGATAGAAATTGCAATTTGGATAGTGTGCTTACTATGTATGATCCTTCATCTTTATCAAGTTGCAATGATCTATCTTTGGACCTTAACACTTCTAGTGCTCAAAACTCCTTACATGCTTGTGTTAATAGTCCTTGCATATCATGTAGAAATGACTTCAATAAATCTCATGATGATATGCTTGTGCTGTCTTGTTGCCATGATAAAAATGCTTCCATTTCCTCTAGTGCTTGTGTTTCTAACCATGTAGAGGAAACGAAGATTCTATGGGCCAAGACATGGTTTTGAATGAAGCCACAAATGAAATCTCATCTTCACCTTCTTCCGGTACCCACCTATGCCTTATGGCTAGGTATTCTAAGGTAACCCCTACTTTGGAACCCATTACCTCTTGTGATGAGGAGGATGTGGATAATGTGGAAGAAGAGCTTGATATTGATGATTTATATGAAAAGGGTGAGATTGTTTATCGTGCCCTTGTTAAAAAGGATATTGCTTGCTCTAACTTTGTTGAAGTCTTGGACTTTGCTATTAAGAGCAAAGAACATATTGATAAGTTAGAAACACAAATAAGGTGCATGATAACAACGTTGATAAAATGTGTAGTCTTGAGCGTGAGTATGCTAATATAATTGCAAACCTAAATAAATCTCTTGAAGAGGAACAAACCACTAAGGAATCTCTTGAGGAGACCTTTGCTTTAGAGCTATCTAGAGTAAAGGAATCTCATGATAGAGATCTTGAGGTGGCAAGTGATCTCAAAAGTAAAAATGATGAGATTCAAGTTGCTTATGCTAAACTCCTTGAGGATTTTGAGAACCTCAAAAATGGCTCTAGGTTCATAAAGGGTGAGCTCATCAAACTCACCGAGTCACATGAGCAACTTAAAGTTTCATATTCAAAAGAGCTTGCCAAGTTGCCCTCACCTCTTGCTAATAATGATGATGCTTGTGCTACTAACTCTATTTCTTGTGAAGCATCTATGTTGAAGGAGAATGTTGAGCTAAAGGCTCAACTTGCGTTGCTAACTAGCAACTATGGGAAATTAGAAGAAAGTCATGTTAAGCTCTCGAGCTCGCATGAGGATCTTTTAGTCTCCCATGGTAGGCTAAAGTTAGCTCATGAGTCCATCATGTCAAAGGTAACATCTAGTGGGCCTCATGTGGACATTAGCACTATATCTACTCCAAGTGTTATATTGCCATGTGCTAGTCCTTGTAATTCATCCTCTCACAACCATGATATATCTCGTGATGAATTACATTCTTGTTGCTCTAATAATGTAGCATCTACTTCCTCTAGTACTTTTGTTCAAACTAACCATGTAGAGGAAATCAAAGAGCTCAAGGCTCAAGTCACTTCTTTGAAGAATGACTTGAAAAAGGGTCATCAAGGGAAGGTCGCACTCAACAAAATCTTGAGTGTGCAAAAATTCCCCAATGACAAGAGTGGTCTTGGATTCAATTCCAATGTCAAGAACAAGTCCACTATCAAGTTGAAGCACAAGGACAACAAGAAGAATGGCCAAGATCAAGTCAAGAATCCGGCCAACATTGTTTGCTTAAAGTGCAAGGAAGAAGGGCATCATGTCAAACATTGCACATTAAAGAAGAAGACCCTTGGCAAGAAGCAACAAGGGAAGCGGCCTCATGCTCTACATATTGTTAGAGATGGGCCTCCTCCTAAGAAGACTCAAGCTCTTCCTCAAGTTGTTTCTTCATCCAAAAAGAAAGATGGCAAGAGTAGAACTTGCTACATATGTCGCGAGAAGGGACACATTTCTTCCTCATGCACTATTGGTATCTCCTCATCCCATCCTATCTTGATTGATGATGCTTATTCACTTCGTAAGGATGAGGTTGGCAATGTGTTTGCCAAATTTGTTGGTGCTCAATGTGGGTTCATGAAAAATACCATTTGGGTTGCCAAGCCTATTGTGACTAACCTCTTAGGACCCAACTTGATTGGGGACCAACAAGCCAAAACTTGATCAATAGGTATTGTTGGAGGAATTTGGAGTCTTGGCTACATTATGGAGAATTGAGGGATCTTCATCAATTATTATTGTCAAGCCAAGCCATTTGGATTATCATGATTATATTATATTTCCAATGTTCCTCCTTGCGGTAACATATGCTTAACTCATTTCATTGAAAATTACTCGCCCCCTTGTGCATGTGTTAGTTTTGTATCTTCCATGATTTTGTACATGTTGTGTTTTTCCACTTAATTATCTTGAGGTATCAAGCATATTTGTGTATGATTAGGTGGCACACCATGTATGTGTGTTTCTTGTATTGGAGCCTTAATTGATTATATTTGATATCTTATTTGGCTCTTGTGAGAGATTAATGGATTATCCCATTTTGGGGGAGTGTTATGCTTGGGCATTCCACAATCCTAAAATTGTGTGTACATGAGGAATACCACCTAGTGTTTATATTGTATTATTGTCAAGTCTCTATGTGGTATAATTCTCATGAGAAATTTAAGTTTATAATGTCCATTAATTATCTCTATTTGTATCCTTTTGCCTCGTGTTGGTTTTATGGGAGTATCACATTATGGGGGAGTCATATGCTTAGTGCATATTACAATCCTATAAAATGTGAATATTCGAGGTTGTGTCACTTAGAATTGATATTGATTATTACCTAGCTCCTATGTGACACATTTGCTCATACAAATTCCAATTTGCTTGAATGCCTTTATTGATCTTATTTTGGATCTTGTATATGAGAATGTTTCTTGGTATGTGTTTCCTCATATTTAGATATATATATCCTCATGGAAATCATTTGCTTCAAAGTCACTCTAATCACTAGTGATTGTGTGACTATTGGAAGCTACCAAGAATCTTGTTCGAAGTATCATGCTTAATTTATTATATTTAGTTATATGCTTCTTGTTGTGACTATGATCTTGGATATCCATGCAAACTACCTTGGGAAAATTATTCCCAATATTTCTTGTCATTGGACAATTAGTACCCAACTTATGGTAGAATTTCTTGATCATATTCACTTTGGCCCTTGCTTAATTTTATCCTATCTTTGGCCAAGAAAATGTTTTGTGTTGTCTCCCAAGCCTTCCTTGCTTCTTGTGGATCTTCTTATTTTATTGATATCCTCTTGTGTTTTACTTATTGTAGGTACTAGTGATGATCCCATTTGTGTGCATTTTGCATTTAAAAGGAAAATCCTACATAATGCACTATCTATGGGGGAGCTCTCCTGTATTATGTAGAACACTCATATTTATGCTTCGTTGTTTGATCCATATCGTGTTTTATGTGCTTGGAACCTCAATCTTTTCGTTTTGGTACTTGTGCCATCATGTGAAGTTTGGGGAGTTTGGTTTCTTGTTGGAACCTTGCTCTTTTTGGGAGTTGGTTTTGTCTCATTCCTTGTTTCTTGATTTGACCATTTTAGAATGAGATAAATCCTTGAACATTTTTATTTCTATCTATCTTTTGCGCTTTTGGCTTTAGCCTAATTCATTTGTTGAACTTTTTATCTTTCATGTGTTGAATTGGTTCTTTGATACAATTTGGACATCATTGGTCATGTCACACTCTTGTGTGTGTAATATCGATTTACTCGGTGTTTTTGTTCAAATTGTATCTCCGTTTTGGTTCTTGAAAGCTTTATGCATGCATATTTACTATATGATTATATTATGGCATGTTTGATTTCTTTGATCCAATATATAAGGGAAACTCCACCAAATCCCATCGGCTAAGTTGTGCATGAAATTCAATTTCATATCTATGTGGAGTCTCTCCTATGTATTGTAGCTGCACTAACTATTTTGGACCCAATAAGTTTGGGGACCATTTTGTATTTAAATGTGTGTTAGGTACATTTGGGATGGATTGGATGCTTGTCTCTCAATTTTGAAGAAGTGACGCTTAGAAGAAAATTTGAGGCAAACTATAGAATGATCAACGAATTCATATCCTCTACATCCTACCAATTATATCTCGGTAACGAGTATCTCTTTCTCATGCTCACATATCTTGATTCCAACAATTTATCGGTTACCTTATAGCATGAATTAATGTATTTGTAATTGTTGTAGTTCTAGCCATGGTTTTGAGAGGAATCTATATTGTATATGTGTTTAAGTTGAGATGAGTGAATATAATTAGGACTATACAAAATCATGCAAATGATCCTCCAATCCCAAATATGTCAATCTAGCGATTTTATTGCCTATCTTTTCCTCAACTTCTCTCATGTGCAATAGTGAGATTTTTCTAGTCTATTTTCTTTTATGATACTTGTTGCCTTTCTCCATATATTTCAACTTTCTCTGTTTCCCTTGGTGATAGTTGTAATATATGTAGTGTGTTGGTATTTGAAGCTCATTAATGTACAACAAGATATATTTGAGCCTTTGGCCGTGCTTTGAAGCAAAATCTTATTGGTATATGTTATGACTTTTTTTCCATGTGCTTCTTGTATATCTTCTTTATGTGTGCATATTTCTTTGTTGGCATATGTCTTTGTGATGTTTTCCACTTAGAGACATATACACATATGCGAAGATAATTTTAGTTGATCATTAATCCTTGGACACCACCTTTCTATTCCTTTTGATTCTTCGGTGGCTCCCAAAGTTATTTGCCTATGAGTGATTGTTCCTCTTGTTTGCACCTTCGGACACTCATACTTGTTCTCTCATGCCTTGTATTGTTAAATGAATTTGGATGAGTGAGGATTCCATGATTATGCACCTTGTTCCCAATTACAATTATCATAATTGGTGCATTATCTTTGGGGAGCTCATCTAATTCATTTAATAATGCCCATTTGTCTCCTCTCTCATTTATTGTGCCTTAAATGTTTATGGAGGAGTGAGGATTCCATATTTGTGCATTTTTGTATTGAAATACAACAATTCTAAAGTGTGCACAAATCTTGGGGAGCTTCTCTATTTTATTTAAGCATTTGTTTGATCTTTCATTTATTGTGTTTTAAATGCTTATGGGGGAGCGAGGATTCCATATTTGTGCAATATGTTTTCTAATCATTTATTTTGAATTATGCACAAATCTTGGGGAGCTTCTCCATTTATTATTTAAAAGCACTCTTTTGCTCATATCATAATATCTCGTAGTTTCCATTTGAACTCATTTGTTGTTTTCAATTGGTTTGTCGGATCTTGTATTTGCTTGCATCATTTGACTTTATTTATTTTGGCAATCTTCGGGTCCTCGATATAGTTCTACTCCCTCCCAAGTATTCATCATTGGATATGTGCGAAGGCACACCTTTGGAGGAATTATTACTATATTTGCCTTCTAGAACTTGTCACCCATTTTGGCAATCGATGCCAATGGGGGAGAAGTTTTAGAGGGTTTAAGGGAAGTTAGTTTGTTCTTGTGGTATATATAGAGGAAACTCCACCAATGATAATGATTGGCAATATATGCAATGAAATTCAAGTTCATCACACATGCATAGATTGTGGGGGAGTTTGCTCTATATATGGTGGTGGTACCATTATCACATACTTTTGTCGTATTTGATATTGGTATTACCATTTTATTCATTAATATTCCTTATATAAACCCTCTTAAAGGGATTGTCATCAATTACCAAAATGGGGGAGATTGAAAGAACATGTTGGGCCCCCATGTGTGGTTTTGGTAATTAATGACAATCTTTATGGACTAATGTGTGTATTAAGTTATACTTGTAGGATTGTTCCATTGGCATCGCTTGGAGCATGTGTTGGCTTCAAGGTCGACGAAATGCAAAGAAGATATGTTGTGCAAGCTCAATATGCGAGGTCGATGATGAGGAATTAAGAAAGGCGTTCCATCTTGAGAAGGGCAAGACCGTCTACATCGAGCTCAAGTGGAATGCTCAAGGCAAAGGTATAATCTTGATAGGTTTTCCCTTTTGCCGGTCTCACGGTGTGTGTGTGAGACCGGGTTTAGGATAGATAACCGTACTATCAAGAGGGGCTCTCGTATGAGTAATTCGGTCACATCGTTCGGAGAGAGCTCAAACCTTTGCATACTTGCATCGTCGTATTTGGTTGTTATTTGGTCTTACCAATGTGAGGATATAGAGCTTGTGTTAATCTCCATAACAAGTTCTTGTTCATCAAAATCGGATCTTCCGTTTGTATCTTGTTGCGATTTTGATTTATGCGGCTTTTCGGTTTCTCACCAAGTGAGGTATCTCACATTATTCTACTTGATACTTTCTCACTTGGTGATAACCAATACTTCCACTTTTTATTGGGAAGCCCTTATCGTCCTTTGAATATTTGCCCTTATCGTCCTTTGAATTAGTACACAATTGGAATCGGGTCAATCGGAGCTTCCAGTCAAAAGTTATTGCCGTTTGAATATTTGCCTGTCAATCTGTTTTCTGGGCCGAGCGGTAGTATCGCCCGGGCGGGCCGGTACTACCGCCCGCCCCTAAGAGCGGCCCGTTTTCTTTCTGCCTCGCTGGGTACCTAAATCCGGTACTACCGGCCAGCCCAGTAGTACCGGCCGACCCAGATATTTTTCTAGATCCAGATCCAGATCCGCTCTCGCCCAGCTCGCTGCGCCCATTCTCCCGCGTGCAGCCGCCGCTTCGCTGTCCCCACGTGGCCCCGCGCGATTCCGCGTCGCTTGCACCGCTGCCGCCGCTAGTCCCCGCTCTGCTGGCCTGCTGGCCCCTCCACGTCCCCGCTGCAGCTGCTGCTTCGCTGCATCCGCCTGACCCCGCGTTGACCTGGCTGCTGTTTGTTTTTTTGCTGGGCCTGGGACTTGGGCTGTACTACCGGTTAAATCCGGTAGTACCGGACCGTTCTGAAAAACGCCCCAACGGACAGAATATGCCCGTGTCTTTAAATAGCCTTGTCCGTTTGTCTTTTAGAGTCACTTCTTCCTCCTCTTCTTGTCCAAGCTTTGCCCCCATTTGCTTTACTCTTTGAGCTTGATTTCTACACACCCCTCCATTGATTCTTGCATATATTTGAGGGGTTGTTGGAGGAGATCTAGATCTAAGTTTTGACCAAACCAAAACATCTCTTTGTGAGTGTATCTTTGGGGATCTAGATTTTGGGGGATTTTGTGTCTCTCTTTGATTCCTCCTCTCTTGTTCCCCCAATAGCTTTAGTAGCTTTGTTGGAACTTGAGAGTGAGGGATTTGAGCATCTTTGTGGTGTTCTTGCCATTTGCATTTGGTGCATCGGTTTGAGTCCTCCTTGGATGATTTGGTTTGAGTTGCTCATTGGAGCTTGTCCCTCTTGGGTTCTTGGAACCCTAGACGGTTTGTGGCCTTGGTGGCATTGTGGCCTTTTGTGACATTTGTTGGGAGCCTCCAATTAAGTTGTGGAGAAGTGCCCCAACCTTGTGAGAGGTTCCGGTTGCCACCGACAAGTGCACCGATAGTGGAAGCGTGGATCGATCCCATTGGGGTGAGATTCACCGGAGAATAAGGGAGGCCTTTTGTGGCGGTGGTGGTTTGATACCACCCCCTCTCCAAACGAGACATACTCCATGTTGGGAGGAACTTGGTAAAATATCGGTGTCCCCGCGTGCCTCGGTTATCTCTATACCCAAGCTCTTTACTTATGCACTTTACATTGTGATAGCCTTCGTGCTTGAAGTAATATATATCTTGCTATCACTTTGTTGCTTGTATCGCTTAGCATAAGTTGTTGGTGCACATAGGTGAACCTTAGTTGTTTCTAGGTTGTGCTTAACAAAGTAAACACTAGTTTTATTCCGCCTTTGTTGAGCCACTCTAGGAAAAGTTTTAATCGCCTATCCACCCCCCCTCTAGGCGTCATCTGTATCCTTTCACCGGTCTTGTGTGGAGAGTGGGAGACAACGCCTCTATAAATATGAGCAATGATAGATGTATCACACAAATAAGTGCACAGTGCCCACCGGGGCGGAAGCAAGAAGACTGTTTGGAGCTGGTCAGTGCTTTCATTCAAACAGATGGGGGTGCGTGGAATGAAGAGCTTATTCTACACCATTTCTATGAGATGGACGTTGAAGACATTCTTCGTATGCCTATGGGTAAATCGAGGACAACCGAAGTCTTGGCTTGGAATCATACAAAGAATGGGCTCTTTTCAGTTAAATTAGCTTATCATCTAGCGATGCAGAGGAAGAGAGAAGCCCAAGGAATGACTGAAACATCTCATTCATGCAGAGAGCATAAGGGATGGTTGGCATTGTGGGGTGCTCATGTTCTAGGGAAAGTTAAAGTCCATATGTGGTGGCTTGTGGAGAAGGGTCTGGCAATGGGTTCTGAATTCAGTTATAGGAATATAAAAGACGGCGTTGTCTGTCTAGTGTGCAGCAGAACTAAGAGTTCGGTACATCGCTTCTAGACTTGTTTCCACTTTGCCTCGGCTTGGGATCTTTTCGTGGATCAGACAGGAATCTCCTTGGACGTGCCTCCTAAACATTTGGTCTTCCATGCTGAGTTAAAGGGCTGGCTGTTAGACTGGATGGGCAAGTGCTCAACTGACCAATTGGCATGGTGTTTCACTCTAATCTATAACCTGTGGCGGGCCAGAAATGATGCAAGGGAATCTCAGAAGATCGAGGATCCTAGGTTTATTGTGATGCGTACTATTGCGGCTGTCGCGAAATGGAGTGATCTGAGAAGATTGAGTGTGTCTAGGGTGGCTGCTTCGATAGAGCTCTGGGTGGTGCCGGACACGTCATGGACCAAGGTGAACACGGATAGGTCTTTTCGTCTCGACACAAACAACGGAGGGGGTGACGTGGTCATTAGGGATCACCATGGAGGTTTCGTCGCTAGAGCTTTCCATTTTTTCGCCTACCTTGCTGATGCTGAGAGCACGGTACTCCTAGCCTGTCGTCGAGGGTTACAGCTGGCGTGTGAAATAGAGGTGCAGAAGGTGCTTCTGAAAGTGGATAACACGGGGGTGGTGTCAAAGCTGTAGAAGGATGAAGTAGATGCATGGTCCTCTAGTTGAGGAAGTAAAGGGGTTACGACAAAGCTTTGGCGAAGCTTCGGTGTGAAATATCAAGAGAACAGCAAATGGTGTTGCTCATGATTTGACGAAATTAGACTGTGAGAATAAGTTATGTAAGGCTTGGCTTGGCGCCGGATTGCATTAGTGACAAGCTTGTACTGGATATGGCTATGATTTCATACTATCGCAACATGGTTTTTATCAAAGAAAAAATCAATAACCCTGAAAGAATTGATACTTCCTCCGCTAAATCGCGTATTGTGAATTGGAGGGAGTAAATAATTAGATAAAAGTTTTTAAATAAAATTAGGCGGGTCACTAGTAAGCTAATTGATCGAATTTTACCTGATAGCATCCCTTGCATAATGTATCCCCAGCCACCTAATAAAGTACTCCCTCCGATCCTAAATAAGTGTCACGGTTTTGAACTATCTAGACGCATATCCTCGCTTCCAGTTCTCATCCCGCCCTGATTCCCCCAAGTCCCCATGCCCTAGACGTAGGCAGACCCACCTTGGGGCGGCTAAGGGCACCTAGACATGCCAGGACATCGCCACCATGTAGGATTTCGACAAGCTGGCGTCACATGCCAGAGACACGGACATTAGCCCCTTCCCCTACCCATTTTACTACCATATCCTTCTTATTGAATCATTGTTTACCACCCCATTTCGATGCCGCCTCCCCGAACAACCATGCATAGGCCTCACCGCTGCTTCCGATCTCAGTATCAATTGAGATTCAGTGGTGCTTTCGCTATGGTGTGCGATGTATCCGGCCATCGGTAGCTCCTACCATAGCACTGTAGTTGCCTAGAGACCGTTTGAGCTTCGCCGATATCGCTAGACAGGGTCGTATCACCGCTAGTCATGTCGTCGGGTACCCAGCTCCGCCCAAGACCACATCAGTCCCGCTCCACATGCAAGGTGTTCAACTGTTTGCTCAAATATGTATTTTTTTCTAGATTATTTACCTAGGTAAAATAGATAGCATGTTTTGTCGTGGTATTGCATGGCAGATGCTACTGGGGGTAGCTTACGTAGAGGGAGCAAGGCGACGTAGGTGAATCCAGGGGCGAGATTGGCACACGATGTACCCAGGTTCACGTCCCCTCGGTGGAGGATCGCTACGTCCTGCTGTCAATCCAGTATATGATCATAGATTGGTTACAAGTGAGCCGCCGTAGGCGGAGGGAGACTAGATCTAATGAGAGATGTTCCCGTGGGGGTGCCCTTGGTGGCTTTATATATGCAGCCATCTATAGTTTATAAATATTTTGGTGGGCTTTCTATTGGAGTCGCTATCTTGGGCCTCCAGTCGGCGCCAGTCGCCTGGGTCCAGTATGCGTCAGTCGCCGTACTTGGCGAGTCGACCCGCTCTGGTATTGGCGATCCAGCTGGCGACTCTACTTCATGGGTATACCCCTATTGGTATTCTCCATCAGTAGTCCCCGAGCGCGTTGTCGATTCGACGCGGGCTTGAGGCAGGGTGCAGAGAGTCTTGGCGATGGGTCGTGGCGGATCGACGACAAGTTCCTGAACAGAGAAAAGAACCGTGAAGCGGGAGGCGGTCGGCGTGATCCAGTCGGTGATGGCCAGTTGGCGAAAGATGCAGGGTGTCGGTGAAGCCGTCTGTTGCGGCGAGTCCCCGAACGTGGAGCGTGACGAGTCCTCGAGCGTGGTGAGTGGCGAATTCGAGCGACCGGCGAGTGCTGAGTCCCCGAGCGCGCCGAGTGGCGAGGTTGGGCGACCGGCGAGAGGAGCTGTATGTAGTGCGCCGAGTCCCCAAGCGCGCTGAGCATGTGAGGGCGAGTGGTGAGGTCGGGCGAATGGCGAGTGGTGGTCTGTAACGCACCGAGTCCCCGAGCGCGCTGAGTACGCGAGGGCGAGTCCGCGGTAGCGAGTCCCCGAGCGTGTTGAGTACGTGAGGGCAAGTCCGCGGTGACGAATCCCCGAGTGTGTTGAGTATGCGAGGGCGAGTCCACGATGACGAGTCCCTGGTGGCGAGTAGACGAGGGCGAGCCGCGGTCATGGAACCACGCGTATACGCAGCATGCCTAGGAGTAGTCCTCGAGGCTCGAGTTGGCTTGTAGAAGCGACTTGAGGCTCTTTAGAGATGCATATTCTGAAAATAGTAGTGGTTGCTGTTGAGCATGGTGAGTGGCGAGGTCGAGTGACCGGCGAGCGCCGAGCCCCCGAGCACGGCGAGTGGCGAGGTCGAGCGATCGGTGAGCGCCGAGTCCCCGAGCGCGGCGAGTGGCGAGGTCGAGCGACCGACGAGCGTCGAGCCCCCGAGCGTGGCAAGGGGCGAGGTCAAGCGACCGGCAAGCGTCGAGCCCCCGAGCACGGCGAGTGGCGAGGTCGATCGATCGATGAGCGCCGAGTCCCCGAGCACGGCGAGTGACGAGGTCGAGCGACCGGCGAGTGCCGAGTCCCCGAGCGCGGCGAGTGGCGAGGTCGAGCGACCGGCGAGCGCCGAGCCCCCGAGCGCGGCAAGAGGCGAGGTCAAGCGACCGACAAGCGTCGAGCCCCCGAGCGCGGCGAGTGGCGAGGTCGAGCGCCGAGCCCCGAGCACAGCGAGCGGAGAGGTCGAGCAACCGGCGAGCGGCGAGGTCGAGCGACCGGCGAGCGGCGAGTCCCCGAGCGCGGCGAGGGGCGAGTTCGAGCGACCGACGAGCACCGAGCCCCCGAGAACAGCGAGTGGCGAGTCCGCGATGATAGCGAGTCCGCGAGAGGAGATTCCCCGAGTGTGGCGAGTCCGCGATGATTGCGAGTCCGCTGGGGGAGAGTCCCCGAGTGTGGCGAGTCCGTGATGATAGCGAGTCCGCGAGGGGATAGTCCCCGAGAGTGGCGAGTCCGCGATGATTGCGAGTCCGCGATAAAGTTGATTGCGCTGTTTTTGTTAGCGAGTCTCCCGTCTTGGCCCGGGGGGCCGGTCGCATGGCGACTCCAAAGATGGCTCTCGGCTTAGCGTTCTTCCTGGAGGATCCAAGGCCCGGTTTGCGAGTCCTCGTCCGCAGTACTTGGCCGTGCGAGTCGCACAGTCTAAGGTTGAGGAGGACATGGCGCTGTTTGTGTAGCATTGCCATGTGTCTTGGCCCGAAAGGCCAGTCGATCAAGGCGACTCCAATGATGGCTCTCGTTTAGCATTTTTCATGGACGATCCGAGACTCGGTTCGCGAGTCCTCGTCCGCACTACTTGGCCATTGCGAGTCGCTCTTTCAAAGGTTGACAAATGCGAATTGATTTTTCCCGGAGGAAGAGACACCCAGTGGTGAGTCCGTGCAGTGTGGCATGCGACCCTCTCTGGCGACTCGGACAATGAATGTCCCTTATTAGGCGTGGCGTACGCATTCGATGTAGCCAGAAAGAGTCGACGCGGCGGACACGGGGTCGACGCGGCGGACGGGGATCGCGCTATGTCGAAGTCGACGTGGCGGACACAGGGTCGACGCGGCAGACGGGGATCGCGCTATGGCGAAGTCGACGCGATGGAAACAGGGTCGACGTGGCGAACGGGGATCGCGCTATGGCGAAGTCGACGCGGCGGACACGGGGTCGACGCGGCGGACATGGATCGCGCTATGGCAAAGTCAATGCGGCGGACACGGGGTCGACGCGACGGACGTATGGTCACGCTTTGGCGAAGTCGACGCGGCGGACACGGGGTCGACGCGGCGGACGGAGGTCGCTCTATGGCGAAGTCGGCGCGGAGGACACGGGGTCGACGCGGCGGACGGAGGTCGCGCTATGGCAAAGTCAACGCGGCGGACACAGGGTCGACGTGGCGGACGGAGGTCGCGCTTTGGTGAAGTCGGCGCGGTGGACACGGGGTCGACGCGGCAGACGAAGGTCGCGCTATGGCGAAGTCGACGCGGCGGACACGGGGTCGACGCGGCGGACACGGGGTCGACGCGGCGGACGGTGATCGCGCTATGGCAAAATCGACGCGGCAGACACGGGGTCGACGCGGCGGACGGGGACGCGGCAGACACGGGGTCCCCATCATGTTTCGTTGTTTGATAGCTACATTGTTTGATTTATAGACTATGGACAGCGATGATGAGTTCATGTTCTGTCAAAGATGCAAGAGGAGGTCAATACCTATGATGATGATGATGTCGAGCACATGAAGACCGTCTCTTGTCTTTTAACTTTGCAAGCGGATCTGGATGTTCCCTCCCCAACACGGAGGTTATTATCTTGGGCGGAGCGCCAACAAGAACCGTCAAAGGAATCTAGATAGTGGGATGCTATATAACAACTATTTTCTCAATGACCCATCACATGGTCCAAGGGAATTTCGACCACTATTTAGGATGAAGGATGTGTTCATACATTTTATGTATGGTGTGAGTGAGTATGGGTAGTTTCAGTTGAAGACAACACATAATGGCTGGGTTCTCATCTACTCGGAAATATACTGCTGATGTGAGGTGCGTTGCATATGGAGCTGTTGCAGGTACATAAGGCGACTACCTTGGCATGGCTGAGTTTGCATGCACCAAAGTTATGTACAAGTTTCGTGTAGCAGTGGTGTAGTCAATCTATTTGATAACACAAAATGTAGTAGACACATCGTGTCACTAGTAGGAAAACTCTTATAGCAGTCATTTTTCGGTGCCGTCCAATATATATTGCACACCACCACTTTCAGACGAAATAGTAATGGCGTTTAAATATATCCGAACGCCACCAGTAAACCCTAATAGTGGCGTCCGCGTACAAACAAACTCCACAAATAGGAGTGTCCCCATACGCAATCGGGACAAAGGTAATAGTGGCATTGGATTCATTTAAATAGTGGTGGCATTGGATTTATTTAAATGCCACGGTTACACGATTAATTATCCACCGTCCTCCTAAAGGCCCGACCCCCTCTCATTTACACACCGCCGACACACCCTTCCTCCTTTCTCCCCCTCTCCCTGCCACTGCCACCCCGTAGATCTGCCCCCTCTCCCTATCGTCGCCGCCTCGCATCACACAACTCCGCTCGATTTGCCGCCATCGGTCGATGCATCCTCCCCCTCCCCGAGCCTCGTCTCCGACCACGCGTGTCCGGCACCACCCCATCCACATCCGACGACCGCTTGATTTTCCGTTGTCGGCCGTTGTAGCCTCCTCTGAGCCACCGGTCGCTGCAACCTCCCCTGGCCCTCCCTGATGGTGCGTCGAAGCTTCGTTGGGAAACCCCAAGAGGAAGGTATGATGATCACAGCAGCAAGTTTTTCCTCAGTAATAAACCAAGGTTATCGAACCAGTAAGAGGTAGGAAACGACTCAAAGGTGTTGCTAGCAACTTGGAAACCTGCACAACACAAACTCAAGACTTTGCCCCAACAAACAATGAGGTTGTCAATCTCACCGGTTTGCTGAAAACAAAGGATTAACTGTATGGTGGAAGGTAATAGTGGTTTGCAGAAAGTAAACAATAACAGTGGAAGATGTATCAATGATAAATATTGGACCGGGGTCCATAGCTCACTAGAGGTGTTCTCCTTAAGATAAACAAACATGGCATGCTGGGTAAACAAATTACAGCAAGGCAATTGACAGGACTGAGCAAGGCATAACAATGCAATACTAGACATTCATGATCCTATGAGATTCGATTGGGCAATACAACAAGATACATAGACCGCCATCCAACTGCATCTATGACTAGTAATCCACCTTCAGGTTATCATCCGAACCCCCTCCAGTATTAAGTTGCAAGAAACAAATAACTACTTTAAGCAAAGTGTGTAAGGTAAACAATCCACTAGTTCCATGAACAAGATACCGTTGTTTTCTTCCTAGTGGCAACAACACATCTACAACCTTAGAGATTTCTGTCACTTCCCTTAGATTAAATAGAGGCATGAACCCACTATCGAGCATCAATACCCCCTCTTGGAGTCACTAGCATCTACTTGCCCAAGATAGCTACTAGAAACGGAGAGCATGCAAGATCACAAACAACACAGACATGATAGAATCAATAAGACAATACCATTAATCAATCTGACATAGTAATCTCAATGTCCATCGGATCCCCGGAAACACAACATGCATGATTACAAATAGATGATCTTGATCATGAACGGAGCTCACAAGATCTAAACATGGTAACACAAAGGAGGAGATACAACCATCTAGCTACTACATGGACCCGTAGTCCAAGGTGGAACTAATCACACTTCATACCGGAGGCTGGCATGATGAAGAAGAAGGCCTCCAGGATGATCTCCCCTCCGACAGGTTGCCGGTAAGAGTTTCAGATCCCCCCGATCTAGGGACGATGGTGGCGGCGGCTACAAATGGTTTTGTGGAATATTGATCGGGTGCTTAGGGTTTCTGCATCGGGGGGTCTTTATAGGCAAGAGGCAAGGCAGGGGGCGGCCAGGGCGCCCCCTGGCGCGGGCTGGGCCCATCCGCGTGGCCAGGGGGTGTTCCCCTGGTGGCTCTCCTCTGTCTCATACTCTGGCTTCATGTTCCCCACGGTCAAATATTAACTTTGGCTTTTGTCCCGTCCAATTCCGAGAATATTGATTTTCTGCCTTTCTGGAACCAAAAACAGAAGAAAACAGGCAACTGGTACTGTGGCATATTGTTAATAGGTTAGTACCAGAAAACATATAAAAACACCTCAAATTGTAGACAAAGCAAAGAAAATTTGATACTAAACAAGCATGGAACATCAAAAATTATAGATACATTTTGTCAAAAAAAAATTATAGATACATTTCTGGCGTATCAAGCATCCCCAAGCTTAACTCATGCTCGTCCTCGAGTAGGTAAGTGATAAAAAAGAATAATTTTTGAGGTGACATGCACCATCAAAATCAAGATCAAACCATTTGCAAGCATTGAAAGCTGGGATCAAAGAACTCTAAACATGAGCATGAAAGATGGAGTTCTAACAGTAAGACAAAGTAACTATGCATGCAACATGAAAGGTTACAAACAAAGATCATGAATAACATGCATTGAAAAACATTTGTTTGTTTCACATATAGAAAACATAGAATAGTGGCATTCAGCTTGTCCCTCATGGAGTAGCAAATAGGTACATAGGACACCTTCAAAGTTCATAAGAGTGACTAGATACAAATCGCACTAGAACAAGTAATATCAACAATATGCATCAATCAATAAGTTTTGGGACAATGCACATAGAACTAAGAATGGCAACTATGCTCATTTAACTGGTGCCTAAGGATAGAAGATGAAGACTCAATATAATACTGGAAGAAAGGCCCTTCATAAGGGAGGTAGGGATTTCAAGTTTCAAAAAGAGCTTCCAAAAATTATGGTACTTGTTAGCTTTCATCTCTCATTGCCCATATCATAAGCATCTTGAAGTGATTAAGGTTAAAGTGAACAAACTATGGAGTATATGCTTGACAAAGTATAAGTTGGCAATCTCATGTCCCTTGAATACGAGGGCCGCTCCTCATGCTACTCAACTTTAGTCACCTGTAAGTTGTTGTCATAGTAAGTACATGTGTATCATAGAGAACCGCCAACGAGGTACCCCTTTCACATGATACAGGAGCTATCCCATAATCAAAATGACAAGGCAAGCAGAAAATGAGCATCTCAACAATCTTCTTATTTACCATGGGAAAATGGTGATTTTTTCTCTCTTTCCTCTTTTCAATATGTATCCTTTTTTTATAAGAAGAAAGCTTCATATATGTCATTATGGTGATGCTGCAAGTTTCCACCATGATTAGGCATGGCTTAGGCTAGCGGCCCAGGCGTTTTTTCTAACACACATACATAACTCCATGGACTTACAAGCTCCCCTTTTATTTCACACCGACGACATCCATAGACAAAAGAGCATGATATCAACTGTGTACAAAGTAGAAGTGCAATGTTCAAAGCGTTCCCCGTGACAGCACGGTTCTGCTAATTCCAACGTATAAGTGCAAACATATACAACATATATGACACAATGGTTCAAGTTTATTAGGTGAAAGTAAAGTAAAGTGTGCCATCAAGTTCGTGAGAGCTTTAATCACTAAGTTTTCACATAACAAAATACTTTTTAATTGGAAGATAGATGAAAACAAGAATATACTTGGAATGGTGTAACACACCATACATAGGAATTTATAGTGGACACTTTGGAATAACTTGGTTTCTTGGGAGTTGGATGCATGAGTAGAACTTACTCATACAAGTGGAGGCTAGCAAAAGACTGGGAGCGACCAACTAAGAGAGCAATAATGGCCATAATCATGCAGAGCGACAAAACATTACTAATCAAAGCATAAAGTGGTACTACAAGTCAAGGAATAAATGATCATAGAGGCTATGGTGACTTGTTCATAGTCATAAAATGGTGTGAGCATGTGCCAAGTCAACCCAAACAAAGCATCAAAGGAGAATACCACAATACTATGTTTTGTATGCTAAAACAACACATGATTCCTTCAAGGCACATTAAGCAATCCTAATTGTTTGGAACAAGTCATACTACAGCAATAATAACTAAGCATAAGGTCAAAACAACACCTAGAATGACATGCTAAAGTCTAAGTCACAGTCAAAGAAAGCTTCACTTGTACTATTTAAGGAAGAACTTTTTACTCCTCTCCAACACCAATCAACTTATTTGAAACAACACAGCGAGAACGGGGGTCTAAACTACTTTATTCAAGAAAAATAAGCAAACCAAAAAAAAAACTAAGATGCTCCAAGAATAACAAAACTGTACATGAAACAATAAAAACGAAGTGTCTAGAAAGACCTGAGCTTTTTATTGATGAAGAAGGGGATGCCTTGGGCATCCCCAAGATTTGACGCTTGTACCTCTTGAATATTTCTTGGGGTGACACATGGTGGCATCCCCAATCTTGAGCTTTTGTACATTCTTAATCTCACTACATCATTCTTTCTCTACACCTGAAAATTTTCCTTCATACAAAACTTCACACAATCTTTATTAGCAACATTAGTGTATTCAAAATATAATAGACCTTTGGCTTTAGATTTAGAACAACAAAACTTTCACTAAAATACAAGCTATTGTAGCAATTCCCTCAAAAATCTCAACTTCCCAAAAAGAACCCAAAAAGGAATCAATAAGAAGCAAATGCAAATAATGGCAGAAATCTGTCAAAACAGACCAGCAGGTAGAAACCGATTTTGTCGAAGACCTTATGTTGCTCAAATAAAAAAGTGTTGAACTAATGAAAGTTAGATAACATACTGGGGGATTTATTTAGAAAATATCAGATCAATCCGACTTACAGAAATTTTACACGAATTTTTACGGTGGAGCACAAAAATCTGTTTCGGGACAACAACTCCCCAAATCTTACTTTCCTCTCATTAGAGGTCATTCTTGGCACAAAAAGAAAATAAAAAGGATAAGGAGAGGTCATTACTGAAATAATAACTTCAAAGACTCAAGAATTTTTTTTGGTTATCTCCCAATAAGTACTTTTCTTTAACTCCTTTAAGTTAGGCACAAGAAGCAAGAATCAAGTATTTTCAAATGAAGAAGCATTAACACCAACTTTCTTCTCCTACCTTTCTTACCTCTCTTCTTCTCTTTAGGGAAAATATGATTGCTTATTGGAGGATAGAAATGAATAATGCCTTTTCCCACATCTATTATTGCTCCAAGGTTTTCAGCAGGGATCTTCCAAGTGTAATTTGTCCTTTTCCTACACATTCAATAACAAGATAATCAGTAGACACCACTTTCCCTGAGATTTTTGTAAACACACCTTCAACTATTCCAATGGGTAATAAAGTTTTATTATTGGTAAGAGATATTTCTTATCCTCCTTCAGAAAGTCCCCAAAGATTCAAAGACTCATAGATATCTTTAGGCATAAGGCAAAATTCAGACATGATATCACAACGAGCATCAAAAGTTTCACCATTTATAGCAACTTTTATTGTAGGAAACCATTTTGAAGGCTCAGAATTTATTGGAACATAATCATGGTGCTCTCTAAGCATGTTATAGCAATCTTTCAAAGCAACTATACGGGTCTCAAGAGTGTTCAACCTAGCATAGATGTTTATAAAGGAAGAATCGGACTTGCTAGGCATATTATAAATTATAATCAACTTGTTTATGGCATACAAAGCTTCATCCTAAGTACATCAAAAAAAATATTTCACAACTACAACATCCAAAGCATATCTATAACAAAGAGCAAGGCCACCATAGAAACTATTAATAACCAAGCTAAGACTCATCTTAGGCTCAGTTTTTCTTTGTAAATCAGATATTCTAGACCAAGCTGCTTTGAAACTCTCTTCACTTTCTTGCTTGAAAGTAAAGATCCTTTCCATAGGTGACACAGGGATTGGACCAAAACCAGACATGGTAGCAACTAGAGCAGGAACTATTTTTTGTTTTTTTGATAAGAGAAAGCAAACCAAACTAAACTATTTTTTTGGAGTTTTTGATAAAAAGAGGCAAACAAAACAAGAAAAAGAAACTAAGAAAAACAAAAACAAATTAAAAAGAAAGGTTGTGAAGGACTCCCCTTTTGAAGCCATCCTTAGCCTCCCCGGCGGCGTCAGAAAAGTCTTAATGGTGCGTGGAAGCTTCGTTGGGAGACCCCAAGAGGAAGGTATGATGAGCACATCATCAAGTTTTCCCTCAGTAAGAAACCAAGGTTATCGAACCAGTAGGAGGAAGGAAATGACTCAAAGGTGTTGCTAGCAACTTGGAAACCTGCACAACACAAACTCAAGACTTTGCCCCAACGAACAGTGAGGTTGTCAATCTCACCGGTTTGCTGAAAACAAAGGATTAACTGTATGGTGTGGAAGGTAATAGTGGTTTGCAGAAAGTAAACAGTAACAGTGGAAGATGTATCAATGATAAAGATTGGACGGGTGTCCATAGTTCACTAGAGGTGTTCTCCTTAAGATAAACAATCATGGCATGCTGGGTAAACAAATTGTAGCAGGGCAATTGACAGGACTGAGCAAGGCATAACAATGCAATACTAGACATTCATGATCCTATGAGATTCGATTGGGCAATACAACAAGATACATAGACAGCCATCTAACTGCATATACGACTAGTAATCCACCTTCAGGTTATCATCCGAACCCGCTCCAGTATTAGGTTGCAAGCAACGAATAATTGCTTTAAGCAAAGTGTGTAAGGTAAACAATCCACTTGTTCCATGAACAAGAGACCGTTGTTTTCTCCCTAGTGGCAACAGCACATCTACAACCTTAGAGATTTCTGTCACTTCCCTTAAATTAAATAGAGGCATGAACCCACTATCGAGCATAAATACCCCCTCTTGGAGTCACTAGCATCTACTTGGCCAAGATAGCTACTATAAACGGAGATCATGCAAGAACACAAATAACACAAACATGATAGAATCAATAAGACAAAACCATTAATCAATCTAACATAGTAATCTCAATATCCATCGGATCCCCGCAAACACAACATGCATGGTTACAAATAGATGATCTTGATTATGAATGAAGCTCACAAGATCTAAACATGGTAGCACAAAGGAGGAGATAGAACCATCTAGATACTACATGGACCCGTCGTCCAAGGTGGAACTACTCACACTTCATACCGGAAGTTGGTGTCGGGGGGATAACCCCCGGTAGGGTCATGAGAGGGGAAATATAGCGCAGCTGGGTTGGCTCCGAGTGAAAAATGAACCAGGCCAGGTAAGAACGGCCGGGTAAGATAAGCATGAAAGCCGAGATACAAACTATCTCGGCCCGTATAGGACAAAGTTGTAACCCATGCAGGTACCAACGAGCCGAGTCAAGAAGGACGCGTGGCACCTTTCCGAGTAAGGTCCGGGAAGGACCATGGTAAAGCATGGTCAAAAGAGAAGGGCGACGCCAGGTGACACAAAAGGAGCCGGGTGACGCCCAAAGCAAGCGCTGACGTACAAAGTAACAGCGTGACTCCAAAAAGAACCAGAATCAGTGTACCAGAAGACTGTTAGCTGTCAAGCTTTATGGACCGGGCCTATGGGCTTAGGGCAAGCCCATAACCCGACCCATATTGTAGGGACCAAGATCCAAACAGTAAACCCTAGAACCCAAAGGGGTATTATCTAGCACTGCCTATATAAGGGAGGGCATAGCAGTAGTAGAGGGAGGTTGGACCAAGTAGAGAACAGGTGCTGCGTACTCAAGCCAATACAGCTCAAGGAGCACTTGTAATCTTTGGGGTATCAATCAAACTGTCAAGTGTGGAGAGTTCTTCTTGTTCTTCGTGCATGGCTCGACCGTGCACTCCCTCCCCAGTGACCACAAGCACCCATTCGGCCCCCAACTTAAGCCTACCCATGGCATATGTCGTGCCACCACCACGATAGTTGGCGCCCACCGTGGGGTGGAAGCAGGTGCTTGATGGAGTCTTCATCCGCACGGGCAACATCATCGCCAAGACCGGCGAGCGCGTCTACTCTGGCCTCATCCAGTGGTTTGGAGCTCTCAACTTCGTCGGCGACAACGCGGGCTGCTTCGGGACCAGGCCGTTCCCTAGGGGCGGTCGGTTCATCAAATTCGGCGAGCACCAGGTCTACGTCGCGGTGCACGTGGAGCACGCATATCCTGAGCACGTCGTCCTGTGGCCGGATCCCCCAACGGCACCAGTCGCTGGGAAACCTCTCCAACTCGTCTCCATGGAGGTAATGATGACTTCCCCAAACCCCGTAGCTCCCACAATAGTTCCAGTGGTGAATGAAAACACAGAAGGAGGAAATCACGAGGAAACGCCAAGGGCTGCAAGAACAGCAAAGGCGCCGCTGGAGAAACCAGAGAACATAGCTAGGAGCAAAAGAGATAAGGAGCTATAGGAAGCGATAGACAAGTTGGCAGAGCCAGTGGCACAAGCAATTGACCCGGCGCGTGTGCAAGCCGAGTTGGAAGAAACCAGGATAAAAGTCATGGAGAAAGCAAAGGAGCTAGCACAGTTACAGCAGGATGTGGATATCACTATCCGAGAGCTTAACTCGGCAAATCGAGTCAAGGGCGCAAATACCCGGCTTGATGCAACGAGATTGAGAGTAAGGAACCTCAACGAAGAGCTGGAAGATGCGACATCAAAGGTAACACCAGAGAACAGCAATGAGATGGCCATGCGCCCAACGTACAACACAGCGACAACTAATCTGCAAGCGGTAGAAGCAGCAATGGCAGAGTTACCCCACTCGGAGGGGGAAGCAAAGAAAAGGCAGCAAGAATGGGTCAATGAGTTATTAAAAGCAGCCAGCATACTGAATGAGGCATATTACAGAGCAAATCCGGGTATAGCAGGAAGATCACAGCTGGTTCACTCGGCAACTCCTGTTCCGGCAAGATCGGCTGGGCACACGACATCCTCACCCGGAGCGGCACCCATGCCGAGAAAAGAAAAAAGTGTGGATTCTGGAAGAAATAAGCAGATGGTCGCCTATGATCCGGCAGTAGTTCAAGGAAACCCGGCGCATGCACAAGGAGCAAAAAGAAATAATCCCCAAGAAAATGAAAACCAGGAAAAAATTGGACAGAGAAATGACAACGGAGGGCAAAATTTTGCGCCTCATACTCGGCGCGCAACTCACTCGGCAGGAGGAGGAAATCCATCTCCGAATAACGCACTAGCTCAGCCGGAAAGAAGACAGCAGAGCGCGGGAAAAGCATTTCAACAGTCAGCTGACCCGAACGCGAATAAGTATAATGATGGTTACTCGGCAATGGTAAATGACGGGTATGAGCTGCCAGATCATGCATATCAAGCAATGGGAGCGAGATACGGAGGTAGGAACCTTCAGCCGGATGATGCCAGGTTGAAGCTTGACTGCATAAAAATGGCAGAGATAATTGAATCACAAGGTCCGCAGGGTCCACCATGTTTTGGTCCAAGGATCATGAAGGAGCCACCGGTGCCAAATTTCCAGCTGGCCAGAGGGACAAAAACATATGATGGAAGCACAAAGCCAGAGGATTGGCTCATAGATTATGGAACCGCTGTAAAGATTGCGCAGGGAAACTTGAGATGGGCAGTACGTTACGTACCGCAGATGCTGGAAGGACCAGCTCGAGTATGGTTGAACAATTTGCCACCCGGAAGCATCAACAGTTGGATTGATTTTCACGACGCCTTCGTGAGCAATTTCACGAGCACTTACAAGAGGCCGAATCGCCCACAGCAACTAGCAATGTGCAAGCAAAGACTGAATGAGACAGACAGGAAGTTCCTCACAAGGTGGTGTACAATGCGTAACTCGTGTGAATGGGTAATCGAGTCACAAGCAATCGCATGGTTTGCACAAGGATGTAGACATGGGAGTGTGCTGTGGCAAAGGTTACAAAGAGATATGCCGGCAAGCCTAGCAGAGACGATAAGAATCGCCTACTCGTACGCGTTAGGAGATCTGACTCAGCCGCTGCTCATGTCGGCAGACGGGATAACAGAGACTCAGATCTATGACGCTGCCGGGTCGCAAAGGCGCCAGGAGAGATCCGAATACAGAAGCAAGAGAAGAGACGAGAGGCCGGATTACAGGTATGGTTCGGCTCAGGTTGCAGCAGTGAGTCAGGATCATCCAGATGCTATAAGCAGTCAGCGTCAAAGGACAAATGGTCAATAACAATGGGTGCCAAAGAATGAAGGAAAAAGGCCATACGATCAGAGGAAATAGTATCAAGACCGACAAAAATACACCTATGAGATGATGCTGGATCAACCGTGTAAGTTTCACACGCCAAGTCCGAGTAAGCCGGCAAATCACTCAACAAGGCAATGCACTTGGTTTCAGAAAGGAGACAGAGTGGACTCGCCGAATAAGCAACTTCCACCACCTCCCCCTCCTCCACTTACAGGAGGAAATGCTCAAGCAGTAGGAGCGGATAACAGATATGAAAACAGGAAGCCGAGGTAGCAGAATCAAGAAATAAGAGAAGCTGTGCACCAAGTGCACAATCCAAGAGGTGACGATACCCATGTCGGCCACGGAACCAGAAATGAGTACAGAGAACATCACCAGAGCTATGTTGTCTTTGTCACAGAGCCAAATGACAAGAAGAGCCAGCAGCGACGAATGATGGAAGTGAATGCCACGATGCCGGCAATTCCCAAGTACATGCATTAGTCTGAGCAAGAGATAACTTGGAGTATAAAGGATCACCCCAAAATCATGCCAACCCCAGGAGGATACGCTCTGGTTCTGGATCCAACGTTCATGGGCCCAGATATCAACGTGAAATTTTCAAAGGTGTTAATCGATGATGGCAGTAGCATCAACATCATGTACAAGGATACTATGCTCAAGTTAGGCATTACCATGAACATGCTGGAGCCGACTAACACCACTTTCCACGGGATTTTGCCGGGATTGTCCTGTGAGACAATTGGCAAGATCTGGGTCGACATCTTATTCGACAATAGATAAAATTGTCGCACTGAAGCCATAGAGTTCGAGGTAGTAGATTTGGTCAGCTCATATCATGCCTTACTCGGCAGGCCGGCTATGGCAAAGTTCATGGCTACTCCTCACATCGCTTACTTTAAGATGAAGCTGCCAGGCCCGTGTGGGGTCATCACAGTTGAAGGAGATTACAAAAGATCTATTGCTTGTGCCTCAGCCGGATCATCACTGGCCGAGTCACTCGTCATAGCACAAGAGAAAAGTCAGATGTTGGAGGTGGCAGCATTGGCCAAAGCAGCACAAATGTCCATGCCGGCACTCACCAACCCGCATGGCAATGTGTCATTTCAAGCTACCAAGGAAACCAAGAAGGTGCAGGTGGATGAAACTTTCCTAGAGCTCACAGTAACCATTGGGGCTGGCCTTACAGATAAATAGGAAAGCGAGCTCACCAGTTTCCTCCGCGAGAATCGGGACATCTTTGCATGGTCCACTCAAGATCTGCAAGGAGTTCCGAGGGAGCTGGCTGAGCACTCTCTTCATGTAAGACCAGATGCAAGGCCGGTGAAGCAACCCCTCCGCCGCTTCGCCGAAGATAGGAGGAAAGTAATAGCGGCCAAGATTGCAAGACTTTTAGGTGCTGGATTCATCATGGAAGTGCTGCACCCGGACTGGTTGTCAAATCCAGTCCTGGTCGAGAAGAAGAAAGATGACCCAAACATGGCAGTAGTATGGCGCATGTGTATTGATTACACGAACCTCAATAAGGCATGTCTGAAAGATCCATTTCCTCTGCCTCGGATCGGTCAAGTCATAGATTCTACTGCTGGGTGTGAGTTATTGTCATTTGTGGATGCATATTCAGGATTCCATCAGATTCCACTGAATCCAAATGATCAAATAAAGACAGCTTTTATCACCCCGTACGGGGCTTATTGCTATCGCACCATGCCATTCGGATTGAGAAATGCAGGCGCAACATATCAAAGATGCATGCAAAAATGCTTGCAGGATCAATTGTACATAAATTTTCAAGTATACGTCGATGACGTGGTAATAAAAACCAAACAAAGTCATACTTTAATTGAGGACTTGCGTCAAACATTCGCAAACTTGAGAAGATTCCATATGAAACTTAACCCGGAAAAATGTACATTTGGTGTCCCGGCTGGAAAGTTATTCGGATTCCTTGTATCCAGCCGAGGAATTGAAGCTAACCCGACAAAGATCAGGGCCATCGAAAGAATGGAATTGCCAAAAACCCTCAATGATGTCCAGAAGTTTACTGGATGCCTGGCTTCATTGAGCAGGTTTGTTAGTCGGCTAGGCAAAAAAGCCCTACCACTATATCAGCTGATGAAGAAATCAGACAAATTCACATGGACATAGCAAGCTGATAGCGCTTTCCATGAATTAAAGAAAATGTTGGCAACAACACCAATATTAGCGTCACCACTATCCAAGGAGCCAATGCTGCTCTATGTCGCTGCAACCAACAAAGTTGTAAGTGCAGTAATAGTGGTTGAACGTGAAGAAGGGGGCAAATCAGTCCAAAGACCAGTATACTACTTGAGCGAAGTGCTCTCTATCTCGAATCAGAATTACCCGCATTATCAGAAGATGACATATGGGGTATATATGGCAGAAAAAAAGTTGAAACATTATTTTCAAGAACACCCAATCCGGGTAATATGCGAGGCACCTATCTCAGATATATTGGGCGCAAAGATGCCAGCGGCCGAGTAGCCAAATGGGCCATTGAACTAGCACCATACACTCTACAATATGATAGGCGGGATGCAATAAAATCTCAAGCCGTTGCAGATTTCTTTATAGAATGGATGGAGATGCAGTACGAGCCACCACTGCCAGATCCAAATTACTGGAAAATGCATTTTGACGGGTCCAAGACAAGAATGGGTCTGGGAACCGGGATAGTGCTCACATCTCCAAAGAGGGATCAACTGAGGTATGTCTTGCAGATTCATTTTGCTGCTTCTAACAACGTTGCCGAGTATGAAGCAATCGTCCATGGCATTAAAGTAGCCAAGGAAATCGGCATCAAAAGGATCATGTATTTTGGCGATTCGGATTGGGGATTCAGCAAGTGTCTAGACATTGGGACGCACTGGACGCAAACATGGCATTATATCGCTTCCACGTGCAGCAAATTTCGGGATATTTTGACGGTTGCGAATTTCATCACATTCCTAGAGCAGAAAATGAGGCAGCAGATGTGTTATCCAAGATAGGATCGTCTAGGCAAGCAATACCACCAGGGGTAGCATTGGAGCATCTCAGGAAGCCATCGATCAAGCCGTCACCATAGTCCGAATCAATCAGTGTCATCCCGGCGAGTCAGGAATCAAAGGCAGTGCCAATGGATATCGACTCAGGGGAAGGTTCGAGTCACTCGGGGACTGATCCGTTCACCTCAGGGGTAGCCGAATCACACTCGATGACTTCTCAGGTTATGTCGGCAGAACATATCTCCGGGGAACCAATGTACGTTGATGTTGAAGCAGACCCGGAACCACTAATACCAACATGGGCACAACCAATATTCAGTTATTTGAAGGATGGAACCTTGCCGGGTGACGAAATGTTGGCAAGGAAAACAACACGAAGGGCAAAAGCATACACCATAATCAACAAGGAACTATACAAACGAAGCGTGACAAGTGTACTGCAGCGTTGTATCAGTTTAGAGAAAGGCCAGGAGATTCTATTGGATATCCATCAAGGAGAGTGCGGGCACCATGCATCATCAAGAGCATTGGTAGCCAAGGCATTCCGACATGGATTCTATTGGCCAAGCGCATTGGCACAATCACAAGAGTTAGTCGGAAAATGCAGTGGTTGTCAACACTATGCGTCCAAGTCACATTTGCCAGCGCCAGAATTGAAGACTATACCAATCACGTGGCCTTTTGCACTGTGGTGCCTGGATATGGTAGGACCATTCAAACCAGCAAGGGGAGGCATGACTCATATCTTGGTCATGATTGATAAGTTCACCAAGTGGATAGAAGTGAAGCCAATCAAGAAATTGGACGGTAGAACAGCTGTCACATTCCTAAGGGATATAATCCTCAGATATGGCTACCCGCACAGTGTGATCACTGACAATGGCACAAACTTTGCCGAAGGGGCTTTTGCTCGCTTCTGTGGGAAACACCGAATAAGACTCGACGTAGCGTCAGTCGCCCATCCAGAATCAAATGGACAAGTTGAACGGGCTAATGGCTTAGTTATGTTTGGGATAAAACCCCGCTTAATGGAACCACTCCAGAGATCACCTAGTTGTTGGCTAGAGGAACTACCCTCAGTACTTTGGAGCTTAAGAACAACTCCAAATCGATCAACTGGTTATACGCCATTTTCCTTGTATATGGGGCTGAAGCAGTTTTGCCTGCCGACATAGAATATGACTCGCCAAGGATAAGGCAATACTCGGAAGCCGAGGTGAAAGAGGCCCGAGAAGATGGAGTAGATTTACTCGAAGAATCAAGGGAACTGGCATTTTCCAGATCTGCTATATATCAACAAAATCTCCGACGCTACCATAGCCAGAAAGTGCAACCTCGTGGTTTCCGAGAAGGAGATATGGTGCTAAGGCTGGTGCAGCGCACAGCCGGAATGCATAAATTATCGCCTCCTTGCGAAGGTCCATTCATTATAAGCAAAGCATTGCACAATGATTCCTATTATCTCATAGATGCCCGTGAAGTGCAAAAGAACAAGGCGGACAGGTCAGGAGATGAAACCAAAAGGCCATGGAATGTGGCACTGCTTCGTCCCTTCTACACTTAGGAGAAGCAGTGCATATATCACTCGAACTCTCATATGTCGGATGTGTTTGCCGGCTATGTGCTAATAATAAAATGGTATGATTCGAAAAACTGACTCGGGGACTACCCCTTAGGCTTTCCATTTCAATTATTTTACGTTGGCTGGCGTGATACCCGGAATTTATTTCAGAGCAATTAGTGTTTACTCGGAAGAAATCAAATCTTCGACTATGCTGTTGTCCGAAAACACGGCTTCATGGCAAGCAAGAGAAAAAGATCTAAGACGGGTAAACACGAACGCCGGATAAGTACAAGGGAGAAACGCGAGTCGGCTTTAGTTTGTGTCTAACTCTCTGCAGGTTGTGTTATACTATGTGTCGAGTAATCTCGTCCAAGTTATCCAAGTTTCATATCCGCTAACTAAATCCTTCGTACTTTGATATTGTAATGTCAAACACCGAAAAATGGTAGACAAGGGCCAAAGGCAAGGAAAGGTGACACGGTAGAATGAAACTCGGGGACTTATCCTTGAGTGATTCGCACTCAAAGCATAACGCAAATATATAAAGCCTATCACAAGGCACATAGTTAAACTTCAAGTACAATGTACATTACATCTGTACCCGGCATACCGGGGATCTAATAAAAGTTCGAGTATTTGTTGGCCTAAGGAGCAGGAGAACTCCGGGGAGCATTCTCGTAACCAGGAGTGCTTTGAGCATCGGCCGGGTGAGGGGCATCTGCGGCCGGGTCATCTGGATCATCTGACTCGGTCGCCTCTTTGTCGCCACCTTCTTCAGCAGGAACTTCGACGGGCGGATCTCCAAGGTCGAGGAAGCTGGGCCCTTCACACCAAGCGTGCACCATGGTGTACTCGATCATAGCATAAGCTCGCTCCTGGAGCTTCTTGATCAGCTCCGGGTCATTCAGCCATTTGCCATCTCCCCTTATACGAGCAAGAACGTCGAGGTTGATGTCCTCATACCATGAAAGCACGAAGGAGAGAGCCTTGTCCGCTGCAGCCCGGCCGACCAATTCACGCCATTGATCTGGCCGGTCTTCAGTAAGGAGCAGTCTCTCGGCTAGCGGCTCGATTAGTTCGGGTGGGTCTTCATCCGGCCAGAGCATGCGAAACGCATGGATAGCTGCTTTGAGCAAGTCCACACCGTAGGATCTGAGGGTCTTGACCCGTTCAGACACCGCTGCGAGCAGCTCCTCCATGGACACCTCGCCGACAGCAGGAGCACCAGCCTCAGCTCTCACTTTCTTCATGGCTCGGATGGCAAACATGTTGGCCTCAGGAAAGTTCTCTACAAGCTCGTTCTTCTCGGCAAGCTCCTCCTTCAGCCCTTTCACCTCGGCTAAGTGCTTCTGCTCCGTCTCGTCCATTAATTCCTTCAGCTGAGTCACCTCATCTCGCTCCTTCTGGAGTTCGGCTTGGTGCTTCTCTGCTTATTCAGAACAAATATTTGTTAGTACCAATAGAAAAATTTCAGCAATTGGCTTAGGGAGGTAAGAAATTTACTCTCGTCCTCGTTGATTTGCGAGTGAAGTTCATTGATGGTGGACTGAGCAGTGGATGTGAGACAAGAGTGAGAGGAAAAATGAAAAGATGAACCAAGGAGAATTACACCAAAAATAGAAAAGGGAAAAGCAAAGATATTACCTTGGCCGAAGGTATCAGTCTGTAGCTTCTCATACGCAAGTTCAAGCTTGCGATGCGCCAGGACGAGAGCTTGGTGCACCTTGGTGCACTTGTTATGCGTAAGCTAATCAAAGAAGACAGATAACAAAGAAAGAGTCGAGTCAGGAGACCTGCCGAATAAAAGAGCTTAAGAGGTTACAGCCGAGTAAGTTCCTTACTCGGCAGTAACCTAGAGGGCTAGGGATCGAAGTTCTAACATACAAGCTTGGAGTAAAGGATTGGAAGGCTAAGTGACTATTGAAGAGCTTACAGCCGAGTAAGTTTCTTACTCGACTGTAACCTCGAGGACTAGGTGATATGTATAAAGGAAATACTCAATGATACAAAAGAGTAAGAAGCTAATTTACCTCATTCAATTCGTCGGCGCGGGCCATCAGAGAAATGGCTTGCTGGGTCATGTCGGAGACAGCCTTGGGGCCCAGCTTCAACTTCTTCCTGGCACGAGTGCTGACCTCCTGCTCGCCTGCTGCATTCCATGCCACAGCGTAAGGTTCAGCCGAACCAAGGCTCTTGCCACTGAGCGTCCGAGTAAGAACACAACCCGTTTTCAGGGCGGTTCCCATAGTGGCACGGGTTGTAGCGGCAGAAGTATGGAGGGTAACAGCCCTGGAGTCATCACCTGACCCGGCAGCCGCAGATTCGTCCCCCTTACCCATTGAAGCGAGCATTGTCGCCGATGTCGGAGGCCGGATCTGAGGAGCAGAACCCGGAGAGCAAACTAGAGTTGTTTGCTTGGAAGAGGTGGATTTGCCAGAAGAGGGGCGAGTAGAACCAGAAGCCTTGGGCTGGGTCTGGCCCTTTGACAGAATTTGAGAGCGAGCAGGAGGATTTGGAGAGGATCTTGGAGCCCCCTGACTGGGTTCAGCAGTTTTGCTGGCTCCAAGATCAGGAAGTTGTTCATTCACATCAGCTTGAGGGCTGATGCCAGAGGAACTGGTGGTAGAGGGTTTCTCGGCACCAGACTTGTGGGCACCAAGATCAGGAAGTTTTTCCTGGCCAGCGCCAGGAGCGCTAGCCGAATGACCCACCGGGTCTGACTGACACTGAGAAGCGTGAGCCTCAATAGTGCTAGCCTCAACCCGGATGGGACTCGGCGCCGCTGAGTCAGCTGGAGGAGGTGCAGGCCTAAGCGGCGAGGCAATGCTAGAAGTAGCCTGACTCGCCGTCAAAGGTGCAACACTGAAAATAACAAGACATATATAAGAGAACAGTAGTGATGAGAAAGGAAAGAATAGAAAAGGCAAGGTGCAAAACTTACCCGGTGACGACCGGGTCACGGGCTACTCGGCGCGTGACTCGGTGTCCAGCAGCTTGACGAGTCTCACCCAGGCTGGCAGCAGCAGAGGCACCAGGAGCTGACGGAATGGGCTTGTTCTTCTTAGCCGGCTGAGTGCTGGAGGAGGTTCCGCGTCGTTTCGGCTTAGCGACGGGAATCTTGCCGACTCCGCCCACGGCGAGAGGAGGGATGTCATGTACCTGGCCAGCTGCAAAAGTAAATAATGGGCTTACTCGGATAAGAAAAAAGGTTAAGCTCACAAGGCATATACCTTCAAAATTGTACAATCATCATCCTCATCATCGTCATACCAGTCTTGTAAGGGATTGCGAGATTGACTCTTACCCGAAGCAGAAGCGGCTGCAGTGTGCGGGATCGGCATGAAGCACTCCAGGTCATACTCGACCTCATCCGAGTCAGAGCGGTCCCCATGATAAGCAGCAGGAGGGACAGTACTGTCATCAACCTGGTGAAGGAGATTCTGTGAAAGACAAACAGAATGAGAGACTAAAAACTAAGCTAAGAGTGGCAGAAGAGCTAAAGCCTACTCGGCGAGAAAGTAATCCGGAAACTTACCCAGGGGACAGGCCTGACCCGGCTAAACGGAGGGCAACTCCAGGCCCAGTCATCCGCCAAGTTGAGTTTAAAAATTGAGCTTACTCGGCGGGATATGGAGTCATGGATGAGCTCCTTGGTGGAATGCCGAGTGGGATCATGAGACCCACTCATGAAGCACATCTTGTGACTCCTGGCTTGGATGGGGCTTACCCGGCGTGAGATGAAGGTGCACATGAGGTCGAAGTCGGCGACATGAAAGTTCTCATCCGGTGACAGTAACCTTTCCAGAATTGCGTTGGCTTCGTTCACCGCAGCGTCTTGGTCGCGCGGGTCAAGCTGCCAGTGCTTCTTGTGGGGGACCTCGTCCGAGAAAGGGGGAAGGCGGATGTTATCGGTGGACCTGCTGTTTTTTGACATAGAAAAAGGTTCTATGACACTTCTTGCAAGAGTCAATACCAGCAACCCGAGGAAAGATGGAATCCCTCCTGGGCGTGATGCTGGCAGCACCGCACCAAGTAGGCTTATTCTCGGCACGGGGAACTTCAGGATGGGGGACAACCTGGACTTTTAAACGAAAATACTTGGCCCACAGAAGAACTGTAGGCCAAATTCCAAGATAGGACTCACAAGCAGAGATGAAACAAGAGAGAGAGCCAATTGCGTTGGCAGGAAGATGCTGGGTCTGCAGATGGAAGGTAGAAAGAAACAAGGAAAAGAAGGTGCTCGCAGGAAGAGCAAAACCACGTTCAAAGTGGGAAAGAAAAACCACCCGCTCGCTAGCTTGAGGTTTGGGGGAGATCTCACCGGCGGGGAGGCGACAGTCCACTTGCAGTGGAATGCGTCTGGTGGACCGGAGCCACTCCACTTCTTCGGTGGAGACCTCCGAGCCTTCCCAGCCACCGCGCTCACCGGCGGGGACCTCCTGTTCCTCGGCACCATCAGCACCGTCGCGAGCGTCCATAAGGTCCTCGGAGTCTGTCTCCTCCTCGGTAAGGAGAGGCTTGGAACATCGAGGACCCGTGCTGGAATCAAAAGAGGACAGGGGCAATCGCAGCACGGGAGCAAGAGGGAGAAGGAACAGCAAAGGGGGCAGTTCGATCTTGCAGGCACAAGGAGGAAGAAAGGCTAAGGAAACTGAACGGGCGTGGGGGAAGTGGAAACCCCCAACCCTTACTTAAGGGCAGTAAAAACCCCCGTAGTGGGATCTAACTGTGCCGTGCGGCCAGCGTGTGGCCGTGTACCACGCCGGGTGAGCCAGTCAGCGAGCGCCACGTAGACAAAGATACACGAAAAATCCAGTGCCATGTCACGGCTGGAAGGACAAGAGGCGCAGACCGATGGGACTGCCACAGTGATGGGGAATAACTACGCAGCCGTCACTGTGCCGCCAGAACTTGGAACAAAAATTGAGGCAAGTAATCATTATTACTGGTTGTCAGTGACTGAAGCGCGCCGAAATTCACCCGGAATTGGCCAAAATAACTCGGCTCGAGGCAAGAATGAGCAAAGAAGTCAAAGAATTGACCCGAAATTGTCAGACTAACCCGGCAAGATGCAAAACTGAGGTAGATAAAAGACAAAAACTAAGTTCCATTCACACAAAAGGAACCTGGAGACGCCTAACAGCCTTAACTGCTAGACCTCACCAGCTTCGGGGACTAATGTCGGGGGATAACCCTCGGTAGGGTCATGAGAGGGGAAACATAGCGCAACTGGGTTGGCTCCGAGTGAAAAATGAACCAGGTCGGGTAAGAAAGGCCGGGTAAGATAAGCATGAAAGCCGAGATACAAACTATCTTGGCCCGTATAGGACAAAGTTGTAACCCATGCAGGTACCAACGAGCCGAGTCAAGAAGGACACGTGGCACCTTTCCGAGTAAGGTCCGGGAAGGACCATGGTAAAGCATGGTCAAAAGAGAAGGGCGACGCCAGGTGACACAAAAGGAGCCGGGTGACGCCCAAAGCAAGCGCTGACGTACAAAGTAACAGCGTGACTCCAAAAAGAACCAGAAGCAGTGTACCAGAAGACTGTTAGCTGTCAAGCTTTATGGACCGGGCCTATGGGCTTAGGGCAAGCCCATAACCCGACCCATATTGTAGGGACCAAGATCCAAATAGTAAACCCTAGAACCCAAAGGGGTATTAGCTAGCACTGCCTATATAAGGGAAGGCATAGCAGTAGTAGAGGGAGGTTGGACCAAGTAGAGAACAGGTGCTGCGTACTCAAGCCAATACAGCTCAAGGAGCACTTGTAATCTTTGGGGTATCAATCAGACTGTCAAGTGTGGAGAGTTCTTCTTGTTCTTCATGCATGGCTCGACCGTGCACTCCCTCCTCGGTGACCACAAGTACCCATTCGGCCCCCAACTTAAGCCTACCCATGGCATCTGCCGTGCCACCACCATGACAGTTGGCATGATGAAGAAGAAGACCTCCGGGATGATCTCCCCTTCGGAAGGGTGCCGGGAAGAGCTTCAGATCCCCCCGATCTATGGACGATGGTGGCGGCGGCTACAGACGGTTTCGTGGAATATTGATTGGGTGATTGGGGTTTCTATGTCGGGGGTATTTATAGGCGAAGATGTGAGGCAGGGGCAGCCAGGGCGGCCGCACCCCCCTAGGCATGGGCTGGGCCCAACCGCGTGGCCAGGGGGTGTGGACCCCTGGTGGCTCTCCTTCTTCTTGTACTCTGGCTTCGTGTTCCCCACAGTCAAATATTGACTTTGGCTTTTGTCCCGTCCAATTCCGAGAATATTGATTTTCTGCCTTTCTAGAACCAAAAACAGAAGAAAACAGGCAACTGGAACTGTGGTATCTTGTTAATAGGTTAGTACCAGAAAATATATAAAAACACCTCAAAGTGTAGACAAAGCAAAGCAAAGTAGATACTAAAAAGCATGGAACATAAAAAATTATAGATATGTTTCCGACGTTACTCCCCGATCCGTCGATCGCTGCAACCTTCCCATTGCCGAGCCTCGTCACCGACCTCGCGGTGAGCCACCCGTCATGCCTCCCCTTTTATTTATAGAAATTTAGAAATAAGACCTATTGCTCATGCGATTTGGGATCCTCATTTTGGTCAACCCGCTATGGAAGCCTTTACTCGGTGAGGTGTTGCCGGTTCAGTTAATATCGCCTATTCTGGAGTTTATCAATGGTGGTATACAATAGGATTACGTACCAATGAGGATATTTACACTGGAGCTTATAGATGTACATGGTAGATATATGAATGTTAGAAATTTAGAAATACATATGCTAGATATAGGAATGTTAGATATTTAGAAATTTAGAAATTAATGATCTTAGAAATTTCAGATATAGATATGTTAAACATAGGAATGTTAGATATTGCTTTAGAGATATCAAATTTGGGCTAAATTTCTAGAGATAGGAATGTTAATTAGATAGTGATAGTAACACTAGTAGAAAAACCTAGATAGATGATTATAGATGATTTAGTTTAGATGATTTATTATAGATGATTTTAGTGTAGATGATTTTAGGGGTAGAAAATCTAGATAACTTTAGAGATACATGTAGAAAATGTACATATATATATTCATTTCTTATATGTTGACTAACAGTTGTATGAAATGTTGTTGTTTAATTAGTATCATGTCGGAGCCGGAGTCGGATCCGAGGTTTCGTGGTGTTCATCGTAAACCCACGAGGACCCCAACTTGGGAAGCTCAGATCATAGTAGATGTAGCACCCTGGGTAAAACCACTACTAGAAAATTGCGTGTTGTTTACTATTTTGTGCATCATCATGACAGCATTCTCATGTAATCATGTCATATTGCATTTGAGAATCGTCATGTTATCATGCATATGTCTGTCTAAAACTATTCCCAAAAAGCCTATTTTGTTTTCTACATTATCCCTTCTTATTTCAAAGTATGAAGTCGGTTTGTCCAGATCTTTGTTTTTCCTAAAAAATATTTGTACAGATTTTATAAAACAAAATAATAAAACTATTTTTGTACCGGGGAGGCGGCCTAGCCCGTAGGCCAGGCCACCTACGACCCCGACCGATCAACCCTAAATATCTAGACCTAAAACCTAATCCTAGAAACCCTAGACCCTGTAAACCTAAACCCTAACACCACACCACCTACTCCCCGCCACCGCCAACCACACCAATCCGCCTGCCGCTCGACTAGCCCACCTCACCCCGCGGCCATGTCTTCCGCCCGTCGTGTTGCTGCCTGCTCCCATGCACTACAACCCGCACAACAACCCTGGACCACCACCCATTGCAGCGTGTGCTACCCCGCGACGTTCCTAACTGCGACACGCTTGAGCCCGCATGCTGATCACCCGCTCCCTCACATTCCTCACCCCGGCCCCACCACGTGGCCCGCATGCTCCCATCCTCCCACGCGCCTGACCAACCCCCTCCTCTCTCTCTGTCATCCCCATCGCCTCTTCCGCCCGCCTCCGTCACCATGCTCGACCGCCGTGGAGCTCCTCCTCGCCTCCTATGCACTGCCGCTTGGACGAGGCGCGACCATGTCCCGCCCCAGCCCGTGACCCCGACGGCTCCCTGCGCCTCTCTCTGATGGCCTCGACCCGCGTCCACCCGATGTTGTGTCGGGCGCCCTCCCTTCTCTAGCTTCCAACCTCCCCGTCGGCCTTCCCGCTCACCGGCGCCATCCGCGTTGCGCCCCTCACCCCTCCAGCCTCCGCTGGACCCTGTTGCCCTCTAGGGCGCCACCTCGCCAATGCCCCGTCGCAGAGCTCATCTTCCCATGAGGCTTTGTTGCCCTCTCCCAGTACCACGACAGTAGTCTCTGTCGCCACCTCGCAGAGCTTTGCCTCGTACCGCTATTGCAGCGCCGCTCACCGCTCTGGGTCACCGCCACGAGCTCGTCGCCTGCGCCTCCAACATTGCGGAGCCTGCGGTCGTGTCCCCGCATGTACAGGTGCTGCGGTGCCACCTCCTTTTGGTCTAAGCATCATCGTTCTTGCCCACAACCGCGAGAGTCCTCCTCTGCACCCGGGCACGCAAATCGCAACCATCTACCTCGCGGCATGACCGACACAAGTATCACCTCCAAGAGATCCTTGTGGATTTGCTGGTGTATGTACTCACAACGGCCGTGAGTCGCTGAAAGGGCATGTATGCCCCCATGTGTGGTTTTGGTAATTAATGACAATCCCTATGGACTAATGTGTAAATTGAGTTTCACTTGTAGGTTTGTCCATTGGCATCGCTTGCGCCATGTGTTGGTCTCAAGGTTGAAAGTTGAAGAATTGTCCAAGGGCTTTGTGCCCTTTGGAATCATGAAGAAAGAAAGTGCTTGAAGGTTGATCAAGACAAGTTCAAAGAATTGCCTCAAGATAGATCAACCTCAAGAAGGGATGAAGAAGGGCAAGCTCAAGATGCACCATCTCTAGAAGATGTCATCCTTGAAGCTTCCCATCCTTGGTGATCATGGAGTGATGAAGACAAGTTCAAAGATGAGGTTTCCCCATGGAGTATGGGGGAGCGATTTACAAGTCTTCATCAAGCAAGAGCAAACAAGAAAGGTGTTCACACTTGAGAAGAACAAGACGGTCTACATCAAGTTCAAGTGGATTGCTCGAGGCAAAGGTATGATCTTGATAGGGCTTCTCTTTTGCCGGTCTCGTGTTGTTAGTTGGGAGACCAGGTTTAGGATAGATAACCATTCTATCAAGAGGGGCTCTCAAGCAGGTGTCTCGATCGCATCGTTCGAAGAGAGATCAAACCTTTGCATTCATAGCATCATTTTTCTTGTTGTTAGTTGGTTCTTGTCCATGAGAGGATCTAGATCTTGTGGTTATCATCATAACAAGCTCTAGTTCTTCATCTAAGGATTTACCTTGCATATCTTATTGCGGTTATTGATTGTTGGGGGGATGACCCCAGGTAGGGTCAAGATAGTGAAAAGAAGGAAGGAACCTTTCTTACCATATGCCGTTTAGAATCTTGTTGACCCTACTCGCTTACTCCTCTTTTCCTTATTTATTTTTCAACATAATGAATTCGAACTTTCTGGAAAGAATGGGGTTCTCTCTAGGGGGCGCACCCTCTCTTCCTTTTTTAGAAAGATGGGCTTGTTTTTTTCCCATAAGTTCTATTGCTTTGACACAATTATTATATAACATAATATATATAAGAAAAAAGTACTAAAGGCGAAGGGCATTCTGTTGTTTTCTTTGGTATAGTTACAAAGGTAACCGGTAGGTGACTGTTATAAGCTGATTCGGCCAAGTTATGCAAGGGTCGGCTGAATAAGGCATGGCTTAACCAGAATCGAGCGATTAATACCTTACTCGGCAGACATATGAGCTAAGTCGGCCAAATAAGGTTGATTAGCTCATATGCAGGTAAAGGTTGATCTGAGTTACGCGAGGCGAGGCTGAGTAATGGGAAGCTTGCTAAAGAAGGCGACAGATCCCAAAGTCAAACCCTAGCTACTAACTAGGAGGAATCTGCACAGAGCCAAGCGCTAGAGACAAAGAGCAGAGCCGCAGACATGCGTCACAAAGGTGATAGTGGGCAAGCCTGAGGCTCACATGTGGGGCTTCTGGGTCTTTGCCGTCGATAGAAGGGGGACACGTAAAGAGGTCCGCCGAGTTACCACTTTGGGACAAGCATATTCCAAGAATATGCTTGTCCACGTCAGCCCTAGAAGGAACCAAGTGACCCCTTTATAAGGAGGGGCACGGCTTCCTGGAGAAGGGATCGACTCATTTGATACTAGAGGGTAATATTTTTCCTCTTCTCTCTGATACATCTCAAGGAGCACTTGTAGCTTGATTGAGGAGAAATAAAGATCCGTGTTCTAGCTAGTTGTGTGTAGAAATCACTACATATTCCCTCCTTAGATCCCACTAGCATCCATTGGCCCCATACTTTAGCCTACCTATGGCATCTGCCGTGCCACCACCACGACAGTTGGCGCCCACCGTGGGGTCAGCAACGGTGCTAGCTGGAGTCAAGATCCGGACGGGAAACTTCATCGACACTAGAGAGTGGGTGGTCTCTGGATTAGTCCAGAGATTTGACATCTAGGACTACGTCATCGACAATGCTAGCAGTTTCAGGAGGAAGGCACCCCTGCGCAATGGCGTCTTCATCAACCTGGGCGCTCACAAGATCTACGTCGGCATCGACACCTCCCGCGTCTATCCGCGCCGAGTCATCATCGCAGGAGATCCTCCCCTCAGTGCTGCCAGCGGTCAGCATGGCCCTCGTCCCGCAGGCAGCGTTGAGGTGATGATGACATCTCCTACACAAGAAGCAGGGGTAGGGGCCGGGCCAAGCAAGGATCCGGCGGCAGGAGGACAGGTTGCGGCAAGCAAGCAGCTCCAAAGCCAATAACAGCAGATCCACCGGTAACCAGGGCAGCCAAGGTGCAAGAGGTAACTCCAAAAGCAACAAGGGTAAGGTGGCCACCTTTGGAGAGGCCAGAGAATATCCTGCAGGCAGCCATAGACAACTTAACTACACCTGTAGCGCCGATAGTTGACCCGACAAACACACAGACAGAGTTAGAAGAAATTAGATTGAAAATGTTAGAGGAGGCAAAAAAGGTGTCGGCCTTGCAGGAGTCCTTTAATAGGACTTTGCGAGAATATGCCAAGGCAAACAAGCTAGATACGGCCACTGGCTGAGTAGATGATCTAAGATTAAGAGGAAAGAACCTCATGAATGATATCAACAAAGAGCATGAGGCTCAGCTAGATGATTCGGTTGACCCAGGTTTGCCGAGGTATAGTACCCCAGCAAAGAACCTCAGGGTAGCAAATGGGGCAGCCCTAGAATTAGAAGGACTAACCGTGGAATCCCAGCAAAAGCAGCAAGAAAGGGTAAATGAGCTGGTACGCATCACGAACCAGCAGAATGAGGAGATGCTTAGGGATAACCCGGAAAAGCCGGGAGCTTCCCGCATGGTTCATTCGGCAGGGGCTGCCCCCGCATTATCCGCGGCGGCGGCATCCTCACCCGGAAACAATGCACGGAAAGACAAAGTAGTAACTTCGGGATAGAGAAACAAGCAGATTGTCCCATATGACCCGGCGGTGGCCAGGAAGATCAATGAAAATATGGGCAATGGAAGCCGAGGTAACAGTGGTGATAGAAACCCCGACCGCGTGAACAGATAACATGGGAATCTCGGAAGGGGAAACCCCGAGAACAATAACCCAACAGAAGGAAGGAGGTACCTTCCGCAAGATCATCAACCGAGGCACGAACCTCGGCAAGAGCGAGAAGCAAGACAAGCTCCGCATAATCAAACAAATGACAGATACAATGATGGTTACTCGGAGATGGAAAATGCAGAGCATGGTGGGCAAAACCATTATGGAATGCAGGAAAGGATTATCTATAGAAACTTGCCATCAGTAGACGCAAGATTGAAACTGGACTGACTATATCGGTCCGAGCTATTGGAACAACAGGGTCCGCCCGGCCCGGCATGTTTTGGACCCCGGATTATGGGCGAACCACCCGTGCCGAGCTTACAGTTGGCAAGAGGCACGAAAACGTACAATGGAAGTATGAAGCCGCAAGATTGGCTAATTGATTATGCCACGGCCGTAAAAATAGCCGGGGGAAATTTGAGATGGGCTATGAGATATGTGCCCCAGATGTTGGAAGGGCCGGCCAGATTTTGGCTGAATAATTTGCCAACGGGCAGTATCAACCGTTGGCTGGATTTTGAGGAAATGTTTGTCACTAATTTCACCAGTACATATAAGATGCCAAACAGGCCACAACAGCTCGCAATGTGCAAGCAGAAACCGAACAAAACTGATAGAGAATTCTTAACTCGGTGGTGCAACCTCATGAATTCATGTGAAGGAGTTATAGAATCTCAAGCAATTTCCTGGTTCGATCAGGGGTGTAGGTATGGAAGTTTATTGTGGCAGATGTTGCAAAGAGATATGCCAACCACATTGGCATAAACGATCAGAGTAGCAGATTCATATGCCTTAGGTGATCCGACTCAACCAGAGCTTATGTCAGCTGAACATCGTGAGCAATAGGATCATTACGCCCGAGATGGTGCCGAATCATCACGGCGCAATGAATACCGAGGTAGAAGAAGGGATGAGAGGCTGGATTACAGATATAGTTCAAATCAAGTGGCAGCAGTTGTGCAGGATCAGCCGAGTCTTGGGATCAATCAACGACAGAAGAATGGTCCTCAGCAGTGGATGCCGAGGAACGACGGGAAGAAATAGTGGACACCTGAACAGAAGAAACAATGGCAAGAGAGGTCGAAGTACACGTTTGAGTCCATGCTGGATCAGACGTGTAAATTTCACACGCCTAACTCGGCCAAGCCAGCCAACCACACCACTCGCCAATGCGCCTGGATGAAGAGCTCAATGGGAAACCCGGTAGCCATACAAGCACCACAACATCAAACGCATCACCAGCAGCAGCCACAGCTGACAGGGGAAATGCGCAACAACTGATGTTACCTCCACCACCTCCGAGGTATGAGAATCAGGATCGGAGGGATACAGTTCATCAAGTGATAAATTAGAATCAAGATGGAAGGGGAAACCCCGGAAATAATGGACGCAATGATTACAGGGAACACCACCAATCATACCGTGTGTTCACAACAGAACAACAAGATAGACAGAGCGTACAACACCGACATATGGAAGTGAATGTAGTTATGCCGGCAGTTCCGAGATATGTGCCATGGTCGGAACATGAGATAACCTGGAGCATAAGGGATCATCCGAAGATCATGCCGAACCTAGGATCATATGCTTTAGTGCTGGATCCGACGTTTGTCGGGCCTAGCATCAACGTGAAGTTCTCAAAAGTACTGATAGATAATGGGAGAAGCATCAATATTATGTACAAATACACAATGCACAAACTCGGAATAACTCCGAATATGCTGCAGTCAACAAGGACAACATTCCACGGGATAGTGCCGGGACTCTCATGCGAACCCATTGGGAACGTCTGAGTAGATGTATTATTCGGCATAAGAGAGAATTGTAGAGCTGAGAATCTGGAGTTTGAGGTGGTGGATCTGGAAAGTTGCTATCATGCTTTACTTGGACGACAGGCATTGGCTAAATTTATGAGCAGCTGTCACATTAGTTACTTGAAAATGAAGATGCCAGGACCTCAGGGGGTGATAACAATAGCTGGAGATTATAGGAAATCAATGGAATGTGCTTCAGCCAGATCAAACCTGGCCGAGTCTTTGGTAATCGCAAGATAGAAAAGAAGAATTCAAGAAGTGGCAGTTTTAGCTCAGTCGGCACAGCTCAACATGCCGACACTTGCCAACCCGCATGGAAGTGTGTCATTCCAGCCGACTAAGGAAACAAAAAAGATCCAGATCGATGAACAATTCCCAGAGCGCACCATCACTATTGGTGCCGGCCTGGATGACAAATAGGAAAGCGAGCTCACCAACTTCTTCCGTGAGAATCAGGATATCTTTGCATGGTCAACACAGGATCTGCAAGGAGTACCGAGGGAGTTGGCTGAGCACTCTTTGCACGTAAGGCCAGGAGAAAGGCCGGTGAAGCAACCCCTCCGCCGCTTCGCCGAAGACAGGAGAAAGATAATAGGGGATGAGATAGCTCGGCTCCTTGCGGCCGGGTTTATCATGGAGGTACTTCATCCGGATTGGTTATCAAACCCGGTGTTGGTAGAAAATAAAAGGATGACCCAAATGTCGCTGTCGTTTGGCGAATGTGCATCGATTACACGAACCTTAACAAGGCGTGTCCCAAAGATCCTTTTCCTTTACCTAGGATAGGACAAGTCATTGATTCAACTGCAGGTTGCGAGCTGTTATCGTTTGTAGACGCGTACTCTGGTTTCTACCAGATACCGTTAAACCCGGCTAATCAAATAAAGACTGCGTTTATCACCCCGTATGGGGCTTATTGCTATCGCACCATGCCATTCGGCCTGCGTAATGCAGGAGCCACGTACCAAAGATGCATGCAAACATGTCTACACAACTAGATCAGAAAAAAATGTGCAAGTGTATGTTGATGATGTGGTTATAAAAACCAAATAGAGCAACACGCTCCTAGAAGATATTCGGAAGACATTCGCTAACTTAAGAAGGTTCCGAATGAAGCTTAACCCGGAAAAATGTACCTTTGGTGTACCAGCCGGAAAATTACTCGGTTTCCTCGTGTCCAGCCGAGGTATAGAGGCAAACTCGACTAAGATCCATGCGGTTGAAAAAATGGAGCTGCCAAAATGCCTAAATGATGTACAAAAATTTACAGGGTGTCTTACATCCTTGAGTCGGTTCGTGAGTCGGCTAGGTGAAAAAGCATTGCCTTTGTATCAATTAATGAAAAAATCCGACAAGTTCACCTGGACACCTCAGGCCAATAGTGATTTTCATGAGTTAAAAAAGATGCTGGCTACGGTGCCTATCTTGTCTTCCCCATTGTCAAAAGAGCCTATGCTACTCTATGTGGTAGCAACAAACAGAGTAGTAAGTGCAGTAGTTGTCATGGAACGAAACGAAGAAGGTAAGTCGGTGCAAAGACCAGTATATTACCTGAGTGAGGTATTATCGACCTCTAAGCAGAACTACCCACACTACCAGAAAATGGCTTATGGAGTGTACATGTCGGCAAAGAAGCTCAAACATTATTTTGAAGAACACCCGATAAAGTTGATTTGTGAGGCACCGATAGCCGAGATACTAAGAAACAAAGATGCAAGTGGCCGAATAGAAAAATGGGCAATTGAGTTGTCACCTTATGCTCGGCAATTTGATAGGCGAGATGCAATTAAATCTCAGGCAGTGGCCGACTTTTTCGTAGACTTGGCCGAGGTGGAGTACGAACCCCCATTGCCAAACCCAAATTATTGGACAATGCACTTTGACGGGTCCAAATTAAGAAATGGGGTAGGAGCACGGATAGTGTTAACCTCTCCAAAAAGTATCAGCTGAAATATGTGTTGCAAATACATTTTGCTGCATCGAACAATGTAGCCGAGTATGAGGCGCTTGTCCATGGCCTAAAAATGGAAAAAGAGATCAGCATACGTTGGATTCTTTGTTACGGGGATTCGGACCTCGTAGTCCAGCAAGTGTCGGGGAATTGGGACACACTGGATGCAAATATGGCCCTATATAGGTTTCACGTGCAGAAAATTGGTGGTTATTTTGATGGATGTGAATTCCATCACATACCTCGGGCAGAAAATGATGCTGCAGATACGCTGTCGAAGCTCGGATCAACCAGACAATCAATTCCGCCGGGTATAGCCCTGGAACACCTAAGAAAGCCATCAATTATACCTTCGCCAGAATCCGAGTTAATTCGTATCTCGTCAGATCAGATAGAAGGGTGCGTCCCAATGGAAATTAACAAAGTACATGAACCGAACTACTCAGAGATTGATTCGGTTGACCCAAAAATGGATTGGGAAAAGCCGGTAGAGGTTATGTCGGCAGAGATGATGGAAATTGACAACACAATTTTCCCGGAAAAAGTGGTGTCGCAATGGGCACATCCCATATTCTCATTCCTCAAAGAAGAGATCTTGCCGGATAATGAGGTGATGGCCAGGCAGATAGCGAGAAGAGCAAAAGCTTACACGATCATAAATAATGAGCTTTATAAGAGAAGCGTGACAAATGTGCTGCAACGATGCATTGACTCGGCAGAGGGACAAGAGATCCTCTTGGATATACATCAAGGAGAGTGTGGGCACCATGCCTCGTCTAGAGCCCTCGTGGCCAAAGCATTCAGGCATGGATTTTACTGGCCAACTGCACTGAAGGAAGCAAAGGAAATGGTAACAAAGTGTAACGACTGCCAGAGATACGCTAGCAAAATACATATGCCTTTGTCCGAGTTAAAAACAATACCAATCACTTGGCCATTCTCTGTGTGGTGTTTAGATATGGTAGGTCCATTTAAGCCGGCTCGCGGCGGCATGACTCACATTTTGGTCATGGTGGACTAATTCACAAAGTGGATAGAAGTAAAGCGAATAAGAAAATGTGACTGGCCCACGGCGGTGAAATTCCTCAAAGATATCATCCTGAGATATGGTTACCCACACAGTATCATCACTGATAATGGCACAAACTTCGCTGAAGGAGCTTTTGCTCGATTCTGCCGAGAGAAGCACATAAGACTCGATGTTGCTTCGGTGGCTCACCCAGCATCAAATGGACAAGTAGAAAGATCGAATGGACTTGTACTGTCCGGAATAAAACCTAGGCTGATAGAACTGCTACAGAGGTCGGCAGGATGCTGGATTGAGGAACTCCCAGCAGTGCTATAGAGCCTTAGGACCACCCCAAATAGATCGACGGGATATACCCCGTTCTTTCTCGTATATGGGGCAGAAGCTCTACTTCCAGCTGACATAATGCATGACTCGCCAAGAGTCACCCAATACACAAGCGCCGAAGTAAATGAAATATCACGGCAAGATGATGTGGATTTGCTAGAAGAAGCAAGAGAATTGGCACTATCAAGATCAGCTATTTATCAACAAGACCTCAGACGATATCATAGCAAGAAAGTGAGTCCAAGAGTTTTCAAGGAAGTAGATCTAGTTCTTCGGCTAGTGCAACACACAGCCGGCATGCATAAACTCTCACCTCCATGGGAAGGCCCATTTATCGTGAGAAAAGCATTACACAACGATGCATACTACCTAATTGACGCTCAAGCACCAGAAAAGAACAAGGCGGATAAGTCCGGAGACGAATCAAAAATACCATGGAATGTGGATTTACTTTGTTCGTTTTACACTCAGAGGAAGTGTGTTGTATCCAGCAATATTATGTATCAAATTGATGTATCGGACATGAATTAACGAGATTTTAGTAGCTCGAGCAGTAACTCGGGGACTACCCCATATTATTTGTCATTTTTAATTATGTATGAAACTTTGGTAGATCGAGCAATGACTCGGGGACTACCCCATATTATTTGTCATTTTTAATGAAACTTCGGTAGCTCGAGCAGTGACTCGGGGACTACCCCATGTTATTTGTCATTTTTAATGAAACTTCGGTAGATCGAGAAGTGACCCGGGAACTACCCCATGTTGTTTATCATCTTTAGTTATGTATGAAACTTCGGTAACTCGAGCAGTAAATCGGGGACTACCATGTACTATTCGTCGATTTGATTATGTATGAAACCTCGGTGGCCCAACCAGTTACTCGGAGACTGCCCGTCTTGTCTATCATCAATCACATGTGTAATATGAATGATCACTTTGGCAACCCGAGCAACAACTCGGGGAGTTCCCCATGAATTTGTACTATCATAATCATATGAGTAATAACCTCAGCAGTTCGAGATATAATGTGGAAAGTACCCTATTTATATTATCTTACCAATGGATAACTCGGAGAGGTAGTAAGTCTATCAGACTAAATGATGTATGGACATAATGCTCATAGTCCTTGAGATAAAATTTGTAAAACCAAGAGTTTTGCAACTACGAATAGATGAAAGACACAAGATGGACGCCGAACAAGAATTAGACATGTGGAAATATGATTCGGACTTATGAAGTTGAAATTTTGCAAACAAAGATACGGATCACACAAATTCAACTAGAAGAGTAACAATATTACTACAGCATATGATGCCAAAGTTAAACGATTCACATAGTACCAAAAGAGGGAGATTGTTTTAGGACAGCATACACCCAGCATACTGGGGACTTGAACAAGTAAGAGTTTTTAAACTCGAGCATCGGCAGTTGCCGAATTGCGGTGACCCAGCATACCACTGCATGATGTAGTACACTATAGTCGTTGACATAACACCAATGAAACACCGTTTACTAGTATTACATCCCTCAGAGTGGTACAACAGAAACATAGCGGGTCCAAGACATGACTATAGGATACAACTCAACTCTTTACACAAGATCCAGAGAACACTCTAGGTTAAAGAGAGAGAAATAAACTTCTTACAAAGAAGAATCAGAAATAAATAACTCAAAAACTATCATACTATTAAGACTAGTATCTTAACTAATGGTCTGGCATTGCTGCTAACGCAATACACTACATAAATGGGTTCTATGGCTAGAGATTATATTCCTATCTAATCCGTAACTTCGTCTTTACATGAGTTGGTGTATGTTGACCTTCTTGACTTCATTGAAGAGCTTTAGCTTTTGATGATGATGATTCCTAGAGCATAACTTGATTTAGACGTCGTATTAATGGCTTCAGAATCTAGCAAGGGTTAAGAAGATACGTTGAGTACGAGCGTACTCAGCAAGTTCACTAGAAAAGGAGTGTTTGATGCACTATATCTACAGCCACAGACCATAGGTCATAGGAAATGCAGGTTTTCACAAACATTTCTTCAAAGGTTGCTTTTATTCTGAAAAGCTATGTCCGTCAGCCTTCACGGGTTTACCAGAACTTTCATGGAGTTCCTTTCCCGCCGCGTTCGCAGCTCCTTCCCGGAATAGGGAGTAACAAGTTACAGTTCTTACACTCTGCAGAGGTGTGTTACTTTACCCATGAGAGATCTTAGCTTTGTTGCACATCCGGGCCGCTAACCCGTTCACACTTCCTTGATGTGAGGCCCAGACTAAGACCCAAGCCAATCACTGCCTTCTCCGTGACCCCGCATGTCTCCTTGGTGTACGCCAGCCCACCTATTGAATTACGGCAATTGGCAGTACAGACCGTTCAGATGCCGGAACTATCATGGGACGTTGAGGGCTCCCACCCATAAGCTGCATATCTCCTACGAATTACCAATAAATGCACACTACGGAGATAACAACCACGACCTGCACATCCGGCTCCATGCGAGAGGGAAAAGATACAACTGACTTCTCCGTCCCATTCCAAATCTCATGGTTAACACGTGATATACGGCGCAAGAATCACTGGCGACATTGGTTGTTAAGTCCTAGATAATATGTTCCTTTACCACCGGAACTTTCATAGTAGGTTATTGCCTCATGGTAAATAACCTATAATCATGTTATTATAAAAATAGTGTTTTCTGACCTTTTTAAATGCAGGTGATGACAACACTGGATTTGCAAAATACTTTATAGAAAATAATCAAAGGACATGAGCAAGTGTGAACTTGCCTTTTGTGATTGCAAGATTATGCACTCACGGCCTTCAAGACAATGTAAGATCCAATATCTGAAATCAGCATCATTGGTCCGGTAAGGACTAATGTTTAAAGAAGCAAGATGCTATTATGCATAAGTAATGTAATGCACTTTATAAATGCGAATTCCCGGAATAAGCGTTGTTCTAGGGTTTGGATACTGGAAATAATTTCTTTGGAATGTGTTGCCCTTTTAGATTAAGTTTAACACTTGTGCTTCTTGTTAAGGATTTTGAGTGTGGATGAAACAACATGTAATTATAATAACATAAAACAATGAGATACACACCAACGTGAAATGTTACTCAAGATTGCTTACGTTATAATTGTATAACTTCAAATTTTATTTTACAAGTAATGGCATTAATAAGGAACTTAAGTGTTTACAATCCTAAGTATAAAAGTAAAGTTTGAAACAATGTGATTGTGTGTAATTGTATTTGTTGATTATCACGAGAGTCCTTGAATTTAATTTGTTAAGAGTTGAAAATATTATTATAAGGTTTGTTGATTGAAGTGGCAAAACGAATAACTTTTGAAGAAAAGATTCCTTTTCTAGGGTCTAAACAATCTTTGTGGTTAATCAAATGTGGTCGATGTTGTTTGGGATTGCTTGAATAGTTTGGACTTAAGATGCTTTATGACTTAACTATAACAGACCAAAGTTAACTATAAAGCATATAATAAGGTCTTTAGCATAGTATTTAAAGTATTGCAGACTAAAGTTAACTTTAAAGGCACAGATGGATTTAAGGTGTAATGCTTATGGTATTTTACTTTGTTCACTTCATAAGGTTCCTTTAAAGTTAACTAGGAATGGTATTACTTTTATTTTGTATATTGGTTTCTCAAGATTATAATGGAATAGAATCATTTATGTTTTTATAAATGAGTGGTTATGGTTTGTAATCAAGGTAATAATATAGCTTACCTACTTATGAATTCACTATAGTGTTTTGGTATGTTGATAAACTTGGGGTTAAAGTAAAGGAATAGGTTTTATTTTACTACAAATTATTCTTGGAGATTTTATATTGGATAAGGACCCTTTTATAAAACAATCTACACTTATGGTTGAAGGATAATTCAATAAAATTGTATTTAAAATGTGTTAAACCATTTTGACTTTATACTATCAATATTTAGGACTAGTATTACTTAGTAGACCTAAATTGGCAATTTTAGAAATATTAACAAATTTTATTTACCCTTATATGAATTATTGATTAATAAAATTAGATTTAAATTCAATTTATTAGGGTATTAAGTTGTTATTTACTTTAAAAGTGAAATGTTATATTTTTCACATGTAAATATTATTTTTGTGATCATTTTGGTATATTACATTTATTTTTATGATTTATAAATAATAAGATATGATTTTTTACAAGTTTTATTACTATATAAATACTTAATAAATAATAAATATTTAATTAGGTGAAATAATAATACATGTTTATATTTTTAAATTATAATCCTTAATTTTCTAAGTTTTTGGTATTTTATTTATATTTTTAACATTTACCAATATTAAAATATGAATTTTCAAAGTTTTTATTACTTATAAAACCTTTTTTAAATATTATTTATTTGAATAGTCAACAAAATAATGTTTAATAATAGTTTAATGTTATAGATTTTATTTTTCTGAAAATTTTCATATATTACACATAATTTTCTGAATTATAAAACATAAGATATTGATTTGATAAGGTTTAATAATTTTGTGAATTTTTAATTAAATAACTAAAAGTGTTTATTAGGTATGCTGATGTCAGCATGATGTGAGGTGTTTTTCTCACTAGAGCTAATCCTACCCCAGTCACTGACTGGTGGGACCTCTGCCATGTCATAGGATGCTACGATACTCAGAGGCTCACCAGGAATGCGAAGAAGGGCTCGGCGAAGCGAATCATGACCGGAATCAATGGGGACCGTGACGACCGGACTTCTGGCACAAGGTGGGGCATTTAGGACCTCTTCGGCTTGCATTCTTCATCAGGGAGCTTGAAGAATACCCGGTGGTTCTTGTGGTGGTCTCAGGCAAGCAAGGGAAGCTACGGAGCGGCGACAACGAGCGTCACCGGCGAGCTAGGGTTCGGCCAGAGAGGAAATTGGAGAGGAAGGGTGAGGATAAGGGTCTCTGACGCGTCGGTGGCCTTCTTATAGGCAACGAACAGCGGTAACACGAATCTGGACAGAGGCGGACGTCACGGTGCGGTGGCAAACGGCGATGATGCCGCCAAGCAGCTGCTTGTGACGTTGGGAGGAAGACGACGACATGCATTTTGGGGAAACCCCCTGGAAAAACTTCAAACTCAACCCGCAGTCCCTCGGCTGGCCCACGTGTTAGGCAGAGAGATTTACTGGGTGTTTTCCTTGTGGGCCGCTACTGGGCTGCTGTGAGTTGCTCGTGAGCAGCAGATAAATAGAGAGGAAATGGGCCACGGGCTAGAAACTGTTTCCTTTGTTTTTTCTTTCTGTTGGTTTTCCATTTTCTGTTTCATTGTTCATATTTGTATTTTTCATTTGTTTTGGAATCTTTCTTTACAGAATTTATTTGCTAAATAATGGTAGCAATATTGGAACATGTTTGGTATCATTTAGTGAAATTTTATTATATGATATGATTATTCCTTTATTTTCTTATATATATCTTTCCTTTTAGTATTTGTAAGGGCCTTTGTTATTAATTTCCTTTATATAATAACCCATTGATTTATTATATGATATTTCTTTATTTAATGATAGAACTTAATTCTAGTTAAACTATAGTTTGGAGAGAAATATATATATATGGTGATCCTTTTCTTATTATATGATACATAAAGCTCTAGGAAATTAATATGATTAATATTATTCTTATGAATTTAGGAAATAGTAATGTATATATTTTATTATAACTAACATAGTAATTAGGGTTTGAAATTATAATTACTTACCATAAGTTTTTAGGAGAATTGATATACTTATATTCTTTTGTTGGTGTGAATAAGGATTAATGGCTAAAGCACCTTGTCTTTATGTTGGTGATCATTAATGATATCACCATTTAAAATAGAAAGTTATTTTCTGGAATGTCTTATGGAAATGGATTGGTAAAGATAACTCCTAAGCACATATGGTTATGATAATTGGAAATGACAAAGATGTGCTTAAGTGATTTGCTATAGGAAAATATTCCTATAATCCATTGTAGAAATAAGATGATAGATCAATCATAGAAAGTGGATATTATGTTTGGTTCTAGATTTAGGATTTAGGATTTACCAAGAATTCCTATCCTCCATAATTCATAATTCTTCACTTCTACTTAAAGAATTCCTTTCCTAGATATACTACTCTTTCATAACCATCATCATGTGCTAACATGATGAGCTTTACTTCACAAGAATATACTTATCCACCTTTTATTCTTCTAAATCCATTTGTAAATCCAATGAGCTTGGCAATAAAGCTTTTAATAACCTTCTCATATCTATACTTGGTTATCAAACTATTCTACTACTAATAATCTCCAATCCAACAAATGATTACAGTTACCTCCATTCACACTCTTCCTTTATCATCCATTACCAACATTACTCCAGTAGATGTATATATCAAACTACTTTCCTCAAAAGCTTACTATTCCTTTAAGAGGAATACACTACTACAATAACTTTATGCTAAACTAGCTTTAACTTAATCATACTATCTTATATTTACTTTACTCCAGTATCTTATATTCCAGCTTCATATTATATCATGGTGACTTGTCATGGTTAACCTAGAATCACATATCAATACTAGGGTTTAATCATGTTCTATCCACCAATGTCACTTATACATGATATAAGCATTCAATATTGGTGACTAAAGCATGATCATTATAATCCTTTGATCCTTTATGGTTTAGGTTTCTAGTTGGCTAATCAAGGTCTCATCAATACAACATTATAGTTGTATTGAAATTATCTTCTTAGTATCTCTATTGGATTAAGGGATGTTAGTCATGGACTATGCCTACTTGGTACAATAGGATTGCTCCTTGGTAACTATCTTCAATATCATCCTTGTAATCCTATTTGTTACCATATGAATATATATTCCAATTAACTCTTCTATCATTACATGAGTGAGTTAACTCCATCAATTATCACATTGATCTTATTCTCTTCCAACTCTCTCATCCTATAGATGATATTTAAAACTAGCGTTGCCACTTACCTTTCTTTACTTCTTTCCTTATAGGCTTAAAGTGAATGTTATGATAAGGACAAGAGTTGCTAGGTCAAGAATTGATAGGTTAAGAATTGGTGAATCAATAGTTGATTACTCAACATTGATGAACAACAGATATTAGAATATGGTTCAGTAAATATGGGAAATATTGATATGGATAGAAAGATATATGGTAAATGATCTTGACTTGATTTCCTTCCTACTTAATCTCACTAAAGGGTTAAGGTCAGGTATTACCATGATACTCATGGTATAAGTAAATGAGATTAAGATAGATCAAGATTTAGTTGTTACATTCTTATTACTTGGGTTATATTCTTAACTTGGTATTCATGAGTTGTGTAATGAATACTATGATATGACTTATTAAGGATCAACTATAAGTCATTAAGCCATGTGTTGATGTTTTAGTTTTATTACACTCGATCTACCCTTAGATCAAATCATGTTTACCCAAAATAAGGTTTTAGCAAAGGTCATTTTGAAATTTATCGTAGTCAACTTGATGATCTACTTCAATTCCGTCAAGTTGAGAGAAGCTTCAATCACCTTGACAGGTTTTATTCAAAAGCGCAAAAATTATTTGGATTTTCTATGCATGAATGCAATGCACACACACCTGGGTTCAGCTTATTTCTAAGCTCTAATGCTGGGATGTTACAGACTCTCTGTCACATCCCAAATTTTAGATTTGGTTCTGCATATCATTCATATCATTGCATCATGCTTTTCCATGCAAACCGTCGATTGAAAAGAATCGACGAAACGCTAATTTCGAAACCCTATTCTATTTTACTACGAGGCTCCTGCGGGAGGCTTTAGTAGGACTTGCGTTGTCCACCCTTGTAGCCTAGTGGTTTCACCCAACCCTTGACCCTAGATTGTTCCCCTCGATTTTACAAAACCATAGGAGCAAGAATCGCTCGATTCGGAGCTCGTACGGAAAAGTTGTGGCCGTTTTATTAAAGGATAGAAAAACGGGCCGATTTTCGGGCCGATTTTCCGAGTCCTTTTCTAACCGCGCTCCGAATCGGACTAGGACCCGCGTCGGGCCCACAAAAAGGCAGCCGCCGCCGCCCTGCCTCGTATACCGAGCCCCACCCCGCCCGCCTCGATCGCACCCCGCCGCCTCGATCCGCGCGAGCGCGCCGCCTCCCGCGATCGCCCGCCTCGGCCTCCGTGCACCCCACCGCCTCCTTCCCGTGCTGTGCCGCCACCCGCCCTCGTCCGCCGCCCCAGGTACGCCGCCTCCGCCCGCCAGCGCAGCACCCCTCCGCCGGCCGCCTGCACCGCCTCGCGCCGCTCCCGCCTCCAGCGCAGCGCCGCACTGCGCCTGCTGCCGCTGCTGCCGCCTGCCGCTGCAGCTACTACCGCGCGCCGCCCCGGCCCCGCACGCGCATGCGCGCCTGCCCGCTTGCGCGCGCTGCCGCTGCGCCGCTTGCCGCTGCTGCACGCAGCACACACACACACACACACGCACGCGCGTCGCCTCGCGCGCCTTGCGCCGCGCCCGCTCGTCCGTGCCGTGCCGCACCGCCGTCGCCGCCGCACGCGCCATCGCCGTGTTGTTGACCGCCCCGTACTACGCGCTAATCGTTATCCCTACCGCGCAGGTAACCGTCCTCGCCGGAACTGATTGCCGCACCGTCCGGAGTTCGTTTCGCCGTTTGTCTCCGGTAAGCCTGCAGCCACCGTTAGATTTCAGATCAGCGGTTCAGATCAGCCGTTGACCGGTCAGATCCAGGCGTTGACTAGTTAGACGCCCAGTCAGCGCCCATTCAGCAGCCTCGTTGACCAGTCAACAGACACCGTTGACTGGTTATTTTCGTTAATCGTTTTAGTTGACAGATTGCGGTAGAATTTTCCCAAGATTTTACAAACAGTATACTACCGGTAGTGAATTATTTGAGTCCTAGCTCTAGTTTTGAGCATTATTTTTGCATAATAGTTTTCCTTGCGCTAAAACTATTTTCCATGCATGCAATCAGTAGTATTATTGAATAGGATTATGTGGTGCAGCTGTAGCACCAATTCACTTGCCTTGCATACCTTCATGCATCATATCTGTTGCATATGCTTGTGGATTGTTTGTTTATGATTGCAATTGTATCGTGTAGATTGTGACGAGTGCAACGCTTGCTCGTGTGTGGATTGTTCTTCCGACCGCTACAACCAAGTCAAGTAGATGCTACTTTGTTCATGATATCGTCCTACTATTTTCAATGCATTGTCGTGTATTTTGTAGATGCATGTGTAGGATGATACTATCGCTATGCTATGACCTATTATGTGGTAGGGCCTTCCTTGTAGATGAACCACCGTTGGTAGATGTGCTTAGCCATGCTATGTTGAACGAGGGCTGGGTTACATCATTGAGACTTGTTTCTAAAAGTATTGGTTTGTGAAAACTAAAACAACTTAATCAATGAATCTCCTGGGTGTGATGGTATTGATAATTTTTGGTGGTTTCATTGCGGAAAGGCACCCAGGTATCAAGAGAGAATGATTGGCTTCTTTATTGTGTAGCTTACATGTACAACCATGTGCCAATAATGGAATGGGCGGTTGGTTGGACTTAGTAGGTTGTGGTAACTCGAACCCGCGTATCCAGAGATGTAGAATTTTGGTAGGTTGGACCGGTGCGCGTCGGGATTGGGGTGCTACTTCCCGAACAGTCTCTTCTTGGACTTCTCCCTATCATCACCCAGAATGAGAGTGATGGTACGAGCTGGGCTGGCCAAGTCACATGGGTAAAGTGTACTAACCCCTGCAGGGTGTATAATCTAATCGATTAGCCGTGTCCGCGGTTATGGACATCTGAGTTGCTTGATATTGATTCCATGACATGTTTCTCGCTCATTCTAATTTCATAATTGTTTTAATGTTGTTGGGTTAACTTAATTGGGATCTTTTCAAAGAAAATCAAAAACTGTTTATGAAAGTAGGACAAATGTATTTGCAAATGCAAGCCAGACACGGCTCCACTTGCCAAATATGCATGTAGATGTTAGTACTATTGTCTCCTTTACTAGCTCTACTTGCCATACATTCCATGTATTGACCCTTCGGGGCTGCTACATTTCATGTTGCAGGTTATTCCGATTCTGAGTAATCGATATAGGCCACGGTACTCCACTCGGCACTTGTTCACTTGTGGGAATTTGAAGAATGGAGGATTTACGTTATTTATGTTGCTACCTGAATAATTTGAGCTAGCTTTGAGCTAAGCTTTTATTGTAATAATGGTACTCTGGATCATCGTTATTTATGATACACGGATATTTTGCTATGTTATTCATCTCATTCTATTGTGGGCCAATGAACCGATCCAGGGATTGGCATGTCACATAGAAGCCACGGTCTTTTCAGAACCACGGTGTTACAAGATGGTATCAGAGCCCGTGTGTCGACTGTGGGATCGTGACCTAGGATTGGATTAGGAAGCCATAGATTTATTAAAACCTATATTAACTCTGTCTTTCATCTTATGCCTTTCACCCTCGTAAATTCTTACCATATGCTATTCTCACACTTTCCTCTTTTACTTGATAGATGGGAGAAGTCAGGACTGAGTATGCCACCATGGAGTCACCAAGGCCCTTTGCAAGGCAGTTAGCTCAGCTCTCGCAGTCATTGGGATTGCCACTGCCCATGTTCAAGGGAAGAAGACTGTACACCTATGGATATGGAGAGGATGCATGGGATATCACCACCTTCATATTCAGAGATGCCGCCTTGCCAAACCCCGTGCACTTGATCTACACCAAGACATACTGCAACTGGGGACTTGGAATCAACTTGGCCATACATGAAGTCCTGTCTCGCCAGTGTCATCAAGTCCGACACCTACTGCCAGCAGATTCACCCTACCGTGACTATGGGAGGCGTGATGAAGATGGGCACATTGTGGTTACCCCGGGCGACAGGAACAACATGCCGCCCCGTCGGAGGCACATAGAGGACATGGAAAGGGAGAATGGAGCTCTAGCTGAGAAAGTGATGATGATAAAGGACATTGCAGATTTTGCTAGCAATGGTATGGTGGTCCAAGGACAGGAGATTGACACCCTGCATGAAGTTGTGGGAGTTCTGGAGAATGCCCTGATAGACAGAGATGCAACCATAGCTCATCTTCATGGTACTGTGCAGGAGAACACCCAGAACATACAACAGTTGCAAGGGACCGTCCAGGAAAGGGATCAAACTATTGAAGCTATGACAGCCCAGATTGCCGCCCTCCAAGCACAGCTGAATCCACCCTCTGATGATGACAATGGAGATGATGGCAACAATGGGGATGATGATGACAGTGGGAAAGATGATGATGATGATGAGGACGAGGATGATGATGATGGAGACGATGATGGTGGAGGAGATGAAGCTGTTGCAGTTGCAGCTGAAAGTGAAGAAGAAGAGGAGGATCCAGAAGAGGTGGAGTTTGAGATCTCAAGTGATGATTCAGGAGAGGTGTACACTCCGCCGCCATGGTTGTACCGCGAACCGAAGCGCCAACGCATGACCGCAAGGACCTACCGCAACCTCTTCAAGGAGTAGATAGAAGTCCACCAATTAGTCCATGTTAGGCAAATTCATTAGGATTAGTCTCGATCGTTGTGAAGCTTAGTTCGTGTTAGTTTAAGAGTGATTAGTTGCTTATTTGTATACTCCAATATCCCAGGAATTATTTGTGCGAATTTTATGAAAGAGTTATGGCAATTTTGGTTACTATCTGTGTTATTTTCGCTGTAGTTTTCTGCTGATACAGCAGTACTGCGCGATTTTTCATATTTTTCTGGTAGCTGGGAAAAATCTGAAAAAATTGGGCTGATGCGAAACTCTCTGTACTATATGTGAAAAAATCAGCTAAATTTTCTGACGAGTTTAAGTCAGGCGGAAAAATTCGTGAACGCTGCTGGACTGTTCTGGCAGATTGCTGTTTTGTTGATTAGTTAATCAACTGTTTAGTTAACCATTGCCAACTCTTGTAAAAAATTTTCAGTAGGTATATACTGCTAGGATAACCCCTGGGATGTTGCTGGATCGCTTGTTTGTTGATGTGTTGCTTGCTTTTGATTGTCTGCTATTGTTTGTTGTTGATTGATCATATGTATGTGTAGAATCCTATTGTCGTAGTTGATTCTTTCTAAAATTACCTGTGCTGAACCGCAGATGCCTCCCGCCGTCACCCCACTGAGTTGGAGAAGATCATGGCAGCTCAGGCACAGCTGACCCAAGTGATGACTCAGTTCATGGAAAATCAGAACAACAACAATGGAAACAATCAGCCTCAGGGAGATGCTCTCACCAGATTTCTGATGCTAAGGCCAGCTAAGTTCTCTACTGCAACGGAACCAATGGTTGCTCTCGACTGGTTGCGTTCAGTCAACAAGGATCTGGTAACTGTTGGATGCACTGATGCTGAGAAGGTGAGGTTTGCCGCTCACTTACTGGAGGGACCAGCCGCTTCTTGGTGGGACACTTTTCAGATCACCCACCTGCTGGATACTGTGACTTGGGCAATGTTTGAGGAAGGTTTCAGGACCAACCACGTGTCTTCAGGAGTTCTGAGCCTGAAGAGGAAGGAGTTCCGCAACTTGCGCCAAACCAATCGCACCGTGGCCGAGTACATTGAGGAGTTCAACAACCTGTCCCGTTATGCACCTGAGGATGTTGACACTGATGCAAAAAGGAGGGAGAGATTCCTGGATGGCCTTAGTGATGAGCTTTCAGTACAGCTACTGGTGGTTTATTGCCCCACTTTCCAGGAGCTTATGGACAAGGCCAGGATCTTGGAAGGGAAGCACAAGCAAGTAGAAAGCCGCAAGAGAAAGAACAATAATCACCACTCTGGTTCACATCACAAGTCTCGCACTTCATATGATGGATACTCCAAGCATGGAGGGAGTGACCATGGGAGCCATGACCGCCACCACCATGGAGGCGATGGGCATCGTCATGACAACCATAGAAGCAGCCACCACAGCCACAAGGGAGGACACTCTCACCACTCTGGAGGACACGGTGGACATGACCGCAACCGTGATCGCAGCTTTGTGAAGAAGGATCTGAGTGAGGTGACATGCTTCAAGTGTAAGCAGAAGGGACACTATGCTGACAACTGCCCGGAGAGGAAAGGACCGAAGCCAACCAACAACGAGAAGGCCACAGTGAACCACATGAATGTGGAGGAGATTCCAGATGAGCCTGACCTTGTGATTGGTAAGTTCCCAATCAACACTTACCCTGCACTTATACTTTTCGATACTAGTGCATCGCATTCATTCATATCAAGGGCATTTGTGGATAAGAATAAGTTACCTACTGAGTCTATGAAAAGGTCTATTAGAGTGAGTTCACCTGGAGGAGATATGATAGCTAGCGCGGGATGCCGCGATTTAACTGTGAGGATTGGAACACACAACTTCATTGCACATTTGGTAGTGTTGGATTCACAGGGATTAAATGTTATTCTGGGTATGGATTGGATGTCTATGCATGGGGGACACATAGATTGTGCACAGCGAGCTGTTTCACTCAAAACCCCGGATGGTAAGAGGATTCGATTCAAGTCAGTTGTACGACCAGGAAGGTGTAAGTTGAATTCCCTTAAGGGGGTTAACATGGATACTGTGCCAGTGATTAGGGATTACCCTGACGTGTTTCTGGAGGAGCTGCCAGGGATGCCACCTGACAGGGAAGTAGAGTTTCTTATCGACCTGATGCCGGGAACAGGACCTATAGCAAAGAAACCATATAAGATGGATGTGGATGAGCTGAAGGAATTGAAGAAGCAGTTGAAAGAGCAGCTGGAAAAGGGATTCATTCAGCCTAGTTCGTCGTCATGGGGTGCACCTGTTCTGTTTGTGGAGAAGAAGGACAGCAGCAAGAGATTAGTGGTGGACTATCGCTCGCTGAATGAAGTGACCATCAAGAAAAAGTACCCTCTGCCGAACATAAATGATTTGTTTGATCAACTGGAAGGAGCGAAGGTGTTCAGCAAGATTGATCTGTGATCAGGCTACTTCCAATTGAAGATCCGGGAGGAAGACATACCAAAAACCGCCTTCACCACTAGGTATGGTTTATATGAGTATACGGTTATGTCTTTTGGACTAACGAATGCCCCGGCGTATTTTATGACCATGATGAACAAGGTATTTATGGAGTACTTGGACAAGTTCGTGGTGGTGTTTATTGATGGCATACTGATATATTCCAAGGATGATGCTGAGCATGAGAAACACCTGCAACTGATTATGGAGAAGCTGAGGGAACACAAGCTGTACGCCAAATTCAGCAAGTGTGAATTCTGCCTTAACACCGTTGGGTTTCTTGGACACGTAGTGTCAGGAGAAGGAGTCGCTGTTGATCCAAGAAAAGTGACTGCAGTGACTGAGTGGGAAGCGCCCAAGAATGCGGGAGAGATTCAAAGCTTTTTGGGACTTGCTGGATATTACCGGAGGTTCATTGAAAACTTTTCCAAGATTTCCAAGCCGATGACTGAACTTCTGAAGAAAGAGAGGAAGTTTGAATGGTCAGACGTATGTGAAGCCAGCTTTCAGGAACTGAAGCGTCGACTAGTGACTGCGCCTGTTCTGTGTTTACCAGATCTTCAGAAGGATTTCCAAGTGTACTGTGATGCTTCTCGACAGGGACTTGGGAGTGTGCTGATGCAAGATGGGAGATTAGTGTCATATGCCTCGCGACAACTCAAGCACCATGAGCGGAATTACCCCACACACGACTTGGAGTTAGCGTCAGTGGTTCATGCGCTCAAGGTATGGAGGCATTATTTAATGGGAAAACACTGTGATGTATACACCGACCACAAGAGCCTGAAGTACATATTTACACAGAAGGAATTGAACATGAGGCAAAGGAGATGGTTGGAACTTATCAAGGATTATGATATGAATCTACAATACCACCCAGGAAAGGCCAATGTAGTAGCAGATGCTCTGAGCCGGAAGGTTTATGCCAATGGATTGACAATTGGTGAATTGCCTGAGGATTTGTGCAAGCAATTCAAGGACCTTAGACTGGAAGCAGTGTCCGAAGGATACTTGGCTACAATGGAAGTCCAACCGACATTACAGGACAGGATCATGAAGGCTCAGGTAGGAGACAAGGAAATAGAGGAGATAAAGGAAAAGATGAAGGAGAATCGGGAAAAGGATATTCGCGAGGATGAGCATGGTACCTTGTGGTATGGAGATCGTTTGTGTGTGCCCAGCGACCCGGAGATAAGGGAGTTGATTCTGCAGGAGGCTCATAACTCGCCATACTCCATACATCCGGGCAACACAAAGATGTATATGGATTTGAAGAGCAGATTTTGGTGGAACAACATGAAGGGAGATATCGCCAAGCATATTGCCCTATGTGATGTGTGCAGCCGAGTGAAGGCGGAACACCAGAAACCAGCAGGATTGCTACAGCCATTGCCCGTGCCGGATTGGAAGTGGGATAGAGTGGGAATGGATTTTATCACAGGATTGCCCAGGACCAGGTCAGGATATGACTCTATTTGGGTAGTGGTCGACCATTTGACCAAGGTAGCCCACTTTATACCGGTGAAGACGACCTATACGAGTGCAAAGTTGGCCAAGATTTACATGGACAGGATTGTGTGCCTACACGGAGTTCCCAAGAGTATCGTATCTGATAGAGGCACCCAATTTACCTCACACTTCTGGCGCCAGCTGCACGAGTCACTTGGTACTAGATTGGAGTTGAGCACAGCGTTTCACCCGCAGACTGATGGACAGACCGAGAGGGTGAATCAGATTTTGGAGGACATGCTGAGAGCTTGCGCCTTGGCTCATGGCTCTAGTTGGGATGAGAATTTGCCGTATGCGGAGTTTTCCTACAACAACAGCTATCAAACCAGCATCAAGATGTCACCGTTCGATGTGCTATATGGGAAACGGTGCCGAACACCATTGCTATGGGATGGAGTAGGAGAACGCCAGTTGTTTGGACCTGATTTGATCAAGGATGCTGAAGAGAAGGTCGCCTTGATTAGGGACAGGCTGAAGGTAGCACAATCAAGGCAGAAAAGCTACGCTGACGCCAAGCGCAAGGAAGTGGTGTACGAGATAGGTGATAGAGCATACCTCAGAGTGTCACCACTTCGTGGAATCAAGAGATTTGGAATTAAGGGTAAGCTGGCACCTCGGTTTATTGGACCGTATCGGGTCTTAGCACGCAAAGGAGAAGTTGCTTATCAGTTGGAGTTGCTAGAGGCTCTGTCCGCTGTTCACAATGTGTTCCACGTATCCCAGCTGAAGAAGTGCCATCCGGAGATGGTGGATACACCATTGAGAGACACTGTACCGCTAGAGGAGGTTCATCTTGAGAACGACTTGACCTATGAGGAGAAACCGGTCAAAATTCTGGAGACAACAGAGAGGACTACCCGTACAAAGACGATCAAGTTTTGCAAGGTGCAGTGGAGCCACCACACTGAAGAGGAAGCCACCTGGGAGCATGAGGATGACATCCGAGAGGACTACCCACACCTATTTGCTAGCCGCGCCGAATCTCGAGGACGAGATTCATCTTAAGGGGGTTAGTCTTGTCACATCCCAAATTTTAGATTTGGTTCTGCATATCATTCATATCATTGCATCATGCTTTTCCATGCAAACCGTCGATTGAAAAGAATCGACGAAACGCTAATTTCGAAACCCTATTCTATTTTACTACGAGGCTCCTATGGGAGTCTTTAGTAGGACTTGCATTGTCCACCCTTGTAGCCTAGTGGTTTCACCCAACCCTTGACCCTAGATTGTTCCCCTCGATTTTACAAAACCGTAGGAGCAAGAATCGCTCGATTCAGAGCTCGTACGGAAAAGTTGTGGCCGTTTTATTAAAGGATAGAAAAACGGGCCGATTTTCGGGCTGATTTTCCGAGTCCTTTTCTAACCGCGCTCCGAATCGGACTAGGACCCGCGCGGGGCCCACAAAAAGGCAGCCGCCGCCGCCCTGCCTCGTATACCGATCCCCACCCCGCCCCGCCTCGATCGCACTCCGCCGCCTCGATCCGCGCGAGCGCGCTGCCTCCCGCGATCGCCCGCCTCGGCCTCCGTGCACCCCACCGCCTCCTTCCCGTGCTGCGCCGCCACCCGCCCTCGTCCGCCGCCCTAGGTACACCGCCTCCGCCCGCCAGCGCAGCACCCCGCCGCCGGCCGCCTGCACCGCCTCGCGCCGCTCCCGCCTCCAGCGCGCAGCGCCGCGCTGCGCCTGCTGCCGCTGCTGCCGCCTGTCGCTGCAGCTACTCCCGCGCGCCGCCCCGGCCCCGCACGCGCACGCGCGCCTACCCGCTTGCGCGCGCTGCCACTGCGCCACTTGCCGCTGCTGCACGCAGCACACACACACACGCACGCACGCGCGTCGCCTCGCGCGCCTTGCGCCGCGCCCGCTCGTCCGTGCCGTGCCGCACCGCCGTCGCCGCCGCACGTGCCGTCGCCGTGTTGTTGACCGCCCCGTACTACGCGCTGATCGTTTCCCCTACCGCGCAGGTAACCGTCGTCGCCGGAACCGATCGCCGCACCGTCCGGAGTTCGTTTCGCCGTTTGTCTCCGGTAAGCCTGCAGCCACCGTTAGATTTCAGATCAGCGGTTCAGATCAGCCGTTGACCGGTCAGACCCAGGCGTTGACTAGTCAGACGCCCAGTCAGCGCCCAGTCAGCAGCCTCGTTGACCAGTCAACAGACACAGTTGACTGGTTATTTTCGTTAATCGTTTTAGTTGACAGATTGCGGTAGAATTTTCCCAAGATTTTACAAACAGTATACTACCGGTAGTGAATTATTTGAGTCCTAGCTCTAGTTTTGAGCATTATTTTTGCATAATAGTTTTCCTTGCGCTAAAACTATTTTCCATGCATGCAATCAGTAGTATTATTGAATAGGATTATGTGGTGCAGCTGTAGCACCAATTCACTTGCCTTGCATACCTTCATGCATCATATCTGTTGCATATGCTTGTGGATTGTTTGTTTATGATTGCAATTGTATCGTGTAGATTGTGACGAGTGCAACGCTTGCTCGTGTGTGGATTGTTCTTCCGACCGCTACAACCAAGGCAAGTAGATGCTACTTTGTTCATGATATCGTCCTAGTATTTTCAATGCATTGTCGTGTATTTTGTAGATGCATGTGTAGGATGATACTATCGCTATGCTATGACCTATTATGTGGTAGGGCCTTCCTTGTAGATGAACCACCGTTGGTAGATGTGCTTAGCCATGCTATGTTGAACGAGGGCTGGGTTACATCATTGAGACTTGTTTCTAAAAGTATTGGTTTGTGAAAACTAAAACAACTTAATCAATGAATCTCCTGGGTGTGATGGTATTGATAATTTTTGGTGGTTTCATTGCGGAAAGGCACCCAGGTATCAAGAGAGAATGATTGGCTTATTTATTGTGTAGCTTACGTGTACAACCATGTGCCAATAATGGAATGGACGGTTGGTTGGACTTAGTAGGTTGTGGTAACTCGAACCCGCGTATCCAGAGATGTAGAATTTTGGTAGGTTGGACCGGTGTGCGTCGGGATTGGGGTGCTACTTCCTGAACAGTCTCTTCTTGGACTTCTCCCTATCATCACCCAGAATGAGAGTGATGGTACGAGCTGGGCTGGCCAAGTCACATGGGTAAAGTGTACTAACCCCTGCAGGGTGTATAATCTAATCGATTAGCCGTGTCCCCGGTTATGGACATCTGAGTTGCTTGATATTGATTCCATGACATGTTTCTCGCTCATTCTAATTTCATAATTGTTTTAATGTTGTTGGGTTAACTTAATTGGGATCTTTTCAAAGAAAATCAAAAACTGTTTATGAAAGTAGGACAAATGTATTTGCAAATGCAAGCCAGACACAGCTCCACTTGCCAAATATGCATGTAGATGTTAGTACTATTGTCTCCTTTACTAGCTCTACTTGCCATATATTCCATGTATTGACCCTTCGGGGCTGCTATGTTTCATGTTGCAGGTTATTCCGATTCTGAGTAATCGATATAGGCCACGGTACTCCACTTGGCACTTGTTCACTTGTGGGCAATTTGAACAATGGAGGATTTACGTTATTTATGTTGCTACCTGAATAATTTGAGCTAGCTTTGAGCTAAGCTTTTATTGTAATAATGGTACTCTGGATCATCGTTATTTATGATACACGGATATTTTGCTATGTTATTCATCTCATTCTATTGTGGGCCAATGAACCGATCCAGGGATTGGCATGTCACATAGAAGCCACGGTCTTTTCAGAACCGCGGTGTTACACTCTCCCCCTTAAAATAAACTTCGTCCTCGAAGTTCGTAAACTCTCACGTTTCGGAACGAGGAATTGTCTTGTGTTGGTTACGGTATTTCTTAGCTTCATGGTAACCACAAATGGGAATAATTGTGTTATTCTATATCCAAACCTTTTCCTTGAATTCTCATCCTACGTAACAATCTTTAACTAGTTGTATTCAATACTCCAAAGTTTCTTTTACTTCAGTCCCTTAGGGATATGTGCTTATTACAAAATTATTTAAATTGGAGCCTCTGTTTTAGTTGATTTCCCTGATTAGGTATCCTAATCCAACTCATTTACTTGATCATCAAGCTTCCTTATCATAGTAGGTAATGTCTAGGAAGTCTCTCTAAAACAGGGTTTTAAACTTTGTTTATACAATAATTATGGCTAAAAGGTTATATTTATAGTTTGGCATTGTATGATTTATGCCGGTAGTCCTTCTGAACATTGGTTTTGAACACATTTAGTCTATACCCATTGGAATTTATTGTTTATCTATACTTGTCCAATTGGATGTGCTCGATTACTTCTTAAGGGTCATTTAAGAGTTGTTTCATTTAGAATTAGTCTATTAGGATTAATCTATTTTACCACCTTCAATCTTTTATCTTATCAAGCTTTAGATAATCCTTTGTTATCTCCTTAAGTACTTCTTCAACTTCCATTTAATAATTGCCTTAAGGTTTGAGTACTACTACTTTGAAGTACATTTTGATCTTTCATCCAGACATACTTCCAAAAGTACATTTATACTGATGACTTTCTTTTAACCTTATGAAAATAAGGCTTAAGTTGTTATAGGTTAGTATTTCTTCTCCAACCTTAATTCGGATAACAGTACTTTCGTTTACTTTTTACTCTCCCCCTTAGGGTTTACTAATAGTCTTCAAACTGTCTATATAGTGTTTATTGGCTTTATAATTAGAATATTGGTCTCTATCTAGCTTATACTTCTACCTAGTTAGGATCTTATGAAAGATTGTATGGTGTATCCACACAATTGTGGGTCTCCGAAATGAATCTTCCAACATTATTGGTCTTACTTACTATTTGGACATTTTCGCTTTGATAGGTCTGACTTCGCAAAGCGCCTCGAAAGAAGATCTCTTTAATTTTATACTCATTTATGTATTAATTAACTTAGGCCAAGTTTTATGCTCTTTATGCAACCATTAAGATGATCTGGTTAACATGTCAACAACACTGGCTGCGGACAAGATACCAACTGTGGATCAGAATACCAACTATGGATCAAATACCAGCTGCGTATCATCCTAGGTTGTAGGTATTACCCTACGGCTTCCAACATCCTGATGGAATTCTCTCTGAATTGTCAGAGCATGAATACCATTTGGGTTCCAAGGCTTCTTCTTTGTACTAATTCATGATGCTTCCATGAGCTTGGTACTACTACTACATTACTTCTTAACAATATTACCTATTCTAGGTGAAATTAATTTCATCACTCCTTGTTGCTCCTTATATTTCCAACAATAATTTCCTTCTTATTAATGGCTACTAATGATCTGAGCTTGATTCATCCTTCAAATTGCGTTGATACTCCTTATACTTGCTTCATTCTTCATGTAAATCTTCATCTTGGTCCTTGAAAATCGTCACTCCCTTACACGAATTCCCATTCGTATCTAGGTCTATAACATCAAGTGGTAACTGGATGTTGCAACATGCATTTGAACACCAAGTCAAACTTCATGTACATATCTAGTCAATCAAGAAGATCCAAGAAAAAAAATGAATCCAAATGTGGTACATATAACACACAATATTCTAGGCCCAAAGTATAGTAGTTGAGTATAATATCTCTAGAATTAAGGCTTAGTTGTGTAGTATATGACACCTCCTCGTATAGGTTTACATCGTGATACTTATCACATAGGGTCAAACTATTCTTTCTCTCAATATTACCCAAATTGCTCAAGTGCAACAGGATAATCTTAAGCAAAGTGGTCTCAATTTGGTTTTTGTCTAACCTTTTGTCTCACCTTTTGCAATGATTAACTATGACCAACCTTTATTGTTTAGTAACTAACCTCACATGATCTCACAAAAAGACCAATAATTTTCTATTGAACCCCTAAAATTGAAGGTTATCACTATTTTATGACACATGTGACTTCTATCATAGTTCTACCATGTTATTTCCTTACTTCTACTTTAGGCTAATTTACTAATTTCTTGTCATAATTATATTCTCATCATGGTTTTAGAGCTAATCTCACCATGATCTTGTTATGTTTTACCTATTTACATGATTCAAGAGCTAATCTAACCATGATAACTTTACTTATCACTACACTATTATTAAGTCATAACATAATTTCACTTCATCACGTAGAATTCTCAAATGAATACCACATGATTACTACTCATTACATCAACATTTATCCTAATGATATTCATCATGTTTTCTTTGGTTATCAACTAACAATAAGATTTTACTGCTCTTACTTAAATTCTAGGGTTAGGCTATTAGGACTACTTCAATTGATGTCTTGCACTTTCCTACAGTATCTTGGTGGTTGATGTCTCCTTCGGAAGACACTAAATAGCACTATACCGAGAAAAGATAAAATAATTACTCCTAAGAAAGAATGACTTAAGCATCTGAATTAGGTGTGACAAGGTTATCCTCAAGTGGATACTCATCACCAGTCATAAGATCATATGGTTTAGATAAGATGGCTCCTATAGTCACTATCCAACCTACAGATCTTCCTAAAAGGGTTTTAATCCTAAGGTCAAAGCATATGCTCTGATACCAACTGCGGTGACCCAGCATACCACTGCATGATGTAGTACACTATAGTCGTTGACATAACACCAATGAAACACCGTTCACTAGTATTACATCCCTCAGAGTGGTACAACAGAAACACAACGGGTCCAAGACATGACTAAAGGTTACAACTCAACTCTTTACACAAGATCCAGAGAACACTATAGGTTAAAGAGAGAGAAAGAAACTTCTTACAAAGAAGAATCAGAAATAAATAACTCAAAAACTATCATACTATTAAGACTAGTATCTTAACTAATGGTCTAGCATTGCTGCTAACGCAATACACTACAGAAATGGGTTCTATGGCTAGAGATTATATTCCTATCTAATCAGTAACTTCATATTCACTTCAGTTGGTGTATATGTTGACCTTCTTAACTTCATTGAAGAGCTTTAGCTTTTGATGATGATTCCTGAAGCATAACTTGATGTAGACGTCGTCTTAATGGCTTCAGAATCTAGCAAGGGTTAAGAAGATACGTTGAGTACGAGCGTACTCAGCAAGTTCACTAGAAAAGGAGTGTTTGATGCACTATATCTACAGCCACATACCATAGGTCGTAGGCAATGCACATTTTCATAAACATTTCTTCAAAGGTTGCTTTTATTCTGAAAAGCTATGTCCGTCAGCCTTCACGAGTTTACCAGAACTTTCATGGAGTTCCTATCCCGCCGCATTCGCAGCTCCTTCCCGGAACAGGGAATAACAAGTTACAGTTCTTACACTCTGCAGAGGTGCATTACTTTACCCATGAGAGATCTTAGCTTTGTTGCACATCCGGGACGTGAACCCGTTCACACTTCCTTGGTGTGAGGCCCAGACTAAGACCCAAGCCAATCACTAGCTTCTCCGCAATCCTGCATGTCTCGTTGGTGTACGCCATCCCACCTATTGAATTACGGAAATTGGCAGTACAGATTGTTCAGATGCCGGAACTATCGTGGGACGTTGAGGGCTCCCACCCATATGTTGCATATCTCCTACGAATTACCAATAAATGCACGCTACAGAGATAACAGCCATGACCCGCACATCCGGCTCCATGCGAGAGGGAAAAGATACAGTTGACTTCTCCATCCCGTTCCAAATATCACGGTTAACGCGTGATATACGGTGCAAGAATCATTGTCGACATTGGTTGTTAAGTCCTAGATAATATGTTCCTTTACCACCGGAACTTTCATAGTAGGTCATTACCTCATGGTAAATAACCTATAATCATGTTATTATGAAAATAGTGTTTTCTGACCTTTTTCAAATGAAGGTGATGACAACACTGGATTTGCAAAATACTTTACATAAAATAATCAAAGGACATGAGCAAGTGTGAACTTGCCTTTTGTGATTGCAAGATTATGCACTCACGGTCTTCAAGACAATGTAAGATCCAATATCTGAAATCAGCATCATTGGTACAGTAAGGACTAATGTTTAAAGAAGCAAGATGCTATTATGCATAAGTAATGTAATGCACTTTATAAACGCGAATTCCGGAATAAGCGTTGTTCTAGGGTTTGGATACTGAAAATGATTTCTTTGGAATGTGTTGCCCTTTTAGATTAAGTTTCACATTTGTGCTTCTCGTTAGGGCTTGTGAGTGTGGATGAAACAACATGTAATTATAATAACATAAAACAATGACATACGCACCAACGTAAAATGTTACTCAAGATTGCTTACATTATAATTGTCTAACTTCAAATTTTATTTTACAAGTAATGGCATTAATAAGGAACTTAAGTGTTTACAATCCTAAGTATACAAGTAAAGTTTTAAACAATGTGATTGTGAGTAATTGTTATCTGTTGATTATGACGAGAGTCCTTGAATTTAATTTGTTAAGAGTTGGAAATATTATTATAAGGTTTGTTGATTGAAGTGGCAAAACGAATAACTTTTGAAGAAAAGATTCCTTTTCTAGGGTCTAAACAATCTTTGTGGTTAATCGAATGTGGTCGATGTTGTTTGGGCTTTCTTGAATAGTTTGGACTTAAGATGCTTTATGACTTAACTATAACAGACCAAAGTTAACTATAAAGCATATAAAAATGTCTTTAGCATAGTATTTAAAGTATTGCAGACTAAAGTTAACTTTAAAGGCATAGATGGATTTAAGGTGTAATTCTTATGGCATTGTACTTTGCTCACTTCATAAGGTTCCTTTAAAGTTAACTAGGAATGGTATTACTTTTATTTGGTATCGTGGTTTCTCAAGATTATAATGGAATAGAATCATTTATGTTTTTATAAATGAGTGGTTATGGTTTGCAATCAAGGTAATAATATTGCTTAACTACTTATGAATTCACTATATTGTTTTGGTATGTTGATAAACTTGGGGTTAAAGTAAAGGAATATGTTTTATTTTACTACAAATTATTCTTGGAGATTTTATATTGGATAAGGACCCTTTTATAAAACAATCTACGCTTATGGTTGAAGGATAATTCAATAAAATTGTATTTAAAATGTGTTAAACCATTTTGACTTTATACTATCAATATTTAGGACTAGTATTACTTAGTAGACCTAAATTGGCAATTTTAGAAATAGTAACAAATTTTATTTACCCTTATATGAATTATTGATAAAGAAAATTAGATTTAAATTCAATTTATTAGGGTATTAAGTTTTTATTTACATTAAAAGTGAAATGTCATATTTTTAACATGTAAATAATATTTTTGTGATCATTTTGGTATATTACATTTATTTTTATGATTTATAAATAATAAGATATGATTTTTTATAAGTTTTACTACTATATAAATACTTAATAAATAATAAATATTTAATTAGGTGAAATAATAATACATGATTATAGTTTTAAATTATAATCCTTATTTTTATAAGTTTTTGGTATTTTATTTATATTTTTAACATTTACCAATATTAAAATATGAATTTTCAAAGTTTTTATTACTTATAAAACCTTTATTAAATATTATTTATTTGAATAATCAACAAAATAATGTTTAATAATAGTTTAATGTTATAGATTTTATTTTTCTGAAATTTTTCGTATATTACACATAATTTTCTGAATTATAAAACAGAAGATATTGATTTAATAAGGTTTAATAATTTTGTGGATTTTTAATTAAATAACTAAATGTGTTTATTAGGTATGGTGATGTCAGCATGATGTGAGGGGTTTTTCTCACCAGAGCTAATCCTACCCCAGTCACTGACTGGTGGGACCTTTGCTATGTCATAGGATACTAGGATACTCAGAGGCTCACCAGGAACGCGAAGAAGGGCTCGGCGAAGCGAATCATGACCGAAATCAATGGGGACGGCGACGATCGGACTTCAGGCAAGAGGTCTCGATTGGGGCGTTTAGGACCTCTTCGGCTTGCGTTCTTCATCAGGGAGCTTGAGGAAGACACGGCGGTTCTTGTGGTGGTGTCAGGCAAGCAAGGGAAGCTCCGGAGCGGCAACGACGAGCGTCACCGGCGAGTTAGGGTTCGACCAGAGAGGAAATTGTAGAGGAAGTGTGAGGATAAGGATCTCCGGCGCGTCGGTGTCCTTCTTATAGGCAACGAACAGCAGCAGCACGAATCTGGACGAAGGAGAACGTCACGGTGCGGCGGCGAACGGCGGTGATGCCACCAGGCAGCTGCTTGTGACGTTGGGAGGAAGACGATGACATGCATTTTGTGGAAAACCCCCTGGCGAAACTTCAAACTCAACCCACAGTCCCTCAGCTAGCCCACGTGTCATCCAGAGAGATTTAATGGGTGTTGTCCTTATTGGGCTGCTATTGGGCTGCTGTGAGTTGCTCGTGAGTAGCAGATAAAGAGAGAGGAAATGGGCCACGGGCCAGAAACTGTTTCCTCTATTTTTTTTTCTTTCTATTGGTTTTCCATTTTCTGTTTCATTTTTCATATTTGTATTTTTCATTTGTTTTGGAATCTTTCTTTACAGAATTTATTTGCTAAATAATTGTAGCAATATTGGAACATGTTTAGTATCATTTAGTGAACTTTTATTATATAATATGATTATTTCTTTATGTTCTTATATATATACCTTTCCTTTTATTATTTGTAAGGGCCTTTGTTATTAATTTCCTTTATATAATAACCCATTGATTTATTATATGATATTTCTTTATTTAATGATAGAACTTAATTCTAGTTAAACTATAGTTTGGAGAGAAATATATATATGGTGATCCTTTTCTTATTATATGATACAAAAAAATCTAGGGAATTAATATGATTAATATTATTCTTATGAATTTAGGAAATAGCAATGTATATATTTTATTATAACTAACATAGTAATTAGGGTTTGAAATTATAATTACTTACCATAAGTTTTAGGAGAATTGACATACTTATATTCTTAGGTTGGTGTGAATAAGGATTAATGGCTAAAACACCTTTTTTTATGTTGGTGATCATTAATGATATCACCATTTAAAATAGAAAGTTATTTTCTAGAATGTCTTATGGAAAGGGATTGGTAAAGATAACTCCTAAGCACATATGGTTATGATAATTGGAAATGACAAAGATGTGCTTAAGTGATTTGCTATAGGAAAATATTCCTATAATCCATTGTAGAAATAAGATGATAGATCAATCATAGAAAGTGGATATTATGTTTGGTTCTAGATTTAGGATTTAGGATTTACCAAGAATTCCTATCCTCCATAATTCATAATTCTTGACTTCTACTTAAAGAATTCCTTTCCTAGATATACTACTCTTTCATAACCATCATCATGTGCTAACATGATGAGCTTTACTTCACAATAATATACTTATCCACCTTTTATTCTTCTAAATCCATTTGTAAATCCAATGAGCTTAGCAATAAAGCTTTTCATAACCTTCTCATATCTATACTTGGTTATCAAACTATTCTACTACTAATAATCTCCAATCCAACAAATGATTACAGTTACCTCCATTCATACTCTTCCTTTATCATCCATTACCAACATTACTCTAGTAGATGTATATATCAAACTACTTTCCTCAAAAGCTTACTATTCCTTTAAGAGGAATGCACTACTACAATAACTTCATGATACACTAGCTTTAGCTTAATCATACTATCTTATATCTACTTTACTCCAGTATCTTATATTCCAGCTTCATATTATATCATGGTGACTTGTCATGGCTAACCTAGAATCACATATCAATACTAGGGTCCAATCATGTTCTATCCAACAATGTCACTTATACATGATATAATCATTCAATCTTGGTGACTAGAGCATGATCATTATAATCCTTTGATCCTTTATGGTTTAGGTTTCTAGTTGGCTAATCAAGGTCTCATCAATACAACATTACAGTTGTATTGAAATTATCTTCTTAGTATCTCTATTGGATTAAGGGATGTTAGTCATGGACTATGCCTACTTGTTCCAATAGGATTGCTCCTTGGTAACTATCTTCAATATTCATCCTTGTAATCCTTTTTGCTACCATATGAATATATATTCCAATTAACTCTTCTATCATTACAGGAGTGAGTTAACTCCATCAATTATCACATTGATCATATTATCTTCCAACTCTCACATCCTATAGATGATATTTAAAACTAGCATTGCCACTTACCTTTCTTTACTTCTTTCCTTATAGGCTTAAAGCGAATGCTATGATAAGGACAAGAGTTGCTAGGTTAAGAATTGGTGAATCAATAGTTGATTACTCATCATTGATGAACAACAGATATTAGAATATGGTTCAGTAGAGATGGGAAAGATTGATATGGATAGAAAGATATATGGTAAATGGTCTTGACTTTATTTCCTTCCTACTTAATCTCACTAAAGGGTTAAGGTCAGGTATTACCATGATACTCATGGTATAAGTAAATGAGATTAAGATAGATCAAGGTTTAGTTGTTACATTCTTATTACTTGGGTTATATTCTTAACTTGGTATTCATGAGTTGTGTAATGAATACTATGATATGACTTATTAATGATCAACTATAAGTCATTATACCATGTGTTGATGTTTTAGTTTTATTACACTTGATCTACCCTTATATCAAATCATGGTTACCCAAAATAAGGTTTTAGCAAAGGTCATTTTGAAACTTATCACAGTCAACTTGATGATCTACTTTAATTCCATCAAGTTGAGAGAAGCTTCAATCACCTTGACAGGTTTTATTCAAAAGCGCGAAAATTATTCAGATTTTCTATGCATGAATGCAATGCACACACCTGGGTTCAGCTTATTTCTAAGCTCTAATGCTGGGATGTTACACGAATCACTCGTGGGAGAAACAGTAGCAGCAGTAGGAGTTTCCGACGTTGGTATCTCGAACGCAGCCAAGGCTACCTCGACCTCGCTAGGAGGAATGACCTTAGGAGAAGGGGCCTCAGAAGTTGCATGAGCCTCTACAGAGGTTACTTCGGCGTCCACGGAGGTTGCAGGAACATCTTGGGCAGGGATTGTTCGCTGAGAGACCCCACCTTGGGCTTGAGAAGCTTCAGTTCCCTTGGAGGAGGATCGAGCCTCGGCATCCCCTCCCGAACTGTCACTGGACTCGTCAGCATTATCAGAATTTTCATCCGATTCACCTTCACCATCAGAATCTCCATCGGTTTCGTCATCATCCGCAACCTCAGAGTTATCTTTGGCGTCATCAGGAAGGAAGCTTGGCCCTTCGATCCAGCGATGAACACTAGCATACTCAATGAGCTAGAATGGACGGGCTTGGCGACGAGCAACGTAATCCGGAACTTCAACCCAAGGAGAGCCAGCGCGCAAGTTCATCGGGGTATCGAGGGAAATATCCTCGTACCATGACAAAATAGCAGTAAGCGCCATATCAGCTCCGGCTCATCCAGCGGATTCTCTCCAAAGACTCAATCGAGCTTGGGACTCCATCAGCCTCGCCATGAGCACTTCAACTTTCTTAATCTTTGGTTCATTCGGACAGAGCACATGGTAGGCCCGAATAGCCGCTTGCACCAAATTTTCCCCATGACTTTCATTGGCTTGATAGAAGCTGCAACGGCAACCAGGAAATCCTCAATGGAATATTCTTGATTCGGAACAATGGGAACACCTCGGCGGCCACGAGCAGCGATCACAGCTTTTGGACTCACAGATTCGGCTTCTGGAAAATGGTCTGTAAGCAAAAACGTCACTTAAGTCAAGAAAAGCTACAAGCAAAAAATGACTCGGCTAGAAACAAAAACTTACGGTGGATGTAACGCATCATTTTCTGGAGATCCAGGGCCCAGTTAGCTCCATTCTTCTCAAAACGAGTCATTTCTTCGGTCATCGCTTGGTTCTTTAGCTCGGCGGCATCAAGAAGCTCCTTGTCCTTCTAAAGTTGTAGGCTTAGTCGGTTCTTCTCCTCGGAAAACTCCTGATCATCTTTCTCTAACTCGGACTTCTGGGAAAGTTTAAGAGATTCAACCTCGGCACGTAGCCGGGCTATCTCGTCATCCTTTTCCTTAAGTTCTGCCGAGTGAGTACCATCTTGCTCTAAAAAATGCAGCATCATATCAGGCATAGGTATGCATTCTTGATGCGACACTGCAAATGTTTGTAACTCGGCTACGCCGAAGCCGGAATACCGTAAGATACTCAAGATTTACTTCGAACAAAAAAGGGTAAATAAAAGGGCAAAGGGGTAACTAACCTTCAAGGGTAGCGACCTTCTTCATAAGCCGGGCATTTAGATTATTGACATTAACTGTATAACAACACATCAGAAATTATTACAAATATGGAGTTCTTCTACAAAGATAGAGGGCACTAAAAGCCGAATAATTTACCAGTCTTCTTCACAACAGGGACCATTTTGTCGAATTTATCTTGAAGATTCTTGTGCGATAAGAGTAACCTTTGGAATTTGGCCGTTCGCCAATCATGAGCAACCTGAAATAACAACAAATTATACAAAAGAAAATCACAAAAGATCCGTATCAAGAAAAAAATTGACTCGGATCTAGATGACTGAATATTTAAAACTAAAGCAGATCCGAATTACGGAGAAGCTTGACTCGGCTCTAGGTGGCTAGAGGTATTTTAATATACGCATAAAACACTATCTATTGCACATGCAAGTTGCTATATTTGGAACAAGGAAAGCTTCCAAACGAATAACAAGTCATTCGGTTGTAAGCTCGAGGACTAGTGCGTATATAATATTGTATAAATAAAATACAAAGTGGAAATTGAGACGCCTACCTCGTTCATCTTGTCACTTTCAAGGACAATGGCTGCTGATGTCGAATATCTAGAACGATTGGTTACTCGGATTGCCTTCGAGTTGATCAGCAGCGTTCCAATTGTTGGCATACTCTACCAATGATCTGAGGCTATTCCCACTCTCAGTGCATGTCAACACTTTACCTCTGACCTGCTGCGTGACTGCCGCGATCGCCGGACTCTTGTGAAGAACAAGTCGCGTGTCGGCAGCAATGGAAACCCCAGGCTTAACTGTAGGGGCACCCTTGCGGAGCATATCAGCAATGCTGGACTGAGAGGAACCTGATTGCCCCTTTTAAGATGGCAAGGGTTTAGTGGCTACAACCTTCTTGCTTTTGGTGGGAACTTCGGCAGGAGAAACAACCTCGGAACTGGGAGCAACTTCCTTTGCAGCAGAAGGGGTGACAGTCTCCAAAGGGTCCGAGGTAGCGGGAACCTCAGCGGATGTCTGAGAAGAAGCTGGAATTGCGGTACACGAAGGATCAGTGGGAGCGACCTCGGGAATCTTGGGAGAAACTGCCGAATCAGTTGGGTGATCCGGCATTGGGGTATCATCAGAAATAACAGGGGGAGCAATGGGCTCATCTCGCCGAGGAGAGCCGTTAGTCGGCCCAGGAGGAGAATCATCACGAGGAGGACTAGGAACCCGGACATCTTCCCGAGGCGATGGTGAAAGCGGCCGAGTAACATGAGATGTCATAGTCGGACCGCTAGGTTTAGCGGAAAGAGGAGCACTACAAAGAAATAAAAATTGATTCAGAAAGAGAGAAACAAGAAATACAAATGATAATGTAAAACAAAGTTACCCAGTAACTCCAGGCATAGCTTTGCGCCTCGCAATATGCTGGGAGGATTTCTTGGTTCGTTTCTTGGGAGCGATATCCAAACGATCCCTCGAAGCGGTGCGCTTCTTAGAAGCAGCAGGGGCCTCCGAAGCGAGAGGTTCGACCTCATGCACCTGGCCAGCCAGATTAGCTGGGAAAGAAGGGGCCGGAAATGCATAAGAGATAGGCACCATGGCAACTACCTCGAGAATTTAGACGTCGTCTGAATCACCTTCATCAGCACGGGTCGAGATTTTACTCTGGGGGCGAGAAGGAGCAGCCTCCGGCTTAGGAATGAATTCCTCTGGGTCAGGTTCTCTGTTGTCTGGGGTATTGCGGTTGGCGGTCCAGGGAAGAGCGAAAACCTCGGCATCTTCCGTGGTCTGCTCTGCAAATCTCTGTGAGAAAATCAAACAAGAGTTAGCGAAACAATGAAGGAAAAATAACTCGGATAGAACTACTCATGTTCAATTTACCCGAGGAGGAGGATTCTCGCGAGAGAATGGCTTCATTCCCCACTTCCATTCCTCGGGCATTTCAGTCTTGAATATAGCCCAGACACGTTTATAAATTTGGAAATCATCGAGCTCAATCGTAGAAACTCGGTTGGGATCCAAAGGACCACTCATATAGCAAAGCTTGTGGGAGCGGAGTTGGAAGGGGAAGATTCGGCTGCTGATAAACGCGGTCATCAGACCTTCGCCCCGAAGCCCAGCACGAGTCAACTCTTTAAGCCGAAGCTCGAATGCCTCGGCGAGAGCATGGGTTTTCTTCGGATTATAGAGCCAGTTCTTCTTTGAAGGAGGACCGATGGATATAGCAGGAAGCCGAATTTTATCCTCTGCTCCGGTATTCTTAACATAGAAAAATGATCTGTGCCATTTCTTACAAGACTCTAGACCCGCAACTCGGGGGAACACGGAGTTTTTCCGAGGTGTAATGGAGGTGGCCCCACACTAGGTTATAGATTTCTCGGAAGGATGAAAAGATTTATCCGGCACCACGTTGGCTTGGATTTGGAAGAACTTCGACCATACATCTACTGAAGGCCAAAGGCTGAAGTATCCTTCAGAAGCCGAGATAACGTTCGAGAGAGAGGCTACAGCATTAGCCGGCAGATGATGTGGGTGAAGGCCGAAGTAATCTAGAAATATCCTAGAAATATCGCTAAGAGGGAGGCCAAATCCTCTGGCAAAGTGCGACATGAAAACTACGTACTCGCCATCATCCAGTACAGGGGAAGATTCTTTTTCGGGTAAGCGACAGTTTACCTCGGCAGGAATTCGGGGGGTATTGCGCAGCCACTCGACCTCTCGGCGAGTGACCGTAGAACCTTACCATGAGCCCCGTTCTGGGCCCGCCATAAGCTCTTCTTCCCCAACAATAGCACCGCTGATAGAGCTAGACATGGGCTCGTCGGAGGAGTCGACGGAGGAAGATCTAGCGGCGGGGAGAGGCCTCGAAAACCAAGGCCCCGTCGCGACGGCGACAAACGCGGCGGCGGAGCGGAAAGAGAACCACCGCAGGATCTTGAGAAAAACAAGAAGAGCGCCTAGGGAAAGGACCTAGCGGAGGTGGCACGAAAAGCAGCGAAGAAGCGCGGCAACGAGAACCCAAGAAGGGGAGCGCAGCGGTGGGCTCACAGGAGCATAAGAACGGCAGCATGGCCGTCAAGGAGGAGGTGCGGCGGCACATTCACTGGAGTGCAACAACTGCGGCGGCGCTGGGAGGAAGACAAAGGGAGTGGGGAGGGGGAAAGTGAATTGACCCTCCACCACTCCCCTACTTATAACTGCATAGGGTGAGCGGTAGTGGGATCGTGGGTGTGTCGTTGTAACCACGTGAACGCGTGTATCGCGCATCCACGGACAAAGAGTGGATCCATAGCAAGGGCCACACGGAGCGAGAGGAGATCAGGCTGTGTGACCGTCACGTTTATCGAAGCGTCACTGCGCTGACACGACGGGCGCATTTTTTACTGCAGCGTGTCAGCATACACTGTAGCAGTACAAAAAATGAGACAATAGTAATGATTGGTACACGTAGGATGAGACTTACTCAAGAAGCCAAGTGGATACCCCAGAAGAAAGAGAATGACTCGAAAAACGGCTCAGACCTCGGTAAGAGAGGATAAACAAAAGAAAGATAGCTGAAGAGGAGCATCGGCTAAAAAATACGTCGGACAAGAAATGAGAAAGAATAAGTGTTTGGAAACTGATGTGGCCCGGCCAAAGTATCCGGCAGGACCGCACCAGCTTCGGGGAATAATGTTGGGGGGATGACCCCAGGTAGGGTCAAGATAGTGGAAAGAAGGAAGGAACCTTTCTTACCATATATCGGGTTATATGCTGATTCGGCCTAGTTATGCAAGGGTCGGCCGAATAAGGCATGACATAACTAGAATCGAGCGATTAATACCTTACTCGGCCGACATATGAGCTAAGTCGGCCGAATAAGGTTGACCAACTCATACGCAGGTAAAGGTCGAGCCGAGTTACGCGAGGCGAGGCCGAGTAACGGGAAGCTTGCTGAAGAAGGCGACGGATCCCAAAGTCAAATCCTGGCTACTAATTAGGAGGAATCTGCATAGAGCCAAGCGCTAGAGATAAAGATTAGAGCCGCAGAGGGGCATACATGCATCACGGAGGTGACAGTGGGCAAGCCCGAGGCTCACATGTGGGTGTTCTAGGTCTTTGTCGTCGATAGAAAGGGGACACGGAAAGAGGTCCGCCGAGTTACCACTTTGGGACAAGCATATTCCAAGAATATCCTTGTCCACGTCAGCCCTAGAAGGAACCAAGGGACCCCTTTATAAGGAGGGGCACGGCTTCATGGAGAAGGGATCGACTCATTTGATACTTGAGGGCTCATGTTGTAATATTTTCCCTCTTCTCTCTGATACAGCTCAAGGAGCACTTGTAGATTGATTGAGGATAAATAAAGATCTGTGTTCTAGATAGTTGTGTGTATAAATCACTACATCTTCCCTCCCTAGATCCCACTAGCATCCATTGTACCCATACTTTAGCCTACCCATGGCATCTGCTGTGCCACCACCACGACATTGATCTTGCGAGTTTTCCGGCTCCACACCTTGGGAGATACATCACATATATATTCATGGTATTTTATCCCTAGTTGTTACCCAATATTTCGTTGGATTCTATTCCTCATTATATTTCTAACAAAATTTATTTCATCTCGTTTGGAGTTCGGATGCGAAAGTTATTCCAGTTTTGGTTTCTGGAATTTCCCTGACCGGAAGTTCCGGCCAGCCACTGGTAGTACCGCTAGGGAAATTTGCTAGTACCGGTGGAAGCTCCGGTTCTTCTTCCGCTCATGTTCTGTATCCTCTCTATCTGGTTTTGTGTTTTGGCAGAATTTGGATCGGAAGTTTCGGCGGTAATACTGCCCCCGCCGGAAGTTCTGGCCAGGGACCGGAAGTTCCGCTCGGGCCTAGTTGCCGCCGGATGTTCCGGTTGAATATCCGGCTCTTGCTCCGCCCATGTTCAGTAACCTCTGTGGTTTATGTTCTCTTTTTGACGGAACTTCAGTCGGAATTTCCATCAGTAGTTCTGCTCCCACCGGAAGTTCCGGTGGATCGGCAGAAGTTCTGGCCAGGCTCGTGTTTTCAGTCTTTCGCATCGCAGTTTTCTGACCGTTGGCTGAGTACCACCGGAATTTCCGGCCTCCCACCGGAAGTTCCGGTTAGGATAGTGAATGCCCATCTGGGAGACCTTTAAAAGGGGCTCCTCTTCCCCTTCATGGGTACTAGCTCTTTTCTTGGTTCTTGGCTTTCTCTCTCTCCTCCATTGTTGACCTTGAAGAGATTTCCCTATCCCCTTTCCCTTCCTATGATTCTTGCATCTTTTTGAGGGATTTGAGAGAGGAGATCTAGATCTAGAACCCCCCAAGCCAAATCCCTTCTTTGTGAAGGAATCATTGGGATCTAGATCTTGGAGAGTTTTGTGTTCTCCTCTTGTGTTCTTCCTCTCTTATTCCCCCAATAGCTTTTGTAGCTTTTTTGGAATTTGGGAGAGGACTTGCCCTTGCATTTGGTGTATAGGTTTGAGTTCTCCTTGGAGATTCGATGAGTTCAAGCTTGTGGGCTTGTTTCTCTTGGGTTCTTGTAACCCTAGACAGTTGTGTGGTTGGGTTATTGACTTCTTGTGACCTTTTGTGGTCTTGTAGCCTTTTTTTTGGCTTTGTTGGCCTTTTGTGGCGTTGTAGCCTTTTATTCATTTATTGTTGGGAGCCTCCAATTGAGTTGTGGATATAGCCCCAATCTTGTACAGGTTTTGGTGACCGCCCTCAAGTTTCCCTTAGTGGATCATGAGTAGGCCTTTTTGGCAAGCTCACGGGAGAATAGGGTGAGTGTAACATCCCAAAAATATTGAACTTGTATCATCAAACTCTAATCATCAAAATTAGGGTTAACAAAAACTTTTCTAAATAAAATTATGAAAGCATGCATATGTGTATCCATTTAATTTGAAATTCTTTTGAACCAACTTGTTTGTGTGTTTCTTTGCTTGTAAAATGTTTCTTAGGTGAAATAAACATCATCTAAACAATTCCCAAACTTTTCTCAAAGACAAATAAATCAAAACAAAGATAAATGAGTGAATGGTCATTTTGACCAATTTAACTCCCATGCCTACTTTGGCTGTCTCAAACCTTCAGAACTTAACAGAAACTTTTCTGGATCTTTGCACCCCTTGATTGTACTCATAACAAAGTATCAAGGCCCACCTTGTGATCATCCAGAAACTTTCAAATGCATAGTTTAAATGACAATTCAAAATTGAATCTTTATCATAGGGGAAGATCCCACTTTTTCAAAAACCACTCAAACAAGCTCAACTTTCAAAACCCAAGCATCTGCAGACTCACCAGCACCAATCTAGAACACACACCAAAAATCTTTTCAAAATTCAAAACTTGAATTCATGCGGCCATTTCATCAAACACTTGGCAGACACAAATCAAACAAAATCAAAACACTATAGTGTGCAGTGTTTTGAGCCTAACTGGTTCCCTATCTAGCTGACAACCAACTCAGTAGATCATCTAGCAAGATTAACCAAGCACTAGCACCACTGTGAGCTTGCCAATATCATCAATGGTGAATAGCCGAGTGCATCCTTGCCACCCAGTGTAGACAGCAAGCTAGGAAGGAAACTAGCCATGCCAACCTTGTCTGGGAGATCACCCATGCCTCACCGCCCCCTCTCAACTAGCCCTGCCTCGAAGACACCGACCAGAGCACCCAGGAACGTCGCGCCCGTGCCTCTGCCAACCGTGGCGAGCGTGCGCCAGAGCGCCACCCTCGACCAAAGCCCACAGACCGCGCTCCGCCCTCGCCGCGTGCATACGTGATCTCTACCGACCCAGGAGACCGCCAGACATCTCCGTTCGCCGCCCCATGCCGCACAGCCACCGCTCGCCGTCGAAGACGCCGCCTCTGCCGCGCAGAGCGTCGCGTGTTCTAGACCAACCCGCACCACCCCACGACTCGCCACCGTATCGTTGAGCATCGCCAGGGAACACCGCACCTCCCCCTACCTTCGCCCATGCCAATAGCCGTCTGTACCATCGCCCCCGACGAGCTCACCGTGCGCCCCGTCGGTCCCCTCGCTCGACTATAAATAGAGGCCACCCCCGTTCAAATTCTTCACACCATTCTACTCCCCTCTCCTCACTGATCGTGCCACACCATTCCTGGAGCAAGGCGAGCAGCACTTCACCGGAATTTCACCAGAGCCCGCCGCCTCTGGAGAAGAAGGGAGCCAGCGTTTTGAGCCGCCCCAAGAGGAGCCACCGGTACCAGGAGATTCGCCGTCGTCGACTTCATTGTTCGCCCGCCTCGCCGACCCTCGCCTGCACCCCGGTGAGGCCCCAGCAACCCCCACTAGCCGCGCTAGGTTTCTGTCTCGCCGGCGTTGCCCAACGTCGACGATGACTCCCAGCCGTTGGATTAGAACCAGATCGAACGACCCACATCACCCCATACCGCTTCGCACCCCCCTGTCTCACTGACGAGTGGGGACAACCACTTAAGCAGCCCGCGGAAGCACTACGCTTAGCAGGCTGGCCCGTTAACTTTTCCCGCGCAGCCCAGTTATTTGAATTAAACCTTTTCCATTTTATTTCAAACACACTTCTGTACCCAGTTTCAAAAATCAACCCAGGTCGATTCAGTGCACCAAATTGAATGAAACCAATTTTATTGGAAAGGTCTGGGAATGCTGAATCCAAGCCCATTGGATTCAACTCATTTGGATCTATAGATCACCCATGGTAAAAATAACAAGGCAGAAGCTTTTCTGCATTCAAACATTTTTCAAATTTAAACCATAATAGATTTTGAGTTGATTCCAACTCTCAAAAATCACATTTAACCATACCTTTCAGAATATATAAAAATATATAGGTTTAATTGCAGAAATAATGTTCAAGTAATAAAAGAATGCCCCATAGGCATTTCTAGTCACTTTATTTAATTAAAATAAAAGGGTAAAACCTTATCAAATTGTGACACCACTTTAAATCATATTCCCATGGACTAAAATATGTGGTGATGACATGTGTCAACATGATCCCATGTTTGGTTTGGAGAATATTAAATCTTAAGTAGTTTTTCAAAGAGTAGAAATTACTTTTCTACAAATAAAAGGAATTAAACCAAACTTTAATCTTGTAATGTTAGTGATGATGTTAGATCATCTATAGGACCCTTTTGTGTGATGATTGCAAGTAGTTAAGTATTGTTTGATGATTGTGTACATCGTATGTATTTATAGACGCTAGTACCGACCAAGGATACGGGGAGGAAGGAGGATTCTACGAAGAAGAAGCCGAGGAGAACTTCAACCACTGCTCTGCACAAGGCAAGCTTTACCAATCAAGTTGACCAATGCAAACCTAATACTACTAGTGAATGTGCAAGCTAACCCTTGCAAGATACTCTACTGATGCGACAAACCACTATTTGTTACCATGCCAACTATATGCCTTAAGCATATATGATCATATCCACTTGATAACCCAATCCTAGTTTTACTTGCAAGCTTCTTACTTTATTTCTTTATCAAAGCTCTTACCTAGATTTTACCTAAGTGAATGGTAGATACTAGAAAGATATGTGAAGATTGCATAAAGAGCATAAAATTTGGCCTAAGCTAGATAATATTGATGTCATCCCAAGGCATAAGATTGAACTTAGTTAATACTCCACTAGTTTACCACCCCTCATTAGTACTCACCCCCACTTGTAGATGCTAGTGCTAAGCATAAAACTTGATCAATTTTAGATGGGAATACTTGGTGGAAAAATGGTTATGAAAACCTTGGAATGATGGATCATTCTATTGAAATGTTTTGGACATGTGTTTCCGAACACCTGATGATTTTGGTGATGAAACTGTTGAGGCATGAGCCTTAGCCCTTTATAAAACTGATGGTTGTCTAGATGCGATACCATTCCAAATTTTATCGTACAACCACAATACCCGAAGATTGGGTAGGGCTTGACTGGAAACTTATATACCTTGGTATTGGTTCCCTCACGGCCAAGGTCTGAGCTGAGGCTACCTTGTGAAGATTGTCCACCTATGCAGTACCCAAGATGACAGTTGGTCATGGTTGGGAGGCCAAACTCACAGGAGAGGTGCTTATACTAGGGCGTGTAATTGAAAGGTTCGGATTGATTATCCACATACTGAGTATGGTGAATTCTGGATTTGTTCCTGACGGATGTATCGAATGTTGTGGTGAAAGTGCACAATCTCTGCAGAGTGTCAAACTATTCGAATAGTCGCGTCCGCGGTTATGGACAGTTGGAGTGGCCATACTGTTCCCCCGTCAGACTTTTCAAAATGACTTGTGAAACGAAGTGAGACTTTGACTTGACCACAACAGGGTTGTGATATGAAATACAAGTTCCCACTTAGATGTTATAAACTTCAACTAGCAATTGTTGCTCCTAAACTTAGTAGAGATAAATCTGGCTTTTGCAAAATAACCCTAGAGCCTAGTGTCCTATTATCAAAAACCCCTTTCACTTGTTAGTATTAGTTTGCGAGTACTTAAAGAGTACTCATGGCTTTGTCCCTGGCTATTCCCATGGCCAGACTATGAAGAGGAGTACCTGGAGGATGGACCCTAGGAAGGTTACGACAACTAGGATCATCTCCCATCGTCAGCAGTGCCTGTGACCTCGAAGATGGAGCTTTGCCTACGCTACCGTTATTATTACGTATTCCGCTGCTTGATGTTGTATTAAGAACTGGATCATGAGATCCCTATTTGTGTAAGAACTTATGTACGTTTTGTAATGGATGATGTACTATGGTATCCAATTCTGTTATGTCTCGCAAAAATGGCAATCCTGGGATTGCGATGTATGGCATAATAGGCATCTGGGATTAAAAATCCGGGTGTTGACAGTGAGCCTTTTGTGGCGTCGGTGAGTTGCGTGCCTTCGCATCCGGGGTGAGTCCTTGTGTGGTGTTGGGTGAGCATCGAGCCACCACACCTCGAGGTGAGCCATTTTTGGCATTTGGAGGGCATTGCACCATCGCACCTCTCCAATGGAGACGTAGCTTCTTTGGAAGTGAACTTCGGAATAAACATCTTCATCTCTATGTCCATCGGTTATTTCTCAACCGATCCCTTTACTTATGCACTTTACTTTGTGATAGATATCGTGTAACATCCCAACATTAGAGCTTAAAAATAAGCCGAACCCAGATGTGTGCATTGCATTCATGCATAGAAAATCCGAATAATTTCCGCACTTTTGAACAAAACTTGTCAAAGTGATTGAAGCTTCTCTTAACTTGATGGAATTGAAGTAGATCATCAAGTTGACTGCGATAAGTTTTTAATATGACCTTTGCTAAAGCCTTATTTTGGATAAAGGAGATTTGATCTAAGGGTAGATCAAATGTAATACAATTAAACCCTAATACATTGTCTAATGATTACTCTCTGATCCTTAGGTGATCATTCCATAGTATTAATTACAATAACCCATGAATACCAAGCTATGAACACAATTCAAGTAATAAGAATGTAATAACTAACTCTTGACCTATTTTATCCTTATCTATTTCTACCATGAGGATCATGGTAATAATACTTCACCCTAACTTTAGTATATTGAGTAGGAAGGAAACCAATTCAAGACCCTTCACCACATATCTTTCTTTCCATATCAATCCTTATCATCTTTAATGAACCTTATCCTAATATCTGTTGTTCATCAATGTTGAGTAATAAACTATTGATTTAACAATTCTTCATCTATCAACTCTTGTCTTTATCATAGCAGTAACTTAAGTCCTTTAGAGAAAGAAGTAAGAAGAGGTAAGTGGTAATGCTAGTTTTATATATCATCTATATGATGGGAGTGATTGAAGGGAGTCAAATCAATAGGATAATTGGTAGAGTTAACTCACTCCTGAATGGATAGAAGAGTTATCTGAGATAAAGATATATGTGGTAACAAAGAATATTACAAGGATGAATTCTAAAGATAGTTACCAGGAGTAATCCTATTGGATCAAGCAGGTATAGTCAATGAGTAATATCTTCTATTTAGTTAGAGGTACTGAGCAGATAATTACAATACAATTGTAATGTTGTATTGATGAAGCCTTGATTAGACAACTGGAAACCTAAGTCATAAATGATCAAAGGATTATAATGATCATGCTCAAGTCACACAGAGTGAATGATTATATCTTGTATAAGTGACATTGGTGGATAGAACTGATCAAACCCTAGTATAGATATGTTATCCTAGATTAGCCATGACAAATCACCATGATATAATGTGAAATTTGAATATAAGATACTGGAGTTAAGTAGATATAAGATAGTATAACTAAGCTAAAGCTAGAGTAGCATGGAGTTAGAAGTCGTGTTATTCCTCTTAAAGGATAGTAAGCTTTTGAGGATAGTAGTTTGATTTATACATCTGCTGGAGTGATATTGGTGATGAGGATAAAGGAAGTATATGAAAGGAGTTAGAAGTAACTACTTAATGGATTGGAGGTGATCATTAGTGAAGTACATGATATAACCAAGTATAGATATGAGAAGTTATGAAAAGTTTCAGTGACAAGCTTATAAGATTTACAAGTGAGAGTACAAAGTAATGTGTGAAGTAAGAGAGTAATCATTCAAGTGGATTTAGATTCAAAAGTAGTACTCTAGAGATGAGAGTCATCTTTATGAGGAGATTATATAGAGCTTTAGTGTCAAGCTCATTGGATTTACTAATGGATTTGGAAGAAGAAAATATTGATAAGAATATTCTTGTGAAATTAGGCTCATCATGTTAACACATGATGATGGATATGAAGAAGTAGTATATCTAGGAAAGGAATTCCTTGGGTAGAAGTCAAGAATTGTGAAGTATGGAAGATAGAAATTCTTTGTAAACACTAAAACCTAAATATATAACCAAACATTATACCCATCTCATATGTTTGATAAATCATCTTATTTCCACAATGGCTTATAGTAATATTTTCCTATAGCAAATCACTGAACTATATCTTGCCACTTCACAACATTAAAACCTTAAGTGCCTAGGAACTATAATTATCAACCCTTATTCTTAAGCCATTCTAAAGAACAACCCTATTGCCTTACTTTAAATAATGGTATCATTTCCAATCATAAGCATAAATACAATATGTCTTAAACCATAAATGTTATTCCTATCTATAAGATCATGAATATATTTAGGGCTCCTAAAACAGATGGTAAACTGTTATAATTTAAACCTAAATTTCTATGTAAGTTATAACAAACTATTTACCTTGATATCATTTAAATCCATGAGAATAATATTAACCATTTTAGTTCTCAAGAGTTTTATGTGTCAGATAATAAGAAGGATCACTATATAAAAATTTATTTAATATGATAAGTTAATAAGGATTAAATCTTATGAATTAATAGTAATGCTAATAAATTATGGTTTATTTAGGTAATCAAACTCATAACAAAAACCTCTACAAAGTATTAACAGAAAAAGGACCTAAATAAAGAAAATATAAACCTTATATAATAAAGGTTCACTAAATGAATCCAAATATATTTTATTGATGCAAATATTTAGCTAATATAATTCCTTAAGGAATATTCAAAAAAATTGTTAAAATACAAAAACTAGAAAAGTAAATATAATTTGAAAAGAAATAAATCAAATAAACATGTCAGCTTAGAATCTGGCCTGAGGCCTATTTCCCAACCTTCTATTTGCTGCTCACGTGTAGTACACCATGGCCCAATAACGAGACCAACTGGCCAACTACGATGACTAACGAGTGGGGCCAGAGGAGGGATCACGGGTTGAGAGGAAAGAGTTGCCAGTTTTTTTTTGCAAAACTGCCATCGTCGTCATCCTCACGCACACAGGCAGCTGCGTGCGCCCCGTCGATGTCGTCCGCCGTTGTCAGCACGGATCGACCATCGTGATGCTCGCCGCCGACCCTGAGAGGAGTAGATAAGACCGCCGCTGTAGAGGGAGTGTCCCAACCTTTAAACAATATAAGGTGGAGTCCCCTGTGTTTACAATGCTAGTCCCTGGATCAATAGCTAGCATCCACAGTTAAGATGTAATATCAAGAAACAAGGGTCATAATGTAACTTTATAATCAGGAATAACATAATTTTATTACATCTTACATAGCTCATTTGGCTATTACAATACATTGCAGCGGAATAACTATAAGTATGGGTCCTTCATCTTCAAAGTGCCACAGGCAGACATGTTGGTTGTAGACTTTGTAATCCTAATCAATCAATCTTCACTAAAATCAATCAAACCTGCAACATTACAAGTTACAGCCACAAGGGTCAATACATTTGAATTGTATTGGCAAGTTTCACTACTATGAGGAATATAAGTGGATTCTATCATTTCATGCATTTTTGGCTAAGTAGGGTTTAAGGCTCATTTGCAGAAGCAAAATTTATCCTATCTTTTTAAAAATGGTTTTGGTCCTTTGTCAAATCTCCATTTCAAAATTCCTTGAACTCCTTGGTAAATTTCCAAGTGTTCAAGTCCTTGTCAAAATCCCTTGAGCTCCTTGGTAACCCCAAGTGCATCAAGTTTTATCAAAATCTCTTGAGCTCCTTGGTACCCCCAAGTGCATCAAGTTTTATCAAAATCTCTTGAGCTCCTTGGTACCCCCAAGTGCATCAAGTCTTTAAAAGTTTTCTTTTAGAAATTAGAATGTCGAGATTTCCCATAGCTTCAAACTTTAGTTGCTCAGTATTGTCCATAACCGGGGACATGGCTAAGTACTTAGATTTTATTATCTTCTGCAGAAGTAGTACATTTTACCCACATGTCACAATCCCATCTTGTTGCCACTAGTGGCCACTGGATTAGTGCTCACCAAGATGGAGTACCGGCAGATTGAGAATGTGACGAAGTCTTTCCAGAGGGTCCTCCCATACACCATTGCTAGCTTGTCTTCAGTACCCATGTAGGATTCTAGGTCCTCATGTCCAGTAAACTGAAGACAATGCATGGGTATTCCCAATGTAGTTGACTAAGCCAGAGCCATAAATAGCATGTGGTTGCACACGAAAGCCACAATTGGAGAAACATGTTCAATCTCTAAGTTTCCTGGGTGGTTTTCCTTTGGAGCACAACACAAAGATATTGCCATAGACATGGTTCCTTTTGTTGCCACCTTCTCCAAAACTCAAAGTATCCTTGGCCACCCAGGTGGTTCATTGAGTCCTTGTTTTATTATATAAAATCACAAGTCCTTTTCTCAACTTCATAAAATCTCAACATGTATCTCTTTTCAAAATATAGCATGTCTAAGCATGTAACAACTACATTGTTTTCTCTAAGGAATGTATAGGGAATCCTATTAGGATTTAGCATAGCATAAGTATAAAAATTCTTTTCATGCATGTTTTCAAAATCCACTAAGTATAATGAAAATAGTAGGACTTTAGATGATAGTGTCACTTGCCTTTCTTTTGGTAGGGAATGTTGGTTCACTCCTTGATCTTGCTAGTCTCACACTTTTCTAACTTCACTACAACCAATCAAGCAAACACAATATCAACAAGCATTCCAAACCAATAATCAATCAACATTTCACACACTCAAAACAATGGGATCTAAGTTATGCATGCAAGCATGCAAGAGTTAGTTTTATTTGCAAAGGTGGTCTCCACTAGGCTTGTAAATTTTGTAAGGTTCAAAGTGGTCATTTTCCAAAGTGGCAAAGTCATTTGCAAAAGGGTTTTATCCATAAACTATTTCTAAATCCAATCATTTTATGTGGTGGAAAATATTTTTATCAAAGCAACAACCTTAAGTTGTTCACTAAATAAGTTGTTGTTTCTCAAAACTTGGTGTTTATGGTCAGTAGGTTTGGTCCAAAACATTTTCCCAAAGTTTTTACTCCAAAAACATTTTCATAACAAAACCATTATTTTTATTTGGCTAGAAATGGGCTAAACCAATTAATCCATCCTAAATTTCACCAAATCCATTTTCAAAACCATGGGTTGGCTCCTAGGGTCAGTAAGTTCACCACAAACCAATTTGCAAAGATTTTAACTCTAAAAATATTTTTGAACAATTTTTCTAATCTAAACAAGCATACAAATGTTTCTGCAAAAACCAACAATCTAACAGATACTATTTACTAAACAAATGGCATGGTTGGCTAGGGCTTGTTCCACTGTTTCCAACGATATAAAGTTTGCAATTTTTGGACATGTGGATCAAAAGTTATAGGGTTTTCAAATCTGCATCTAATCTGATTTCAAATCTGTTTTTAAACAGAACTGGTGACACGCGTCGCTTTCCTATTCGCTGGTACCGGTTCGCACGGATCACGCAACTGCAGCCGTAGGATCTAAACAGATCGCGTGGCTCAGACTAGCTCATACCGCTTCGCTAAATGAATCTATCGTGGCGCTTGGATCTTCATCTAACGGTGTACAGCGTGCCAGCCATAGATGGGCGGCGCTGCGGTGGCTACTGGCGGCGGAGCGGCCAGACGGTGGCGGCGCCGGCGATACAGGAAGCTAGAGTGGCTGAGGAGGTGCTCACCGCGTTCGCAGAAGTCTGGGGAAGCTCAACGTTTTCTCGAGGAGTCAAGGGGCGCTCTGGTCCGACGTGGATTGCTCGCCAGAGTTCCTGCTGGCGTCGGTTGCGCGTGGTCGTGGTCGAGGGCGAGGCTGCAGAGCATGCCGAAGCAAGGTAGAGGGTGCGTTAGACGCGCAAAGTCATTGTGGTGGTGCGAGCGTGAAGGAGGAGGCGCGGGGTGGTCTATCTTACCAGGGGGAGGTCGTCGGAGAAGAACCAGACGCGGCGGCGCTCGGAGCTTGTCGGAGACGACGTTCTGGGGCGCCCGCAGTTGAACGAGAGGCACGGACAAACGCGCCAGGAGGTGGGGAGTATGTGTGTGTGGTCAATGAGACAAGGGGCGGCGCTGAGTCGCCGGAATCGGCACCGGACCTCGTCGGAGCAGAGAGTGGTGTTGAGCTAAATTCGGCAGCCTGGCGGCGTGTCGAGGTGGGGCGACAGAGGGGAAATGGAGCGAGAGAGTGGGCGCTTAAGAGGGCGAGATTGCTAAGCGGAATCACTGCGGCATTACTGCGAATTTACGCGCGGCATCGACGGCAGGAAACGGCCGGCGTGGTCGTCGCGAGGAAGAAGGTGAGCTGGAGGGGTGGGGTCCGGGAGTCAGCGGGGGAGTGAGAGAGAAGAAAGGGTCCACTCTTCAGCGTCTCTGTGGGTTCAAAATTGAGTGCGAACCGTTTTCTTTCGGGGAGCGGGAAGCTGGGCTGGTACTGGGCTTAGTGGGCTTTGTCAACTGGGCTGTTGCCTGTTTCTATTTTTTCCTTCCTGAATGTTTTTCTTTTTCCAATTCTAATTTCTATTTTGAAATACAAACAACACTCAAGCATTCAAATTGATTCAAACAATCACCAAACAATGCAATTGAATCTGGTTCTGTTTAGCAACATAAACCAATTCCAAAAATAAAATAATGTTTTTATTTTAGAGTCCATTTATAATTAAATAAAATGGACATTAGTTAATAAATCAAATGGGTTTTATTTTAATAAAAAGCTCCATTTGAAACTAAATATTTTCAAAACCAAATCAGTAGGTTTTCTTTGAAAATATAAAATACTTAGAAAACTTATTTAATATAAATAAATAAGTTTTAGTGTTTCTTTAAAATAGTAAAACCTTTTTATTTTTAATAAACTTGGATATTAAATCCTTATTATTTTATTTAATAAACCTTTACTATTTTTATCAAAACAAAGCATTTTATTTCATAATCTTGGCCAAGGTTTAATTTGGCTCTATAAAATAATCTTTATTTATAAATCCACCTTTTCTTTTGAAAATCAAATCCTTTTATTAGAAGATCCAAAATAGTAATTTTAAATATTTTTATTTTCCTTTATTAAATGTTTATCTTTTTTAAATCCCTTTAGGATTTATTTGATCCAATTTGGTTTGAAGGTTTCCATTTGGATTCAAAAAGTTTCTTCTCACCCTGAAAACAACAAAGTTTTATTTTATTCATTTATTTTTCACATTACAAGATTTGGAAAATCTTGGGATGTGACAGCGGCGTCCTCCTCTATCCTCTCATACCAATCTTATCTTCTATCTCGCTCTCTAGGCCTATCTCTCTTCCTCACCCGAAACCCTAGCTCGCCGGAGATCGTCATTCTGGTTAGGTTCGACCACCCCTCGCCTCGTTGAAACCACTGTTGGACGTGCCGTCGTGGTCTTGTTCGCCTAGGACCAAGCATGGGAGATGACGTGCCATGAATCATGTGAAATCGAGCGTTCCCTTTCATCAGCCACTGTGTCCATTGTCGGCGATTCGTCGTCGTCACGCCTCCCCTTGCTTCCCTGAGCATGCTATCGTGACCAGGGTGAGTCCCTCTACCTCCCAATGGTCTCTGTTGTTTCAATTGCTTCCTAAATCAACGCTACCGTGATCGACTGCAAGCACCACCGCATGAGCTTGTCGCCGGCTAGTTTCCGGTAACCATTCGCTAGCAGCGCTGCCACTCTATAGTTCAGCATGTCGTGCTGATTCAAACTAGGTTAGTTTTGCTTGTTGGGGCGTCGTAGATCGTCGCCGGCGACCATCCACCGGCGGTGAGGGTAGTGCTGACGTCATAGAGACGTCATGCCGATGTCACCCTTGACCTAGTCCACCGTTTAACCGGTCCACTGCTTGCGTGGCATGTCAACATGGTTAGTACCCCACCTGTCTGTGAGTAGGTTATGCCTGTGTGTGGTGTGAAAAGTTATTTCCTATTTAGGAAATAAATTAAATATTACAAGTCTAAATATAAATATTTCCATAAAATAAATAAAATGATTAAACATTGTAAATTCAATAACTTTTATTTTACAATTCAGAAAATATGTGTAATATATAAAAATGTTTAGAAAAATAAAATCTATAATTTAATTATATCATCCAATATCATAATGTTAATTATTTAAATAAATATTATTTAATAAAGATTTTATAATTAATAAAACTTTGATAATTCATATTATATTAATGTTAATTAATAAAAATATAAATAATATACCAAAATTCTTAGAAAAATAAGAACTAGAATTTAATATTATAAACTTGTTTTATTATTTCACTTAATTAAAAATCTATTATTTATTAAGCGTTAAATATTATAAAAATCATATCTTATTATGTATAAATCACAAAAAAAATATAATATACCAAAATAATCAAAAAAATAATACCTATATGTTAAAAATATAACATCCCACTTTTGAAGTAAGTAAAAGTCTAATACTATAATAAATTGAGTTTAAACTTATTTTCTTAATTAATAATTCTTAATAGGGTAAATAAAAATTGCTAATATTTTAAGATTAGCTAATTGATGTCTAATAAATAATATTAGCCTTAAATATTGATAATATGAATACAAAATGGTTCAACACATTTTATCTATAATATTATTGAATATCATTTCACCAAAAGTGTAGAAATATCTTTAAGTAACATCCTTATCAAATATAAAATCTTCAAGAATAAATTGTGGCTAAATAAAACTTATTCCTTTACTTCAACCACAAGTTATCTACATACCAAGACACTATAGTGAATTCATAAGTATATAAAAGTTTCTAGTCCATTATACTATTAAGAAACCCCTACTCAAATAAAATTAATATCACTCTTAAGTAACTTTAAAGAAACATTATAAAATGAACAAGTACATATATTATAAGCATTACACCATAAGTCGATCTATGTTCTTAAAGTTAACTTTAAATCTACAATACTTTAAATATAATGTTAAATACTTTGTTATGTGTTTTATAGTTAACTTTGGTCTATTTTAATTAAGTCGTAAAGCATCTCAAATCCAAACTATACAAGTAAGCGTAGACAACATCAATCACATTCTATCAATCATATGCTAAAAGCTATTAGGATTGTTTAAACCTTAGCAAAGAAATCTTTTCTTCAAATGTTATTCTTTTTGCCACTTCAAACAACAAATCTTAAGTAATATCTCCAACACTTAACAACTAAACTCAAAGACTTTCATCAGAGTTAACAGATGACAATTAATCATAATCATGTTGTTTTAAACTTTACTTGTATACTTAGGATTGTTAACACCTAAGTTCCTTATAAATGTCATTAATTGTAAAGTGAAGTTTAAAGATAGAACAATTCTTATATGAGCAGCCTTGCATAGCATTCCTCATTTGTATACCTTATTGGTTGTATGGTATTTTAATTACACATTGTTTCACACACCCTCACGAGCCATAATAAGAAGCACAAGTGCGAAACTTGCTAAAAGTATAACACATTCTAAAGAAACCATTTCCAGTTTCCAAACCCTAGATCAACGCTTATTCTAGGGATACGAACTTACCAAACTGCATTACATTACTTATGCATAATAGCATCCTGCTTCTTTAAACATTAGTCCTTACCAGACCAATGATCTTGTTTTCAGATATTGGATCTTATATTGTCTTGAAGACAGTGAGTGCATAATCTTGCAATCACAAAAGGCAAGTTCACACTTGCTCATGTCCTTTGATTATTTGTTGTAAAGTATTTTGCAAATCTAGTGTTGTCATCACCTGCATTTCAAAAGGTCAGAAAACACCATTTTCATAATAATATGATTATAGGTTATTTACCATGAGGTAATAACCTACTATGAAAGTTCCGGTGGTAAAGAAACATACTATCTAGGACTTAACAACCAATGTCGCCAGTGATTCTTGCGCCATATATCACGCGTTGACCATGAGATTTGGAATGGGACGGAGAAGTTAGCTGTATATTTTCCCTCTCGCATGGAGCCGGATGTGCAGGTCGTGGCTGTTATCCTCGTAGTGTGCATCTATTGGTAATTCGTAGAGGATATGCAGCATATGGGTGGGAACCCTCAACGTCCCACGATAGTTCCGGCATCTGAACGGTCTGTACTTCCAATTGCCATAATTCAATATGTGGGCTGGCGTACACCAAGGAGACATGCGGGGTCGCGAAGAAGGCAGTGATTAGCTTGGATCTTAGTCTGGGCCCCACACCAAGGAAGTGTGGACGAGAATGCAACTCGGATGTGCAACAAAAGCTAAGGTCTCTCATGGGAAAAGTAACGCACCTATGTAGAGTGTAAGAACTGCAACTTGTTACTCCTTGTTCCGGGAAGGAGCTACAAATGCAGCGGGAAAGACACTCCATGAATGTTCGTGTAAACCCGTGAAGGCTGACGGGCATAGCTTTTTAGAATAAAAGCAACCTTTGAATAAATGTTTACAAAAACCTGCATTACCTACGACCTATGGTCTATGGTTGTAGATATAGTGCTTCAAACACTCCTTTTTAGTGAACTTGCTGAGTACGCTCGTACTCAACGTATCTTCTTAACCCTTGCTAGATTCTGAAGCCAATGCAGACGACGTCTACGACAAGTTATGCTTCTAGTATCATCATCAAAAGCTCAACTTCTTCAATGAAGTCAAGGAAGTCAACTTATACATCAATACAAGTGAAGACAAAGTTGATGATTCATAGAAATATAATCTCTAGCCTTAGAACCACTCCTATAGTGTATTTCAATAACAGCAATACCAGCCATATAGCTTGATGCTAACCTTATTAGCATAATAGTTTTGAGTTGATTGTTTTGATTCTTCTTTGTAAGAAGTTTCTTTCTCTCTCTTTAACCTAGAGTGATCTCTGGATCTTATGTAAAGAGTCGAGTTGTAATCTTTAGCCATGTCTTGGACCTGTTGTGTTTTTGTTGTACCACTCCGAGGGATGTAATACTAGTGAACGGTGTTTCGTTGGTGTTATGTCAACGACTATAGTATACTACATCATGCAGTGGTATGCTGGGTCACCGCACATCGTGCTTGAAGTAATTATATCTTGCTATCACCTAGTTGCTTGTATTGCTTATCATAGGTTGTTGGTGCACTTAGGTGAACCTAGTGGTTAGGTTTTGTGCTCAATAAATTAAACGTTAGTTTTATTCCGCATTTATTTGAGCCTAAACCGTAAGAATTTTAAAAGCCTATTCAACCCCTCTAGGCGACGTCCATTGCAATTTCAGTCGTGACCCTCGCGGTCTGGTGTCAGCCATCCAAGGACCCATCAAGGTATTCGTGACGACAAGATCGACAGTGACCCGAGCGAATCCGATGAACCACCGACACCAAAAACCGAGGGCTGAGACCCTGCTCCTAGAGGCGAAGTCTGACCCAGAGACCACTAAGATCTCCTTCTAGGAACCGGTCAAGATGGAACACCAAGTTCTTCTTCATGGATTCCGAAGCTTCGAGACCCCGGATCCGATGGCCGGAACACCGAAGACCGACCCCCACGACACGACATGATCTTCTTCATAGATGTCGGGACCCGCGACCCAAAGATTCTCGGAACGCCAAGTGCTCCTCCATGGGATCCGAAGACCGAACCCGAACCACATCGAACCAAGATCACCGGTACCTAATGTGTGACCCCGACCTGGCCCCTATTTTTATAATATATAATATCCACCTTGATGCATTAATTGTTCATGTTTGCACACATATCATTTGGTTTGGGGGGGCTTTTAGCCGATTGACCTTATAATTAAATATGGAGACCATATGTTGGCTAATCTAGTCTTATCTTGGCTCCATTTAAATTTGTGTAGCGCATCGTCATGTTTTGCCTTGTTAATACAACATCTACTCCCTCCATTTAAAAATATAAGATGTTTTAGGTTTGTGAAGAAAATGTATCTAGACTCTTTTGGTGTGTAGATTCACTCTAAACCTGAGTCAACCTACATACTAAAAGAAGTCTAGATACATTTTCTTCACAAAACTAAAATATCTTATATTTTGAAACGGAGGAAGTACATTGCAGGGTATCTAAATAACATGAACCTTCTAATTGATTGTCAAGAACCCGGTTCAGCTTAATATTGCCTAATTGCATAGCATCTTTTCCATGTCATGCATCATGCCCGATCTTCTGCCATAGTATTAAATAGTGCATCCGATGTTTCTTCTAGTGCTTTGCTTCTTCACGGAGTAGGTGAAGGGAATATGCCCGAGAGGCAATAATAAAAGTGGTTATTATCTTATTCCTTATTTATGATAAATATTTATTTTGCATGCTATAATTATATTAATACGGAAACATTAATACATGTGTGTTTAATAAACAAAAATAAAGTTCCTAGTTATGGCTCTCTTATAAACTAGCTCGTTGATTAACAAAATGATCAAAGGTTTCCTGATCATGGACATTGGATGTTGTTAATAACGAGGTCACAACATTGTTGGAATGACGTGATGAACATTCATCTGAAGTATAGCATTACGATCAAGGTCATTGTGTTTATATTGCTATAACATCATACGAAGTAATCTTAGTCCTTAGACCATGAGATCATGTCAATCACTAACACCGAAAGAGTATCTTGATAACTTCAAACGTCACACCGTATCAGGGTGATTATAAAGATGGGTTCAGTGCTACGAAGGTGTTATGTTGAGGCTCATGGATCAAGTGTGGAATTTGTCCATCCTGATGACGGAGAGATATACTCTGGGCCCTCTCGGAGATATCACATTAATTAGCTTGCAAGCCAGTGATTTGATCACTAGAATGCTATATCACGGGAACGAGAAAAGAGTACATATCGGTAACGAGATCAAACTAGGTATGAAGATACCGATGATCGAATCTCGGACATGTAATATATCGCGAGACAAAGGGATTGAGTTACATGCGTATAAGGTTCACATGATCACAGAAGTCATCATTGAATATGTGGGAGTCAGTACAGATCTCTAGGTCCCGCTGCTGATTATTGATCGAAGAGGGGTCTCGATCATGTCTGCATTATTCGCGAACCGTAGGATGACACACTTAAGGGATACCAACACCATTTGGAGCAAATAATATGCCAGAGAAAGAATTACAAAGCGCAGGAATTATTTCACTAGACACCGGAACTGTTTCGATTGAAATTGCTGAAACTGGTTCTGCATGTGAAATTGAAATGTTGTAAGGGGTTTTATGTGAATGTTTGTTAATTAGAGTAATTAACAAAATTCTGAATAAATAAATAAAATGAGTTTTATTTAAAGAGAGATTACATTAAATTTGGTGGAAATTTAATGGGAATTTGAGTGGAGAAAATGGAGGGTCATCTTTATGTGAGTGGAGCTTCCACCACATGAATGAGGGAGAGGTGGGGGCACCCTCCATGTCCGGCGGCCATGCCCCCTTGGGCTTCCCCACTCCCCTATATTAGGACCTCCTCCTCCTCCACTCTCACACCTCCTTGTGAAGGATCTCTCTCCCCTTTAGAATTTCCCCATGGTCTCGGATCAGCGAGATACATGTTCCCAGTGGCTTTTTCTAGAAGGATTTGTTGCTTCCGCTACTTCGATGGAGAGAGGGCGTGGAGGTTGTCGGGGTACCCGGACGTGTGTGTTATCACGGATGCACCACTGCTTTGCGGTGCTGGGCTTGATGGAGTTGGACTGGCTGGACCAGATGGACTTCATCACGATCTTGAGATCGTCAAGCGTTCGACTACATCATCCACGAGTACAACCACGTTAACGCTATTCGGTCTTCGAGGGTATGTATTCCATGGATGTATATCCACCCGTTGCTTGTATATAGTAGATAGATCTTGGTACTTAGTTGTTCCCATCGTAGGAATTTTTTGTTTTCTATGCTATGAACCCTTAAGTGGTATCAAAGCCGGATCTATGCGTAGATGCTTTGCACGGGTAGTACACATATGAGTATGTGGGTGATGATGATCATGTTATTGCTTCTTAGTTGTACTTTAAATATTGGTGGCATAGTGGGATGAAGCGGCCTGGACAAACTTTACATGTCCTCGCACATGAGACCTGTTCCACACTTGACATGCAACTAATTTTGCATAAGTGGCTTGCAGGTGTCTGTCTCTCCTACTATAGTCAATATATGATTTACAAAGGGTTGTCAATAATTTGATTATCATCGTTGTGGTTCCATGTTCGTAGGTAAGAACGGTTCTATCTCCGAAAGCCCCCTGTCACGTAAAACTTGCAATGGATAAATTAGAAGCGCCTAGTTTAGATTGTTGCCGGGCTAGTGTCATGATATGGTGATGTTGTAAGAAAAAGTATAAGTCGATACTCTTACAACACACATAACGTGTAAGTTCCATAGACCTTGGAATTACACATAAAAGAATGATAAAGATCATACCACGACGCACATGATAATGATCAAGTGCAAGAACCATATCATTTCACTTTTTCACATGTGATGTTTGCTTGCATCTTATATTGCTTGTTTGGCATTTTATTAGCATAATAAGATGATCCATCATTTATATATCAAGATAAAAATGTGTTCTTCCTTAAGTATGCACCGACAATGTTTCTCCGCTTCAAGACATCACGTGATGATCGGGTGTACTTGAATCCACGAGCATATCTCGGGTGTAAGATAGTTTTACACACGCGATACTAAGGTTCTTACTTGGCGAGCCTAGCATGTGCAGACATGGCCTCGGAACACAGACCGAAAGGTTAAGAATGAGTCATATGTTTGATATGATGACCATTTAGATGCTCGCCTTTGAAGCTACACCGACTCACGTGATGATCGGACTTGGTGTAGTGGATTTCTTTCATGTAATCACAAAAAAGCAACGAGGGATGTCTTTTTTGAGTGGGAGTTCATTTCTAATTTGGATTAGTAAAACTCAATTTATCATAAATTAAATCAAAGTGAATTTGCATAATTTTTTGTAGTCATTGGCATTCGTTCACCATCTTATGGTTAGTTGTAATTGAGATAATAGAACTATAGAATTCTGGATATTTACTTTACGAACTGGTATCGTATTGTGTTGAGTGTCAATCTAAAGTTTAAAAGTCCTATTTCAAACTTTCAGCAAACTCCATCTACTCCGTGAAATTTAATAATTAGTATTAAATCAAGAGTAACAATTCCAGTGTTAGTATCTTAAGTATCATGTTTGCCTCCATGATTCTTGATTGTTTTTAAATATCAAGGTTATCTAGGAGCTGAAAGAATTGTTTTAGAAACCATAATGTGTGGCAGATATAATGATATCTGAAACAATGTTTTGGTTGCAATATGATAGAGTATAATGTATGTTCTCATATTGGATCAGAATTTGCGAAGGTTGGAGATGCTAGACATCCTAATCATCCAAAAGGGTTTTGGAAAGTAACGTTATACTCACGATTCTCCTTTATAAGCTACATTAGCTTGATCATGAAAGTCGTCATGATAAGGATGAATATAAGATGTATATAAAGTGTTTACTACACTAAAAGATTACTAAAGAATAGATTTTGAAAGAATTCTATTCATTTGATGATTGTGATCTACTTCAAAGTGCAAGTCCAAAGGTATTAGTATTTTAATATACACGCTTTAGACTATGTGTCCTGTATATGGCGCCACTTTTGATGTTGATATATTCTTTTAAAAGGATAGGAAATGCTAAAAGAGAATCTATAAAATATATTTGGCAGAAAAGAAAAGACTGGAAATATCATGTTTAGGTATATAGATGATATACATGTTATGGTTGTATTCTCTGCTTGTTAAACAATGTGGTTCTTAGGTATTGAATACCGAATTGGTTGGTATGAAATTTCATACAGAACGACACAATTCATGAAGCACAATGGCCTAAGTAACTAGCAAGAGAATATGTGATGATGTTCATCGAAAACAAACAAGCTACTGTTTGTATTTCTCTTTGACATCAAAGCCTGCCTTCAAGATTTGATTTAATCAGGTATTATGAAACAAAGATTGTTCAAATAATTATTGTATTCCATATAAGATGGATGATTTACAAATCTAGTTGGAGAAATCACATCCATAAAAACTAATGCTAAAATGTCGTAAGACAAATGATTGAAAGATCACTTACAAAGTGACATCACCGTTTAAATTATACTGGAAAGAAAACATGAAGAAACTCCATATTCATGGATTTTTGGAGTCTTTGATTTGATCAAATGATGCTTGTGAGAATTTCCTCGAGATAATTAAAACTTTGTTCAAAGGACAAAGAAGAACGATCGACTAAATTATTGGAATTTATACATATCGATGTATGTAGTCCATTATGTGTAGTCGTAAGCGATGGATTTCAACTTCATATGCTTTCTCCGAAAATTTGAGTGAATATTCACTTACTGAGAAAGAAGTATGAAATATTTGAAAATGTTCAAAGACTTTCAAGATTAAGTGGAAAATCATTGTAAGAAGAAAATAAATAATTTATGATTTTATCATAAAGGGATTTATTTGAGTTGCAAGTTTAGCAAAACACCTAGATTTGCATCTCCCGAAACACCATAGGAATATGGAGTGTTCGAGATTTGTAATGAAACCTTGTTTGACATGGTTGGATCAAAGGTGTTGTTTATAAAACTGCCATTATGTTTTAAAAGATTAAAGCTTTAGAGACTACCTCTTTTACACTAAAAAGAGCTCCATGTTGATCCGTTGAAATGACACCATGTAAGTTATGGGTTGGGATAAAACCCAAGTTGTCCTTTCTTAAATTTTGGTATGCTAAGCATAAGTAAGATGTTTACAACCAAAGTCGGATGGTCATGTATTTGTAGGTTATTTCAAATAACCATTGGGTATTCCTCCATAACACCGAGGACAAAAGGGTGTGTCGCTTGAAACATGAAGTTTCTTGAAAAAAAAATCGCAAAAGTTAAGTGGGAGGACAATAGAACTTTGATAAAGTTAACGAACCTTAGCTATATGTGTTGAGTTGCACAGCGCCGGAAAATGTTCCGAAGGCAGCCACAATGCTCATGGATCACGTGCCTCAAAGGTTACAGTCACGGAGTTCTAAGTTCCTATTAAACCAAGTAGGTCGGATAAACAATCAAATGCTGATATTTGAGAATAAATCATTGTTGTTTGACAATGATGAATCCGTCATGAAAATAAGTGATGATGGGCCCTAACTCCGTCAAATGGATTGAAGCCATAAAATCCATGATAGTTCCATACACGAGAAATCAAGTTTTTTGAACTTGGAAGACCCTCCGGAAAGGTGTAAAAACCTATCGGTCATATTTGAATATATAAAGAAACAGACAGAGATGTTTCACATCTATGAAATAGTCAACATGTCATAAAGTATTTTATGACAATGTTCAAGGAGTTGACTGTGATAAGATTTGATATTTCATAGCGATATTTAGTCTAGACGGATTAATGTAGCAACCACTACATATAAACAAAACAAAGTTCTTCTAATAGAATGGTTACCTAGGACGTGTACAAGACACGGTCCAAAGGGTTTTGTTAAATTCAAAGGATGCTAAAAGGGCATGCAAACTTCAATGGTTGAAGTAAGCATCGCGGACAAACTTCAATGGTTGAAGTAAGCATCATGGAGTTGGAATCTTCACCGTGATGAAACTGCTAAAGGAGTTTTCATCAGGAGACGATGAAGATGCTTGCATTTGCAAGAAAATAAGTGGGAGCGCTGAGACATATTTCTAATACATTATGTGGAGGACATATTGTTGATTGGAAATGATGTATATTTTATTGACAAAGGTTGAGAATTTCATTTCGATGAAAAACTTACACAAAACCCAAATATTTAGCATGAATGTCTATATGGATAGATTGTGACGCTAATATGGTTATGCCAAACATACATTGTAGAGGTCCCAACCTTTAATAAGGTAGAGATCCCTGTGTTTACAATGCTAGTCCCTGGATCAATAGCTAGCATCCACAGTTAAGACGTAATATCAAGAAACAAAGGTCATATTACAACTTTATAACCAGGAATAAAATAATTCATTATATCTTACATAGCTCATTTGGCTATCTCATTACAATGCAGTAGAATATAACAATAGCATGGGGTCCTTCATCTTCAAAGTGCCACAGGCAGTCATGTTGGTTGTAGACTTGTAATCCTAATCAACACATCTCACTAACATCAAACAAACCTGCAACATAATAAGTTACAGCCACAAGGGTCAATATATTTGAATTGTATTGGCAAGTGATACTATGGTAGTATAGTGGAGTCTATCATCTATATGCATTTGGCTAAGTGGAGCTTAGGCTTGCTTTGCTCAAAATATATTTTCCTTATCTTTTTGAAAAACACTAAGTTTTTGTTTGTCAAAAATCACCCAAGGCATCTCCCAATAGAAATTGGTGATCCTTAAACCCTTGTTCAACCACAAGTTTTTAACTTAGAAATTGGGATGAGGATATTCTTGATAGCTTCCATGTCTTGATGCTCAAATTGTCCTTTGCCAGGGACATGGCTAAGTACTTAGATTTTTCACTCTGCAGAGGTGGTGCACTTTCCCCACAAGACTTGGTTTCACCAAGACAAGATCTTTCAGAAGCCTTCCCTTAGACCAGAATGGACGCATTCCAAGCTATCATTCCCTACCACCAACTGTCCATTTGGCTAAGTTATTGCAACCTATATGATCCAGGCAGAGCCCATAATGCCAAGTGGCTGCACTTGAAGCTTCTCAACATTTGACATCTCAAATCCCTTTGTTCCTGGGTGGCCATCCACAAGTGAGATACACAAGGTAAACCATATAAATGGGCCTTGTATAACCACTCAACACAAAGCATTCCTTCCATCCCACCCAGGTGATTCATTCACATAGTTGTTTTATTAAACAAAACACAAGTCCATGACTTGGAAATATCTCATAGTATGAATATATTCCACCCTTGTTTTCTACTAGCTAAGCCAAGCATGATAGTAGTAGGAATCTTAACTTTAGGAAATTTCTACTAAGGATTCATCTACTAGGATTTCCCATGGCATAGTTTACACTTAGCAAAAATTCCATGCAAGTCCTACTTTAGAAATATCACTAATGCATAATGAAAATAATGGGACAAAAGTATGAAGCATCACTTGCCTTTTTGGTAGAGAATATAATTTCACTCCTTGATCTTGCAATGATAACACTCTTCAAATTCCACTACAATTCAATCAAGCAAGCAAGAATTCAATCTACCATTCAAGCAACATCACATAAAATGATAAAAACAAAGCAATGCATGCAAGCATGCCAAAGGTTGTTTTATTTGGAAAAAGTGTTTCTAATAGGTTACAAACATTCTAAAACACCTATTGATCCTTTTATAAAAGTGGCAAAACCATTTGCAAAAGATTTTACCCATAAACCATTTTTAAACCAAATCAATATTTTATGTGGTTGAAAATGCCTTTAGCAAAGTAATAATTTTTGTAGGGTTCACAAAATATATTTTCAAATCATAAATCTTTGTGTTTAGGGTCAGAGAGTTTAAATCAAAACACTTCCCAAAGGTTCTTCAACCAAAAGCATTTTTAACATATAAACATTATTTTTATTTGACTAGAAATGCTTTAATTCAAAGATTTATTATCTTGCTTCACAAAATATGTTTTTGAAACCACAAGTTGGTTTATATGGTCAGTAGGTTAAAAAAAATCCATTTTCCAAAGATTTTATCACAAAAATAATTTTAGAATGAATTTTATATTCAATTTATGCCTACACAAGTTTCTGCAAAAACAACCAATTTAACAGAAGCAATTTACTAAACAAAGTGCATGGTTGGAAATTAATTGTCTTGCTGATTCCATTGATATAAAATTTGTAAAATTTGGACGTGTTGATCAAAAGTTATGAATTTTACAAACTTGAACATCTAATAGTTCATTTCTGATTTTTATTAAAACAGACTGGCCACGTGGCTGTTTCTCATTGGACGATAACGGTTCACGCGGATCGATCAGCACTGGCCGCAGGATCTAACTTAATCGCACGGCATAGATCGCAGGATACCTCTTCGACTAAGGTTCTATCGTGTGCATTGGATCTAAATTCTACGGCACACCATCACTGGCCATCGAGTGGCGGAGCTGGCCGCGGCGAGTGGCGGCGTGCGGTCAGATGGAGGTGTTCCCGACGATTCAGGAAGCGAGGGAGAGGATGGCTAGGCTTACCAGGCTCGCAGAGACTTACTGAAGCTCGAGGTGGGGTCGGCTACTCGAGGGGCGTACGGGAGAAGCAGCTATTGCTCGTCGGAGTCAGCGGCGGCGTCGGGTGCTTTGGTTTGTCGTCGGGGGCGAGCTTGTAGGACACCAGAAGGAGAAAGAAAGGTTGCATTAGACGCAAGAGAGTGTGGCGAGTATACTCGTATCATCCAGGAAGGTTAGGGCGGTCGGGGTTTACTGAAAAGATTCGCTGGAGTGGGCACAGACGTCGCCGGTGTTCAGAGGTTGTCCGTCTTGTCGTTTCGAAGCGCGCTCTGGCTAGCTGGAACCACCGGGAGGTGCAGGGGATGATGGCGAGCAAGATCGTGTGCTCTGGAGGCAGTGGGGCTGGCGGTGGTGGCCGGAATTTGAACTTGAGCTCGCCGGAGTCCGCGGCGGTGTGAGTGAAAATCGAGGCAGCCCGGGGGCTCTCCGACAGAGAAGTTTGAGGGGAAAGAGGGAGGGGAAGGAGGGGATTATGATAGCATGGTCGGGGGGCAAAATTACTGAGGCATTGATGCGAATTTACGCGAGAGATTATGGCCAGAAACGGCCGTCGAGGGAGGCGTGGTCATCGCGGTGGGTGAGGACGAAGCCTGACAAGTGGGGCGTGGTTGTCAGCGAGGGAGAGAGAGAGGAGGTGGGGTCCAGACGTCACTGACTGCGTGGGTAGGTGTCTGGGTATGAAACGTTTTCTCGCGGGAGGGGGAGATGGGCTAGCTGGGCCAGTTGGGCCTTGCTGGGCTGGGTTGACTTTGATTCATTTTTTTGTACAAATTGTTTTTCCTTTTCTTTTTCTATTTATCTGCTTGATTTTGTTTAATCATTTCAAACAATTATTTGATTTCAAACTTCAAACAATCTTTGTGTAGATTTTAATACTGATTAATAGTTCATTCTAAGGTCAAATTTAGAATAATTATTTTATTCTTTTTAGGGTCTTTTATTTATTTTATAAATGGACATTTTTCTTTATTTCAAATAGGTTTTAATGTGTTTTAAAACTTTATTTGAAATCCATATTTTTACCAAACCTATTCAGTAGGTTTTTTTATTTAATAGGGTGTCAAACAATTCACTTTGAATTATTTGGAATATTTTTAATATGATTTATTAATAATTTTAAATTGGGTATTTGTCTTTATTCCAATGAAATCAATTATAGTTTTAATTCCAAAAAATTTATTTAGGTGATTTCCTTGATTCCATTTAAGTTAATTAAATGATTTTTAATCACTTGGGTAAATTCCAAATACTATTTTCCCATGATTTATTTAATCACTCTTATTAGGGATTGTTTTTATTCATATAGAAATAGAATTGATTAATGCCATTTTATTTTGGAAAATTTCTTTATCCTTTTATTTTATTTGGATTTGGATTATATTCATTCCATTTGCTTATGGTTTAGGCCAAGATTTAATTTGGTCTTTAAATATTCCTCATTTAATATTTCTTTCTTTACCTTATAAAATCCATATCTTTTTATTTATAGATCCAAACTTGGTGATTCCAATTTGTAAAATCTTATTTGATATTTATTTATCATTTTAAATATATTTAGGATTAATTTCTCACCATTTGATATGGAGTTTTAGATAGGTGCTTTATTAGCATTGGAAATTCAATTTGCTGATCTTATTAAATTCATAAGATTTTATTTATGGCTCCAAATTGAATGAAATCAATTTCTATGGTTTTATAATATTTATATTTATCATTCTTGATCATTTATAAATGTTTGTTGACAAAAAAATTTATATGGATCAAATCCATGGTCTTAGAGATATCTTGGAGATGATTTATTCCATTAGGGTTTTAGGGTTTTGGTTTATTTCCAAGTGTTTAAATTTATAGATGCATTTATTGATGAATGAATTTCACTTGATTTGAATTTAATTGGATTCAAACTTTACTCAAGTTTGTTCAGATGGGATTTAAGTTTCCACTTAGAAACAAAAGTTTCTTTTCACCATAAATTTCAACAATTATTTATTTTGTTTATTTATTTTTCACATTACAAAATTTGGAAAATTTTGGGATGTGACATACATATATGATATATTGAAGGAATTCCATATTGAAACGACGAGAAAACGTTCTTGTCGCATGGAAAAGAATTGAATCAAGATTCAAGTGTATCGACACTTGATAAGTGAAACAAGATTCAAGTGCTTTGACACTTGATGAGTGAAATCAAAAGAATGTTTTGATCAATCATAGCATGATATGTACACATACAGATATGTCTATGCTCTAAACGTTATGAGAATATACCAGAATGAATAATAAAATGATCATTGGACGATAGTAAGGATATTCTTACAATCTTTTGGAAGAATTAAGAATATATTCTATTTGTATAAGAGAAAAATAGTTTGTTGAAAAATTACACTAGTTATATCACAAGATACAAATTAAGTTTATCTCAATTTAACCTATGGATGGAACAATGAAATGGAAAGAAGTTTCCATGACAGATTTGGATGAATTCCAAAGTTAAGACATTGTGACGGATACTACAAAAAAAGGCTAAGTATCTGACTGCTATAGTAGCAACAAAGGAGGGCATTTGTGTCAAGTAGTTTGTTATCAAACTAAGGTGTGGTTCACAACGGGCTAGCACTAAAGATATATTGTACAACAATATTATCGACATGATTTAACCCCAAGGAACTAAAGGTCTCACCAAAAGACCAAATTTATACAATGCCATCTCATTAGAGAATGAGTGATGCGTGAAGACGCAAAAACATGCAAATACACACGGACCTGAAAAAGTCAGATCCGTAGATTGTGTTAACCACTTGCAATAGCATATATGGAACACCAGAAAGCCATAGGTGTTCAATAGGCAAAGTTTTCAAACTAGATTATTGTCTCTAGTGCAAGTGGGAGACTGAAGGGAATATGCTCGAGAGGCAATAATAAAAGTGGTTATTATCTTATTCCGTATTTATGATAAATGTTTATTTTGCATGCTATAATTGTATTAATACGGAAACATTAATACATGTGTTTTTAATAAACAAAAATAAAGCTCCTAGTTATGGCTCTCTTATAAACTAGCTCGTTGATTAACAAGATGATCAAAGGTTTCCTGATCATGGACATTGGATGTTGTTAATAACGAGGTAACAACATTGTTGGAATGATGTGATGAACATTCATCTGAATTATAGCATTACAATCAAGTTCATTGTGTTTATATTGCTATAACATCATACGAAGTATGAAGATACCGATGATCGAATCTCAGACATGTAATATATCGCGAGACAAAGGGATTGAGTTACATGCGTATAAGGTTCACACAATCACAGAAGTCATCGTTGAATATGTGGGAGTCAGTACGGATCTCCAGGTCCCACTGCTGATTATTCATCAGAGAGGGGTCTCGATCATGTCTGCATTATTCGCGAACCGTAGGGTGACACACTTAAGGGATACCGACACCATTTGGAGCAAATAATGTGCCAGCGAAAGAATTACAAAGCGCAGGAATTATTTCACTAGACACCGGAAATGTTTCGGTTGAAATTGCTGAAACTGGTTCTGCATGTGAAATTGAAATGATGTAAGGGGTTCTATGTGAATGTTTGTTAATTAGAGTAATTAAAAAAAATTTGAATAAATAAATAAAAGGAGTTTTATTTAAAGAGATATTACATTAAATTTGGTGGAAATTTAATGGGAATTTGAGTGGAGAAAATGGAGGGTCATCTTTATGTGAGTGGAGCTTCCACCACATGAATGAGGGAGAGGTGGGGCACCCTCCATGGCCGGTGGCCATGACCCCTTGGGCTTGCCCCTCCCCTATATAAGGACCTCCTCCTCCACTCTAACACCTCCTCGTGAAGGATCTCTCTCCCCTTTTAGAATTTCCCCATGGTCTCGGATCAGCGAGATACATGTTCCCGGTGGCTTTTTATGGAAGGATTTGTTGCTTCCGCTGCTTCGCTGGAGCGAGGGCGCGGAGGTTGTCAGGGTACCCGGACGTGTGAGCCATCACGGATGCACCACTGCATTGCGGTGCTGTACTTGATGGTGATGGAACGGCTGGACCAGATGGACTTCATCACGATCTTGAAATCGACAAGCGTTCGACTACATCATCCACGAGTACAACCTCATTAACGTTATTCGGTCTTCGAGGGTACGTATTCCATGGATGTATATCCATCCGTTGCTTGTATCTAGTAGATAGATCTTGGTACTTAGTTGTTCCCATCGTAGGATTTTTTGTTTTCTATGTTGCGAACCCTTGAGTAGGCCGATGAGTTGATGCGAGTGTCGACCCAATCTTCGGATGAACCTTTGGTAGTGTTTCCCAGTCGAGCATTCTCTCCCTTTCTACCTATTTTACATTTCTAATATTTACTTGCTCTTGTTGATCTATTGTTATCTGTGTTGCGATGTTATAGATTCCATACCCCTTTATATTTTCTTGCAAGCCCTATATTGCCATGGACACCTCCTATTACCTGTTGTTTGGTAGATAGTCGGCCTTGTGAGTCATAGTTGCTTGCACAGGTGTTGCTTCGCGCCGTCGATGTTCCATAGTTGTTGGAGGAGTGCCCCATGCTTAACGTTAAGATGATCATGGATTTAATCACAACTTGCTATTAAAATACTGGGATAGTTATAACTAATGCAAAGGCATCAATGGGCAATAGATGTGATTTCGTTTTAACCACTCACTGGTGTCCCATAGGCCCCGACTACTTGATTCATGTTCCTTGACTATTTCACTATCCGCATGTGGGACCATGAATCCCCTTAGCCAGAGCTTGATTCATTCCTTATTTCTTGGGGCCACAAACTAGTTTGGGGATTTATTACTATCATGTACTTATGCCATGATTTACTGATTTATTTACTATTGTTGCTGGAGGAGCGTTTACTACTGTACTGTTTAGGTAGGTGGAATGTTTTCGCGGTATCGACAAGCCCAGTCACACTTTCAGGTTCCCAGTCATTTACAGCTATTGACACAAACATCTAGGTCCGTCTCGGAGCCGACCAACTTCGTCGCGGGTAGCTTAGTGGGGTCGTCCCCTAAAATATTTTATGAATCTTGTGATTGCTTTGTTGTGATTCCTCGTTGGGTTTTCATTTGGTTTTTCTGAGGTTGATCGTGCGTGTGTTGCTATTTGTGCACCCTTGCAGGGTAAATCTTTCTAAAAGCCGTGTCTGCGGTTATGGATGACTTGGAGCATATTATCTTGATCATAGACAACTATAACTAAAGTAGTGCTATAAATTTGACTTTGACATGTCTAGTAATCAGATGCACTACAACGGAATGAGTAAATAAAAGTGCCAACAACTGCTGGTTTTGGGATGTCTCATGCTATTTGTATCTAACTAGTAAGTATTGCAACTACAACATAATGGTTAACTAAAACTTCTCACTGCTTATGATATCAGATGACTCATGCTATCTATATCTGACTAGTAAGTGCTGCAACTATAAGGTAAATGAATAAAATTGCCAACTATGTGAGTTTCCTTATTATGACTTCCTCGTTTAGTCTCGATGGGGGAATCCTAGGATGGGTATGTTTGGTGGTAGTATCAGGTTGGTTCCGAATAGGTCTTTCTTATCCCTCTCTAATAGATTCAAGTTGTATCAAGTCTCTATAGGTTGTATAGTGCATGCTTCGTTGTCGCTGTAGTCCACCATACCTATGTAGGCAAGGACCTCCGAATTCTAAGTCTTGCCGTGTACTGTCCTCAGTACTGACCGTTATATTTTCCCTTTGACCTTTGTCGGCGCCCCTTTTGTTTTAGCAGGTTTGAGATCCCCATCGTTATCAGGGTTACCTTTCTGGCTTGGCCTAGGCAGGATTATGTATGCCATTGGTTATTCTTCAGGTCTCTTAGTCCCATTTGCATCTTATCCGTACTCGGATGCTGCATCGTTTTCAAGGTGATTTGGATCTTTGTACTGTATACTGTATTCTTGACTTGTTGATTCGTTGTTGTATATATGTTCTGTGGGTTCCATCGTGGACTATTGTGTAATGAAATTACTTTATTTTCCACCAGAACGCAAGTGCCTGGTAGGCACCTTTTAATCGTTTCTATGCTGGTTTGGAGGGAATCGCCAAAACTTGCATAGGGCTGATCCGAGGGTGTTACAGTGGATAACAAGAAGATCCAGCTAGGTACCTTTAGGTGACCGTGGCAGGAGGCCCGCGCCTACGACTACACCGCAGTTTAGCACTTGGGGGCGAGAGAGGTCCTCAACTTTGAGGAGGAGCATCGTGTGGCACATCTGTTAGCGCCAGATGGCATGAGGATCACCACGAGGGCCGAGGAGAGGGAGCACCGGCAGGCAGAGAGGAAGCTGGCGCGTCACCAGCACGAGGAGAATGACCCCTTGGTCAGGGATATCCTACTTGATACCTAGGTGATGGCAGTCCAGTACGAGGTCCTTAGTGACAGCCAACAGCGTGGGCAGGACGAGGATGGCCCTTCCGGCACGCAGCAGTAGTGTCATCCCGGCCCCTTCGGCACGCAGCAGGACGACTCTAGCAGCATGTCGTCCTCTTTATGGGACCGCTTGGGTGACGACGGCGTCACTGACACTAGGTCTACCGCTCGAGTTTAGGATGTTCTCATGTCACTGTTATGCTACCTATCGTACTACTTATGTGTTACGTTGATATATTGTGCTACTCATGATGCTAGTTAATCTTACTTATGTGTTATGTTGATATATTGTGCTACTTATGATGCTAAAATGGTCTATATAACTAAGTTTGCATGATCATATATAGGTATAATGATTGATGATGGGTGTGAGCATTGTGGTTACCAAGGGTGCAAGAATAAGAAGGTTGTCATAGTGCTCCCTTATAACTGTGAAGTTAGTATGGTATATCCATTCATAAGCAATCAAACTATATATACCCTGCAATTGAATTACATGCTAATTGTTGTTTTCTTATGATTCTATATGCAGAACATACCCTGAAAGTTTAGAGTTGAGTTCTTGGACCATTTCGATTGGCCGTTGTGGCAGCAGGGACAGTTTTAGGTCGATCTACTGCCTTTGAAGTAACCTGCACAAACCTACACGGTCCAAGTCATGGACGAGGCAAACCGCACCTTTTTTTGGTGGTCCGAGGTGGACTGAGATGGTCGATTCCTATAAGATGGATGCCCAGGAGAACTTGTTCTTCTATCTCTGTGAAGATCGCATGAGCTACTTCAACTACCTATGACATGAATCATCAACAGACTCCGACGCTTCTTTAGATGAAAAGATTCCAGCTGCTGCCATTAGGTATGGCACGAACGTTACCGATAATCCTTTTGAGTACTAGTAGTTAGTGCTATGTAGTTAGCTAGATCAACTATATGTATTTGACTGTAATGATGTGCTACTGTATGTAGACGATTGTATAAATATATCTTGCTGTGTTGTGAATATTTAATTGGATGTACCAGTTTTTTTTTATTTTCAAAAACTCACTTGTGGCGCTCAAAGTAATGGGAATGCCACAAACATGTATGCAATGGTCGCGTTTACAGGAAACGCCACTATTATGATATGTAATGGTGGCGTTTATCAGAAACGCCGCCACTAAATACACTATTGGTGGCATTCGCTGAAGACGCCACCACTACTTCCTACTAGTGGCATGAGACTAGTGGTGTGTGGATTCAACGCCACGAACGTCCTTTTCCAAACACCGCCACTAGGCCTTTTCCTACTAGTGTATCATAGGTATTACGAAATAACGAAAAGTAAAACTAACCGAGATATGACAGATTAGGAATTTTCAACTTAGCCCATGTTTGGTTGCTGCCGAGATGGTGCATTGTAGTCTGGGTTATGTCCATATCGTGTAGAAAAGGGCTCTCAGCCATGTCCGGTTGTGAATCTCATATCGAGTTTCACACCTCGGTCTAGTTGAGCTGATCCCTAATTTTTTTCCGCGAGCCACGCATCCCGCTAGGATCATTCTCCCCCAAATCCTCACATCGCTAGAGTGTTTCTCTCCTTGTCTTTGTTTGCCATCGAACGTCGCCCCTCCAAGCATGGCCGACTGCCCAACACCGCCCCTCCAAACAACTTATACGGCTAAGTGTGTATTCCCCAACAGGCTAGTCTTTTAGGAAGACAGGACCCAAAGACTAGTGTAAGTCTGTGTTGGTCTCTGGTTGGACTGGTTTGGTGAACAGAAACGCTCGTGCAGTGGTCCACAAAGATAACAGAAACTCTCAACTCAACATATTTTAACATACAGGCATCCAAACACTATCAACTTGGCTAGGTTCCTCGTGTACCAGGAGAAATAGACATTATGGGTTCACCCTACCTACCATACATACCTTAAGTATCACACACTGTCCCAATAAACAACTAGCCCATTTGGAAATTGAAATACTGCATATCATCTAGGGACATTTTTTACAAAAAAAAAGTTCTATGGACAAGCAACTGTGGTACATCAGAGTTTGATTGTGGTCCGCAATTTGAGGAGAAAAGAGAGCATCAACTGGATGGCTCCACCTCGGCCCACAAGAATTAGTCAATAAGTGATAGCAGTGGCGGAGCTTGCCAACAATCTCGGGGGGGGGGGGGGGGGGGAGCTGGAAAATAACATGAATTCATTTTTTGGGAACGCCAAATAAGAAAACAACAACAACTAGCTTAAATCAAATCGTATGAGAACAAGAAGCTGGAATTCAAATCATATGACAACAAGCTAAAATTTGAAGCATTTTTAGAAACTTGCAATTACACAAAATACATTTCTATCACCAATCTATGTATAAGCTACTCCAAAACAAAATAGAACTTTGCACTAAGCCATGGAGTTTGAGATTTGCCACCATATAACCTTGCCACTACATATCTGCTCTTCGTATTTTTGCACTCGTGAAATGCTCAAGAACATCATCTAGCTGTACTTTTCTGTGATTTCACTCTCTATGTTCACGAGCAAGTTGTTGGTAAGAAAATCATCCTCTATTTTATTGCACAACCTTGTTTTAATAATCTTCAAACTAGAAAAAGCTCGTTCAACACTTGTTGTAGAAACTAGAAGAGTCACAAGCAAATGGAGCAGTCTATCAATCAAGTTGTAGATAGTATTTCTCCCAGTCTCAACAAGGAAGCAACAAAGATTTATTAAAGTTGACACAGTGAGACCTTAGCGTATGGCTTAATAGGATTAATAGTATACCAATATAAGTTGCAACTTCTTTTTCGGAAGCTTATCTAAAAAGGACTCTAACGTTAAGCATGGTTGGACTAGAGCAATTTGAGGATGAGTGATCGACCGGGAAGTGAGTATCGGGTGCGCACGAGTAAGGAAAAAGTACACAGAAAAGACTAGTGTTGATCTATGGGTTAGTCGAGAGATCTTATTGAGCTTCCAGGAGTGACATATGCTGGTATAGAGAGGCCGGGGTGTTACAAGTGGTATCAGAGCCGACCCTCGCGGTTACACGGGCGTGTGCGGGTCAGTGGCGGACATATGGAGCATGGCGTGTGGGGCCCGGAGTGGACACGACATGACACATGTGCCGACACTAAATGCACAGACGTATGCCAAGAGGGGACATTCTTGGCTTGTGGTTAATCGACGAGGGCGTCGATCTTCTAAGGATGGGTGTATGTGAGACCTTGGCGTATGGCTTAATAGGATTAATAGTATACCCATACCAACAAGTTGCAACTTCTTTTCCTGAATCTCATCTAAAAAGGACTCTAAGGTTAAGTGTGCTTGGCATAGAGCAATTTGAAAATTGGGTGACCGACCAGGAAGTGGGTACCGGGTGTGCATGAGTGAGGACAAACTGCGCAGAAAAGACTAGTGTTGGTCTCTAAGGTTAGTCTAGAGATCCTATTGAGCTGCTAGGAGTGCTATCCGCTGGTCCGGAGAGGCCGGGGTGTTTACAACACATTTTTCAAGTCCTCATCATTGGAAGCATCCACCACAAAATGTTTTGATATGTATATTCGTTACACTTTCTCTGACATGGCAAGATCTCATAATAATATCAACGTGTTGCAACACTCTTCGGTTTTTGCTAGATCGTGTTGAAGGACAAGTTACGGAGTGTAACTATAAGATCAATGGCCACCAATAGAACAAGATGTACTATCTAGCCAACAACATCAATCAAAATTGGTTAAAATTTTGTGAAGACAATCCCTAATCTAAAATATGAAGGATATAGAGTAAGCATTTGGTATACTCCAAGCTTGCCTTTTCTATTATCCAGTGTCCCACTTCTACATGGTCGAAGGATCAGATATGAGAGCCAATGAATGAATGTGTTATCATGCACACATGATTATGAAGAGTGTGTGCAATAATGGTCTAGTGTTTGATGAGTCGTATGAGATACAGGGTCCTATGGCCGAGAACATCAAGTGTTGGTTAAGTTTGTTGACTTCTCCATCATGCCTCAGTAAGCTCGTGACACAATTGTTCATCTTGTTGAGCACTTATCGATGCCCCAAAGAAACCAAGCCGTTTGAGTCATTGTGATCAAATTTAAAATTAATTTGCTATATAAGTTATATTATTTCTATGCATAAATTATTGTTGAATTAATTTTTATGCGTTAGGAATTATGTGATATGATTGTATCATTTAGATAAAAAATACAATCGACATGAAAATAGCTACTCCCCCATTCCACAGTAAGTGTCAGGCATTTAATTTATTTTATTTTAAATTTAAACTAAAACTCTAATATTATTATGGATCGAAGATCGAAGGTACATAAATAATAGGACCTGTCTATGGCGAAACACCACCACCGGAGAGCGAGCGCCCCTATTAGTGGCGAACATGTATCCGAATGCCCCGTCCCTATCGTCTCATTGTTGGTGCTCCTCCTTTAATCTGCTGATGCTCTCTGGTCGTTTTATAAACAGCACGAATCCACATTGTTTATCCTGTAGGCGCCACTTTTTCTTCACTTGCTTTGCAAAGCGCACTTAAAAAATATATCTTTTCTTTGACATAAGCCAGCAAATGCGTCCTTCGTCAGAAGTATAATAATACACCCATGCCGTCGCCGGCTATATGTACTGTTACAGCTTGAATCAATCGTATTTACTCTCTCCGTTTGGAAATATAAGGTGTTTTAGGTTTGTGAATGAGATGTATCTAGACACCTTTTAGTGTCTAGATTCATTTAAACTATATACTAAAATGTGTCTAGATACATCTCCTTTACAAAGTTAAAACATCTTATATTTCTAAACGGAGGGAGTAGTCATGAAAAAGTCAAGGAACGAGTTCCGAAAGTAGTCCTAGTTCACTCTCTTTCAACCTCAGTTTTCAAAGATTAATATTACTAGCAAATGTTCAAAGTTTAAACGGCACAGAAGGCTGGACTGTTAATGTAACTTTATCACGGATCTAGTCTAGATATAACAGTAGCAATAGAAACATCACCTTTGTAGATCGAGAACCGAGAGAGAGAGAGAAAGAGAGAGAACGGAGACGAGCTCTACCTGCTCCCTGGCTCGACAGACAAGAGCCAGAGGGAATGCCCGAACCGGCGCCGGAGCTAGAACCTCCGTCGTTGGCCATGGGTGGAAAAGGGAATGAGTGTGACGAGCGTGTGGCTAGAGTGGCGACGGTGGAGCTTCCCGTCGGCGCAGCGCTAGCCTAGATCGGATTGGCTTGTAGGTGGGACGGCTAGGACACGGCTAACCTCGTAGTTCGTGCTGCCGGCTCCCCACCACTTTATATAGCGCTGGCGACAGGGGCCCACCGTCCTAGATAAGGACGGGCGCCCCCGATCAGGGCGCAGTTAGGGGGCGTGCTGGGCCGTTGGGCCCAGTCACGTTGAGATCTATCCAACATTCTCCCCCTAGATCTCGACTTTACTTTTAACCTTGTTCTTTACTTATTTCATCACAGAATGAGACATAGAGCATGTTTCATCGTCTCAGCTCAATTGCCGATAGAATCTTACAGCTACTATATACCTTCATGTTCCGAAACAAATTCTGTTACTTTTGGGCCTCTATAGTCCAGGAGTCATAGGCTTCCCGTTAAACCCATGCCGGCTATGTGTTCCTTGAACACATTGGGTGGTAAGCCTTTCGTTAGCGGATCCGCAAGCATATCCTTTGTCCTTATATGCTCGAGACTTATAGTTTGATCCTGGACTTTGTCCTTCACAACATAATACTTTATATCTATAGACTTTGAGGCATTACTCGACTTGTTGTTGTGAGCATAGAATACTGCGGGCTCGTTGTCACAGTACATCTTTAGTGGCCTGCTGATGCAGTCAACCACTTTCAAGTCGGGTAAGAATTTCTTTAACCATAACGCCTGTCCCATGGCTTCATAACATGCTATGAATTCTGCATACATCGTAGATGATGCAACTATCGACTGTTTGGCGCTTCTCCACGAAATAGCACCTCCTGCAAGAGTAAAGACATACCCTGTCGTGGACTTTTGGTCGTCTTTATCTCCCGCAAAATCTGCATCTGAATACCCTTTTATCTCTAGGGAATCAGATCTTCTGTATGTTAGCATGAGGCCTTTTGTGCCTTGCACATAGCGCAAAGCTTTCTTTACCATCTTCTAGTGCTCTATGCCTGGATTCTCTTGATATCTACCGAGTACCCCGGTGATAAAGGCTAAGTCAGGGCGAGTGCACACTTGTGCATACTGTAAGCTTCCAACAGCCGAAGCATATGGTACTGACTTCATTTGATCGATCTCATATTGATTCTTCGGACATTGGGATTTCCCAAAACTGTCGCCCTTGACTATGGGAGCAGGTGTTGAATTACTCGCATGCATATTGTATTTCTTTAAAATCTTTTCACAATACGCTTTCTGCGACAGTCCTAACACTCCATTCTTTCTGTCTCGGTGAATTTCTATGCCCAAAACATAAGAGGCTTCACCAAGGTCTTTCATGTCAAAGTTTGATGACAAGAATTTCTTTGTTTCTAGTAGTAGACTAACATCACTGCTAGCAAGCAGAATGTCATCCACATATAGAATTAGGAAAATATATTTCCCACTTTTGAACTTTGCATAAATGCAATTGTCCTCAACATTTTCTTTGAATCCAAATCTTTTGATGGTATCATTAAACTTTAAATACCACTGCCTAGAGGCTTGCTTTAAACCATAAATGGATTTCTTTAGGCGGCATCCCATATGTTCCTTCCCCTCCATGAAAAAACCCTTGGGTTGTTTCATGTAAACATTTTCTTCTAAATCTCCATTTAGAAATGTCGTCTTGACATCCATTTGATGTAACTCTAAATCAAAATGTGCAACTAGTGCCATGATGATTCTGAAGGAGTCCTTACATGAGACCGGAGAAAAAGTCTCGTTGTAATCTACGCCTTCTCTTTGCGTAAAGCCTTTTGCCACGAGTCTAGCTTTGTACTTTTCTACATTTCCATTGGAGTCATACTTTGTTTTGTAGACCCACTTGCATCCTACTATTTTGGCTCCTTTGGGAATTTCCTCTAAGTCCCAAACATTGTTGGAACTCATCGATGTCATTTCATCTTCCATTGCCTCTACCCACTTGGCTGAGTGAGGGCTACTCATGGCTTCTTCATATGAGGTAGGATCGCCCTCCATATGAACGACATTGTAAACTTTGTAGATGTCTTTGGAAATGGCTGGTCTTCGTTCTCTTTTAGACCGTCTGAGTTCATCAGACTCTTGCTCATTTCTTGCCTGGGGTTCAGGCACATTTACGGTAGGTGGCTGTTCTGGCTCCCTTTCGTGCTCAACAGTGGGTTCAGGTGGCTCCTGATGGACAGGTTCCGAACTTTCGCCCATTGTTGTCACGTGTGGAGTCACAACAGGTGCCGACACCACAACCTCAGGGGTTGTAGATGGTGGCACAGCAGGTAGCGAGAAAAATGGCTCCTGAATCATCGGATTAGGTGCATGCACCCTCTTCTCCTCAAGATCAATTTGCCTAGCTACCGTGCTCCCCCTCATCAATTCGTCCTCCAAGAAGACTGCATGTCTCGTTTCTACAAACTTTGTGTATCTGTCGGGACAGTAGAAACGATAGCCTTTGGACTTATCTGGATAGCCAATAAAATGGCAAGATACTGTTTTGGGGTCTAACTTTGCAATGTTTGGATTGAAAACTTTTGCCTCAGCTGGGCTCCCCCAGACCCTCAAGTGGTGCAGAGAGGGGACTCTGCCTGTCCACAATTCATACGGTGTTTTGGGCACCGACTTACTTGGTACTCTGTTGAGAATATGAATGGCGGTTTTAAGCGCCTCCATCCACAATCCCAATGGGAGGGTGGAATAGCTCATCATGCTGCGCACCATATCCATAAGGGTACGGTTGCGCCTTTCAGCTACTCCGTTTTGCTGAGGTTCGCCCGGCATAGAATACTGGGCGACTATTCCATTTTCTTGCAGGAACCGTGCAAAGGGTCCTGGTACTTGACCATATGGAGTATGCCGACCGTAGTACTCCCCCCCACGATCGGACCGAACTATTTTGATTCTTTTATCGTGCTGATTTTCTACTTCAGCTTTGAAAATTTTAAATTTATCCAACGCTTCAGATCTTTCTTTGATTGGATAAATATAACCATACCGGGAGTGATCATCCGTGAATGTTATGAATGAATCATAGCCATCCACACTTTTCACCGGAAACGGTCCACAAATATCCGTGTGGATTATTTCTAGTGTAGCTATGCTTCGGTTTGCACCCTTTTTAATCTGTTTGACATACTTTCCTTTAATGCAATCTATGCATTGTTCTATGTCGGAGAACTCTAACGGAGGAAGAATGTCATTTTTAACGAGGTTTTCAATTCTTCCCCTCGAAATATGGCCTAGTCTGCAGTGCCATAGTCTCGAGGAGTCAAGAGTTCGCTTTCTTTTCTTTTGTTCTTTGTTCAACAAGGAAACTTTTTCATTCACATCACACACAGAAAGAACTTTCTCATGCAGGGATAACAAATATAACTTATCAAATAATGTAGCGACACCCACACATTTGTCTTTCAACCAGATGACACACTTGCCATTACCAAAATAACATTCGTAAGAGTCTTTATCCAAACAGGAAACACTTATTAAATTCCTATGTAATGAAGGAACGAAAAGCACATCTTTGAGCAAAAGCAAAGAGCCATCAGCCAGCTCCAGAGGGACGTCACCAATGGCCTCCACTTCTGCTTCTATTCCATTCGCCACTTCAATGTGTCTTTCTCTTCTTAGCGTGGTCCTTGTCGAATGGAACCCCTGTAAAGAGTTGGCAACGTGAACAGTTGCTCCAGAATCAATCCACCAAGTGGATCTAGTAAACTTTTCATACAAAGATTCATTAACAAAAGAAACAACATCTTTAACATTTTTGGCCATGATGTACTTTAGCCAAATCGGGCAGTCTTTCTTGTAGTGGCCCGGCTTTTTACAGTGATGGCACTGATCCTTCTCCCCAGGGGTGGACTGGTGATGCTGGTACTGGTGCTGCATTGGACCCTTGCCATGGGGCTTGGAGGGTGAGCCACCATGGTTGCCGCCTGTGAAGCCTCTCTTCCTGTTGTCCTTCACGAAGTTCAGAGAACCGCCGTGAAGGGCTTTCAGCCTTTCTTCTTCCTGGGAGCACATCCCAATGGTCTTTTCTATGTCCCACTTTTCAGGGGACATATTATAGTTTATCACGAAGTTTTCAAAAGGCTGTGGAAGTGAGGCCATCACAAGGTGCACCAAGAGTGCTGGCTTTAACTCGAGGTCCTCATCCATTGGCTTGAGCTTTGCTGCCATGTTTGACATCCTCAAGATGTGCTCTCTTATTCCGTGGGGTCCTCCCGTATACTTTTCAGTAACCAGCTGTTTTAACAGCTGGGTCGCATACATCTTTGAAGAGCCAGTAAACTGGCTCTTTATCTTGGCGAGATACTCGCCCACGGTAGCACACTCTCCAATTGAGCCCACGATTGCGTTCTCAATTGTGTTCTTTACGAATGCCAGACACTTCTTGTTGGCGTTCACCCATTTCTGGTTATCGATAGAGTAAGCCAGCTCCAATGGAGCATGGTCCCTCTTCCTTTTCTCAAAGTCAACACTTTCTTCAGCATCTCCCCTGACTGGGTCAGCGGGCTTGACTGGTTGCTTGGTGTCAACCACCCAATCCACTTCGGCGCAAACGAACGCCAAGTCAACTTTCTTCCTCCATTCGGAGTAGTTGTCCCCCCTGAGGAGCGGGACGTCCTTCAAGCATGCCATGAGGTTGAGACCTCCTGAAAATCACAAAAGATGTGAGATCACCAAGTAAAACAACTGTATGCGTTAATTCAACGTTGGTATAAATTAAGCATGCAATCGTTTCGTGCTATTTAAAATTACATCACCGTTGGGCAGAGATAAATTTAAATGCACCTTTTATACTTAATAGGAGAAGATTATGGTCATGATTACTAATAACGTTGGTCAATTAATAGCATGAGTCATAATCACTTTAATCACATCTTTATGTCAAGATTCAATCAACTTTTATTGCATTTGGTGCAATTTTAAACCATACATTTGCAATGTAAAAATAACTATTTGCAGCGGAAACTTTCATTAAAAACTTATACTTTGCAGAAAAAATCTGCCTCTATAACATTCTCTAGTCACAATATACTTAAAAGTAAAAGGACTAGAGAAAACTATGCAAAATTTTGCTTAAAACTAAGCAAAACATTAATAAACTACTCTGTAAAACAAAAAAACAGAAAAAACTGTTACTGGGCCTCTTCCTGGGCGGCCTGTAGTGGCCCAGAGCCGGCCGGGCCAGCCTGGCCCGCCAGCGCGGCCCGCCAGCAGCCAGCATGCGCGCCGCTGCCGCCCGCGCGCTGGCGAGCTAGCTGCCGCACGCCCCGCGCTGCCCAGCTGGGCCTGCTGCCTGCCGCTTGGCCCGCCAGCGGCCCAGCGCGGCCCGCGCCCGCCCCGCGCTGCTTGATCCTGGCCCTCCATCTCGCGTGACCTAAATCCAACGGTTGGCCGCGCGTCTAGGGGCTATAAGAACCCTACCCAGCCGCCAGACCCCCAAAACCCTAATCCTCACTCTCCCCTCACCCTCCTACCGCGTGCCCACCGCGGCGGCGCCGCGTGACCCGCGCGGCTGCCCCGCGTGGTCACCGCGTCCACCCCGCGTGAGGCTCCAGCGGCGGCGCCGCGGAACCGCGTGCACCCCGCGCCCTTCCGCGTGAGGCCGAGGTGAGGCGGCCGCGTGCACCGCGTGCCCCTCCCTCTCCCTCCTAGCTCCGGCGGCGCGCTCCACTGCAGCCAGCCGAGCGGCGGCGCGTGGAGGAATCGGCGAGGAGGCTTCGGCCCCTCCTTCCCCACCGCCCCTCTCTGTGGCGCAGCGGGTTGGCCCGCCCGAGGCCGAGGTGAGGCGGCCGCCTTCGCGCGCCCCTCCCTCTCCACTCTGCCCCGGCGGCGCTGGCCCCACACTAGGGCGAGGTGAGGCGGCGGCGACGTCGCGCCCCTCCCTCTGTCCCTCTGTGTGGCGGCGCGGGCGTGCGGGCGCGCGGGTTGGCCGAGGCGAGGCGGCTGCGGCGTCGCGCCCCTCCCTCTGCCTCCCTGCTCGAGCCATGCTCCCCCCCGTCCTTCTTGTCGGCGGTGCGTCCACCCGAGGGTGGGCGCACCACCGTCAAGAGGGGCGGCGGTGGAGCCTTTTGCTCCCTTTCCTTTTTTTTTTGCTTGGTCCATAGTGAAAACTGCGACGGCGCCCCCCACCTTGCTCCTTGCCGATGTGTGCATCCGCCCGAGGATGGGTGCACCGTCGTCAAGTGGCCGAGGTGTGGGGTGGAGACTTTCATTCGGGATCTTTTTGGGGATTTAGATCTAGGGTTTTTCTTTGCCCCGAAGGGTGTGTTCTTCTTCTAGATGTATCCACAATGGATGCCCATCTAGATCGAGAGGAACGGCGCGGCCCTAAGGCAGGCGCACTTTTGGATCTAATTCTTTCCTTTTACTTTCTACCAAAAAGCACTGTAAAATCTAGCAACTAAAACCATGGCTCTGATACCAATGTTAATGTAACTTTATCACGGATCTAGTCTAGATATAACAGTAGCAATAGAAACATCACCTTTGTAGATCGAGAACCGAGAGAGAGAGAAAGAGAGAGAATGGAGACGAGCTCTACCTGCTCCCTGGCTCGACAGACAAGAGCCAGAGGGAATGCCCGAACCGGCGCCGGAGCTAGAACCTCCGTCGTTGGCCATGGGTGGAAAAGGGAATGAGTGTGACGAGCGTGTGGCTAGAGTGGCGACGGTGGAGCTTCCCGTCGGCGCAGCGCTAGCCTAGATCGGATTGGCTTGTAGGTGGGGCGGCTAGGGCACGGCTAACCTCGTAGTTCGTGCTGCCGGCTCCCCACCACTTTATATAGCGCTGGCGACAGGGGGCCACCGTCCTAGATAAGGACGGGCGCCCCCGATCAGGGCGCAGTTAGGGGGCGTGCTGGGCCGTTGGGCCCAGTCACGTTGAGATCTATCCAACATGGACGAGAGAGCTAGCTGCTCAGTGCAAGAATCACCCAACTGAGCAAGCGAGCCACGGATTCGACCTCAGCATCGGGTGCAAGCAAGCGTGTTAACAGCCATGTCCGGCGAGGCCATCGTCTTCGGTGTTGTGGCGGACATGGTCGGCAGGGCGCTGTCCCTCCTCGCCGGGCATCTTCTCGACCAGCAACCGGAGATCAGATAGGTTATAAAATCCTACACTAATCAGTCTTCGTGTTTTGTATTCCAAGGCTTCGGATTTATCTATAGCAATATCATAGCCTTCCTTCTTTCGGCATGGGCATATTTTCTGGATCCGTTTAACTCGGACCGGATTAACCGGATTAGAAAGATGCTATGATGATATATATTAAGCATATCTCCTACAGTATCTGGAAATACATGTAGGTCTCTTCATATTCCATGAATATGGTTGTTTGCTTGAACCTTCTAAATGTTGAGTCTTATTTCCTTTGCGTAACGATATTTGGTTTGTCCAAGATCTGATCTTATGTATCCATATACTGTTCGATCTTGTTACCGACAAACACGTTTACTCGTTTTCTTGATATCACATCCACAAGATCTAGTCACATGCTTGCAAGTTTATTGATGCGATCTCATCGAGTGGGTCCAAAGTATCTATCCATCAAAGATAGGCAAATCCCAATCTCGATCATACGCCTCAACCATTCCTCTGGAATACGTGAAACACACCATTATGGACACCCAGTTACGGACATAGCGGTTGATGCGATCAAAGTTGTTGCGAAAGATAGTGATTAAACATGATCTCACGGTCGAAGGATTAAGTTACTACACTTTTCTAGATATCGCAACATTGAATATTGTGATTGGATCACATTTCAATTCTACGATCCGGTGCGTCGATCACTTTATAAGTGAACTCGTTGTCAGTTGACTGTTTTGGGTCAAATCCATGATCGGAAAACCTTGATCATCATCTGTCCAACAAACTAGTACTAGAGGAGACTAGGGACATAGTTGTTTATATACCATACATGTATTAATGTTTCAATTTAATACAATTATAACATGATACAAAATTATTATGAACATTAAAGAATAACAATAAAACACTTTATTTATTGGCCTATAGGGCATATCTCCTTCATAAGAATCTCTGGGATTGGCCCGCACAGCTTCCCGAAGCTCGTCGCGCACGTCTACTAGCGCTACACATCGTCGGTACTCCGGCAGAAAGATACACTCCATCACCTCCGGCGCGAAAGGTTCGCCAATGGTCCTGTTGCGGTCAAAGTTAATGCGTCGTGGCTGGTAGTTGCGGAACATACTGGCCAACACAGAATTGAAGGCGGAAACACGTCCGGTAACTTCGGCGGATTCGGCCACCACAACGGCAAAGGGTGGTCAGGCTCTTCTCTGTGGACGTCGGAGTTGCCACGGAGGCCCGTGCGACGACATGGACGGCCGGGCATGGTGGTTTGTGGTGGTGGTGGGAGGATTTTTGGTTGTAGCTATCTTAGTTGGCTCCCTTTTTTATGGTTGCGTTTGGACACGGCGGGAAATGCTCAGAACAGACGGAAAGCAACGGGAAAGAAGACGGGAGACAAGATGAACATATTGGAAATACACTGATGCTGGCATTGGTAAGGACCTATTTGCTAAGCACGAACAGATAGGTCGCGCCGCTGATCGTGATTGATCCGTGACCATAAAAATGAACGATTTTGGGTGGTTATAGATGAGTTAGGAGCTTGGGGATGTCAGACAAAACATGTGGTGCCATGTTGCCCAGTGCCCATCGGACGCTACGACGGCAACTGATGGAGAAAGACAGAAAGCCCCTCTCACAATGGTCCATTAGCGCCACATCGATGTGACCGTTGTCTAAAAAAGACACCCTCAAGGCTGCGACCTGTCACTAATTTCTCAGAAAAATAAAGAGTGACACGCCAACTTCTATGGAACAAAAAAATTAAGAAAATTACGTGTCACAAATTTCTCAGAAAATTAAAGAGTGACACGCCAATTTCTATGGAACAAAAAAGATTAAGAACACTAAAAACATTTTTTTGATACTTATATTTTCACAAGAATTGTTTATGACTTGTTGACCCGTTACTACACACGGATATTATGCTAGTAAAAATAGATAATACTATCGACATAAAAATAGCCACGTAGATGCTCTCACATCCTGTTTTTTTACGAGGAAAAGGCTGATAATATTATCCAATGGTTTTTACGGAAAGGTCCAGAACAACAAAAAATTTACAGATAAGTCCAAAATGGATCTCGTCTTCGTCAACCGCGAGCGAGACGCGTCGCCGGCGCGCCGCCGCAACACCTTTCAGACGCCTTGGATCAGAGGTGCCCCTCTGTGGACGGGAAGTCGACGAACCTCGAACCCCGAAGAGCCTCCACCGTGCTCCGCCGACTCGGACGCCGTCGATAACATCAGCAACCTTCTTGAGCACACCAACACCGGAGTCGCCGCCACTCGACCTCCGGACAGGGGAGAGCTCGCCCAGCACCTCCAAAGAGAAGCGGACGAGGGAGAGACGGTTGACCTGCTGTGGAACTCCGCCGGAGCACCACCTGCAAGGGGGAAGAACACCATCTCCAAAACGCCGCACCAGCCGCGCCACCTCCACCTCAGCGCCGCCGGCAGGCCAACTATCCAGCCCTACCTTATATACACCACTAGATCCGGGGTCCCCCACCCTCCCGCCGCCAGAGCGGCCGGCGGAGGGGGAGGGAACCGGCGAATCACCAGGGAAGAGGGTGGTTTGGGCAGAGGTTCCAAGAAAATCGTTCACCTTTACTGTAGCAGAGGGAGGAGAGAGGTCCAGAGTCCTCTTCGATTTTACGTCCGTCCTGTTTTATCTATAGTAAATATAAATACAACTACATGTCTTCTGGAAAACACCACCGGATTGTCCGCCCGGTAGCAGCAAGCATGTATCCGAATGCCCTGTGGACGCTCTCAGGTCGTCTCATTGCTAAAATCTATACACTAAAAGTAGTCTAGATTCATTCTTTTTATAAAACTAAAACATATATTATAAAACTGAGCGAGAATAATGATTCATAAAGCTAAAACATATTTTCTTCGACATAGGCCAGCAAATGCGTCCTGCATCACAAGTATAATGATTCACCCGTGGCGCGCCGCCGGCTATATGTACTGTTATACTAGCTTCAATGAATCACATTTAGTCAACCAAAAGTCAAAGAACGAGTTCCGAAAGTAGTCCTAGTTCATTTATTGCAGGTGACCATTCAACCTCGGCTTTTAAAGTTCAAATTCCCCGCAAATGTTAAACGGCACAGAAGGCTGGAAGAGAGGACCTCGCTGCTCAGTGCAAGAATCACCCGACTGAGCAAGCGACCCACGGAGTTGACCTCGGCATCGGCCGGGTGCAAGAAAGTGCGTTGACAGCCATGGCCGGCGAGGCCATCGTCTCCGGTGTCGTGGCGGACATGGTCGGCGGGGCGCTGTCCCTCCTCGCCGGGCATCTCCTGGACCAACAGCCGGACAACCGGGGCGTCGAGGCCAAGCTGCCAAGGCTACGGCACCTGCTAGTCAGGGTCGAGAGCGTCGCCGAGGCGGCCGGGGCGAGGTGGATCACGAGCCACGCGCTGCTCGCCTGGCTCGCGGAGCTCGTCGACGGCGCGTACCGGGGCCGCTACCTCCTCGACGCGCTCCCGAGCGGAGCAGGCCAGGACGAAGGCCATGGCAAGCTCGTGCGGGCGCGGTCCTTCTCCCTGCCTAGCTCGTTCAACCCCTCCAAGCGCCTCCGTGTCGCGGCCAGGAGGCTGCTGCTCGGTGACGCCGACGAGCTCGACGCCGTCCTCGCGAACCTGGAGAGGGTCGCGGGCGGCCTCACGGAGTTCATCATGCTGCTGCAGATGTGCCCGCCGGCGCCGCACCGGCCACTGCCCGCCACGGGCATCTACGCGGACAGCCTTATGTTTGGCCGCCATGCCGAGAGGCGCCGCGTCCTGGACTTCTTGCTGCGAGACGGTGAAGGCGGTGAGCCGGCGGTGGCAGAGCTAGGCGTCCTTCCAGTCATCGGCGCCCCCGGCCTCGGGAGGACAACGCTCGTGCAGCACGCCTGCGAGGACCCCGCCGTGCGCCGCCGCTTCTCCCTCGTCATGATGCTGGATTTCCACTGCATGAGTCTCATGGCCGCCGGCGACACAGAGCTGCTCCTACGTTCCGTGTTCGCGCCGAGCGCCAGCGGCGACGGCGAGAAAATGCTGAGTCTTCTCGAGGCGAAGCTGCGTGGTAAGAGGTTCCTGGCCGTGTTCGACAACGTGGACAGGCGCAGGAGGCAGGTGCTGGACGCGATCATGCCGACCCTGCGGCGCGCCGGCACGCCAGGTAGCAAGGCCATTGTCACGAGCACCGCCGCCGAGCACGTCGCTGGCCTCGGCACGGCGGAGCCGATCAAACTGCGTCCCCTGCCGCGGGAGGAGTTCTGGTTCTTCTTCAGGGCGCACGCGTTCGGCGACGGCGCCGAGGTGGACCCGCGGCTGGCGGCGGCGGGGCAGGCCATCGCCAAGAGGCTGCGCGGTTCCTTCTTGGGCGGGAAGATCGTGGGCGCGCTCCTGAGGTCCCGCCCTGACGCGGGGCTATGGCGTAGTGTACTCAATAGCAGCAGCGTCGCCGACGTCTCGTGCTGCCTCGGCGACGGCAGCTACGTAGAAACGGTGGCCGGCGACCTCCTCCCGCCGCACGTGAGCGTTAGTTGCGTCACCGTCTCTGGCTCGCCCATGAAAGGGCACGTCGGAATTCAAGATTCCTTGTTGACCCTTCCTGCTCCTCCTTCTTTCCCTGACGACCACCGGCCGGAGTTGCCAGTGCTGCTGTGCAAGTCTGTTTTCCCTTCCTACTGCCTCTACTATACTGCTCATTGCACTATCGACAAAGAGATCAATCAGTAAAGCAGTAATCTGTGAATAGTACTCCGTAATGTTGTCCTCGAGATCGCGGTGCTTCCGCTTGGTGTATGTACCTAGACACCAACCGCTCCCTTCACTTTCAGATTTAATTTTTTTTATTAAAAACACTTCTATGTCTCTAAAAATTACGGCGTAGTTAAATATATAGATAGATATATAAGAAAAAAGCGTACGTAGAAAAGTCGCATTAAAAATACTTTATATTTTAGGAAATACAAAAAGACAAATTTCTTATAATATTTCCCAAAATATAATGTATTTTTAATGGAACATTTTACATACACTTCTACTGTATATGTTTATCTACAATTTCTAGAGACATACAAGTGTGAGGTTGTCAACCGAGAGTGAGAGAGTACTAGTGGCCATGTGCCAAGGACACGTCTCTTCCTTTCATTCAACTTGCCGAACGTATTTTTAGAAGAATAAAAATAATCAAGTTTAGAAAGATAAGTATATGCGGTTCTCCTTAGAGATAGAATGTCTTCTATCTGTATTGGTTATGGGTCTGGGCATAGCATGGTAACTTGGTTCAAGTAGCATTCCACTTAAGTAAGAATCAATAGAAGACAAAAGACGAAGCGAATTCATCTTTATAGTATGGTTGGCGTGCCATGATGTGGACAAATGATATTTACCATGAGTTGGGCTACATCATACTACGTTACTATCTAAAAAAATAGATGTTAAGCCAATCCAAGAGAGACCGCGCTATAACGGGCTTAACTCTATTACTATCTAAAGAAAAATAGATGTGAGCCAATCCAAGAGAGGCCGCACTAGAAAGCTTAAACCTATATCTATGTAGAAAGATGTCTTTTGCTTCCAACGATTAAAATATGGCTCAATCCCATCAAATATGAACTCGTTGCGCATTTTTCATAAGTTCTAGGCCACGAAAATAGCAAACTCAATAAAACAAGGACCACTAAAATAATTTATAGCCTTCTGAAAGCATTGCCTGATCAGACCTTGCCCCCACACAACGTGAATATGGTTCCAACACTCGTGGGCAGAGTTACACGAGAAAAAAAGATGTTCCATGGTTTCCAAAGTGTCATGCTGACATAGAACACATCCACTTCCCGAATCAATATGTCAATATCTACGCAACAACATGTCTCTCATATTAAGTCTATCCATAAAGAGTAGCCAAGCAAAAACGTTCAATTTGGACAAACAGTTTGATTTCCATACGCTAAATAATATCTTGTCCTCTGGCAAACCACTAAACATGTATTTATAATAAGTCATACCATCAGTTCGTACGGGATAGCTAATGGAGCCATTGATATCATATATTGAAGGAAATATACCCTAGAGACAAATCAAAATATAGATTATTATCATATGTCATAAAGTTTATGGTTAAGTTTTATATCATGTTATAACTGTATTGATTGGAAACGTCAATACACGTGTGATATATAAACATCCAGAAGTTTCCAGTGAATCTCTAGTCACTGGTTTATTGGTCAAAGGATGATCAAGGTTTCCTGATCATGTTGGTGCCTCGGCGTCAATTGACAATGGAGTTATCTCGTTAGAGAATGAGATGGTGAACATACCCTATCTAAAGCATCGTAACACGATCATGTCACAAAGTTCAAGTTGCGATGATTAGGAAACGTGGTGACTTGTTCTTTACCGTGAGACCATATCTAATCACTATCTCCCGAGATACTTTAATGGCATCTAACGTCGCTCGGTGGAACGGTGATCATAAGGATGTCATTGGGTATTCGGAGGAATAGGTAGGGGCGTACGCATCAAGAGCCGGGATTTATCCATCCGCGTGATGAAAGATACTCTGGACCCACTCGGATGAGTTATATCCATAAACTGCGCAGCGTGTGACTAGGTCATGGGGATATCACTTATCGAATCGAGTAAAGTAACTATTGGCAGTAATGAGGTTGAACCTGACATGGTGATGTCGTTGATCAAGCCTCGGACAATACAAGTATCAGAGACAAAAGGATGAATACACAGTGTTGATGGTTCAATGATAAGTTTCGTGGAATGCACATGTGGTCATCATGGGCATCCAGGTCCCGTTGATGATCATTGGTCAAAAAGGAGTCTTGACCATGTATGGAGTGTTCCCGAACCGTTGGCTAGCACACTCCGGACCGACGGCTGTCACTTCTGGCAGCTCAATAGGATCTATAGACTAACCTCACAGACCAACACTAGTCTTTTCTGCGCACTTTGTCCTCACTCGTGCGCACCCGGTTACCCACTTCCCGGTCGGTCACCCATCCTAGAATTGCTCTAGGCCAAGCACGCTTAACCTTAGAGTTCTTTTTGAATGAGCTTCCAAAAAAGAAGTTACAACTTGTTGGTATGGGTTTCCTATCAATCCTATTGATCCATGCGCCAGGATCTCACATACACCCACCCTTAGAAGATCGACGTCCTCGTTGATCAACCACAAGCCAGGAACATCCCCTCTTGGCACATGTCTGTGCGTCCAGTGCCGGCACATTGCCATGCCGTGTCCACTCCGGGCCACACGTGCCATGCTACCCATGTCCGACACTAACCCATGCACGCCCATGTAACCGCGAGGGTCGGCTCTGATACCACTTGTAACACCCCCGGTCACTCCGGACCGACGGCTGTCACTTCTGGCAGCTCAATAGGATCTCTAGACTAACCTCACAGACCAACACTAGTCTTTTCTGCGCACTTTGTCCTCACTCGTGCGCACCCAGTTACCCACTTCCCGGTCGGTCACCCATCCTAGAATTGCTCTAGGCCAAGCACGCTTAACATTAGAGTTCTTTTCGAATGAGCTTCCAGAAAAGAAGTTGCAACTTGTTTGTATGGGGTTTCCTATCAATCCTATTGAGCCATGCGCCAGGATCTCACATCCCGAGATAATTTAATGGCATCTAACGTCGCTCGGTGGAACGGTGATCATAAGGATGTCATTGGGTATTCAGAGGAATAGGTAGGGTCGTACGCATCAAGAGCGGGATTTATCCATCCGCGTGACGAAAGATACTCTGGACCCACTCGGATGAGTTATATCCATAAGCTGCGCAGCGTGTGACTAGGTCATGGGGATATCACTTATCGAATCGAGTAAAGTAACTATTGTCAGTAATGAGGTTGAACCTGACATGGTGATGTCGTTGATCAAGCCTCAGACAATACAAGTATCATAGAGACAAAAGGATGAATACAAAGTGTTGATGGTTCAATGATAAGTTTCGTGGAATGCACATGTGGTCATCATGGGCATCCAGGTCCCGTTGATGATCATTGGTCAAAAAGGAGTCTTGACCATGTATGGAGTGTTCCCAAACCGTTGGCTAGCACACTTGCGGTGACCCAGCATACCACTTCATGTGTAGTACACTATAGTCGTTGACATGACATCCACAGAACACCGTTCTATAAATATCACATCCCTCAGAGTGGTACAACAGAAACATTGCGGGTCCATATTACAAACATTCACACATTATTATTATTACAATACCAGAAGTTCAAGACTTCAAAAGGATTCAACTTACAAACCAAAATATAAAGTGTTTCAGCGGAATTTTAAAGTAGCAACTCCAACTAGGAGTTGAGCTCAACAGCTTATTCTATAGAGTTAATGCTGCTCGGCTTTGTCAGTTACTACTAACTAGAATACTTAGTTGGACTCGTTATCATCGACACCATAGCGGATTTCATAATACACTCCTTCAACACCTCCTGACAGGTCAGGCTCCTCGTAGAACACATCTTCTTGGCATTCGGCTGCATACATTGGCAGGTCTCCGGGATCCTCAGAGTCTAAGCAAGGGATCAAAGGAAAGGATGAGTAACAGCGTTACCCAACAAGTTCATTATATGCAAGGTGGGAAGTTTGATTCTCTAACTACCACCTCGGACTATGAGTCCTTGGCACTATGCAGTTTTTGTAAATCTTTCTTCAAAGATTGATTTGATTATAAAGATCTATGACCATCAGCCTTCACAGGTTGACCAGAACTTTCATGGAGTTCCTTTCCTGCCGCGTTCGTAGCTCCTTCCCGGAACAGGGAGTAACAAGTTACAACTCTTACACTCTGCAGAGGTGCGTTACTTTACCCATGAGAGATCAACTCCTTGTTGCACATCCGGGCATACTTTCCCGTCCACAATTCCATGATGTGGGGCCCAGTAGTTGGTCCAAGCCAATCACTGCCCCCTTCGCAACCTCGCATGCCTCCTTGGTGTACACCATGCCCACATATAGAATTACGGCAATGGTTTGTATAGACCGTTAGATGCCAAAACTGTCGTGGGACGTTGAGGGTTCCCACCCATATGCTGCATATCCTCTATGAATTACCAATTAATATGCATGCTACGAGGATAACAGCCACGACCTGCACATCCGGCTACATGCGAGAGGAAGAAGATACAACTGACTTCTCTGTCTCATTCCAAATCTCATGGCTAACGCGTGATATTCAGCGCTAAATCACTGATGTCATGGGTTATTAAGTCCCTAACTGTTCATCATTGTTTCAAATAGAACCCTAAGTTATATTGCTCCATCATATCATCTCTTAGGATGATATCTAAGATTTCTTTATTTGTGAAAATAATATTTTCTTTCATTGGAGTATATATGATAACACACAATTTGCAAATACTTTGATAAAGACTCTTCAAAGGATATGAGCAAGTGATGAACTTGCCTTGTGATTGCAAGGTAGTGAAGTCTGATGCTTGCACTGGACCTTGAGCTTCTATGTCTACAAAAACATCATTATTGCCTAGTAAGAACAATATTTAAAGAAGCAAAATGATTATGCAAAGTAATGTAATGCATTATTTAGTTTTATATGTATTCTCCCCCATTATTTAAATTATAAAAATCCTTTTTAATAATAAAGGATTTATAAATATTAATTTTAATATTTATTTTATATTGTATTCTTTTATTTTATTTCTTTTTATTTGAATTTTATTTATTTAATAATTCCTTTAAGAATTATCATTTAAATACCAAAAATTGATATTAAATATGTGTTTAGTATTTTTCTAAAATACTACAATATTAATATATAATGAAAGTGATTTTTATCATCTTTCAATAATTTTGTAAAATTCCATAAGGAATTTATATATTACAAAATTATTAATAAACTTTATATGTCTAAAATTTTATTTTTTAATTTATTTGGATAGTTTGGATTATTATGAATCCAAAAATATTTTATTTATAATTTTTGGATTTTTATTTTATTTTCTAGAATTTATTTAAATTCAAGGGCATTTTGGTCTTTTCTCATTTAAAACTGGCCTTAAGTGATTTGGGCTGACTGTGTTGGCTTATTTGGGCCCTTGTGGCCCAATAGGGCAGAGCCAAAATGACACCCCGGAGGGGTCCTGGCCCAACCTAGCCCACTCTCTCTGTCACTCTCTTGATCTCATCTCACTCTTCTCCTCCTCGACCCCGTGGTCGATGGCGCCGTCGCCGTGCGCTGCCCGCCGCCCTGGTCCTCCCTGGCCGCTGTCGTGGTGCAGGGCGAGGTTGTCAACCATGCTCTATCTTCCTGTCCAATTCGATTTGGATCTGGAGCTCCCTTGTCGTGCGAATGACCACGACAGATGCTGCAATCGGCAGCGAGTAGTAGAACAAAGGGCAAGGGCGGCCAGCCATCTGCGGTGCGAGATGAGGGCGGAGACACAGGGTTTTACCCAGGTTCGGCCCCCGGAGGGTAAAGACCTACTCCTGCTAGATTGTATTATGTTGGAGGTACAATGGGGCGAGCTTGACGGCTAGGCAGCGAGTCGCTTGGGTGGATGATGGAACGTACGTTTACACGCCCTGTAGGGAGGTTTATATAGACTCACCCTCCCCTAGGGTTTACATATCTCAACCGAATTAGTTAAGGTTTTGGTACTCGTTTAACCTAATCCGACTGGGCCTATCCACTCTCCTGGGCCTTCAGCTTCCAGTCGCTTGGATCCACGCCAGGTCTTGATCCAGTCGCCGTCTTGCAGGCCCACTCGCCAGTTCCTGGGCCAGTCGGAAACGTCCTGCTGGTATACCCCGGTAGGCATATCCCCATCAGTAGTCCCCGAGACCGTCGTCGATTGGGCGCAGGTGGTTGCTGGCAGTCGGAGCATACGGGTCCAATGCGGACATCCAGTCGAATCGGTGGCAGGCTCCTGAATAAAGGAAAAAACTAGTCATTATGGTCGCAGCTCGGCGGACGGGTCAGCGAAATATTTGATCACTGTCGTAGTGATCGGGTCGGCGAGCCGAGTGGCCGAAGTTGGACCATCAAACGCAGTCAAACTAGCCGTTGGGGTAATCCAACGGTAACTTTTGGCGTAATCACCGCGTAGTAACGGCTTCCTGATTTGGTGGGTAACAACCGCTATATAAAGGGAATGGTAGGCGATCGGAGAACCACCTCCTCGTTATTTCCCTCCGCATCGCGATCCAACCGATCCAAAATCCTCCGACCTCCACGAACCTTTTCGCCAATGGCCTCCTCCACCGAACCATGGGGCAGGTCCAAGTGTACGAGAGCGCTACTGGCGTCTTTCGAGGAGGCCGGTATCCTGCGCCGGCAGGTGGCGCATCCCCGCGACCGGAGAGGTGACTCCGGACCCGCGCGAGGGAGAGAGAATTCGTCTGCTTCACCAGCCACCTGGAACGGGAGCTGGGATTCCACACATATCTATTCTTCCGGTGCTTCTGCGCCTTATACGGGATCCAGCCATCAGACCTGGGCCTGCACAACATCGAGCAGCTCGCCATTTTCGTGGCGTTCTGCGAGTGCTACCTGGGCTGCAAGACCTACTTCCCCCTATGGCAAGATCTGTTCCACGGGAGGATCAGTCGCGAAGAAGCAGGCGGCCCAATGCTCGCTGCGGGCGGCCTGACGTTTCAGTTGAAGTCGAAGGCCTCCTTTTTTGACCTGATGCTACCTGCCAAGGCGGCGAGCGAGTGGAAGAAGTCTTGGTTTTACGTCACCGAGGCGACTCTAGACGGCCAGGTGGCGATTCCAAGATACTCCGTCGACCGTCCCGAACCGCGCTGACTTCAACTCGACAAGCTTCCAACAGACCAGCGGATGGTCGTGGATGAGATGCTTCAAACCATCCACGGCCTGAAGAAGAAGGGTCTTCAGACCATCAACTTGTACAACTGCTGGCTCGGGCAGCGACTCGTTCCCCTGGCCCGCCGTGACCATTATATGTACGAGTACACGGGCCGGGAAGATTCGACGAAATCCTGCCTCGCCGAGTGGAAACTCGAGGACTACATCCCGGCGTTGAAGAAGATCACCCAGGCGGCGTACCTGGACGCGAACGCTGGGGTCGCCCCTTACACCGCGAAGCATCCAACCCCGACGGTAAGTCATTTTTCTATCATTTGCAGTCGCAGTTGATGCTGTCGTGGTTATACTGATACTGTCTCATGCCTATTGCAGTTATTTCAAGTGGTGGAAGGGTGGCTTCTCACCCGCGGATGACGAGAACTCGAGCCCGTCCGTCCAGGACGGGGGCGAGTCACCTCCCACCAAGGGCGGCGCCGAGAGCGATAGGAGCGACGACGACGACGAGTCCGAGGAAGAGGCCGCCCCATTGGTTCGCAAAACTCGCGGGCAGCGTCAGTGCGAGCTCGAGGTGAGTAGAAGTCTTGAACGTCATGATGATGACGACGACGAGCTTCCCAGATCACCTCGCGTTGCGAGGCCACTTCGTCGAAGAAGAAGAAGAAGAAGGAGGTGAAGGCCCCTCCGAAGAGGAAGACGAAGCCAGCGAGACAGGCATCTCCGCATCATTCGGCGAGTAGTTCCGACGCCACCAGCCTAGCCAGGGATGAAGCGCCACAGACGATGGCAGCACCGGATGTCACCGCCGTCCTGAGTGAGGTGCCTCTGGCCTCGATTCCTCCCTCATTCGCCCCAGTCTCTGGGTCGGGGCTCACTCCTGCCGCGGCAGCTTCGCCTCCCAGGAGATCTCCTGCCGAAAACGTTGTGGAGGCTCCTGTCGCGGCCTCATCAACAAAGAGGCCATCTGTGTCTTGGGCGCATGATGTCCTGGAGATGGGCCTCAGTCGGAAACTGGGCCCCGAGCTGGAGAAGCCGGCTAGCATCCGCACGGGGCTGCGGTTCATACCAGTCGCCAAGTGAGTTTTATTCACCTGCTTTATTTTTCGTTGTACTCGAACCACTTTGCTAATGTAATCTATTTGCAGGACTGGAGTTAAAATGATAGGCCATCCGTCCGTGGCCAAAGTGCCGCCCATCGTCGCCAAGGAGGACCCCTCTCGGAAGAGGAAGGCTGATGAGGTCGCTGCCCCCACAGACAGTGCCAAGAAGGCCAAGAGCGAGGAAGTCGTCACGGTGTCTGACGACACGACGATTGCTCCGAGTGATCCTACGACGGGGGCGGCCTTGACGATCAAGGAGGGTGCTTCCTTGCCTGGGATGGCCGAGTCGGCCTCTTTTGGTGCCGGCGCATCCATTGCGACCTTCCCCCGCTTCATGGCCAGAGCGGCAACGGCGAGTGGTACCACGCCATCGAGCCACGCACCTGGGGTCGCCGAGACGGAGGTCGAGCAGCGTCGCGGGCACACTCCAGCTCTTCTCGCATCCATGGACGCACTACAACTTCATGGCATGCTTGGCGCAGCCATCCAGGTATGTCCAGTCCCCAAGGATCGGGCCACTGAATTGCAGTGGTCAGATTCTTTTGGTGTTTTGCTTTTATTTCTCGCGCCCAGTCCCCGAGTGCACATTCGCTGAATTTCAGCGGGTGGGAGCTTAGGATTTTTTATCTCCAGTCCCCGAGTGTCCAGTCGCTGAAATTCAGTGGGTGGGCACTTAGGATTTTTTGATCTCCAGTCCCCGAGTGTCTAGTCGCTGGATTGGAGCGGGTGGGCACTTAGGATTTTTTGATCTCTAGTCCCCGAGTGTCCAGTCGCTGGATTGCAGCGGGTGGGCACTTAGGATTTTTTGTTCTCCAGTCCCCGAGTGTCCAGTCGCTGGATTGTAGCGGGTGGGCACTTAGGATTCCGTTTTTGTTGACTGTTTGACTTTTGTACAGGGTTTTCACGGAGAAGGAACTTGTCGCCGTCCAAGAGGCTAACAAGGGACTCCAGGCGATTGCTGCGAAGGCAGAGGAGGTTCGCCAGGGCCTTGTCCCAGCGAGTGAGCTGACGTCGGCTCAATCTGCGTTGAGTTTGGCTGAGAAGCAGATCGCCGACCTCGAGCGTGAGCTTAAGGACGCGAAGGAGGAGGCGAGCTCGGCGGATGGGTGAGCCAAGGCTGCTGTTATGGCCGCCGCTGAGGAGTGTAAGGTCTCTGACGCCCTTGTTGCTGGGCTTCAAGACGACTACTCCTCTCTTCAAAGCTTCATCACGGATCTCTCCCGTCCGTTGATTGGTAAGTGTGCCTGCCTCTGGTTGTAATATTTTCATTGTGTGATCTTTGGTGTACTCACTACCCCCCTCTGTCCGCAGGTCGGATCATCGACAGCGCGGAAGAGGCGCAGTCGTTCGATGCGCGGCAGTGTGTGTGGCCACTCTGGTCGACTCGGCCACGTTGTCCGCGACCTGTATTCGGGTGTATCTTCAGGAGATGTCGCCCACGGAAGTGATTCCCAGCGACCTCGTCGAAGTGTGGCGGTACTTGGAGAAGGCGCCATCAGTCGTCGAGTTCATGACGCGGTCGGCGTTCCGGCGCGGGGCGGCGACGGCGCTCAGCCTTGGGCTCGCCCACTTCCCGAAAGATTTCGATCTGGATGACGTGACGAGTGGCTACCCATCGTCGACTGGATCGGTGGAGATCGCCGAGGTGCTGAAGCTGACGGACCGCGCCGCGGTATACTCCGATCGCGTCTGGGCGATGGGCGACCTCCTTCCTTATCAGGAGACGATCGTCGCACCCAACGACCCCGAGCCGTAGTACCGGGACTTCAAGATCGAGCAGCCCTTCCGTGCGGCGATGGCGGGTGAGCTGACGACGTACCCGTCGAACCCATTCACTCCCTTCATTCGCAACCGCAAGGGTGGCAGCGAGTCGACATCGAAGCCTGCGGAATAAGATATTGTGCCCTGGGGCGTTAGTAGCAGTTGGGCCGTTGGGCGCAATTTTTACTTTGTAACAACTATGATCTGCTATAATGGGATATCACGTTATTTTGTGAATTGTCGTGTGTTTGTGATTGAGGGTTGAACGAGTCCCGAGCGCGTCCGCCCTTTTTATGGGGTTTACCTCGTTTGTTATGTGTTTGTGGTTTTGAACGTTTTGTTATTGAGGTCGGCTCGCCCGAGCTTGGAAAGCCAGTCTCAAGGCGACTCCCATGAGTGCTCTGTACTTCACCGTTTTCCCTTGCGCGAACGAGGTCGGGTAGCCGAGTCCCCGAGCGTGGTACTTGGTTGTTCTAGGCGCGACTCTAGGGTGGGTGAGGACTGGGCGCGTCATAGTAAGCGCATCACTCCTGCCTGGCCTGTCGGGTCAGTCGCATGGCGAGTCCTGGGCGCGTTAGAGTAAGCGCATCATACTTGGCATTTTCCCTAGTCGCTCGCGCTGAACTGTTCGTCAGTCCCCGAGCGTGGTACTTTGCCGTTCGAGTCGCCATGTCGAGGATGCGGAGGATCATGGTCGCTGTGAGGAGCAAAGGAAGTTGTCTTGGCTCGTTAAGCCAGTCGTGCTCGGCGACTCCAATGGGGCTCCGGGTAGGCGTTTTTCGTGGACGTTACGAGACCTGGGGTAACCCAGTGCCCTCGTAGCGCACTACTTTACCGTGCCGATCGCTGTACCAGAGGTTGACTCCTGCGGTTAGCTTGGTGCTGTTATTACGAGTGCGAGTGGCACAAGACACGGAGAGTAGACACAATTTGTGGTAACCAATATGTTTTATTTCATAGCGACTAGGGGATACATATGTGGAGTTCTAGGAGTAGAACTTCCGTAGGAGGTTTACATTCCATGGCCACTTGATGTTGAGTTTTCTGTCTCCGCAGACGTCGGTGAGGTAGTAGGCGTCGTTTCCGAGTACTCGCCCTATGGCGAATGGTCCCTCCCACGGGGGGAGAGCTTGTGCATGCCCTTCTTGTCCTGGATGAGGCGTAGAACCAGGTCGCCTTCCTGGAAGGTGCGAGTTTTCACCCGCCGGCTATGGTAGTGGTGGAGTACTTGCTGGTAGATGGCAGTGCGAGAGCGAGCTAGGTCGCGTGCCTCGTCGAGTTGATCGACTCCGTCCTAACGTGCGAGTTCGTTCGCCGCCTCCGTGTAGTGGACGACCCTTGGCGAGTCGTGCTCGAGGTCGGTGGGCATGACTGCCTCGGTGCCGTACACCATAAAGAAGGGGGTGAACCCTGTCGACCTGTTAACCGAGGTGCGGATACCCCAGATGACGGAGGGTAGCTCCTCGACCCAGCACCCGGCGGTACGCTCGAGTGGTACTTGGAGCCGCGGGTTCAGGCCGTGGAGGATGCTCTGGTTGGCCCGTTCCGCCTGGCCGTTGGACTCCGGGTGGGCGACTGACGCGGGGTCGAGCCGTATGTGATGTTCCTCGCAGAACTCGGCCATGGCTCCTTTGGCGAAGTTGGTGCCGTTGTTCATGATGATGCTGTTTGGGAACCCGTAGCGATATATGAGCTCGCGTAGGAATTTGGTGGCGGTCTTCCCGTCGCATTTCCGGACTGGCTTGGCCTCCACCCACTTTGTGAATTTGTCGACCGTGACCAGGAGGTGGGTGAAGCCGGAGGGGGCCTTTTTGATAGGGCCTACCATGTCCATACCCCACACGGCGAATGGCCAGGTGATGGGGATTGTCTTGAGCGCTGAGCTCGGCACGTGTGTCTGGTTGGCGTACTTCTGGCACCCGGCGCACCGCTGGACAATGTCGACGGCGTCGGCGTGTGCGGTGGGCCAGTAGAAGCCGTGCCGCATAGCCTTTGCGACCAGAGAGCGGGCTCCGGCGTGGTGTCCGCAGTCGCCGGAGTGGATGTCGTGGAGGATCTTGCGTCCTTCGGCGGGTTGGACGCAGCGTTGGAACACGCCGGTCACGCTGCGCTTGTGGAGCTCGCCGTCGATGATGGTGAAGGATTTGCATCGACGTGCAACCATCCGGGCGTCTGTCTCGTCTGCCGGCAAGGTGCCAGCCTCCAGGTAAGCGATGTTCGGCTTGGTCCAGTCGTCTGGCTCGGCGATGAGTGCGACCAGGCTGCCTCTAGTTGCAGCGGGACTCCGATGTCGATCTCCCTTGGGGGAGAGACTGACGGCTTGGTGATCGTGTCGAGGAAGACGCCGGCGGGTGGTGCGAGTCGAGCCGACCCGATGCGAGAGAGGGCGTCGGCCTCCTCGTTCTTCCTCCTGTCGATCCATTCGACGGAGTAGCCTGCGAAGTGTCCACCCAACTTGTCTACTGCCTGGCGGTATGCCGCCATGGTGGGAGAGACGGCGTCGCAAGTGGCAGCGACTTGCCCAACGACGAGGTCGGAGTCTTCGTAGAAACATAGGCGGTTGACGTTCATCTCCTTGGCAGCTCGCATGCCGTGGAGTAGTGCCTCGTACTCGGCCATGTTGTTAGTGCAGGGGCTGAAGTCGAGGCAGAGGACGTAGCGGAGCTTGTCGCCCTTCGGTGAAGTCAACACGATCCCTGCTCCTGCGCCGTCCGCTTTCTTGGAGCCTTCGAAGTGCAGGCTCCAGTAGTGGAGGTATGGCAGCTTTTCCGACTGCTGGGCCTCTTCCCAGTCGGCGATGAAGTCCGCGAGAGCCTACGACTTGATCGCTTTTCGTGGCTCGTACTTGATGTTGTGGATGCCGATTTCGATAGCCCACTTGGTGACTCGCCCGGTCGCCTCACGGTTGCGGATGATGTCCTGCAACGGTGCTGAGGAGACGACCGTGATCGGGTGCTCCTGGAAGTAGTGCGGCAGTCACCGCTGTGCTCTGAAGACCGCGTATACCAGTTTCTAGTATTGCGGGTACCACTGGCGCGACTCGGTGAGGACCTCGCTGATATAGTACACCGGTCGTTGTACCGGGCGCTCCTTTCCTTCCTCCGGCCGCTCGACAATCATGACGACGCTGACGACGTGCTCGGAAGCCGCGACATAGACCAGCATGGGTTCTTTGTCGATGGGGGCGGCGAGTAGCGGTGCTGCGAGTAGCACCTTCTTGAGGTCGCGGAGTGCGTCGTCCACCTCCTTGTCCCACTGGAAGGTGGGGTTCTTTCGCATCAGGCGGTATAGGGGCATCGCCTTTTCGCCCAATCGGGGGATGAAGCGACTAAGAGCCGCGACTCGCCCGACCAGTTTTTGGACGTCGCGCAGGCACTCGGGTTTGCTGAGTCGAGCGATCGTTTCGATCTTGGTGGGGTTCGCCTCTATCCCGCGCTTGGAGACGACGTACCCCAGTAGTTGCCCTGCTGGTACACTGAAGGTGCATTTGCCTGGGTTGAGCTTTATCTTGTATTTCCGCAGGTTGGCGAATGTTTCCACTAGGTCGGCGAGTAGATCGCACTGGCGAGCGGACTTCACTACCATGTCGTCGATGTAGACGTGGATATTGCGGCCAATTTGGCTCGCAAGGCATTCCTGCATGCACCGCTGGTAAGTTTCCCCGGCGTTCTTGAGGCCAAAGGTCATGGCAGTGTAGCAGAAGGCTCCGAATGGCGTGATGAACGCCGTCTTCTCCTCGTCCTCAACAGCCATCTTGATCTGGTTGTACCCAGAGTAGGCGTCGAGGAAACACAGCGACTCCGAGCCCGCGGTGGAGTCGATTATTTGATCGATCGGCGGGAGGACGAATTGCTCCTTCGGGCAGGCGCTGTTTAAGTTTGTGTAGTCGATACACATCCTCCAGGTCCCATTTTTCTTCTCGACCAGGACTGGGTTAGCCAGCCACTTGGAGTATTTGATTGGCCGGATGAAGCCTGCAGCGAGTAGGCGCTGCACCTCCTCGGCGATGGCTCAGCGACGCTCTTCATTGAAGGGCCGCATCGACTGCTTGACGGGTCGCACTTTGGGCTCGGCGTTTAGTTTGTGCTCAGCGAGTTCCCTAGGGACACCAGGCATGTCAGAGGGCTTCCATGCGAAGATGTCCCTGTTCTCACGAAGGAACTCCATGAGCGCTCCTTCCTAGGCTGGGCTCATGCCCGTCCCGATTGTCACCGTCTGGCTGGAGTCGCCTGGGACCAGCTCGACGGTGCGGGTGTGCGGCTGAGGTGTTGGTGCCCTCCGAATTGGGCTTCTTGAGTATGGTGGGGTCGTCGTTGTTGACCCCGCTCGCGTACTTGGCAAGCTCGTCGGCGTGGTTGGCCTCTGCCGCGATGACGGCGTCGGCGAGTTCGGCTCCTTTGGCCTTGCACTCGGCGGCCATGTCAGGGTCGCCGTTGATAGTGATGACGCCGCACGGCCCGAGGAGCTTCATCGCATTGTACGCGTAGTGGGGCGCTGCCATGAACTTGGCGAACGCCTGGCGCCCTAGGACGCAGTGGTAGGGGCTGTCGAAGGGTACCAGCTCGAAGATGATCCGCTCGGTGCGGAAGTTTGCTGGTGTGCCGAAGGTGACTGGCAGCGTGACCTTGCCGATCGGGTACGCCTTCCGACCGGGGACGATGCCGTGGAACGTGGTGTAGGTCGTCTCGACCATCGACTGCGGGAGCCGCAGTCGCCTGAATGTGTCCAGGTACAGGATGTTGATGGAGCTGCCGCCGTCCATCATTGTCTTGGGGAGACAGTAGTCTCCCACCTTAGGCTTGACCACTAGGGCGACTCGGCCTGGGTACTTGATGCATGGCGAGTGGTCCTGGCGGCTCCAGGTGATGGGCTGCTCCGACCAGTTGAGGAACTGGGGGACGTCCACCATGGGCGATGACCTTCTTCTCGCGCTTCGTGTTGAAGCCTGTGAAGGTGTGGAGCGAGCCAGCCACACTGCCGAATTTTCCGCCGTTTGGCGAGTTGTTGTTGGGGTCCTCCCGTGCTCGCCGTGCCTTCTCGATCTCCTTGAGAGAGTGGCAGTCGGCGGTCGTGTGCGTGGCGGGCTTCCCTTCCCTGCTGTGAAACGCACAAGGCTGGTTAAGGAGGGCCGCGGGGTCGAACCTTGGTTTCGCCTTGTAGTTGTCACCGTCGCGGCGTTGCCCTCCGTCGCGACGGAAGCTATTGGGCTCGCGTTGCACGTGCCCGGCGTTGGCGACGAAGTCGACTCGCCCGTCACTGCGGCGTTTGCCGGTGAGGCGAGTGTTTCTGTAGCGTAGGTTGGACCGTCGTCCGTTGTCGTTGCCGCTCGTGCGGCGTTGGCCTCCCGACTCGTCGTCGGTTTCCTGGTTTGGGTCTTCCTCCGCGTATCTTTTGGCGATCTCAAGGAGGTCCGGTATGTTGTCGAGTGTGCGGGAATGTCGTTTGAGCTTGGCGACCAAGGGCTCGTAGCGGCACGAGGTCTTGAAGCAGTGGATTGCGGTGTTCAGGTGGATGCCGACCGCGTTGTACCATAGTTCTTGCCACCGCTGGACCCAGCTGCGGGTCGACTTGCGGGGTCCCTGGACGCATCGTTCCAGGTCCTCGATGGTGGTGGCGCGGGTGTAGGAGCACTCGAAGTGCCTGACGAAGGCATCTCACATCTCTTCCCAGGAGTCGATGCTATCCTGGGGAAGGGTGTTGATCCACTGCCTGCACGTTCCCTCCATCATCAGGGGGAGGTAACGGGCGGCTAGCAGGTCAGTGTGGCCAGCGATCCCCATCGCCATGAGGTAGGTGTCCAGCCACACGGAGGGGTCGTAGGAAGGGTCGTAATTCTCTATTTCCTTCGGCGCTTTGAAGTTCGCCGGGTATTTTTCGCCTCGGATCATCGGTCCGAAGCACTTGGGCCCGAGTCGGCTTAGCGACCCCATCGGCTCGCCGTCGCGGCGATTGGTTAGGGTGTGTCGCAGGTCGTCGGGCTGGCGTGCGCGCCAGCTTTGGTTGTTGATGATGTGGGCGCGGGCGCCGACGGGCTGACCGTTGGCGGCGACGAAGTTGGTCGCTGGCCTGGGGTCGTTGGTGGAGAGTGCCGCGTTCGCGGGTCGGTGTTGGAGCTGCAGTGGTTCGGGTGGCAGGCAGTTAAGGGTGTTTGCCGCCAATGGACGGCCGCTTGAGGCCGCTCTGCAGCCCGAAGAACGCCAGTACATCCGACCCTGTGAGTCAGCGCCTGCGTTTTGTTGCTCGACCGCCTTTGCGTGTAGGGCCCTGACGTACTGGATTTGTAGGGCGCCGTCGCCGGTGGCCGTGATGTTGTCGGCCGCTGCTTGGCCTGCCACGAGGTTGTCCATCGGTGTGGAGAACAGTGGTAGGCCGTTCGCGTCTCGCTCCCGTGAGGAGACTACTATCCGCGGCTGGTCCCTGGGGGGTGCGCGGTTGGGTGGGGGTGGGGCGCCCATCGCCGTCGACCCTGGTGGGGGCCGAGCGCTTCCTCCTGGTGGCGCGTTCTCGCAGATCGCGCGCTCGGCCACACGGGCCGGGTCGTTCTCGTCGTCGAAGTTCAGGGCGCGCCCCTGGACGGTGGGGTTTAGGCGCGACCTGATTCGTTGCTGGTGGTAGCGCGACAGCTCCTGCGCTGTCACTTGCTCGAGGCGAAATTTTTCGCGCTCGGCTTGCTCTTTGCGGACTGCTTCCGCCAGCTTCAGGCGGAGTTCCTCGATCTCCGTTGCCGTTGCATTGGGAGGGATCGTCTTGGAGAAGGGATCCTCCGGCGGATCGGTGACAGTCGCCATGTAGGTCGCGGCGTGGCGACCGGTCCCGTCGCGGAGATCGGCGGAGTTTTCCGATCCGGAGTCGAAGTCGAAGATCCCAAGGATGGAGGGATCCTCGAAGTCTCCCACGTTGGAGACCTGGGTGATGGAGCCTGCGGGCGAAGCCGCGGTGATGGATCCGGCGAGTGACGCCGAGGTCGCCGAGTCGGCGTCGTCGTTGAGGGCCGCGTCTTCTGCGGCCGCGGAGTTTTCGGCCACGTTGTTGTGGGCCGAGTTGTACTCGGAGGCGAGGCGATGGATCGTGCGGACCTGGCTCTCGGAGAGCCGGTCACGTGGCGGCGACTCGCGGATGCGAGCCGAGTCCTCCGAGACGACGACGTCGGTGAGGCTGACGAAGAGGCTGATCATGCCGACTGGCAAGATCATGCTGTGCGTGACGGGTCGTGCCGCCGGGACGTAGCTTCTCGGCAAGATCTGGAGCATCTCGCCGATCGCTATCATGCGGCCGGTGGCGACCGACTCGTTGATGGGCAGATTGGATCTCGCCGCAGAACACCGGCCAGACCGGCCAGGCCCCACGGTGGGCGCCACTGTCGTGGGAATGACCACGGCAGATGCTGCAATTGGCAGCGAGTATTAGAACGAAGGGCAAGGGCGGCCAGCCATCTGCGGTGCGAGATGAGGGCGGAGACACATGGTTTTACCCAGGTTCGCCCCCCCGGAGGGTAAAGACCTACTCCTGCTAGATTGTATTATGTTGGAGGTACAACGGGGCGAGCTCGACGGCTAGGCGGCGAGTCGCTTGGGTGGATGATGGAACATACGTTTACACGCCCCTGTAGGGAGGTTTATATAGACTCACCCTCCCCTAGGGTTTACATATCTCAACCGAATCAGTTAAGGTTTCGGTACTCGTTTAACCTAATCCGACTGGGCCTATCCACTCTCCTAGGCCTTCAGCTTCCAGTCGCTTGGATCCACGCCAGGTCTTGATCCAGTCGCCGTCTTGCAGGCCCACTCGCCAGTTCCTGGGCTAGTCGGAAACGTCCTGCTGGGTATACCCCGGTAGGCATATCCCCATCATCCCTTGTGGCCAGACTAGCTCCATCCCGAACCCTAGGGTTTGGGGTGGTGCTGATGATGTCGCCGCCACTGCTGCAGTGTGCTGTATTGGTGTTCCTCGCCTTCAGGCGTGGTGTGGGTCGCAGCGCCCCCTTGGGGGTGCTCCTCGTGCCTCCGTGCTCGTCGTCGACCTCTGCTTCTTATTCTCACCCACAGCAACATTCATCAGTAAGTTGTTCTTCTTCCCCCTATGTCCTCTGTGCTAGGCCACCCTATGCTATGTGTTGATAGTAGCTACTCCTGGCTAGTGGTTATGTCTTGATTAGGGTTTTTGTTCTGCTTAGGGTTCATATCCCTCTGTTGATTGAATATATGATGATTTGGATCATGTATTGATGATCTCTAAGCATACTAAGTGGTTGTTTGCTGTGGATTACTGCTTATGACTCAAGTCCTTGATACCTCTAAATAGTTTCCTACTTCTAGTAGTAACTATGCTCATCATACATGCCTGATGTCCAACCGTGATGACGTCACGTTTGTCGCACAGTTTGTGGAACAAATGGCCTTCCAGAAGGAACATACTCAGTATCTGAAGTGTCAGGACTTGAGTCATTACTCAACCTAAGTGCATTGACTCCCTCCAGCTCAGCTGAAAGTCTTCAGAAACATATTCAACATTATCTCCCACTTGCATATCCTGAGCTTCATTCCTTGAGTTGTCAACAGAATACGCAGATCCTGCTGATCCCCAGATGCTCCTTTGGGCAAGATAGTTAAACACCGGATAATGTATATTCCCTGGGTTTTGAGAAGATGTTGATGATTCAAACACTCTCTCCTCAGGATATTCTTCTTCATCCTGATTATCTATAAACATGGAATTTCTACTATTGTTACTAGGTTTAAGTCTTGCACCCATCCAGCTAGATTGTCCAACATTTCTGTCAGAACCATCTATGGACATCTGGTGTTCATGAGATCCTTCATATAATCCCATTCTCCAACCATCATAATTCTCAATAGGAAGTTCTGAATCAGAACCATCCTCTGAACCCTGTGGTACTGCATACCTCGTATCCACAGTAGGATCATATATAGGTTCAGGCCTTGGTGAATAAGGATATGGTGTAAAAGATTCATGATCTATAGGTATATCCTTAAAGATAGGTTTTGCACTACTTCTTGCTTCCTTCTCCAACTGGAATGCTAACTGCTTTCTCCTTTCCAGATCAGTTAGATCCTCTAACATGTCATTTTTATCTTCAACAATCACTTGATGTGTCTTATAAAAAGACGCAACGAGTGTTCGATATCTATCCATAAACTTGGAAGCTAACTTGGGATGCTTCTTAACCAAAGTAAGATGATCCGGTACAGGCTCCGGGTCTATAGAATCATGAGGTATCATAGAAAATGTGCTACCTTCTAACTCCTTGGCTTTATGCTCCCGGATATTAGCTATCACCTCCACAACGACAACATGATATGCTGCTAAGTGACTCCTACCTTCACCTATAGGTAGATCGTGGTATAATCCAAGCTCCTCTGAAAGTTGGATACTCACATGATACTTGGATAACATCCGACCAGCATAACAGGTTATAGTGTTCACTGGAATTCTAGTTGGACAACTAAAAATCTTTAAAAATTGACGAAGTTGGTCTGTGAATGATCCTTGATAATCATCAAGAGTCTCCTCTTTCCTTACCAATGTCTGTTTTGGAAACTTTGGTGCCATAGCTCTGTATATCAGAAAAATATTTTTATTAGTAACCAATAATATATTGCATCATAACAAAGAATTATCGCACTAAAACATATAACGAAATATTCTCATTTGAATACCCATTATATTTCTTTTAGAGAATTCTTTATCGTTGCTACACTCTCCTACAGGTAATACCCTTTACTAGTTTCCAACCTAAGGTCAAAGCAATTTTCTCTAATACCAAGTGCGGTGACCCAGCATACCACTGCATGTGTAGTACACTATAGTCGTTGACATGACATCCACAGAACACCGTTCTGTAAATATCACATCCCTTAGAGTGGTACGACAGAAACATTGCGGGTCCATATTACAAACATTCACACATTATTATTACAATACCAGAAGTTCAAGACTTCAAAAGGATTCAACTTACAAACCAAAATATAAAGTGTTTCAGTGGAATTTTAAAGTAGCAACTCCAACTAGGAGTTGAGCTCAGCAGCTTATTCTATAGAGTTCATGCTGCTCGGCTTTGTCCGTTACTACTAACTAGGATACTTAGTTGGACTCGTTATCATTGACACCATAGCGGATTTCGTAATCCACTCCTGCAACACCTGACATGTAAGGCTCCTCGTAGAACACATCTTATTGGCATTCGGCTACATACATTGGAAGGTCTTTGGGATCCTCAGAGTCTAAGCAAGGGATCAAAGGAAAGGGTGAGTAACAACGTTACCCAACAAGTTCATTATATGCGAGGTGGGAAGTTTGATGCTCTAACTACCACCTCGGACTATAAGTCCTTGGCACTATGCAGTTTTTGTAAATCTTTCTTCAAAGATTGATTTTATTATAAAAATCTATGACCATCAGCCTTCACAGGTTGACTAGAAATTTCATGGAGTTCCTTTCCTGCTGCGTTCATAGCTCCTTCCCGGAATTGGGAGTAACAAGTTACAATTCTTACACTCTGCAGATGTGCGTTACTTTGAGAGATCAAATCCTTGTTGCACAACCGGGCGTACTTTCCCGTCCGCAATTCCATGATGTGGGTCCTAGTAGTTTGTCCAAGCCAATCACTACCCCCTTCGCGACCTCGCATGCCTCCTTGGTATACACCATGCTCACATATAGAATTACGACAATGGTTTGTATAGACCGTTAGATGCTAGAACTATCATGGGACGTTGAGGGTTCCCACCCATATGCTGCATATCCTCTACGAATTACCAATTAATATCCTCTATCTTCCTGTCCAATTCGATTTGGAACTAGAGCTCCCTCGTGGACAAACTAGCTCCATACCGAACCCTAGGGTTTGGGGTGGTGCTGGTGATGTCGCCGCTGCTGCTGCAGTGTGCTGTACTCATGTTCCTCGCCTTCAGGCGTGGTGAGGGTCGCCGCCTCGGCGTGGTGTGGGTCACAGCGCCCCCTTGGGGGTGCTCCCCATGCCGCCGTGCTCGTTGTCGACCTCTGCTTCTTCTTCTCACCCACGACAACATTCATTAGTAAGTTGTTCTTCTTCCCCCTGTGTCCTCTCTACTAGGCCATCCTATGCTATGTGTTGATAGTAGCTACTCATGGCTAGTGGTTATGTCCTGATTAGGGTTTTTGTTCTTCTTAGGGTTCATATCCCTTTGTTGATTGAATATCTGATGATTTGGATCATGTATTGATGATCCCTAAGCATACTAAGTGGTTGTTTGCTGTGGATTACTGCTTATGGTTAGCTTTGGTGATGTTAGTGGCTTACCAGATTGATTCCATTGGTTAACTTGATATGGTTCAGAAGATAAGGTTGCTCTAGAATCATTACTTGGGAATTCTTAGTGGTTTGAGAACTCACCACTGTCATTGCTAGGTAAATGATAGTGATCTTTGGGTGATGAATTCACTGTATTTGTACTGTTGGCTTAAGAATGCATATATAGCTTGAGATCTAATGGTCTCTTATAGTGATATATATATGGATATTCTTAGAAATGATTCCTGTGATTAGTATCAGGAAAATGATTCATATTTGGCTGTGAGTGTAACTGTGAAAGTTGAATGCTTAACCTACTTAGTTTAGAAGTTGTTCTTGTGACACCATCCTAGTATGGCACACAATATTAGGTTCTATTACTTAGCTTGCTTTTGCTTAAGCTTAACTTGGCATCAGAGATAAGTGGAACTTCTTTCCCTGAATTCCTAAAACCTATGATGTTGGTCTGAGGTTTAGGATCTAGGTCCTTATCTTGTTATTTCTCATGGATTGGTTCTGGTAGTGATACCAGCTACTACTTCTTGAATCAAAGTTGGGGAAAAATGATTGTAGGCTTGATAACTTATATAGATCCATAAGATTAAATTCTAAGGTGCTACTCCTGTTTTAGAGATGTGCCTAGAAGTTCAGATCTTGGCTATATTCATTCCTGGAATTTAGATATTGCTTGATGGCTAGGATCAATGATGTTGTCCTGAGATCCTAGCTGGGTCTATATAGTTTTCTGATTGCTTTTAATGTTTAAAACTTCAATGATGGAATCACCCCCACTTGGGTGCTTTTCTGAGAATTTGAGTATGAGACAACTCATGGATGCTTGTCTAACTTAGACAGATAAATCATGTGATGGTATTTTCTACTCACCACACTTGGTTGTTGTTGGGGTTGCAAGTTGTTAATCTTGTGGCTAGCTTGATCTGATGCTCCTCCTGATACTTCCAGTTCCTGGACTTGTCCTTGATCTAGCTCTCCACCTCCTGGTCCTGATGGCTTGATCTTGTGCTTGTTATCCACCTGATCTACCCCCTCCTTATGTCACCATATCGGTGAGATGATCAAGTGTTTGGTTGGTGTGATCTGGTTTGGCTTTGGTTTGGTTTAGCTGGGCTGCTGTGCTTGGTGTGTATGCACCAGAGAATGGTGTTAGAGATGCCTCCTATGGCTGTGCTGAGTAGTTTTGTGTGTGTGGTCTGTTGATGCTATGCTGACAGCACACACCATGCAGTTTGGTGTGTGTGCTGCTTGTGTGCCTGCTGCACACCTTGTGGATATGCTTTGGATATGAAATTTACTTTTATCTGGTTACATTTACTTGTCTGGTGAAACTTGCCCCTCCTTGTTGTTTGGAGTTATTTGACTTCTGGCTTAAATTATGAAAGATTCAGTTCTTTCATATTGGTGAAACTTGCCCCTTTAAAGATTACTCAATGATGAAATTTTGAACAGTACAACTCACTTTCAGTTCTGAGAGTAAAACATTTTTTTAATCCTTCACTTTATTTCTTTTAGTTGGAGTTTGTTTTGCAGGTACCAGACTTGAAGATTCAAGACTTTAGTTTAGTTTTTCTTTTTATTTATAGAATAGTCACTTGTAATATTTCTTTTATTCTTTTGTAATATTTATTTTATCCTTTTGTACTAAAGATTGTAATATTACTCAATATATATAAAGATTCTTTTATTTCATTACTATTGTAAAGATTCTTGATCATTTCCATAAGTTACATTTTGTAACTTATTTATTGAATAAAATTATATAATAAATATTCATTTTATTGATTAATTTATTTTATTTAAAGTTTGAGTTATTAATTGTTAACTCTTGATTAAATCAAATAACTCAAACCTAATTCTAAATCCTTCTACATTATAAATGCAACACTCAAGTTTAAATTCAAATTTCTTTTCCCGAAACACACTCATCCACAAAGATCATATCAAAGTCTATAACAATCATCCTTCAAGACTATACCTAATCTCAAAGCATGAAATAAACTTTGATCAGTTTAGGTTTTTATTTGGCAAAAAAATTACCCAGATTTTTATAGATGAATGCATGCAATTTCACAGATTCCTAAATCTACCCTTCGTTGGTTCCTAAATGCTGGGATGTTACAACACTTAAGGGTTTGACGAAGCTTAGAGATCATTATTGGAATATTTGGAATCATCGAAAAAAAGAGAGAGAAACCAGAAGTGTTTTTATTGAGATCCGAAGATGTTCAGAGAAAGAATGGAAGGAAAGGGTCTGAAAGGAGTTTCAGATAAAAAGTATTTTTAAATATGCATTTATTATATGTTAATTGTGAATTAATATATTCTAAATAAATATTTAAATTAACTTTTATAAAAGCATCTTTCTCATCGGGCCAAAACCCCGGAGGGATTTGACCTAAGAAGAAGCTGCAAGGAAAAAGGCAGAAAAACAACAAAAAGAAAAGAGGCTAGTTTGACCAGCCCAGTCGCGCGTGGGCGGCAAGTAATATGCGTCATGCGTGGAGGCATCAGCTACCAGTCGCCGTCGCGGCCTCCTCAACCCTGGCCCAAGGGAGCTCGCGGGGGAGCTAGGCGAGCGGGGCTGGCTAGCAGGCCGCGCAGTCGGCCCACCCGGGCCACACACCTGCTGTCGTTGGCTGCTGGGCGACGGGTAAGCACGTCAGCCCACCCAGTCGACGCCGCCTCCTGCTGCTGCTGCGTTGGGCTGAGGCCGGGGGTGGCCCACCCGGGTTGCCCCAAGGGCCCAGCCGGCTGCAACTCATTTTTCCTTTATCTTGTTGTATTTTTATTCCCACATGGGGAACCTAAAGGGGAGGGAACACCTCCCTCCACCTATATATAGAGGTGTCCAGAGGAGGCTGAAAATACACAATAAAATAATAAAAAGTCTTTGGTTGCCTATCTCTTTTTTCTCTCTTGCGACCGTGACCCCCTTGTCAGGGCTACGCGAGCGAGGAGTTCTTCATCGCGGAGCGCCGTCGTGCTGCGGGATTCGGAGCTAGGAGATGGGAGATCTACTTTAGCAATCTCGGCTGGATCGGGAAGAAGCAGGAGTCATTGTCAAGCATCGTACGTGTGTGACTCCCTCAGGCGGCGCTCTACTTTCGGTTCTTGGAGTTGTCGGGGCCATCGGACTTCGTGACCTCGAGGTCGGCGTCGGTACAACTTAATCAACCAAGTTCCCCGCGGTATGTTAATTGCATTCGATATTCAAAGGTATGAATATCGTATCCCCTCCCATTACTGCCTTGCTAATAGATAGATCTTGGAATTAGTGTTTCGATCGTAGGATTTTTTTTGTTTTCTGCCCTTGACCCCAACAGTGGTATCAGATCTGATCTATGTGTAGTACTGCTAGGATGGGTAGAACACGTGGGTTTTAATGTGTGGGCGTTGATTCTATAATTGTTACCCTCCCAAGTGTACTTGTTTATATCATGGTATTGATTGATGAAGTGGCTTGGACCGACCTTACGTATACTTTTATGAGAGACGGGTTCCACGCTCGGCATACGGTTTGTTCTGTATAAGTGGATAATGGGTGTCTATCTCTCTTTCAATAGTTGATATAGCATTTATAAAGGAGGGCCCCGAAAGGGGTGTAGTAGAAACAATTATCTAATCAGCGTTGTAGTTGAAGTTCGTAGGAAAGAAACGGTCCTTGCACGAAATCCCTAAGATCAATATAAAACATGCAAAGATAAAGTAGAGGCATCTAACTTTGTTTTGCTGGGGCGTTGTGGTGTGATATGGTCATAGTCAAGGTAAAGTAGTTTACTTTCTGTTGCTAACTCGTAGTAACGGTCATCATGATGGTGAACTACACACCGGAGGCGTCGGTACCCTAGCATCGGACCCGGAGGTGCCGAATGGAGATCACAGCGCGAAGGACCATATCACAACGCACTTACATTTGATGTATTTTGTTGTGTACATATTATTATGTGCTAAGTATTATATACTAGATGGTAGCATTAATAAGATGATCCCTATAACTTAATTCCAATGATAGTGTTCCACTCGTATGTGTACCACCAAGAAAGTTCTCCGTTATGAGGCAGGCCATTATGATCGGGTGTCAGACATAACTGTGTTTGCATACGGTGGGTGTAAGCGATGTTGCACTGCAATATACACTAGAATTGGCGAGCCTAGCATGTACAAACATGGACTCAGAATAGGAGATGATCGAAAGATCGATCACGAATCACATGAATGATATGATCGACATGTCGACATCCACCTTTGCAACTATGTTGTAGGCTGTGATGATTGGGGGTGATGTAGTGAATTGGGTTCGTGTTATAACTAAAACATTCTTTGGGGATAATAGTTTTTGTAGGGTTCGAAGCATAGAAAACAAAAATTTTCCTACGATGGGAAAAACTATGTACAAAGATCTATCTACTAGATACAAACAACGGGCGGATGTATATCCGTAGAGAACATACCCTTGAAGACCGACAAAGCTTAACGAGTCTAAACTTGTGGTTGATGTAGACGATCTCTTGCCGATCTCAAGATCGAGAGGAAGTCCTAGCGCCGCAAAACAGCAGCGCATCCGTGCTCGCACACACGTTCGAGGCACCGAGCAACCTCCGCCTCCTCGCTCCAGCGATGCAGCGGAAGCACAACTCTTTCTTGCCGAATAACCACCGGGAACATGTATCTCGCTAGTCCGAGACCATGGGGAATAAATTCTAGAGGGGGAGAGAGATCCTTCATGAGGAGGTGTGAGTGAGAGAGAGGGAGGGGGGCTCCTTTTATAGGGAGAGGGGGGGGGCACCCAAGGGTAAATGCGCCCAGCCATGGGGCTGCCCCCACCTATTCCACATTCATGTGGGTGGACACTCCACTCACTCAAATGCCTTTCAATTCCCTCCACTCAAAAACCCACTCAAATTCCCATTAAATTTCCACCAAATTTAATGCAAACTCTCATTAAATAAAACTCCTTTTATTTATTCAGAATTTTGTCAATTACTTTAATGACAAACATTCTCATATAACACCTTGCTAGTATTTCATTTCACATGCAGAAACACTTTCTGCAATTTCACCCGAAAACCCGTTTCGGTAGCTAGTGAAATAAATTCCCGCGCTTGTTATTCTTTTTGGCATGAAACTTTTGCTCCAAATGGATGTCGGTGTCTCTTAAGTGTGTCACCCTACGGTTCGCGAATAATGCGGACATGATTGAGACCCCTCTAGGATCAATAATCAGAAGCGGGATCTGGATACCCATACTGACTCCCACACATTCAACGATGACTTTCTTGTGATCGTCGAAACCTTTTACGCTAGTATCTTAATCCATTTGTTTCGCGATATATTACATGTCCGAGATTCGATCATCGGTATCTCCATACCTAGTTTGATCTCGTTACTGACATGTACTCTTTTCTCGTTCCCATGATATAACATTCTAGTGATCAAATCACTTGCTTGCAAGCTAATCAATGTGATATCACCGAGAGGGCCCAGAGTATATCTATCCATCATCGGGATGAACAAATTCCACTCTCGATCCATGGGCCTCAACATAACACTTTATTAGTTTTGAATCCATCTTTATAATCAACCAGTTACGGTGTGACGTTTGATGTTATCAAGAAACTCTTCCGGTGTTAGTGATTGACATGATCTCATGGTCTAAGGATTAGGATCACTTCGTAAGTAGATATAGCAATATAAACTCAATGACTTTGATCGTAATGCTATACTTCGGATGAATGTTCATCACACCATTACACTAATGTTGTGACCTCGTTATTAACAACATCCAATGTCCATGATCAGGAAACTTTGATCATCTTGTTAATCAACGAGCTAGTTTATAAGAGAGGCATAACTAGGAACTTCCTTTTTGTTTATTAAACACACATGTATTAATGTTTCCATATTAATACAATTATAGCATGCAAAATAAACATTTATCATAAATAAGGAATACGATAATAACCACTTTATTATTGCCTCTCGGGCATATTCCCTTCAGTCTCCCACTTGCACTAGAGACAATAATCTAGTTTGAAAACTTTGCGTATTTGAACACCTATGGCTTTCTGGTGTTCCATATACGCAACTGCAAGTGGTTAACATAATCTACGGATCTGACACTTTCAGGTCTATGTGTATTTACATGTCTTTGCGTCTCCACGCATAACTCATTCTCCAATGAGATGGCATTGTATAAATTTGGTCTTTTGGTGCAACCTTTAGTTCCTTGGGGTTAAACCATGTCGATACTGTTGTCATACAATATATATTTAGTGTTAGCCCATTGTGAACCACACCTTAGTTTGATAACAAACTACTTGACACAAATTCCCTCCTTTGCTGCTACTATAGCAGTCTATACTTAGCCTTTTTGTTGTAGTATTCGTCACAATGTCTTAACTTTGGAACTCTTCCAAATCCATCATGGAAACTTTCTTTCCATTTCATTGTGCCACCCATAGTTTAAATTGAGATAAACTAGTATCAATGTAACACTTTACAATGAACTATTTGTAATTGTTTGTCACCTCTACACAAATATATTCTTAGCTCTTCCAAAAGATCATAAGAATATCCTTACTATCGTCCAATGATAATTTTATGATTCATTCTAGTATATGCTCATAACACTTAGAGCATAGGACATATCTGGATGTGTACATATCATGGTATGATTGATCAAAACATTCTCATGATTTCACTCATCAAGTGTCAAAGCACTTGAGTCTTGTTTCACTTATCAAGTGTCGATACACTTGAATATCTATATTGAACTCCTTCAATATCTCATATATGTACGTTTGGCATAACCATATTAGCGTCATAGTCTATCCACTATAGACATTCATGCTAAATATTCGGGTTTTGCCTAAGTCTTTCATCGAAATGAAATTCTTAACCTTTGTCAATAAAAGATACATGATTTCTAATCAACAAGATGTCCTCCACATAATGTATTAGAAATATGTCTCAGCACTCCCACTTAATTTCTTGCAAATGCAAGCATCTTCATCATCTCCTGATGAAAAAATCCTTTTCATCACGGTGAAGATTCCAACTCCGCGATGCTTACTTCAACCATTGAAGTTTGCATGCCCTTTTTAGCATCCTTTGAATTAACAAAACCCTTTGGATCGTGTCATGTACACATCCTAGGTAACCATTCTATTAGAAGAACTTTGTTTTGTTTATTCATCTACCATATATCAAATTATATGTAGTGGTTGCTACTTTAATCCGTCCAGACTAAATATGCTATGAAAGATCAAATCTTGTCATAGTCAACTACTTGAACATTGTCGTAAAATACTTTACGACATGTCGACTATTTCATAAATATGAAACATCCATGTCTGTTTCTTTATAGATCCAAATACGACCGATAGGTTTTTACACCTTTCCGGAGTGTCTTCCAAGTTCAAAACTTGATTTCTCGTGTATGGAACTATCACGGATTTTATGGCTTCAAGCCATTTGACGGAGTCAGGGCCCATCATCGCTTCTTTGTATGTAGTCGGTTCATCACTATCAAACAATAATGATTTACTCTCAAATCTCAGTATTTGATTGTTTATCCGACCGACTTGGTTCAATAAGAACTTAGATCTCCGTGACCACAACCTTTGAGGCACATAAGCTATGAGCATTATGGTAGCCTCCGGAACGATTTCCGGCATTGCGCAACTCAGCACATATAGCTAAGGTTCGTTAACCTTATCAAAGTTCTATTGTCCTCCCACTTAACATTTACGAAAAATTCCTTCTTCAAGAAACTTCACGTTTCAAGCGATAAACCCTTTTGTCCTTGGTGTTATGGAGGAATAACCAATTGTTATTCGAAATAACCTACAAAGACATGCTCATCCGACTTTGGTTGTAAACATATTACTTATGTTTAGCATACCAAAATTTAAGAAATGACAACTTGGGTTTTACCCTGTCACATCCCAAGATTTTCCAAATCTTGTAATGTGAAAATAAATGAATAAAATAAAACTTTGTTTGATTTTTAGAGCCAGAAGAAACTTTTGAATCCAGTTGGAACCTCAAACCTATTTGAATTAAATAAAATCCTAAAGGGATTCATAAAGATAAACATTTAATAAAGGAAATTAAAATGTTTTGGAACTACTACTTTAGATCTTTTAATAAAAGGATTTGGGTATTCAAAAGAAAAGAATGGATTTATAAATAAAGATTATTTTATAAGCCAAATTAAACCTTGGACAAGCTTTGGATTTAAAACATTTTGTTTTGAATAAAAATAGCAAAAGTTGTTTTAAATAAATAAATAAGAGTTTAATATCCAACTTTATTTGAAAAAAAGGTTTTACTAATTTAACTGAAACATCAAAACTTATTAAAATATTTAAAATAAGTTTTCTCAAATATTTGATAATCATAATTAAAACCTACTAAAGTGTTTTAGATTTATTTAAGATTTTAAATAATTATCTCAATAAAACAAACCCTAGTTGATTTAATAATGAAAGTCAATTTTATTAATAATGGACTCTAAAATAAAATGTTATTTTGTTTTAAAACAAAGTTTCCAAGTATTGAATATTTCCAAATAAAACCTATTGATTTGATTTTGAAAATATTTAGGTTTTAAACAAAGATTTTATTCATAAAATCAAATTCTATTTTATTAAATAACTAAGGCCATTTTATTTAATTATTAATGGACCTTAAAGTAAAGGGATTATTTTAATTTAAAACAAGATTTCCAATATTCTTTATTTCCAAATAAACCTACTGATTTAGATTTGCAAGTGTTTTCAAATGAGAATTATTATTAAATAAATCAAACCATGATAAATAAATAAAACTCCATTTTTTTAATTAAAGAGTGGATTAATAAAGTTATTATTATTTTATTTTGGACTTTTGACCATATTACTAAACAGAACTAATTTCAATAATACAAAAATTTGAGTGTTGTTTGAATCGATTTGGTTGATGTTTGTTTGATTGGAAATTCAAAACAGAAAATAAAATAGAAAAGGAAAAGAACACAGAATAAAAAAAAATAAGAAAGGAATCGACCCAACCCAACAGCCCAGCAGCAGCCCACCTAGCCCATCTACTCTCTCCCCGAACCGTTTTCCTCACCGCTGAAACAACCCGCAAAGCCCCTGACAAGTGGACCTCCCCCTCGTTTCTTTTCCCACTGACCAGCGGACCCCACACTGCCTCCTCCTTCTTCTTCCCCGCGTACCCTTCTCCCCTCACCGCGCGGCAGTTTCTGCCCGTTGATAGCTCCATCAATCGGCGTTAATCCGTGCATTAAACCTCGTCGCGGCCCCGTCCATTTAACCGCCTGCTCCTCCTCCTTCTTTTCCCCCAGACCACTCCTCCTCTCTGCCCCTAGGCTGCCTCCGATTCTCTCTATACCGCCGCCGCTCCGACGAGCTTCCTCTGTCGATTCCGGCCAAGCCACATCTTCCCGAGCCTCCCCGACCAAACTCACAGCTTCCCCACTCTCAGGCGCATCTACTAGTGCACCAAACTCAACCGCGGGTACCCTGTAACCTCGCCCTCGACAACGACCACCGTCGCCACCGTCTGCTTCATCTCCGGCGAAACTCACAGGTAGTATCTAAGCGCCCCGCGCCTCCTCGTTCACACTCCCGCACTCGCCACACCTTTCTGCATCTAACCGCATCATTGTTTTGCTTCGGGATGATCCACAGCGTCGCCCTCGACCTCGGACAGAACCACCCGACGCCGACGAAGTCTCCGGCGAGCAATCGCCACCGTTCCCGTGCGCCCCCTGCCTCGTCGACCACACGTTGAGCTTCCCCAACCAACTACGACCTCGGTGAGCCTACTCCCTTCCTCTCTCGCCTCCTATTTCACCAGCGCCGCCACTGACCGACCGTCGCCGCCGCGCGCAGCCGACGAGCGCCGCCAGACTTTGGCAAGCGTGTTAGTAACCGTAGGATCTAGATCTGACGGATACGATAGAACGTTAACGAAGGGGTAAGTGATGATCCTGTGCCGCACGATCTGACTTGATCCAATGCACCGCAGCACGCGATCCAGACGAATCGGTATCGACCAATCATGACGCGACGCGTGGCCTGTAATAGATCTAAAAACAGTTTGAAATCAGAATTATTTGCAAACTTCAAACCCCTATAACTTTCAATCCACACGTCCAAAAATTACAAATTTTATACCAATGAAATCAGGAGAACAAGCCCTAGCTAACCATGGCCTTAGTTTTGAAAATAGTATCTGTAAGCTTGGTTGAATTTGCAGAATCATTTGTGTACTTGTTTAGAGTATAAAAATTGTTTAAAATTGAATTTAATGACAAAACCTTTGCAAAATGATTTGTAGTGACCTTACTGACCCTAGGAACCAACCCATAGTGTTAAAAATGATTTTTGTGAAATTTAATTTGAATTAGTTAACTTAGTCACTTTCTAGCCAAATAAAACTCATTGAATTTTATTATGGAAAAGTTTGGGCAAGGAAAACTTTGGGAAAATGTTATGGACCAAACCTACTGACCCAAAACACCAAAACTTGCCAAGAGTAACCTACTTGGTGAAAAACATAAAGTCTTACTTTAAAAAGAATAATTTTCACCACATAAAATGTTGAATGGATTTTAAAATAGACTTTGGGCAAAACCTCTAACTAATGACTTTGCCATTTTGGTAAAATGACCAATGTGGACCTTACAAAGTTTATAAACCTAGAAGAGACCAACTTTGCAATAGAACCCTCTTAAGACTTAGGAACCATTTCTTTGTGTATGTGAATTGTTGTTTGAATGTTGGAATGCTACTTGATACTATGCTTGTTTGATTGTAGTGAAATTAGCAAAGTGTAAGACTAGCAAGATCAAGAAGTGACTATCATTCCCTAATCAAAAAGGCAAGTTACACTATCATACAAATTCCTACTACTTTCATTATACTTAGTGGATTTTGAAAATATGCATGAAAAGATATTTTTGTACCTATGCTATGCTAAATCCTAATAGGATTCCCTATACACTCCTTAGTGAAAATATTGAAGTTGTACATGCTTAGCCATGCTATAAGCTATAATTTGAAAAAGAGATACATGTTGAGATTTTTACAAAGGTTGAGAAAAGGACTTGTGTTTTACATAATAAAACAAGGACTCAATGAACCACCTAGGTGGAGGATACTTTAAGTTTTGGAGAAGGTGGCAACAAAAGGGAACCATGTCTATGGCAATCACTTGGTGTTGTGCTCCAAAAGAAAACCACCTAGGAAACTTAGAGATCAAACATGCTTCTCCAATTGTGGCTTTCGTGTGCAACCACATGCTATTATGGCTCTGGCTTAGTCAATTACATTAGGAAGACCCATACATTATCTTTAGTTACTGGACATGGGGATCTGGAATGCTTCATGGGGGCTGAAGACAAAGCTAGCAATGATGTATGGGAGGACCTTTTGGAAAGACTTCGTCACATTCTCAATCTGCCAGTACTCCATCTTGGTGAGCACTAATCCAGTAGGCCACTGGTGGCAACAAGATGAGATTGTGTCATGTGGGTAAAGTGTACTCCTTCTGCAGAAGTAAATAAAATCTAAGTACTTAGCCGTGTCCCCGGTTATGGACAATACTGAGCAACTAAAGTTTGAACTATGGGAGATCTTGACATTCCAACTTATAATATAAAAACTTGATGCACTTGGGGGTACCAAGGAATTCAAAGAGATTTTGTAAAGCTTGTTGCACTTGGGGTTACCAAGGTGCTCAAGAGCATGGTGTACTTGGGGATACCAAGGAACTCATGGATTTTGATAAAACTTGTTGCACTTGGGGTTACCAAGGTGCTCAAGAGATTTTTGACAAGGATTTGAACACTTGAGTTTCTACCAAGGAGTTCAAGGAACTTGGAAAAGAAATTTGACAAAAGACTTTAAAACCCTTTTGAAAAGATAGGATAAAATATTGCTTTATGCAAATAAGCCTTAAACTCTACTTAGCCAAACATGCATATAATGATAGGATCCACTCTTATTATACATAAAAGTGAAGCTTGCCAATACAATTCAAAATGTATTGACCCTTGTGGCTGTAACTTGTAATGTTGCAGGTTGATTGTTTTAAAATGAAGATTGTTTGATTGACTAGGACTACAAAGTCTACAACCAACATCTGCCTGTGGCACTATGAAGATGATGGACCCATACTTATAGATATTCCGCTGCAAATGTAATGTAATAGCCATATGAGCTATGATTGATGTAATAATCATATGTTATTCCTGGTTATAAATTTATACTATGACCTTTGTATCTTGATATTACATCTTAACTGTGGATGCTAGCTATTGATCCAGGGACTAGCATTGTAAAACACAGGAGGGATCAATCTTATTAAAGGTTGGGACCCCTACAGATGGTATCAGAGCATTGTGTTGCCTGTAGGATTTGTAAACCCTAGGATTGGACAAAAACCCTTAGAAAATATAGGAGTTGTATTTTGTTCCAAAACTTATTTACAAAATACTTGTAAACTCTTTCCTCAACCATTTTGGTTTAACTCTACACCTCTTCTACTTCAACTTGATGGAAAACCTACCCAAGCCAAAGACTACACCATGTGCAAATGACTTCTTCAAATTTCTTCAAACTCTAATGACTTCAACATCTTCAGCATTTTCACCAAGGACTTCCAACTCAGAAACTACTAAGGACCACAAGTGAAACAAGGAAATCTTGCTCAAGATTTAGAGACTAAGGGAATGCAAAATAAGAAGGAGCCATCAACAACTATGAAGTATTGTGACCAAGAGTTTTCTCAAGGAAAACATGGTCTCAAGTAAGAAGAATCATGAAAGAAGGAAAGACCACAAGTGAACCATATAGATGGACCACCATATTTTAGTTAAGTCAAAAACCACCAATTTATGTGGGTAACAAAAATATTTTGTTGCCTAAGTATGTGCTTGAACCTTGTTGTTTGAGTGAAAAGTTGTTTGTGATTGCATGCAATTGTTTGTGTGAATTGTGATGTGTGTGATTAGGGATATTTCCTTAGAATTATCTTGTCTATTCTAATCTCCCTTCAAACCCAAACAGATGACTACTCCAAAGGACTCCAAGGTTGATGACACCAACACCAACCAAGCTGATAGCATGAGAGAGCTCATAGCAACCCAACACCAGTTGAACCAACTAACAGCTCAGTTCCTAGTCAACAATAGTGATAAGGATCCAGCACTACAAAGGTTTTTAGAAGAGCAGTCTCAACTGATGCTTAAGGTGACTAATCAAATGATTAGCATAGAAGAAAGCTATCCACAGAGATTTTATGATAACAGGGATGAAAAGAATATTGTCCTAGATGGAGCCCCAGCTTGCATTATTTGTGGAGACAAGGATCATACCTCCAAGGAGCATGAAGGACAATGCCCCAATTGTGAAGAAGATCATCCTGTTGGACAATGTCCTACCTCACAAGCTACTTGCTACCTATGTGAAGGAAGTGATCATACCCCAGGTCTATGTCCCATCTATGCCATGGTGGAACAAAGGAAACAGGAAGGATCCAAGTCTACCAAAGGAAAAGGACCACTCCTACATCTAAACAAGACAACCCAATTCAAAGGATCAAGGAAAATCAAGAAGCCCAAGCAAGACATGAGCCTTGTGCAATGTCGCAAATGTAAGGAAATGGGACACTACTCCAGTGGATGCCTAGAGAACAAGAAGAATAAAGAGATTGACCAAGTGTGGTGCAACAACTGCAAAGAACCAGGCCACTATGTAGCAACTTGCCCACAAGAGCAACGCAAAGAACTTAAGGACATTAATTGTTTCAACTGCAAGAATCTAGGACACTATGCAAGCAACTGTCCAGAAAGGATGAAAAACAAGTTGAACAAGCCTATGGAGAAACTCAACCTTGGCCCATGAATCAAGTGTAGAATTAAAGCAAAAGTTTGCTTAGAAAAGTTTTTCCAGGACCCAAGAAGGCCAAAATGTAATTTTTGTTTGAAAACTTTTAAGGGTGGTAGTACCCTAGTTGTTTGAACTTGCTTGTAACCTCAGCCTTCCCAAATCTCGGGACGAGATTTATTTTAAGGGTGGTAGCCTGTCACATCCCAAGATTTTCCAAATCTTGTAATGTGAAAATAAATGAATAAAATAAAACTTTGTTTGATTTTTAGAGCCAGAAGAAACTTTTGAATCTAGTTGGAACCTCAAACCTATTTGAATTAAATAAAATCCTAAAGGGATTCATAAAGATAAACATTTAATAAAGGAAATTAAAATGTTTTGGAACTACTACTTTAGATCTTTTAATAAAAGGATTTGGGTATTCAAAAGAAAAGAATGGATTTATAAATAAAGATTATTTTATAAGCCAAATTAAACCTTGGACAAGCTTTGGATTTAAAACATTTTGTTTTGAATAAAAATAGCAAAAGTTGTTTTAAATAAATAAATAAGAGTTTAATATCCAACTTTATTTGAAAAAAAGGTTTTACTAATTTAACTGAAACATCAAAACTTATTAAAATATTTAAAATAAGTTTTCTCAAATATTTGATAATCATAATTAAAACCTACTAAAGTGTTTTAGCTTTATTTAAGATTTTAAATAATTATCTCAATAAAAAAAACCCTAGTTGATTTAATAATGAAAGTCAATTTTATTAATAATGGACTCTAAAATAAAATGTTATTTTGTTTTAAAACAAAGTTTCCAAGTATTGAATATTTCCAAATAAAACCTATTGATTTGATTTTGAAAATATTTAGGTTTTAAACAAAGATTTTATTCATAAAATCAAATTCTATTTTATTAAATAACTAAGGCCATTTTATTTAATTATTAATGGACCTTAAAGTAAAGGGATTATTTTAATTTAAAACAAGATTTCCAATATTATTTATTTACAAATAAACCTACTGATTTAGATTTGCAAGTGTTTTCAAATGAGAATTATTATTAAATAAATCAAACCATGATAAATAAATAAAACTCCATTTTTTAATTAAAGAGTGGATTAATAAAGTTATTATTATTTTATTTTGGACTTTTGACCATATTACTAAACAGAACTAATTTCAATAATACAAAAATTTGAGTGTTGTTTGAATCGATTTGGTTGATGTTTGTTTGATTGGAAATTCAAAACAGAAAATAAAATAGAAAAGGAAAAGAACACAGAATAAAAAAAAAATAAGAAAGGAATCGACCCAACCCAACAGCCCAGCAGCAGCCCACCTAGCCCATCTACTCTCTCCCCGAACCGTTTTCCTCACCGCTGAAACAACCCGCAAAGCCCCTGACAAGTGGACCTCCCCCTCGTTTCTTTTCCCACTGACCAGCGGACCCCACACTGCCTCCTCCTTCTTCTTCCCCGCGTACCCTTCTCCCCTCACCGCGCGGCAGTTTCTGCCCGTTGATAGCTCCATCAATCGGCGTTAATCCGTGCATTAAACCTCGTCGCGGCCCCGTCCATTTAACCGCCTGCTCCTCCTCCTTCTTTTCCCCCAGACCACTCCTCCTCTCTGCCCCTAGGCTGCCTCCGATTCTCTCTATACCGCCGCCGCTCCGACGAGCTTCCTCTGTCGATTCCGGCCAAGCCACATCTTCCCGAGCCTCCCCGACCAAACTCACAGCTTCCCCACTCTCAGGCGCATCTACTAGTGCACCAAACTCAATCGCGGGTACCCTGTAACCTCGCCCTCGACAACGACCACCGTCGCCACCGTCTGCTTCATCTCCGGCAAAACTCACAGGTAGTATCTGAGCGCCCCGCGCCTCCTCGTTCACACTCCCGCACTCGCCACACCTTTCTGCATCTAACCGCATCATTGTTTTGCTTCGGGATGATCCACAGCGTCGCCCTCGACCTCGGACAGAACCACCCGACGCCGACGAAGTCTCCAGCGAGCAATCGCCACCGTTCCCGTGCGCCCCCTGCCTCGTCGACCACACGTTGAGCTTCCCCAACCAACTACGACCTCGGTGAGCCTACTCCCTTCCTCTCTCGCCTCCTATTTCACCAGCGCCGCCACTGACCGACCGTCGCCGCCGCGCGCAGCCGACGAGCGCCGCCAGACTTTGGCAAGCGTGTTAGTAACCATAGGATCTAGATCTGACGGATACGATAGAACGTTAACGAAGGGGTAAGTGATGATCCTGTGCCGCACGATCTGACTTGATCCAACGCACCGCAGCACGCGATCCAGACAAATCGGTATCGACCAATCACGACGCGACGCGTGGCCTGTAATAGATCTAAAAACAGTTTGAAATCAGAATTATTTGCAAACTTCAAACCCCTATAACTTTCAAACCACACGTCCAAAAATTACAAATTTTATACCAATGAAATCAGGAGAACAAGCCCTAGCTAACCATGGCCTTAGTTTTGAAAATAGTATCTGTTAGCTTGGTTGAATTTGCAGAATCATTTGTGTACTTGTTTAGAGTATAAAAATTGTTTAAAATTGAATTTAATGACAAAACCTTTGCAAAATGATTTGCAGTGACCTTACTGACCCTAGGAACCAACCCATAGTGTTAAAAATGATTTTTGTGAAATTTAAGTTGAATTAGTTAACTTAGTCACTTTCTAGCCAAATAAAACTCATTGAATTTTATTATGGAAAAGTTTGGGCAAGGAAAACTTTGGGAAAATGTTATGGACCAAACCTACTGACCCAAAACACCAAACCTTGCCAAGAGCAACCTACTTGGTGAAAAACATAAAGTCTTACTTTAAAAAGAATAATTTTCACCACATAAAATGTTGAATGGATTTTAAAATAGACTTTGGGCAAAACCTCTAACTAATGACTTTGCCATTTTGGTAAAATGACCAATGTGGACCTTACAAAGTTTATAAACCTAGAAGAGACCAACTTTGCAATAGAACCCTCTTTTTACAAGACTTAGGAACCATTGCTTTGTGTATGTGAATTATTGTTTGAATGTTGGAATGCTACTTGATACTATGCTTGTTTGATTGTAGTGAAATTAGCAAAGTGTAAGACTAGCAAGATCAAGAAGTGACTATCATTCCCTAATCAAAAAGGCAAGTTACACTATCATACAAATTCCTACTACTTTCATTATACTTAGTGGATTTTGAAAATATGCATGAAAAGATATTTTTGTACCTATGCTATGCTAAATCCTAATAGGATTCCCTATACACTCCTTAGTGAAAATATTGAAGTTGTACATGCTTAGCCATGCTATAAGCTATAATTTGAAAAAGAGATACATGTTGAGATTTTACAAAGGTTGAGAAAAGGACTTGTGTTTTACATAATAAAACAAGGACTCAATGAACCACCTAGGTGGAGGATACTTTAAGTTTTGGAGAAGGTGGCAACAAAAGGGAACCATGTCTATGGAAATCACTTGGTGTTGTTCTCCAAAAGAAAACCACCTAGGAAACTTAGAGATCAAACATGCTTCTCCAATTGTGGCTTTCGTGTGCAACCACATGCTATTATGGCTCTGGCTTAGTCAATTACATTAGGAAGACCCATACATTGTCTTTAGTTACTGGTCATGGGGATCTGGAATGCTTCATGGGGGCTGAAGACAAAGCTAGCAATGATGTATGGGAGGACCTTTTGGAAAGACTTCGTCACATTCTCAATCTGCCAGTACTCCATCTTGGTGAGCACTAATCCAGTAGGCCACTGGTGGCAACAAGATGGGATTGTGTCATGTGGGTAAAGTGTACTCCTTCTGCAGAAGTAAATAAAATCTAAGTACTTAGCCGTGTCCCCGGTTATGGACAATACTGAGCAACTAAAGTTTGAACTATGGGAGATCTTGACATTCCAACTTCTAATATAAAAACTTGATGCACTTGGGGGTACCAAGGAATTCAAAGAGATTTTGTAAAGCTTGTTGCACTTGGGGTTACCAAGGTGCTCAAGAGCATGGTGTACTTGGGGATACCAAGGAACTCATGGATTTTGATAAAACTTGTTGCACTTGGGGTTACCAAGGTGCTCAAGAGATTTTTGACAAGGATTTGAACACTTGGGTTTCTACCAAGGAGTTCAAGGAACTTGGAAAAGAAATTTGACAAAAGACTTTAAAACCCTTTTGAAAAGATAGGATAAAATATTGCTTTATGCAAATAAGCCTTAAACTCTACTTAGCCAAATATGCATATAATGATAGGATCCACTCTTATTATACATAAAAGTGAAGCTTGCCAATACAATTCAAAATGTATTGACCCTTGTGGCTGTAACTTGTAATGTTGCAGGTTGATTGTTTTAAAATGAAGATTGTTTGAATGACTAGGACTACAAAGTCTACAACCAACATCTGCCTGTGGCACTATGAAGATGATGGACCCATACTTATAGATATTCCGCTGCAAATGTAATGTAATAGCCATATGAGCTATGATTGATGTAATAATCATATGTTATTCCTGGTTATAAATTTATACTATGACCTTTGTATCTTGATATTACATCTTAACTGTGGATGCTAGCTATTGATCCAGGGACTAGCATTGTAAAACACAGGAGGGATCAATCTTATTAAAGGTTGGGACCCCTACATACCCCAAACCATAACTTCCATGGTGTCATTTTGATGGATAAAGATGGAGCTCTTTTCAGTGTAAAAGCGGAAGTCTCTAAAGCTTTAATATTTTAAAACATAATGGCAGTTTTATAAATAACACCTTTGATCCAACCATGTCAAACAAGGTTTCATTACAAATCTCAAACACTCCATATTCCTATGGTATTTCGGGAGATGTAAATCTAGGTGTTTTGCTAAACTTGTAACTCAAATAAATCCCTTTTATGATAAAACATAATTCATTTATTTTTCTTGTTACACTTGTAACTCAAATAAATCCCATATGATAAAATGATAAACCATTTATTTTCTTGTTACAATGATTTTCCACTTCATCTTGAAAGTCTTTGAAACGTTTTTCGAATATTTCATACTTCTTTCCCATTAAGTGAATATTCACTCAAATTTCCGGAGAAAGCATATGAAGTGGAAACCCATCGCTTACGACTACACATAATGGACTACATACATCGATATGTATAAATCCCAATAATTTAGTCGCTCGTCCTTATTTGGCCTTTGAACGAAGTTTTAATTATCCCGAGGAAAGTCTCACAAGCGTCACTTGATCAAATCAAAGACTCCAAAAATCCATGCATATGGAGTTTCTTCATGTTTTCTTTCCAATATAATTTAAACGACGATGTCACTTCGTAAGTGATCTTTCAATCATTTGTCTTGCGACATTTTAGCATTAGGTTTTATGGATGTGATTTCTCCAACTAGATTTGTAAATCATCCATCTTATATGGAATACGGTAATTATTTGAACAACCTTTGTTCTCATAATACGTGATTCAAATAACAATTATTAATACAAATCTTGAAGTCAAGCTTTGATGTCAACAAGAAATACAAACAACGGTTTGTTTGTTTTCGATGAACATCATCACATATTCTCTTGCTAGTTACTTAGACCATTGTGGTTCATGAATTGCTTTGTTCCGTATGAAATTTCATACCAACCAATTCGGTATCCAATACCCAAGAACCACATTGTTTAACAAGCAAAGAATACAACCATAACATGTATATCATATATATACCTAAATTGGATATTTCCAATCTTTTCTTTTCTGCCAAATATATTTTATAGATTCTCTTTCAGCATTTCCTTTTCCTTTTTAAAAGAATCTATCAACATCAACAGTGGCGCCATATACATGACATATAGTCCAAAGCGTGCATATTCAAATAATAATAACTTTGGACTAGCACTTTGAAGTAGATCACCATCATCAAAATGATCGGTATTCTTTCAAAATCCATTCTTTAGTAATCTTTTAGTGTAGTAAACACTTTACATACATCTTCTATTCATCCTTATCATGACTACTTTCATGATCAAGCTAATGTAGCTTATAAGGACGAATCTTGAGTATAATGTTACTTTCCAAAACCCTTTTGGATGATTAGGATGTCTAGCATCTCCAACCTTTGTAAATTATCATCCAATATGAGAACATACATTATACTCTATCATATTGCAACCAAAACATTGTTTCAGATATCGTTATATCTGTCACACATGATGGTTTCTGAAACAATTCTTTCAGCTCCTAGATAAACTTGATATAAAACAATCAAGAATCATGGAGGCAAACATGATACTTAAGATATTAACACTGGAATTGTTAGTCTCGATTTAATACCAATTATTAAAATTTCACGGAGTAAACAGAGTTTGCTGAAAGTTTGCAATAGGACTTTAAAATTTAGATTGACACTCAACAAAATACGATACCAGTTCGTAAAGTATATATCCAGAATTCTATAGTTCTATTATCTCAATTACAACTATGCATAAGGTGGTGAACGAATGCCAATGACTACAACAAATTATGCAAATTCACTTTGATTTAATTTATGATAAATTGAGTTCTACTAATCCAAATTAGAAATGAACTCCCACTCAAAAACGACATCCCTCGTGTCTTTTTGGTGATTACATGAACCAAATCCACTACACCAAGTCCGATCATCACGTGAGTCAGTGTAGCTTCAAAGGCGAGCATCCATATGGTCATCATATCAAAACATATGACTCATGCTTAACCTTTCGGTCCATGTTCCGAGGACATGTCTGTACATGCTAGGCTCGCCAAGTAAGAACCTTAGTATTCGCGTGTGTAATTGTCTTACACCCGAGATATGCTCATGGATTCAAGTACACCCGATCATCACGTGATGTCTTCAAGCGACGAAACATTGTCGGTGCATACTTAAGGAAGAACACATTCTTATCTTGATATCTAAATGAGGGATCATCTTATTATGCTAATAAAAAGCCAAACAAGCAATATAAGATCCAATCAAAACATCACATGTTTATAAGTGAAATGATATGGTTCCCGCATATGATCTCTATCATGTGCACCATGGTATGATCTCTATCATACGTCTATGTGTAAGGCCAAGGTCTATGGAACCTACACTTTATGTGTGTTGTAAGAGTATCATCTTATACTTCTACTTACAACATCACCATATCATAACACTAGCCCAGCAACAATCTAAACTAGACGCCTCTAATTTATCCATTGCAAGTTTTACGTGGCTTAGGGCTTTCGAAGATAGAACCGTTCTTACCTACGAACATGAACCACAACGATGATAACCAAATTGTTGACAACTTGTTGCAAATTAGATATTGACTATAGTAGGAGAGACAGACACCCACTAGCCACTTATGCAAAACTAGTTGCATGTCAAGCGTGGAATAGGTCTCATGTGCGAGGACATGTAAAGTTTGTCCGGGCAGCTTCATCCCACTATGTCACTAATATCCAAAGTACAACTAAGAAGCAATAAAATGATCATCATCGCCCACATACTCATATGTGTACTACCCGTGCAAAGCATCTACGCATATATCCGGCTCTGATACCACTGTAGGGTTCGCAGCATAGAAAACAAAATTTTTCCTACGATGGGAACAACTATGTACCAAGATCTATCTACTAGATACAAACAACGGGCGGATGTATATCCGTATAGAACATACCCTTGAAGACCGATAAAGCTTAACGAGTCCAAACTCGTGGTTGATGTAGACGATCTCTTGCCGATCTCAAGATCGAGAGGAAGTCCTAGCGCCGCAAAACAGCAGCGCATCCGTGCTCGCACACACGTTCGAGGCACCGAGCAACCTCCGCCTCCTCGCTCCAGCGATGTAGAGGAAGCACAACTCTTTCTTTCCGAATAACCAACGGGAACATGTATCCCGCTAGTCCGAGACCATGGGGAATAAATTCTAGAGGGGGAGAGAGATCCTTCATGAGGAGGTGTGAGTGAGAGAGAGGGAGGGGGGCTCCTTTTATAGGGAGAGGGGGGGCACCCAAGGGGAAATGCGCCCAGCCATGGGGCTGCCCCCACCTCTTCCACATTCATGTGGGTGGACACTCCACTCACTCAAATGCCTTTCAATTCCCTCCACTCAAAAACCCACTCAAATTCCCATTAAATTTCCACCAAATTTAATGCAAACTCTCATTAAATAAAACTCCTTTTATTTATTCAGAATTTTGTAAATTACTTTAATGACAAACATTCTCATATAACCCCTTGCTAGTATTTCATTTCACATGCAGAAACACTTTCTGCAATTTCACCCGAAAACCCGTTTCGGTATCTAGTGAAATAAATTCCTGCGCTTGTTATTCTTTTCGGCATGAAACTTTTGCTCCAAATGGATGTCGGTGTCTCTTAAGTGTGTCACCCTACGGTTCGCGAATAATGCGGACATGATCGAGACCCCTCTCGGATCAATAATCAGAAGCGGGATCTGGAGACCCATACTGACTCCCACACATTCAACGATGACTTTCTTGTGATCGTCGGAACCTTTTACGCTAGTATCTTAATCCGTTTGTTTCGCGATATATTACATGTCCGAGATTCGATCATCGGTATCTCCATACCTAGTTTGATCTCGTTACTGACATGTACTCTTTTCTCGTTCCCGTGATATAACATTCTAGTGATCAAATCACTTGCTTGCAAGCTAATCAATGTGATATCACCGAGAGGGCCCATAGTATATCTATCCGTCATCGGGATGAACAAATTCCACTCTCGATCCATGGGCCTCAACATAACACTTTATTAGTTCTGAATCCATCTTTATAATCACCCAGTTATGGTGTGACATTTGATGTTATCAAGAAACTCTTTCGGTGTTAGTGATTGACATGATCTCATGGTCTAAGGATTAGGATCACTTCGTAAGTAGTTATAGCAATATAAACTCAATGACTTTGATCGTAATGCTATACTTCGGATGAATGTTCATCACACCATTACACTAATGTTGTGACCTCGTTATTAACAACATCCAATGTCCATGATCAGGAAACTTTGATCATCTTGTTAATCAACGAGCTAGTTTATAAGAGAGGCATAACTAGGAACTTCCTTTTTGTTTATTAAACACACATGTATTAACGTTTCCATATTAATACAATTATAGCATGCAAAATAAACATTTATCATAAATAAGGAATACGATAATAACCACTTTATTATTGCCTCTCGGGCTTATTCCCTTCAGTTTTAGTGGAGTTATTTGAACTCACATATTCATAAACTCAATCTAACACCTTTGTAATCTTTTAATATATAACATGGCCAACCGCGAAGCCTATTTTGAGGTTGCTGATTGGGTAGCTTCTAGCGAGAAACTCAAGTTAGATCGATCCAACTTCTCAGATTGGCTAGTGCGTCTAAACTCTCCCCTTGCCAAGATGACGTGGTCATATACATATGCTACAATATGGATTTGGAGGATCCACAAGATGATGTTGAGACCTGTAGCGACCTCGGATCGGTAAGGATCCTAAGTCCCTGTGATTAACATGCTAGTCCCTGGATCAATAGCTAGCACTCACAGTCGATGGAATATCATGTAAAACACAAAGTATTTATTACACGGAGAATCCAGAGTATAAATTTATTACAAATTTGCTTAGCATAAGGCTAGCTCAAATAACAGCGGAAACATAAAGGCAGCTTGAGTCCATCAACGCCCCAGGCTTGTCGAGTGTAGACTCGCGATCCCTACGCACCTTTCAATCTTCGGATTCTGCACATAAGACGTGCAGCCAACAAGTTGGGTCAATACTTTGAATGTATTGGCAAATTACACCAAGGAGAGAAAAGACTATCTCTACGTGCAAGGCTAGTTTGGGCTGTAGAGTTCATTTGCTCAAAGCTAGTTTTCTTAAGTAGAGAGAAGAAGATAAGATTTTCCCTACTTTGTAAACATTTGCTTTGATAAAATAAGGTCGAATGACACACGAGGATATTACTCACCAAGTGTCCAAACAACCAAACACTTGGATATTACGCACCAAGTGACACTTGGATATTACACACCAAGTCCTCAAAATCCCACCCATTGGCGATATTACTCGCGCCATGGGGTTTTTAGAAACTTTGTTTAGAAAATAGAGAGGAAGATCCTTCAGAGGCTCCATCCTTCAGATACTCAATGTTGTTATGTTTCCGTGAACACGACTGATCGATCAGATTGCAATACTCTCGAGGGTTTGTGCACTTTACCCACAATCCACGATCAAGTCCTTTTACAGACAAGACCATGGCGAGGCTTTCCCTTAGTAGCCCCTCTACCTTCTGGATCCAACCGTGCCAAGAACCTCCAAATGTTGGTACCCAGGTGAGGTTTCCCACTAAGTACTAGGCCAAGACAGAGCCCATATGTATTGTGGTTGCACTGGAAGCTTCTGAATTCTGAAACATGGCAGACTTCTTTGATTCCTGGGCGGCCGTCCTCCACCAAAATCTCACTCGTTGTCCCGACAACCATTCCGCCCAGAAGAAAACTTAGTTTTATTTTGAAGTGGATTTGAGAAGAAAAGTTTGCTCTAGAGAGCCTTTATACTTAGAAAAATTCTGTCTTTCGAACCCCCCAACGGTACTTTGTATATATAGCATAGCAAGCAATACTTAGCAAAAACAGGGGTAACCTATTAGGAGGGGAAATCCTAAGTATAGAGCTACTCATGGCATACTACAAAATCATCGCACTTGCAAAATAATACTAAGGAAAAATTCTACTAGAACATCCTACACATGCATACTACAGAATTTTGAATATCACATGCATAGAATCAAAACTGGGACAAAAATTATGAACAAGTGGTGTAACTTGCCTTATGTTGATAATATGGTTGTTGATTGTATTTCTCCACAGCAATCGCACTCTCTGAACAATCTAATACGAGGACAAGGTAGTTCCAATCAAAACAATTGCAAACATAGCGAACACAACAAGGATGATCAAAAACATGCATGATGGTTTAATATGTTACAATGCTTACATTTAGTTCTCTGAGCATTAATAGATCATATGATGCATGTATGAGATCAATTAAAGCAATAGGGTACTTGTTATTAATAATTACTTGCCAATATAAGGGTTTTGATAGTTCTGTTGTAACGCCTGTTCTAACTATCGAATTAAATTTGTTTCTTGGGTTTACTGGATAGAGGACATTAATACGAACCAGTAGGCGTTGGATTCACCCTAATCGGAATTATAGATCTTTTTTGTATGATTTAAATAGTGTTTAATGGGTTTTAAATGATTCATACAGTTTCTGTTGCCTAAAAATCAAACTAAAATTATATCTGTAATCTCCACGGAATTGTGATTCCAGGGACATATTATTTGTAATTTTCTGAGCAGTATTTAAATATTCACGGCAAAACCTTACAGTATTTTCCTGAACCATTTGCAGATTGATGATCTACATGGAACCAGCTTTGCATCGGTATATTATTTATATTTTTGTGATATGCAAATAATTTTCTATGAATTTAATGATCTATAAAGCCATTAAAACTAATTAAATCACTACATAGTAAATATTCCTCAAAGGCTGGATCCAACCAGATATTATTGATCTACATTACAGTAGCTTCAATTTGATATATTGTTCATATTTTTCGGAGTTACAGATAATTTCCTATGAATTTATTAATCTAAAAGACCATTAAAACTAATTAAATTACTGCAGTAACCACGTACAGTAAAAGTTGGATCTATTGTGATAAGATGATTCTACGTAAAAGTATCTTCAACTTTATATATTATACGCAATTTTTGGATGTTGTATGAATTTCTAATGAATTTTACAAGTTAGATCTATAATGTGCAATTTTAAATTCGAACGGAATATTCCAGAGAATATTCCGCTGACTGGACATGTTGACTGGGATTAGATGCTGACCTGACGTTGACACGTGGCGAGATCCGGTTGGCTCGTACCCCTTCGAGGAATCGATCTAATCCTGGCCGTTGGGATGAGATCCAGTGGTTAGAAGAGGAGATTGACCCGATTTTGGCTCAGAAAAGATAAGAAACAGATCTGGGTTAGAGAGACAAATCTGTAGGTCAAATTGAAAAACTTAGAACATGAAAGTTGTGGGGATTCATTAGTCCTACCTTCTCACCAAAAGGAATTTGGATTTGAAGAAACGAGCGCGAGTACATCTTGGATTTACACCGTCAGATCTGAAATATTGCGATGTGAAATTCTCCGGCTGTGGTGGATGAAAAGAGGTGAGGTTTGTTGGGATTGAACGATTTCGACGAGTTCTACAACTTTCGTTTTTTGGCCGAAGGCAAACAACAAAGTCTAGATGTGTCAAAAAGCGAAATAAAATTCGGGCATGTGTAGATTCAGGATTTCGGGAATAGAAACTCATACAGCTGTAGCTCCACAAGTTTATATGGAGATTTAGGATGGTGTTGAGATAGGTCTTGGAGTAGGGAACAAGTAGAAACAAACGGAAGTCAATTCGGAGTTGTAGATAAAAAGTTATAAGAGTTTGAGTAGAGATAGGTTTAAGAAAACTGATTCGCACGCATTTTAAAGCAACCATGGGATCGACTGTGTACGTGCGTGCTGGTTCGGTCCGCTAGCTGGGCCGGCCCGCTTAGTTTTTTTTCTTTTTCTTTTTTCTATTTACTTGTTTCCCTCATATCTTTTGCATACGAACTCCAAATGACATGATTCTTGTTTCTAAATTTTTCTAAAATCAAATAGATCATTGTAGGATCATATTTGTAATCTTTTTACTAGTTTTAAAGTAGTGGGTTTATAAATCCTTGTATATTCCATTTTATTTATATCTTTATTTGTTTGTATTTATTTCATAATTTTCTCATACTAGCTCCAAATAAGCTCAATTTTGTTTCTAAATTTTTTTAATATGAATTGAATCTCTTTAGGCTATAAATCAAAAGAAGCCAAAATGAGTGAATGGTCATTTTGACCAATTTAACTCCCAGGCCTACTTTGGCTGTCTCAAACTTTCAGAACTTAACAGAAACTTTTCTGGATCTTTGCACCCCTTGATTGTACTCATAACAAAGTATCAAGGCCCACTTTGTGATCATCCAGAAACATTCAAATGCATAGTTTAAAGGATAGTTCAAAATTGAATCTTTATCATATGAGAAGATCCCACTTTTTCAAAAACCACTCAAACAAGCTCAACTTTCAAAACCCAAGCATCTGCAGACTCACCAGCACCAACCTAGCACACCCACCAAAAATCTTACACCTTGCAGATACAAATCTAACAAAATCAAAACACTGTTTTGAGCAGTGAATTGAGCCTAACTTGTTCCCTCTCTGGACACCACTAGCCTTACTAGATCATCTAACAATCTTAACTAATCACTAGCACCACTATGAGCTTGGCAATGCCATCAATGGTGAACAGCCGAAGCCACCCATGCCACCCCAGTGTAGACAGCAAGCTAGGAGAGAAACTAGCCATGCCAAACTTGTATGGGAGCAAGCCCATGCCTCACGGCCCCCTCTCGACCAGCCCTGCCTCAAAGACATCGACCAGAGCACCCAGGAACGCCGCGCCCGTGCCTCTGTCAACCATGCCGAGCGTGCGCCAGAGCTCCACCCTCGACCGAAGCCCACAGACCGCGCGCCGCCCTCGCCGCGTGGATACACGATCACCACCGACCCAGACATCCCCGTTCGCCGCCCCATGCCTCACAGCCACCGCTCGCCGTCGAAGACGCCGCCTCTGCCGTGCAGAGCGTCGCGTGTTCCAGACCAAACCGCACCGCCCCTACATGCGCATTAAAGCCGTAGAGCATCGCCAGGAGACCACCAAGCGATCGCCACCACCGGCCATGCCTCTAGCCGCCCGTAGCCATGTCGCCACCGTCGCCTGCCCATGCCGTTCGGTCTCGTCGTCGCCACTATAAATAGAGGCCACCCCCAGCCGAATTGAGCACACCATCTCACTTCCCTCTCTTCACTGATCGTCCCACCCCGTTCCCGGAGCAAGGCGAGCAGCACTTCGCTGGAATTTCGCCGGAGCCGGCCGCCTCTGGAGAAGAAGGGAGCCAGCGATTGGAGCCGCCCCAGGAGAAGCTGCCGGTACCAGGAGGTTCGCCGTTGTCGACTTCGTCGTTCGCCCGCCTTGCCGACCCTCGCCTGAACCTCGGTGAGCCCCCAACGAACCCCACTGGCCGCTCTAGGTTTCTGTCTCGCCGTCAGCGTTGCCCAACATCTACGATGACCCTCAGCCGTTGGATTAGAACCAGATCGAACGCCCCACATTGCCCCATACCGCTTCGCACCCCCCCTGTCTCACTGACGCGTGGGGACATCGACTTAACCAGCCCGCGTAAGCGCTGTGCTTAGCAGGACGGCCCAGTATCGCTTCCCGCGCAGCCGAGTTATTTGAATTTAACCTTTACCATTTTATTTCAAACACACTTATGTACCCAGTTTCAAAAATCAACCCAGGTCGATTCAATGAACCAAATTGAATGAAACCAATTTTGTTAGAAAGGTCTGGGAATGCTGAATCCAAGCCCGTTGGATTCAAGTCATTTGGATCTGTAGATCATCCATGGTAAAAATAACAAGGCAGAAGCTTTTCTGCATTCAAACATTTTTTCCAATTTAAACCATAATAGCTTTTGAGTTGATTCCAACTCTCAAAAATAACATTTAACCATACCTTTCCGAATATATAAAAATATATAGGTTTACTTACAGAAATAATGTTCAAGTAATAAAAGAATGCTACATAGGCATTTCTAGTCACTTTATTTAATTAAAATAAAAGGGTAAAACCTTATTAAATTGTGACACCACTTTAAATCACATTCCCATGGACTAAAATATGTGGTGATGACATGTGTCAACATGATCCCATGTTTGGTTTGGAGAATATTAAATCTTAAGTAGTTTTTTAATGAGTAGAAATTACTTTTCTAAAAATAAAAGGAATTAAACCAAGCTTTAATCTTGTAATGTTAGTGATGAGGCTAGATCATCTCTAGGACCCTTGTGTGTGATGAATGCAAGTAGTTAAGTATTTTTTGGTGATTGTGTACCTCGTATTTATTCATAGACGCTAGTACCGACCAAGGATACGAGGAGGAAGGAGGATACTACGAAGAAGAAGCCGAGGAGAACTTCAACCACTGCTCTGCACAAGGCAAGCTAAAACTGGTAGGATACTCTACATTAGCAAGCTTTACTAACCAAGTGGACCAATGCAAGCTGATACTATACCTATGCAAGCTAACACTTGCAATTATGAGAGTTAAATAACCTATGCAATGCACTAACCATGCTTGGTTAGATACATTTGATGACACCCAATCCTAGTTTTACTTGCAAGCTTATTACTTTATTTCTTTATCAAAGCTCTTACTTAGAGGTTACTGGAATAAATGGTAGATACTAGAAGGATAATTGAAGGTTGCATAAAGAGCATAAAATTTGGCCTAAACTAGATAATCTTGATGTCATCCCAAGGCATGAGATTGAACTTAGTTGAAACTCCACTAGTTTACCACCCCTCATTAGTACTTACCCCCAATTGTAGATGCTAGTGCTAAGCATAAAACTTGATCAACTTTAGATGGGAATACTTGGTGAAAATGGTTATGAAAACCTTGGAATGATGGATCATTCTATTGAAATGTTTTTGACATGTGTTTCCGAGCACCAGATGATTTTGGTGATGAAAATGTTGAGGCATGAGCCTTAGCCCTTTATAAAACTGATGGTTGTCTAGATGCGGTACCATTCCAATTTTATCGTACAACCACAATACCCTAAGATTGGGTAGGGCTTGAATGGAAACTTATATACCTTAGTATTAGTTCCCTCACGGCCAAGGTCTGAGCTGAGGCTACCTTGTGAAGATTGTCCACCTGTGAAGTACCCAAGATGACAGTTGGTCATGGTTGGGAGGCCAAACTCACAGGAGAGGTGCTTATACTAGGGCGTGTAATTGAAAGGTTAGGATTGATTATCCGCATACTGAGTATGGTGAATTCAGGATTTGTTCCTGACGGATGTATCGAATGTTGTGGTGAAAGTGTACAATCTCTGCAAAGTGTCAAACTATTCCAATAGCCGCGTCCGCGGTTATGAACAGTTGGAGTGGCCATACTGTTCCCCCGTCAGATGTTTTCAAAATGACTTGTGAAATGACTTGAGACTTTGACTTGACCACAACAGGGTTGTGATATGAAATACAAGTTCCTACTTAGGAGTTACTAAAATTGTGACTAGCTTCTCTTGCTTCTCAGCTTAGTAGAAATAAATATGGCTTTTGCAAAACAACCTTAGAGCCTAGTGTCCTATTATCAAAAAAACCCTTCACCTGTTAGTATTAGTTTGCGAGTACTTAAAGAGTACTCATGGCTTTGTCCCTGGCTATTCCCATGGCCAGACTATGAAGAGGAGTACCTGGAAGATGGACCCCAGGAAGGTTACGACAACTAGGATCATCCCCATCGTCAGCATTGCCTGTGACCCCGAAGATGGAGCTTCGCCTATGCTACCGTTATTATTACGTATTCCGCTGCTTGAAGTTGTATTAAGAACTGGATCAATGAGATCCCTATTTGTGTAAGACATTATGAATGGTTTGTAATGGATGATGTACTGTGGTATCCATTTCTGTTATGTCTCGCAAAAATGGTAATCCTGGGATTGCGATGTATGGCATAACAGGCATCTGGGATTAAAAATCTGGGTGTTGACAAGTTGGTATCAGAGCCATCCTGACCATAGGAGACCCTAGTTAGACTGGACGTTTGAATCAAAAACTTAGTTTCAAAACCAAAGAAAACAAATATTTACAAAAACTTATTCTCATTCTTATCCCTTTGATTCTTTCATGAAAATTCATGTTCCTCAAAAACTCTTGCCAAATAAATAAAATTTGACACACTTGATCACTCTACTAACTTACTCATTCTATATTCTTATAGATGGACGTGAAGTACAACAAGTTTTCTCAGTTGGGGAATGGAGGAGACCTTATCTTTGAGAGGGATCTGGACCAGCTTTTGGAACTTCTAGAGCGTCCGCACCCCGAGTTCTTCGGAGCTCAGCTCAATGATCAAGGAGGAGAAGATCTGCAGTGGCTAATTGTTGCAAGTCTCCGAGGGAAGATTGAACCTCCCACTGCTGAGGGAATTCAGTTTATCTTAAGAGAGAACAACTGGCTCGATGGACTTGCCAGGGCAATGCAGGAAGCTCTTTCCCGTCTGTGTGGGCAAAGCATCAACAAGATCAAGGGAACCCGCTTTGAGTTTTTCCTAAGGCGTGATGCTAATGGACAACCACTAGAAGCCCCATACCACCACGAGCTGAAGACTCAATTGGAACATCTTAGCTTCATGATGTACGGTCGTCAGCAGGAGTTGGATGACTGTCGTGACTACTCCAACCACAGGTCTGCCATCATCAAGACGAAGGACCAAACCATCGCCATGCTAGCCAGGGATCGCAAGTCTCGCTGCCGTCAGCTCGACAAGAAGGAGCGCATCATTGCTCGTCTTCGCCACCGTATCTCATCTTTGGAGGAGACCATCCACGAGAGAGACATGCAGTTGGAAGAAATGGAGAATGCTGGAGAGGATCTTCGTGGAGACCCCTACTCCTATCTCAGCGATGATGATGATTTTCTGGATGATCAGGCTATGGATTTCTTCACCGATGAGGATGATTTCGCCTTCATCGATGATGATGAGGATGATGAAGCCACAGACTCCGAGGAGTAGTGGCACTTGAGCACTAGCGTAGTGAGTAGTATTCGGTCCCACTGTATCGTAGTTTCCAAAATGGTTCTTAAAACCATTTGTTTTTCTTTGTTATGGTGTGTGTTGTATCGTGTGCTATGAATGAATGAGTGAATGAAAAGCAAGTTGCTAGAAAAATATGAGTCAAAATTTAAAAACTTTTCAAAATCCCAGAACCTTAGAAATTTCCCTCTTTTCTCATGATCTATCTCAATCTTCAGATGCCACGCGGAGGAAGTGGTTCATCCCCGGACCCGATGTTGCAGATTCTGCAAATGTTGACTTCTGACCGCGAAGCTCAAAGAGCGGAACGTCAAGACAACCTAGCCACCCTTCAGCAGATAGTCCAGCTAGCCCATAACAACCAAGGCCACAGAAATCAGGACAACCATGGATCTAAGCTAAAAAAATTCCAGAATACCAACCCACCTGTTTTCACTAAGTCAGAAGAGCCCTTAGACGCCGATGATTGGCTGCAAACCATGGAAAATAACCTAGAAGTCGCAGGAGTGGAAGCCAACGAGAAAGTTCTGTTCTCCACCCACTATCTAGCCGGATATGCCAGGGCATGGTGGAACAGTGTTCGCGCAATGACCGGAGGCCAGATGATGACCTGGGAGGAATTCAAGGTCAAGTTTAGCAGAACCCATGTGCCACCGGGTTTGATCAAGAGAATGAGAGACGAATTCAGAGAGCTGAAGCAAGGAAGGATGACCGTAGTGGAATACCATGACAAATTCTTGTCATTAGCTAGGTATGCCCCGGATGAGATCGACACCGAAGCCAAGAAGAAAGAAAGATTCCTGAATGGTCTGCACGATGAGATGCAGACAGTGTTAGTCAATATCCCCTTTGCTGATATTTAAGCCCTTGTCGAATCTGCTATCCAGATGGAAGGAAAGATCAACCAAGCCAATGAGAACCGCAAGCGTCGCATGATGCATCAGCCAGGAACCCATCAGACCCCAAAGTATCGCCCTAACCCATCTCCCGGATTTGCCCCGAGAACCAACAGACCCCCGATGAACCGTCCGACCTATCCCAACCGTGGAAAACCCTAGGTCCGGAGGAAATCACAACAACCCCGTCAACGCTAGCAATTTCAACCGTGCCCCACCCAAGTTCAACAACAACAATGCTACCGCCAACACCAACACTGCCCCGAGGACTGGAAGCAATGATGTGCCTGTAGCAGCAAAGGACAAGTCGCAGGTGACTTGTTATGACTGTGCAAATAAGGGTCACTATTCCAACGAGTGCCCCAACAAGAAGAATGCCGCAGCCCCCAATGCCAATGTACCAGCTCGCAACAGCTTCGTGTTCAGCCAGGAAGAAGGTTTGCCCCAGGGAATTCACTCAACCGCAATGGCCGTCTTTTTCCCATGCATGCTGAAGAAGCTCAGGAAGCGCCAGACGTCGTGATGGGTATGTTTTCTGTTAATTCAGTACGTGCACGAGTGTTGTTTGATTCTGGTGCATCGCACTCATTTGTCACCGAAGAATTTGCATGCACTAGTAAAATTCAACCAACCAAACTGAAGCATGTTATGATTGTTCAAATTCCCGGATCAACCACCAAGGCTAGGCAAATTTGCAAAGTCGTCCCTATCCAAATCCATGGCATAGATTTTTATGCAAATCTGATAGTACTCGGAACTAAAGGTTTGGAAGTAGTACTAGGAATGGATTGGATGTCCAAACATAAATGATTGATTGACTGTGCCAAGAAAGCCATAACCATCACCAGTACAGCCGGAATATCAGTCGAGCATATATCTGAAACCTTACCTCGCTAATTTAAGTGCAACAAGAGTATATCCCAACCTACCATTGACCAAGTCCGGATAGTCTGTGAATACCCCGATGTATTTCCAGATATTTTGCCCGGTATGCCCCCAGATCGGGATATCGAGTTTATCATTGAACTAATCCCCGGAACTGGACCCATAGCCCAGAGACCATATAGTATGAACCCGTCGGAGTTAGCAGAACTAAAGAAGCAACTGGATTCCATGTTGGAAATTGGATTGATTCAACCAAGTGCGTCACCTTGGAGGTCACCTGTCTTGTTTGTGGACAAGAAGGATGGAGGTAACCGTTTGTGTACGGATTATCGGAAGTTGAATGATGTCACCATCAAGAACAAATACCCCTTGCCCAAGATAGAAGATTTGTTTGATCAGTTGACCGGTGCGAAAGTGTTTTCTAAGATTGATCTTAGAACCGGCTATCATCAACTCAAGATTCGTGCAGAGGATATTCCCAAGACTTCCTTTACCACCAGATATGGATTATACGAGTATACCGTCATGTCTTTTGGATTAACCAATGCCCCCGCTTATTTCATGAATCTCATGAATAAGATTTTTATGGACTTCCTGGATAAGTTTGTCGTTGTGTTCATCGATGACATTCTGATTTATTCCAAATTAGAAGAAGAACTTGAGCTACACCTAAGGACCATTATTGGAACCCTTAGAGAGCATCAGCTATATGCAAAGTTTAGCAAATGTGAATTCTGGTTACAGGAGGTAGGATTCCTCGGTCACATTGTATCAGCCAGAGGAATTGCCATTGACCCTGCAAAAGTAAAAGATGTTGAGGATTGGCAAGCCCCAACCACTCAAACCCAAGTTCGTGCATTTCTCGGATTGGCGGGATATTACCGCAAGTTTGTAGAAGGATTCTCGAGTATCGCCGGACCCATGACCCAATTGCTGAAGAAGGACAAAAAGTTTGAATGGACCGACAAATGTGAAGTGAGTTTTCAAGAACTCAAGAGGAGATTGATTTCAGCCCCAACCTTAATCATGCCAGATATCACGAAGCCCTTCGATGTGTATTGTGATGCATCCAAGATCGGTCTCGGATGTGTGCTAATGCAAGAAGGCAAAGTCATATCTTATCTATCTCGACAACTGAAGCAACATGCACAAAATTACAGAACCCATGACCTCGAACTCCCAGCCGTAGTTCTAGCCTTAAAGACATGGAGGCATTATCTGATGGGAAACCGTTGTGAGATTTATTCGGATCACAAGAGCCTGAAGTATATATTCACTCAGAAGGAGCTGAATATGAGACAGAGAAGATGGATTGAGCGAATCAAGGATTATGATCTGGACATTCACTATCACCCTGGTAAAGCCAATGTGGTAGCCGATGCCCTTAGCAGATTGCCGTGCCGCTTGAACTCCATGATTTTGAAGGAGCAACCAAGTTTGCACAAAGGTGTCACATCCCAAATTTTAGATTTGGTCTTGCATATCATTCATTGCATCGCATCATATCTTACCATGCATTACCGTCGAGTAGGGAGGTTCGGCGAAACACCTATTGCAAAACCCTATTTTTGTTTCGATCCAAGTTTCCTGCGGGGAGCTCTAGTAAGACTTGCTACAACCACCCCTGTAGGTTCGAGCTTTCGCTCAAACTTCGACTGAAGATTGTTTCCCTCGACGATACGAACCCGTAGGCGTGAAAATCGCTCCAATCGGAGTTCGTATGCAAAAGACTCGGACGTTTTAGTAAACCGCCGGACAACGGTCCGAAAATCCGGACCGATTTCCGAATCGGAGTCAATCTGGACCGATTCGGGTCAGGATTTTTTTTCTTTTTCTTCTTCTCTCGCGTGGGACTTCTTAAAGAGGGGCCACCGCTGGCCTTGGGACCCGTGCCCCGCCCCCACTCGACCCAACCCCGCCGCCGCCATCTCCCTGCGTGCGCGCTCCCAGGCACGAGCACGTACGCCGCCTGCCACCTTCGCCTCGCCGCCGCCGGCCACCCCTCCGTCGCCGTTCGTCGCCGCGTCTGTTGTCGGGTTCGTCTCGCCGCTCTCTTTCCGTTCCCGTGCTCCGCGTCTCCATCCGCCGCCGCCAACTGCGCCCTGCAGATCGCCGCGTACGCGCACGCGTTTATTGTTCCGGGAGCCGTAGTTGACCGTGTGTGTACGTGCAGGTAGAACCACGACGCCGGAACCGACCGTCGCCGCCGTCCGGAGCTCGTCGGAGTTCGTTTCGCAGTCCGTTTCCGATAAGACAGCAGCCACCGTCAGATCTCACATCAGCGGCTTAGATCGTTCGTTGACTGGTCAGCATCCCAGGCGTTGACTAGTCAGACGTCCAGTCAGCGCCCAGTCATCAGACACAGTTGACTGGGTCAATTTCGTTAATCCTATTAGTTGACAGATTTCGGTAGAATCTTGTAAATTGCGTAGAAATTAAACCGCTTGGCCAAAAATTGCAAATAAAATATGTACGCGTTCAGTGAGTCGTGTAGAATCTTGCTGTAGCTTTGGTTCAGACTTTTACTGTCAGGTTTAGTACAGTTTAATCAAACTAGTTAGTGGCCTTTTCGGAGTAATAAATTCGTAGTAAAAGTTTCGTAGCTCCAAAAATCGCGTATGATATGTCCCTGAACTCGTGTGAACGAGGGAATCTCATCGTGAAATAAAAAGATAGGCTTACAGTAAAAACTTCTGCAGTATTTGTCTAATGGCTTTCTGCAGAGTTTTAATTACTCGGGATGTTTTATAACTCCTTTTTGAGTAATTCCAATTGGTACTGTTTCTTATCAGCGATGCCTATGCGGTAGAATTTTTCCAGGATTTTACGAACTGTTTACTACCGGTAGTGAATTATTTAAGTTCTAGCTCTAGTTATGAGCACTACTTTTGGTTAGTTGTTTTCCCAGCGCCAAATCTATTTTTCCATGCATGTGTTCGGTAGTATTATGGATTAGTACTATGTGGTGCAGCTGTAGCACCAATTCACTTGCCGTTCTTGCATTCATGCATCATCTTTGTTGCATATGTTTGTGAATTGTTTGTTTATGAATGCAATTGTGTCATGTAGATTGTGTGGAGTGCAACCCTTGCTCGTGTGTGGATTGTTCTTCCGACCGCTACAACCAAGGCAAGTAGATGCTACTTTGTTCATGATATCGTCCTACTATTTTCATTGCATTGTCGTGTATTTTGTAGATGCATGTGTAGGATGATACTATCGCTATGCTATGTCCTATTATGTGGTAGGACCTTCTTTGTAGATGAACCACCGTTGGTAGATGTGCTTAGCCATGCTTGATGAACGAGGGCCGGGTTACATCATTGACACTTGTTTTCTCAAAGTATTGGTTTGCGAAAACTAAAACAACTTAATCAATGAATCATCTGGGTGTGATGGGATTGATAATTTTTGGTGGTTTCATTGCGGAAAGGCACCCAGGTATCAAGAGAGAATGATTGACTTCTTTATTGTGTAGCTTACGTGTACAACCATGTGCCAATAATGGAATGGGCGGTTGGTTGGACTTAGTAGGTTGTGGTAACTCGAACCCGCGTATCCAGAGATGTAGAATTTTGGTAGGTTGGACCGGTGCGCGTCGGGATTGAGGAGCTACTTCCCGAACAGTCTCTTCTTGGTCTTCTCCCTATCATCACCCAAAATGAGAGTGATGGTACGAGCTGGGCTGGCCAAGTCACATGGGTAAAGTGTACTAACCTCTGCAGAGTGTATAATCTAATCGATTAGCCGTGTCCCGGGTTATGGACATCTGAGTTGCTAGATATTGATTCCATGACATGTTTCTCGCTCATTCTAATTTCATAATTGTTTTAATATTGTTGGGTTAACTTAATTGGGATCTTTTCAAAGAAAATTCAAAACTGTTTATGAAAGTAGGACAAAGTTATTTGCAAATGCAAGCCAGACACAGCTCCACTTGCCAAATATGCATGTAGTTGTTAGTACTATTGTCTCCTTTACTAGCTCTACTTGCCATACATTCCATGTATTGACCCTTCGGGGCTGTTGCGTTTTATGCTGCAGGTTATTCCGATTCTGATTGATCGTTATAGGCCACGGTACTCCACTCGGCACTTGTTCACTTGTGGGCAATTTGAAGATTGGAGGATTTACTCGCTTTTGTTGCTACCTGAACAATTTGAGCTAGCTTTATGCTAAGCTTTTATATTGTAATAATGGTACTCTGGATCTTTGTAGATCATGATACACGGTTATTTGCTATGATTATCTATCTTACTCTATTGTGGGCCAATGAACCGATCCAGGGATTGGCATGTCACATAGAGGCCACGGTCTTATCAGAACCGGGGTGTCACAAAAGGGATGGAAGATTTTCGAATGGAGTTAGCGAGTGAAGGATTTTTGGCTAGCATAGAACTTCAGCCCACTTTGATCAGTCAGATTAAAGAGGCGCAGAAGGGAAATGCTAGTATTGACGGAATCAAGCGTCGTATCGGTATAGGCAAAGTACCCGGATTCACCGAAGACGAAGAAGGAGTTCTGTGGTACAACGGACACCTTTGTGTACCAGCAGATTCTGAGTTAAAAGAAGTGATTCTGAAGGAGGCTCATGATACTCTTTATTCTATCCATCCCAGAGGAACTAAGATGTATCAAGATTTAAAAGAGCAATTTTGGTGGCATAAGATGAAGAGAGAAATCGGAAGCTATATCGCCAAGTGTGATATATGTCAGCGAGTCAAGGCAGGACATCAAAGACCCGCTGGATTGTTGCAACCCTTGCAGATTCCAAAACGGAAATGGGATTCCGTTGGAATGGACTTTGTCACTGGACTGCCTACTTCTAGTAGGGGAAATGACTCTATCTGGGTCATAGTGGACCGATTGTCCAAAGTCGCCCATTTCTTGCCCGTCAAGACCACATATCAGAGTTCGAAGCTAGCGGAGTTGTACATCGCTAGAATAGTTAATTTGCATGGAGTACCCAAGAACATCGTATCGGATCGAGGAACTCAGTTTACCTCGAGATTCTGGAAGAAAGTTCAAGAAGGTTTAGGAACCCGCCTAGATTTCAGTACCGCATATCACCCTCAGACCGATAGACAAACGGAGCGAGTAAACCAAATACTCGAAGATATGCTGAGAGCATGTGTGTTAGAATATGGATCTAAGTGGGAAGACTGCCTGCCGTTTGCAGAATTCTCATACAATAACAGTTATCAAGCTATTTTACAAATGGCCCCATTTGAATTCATGTACGGAAGGAAGTTCCACACCCCTTTGAACTGGTCGGAAGTAGGAGAAAGTCAGATTTTCGGACCCGACATTCTACGAGAAGCAGAAGAGAAGGTTCACAAGATTCGTGAGCACCTCAAGACAGCCCAATCAAGACAGAAGAGTTACGCCAACAAGAGACGTAGAGACCTCTCCTTCAACATAGGAGATTTTGTTTATCTGAAGGTGTCGCCATTGAAGGGAATGCAGTGTTTCCAACTCAAAGGAAAGTTAGCCCCCAGATATATCGGACCCCTCAAGATTCTGAACCGTCGAGGAGAAGTGTCGTATCAATTAGAACTACCCGAAGAGATGTCAGTTGTGCACAATGTGTTCCATATCTCGTTACTTCGCAAGTGTCTCGAAGTCCCAGAGAAGACCGAAGTGTTCAAGAATATCGATCACCGGACCATAGATATCAACGATGACCTGACCTATCCCCAAGTACCCATCCGTGTTTTGGAAGAAGCTTTCCGAACCACCAGGACCCGAAGCATCAAGTTTCTCAAAATTCAGTGGAGCAACCACACAGAAGAGGAAGCTACCTGGGAGCGCGAAGATCACATCAGGACGGAGTTTCCCGATCTCTTCAAATCCTAGGTAATCTTTTCGTCCTTTTTCAAATCTCGGGACGATATTTTGTTTAAGGGGGGATGTAACATCCCAAAAATACTAAACTTGGATCATCAAACTCTAATCATCAAAATTAGGGTTAACAAAAACTTTTCTAAATAAAAATATGAAAGTATGCATGTGTGTATGCATCCCATTTTGAATTCTTTTGAATTGCCCTATTTATGTGTTTCTTTGCTTGTAAAAGGATTCTTAGGTGAAATAAACATCATCTAAACAATTCCCAAACTTTTCCCAAACACAAATAAATCAAAATAAGCCAAAATGAGTGAATGGTCATTTTGACCAATTTAACTCCCATGCCTACTTTGGCTGTCTCAAACTTTCAGAACTTAATAGAAACTTTTCTGGATCTTTGCACCCCTTGATTGTACTCATAACAAAGTATCAAGGCCCACTTTGTGATCATCCAGAAACATTCAAATGCATAGTTTAAAGGACAGTTCAAAATTGAATCTTTATCATATGAGAAGATCCCACTTTTTCAAAAACCACTCAAACAAGCTCAACTTTCAAAACCCAAGCATCTGCAGACTCACCAGCACCAACCTAGCACACCCACCAAAAATCTTACACCTTGCAGATACAAATCTAACAAAATCAAAACACTGTTTTGAGCAGTGAATTGAGCCTAACTTGTTCCCTCTCTGGACACCACTAGCCTTACTAGATCATCTAACAATCTTAACTAATCACTAGCACCACTATGAGCTTGGCAATGCCATCAATGGTGAACAGCCGAAGCCACCCATGCCACCCCAGTGTAGACAGCAAGCTAGGAGAGAAACTAGCCATGCCAAACTTGTATGGGAGCAAGCCCATGCCTCACGGCCCCCTCTCGACCAGCCCTGCCTCAAAGACATCGACCAGAGCACCCAGGAACGCCGCGCCCGTGCCTCTGTCAACCATGCCGAGCGTGCGCCAGAGCGCCACCCTCGACCAAAGCCCACAGACCGCGCGCCGCCCTCGCCGCGTGCATACACGATCACCACCGACCCAGACATCCCCGTTCGCCGCCCCATGCCTCACAGCCACCGCTCGCCGTCGAAGACGCCGCCTGTTCCGTGAAGAGCGTCATGTGTTCCAGACCAAACCGCACCGCCCCTACATGCGCATTAAAGCCATAGAGCATCGCCAGGAGACCACCAAGCGATCTCCACCGCCGGCCATGCCTCTAGCCGCCCGTAGCCATGTCGCCACCGTCGCCTGCCCATGCCGTTCGGTCTCGTCGTCGCCACTATAAATAGAGGCCACCCCCAGCCTAATTGAGCACACCATCTCGCTTCCCTCTCTTCACTGATCGTCCCACCCCGTTCCCGGAGCAAGGCGAGCAGCACTTCGCTGAAATTTCGCCAGAGTCGGCCGCCTCTGGAGAAGAAGGGAGCCAGCGATTGGAGCCGCCCCAGGAGAAGCTGCCGGTACCAGGAGGTTCGCCGTCGTCGACTTCGTCGTTCGCCCGCCTTGCCGACCCTCGCCTGAACCTCGGTGAGCCCCCAACGAACCCCACTGGCCGCTCTAGGTTTCTGTCTCGCCGTCGGCGTTGCCCAACATCTACGATGACCCTCAGCCGTTGGATTAGAACCAGATCGAACGCCCCACATTGACCCATACCGCTTCGCACCCCTGTATCACTGACGCGTGGGGACAGCGACTTAACCAGCCCGCGTAAGCGCTGTGCTTAGCAGGCCGGCCCAGTATCGCTTCCCGCGCAGCCCAGTTATTTGAATTTAACCTTTTCCATTTTATTTCAAACACACTTCTATACCCAGTTTCAAAAATCAACCCAGGTCGATTCAATGAACCAAATTGAATGAAACCAATTTTGTTAGAAAGGTCTGGGAATGCTGAATCCAAGCCCGTTGGATTCAAGTCATTTGGATATGTAGATCATCCATGGTAAAAATAACAAGGCAGAAGCTTTTCTGCATTCAAACATTTTTTCCAATTTAAACCATAATAGCTTTTGAGTTGATTCCAACTCTCAAAAATAACATTTAACCATACCTTTCCGAATATATAAAAATATATAGGTTTACTTACAGAAATAATGTTCAAGTAATAAAAGAATGCTACATAGGCATTTCTAGTCACTTTATTTAATTAAAATAAAAGGGTAAAACCTTATTAAATTGTGACACCACTTTAAATCACATTCCCATGGACTAAAATATGTGGTGATGACATGTGTCAACATGATCCCATGTTTGGTTTGGAGAATATTAAATCTTAAGTAGTTTTTTAATGAGTAGAAATTACTTTTCTAAAAATAAAAGGAATTAAACCAAGCTTTAATCTTGTAATGTTAGTGATGAGGCTAGATCATCTCTAGGACCCTTGTGTGTGATGAATGCAAGTAGTTAAGTATTGTTTGGTGATTGTGTACCTCGTATTTATTCATAGACGCTAGTACCGACCAAGGATACGAGGAGGAAGGAGGATACTACGAAGAAGAAGCCGAGGAGAACTTCAACCACTGCTCTGCACAAGGCAAGCTAAAACTGGTAGGATACTCTACATTAGCAAGCTTTACTAACCAAGTGGACCAATGCAAGCTGATACTATACCTATGCAAGCTAACACTTGCAATTATGAGAGTTAAATAACCTATGCAATGCACTAACCATGCTTGGTTAGATACATTTGATGACACCCAATCCTAGTTTTACTTGCAAGCTTATTACTTTATTTCTTTATCAAAGCTCTTACTTAGAGGTTACTGGAATAAATGGTAGATACTAGAAGGATAATTGAAGGTTGCATAAAGAGCATAAAATTTGGCCTAAACTAGATAATCTTGATGTCATCCCAAGGCATGAGATTGAACTTAGTTGAAACTCCACTAGTTTACCACCCCTCATTAGTACTTACCCCCAATTGTAGATGCTAGTGCTAAGCATAAAACTTGATCAACTTTAGATGGGAATACTTGGTGAAAATGGTTATGAAAACCTTGGAATGATGGATCATTCTATTGAAATGTTTTTGACATGTGTTTCCGAGCACCAGATGATTTTGGTGATGAAAATGTTGAGGCATGAGCCTTAGCCCTTTATAAAACTGATGGTTGTCTAGATGCGGTACCATTCCAATTTTATCGTACAACCACAATACCCGAAGATTGGGTAGGGCTTGAATGGAAACTTATATACCTTAGTATTAGTTCCCTCACGGCCAAGGTCTGAGCTGAGGCTACCTTGTGAAGATTGTCCACCTGTGAAGTACCCAAGATGACAGTTGGTCATGGTTGGGAGGCCAAACTCACAGGAGAGGTGCTTATACTAGGGCGTGTAATTGAAAGGTTAGGATTGATTATCCGCATACTGAGTATGGTGAATTCAGGATTTGTTCCTGACGGATGTATCGAATGTTGTGGTGAAAGTGTACAATCTCTGCAAAGTGTCAAACTATTCGAATAGCCGCGTCCGCGGTTATGAACAGTTGGAGTGGCCATACTGTTCCCCCGTCAGATGTTTTCAAAATGACTTGTGAAATGACTTGAGACTTTGACTTGACCACAACAGGGTTGTGATATGAAATACAAGTTCCTACTTAGGAGTTACTAAAATTGTGACTAGCTTCTCTTGCTTCTCAGCTTAGTAGAAATAAATCTGGCTTTTGCAAAACAACCTTAGAGCCTAGTGTCCTATTATCAAAAAACCCCTTCACCTGTTAGTATTAGTTTGCGAGTACTTAAAGAGTACTCATGGCTTTGTCCCTGGCTATTCCCATGGCCAGACTATGAAGAGGAGTACCTGGAAGATGGACCCCAGGAAGGTTACGACAACTAGGATCATCTCCCATCGTCAGCATTGCCTGTGACCCCGAAGATGGAGCTTCGCCTACGCTACCATTATTATTACGTATTCCGCTGCTTGAAGTTGTATTAAGAACTGGATCAATGAGATACCTATTTGTGTAAGACATTATGAATGGTTTGTAATGGATGATGTACTGTGGTATCCAATTCTGTTATGTCTCGCAAAAATGGTAATCCTGGGATTGCGATGTATGGCATAACAGGCATCTGGGATTAAAAATCCGGGTGTTGACAAGTACGCCTATGGAAGAATGAGCTGGTTGGTGATTTCCTCGCCATTTAGATGGAGGAAAACACCTGCCTAGAGAGCCACCTGATTCACATAAATGATGCTTACATGAGGATGGTTCATTTCGTGGACTACTGTATGGTTGACCCCTTTGCAATAGGAGTGTTGCTTCGGTCGCTGCCCCCAGCTACCAAGAGTACGCCATGAATTAAATCATAAGACGTGATGGGGTAACGCAGGATTTTCATGAGTTCATATCGCGTTTGAGAAACGTTAAGGTTGAACCCATTGCTGGAGAGGTCACCGATGGCGAAGGTATATATGATATACAAGTTTATAATGTTATATTCTTGCAGATACTTATTGCATCATTGAAGTATATGATACTTGTTCTATTTTATGAAAACATGTCCCACTACATGAGAGCTTCTTGCAGGAGATGAGGTGACGTTGTGTGTTGATGGCGAGCATGATGATGATGGTTGACAATACTCTCCCTCAACATTTATCATTTAGTTTACTTTTTTGGATAATTATTGTAATCGGTGGAATATGAACCTCATTAGTGTGTCTTACACTTCATGAAATAGTTATTCATACAAGTTTGAGACAAATCAGTTGTTCTACTTTTATGAATGACTTCTATTCGTGTTCATATGTTGTTTTTGATTATGTATGAATTATTCGAATTGTGAAGCTAATTGATAATGTATGAACATTTGTAGAACACTAAAATTCCTTATTGGCATCAAGTGGGAAATAGGTGGCACCAAACCAAATAGAACAATGTAGCGTTGGTAAATACCATTGAATGGAAATAGTAAACACTCATTTAGAATAAACCATCTAGAATATGTGGAAATTTTGGAGTTATTTGATAAAACCAAAACAATAGTGAACAAGTCCTTGTAAATATTTCATTGTAAACTTTGAAATACAAAGTCCATGACTAAAACCAAAGAAAGAAAAATCTAGTATTATTGAAAGTTTGGTGCATTTTCAAGAAAATGTGTTTCTCGACAATGTTGTTAATGGAGTAAAGTGAGAGCCTGATGAAGGTCTACGACCTTGCATTAGAGTGTTGATAAGCGCAACGGAATGTGTTCCAGAATGTGACTCTTCACGTTGAAAAAAGAAATCAATGGTTGTGATCATTGTGTTTTTCAATTATGCTTTTACATAAGGAAGTGGGATTCACAAATACGCCCTACACCTAGTGTGGGGATATATGTAAATGGCTTGTCATGTTATTAGAACAAGGCCTACCTATGAACTACAAGGGAATTAGTGGTAGACAAAAGCCACAAGAAATGAAATCCTGGAATTAAAACTTCACTTGAGATTAGAAAATAAAACTGTTACTGAATCTCGGCAAGTAAAGGAGTTGCTTCATATTCTCGAAGGACTATAGGGTCAAAGGAAATAAGTGGGAGTCTTAAAAGACAAAGCGCGATTTTCCAAAAAGATGTCTTGGATGAATTCAAATGAATTTGATTAAAAAATGCTGAAGTCTGGTGGATTTATTTCTTGTAAAGTACTAGAGTCTTGTAAAATAAATTATCAACTTGATAGATGATCAAGAGATTTTGAAGTTGTTTGAAATATTGAGAAGATATGCAATTTGCATAAAATTGAGTGGGAGCTAGGGAGTCTTCCTAAAATTAATATGTGAATGACATATTTTTGAGTGGGAGCAATGTGAAGTTCAGACTCATATATGTAGGCGACATATTTTGAGTGGGAGCTTAACATGATTCATATGTGTAAATGCCACATTATGAATGAGGAGCAAAGTGCCAACAAATATTGATTTGTGAGGGTAAATTTGAAAGTATATTGGGCAGAGATTAATAGATGTCCTATAGAATTATGTTGGAATGTATTCCTAAAGAATATTCTAAAGGGTTCTGAATAAGAATTGATTGAGGAATAGTACTAAATCAAGTTAGGAAGAACCACTAAGTATAAACATCGATGGTTTAAGAGAAAGAATAGGATGTTCAACATCCACTATGTTTTGACATAGGATTCTACCTTAAACACCATGATAAATACTCAACATAATTTGATCCAGGTTCTTAGTAAGAAGAACAAGTTCAGAAATGATGAAGTGTAAATCATTGAACAATGAGTTAAGTTTGTCTGCAGTATCAAGTGAGATCTGTAGACATGTTTCCATATCTATGAAGGATAACATGCTCAGAGTATAAAGCATTATGCTACAAGGATGCATGTTGACCTTAAAAGATTGGAAATCTCTACATTAAAGGATTTCCCTTAAGAAATCTAAGCGTGGTGGAAAATATTCAAAGTAGCACACAGTGCATTTTGACTTTGAAATCCACTTTTAAAATATAAGTATATGGATACTACTTGGTGGAATGTATAAAGTTAAGGCTTAGGTAAAATTTCCCACATAGTTTGTTTTAGTACTTAGTTCCCATAAGAAAGTCCATGAGACTGATCTAACATCACTACTGGTATCTGGAACCAGAGACCCCACTCCGTTGCCAAAACTATTATACATACACAAAATGTTATCATAGAGGTGATAAGAGGAATTAGTGTCATATATTATTACATTAATAAGTTGCAAAGGTTTCATAAGGAATGAAAAAGTTCATATCCTAGACTCAACCTCTTCCACGAGCAAGCATAATCAGAAATCCCAAGTTGTCTAGTGCTGATGATTGAATAACACATGCAGTTAGTATATTTATAATCTAATGCAAGTGAGAGACTGAAGGAACTATGCCTTAGAGACAAATAATAATATAGATTATTATCATAGATCATAAACTTTATGATTAATTTTTATATCATGCTATAACTATATTGATTGGAAACAGCAATACACGTGTCATATACAAACATCTAGAAGTTTCTAGTGAATCTCTAGTCACTAGTTTATTGGTCAACAGATGATCAAGGTTTCATAATCATGTTGGTGCCTCGGTGTCAATTGACAATGGATTCATATCATTAGAGAATGAGATGGTGAACATACCCTATCTCAAGCATCATAACACGATCATGTCACAAAGTTCAAGTTGCGATGGTTAGGAAACATAGTGACTCGTTCCTTAGACCGTGAGACCATATCTAATAACTATCTCCTGATAATACTTTAATGGCATCTAACGTCGCTCGGTGGAACAATGATCATAAGGATGTCATTGCATTTTCGTAAGAATAGGTAGAGTTGTATGCATCAAGAGAGGGATTTGTCCATTCGCGTGAAGGAAGATACTCTAGGTCCACTCAGATGAGTTATATACATAAGATGTGAATCGTGTGACTAGATCACGGGGATATCACTTATCAGATCGAGTAAAGTAGCTATTGTCATTAACGAGGTTAAACCTGACATGGTGATGTAATTGATCATGCCTCGGACAATACAAGTATCATAGGGACAAAAGGAATAAGACACAACATTGATGGTTCAACGACAAGTTTTGTGGAATGCATAGGTGGTCATATGGCGTCTAGGTCCCGCTAATAATCATTTGTCAAAGAGGAGTCTTGACCATGTCTAGAGTGTTCTCGAACCATTGGGTAGCATGCTTAAGGGTTTGACGAATCTCAGAGATCGTTCTTAGCATATTCAGAATCACCAAAGAAAAGAGAGAAACCAGAAGGGTGTGACAAAGCTTAGAGATCCGAAGGTGTCCAGAGAAAGAATGGGAGGAAAGGGACCAAAAGGAGTTTCAGGTAAAAGGTGTTTTTAAATATGCATTTATTATATGTTAATTGTGAATTAGTATATTCTAAATAAATATTTAAATTAACTTCTATAAAAGCATATTTCTCATTGGGCCAAAACCTCGGAGGGATTTGACCTAAGAAGAAACTTCAGGAAAAGGAAGAAAAACAACAAAAAGAAAAGGGGCTGGTTTGACTAGCCCATTCGCGCGTGGGTGGCAAGTAATATGCGTCGCGTGGGGAGGCAGCAACTACTAGCCGTCATTGCGGCCTTCTCAACCCCGACCCAAGGGAGCTCACGGGGCTATTTGGTGGGTCGCGCAGTTGGCCCACCCAACCACTGGTCCCTCCCCCTAGGCGGTGGCACGCGCATGCGAGAAGTGGGCCGGCCCACCCAGGCCACGCGTCTGCTGTCGCCGTTGCTGGTCACTGCGCCGCTGGGTGAGCACGCTGGCCCGCCCGGCCGACACCGCCTCCTGCTACTGCTGCGTTGGGCTGAGGCCGAGGGTGGCCCACCCGGGTTGCCCGAAGGGCCTAGCTGGTTGCAGCTCGTTTTTCCTTTATCCCTTTGTATCTTTAGTCCCACATGGGGCACCTAAAGGGGAGGGAACACCTCCCTCCACCTATATATAGAGGTACCCATAGGAGGATTAAAATGCACAATAAAATAAGAAAAAGGCCTTTGGTTTCCTATCTCTTCTCTCTCTCTCTCTCTCTCTCTCTCTTGCGACTGTGGCCCCCTTGTCAGGGCTGTGTTGTTGATCAAGCCTCAGACAATACAAGTATCACAGGGACAAAAGGAATAAGACACAATGTTGATGGTTCAACGACAAGTTTCGTGGATTTCATAGGTGGTCATCATGGGCATCTAGGTCCGGCTAATGATCATTGGTCAAAGAGGAGTCTTGACCATGTCTAGAGTGTTTCCAAACCATTGGGTAGCATGCTTAAGGGTTTGACGAATCTCAGAGATCATTATTGGCATATCCAGAATCACCGAAGAAAAGAGAGAGAAACCAGAAGGGTTTGACAAAGCTTAGAGATCCAAAGGTGTTCGGAGAAAGAATGGAACGAAAGGGACCGAAAGGAGTTTCGGGTAAAAGGTGCTTTTAAATATGCATTTATTATATATTAATTGTGAATTAATATATTCTATATAAATATTTAAATTAACTTTTATAAAAGCATATTTCTCATTAGGCCAAAACCTCGGAGGGATTTGACCTAAGAAGAAACTTCAAGGAAAAGGCAGAAAAACAACAAAAATAAAAGGGGCTGGTTTGACCAGCCTACTCGCGCATGGGAGCCAAGTAATATGCGTCGTGCGGGAAGGCAACAGCTACTAGCCGTCGTTGCGGCCTGCTCAACCCCGACCCAAGAGAGCTCATGGGGGAGCCAGGCGAGCGGGGCTATCTGGCGGGTCGCCAGTTGGCCCACCCAACCACTGCTCCCTCCTACCCAGGCGATGGCACGCGCACGCAAGCAGTGGTCCGGGCCATGCGGCTGCTGTCGCCGCTGTATGGTCGCTACGCTGCTAGGTGAGCACGTCGGCCCACCCGGCCGACACCGCCTCCTCCTGCTGCTTCGTTGGGCTGAGGCCGAGGGTGGCCACCCGGGTTGCCCTAAGGGCCCAGCCGGTTGCAGCTTGTTTTTTCGTTGTCCTTTTGTAGTTTTAGTCCCACATGGGGCACCTAAAGGGGAGGGAACACATCCTCCACATATATATAGAGGTGCCTATAGGAGGATTAAAATGCACAATAAAATAAGAAAAAGTCCTTTGGTTTCCTATCTCTTCTCTCTCTCTCTCTCTCTCTCTCTCTCTCTCTCTCTCTCTCTTGTGACCGTGTCCCCCTTGTCAGGGATGTGCGAGCGAGGAGTTCTTTACCACGGAGCGCTGTCGCACTGCGGGATTTGGAGCCAGGAGATCTACTTTCGCAATATTGGTTGGATCGGGGAGAAGTGGGAGTCATCGTCAAGTATCGTACGTGTGTGACTCCCTCAGGCGGTGTCGTGCTTTCGGCGCTAGGAGTTGTCGGGGCTGTCAGACTTCGTGACCTTGAGGCAACGTCGGTATGACTTCATCAACCACATTCCCTGTGGTACGTTAATCGTGTTCGGTCTTCAAAGGTATGAATACCGTATCCCCTCTCATTACTATATTGCTAATAGATAGATCTTGGCATTAGAGTTTTGATTGTAGGAATTTTTTGTTTTTTCCCTTGATCCCCACATATATCACTAAGGGCTCATTTGGATCCCAGGTATTGGAGTAAGAATTGTGAAATTCAATTATGATTATAGGGAGTAGTGTGTTTGGCTGTCATAGAATTGGATAAGGAATTCAATTGGCAAATCCATCCTTCCCATCCCATGCCTAACATCATTTCCAGTCAGTACCCATGTCATTTAAGTTTAGGCAAATGAAATGATATGGTGATTTCATTTCATATCTACCAAATGAAATGAAATGGTGGGATCCAAATGAGCCCTAATTTCCTGAAGCTCATTGAAAGCTTGAGTAGAGAGAGGCAGCATGAATAACGAAGGTAACTGACTGGAAGATACAAACGCCTTCATGTTGATATCTTTATTAAATGCAAACAATAAAGTCTCTCAAACTTATCAGCAAGCAAAGTCCCCCCCCCCCCAAAAGTCCTTCCAAAAGAGAATATAAGTCCCACTTCCAGGTTGCGAAATAGTTATGTTGCGATAGGTATCAACTAAGGACATGATATCGCGCCACCCAGAAGATCCGGGTTGCCTTAGAGTATGTGGAACAAAACCATCTCCAAAATATTACTAGACCAAATTAACCCAAGGGACATTAGCCTTTGAGTCCAGTTGCTTCATTAGTAACCGCTCATTTTGATTTTTTAGATTAATCACTCCTAGGACACCCTTGCATTTGGGTTTGCAAATTAATTCCCAAGCAGCCAATCATTGGTGCGGTGTGAAATCTTTCTTTTCAATCCAAACACAATGCTGATGGCTCTCTCGACGGTTTTTATAAAAGATTCGTGAAGTTTCAGAGAGCACATAAAATAGGTTGCCAGCGATGACAGAACATATTAGTATATAGAGCTCGCCAACCGAGGTTAAGAATCTAGCACTTGCATTTAGCCTTATTTCCACCATGTTAACAAGTGGTAAACAATCTTCCACCTAGGGTCTAGTTTTCCCAATAGGTAATCCAAGATAAGTAAAGAGTACAGTTCCCACTTGGCACCCAAAATCCTCAGTTAGAGACATCATTCTTGTTGGGGTCTAGTTGTACCAATAGGTAATCCAAGGTAAGTAAAGGGTAAAGTTCCCACTTGGCACCCAAAAGCCTCAGCTAGAGACATCATTATTGTTGGAGTTCCATGGCAGAAAACAAAAAAATCCTACAATGGAACGCCCTAATGCCCAAGATCTATCTATTAGTAATGCAGTAACGGCCGAGGTTTAGGATACATAGCCTTGTAGTCCGAAAGAGATTAACTTTCCGAGGGTAACATGGTTGATGTAGTCGTGCTCGTAGCCGACCTCAAGGTCGTGAATATCATCGCAAGTCACCTCCTACTCCATCGTGTAGTAGTCCGGCTCACGACATCCAAGGTGCCCCAAGTGTGGCCCCTCGTGGTTTTGTAAACACATGGTGTATGATTACGACCTCTAACTCCCAGATCCCTTTCGGGAGTGCGGAAGTAGATCTCTGGATTGGAATCTCCGCAGTGCAACGGTGCTCCATGGTGAAGAACTTCTCGTTCGCACAGCCCAAACAAGGGGGGCACGGTCAAAAGGGAGAGAGAGAGGGGAGAGAGGCAACCTAAGGACTTTTTCTTGGTGTCTATAATCCCACACATGGGCACCCCTTTATATAGGCGAAGGGAGGTGTGCCCTCCCCTTTGGGTTAGCCATATGGGACTAAATGTCAAAGGAAATAAACAGGAAAAACCATCTTAGCCGGCTAGGCCAGATTGCCCCTGCCCAGCAAGAGCAGCTCCACAAGGCAGCGACCGAGTGGGCCGGAAGCACCACCTGCGGCCCAACTCGCGGTTGGGTGGGTCGGCGAGCCCAAACCCATGGCCCGATGTGCATGCAGAAGCGACAGGTGGTGCGGCCATGGGTCTGCCGACACCCCATGCGCTTGCGGCCCAACAAGCCAGCGGCCAGCGGTTGCGGCTGCTGCCCTGGGCGGGCCGGCCCGGTGCGGCAGTCCAGCGCGGCGGCCTGTAGCGCCTAGCTCTCTGCGGCGGTACTTGATACCCGCCGCCCTCCTGGTTGCCTGCCCATGTGTGGTCCACCTAGAGGTGGCCCATTTAGGCTGCAAAGCTATTTTTCTTTTTCCTTTTCCAGGATAGCTTTCTCCTGGGACAATTCCCTCCAGGGTTTTTACCTAATGAGAAAGTTTCCATATAAATTTTAAGGATTTCTATTTTCATGACCCTGGTTCCTTAGTAGTACTCACTTTCCCCGGCCTCTTAACTTTTCCTCACTTTTACCCTTCTCCTTCTTGAAAACTCATCAAAGAGCTCGCACGACGGCTGCCGTCAGGTTGAACGTTGGCTGACACATGGTGTCGCGCGGTGTGGGACCACTTGGGGCCGGTTGGACGGGAACGCGTTATGCTGATGTGTGGGTCCATGCCATGTGGGACTGCGTGGAGCCGGTTGGTCGGGAACGCGTTATGGGGGACGTGGTGTGGGACCATGTGAGGCTCATTTGGTGGTTACGTGCGCCCTGACGCCTAAATTGGAAGATTTATTTTTTGTTATTTTTATGATTAGCCTTTTTATGGGTGCATTTTCCCTCTCTCTCGCTAACAGTTGTGTTTTTTTCCAAAAAGTTAGAGAATCTAGAGCAGCATCTCTCTTCATTTATTGTTCCTTTTGGCCCTCGTTTTTTCCCAATCTGGTAGCAAATCTAGAGCGGCAAAGCTAACCAGCACCATAAATACATTCAACAAACAAACAAGATGTAGATAAGGCAGCTAATATAGGATATATAGTACGGTACTTAACGAGGTTCGAGAATTAGGTTGGTCAGCAGCAGCAGGGACGAGTTCAACACAGACAATACAAAAGAAGCTGCTTTATAGTAGCAATAGCATAAGGATCAGTGGCCCCTCGTGGACTCCACCAGGAGGGACTCCGCCTCCTCCCTCTAGCGCGTCCTGCACTTCTTGCTACTCCGTCCCTTGACCTTGGGAGCCTTGGGCTTGATCGGAGGCATGCGACCCTCTTCGATGGCCACCTTCTAGAGATTGTGTAGGTGAAAACCGAGCACCTCGTGCTTGGCTCTGAAGACGTGGACGTTCATGGTCAGGCCACAGGTTTTCACATCCTCGGCATGCTTCACGAGGGAGTTGAATTCGGTGGCGAGGAGCCTCCTGGTGCAGAAGGGGCATCTGTAGATGTCGCTAGCGAAGAAGTAGTCGTACTGGCCGGACTTCAGCCTCCTCAGCACCTAACGAGTCTTGGTGTCCTTGGACTCGTCGTCGCTACTATCCACCTGTTGTAAAAACAGTAGCATGCAGTAAGGACTTGACTGAGATACCTTGATTATCGAGATTGGTTATTTGCATAAATTGGCTGATTGGGATCACCCGATTATTCACATAAATTAACCGAGTGGGCTAATTTCCCTAAGCCCCGAATCTCAAACAAAATGAAATACTGATCCAATCTATAGATCGACGCTAGTACTAACTAGGGAATCCCATAACTGCAACTCGGAGGACAGATAAAATAGGATTGAAATACGAACATGGGGATTCATCAAAATACGAGATCTAACACAAGAGGATTAGCTTTTGTAAAAATACCTAGCATCCATCGATTGAAAATACGAACAACCGAACCCTGATAACACATGATCTAGCATCCAACGATGGGAATGGGGGATGACGAGGGTTCGACTCATCAATGCCCATTGTTATGGGCTTGGGTTTTGGATAAGGAGGGGATGCTGGAGATCACGGAACGGCTAACATGCAAGAAACACGGGACACGATGTTTACCCAGGTTTAGGCCCTCGGAGGGAAAACCCTACTTCTTTTTTGCTCTCGATTAATGGCGAAGCCAAAGTTTACAAGGGTGCTCAGATGAGATCTGGCGGTGCGTATGCTAGGGTTATGAATTATGAGGTGCCCTCCTAGCCTTTATATAGATAGGCCAAGTCTCGGGGATAGGCCGAGTTGGTTATAGTTTAGGGATTTTTGTTGGAGATATGCCCTAGAGGTAATAATAAATGTAGTTATTATTATATATCTCTGTGTTTATGATAAATGTTTACATTCATGCTATAATAGTATTAACAAGGAAACCATTAATACTTGTGTGATTTGTAAACTTAATTTGAAGTCCCTAGTATAGCCTCTATACTTCACTAGCTTGTTGGTTGATTGATGATGTGGTTTCTTTGTCATGAACATTGAGATGTTATCAACAACAAGATCATATCGTTAGGAGAATGATATGGTGGACATACTCCTATAGACAAGCGTAGCATAAAGATCAAGTCATTTCAATAGTTCAATTGCTATATGCTTTCTGATACATAGTAACCTAATTCCTTCGACCATGAGATCATGCATATCACCTTTGCTGGATGGATGCTTTGATGTCATCAAACACCACACCGTAACAGGGTGGCTATAAAGGTGGCATTGAGTGTTCGGAAAGTATTGGTTGAAACACATGGATCAAGAGTGGGATTTGTCCATCCACATGACGGATAGATATTCTCTGGGCCCTCTCGGTGAAATGTCATCCAATTAGCTTGCAAGCATGTGACTTGGTCACAAGGGATCACATATCACGGGAACGAGAAAAGAGTACTTATCAGTAACGAGGATGAACTAGGTATGCAGAGATACCGACGATCATAACCTCGGATAAGTAACATATCGTGAGACAAAGGGAAATTGGTATCGTATGTAAGTGGTTCATTCGATCGCAAAGTAATCGTAGAAATATGTGGGAGCCATATGAATTTCCAGATTCCTCTATTGGTTATTGTTCGGAGAAGTGTCTCGATCATGTCCGCATAATTCACGAACCGTAGGGAGACACACTTAAGGATTCGACGTTGTTTGAGTAGTTATGGTATTATGAGAAAGAGACCGAATGTTGTTCGGAGTCTCGGATGGGATCCGGGATATCACGAGGTGATCCGGAATGGTCCGGAGAATAAGATTCATATAAGGAAAGTCCCGTTTCGGAGTTCGGGAATGATTCCGGTGTTTTCATCGGGGATATTCTAGAAGGTTCCGGATTGTCCGGCACTCCGGAGGGGGAAGGGTACATGAGTGTGTCATTGCATATTGGAATGATTGCATCATGTACTAAGTGTTCTTGCTGTCCCAAATAAAGGATTTATTTAAATCCTAAATTGAAAAGTCAAACGGCTAGTTTGAAAGTCAAACGGCAGTTTTGGGAAGTGGGAAAAGAGGAGGAGGTGGAGACCGACTTGGGGGAGGAGTCCCCTTGGCCGGCGCTCCTCCCAAGGCCGACTTGGGGAGGGACTCCTCCCCTTGGCCGCCGGCCCTCCCACCTATAAAGGGAGGGGCAGGGCCTCCCCTCCTAGACACACAAGTTTCCTATCCTCTAAACTAAACCCTAGATCTAGACCCCGGTTTAGAGCTATTCGGTTTAGAGCCTTCTAATTGGTTTAGAGCCCTCTAATTGGTGTGTCTAATTACTAGACCACTAATAGCCTCTCTCATAAGCTCCACCATACTCGCACCGGCTTAAGGCGAAGCCCTGCGGGATTTCCCCTCTACCTCCGGTACCACGCCGTTGTGCTGCCGGAATCGCGAGGAGAGTGCTACAACCTCCGCTGCCTGCTGGAACAAGGGAGAGGAAGGTCTTCGTCGAGTACCGAACGTGTGACCGACTGCGGGAGCGCTGCTGGAACGTGGCGCTGGAAGGATCGTCTACGCGATCTTGAGATCGGAAAGAGTACGACTACATCACCCACGAGAATCTGCTCTCGTTAAACACTTTGGAATCTTCGAGGGTGAGTTATTCCATCGACTCGTTGCTACAATCTAGTAGATAGATCTTGGCTTGTTTGTTTGTATGCGATAGAAAATTTTTGTTTTCCATGCTACGAACCCCTACAGTGGTATCAGAGCCGTGTCTATATGTAGATCTGTTGCACGAGTAGAACACAATGGTCATTGTGGGCGTTGATGCTTTTATTGTAGATTGCTTTTTGTGTACTTTGCATCTTGCGGTATGTTGGGATGAAGCGGCCCGGGCTAACCTTACATGACATCGTTCATGAGACTTGCTCCACGCTTGACATGCAACTCGTTTTGCATAAGTGGCTTTGCGGGTGCCTGTTTCTCCTAGCATAGTAAAGATCCAATTTACAACGGGTGATCAACAATGCTAGTATCAATGTTGTGGTTCTTGTTCGTAAGTTAGAACGACACTTATGGAAAGCCCCAAACCACGTAAAATATGCAAAGAAAGTAGAAGCGTCTAACTTTGTTTTGCAGGGGTGTGCAGTGATGTGATATGGCCATGATTGTGATTATATTTGATGTATGCAATGTTCCTTATTGTAAGTTGGCAACCGGCAGGAGCCATATGGTTGTCTTTAATTTCTGTTAAGACCTGCGTGTCTATTCAAAATAGTTGTAATAGTTGAAGCTGGTGGACGACAACCATGGAGAAGCATCATTGACCTTGATGCTATGCCGGTGATGATGGAGATCATATTCGTGCTTGAAGATGGAGATCGGAAGCACAAAGAAGAAAGGCCATATCATATCACATATTATGAATTGCATGTGATGTTAATCCTTTATGCATCTTGTATTGCTTAGTAGACGACGGTAGCATTATAAGATGATCCCTCATGCACATAAATTTCAAGTTCTAAAGTGTTCACCCTTAGTATGCACCGTTGCCAAAGCTTGCTGCTTCGAAGCACCACGTGATGATCGGGTGTCTTTGATTCCGCGGGTGAATACAACGTAAGCAAGCCAGATTTGCTTATGCGGAAGCTAAGGTTGATCTTGACGAGCCTAGCATGTACAGACATGGCCTCAGGAACACGGATCGCCGAAAGGCAAAGCATGAATCATATAGTAGATATGATGAACATGATGATTGTTCGCCATTAAAACTATATCAGCTCTCGTGATGATCGGTGTTGATGTAGTGGATTTGGTTCATGTGATCACTAAAACAATGTGAGGGATGTTGTTTTGAGTGGGAGTTCACCTAGTTTAATTTCATTAATTAATTTGAACTCAATTTGTCATAAACTTAGTCTAAACTATTGCAAATATGTTGTAGATCAATGGCAGCCCCTACCATCAATTTTAATGCGTTCCTAGAGAAAGAAAAGTTGAAAAACAATGGAAGCAACTTCGCGGATTGGTTCCGCAATTTGAGGATTGTCCTCACAGCTGGTAATTTGACCTATGTGCTGGATGCACCGCTAGGTGACCCACCTGCAGCTGATGCTACCGATGAAGTAAAGAATGTTTACCTTGCTCGGAAGAATCAGTACTCCATAGTTCAGTGTGCTATCTTGTATGGTTTAGAATCGGAGCTTCAGAAAAGGTTTGAAGAGTCAGATCCATATGATATTGTCGAGGATCTCAAATTAATCTTTGAGACTCATGCGGCAATTGAAAGTTATGAAGCTTCTGAAAAGTTCTTTAACTGCAAGATGGAAGAGGGTAGCTCCGTCAGTGAGCATGTGCTTAAGATGTCTGGGCACGCAAATAAACTTCAAAGTTTGGGTATAGTGATTCCTAATACTTTGGGAGTTTACCGCATCCTCCAATCACTACCACCAAGTTACAAGAACTTTGTGATGAACTACAACATGCAGAACATGAACAAAGAGTTGCCAGAACTATTTGCTATGTTAAAATCTGCAGAAGTGGAGATCAAGAAAGAGCACCAAGTGTTGATGGTCAATAAGACCACCAAATTCAAGAAAGGCAAGTCTAAGCAAAAGGGACACTTCAAGAAGGGTGGTAAGAAAGTTACCACGCCGACGAAGAAGACCAAGGCTGGACCTAAGCCTGAAACTGAGTGCTTTTACTGCAAGGGAGAAGGTCACTGGAAGCGGAATTGCCCAAGGTACTTGGCGGATTTGAAGAACGGCAACATCAAGAAGAAAGGTATATCTGATATACATGTTATTGATGTGTATCTCACTAGTACTCGTAGTAGTGCCTGGGTATTTGATACTGGTTCGGTTGCTCATATTTGTAACTCGAAACAGGAGCTGCAGAATAAACGGAAGCTAGTGAAGAACGAGGTGACGATGCGCGTAGGAAACGGATCAAAGGTTGATGTGATCGCGGTCGGCACGCTACCTCTTCATCTACCATCGGGATTAGTTTTATACTTAAATAATTGTTATTTGGTGCCTGCGTTAAGCATGAACATTATATCAGGATCTTGTTTATTGCGAGACAGTTACTTGTTTAAATCCGAGAATAATGGTTGTTCGATTTATATGAGTAATGTGTTTTATGCACATGCACCTTTGATAGATGGTCTATTCATATTGAATCTCGATAGTAGAAATACACATATTAATAACATTGAGGCTAAACGTTTGAAATCAAGCGATAATTTGACCTATATGTGGCACTGTCGTCTTGGTCACATTGGAGTGAAGCGTATGAAGAAACTCCATACCGATGGACTTCTTGAATCACTTGATTTTGAATCACTTGAAAGATGCGAAGCATGTCTGATGGGTAAAATGACTAAGACTCCATTTTCTGGTATAATGGAGCGAGCTACGGACTTACTGGAAATCATACATACCGATGTGTGTGGTCCAATGAGTGTAGCATCGCGCGGTGGTTATCGTTATGTTCTTACCTTCACGGATGATTTGAGTAGATATGGGTATATCTATTTCATGAAACATAAGTCCGAAACTTTCGAGAAGTTTAAGGAGTTTCAAAGTGAGGTAGAGAATCAACGTAACAAGAAGATTAAATTTCTACGTTCTGATCGTGGAGGTGAATATCTAAGTTACGAGTTTGGCGAGCATTTGAAGAAATGCGGAATACTTTCACAATTGACACCGCCGGGAACACCACAGCGTAATGGTGTGTCTGAACGTCGTAATCGAACTCTCTTAGATATGGTTCGTTCTATGATGTCACTTACAGATTTACCACTATCATTTTGGGGTTATGCATTAGAAACAGCCGCATTCACTTTAAATAGGGCACCATCTAAATCCGTTGAAACGACACCGTATGAATTATGGTTTGGGAAGAAACCTAAATTGTCGTTCCTTAAAGTTTGGGGATGCGAAGCCTATGTAAAGAAGTTACAGCCGGACAAGCTTGAACCCAAAGCGGAAAAATGCGTCTTCATAGGATACCCGAAGGAAACTATTGGGTATACCTTCTATCATAGATCCGAAGGCAAAATCTTCGTTGCCAAGAATGGATCCTTTCTAGAGAAGGAATTTCTCTCGAAAGAAGTGAATGGAAGGAAAGTAGAACTCGACGAGGTTGTCGAACCTTCTCTCGAAATTGCGAGTAGCGCAGCACCGGAAGAAGTTCCTGTGGTGCCTGCACCAATAAGAGAGGAAGCTAATGATGGTGATCATGAAACTTCGGTTGAAGTTACTACAGAGCCTCGGAGGTCAACGAGAACTCGTACCACTCCAGATTGGTATGATTCCGTTATGAATGTCATGTTGGTGGACAACACCGATGACCCCGAGACATATGAGGAAGCGATGATGAGCCCAGATTCCAATAAATGGCAAGAAGCCATGAAATCCGAGATTGGATCCATGTACGAAAACCAAGTTTGGACTTTGGTGGACTTACCGGATGGCCGGAAGGCTGTCGAGAACAAATGGATTTTCAAGAAGAAAACAGATGCTGATGGTAATGTTACTGTCTATAAAGCTCGACTTGTCGCAAAAGGGTTTCGACAAATTCAAGGAGTTGACTACGATGAGACTTTCTCACCGGTAGCGAAGCTAAAGTCTGTGAGGATTATGTTAGCAATCGCTGCATATTATGATTATGAGATATGGCAGATGGATGTCAAAACAGCATTCCTCAATGGAGACATTGATGAAGAGTTGTATATGATACAACCCAAAGGTTTTGTCGATCCTAAAGATGCTAACAAGGTATGCAAGCTTCAACGGTCCATCTATGGATTGAAGCAAGCATCCCGAAGTTGGAATCAACGTTTTGATAAGGTAATCAAAAGTTTTGGTTTTATACAAACTTATGGAGAAGCTTGTATTTACAAGAAAGTGAGTGGGAGCTCTGTAGCATTCTTAATACTGTATGTGGATGACATATTGTTGATTGGGAATGATGTAGACCTTCTTAATAGTGTCAAAGAGTATTTGAATAATAGTTTTTCAATGAAGGATCTTGGCGAAGCAGCTTACATATTAGGCATAAAGATTTATAGAGATAGATCGAAACGCCAAATATCATTGTCACAAAGTACATATTTGGACAAAGTTCTAAAAAGGTTTGGAATGGAAGAAAGCAAGAAAGGGTTCTTGCCCATGTTGCCCAATACGACCTTGAGTAAAACTCAAAGTCCGACATCGGCAGAAGATAGAGAAAGGATGAGTAAGACTCCCTATGCCTCAGCCATAGGATCTCTAATGTATGCCATGCTATGTACTAGACCCGACATCGCATATGCTGTTAGTTTAACTAGCAGATATCAAAGTGATCCAGGAGTGGATCATTGGACAGCGGTCAAAAACATCCTTAAGTACTTGAGAAGAACTAAGGATATGGTTCTTTCTTATGGAGGTGATGAACAGCTCGTTGTTAATGGTTACACCGATGCTAGTTGGAACACCGATCCAGATGATTCTAAATCACAATCTGGGTACGTATTTATTTTGAATGGTGCAGCAGTTAGCTGGAGGAGTGCAAAGCAAAGCGTTGTGGCGAGATCTTCAACTGAATCGGAATACATGGCTGCTTCGGAGGCTTCACAAGAAGCGATATGGATGAAAGAGTTCATTACAGAGCTGGGTGTGGTTCCAAGTGCGCTGGACCCAATGTCTATCTACTGTGATAACATGGGCGCCATAGCCAATGCGCAAGAACCAAGGTCACACAAGAAGCTGAAGCATATCAAGCTACGTTTTCATGCTATTCGAGAACATATCCAGGATGGGGATATAAAGATTTGCAAAGTACACACAGATCTGAATGTGGCGGATCCGTTGACTAAACCTCTCCCGAGGGCAAAACATGACCAACACCAAACTGCCATGGGTGTTCGGTATATTACCATGTAATCTAGATTAGATGACTCTAGTGCAAGTGGGAGACTGTTGGAGATATGCCCTAGAGGTAATAATAAATGTAGTTATTATTATATATCTCTGTGTTTATGATAAATGTTTACATTCATGCTATAATAGTATTAACAAGGAAACCATTAATACTTGTGTGATTTGTAAACTTAATTTGAAGTCCCTAGTATAGCCTCTATACTTCACTAGCTTGTTGGTTGATTGATGATGTGGTTTCTTTGTCATGAACATTGAGATGTTATCAACAACAAGATCATATCGTTAGGAGAATGATATGGTGGACATACTCCTATAGACAAGCGTAGCATAAAGATCAAGTCATTTCAATAGTTCAATTGCTATATGCTTTCTGATACATAGTAACCTAATTCCTTCGACCATGAGATCATGCATATCACCTTTGCTGGATGGATGCTTTGATGTCATCAAACACCACACCGTAACAGGGTGGCTATAAAGGTGGCATTGAGTGTTCGGAAAGTATTGGTTGAAACACATGGATCAAGAGTGGGATTTGTCCATCCACATGACGGATAGATATTCTCTGGGCCCTCTCGGTGAAATGTCATCCAATTAGCTTGCAAGCATGTGACTTGGTCACAAGGGATCACATATCACGGGAACGAGAAAAGAGTACTTATCAGTAACGAGGATGAACTAGGTATGCAGAGATACCGACGATCATAACCTCGGATAAGTAACATATCGTGAGACAAAGGGAAATTGGTATCGTATGTAAGTGGTTCATTCGATCGCAAAGTAATCGTAGAAATATGTGGGAGCCATATGAATTTCCAGATTCCTCTATTGGTTATTGTTCGGAGAAGTGTCTCGATCATGTCCGCATAATTCACGAACCGTAGGGAGACACACTTAAGGATTCGACGTTGTTTGAGTAGTTATGGTATTATGAGAAAGAGACCGAATGTTGTTCGGAGTCTCGGATGGGATCCGGGATATCACGAGGTGATCCGGAATGGTCCGGAGAATAAGATTCATATAAGGAAAGTCCCGTTTCGGAGTTCGGGAATGATTCCGGTGTTTTCATCGGGGATATTCTAGAAGGTTCCGGATTGTCCGGCACTCCGGAGGGGGAAGGGTACATGAGTGTGTCATTGCATATTGGAATGATTGCATCATGTACTAAGTGTTCTTGCTGTCCCAAATAAAGGATTTATTTAAATCCTAAATTGAAAAGTCAAACGGCTAGTTTGAAAGTCAAACGGCAGTTTTGGGAAGTGGGAAAAGAGGAGGAGGTGGAGACCGACTTGGGGGAGGAGTCCCCTTGGCCGGCGCGCCTCCCAAGGCCGACTTGGGGAGGGACTCCTCCCCTTGGCCGCCGGCCCTCCCACCTATAAAGGGAGGGGCAGGGCCTCCCCTCCTAGACACACAAGTTTCCTATCCTCTAAACTAAACCCTAGATCTAGACCCCGGTTTAGAGCTATTCGGTTTAGAGCCTTCTAATTGGTTTAGAGCCCTCTAATTGGTGTGTCTAATTACTAGACCACTAATAGCCTCTCTCATAAGCTCCACCATACTCGCACCGGCTTAAGGCGAAGCCCTGCGGGATTTCCCCTCTACCTCCGGTACCACGCCGTTGTGCTGCCGGAATCGCGAGGAGAGTGCTACAACCTCCGCTGCCTGCTGGAACAAGGGAGAGGAAGGTCTTCGTCGAGTACCGAACGTGTGACCGACTGCGGGAGCGCTGCTGGAACGTGGCGCTGGAAGGATCGTCTACGCGATCTTGAGATCGGAAAGAGTACGACTACATCACCCACGAGAATCTGCTCTCGTTAAACACTTTGGAATCTTCGAGGGTGAGTTATTCCATCGACTCGTTGCTACAATCTAGTAGATAGATCTTGGCTTGTTTGTTTGTATGCGATAGAAAATTTTTGTTTTCCATGCTACGAACCCCTACAATTTTCCCTTTAACTTTCTATCTTGAACTAGTCTTGTTCTACAGGTAGTCGCAACCTTTATGGGCCTGGGCCACCCGAGTTCCTCCTAGGATTCTCCATGGGGGTACACCATCGTATGGGCTTCTGTCGGACCAGACCGTATAGGCCAATATTAGGTACCCGTGGAGCATACCCATGTCAGGGGAAGAACAAGGGAAGGGGAGAAAACCCTAGTTACCTCCAACCATGGGTCGGCGATGTTGTTGTCATAGGGGTTCTCTGGCCTGATGTAGTGCTCCTACTTGTAGGGGTCCCAGCTGAGTAGGATCTGCCCGAGACCGGTCGGGGCCTCCTTGCCGGCGGCCACATTGGAAGCAGGGATGGGGGCCTGGACAGGGACTGCGGATACCTTTGATGCCTCGACAAGGGCCTATACGGGGATGGGGGCCTCGACCATGGAGGCGACGATGGCCATCGTGCCATTCTTCTCCATCACCGGCATGGTTGGGGTTTTCTTCGGGGTTTGTAGAAGGTGACAGGACAGTGGATACGGTTGCATGAGTGAGCGAGTGAGTGAGGAGTGAGAGTGAGGATGCCTCTATAAAGGCGAAGGAAAGGGACGTATCATTGCACCACCATGCATCGTGTAACCGCGTACGCTACTGCACCGTGCACAACCACTTGTGTACGCTACCGCCCCATGCATAGCCACACGCGTACCATGTTCTTTCCCTCATATCTAACCCTGGCGACTTAGTTGTGCTTAGTTATACTGTAAGATCCCTCCCTTTATAAGGTAAGGATCCCTGTGATTGCAATGCTAGTCCCTGGATCAATAGCTAGCATCCACAGTTAAGATGTAATATCAAGAAACAAAGGTCATAATACAACTTTATAACCAGGAATAAAATAATTTATTACATCTTACATAGCTCATTTGGCTATCTCATTACAATGCAGCAGAATATAACAATAGCATGGAGTCCTTCATCTTCAAAGTGCCACAGGCAGACATGTTGGTTGTAGACTTGTAATCCTAATCAATAAACTTCACTAGCAACAAACAAACCTGCAACATAATAAGTTACAGCCACAAGGGTCAATACATTTGAATTGTATTGGCAAGTGATACTATGGTAGTATAGTGGAGTCTATCATCTACATGCATTTGGCTAAGTGGAGCTTAGGCTTGCATTGCTCAAAATAGATTTTCCTTATCATTTGAAAACACTAAGTTTTTGCTTGACAAAATCACCCAAGGCATATCCCAATAGAAATTGGTGATCCTTCAACCCTTGTTCAACCACAAAATTTTAACTTAGAAATTGGGATGAGGAGATTCTTGATAGCTTCCATGTCTTGATGCTCAAATTGTCCTTTGCCAGGGACATGGCTAAGTACTTAGATTTTACACTCTTTAGAGGTGGTGCACTTTCCCCACAAGACTTGGTTTCACCAAGACAAGATCTTTCAGAAGCCTTCCCTTAAACCAGAATGGACGCGCTCCAACCTACCAAAGCCCTACCACCAACTGTCCATTTGGCTAAGTTATTGCAACCTATATGATCCAGGCAGAGCCCATAATGCCAAGTGGCTGCACTTGAAGCTTCTCAACATTTGACATCTCAAATCTCTTTGTTCCTGGGTGGCCATACACAAGTGAGATACACAAGGTAAACCATAGAAATGGGCCTTATGTAACCATTCAACACAAACCATTCCTTCCATTGCACCCAGGTGATTCATTCACTGAGTTGTTTTATTAAACAAAACACAAGTCCTTGACTTAGAAATATTCCATAGCATGAATATAATCCACCCTTGTTTTCTACTAGCTAAGCTAAGCATGATAGTAGTAGGAATCTTAACTTAGGAAATTTCTACTAAGGTTTCATCTACTAGGATTTCCCATGGCATAGTTTACACTTAGCAAAAATTCCATGCAAGTCCTACTTAGAAATATCACTAATGCATAGTGAAAATAATGGGACAAAAGTATGAAGCATCACTTGCCTTTTTGGTAGATAATATAAGTTCACTCCTTGATCTTGCAATATTCACACTCTTCAAATCACTACAATTCAATCAAGCAAGCAATATTTCAAACTACCATTCAAGCAAACATCACATAAAATAATAGAAACAAAGTAATGCATGCAAACCAAAGATGGTTTATTTGGAAAAGTGGTTTCTAATGGGTTATAAACATTGGAAAACACCTATTGGTCATTTTATATAAGTGGCAAAATCATTTGCAAAAGATTTTACTTATAAATCATTTTTGAACCAAATCAATATTTTATGTGGTTAAAAATGCCTTTAGCAAAGCAACAATTTTTATATGGTTCACCAAATACATGTTTAATTCTAAAACTTGGTGTTTGGGGTCAGAGAGTTTAAATCGAAACATTTCCCAAAGGGTTTCCTCAAAAATCATTTTTAATAATTAAACATTATTTTTATTTGACTAGAAATGTTTTAAATCAAAGATTTATTATTTTGCTTCCCCAAATATTATTTTGAATCCACAAGTTGGTTTCTATGGTCAGTAAGTTCAAAGAAAACCATTTGCTAATGATTTTATCCCCAAAATAATTTTAGAAAGAATTTTATACTCAAAATATGCCTACACAAGTTTCTGCAAAAACAATCAATTTAACAGAAGCAATTTACTAAAAAAAGTGCATGGTCAGAAAGTACTTGTCTTGCTGATTCCATTGATATAAAATTTGCAAAATTTGGACGTGTGGTTTGAAAGTTATGAATTTTACAAAATCAAACAACTAATAGATAAGTTTCTGTCTATTTGATCAAAAGCTGGCCATGTGTCTTGTTTTTACTGGTCCATACCATTTCGCTCGGATCAGTCGCTGTGAAGCGTTGGATTTAAGTTAGATCGAGCAGCGCAGAGACACTCGTACCCTTTCGAGTTATGTTCAATCGCAACCAGTGGATCAAGATGTAACGGCCCTAAGCAGCTAACCTTAGACTGGCGGCGCTAGCGGACGCGACAGGCGGCGGCGTGCTCTGGTGATGAAGTTGCCGGAGTTACAGGAGGCGAGAGGAGTAGGGGAGATTCTCACCAGAATCGCCACGTCGTACTGATGCTCAACGTGGTCTTCTCCATCGAAGGGGCGCTCGGGGTGGATGGCAATCGCTCGCCAGAGTTCAGGACATCGTCGGGCACGCACTGGCGTCGTAGTTGGCAAGGCTACAGGTCACGAAAATGCAAAACAGGGGGTCTGTTAGACGCGCGAGAGAGAGGGGAGCGTAGGAGTATCATCCTGAGAGGAAGGGGAGGTCGGTGTAACCGGGGAGACGTCGACAAAGTTGGAGACAGACGGCGGTGCGTTCAGTCGAAGTAGCTGCCGACGATGGAGGGCACGCGCGAGCGAGCTGAGGCCACTGGAAGGTTCAGGGAGTGATGGGGATCATGCTTGCATGTTCGAGAGAACAAGGCGCGGCGAGGAGTGGCCGGAATCGACGTCGGAGTCCGTCGTAGGCAGTGGTGGTATAAGCGGAAATCAGGGCAGCCTGGGGGCTCTCGAGGTGTGGCGTCTGGGGGGAAATGTAGAGGGGGGAGGTGTTTAGCAGGGCATGGTCACGGGGGAGATTTACTGAGCCATTACTCGTGAATTCAACTCGTGAATTCAATGCAGGAAACGTTTGGGACGAACTGGTCGTGGGGAGGACGATGACTGCGTGGCAGTGGGGTCACTTGGCAGCGAGATAGAGAGGGGTGAGGTGGGTCCAAGCTGTCAGCGACTCCGTGGGTTCGTTCGCGAGTAAAATAAAACGCTTCGGGGGGGGGAGAGGAGTGGGCTGGTGTTGGGCTAGATGGGCCTGCTGGGTTGGGATGCTCTGTTTATAATTTTTTTCCTCCTCTGTTATTTTTCTTTTTCTATTTTCATTTCTGTTTTGAATTTTGTATAATCTTTTCAAACATCTATTTGAATTCAACTTCAACCAAACTTTGTGTGCATTCATATGCTGATTAATAAAACATTCTGAATTCAATTTTGGAATAAATCTTTTATTCTTTTTAGGGTCTTTTAATTATTTAAAATTGTCCTTAGCATTTATTCAAATAAGATTTAATAATGTTTTTCAAACTCCATTTGAATTCTAAATCTTTTCAAATATTTTCAGCAGGTTTTATTTATTTATTAGGTTGTCAAATAATTCACCTTGAATTATTTTGGAATATTTTTAATATGATTTATTAATCATTTAAAATTGGGTATTTGTCTTAATTCCAATGGAATTAGAATTTGGTTAATGCCACTTTATTTTATTTGGAAAATTTCTTTATCCTTTTATTTTATTTGAATTTGGATTATAACTTATTCCATTTGCTTATGGATAAGGCCAAGATTTAATTGGTCTTTAAATATTCCCCATTTAATATTTCTTTCTTTACCTTATAAAATCATTTGGTATTGATTTCTTGATAGGTGCTTTATTAGCTTTGGAAATTCCAATTTGTACATTTTTATTTAATGTTTATTTATCCTTTTAAATATCTTTAGGATTATTTACTCACCATTTGGTATGGATTTCTTGATAGGTGCTTTATTAGCTTTGGAAATTACTTTTCCTTATCTTATTAAGTTCATAAGATTTTATTTATGGCTCCAAAAATTAGTGAAACCAATTTCTATGGTTTTATAATATTTCTATTTGTCATTCTTGATCATTTATAAATGTTTGTTGACAATTTTTTATTTGGAACAAATTCATGGTCTTAGAGATAACTTGGAAAAGTTTTTCTTCCATTAGGGTTTTAGAGTTTTGGTTTATTTTCCAAGTGTTTAAATTTCCAGATGCATTTAAGAAGAATGCATTTCACTTGATTTGAATTTAGTTAGATTCAAACATTGACCAAGTTTGCTCAATATGGGATTTTTAAGTTTCCATTTAGAAACAAAAGTTTCTTTTCACCCTAAATTTCAACAATTATTTATCTTGTTTATTTATTTTTCACATTACAAGATTTGGAAAATATTGGGATGTGACATATACCCTCCATTGTAACACTGGCAGTTTGGTTGTACTCGGTTTTTCCCTCTAGTACTAACACTACCGCGTGCAATATACTCACTTTTACTCTCCGGTGGCTGGTCAACAGAGAGTTAACGAATGGCTTTTAGCTAGCTAATTGAGCCATTTTATGCACAACAAGTTCAAAAAGAACAAAACATAGTGGCACCTACTCAGGAAGTCTTATTATGTGACCTGCCAACATAATAAATGTATAGAAATCAAGTTTTAACCTAAATCACCACTTCTTAAATCACCTGCTATCTGTGAAGGTTCATGGCTTTCTACTCAAGCCTCTTCCCAAAACAACCCTCCCCAAAACATAGTTTGTCTGAATGAGGCAATAATTGTCACACTCATATATATTTGAGTTGTAAATAGTTTGATGTATGATAAGATGTATTTAATTGTATAAAAGATGCATTTTACATTTTTTAAATCTCTTTATGTTTTCTATTTGAATCCCTTTGTCAGTTTGCCCTTGGTTTTTAAGTTCTACTCAGTTTTCCCCTCTCTCTCTTAGTCACAAACTCTCACACATGTGCTCATCTTGGCTGCTACGATCTAACTAGTCGAGACAATTGTCACACGGATCGTGTGTAACACCCTCAGAATCGGACCTATGCAAGTTTGAGCAAAATTCGCCAAACCCGCATAGAAACGATTCAAAGGTGCCCACCAGGCACTTTCGTGCGGGTGGAAAACGAAGTAATAACATCACACAACAGTCCTCGATGGGACCCACAGAACAGATATATATAACAACGACTCAAAGAGTCAAGAATACAGATATACAATACAAAGATCCAAGTCACCTTGAAAACGATTGAGCGTCCAGCTACGGACAAGATGCAAATGGGGCTAAGAGCCCTGAAGAATAACCAATGGCGTACATAACCCTGCCCAGGCCAAGCCGGAAGGGTAACCCTGCTAACGACGTCGATCTTAAAACCTGCTTAAACAAAAGGGGTGCCGACAAAGGGCAAAGGAAAAAGAGGAGCGTCAGTACTGAGGCCAGTACACGGCGAGGCTAGAATTCGGCGGTCCTCGCCTACATAGGTATGGTGGGCTGAGCGGCAGCGGCAGCATGCATAAAACAACCTATAGAGACTCGATACAACTGGCGTCAATCAGAGAGGGGTAAGAACGACCTATCCGGATCCAACCTGAAGCTAACACCAATCAAACCCATCCTGGCGTTTTCCCCTCGACACCGATCGAGGAAGTCAACCGAGGAACTCACACAGTTGGCAGTTATAGTTATTCAGTTATTGTTGCAGCAATTACTAGTCAGGTGTAGATATTCATCCTGATAAAATAAGCAGTGGGCACTTTTAGTTAACCATTCCGTGATAGTTGCGACACTTACTAGTCAGTTACAATTAACATGAGATAACCCAAAACCCAGCAGTTGTTGGTGCTTTTATTCAGCCATTCCGTTATAGTTGCCATAATTACTAGTCAGGTACAATGGTCGCAAGCGACACTCCAAACAAGCAATTGTGGGCAGTATTAATTAGCCATTCCATTATGGTGAAGCTGATTACTAGTCATTATAAAGTCAAATTTATAGCAGTAAACTTTAGTTATGCTTGTCTATGGTCGAGACACTGTGCTCCAAGTCGTCCATAACCGCGGACACGGCTTTCAGAAAGTTTTAACCCGGCCGGGGTGCACAAATAGCAACACACACACGATCAACCTCGGAAAAACCAAATCAAAACCCAACGAGGTCTCACGACAGAGCAATCACCAGATTCAGAAATATTTCAGGGGGGCCACCCCTTGGAGTACACCCGCAACGAAGTAAGCTAGCTCCGAGACGGACCCGAGGTTTGGGTGGACGGCTGTGAACGACTGGGAACCCCAAACGAGGCTTGTCGACACCGCGGAATCGTGTCCCGATCCAAAACAGTACAGTGTGCTCCTCGCACAATCGTAAATAAAGCGGTAGCATGGCATAAGTACAGGATCGTAAATAAAACCTCAAACTAGTTTGTGGCCCCAAGAAATAAGACGGAATCAAGCTCTGGCTAAGGGGGGCCCATACTCCCCATATGTGGATAGCGCGATAAATCAAGGAACAGGTATCAAGTACTCGGGGTCCTACGGGACACAAGTGGGCGTTCGGAAACCAAATATTATCTATCACCCACCGATGCCTCTGCTTATTTCAATTTTAGTTGTTAAACAGGAATTAAAGTGAACAATAAGTAAAACTATGATCATCTCCAACATCAACATGCGGCAATACATTAACAATGTGGCACTGACGACACGCAACAGCACTGGAGCAAGCGACTGCGACGCGCAAGTCCAACTATCTACCAAACAACAGGTAATAGGATGTGTCCAAGGCAATATAAGGCTGCAGGGGATATCATAGGTACGGAAAACTAGAGCATCGCAACACAGATAGCAATAGATCAACAGGAGGGAAGTAAATACTATAAAAGTAAGATAGGTAGAAAGGGGGAGATGCTCGCCTGAAAACATTGTCGAAGGTTCAACCGAAGATCGGGGCGAAGCTCACATCAACTCAACGGCCTTGTCCGCAAAGAAGCAAAACACTAGAAGGAACACCGGATGCACTATTTAATACAACGGCAGAAGATCGGCATGATGCATGTATGATGCATGGCATGGCAAGGTGCGATGCAATTAGGTCATATTAAGCGGAACCGGGGTCCCGACAATTAATTAAATGGTTCAAGTTATTTAGCTACCCCGCAAATTAAATGTTGTATTATCAAGACAAAAGATAACACCGGTTCGCTACACAAGTTTAAATGAGGCCGATATGAGACTAGATTTGCCCGCATATGGGCCCCATATTTAATTATTAGGTGAATCGGCATAAGGCCCCCAAACCACAGATATGCATGCGAGATGGATGATTTAATGCAACAAGTTGATATCATTTATAAAAATAGGGTATCGAGGAAAAGGTTCACACTTTGAGGGGTCTCGACGGACTTGGGGTTCCGGGTTCGGGGTTGGTCTCGGGGTCCAGGGTTCGACGGTTCGGTCTCGGCGGGAGCGTTCTCGGATATCGGGGGTAAATCTTGTCGAATCCGGGAAGCCGGACTTGGTTTGGCGTCGGGGGCGAAACGGGTGCTTCCGGGTCGGTGTCGATCTTGTTGTCGCCGTGGTCTTCGGGTCCGTGTAGGCGGTCATGGCGTCCCAGGTGGCAACTTGGCGTTCCGTGGGTAGTTCATGTCGTTCCGCGACGGTACGGTCTTCGGGTCCGAGTGGAAGATCTTGTCGCATCCGCGGTCGTCGGGTCGTGCCGACGGTCTTGTCGTCTCACGGCAGCGATCTTGGGGTCCGGGGTCTTGGTGCTCGACGGGGTTCGGGCGCGCCGGGATCGGTCTTCGGATCCATGAGGGCGATCTTGGCGATCCGGGCATCTTCGGTTCTCAGCTCCGAGAGGGAGGGTGCTTGTCGTCTGTGACGGAGAGGTTGGAAACCTTGGCGAGCACCGACGCGGCGGTCCGCGAGCAGGGGTGGCGCTTGCGGGTTGTTGGCAGACGAGCCGAGGTACGGGCGGACGAGGCGGTCGGTCTTGGCAGAGGCGTCGAAGGGGAAGGCGGACGGCTCCGGGACAGAAGGTGGCACGGCGCTCGTCGGTGGCCGCGGGGCGGCCGGCCGGCGTTGGGGCTCCGGGCAGACCTGCGACCGACGGAGAACGGGCGGCCTCCTGGGCGACGATGACGAAGGCGCGCGTCCGGGGAAGGGAGGCGCCAGGGGCCTGGAGGAGGCGCCGGCCGACAGGGCAGAGACCAGAGGCGGCCGAGGAAGGACCGGCGAGCTCGGCCGCAGGTGGGCAGCGGGATGGAGAGGGCGGCCGGGGACGGGTCCTGCGGAGGGAGGAGCGGAGGGCGCGGCGCCGGCGGGAGGTGGCCGACGCGGCCACGCGGGAGAGGTGGCGGGTCGGAGAGGGCGCCGGCGGCTCCGGCGGCGGACGGGAGACAGAGAGAGGCGGGCGACGCGCGAGGGGGCCGGGGGTGGAGGTCGCGGGCGGTGGCGATGCGGCCGGCGAGGCGGGAGGGTCCGACGGGGTGAGCACGCGAGGGAGGCCGCCGGCCAGAGAGGTGCGGGCGGCGGGGTCGGAGGGGTGCTGCGCGACGGCGCGCGACAAGGAGCAGAGGAGGGGGATCGATGCGGGGGCGGCTGCGTCGGCGGCGGTGAGCGTCGGAGGCGGTGAGGCGGGAGCGGCGAGCGCGCCGGCGAGGGGAGAGAGGGGAGAGAGGAAGAGTGGCCGAGCGGGGAAGACGGGTTGGGTGCGGGACGCGTGGGGGAGGGTGGGCCTGGTGGGGCCGGGGGCAGGTGAGAGAGAGGGAGAGAGAGGGAGTGGGGGTTGGGGATTGGGTGAGGTGGCACATGGTGATAGGAGGAGGGGTGAGGGTTGGTGAGGTGTCACCCACTGATAGGCCCGGGTGATGTGGCTGTTTGGGTTGGGTAGATTCTCTGGTAGGAATAGGATTTAGAAGGGCGGGTACAGCTGGACCGTTTAATTTCTGGGGCGGTCGTTCGGGTCAATCGGCCCGTTCGACTGCCCCGCTAAAATAACTTAATATATTATTTAATTTAGTTGGGCCGTTTGCAACCCGATAGCAACAAAACAAAATACTCCGGAGCCCCAGGGTTTGGCGTTTGAATAAAGATGGGGCGTTTTAGAAACAAAACGGGCTTGGCGAAAAAATAGTTTTAGACAAACAACATATGATGATGCCGATGCAATGCACAAATTCAACGCGATTTTCTAGTAGTGGTTTTGCGGGATGCCACAATTCGACACCACTAACAAAGGATCTCGCCCTCGAGATCCGCCTCATGGTACCGGAAGGAAGGTCGGCGAACTGCGTCTTCTCGCTCCGTGTAGATCCTCACGACACCACCAACGAGGGTTCCTTCTTCATCTGGAAAACGGCGACACCACCAACAAAGGGTCGTTGCTCCTGACCGTCGCGAGAACACTCCGGGAACAACAGGTCGAAGGTAGAGGCATCAACAAATTAAAGCCACCCCTAACTTCGATGGATGGAGTCAAACTGCTGGATCCACTGTTTCGATGTACAAGAGCGAATGATAAGAGTAGTGGTATGGTAGCTACTCCATCCCGCACTCGAACCATTACTCTGCACACAAATAGACGGATTCTGCAACCAACTCTCTGAATTAGACTGAAGATCTCGACAAGCGAGGTTCGGGAACAGAGGCGTGATGCAAACTCTGCATCGGATCTGGCGTAGATGACGTCGTCGCGTCGGAAAACACCGGAAGGCACAAACAAGGAACAAAGAATGGTACCACAGCAGACGGATTCTCAGGCAGCATGAACACCGGATATAGCAACACCGTTACCAAAGAAGGAAGCGAAACCCTGAAGGTACGACGGAACCAACCACGAGAATTCCTGGACTCGAAGAAAGAGAAGAGAGCGGATTCAAAACACGTTGAGGTAAGAGGAGAACAGCAGAGGGGTAAGGAGTAAATTCAGACCTAATCAGAACTATCCAACCGATTTTGCAAAATAGTTTTGACACTCTACTTCGGCCGTTAGCTAGGTTATCCTACAGGCTGGACTTGTGGGGTATCGCAACTGCTGAGCTCTGATACCACTCTGTAACACCCTCAGAATCGGACCTATGCAAGTTTGAGAAAAATTCGCCAAACCCGCATAGAAACGATTCAAAGGTGCCCACCAGGCACTTTCGTGCGGGTGGAAAACGAAGTAATAACATCACACAACAGTCCTCGATGGGACCCACAGAACAGATATATATAACAACGACTCAAAGAGTCAAGAATACAGATATACAATACAAAGATCCAAGTCACCTTGAAAACGATTGAGCGTCCAGCTACGGACAAGATGCAAATGGGGCTAAGAGCCCTGAAGAATAACCAATGGCGTACATAACCCTGCCCAGGCCAAGCCGGAAGGGTAACCCTGCTAACGACGTCGATCTTAAAACCTGCTTAAACAAAAGGGGTGCCGACAAAGGGCAAAGGAAAAAGAGGAGCGTCAGTACTGAGGCCAGTACACGGCGAGGCTAGAATTCGGCGGTCCTCGCCTACATAGGTATGGTGGGCTGAGCGGCAGCGGCAGCATGCATAAAACAACCTATAGAGACTCGATACAACTGGCGTCAATCAGAGAGGGGTAAGAACGACCTATCCGGATCCAACCTGAAGCTAACACCAATCAAACCCATCCTGGCGTTTTCCCCTCGACACCGATCGAGGAAGTCAACCGAGGAACTCACACAGTTGGCAGTTTTAGTTATTCAGTTATTGTTGCAGCAATTACTAGTCAGGTGTAGATATTCATCCTGATAAAATAAGCAGTGGGCACTTTTAGTTAACCATTCCGTGATAGTTGCGACACTTACTAGTCAGTTACAATTAACATGAGATAACCCAAAACCCAGCAGTTGTTGGTGCTTTTATTCAGCCATTCCGTTATAGTTGCCATAATTACTAGTCAGGTACAATGGTCGCAAGCGACACTCCAAACAAGCAATTGTGGGCAGTATTAATTAGCCATTCCATTATGGTGAAGCTGATTACTAGTCATTATAAAGTCAAATTTATAGCAGTAAACTTTAGTTATGCTTGTCTATGGCCGAGACACTGTGCTCCAAGTCGTCCATAACCGCGGACACGGCTTTCAGAAAGTTTTAACCCGGCCGGGGTGCACAAATAGCAACACACACACGATCAACCTCGGAAAAACCAAATCAAAACCCAACGAGGTCTCACGACAGAGCAATCACCAGATTCAGAAATATTTCAGGGGGGCCACCCCTTGGAGTACACCCGCAACGAAGTAAGCTAGCTCCGAGACGGACCCGAGGTTTGGGTGGACGGCTGTGAACGACTGGGAACCCCAAACGAGGCTTGTCGACACCGCGGAATCGTGTCCCGATCCAAAACAGTACAGTGTGCTCCTCGCACAATCGTAAATAAAGCGGTAGCATGGCATAAGTACAGGATCGTAAATAAAACCTCAAACTAGTTTGTGGCCCCAAGAAATAAGACGGAATCAAGCTCTGGCTAAGGGGGGCCCATACTCCCCATATGTGGATAGCGCGATAAATCAAGGAACAGGTATCAAGTACTCGGGGTCCTACGGGACACAAGTGGGCGTTCGGAAACCAAATATTATCTATCACCCACCGATGCCTCTGCTTATTTCAATTTTAGTTGTTAAACAGGAATTAAAGTGAACAATAAGTAAAACTATGATCATCTCCAACATCAACATGCGGCAATACATTAACAATGTGGCACTGACGACACGCAACAGCACTGGAGCAAGCGACTGCGACGCGCAAGTCCAACTATCTACCAAACAACAGGTAATAGGATGTGTCCAAGGCAATATAAGGCTGCAGGGGATATCACAGGTACAGAAAACTAGAGCATCGCAACACAGATAGCAATAGATCAACAGGAGGGAAGTAAATACTATAAAAGTAAGATAGGTAGAAAGGGGGAGATGCTCGCCTGAAAACATTGTCGAAGGTTCAACCGAAGATCGGGGCGAAGCTCACATCAACTCAACGGCCTTGTCCGCAAAGAAGCAAAACACTAGAAGGAACACCGGATGCACTATTTAATACAACGGCAGAAGATCGGCATGATGCATGTATGATGCATGGCATGGCAAGGTGCGATGCAATTAGGTCATATTAAGCGGAACCGGGGTCCCGACAATTAATTAAATGGTTCAAGTTATTTAGCTACCCCGCAAATTAAATGTTGTATTATCAAGACAAAAGATAACACCGGTTCGCTACACAAGTTTAAATGAGGCCGATATGAGACTAGATTTGCCCGCATATGGGCCCCATATTTAATTATTAGGTGAATCGGCATAAGGCCCCCAAACCACAGATATGCATGCGAGATGGATGATTTAATGCAACAAGTTGATATCATTTATAAAAATAGGGTATCGAGGAAAAGGTTCACACTTTGAGGGGTCTCGACGGACTTGGGGTTCCGGGTTCGGGGTTGGTCTCGGGGTCCAGGGTTCGACGGTTCGGTCTCGGCGGGAGCGTTCTCGGATATCGGGGGTAAATCTTGTCGAATCCGGGAAGCCGGACTTGGTTTGGCGTCGGGGGCGAAACGGGTGCTTCCGGGTCGGTGTCGATCTTGTTGTCGCCGTGGTCTTCGGGTCCGTGTAGGCGGTTATGGCGTCCCAGGTGGCAACTTGGCGTTCCGTGGGTAGTTCATGTCGTTCCGCGACGGTACGGTCTTCGGGTCCGAGTGGAAGATCTTGTCGCATCCGCGGTCTTCGGGTCGTGCCGACGGTCTTGTCGTCTCACGGCAGCGATCTTGGGGTCCGGGGTCTTGGTGCTCGACGGGGTTCGGGCGCGCCGGGATCGGTCTTCGGATCCATGAGGGCGATCTTGGCGATCCGGGCATCTTCGGTTCTCAGCTCCGAGAGGGAGGGTGCTTGTCGTCTGTGACGGAGAGGTTGGAAACCTTGGCGAGCACCGACGCGGCGGTCCGCGAGCAGGGGTGGCGCTTGCGGGTTGTTGGCAGACGAGCCGAGGTACGGGCGGACGAGGCGGTCGGTCTTGGCAGAGGCGTCGAAGGGGAAGGCGGACGGCTCCGGGACAGAAGGTGGCACGGCGCTCGTCGGTGGCCGCGGGGCGGCCGGCCGGCGTTGGGGCTCCGGGCAGACCTGCGACCGACGGAGAACGGGCGGCCTCCTGGGCGACGATGACGAAGGCGCGCGTCCGGGGAAGGGAGGCGCCAGGGGCCTGGAGGAGGCGCCGGCCGACAGGGCAGAGACCAGAGGCGGCCGAGGAAGGACCGGCGAGCTCGGCCGCAGGTGGGCAGCGGGATGGAGAGGGCGGCCGGGGACGGGTCCTGCGGAGGGAGGAGCGGAGGGCGCGGCGCCGGCGGGAGGTGGCCGACGCGGCCACGCGGGAGAGGTGGCGGGTCGGAGAGGGCGCCGGCGGCTCCGGCGGCGGACGGGAGACAGAGAGAGGCGGGCGACGCGCGAGGGGGCCGGGGGTGGAGGTCGCGGGCGATGGCGATGCGGCCGGCGAGGCGGGAGGGTCCGACGGGGTGAGCACGCGAGGGAGGCCGCCGGCCAGAGAGGTGCGGGCGGCGGGGTCGGAGGGGTGCTGCGCGACGGCGCGCGACAAGGAGCAGAGGAGGGGGATCGATGCGGGGGCGGCTGCGTCGGCGGCGGTGAGCGTCGGAGGCGGTGAGGCGGGAGCGGCGAGCGCGCCGGCGAGGGGAGAGAGGGGAGAGAGGAAGAGTGGCCGAGCGGGGAAGACGGGTTGGGTGCGGGACGCGTGGGGGAGGGTGGGCCTGGTGGGGCCGGGGGCAGGTGAGAGAGAGGGAGAGAGAGGGAGTGGGGGTTGGGGATTGGGTGAGGTGGCACATGGTGATAGGAGGAGGGGTGAGGGTTGGTGAGGTGTCACCCACTGATAGGCCCGGGTGATGTGGCTGTTTGGGTTGGGTAGATTCTCTGGTAGGAATAGGATTTAGAAGGGCGGGTACAGCTGGACCGTTTAATTTCTGGGGCGGTCGTTCGGGTCAATCGGCCCGTTCGACTGCCCCGCTAAAATAACTTAATATATTATTTAATTTAGTTGGGCCGTTTGCAACCCGATAGCAACAAAACAAAATACTCCGGAGCCCCAGGGTTTGGCGTTTGAATAAAGATGGGGCGTTTTAGAAACAAAACGGGCTTGGCGAAAAAATAGTTTTAGACAAACAACATATGATGATGCCGATGCAATGCACAAATTCAACGCGATTTTCTAGTAGTGGTTTTGCGGGATGCCACATCGTGCCCACCAACCGTTGATCCTCTGTGATCTAGCGGACAGGATAACCCCTATATCTGTCGGGGGGCACCCCTCTATCCAGGCAAAATAACAAGTTTGCCACCAGTACTTAACTCTAGAAACAAATAATTTTGAATATAATTTGAAGGGAAAGTGTTCAAAGGTGTATAATTTTCATATATGCAAGTTTATGCATTACATTCCACTGTATGAAAATGATAATCTCTCAAGATTTTCTTAGCACAACATTATCATGTCCTAGGTGCAGTTTCAAAGTTTTCAAAGGTGTATAATTTTCATATATGCAAGTTTATGCATTACATTCCACTCTATGAAAATGATAATCTCTCAAACAATTTTTAGCACCACATTGTCACGTATTAAGTGTGATTTCAAAGAGTTCAAAGGTGTATAATTTTCGTATATGCAAGTTTATGCATTACATATCACTCTATGAAAATGATAATCTCTTAAGATTTTGTTAGCACATCATTATCATGTATTAAGTGCGATTTCACAGTGTTCAAAGGTGTATAATTTTTTGTATGTGCAAGTTTATGCATTATATTTCACTCTATGAAAATGATAAATGATCAAGATTTTCTTAGCACAACATTATCACATATTAATTGCGATTTCAAAGAGTTCAAAGGTGTATACTTTTCATATATGCAAGTTTATGCATTACATTTCACTCTATCAAAATGATAATCTCTCAAGTTTTTGTTAGCACATCATTATCACGTATTAAGTGCGATTTCACAGTGTTCAAAGGTGTATACTTTTCATATATGGAAGTTTATGCATTACATTTCACTCTATGAAAATGATAATCTCTCAAGATTTTGTTAGCACAGCATTATCACATATTAAGTGTGATTTCATAGTGTTCAAAGGTGTATAATTTTCGTATACGCAAGTTTATGCATTATATTTCACTCTATGAAAATGCTGAACTCTCTAGATTTTCTTAGCACAACATTATCATGTCCTAAGTGCGATTTCATAGTGTTCAAAGGTGTATAATTTTAGTATATGCACGAGGCATAAAGATTTTGTTTTAGGGATCACTTTTCATGCTCTAAAAATGGTAAACTCTTAAGATTTTCTTAGGACAACATTATCATGGACAAATTGTATTTTGGAAGTGTTCAAGAGTTGTGTCAATTATAAACACTATTTTCATTAAGAGTTGTATATTTTTTTAATTTGAGAGTGTTCAAGAGTTATGTCATTTTATTATTTCTTATACTTCCATCTCCCTAAATCTCAAAGTTTGACTTTCATCGCATAGATTCACTTGATTGCAACTAAGACATTGTGACACCCCCGGGATTCTAGACAAATCCCAGACCTCTGTCTGATATATAAGCCTAACCTAAATCTCGAAAGCATACAGAGAGAGAATTGATAACACAACAGTGACCCTATGACACAAAAGTTATTACAGCAAGCTCATAACTAAGAGAAGAACCAAAATATTACAAGCAGAGGTCACTGACCACAAACATCAAACAACAGAAGGCAAATTATGCTATTAAGTATAGAAAACTTAACAAATGGCCTAAGAGGCCTGAAGCATAACGATGACGTCCAAATCCATAGATTCCAGGCTGCCGACCGGGAACCCCAAGCTACTCATCGATGTTGATGCCGTAAAGAACTCTTCTCCTATGGTAACACTTACTCTGCTGCAAAAGTATCGACGAAGCAAGGGTGAGTACAGGGTGTACTCCGCAAGACTTATGCCTGGTGGATTTTTTTTGCGTAAAGCCATCTTTGTTTGTAAGACAAGAGGGAGAAGAATCTTGAATAATCAGAATAATTTAAAAAGGGAAAAGAGAGTGGTATTTCTAGCTTCGATCATCTTTTGATATCCACCGAATCATCATCAGCTGAACCTACCAACTAAGATCACCCCCTCGTACCCATGAGGAAGCATCCTTAATCACACGCTGATTTTCCAAGTTTTACGATTAGGTTAAAGTTCTCTATGATCATCACGTCCGTTCCTAAGTCGTCCATAACCGCAGACATGGCTTTTCGAAAAGATTAATACCCTGCAGGGGTGTACAACTTTACTCACATGTACCAACCGACTCTTAATGCCACTATAGATTAGCCCTCTTCCTTGGGAGGCCGACGGAGGGTGGTTGGACACGACCTTTACCTTGCTTTCGCCGAGACCATGAGTCACCCACTAAGGAGATGCCACCATAACGGGTCGAGTCCCGAAGCCAGTCCCTAGAGATGTGAATAGGGTTTGAGATTACGGAGGTTGGGCCTCTTCCAATCCCTGCCACGCTTACCTACCTGTATGAATGCACCTCCTTCACCTCCTTTGAGAAGAACCAGAATGCATATTTCAAATGGAATGCCCGAACTATGTGACTCATGGAATCTACTAGGCAAGTTAGTTGGTTGAGGGGGTTTCCAGGCCCCCGTGTGGCTGTACGCTCGTCTTTGTTCAAGAGGCAAGAACTCAGGTCCTAGTAGTGGCAAGTATGGGACTACAAAAAACACAACCCACCGTGGCCTCCCATACAAGCCTTAGCATGTTTAGCTTTCATCTCTGATCATACCACGTCATCATGTCAAACTAGGTTCATTCGCAGCTCTGACTCATCAATCGGATGGACCAATGGCAACAGCTAAGCATGACTAAGCACAACAGATGTAATAGCTCTAGTAATGCCTCACAAGACAAATTCTAGTTTTGCTAGGAGCAGCGGATTAGGGAAATATAGGCTACAAGGTAACATGCATAAGATAGGATTACTCTATGTATCGATAAAAGACTTTAGAATCGCATGCACATGGCAAGAATTAGAATGCTTGAAAACAAAGGATTATATTATGTGTGAGGCTTCGCTTGCCTTTGCCATTTGATACCCAATACAGATATTTCGGTACATCAGCTTGACTTGATTATGGTTGTTCAAGTATTGTTCTTCGATCTTCGACGGTGTTGACGTTGGTCTTTGATCTCGATCTTGATATCGTACTCTACCAGGGAAGAACCAAATACCGTAAAGAGAGAACAATCAACACATGGCATCAATGCAATGCCCAACCAAGTATGATGACATAACATGTTAAAAGTTATTGAAATGAAACCCTAAGGCATGCTCGACCATTTAAGCGGCGTCTGAGGGGTGCAAACCCTAGAAAAAGGGAACCTCAGAATCACCTATGGGGTTCATTTTGTTATTCTAATTATACTTACCATGAGAGTTGCTTAACAATGCATGATTATGATGCTATGAGATAGATCTCATTTTTTTGAACATTTTGATGTATTATTTGTATTTTCTGATTTAAAATGAATTAGTTATGAATTTATCCATTTTTAATTAATTTTTGGAATATTATAAAACAATTTACATTTTGGAATTATTGTAACAATTTTATAAATCAAAAACATTTATGAAAATGTGTAATTGAATTACAAAGGGGGCTCACATGTCATACAATAATTATTTATAGAAATTATTATAGAAAAATAATAGAAACAAAAGAAAAAGGGGTTATAGCATCACGCTGACGTCAGCAATGGATATGCCCACAGCTGGGGTCAATTCCGTCTCTAGGGGCAGTGCGGGCTGGTGCGGTTGGGGCCATTCGAAAGACGGCATCGAGGGGAATCAAACGGTAGTGGCGTCGCTCCTATTTGGTCGCTGGAGCATGGCCGGCGGCGAGCATCTGCAGCGGCCAATAGCGGAGCTCGGTGCAGCCATGATACATAGAGGGAGGAAGGCAAATGAGAGCACTGGCATGCTTAGGGGCTCACCAGGAATGTAGTGGAGTGGGTCAGCGAAGCGGGACGAGGACAGGAGTGAGCTAATCGATGACGGCGAGATCTGTCGGGGTCGAGGAAGACGGTAAGATTCTGCTGGCTAGGGGCCTTCCTGGCTTGCTCTCTTTGACAGAGAGGGCTAGGGAGACGATGTGGATCTGATGGCATTGTCGGTGAGGCTCGGCGAGACTTCAAACGGCAGCGGCAACGGGTCCGATGGGGTTAGTGTTTGGGGATTAGCAGGGAAGAGAGAGAGAGAGGTCTCTAGGGAGAGAGAGAAGCACTAGGGAAGGGAGACGTGCAGGGTTGGGTTCTTATCCACGTCCAGGGGTGGCGGGGCGGCACGAATCGCAGCGCATGAGGGCGACAACGATGCTAGAGACACGCAGGAGCTTGGCGAGCGGAGGAAGACGACAGGAGGGGGTCGAACCGGTACTGGTCCACGGCTTGGCCGCGTTGGGCTGCAGGCTTATGCACTAGGCGGCAGATACCAGGGAGAGGAAGGATGGGTCACTACTAGGAAAACGGCCTTTAGTGGCGCACCTGAAACCATCATCTGTGGCGCACCTGTAGTGCGCCACGGGCCTTGCGCTACGGCTATCTCTCAGCCGTGGCGCACTGCCTAGTGCGCCACGGTTGTGTAGAGATAGGCGTAGCGCACCTCCTAGTGCGCCACAGAAGTTTTGTGTGGTGCGCTACCCCTTGGATCTTCTGTGGCGCACTACCTAGTGCGCCACTAAACATCCATGGTGCGCTTTAGGTGTAGTGCGCCACAGAAGGTAGACCATGTGCGCCACAGATGTATTTTTTGTTTTTTTTAATTTCCAAGCCATATTATATGCAATACAGATTATATACAATATTACAGCAGATATACACACACAGATACAAGATATACAATTATATATATAAATACTCAATATGAAAAACAAGATTGAAACAAATACATATAGATAAGTCTCATACATGAATACATAGTCCAAGTTACATTGTTTTGATCATGTTACAAAGTAGTAGTTGGTGACATGCGAATACATGTGTCGATCGAACAAGTTAGAGCTCGGAAGCTCGCCTAGACATCTAAACTAGCTAGCTAGACACAAACACGGGATAAATAACCAAAGAAGATAAGCATGATCACCGCCGCGACGAAGGTGTAGGTCTTCATCCGGTTCCTTGTCCTAACTACCGCTAGATAGCGCGTGTATCTAGCTTCCGCCTCCGCCATAGTGTTGTACCCTTTGTAGCTATTGCCGCTGAAACGGTGCACCTGTCTCCGGCAGTCTTCCCAATCATCGTAGACTCCGGGAACCCGTCCCTTGTACACGACGTACCACGTCATCTACAAGTTGACAATAATAACTAACCGGTGATTGAAAAAACATGTATAATTAAAGTCGCATATGAAGATACACTTATAGAAAGTACTCTTAAATCAAAAAGAGCAAACTCAAAAAGCATGTCTCATATATAACTAGGTTGTTGGACACAGGAATATGCTTATGACGGGACTGTTAGCCAAGTAGGATGCACAATTCCTGGACTTGTGCATATCACAAGGCTAACAATCCCGTCATAGCACATTCACATATATATTGTGCCACGACATTTCAATCATCGGCATATTCTCGAAAAAGACAAAAATAACTCGAAAAGCATGCCTCATATATAACTAGGTTGTTGGACACAGGAATATGCTTATGACGGGACTGTTAGCCAAGTAGGATGCACAATTCCTGGACTTGTGCATATCACAAGGCTAACAATCCCGTCATAGCACATTCACATATATATTGTGCCACGACATTTCAATCATCGGCATATTCTCGAAAAAGACAAAAATAACTCGAAAAGCATGCCTCATATATAACTAGGTTGTTGGACACAGGAATATGCTTATGACGGGACTGTTAGCCAAGTAGGATGCACAATTCCTGGACTTGTGCATATCACAAGGCTAACAATCCCGTCATAGCACATTCACATATATATTGTGCCACAACATTTCAATCATCGGCATATTCTCGAAAAAGACAAAAATAACTCACACTTGTCGTCCGAGAACCAAAGAGTAAGCAAAAAAAACCAAAGAGTAAGCAAAAAAACCAAGCATTGATTGATATATAATAATAATAAGCAAAATAAGTAAGCGGTGATTCATAAACCTAATAAGATAAGTACACTTGTCGTCCACACACACACACAAAGGTCATCTATAGTTTGCAACTACAACTAGGCCAACATCAAGCCTTCTGGCTCGGCTTAGGGAACGGGAGGACGCCCTGTCTCATCATGAACTTCCTATAGTCACCCTGCATCTCTAGGCGATCTTCTATGTCACGGTTATTCGGGATATTTCCTCCGTAGAAGATCCCCCCCGAAGTCATGACATCACGAAAGATGATTGCCCCAAACTGCTGCTGGATGCGATACATCTCTTGTCTAATATCCGAATCATTGATCTTGGCCTTTGCTTCGGCCCACTGTTTGAGATGATCTGGCAGCGTAGAATTCTGCTGGTCAAGTAGGAACGCTCTCATGTGATGGAGTGCGTAGTAGGCTTCCTTCTTACTGTTTTCCGGCTGCTTCACGCAGGGGAACTCTGTTACGTGGTTGAAGACGTGCCTGCCGAACTTGACCTTCTTACGCACGAAGCTGGTGCCTTCCGTCGAGGCAAAGCCAGTGAGAGCATCATACAGAACTTCCTTGATCTTGTCGTAGTTTTTCTTCTTGTCTAGACTCCCCGAGTCGAAATACGTGGCGTGGGAATGCTTCGGCGATAAGGAGATGAGCGTGCAGTGTTCATCTCTGCGCAAAAAATTCAAATGGAATGTGTTGAAAAAAGAATGATGATGATCTAATAAAGCCAATCGACGGTGGCGACTGAATAACGACTTCCTCGGGAAAGTAAGGCACGAGAATGTATTCCTTTGTCTTGTTCGCCACAAGGATTCTTTTTAGGTACGAGGCCACGATACGTCGTTCGGCGGGGGAACCCAAGCAGCCGTCACGCATGTAGTAGGGGTCCACTATAGCGATGCCCGGTGTGTTCTCTCTAATGATCTGCGTGGCCAGGCTGAGAGAAAAGAGACGGACCATGGTATAGTGCAGCGGGTATAGGTGGAACATATTGAAGATGTCCTCGAACCGCAGGAAGAACAGATCCGCGGGGGCAGTGTCGACGAAGCCCAAGCCTGGTGGCACCTTAACCACGAATACCGGGTGCGAGGGATCTTTCTCCGATAGAAGGCGTCTCTCTATCGTTAGCACGCCGTCATGCACACTCTGTAGTTCCGAACTGGCGAGCTTTCGCAAATTCTTAGGTAGCATGGGCACACCCGCCACATGAATCCTCCACATAATACCCTCGGGTCTTGGTGGCCCGTCCCGAAACCTGATCGGATTCGTAGTTGTTGACGCCACCGGCTGGCTCGAGCTGCTAGATTTTCTTTTCCTGCCCTTTTTTCCTTTTGGAGAGCGGGCAGGCACCGCAATCTGAGCACCGGCCGCCCTATGTAGTGTGTTAGGGCTTAGAATAAAGGACCGGTTGGTTGTATCAGCTGGCTCTGTAAAGGCGCAAGCTGGAGGCGTCTCCTGAGAACCAAACAGACGCTTGGTGATAGTGGCTTTCTCTGTGGGGCCACCAGCTAGGTCTTCTTCGTTGCCAAACTGAGTGCTGAAGAAGTGATCATTCCAGTCTTCGTCGTCCTCGGCCGGATCCTGCGCCATGTGCATATCATCAACATGATCATCCGACCCACCGCGTGGAGGTGACGGCGAGGGCGGTAAGGGGGCCTTGCCACCGCTTGTCGCTGGCACGACAGGCGGTGCTGTTGTCTGTGGCGTGATGGCCCCCGCCGTCCCCAAACGGATCATGCTCTTTGGCCATAGCAAGAACAAGCCGAAGCAACTTCTGAGGACAGACGACTCTTCTTCATCCGCTCCTGGGGGTTGAATGGGAGGTTCCAGGTCGTCGCAGCCCCTTAGCACCCGACTAATTTTAACCCTGTGCACGCTATCTGGCATCGGTTTTGAGTGGAACGTGCGCTGCAAGGGTTGAACGATGGTACCCTTGGCAACATCCCTCAGCTCGTTGTTCACGTAGCATAAGAGAGTGCAAGGAACATCCGTCTGCAGAAAACATGTACGGCGTTGTCAGAGCGAGATGCCACAAGAGTAATATATAGATGGCATGAAAGGCGGTAATTAAAGCAATTTGTTTACCGTGATGGCGTCGAGATCGGCTAATGTCGATGCACCGCATACGGCGACGGGCGTGCAAGAGACGGAAGGGCTGCTTGATGGCGCGGTGCTAGCCGCCAGTGTATTCTCCCTACCGACGGGTGCTTGGAGCTCCGGTGCCGCCGCGACGATGGCAGGGGGGGCACCAACATGTACTCCGGCGCCGCGGTGATGGCAGGGGGAGTCACCAACACTTGCGGCGCCACGGTGCTAGCGGGCGGAGTCACGAACACGTAGTTCGCCTGATTCGTCGGCGCCGTGTTGTTCGAGTGGCTGCTGACCATGCTTGGAATCGGGCACGGCCCTACTCGACCACCCGCACTCCAGTTCGCTATTGACTCCACCAAGGTAGGCAGGAAGGACGTAAGGGTGATTGCCAGGTTTTCTTGGACGATCTGCGGGATCCGCGCCACTTGTGCCTTAAGTTCTTGAACCTCTCTGTTTTCCTCCTCGCTCCTTCCCGACGGCGCCACATGCGTCCTCGGCGGTGGACCAAAATGATCCACCCAATTCTTACCCCCGAGGCCGGCCAGACGGCCAGCCGACGATGGCTTCTTCGTAACCGGCTCTATTTTCTTGGCCCGGTTCATCGCCCTGTTAAAAGGGTTATCCCACCGGGTGGCCGCCGTCGACCCCTGGGATGAGGAACCCTGGGATCCATGACTAGCAACAATTTCCTCCTCCTGCAGAAGAAGTAACAGTGAATCATTTAGATCATCGATTAGATTGCAATCGTGTTGATCCGCGGTAATTAGATTATACTTACCACAATTTCCTCGAATTCCTTCACCGCAGGATCCGCGGTGAGTTGTTTGGTTTTTGGGTCCACATGGTAACGGGCCCTGATCAAGTTTCGAACCTGCCCGGGTTCGAATTTAGCAAAGGGGTTTTCTATCCCCTTGGATCTATACTCTTCGTCCTCCTTATTCCATTTGGCCTCCGCGGTTCTGTATCCACCAGATCCGAGATGGTGATGACCTATATTCATCGCCTGCAGCACCTTTCCCCGATTACTATTGGCCAGGGCTCTTTCGGATTCACACCTCTCCTTGAACTCCCGGAACTGATCTTCGGTGATCTGCGGGTCAATCTTCTGGATCTCCTCGAGACTTTTGCCTTCTTTATAGATCTTCTTCTTTATCCGGGTTCTCCAGCTGGCCAGGGCGGTGCTCATCTTTGTGAGGGCGGATTTGTTTACTTCGTTCCCATGATAATTTGTGTTCTGATACTTAGCGGGGAACTTGTATCTTGCGTGCAGCTTCTCGAAGAGGAGTGTGCGCAAGTGGCCATTATCTTTATGCCGGAGATTCTCGGTGTTGATCGAGATGGTTGTCCGGGTGATCGCCGCCACTTGCCCACCGTACCCTTTGACGACAAGGGCGGGCTCCAAAGGAACCCCTGATGGGCTCACTTCGGTAATTTCCTCCCTGACCGTGCCGACCTTGTTCGGGCGCCGGTCCTTCGGCTTCTTCTTCTTCTTAGGAGGGTTGCTACCACTCCCTGTGCCCTCGCCGCCATCAGTGGTTTCATCGTCCGCCGTTCCTTCGGCTTCTTCCTCCACGTCTTCCATCTCATCATCCTCGCTCTCCGAAGGATGGTATTCTTCATCGTCTTCTAGACGCTGGGCCGCCTCCTAGAATGTCAATTGTTTATTCGGAGGTCTGAGTTCTCCTTCAGCGCTGATGCGCTTAGAACATCCAGCCTCGTCGTTGTCACACATGTTTGCACTAATAAAAAACAAATAATTGGTTAAATGCACGGAAAAATCCGGCATGACCTTTGCTAATTTTCTTAAACTAGGAGTGCCCGATTTCTGCCAAAACGGAAGTTAATCAACATTCCGGCAAAAATCGGGACTCATTTCATACAAGAACCTGCATACACACATAATAAAGTGCTTCATATACAAGCACAAGCACAATTTCAAGGTGCTGTTGTCCTAGCACAGATAGTAGTAGAAGCACATGAGTAGCACCACAGATAGTAGTAGCCAGAGCAACACTAGGATGGATATAAGGCCAGCACAACCACAGATAGTAGTAGCCAGAGCAACCTATAGCCAGCACAACTGCACAACCAGCACACAATAAATCTGTTTGATGCAAAAATGGAGCACAACTAGAATAAATGGCCAACACACAAACAGTACATCAAGCATAAATGGTAACCACAAGAATGATCACTGAACAATCTATTAACAATCCAGATTTGTGAAGCCGAGAGCAGCACCTTAAACAAGCAAGTAATACTTGCAAGTACAGATTAAATTAGTGATCCCTGAACAACCCGCTGCTATCCATGATACCTCTATTATTATTCCAGATTCATGAAGGTGAGAGTAGGGGCCCAAAACGAACAATACTTCCAAGTACAGATAATATTAGCAGCAAAATATTTTACATCTGTCACTTACTCAACAACTATCTCAAGTTATGAGATAGGGGCAATACTAAACCTAGATATTCCAAGCTAGGCTAAGGAAAAATGGGACTGTTACAGTATCTCAGGGCTTCTAAACCATATGCTTTTAGTCTTGAGCACTAAGAGGCTTCTAAACCATATGCTTCTAAACCGATGATCATGAACTCTTGAGCACTAAGAGGCCCAAGACCATCACATGCTTTTAGTCCTTCCATATGCAAATAAGTAAAATAATGTGAATATTTTTTACTGATGAACTATCATAGTAACAAACCTAACAAAAGGATCAAATCATTCTATAGATTCTGAACCCTATAGATCAACATACTATATGTGGCATTAATCAGTATGTGACATATATACTGAATCAACCCTATAGATTCTGAATGCTGAATTGATGCCACCCTATGAGTGATTGATCTATAGTATGCTGAACAGTATGTGGATTTATAGGGTGGACATATAGTATATATGCAAACTGCAAGCACAACAGTACTAAATCCACATACTATATGTTCAGAAGAGCAAGCAGTGCAACAGAGATTAAAAGAGGTGGCATCAATTCAGCATTGCATTGTGTTTTGCTAAGTATTTGCATTGTGCATGGACTAAATGACCAAATTACTCGCAAAAAAATGACCAAATTGGCACATCAACGGTCCATTTGGTTTCTCTGTCTTACACATACAAAGATATACATGCCATCTTCACTTAACTAGCATCGCTCATCAGGTCACTAGCAGTATGTATATAGAAAGATATACATGCCATCTTTGTCAATAATTACAGATGCTTTCTCGAGGCAGCCTGCAAGCACCAAACTACATTTTTGTCTAACATTCTGCAAGCACTAGCACATTTTTGTCTAACATTCTGCAAACACCAAAGTACAATAGCCTAACCCTAACCAGATGCAATGGATTCAGGAAGAAAATAGCCTAACCCTAACCAGATGCAAACACCAAAGTAAAATAGCCTAACCCTAACCCTCTGAGGAGAGAGAGGGGGAGAAGGATAGAGGGGAGGGGAAGAGCTCACCTCTGAGATTGCTCGAGGAGAGAGGGGGAGATGACGACGACGAGGGCTGGCGGACGAGGTAACGAGGGGGAGGGAGCGGCAGAGCGCCTTGCCGTCGGAGGAGCGGAGCCGACTCTGCAGGAACCTCGCCGCCACCGACCTCCTCCTCCACGAAACGAGCGCGCGGGCAAGGCGGCCTCCTCCTCCTCCTAGCTTGGAGGCCTCCTCCTCCTGGCGTGGCGGCCTCCTCCTCTTGGGATGCGGCGGCGGCGGCGCCTCGATGCGGGGATGGGGATGGGCCGGGATGGGGACGATGTGTCTGAGGACGACGATGGGAGGGCTGGCTCACGCGCGCAGTTGACTAGTCCAACCCACACACGCGTAGCGCACCCTGACCAAGTGCGCTACGGTTATCCGTAGCGCACTTGGCCAGGGTGCGCTACGCGTGTGTGGGTTGGACTATCAGATAAGAGGGCGGCCGTCCCACTAGTTAACACTAGTACTGTCTTACCCCACTGGTTCTGCCCTTAGCTCTATTCTAAACGATGAGCACCCAGGTTCGAATCCTGGTGCTCCACTTTTTTATTTTTACTTTAAAAATACTTTAAAATGTTCCAAAAAATACTTTAAAATGTTCCAAAAGTGGTGATACATGCCATACAAATTTTGTTTTGTTTTTAAAATACTTTTAAATATTCCAAAAATGCCCAAAAGTGATAATATATGTCATAAAAGTGTTACAAATATGATTCAAAGTATAACTAAATTTCATAATACTTTGTTCATGAATATTACAATCTTTTTCGACCACGCGTTTTACAATATTTTTTGAGCTAGCATTTTACAATCTTTTTTCCCTTCTTTGTCGCGGTTGAATAATTTAGCCCCGGCACTTTAATGTTTCTTCTTTCGAACGGGCTACCTTTTTTGGGTAGGGTTGTCCTTTTTCTTCTTGTGATGTATGTTGCTGCATCGTAGTCGTCGTCATCTTCAATCTTTGGATCGCCGTACTGGTCGAAGTCTTGCTCGTTGGCGACTCCATCCATTCCGATGATGTTTCTTTTTCCTCTCCTCACGACAACACGGCTAGGCTTTGTCGGGTCGGTAATGAAAAAACATTGGTCCACTTTGGTAGCCAGTACCCACGGTTCATTTTTCGCGGCCACGTTTGCACCGGCGGCCTTGGATTTGGCTGCTTCGGGTATAACCATGGTTGTGAAATACCGGTCTTCTCTTTCGACGCTCTTTGCCCATCTGACACGGAACATCGGCACCTTTTCTCCACAGTAGTCGAGCTCCCAGATCTCCTCGATTCTTCCGTAGAATCTTTCCTTCACGTTGTCATAGGTGTAGAATTCCGACGTTACGCCTGAGTTCTGATAATCACACTTGTTGTCCTTTTCCTCCGTGTAGAATGTGTAGCCGTTGATATCATACGCCTGATAGGTCACCAGGTTTTGCATCGGTCCTTGCGACAAGGTGAATATGATCTTTTCCGTGTCAGAAGAATGCGAGCGCGGGGGATTATCAAGGAGCGTCTGCCTAAACCAACGCGTGAAATCTGAGTTGTGCTCTTTGATTATTTCTCCCTGCGTCCTCTGTATGCCCCGGTCACTGTACTTCTTCTCGATTAACCTTTTGTGCTTCTGTACCCAAGGATCGACCAGTTCTAAATGCTGTAGCGCGACGAGGTTTGCTCGATCAAAGTCTGCGCGTCGAAAATCGAAGTCTGTATGCAGTATGCGACGACCCTCTCGGTGACCAGATCCGTCGAGCTTGCCAAGGTGTCTGTTGACGGGAAGACCGACAGGGTTCTCGATGTCTAGATAATTCATGCAGAAAGAGATGCACTCTTCGGCCAGAAAGCCCTTGGCTATGCTTCCATCTGGACGGGACCTGTTGCGAACGTATCCTTTGATGTGTCCGTTCATCCTTTCGAACGCCATCATGCTGCGGAGGAACATCGGCCCGAGTTGTACGATGTCCTCCACGACATGGACCAGCAGATGCACCATAATGTCGAAGAATGCGGGTGGGAAGTAGACCTCAAGCTCACATAGTATCACCACGATCTCCTCCTGTAGCCTTCCGAGCTGATTCAAGCCAATCGACTTCCTAGAGATGACGTCGAAAAACTTGCATAGGCCAAATAACGTTTCACAGACGTGCTCGTCCATTATCCCTCTTAGTGCGACCGGAAGTACCTGCGTCATTAGCACGGAACAGTCGTGAGACTTCATGCCACTGAACCTCTGCTTCGCCTCGTCTAGGTATCTGCTTATCTTGCCTGCGTAGCCGTAAGGAAATTTGACTCCTAGAAGGCACTTGAAAAACTGTTTGATCTCATCCTGGCTTAGAGTGAAGCAAGAAGGAGGGCAGTAATATTCGTTCTTCTTGAACTTTTTACCCTTCCGACGACCTTGTGTCGTCTCCGACTCATGATCATCGTCATCTTCCTGATCATCAGGAGTAGTGCGTCCTCCGTGAAGCTCCTTCCGGATACCCAAGCATATCAGGTCGTGCCTTGCTTTCGGACCATCTTTCGTCCTATCTGGCATGTTGATTATGGTGGCGACCAGACTCTCGCACACGTTTTTCGTGATATGCATGATGTCGAGGCTATGAGGCGTGCGGAGAAACTTCCAGTATGGCAACTCCCAGAAAATAGACCTTGTTTTCCATACCTTCATCAGCGGCTTGTCTTGTTGCTGTCTCTTTCGCTTCTTTCCAGGCTTAGGACAATCTTTCCAGTTTTTCAGCAACTCTTCCACTTCTTCGCTGCTCCTACGCTCTGGGATTCCTCGGGTCTCTGATTTGCCATCGAACAGGTCTCCACGTTTTCTCCATGGATCATTCTTGCCGAGCCACCTCCGGTGCGCCATGAACACGGTTTTCGATGACCCTGGATCTTTCTCTAGTTGGAGATAGCTTGTGTTATCCATGCACCTAACGCATGTGCAGAATCCTTGGATAACCTGCCCCGAGATATACCCGCAACCTGGATAGTCTTGCACCATAGTGACCAACGCGGCTCTCATAGTGAAATAATCTTGTGCGACGGCGTCGTAAGTATTGGCTCCAGATTCCCATAACGTGGCTAGCTCCTCTTTCAACAGCCCGAGATACAGATTGATGTCGGTACCAGGTTGTTTCGGCCCTTGAATTAGCATACTCATTTGTATGTACTTCTTCTTCATGCACAACCATGGAGGGAGGTTGTACATCCATACAAACACGGGCCAAGTGTTGTGCGTGCTGCTCTGGCTACCGAACGGATTGAGTCCATCGATGCTCGCACCAAGCCTAATGTTCCTCGAATCTCCACCGAATTCTGGGAATTCGAGGTCCAATGCTTTCCACTGGCTAGCATCTGAAGGGTGCGTCAGCAGCTCATCCTTTTCGGGGTCATCATCATCTCCTGGCTTCTTCCTTTCCGCATGCCATCGCATGAGCTTCGCTTCCTTAGGGTCCGCGAAATAGCGCTGCAGACGAGGGGTGATAGGAAAGTACCATACCACTTTTCGAGGTGCTTTCTTCCCTTTCTTGTATCGACTCACGCCGCACACCGGACATGTGGTTTTCTCCGCGTCCTCGCCCCGATAAATGATGCAATCGTTGATGCATACGTGATATCTAACGTGCGGTAGATCGAGAGGACAGACGATTTTCTTGGCATCCTCGATACTAGTTGGACATGTGTTCCCCTCCGGGAGACGATCGTGCCAGAATGCCATCATATCGTCGAAGCTTGCGTCGCTCAATTTGTGCTTTGCCTTCATCTCCATAGCCTTGAGCGTTACATTCAACCGGGTATCATCGGGCCTGCATCCTTCATACAATGGAGTAACCGCGTCTTTCTCAAGTTGCGCAAGCTTGGCTTTCTCTCTAGCGGCAGCCCTGGCGTTACTCGTCTGCTTGAGAAGCAGCTCTTGCACATAAGGGTCCCGCACCCAGCCTGACGTTGTTCCATCGTCGTCTGCTCCTCCGGCATCTAGATCATCATCATCCCGGTCTGCTTCCGCACCTTCACCATCTCCAGGAGCCTCTTCATCATCTCGCCCGTTCTCGCCGTGATGATGATCATCGTCATGTTGGCCACCTTCTTCACCGTATCCATCATCTACGCCATCGCTTATCCAACGAGTGTATCCATCCATGAAACCATGGCGGAGCAGGTGCGCCTACAGATTCCCGGAATCTGGGTCGATCACCCAGTTGAGTTTGCATCTTCTGCACGGACATCTTATATCTGTCTTGTTATTTCGTATCATGTCGGCCGTCGCACATTTCAAAAATCTAGCCACAATGCCTTCGCTCATTATGCGGACCATTTTTGCCTGCACGATGTACACGGTACAATTTTGAAGTCTATTAGAACCACATAATGAATGCATGCATGCAATGGTCGATAGAAAATTTCGGCATGACCTATCCTAAAATTAGGACCTTTGCGAAATGCCAAAGTCTTGCCAAAATGGAAATGAATCAACATTTTGGCAAAACAAATGGCAACTTGTTCACATACAAACACAAGAGAGAGAGAGACCGATCCATACACACATGAACATATCATTATCCTCTCCATACACACATGCATGAGCATCATCGATACTCTCCATATACACACACATATGACCATCGATCCTCTCCACACATACACACATCATGAGCATCGATCATCTACATACATATGAGCACATGCATCATCCATATACACATGAACACATCCTTACATGGACAACTTACCGAGATGAGAGACCGATCGCGAGAAAGATGGAAAGGAGAGGTGCGCGCGTCGACCGGAGACGGATAGATGAGAGACCGGAGACCTCCTCTATTACTTATGTAACATCCAAAGCAAGTTTTACATGCTAAAAATGGTGAATGTATGGAGAAATTGAGGTGGGAAGGAGAAGATACCGACTAGATCTAAGGAGGAAGAAGAAGGGGAAAGTGAAGTGTGGGTGGTGGATGTGTGGGCACACATGTGCACATAAAGTGCTGTCCTAAAAGAATCGACACATCCGTGGCGCACACGGCCCTAGTGCGCCACAGGGAGTACAAACTTCTGTGGCGCACTAGGCCGAGTGCGCCACAGATGCTCCTAGTCCCTGTGGCGCACTAGGCGGAGTGCGCCACAGAAGTTTGTGGCCGTTTCAGAGCAGAGGGGGGCATGCGCTTAGGCGTAGCGCACCAGGCACACGTGCGCCACAGATGACCCTAACAACCGTGGCGCACATGACTATAGTGCGCTACAGATGTTTGGCGTGTGGCCAACAGGGCCCTGGCCCACACACATCTGTGGCGCACTATAGTCATGTGCGCCACGGTTGTTCTAGTTATTAGTAGGGCACTGCCCACAGGTGAGCCACGCCTGTTTTAGCCATGGGGCACTTCAACCATGTGAGCCACGGATGTGCTGATTACCTATAGCCGTTTTCCTAGTAGTGGGTTGCGGCCCAGTTAGGGTTAGGGTTAGTTTTTTATTTCAGAAAACCTTTTTATTTTTCTGATTTCTTTTATCTCTTTTGTATATTTCATTTGTATAATTTCAGAAATACCAGGGACTTTTGTAAATATTTAAAATAGTGTGGGGACCCTTTATAACCATTTGGGTTCCAAATATCTTTTGGTTTTCAAAATATTCAAAACCATTTGAAGGTTTTCAAAGAAGAGAGAATGGAAAAAGGGTTTAGGGTTTAGTTAATATTTTTTGAATTTTTATCTTAGGAAGATTATATGATGCTCATGAATGCATAAACAAATCCTGATTACCATTTAATAAAACTAGGGGTGTTACAATTCTGTCCCCCTTAAAAGAATCTCGTCCCGAGATTCCTAGGTAGGAAGAAAAAAGGAACATGGTTACACTAGACTTCAACAATCTTCTCGAAGAGGTTGATCCATGCCACCATGACGAATGGATGAAGCTCTTCGTAATCTTCGAGGTTGTTGCTCACACTAAGGAAGAAAGGGAATGACACGGAAACACAAACTGAGTATCTCATGGTCAGCTCATGGATAGATGCTTCATAAACATCTCTGGAGCCAACGACATGAAACACGCCAAGGTAAAGGAGGAAACAAAAGTAGATGGTTTCAAGTTGTTAGATAACTGGTCTTCATAAGGATTGAGACCATGGAGCTTATAGAAGAGTTTTGACTTCTCAGAGAAGGAGACTTCCAACAGAAAGAACATGACCATAGACTTCGAGCGGTAAATCTCTACTAAACAACTTAGGTAGAGCTTCACAGATGGATGAGATAGATACCAATAAAACCAAGCTATTGAACTACTTTTGAAATAGAAGGGTTACTCTTTATTTCAACAAAAGGTCAAGTTAGAAAGGTGTTTTGGTGGAGAGGACTCATAGGAGTCACGAGGAACATGTAACAGGAGGAACTTCTGATCACCGAAATCATATTCATTGTTGTAACATGACTATAGATGGTTGAAGGAACTCTTTATACATCTAGGACTATCAAAATCTTTGCCAAAGATCTTGATATCACTTTACACCACCAAGATGAATAGTTTAGAAGATTCCTGATGACACGAGAAGAAAGAAACTTCATTCTCAGACTTTGATTACTTGGCACAACAAAACGCTTGCCAATGTTGAAGGGTCTAGAGGATCGACCGAGAGACATTTAGCAACACTACTTTAAATGTTCTCCTTGATTTTTGAGATACCGATATTAGGCTACCGACAAGCCTTTAACCAGTCATCAAGTAAAGATCGGACTTCTGATGCAAAGGAAACCATAAGAACAACTCCTATAATGAGTCATAGAAGAAGCCTCATGAGAAGTGGTTGTTATTGATGTTTCAATAGAGTATGGCAATAGGTCTTTTGGCTAACTGTGTCAACCGCTACATCAATATTGCCATATTTACAAAGAGACCTACGTCAAAACCTTGAGGAACACCAACCATCATATCTGCTTGAGATTCGGATTTGGTTAGGTGGAGAGATACTTCAGACTCAGCATGTCCGAATAGAAAGTGTGCAACATTTACACAGAGGTAAAGTCACTAGATTCTCAAGACATGTACTTCAATGTAAAGCTCCAAAAGATGAGCTAGATTGCGGAACCCATGTGACAACAGATTATCAGACAACAATTGTACCTACATGAGTTGTTTGCAATGGAACACAACTGAATCATTGTTAGGAAACATTTAGGAGGATATCAAAGTTTTGTTGAACTTCTTATCTTCCGTGAACAAATTAATCAGTGGCTTGGTATGCATCAAGAAACTTCTCACAATATGAAGGTATTAACCTAGCATATCAAAAATTCTTTGCACATGCTTGACAAACTTGAAATGATTTCCGGGGAAACAAAGATAACACTACTCGAATCCACGGTGACATCTTTCAACATTTGCACGTGAATCAGAGAAGGTTACTTCTAACATCTAGAACCCATACTTCGAGTTAACACGAATATGGTTCTCAAAAGTTTCCAACATTAATGCCAAATGTTCCATATGAAGCTAATATAACATGGAGAAGTTAAGAATGCAAACAGTAAGCTTAATAACAAAATTATCTATACACTCCAAGAAGACGGAGTCATATGTTGTATGAACAAGTCATATACATTGGTCAGACCAAAGAACATGAAGTTGTACCTAGGTGAAACATCACAAGTAGATACACCATCAGAATAGTCCCTGGGACTGAGTTTTATTTGATGATTTCCCAAATCAAATCAAAGGCATGGAATATAACATATCCCCAAAGGAAATACTATATTGCTTCAGCACGATCAAAACTAGACATCCCTTTAAGGAGGAACAGAGTTGGATAGAATTTTTATCTTACAACTCTCCAAGTTGTTGTTTAAGCTCAACCAACTAATTCAGGGGTATCCAGTACGGATCCTTGAAGAAAAGAGTAGTTCACAGAACTAGCTTACTCAAAAACTTGACAACAAGGTCATGTGGAAACACGGCGATACTTCTAGAAAGACGTCCAGAATATCACGAACCACCGATATGTCACTTAGCTCGAGAGGAAAATTTCTTGGTAAGGCAAGAAGACATAGTCTCAGAGCTTTGACACAAGCCTAAATCTTTGACCTAAGAGGGTGCTAGAAGACATAGTCTCAGTGCTTAGTGATAGGGTTAACCAATCATGCTAAGAATGATACAAATGTCCTAGAAGTTCAAAGCAATAAGAATTTGTAAGAATCTTAGATGACCACATCATTACGCTCACGCAACATTCCTGAGCGCAAAAGCTCAGAGGAAGGGTGGGTAATATGTGTAGGAGCATCACTTCATTAAAAGGGTCATGAGACTCAACACAAACTCTTGATATAAAGGAGTGGGATACTTCAAGATAGAACATAACAAAGGCTAATCAATACTACTTGATCTGCGGAGTACAACACTTGAACCTGGTCTTAGAAATGACAAGGTACTGGAGTTTGTTTCTCCTGACATCCTGAAATGGTTCTTGACGGACCACAAGAGTAAATTGCATTGGAAGACACCAATGCACATTTACTACTTTGCTACCAACTAGTAGAAAAAGGTCAGAAAATAACAAGGGTAAAGAACATGCTTAGATGTAGAGGTCTCAACCTAATAGGGTAGATTCCTCCTGTGTTTTACAGTGCTAGTCCCTGGATCAATAGCTAGCATCCACAGTTAAGATGTAATATCAAGAAACAAAGGTCATAATATAACTTTATAACCAGGAATAACATAATTTTATTACATCACACATAGCTTATATGGCTAATACATTACATTGCAGCGGAATAACAATAAGCATGGGGTCCTTCATCTTCAAAGTGCCACAGGCAGATGTTGGTTGTAGACTTTGTAATCCTAGTCAATCAATCTTCACTAAAATCAATCAAACCTGCAACATTACAAGTTACAGCCACAAGGGTCAATACATTTGAATTGTATTGGCAAGTGATACCATGGTAGTATAGTGGAATCTATCATCTATATGCATTTGGCTAAGTGGAGTTGAGGCTTGCATTGCTCAAAATAGGTTTTTCCTTAACATTTGAAAATACTAAGTTTTTGTTTTGATAAAATCATTTTTGCTCAATCAAAGATTGAAGATCCTTTCCAAGGCATCTCTCAATCAAATATTGAAGATTTCAAACAACCCTTGTTCAAACCACAAGATTTTAACTTAGAAATTTGAATGATGAGATTCTTGATTGTTTCCATGTCTTGATGCTCAAATTGTCCTTTACCAGGGACATGGCTAAGTACTTAGATTTTTCACTCTGCAGAGGTGGTGCACTTTCCCCACAAGACTTGGTTTCCCAAGACAAGATCTTTCAGAAGCTTTCCCTTAGACAAAATGGACGCGCTCCAACCTAACAAACACTACCACCCACTGTCCATATGGCTAAGTTCTTGCAACCTATATGATCATGGCAGAGCCCATATTGCCAAGTGGTTGCACTTGAAGCTTCTCAACATTTGACATCTCAAATATCTTTGTTTCCTGGGTGGCCATCCACAAGTGAGATACACAAGGTTCACCAGTCCCCTGGCCTTGTGTAACCACTCAACATACACCATTCCTTCCATTCCACCCAGGTGATTCATTCACTTAGTTGTTTTATTAAACAAAACTCAAGTCCTCAGACTTAGAAATTTTCCATAGCATGAATATATGTTCTACCCTTGTTTTCTACTAGCTAGGCTAAGCTTGATAGTATTAGGAATCTTAACTTAGGAAAATCCTACCAAGGATTCATCTACTAGGTTTTCCTATAGCAAGGTCTATTCTTAGCAAAATTCATGCAAGTTTTACTTAGCAAAATCACTAATGCATAGAGAAAGTAATGGGACAAAAAGTATGAAGCATCACTTGCCTTTTTGGTAGGGAATGGTGGTTCACTCCTTGATCTTGCTAGTCTCACACTTCACTACAAGTCAATCAAGAAAACACACATTCAATTCTCATTCCAAACCAAAGTCAAACAAACAATTTTTCACACACACAAAGTAATGGAATCTAAGTCATGCATAAGCATGCAAAGGTTGGTTCTATTGCAAGGATGGTCTCCAGTAGGCTTGTAAACTTTGTAAGTTCCAAATTGGTCATTTACCAAAATGGCAAAGTCATTTGCAAATGGGTTTTATCCATAAACCATTTTTAAATCCATTCATCATTTCATGTGGTGAAAAATGTTTTTATCAAAACAAAAACTTTTAAGTTTTTCACCAAATGAGTTGCCATTGCAAAACTTGGTGTTTTTAGGTCAGTAGGTTTGGTCCAAAACATTTTCTTAAAGTTTTCTTTCCATAAACATTTTTATAACAAAAACCATTCTTTTTATTTGGCTAGAAAATGGCTAAGTCAAGTAATCCAACCTAAATCTTTCCAAAATCATGTTTAACACCAAGGGTTGGTTCCTAGGGTCAGTAAGGTCACAACAAAACATTTCCCAAAAGTTTTCCTTCAAAATCATTTTTAATAAATAGACCACATTTCTATTTGACTAGAAATGGTTTTAAATCAAAGAATCATTATTTTATTTCACCAAATACATTTTTGAGTCCACAAAGTGATTCTTAATGTTAGTAGGTTCAAATCAATCCAATTGCCAAAGATTTTAACCCTAAATTCAATTTTAAACAATTTTTACATCCTTAACAAGCATACAAATGTCTCTGCAAATTCAAACAAGCTAACAGATACTATTTGCTAAACTAAGGGAATGGTTGGCTAGGTCTTGTTCTTCTGAATCCATTGATATAAAATTTATAATTTTTGGACGTGTGGTTTGAAAGTTACAAGGGTTTGAAAATTGCAAACAAATCTGTTTTCAATTTCTGTTTTTAAACAGACAGGTGACACGCGACACGAATTCATTGGGTGGTACCGGTTCGTCTGGATCGAGTAACACAGACCACAGGATTAAAGGGGCAGGTGCGGCTCAGATCAACGCGTACCCCTTCGTTCAGTCAATCTATCGTGGCCACGCGATTAAGATCCTACGGTACTGATTCACTCGACCATAAGTGGGCGCCGACGGCAGCTTAGCGGCGGCGCACGGCCAGGCGAGGTGCTTGCGGTCGTTCTAGGAAGCAAAGATCGAGATGGGAATGCTCACCGTGAACGCGAGGACGAGGTGATGCTCGGGGCGTGGTCGTTTGGTCGTGGGGCGTTCTGGAACAACAGGGATTGCTCGCCGGAGTTGAAGACAACGTCGGACGGCTCTGTCCGTGGTCGAAGACGAGGCTACTGATCACGAAAAGACAAACAGAGGTCATGGTTAGTTGCGCGAGACCGAGGCGAGTGAGGGAGTGTGAACGAGGAGGCTCGGGGTGGTCAGCTTTTACCAGGGGAGGTCGTCGGAGGGGTTGCAGACGGCGGCGCTGCGGGTTGTCGACGTTGCCGACGCTGTAGGGTACCCGCAGATGAATGAATGGAACAGAAAGATGCGCCAGGGTGTGGTGAGCGTGCTTGTGTGCTCGGGGAGGCAGGAGGTGGCGTCGAGTCGCCGGAATCAGCTCTGGACTTCGTCGGAACAGAGGGTGCTCGGGGAGAAATTGGTACGGCCTGGGGGCGTGATTGGGGAAGGAGCCAGAGGGGAAATGAAGAAGGGACGCTGGCAATTTATCCTGCGTGGTCAAGGCGAGGTAAAGGCGCGGCATTATGGCGTATTGAATCCGCGGATTGAAGGCAGCAACGGCAGCGAGGGAGGAAGAAGGGGTCGTGCGGGTGGGAAAGAAGAACAGTGACAAGTGGGGTCGGTCAGTCAGTGGGAAAGAGAGGGGGAAGAAGGTCCACATGTCAGTTGCTCCGTGGGTTCAAAAAGTAGTGCGAAATGTTTTCTTTCTGGAGGGGAGCTGGGCTGCTTTGCTGGGCTTATTGGGCTTGCTGGGTTGGGTCGACAAAACTTTATTTTTTTCTTAATCTGAACCCTTTTCTTTTTCTGAATTTATTTTCTATTTTGAATTTTCAAATAAACAATCAACGTCCAAATCAAATCAAACAACACCCAAACTTTGTAATATTGAAATTAGTTCTGTTTAGTAACATGAACCAAAATCCAAATTCAAATTAATAATTTTAATAATAGGGGCTATTACTATTTAATTAAATGGATGTACCAATTATTAAATCCATAGGTTTTGATTTAATTCAAAGCTCCACTTGAGAACTAAATAATTTTAAACCATTCAGTAGGTTGTATTTGAAATAAAGAATATTTGTAAAACTTGTTTAAAACAAAATAACCTTTTACTCTAGGGTCCATTAATAATTAAATAAAATGGGCCTTAGTTATTAAAATAGAGTTTGATTTTATTAATAAAATATTTATTTGAAACATAAATATTTTCAAAACCAAATCAGTAGGTTTGTTTGGGAAATATAGAATACTTGGAAACTTGTTTTAAAACAAAATAACCTTTTATTTTAGAGTCCATTATTAATTAAATATAATAGACTTTCATTATTAAATCAAATAGGATTTGTTTTATTGGGATATTTATTTTGAAATCTAAGATAAAGCCAAAACACTTTAGTAGGTTTTATTTGTGAATATCAAATATTTGGAAAACTTATTTTAAATAATCTTAATAAGTTTTGATGTTTAAATTAAATTGGTAAACCTTTTATTTAATTAAAGTTGGATATTAACTCCTTATTAATTTATTTAAATCAACTTTTGCTAATTTTATTTAAAATAAATTTTTTTAATTCCCAAGCTTGGCCAAGGTTTAATTTGGCTTTATAAAATAATCTTTATTTATAAATCCACCTTTTCATTTGAAAACAAAATCTTTTATTAAAGATCCAAAGTAGTAATTTTAAATATTCAAAATGTTTTCTTTATTAAATGTTGTATCTTTTAAATTTCTTTAGGATTTTATTTAATTCAAATGGGTTTGGAGTTCCAATTGAATTCAAAAAGTTTCTTCTGGCTCTGAAAATCAAACAAAGTTTCATTTTATTAATTTATTTTCACATTACAAGATTTGGAAAATCTTGGGATGTGACAGGCTACCACCCTTAAAATAAATCTCGTCCCGAGATTTGGGGAAAGTTAGGGTTACAAGCAGGTTCGAAACAACTAGGGTACTACCACCCTTAAAAATTTTCAAAGAAGAATTACATATTGGCCTTCTTGGAATCCTGGGAAAAACTTCTCTAAGCAAAATTTTCCATGTGTCCTTGGTTTCCATGCTTGACTCATGGGCCAAGGTTGAGATCCTTCATAGACTTGTTTAACTTGTTCTCCATCCTTTCTGGACAATTGTTTGCATAGTGGCCTAGTTCCTTGCATTTGAAACATGTGACAAGGCTGAGATCCCTCATAGGCTGGTTTATCTTATGCTTCATCTTTTCTGGACAGTTGCTTGCATAATGTCCTAACTCTTTGCAGTGTTTGCACATCACTTGGCTAATATCTTTCTTTTCCTTGGGTATCACTACATCTTGTTTGTTCCCTTGGTTCTTCTTCTTTTCTGGGCATTCACGGGCATAGTGTCCCATCTCTTTGCATTTGAAACATTGTACTTGTGTAATATCCTTCTTGCTAGTGTTGGGGAATTTCTTCTTCTTCTTGGGTCTCTCCAAAGCTAGGAGTTCTTCTAGTTCATGTTCTTCATGAGTGGGAGATCTTTCTCTCTTCTTGGGGTATTAATCTTCATGCTTCTTGGATGCATGATCCTTATCCCTACAAATATTGCTAGCTTGGGTTCCTTCTGGATTAACATTTTTGCCATCCTTTTTATCATTAGCTCCTTGGGAAAAGTTTTCTCTCATGTTGGTCACTTGAGTAACCAATCCTTGCAACAATTGGGATTGAAGTTTCAAGATCCTTTGTATGGCTGGGTCTAGTCCATTGTTGTTGGCTAAAAGCTGAGTTGTCTCTTGGCTCAACTGGTTTTGGTTTGCTATAAGTTCTCTCATGTTGTCCTCTTGGTTGTTGTTGGTGTCACCATCCTTGATATTGGTGTCTCTTGGAGTAGTCATCTGTTTGGGTTGATTTGGGATTAGAATAGGCAAAAATATTTCTAAGGGAGTATCACAATTCACACAAGCAATGTTCATGCAATCACAAACCAAACATTTCACTCAAACAAGGTTCAAGCACATACTAAGGCAACAAAATATTTTTGTCACACCACACAATTTGGTGGTTTTGTCTTAGCTAAAATATGGTGGTCCATCTATAGGGTTCACTTGTGATCTTTCCATCCTTCTTGGTTGCTTCTTCTTACATGAGATCATGGTTTCCTTGGAAAAACTCTTGGTTACAATACTTCAAAGTTGTTGATGGCTCCTTCTTATTTTGCATTCCCTCAGTCTCTAAATCTTGAGCAAGATTTCCTTGTCTCACTTGTAGTCCTTAGTAGTTTCCAAGTTGGAAGTCCTTGGGGAATATGCTGAAGATGTTGAAGTCATTAGAGTTGAAGAAGTTGAAGTCATTAGAGTTGAAAATGTTGAAGAAGTCCTTTGTACATGGTGTAGTCCTTAGCTAAGGGTAGGTTTTTCCATCAAGTTGAAGTAGAAGAGATGTAGAGTTGAAACCAAAATGGTTAAGGAAAGAGTTTATAAGTTCTTGTAAATAAGTTTAGGATCAAAATATAACTCCTATTTTTCTAAGGGTTTTTGTCCAATCCTAGGTTTACAAATCCTACAGGCAACACAATGCTCTGATACCATCTATAGAGGTCTCAACCTAATAAGGTAGATTCCTCCTGTGTTTTACAATGCTAGTCCCTGGATCAATAGCTAGCATCCACAGTTAAGATGTAATATCAAGAAACAAAGGTCATAATATAACTTTATAACCAGGAATAACATAATTTTATTACATCACACATAGCTTATATGGCTAATACATTACATTGCAGCGGAATAACAATAAGCATGGGGTCCTTCATCTTCAAAGTGCCACAAGCAGATGTTGGTTGTAGACTTTGTAATCCTAATCAATCAATCTTCACTAAAATCAATCAAACCTGCAACATTACAAGTTACAGCCACAAGGGTCAATACATTTGAATTGTATTGGCAAGTGATACCATGGTAGTATAGTGGAATCTATCATCTATATGCATTTGGCTAAGTGGAGTTGAGGCTTGCATTGCTCAAAATAGGTTTTTCCTTAACATTTGAAAATACTAAGTTTTTGTTTTGATAAAATCATTTTTGCTCAATCAAAGATTGAAGATCCTTTCCAAGGCATCTCTCAATCAAAGATTGAAGATTTCAAACAACCCTTGTTCAAACCACAAGATTTTAACTTAGAAATTTGAATGATGAGATTCTTGATTGTTTCCATGTCTTGATGCTCAAATTGTCCTTTACCAGGGACATGGCTAAGTACTTAGATTTTTCACTCTACAGAGGTGGTGGACTTTCCCCACAAGACTTGGTTTCCCAAGACAAGATCTTTCAGAAGCTTTCCCTTAGACAAAATGGACGCGCTCCAACCTAACAAACACTACCACCCACTGTCCATATGGCTAAGTTCTTGCAACCTATATGATCATGGCAGAGCCCATATTGCCAAGTGGTTGCACTTGAAGCTTCTCAACATTTGACATCTCAAATCTCTTTGTTTCCTGGGTGGCCATCCACAAGTGAGATACACAAGGTTCACCAGTCCCCTGGCCTTGTGTAACCACTCAACATACACCATTCCTTCCATTCCACCTAGGTGATTCATTCACTTAGTTGTTTTATTAAACAAAACTCAAGTCCTCAGACTTAGAAATTTTCCATAGCATGAATATATGTTCTACCCTTGTTTTCTACTAGCTAGGCTAAGCTTGATAGTATTAGGAATCTTAACTTAGGAAAATCCTACTAAGGATTCATCTACTAGGTTTTCCTATAGCAAGGTCTATTCTTAGCAAAATTCATGCAAGTTTTACTTAGCAAAATCACTAATGCATAGAGAAAGTAATGGGACAAAAAGTATGAAGCATCACTTGCCTTTTTGGTAGGGAATGGTGGTTCACTCCTTGATCTTGCTAGTCTCACACTTCACTACAAGTCAATCAAGAAAACACACATTCAATTCTCATTCCAAACCAAAGTCAAACAAACAATTTTTCACACACACAAAGTAATGGAATCTAAGTCATGCATAAGCATGCAAAGGTTGGTTCTATTGCAAGGATGGTCTCCAGTAGGCTTGTAAAGTTTGTAAGTTCCAAATTGGTCATTTACCAAAATGGCAAAGTCATTTGCAAATGGGTTTTATCCATAAACCATTTTTAAATCCATTCATCATTTCATGTGGTGAAAAATGTTTTTATCAAAACAAAAACTTTTAAGTTTTTCACCAAATGAGTTGCCATTGCAAAACTTGGTGTTTTTAGGTCAGTAGGTTTGGTCCAAAACATTTTCTTAAAGTTTTCTTTCCATAAACATTTTTATAACAAAAACCATTCTTTTTATTTGGCTAGAAAATGGCTAAGTCAAGTAATCCAACCTAAATCTTTCCAAAATAATTTTTAACACCAAGGGTTGGTTCCTAGGGTATGTAAGGTCACAACAAAACATTTCCCAAAAGTTTTCCTTCAAAATCATTTTTAATAAATAGACCACATTTCTATTTGACTAGAAATGGTTTTAAATCAAAGAATCATTATTTTATTTCACCAAATACATTTTTGAGTCCACAAAGTGATTCTTAATGTTAGTAGGTTCAAATCAATCCAATTGCCAAAGATTTTAACCCTAAATTCAATTTTAAACAATTTTTACATCCTTAACAAGCATACAAATGTCTCTGCAAATTCAAACAAGCTAACAGATACTATTTGCTAAAATAAGGGCATGGTTGGCTAGGTCTTGTTCTCCTGAATCCATTGATATAAAATTTATAATTTTTGGACGTGTGGTTTGAAAGTTACAAGGGTTTGAAAATTGCAAACAAATCTGTTTTCAATTTCTGTTTTTAAACAGACAGGTGACACGCGGCACGAATTCATTGGGTGGTACCGGTTCGTCTGGATCGAGTAACACAGACCACAGGATTAAAGGGGCAGGTGCGGCTCAGATCAACGCGTACCCCTTCGTTCAGTCAATCTATCGTGGCCACGCGATTAAGATCCTACGGTACTGATTCACTCGACCATAAGTGGGCGCCGACGGCGGCTTAGCGGCGGCGCACGGCCAGACGAGGTGCTTGCGGTCGTTCTAGGAAGCAAAGATCGAGATAGGAATGCTCACCGTGAACGCAAGGACGAGGTGATGCTCGGGGCGTGGTCGTTTGGTCGTGGGGCGTTCTGGAACAACAGGGATTGCTCGCCGGAGTTGAAGACAACGTCAGACGGCTCTGTCCGTGGTCGAAGACGAGGCTACTGATCACGAAAAGACAAACAGAGGTCATGGTTAGTTGCGCAAGACCGAGGCGAGTGAGGGAGCGTGAACGAGGAGGCTCGGGGTGGTCAGCTTTTACCAGGGGAGGTCGTCGGAGGGGTTTGCAGACGGCGGCGCTGCGGGTCGTCGATGTTGCAGACGCTGTAGGGTACCCGCAGATGAATGAATGGCACAGAAAGATGCGCCAGGGTGTGGTGAGCGTGCTCGTGTGCTCGGGGAGGCAGGAGGTTGCGTCGAGTCACCGAAATCAGCTCTGGACTTCGTCGGAACAGAGGGTGATCGGGGAGAAATTGGGACGGCCTGGGGGCGTGATTGGGGAAGGAGCCAGAGGGGAAATGAAGAAGGGACGCTGGCGATTTATCCTGCGTGGTCAAGGCGAGGTAAAGGCGCGGCATTATGGCGTATTGAATCCGCGGATTGAAGGCAGCAACGGCAGCGAGGGAGGAAGAAGGGGTCGTGCGGGTTGGAAAGAAGAACAGTGACAAGTGGGGTCGGTCAGTCAGTGGGAAAGAGAGGGGGAAGAAGGTCCACATGTCAGTTGCTCCGTGGGTTCAAAAAGGAGTGCGAAACGTTTTCTTTCTGGAGGGGAGCTGGGCTGCTTTGCTGGTCTTATTGGGCTTGCTGGGTTGGGTCGACAAAACTTTATTTTTTTCTTAATCTGAACCCTTTTATTTTTCTGAATTTATTTTCTGTTTTGAATTTCCAAATAAACAATCAATGTCCAAATCAAATCAAACAACACCCAAACTTTGTAATATTGAAATTAGTTCTGTTTAGTAACATGAACCAAAATTCAAATTAATAATTTTAATAATAGGGGCTATTACTATTTAATTAAATGGATGTACCAATTATTAAATCCATAGGTTTTGATTTAATTCAAAGCTCCACTTGAGAACTAAATAATTTTAAACCATTCAGTATGTTGTATTTGAAATAAAGAATATTTGTAAAACTTGTTTAAAACAAAATAACCTTTTACTCTAGGGTCCATTAATAATTAAATAAAATGGGCCTTAGTTATTAAAATAGAGTTTGATTTTATTAATAAAATATTTATTTGAAACATAAATATTTTCAAAACCAAATCAGCAGGTTTGTTTGGGAAATATAGAATACTTGGAAACTTGTTTTAAAACAAAATAACCTTTTATTTTAGAGTCCATTATTAATTAAATATAATAGACTTTCATTATTAAATCAAATAGGATTTGTTTTATTGGGATATTTATTTTGAAATCTAAGATAAAGCCAAAACACTTTAGTAGGTTTTATTTGTGAATATCAAATATTTGGAAAACTTATTTTAAATAATTTTAATAAGTTTTGATGTTTCAATTAAATTGGTAAACCTTTTATTTAAATAAAGTTGGATATTAACTCCTTATTAATTTATTTAAATCAACTTTTGCTAATTTTATTTAAAATAAAATGTTTTAATTCCCAAGCTTGGCCAAGGTTTAATTTGGCTTTATAAAATAATCTTTATTTATAAATCCACCTTTTCATTTGAAAACAAAATCTTTTATTAAAGATCCAAAGTAGTAATTTTAAATATTCAAAATGTTTTCTTTATTAAATGTTGTATCTTTTAAATTTCTTTAGGATTTTATTTAATTCAAATGGGTTTGGAGTTCCAATTGAATTCAAAAAGTTTCTTCTGGCTCTGAAAATCAAACAAAGTTTCATTTTATTAATTTATTTTCACATTACAAGATTTGGAAAATCTTGGGATGTGACATTAGAATAGAATCCCGAGATGTAGATGCATAAGTCAACAATCTTCCAAAAACCAATGTAGAGAAGGAAAAGTGTGGCAGAATTACGAGCATATATGCGAGACTCACGGGGAGCTCTTGTCGTGATCTATTTGGTTCTATTAGAGAACATCTGCCATAACATGTGGTAGGGGAAGTCTTTGGCTGTCACTTTTCAATAGCGACGATATTCACAAGCTTGAAGGCTATATTAGAAGGTATTATCCATCCCGAGTAATGTGTGAACATTTACAATAGGGGTCAATAACATGGATCTTGGGTTAAAGGCCATATTCATGTACAAGATTCACAAAACACCAGAATCCAGCACAATCGGAGATCTTAGGTTCAAGTACGAGGATTAAAACCCAAAGAAAGGAGTAACTATGTAAGGTTCCCAACCTTTAATAAGGTAGAGATCCCTGTGTTTACAATGCTAGTCCCTGGATCAATAGCTAGCATCCACAGTTAAGATGTAATATCAAGAAACAAAGGTCATAATACAACTTTATAACCAGGAAAAAAATAATTCATTACATCTTACATAGCTCATTTGGCTATCACATTACAATGCAGCAGAATATAACAATAGCAAGGGGTCCTTCATCTTCAAAGTGCCACAGGCAATCATATTGGTTGTAGACTTGTAATCCTATTCAACTCACTTCACTAACATCAAACAAACCTGTAACATAATAAGTTGCAGCCACAAGGGTCAATACATTTGAATTGTATTGGCAAGTTTCACTACTATGTAGAAATAAGTGGATCCTACCATTTCATGCATATTTGGCTAAGTAGGGTTTAGGCTCATTTGCAAAAAGCAATATAGTTTTGTCCTATCTTTTCAAAATAGTTTTGATCTTTTGTCAAAATCTTTCTAAACTTCTTGGAAAACTCCAAGTGCTTCAAATCCCTTGTTGACCATCAAGTTTTACTTTGAGAAATTGGAATGTCGAGATCTTCCATAGCTTCAGGCCTTAGTTGCTCAATATTGTCCATAACCGGGGACACGGCTAAGTACTTAGAATTTGATCTTCTACAGAAGTTGTACACTTTACCCACATGACACAATCTCGTCTTGATGCCACCAGTGGCCGCTGGATAAGTACACACCAAATGGAGTACCGGCAGATCGAGAATGTGACAAAGTCTTTCCATAGAAGTCCTCCCAATACACAATGCTAGCTTGTCTACCAGGCACCAATGTAGGGATAAATTTCCCTTACACAATTCTAGTTAACCTGAAGATGCCAATGCATGGGTCTTCCACTATGTAGTTGACTAAGCCAGAGCCCATTTATCATGTGGCTATACACGGAAGCCACTGTACGAGAAACATGTTCAATCTCTAAGTCCCTGGGTGGTTTTCTTCTAGTGCACATACAAAAAGAGATAGCCATATAAACATGGTTCCTTTTGTTGCCACCTTGTCCAATCTTGAGTATCCTTGTCCACCCAGGTGGTTCATTGAGTACTTGTTTTATTATATAAAACATATATCTTTCCAACACTTCATATATTCATATCATGTATCCCATCCCAAATATATAGCAGGGCTAAGCATACTACAACTACAATGTTTTCACTAAGGATTATATAAGGGTATCCTATTAGGATTTAGCATAGCATAAAATATAGTAGTCCTTATCATGCATGTTTCAAAAATCCACTAAGTGCAATGAAAATAGTAGGACTTGGATGATAGTGTCACTTGCCTTTTTAGTAGAGAATGTTGGTTCACTTCTTGATCTTGCAAATATCACACTATTCTAACTTCACTACAATTCAATCAATCAAACATATATTTCAACTAGCATTCAAACAATTTATCACACATAAAATAATAGAAACAAGGTCATGCATGCAAGCATGAAAAAGATAGTTTTATTTAGAAAAGTGGTTTCTATTAGGCTCTAAACATTTTGAAGCTCACATTGGTCATTTACAAAGGTGGTAAAACCATTTGCAAAAGATTTTATCTATAAACCATTGTTAAATCAAATCCATATTTTATGTGGTTGAAAATGCTTTTAGCAAAGCAATATTCTTTAAAGGGTTCACCAAATATATTTTAATTCTCAAAACTTGGTGTTTAGGGTCAGAAGGTTTGAATCAAATCATTTCCTAAAGTTTTTACTCAAAAATCATTTCTAAACCAAAAACAATATTTTTATTTGACTAGAAATGTGCTAACTTAAATATTTATTCCTTAACTTCACAAAATACATTTTTAAATCTATAAGTTGGTTCCTATGGTCAGTAGGTTCAAAACAAACCATTTTGCAAAGATTTCACCTTAAAATTACATCTAGAACAATTTTTATATTCAAATTAAGCCTACACAAGTTTCTGCAATTTCAACCAATTTTCCAGAAGCAAATCATTAAACAAAGTGCATGGTTGCAAAGTACTTGTTCTGCTGAATCCATTGATATAAAATTTGCAAAATTTGGACGTGTAGAACTAAAGTTATGAATTTTACAAGTTTGCAATTCAAATAGATTCTATTTTCTGTTTTTAACAAAACCTTGTCCACGTGGCGCGTTTCTATTGGACGGTACCGCTTCGTGTGGATCAGCCTTTGCGAACCGTTGGATTTCACTTAAATCGCACGGCGCAGATGGACACATACCCCTTCGGTTGGATCTAATCCTAGCCAGACGATTCACATCTTACGGCTCACAACAGCTCGACCAGTAACTGGCGGCGCTAGCGGCGACGACTGGCGGCACACGCTCGGGCTACGACGGAGCCGGCGATTCAGGAAGCAAGAGAAGGAGGGAAGTATCTCACCGTGACCAGGGGATCTTGGCGATGCTCAACGTGGTCGCGAGGAGGCAAGGGGTGCACGGGGACAAAAATAATTGCTTGCCGGAGTTGCTGCGGCGTCGGGCTCGTCTGGATGTCGACGGGGACGGAGCTGCAGGTCGCCCTAAGGCAAATGGAGCACATGGTTAGACGCGTACTGTCCTGGGTATCTTAGGAGCATCAACAGGAAGTCTCGGGACGGTCGGTGTTTACCAGGGGAGTTCGCCGGAGCAAAGACAGACGACGGCGGCGTGTTGAGGTTTTCCTTGCCGACGCTCTGGGGAAAGCGCGGCCAAGCAGCTGGCACTGGGAGATGCGTCAGGTGATGGGGGACAAGGCTGTGTGCAGTGGGAGGCGAGGGGCGCCCGTGGTTCGCCGGAATTGGCTGGAATCATCGTCGGAGACAGAGATGCTCGAGCTCGAAATTCACCCAGCCTGGGGCTAGAGAGGGAGAGGCAAGCGAGGGGAAAGAGAGAGGAGCCAAGGGTGATTAAGTACGTGTGGTTGCCGGGGGAGTGATGGCTGCAATAACGCGAATTGATCGCCGGAGTTAATGGCAGAAACGGCGTGGGGGACTTGGTCACAGGTGAGAACGACGACGTGCTGTCGTGGGGCCGTGCTGACAGTGAGAGAGAGAGAGAGAGAGAGAGATGGGGCCAGCGGTCGGCGACTCAGCGGGTGCGCGCGTGGGTGAAAAACGATTCGCTGAGGGGGGGAAGATGGGCTGCGAGTGGGCTTGCTGGGCCTGTTGGGTTGGGTCTATTTCTTTCATTTTTTTATACCAAATGTTTTTCCTTTTTCTATTTGAATATTCTGATTTGATTTCATTTCAAATAATTCAAACACCAAATCCAATCAAACCACCACCAAACTTTGTGTTGATTTTAATTCTGTTTACCAACACATCCCATAGTCCAAAAAAAAAATTTATTCTTTTAGGATCTATTAATAATTAAATAAATAGTCCTTAGTCTTTAATTCAAATAGGATTTAATTTATTTAAAACTCTATTTGAATCTAAATAATACCCAAAACCTACTCAGTAGTTTTTATTTGAAATATAAAACACTTGGAAATCTTATTTAAAATACTTTAACAAGTTTTAGTGTTTATTTAAAAAGGAAAAAGCCTTTACTTAATAAAAATTGGATATTAATAAATCCTCATTATTTTATTTAAATAAACCTTTACTCTTTTTATCAAATAGAAATATTTTATTTCAAAAGCTTGGCCAAGATTTAATTTGGCTCTATAAAATAATCCTTATTTATATTTCTACCTTTGCTTTGTAAAAACCATATCTTTTTATTTAAAGATCCAAAAATAGTGATTCCAACTATTATAACTTTATTTATTAATTGTTTATCTCTTTTAAATCCCTTTAGGATTTTATTTGACCAAAATAGGTTTTGATGTTTCCAATTGGAATCAAAAAGTTTCTTCTCACCCTAAATGTCAACAAAAATTTTATTTTGTTTACATTTCAAAATTTGGAAAATTTTGGGATGTGACAAACTACTACTTGACTGACAAAGCGTACACTACAAAATAGTAATCACAAGTAACTTCCAAGAGAAGAAACAACTTCTGAAGTACCCAATAAATAAAAAGGAGGCACACTAGGCGAAAGGAAACCTCGAGACCTAGAGAAGAACAACATGGAACCTACAACATAAAGTTGTGGGACCACAAAATAGAGAAATCATGATGGAAATAAATCTCTCAGGTGAAACAGAACAAAGGGATCAATAAATACACAGACACAGCAGCATCTAGAGAACTTAACACTAGGTCAACTGGTTGAGGAACGACATGCCAAAAAGGCACCTAAGCTTTGAAAGACTCGACGAGATAGCAAAACTTTTCCAAATAAACACAAGATAAGATGACCTAGAGTTAGAGTGAAACTGGATACGGAGAAAAAGAAGCATACCAGAGTTTTTGCACATAATTTTCATCTCTGAAAAAAGTTTTCTCAAGTACTAGACTCAACATCGACCAGTAGAAAGGTTTTCCTACAGACGGTACTGCTCCAATACCAAAACCTATAACACCCCTGGGATTAGGGCTAGACAAATCCCAGACCTCTATCTGATATAAGCCTAACCAAAATCTCGAAAGCATACAGAGAGAGAATTGATAACACAACAGTGACCCTATGACAAAAATTTATTATACCAAGCTCATAAGTGAGCGAAGAACCAAAATATTACAAGATGAGGTCACTGACCACAAACATCAAACAACATAAGGCAAATTATGCTATTAAGTATAGCAAACTTAACAAATGGCCTAAGAGGCCTGAAGCATAACAATGACGTCCCAATACATAGATTCCAGGCATCGACCAAGAACCCTAAGCTACTCGTCGATGTCGATACCGTAAAGAACTCTTCTTCTATGGTAACACTTACTCTGCTGCAAAAGTATCAATGAAGCAAGGGTGAGTACAGGGTCTACTCCACAAGACTTATGGCTGGTGGAGTTATTTTGCGTAAAGCCATCTTTGTTTATAAGACAAGAGGGAGAAGAATCTCGACTAATCAAGATATTTTAAAAAGGGAAAAAGAGAGCAGTATTTCTAGCTTCGATCATCTTTTGATATCCACCAAATCATCATCAGCTGAACCTACCAACTAGGATCACCCCCTCATACCCATGAGGACATATCCTTAAACACACGTTGATGTGCCAAGTTTTACGATTAGGTTAAAGTTCTCTATGATCATCACGTCAGTTCCCAAGTCGTCCATAACCACGGACATGGCTTTTTGAAAAGATTAATACCCTACAGGGTGTAAAACTTTACTCGCATGTACCAACCGACTCTTAATGCCACTATAGATTAGCCCTCTTCCTTGGAAGGCCGGTAGAGGGTGGTTGGACATGACATTTACCTTGCTTTCGCCGAGACCATGAGTCACGCACTAAGGAGATGTCGCCGTAACGGGTCGAGTCACGAAGCCGGTCCCTAGAGATGTGAGAAGGTTTTGAGATTATGGAGGTTGGGCCTCTCCCATTCCCTGCCATGCTTACCTACCTGTATGAATGCACCTCCTTCACATCCTTTGAGAAGAACCAGAATGCATATGTCAAATGGAATGGCCGAACTATGTGACTCATGGAATATACTAGGCAAGTTAGTTGGTTGAGGCATTTTCCAGGCCCCCGTCTGGCTGTACGCTCGTGTTGGTTCAAGAGGCAAGAACTCGGGTCCTAGTAGTGGCAAGTATGAGACTACAAAAACCACAACCCACTGTGGCATCCCATACAAGCCTTAGCATGTTTAACTTTCATCTCTGATCATACCACGTCATCCTGTCAAACTAGGTTCATTCATAGCTCTGACTCATCAATCGGATGGACCAATGTCAACAGTTAAGCATGACTAAGCACAACAGATGTAACAACTCTAGTAATGCCTCACAAGACAAATCCTAGTTTTTCTAGGAGCAGAGGATCAGGGAAATATAGGCTACAAGGTAATATGCACCATATAGGATTACTCTATGTATCGATAAAAGACTTTAGAATCGCATGTACATGGCAAGAATTGAAATGCTTGAAAACATAGGATTATATTATGTGTGGGGCTTTGCTTGCCTTTGCCAGTTGATACCCAATACATATCTTCGGGTACATCATCTTGACTTGATTATGGTTGTTCAAGTATTGTTCTTTGAGCTTCGACGGTGTTTACCTTAGTATTTGATCTCAATCTCGATATCATACTCTACCAGGGAAGAACCAAATACCGGAAAGAGGAAACAATCAACACTTGGCATCGATGCAATGCTCAATCAAGTATGATGACATGACAAGTTAAATTTATTGAAGAAACCCTAAGGCATGCTCGACCATTTAAGCAGCGTTCGAGGGGTGCAAACCCTAGAACAGGGGAACCTCGAAATCACTTGCGGGGTTAATTTTGTTCTTCTAATTATACTTGCCATGAGAGTTGCTTAACAATGCAGGATTATGATGCTATGAGATAGATCTCATTTTTCTGAACATTTTGATATATTATTTATATTTTTCTGATTTAAAATGAATTAGTTATGAATTTCTCCATTTTTATTTCATTTTAAATCATTTTTGTAATATTATAAAACAATTTACATTTTGGAATTATTGTAACAATTTTATAAATCAGAAAAATTTATGAAAATGCTTAATTGAATTAAAAGGGAACCCACATGTCATACAATAATTATTTTACAGAAATTATTATAGAAAAATAATAAATACAAAAGAAAAGGGGTTATAGCATCACGCTAACGTCAGCATGATGTCAGCAATGGAGATGCCCACTGCTGGGGTCGATTCTGGCGCTAGGGGCAGTGTGGGCTGACGCGCGGTTGGGTTCATTCTAAAGAGGGCGTCGAGGGGAATCAAACGGTAGTGGCGCCGCTCCTATTTGGTCGCTGGAGCATGGTCGGCGGCGAGCATCTATGGCGGCCAACGGCGGAGCTCGGTGCGGCCATGATACAGAGAGGGGGGAAGGCAAAGGAGAGCATTGGAATGCTCAGGGGCTCACCAAGAATGAAGTGGAGGGGGTCGGCGAAGTAGGAGGAGGCCAGGAGTGAGCTAATCGACGACGGCGAGCTCCATCGGGGTCGGGGAAGACGACACGATTCCGCCGGCTTGGGGCCTTCCTAGCAGGCTCGCTTCGACAGAGAGGGCTAGGGAGACGAGGTGGAGGCGATGGCTTCGTTGGTAAGGCTCGGCGAGACTTCAAACGGTGGCGGCGACGGGGTCCGACGGGGTTATGGTTTGGGGCTGCACAGGGAAGCTACAGAGAGGTCGTTAGGGAGAGAGAGAAGCACTAGGGAAGAGAGACATGCAGGGTTGGGTTCTTATCCACCTCTAGGGGCGGAGGGGCGGTGCAAATCACAACGCAGGAGGGTGATAGCGGCGTCGGCGACACGCATGATCTTGGCAAGCAGAGGAAGACGACAAGAGGGGGTCGAACCGGTACTGGGCCATGGGTGGGATGCGTTGGGCTGCAGGCTTGTGCGCTGGGCGACGGATAGCGGGGAGAGGAAGGATGGTCTACGCCCCAGTTAGGGTTAGGGTTAGTTTTTTATTTCGGAAAACCTTTTTCTTTTTCTGATTTCTTCTATCTCTTTTCTATATTTCATTTGTAATATGTTTTGTATAATTTCAGAAATACCAGAGACTTCTGTAAATATTTAAAATAGTGTGGGGACCCTTTATAACCATTTGGGTTCCAAATATCTTTGGGTTTTCAAAATATTCAAAACCATTTGAAGGTTTTCAAAGAAGAGAGAATGGAAAAGGGGTTTAGGGTTTAGTTAATCTTGTTTGAATTTTTATCTTAGCAAGATTATATGATGCTCATGAATGCACAGACAAATCCTGATTACCATTTAATAAAACTAGGGGTGTTATAGACATTAACTTGATAAAAAAATATATCATCGGAATGGATCCTCTGTCGACCGCATTCTCCACGGGAAGCGTGCGCCCAATTGAGCTCCTGAGTTGCGCCAATTGATTGTCCAAAGCAAGCACCCCCATCTAATCGGAACAATTTGGTGTGAAATCTAACCTTCCCTATGCATGGTTGTCATTGTCATCCTTCATACAGGTCAACGGGACGACACCATACTGCGGCCAGGACAAACGGGAGGCCGAAGTGAAGCTAGACAAAGGGCCGCTGTCACCAGAGAACGGCCGCCGTCGGCGGAGAAGAAGAAAAAAGGGGAGGAAATGGCATGGGCGCGGGTGCGGGGCTGGCTTGGAGTCCCATCTTGCAATGCCAACCTGGGTAAGTTATGGGTACGGCATTCATGTGGATAAGCTATGGGCCCTTGCCGATCTGGATAAGTGGAGAGAGGTGTCCACTACAGGACCTGACAGAACGCGGCCCCACTTGTCAGCACGTAACGACAAGGGTGCACTATGAGACCTTACTGAACACGGCCCTACTAGTCAGCATGTAATGGCAAGGGTCCAATACGGGATCCCACTAAACGCGCCCCCACTTGTTAGCACGTAACAACAAGGGTCCACTATGGGACCCGTCTAGATGTGACCCCACTTGTCAGCATATAACGGCAAGGCTGACGGATAGCGAGTTTTAGACCATGTGAGAGTTTCAGAGAAGGAGATGGGAAAAAGTGATGAAAAGTTAAGCGGCTGTAGAAAAATGAGTACAACTAACGAACCAAGGGCACGAAAATAGAAATACCTAAATTTTAATTTTAATATTTATTGGAATATATTAATTCACAATTAACATATAATAAATATATATTATAAATTTCCATTTATCCGAAACACCTTTCAGTCATTTCCTTTATTTCTTTCTCCAAAACAACTTCGGATCGCTGTGCAGTACAATTATGGCTTTCTATTTTGTCTATTATGATTCCAACTTATAGATGATCTCTAGCTCATCGTACCCTTAAGTGTATCTTTCCATTGCTCGGCAATGACACAGACATTATCTCTATCAATGATCAACAACGGGACCGGGATGCCCATATTAACCCATGTACATTCCATGATGACGATGTCGTTTGAACCGTAAACGTCGAGTCCAATTCCCTTTGTTTCTTCGATATGACTTGTCCGAGATCCGATCATTTGGTATCACATACCTTGTTCAATTTCGTTACCGACAAGTACTATTTCACTTGTTACCGCGATATTACATCCCCGTGTGATACGTCCAATTTGCATCACCATTCTATATCGTAATTTACCTCTATTAAATGATATATGTCTTATTATGAGGTATTACTTATGTCGTTTCCACTGTTTATGCATGTTGGATGATTCTTGGAGGATGAACTGCCGGAGTCTGGATTCCGATGGAAAAGAAGGCGTTTTGATGCAATTTCGCGAAGATCAGAAAAATACCAGAAAAATATGGGAAAATATTATTTTTCCAGAAGATTAAGGAAGCTAGAAGGAGGAGCGAAGAAGGGCCGCAGGGGGCCCACACCCCCTAGGTGCGGGCCCACCCTGGGTCGCGCCTAGGGAAGGTGTGGCCCACCTGCCCGGCTCCCGACTCCGCCCCTTCGCCTATATCTTCCCTATGGAACCCTAATACGAGGGGGGCGACCACAAATAGATTTCTGCCGCCTCTACGGGGCGGAAAACACCGAGAGAGAAAGATCTCTCCAGCAGACAGATTTCTGCCGGGGGAATTCCTTCCCAGAGAGGGGAGATCGTCGCCATCAACACTTTCATCAAGCTAGGCTTCATCGAGATCATCATCATCATCCACACCATCATCTCCACCAGCACCATCATCACCACTCCGTCCCGCTGTAACAATTGTGTTGGATATTGCTTTCGTTGTTAGGGGAAACTTTCCCGATGTTAATTACTATTGTAATTGATGCTTATGAGTGGAACCATTGGAGTATTGTTTATGTTCAGATTATTATCCATTATCCTACATATTTGATCTTGATCCATATGATGTCTTATGAGTAGTTCGTCTAGTTCTTGAGGACATGGGAGAATTCATGTTGTTATTAGTGGATCTGTGTTGAGTTATTATTAAATGGTTTAGTATTTAAGTTGTGGTGCTATTCTTCTAGTGGTGTCATGTGAACGTCGACTACATGATACTTCACCATTTATGGGCCTAAGGGAATGCATTGTGTATTTGGCTACTAATTGTGGGGTTGCCGGAGTGACAGAAACCCGAACCCCCGTTAGGACACCTTTGCACAAGGGAGTGTAGGATCTCAGAGTTTAAGGTTGTGGTTAGATTTATATCTTAATTACTTTCCTATAGTTATGGATGTTTGCAGGGGGTTTAATCACAAGTATGTATTAGTCCAAGTAAGGTTGATACATTAGCACAGGTTCACCCACACAACACTTACAACACCAAAGAAGAGTACTCAGCTATTTGGAGCGAAAGCACTTGACAAAATTCCCATGTGTCCTCAAGAACATTTGGTCTTTATAAGTATTTCCACCGGCTTGTCCTTTGCTAAGAAAGGATTGGGACACTTGTTGAGTTTGTTCTTTGTTACTTGCACTTTGTTTTGTTTCTTTATCAGGAGACCACTAAAAATCTGTTTGCTAAGTGTGTATAGAGATTTCCTGCTCCATACCACTAGTCAACACCTTCTGCTCCTCGTTGGGATCGACACTCCTATTTATCGAAAGTACTACGATACACCCCCTATACTTGTGGGTCATCACCGTGACCTAGTCACATTTTGCAACATTATAGATGTAATCTCACCAATTTTGTCTTAAGTATCTTACCCATCATGTGGGTGAACAAATCCCAGTCTTGATTCATAGGCATGTACATGTTCCTCCGGAATACCCAACATACACCTTTATAATCACCATTTCACTAAGTGAAATTTTATGTAGTTAAAGAAGCCTTGGGAGACGGTGATTAATATGATCTCATGGTCTAAGGAGAAGGATACTACATTTATAATTATTGCAACGATGAACTTCATGATTTGATCGTTTCGCAATCTTTGGATAATGTCCATCACATCATTCTCCAATGATATGACCCTGTTGTCAACTAGCGCCGAAGCACCAACATGATCAGGAAACCTTAATCATCGATTGCCCAATGAACTAGTATTAATAGAGGCTACTAGGGACTCATGTTCCATACCACACCTGTATTAATGTTTCCACTTGATACAGTTATAACATAATATGAAACTATTACGAACTAATTGAGATATGACAATAATGACCATTTATTATTTGCCTCTAGGGCATATTCCCTTCAGTCTCCCACTCGCACTAGAGTACAAATAATCTATCTCGCATTTACTAATCATAAACCATATCACATATGCATTTATTTATCATGCATGCTCATGGAAAATGTCCTGTCCCTATTATGTTTTACCAGATCAGTATGTCTTTGGCAAATCATTAATGTCTTCCTTTTTCTGACATTCACTCCATTATCTCATAATGGGTTAAAGTTTTTCGTTTGGCGATAGAGTGAGACTTTGCTTCTATTGTTTACAATGATGGTCGATTAGTCAACTTAACTTTTACTGTTGTCACGTATACCTTTGAAACACACTTAGTAGAAGTCGAACTTCTTTATCCAAAACTATACTTATATATCTATGTAGATCCTAATGCATAAAATGCAACTATGTGCCTAACTTTGCTTCTTGCATTTTAAAAGCAAACTTAACTTTGATCTAGTGATTAACTCAGGAATCACCTCAAGACATGTTCTTCCAACCAGATCCTTGGGTCACATTACGTCGAGTATACAACATGGTTGTATGGAAGAACCTATGACTGAGGCATAGGAGACGCAACACATGTCTTTCTTTATTTTAACCATAGTTGTAATACTGAGACTAACTCAATGCTTCATACAAGTAAATACTTCTTTCTTTACCTTGTTCCATTCTTAACTACTTCATAATCTTATGTAGGACATTCTCAATATTTTCAAAATCAAGTCCAGGAAGCATTCGACAATAATGTTTATTAAACTTTCCAATCTATCTCAATAGATCTCATTGTTTTATAACTTGTTCAACTTCATCCATATTTACTAACTTAAATAATATTAATACCAATCACATCTTCATATATGTCATCACATATTTTAGAATTATGTCATGCTCACACTCAAATATGGCATCCATATATGAGATCTGGGGATTAGCTCCCACTCAAAATATGTCTCTTATATATTGAGTTTTAGCCAAGCCATATAGCTCCCACTCAAATGTAAGTACTCTCAATAATCTTGGACATTCCAAAATTCTTTGATCATCATCAAATTGAGAATTCCAGCTACGAGTTCTCAATATCCATATATTGTTGGTATAAATCCAATGGACTCAAGCATCACTACATTTCTAGTCAATCCTTGAATTTTTCCAAACATACTTTGTGACAAATCTAGCTTTTTGTCTTCCATTAAGTTTCATTTCCTTCTCATGACTTTGAAGTCATTTAGAAATATCAAGTAAACATCTTTACTTCATAAGATCAAGTAACATATTACTTCGCAATCTTAAATGTAACTTAATAAAGGATTTTATGACTCCTAGTCATTTCTCGCACTTAGGTCCATCATGCTCCTTTGTAATTTTTAGGTATGTCTTGTTTAAATAACATGACAAGTGAATCAAAATATAATTCCGCAAACTTGCAGAATATATAATTGAATCCTACTTTCTTTAGTAAAAGTATTCGCTGAAACTTTATGATCATTATCATTAGTTTCCCCTCTATTTGTAGAGTTCGGTTTCATGAAACAAAATTTGCTGCGCCACTCAACAACCTGGAGGCAAGGTAAGATACCTTGTTTTGATCTTTTACTTTCTTGCACATGTATCTTCATCAAGACACATAAAACTCGGGACAATAGCTGGTGCCCTTTGTGGAACATGTATTCATATTTGCCTAAGAATACGCTACAAAGACTTGTTTATTCGCCACGATTTTGAATTATCAAAATCTCTAGAAACTCGAACATGTTATGGTGTTGTTTCCATGAATCTTTAGATGTTGCTTTGTATTTCAAATGAGTGTTTGCTTATTTCGAACCTTAACTCTAAATGATAACTATAACCCTGATAAGAGATAACATTAGACCATATGTATCTAATACAAAATGATTATGAGATTTAGACATATCAACACCTTGAATTTGTCCAATTATCATAATTTGTGAAACATCTTTCATAAGTTCTTTTATGCCAAAAATTAACTTAAATACTTTAGTCATGTCGATCAAATCAAAAAATACTTTGTACTCCCATTAATTCAATATCCCATTTTGTTGTGAAATCATTTGAACAATTCAAAATAGTTTCGAACTTATGTTTCATTAAGTAAATACCTCTATTCACTTAAGTCCACAATGAAATAATGATTTCCACTATTTGTTGAAAAACAATACATCACTATGTATAAAATTCAACATTTCTTTGCATATAACCGGAATGCGGAGTTTTAGTCATTTTGCCAAACGAGGCATGGTTTTGCAAAGTCTCTAGATCATATATCTAACACCCCGATTATCATCTAGAATGAAAAACATGCAATAACCACCTTGACTTAAACAATAGTGTCACATCATTATTAAACTTTGGATATCTTTTAGCATTCTAATCCTTTATAAATGCTCAAACTATTATCAGTAACATAGTGATGAGAATAACTCATTTATAATCGTAACGCGACCATAAAGGTATTATTCATCAGGACAGTGCAACTACCTTGTAAATTATTCATATGAATAGTCATCTTGCCAAACGCAAGACACACAAACAAGGATTACAAAATTTTATTCAAGTCCACCAATCCAAATGATAAACTTTGAGGGAAGGAGTGATGTCGGCCATCAACTAGTTTGCTTGCTGTCATCAAGCCACATTGCCTCAATTTCAGCAATTCTCAAGCAGACTATCCTGTTATCACTAAACGGGACAAGTATCCAATACTTTGTAAACCGCAGTCAGTTTTGCAAGAACTACATTTATAACTTTGTATATCTGACATATAGCCTTTTAATCCATGACTTCCATTATAATCAAGCCCTTCTGAGAGTTCTCAACTCTAATGCAAGATTTCTAAGTGACTCTCGAAATATACTATTTTCATCCATCATGGAGGAAAACTCATCCAACGACTCATACTTTATGTGTTTGATTTTGCAGAATACAAAATTGTTGTCCACCTCTCCATCAAATGGAGAATGTCTTATTGGATGATTATGGAGATAACACAGACATTGAGGAGTCATCGGAGTATCTCCTAATGGTTATTGCATCAAGAATAGAATATCATCTTATACGAGGATATCCCTCTAGAATGGGTATTAACCTATGAAGTTGGACCCTTCTGCTAAGTTCCACCTCAAGCAAGAAATTTTCTCATGGTCACAAAGTACCTTAATGAGATGGGACATGATCTACTAAGATATTTGCAAATATACATCTAGACTAAGTTCATAATATGAGTTCAATTCATAATTGATCTCCCACTAAAATAGTCATCCCCTGGACGATTTTAGTGATCACACGATCCCAATTCACCATGCAACCCCCAATCGTCATGGTCGGCAACATAGCTTCAAAGGTAGACATTCTCCAATGTTAATCACATCATCCATGTAACTCATGTTCTACCTTTCGGTCTTTTGTGTTCCGAGGCCATTTCTGCACATGCTAGGCTCGCTAATTCTAACTTGTGTGTATTGCAGTATAACATGGCTTACACCCACCATATGCGAACACAAATATGTCTGACACCCGATCGTCATGGCGTGCCTAATAACGGAGAAATTTCTTAGTGGTGCACACGCAAGGGGAACACTATCATTGGAATTAGTATTACGGATCATCTTATCTATTATGCTACCATTGTGTATCTAATACAAGCACACAATAAGATGTGAAACAGGTATCAACATCACATGTATATTGTGATATGGTATGTTCCTTATTCTTGCATATCAATCTCCATCGAGTGCTCCGGCATGATCTCCATCTTGCCACCATTTCGACGCCAAGTCCACAACGCCACCAGCAGGTCGTCCATCGGAATGATGACTATTACTATACTATTTAGTAACAGAAAAGTAAACTACTTTACCTTTGTAATGACCAAGACCATATCAAATCACATGCCCTCTTGCAAAATAAAGTTAGACACCTCTACTTTATCTTTTGTAAGTTTTACGTGGCTATTAGGACTTTCGCAATAGAACCTTTTCTAATCTACGAACTTTCCAACCACAACATGGATCCAAAAGTTGTCTCTACTACCCCTTTTGGGGCCCTCCGTTGTAAATGCTATATCAACTATTGTATGAGAGACAGACACCTGCTAGCCACTTATACGGAACAAGATGTATGTCGATCGTGGAACCAGTCTCACGTACAGATACGTGTAAGGTTGGTCTGGGCCGCTTCATCAAATAATACCGCGATATAAACAAGTACATGTTGGAGGGTAAAAACTATAGTATCAATGCCCGCACATCCCGTACTGACTGTACAACATCACTATGCATAGATCGGCTCTGATACCACTGTTGGGGTTTCGTGACAGAAAACAAAAAAAATCCTACGTTGGAACGCCCTAATGCCCAAGATCTATCTATTAGTAATGCAGTAACGGCTGAGATTGCAGATGCATACCCTTGTGGTCTGAAAGCGGATAACATTCCGAAGAGAACGTGTAACATCCCAAAAATATTAATCAAGGTTATCAAATTCCAATCACTCAAATTTAGGGTTAACAAAAACTTTGGTGAATTAAAATCCACATGAATGCATGTGTGTATCTGATGAATGCATGAATGCTTGTATGGGCTTGTGTGATTGTTATGAATGTCAAGGATTGGTTTAAAGATGAAAACAACATCATCTAAATCATCTCCAATCAGAATCAAATGAAGAAAAAGTCAAAAACAAACTATATAAGCAAATGGTCATTTTTGCCAATCTTGTTTACTAGACCACTTTGAGTGTTTCTAGTCCAAGATTTCAAACAGAAACAAATCCAATTCTTTTCACCCCTTGCTAGACCAAGTAAAATTGAACCCAGGCCCACCTTGCAAACCCACAGAAACATTTGGCAACCCTATTCAAATGACATTTAAAAATTGAATCTAGTTCATATGGTAAGATCACTCTCAAAATCCAACCAAACCAGTTCACTTTGACAAATAGAAACAACCAGAGACTACCTAGTATGTGCCCAGTACACTCACCAAGTTTCATCCAAAAATTCAAATATGAATTTCTTTCCGCCATTTCATCAAACACCTGGAGACAGAAACCAAATTCTGCCAAACTTCACTGTTTTGAGCAGTAATCTTTCCAAACCTTGTCTCCCATTGATCATCCTTGTCTACCCCAGTGACAACCATTGGATTGAATCAACCTAGACCCTACCCATTGCACCATGTAGTGCATGCCCGAGCCCACCCTTGCCATCCGACCATGGCAAGATAGCCATAGCCATCTCCGCGCCGAGCCACCATGTCCAGGAGGCACGCCACCATCCACCGCCACCCCCTGTCTAGCCCTTGAGCCTTGCCAAGCCGTGGACCACAACGAACACGCCACGCCCAGTTCGTCCCTGCCATTTCCAGAGTGCGCCAGCTCACCGTAGCCGACCGCCTTGCACAGACCGTGCCTCGCCTTCGCCGCCTGTGCCTGCGATCACCGCCATCCTAGGAGACCACCAGACATGCCCGTTCGCCGCCGTGTGTCCAGGAGATCCTGTGCGTCGTCAAAAACGTCGTCGATGCCGCTCAAAGCACCAGCGTGTTCTGACCAAACCGCCCCGCCCCTTGCCGCGCCATCAAGCCGTTGAGCACCGCCAGGAGACCGTGCACCGTCCCCTAGCCTCAGCCATGGCGTTAGCTCGTTGTGGCGCCATCTCCGACGAGCTCAGCCCATGTCGCACTACCCCTCTTGCTTGCCTATAAAAGGAGGCCTCCCCCGCTTGTTTTCTTCTCACCAGTTCACTCCCCTATCTCTCAGAAACATCCCACACCCTTTCCCGGAGCAAGGCGAGCCCTCTCTCGACGGAATTTGGCCGGAGCCTGCCGCTGCTGCAGGAGAAGGGCGCCGTCGATTGGAGCCACCCCAGGAGGAGCCGCCAGTACCAGGAGAACCGCCGTCATTGACTTTGTCATTCGCCCCAATCGCCGACCCTCGCCTGAGCCCCGGTGAGTCTCCCCAGACACTCACTGGTCGTGCTACGGTTCGTGTCTGTCATCTTCTGTTCAGACGAGGACGATGGCCACGAGCCGTTGATCCTTGATCTAATCCTATGGTCGCAATCGCCATGTACCTCTTTGCCACCCCCTGTCTCACTGACGAGTGGGGAAACCACTTAACAAGCCCGCACGCACTATGCGCAGTGGGCCGACCCAGTTAGATTTCCCGCGTGACCCAGTTAGTTCAAATTAGAATTTTTCAATTTAGGTCAAACCCTAGTTTTGTCTGTTGATTCAAAAATCAATTCAGAGAGTTTCACTAAACCAAATTGCATGAAACCAATTTTGTTAGAAATATATGGAAATTCTTAATCCAAGCACGTTGGATTCAAACCATTTGAAGTTATAGATCACATATAGTAAAAATAACACGGTAGAGATTTTTCCGCATTCCAACATTTTTCAAAATTCAACCCTAAATGCTTTTGAGTTGATTCCAACTCTCAAAAATCACATTTAACAAGACCTTTCTGAATATATAAAAATAGCTAGGTTTACTTGCAGTAATAATGGACAAGTAATAAAATAATGCCCCATAGGCATTTCTAGTAACTTTAATTAAGTAAAATAATAATGGTAAATATTATTAAATTGTGACACCACTTTAAATCACATTCCCAAGTATTAAAATATGTGGTGATGACATGTGTCAACATGATCCCATATTTTAATTGGAGAATATTAAATCTTAAGTAGTTTTTCAATGAGTAGGAATTACTTTTCCAAAATAAAATAAATAAGACCAAGTCTTTAATTCCTGTGATGATTGTGATGATGCTAGATCATCTAGTGTGAACCTTGTGTGCAAAATAGAAGTAGTTAAATATTGTTTTGATTGTGTACTTCGTATTTATTTATAGATGCTAGTACCGACCAAGGATACGAAGAGGAAGGAGACTACTACGAAGAGGAAGCAGACGAGAACTTCAACCACTGCACTGCGCAAGGCAAGCTATTTAATGCAAGCCATCCTAGCAAGCTAACCCTTTCATGATAACTATGCAAACTAGATGCCTTAAGCATATGTGATTATGCCACTTGATCATACCAAATCCCAGTTTTACTAGCAAGCTTTATTATCTTATTTATTTATCAAAGCTCTTTATTTATGTTTACTTAGTGACTTGTGAATTTTGGAAAGATATTAGACGTAGCATATAAAACTTGGCCTAAGTTAGATAGAATTAGATGTCATCCTGAGGCATGAGATTAGACTTAGATAAGTCACACTTGATTATCAACCCTCTTTAGTGATTACCCCCAACTTTAGTGGCTAGTGCTAAGCATAAAACTGGATCACTTTAGATGGCAATACTTGGTGAAAATGATTATGAAAACCTTAGAATGATGAGTAATTCTAATGAAATGTTTTGACATGTGTTGTGAACACCAAATGAGTTGATGATGAAAATGTTGAGGCATGAGCCTTATCCCTTTACAAAACTGATGGTTGTGTCCGGATGCGATACCATTCCAATTTTACCGTACAACCACAATACCCAAAATTGGGTAGGGCTTGACTGGAAGTTTATATATCTTAGTATGGGTTCCCTTGTGGTCGAGGTTTGAGCTGAGGCTACCGCGTGAAGATTGACCACCTATGCAGTTCCCAAGATGACGGATGGTCATGGTTGGGAGGCCAAACTCATAGGAGAGGTGCCTATACTAGGGCGTGTAATTGAAAGGTTAGGATTGATTATCCGCATACTGAGTATCGTGAAATCAGGATGGTTCCTGACGGATGTATCGAATATTGTGGTGAAAGTGTACCACCTCTACAGAGTATCAAACTATTCGAATAGCCGCGTCCGCGGTTATGGACAGTTGGAGTGGCCATACTGTTCCGTCGTCAGATGTTTTCCAAAATGACTTGTGAAATGAATCATGACTTTGACTTGACCACAACAGGGTTGTGATCATGAAAAGTAAGTTCCCACATAGGTGTTATAAAACATTAAACTAGCTTTCTTTGCTTCTGAACTCAGTTAAGGTTATCCTGGATTTTTGCAAAACAACCTAGAGCTTAGGATTCCTACTTGAAACCAATTTATCTGCTAGTGATAGTTTGTGAGTACTTAAAGAGTACTCATGGCTTTGTCCTTGGCTATTCCCGTGGCCAGACTATGAAGAGGACTATCAGGAGGATGGACCGCAGGAAGGTTACGACAACTAGGATCATCTCCCATCTTCAGCATTGCTTGTGACCATGAAGATGGAGCCTCACCCATGCTACCGTTATTATATTATTCCGCTGCTTTGATTGTACTAAGACTGGATCATGATATCCTTTATTTGTTGTAAGACCTTATGTATTGTTTTTAATGTATTATGTACTGTGATATCCAATCTGTTATGTCTCACAAAAATGGTAATCCTGGGATTGCGATGTATGGCATAACAGGCATCTGAGATTTAAAATCCGGGTGTTGACAAGTTGGTATTAGAGCCAACGTGGCAGAAAGGAAATGCTAGTATCGACGGAATCAAACGTCATATCGGTACAGGGAAGGTACCCGGATTCACCGAAGATGAAGGATTTTTTTGGTACAAAGGACGTATCTGTGTGCCAGCAGATTCAGAATTGAAGCAAGATATTTTGAAAGAATCCCATGATACTCTTTATTCTATCCACCCCGGAGGAATGAAGATGTATCAGGATTTGAAGGAGAAATTTTGGTGGCATAAGATGAAGAGAGAAATCGGAAGCTACATAGCCAAGTGTGATATTTGTCAGAGAGTCAAGGTGGGACATCAGAGACCCGCAGGACTGTTGCAACCATTGCAAATTCCAGAGTGGAAATGGGATTCAGTTGGAATGGATTTTATCACCGGTTTGCCTACATCTATTAGAGGAAATGACTCTATTTGGGTCATAGTTGATAGACTGTCCAAAGTCGCCCATTTCTTACATGTCAAGACCACATACCAGAGTTCGAAACTAGCAGACTTCTACATTGCTAGAATCGTCAGTTTGCATGGAGTCCCCGAGAACATTTTATTGGATCTAGGAACTCAGTTTACCTCAAGATTTTTGTAGAAAGTCCAAGAAGGATTAGGAACAATACTGGATTTCAGCACACCTTATCACCGTCAGACCGATGGACAAACAGAGCGAGTAAATCAAATACTCGAAGATATGTTGAGAGCCTGTGTGTTAGAATATGGATCTAAATGGGAAGACTGTCTGCCTTTCGCAAAATTTTCCTACAACAACAGTTATCAAGCCAGTTTGCAAATGGCCCCATTTGAATTCATGTATGGAAGGAAGTGTCGTACCCCGTTGAATTGGACGGAAGTAGGAGAGAGTCAGATTTTCGGACCCGACATCCTACGAGAAGCAGAAGAGAAAGTTCACAAGATCCGTGAGCACCTCAAGACCGCCCAATCCAGACAAAAGAGTTATGCCGACAAGAGATGTCGAGACCTACCTTTCAATATCGGAGATTTTGTGTATCTCAAAGTATCACCTTTGAAGGGAATGCAACGTTTCCAGCTCAAAGGAAAGTTAGCCCCTAGATATATCAGACCTTTTAAGATTCTAAATCGTCAAGGAGAAGTATCATATCAACTGGAACTGCCAGAGGAGATGTCAGCCGTGCATAATGTGTTCCACATCTCGTTACTTCACAAATGCCTAGAAGTCCCGGAGAAGACCGAAGTGTTCAAGAACACTGATCACCGAACCATAGAGATCAATGATGACCTGACATATCCTGAAGTACCCATCTGTATTTTGGAGGAAGCTTTCAGAACTACTAGGACCCGGAGTAATAAGTTTCTCAAGATCCAGTGGAGTAACCGCACTGAAGAAGAAGCAACCTGAGAGCGAGAAGATTACATTAGGACTGAGTTTCCAGATCTCTTTAAATCCTAGTTTTCTTTTTCTCAAATCTCGGGACGAGATTTTGTTTAAGGAGGGAAGGTTTTTAACATCCCAAAAATATTAATCAAGGTTATCAATTCCAATCACCCAAATTTAGGGTTAACAAAAACTTTTCTTAATTAAATCCATATGAATGCATGTGTGTATGTGATGAATGTATGAGTACATGAATGGACTTGTGTGATTGTTGTGAATGGCAATGATTGGTTTAAAGATGAAAACAACATCATCTAAATCATTGCCAAGCAGAATCAAATCAAGAGAAATTCAAAAACAAACAAAACAAGCAAATGGTCATTTTTTGCCAATCTTGCTCACTAGACCACTTTGAGTGTTTCTAGTCCAAGTTTCAAACAGAAACAAATCCAATTATTTTCACCCCTTGCTATACCAAGTAAAAGTGAACCCAGGCCCACCTTGCAAACCCATAGAAACATTTGGTAACCCTATTCAAATGACATTTGAAAATTGAATCTAGTTCATATGGAAAGATCACCATTTCTCAAAACCCAACCAAACCAGTGCACCTTGACAAATCCAAGCAACCAGAGACTACCTAGTATGTGACCAGTACACTCACCAAGTTTCAACCAAAAATTCAAATTTGAATTTCTTTCGGCCATTTCATCAAACACTTGGAGACAACAAATCTAATTGGCCAAACTTCACTGTTTTGAGCAGTGATGTTTGCAAACATTGTTCACCATTGATCATCCATGTCTCCCCAGTGACAACCATCGCAATGAACCAACCTAGCCCCTACACAATGCACCATGCCGAGAGCACCCTTGCCAGCCGACCATGGCTAGCTAGCCAGAGCAAGCGCTGAGACTAGCCACTGTGTCTAGCAAGCACGCCACCGTCCACCGCCACCCCTGTCCAGCCATCGACCCCTGCCAAGCACTGGACCACAGAGAAACACTTGCGCCCATTTCTCTGTGACCATGCCGAGAGCATGCCAGAGTGTCGCGCTCGACACGCTCGCACAGATTGTGCCCCACCTTCGCCGCTCGCCTACGTGATCACCACCGCCCCAGGAACCTCCCAGACAACCCCATTCACCGCCGCGCGACCCGTAACCACTGTGCGCCATCAAAACCGCCGTCGGTGCCACTTAGAGCATCGACGTGTTCCGACCGAATCGCACCGCCCCACGCCTCGCCATGAAGACATTGAGCTTCGCCAGATGACCGTGCACCGTCCCCTACCTTCAACCATGCCGTTAGGTCACTGTAATTCCGACCCCGACAAACTCAGCCTGCACCCTTCGGTTCCCTCGTTGCACTATAAATAGAGGCCTTCCCCGCTCGAATTCTTCACACCATTCCACTCCCCACGTCTCACTGATTGTCCCCACTTCTTCCCGGAGCAAGGCGAGCGCAGCATCACTGGAATTTCACCGGATCTTGCCGCTGCTGGAGGAGAATGGCAACGTCGATTGGAGCTACCCTAGGAGGAGCCACCAGTACCAGGAGAATCGCCGTCGTCGACTTCGTCGTTCACCCCCATCGACGACCATCGCCTGAGCCCCGGTGATCCGCCACAGACCCCCACTGGCCGCGCTAGGGTTCGTGCTCGTCGCGTTCTGTTCAGACGTTGACGACGACCCTCAGCCGTAGATCTTACATCTAATCCTACGGCCATAGTTCGCTCGTACCCCTTCGCACCCCTCTGTCCCACTGGCGTGTGGGGATAACCACTTAACCCGCTCGCGCGCGCTATGCGCAGTGGGCTGGCCCAGTTAGAGTTCCCACTCGACCCAGTTCGTTTAAATTTATATTTAGCTATTTAATTTCAAACCTAGTTCTAGCAGTAGATTCAAAATTCATTTCAGAGAGTTTTACTAAACCAAATTGCATGAACCTAATTTTTCTAGAAAGGTATTGAAATTCTTAATCCAATCCGGTTGGATTCACACCATTTGGAATTATAGATCACCTATAGTAAAAATAAAAAGGTAGAGACTTTTCTGCATTCAAATTTTTTTAAAAATTCAACCATAGATGCTTTTGAGTTGATTCCAACTCTCAAAAATCACATTTGATAAGACCTTTCTAAATATATAAAAATATCTAGGTTTACTTGCAATAATAATGGACAAGTAATAAAAGAATGCCCCATAGGCATTTCTAGCCACTTTACTTAATTAAAATAATAAGGTTAAACATTATTAAATTGTGACACCACTATAAATCACATTCCCAAGTACTGAAATATGTGGGGATGGCATGTGTCAACATGATCCCATGTTTTAATTGGATAATATTAAATCTTAAGTAGTTTTTCAATGAGTAGAAATTACTTTTCTAAAATAAAATAAATGAAACTAGTGTCTTAATCTTTGTGATGACTGTGATGATGCTAGATCATCTAGTACGAACCTTTGTGTGATAAATAGATGTAGTTAAGTAATTTTTGGTGATTGTGTACCTCGTATTTATTTATATATGCTAGTACCAACCAAGGATACGAACAGGACGGAGACTACTACGAGGAAGAAGCCGAGAAGAACTTCAACCACTGCTTTGCACAAAGCAAGCTATCTAATGCAAGCCATCCTATAAAGCTAACACCTGCAACTGTGAAAACTAGATAATCTATGCAATGCATTAGGCATGCTTGATTAGACAAACTTGACTACCCTATTTCCCAGTTTTACTTGTAAGCTTGATTATTTTATTTATTTTTCAAAGCTTTCTATTTGTGTTTACTTAGTGACTTGTGAAGTTTTAGAAAGGTATTAAAGGTAGCATAAAGAGCATAAAACTTGACCTAAGTTAGGTCAAAATTGATGTCATCCTGAGGCATGAGTTTGGATTTAGATAAGTCACACTTGATTATCACCCCTCATTAGTGATTACCCCCACTTGTAGTTGCTAGTGCTAAGCAGAAAACTTGATCACTTTAGATGGGAATACTTGGTTAAAATGGTCATGAAAACCTTAGAATGATGAGTCATTCTAATGAAATGTTTTTACATGTGTTAGTGAACACAAGGTGACTTTGATGGTGAAAATGTTGAGGCCTGAGCCTTAGCCCTTTTACAAAACTGATGGTTGTGTCTGGATGCAATACCATTCCAATTTTACCATACAACCACAATACCCGAATTTGGGTAGGGCTTGACTGGAAGTTTATATACCTTAGTATGGGTTCCCTTGCGGCCGAGGTTTGAGCTGAGGCTACCTCGTGAAGATTGACCACCTGTGCAGTTCCCAAGATGACGGATGGTCATGGTTGGGAGGCCAAACTCATAGGAGAGGTGATATACTAGGGCGTGTAATTCAAAGGTTAGGATTGATTATTCGCATACTGAGTATGGTGAAATCAGGATGGTTCCTGACGGATGTATCGAATATTGTGGTGAAAGTGTACCACCTCTGCAGAGTGTCAAACTATTCGAATAGCCACGTCCGCGGTTATGGACAGTTGGAGTGGCCATACTGTTCCATCGTCAGATGTTTTCCAAAATGACTTGTGAAATGAATCATGACTTTGACTTGACCACAACAGGGTTGTGATCATGAAAACTAAGTTCCCACTTAGGTGTTATAAAACATTAAACTAGCTTTCTTTGCTTCTGAACTCAGTTAAGGTAAACCTGGATTTTTGCAAAACAACCAAGAGCTTAGGATTCCTACTTGAAACCAATTTACCTTCTAGTGATAGTTTGCGAGTACTTAAAGAGTACTCATGGCTTTGTCCCTGGCTATTCCCGTGGCCAGACTATGAAGAGGACTATCAAGAGGATGGACCGCAGGAAGGTTACGACAACTAGGATCATCTCCCATCGTCCGCATTGCCTGTGACCATGAAGATGGAGCCTCGCTCACGCTACCTTTATTATATTATTCCGCTGCTTTGATTGTACTAAGACTGGATCATGAGATCCTTTATTTGTTGTAAGACCTTATGTATGGTTTGTAATGGATGATGTACTGTGATATCCAATATATTATGTCTCGCAAAAAAGGTAATCCTGGGATTGCGATTTATGGTATAACAGGCATCTGGGATTAAAAATCCGGGTGTTGACATCAAACCATTTGAAATTATAGATCACCTATAGTAAAAATAATATGGCAGAGACTTTTCTGCATACCAACATTTTTAAAAATTCAACCCTAAATGCTTTTGAGTTGATTCCAACTCTCAAAAATCACATTTAACAAGACCTTTCTGAATATATAAGAATATCTAGATTTACTTGTAGTAATGATGGACAAGTAATAAAAGAATGGCCCATAGGCATTTCTAGTCACTTTAATTAATTAAAATAATAATGTTAAACATTATTAAATTGTGAAACCACTTTAAATCATATTCCCAAGTATTAAAATATGTGCCGATGACATGTGTCAACATGATCCCATATTTTAATTGGAGAATATTAAATCTTAAGTAGTTTTTAATGAGTAGAAATTACTTTTTCAAAATAAAATAAATAAAACCAACTCTTTAATTCCTGTGATGGTTATGATGATGCTAGACCATCTAGTGTGAACCTTGTGTGCTAAATAGAAGTAGTTAAGTATTGTTTGGTGATTGTGTACTTCGTATTTATTTATAGACGCTAGTACCGATCAAGGATATGAAGATGAAGGAGACTACTACAAAGAGGAAGCAGAGGAGAACTTCAACCACTGCACTTCTCAAGGCAAGCTATCTAATGCAAGCCATCGTAGCAAGCTAACCCTTGCATGATAACTATACAAACTAGATGCCTTAAGGATATGTGATTATGCCACTTGATCATACCAAATCCCAATTTTACTAGCAAGCTTTATTATCTTATTTCTTTATCAAAGCTCTTTATTTATGTTTACTTAGTAAATTGTGAATTTTGGAAAGATATTAGAGGTAGCATAAAGAGCATAAAACTTGGCCTAAGTTAGATAGAATTAGATGTCATCCCGAGGCATGAGATTAGACTTAGATAAGTCACACTTGATTATCAACCCTCTTTAGTGATTACCCCCAACTTTAGTGGCTAGTGCTAAGCATAAAACTCGATCACTTTAGATGGGAATACTTGGTGAAAATGATTATGAAAACCTTAGAATGATGAGTCATTCTAATGAAATGTTTTGACATGTGTTGTGAACACCAAATGAGTTGATGATGAAAAGTTTGAGGCATGAGCCTTAGACCTTTATAAAACTGATGGTTGTGTTCGGATGCGATACCATTACAATTTTACCATACAACCACAATACCCGAATTTGGGTAGGGCTTTTGACTGGAAGTTTATATATCTTAGTATGGGTTCCCTTGCGACCGAGGTTTGAGGTGAGGCTACCTCGTGATGATTGACCACCTGTGCAGTTCCCAAGATGACAGATGGTCATGGTTGGGAGGCCAAACTCATAGGAGAGATTCCTATACTAGGGTGTGTAATTGAAAGGTTTGGATTGAGTATACGCATACTGAGTATGGTGATTCAGGATTGTTCCTGACGGATGTATCGAATATTGTGGTGAAAGTGTACCACCTCTGCAGAGTGTCAAACTATTCGAATAGATGCGTCCGCGGTTATGGACAGTTGGAGTGGCCATACTCTTCCGTCATTAGATGTTTTCAAAATGACTTATGAAATGAATCATGACTTTGAATTGACCACAACAGGGTTGTGAACATGAAAACTAAGTTCCCACTTAGCTGTTATAAAACCTTAAATTTGTTTTGTTTGCTTCTGAACTCAGTTAAGGTAAATTTGGCTTTTTGCAAAACAACCTAGAGCTTAGGATTCCTACTTGAAACCTTTTTACTTGTTTGTCTTAGTTTGCGAGTACTTAAAGAGTACTCATGGCTTTGTCCCTGGCTATTCCCGTGGCCAGACTATGAGGAGGAATACCAGGAAGATGGACATCAGGAGGTCTATGACAACTAGGATCATCTCCCATCGTCAGCATTGCATGTGGCTTTGAAGATGGAGCTTTGCTCACGCTACCATTATTATATTATTCCGCTGCATTGATTGTATTAAGGCTGGATCATGAGATCCTTTATTTGTAAGACCTTTATTATGGTTTGTAATGGATGATGAACTATGATACCAATCTGTTATGTCTCGCAAAAATGGTAATCCTGAGATTGCGATGTATGGCATAACAGGCGTCTGGGATTAAAAATCCGGGTGTTGACAGAACATGGTTGATGTTGTCGTGCTCGCAGCCGACCTCAAGGTCGTGAAGCTCCTCGTAAGTCACCTCATGCTCCATCCTGCAGCAGTCCGGCTCACGACATCCAAGGTGCCCCAAGTGTGGCCCCTTGTGGGTTCATACACATATGGTGTACGATGATGACCTCCAGTTCCCCGATCCCTGCCGGGAGTGCGGAAGTAGATCTCCAGCTTGGAATCTGTGTAGTGCAACGGTGCTTCGCGGTAAAGAACTCCTCATTCGCACAACCCAAACAACGGAGCCACGATCACAAGGGGGGAGAGAGGAGAGAGGCAACCTAAGGCATTTTTCTTGGTGTATTTAATCCCACCCATGGGCACCCCTTTATATAGGTGGACGGAGGTGTTCCCTCCCATTTGGGTTAGCCATATGGGACTAAATTTCAAAGGAAATAAACAGGAAAAACCATCTCAGCCGGCTGGGCCAGATTGCCCTAGCCCAGCAGGAGCAGCTCCACAAGGCAGTGGCCGGGTGGACTGGAAGCGCCACCCACGGCCCAACTGACGGTTGGATGGGCTAGCGCGCCCACCCCGCGGACCACTATGCACGTAGTAGCGGTAGTTTGGTGCGACCTCGGGTGGGCCGGCGTCCCGCACGCTTGCGGCCCAGCATGCTAGCGGTTGCGACTGCTGCCTCGAGTGGGACAGCCTAGTGTGGCGGCCCGGCGCAGCGTCCTATAGCGCCTAACGCTCTATGGCGGTAATTGGTACCCGCTGCCTGCCTGGTTGCCTGCCCACGTGTGGGCTGCCTAGAGGTGGCCCATTTAGGCTGCAGTGGTATTTTTGTTTTTCCTTTTTGAGGGTAGCTTTCTCCTGGGAAAATTCCCTCCGGGGTTTTGTCCTAATGAGAAAATTTCCCTATAAATTTTAATTTAAATATTTATTTATAATATATTAAATCACAATTAACATATAATAAATATATATTATAAATTTCCATTTATCTGAAACACCTTTTGGTCCTTTCCTTTATTTCTTTCTCCAAACAACTTTGGATCTCTTTGCGGAACAATTCTGGCTTTCTCTTTCTCTATTGTGATTCGAACTTAAAGATTATATCTAACTCATTGTACTCTTAAGTGTATCTCTCCATGGCTTGGGAATAGCACATATATGATCTCTATCAATAATCAACAGCGGGACTAGGATGCCCATATTGACCCCTGTACATTCCACGATGACGATGTCATTTGAACCGTAAACATCAAGTTCAATTCCACGATGACGATGTCATTTGGTATCACACACCTTGTTCAATCTCGTTACCGATAATTACTGTTTCACTTATTACTGCGATATTACATCCCCGTGACCTAGTCACATGTTGCTACATTATAGATGTAATATCACCAAGTCGGACTTAAGTATCTTACCGATCACGTGGGTGAACAAATCCCGGTATTGATTCATAGGTCTCTACACGTTCCTCTGGAATACCCAACATACACCGTTATAATCACCATTTCACTGAGTGACATTTGATGCAGTTAAAGCAGCCTCGGGAGACAGTGATTAATATGATCTCACGATCTAAGAAGGAGACTACGTTTCTAATTATTGCAACGATGAACTTCTTGATTTGATCATGTCGCAATATTTGGGTAATGTCCATCACTTCATTCTCCAATGATATGACCCCGCCGAAGCACCAACATGATCAGGAAACCTTGTTCATAGATTGCCCAACGAACTAGTATTAATAGAGGCTACTAGGGACTCATGTTTCATACCACACTTGTATCAACGTTTCCACTTGATATAGTTATAGCATGAAACTATTACAAACTTATTGAGATACGACAATAATAACCATTTATTATTGGGATTTCTATTTTTATGCCCCTGGTTTGTTAGTTGTACTTAGTTTTCCCCAGCCGCTTAACTTTTCCTCAATTTTCTCCTCCCTATATGACGTGGTGGTGACACGGAAGATGCCATGGGTAGGCTTAAGTTGGGGTCCGAATGGGTGCTTGTGGTCACCGGGGAGGGAGTGCATGGTCGAGCCATGCACGAAGAACAAGAAGAACTCTCCAGACTTAGCGATTTGATTGATACCCGATGATTACAAGTGCTCCTAGAGCTGTATGAACTAGGGTTTAGTGCACTAGTTGCCTACTTGGTCCAACCTCTTCCTACTACAGCTATGCCCTTCCTTATATAGGTAGTGCTAGCTAGCTTATACCCCTTTGGGTTCTAGGGTTTACTGTTTGGATCTTGGTCCCTACAATATGGGCCGGGTCATGGGCTTGCCCTAAGCCCAATGGCCCAGTCCATAAAGCTTGACAGCTAACGGTCTTCTGGTACGCTGCTTCCTATTGCTTTTGGCGTCACGCTGTAACTTTGTACGTCGGCGTATGCTTTGGGCGTCACCCGGCTCCTTTTGTGTCACCCGGCATCGCCCTTCTCTTTTGACCATGCTTTACCATGGTCCCTCCTGAACCTTACCCGCAAAGGTGCCACGCGTCCTACTTGAATTGGCTCTTCCTCGGTAGACTCGGCTTGTCGGTTCCTGCAAGAATGACAACTTTGTCTTATGCGGGCCGACATAGTTTATATGTCGGCCTCTCATGCTTATCTTACCCGGCCTGGTTCTTTCTTTACTCGGAGCTAACCAATCCATGCTATGTTTCACCTCTCGTGACCCTACCGGGGGTTATCCCCCCGACATTAGTCCCTGAAGCTGGTGAGGTCTAGCAGTTCAAGCTGTTAGGCGTCTCCAAGTTCCTTTTATGTGATTGGAACTTAGTTTTTGTCTGTATTTGTCGCAATCTTGCTCCTTGCCGGGTCTGTCTGACAGTTTTCGGATCCACTCTTTGACTTCTTGGCTCATTTTGGCCTCGAGCCGAGTCATTCTGGCCAATTCCGAGTCATTTTCGGCACCCTTCGGTCACTGATAGCTGGTAATCATGATTACTTGCCTCAAATTTGTTCCAAGCTCTGGCGGCAAAGTGATGGCTGCGCAGTTATTCCCCGTCACTGTGGCAGTCCCATCGGTTTGCGCCCCTTGTCCTTCCTCTCATGACGTGGCGCGGGATTTTTCGTGTATCTCTGGCTACGTGGCGCCTGCTGACCGGCTTACTCGGGCTGGTACACGGCCACACGCTGGCTGCACGGCAAATATGGATCCCACTACCAGGGTTTTTACTGTCCTTAAGTAGGGGTTGGGGGTTTCCACTTCCCCCATGCCCATTCAGTTTTCCCTTGCCTTTTCTTCTTCCTTGCGCCTGCAAGATCGAACCGCCCCCTTTACGGTTTTGTAGAGGTCTCAACCTTTAATAAGGTATAGATCCATGTGTTTACAATGCTAGTCCCTGGATCAATAGCTAGCATCCACAGTTAAGATGTAATATCAAGAAACAAGGTCATAATACAATTTTATAACCAGGAATAAAATAATTTATTACATCTTACATAGCTCATATGGCTATCTCATTACCATGCAGCCGAAATAACTATAGCATGGGGTCCTTCATCTTCAAAGTGCCACAGGCAAACATGTTGGTTGTAGACTTGTAATCCTATTTCAACACACTTCACTAAAATCAAACAAACCTGCAACATAACAAGTTACAGCCACAAGGGTCAATACATTTGAATTGTATTGGCAAGTGATACTATGGTAGTATAGTGGAGTCTATCTTCTATATGCATTTGTTTAAGTGGAGCTTAGGCTTGCTTTGCTCAAAATAGATTTTCCTTATTACTTGAAAACACTAAGTTTTTGCTTGTCAAAATTCACCCAAGGAACCACCAATAGAAATTGGTGGACCTTAAACCCTTGTTCAACCACAAGTTTTTAACTTAGAAATTTGGATGAGGAGATTCTTGATAGCTTCCATGTCTTGATGCTCAAATTGTACTTTACCAGGGACATGGCTAAGTACTTAGATTTTACACTCTGCAGAGGTGGTGCACTTTCCCCACAAGACTTGGTTTCACCAAGACAAGATCTTTCAGAAGCCTTCCCTTAGACCAGAATGGACGCGCTCCAACCTATCATTGCCCTACCACCAACTGTCCATTTGGCTAAGTTATTGCAACCTATATGATCCAGGCAGAGCCCATAATGCCAAGTGGCTGCACTTGAAGCTTCTCAAATCTCTTTGTTCCTGGGTGGCCATCCACAAGTGAGATGCACAAGGTAAACCATAGAAATGGGCCTTGTGTAACCACTCAACACAAACCATTCCTTCCATTCCACCCAGGTGATTCATTCACTTAGTTGTTTTATTAAACAAAACACAAGTCCTTGACTTAGAAATATTCCATATCATGAAATATAATCCACCCTTGTTTTCTACTAGCTAAGCTAAGAATGATAGTAGTAGGAATCTTAACTTAGGAAATTTCTACTAAGGTTTCATCTACTAGGATTTCCCATGGCATAGTTTATACTTAGCAAAAATTCCATGCAAGTCCTACTTAGAAACATCACTAATGCATAGTGAAAATATTGGGACAAAAGTATGAAGCATCACTTGCCTTGTTGGTAGAGAATATAAGTTCACTCCTTGATCTTGAAATATTCACACTCTTCAAATGTCACTACAATTCAGTCAAGCAAGCAAGAATTCAATCTACCATTCAAGCAAACATCACATAAAATAATAGAAACAAAGCAATACATGCAAGCATGCCAAAGATTGTTTTATTTATAAAAGTGGTTTCTAATGGGTTATAAACACCCATTGGTCATTTTATATAAGTGGCAAAATCATTTGCAAAATATTTTACTTATAAACCATTTTAAACCAAATCAATATTTTATGTGGTTGAAAATGTCTTTAACAAAGTAATAATCTATAGGGTTCTTCAAAATATATTTTTAAATCATAAAACCTTGTGTTTAGGGTCAGAGAGTTTAAACCAAAACAATTCCCAAAGGTTTCCTCCAAAAAGCATTTTTAATAAATAAACATTATTTTTATTTGACTAGAAATGCTTTAAATCAAATATTTACTCTTTAGCTTTACCAAATACATTTTCAAATCCATGAGTTGGTTTCTAAGGTCAGTAGGTTCAAAACAATCCATTTTCCAAAGATTTTATCACAAAAATAATTTTAGAATGAATTTTATATTCTAAATATGCCTACACAAGTTTCTGCAAAAACAATGATTTTAACAGAATCAATTTACTAAAAAAATGTGCTTTGTTGGAAAGTACTTGTCTTGCTAATTCCATTGATATAAAATTTGAAAAATTTGGACGTGTGGATCAAAAGTTATGAATTTTTCAAACTTGAACATCTAATAGATCATTTCTGGTTTTTATTCAAACAGACTGGCCACGTGTCTTGTTCCTATTCGCCAGTACCGTTTCGCACGGATCAAGCAATGTGGCGCGTTGGATTAAAATGAGATCATGCGGCTCTGGGTCAAACTTACCTCTTCGCCTAGATCTAATCCTAGCCAGACAATTCGCATCCTACGGCTACAGTGTGCTTGCCATGAACTGGCGGCACGAGCGACGGTGGCTGGCGGCAGCACGGTCTGTCAGTGGTGGAGCCGGCGATACAAGAAGAGATAGGGGACGTGGCATGGCTCACCGAGATCTCCGTGGCACGGGGATGCTCAACTTGCTCGCGTTTGTCGAAGGGGCACACGGGTTCAGTCGGAATTCCTCGCCGAAGATGTGTCTGTCGTCGGGTGCGTCAGTCGTTTGTTGGAGACGACGCCATGGTGCGCTCTAAGACAAAACCGAGGTGTAGTTAGATGCGCACGATGCTGGGGATCATTCGTGTGTCAACTAGAGGGAAGGGGACGGTCAGTACATACCGAGGGAGCTCGTCGGAGAGAAGACAGACGGCGGCGCTGCTTTGTCGAAGACGCAGTCGAGGTTGAAGAGCGAGCACGAGCAAGCTGGCGGCACTGGAGTGTGTGCCAGGCAATGGGGAGTAGTATCGTGGTGGCTAGGGGGCAAGGGGAGGCGAGACTTGGCCGGAATCGCCGCCGGAGGGCGTCGGAGGCAGTGGCGTTTCGAAGCAAAATCAAGGCAGCCTGGGGGCGTAGAGGAGATGGCATCTGGGGGGAAAGATAGAGGGGGCATGGGCATTTAAGTGTGCGTGATCACAGCGAGTAATGGCTACAGTGTTAAGGCGAATTAAGCCGCGGAATTACAACCAGAAACGGCGACGAACTGGTCGCGCGCGGTGAGGAAGAGGAACCTGGCAGGTGGGGCTCAACGTCAGCGAGAGAGAGAGGGAGAGTGGGGCCTGCTCGTCAGTGGGTTTGTGGGTTCGTCTGTGAGTGACAGAAAACGCTTCGGGGAGAGAAGAGAGGTGGGCTTCTGTTGGGCTTAGTGGGCCAGGTCTGGTTGGGCTGCTCTGTTTTTATTTTTTTCCTTCTCCTGTTTATTTTTCTTTTTTTTCCAATTCTTTTATTCTGTTTTGATTTTGTTTAAACAATTCAAGCATCCATTTGAATTCAAATTTCAACCAAACTTTGTGTATATTCAAATACTGTTTATTAATGCATTTTGAAGTCAAATTTAGAATATTTCTTTTATTCTTTTTAGGGTCTTTTAATTATTTAAAATAGGCCCTTGCATTTATTCAATAAGATTTAATAATATTTTTCAAACTCCATTTGAATTTTGAATCTTTCCAAATCTTTTCAGTAGGTTTTATTTGTTTATTTGGGTGTCATATAATTCACCTTGAATTATTTGAAATGTTTTTAATATGATTTTTTAATCATTTAAAATTGGGTATTTGTCTTTATTCCAATGAAATTAAATATAGTTTTAATTCCATAAATTTTATTTGTAAGATTTATTTGATCTTATTTAAGTTAATTAAACAACTTTTATTCCACTTGGGTAAATTCCAAATATTATTTTCTCATGATTTAATTAATCATTTCTAATAGGGATTTTATCTTTATTCAAAATAGAATAGGATTTGGTTCATGCCCTGTTTAATTAATTGGATTATATTCATTCCATTTGCTTATGGTCTTGGCCAATTTTTAATTTGGTCTTTAAATATTCCTCATTTAATATTTCTTTCTTTAACTTATAAAATCCATATCTTTTTATTTATAGACCCAAAGTTGGTGATTCCAATTTGTAAATTCTTATTTAATATTTATTTATCATTTTAAATCTCTTTAGGATTTTTTTGCTCACCATTTGGTATGGATTTTTAGATAGGTGCTCTATTGGCTTTGGAAATTCAATTTCCTTAGCTTATTAAATTCATAAGATTTTATCTATGGCTCCAAATTAAGTGAAACCAATTTTTATAGTTTTATATATTTCTATTTGTCAATATTGATCATTTGTAAATGTTTGTTGACAAATTTTCATATGGATCAAATCCATGGTCTTAGAGATATCTTTTGAAATGATTTTCTTCCATTAGGTTTTTAGGGTTTTGGTTTATTTCTCAAGTGTTTAAACCAGATGCATTTATGAAGATTGCATTCCACTTGATTTGAATTTAGTTAGATTCAAATATTAACCAAAGTTTGTTCAGGATGGGATTTTAAGTTTCCATTTAGAAACAAAAGTTTCTTTTCACCCTAAATTCCAACAATTATTTATTTTGTTTATTTATTTTTCACATTACAAAATTTGGAAAATTTTGGGATGTGACAGGTTTCCTCTTCCTCCTGTTCTTGTCTCGCAATCACCCCTCTTTTCTTTCTATTCCACCATGTGTCCGCGTTGTTCCAAACCTCTTCAAACTTCGGAGGAGATTGAATCTGCGGAACTCATGGATGCTCGCGACGGCGCTGATGGTGCTGAGGAGCAGGATATTCCCGCTGGCGAGCGCGGCGGCTGGGAAGGCTCGGAGGTCTCCACCGAGGAGGTAGAATGGCTCCGCTCCACCAGGCGCATTCCGCTACAAGTGGATTGTCGTCTTCCCGTCGGTGAGATCTCTCCCAAACCCGAAGCTAACGAGCGGGTGGTTTTCCTTTCTCACTTTGAGTGCGGTTTCGCTCTTCCAGTGAGCACCTTCTTCTCCTCGTTTCTCTCCACCTTCCATCTACAAACCCATCATCTTCCTGCCAATGCGATTGGCTCTCTTTCCTGCTTTATTTTTGCTTGCGAGGCTTACCTCAAAATTTGGCCTACAGTTCTTCTGTGGGCCAAATATTTTAGATTTAGAGTTCAGGTTGTTCCCCAGCCTGGTGCTCCTCGAGCCGAGAAGAAGAAGACTCAGTGCGGTGCTGCTAGCATCACGCCCAGGAGAGACTCCATCTTTCCTTGGGTTGTTGGGATTGATTCTTGCAAGAAGTGGCATAGAACCTTTTTCTATGTCAAAAACAGCGGGTCCACCGATAACATTCGGCTCCCCCCTTTCTCGGACGAGGTCCCCAGCAAGAAGCTCTGGTAGCTTGACCCACGCGACCAAGACGATGCGGTGAACGAGGCCAACGCGATCCTGGAAAGGTTGTTGTCGCCAGATGAAAACTTTCATCTTGCCGACACTAACCTCATGTGCGCCTTCATCTCACGCCGGGTAAGCCCCATCCAAGCGAGGAGACAAAAGATATGCTTCATGAGTGGCTCCCATGATCCCACTGGGCACTCCACTAAGGAGCTCACCCATGACTCCATTGCCCGCCGAGTAAGCTCAATCTTTAAATTTAAATTGGGGGATGATTGGGCTTGGAGTTGCCCTCCGTTTAGCCGGGTCAGGCCTGTCCCCTGGGTAATTTTTCCGAGTCGTTTTCCTTGACGATTAGGCTTTAGCTCTTTTGCCACTTTCAGTTTAGTTTTTTGGTTACTCATTTTGTTTGTCTTTCACAGAATCTCATTCACCAGGTTGATGACAGTACTGTCCCTCCCTGCGGTTATAACGGGGATCGCTCCGACTCGGATGAAGTCGAGTATGACCTAGAGTGCTTCATGCCCATCCCGCACGCTGCGGCTACTTCAGCTTCGGGTAAGAGTCGATCTCGCAATCCCTTACAAGATTGGTCTGACGATGATGAGGATGATGATTGTACGCTTTTGGAGGTATATGCATTGTGACCTTAGTCTCCCAACTTATCCGAGTAAGCCTGTTATTTACTTATGCAGCTGGCCAGGTACATGACACTCCTCCTCTCGCCGTGGGCGGAGTCGACAAGATCCCTGTCGCCAAGCCAAAGCGACGCGGAGCCTCCTCCAGCACTCAGCCGGCCAAGAAGAGCAAGCCCACTCCGACAGCTCCTGCTGCCCCTGCCGCTGCCACTCTGGCTGAGACTCGCCAAGCCACTGGGCGCCGACTCTCACTCCGAGTCACCCGTGACCCGGTCGTCATCGGGTAAGTTTTCATACTCTGCTTTATTTGTTCTTTCTTTTTTGTCACTGATGTTCTCTTATACATGTCTCGTTGTTTTTAGCGTCGCACCTTTGTCGGTGAACCAGGCTGCTTCTAGCATTGCCTCGCCGCTAAGGCCTGCGCCTCCTCCAGCTGACTCAGCGGCGTTGAGTCCCATCCGAGTCGAGTCTCCCACTGTTGAGGCTCACGCCTCTCAGTGTCAGTCAGACCGGTGGGTCATTCGGCTTGCTCCCCTGGCGCTGGCCAGGAACAATTTTCTGATCTTGGTGCCAATGATGTTGTCGCCGAGAAACCTTCCGCCACCAGTTCCTCTGGCATCGGCCCTCAGGCTGGTGTGAATGAACAACTTCCTGATCTTGGAGCCAGCAAACTGCTGAGTCCAGTCAGCCGGCTCCACTTTCTTCTCCAAATCCCCCTGCTCGCTCTCCAATTCTGTCAAAGGGCCAGACTCAGCCCAAGGCTTCTGGATCTGCTCGCCCTTTATCCGGCAAATCCACCTCCTCCAAGCAGACAACGCTGGTCTGCGCTCCGGGTTCTGCTCCTCAGATCCGGCCTTCGACATTGGCAACAATGGTCGCTTCAACGGGTAAGGGGGGCGAATCCGTGGCTGTCGGGTCAGGTGATGGATCTAAGGCTGTTACCCTCCATACTTCCGCTGCAGCGACCCTTGCCAATGTGGGAACCACCCTGAACACGGGTCAAGTTCTCACTCGGATGCTTAGTGGGAAAAGCCTTGGTTCGGCTGAGCCTTATGTTGTGGCATGGAATGCATCTGGCGAGCAGGAGTTCAGCACCCACGCTGGCAAGAAACTGAAGCTGGGCCCTAAGGTTGTCTCTGACATGACCCAGCAGGCCATTACTCTAATGGCCCGCACCGACGAAGTGAACGAGGTAAAGTATTTTATTACTCTTTTGTGTTGTTGAGTATTTCCTTTATACATATCACCTAGTCCCCGAGGTTACTGTCGAGTAAGGAACTTACTCGGCTGTAAGCTCTCAATAATCACTTAGTCTTTAAATTTTCACATCAAGCTTGCATGCTAGAGCTTCAATCCCTATCCCTCGAGGTTACTGTCGAGTAAGGAACTTACTCGGCTGTAAGCTCTTAAGGATTTTTATTTTCTTATGCCAAAATCATATGTTAGAGATTCGATCCCTAGCCCTCGAGGTTACTGTTGAGTAAGGAACTTACTCGGCTGTAAGCTCTTAAGCTTTTTAATCCGGCAGGCTGCTTGACTTGACCTTTCCTTACTGTCTGACTTCTTTGTCCAGCTCACGCATAACGAGTGCACCAAGGTGCACCAAGCTCTCATCCTGGAGCATCGCAAGCTCGAACTTGCGTATGAGAAGCTGCAGACTGACACCCAAGGCCAAGGTAATATCCTTACTCGTCCTTTCTCTATTCGGTGTAATTTTCTTTGGTTCATTTTCTCAATTTTTTCTCGCTCTTTTTTCACAGCGTCTGCCCAGTCCACCATCGATGCTCTTCACTCGCAGATCAGCGAGGCCGAGAGTAAGTTTCTTGCCTCACTAATTCTATAGTTGAAGGTTTCTGTTGGTGCTGACAAGTAATTTGTTCTGAATAAGCAGAGAAGCACCAAACCGAACTCTAGAAGGAGTGAGATGAGGTGACTCGGCTGAAGAAGCTGATGGCTGAGACGGAGCATAAGCACTTGGTAAAGGTGAAATGGCTGAAGGAGGAGCTTTCCGAGAAGAATGAGCAGCAGGCCGCCAGCGCCGAGAAGACCAAGAGGCTGCTCGACGAGGCCGAGTCATCGGTCGAGTCGGCAAATCTGAACTTTGACGCCCTCCAAGCCAAGGCCAAAACTTGGCATAGCAAGCTCGCCACCATCAACTTCTTTCTCGGTAGTGAATTCTTACTCTTTTTGCACTGTATAGTTCACTCTGGACTTATTCCATCTACTTTTGTTATTTTTCTAACTTTCTATTTTTGCTTGTAGAGAATTTTCCTGAGGCCAATATGTTTGCCATCCAAGCCATGAAGAAAGTGAGGGCCGAAGCTGGTGCTCCTGCCGACTACGAGGTGTCCATGGAGGAGCTTCTCGAAGCGGTGTCCTAACGGGTCAGGATTCTCAAGTCTTGCGGTGTGGACCTGCTTAACTCGGCTATTCATGCGTTTCGCATGCTCTGGCCGGATGAAGACCCACCTGAACTCATCGAGCCACTTGCTGAGAGATTGCTCCTTAATGAAGACCGGTTGGACCAATGGCGTGAGTCGGCGGGCCGAGCTACAGCGGACAAGGCTCTCTCCTTCGTGCTTTCATGGTACGAGGACATCAACCTTGATGTTCTTTCTCGCATAAGAGGGGATGGAAAATGGCTGAATGACCCGGAGCTGATCAACAAGCGCCAGGAGCAAGCTTACGCCATGATTGAATATACCATGGTGCACGCTTGGTGCGACGGGCCTAGCTTCCTCAACCTTGGCGACCCTCTCATCAAAGTTGATGATTAAGAGGGTGGCGACAGCGAAGCAACCGAGTCAGATGGTCCGGATGACCCAGCCACAGATGCCCCTAACTCGGCCGATGCTCCAAGCAATGCTCCTGGCTCCAAGAGTGCTCCTCCGAGTCCTTCTGCTTCTTAGGCTAACAAATACTCGAACTTTGATTAGATCCCCGGTATGCTGGGTATAGATGTAACATACATTGATCTTTAAGTTTGATTATGCGCCTTTTGATAGGCTTTATATATTTGCGTTATGTTCTAAGTGTGAATCATTCAAGGGCAAGTCCCCGAGTTTCATTTTGTCGTGTCACCTTTCCTTGACTTTGGCCCCTGTCTACCTTTTTCGGTGTTCGACATTAGAGTCTCAAAGTACTAAGGATATAGTTAGCGGGTATGAAACTTGGATCACTTGGCCGAGATTACTCGACACGTAGTATAACGTGACCTGCAGAGAGTTAGGCAAAAATCTAAAGCCGGCTCGCGTTTCTCCTTTGTACTTATCTGGCGTTTGTGTTTACCCGTCATACATCCTTTTCTCTTGCTTGCCATGAAGCCGTGTTTTCGGACAACAGCATAGTCGAAGAGTTGATTTCTTCCGAGTAAACACTACTTGTTTCAGATAAATTTTGGGTGTTACGCCAGCCGTCATAAAATAATTGAGAGGGAAAACTTAAGGGGTAGTCCCCGAGTCAGTTTTTCGAATCATACCATTTTATTATCAGCACATAGCCGGCACACACGTCCGACATATGAGAGTTCGAGTGATACATGCATTGCTTCTCCTAAGTATAGAAGGGACGAAGTAGCGCCACATTCCATGGCCTTTTGGTCTCATCTCCTGACCTGTCCGCCTTGTTCTTTTGTGCTTCACGAGCATCTATGAGATAATAGGAATCATTGTGCAATGTTTTTCTTACAATGAATGGACCTTCCCATGGAGGTGATAATTTATGCATTCCCGCTGTGCGCTGCACCAGCCTTAACACCATATCCCCTTCTCGAAAAACACGAGGTTGCACTTTTCGGCTATGGTAGCGTCGGAGATTCTGTTGATATATAGCGGATCTGGATTCTGCCAGTTCCCTTGCTTCTTCGAGTAAGTCTACTCCATCTTCTCGGGCCTCTTTTACCTCGGCTTCCGAGTATTGCCTTATTCTTGGCGAGTCATACTCTATGTCGGCAGGCAGAACTGCTTCTACCCCGTACACGAGGAAAAATGGCGTATAACCCGTTGACCGATTCGGAGTTGTTCTTAAGCTCCATAGCACTGAGGGTAGTTCCTCTATCCAACAACCAGGTGACCTCTTGAGTGGTTCCATTAAGCGGGGTTTTATCCCGGACAGAACTAAGCCATTAGCCCGTTCAACTTGTCCATTTGATTCTGGATGGGAGACTGATGCTACATCGAGTCTTATTAAGTGTTTCCCGCAGAAACGAGCAAAATCTCCTTTGGCAAAGTTCATGCCATTATTAGTGATTACACTGTGCAGGTAACCATATTTGAGGATTATATCCCTTAAGAATGTGACAGTTGTTTTACCGTCCAACTTTTTGATCGATTTCACTTCTATCCACTTGGTGAACTTATCAATCATGACCAAAATATGAGTCATGCCTCCCCTTGATGGTTTGAATGGTCCTACCATATCTAGGCACCACACTGCAAAAGGCCAAGTGATTGGTATAGTCTTTAATTCAGACGCTGGTAGATGTGACTTGGATGCATAGTGTTGACAACCACTGCATTTTCCAACTAACTCTTGCGCTTGTGCCAATGCGCTTGGCCAATAGAATCCGTGTCGAAATGCCTTGGCCACCAGTGCTCTTGATGACGCATGGTGCCCACATTCTCCTTGATGAATATCCAATAAGATCTCTTGGTCTTTCTCTAGGCTGATACAATGCTGCAGTACACTCGTCACACTTCGCTTGTATAATTCCTTGTTGATTATGGTGTACGCTTTTGCTCTTCATACTGTTTGCCTTGCCAATGTTTCATCACTCGGCAAGGTCCCATCTTTTAAATGATCGAATATTGGCTGTGCCCATACTCGTATCAGTGGTTCCGGGTCTGCTTCAGTATCAATGTCCATTGGCTCCGCCGACATATGCTCTGCCAACATGACCTGAGGAGCCCCCGAGTGTGATTCGGCAGCCCCTGAATTGAGCGGATCAGTCCCCGAGTGATTCGAAGCTACCCCTGAGTCGATATCCATTGGTACCACATCTGACTCCTGACTCGCCGGGGTGACCCTGATTGAGTCGGACTCTGGTGAAGGCTTGATCGATGGTTTCCTGAGGTGCTCCAGCGGTACCCCTGGTGGTATTGCTTGCCGAGATGGCCTTAATTTCGATAGTACATCTGCTGCCTCATTTTCTGCTCTGGGAACATAATGGAATTCGCATTCGTCAAAGTATCCCGAAATTTGTTGCACATGGAAACAATATAATGCCATGTTTGCGTCCAGCGCATCCCAATGTCCAGACACTTGCTGAATCACCAAATCCGAATCGCCAAAACACATGTGTCGTGGTATTGCCGACGAGTACGCCATGGAGGGGTCCTCACAGTGCGTGTTTAGAGACGTGGGGTAAGGCGGACGGTTGACGGGTATGAGGTAACACAGCTTACCCAGGTTCAGATCCCACAACGGTGGCGGAATCCTACTCCTGCTATAAATCACTATAAGGGCAATACGCCGAGTTATAGAGATAGGTTCGTTGTGCGAGGTTGTCTGAATCGATGCCCTAAAGGCTCCCATAGGCCCGACTTATATAGTCGCCAGGTCCTAGGGTTACAGGGAAAAGTCCTAGCCGGACAGGTCACAGAGTCCTACACGGTCTATTACTAGTCTTGTGTATCTTGCACTCCGAGGCTCCGGGTACGCTGGTGACTCCACCGTAGCCTTCCTTTATCCGGCATGGGCCTCCCTTCTGGATCCACCTAACTGGGCCGCCCAGCAGGCCATAGGCCACGCTACCGACTATGGGCCACCCGGGTTAGTCGGATAACAGACATGCTATAAGGATACCTATATAGCATATCCCCAACAGTAGCCCCCGGAGAACTCCGAGATCTTGCGCCGTCTTGCCTCTTCACGTGGAATGCTCCGTCTAGATAGATGTCGGCAAATCTTCAAGCAATATCTTGTAGTCCTCCCAAAGAACCCTGCAAGGTTTTCTCCGTCTTCGATTTGTAAGCTGGAGAAATGCTGAATCTTCCATCGTACTCTTCCGTAGTCGGATTAAATCCGTCCATGCCGGAATCTTCGATGTGACGGCTCATCTACCCGTGACAGCTAGGACGATGTAGGCTTAGGTCAGCGACGCCTCGTAACTCACACATGCAGAGAACGCAATCATATCTGATTTTCCCGCGCGAGCGATACGAACCGTTGGCGGCGGCGGTTGGAGATGTGGCGAAATTACCGCGCACGTTCACGAACACGTCGTCTACGCAGCAACCGTCCGATTAGCTGCACGAATCTTGACGCAGAGTATGATAAATAGTAACCGTGGGACACTTTCCACTTTTTACCTCATTCCTCTCGCGTCATCGTCTTCTTCCTCCAGCCGCACGCCTCCTCGAGCTCTCCGCGAGAAACCTCGAAAACCCTAGCTTCCATCTACGTCTGTCGCATCCTTCCAACACTCCATGGCCAGCAGCATCTCCTCCCCATCGATGGAGGTGTCGAGCAAAGCCGCAGCGAAGCCAGCGAGCTCCATCGTCGTGCCCCCAGAGGGCCTGGTCATCCCCGCATCAACGGTGATCGAAACCACCGGTGGCAACCATAATCTGGCGGCGCTAGAGCCACTAGAAGAAGAGCCAGACTCGCACAAGGGTGACTGGCGCGGCTCGGACATCACCGACCGCGACATCCAAGAGATGGTCACCGATGGCTACCTCCCCGCGACAGAGGGGATCGCCTGGCAGACGGCGCCGGCTGGCGCGGTGACACCTTCTCACCAAGCCGAAGAAAAGATGTACCTCAAGGCTCAACTGGTACGCGGCGTTTCCCTTCCCATCTCCCACTTCTTCCTCTTCGTCTTGAATCACTACAAGGTCCAACCCCATAACCTCTCCCCCAATAGCATCTTAGTGCTTAGCAACTTCGCGGCACTTTGTGAGGGTTGCCTAGGGATTAGGCCTAGGTTAGACTTGTTTGTGTACTTCTTCACTGTCAAACGTGAAGCCGGACATAGTAAGGAGGAGCTTAGGAACTGCGGCACCATAAGCTTCAACATTCGACCTGGCCGGCGGTTCCCCGACATCGTCGGCCACGAGTCCTGCAAAAACTGGCAGCGGACGTACTTCTACGGCCCCGACATTCCTTTGGAGGGCCGAGAAGTAACGTACCCGGACTTCGCGGATGGAGCCGCCGCTGAAGTTTCCACATGGAGATCCCATGCCTCCCTTCCCTCCGACCTCGATGCTTCTCGTGCAATAAGGCGGATCGAATGGTTCGTAGAGACGGGTTTGACCGGCTTGGACCTAGCCATGTGCTGGTTCATCAGGAAAATCCAACCTCTGCAGCACCGCGCGAAGTTCATGCACGAGTATACTAGTGATCGAAGGGATACCCTCCGGATCTCCGTGGATAACTTCTCGAGCGACTCCGTCGAGCTCCGCCTGAAGGACATCGTCAAGGTGAAGGATAAGAAGCGTGGCTTCACCATCACCTACAACATGTTCGTAGACGGCAAGTGCCCAAAGGTAGATATTTATTTTCCGTGTACGACATATGCTCCGGTTTCCCCGTCTTGCCAATACCATCTTATCTAACACGGTGAATTCTTACTTAACAGCTTAGCGATCTAGATGAGGCCCGCTGCCCAAATCTACGATCCAAAGATGAAGGAAGTCACGGTCGTGTCCGACGACGATGTCCCGTTGGCGCGAAAGCGGAAGAGCTCCACCTCTGATGCTGCCGACGGAGGCAAGAAGAAGAAGACGGAGGGTGGATCCCCCAAAAAGACTACCGCCGCCCTGGAGGCGGAAAAGAGAAAGGCCACCGGGATTTTTGCCAAAGCACCCCCCCTAGTGTAAGATTCTCATTCTCCGACATTGTCTATCTGTCTGTTTTGTTCCTGTACTTATGCATTTTGCACGTCTTAGGAAGAAAGCCACGACCAGCCTCAAGAAGACCTCCAAAACTTTGGGGGCTTCTAGAAATATCAAGGATATGCTGCATCACGACGCCTCCCCCGCCATCGCCCCTGCTACTCCTGCCGTCAAGCCTTCGTCTACCCCGACAAGCTCGCAGGCTAAGGAGGCACCAGGCCCTTCTGTCATGGAAGCAGATTCCGGCGCCTCTACCGAACTTGCTGTTGTCGGTGAGCAGGCGACGCAAGAGAGCACCGCTCAACAAATGGCTGAAGCTCCTGCTAAGGATGCCATCGGTAGCGGAAAGGCGGTAGTGGGAGCTGGTACCTCTGCCAAAGGCGGCGCCCCTGCTCCCCAGAAGCCCTTCGAGTTCCCGAAGATAGTTTACCCGGCGCTCACGCCGAGTAACACAACTCTGGTTCTTGGAGGAGTGCCATCATCTCCGACGTGCGGTATTGAGGAGCTTCTCCGACAAGAGGATATCTTGCAAGGAAATAGCATCTCCTTTGGCAAGCTGCTAGCCGAGAGCGCTACAAACCTCAAGATTATTGCACTTGTAAGTTTTACTTTGCCTTTTGCATTTCATATGAGTATCCCACTGTATCCCCCGAGGATGTAGACGGAAAACCATAGGTCTTTGCATCTATATGCTCTAAGAGTGACTAAGTCAGAAAGAACTCTCACTATAGCCCCCAAGCATTTAGATGGAACAAACTATTCCGACTAGATGCTTTAAGAGTAGCAAACACAGTGTTTATAATTTTCAATACTGTAGCCCCCAAGATTCTAGTTGTAACTGAATCAGTTCTGACTAGGTGCTTAAAGAAAAGCTAAGCATACATCCGAGTTAAAAACTTTATACTATAGCCCCCAAGCTTCTAATCGAGAACTGAATTAGCTCCGACTAGATGCTTAAAGAAAAGCTAAGCATATTCCTAAGTTTAAAAACTCTAGCTGTAGCCCCCGAGCGTCTTGGTAGAAAAATTCCTACTAGATGCTCCAAGTAGACTAAACAACGATTTAACTTTTTTCCTTTGTTCCATAGAACGAGAATGCTCAGAGGGGCATGGCCAACGACAAGTACCAGAAGATGCGCGCAGATCTTGAAGCCGAAAAGGGTAAAACTGCCATCTTGAAGGAACAGATCATCAAAAACAAGAGTTTGTTTTCCTTTTTGCACATTCTGTCTTGGTTTTATGCCTTCATTCTCCGAGTACTCACTATGTACTTTGTTTTCTCTGACTTTGCAGAACATGTAGCCAAGGCCAAGGACATTGTCGAGCATTCCAAGCATATTCAGCAGCTGGACAGCGAGAACAAGATCCTAAAAAAGGAGAGGGAAGAAATGCTGAAAATGCATGAGGATTCCATGAAGGCCCTGCAGGAATCCGCCTCCGCAGAAATCAATCGCTTGAAGGAGGAGCTTGCGATCTTAAAAGATCAGAAGAAAGCTGCTGATGAGAAAAACCATCGCAACAGCGAGGCATATAAGCTCCTCCAGCAAGAGAAAGAATCCCTGGCGGACACCCTTTGGCAGGCTAATGCCAGCATCTTTAGTAAGATTTCTCCGCCTTGTATTTCTGCAGTTTGGATACTTGGAAATATTGAACTCATGTGATCCTTGTCGGAATTTGCAGCTCCTATGGGTTTAACCAGATCGCCTCCTCCGGCCAAGGAATGCATGGTTCTTGCCGGCAACTTTATCAACACCGCCATCACCCAAGCAAAAGAGATCGCCAAGCCCCTCCAGATACACATCAAGGCCTCGGACTCCGTGGCGAAGTACTCGGAGATTCTGCGCCGAGCCCCCGAGCGTATTACAAGCTGGAAAGCTTCATGTGCACGGGATGGCGCAAGGATGGCGCTGTCTATGGTGAAGGCACACTACGAAGATGCCGACATTGATACGGTGACCTCTGGCATCCCCGACGTTGACGATGATGGCAAAGAAATTGATCATGAAGCCATCCTATCATCACTCGCGGGTTATGACACCAGAGTAGCCGAGTTGGTGGATATCAACGTCTTCGTGCCCATGAACACCATCGACAGCGCAACCAAGATTCCTCTAAGTCTCACCAAAGTGTCGATGTTGAGGGTGATTCTCCGGCCGATGAAGATGCTGCTTCCAAGTCTCCTGCACCCAAAGAATGAAAAACACTTTGTAATATTTGTTTCCCCTTTGGTGTATGCGTGGAACAAACTTGATGATGTAACTTAAGGCGGAAAACAATGGTTGTAATTTCCTGCTACTTAAGTACTTAGTTCCCAGCATGTATATATTTTGAAGCAAGTGCTGGCTTATCCATTACTTTGGTTCTTATGCTTGACTTTTCGTGAGTCGGAAGACTCGTTGTCGGAACCATGCGCTTAGGTGATGATGCCCAATGGCACCGTCAATAACCTAAGCACAAAATCGCCGACAATAAGTGCCAAAAGTCACTACTCCAGAATCCACATAAAAACAACAAAGAATGTGTAGACCAGAAAACTTAAGCTAACGCCCGTAGGTGGAATTTTCACAAGTGCAAACGCAATACTTGTGCATAAAGGTTTTACATGATCCAAAAATGAACACTAAAGGAGGTAAAAGACTCAAAAATATGAGTGAACCAAAGAGCTTTATTTCATTGATCATATAAGAGGTATACAATTAGATAAAAAATGTTAAGTGTAAAGAGGACGTAGCTGTGCTATGTTCCATGGCCGATCAAGCTCCGGGTAGTCATCATCCGGGTCACGTCTCTTACGCTTATGATCTTCATTGGGTCTATCCTTTAGTTCACGATTGTCAATAAGGTAGTAAGACCCATTGAGCAGCGCCTTGTTTATGAGGAACGGTCCTTCCCATGGCGGGGATAATTTGTGTGACTTCTTCTGCTTAAGTCGGAGCACCAAATCCCCTTCTTTAAATGAGCGATGCCGAACGCAGCGACTATGGTAGCTGTGTAGCTTCTGCTGGTAGATGGCGGATCTTTGGCATGCCAAAACGCGCTCCTCCTCGAGAAGGTCCACATCCAGGCATCTGGATTCTTCAGCGTCATCCTCGTCGTAGGCGGCAACCCTTGGTGCATCGTGAAGGATGTCGGAAGGCAGGATGGCTTCTTCTCAATATACCATGAACTAAGGGGTGTAGCCGGTGGATCTGTTGGGTGTAGTTCGTAAACTCCACAGCACAGATGGCAATTCTTCTACCCAGGCTCCAGCTGCTCTATGTAGCGGTGCCTCAAGACGTGGCTTGATTCCCTGCAGAATTAATCCATTGGCCCGCTCAACCTGACCATTGGATTGTCGGTGTGCAACAGATGCAAGGTCAAGTCGGATGCCTTTCTCCCAGCAATATGCCTCCACTTCTCCGAGTGATAAATTGCTGCCGTTGTCGGTGATAATGCTATGTGGGAGACCAAATCTCACCACTAGATCCCGGACAAACCTGAGGGCAGTTGCCCCATCAAGCTTTCTAATGGGTTTAGCTTCTATCCATTTGGTGAATTTATCAACTGCTACAAGCAGATGCGTAAACCCATAAGGTGTCGTCTGTAATGGTCCCACCATGCCTAGCCCCCAGACTGCAAACGGCCAAGTTATTGGTATTGTTCGCAGTTCTTCAGCAGGAACATGTGGTTGTCGGGCATAATACTGGCATCCCATGCATGTCTCAACCAGCTTGTCGGCGTCCGCCTTCGCGGTCAGCTAGTAGAATCCTTGCCGGAAGGCTTTCGCGACCAATGATCGAGGAGAGGCGTGGTGCCCGCAATCTCCGAGATGGATTTCGCGTAGGATTTCCATACCTTCTAGCTGGGAAACACACTTTAAGTATACACCAGTAGTGCTCCTTTTGTAGAGTTGCCCATTGATTATGGTATAACCCTTTGCTCGTCGTACTATTTGTCGTCTTTCGACTTCATCGTCGGGCAAAGTTTCGTGTTCGAGATATTCCATGAACGGTTTTGTCCAAGCCGGAGGGACCTTAGTCACCATATTGATGAAAGAGTCAGCTCTATCAGGGTTGTCGATGTCGGCTCCCTTCACGGATGGTGTGCGCAGGTGCTCTAGGAAAACTCCTGGCGAAATTCGCTTGCGCCCTGATCCTAGCTTAGATAGCAGATCAGCCGCCTCGTTTTGTTCCCTAGGCACATACTGAACTTCGTAGCCCAAGAAACTCTTGGCTATCTCGTCCACTTCGTCTCGATATCCCGCCATCATAGGGTTTCGCGCATTCCAGGTGCCAGCCACCCGCTGGGCAACCAAGTCGGAATCTCCACAGCAAACTATGCGCTTGATGCCGATATCCTTGGCTACACGTAGTCCGTGAATGAGTGCTTCATACTCCGCCATGTTGTTTGTAGCCTCGAAGTGGATCTGCAGAACGTAGTGTAGCTTGTCTCCTGTTGGTGACTATAGCAATACACCAGCCCCCGAACCATTGAGCAGCTTTGATCCGTCAAAGTGCATCACCCAGTACTCTGGTTCTGGCAACGGAGTATCATCTGGCATCTCCGTCCAATCTGCAACAAAATTCGCCAAGGCTTGTGACTTGATAGCGTCGCGTCTCTTGTAGGTGATCTCGAAGGCGGCAAGTTCAATGCCCCACTTCGCGACCCTTCCTGTAGCGTCGTTGTTATTGATGGTGTCGGACAGTGGGGTCTTGCTCACCACTGTGATTGGGTGCTCCTGAAAGTAATGCTTCAGCTTCCGAGAAGCAAGGAATACTCCATAAGCTATCTTTTGTTAGTGCGGGTAACGCTGCTTGGACTCCGTCAAGACCTCGCTCACATAGTAAACTAGTCTTTGAACTCCATGCTCATAGCCTGGTTCCTTCCTCTCTACCACGACGACGATGCTGATAACCCGGTTGGTTGCCGCCATGTAAATTAACAGGTGCTCTCCAGGCTCGGGTGCTGCAAGGATGGGCGCTGAGAAAAGAATCTCCTTGAGCTGCTTCAATGATTCATCTGCTTCGTCCATCCACGTGAATTTGTCCGCCTTCTTCAGCAACTTGTACAGCGGCAGAGCCTTCTCTCCAAGTCGGCTGACGAACTGACTAACTGCTGCAACACAACCTGTTAGTCGTTGAATGTCCTTTAGGCATGTCGGACGGTTTATGTTCAAGATGGCCTTGATTTTCTCCGGGTTGACCTCGATTCCACGCTGGGAAACGATGAAGCCCAACAATTTGCCGGCTGGAACCCCGAAGACGCACTTCTTAGGGTTAAGCATCATGTTGTATTTCCGGAGATTATCAAAGGTTTCTTTTAAGTCATATATTAAGTCATTTGACTTTTTGGACATCACCGCAATATCGTCCACGTAGGCGTGAACGTTCCGACCAATTTGGTCGTGAAGGCAACGTTGCATTGTCCGCTGGTAGGTAGCACCTGCGTTTTTCAGCCCAAAGGGCATCGTGACATAGCAAAACGTGTCGTATGGGGTAGTGAACGAAGTGGCCAATTGGTCCGACTTCCTCATCTTGATCTGTTGGTATCCTGAATATGCATCGAGAAAACACAAAAGTTCAGAGCCAGCCGTCGAGTCAATGACTTGGTCAATGCCAGGCATCAAACGGATCTTTGGGACATGCTTTGTTCAAGCCGGTGTAATAAACGCACATTCTTAATTCATTGGTTCCCTTTTTGGAACAAGTACAGGATTGGCCACCCATTGGGTGTGAAGGACTTCTCAAATAAATCTAGCCTTGAGTAACCTAGCTATATCTTTGCCAATGGCGCGTCTCTTCTCATCTCCAAAGCGCCGTAGATGTTGTTTCACTGGTTTGCATTTTGGATCAATGTTTAAGCTGTGCTCGGCAAGTTCCCTAGGTACACATTTCATGTCGGCAGGTTGCCAGGCAAAGATGTCCCTGTTCTCACGAAGGAACTCGACGAGCGCGCTTTCCTATTTGGGATCCAGGTTCGTCCCAATGGCGGTGATCTTGGAGGCATCGCCTACCACAAGTTCCACCGGCTTGGTCTCGATGGCGGCCTTGAACGCAGGAGCGGAGTCGGAGATCTGCTTCTTCGACGCGGGCATCTCTGAGTCACCGACCTTGCTCTGGATCTCTTTGAATTCTTCGTTGTAGAGGACAGCTTCTGCAATGGCTGCTTCATTGATCTCGCAGTCCCTTGCCTTGGTAAAGCTTCCGGATACGGTGATGATGCCGTTTGGTCCGGGTATCTTGAGCTTGTTGTAGACGAAGCATGGCTTGGCCATGAACGTGTGGAATATGTCGCGGCCGAATATGACGTGGTACACGCTCTTGAAGGGGACCACCTCGAAGGTCATGCGCTCTTGACGGTAATTATTAACATCGCCAAAGGCAACCTGAAGTGTAATGCACCCAAGGGACCAAGCCTCCCGACCAGGAACTACGCCATGGAAGATGGTGTTGGTCCGCCTTAGGTTTGCCTCTGTCAAGTTCATCTTTTGCAGTGTATCTAGGTACATGATGTTGATGCTGCTTCCACTATCCACCATACACTTGGTGAACTCCACGCCGTCAATCAAGGGGTTGATGACCATGGCGTACTGGTTCTCTGTGGGTATAAGGTCTGGGTGGTCCGTCCTGTCCCAAGTTATTGGAACCTCCGACCAGCGCAGGTACTGGGGGACTAGGGGGAGAGTAGCCATCAGGATCCTCAGAGAGGTCTTCTGTTGTCGGACGGTGGGGGTTCCAAGGAAAGTGTGGTAGACTGGGGCCTTCTTTGCGAAGGGGTTCTTGCCCTTGTCGTCGCTCTTGGCGGCGTGCTTGGGGTCAACGACCTCGTCCATGTCACTTGAATCCTTGGACTCCTCCTCCTTCTTATTCCCTTTGCCCTTGCCTCGTGGTCTGTTCTTCCGACTTTGCTTGTAGAAGGACTCCAGGTCTTCCTTGAGGTCGTTGACGAACTTGCAGTGTCGATTGGTATGGGTGGCTTTGCCGTTGACGTCGAGGTGTACGAGGCATGGCATATCGCGGTACTCCTCCTAGGTTTGGGGAACGCGGAGCGGCGCCGAGGTGGTTTCATTTCCTCGTTGCTACCCACGACCAACTCCTCTTCCTCGGCCATGTTGTCCGCCCTCTCCTCGTCCTGCAAAAGTCATAGCGACCATGTCGGTAGATTGCTTTTCTTCTGGAGCGGTCTTCCGCTTTGTACTGCTGTTCCTCCGAGCTTGAGTTGGAACGGCTGTTGCCGGCAAGGAGCCACAAGCATCATCGTCGGCAGCTGCGAACTCACTAGCCAACTGAATCATCTGGTTCAAGTCGAGCTGGTGATTGTCCTACAAGCGCTTCAGCTTATGTCGGAGCAACGTGCCCCTTTCCAACCCATCGATGAAGGCGGCCATGGCGGTCTGAGCGTGCACTCCTGCACAGGAATTCTTCATGTCCAGCCAGCGGGAGAGGTAGGTGCGAGATGTCTCGTCTTTCTCTTGCACGCACTGCTGTAGATCGCCCACAGTGCAGGGACGCTTGTATGTACCCTCAAAGTTCTTAGTGAATGCTTCTTGCATGTCCAACCAGTTGTAGATAGATTTCTCTGGCAAGTCGTCGATCCATTGATGGTCGTACCCGCCAACATTAATGGGAGGTACTTGACGGAGACGTTGGGGTTGCCTCCGGCAATCTCCACCGCATTGCTGTAGTCCTGCCACCATGTGGCTGGCTTGGCGGTGCCGTCATAGGGCTTGATGGTCTTGTCAATCCGGAAATCTTTGGGGTAAGTTGCAGACCGTATTGCAGGTCCAAAGCAACGTGGTCCCAAGTATGGTCCTTCCCGGGCCTCGTGGATCTTATCGATCTGCGAATGAGCATCGTATGGCTCCGGGTTCTTCTTGTTGTTGTCAACAGGGGATGGGCTGCATGAACGACGCGGGCCTCCTCCGCCATGGTGACTGCTTGGTGGTGACGGAGGCGGAGGTGGCGGTGGGTTAGCCTTCTTGCTGTTACCCTCCTGCGACGCCTCACGCCTATCACGGTTGCTTGTCGGACGCGGAGGGTCATGGCGCGACCTGCTCTTATGTCCTTGGTTGCGCTCTCCATCATGAAGGGTCTGCTCCGCGTTGTCGCGGATGACGATGCCGCACTGTTTTGGTGGGGGCATATCCGTACGATGGTGAGCTTTGTAATCTTCGCGATGTCGGGGAGATCGGGGCGGTGGCGATGGGCAATGAGGTCGGGCCTTTTCTCCGTGGTCGGAGGATATGGGGATGACATCCTTCCTGTTGCGTTCATCCCTCCGTCTTCGTTCTGATGAACCCGTCTGGGACCCGACATCAAGAGGAGATCTGTACCTTGGCGGCTTGTATTGGCTAGACTGGCAGAGTGTTGGGTTAGTCTCAAGCCTCTGAGAGGTGGCCTTTTCCTGCTGCTTCACCGCCTTGGCCACTAGGTCATAGACCTGTTCCACTGCCTCAGGCGATCTATCCTGCTCCAGAAGGGTCTTGGCGACGGCGAGGTTAAGGAGTGGGGTGGGCATCACCTGCTTGCCTTCACTGTCAATGTATGGATTGGCATGTGCCGGCTTAGATGGAGCCCATCCTAGGTTGCGCCGTACACCAGGATCGTTGATGACGCGAGCCGGAGCTTTCTTAGCCTTCTGCTGCTGTAGCAGAGTCTTGTACTCGGCCTCCATTGCTCTAGCTTTTTCTATGGACTTCTGTGCATTGACCAGATCTCGATCTAGCTTAGCACCTTGCTCCGTGATGGCTTGCGCCTCCTCCAGCAGCTGCTGGCGCTTCTCATCAAGCTTGGTCATGTTCTGGATATGAGCAACGGTCAGTGGCTCGACGAGGAGATTGCCGTACATCACTCTATCAGCTGGAGTAACTTGGGCTGCTGCAGACATAGATGCTGGAGGCGGCAAGTTTGCGGTGTTGTTGTTGCTCGGTCCGGTGCCGAGTTCCTGCGGCTGCTGCACTGGGTTAGGAGGAGGAGGCATGACTTTTGCGCGATCATCGTCAGCAGCAATAAGTGGCCCCTTCCCCTTTTCCAGCGCCGTAGGTGGAGCTTGTCCAGGTTGATCTTCATCCATCGCCGTCCCAATGGTGACGAACACCCCTAGGGACGCGATGGCATTGTTGTCTTGCTCGTCGCGTGTAAGGTTCCCAACCTTTAATAAGGTAGAGATCCCTGTGTTTACAATGCTAGTCTCTGGATTAATAGCTAGCATCCACAGTTAAGATGTAATATCAAGAAACAAAGGTCATAATACAACTTTATAACCAGGAATAAAATAATTTATTACATCTTACATAGCTCATTTGGCTATCTCATTACAATGCAGCAGAATATAACAATAGCATGGGGTCCTTCATCTTCAAAGTGCCACAGGCAGACATGTTGGTTGTAGACTTGTAATCCTAATCATTAAACTTCACTAATATCAAACAAACCTGCAACATAACAAGTTACAGCCACAAGGGTCAATACATTTGAACTGTATTGGCAAGTGATACTATGGTAGTACAGTGGAGTCTATCATCTATATGTATTTGGCTAAGTGGAGCTTAGGCTTGCATTGCTCAAAATAGATTTTCCTTATCATTTGAAAACTCTAAGTTTTTGTTTTGACAAAATCTTTCCCAAGGCATCCCCCAATAGAAATTGGTGATCCTTTCAACCCTTGTTCAACTCCAAGTTTTTAACTTAGAAATTTGGATGAGGAGATTCTTGATAGCTTCCATGTCTTGATGCTCAAGTTGTCCTTTTCCAGGGACATGGCTAAGTACTTAGATTCTTCCATCTGCAGAGGTTGTGCACTTTCCCCACAAGCCTTGATTTTCACCAAGACAGGACCTTTCAGAAGCCTTCCCTTAGACCAAATGGACGCGCTCCAACCTATCATCCCACTACCACCAACTGTCCAAATGGCTAAGTTATTGCAACCTATATGATCCTGGCAGAGCCCATTTGCCAAGTGGCTGCACTAGAAGCTTCTTAACATTTGGCCTCTAAAATCTCTTTGTTCCTGGGTGGCTTTCCACAAGTGAGATACACAAGGTAAGCCATAGAAATGGGCCTTGTGTAACCACTCAACATAAACCATTCCTTCCATTCCATCCAGATGTTTCATTCAATTAGTTGTTTTATTAGGCAAAACACAAGTCCAAAGACTTATAAATATTTTCATCATAGCATGTATATTTCACCACCCTTGGTTGCTACTAGCTAGGCTAAGCATGGCATAGATAAGCATCTTAACTTAGAAATTTATAGCAATTCTACAACTACTAGGATTTCCCAAGCATAGTATATAAGCAAAATATAACATGCAAGACTAGGAAAATATTTCTAATGCTAAGTAGAAAACATAGGGATGAAAATATCATGAAGCACCACTTTCCTTGGTAGTTTGGAGAGTAGTTACACTCCTCACAATCACAATCACTATTGACACCAAAATCTACACATAAAATCATAGCAACAAATCACATACAAAATATATACAAACAAAAATATATGAATACATGCAATATGATATGTGATGATTTTCTAAACACAACAAGACAAATACACAGTACTGGTTCATAAACAAGTTCAAAACCTGCCAAACAACATTTATTTAAACCTTAAAACATTTCTCAAACCTTAAAACCTGCCAAACAGTACTGTGTTTACAATGCGGTATAGGAGGAACCAATGGTGTCAGAAGGTGCGCAAGGAAGTGGTGAAGCTGTCTGCAAGAACTAGAGAAGAAGGGGCGCACCTTCTGACACCATTGGTTCCTCCTATACCGCCGCAGGTCGTCGTCTTCATCAAGCACAGCAAGGTTCCGATGACGTCCTCAACTCCGGCGATTAAATTCGGTGTGCCCCTTGTTCCCCTTCGCCTCTGGTTCACACGAACATGTTCGCCGTAGTCTTGCGCATCTCCTGATGTCTTTTGTTCATGCTAGGGTGACCAGGAGCGTCGCCAACGTCGTCGTCCACCCAAGCCCGACACTGACAGCAACTCCGACGAGCCCGTGCAGCCGTGTCCGTGTGCCCCTTGCCAAGCCGTCGCCAGGTTGAGCATCAGTGCATCGCTACGAGCCCGGTAAGCACCTCCGACGACCCTAGAACCCCCTGTAGCCGCCGCGCCGCCGTAGACAGAGCCGCCGCCGCCAGATGCTACCGCCAACGCCGCCCATCTGTGGTCGCTTGGTCGATGACCGTTGGATCTAGATCCAGCGCGTGTAAATAGATCACTTAACGAAACGGTATGAGTAGATCTGGGCCGTGCAGATTAAGTAGATCTAACGGCCTGTGTGCGTGATCCTGAGCGAACCGGTACGCGCCAATCAGAGCATGACGCGTGGCTAGAGATTAGATTTAAAAACAGGATTTGAATCTATTAGTGGTTTGAAATTGTTTTAGCTATAACTTTTGATCCCCACGTTCAAATTTGACAAATTTTATATCAATGGAATTAGGAGAACAAGCCCTTTTCTAATTATGCAATGTGTTTAGTGTTCTGCTTCTGTTAAAATGGTTTTATTTATAGAAACATGTGTAGGGCTATTTTGAGTATATGAATTGTTTGAGAAATGTTTTAAGGTTTAAATAAATGTTGTTTGGCAGGTTTTGAACTTGTTTATGAACCAGTACTGTGTATTTGTCTTGTTGTGTTTAGAAAATCATCACATATCATATTGCACGCATTCATATATTTTTGTTTGTATATATTTTGTATGTGATTTGTTGCTATGATTTTATGTGTAGATTTTGGTGTCAATAGTGATTGTGATTGTGAGGAGTGTAACTACTCTCCAAACTACCAAGGCAAGTGGTGCTTCATGATATTATCATCCCTATGTTTCCTACTAAGCATTAGAAATATTTTGCTAGTCTTGCATGTTATATTTTGCTTATATACTATGCTTGGGAAATCCTAGTAGTTGTAGAATTGCTAGAAATTTCTAAGTTAAGATGCTTATCTATGCCATGCTTAGCCTAGCTAGTAGCAACCAAGGGTGGTGAAATATACATGCTATGATGAAAATATTTCTAAGTCTTTGGACTTGTGTTTTGCCTAATAAAACAACTAAGTGAATGAAACACCTGGGTGGAATGGAAGGAATGGTTTATGTTGAGTGGTTACAGAAGGCCCATTTCTATGGCTTACCTTGTATATCTCACTTGTGGAAAGCCACCCAGGAACAAAGAGATTTCAGAGGCCAAATTTTAAGAAGCTTCTAGTGCAACCACTTGGCAATATGGGCTCTGCCAGGATCATATAGGTTGCAATAACTTAGCCATTTGGACAGTTGGTGGTAGTGGGATGATAGGTTGGAGCGCGTCCATTTGGTCTAAGGGAAGGCTTCTGAAAGGTCCTGTCTTGGTGAAAATCAAGGCTTGTGGGGAAAGTGCACAACCTCTGCAGATGGAAGAATCTAAGTACTTAGCCATGTCCCTGGAAAAGGACAACTTGAGCATCAAGACATGGAAGCTATCAAGAATCTCCTCATCCAAATTTCTAAGTTAAAAAACTTGGGTTGAACAAGGGTTGAAAGGATCACCAATTTATATTGGGGGATGCCATGGGAAAGATTTTGTCAAAACAAAAACTTAGAGTTTTCAAATGATAAGAAAAATCTATTTTGAGCAATGCAAGCCTAAGCTCCACTTAGCCAAATACATATAGATGATAGACTCCACTGTACTACCATAGTATCACTTGCTAATACAATTCAAATGTATTGACCCTTGTGGCTGTAACTTGTTATGTTGCAGGTTTGTTTGATATTAGTGAAGTTTAATGATTAGGATTACAAGTCTACAACCAACATGTCTGCATGTGGCACTTTGAAGATGAAGGACCCCATGCTATTGTTATATTCTGCTGCATTGTAATGAGATAGCCAAATGAGCTATGTAAGATGTAATAAATTATTTTATTCCTGGTTATAAAGTTGTATTATGACCTTTGTTTCTTGATATTACATCTTAACTGTGGATGCTAGCTATTGATCCAGGGACTAGCATTGTAAACACAGGGATCTCTACCTTATTAAAGGTTGGGAACCTTACAGATGGTATCAGAGCAATGTGTTGCTTGTAGGATTATGACCCTAGGATTGGAAACCACTAAGGAAAAATTTTCAACAACTTCTACACTTGTCTATTCTTCTCGTAAACTTTTCTAATCTTCTTTCTCATCTCTATTTGTAGATGAACTCCATCAACGAAGCCGTAAGGAAAGGACCACTCATGACAATGACTTTGGAGTGTGAGACAGAATTTCCCAAGGCTCTCAAGGACCTCATGGTTGCAATGGAAATACATGGTGCAGCTGTGTACAAAGGTTTTCCTGTGATGGATGAAGGAGTTGAGTACTGGTGGGTGCAACTTCACTTGTATAAAAACAAGGAAGACAACCACAAGGAATCAAGATTCTGCATGTTCACCAATTCAGTGATGCACACTACATTCTTTGATTCAGCAAAGGATGTAGCTTGGAAGACCATCAAAGAACTTGGTGATAGAGTCAAGTGCAGAATGCTCAACATCCAAAATGACCTAAAAGAAGAGAAGAAACATACCCAAGAGTTGGAGGCTACCAACCAAACCTTAAGAGGAGACATTATAGACTTAGTAATGGAGTCATGTGCTCAAGATAGAGTAATTTCTTCTAGAAATATTGTGTTAGCCAACATATCTAATGAGTTGGGATTGTAACGTACTTCGTTAGTTGGACCACCACTTATCACCTTATTTTCCAAAAGTTGTTTAAAATAAGTTAAACCTTGGTTATTGTAATGGACCCATGTATGCCATGACTTGTGTGTTTTGATTTCCAAAGATATGCATGTGATGCTTTGCCTTGTGTTTATCATAATATTGTGTTGTTTCTAACTTTTCCTATCTTATTAAATAGATGCCTAATGTTACCATCAGCACCGTTGAGGAGTTCCAGGGAACTCGCTTTGGTCCTCGTATTATTGAGCTCACTAGTTTACTCAATCTCCCTCTTCCTACCATCATGGTGCTTCCCCTCACCAAGTTTGAGAGGAAAGACCTTTGGGGCTTCAAGGTCAATCAGCCAGGACGCCAGACTGAGCCTACCATGGAGGCTATCATCTTCAAGCTCATGCACGATGACAAGGAGAGAGGCCTAGAGGTAGTCATGCAGGACTTGATTGGGCGTCTGCTAGGGAGACACTCTCGACAGGTTAGAGGTACTCACTTCCACGTCTTCGGTAGACGTGACGAGGATGGAGAGGCCATCGACTTCGAGGACACTTCGAGAGAGACAGCAGAGACGATTCTCCTATACCTCCAGGACTTAGAGGTTCTTCTTAGGCACGTGGACACTGATAGGACCAACGTCATGCTTAGCCATGACGAACTCCAGGTGCAGCTTCATGAGAAGGAAAAGCTCTTCGCGGAGCAAGATGAGATAGTCAAGGAGATGGAGGCAAAGTTCGAGAGCCAGGACAGAAAGTTCAAGAGTCAAGAGAAGCGTGTCCAAGATAGGAACAAGAGGATTCGGGACATGACTGAAGAACTGCAGACCAAGGACTTCGAGCTTGAGCATCAGCAGACTGTGATTGAGAGGCTTCGTTCTCAGAAGAGGGCTCTCAAAGCCAAAGTAGAGACCTTGACCACCAATGTCGAGGAATACAAGACCGCTATGGAGAATGCAGGTCTTACCTTTGTTGAGGAGGAGGTTGATGCCGAGGAGTAGTGATGACTACTCATTTATCATTTGATTATCATACTTTATTTGAGTCACAATGACCATCCAACATGTGGATGGCTTGTTATTGGTGTGTTTACTTTGCAAACTTGTCGTTTTGTTGTTGAACTATTATTATTGTGATGCATGTTTGGTGATTGTTTATTTGATGTATTGTGCATGAGAGCATCTATGGGTATCTTATTCTTATCTCTATTGAACAAACCAGAGATGCCTCCCCATCGTGCAAATCCCAACCCCAACAACAACAACATCACCCCTGAGATGCAGCAAATGATGACAGCTCAGACTCAGCTGATGCAAATGATGACTACGTTCATCCAGAACCAGAACAACAACAACAACAACAACAACAACAACAACAACAACAACAACAACAACAACAACAACAACAACAACAACAACAACAACAACAACAACAACAACAACAACAACAACAACAACAACAACAACAACAACAACAACAACAACAACAACAACAACAACAACAACAACAACAACAACAACAACAACAACAACAACAACAACAACAACAACAACAACAACAACAACAACAACAACAACAACAACAACAACAACAACAACAACAACAACAACAACAACAACAACAACAACAACAACAACAACCCACCGGGTTTTGACATGCTTAACAGGTTCTTGAGATTGAGGCCAGCAAAGTTCTCAGGAACAACTGATCCTATGGTGGCCAATGATTGGCTACGCTCGGTGAACAAGGACTTGGTAACTGTGGGATGTACTGATGCGGAAAAAGTCAGATTTGCAGCACATTTGTTGGAAGGACCGGCCGCCACTTGGTGGGATAACTTCCAGATCACCACTCCCATTGAAGATGTGACATGGGCTATCTTTGAAGATGGCTTTCGTACTGCTCATATCTCATCTGGAGTGATGAGTCTGAAGAAGAAAGAATTCCATAATCTGAAACAGCGCCACCGCAGCGTGGCTGAATATATTGAGGAGTTCAACAATCTGGCGCGTTATGCACCGGACGAAGTTGACACTGATGCTAAGAGGAAGGAAAAGTTCCTTGAGGGCCTGAATGATGAACTGAACTTACAACTATCAGTGGCCTATGTTCCCACTTATCAGTCCCTTTGTGACAAGGCTGCTATTTTGGAGAACAAAATGAAGCAAGTTGAGAGCAGGAAGAGAAAGCACTCGGACAAACACAGCTCGGGATCGTCTCACAAACGTTCCCATTATGATGATAGTGGAAGCTCAGGATCCCACAAGCATGGGAAATTCAACAAGCACCACAACCACAACCGTCATCATGACAACAAGCATCACCGTAGTCATGACAATGACAAGTATAAGAACCACAAGGGTGGATATAAGAGCCACCACAGTGGAAGTGGAAGTGGAAGTGGCAGTGGAAGCCAGCCTGTCAAGAAGGATGTTAGTCAGGTTGAGTGCTTAAAGTGCAAGAATATGGGGCATTATGCAAATGAATGCCCAGAAAAGAAAGTTGGAGGACCCAACAAGCCCAACCCTTTTCAGAAGGGACAAGTGAACCACATCAATGTGGAGGAAATCTATGAAGAGCCAGATGTTGTTGCTGGTAAGTTCAAACTCAATTCTATTCCAGCATTTGTTCTTTTTGATACTGGAGCGTCGCATTCATTCATATCAAAAGCATTTGTTGATAGAAATGGGTTTCCAACTGAAAACATTGGGTGTCCAATAAAAGTTAGTTCTCCGGGTGGAGATATGATAGTAAGTCTTGGATGCCGGGATCTAGTAATAGAGTTTGGAAAGCATAAGTTTCTAGTGAGTCTGATAATCCTAGATTCCCAAGGACTGGATGTAATTTTGGGAATGGATTGGATGGCTAAGTATGAAGGGGTACTAGATTGTGCTAATCGTACTGTTGCACTCACAACCCCGGAAAGGAAACGGATTAAATTCAAGTCTAACTTTGAATCAAAAGGGAGTAAGCTAAATTCTCTTAAGTGGGTTAGCATAGACAGTGTGCCAATTGTGAGTGAATATCCGGATGTGTTTCCGGAAGAATTGCCGGGAATGCCACCAGATAGAGATGTGGAGTTTCTTATTGATTTGCTACCAGGTTCTGGACCAATAGCGAAGAGATCGTACAAGATGTCAGTTGATGAACTGAAAGAACTCAAGAAACAACTTGGAGAGCAGTTACAGAAAGGATTTATTCAACCAAGTTCTTCATCTTGGGGAGCCCCAGTCTTGTTTGTAGAAAAGAAAGATAGAAGTCAAAGGTTATGCATAGATTATCGTCACTCAATGAGGTGACTATCAAGAACAAATACCCTTTGCCTAGAATCAATGACTTGTTTGATCAGCTAGAAGGAGCTTGTGTGTTCTCAAAAATTGATCTTCGGTTAGGTTATTTCCAACTCAAGATAAGAGAGCAAGACATACCTAAAACAGCTTTCACCACAAGGTATGGATTATATGAGTATACCATGATGCCATTTGGGTTGACCAATGCACCAGCATACTTCATGAATATGATGAACAAGGTGTTCATGGAATTTCTTGATAAGTTTGTTGTCGTTTTCATCGATGATATTTTAATCTACTCCAAGAGCAAAGAAGAGCATGAAGGACATTTGCGTTTGATACTTGAGAAGCTTAGAGAGCATAAACTGTATGCCAAATTCAGCAAGTGTGAATTTTGGCTAAATGAAGTCAGATTTCTTGGTCATGTTGTGTCAGGAGATGGTGTAGCAGTTGATCCTGCTAAAGTTTCAGCTGTAACTGAATGGGAATCTCCCAAGTCAGTGAAAGAAGTTCGTAGTTTCCTTGGCTTAGCAGGTTACTACAGAAGGTTCATTGAGAATTTCTCCAAGGTAGCAAAACCTATGACAGAATTGCTAAAGAAGGACAAGAAATTTGCTTGGTCTGAGGAATGTGAACTCAGCTTTCAAGAATTGAAGAAGAGACTTGTGACAGCAGCAGTCTTATGTTTGCCAGATTTGGAAAAAGATTTCCAAGTGTATTGTGATGCATCTCATCATGGATTGGGTGTAGTACTTATGCAAGAAGGGAAAGTTGTGGCCTATGCCTCGAGACAACTCAAAACTCATGAGGTAAACTATCCTACTCATGATTTAGAGTTAGCCTCTGTTGTCCATGCACTCAAAACATGGAGACACTATCTTTTGGGAAAGCGATGTGAAGTGTTCACAGATCACGAAGTATATCTTCACCCAGAACGAAATTAACATGAGACAAAGAAGATGGCTAGAACTCATCAAGGACTATGACTTGAGTTTGCAATACCACCCCGGTAAAGCAAATGTTGTAGCAGATGCTCTAAGCCGTAAGGTTTTTGTGAATGGCCTTACTAAGGGAGAATTGCTAGATGATCTGTGTGCCCAATTTAGAGATCTCAGATTGGAAATTGTGCCTGAAGGACATCTCATGTCTTTGGATGTTCAACCTACTTTGTTGGACAAAATCAAGGAAGCCCAGAAGACTGATAAAGAAATTGCAGAGATCAAGGAAAAGATTGGCAAGGGAAAAGCCAAAGGATTCCATGAAGACGAACAGGGTACTTTATGGCATGGAAAACGTATCTGTGTTCCACAAGATCCGGAGCTTCGGAAACTGATTTTGCAAGAAGCACACAACTCACCGTATTCCATTCATCCGGGTAACACCAAAATGTACATGGATATGAAGGAAAGATTTTGGTGGAATAATCTCAAGAGAGACATCGCTGAACATATTGCTTTGTGTGATGTATGTAGCAGGGTGAAGGACCCCAATGTCTATTGGTGGTTCCTTGGGAAAAGTTTTGACAAAGAAAAACTTAGTGTTTTCAACTAATAGGCAAAACCTATTTTGAGCAAAGCAAGCCTAAGCTACACTTAGCCAAATTGCATATAATACTTAGTCCACCAAAAATTATACTAAGGTATCACTTGCCAATACTATTCCAACGTATTGACCCACTGTGGTTGTAACTTGTGATGTTGCAGGTTACTCTGATGAGGATTAGGAGTCATGAGTCTACACTCAACATGTTTGCCTGTGGCACATGAAGATGAAGACTTTTATCTATTTACTTATTTAAACTCTTGTATTAGGCCTGTGGCCATGGAGTTGTAAAGACTATGTTGTCTCTGGAATGACTGTAATAATGACCTTTGTTTCTGTGTACTTCATCTTAAACTGTGGATGCTAGCATTGATCCAGGGACTAGCATTGCAATCACAGGGATCCTTTTTCCTTTATAAAGGAGGGATCTTACATCGCGCGAGTACTCCTCCTCCATCTCCTGCATAGCGGAGTCTAGCTCTTCTGGACTGAAGTCTATCTCCTCTGAATCTGCACTGAAATCAACATAGAGCGCGTCAATGACAGAGTCGGAGGGGGCCAAGACTTCCTCGATGACGGGCGGTGGAGGTGCAGCGGGCTCGACGATGACTGGAGGTGGTGGTGCTGCTACGACGATGGTGGCGGGAGGCGATGGTGGCGGCTGCTAAATCGGAGGTTCTCCGTCTCTTAGCGCAATCTCCATCTGGGCTGCCGCGTCAGCTGCCGCGTAGCTGTTGACGGTGCTCACCATCTCTTCGAGGGTAAGACGCCCTGTTGCCTGCTGCCATCTTAAAGAATGTCGGAGAAGTGTGCCGCGGTCCAGTCCTTCCACGAAGTGATACAGAGCATTATCATCGGGGTAGTTGGTTAGGTCGGCTCGTATACGGAGCCACCTGGCCAGGTAGTCGCGGGGGTTTTCGCCCTCTCTCTGAACGAAGCGCGCCAGATCAAAGATGGTAACCACGCCGACGAACTTGGATCTCTACTGTCCAGATGCACGGACGAAGCCGGCGGATTTGCAGTGATCTTCCACCTTTATATCCTGCACAAGGGCGGTTTGGGTGGGCCTTGAATTTTTCCGATCTCTGTCGGCGAACTCCGAAGAGAGATCCAAAATTGATCCTTCCGCAAACGTATCCTTCCCGTAGGCGGTCTGTGCGCGTCTTGATGCTTTCCGATGTTTGCCGGCAAACTCCAAAGAGAGATCCGACATCGATCCTTCCGCGAACGTATCCTGCCCGTAGGCGGTCCGTGCGGGTCTTGATGCTCCTCCGACTCCCAGGGAACTAGTGCCCGAGTCGGTTTCGCCGATGAAGAGGTGGAAGTCTCCGATAGGAACGATCGAACACCGCGTAGGGTTCGTCTTCGCTGGGATCCAGAACTCGTCGGGAGGGACGATCGGAACGTTGCCGAAGAATAGAACGCGACCGATGGCTACGGTTTCGCCGATTCCCGCGAAGATCTTGATCCTCGCCCGCTGAAGAGCCTGAAGCGCCTCTTGCCCCACGGTGGGCGCCAACTGTCATGGTATTGCCGACGAGTACGCCATGGAGGGGTCCTCACAGTGCGTGTTTAGAGACGTGGGGTAAGGCGGACGGTTGACGGGTACGAGGTAACACAGCTTACCCAGGTTCAGATCCCACAACGGTGGCGGAATCCTACTCCTGCTATAAATCACTATAAGGGCAATACGCCGAGTTACAGAGATAGGTTAGCTGTGCAAGATTGTCTGAATCGAGGCCCTAAAGGCTCCCATAGGCCCGACTTATATAGGGAAAAGTCCTAGCCGGACAGGTCACAGAGTCCTACACTGTCTATTACTAGTCTTGTGTATCTTGCACTCCAAGGCTCCGGGTACGCTGGTGACTCCACCGTAGACTTCCTTTATCCGGCATGGGCCTCCCTTCTGGATCCACCTAACTGGGCCGCCTAGCAGGCCATAGGCCACGCTACCTACTATGGGCCACCCGGGTTAGTCAGATAAGAGACATGCTATAAGGATACCTATATAGCATATCCCCAACAACATGATCCTTTTGATACCAATTTCCTTGGCTACTTTGATGCCATGGACAAGTGCTTCATACTTGGCAATGTTGTTGGAAGCAGCAAAATGAATCTATAACACGTACCTCAGTTGATCCCTCTTTGGAGATGTGAGCACTATCCCGGCGCTCAGACCCATTTTCGTCTTGGACCCGTCAAAATGCATTTTCCAGTAGTTCTGATCTGGCAGTGGTGGTTGGTACTGCATTTCCATCCAGTCTACAAAGAAATCTGCAACAGCCTGAGACTTTATTGCATCTCTTCTATCATATTGTGGAGTATACGGTGCCAGTTCTATGGCCCATTTTGCGACTCGGCCGCTGGCATCTTTGCTGCCCAATATATCCGAGATAGGTGCCTCGCATATTACCCGGATTGGGTGTTCTTGAAAATAATGTTTCAGCTTCTTTGCCGCCATATATACCCCATATGTCATCTTCTGATAATGCGGGTAATTCTGTTTCGAGACAGAGATCACTTCGCTCAAGTAATAAACTGGTCTTTGGACTGATTTGCCCCCTTCTTCACGTTCAACCGTTATTACTGCACTTACAACTCTGTTGGTTGCGGCAACATAGAGCAACATTGGCTTTTTGAATAGTGGTGATGCTAATATTGGTGTTGTTGCCAACATTTTCTTTAATTCATGGAAAGCGCTATCAGCTTGTTGTGTCCACGTGAATTTGTCTGATTTCTTCATCAGTTGATATAGTGGTAGGGCTTTTTCACCTAGCCCACTAACAAACCTGCTCAACGAGGCCAGGCATCCAATAAACTTCCGGAAATCGTTGAGGGTTTTTGGTAATTCCATTCTTTCAATGGCCCTGATTTTTGTCGGGTTAGCCTCAATTCCTCGGCTGGATACAAGGAATCCGAGTAACTTGCCAGTCGGGACACCAAATGTGCATTTTTCCGGGTTAAGCTTCATCCGAAATCTTCTTAAGTTTGCGAATGTTTGACGCAAGTCCTCAATTAGAGTATGACTTTGCTTGGTTTTTATTACCACGTCATCGACGTATACTTGAATGTTTTTGTCCAATTGATCTTGTAAGCATTTTTGCATGCATCTTTGATATGTTGCACCTTCATTTCTCAATCCAAATGGCATGGTATGATAGCAATAAGTCCCGTACGGGGTGATAAAAGACGTCTTTATTTGATCATCTGGATTCAGTGGTATCTGATGAAATCCTGAATACGCATCCACAAACGACAACAACTCACACCCAGCAGTAGAATCTATGACTTGATCGATCCATGGCAGGGGAAATGGATCTTTTGGACATGCCTTATTGAGGTTCGTGTAATCAATACACATATGCCATACCACTCCCATGTTCGGGTCATCTTTTTTCTTCTCGACCAAGACTGGATTTGACAACCAATCTGGGTGCAGTACTTCCATGATGAATCCAGCAGCTAGGAGTCTGGCAATCTCGGCCGCTATTACTTTCCTCCTATCTTCGGCAAAACGGCGGAGGGGTTGCTTCAGCGGCTTGGCATCTGGTCTTACATGAAGAGAGTGCTCAGCTAGCTCCCTCGGAACCCCTTGCAGATCTTGAGTGGACCATGCAAAGATGTCCCGATTCTCACGGAGGAAGCTGGTGAGCTCGCTTTCCTATTTGTCCGTGAGGCCAGCCCCAATGGTAACTGTGCGCTCTGGGAAAGTCTCATCCACTTGTACCTTCTTGGTTTCTTTGGTAGCTTGAAATGACACATTGCCATGCGGGCTGGTGAGTGCCAGCATGGACATTTGTGTTGCTTTGGCCAATGCTGCCACTTCCAACATTTGATTCTTTTCTTGCGCTATGACGAGTGAATTGGCCAGTGAAGATCCGGCTGAGGCACAAGCAATAGATCTTTTGTAATCCCCTTCAACTGTAATTACCCCACATGGGCCTGGCAGCTTCATCTTTAAGTAGGCAATGTGGGTAGTAGCCATGAATCTCGCTATAGCCGGCCTGCCGAGTAAGGCGTGATATGAGCTGACCAAATCCACTACCTCGAACTCTATGGCCTTAGTGCGACAGTTATCTCTGTTGCTGAATAAGACGTCGACCCAGATCTTGCCAATTGGCTCACAGGACAATCCTGGCACAATACCGTGGAAAGTGGTCTTAGTCGGCTCCAGCATGTTCATGGTAATGCCTAACTTGAGCATAGTATCCTTGTACATGATGTTTATGCTACTGCAATCATCAATCAGCACATTTGAAAACTTGACATTGATATCTGGGCCCATGAACGTTGGATCCAAAACTAGAGAATATCCTCCTGGGGTTGGCATGATCTTGGGGTGATCTTTTATGCTCCAAGTTATTTCTTGCTCGGACCAATGCATGTACCTGGGAATTGCCGGCATTATGGCATTCACCTCCATCATTCATCATTGCTAGCTCTTTTTGTCATTCGGCTCTATGACAAAGACAACATAGCTCTGGTGATGTTCTATGTATTCATTTCTAGTTCCGTCGCCGACATGAGCGTCGTCACCTCTTGGGTTGTGCACCTGGTGCATATTTTCTCTTCTTTCCTGATTGTGATACCTCGGCTGCCTGTTTTCGTATATGTTATCTGCTCCCACTGTCTGAGCATTTCCTCATGTAAGTGGTGGAGGGGGAGGTGGTGGAAGTTGCTTATTCGGTGAATCCACTCTATCTCCTTTTTGAAAGCAAGTGCATTTCCTTGTTGTGTGATTGGTCGGTTTACTCGGACTAGGCGTGTGAAACTTACACGGATGGTCCAGCATCATCTCATAGGTATACTTCTGTCGGTCTTGATATTGCTTTCTCTGTTCATATGGATTTTTGCCATCATTCTTTGGCACCCACTGTTGTTGCCCACTTTTCCTTTGACGTTGGCTACTTCTAGCATCTGGATGATCCTGACTTACGGCCGCAACCTGAGTCGAACCATATCTGTAGTCTGGCCTTTCATCTCTTCTCTTGCTTCTGTATTCGGATCTTTCCTGGCGCCTTTGCGACCCGGCAGCGTCATAGATCTGAGTCTCAGTCATCTTGTGTGCTGACATAAGTAGCGGCTGAGTCGGATCTCCTAACGCATACGAATCAGCAATTCTTATTGTTTTTGCCAGACTTGCCGGCATATCTCTCTGTAACCTTTGCCATAGCACACTTCCATGTCTGCATCCTTGGGCAAACCAAGCGATTGCCTGTGAATCGATTGCCCCTTCACAAGAGTTGCGCATCGTACACCACCTTGTGAGGAATTCCCTGTATGTCTCATTCGGTCTTTGCTTGCACATCGCCAGCTGCTGTGGGCGATTTGGCCTCTTTTAAGTGCTGGTGAAATTGCTCACAAAAGCTTCTTGAAAATTGATCCAGCTGTTAATGCTTCTCGGTGGAAAATTGTTCAGCCATACCCGAGCTGGTCCTTCCAGCATCTGCGGTACATATCGTACTGCCCATCTCAAATTTCCGTACGCAATCTTCACAGCAGTTCCATAATCTATGAGCCAGTCCTCTGGCTTTGTACTTCCATCATATGTTTTTGTCCCTCTGGCCAGCTGGAAATTTGGTACCGGTGGCTCCTTCATGATCCTAGGGCCAAAGCATGGTGGACCCTGCGGACCTTGCGATTCAATCAGTTGTGACACCCTCGGGATCAGGCTAAACAAATCCCAGACCTCCGTCTGACATAAGCTTAACCTTGAGATCGAGAATATCCAGTGAAGAATTGGTAACACAACAGTGACCCTACGACACAAAATTTATTACAGCAAGCTCATAACTAAGCAGAGAACCAAATTATTACAAACATAGGTCACTGATCACAAACACCAAACAACGGAAGGCAAATTATGCTATAAAGTATAGCAAACTTAACAAATGGCCTAAGAGGCCTGAAGCATAACGATGACGTCCCAACCCATAGATTCCAGGCTGTCGGCCGGGAACCCCAAGCTACTCGTTGATGTCGATGTAGAACGGAACTCATCTTCAAGGAACACTTACTCTGCCAAAAGTATCAACAAAGCAAGGGTGAGTACAGGGTGTACTCCGCAAGACTTCTGGCTAGTGGAGTTGTTTTGCGAAAAGCCATCTTTCTTTATAAAACAAGAGAGGGAGAAGAATCTCGTCTAATCAGAGTATTTTAAAAGGGGATAAGAGAGCGACGTCTCCAAAATAGTGATCATCATCTTTGATATCCACCAAATCATCATCATCACCTGAACTAGGATCACCCCCTCGTACCCATGAGGAAGCATCCTTAAGCACAAGTTGACTACCAAGTTTTAAGATTAGGTTAAAGTTCTCTATGATCTTAGAATCTGGTCACCAAGCGTTCATAACCGTGAACACGGCTTTTCGAAAAGATTTAACCCTGTAGGGGTGTACAACTTTACCCACACGTACCAATCGACTCTTAATGCCAGATCATTAGCCCTCTTCCTTGGAAGGCCTGCAGAGGGTGTGTTTAGACACGAACTTTACCTTGCTTTCGCCGAGACCATGAGTCACGCAATAAGTATGATCCCGCCGTAACGGGTCAAATCCCGAAGCCGGTACTTAAAGATGTGAGGCGAGGTTGGTTAACAGGGGCGCCATCTACCCCAAGCAACCCTGGCCACGCTTACCTACATGTTATGAATGCACCAACTTCACCCGGCAAATCTTTCAAAAAAATTCTATGCATATGTCGAATGGAACGCCCGAACTATGTGACTCATGGAATCTACTAAGCAAGTTAATCAGGCGAGGGGTTCCCAAGCCCCGTGTGGCTGTACGCTCGTCTTGGTTCCAAAGGCAAGAACTCAGGTCCTAGTGGTGGTGAGCATGGGACTAGAAAAACCACATCCCACCGTGGCCTCCCATACAAGCCTTAGCATGTTTAACTCATATCACCTCTGATATCATCTCATCACGTTCTCCTGTCATACTAGATTCTCTGCATCTGATACATCATCTGGATGGACCAGAACTGACAGCTATACATGGCTGAGCAAGACTCAGATATAAGCTCTAGTAGTGCACACAAGCCAAACCTAGTTATGCTAGGAGCATTGGATCAGGTAATATAAGCTCAAGGGGGTAATGCAATAGATAGGATACTCTATCTATCGATAAAAGACCACAGTAGAGTCGTATGCATCATGGCAGGAATTAAAATACTTTCGTAAACATAGGATTGTATCATGGTGGGGCTATGCTTGCCTTTGCTAGTTGATAACGAATAAGCAGATCTTCAGGAATCTTGTACTTGACTTGGTTACAGTTGGTCAAGTATTGTTCGCCGATCTTCGATCTTTGACGGTCTGGTTCTCGGTCTTCGCTCTCGATCTCGATATCGTATTCTACCGGGAAGAACCAAATACCGGAAAGGAAGGGAAACAATCAACACATGGCATCGATGCAATGCTCAAGCAATGATGATGATATGACAAGTTAAAGTGCATTGGAATGTAACCCTAAAGCATGCTCGACAAGTTAATCGGGGTTCCGAGGGGTGCAAACCCTAACTCGGGGAAACTACGGAACATATGAGAGGGGTGCATTTGTTCTTCTAATTAAACTTGTCAGGAAAGTTGATTAACAATGCATGGTTATAGCTTATATAGCTAGGTTTCATTTTTCTGAACATTTTGATATACTCCCTCCATGCCAATTTACATTGCGTATAAGGTTTTTTTAAAGTCAAACTTTGCAATCTTTGACCAAATAGTTTGATACAAATATGAATTTATATAATACCAAAATAATATGATTAGAATTGGCTTAGTGTATACTTTCATATTATATACATTTTATATCATATAAATTTGTATTATTTTGTATAATCTTGGTCAAACTTTGCATAGTTTGACTTGCACGCAAAATTATGCGCAACCTAATATGGGATGGAGGGAGTATTATTTGTATTTTTCTGACTTATAATTAAAAAGATATTGAATTTACAATATTCAAACAATTTCTCAAATTCTTAAACTTTTTCTTAATTTAAATAAATCTGGAAATCCTTTTTATACTGAGGGTTGGGCTAGCCAGTGAGACTGACCGAAGGGCCCCAGTGCCAACTCAGCCTCCACGTAAAGGCAAAGTGGGATAGGGGGGCGGTTGTTGTTTCTCACCTAGACCGTAGCTAGCCACTGCCACTGACAGGTGGGGCCTGGGTCGGGTCAACATGCCACGTAGGTGCCACTCGGCTCGCCGGCGAGCACGTCGGCCAGCGACGGTTTCCGGTGCTAGAGGGCGAGCAGGGATGCGCGGAGGGGCGGGTTAGACACGGGACGCTACGCTGGACCATCTAGTGGTGGCGCCGCCCGCAGATGGTCACCGAAGCGAGCTACACGGCGGCACACGGCGGCGGAGCTCACTGATCGAAGGCGAACGGCGGATACAGCGTGAGAGGGAGAGAGCGGAGGGGTCTAGGAGATGCAGGAGCTCACCACGGTTGCGACAGTGGCGTCGGGGAGGCGAGGCGAAGCTCCATTCGACGGCGAGCGGCGTCAACTGGCGGTGGACGGAGGTGTCGATTCGTCCATTTAGGGGCGCGCGTGCGAGTGAGAGAGGGCTAGGGTGAACGATCCACGCGAGTGGATCTCATCGGTGGCCTCAGCTGGTTGATTGGAGGCCGGAGACGGCGACGACGGTCGGGGTCCGGCGAACTAGGGTTCGGGGAGCTTGGCAGAGAGAGAGGGAGCGAGCCTGGGAGAAAGAGGGGATGAGGCCGAAGGAGGGCACCTCGGCGGCCTTATCTTCAGCTCCAGGGCGGCGGGGCGAGGATCTTGGCGTGAAGACGATCGACGGCCGACGGCGAGGCACGTAGCTGCTTGCCCACCGGCGCCGAGGAAGAAGAAAAAAGAAACACGTGAAGGGGTATGGGCCGGCTGGGCTGTAGTTGGGCCGGGGTGGGCTGCAGCAAAGGCTGCAGAGAGGGAAGAGGGAGTGGGCTGCGGCCTGGGAAGCTGCTGCTGCTCTATTTTTTTCCAATAAAACTTTTCTATTTCTCTTTTGAAATTTCTCTTTTGTAATTCATTTGAATTTTGTTTTGGTATATTTCAAAAATACCAGAGAACATTATAAAACATAAGAAATACTTATGAACCCTTATATTCCATTTGGGCTCCATTATTTTTGTTATTTCAAAATCACTTGAATGAATTTGCAAATAGAAAGAGAGGGGAAAGCTAGGGTTTTAGGGTTTCATTTAATTTCTTTAATGCACAATTTAAGATATGATGCTCATGATGCATAAAACAAACCCTAATACAAGATTAACTAAAACTGGGGTGTTACATCAGTTCTGCCATCTTTATTCGGTCAAGCTTCAGCCTTGCATCATCCGGCTGAAGGTTCCTGCCTCCGAGTCTAGCTCCCATTGCTTGATATGCGTGATCCGGTAACTCATGTCCGTCATTCACCATAGCCGAGTAACCATCATTATACTTATTTGCGTTCGGGTTGGCATGTTGTTGAGTTGCCTTTCCCGCGCTTTGCTGTCTTCTTTCGGGTTGAGCTGGTGCATTATTCGGCGCTAGATTTCCTTCTCCTGCCAAGTGAGTTCTACACCTAGCCTGAGGCGCAAAATTTTGCCCTTCGTTGTCGTTTCTTTGCCATGCTTTCCTTTCTCGGCCTGCATTCTCCTGGTTTTCATTTCCTTGGGCGTTATTCCTTCTCGCTCCTTGTGCATGTGTCAGGTTTCCCTGAACCATTGCCGGGTCATAGGTGACCATCTGCTTGTTTCTTCCAGAATCCACACTCTTTTCTTTTCTCGGTCTAGGCGGCGCTCCGGGTGAGGATGCCGTGTGCCCTGCCGATCTTGCTGGGACAGGAGTCGTCAAGTGAACCAGCTGCAACCTTCCTACTATACCTGGATTTTCTCTGTAATACGCTTCATTCAGCATGCTACCTGCTCTTACTAGTTCATTGACTCATTCTTGTTGTCTTTTCTTTGCTTCTCCCTCCAAATGGGGTAACTCTGCCATTGTTGCTTCTGCTGCTCGCAGATTAGTGGCTGATGTGTTATATGTTGGTCGCATAGTTGTTTCTTTGTTGTTCTCTGGCGTTATTTTTGACGTTGCATCTGCCAGCTCTTCGTTGAGGTTTCTTCCTCTCAACCTCGTTGCATCAAGCCGGGTCTTTGCGCGCTTGACTCAATTTGCCGAGTTGAGCTCTCAGATCGTGATATCCACATCTTGCTATAACTGCGCTAATTCCTTGGCTTTCTCCAAAACTTTTATCCTGGCCTCCTCCAACTCGGCTTGCACACGTGCCGGGTCAGTTTCTTGTGCTACTGGCTCTGCCAACTTGTCTATCCCTTCCTGCAGCTCCTTAGCCATTTTACTCCTAGCTATGTTTTCTGGTTTTTCCAGTGGTGCCTTTGCTGTTCTTGCAGACCTTGGTGTTTCCTAATGATTTCCTCCCTCAGCATTCTCATTCACTACTGGAACTATTGGTGGAGCCGCGGGATTTGGCGTTGTCATCATTACCTCCATGGAGACGAGTTGGTGAAGCTTCCCAGCGACAGGAATCGCTGGCGGATCCGGCGCCAGGACGACACGCTTAGGATATGCGCGCTCCACGCGCACCGCGGCGTAGACCTGGTGCTCGCCGAACTTGATGAAGCAACCGCCCCTAGGGAACGGCATGGTCCTGAAGCAGCACGCGTTGTCGCTGGCGAATTTGAGCGCTCCAAACCTCTGGATGAGGCCGGAGTAGACGCGCTCGCCGGTCTTGGCGATGATGTTGCCCGTCTGGATGAAGACTCCATCAAGCACATGCTTCCGCCCCATGGTGGGCGCCAACTGTCGTGGTGGTGGCACGACAGATGCCATGGGTAGGCTTAAGTTGGGGGTCGAATGGGTGCTTGTGGTCACCGGGGAGGGAGTGCACGGTCGAGCCATGAACGAAGAACAAGAACTCTCCATACTTAGCGATTTGATTGATACCCGAAGATTACAAGTGCTCCTAGAGCTGTATGAACTAGGGTTTAGTACACTAGTTCCCTACTTGGTCCAACCTCTTCCTACTACAGCTATGCCCTTCCTTATATAGGCAGTGCTAGCTAGCTTATACCCCTTTGGGTTCTAGGGTTTACTGTTTGGATCTTGGTCCCTACAATGTGGGCCGGGTCATGGGCTTGCCCTAAGACCAATGACCCAGTCCATAAAGCTTGACAGCTAACGGTCTTCTGGTACGCTGCTTCCTGTTGCTTTTGGCGTCACGCTGTAACTTTGTACGTCAGCGTATGCTTTGGGCGTCACCCGGCTCCTTTTGTGTCACCGGCGTCGCCCTTCTCTTTTGACCATGCTTTACCATGGTCCCTCCTGAACCTTACTCGGAAAGGTGCCACGCGTCCTACTTGACTCGACCCTTCCTTGGTAGACTCGACTTGTCGGTTCCTGCAAGAAGTACAACTTTGTCTTATGCGGGCCGACATAGTTTATATGTCGGCCGCTCATGCTTATGTTACCCGGCCGTTCTTACCCGGCCTGGTTCTTTCTGTACTCGGAGCTAACCAAGCCATGCTATGTTTCACCTCTCGTGACCATACCGGGGGTTATCCCCCCGACACTATATTATGAAACCCTCACAGGCGCTCGTAGGCGCTCGGATGGAGGTATGTCGTCGGGTCAAAGGCTTGACCATTACATGCTGACTGGTGGGACCACGTTGGGGCGGGTCGTGCGTTGATCATTACGTTACATGGACTCGACCGTTACATGCTGACGGGTGGGGCCGTGTTAGGACGGACCCTGCATATGTGGTGAAGGGTAGGGCCGTGTTGGTTGGGCCTTTCTTACGTGGTGAAGGGTGGGGCCACATGGAGACACGTCGCATCGACCATTCTCGCTCACCCAAAGCATTCGCTTCCCCCCGAGCCTGGAACAGCTACCACATCGCCCCTCCGCTTCCCCGCTGTTGTGCCCTCCTACCTTATGTCGTCCTTGGCCGCAGAGCCGCCCCCTTCCCCTAGCCATGGATCCCACTCCACCTCCGGCTCCGCTCCCACCTCCGCTAGATCTACCCCTTTCGTGGAATAGTATGCAATGTCGGCTGGTGTACCGTCCATCCCCATCGAACACGGAGAAGAATGGGTCGAATCAGAGGGATCTAACGCATGGATTCCATCTAGGTAAGCATCGTTTCCCTTTGTGGATTGATTATAGGAAGTATTTGAGCGCGAATCGTTGGTGTTGAACTAACTGCCTTGCTTTTCGAATAGGATTGATCCAGCACTGTCATTTCGGCTGGCGGTTAGACTAATACTAGCGTAATTCATGGTTGTGAACAATATCTCTCTGGATTTTACTTCCCAACGGTGGTTGCAACCTCCATAACTCTCAGAGATTTGAAAGATAAAATCTATTCTAAATTCCCTTCAAGCAGTGGAGATTCAGTTGATTTGCACTATTTCAACATTAGCGAGCAAAGATTTCTCCCACTAACTAGCGAAGATGATCTGGTAATGCTTTTCTATTTGAATGTTGTAAAACGTTTTGGTCAAATTCGTCTCCATATGCAACATAAAGTTGAGCACACGAGAAAGAGGGTTAAATCATCATCTTATGGTCAGGCATCATCAGGTGGTCGGAGCATCATGTGTCTCTGTTGTCTCTGCTAATAGTGTGTGCCCTGGCGCTCCTTGTAGGTCCACATCAGTACCATCTGTTCGCACTACGAGTGTAAGCCAAATCGCTCGTGTGGCCGATGTGGAGGACGAAGCAGAGCCTGTCGAGGGATCGCCTCCACTAGATGATGAGGACGAGTTGATGTTTCCTGAATTGGTAGATACATTTAGTAAATAGGCACTAGAGGATAAATACATGGAGGAAATTGCCCATGGTGCCAGATTTGATGACACTGATGACAAAGAGAACGAGGAGAACAATGACAACCTCGTTTTAGCCAAGTACGATGGTGAAGACTTTCAAGTAATTTAGTGGGATAGGGATGATCCTAAGATTTCAGAAGTCACCATATTTGAAACGATGTGGGACTATCGTAATGCCCTTACTACATATTACATTCGCACCAATAATGATTATGATGTTATTAAGAGTGAGCCAGCAAGGTTCACAGTGAAGTGCCTGATACGTCAGAAATGTATCTATAATTTTTGATGCTCCATGCTTGTTTAGTATATACTTTGCTTTGCTTTGTCTATACTTTGAGGTGTTTTTATATCTTTTCTAGAACTAACCTATTAACAAGTTTCCATAGTGCCAGTTGCCTATTTTCTTCTGTTTTTGGTTCCAGAAAGGCAAAAAATCAATATTCTCGGAATTGCACAGGACAAAAGCCAAAGTCAATATTTTACTGTGGGTGTCACGAAGTCCAGAGGAGAGACGGAGGAGCGAGCCAGGGCTGCCACACCCCCCTAGGCGTGGGTGGGCCCACCCTGCGCCTAGGTAGGGTGTGGGCCCTCCGGTCGCATCCTAGCCTCGCCTCTTCGCCTATAAGAAGCCCCCAATGTAGAAACCCTAGGCACCCAATCAAAGCTCCACGAAACCTTCTGTAGCCGCCGCCACCATCGTCCCTAGATTGGGGGGATCTAAAGTTCTTCCCGGCACCCTGCCAGAGGGGAGATCATCCCAAAGACCTTCTTCTCCGGTATGAAGCGTGAGTAGTTCCACCTTGGACTACGGGTCCATGTAGTAGCTAGATGGTTGTATCTCCTCCTTGTGCTTTCATGTATATATCTTGTGAGCTCCGTTCATGATCAAGATATAATCTATTTGTAATCGTGCATGTTGTGTTTGCGGGGATCCGATGGATATTGAGATTACTATGTCAGATTGATTAATGGTTTTGTCTATTTGATACTATCATGTCTATGTTGTTTGTGATCTTGCATGCTCTCCGTTGTTAGTAGCTATCTTGGCCAAATAGTTGCTAGTGACTCCAAGAGGGGGTATTTAAGCTCGATAGTGGGTTCATGCCTCTAGTTTCCAAGGGAAGTGACAGAAATCTCTTCGGTTGTAGATGTGCTATTGCCACTAGGGAGAAAACAACGGTCTCTTGTTCATGGAACAAGTGGATTGTTTACCTTACAAACTTTGCTTAAAGCAGTTGTCTGTTGCTTGCAACTTAATACTGGAGGGGGTTCGGATGATAAACTGAAGGTGAACGTCTAGTCATAGATGCAGTTGGATGGCAGTCTATGTATATTGTTGCATTGCCCAATCGAATATCATCGGATCTTTTTGTCTGGTATTGCATTGTTATGCATTGCTCAGTTCCTGTCAATTGCCCTGCTATAATTTGTTTACCCTTCATTCCATGTTGTTTATCTAAGGAGAGCACCTCTAGTGAATTATGGACCCCCGGTCCAATCTTTACCATTGATACATTTTCCATTGTTACATGTTTACTTGCTGCAAACCATTACCTTCCACACCATACGTTTAATCCTTTGTTACAGCAAACCGGTGAGCTTGACAACCTCACTGATTCGTTGGGGCAAAGTCTTGAGTTTGTGTTATGCAGGTTTCCACGTTGCTTGCAACACCTGTGTGACGTTTCCTTCCTCCTACTGGTTTGATAACCTCGGTTTCTTACTGAGGGAAAACTTGTTGTTGTGTTGCATCATAGCTTGCTCTTGGGGTTTCCCGATGAAGCACTGCACGTTGACGCACTGCCATCAAGATCTTTCTGGCGCTGTTGCCGGGGAGGCTAAGGACGTCTTCACAAGGGGAGTCCTCCTCAACCTTTATATTTTCTTTGTTTTTAGTTTGCTTAGTTTCTTATGCTTGGTTTTGTTTGCCTCTTTTAATCAAAAACTCCAAAAAAAGTTAGTTCCTGCTCTGTTGCTGCTGTTTTTGGCTTGCTCCACTTTGCCAAAATGAACTCTACTGAGAACACCAAGTTGTGTGACTTCACTAGCACAAACAACAATGATTTCCTTAGCACTTCTATTGCTCCACCTGCTCCTGATGCTACCTTTTATGAAATTAAGCCTGCTTTGTTGAATCTTGTGATGAGAAAGCAATTTTCTGGTGCTAGTTCTGATGATGTTGCTGCCCATCTCAATAACTTTGTTGAACTTTGTGAGATGCAAAAGTATAAGGATGTAGATGGAGATATTATTAAGCTCAAGATATTTCCTTTCTCCTTGAGAGGGAAAGCTAAAGAATGGTTGATATCCTTGCCTAGAAATAGTATTGATTCTTGGACTAAGTGCAAAGATGCTTTTATTGGAAAGTACTATCCTCCTGCTAAGATTATATCTATGAGAAGTGACATTATGAAATTTAAACAACTAGATAATGAACATGTTGCTCAAGCTTGGGAAAGAATGAAAGCTTTGGTTAAGAATTGTCCCACTCATGGACTCACTGCTTGGATGATTATCCAGACTTTTTATGCACTTTTGAACTTCTCTTTAAGAAACCTATTGGATTCAACTGCTGGAGGTACCTTTATGGGCATCACTTTGGGTGCTGCAACAAAACTCCTTGATAATATGATGGTTAATTACTCTGAATGGCACACTGAGAGAGCTCCACATGGTAAGAAGGTAAATTCTGTTGAAGAACCTCCTCTTTGAGTGATAAGATTGATATTATTATGGCTATGCTTGTTAATGGGAAAGCTCCTTTAGATCCAAACAATGTTCCCTTATCCTCTTTGGTTGCTCAAGAAGAGCAAGTTGATGTGAACTTCATTAGAAACAACAATTTCAACAACAATGCCTATAGGAATAATTTTGGTGGTAACAACAATTATAGTCCTTATCCTCCTAATAATGGCAATTCCTATGGAAACTCCTACAACAATGCTAGAAGTGCCCCCTCTGAACTTGAAGTCATGCTCAAAGACTTTATTAGTAAACAAACTGCTTTCAACAAGACTGTGGAGGAAAAGCTTTTAACTGTTGAGAAAAATATTTCCTCTTTGTCTAAAACAGAGTCCTCTTTGATTAATAAAATGGCTGCTAAACCTGAAACCATGGAAAACACCTTTGCTGCCACTCGTGCCATACAAGTTACTGTTGATGAAAATGTTAGGCTGTTAGATCAACTTCATGCTAAGTGGGAAAGGGAAGCTGAAATTGATAGAAACAATAGTGAGTGCACCATCACTAGAATGGAGACCACTAAACCACAAGAAGCCCCTATTACTCCTCCTACAATGCCTAAGCCTAATGAGTCTACTACTAGTGATGCTAAGTTTGATTTTGATATAGATGGTTGCAATATTTCTGAAGTGATTTTGTTCTTGCAAAAGCTTGCTAGAAGTCCTGATGCTAGTGATATGCATGTTGCTTTCACCAAATACATTATTGATGCTCTTGTTAAGATTAAGGAAGAGAAGCTAAAACATAAAGCTTCTATTCCTAGGAAAGTAGAAGATAGTTGGGAACCCATTATTAATATGCAAGTGAATGACTTTGATCTCAAAGCTTCATGTGACCTTGGTTCTAGTGTCTCTATTATGCCTAGGAAGATTTATGAAATGCTTGATTTGCCACCTTTATAAGATTGTTATTTGGATGTTCCACTTGATGATAATGCTAAGAAGAAACTAATGGGGAGTATTAATGATGTTCTCATCATGGTTAACAATGCTTAGGTCCATGTTGATTTCTATGTTTTGGATGTTGAATACAATGCTTCTTGTCATATTACCTTGGGAAGACCTTTTCTTAGAACTGTTGGTGCCATCATTAATATGAAAGAAGGCACCATTAAATATAAATTTCCATCCAAGAAAGGTATTGAACACTTCCCTATGAGGACAGATAAGTTGATTTTTGCTCCTCCTTTGAAAGCAAGGTTTTATGTTAATGCTTCCTCATTTGAAAATACTTGATTTCTTGCTTCTTGTGCCTAACTTAAAGGCGTTAAAGAAAAGTACTTGTTGGGAGATAACCCAAGAGTTTCCTTGAGTCTTGGAAGACCTCTCCTTATCCTTTTTTTGTTTGCTTTTTGTGCCAAGAATGACCTCTAATGAGAGGGAAGTAAGATTTGGGGAGTTGCTGTCCCAAAACAGATTTCTGTCCTCCACCATAAAAATTCGTGAGGAGTCTCTGTAAGTAGGATTGAGCTCAAAATGTACGAATATATCCCCCAGTATGTTATCAAACTTTTCTTAGTTTAACACTTTTTGATTTGAGCAACAGACGATTTTCGAAAAAATCGGTTTCTACCTGCTAGTCTATTTTGACAGATTTCTGCCATTATTTGCATTTGCTTCGTATTGATTCCTTTTTGAGTTCTCTTTTGGTAATTGAGCTTTTTGAAGGAGTTGCGACAGTATCTTGTGCTTTTAGTGAATAAAAATTGTTGTTTCAAAGCTAAACCCAAAGGTCTATTATCTTTTGAATACACTAATGTTGCTAATGAAGATTGTGTGAAGTTTTGTATGGGAAAATTTTAGGTGTAGAGAGAGAATTATGTAATGAGATGAAGAATGGACAAAAGCTCAAGCTTGGGGATTCCACCCCGGTGTCACCCCAAGAAATATCCAAGAGTTACAAGCGTCAAAACTTGGGGATGCCCAAGGCATCCCCTTCTTCATTAATAAAAAAGCTCAGGTCTGTCTAGACACTTCGTTTTTATTGTTTCATGCTCTGTTGTGTTATTCTTGGAGAGTCTTAGTTTTCATTTGGTTTTCTTAGTTTGTTTAGTTTTCTTGAATAAAGTAGTTTGGACCCCCGTTATCGCTGTGTTGTTTTCAAATAAGTTGCTTGGTGTTGGAACGGAGTAGAAAGTTCCTGCTTGAAAGTGCGAGAGGAGCTTGCATTGACTGTGATTTAGAATTTAGCATGACATGCTAGGTGTTGTTTTGACCTTATGCTTAGTGATTATTGTTGTAGTATGTCTTGTTCCAAACAATTGGGATTGCTTAGTGTGCCTTGAAAGAATTATGCGTTGTTTTGGCATGCAAAAGCATAGTATTGTGGTATTCTGCTTTGATGCTTTATTTGGGTTGACTTGGCACATGCTCACACCATGTTATGACTATGAACAAGTCACCATAGCCTCTATGATCATTTAGTCTTTGACTTGTAGTACCACTCTATGCTTTGATTAGTAATGTTTTGTTCCTCTGCATGATTATGGCCATTATTGCTCTCTTAGTTGGTTGCTCCCAATCTTTTGCTAGCCTCCAATTGTATGAGTAAGCTCTACTCATGCTTCCAATTCCCAAGAAACCAAGTTATTCCAAGGTGTCCACTATAAACTCCTATGCATGGTGTGTTACACCATTCCAAGTACATTCTTGTTTTCAGCTATCTTCCAATTAAAAACTATTTTGTTATGTGAAAACTTAGTGATTAAAGCCCTCACAAACTTGATGACACACCTTATATTCTTTGCCCCTAATAAACTTGAACCATTGTGTCGTCTATGTTGTATATGCTTGCACTTATACATTGGAATTAGCAGATGCATGTTATCACGGGGAACGTTTTCAACATTGCACTTGTACTTTGTACACAGTTGATATCATGCTCTTTTGTCTATGGATGTCATCGGTGTGAAATAAAGAGGGAGCTTGTAAGTCCATAGAGTTATGTATTTTGTGTTAGAGAAACGCCTAGGCTGGTATCCTAAGCCATGCCTAATCATGGTGGAAACTTGCAGCATCACCATAATGAGTTATCTATGAAGCATCCTCAATAAAAATCTATGCACATAGTAAATAAAAATATCGCTGAGATGCTCATTGTCTGTTTGCCTTGTCATTTGGTTATGGGATAGCTCCTTGTTAGACCCCTCCTTTATAAAGGAAAGGATCCCTGTGATTGCAATGCTAGTCCCTGGATCAATGCTAGCATCCACAGTTTAAGATGAAGTACACAGATACAAAGGTCGTTTATTACATTCATTCCAGAGATAAAATATAGTCTTTTACAACTCATGGCCATAGGCCTAATACAAGAGTTTTAAGGAACAAGTAATAAACATAAGTCTTCATCTTCATGTGCCACAGGCAAGCATGTTGAGTGTAGACTCATGACTCCTATTCATCATCAGAGTAACCTGCAACATCACAAGTTACAGCCACAGAGGGTCAATACTTTGGAATAGTATTGGCAAGTGATACCTTATTATATTTTAAGTGGACTATATTACTATATGCATTTTTGGCTATGTGTAGCTTGGCTTGCTTTGCCTGAAAATAGGTTTTTCCTATTAGTTGAAATTACTAAGTTTTTCTTTGTCAAAAACATTCCCAAGGAACCACCAATAGACATTGAGGTCCTTCACCCTTGTTCACCCATCAAATTTTATTTAGAAGTTGGAGTGTTGAGATTCTTGTAGCTTCCATGTCTTGATGCTCAAAGTGTCCATTTCCTTGGAAAAGGCTAAGTACTTAGGTTTTCCATCTGCAGAGGTTGTGCACTTTCCCCACCAGACTTGGTTTCCCAAGACAGGACCTTTCAGAAGCTTTTCCTTAGTCAAATGGACGCGCTCCAACCTATCAACCCATCTACCACCAACTGTCCAAGTGACTAAGTTCTAGCAACCTATATGATCATGGCAGAGCCCATAATGCCAAGTGGTTGCACTGTAAGCTTTCTCAACACTTGGCCTCCAAATCCCTTAGTGCCTGGGTGGCATTCCACAAGTGAGATACACAACCCAAGTCCATGGCCTTGTGTAACCACTCAACATAACCCATACTTTCCATTCCACCCAGGAGGTTCATTTGACTTAGTGGTTTTATTAGAAAAGCATAAGTCTCTTGACTTAGTAATAATTTTCTTTATAGTAGGTGTAGTTTTTCACCAACCCTTGTTTTGCTATAAGCTAGGCTAAGCAAAGTATGGCAAAATATCTTAGGGATAATTCCTTAGCATTTCTACAAGGCTACATAGGATTTTCCCATCTTTTGCATTAGACCAAAATAGCATGCAATACCATAACAAAATATCTAATGCTAGTTCAAAATATAGGACAAATTTATTCATGTAAATATCACTTGCCTTGGTAGTGGGGAGAGTAGCACTCTTCACAATCACAATCACTAGCAAAATCTACACAAGAAACAATAGCATACAATTACACACAAATATATACAACCAAAAATAATATGAATGCATGTATGCAAGAATTTACTAAGTGGTGATTTTTGAAAATTCTACCAAGTATGCTCATGGGTACAGAAACTTAACATGCCACAAGTTTGCCAACTAAATTTATTTGGCCCCATTTTAATTTACCAAATGAAATCTATACCTAATTTAGCCTAAAACTTGTTCCACAAATAAAATCATTTTAACTGTTACTATATGCTAAACAAATTGGATAATCAGAAAGGCCTTGTTTCACTGAATCCAACGGTATAAAATTTGCAAAAATCCAACGTGGCATTCAAAAGTTATAAGCATTTGAAGTTTAAATCTAAATCTGGTTTTAAATTCTGTTTTTAGTTTAAACCTTGCCACGCGTCGCGTTATTACTGGCGCGTACCGGTTCGCACCGGATCACCCTTCTGTGCCGTTGGATCTAACTAACACTGCACGGTTCAGATCTATCCATACCCCTTCGTTTAAGTGAAGTGTTTCTACGCGTAGGATTCAGATCTAACGGCTGAAAATCTCCTAACCAAAATCGAGCGGCGCTACCGGCGGTGACAGGCGGAGGCGCGTCTGACTACGGCGGCGCCGGCGTTCTACATCGTCCGCGAGAGGGAGAGGAGCATTACCAGGTTCGCCGGAGGCTGCTGAAGCTCGTCGTGGTACTGGCTTGCGGAGGGGCGCTCGGAGATGGGCTCTAGATCTCGTCGGAGTTGCGTTTGGCGTCGGGTGGGTGTTGTCGGAGTCGTTGCCAAAGTTCTTCGTGGCCTGAGCACGAACCAATGGGTTTAGAAGATGCGCAGGACAACTGCGAACACGCTCGGGTGAATAAGGAAGCAAGGGGCGCTCGAAACTTACTGAGATTGCTCGCCGGAGTTGGGGTGGTCGTCGGGTGCCTACGGCGTCAAGCGAACACGTCAACCTGGGGCAATACAGGATGCTCTGATGTGATTAGAAGGTGCGCGGGAGGTTTACTAAGCGTCTCGAACAAACCAGAGGGAAAGGGGCGCTCGAGGCTCACCTGAATCGGTCGCCGGAGTTGCTCTGTCTGCGGTGGTTTTGAGCGAGTCGGGGGCAGCCTGGGGGCGTGAGTGTGCGATTGACTGGGGGAAAATGATCGTGGGGAGGTGGGGATCTTATAGCTGGTGCCTCGACAGGAAACGCCTGCGTTTAATTGCCCAATTAAGTCGCGCCATCACCGGCAGTCACTGCAGCTGCGACGTGGTCGCGGGCGGGGTTTGGGGAAGACGATGACAGCGTGTATAGGGCCCGCTCGTCAGCGATGTGCGCGAGGTGAGTGTGGGGTCTGGCTGTCAGCGGCTCAGTGTGTGCGTTTGCGCGTGAGAGGAGGAAAAGAAATGCCCGGGTGGGCTTGCTGGGCTCGGTTCGTTGCTGGGCCAGATTCTGGCCGCGCGGCCCTTTTCTTTTCGTTTGTTTCTTTTCTTTTTCTATTTCTATTTTCTAGAATGATATTTGATATGAATTCAAATCCTTTTGAATCCAAGCTATTCTGGGAATTTTTGCAGGGTTTTGTGGATTCAAAAACAGTCATTTTAACTAAGTGTTTACCATGCAAGGCTTGGTCAAGCTTGATTTTCAAAGTAAACAGAGATTTGCTCTAGTTTGTAAATATTTGAAAAATATTTTGAAACCATTTCCAAATTTGAAAACTTGGGTAAAAGCTTCACCTAAACTTTCCATCAATGGAGTCAAGTGAACTAGTATTTAAACTTTCATATTTCAAAGGGTGATGGTCATTGTGGAATAAAAATGCCCACATGAAATCATAGCCCCAACTTCTGTATCTAAGTGATTTTTGAGAAAACCCTAAATGGATGAATGATGCATAGATGATATGAATGAGTTTTGAAACTATGATTTTTGGGATGTTACAAATCTAACCCCCTTAAGATGAATCTCGCCCTCGAGATTCGGTTTGGCTAGCAAATAGGTGAGGGTGGTCCTTCCGAAGATCATCTTCTCTTTCCCATGTTGCTTCCTCTTCGGAGTGATGGTTCCATTGCACTTTACAAAACTTGATAGTCTTGGTCCTGGTGACTCTTTCTGCTGTCTCTAGAATCTTGACAGGCTTTTCCTCATAAGTGAGATCACTTTCTAGCTGAACTTCTTCCAAAGGTATGGTATCCTTCAAAGAAGACTCTTCCATTTCTGGGTGACATTTCTTAAGCTGACTCACATGAAATACGTTATGGATTGCTGATAGAGATTCTGGCAATTCAACTTCATATGCAACTTCTCCCTTGCGACTTAGAATCTTGAATGGCCCAACATATCTTGGTGCTAACTTTCCTTTGACTCCAAATCTTTTCACTCCACGAAGTGGTGATACCCTGAGATAATCTCTATCCCCAACTTCGTAGGTGACTTCTCTACGCTTAGAATCCGCGTAGCTTTTCTGTCGGGACTGTGCTATCTTCAATCTGTCCTTAACCAATTTGACTTTCTCTTCGGCGTCTTTGATAAGATCCGGTCCAAATAGGCTCCTTTCGCCCACTCCATTCCATAACAATGGGGTAGTACATTTCCTTCCGTAGAGTAACTCAAACGGTGCCATTCCAATACTAGATTGATGGCTGTTATTGTAAGAGAACTCCGCGTAAGGCAAACTTTCATCCCAACTTGCTCCATAATCTAATGCACAGGCTCTCAACATGTCCTCAAGAATTTGGTTGGTCCTTTCTGTTTGTCCATCCGTTTGAGGATGAAAAGCAGTGCTAAACTCCAATCTCGTTCCTAAGGATTCATGTAGTTGTCTCCAAAAGTGAGATGTGAACTGGGTTCCTCTATCTGACACAATACTCTTTGGCACACCGTGAAGGCATACAATCCTGCTCATATAAATTTTTGCTAACTTGGCACTTGTATAAGTTGTCTTCACTGGTATAAAATGAGCCACTTTAGTTAGGCGATCCACTACCACCCATATGGAATCATATCCTGACCTGGTCCTTGGTAATCTGGTAATGAAATCCATACCAATATTTTCCCACTTCCATTCAGGAATAGGCAGTGGTTGAAGCAAACCTGCTGGTTTCTGGTGCTCCGCTTTGACTCTGCTACACACATCACACAAAGCAATATGTTCGGCGATGTCCCTTTTGAGATTGTTCCACCAAAACCTTTCCTTCATGTCCATGTACATTTTGGTATTTCCCGGGTGAATAGAATATGGAGAGTTGTGACCTTCTTGTAAGATCAGTTTCCGTAACTCCGGGTCTTGTGGAACACATATACGTTTCCCGTGCCATAAAGTACCTTGTTCATCTATATGGAAACTCTTAGCCTTCCCTAGACCAATATTTACTTTAATCTTTTCAATTTCCTCATCAGTCTTCTGGACTTCTCGGATCTTGTCCAATAGAGTGGGTTGAACATCTAAGGACATGAGATGCCCTTCTGGTACAATCTCCAATCTGAGTTCTTTGAATTGCTTACACAAGTCATCTGGCAATTCCCCTTTTGTAAGGCCATTTACAAATGTCTTACGACTTAGAGCATCCGCTACTACATTTGCTTTACCGGGGTGGTATTGCAAACTTAAGTCATAATCCTTGATAAGTTCTAGCCATCTTCTTTGTCTCATGTTGATTTCCTTCTGGGTGAAGATATACTTCAAACTATTATGATCGGTGAACACTTCACAACGCTTTCCCAAAAGGTAATGTCTCCATGTTTTGAGTGCATGGACGACAGAGGCTAACTCCAAATCATGAGTAGGGTAGTTTACTTCATGAGTTTTGAGTTGTCTCGAAGCATAGGCTACGACTTTACCATCTTGCATAAGTACGGCACCCAAACCTTGATGAGAAGCATCACAATACACTTGGAAATCCTTTTCCAAATCTGGCAGACATAGAACTGGTGCTGTTACAAGTCTCTTCTTCAATTCTTGAAAACTGACTTCGCAACCTTCAGACCAAGCAAATTTCTTGTCCTTCTTTAGCAATTCTGTCATAGGCTTAGCAACTTTCGAGAAATTTTCAATGAACCTTCTGTAGTAACCTGCTAAGCCGAGAAAACTACGAACTTCTTTCACATTCTTAGGTGATTCCCATTCTGTCACAGCTGAAACCTTAGCAGGATCAACTGCCACACCATCTTTTGTCATCACATGACCAAGAAAACCAACTTCCTCTAACCAGAACTCACACTTGCTGAATTTGGCATATAGTTTATGTTCTCTTAGTTTCTCAAGTATCAAGCGTAAGTGTCTCTCATGCTCTTCCTTGCTCTTGGAGTAAACCAAGATGTCATCGATGAAAACGACAACGAACTTGTCAAGGAATTCCATGAACAACTTGTTCATCATATTCATGAAGTATGCTGGAGCGTTGGTTAATCCAAAAGGCATCACAGTATACTCATACAATCCATACCTTGTGGTGAATACTGTTTTTGGTATGTCTTGCTCTCGTATCTTGAGTTGAAAATAACCTGACCGAAGATCAATCTTCGAGAATACACATGCTCCTTCTAGCTGGTCAAATAAGTCGTTGATTCTTAGCAAAGGATACTTGTTCTTGATGGTAACCTCGTTGAGAGAACGGTAGTCAATACATAACCTTTGTGTTCTATCCTTCTTCTCCACGAACAACACTGGGGCTCCCCAAGATGAAGAACTTGGTTGAATAAACCCTTTCTGTAATTGTTCTCCTAGCTGTTTCTTGAGCTCTTTCAATTCATCCACAGACATTTTGTATGGTCTCTTAGCTATTGGTCCTGATCCTGGCACCAAATCTATCAGAAACTCCACATCTCTATCCGGTGGCATTCCTGGTAGCTCTTCCGGAAACACATCCGGATACTCACATACTATTGGTACATTGTCCATGCTAACCCCCTTAAGAGAATTCAGCTTACTTCCTTTGGATTCAAAGTTTGACTTAAATTTTATTCTTTTTCCTTCTGGGGTTGTGAGTGTAACTGTACGTTTTGCACAATCTAATACTCCTTCATACTTAGCCATCCAATCCATTCCCAATATTACATCTAGTCCTTGAGAATCTAGGATTATCAGGCTTACTGGAAACTTATGTTTACCAAACTCTATGATGAGATCCCGGCATCCAAGCCTTACTATCATGTCTCCCCCCGGAGAACTAACCTTTATTGGACACCCAATGTTTTCTGATGCAAACCCATTTCTATCCACAAATGCCTTTGATATGAATGAATGAGATGCACCGGTATCAAAGAGTACAAATGCTGAAATTGAATTAAGTCTGAACTTACCAGCCACGGCATCAGGCTCCTCATAGACCTCTTCCACATTGATGTGGTTAACCTGTCCTTTCTGGAAAGGATTCGGCTTGTTAGGTCCTTCCACCTTCTTTTCAGGGCACTCATTTGCGTAGTGTCCCATCTTCTTGCATTTGAAGCATTCTACCTGACTGATGTCCTTTTTAGGAGGTTGGCCTCCACTTCCACTACCATTTCCACCATAGTGGCTCTTATGTCCACCCTTGTGGTTCTTGTACTTGTCCTTGTCATGACTGCGGTGATGCTTGTTGTCATGACGGTTGTGCTTGCTGAATTTCCCATGTTTATGGGATCCTGAGTTGCCAGTGTCATCATAGTGAGATCGTTTGTGAGACGATCCCGAGCTGTGCTTGTCGGAGTGTTTCCTCTTTCTACTCTCGACTTGTTTCATTTTACTTTCCAAAATAGCAGCCTTGTCACACAACGACTGATAAGTTGGAACATATGCCACAGACAGCTGTAGGTTCAGCTCATCATTCAAACCTTCCAAGAACTTTTCCTTTCTCTTGGCATCTGTATCAACCTCATCTGGTGCGTAGCGCGCCAGATTGTTGAATTCTTCTATGTATTCTGCCACGCTGCGGTGGCGCTGTTTCAGGTTGTGAAACTCCTTCTTTTTCAGACTCATTATCCCTGATGAGATATGAGCCGTGCGAAATCCATCTTCAAAGATGGCCCAAGTCACCTCATCAATAGGAGTGGTGATTTGGAAGTTGTCCCACCATGTGGCAGCTGGTCCTTCCAACAGATGTGCTCCAAACCTGACCTTTTCAGCATCCGTGCAGCCCACGGTCACTAAATCTTTGTTCACAGAACGTAACCAGTCATTGGCTACCATGGGATCAGTTGTTCCCGTAAACTTTGCTGGCCTCAGACGCAGAAATCTGGTGAGCATATCGAAACCCGGAGGGTTGTTGTTGTTGTTGTTATTGTTGTTGTTGTTGTTGTTGGGGTCGTTGTTGTTGTTGTTATTATTCTGGTTTTGGATGAACGTTGTCATCATTTGCATAAGCTGTGTTTGCGCATTCATCATTTGTTGCATTTCCGGGGTGATGTTGTTGGGGTTGGGGTTTGCGCGACGGGGAGGCATCTGTGGTTTGTTCAAATAGATAAGAATGAGATACCCATAGATGTTTCATGCACAATACAACATAAGCAAACACATAACAAGCAACATAAGAACAAAGGTTCAACAACCACATAATAAGCTCATGAAGTAGAACACACAAGTGGCAAGCCATCCACATGTCGGATGGTCTAATAATAAGTTCACAATAACGAGTATGAATATGAAAAGTAAACAAGTAGTCAAGTCTACTCATCAGCGTCAATCTCCTCCTCAACGAAAGTAAGACCTGCGTTCTCCATCACGGTCTTGTTCTCCTCAATCATAGTGGTCAAGGAATCGACCTTGGCCTTGAGAGCCCTCTTCTGGGAGCGAAGTCTCTCAATAACCATCTGCTGCTGCTCAAGCTCGAAGTCCTTGGACTTCAGTTCTTCGGTCATGTCCCGGATTTTCTTGTTCCTATCCTGGACGCGTTTCTCCTGACTCTTGAACTTGCGATCTTGAGCCTCGAACTTCGTCTCCATTTCCTTGATCATCTCATCCTGCTGTGCGAAAAGCTTGTCCTTCTCGCGTAGCTGCACCTGAAGCTCGTCATTGCCAAGCATGACGTTCGTCCTATCCGTATCTACGTGCCTGAGAAGAGTCTCTAAGTCCTGAAGATAGAGGCGTATCGGCTCTGCAGTGCTCCTCGAGTCGTCCTCAAAGTCGATGGAATCTCCATCAACATCACGCCTTCCGAAGGCGTGGAAGTGAGTGCCCCTAACCTGTCGGGAGTGACGGCCTAACAGTCGTCCTATCAGGTCCTGCATGACTACCTCCATGCCTCTCTCCCTGTCTTCGTGCATCAGCTTGAATACGATGGCCTCCGTAGTAGGCTCAGTCTGGCGTCCGGGCTGGCTCACCTTGAAGCCCCAGAGGTCCTTCCTCTCAAACTTGGTGAGTGGGTACACCGTGATGGTAGGAAGAGGGAGATCGAGCAGAGTGGTAAGCTCAACGATACGGGGTCCGAAACGAGTAACCTGGAACTCCTCAACGGTGCTGACGGCAATAGGCATCTATTTATAACATTGAAAAGTTAGAACAACACTTATTTAAAATGAACACAAAACAATCATCTCATACATAACCATGGAACACAATTTCACTCAAGTCATGCTTACATAAATCCATTACATCAAACAAGGTCCAACTTATTTAAGGTATCATTTTGGAAAATAAGGTGATAAGTGGTGGTCCAACTAACGAAGTGTTCTTACAATCCAATCTCACGGGATCTATTATTAAACACAATGTTCCTAGAGGCAATCCACCAATCTTGCTCCCTTGACTCTATCACTAAGTCTATAACATCTCCCCTTATCTCTTGGTTGGTGTCTTCTAATTCTTGAGTAAGCTCCTTCTCTTTCTCTAAGTCCTTTTGGAGGTTGAGCATTCTGCACTTGACTCTAGCACTTAGTTCTTTGATAGTCCTCCAAGCTGCATCCCTGGCTGACTCAAAGAATGTGGTGTGCATTGTAGTGTTGGTGTACATGCAGAATCCCCTTTCTTTGTGGTTGTCTTCCTTGTTTTTGTACAAGTGAAGTTGCACCCACCAATACTCCACTCCTTCATCCATCACTGGAAATCCTTTGTACACGGCTTCACCATGTGCATCCATTGCTTCCATGAGATCCTTGAGAATACTGGGAAACTCCGTCTCACACTCCAAGGTCATGGTCATGAGTGGTCCCTTCTTCACGGCTTCGTTGATGGAGTTCATCTACAAAGGAAGTTGAAAGAGATTAGAAAAGTTTTACGAGAAGAATAGACAAGTGTAGAAGTATTTGAAAAACTTTTTCCTTAGTGGTTTTCCAATCCTAGGGTCATAATCCTACAGGCAACACAGTGCTCTGATACCATCTGTTAGACCCCTCCTTTATAAAGGAAAGGATCCCTGTGATTGCAATGCTAGTCCCTGGATCAATGCTAGCATCCACAGTTTAAGATGAAGTACACAGATACAAAGGTCGTTTATTACATTCATTCCAGAGATAAAATATAGTCTTTTACAACTCATGGCCATAGGCCTAATACAAGAGTTTTAAGGAACAAGTAATAAACATAAGTCTTCATCTTCATGTGCCACAGGCAAGCATGTTGAGTGTAGACTCATGACTCCTATTCATCATCAGAGTAACCTGCAACATCACAAGTTACAGCCACAGAGGGTCAATACTTTGGAATAGTATTGGCAAGTGATACCTTATTATATTTTAAGTGGACTATATTACTATATGCATTTTTGGCTATGTGTAGCTTGGCTTGCTTTGCCTGAAAATAGGTTTTTCCTATTAGTTGAAATTACTAAGTTTTTCTTTGTCAAAAACATTCCCAAGGAACCACCAATAGACATTGAGGTCCTTCACCCTTGTTCACCCATCAAATTTTATTTAGAAGTTGGAGTGTTGAGATTCTTGTAGCTTCCATGTCTTGATGCTCAAAGTGTCCATTTCCTTGGACAAGGCTAAGTACTTAGGTTTTCCATCTGCAGAGGTTGTGCACTTTCCCCACCAGACTTGGTTTCCCAAGACAGGACCTTTCAGAAGCTTTTCCTTAGTCAAATGGACGCGCTCCAACCTATCAACCCATCTACCACCAACTGTCCAAGTGACTAAGTTCTAGCAACCTATATGATCATGGCAGAGCCCATAATGCCAAGTGGTTGCACTGTAAGCTTTCTCAACACTTGGCCTCCAAATCCCTTAGTGCCTGGGTGGCATTCCACAAGTGAGATACACAACCCAAGTCCATGGCCTTGTGTAACCACTCAACATAACCCATACTTTCCATTCCACCCAGGAGGTTCATTTGACTTAGTGGTTTTATTAGAAAAGCATAAGTCTCTTGACTTAGTAATAATTTTCTTTATAGTAGGTGTAGTTTTTCACCAACCCTTGTTTTGCTATAAGCTAGGCTAAGCAAAGTATGGCAAAATATCTTAGGGATAATTCCTTAGCATTTCTACAAGGCTACATAGGATTTTCCCATCTTTTGCATTAGACCAAAATAGCATGCAATACCATAACAAAATATCTAATGCTAGTTCAAAATATAGGACAAATTTATTCATGTAAATATCACTTGCCTTGGTAGTGGGGAGAGTAGCACTCTTCACAATCACAATCACTAGCAAAATCTACACAAGAAACAATAGCATACAATTACACACAAATATATACAACCAAAAATAATATGAATGCATGTATGCAAGAATTTACTAAGTGGTGATTTTTGAAAATTCTACCAAGTATGCTCATGGGTACAGAAACTTAACATGCCACAAGTTTGCCAACTAAATTTATTTGGCCCCATTTTAATTTACCAAATGAAATCTATACCTAATTTAGCCTAAAACTTGTTCCACAAATAAAATCATTTTAACTGTTACTATATGCTAAACAAATTGGATAATCAGAAAGGCCTTGTTTCACTGAATCCAACGGTATAAAATTTGCAAAAATCCAACGTGGCATTCAAAAGTTATAAGCATTTGAAGTTTAAATCTAAATCTGGTTTTAAATTCTGTTTTTAGTTTAAACCTTGCCACGCGTCGCGTTATTACTGGCGCGTACCGGTTCGCACCGGATCACCCTTCTGTGCCGTTGGATCTAACTAACACTGCACGGTTCAGATCTATCCATACCCCTTCGTTTAAGTGAAGTGTTTCTACGCGTAGGATTCAGATCTAACGGCTGAAAATCTCCTAACCAAAATCGAGCGGCGCTACCGGCGGTGACAGGCGGAGGCGCGTCTGACTACGGCGGCGCCGGCGTTCTACATCGTCCGCGAGAGGGAGAGGAGCATTACCAGGTTCGCCGGAGGCTGCTGAAGCTCGTCGTGGTACTGGCTTGCGGAGGGGCGCTCGGAGATGGGCTCTAGATCTCGTCGGAGTTGCGTTTGGCGTCGGGTGGGTGTTGTCGGAGTCGTTGCCAAAGTTCTTCGTCGCCTGAGCACGAACCAATGGGTTTAGAAGATGCGCAGGACAACTGCGAACACGCTCGGGTGAATAAGGAAGCAAGGGGCGCTCGAAACTTACTGAGATTGCTCGCCGGAGTTGGGGTGGTCGTCGGGTGCCTACGGCGTCAAGCGAACACGTCGACCTGGGGCAATACAGGATGCTCTGATGTGATTAGAAGGTGCGCGGGAGGTTTACTAAGCGTCTCGAACAAACCAGAGGGAAAGGGGCGCTCGAGGCTCACCTGAATCGGTCGCCGGAGTTGCTCTGTCTGCGGTGGTTTTGAGCGAGTCGGGGGCAGCCTGGGGGCGTGAGTGTGCGATTGACTGGGGGAAAATGATCGTGGGGAGGTGGGGATCTTATAGTTGGTGCCTCGACAGGAAACGCCTGCGTTTAATTGCCCAATTAAGCCGCGCCATCACCGGCAGTCACTGCAGCTGCGACGTGGTCGCGGGCGGGGTTTGGGGAAGACGATGACAGCGTGTACAGGGCCCGCTCGTCAGCGATGTGCGCGAGGTGAGTGTGGGGTCTGGCTGTCAGCGGCTCAGTGTGTGCGTGTGCGCGTGAGAGGAGGAAAAGAAATGCCCGGGTGGGCTTGCTGGGCTCGGTTCGTTGCTGGGCCAGATTCTGGCCGCGCGGCCCTTTTCTTTTCGTTTGTTTCTTTTCTTTTTCTATTTCTATTTTCTGGAATGATATTTGATATGAATTCAAATCCTTTTGAATCCAAGCTGTTCTGGGAATTTTTGCAGGGTTTTGTGGATTCAAAAACAGTCATTTTAACTAAGTGTTTACCATGCAAGGCTTGGTCAAGCTTGATTTTCAAAGTAAACAGAGATTTGCTCTAGTTTGTAAATATTTGAAAAAGATTTTGAAACCATTTCCAAATTTGAAAACTTGGGTAAAAGCTTCACCTAAACTTTCCATCAATGGAGTCAAGTGAACTAGTATTTAAACTTTCACATTTCAAAGGGTGATGGTCATTGTGGAATAAAAATGCCCACATGAAATCATAGCCCCAACTTCTGTATCTAAGTGATTTTTGAGAAAACCCTAAATGGATGAATGATGCATAGATGATATGAATGAGTTTTGAAACTATGATTTTTGGGATATTACACTCCTGTACCATGTGAAAGGGGTACCCCGTTGGCGGTTCTCTATGATATGCATGTACTTACTATGACAAGAACTTACAGGTGACTGAAGTTGAATAGCATGAGGTGTGGCCCTCGTATTCAAGGGATTAGAAGTTGCCAACTTATACTTTGTCAAGCATATACTCCATAGTTTGTTAAGTTTAACCTTAATCACTTCAAGATGCTTATGATAGGGGCAATGAGGGCTGAAAGCTAACAAGTACCATAATTTTTGAAAGCTCTTTTTGAAACTTTAAATCCCTGCTTCTTTTATGAAAGGCTTTTCTTCCACCATTATTTAAGTCTCCACCTTTGTAGCATCCTAGGAAAACCACTACTAGAAAATTGCTTATTGTTTTTTTCTTCATCATCATGACATCTTGTGCATTATCATGTTCGTCATATCACATTGCATGGTCCATATAAAATTGTTGCATTTGCATTTTTCTTGTTCTTCATATGTATCTTGCATATAGTTGCACCATATGTTGTTTTCTCTTCCCTACATCCCTATCTCTATTTGGGTTCTATTAAATGGATTCTTCATGCTCCATAGTAAGGATCAATTATTTGGTACCAATGTTTTTGAACAACGTTCCAACTCCCTATTTTGTTTCAACACTATTATTTTATTCTTGTACCATGCCCAAAATTATTATATGGGTGTATCCTTGCTATTCTTACTCCCTCTCGTCTCCATTTAAGTGTTGAAAATCCTCTGTTTAAATTTCCTATAACAGTTCAAAGGAGTTCAAATGGATTGTAAAGGAAACAAACAACATGCTATAAGGAAAATGTTTTAAGAAATAAAAAATAGAGGGGTGAGAGAGAGAGAGAGCAGTCCAGCTGTAACCTGTAGCCTTCCTAGCAGTGACTTTTATTGGTCCAGCCTGACACCCGTCTAGCCCATCAAACCACCGAATCCCATCTGGGAGCCACAAAAACCAATCGATGTAGAGCTCATGTTTATCTCTTCCTTCCTCTGTGGGCAAGAAGATTTGTGGAGGCACTCTTTGCTTGAGTGCAATCTGGCTCGGTGTGTCTGGGCATTATCATATGTAGATATCACTGAGCACATCTCACTCTCTACTGAACCAGTGGCGAGGCAATGGCTATTTTCCATGATAGAGACCATGAAGAAGGATGATCTCATACGAATGGTAGTGACACTGTGGGCAATCTAGCATGATATAAGGAAGGCCATCCATGAGGAGATTTTCCATAGCCCAATGGCGACTGCATCGTTTGTTAATAAATTTTTGGGTGACCTAGGAGAGACTAGCTCACTAGAGGAAAGGGCGAGAGGCAAAACTAAGCCCAAGACTGGGAAGAAGACATGGTTAGCACCGCCGGCGGACAGAGTAAAGATTAATGTGGACACCGCGGTTGCTAAAGTGGTACCAAAGGGGGCGGTGGGTGTTGTTTGTCGCACTACGGAGGGCAGTTTCATTGGTGCGGTTGCTACTATTTTTGATGGACTCGCAGACCCAGGTTGTTTGGAGGCCTTAGCATGCAGGGAGGCGCTCGACACTGCTGCTGATTTACTCCTGGGAGCAAAACATGTCGCATCGGAATGCATGGAGGTGATAAATGTTTGAAGGATGACTGCTGGGGAAGGTTTGGAAATATCCTAAAAGAGATCAGCGATCGGGCGACAGAACGAGGAGATACCTTCTTTGTTCATGAAGGAAGGGAGTCAAACAGAGAATCCCACCGGCTTGCAAGATTCGCCTCCTCCATGCCAGGAGGCAGATATGTGTGGTGGAACCAGCCACCGGACGGATTAGACATCCCTGCCTTGTTTGTTGAAGTTTGATTAATGGGGTGTAATTCTAAAAAAAATCTCTTCCTTCCTCAAGAGAGCAGCCTGCTCTATTGTTCACGTCATCACCACCACCACATGGCCTCCCTTCTCTAATCCCCATTTGAGGCAGCCGAGCGAACCCTAGTATACCCCCAGATCGCGCCGCCTCTGCCAGAATCTTCACGCCAGGAGATGCGCCAAGGACGCCACCGTCGATCCCCGCACAGTACACGGAGACGGAAGGCCAAGATCGTCGTCCTCTTTGCGCGCCGCCCATGGAAACCGCGCGTCTCTTCTTCCTCCCTGGCGTCGTCTGCGTCTCTGGTCACAAACCCCTTCTCCAACAAGCCCATGGTCATCTTCAATGTTGAAAACACCTCTTCCCTGGGCTGTTACTGCTATGTGCGCATCAATCTACCACTGCTCGAGTCACATCATCGTGGTCGTCATGTACTCGTGCTTGTGAAGCTTCGCTGATGCATCTTGTTTATGCACTGCCTCGACATGCACACAACCCCTACTCTACACGCACACCATTCCGCGGCTCAGTCAGCACCGCCCCTTCAATCACCGTTGGTGCTCCTCTGCAATCGTTGTGCTTTGTTCCCCGTCCATATCTTTCCTCTGAATTTTATTTTTGATGTCGGCGACAGTTATCTGGCGACGCCGCATGGTTGGTCTTCGTCGCCGGCAGTCCTACGCAAATCCTTTTCCTACAGCTTATTGTGCTACTTCTGTTAGCTATGCTTAACATCGTAGTGTATAGTGCACACGCGCACAAAACAAAACCCTCCACGTACACATTGCACATACGGCCACATTCAAATCAGCTAGCCTAGTTTTGCATCCGAGTTTTGATTCAACTGTGTGTCTGCTTGCTTGGTTGATCCAACTAACGTGGCCTCCGATTATATACAACAACAGTAGTAAACCCCACTAGTTGAAATTATGTTGTTCCATCTGGTATAACCAAGTTCAAATTATAGAGCAGTGTGAATTAATTCCACACTTTTTGCTCTACTTTTCTAGTTCTCTAGTTAATTATATCTCAGGTTTCTTTTTGTCGCTTTACATCATTTATTTTAACAATATAACGTGTTGTGTAATTAGAAGAAAAGAGTAGTCCAGTTTGTCATATATATACTATTTTGAGCACTCTGAAAATTGTCCTTATATCAATAATCTTATTACACATTTAAAATGTCTTTTCTTAATAAATGTATAACTTTTAAACTGTAATTCCGAATTCGACAAATAATATGTCCAAATCGATCAGCGTGATAAGCCCTTTCCAAATATGCATTCCATACTTGCAATTGCATCATGGAGAACTTATAAATCAGAACTGTTTATGCAAGAAAAATAAGATGAATAAAATTGGGAGTGATTATTTCTTGTTAATAAGGCCTCACTAATGCTGTATCATCATTGTGCTATGCAAATAACACCTTTTAAATATGGTTTGCATCATGAACTTGCCATGCCATGCATCATGTCATGATCATGCCGGTTCTTCTGCACTAGTTGTAATTGTTGCATCGCTTGTTCCTTTTAGTGCTTTGCTTCTTCCCGGATGGAACGATAAGATGTGGTGAGATTCGACAAGTTCTTCGATTGTATCTTCGGCAGTGTTTCTCAAGCGAGCATTCTCCCCCTTTCTACCTATCTTACTTTTATAGTCTTTACTTCCGCATGTTGATCTATTGCTATCTGTGTTGCAATGCTTTAGATTTCATACCTCTTTATACTTCCCTGCAGCCTCTATATTGCCATGGACACCTCCTATTACCTGTTGTCTGGTAGATAGTCGGCCTTGCGAGTCGTAGTCTCTTGCCCAGGTGCTGCTTCGGGTCGTCGAAGTTCCACCGTTGTTGGGTGGTTGGCACATGCTTAATGGTGGAGATGATCATGGATTTAATTACCATTTAATAACTAAAATTGAAAGTAGGTAAATAATGCAGAGGCACCGGTGGGTAATAGACAATATTTGGTTTTTAACCGCTCACTGGTGTCCCGTAGGACCCCGAGTTCTTGACACCTGTTCCGATATCGAGCGTGCTAACCACAGGTGGGGTGTGTGGGCACCCCCCATCGATTTAGTACATGATTTCAAATACTGTACTCGGGCCCACAACCTAGTTTAGGGCTTTATTACTATCCTGTACTTATGCCATGTTTTACTGCTTTATTTACGATTGTGCGTGGAGCGCATGTACTGTTTAGGAACCCCGTGCCACGTTTTCGCTGCATTGACAAGCCCAGTCACACTTTCGGATTCCCAGTCGTTTATAGTCGTCGCCACACACCCTGGATCTGTATCGGAGACGACCGACTTTGTTGCGGGTAGCTTAGTGGGGTGGCCCCCATGTACTTGCTTTGGGTATGGGAAACGTCGTGTATGAAACCCCGTCGACATACCATTGGGTGTATGTTTTGTGATCTTGTACATACCTGATCTGACAACAAGGGTGTAGGTGCGTGTGGAAACTTTGGTGTACCCCTGTAGGGTTAAATCTTTTCGAGAAGCTGTGTCCGCAGTTATGGACGACTTGGAGCACAGTTCTCGATCATAGACAACTATAACTAAAGTTTACTGTTATAATTTGACTTGTATCTGATATGACTAGTAAGTTGGATAACCACCATGGAATAAATGAATAAAACTGTCAAACTTTGTGAGTTTCCTCGGATTGACTTCCTCGTTTGGTCTCAAGGGGGAAATACCAAGATGGGTATGATTGGTGGTAGTATCAGGTTGGTCCCGAATAGGTCTTTCTTATCCTTCTCTTATAGCCAACAGTTTGTATCGATTCTCTATAGGTTGTTTAGTGCATGCTTTGCTTCCGCTTCAGTCCACCATACCTATGTAGGCGACGACCGCCAAATTCTAGTCTCGCCGTATACTGGCCTCAGTACTGACCGCTCTCTCTTTTTCCTTTGCCCTTTGTCGGCACCCCTTTTGTTTAGCAGGTTGAGATCGACGTCGTTAGCAGGTTTACCCTTCCGGCTTGGCCATGCAGGGTTATGGACGCCATTGGTTATTCTTCAGGGCTCTTAGCCCCATTTGCATCTTGTCCGTACTCGGACGTTGTATCATTTTCAAGGTAATTTGGATCTTTGTATTGTATATCTATATTCTTGAATCTTTGAGTCGTTGTTGTATATATCTATTCTGTGGGTTCCATAAAGGACTATTGTGTAATGATATTACTTCATTTTCCACCCGCACACAAGAGCCTAGTGGGCACCTTTGAATTGTTTCTATGCGGTTTTGGCGGGAATCACTAAAACTTGCATAGGGACGATCCTAGGGTGTTACAACCTTCTACCCTTAGGCACCATTAAGAGAGCATAGTTGCCATTCTATGTGAAATGTCCCAAAACTTATTGATTGATGCATATTATGATATTACTTGTTCTTGTGATATTTGTATCTAGTCAGTCTTATAAACTTTGAAGGTGTCCTATGCATCTATTTGCTACTCTATGAGGGACAAGCTGAATGCCACTATGCCATGTTTTCTGTATGTGAAACAAACAAACGTTTTTCAATGCATGTTATTCATGATCTTTGTTTGTAGCCTTTCATGTTGCATGCATAGTTACATTGTCCTATTGTTATAACTCCACCTTTCATGCACATGTTTAGAGTTCTTTGATCCCAGCTTTCAATGCTTGAAAATGGTTTGATCTTGGTTTTGATGGTGTATGTCACCTAAAAAATTATTGTTTTATCACTTACCTACTCGAGGATGAGCAAGAGTTAAGCTTGGGGATACTTGATACGTCGGAAACGTATCTATAATTTGTGATGCTCCATGATTGTTTAGTATCTACTTTGCTTTGCTTTGTCTATACTTTGAGGTGTTTTTATATATTTTCTAGAACTAACCTATTAACAAGTTGCCACAGTGCTAGTTGCCTGCTTTCTTCTGTTTTTTGGTTCTAGAAAGGCAGAAAATCAATATTCTTAGAATTGGACGGGACAATCCAAGGTCAATATTTTACCGTGGGCGTCACGAAGTTTAGAGGAGAGACGGAGGGGCGAGCCAGGGCCACTACACCCCACCTGGGCGCGGGTGGGCCCACCCTGCGCCTAGGTAGGGTGTGGGCCCTCCGGCCGCCTCCCAGCCTCGCCTCTTCGCCTATATGAAGCCCTCAATGCAGAAACCCTAGGCACCCGAGCAAAACTCCATGAAACCTTCTATAGCCGCCACCACCATCCTCCCTAGATTGGGGGGGTCTGAAGTTCTTCCCAGCACCCTGCCAGAGGGGAGATCATCCCGGAGGCCTTCTTCTCCGGTATGAAGCATGAGTAGTTCCACCTTGGACTACGGGTCTATGTAGTAGCTAGATGGTTGTATCTCCTCCTTGTGCTTTCATGTATAGATCTTGTGAGCTCCATTCATGATCAAGATCTAATATATTTGTAATCGTGCATGTTGTGTTTGCAGGGATTCGATGGATATTGAGATTACTATTTCATATTGATTAATGGTTTTGTATATTTGATACTATCATGTATGTGTTGTTTGTGATCTTGCATGCTCTCTGTTGTTAGTAGCTATCTTGGCCAAGTAGTTGCTAGTGACTCCAAGAGGGGCTATTTATGCTCGATAGTGGGTTCATGCCTCTAGTTTCCAAGGGAAGTGATAGAAATATCTTCGGTTGTAGATGTGTTGTTGCTACTAGGGAGAAAATAACGGTCTCTTGTTCATGGAACAAGTGGATTGTTTACCTTACACACTTTGCTTAAAGAAGTTGTCTGTTGCTTGCAACTTAATACTGGAGGGGTTTCGGATGATAACCTGAAGGTGGACTTCTAGTCATAGATGCAGTTGGATGGAGGTCTATGTATATTGTTGTATTGCCCAGTCGAATCTCATAGGATCTTTTTGTCTGGTATTGCATTGTTATGCCTTGCTCAGTTCCTGTCAATTGCCCTGTTGTAATTTGTTTACCCTTCATGCCATGTTGTTTATCTAAGGAGGGCACCTCTAGTGAACTATGGACCCCCGGTCCAATCTTTACCATTGATACATTTTCCATTGTTACATGTTTACTTGCTGCAAACCATTACCTTCCACACCATACGTTTAATCCTTTGTTACAGCAAACCGGTGAGCTTGACAACCTCATTGATTTGTTGGGGCAAAGTCTTGAGTTTGTGTTGTGCAAGTTTCCACGTTGCTTGCAACACCTGTGTGACGTTTCCTTCCTCCTACTGGTTCGATAACCTCGGTTTCTTACTGAGGGAAAACTTGTTGCTGTGCTGCATCACACCTTGCTCTTGGGGTTTCCCGACAAAGCACTACACATTGATGCAGTGCCATCAGTGCCCATACAAGAGGTGTAGGTGGAGGATGCATGCATCCACTATGCTCAAGAGCGGTTTGGTTCAAGTATTACAACCAGTTGTGTATTTTAGATCATTGTGTAGAGTTTGTTAGCTGTACTTGACATTTTCATTATGTTTCAAATAAAATTAACCGGTGCGAACATTCTTTTTCACCTCAAAGGGGACACTCAAAGGACAAAACAAAACTAGCAAAGACTAGGTGGTTGGCAGATGAAATCATGTATTGGATGAGAGTGAACCCATCACTTGGTGCAATAGCGCTCATAAAATAAGTTTATAAAAAGTTCAATATTACAGTACCTTACATGAGGATGTTCTATTCAAAGGAAATGGCTCTTGAGAGGATCAATGGTCCATGTAATGAAAGTTTTTAGTTGCTTTACAGCTTCAAAGCTGAAGTAGAGATGGCTAGGTAGTGTTGTACAAATAGACAGGCATAAAGTTCAGTACAAAATAAGAGGGAAGACAATGGAGAAAGAGTGCTTTAGAAGGGATTTTGTTTGTTTCTGTAAGGGTCCCAACCTTTCAATAAGGTAGAGTCCCCTGTGTTTACAATGCTAGTCCCTGGATCAATAGCTAGCATCCACAGTTAAGATGTAATATCAAGAAACAAAGGTCATAATATAACTTTATAACCAGGAATAACATAATTTTATTACATCTTACATAGCTCATTTGGCTATTACAATACATTGCAGCAGAATAACTATAAGCATGGGGTCCTTCATCTTCAAAGTGCCACAGGCAGCCATGTTGGTTGTAGATTTGAAATCCTAATCAACACACTTCACTAAATCAATCAAACCTGCAACATACAAGTTACAGCCACAAGGGTCAATACATTTGAATTGTATTGGCAAGTGATACTATAGTAGTATAGTGGAGTCTATCATCTATATGCATTTGGCTAAGTGGAGTTGAGGCTTGCATTGCTCAAAATAGATTTTTCCTTAACATTTGAAAACACTCAGTTTTTTCTTGGCAAAACATTTTTCTCAATCAAAGATTGAAGATCCTTTATCCCTTGTTCAAACCACAAGTTTTTAACTTAGAAATTTGAATGATGAGATTCTTGATTGCTTCCATGTCTTGATGCTCAAATTGTCCTTTACCAGGGACATGGCTAAGTACTTAGATTTTACACTCTGCAGAGGTGGTACACTTTCCCCACAAGACTTTGTTTCCCAAGACAAGATCTTTCAGAAGCCTTCCCTTAGACCAAAATGGACGCGCTCCAACCTATCAAACTCTACCACCAACTGTCCATATGGCTAAGTTCTTGCAACTTATATGATCCAGGCAGAGCCCATAATGCCAAGTGGTTGCACTTGAAGCTTCTCAACATTTGACATCTCAAATCTCTTTGTTCCTGGGTGGCCATCCACAAGTGAGATACACAAGGAAAACCATAAACATGGGCCTTGTGAACCACTCAACCAAAAACCACAAGCAATTACCATTCCACCTAGGTGATTCATTAACTTAGTTGTTTTATTAAACAAAAACACAAGTCCTCAGACTTAGAAATTTTCCATAGTGTGAATGTATATTCCACCCTTGTTTTCTATTAGCTAATCTAAGCATGATAGTAATAGGAATCTTAACTTAGGAAGATTTCCACTAAGGTTTCATCTACTAGGTTTTCCTATAGCAAGGTTTATACTTAGCAAAATTCCATGCAAGTTTTACTTAGAAAAATCATTAATGCATAGTGAAAGTAATGGGACAAAAAGTATGAAGCATCACTTGCCTTTTTGGTAGAGTATAGGTTCACTCCTTGTCCTTGCAACAATCACACTCTTCAAGTCACTACAAGTCAATCAAGCAAGGCACAATCTCAATCTACCAATCAAGCAAAACATCACATAAAATGATAAAGTCTAAGAAATGCATGCAAGCATGCCAAGCTTTGTTTTATTTGAAAAAGTGGTTCCTAATGGGTCATAAACATTTGAAAACACCTATTGGTCATTTTGTAAAGTGGCAAAGTCATTTGCAAAAGGTTTCACTTCAAAAACCATTTTCAAAACAAAGTATCATTTTATGTGGTGTAGAAATATTTTTACTAAGGCATTAATCTATAGGGTTCACCAAATATGTTTTCAAACCATAAAACTTTGTGTTTAGGGTCAGAGAGTTTAAAACAAAACATTTCCCAAAGGTTTTCTTCCAAAACCATTTTTAATAAATAAACTATATTTTTATTTGACTAGAAATGGTTTTAAATCAAAGAATCATTCTTTTGTTTCACCAAATACATTTTTGAAACCACAAAGTGATTCTTATGGTTAGTAGGTTCAAATCACACCATTTGCCAAAGATTTTATCCCCAAAATCATTTTTGAACAATTTTTATAACCTAAACAAGCATACAAATGTTTCTGCAAAAACAATCATTTTTCCAGAAGCTTTTTACTAAACAAATGGCATGGTTGGCTAGGGCTTGTTCCGCTGATTCCATTGATATAAAATTTGTAATTTTTGGACGTGTAGAACTAAAGTTACAAGATTTTCAAAATTGCATCTAAATCTGTTTTCAAACTTTGTTTTAAAACAGAACTGGCCACGCGTCGCGTTTCTACTGGTCGATACCGGTTCGGGTGGATCGTGCTCTGCGGGGCGTTGGATTTAAACAAATCGCATGGCTCAGGCGTGCTCTTACCGCTTCGCTCTGTTCTAATTACAACCGCAGGATTAAAATCTAACGGTGACAATCTGATCGACCTTACTCGGGCGGCGCTGACGGCGCCTGGCGGCGGCGCACGGTCAGGCGGTGGCGGCGCTGGTGAAACAGGAAGCGAGAGTGGCTGGGGAGATGCTCACCAGAATTGTCGACGCTTGCTGATGCTCAACGTGGTACTGATTGGTGAAGGGGCGCACAGGGTAGTCCTGAATCGCTCGCCGGAGTTCGCTTGTCGTCAGACACGCTCTGGTCGACGTCAAGGGCGGTGCCGTGGTTCGCCCCGAGGGAAAACGAGGACATGGTTAGATGCGCAGGATCAAGGTGAAGTTGCGTGCGTGAAGGAAAGGGCACAGGGTGGTCTGGCTTACCAAGGGGAGGTCGTCGGAGAAGAACCAGACGGTGGCGGCGGCGGTTGTTGTCGCTGCTGACGCTCAGGGGTGCACGCGAGTGAGCTGGCGATGCGAAAAGGTGCGCCAGGGCTTGGGGAGTATGCGAGTGTGGTCAAGGAGGCGAGGGGTGGCAGGACACGGCCGGAATCGAGGGAAGAGTTCGTCGGTGGCAGTGAGGTTCGGAGAGGAATCAGGGCGGCCTGGGGGCGTGCTAATGTGGGGTGACGGAGGGGAAATGGAGAGGAGGCATGGGCGTTTAAGCTTGCGTGATCAAAGAGAGTAATGGTGGCCGCGTTAAGACGAATTAAACCGGAGGAATCAACGGCAGGAGCAGGGAAGAACTGGTCGCGGGTGTAGACGATGAACAGGAGAGGGTGGGGTCGGCTGGTCAGTGAGAAAGGGAGTGAGGGGGAGGGTCCACCGGTCAGCTTCTGTGCGGGTGCGAGACTGCGTGTAGAAAACGTTTCACTGGGTGGTGTTGGTGGGCTGGAGTTGGGCCTAGACTGGGCTGCTGGGTTGGGTTGGTTTGATTCCTTTTTTTTGTTCAGTACTCTTTTTCTTTTCTTATTTGATTTTCTGTTTTGAATTGCAAACATCAATTCAAACAACCAAAACAACTCAAACAATTACCACACTTGTAATTGAATCTGGTTCTGTTTATCAACATAAACCAATTCCCAAAATAAAATAATATTTTTAATCTTTTTAGGATCTATTTAATAATTAAAAATAGACCTTAATTAATAATTCAAATAGGTTTTGATTTATTTAATAAAATCTCCATTTGAAATCTAAATATTTTCAAAACCAAATCAGTAGGTTTTATATGAAAATATAGAATACTTGAAAAACTTGTTTAAAATAAAATAACATTTTTATTTTAGGGTCCATTAATAATTAAATAAAAATGGACCTTAGTTATTAAATCAAATAGGATTTATTTTATTTAAAATCTTTATTTGAAATCTAAAATAAAACCAAAACACTTTAGTAGGTTTTACTTGAGAATATAAAATACTTGGGAAAACTTATTTAAAATAATTTAATAAGTTTTAGTGTTTATTTAATAATGGGAAAAGCCTTTATTTTATATAAAACTGGATATTAATAAATCCTCATTATTTTGCTTAAATAAACCTTTACTCTTTTAATCAAAGCAAAACATTTTAATTCAAAGCTTGGCCAAGGTTTAATTTGGCTCTATATAATAATCCTTATTTAAAAAAATCCTCCTTTTCTTTTGAAAACCAAATCTTTTATTAAAAGATCAAAAAAAATCCACTTATTCAAAATATTTTCTTTATTAATTGTTTAACTTTTCAAATCCCTTTAGGATTTGTTTGATCAAAAATGTTTGAAGGTTTCCAATTGGAATCAAAAAGTTTCTTCTCACCCTGAAAATCAACAAAGTTTTATTTTATTCATTTATTTTTCACATTACAAGATTTGGAAAATCTTGGGATGTGACAGTTTCAAAGCTTACTGGCAAGGGTTTCTGGATGGTTTCAGGCCTTATTTGGCCATGGATGCAACAATTCTTCATGGCAGATTTAAAGGACAAATAGTAGCTGCTACTACAGTTAATGGCCACAATTGGATGTTCCCTATTTCTTATGGAGTTTTGGAGATTGAGTCGGAGGAAAGTTGGACTTGGTTTCTGGAGAATTAGCGTGACCTTATAGTTCATCCACCAGGACTTACTATCCACACGGGCGCTTGCAAAGGTTTGGAGAAAGTTGTAGAAGCAGTATTCCCCGGGGTGGAGCATAGGGAATGTATGCGACACTTACTGTGGAATTTTACAAAGAAATTCAAGGGTAAAGTTTATACTGACAACCTTGGCCAAATTCATACACATATAGTTTGAGGAAGCATTTGTATCATTTGGAAGTGTTGTATAAACAAAAACCTGCGGTGAAAGAGTAATTGGATGCACATCATGGAATGGTGTGGTAAAGAAGCCGATTCAATGAAATTTAGGCATATGATCATGATAAAGATCATATGCAAAGGTAGACTATGTAACAAGTAACCTTGCAGAGAGTTTCAATGAAAAGGTAAAGTCATTGAAAGAGCTTATGTTGTGGCAAATATTTTATAAGATTAGGCATATGACCATGATAAAGATCGATTTGCGTCAAAGAATTGCATCAACAGTATATGCTGGCCATCTCATCCTCCCATCTTTGATTAAGTATTTGCATGCCAGGTCAAAACAATTTAAGATGAAATGCATTATAAGAGGAATGGGTGCTGAGGTAACGTACACTGATAGTAAAGATAGGCAATGGACGTATCCAGTGAGTTTGGTTGATAGGACATGCCATTGCAAGCAATGGCAGCTCCGTGGGAAACCCTGCATACATGAATTGTTTTTCATGGGTGTTCTAGGAGGTCAAGAGGGTGAAGTTGATCAGTACGTGTCGGAGTATTTATCCGTTGCCAAATTTAGGGCAGCATATGCTCAGAATTTTCCATCCTTGTTGGGAAAATACCAATGGATGGAAGTGAATCTGGACTTCAAGCTATACCCTCTAGTTTTTACTAGACCAGTAGGTAGGTGAAAGGATACATATGTCGCCTAGAGGGGGTGAATAGGCGATTAAAACTTTTCCGAGAGTGGCTCCACAAAGGCGGAATTAAACTAGCGTTTACTTTGTCAAGCACAACCTAGAACAACTATGGTTCACCTATGTGCACCAACAACTTATGCTAAGCAATACAAGCAACAATGTGATAGCAAGATATATATTACTTCAAGCACGAAGGATATCACAATGTAAAGTGCATAAGTAAAGAGCTCGGGTATAGAGATAACCGAGGCACGTGGGGACGACGATATTTTACCGAGTTCCTCCCAACATGGAGTACGTCTCGTTTGGAGAGGGGGTGGTATCTAACCACCTACGCCACAAAAGGTCTCCCTTATTCTCTGGTGAATCTCACCCAATGGGATCGATCCACGCTTCCACTATCGGTGCACTTGTCGGTGGCAACCGGAACCTCTCACAAGGTTGGGGCACTTCTCACAAGGTTGCGGCAGGGAGAGTCAAGCAAGGCAACCAGGCAGCCTGGGCCGGCCGGTAGTACCGGCCCACCCGGGAGGTACTACCGGGCCAGGCTGGTAGTGCCGGGCCACGCAACCGGGGGAGGCAGGAAATAGTGGGAAGTGCTCAGGGGCGGGTGGTAGTACCGGCCCGCCCGGGCGGTACTACCACTCGGCCTAGAAAACAGAATTCTTATCTTTTTAATTAAATTAAAGCAAACTTCAAATATTCACCAAGTGAGAAAATATTGGTTATCACTAAGTGAGAATGTATCATGTATTATAATGTGAGATACTTCACTTGGTGAGAAACCGAAAAACCGCCAATATCAAAATCGCAACAAGATACAAACAGAAGATCCGATTTTGATGAACAAGAGCTTGTTATGGAGACTACCACAAGATCTATATCCTCACATGGATAAGACCAAATAACAACCAAATACGACGATGAAAGTATGCAAAGGTTTGAGCTCTCTCCGAACAATGTGACCGAGTTACTCATTCGAGAGCCCCTCTTGATAGTACGGCTATCTAGCCTAAACCCGGTCTCCCACACACAATATGAGACCGGCAAAAGAGAAAACCTATCAAGGTTATACCTTTGCCTTGAGCATTCCACTTGATCTTGATGTAGACGATCTTGTCCTTCTCAAGATGGAACGCCTTTCTTGATTACTCATCATCGATCCATGATCACCGAGGATGGCAAGCATCAAACATGATATCTTCTATAGATATCGCATTTAGAGCTTGCACAACACATATTCTTCTCATTTCATTGACCTTGAGGCCAACACATGCTCCAAGCGATGCCAATGGACAATTCCTACGAGTACAACTTAATACACACATTAGTCCATGAAGATTGTCATTAATTACCAAAACCACACATGGGGTCCCACGTGTTCTTTCAGTAGGCCAAGGAAGAATAGGATGAGAGCTAATGCAGATGGTGGTGCACCACCTCTACGACGTAAGTGCAAATGTTGTGGGATCCTAAGGCACATTTCTAGGCTTTGTCAAAATGTAGTGGACCCAGCTTATGGAATGGATGATCATGCGGGAGTAGCAAATGCATATGAGAATGAAGTATTTGAACGAGAGGAAAATGAAGCAATGGATATATTGCAGATTGAACCAACGGATCGAGAGGAGATTGAACAAAATGCATGGAAGATTGAACCAAATGTAGAGGAGATTGAACCAATGGATCAAGAGGACATTGAACCAAATGTAGAGGAGATTAAACCAAATGCAGGGGAGATTGAACCAATCGATCGAGAGGAGATTGAACCAATTGATAGAGAGGATATTGAACCAAATGTAGGGGAGATTGCATCAAATTAATGGGAGATTAAAGAAATTTATTCATTGGATGCAGAGTTCAAAACAAAAGGAATTACACAAGGATATTGAAGAAATAGGGGCAAAGATTTTTCAACCGTATGAACCAAAGGATCAAAACATGATTAAACTAATTGTATGACATACTAAAGCACTTGATTAATTGGATGCAGAGAAAAAGAACAAAGGGAACAAACAGAAGAACCTGATGGTGGACTCCGAGAATATTCCAGCTAGGATCACTAGGAGCAAGGTGGTGAACCAAGCGAAAAACACTAGGATCAAGAAAAAATGAATTTGAATTATTAATTTAAATTTGTATGACGAATTTGAACTACTATCAATGTTTGTATTAAATTTGAACTAGTGTGATGCTCCCAAGTTTGTATGTTGGATAATCCTTTAATGTATGTGTTATTGCAAGTTTCTATGGTCATGCACCTAGTTGCTTAGCACTGCTCAGTTTTGCCCTCGACATGTGGTCAACACATGGGGTTTAGCTAGTTCATGGCTTAACGTTGACCAATTGATCCAAAATTTGGCACACTTGTGTATCTTGGATTGATTTACCATATGAAATTGGAAATTTTAGATTAACTTGTAATCATCCACATTTTTTTTCTTAGTGATTAAATTCAAAAAAATGGTTATAGGGTTAGTTTAATTCAAAAAAGTCAAAACATAGTGCAACCTTCAAACGGAGTCTTGTTATGTTGCCTACAACCTAGAATGAATAATAAAGGAAAAGGAAATAAAGAGAAATGGATATGTCACATGGATCTTGGCCAACCACCATTGGATACATCATCCGACAGGCTGGAGGTCTCTCTCTCCCGATGGGCACACCTACCCTGTACGCAGAGGAGAGCCCGACGGGCTGGATGTCTCTCCCTCCCTTTCCCTGTCGCATGTATACCAGCTGCATCTTCCTCCCCTCCTATCAACGTATGGTGGCACGGCAGTCCGAACGGCGTGCGGCGTCGCGGATCTAAGCCTGTCGGTCAGAATAGCGTGCGGCGGCGTGGACCTAAGCCTGGCGGTCGGAACGGCATGCGATGGCACAGACCTAAGCGTGGGGGTCAGAACGGCGTGCGGAGGCGCGGATCTAAGCCCGGCGGTCGAAATGGCGTGCGGCGGCACCGATCTAAGCCTGGCGGTCAGAACGGCAAGCGGCAGCGCATACCTAATCCTGGAGGTCGGAACGGCTTGCGGCAGCGTGGATCTAAGCCTGGCAGTCGGAACGGCGTGCGGTGGCATGGACCTAAGCCTGACGGTCGAAACGGCTTGCGGCAACGCAGATCCAAGCGTGGCGGCTGGAACGGCGTGCGGCGATGAGTATCTAAGCGTCTTGCGGTGACCCAGCATATCACTGCATGATGTAGTACACTATAGTCGTTGACATAATACCAATGAAACATCGTTCACTAGTATTACATCTCTCAGAGTGGTACAATAGAAACACAGCAGGTCCAAGACATGACTATAGGTTACAACTCACTCTTTACAAAAGACCAGAGAACACTCTAAGTTAAAGAGAGAGAAAGAAACTTCTTACAAATAATAATCATAATAATCAACTTATAACTAACCTACTAATAAGATTAGCATCTCACTATTTGGTTTGCATTGCTGCTATTGCAATACTCTACACAAGTAGGTTCTATGGCTAGAGTGTAGGGATACGGGTAGGCTTAGCGCAAATCAAAAAATTTCTACCACGTATACCAGGATTACTGTTGTCATAGATCACGGGATTACCACTAGACGCGCAGTTGCGGAATTGATGAAGCGCGTCGAGGCAGTGCAGACGTTCCACGTCTTCTCCTTGTCCTCGTCCCACGAGCAGCTCCCCTTGCGCGGCTCGTCCAAGCGCTATAGATGCAGCGCCTCCGAGGTATCCACACGTACAGGGTGGAAGCGTCAGACGTCGGACTGCTAGGTCCACGCGTGCAACACAGGGGTCAGGAGTGGCGGCTGGGAATGATCTGAGGTCTAAGGTCTAACCCTGGTCAGCTCGCCCCACCCTCTCATATATAGGCGTCCCTAGTGGGCTTCTACATTAGCAGCCCATTAGTACCCTAAGCCTGGTCTAATTCGGATCCAATCCTCATTAGGCTTCCAGCCCCTTAAGTGTGTAACCCTATAGGTTCGTATGCGTATAGACATGACACGAATACACTTATTCTGTCAATAGTTGGTAGCGGCCTCTAGCAAGACGTGAAACTCCTAAACGCATACAAAGATCATATCGGACGAACCATCACAAGGTTTAGTACATGTATTTCCCTTTGCCTCACGATATTTGGTCTAGCTCCAAGCTGACCTTCCTTTCTCGATACCGTGATTCGGAATCCCTTTACTAGGTTAACTCTTAACCATATGTAGTACGGCCATGCATTTCTGGATCCGATCACTCGAGGGGCCCAGAGATATCTCTCTCAAGTAGAGAGGGGCAAATCCCATCTTGATTGACCATGCCTTGCAGCATGCTTCAGGACAAACCCGAAAGCTACCTTTATAACTACCTAGTTACGGTGCAGCGTTTGATAGCCCAAAGTAGGTCGATCCACATCTCAAGTACATGTGACAATCTCAAGTCTAAGGACAAAACGTACACGATGTTTAGAGAGAGAGCTGCAACTAATTGCTAGTCTCAGGTTGGTTCAGTCCAACCCCATGTTCATAACATGTGTCCACGTCATTGGTTTGACATCTCCATGTCTATGACTTGCGAAACATAGCCATCAACCAATCGATGTGCTAGTCTAATATTCACGTGTGTCCTCACATGAACTCGGACTAGGGACAACTCTTAAATAACCATACAAGTATAGAGTTTCACAAACAATTCACGTAATTGCCAATCAATACAAGTTGCCTGATATGGATATTCAAGGAACATTACAATAACTCATGGATACATATGAAATATCATCATCTCTATGATTGCCTCTAGGGCATATTTCCTTCAGTCTCCCACTTGCACTAGAGTCAATCTAAAATGTATCTAATACCAATTGCTCTTGTGTGCGCTTCATGCGCGGGCTGCGGGGGAGGCTTAGTCAAGGGATCAGCAACATTTGAGTCCGTATGTATTTTGCATATCATGACACTACCATCCTCAACGAACTCTCGAATCTGATGGTAACGCATGCGAATATGTTTGTTCTTCTAGTGTTGTCTAGGTTCCTTGGCTTGTGCAATAGCACCATTGTTGTCACAATAAACATCCAAGGGATTGGACGCGCCCTGAACCACACCGAGAGCGATCAGGAAATTCCTAATCCAAACAGCTTCCTTTACGGCCTCTGAGGCAGCAATATATTTAGCTTCTGTTGAAGAGGAGGTCACCGTATCTTGCTTGGAACTTTTCCAGCTCACAGCACCACCATTCATGACAAACACATAACCTGATTGCGATTTTGAATCATCTGAGTCGTTAAGGTAACTCGCATCTGTGTAACCCTTTACACTGAGTTCATCCTCACCTCCATAAACTAGGAACACATCCTTAGTCCTTTTCAAGTACTTAAGGATGTTATTTACCGCTGTCCAGTGACCTTCACCTGGATCAGCCTGGTATCTGCTCGTAACACTTAGAGCATAGGAAACATCTGGGCGAGTACATACCATTGCATACATGATGGATCCAATAGCCGAAGCATATGGAACCCTACTCATGCGCTCACGCTCATCAGTAGTCGAAGGACACTGACTCTTGCTGAGTTTTATGCCATGAGACATGGGCAAGAACCCCTTCTTAGCCTCTTCCATGCTGAACCGTTTCAACACTTTGTCAATGTATGTACTCTGGCTTAATCCAATTAGCCTCCTTGATCTATCTCTATAGATCTTGATGCCCAGAATATATGCCGCTTCTCCCAAGTCCTTCATCGAAAAACTATTTTTCAATGAGGTCTTAACAGATTCGAGCATAGGAATGTCATTTCCAATCAGCAATATGTCATCTACATATAAGATTAGAAATACCAGCGCTCTCCCACTTTCCTTCTTGTAAACACAAGGTTCTTGTTCGTTTTTTATGAAGCCAACCTCCTTTACAACTTCATCAAATCGAATGTTCCAACTCTGAGATGCTTGCTTCAGCCCATAAATGGACTTCAGAAGTTTGCATACCTTTCCAGCATTGTTTGGATCGACAAAACCTTCGGGTTGCATCATATACACGTCCTCAGTTAGGATTCCATTTAGGAAAGTCGTCTTGACATCCATCTGCCATATTTCATAGTCGAAATGTGCAGCAATAGCTAGAATTATCCGTATAGATTTAAGCATCGCTACGGGCGAGAAAGTCTCGTCGTAGTCAACTCCTTGAACTTGTCGAAAACCTTTTGCAACAAGTCGAGCTTTATGGATGTGAACATTTCCATCCATATCAATCTTCTTCTTATAGATCCATTTGCACTCGATGGCTTTAAAACCATCAGGCAGGTCAACCAAGTTCCAAACTTGATTGTCTCCCATGGACTCTATCTCGGATCTCATGGCGATCAGCCATTTCTCAGAGTCTGGGTCCACCATCGCTTCTGCATAGGTCGCAGGCTCATCATTGTCTAACAATAATAATTCCCGCGCTTCGCTGAGCCTCGCCGACCTTCGTGGTTGTGGTGCTTCTGTTGCCACGGGTTCCTCAACTTGTTCTGCTACAATAGCATCACTCGTAGAAGCATCCCCAACTGGCTCATCTTGAACTTCTTCAAGTCGCACCGACCTTCCACTTGTTCCCTTTGTGAGAAACTCTTTCTCTAGGAAAACACCGCTACGAGCGACAAACACTTTGCCCCCTCTCGGTTGTAGAAGTAATACCCTAAGGTTTCCCTCGGATATCCCACGAAAATGCACTTATCCGATTTGGGTGTTAGCTTGTCCGACTGAAGTCGCTTGATAAATGCATCACAACCCCAAATCTTTAGAAAAGACAAACTGAGATTCTTTCCAGTCCACATCTCATATGGTGTCTTAACTACGGATTTAGATGGTACCCTATTAAGTGTGAAAGTTGTCGTTTCTAGAGCGTAACCCCAAAATGATAATGGTAAATCCGACTGGCTCATCATAGATTGAACCATGTCCAACAAAGTTCGATTACGCCGTTCGGAGACCCCGTTTGTTTGAGGCGTTCCGGGCGGCGTAAGTTGTGGAACAATTCCGCAACTCTTAAGATGATCGCTAAATTCGTGACTCAAATATTCACCTCCACGATAAAATCGCAAGGCCTTTATTTTCTTGCCACGTTGATTCTCTACTTCACTCTGAAACTCTTTGAACTTTTCAAAAGTTTCAGACTTATGCCTCATCAAGTAGACATAACCATATCTACTGAAATCATCAGTGAAAGTAATGAAGTAGTGATATCCTCCTCTGGCTGTCGTGCTCATTGGTCCACACACATCAGTATGTATGAGTTCCAACAAGTCTGTCGCTCTCTCGGGTAAACCCGAAAAAGGTGACTTGGTCATCTTTCCAAGTAAACAAGCCTGACATGTCTCGTATGATTCAAAATCAAACGAAGATAGAAGACCATCACCATGGAGCTTCTTCATGCGCTTTTCACTTATAAGCCCCAAACGACAATGCCATAAATAGGTAGGACTTAAATCATTAGACTGAAGCCTTTTAGCACTAATATTGTAAACAGATGCATCATCAAGATTTAAAATAAATAACCCATTCACAATGGGAGCATTAGCCATAAACATATCATTCTTAGAGATTACACAACTATTGTTTGCACTCGCGAATGAATAACCATCCCTCATCAAACATGAAGGTGATAAAATGTTTCGACCCATACTTGGAATGTAATAACAATTATTCAACTCCATAATAAATCCTGAAGGAAGGTGAAGTTGCATGACGCCGACGAACAATGCAGCAACCCTTGCTTTATTTCCGACGCGAAAATCCACTTCGCCTTTCTGCACTTATCTAGTCCTTATTAGCCCCTGCATCGAATTGCAAATATGAGCAACCGATCCGGTATCAAATACCCAAGAGTTAACATAGGAATCAGCGAGAAGAATTTCCACAACATTTACAACAAGCGTACCTGAGTTGGAAGTACTCTTACTTCCACTCTTCTTCAAAGAAGCCTGGTACTTGCTGCAGTTTCTCTTCCAGTGGCCATGTTCATGACAAAAGAAGCACTCAGTGTCTTCTACAGGTCTAGCCTTTTTCTTGGGTGTAGACTTAGGGATCGTATCCTTAGCCTTGCCCTTCTTCTTCCAAGAAGTACCCTTTTTCTTGAAGCTAGGCTTGTTCTGCACAGCCATCACATGGCTATGCCCTGCACACTTCTTCATGTCTCTTTCTGCAGTTTTAAGCATCCCACATAATTCATTAAGGCCCTTCTCCACCCCATGCATATGGTAGTTCGAAATGAACTGCCCATAGCTGGATGGAAGAGACGCCAAAATAAAGTCAGTGGCCAACTCTTGGCCTAGTGGAAAACCAGGCTTTTCCAAAGTATGACTGTAACCAACCATTTTGATCACATGGGGGCCTACAGCTGCTCCCTCTGCTAGCTTGCATTCGAAAAAGGACTTGGCAACATTGTACCTCTCAGTCCTTTCCTGATCTTGGAACATGTCCTTAAGCGCAACGATTATATCGTAGGAATCCTGATCCTCAAACTTCTTTTAGAGTTCAGGTTCCATGCATGCAAGCATAAGATAGCTAACCTCAAGAGAATCATCACATGCTCTCTTGTAGGCATTCTTTAGGGCAGCAGATGCATTATCAGCAGGTTCATCGGGGATTGGGGTATCCAGAACCGTTTCCTTTTTATCAGACCTGAGAACGATTCTCAGGTTACGGACCCAGTCCGAATAGTTTGTTCCATTTAATTTATCTTTGTCAAGAATCGAACGCAAAGAGAAAGGTGATGTAGTGTTCGGTGCCATTGATCTACAACAGAAAACATGCAAAATACTAAGCCATGTAACCATGAAAGAGTAAGACATATTAAACAATTTAATAGCATATACTCCCACTTAAATCAATATCCCTCTATTGATACTAAGTGATTCAAGATCCACAATTAACAAGTCGACTAGTGAGCTTTAGCATCACTGCTAGAAGACAAGGTAAATCGGTAAGCAACACTTGCTAATCATATCACATATGACTCTTGTTGTTGGGTGACATCTCTATGTCAAAACTAGGCGCCCAACCTTTATGCCCCAAGGTCCTTAACTGTTAAGATGACCTTGTCAAGTTCACCAACCCTTATGCGTGTAGGTATCCGATACAAACCCATCCAGCCAAGGAAAACCGCGGCACCCTAATTTCATAGGCCCACCAACGATTGTACAGGGCATAGGATGGTGCAAGGTTTGGTTGGGAGGGCATGGTTTAACTTAAACTTTGTGAGGGATCGTTCTACTTCTATCATCTAAGCATGCATAGTAGTAAAATGCATAAGAATAACATTCACATAGATGTGACATAGTATGGCCCATTTTCTCATGGTGATCTCCATCGCCATAGAACCTGTCCACCATGATGATCTCCATCTTCATGTTCCATGTGAGCCATCCTCCAAGTGATGAGTCCTCCAAGAACTAATACAAGCTATTACTCCTAACAGCTAGTAATCAAAATTACACAGTATTGGGATCATCACAAGTTGGCACGCAGGCCATTACAATAAATGACAACACACATGGCTCTAGCCGTGTTGCCCTACTCACGACACGCAGGTCATGCTAATTTTCATACATGCATCACATACATATATGGGCCATACTGATCACATATATCCTGCAAAAACAAGTTATGCATAGAATCGCATTCTACCGGATCATGTGACATCGCAGCACCTAGTTACCTTAACGAGATACAAAAGGGGCTATGATTAAGGGGGGTCTAGGGGGTCTCCCCCTGCGGGGTTCGAAGGGGCAGCGCCCCTCGCGGTATCTTCACAATTTTTTTTAAGGATTTTGATCGGCAAATCAAATTTACCATAAACCGACTCCTGTCCCGATTCAATCAAACTCCTTTGATCACGGTACATCGATTTTAGATCTAGGTTCCGATTCGATCAATCATATTGATCTTTGCGTGATTCAACATGATTTATGTGTCACTGTCTACCACGATGGCGGAAACCGACCGGTAGGGGTAAGTCATTCGACAACCTCAGATCACGATCACGGAAAGCAAGATCATAGATCAATCCTAAACCACCGCCATATAAACGATCACATCATTCATATCAATCTGCATATCACCATATGCAAACATCCTGAACCTATAACTGAACAGAATCGGCTCTGATACCACTGTAGGGATACGGGTAGGATACACTAGCGCCAATCAAAAAAATTCTACCGCGTATACCAGGATTACTGTTGTCATAGATCACGGGATTACCACTAGACGCGCAGTTGCGGAATTGATGAAGCGCATCAAGGCAGTGCAGACGTTCCACGTCTCCTCCTTGTCCTTGTCCCACGAGCAGCTCCCCTTGCGTGGCTCGTCCAAGCACGACAGATGCAGCGCCTCCGAGGTATCCACACGTACAGGGTGGAAGCGTCAGACATCGGACTGCTAGGTTCGTGTGTGCAACACAGGCGTGAGGAGTGGCGGCTGGGAATGATCTGAGGTCTAAGGTCTAACCCTGGTCAGCTCGCCCCACCCTCTCATATATAGGCGTCCCTAGTGGGCTTCTACATTAGCAGCCCATTAGTACCCTAAGCCTGGTCTAATTCGGATCCAATCCTCATTAGGCTTCCAGCCCCTTAAGTGTGTGACCCTATAGGTTCATATGCGTATAGACATGACACGAATACACTTATTCTATCAATAGTTGGTAGCGGCCTCTAGCAAGACGTGCCAACTCCTAAACGCATACAAAGATCATATCGGATGAACAATCACAAGGTTTAGTACATGTCTTTCCCTTTGCCTCACGATATTTGGTCTAGCTCCAAGCTGACCTCCCTTTCTCGATACTGTGATTCGGAATCCCTTTACTAGGTTAACTCTTAACCATATGTAGCACGGACATGCATTTCTGGATCCGATCACTCGAGGGGCCCAGAGATATCTCTCTCAAGTAGAGAGGGGCAAATCCCATATTGATTGACCATGCCTTGCAGCATGCTTCAGGACAAACCCGAAAGCTACCTTTATAACTACCCAGTTACGGTGCAGCATTTGATATCCCCAAAGTAGGTCGATCCACATCTCAAGTACATGTGACAATCTCAGGTCTAAGGACAAAACGTACACGATGTGTAGAGAGAGAGATGCAACTAATTTCTAGTCTCAGGTTGGGTCAGTCCAACCCCATGTTCATAATATGTGTCCACATCATTGGTTTGACATCTCCATGTATATGACTTGCGAAACATAGCCATCAACCAATCGATGTGCTAGTATAATATTCACGTGTGTCCTCACATGAACTCCGACTAGGGACAACTCTTAAATAACCATACAAGTATAGAGTTTCACAAACAATTTACGTAATTTCCAATCAATACAAGTTGCCTGATATGGATATTCAAGGAACATTAAAATAACGCATGGATACATATGAAATATCATCATATCTATGATTGCCTCTAGGGCATATTTCCTTCATAGATATTATAATCCTATCTAATCAGCAACTTTGTCTTCACTTTAGTTGTTGTATCTGTTGACTTCCTTGACTTCATTTAAGATCTTGAGCTTGTTGATGAATATTCCCTTGAGAATAAGTTGATGTATATGTCGTCTTATTGGCTTCAGAATCTAGCAAGGGTTAAGAAGATACGTTGAGTATGATCATACTCATCAAGTTCACTAGAAAGGATTGTTTGATGCACTAACTACAGCCACAGACCATAGGTCGTAGGCATGCAGGTTTTTGAAAACATTTCTTCAAAGGTTGATTTTATTCTGAAAAGCTATGTACGTCAGCCTTCATAGGTTTACCAAAACTTTCATGGAGTTCCTGAAAGAGCATTTCATATTCCTAAGATTTTGATGTTTGATGATAACACATCTATCGGTTTAATCATGCGCTAAGTGCATCTCGGGTTTCTAGGTTGTGGCACATTTATTGGGTTGCCCTTGGTTGCTATGGACAATGTCACCAGAGCTAACCGGTAGTACCGGTTGTACCAACCGGTACTACCGCTTGACTCCGGTACTACCACCCCTAGTACCCGGTGGGATCAGATTGAGGTGGGCAGGCCTCGAATATTCTCAGTACCACCCGGTACCATGGAGCGGCACTACCGCTCCGCAAGCGGTACTACCGCTTGGACACGGTAGTGCCGCTCGGCAGTACCGGACTGTAGGGTTTCGTAGCATGGAAAACAAAAAATTTCTATCGCATACAAACAAACAAGCCAAGATCTATCTACTAGATTGTAGCAACGAGTCGATGGAATAACTTACCCTCGAAGATTCCAAAGCGTTTAACGAGAGCGGATTCTCGTGGGTGATGTAGTCGTACTCTTCCCGATCTCAAGATCGTGTAGACGATCCTTCCGGCGCTGCGTTCCGGCAGCGCTCCCGCAGTCGGTCACACGTTCGGTACTCGACGAAGACCTTCCTCTCCCTTGTTCCAGCAGGCAGCGGAGGTTGTAGCACTCTCCTCGCGATTCCGGCAGCACAACGGCGTGGTACCGGAAGTAGAGGGGAGATCCCGGAGGGCTTCGCCTTAAGCCGGAGCGAGTATGGTGGAGTATGAGAGAGAACTATTAGTGGTCTAGGGTTTAGACACACCAATTAGAAGGCTCTAAACCGAAGGCTAGGGAAATTAGAAGCTCTAAACCAAAACGGCTCTAAACCGGAGATTAGAGGATAGGAACTTGTGTGTTTTAGAGGAGGAGGCCCTGCCCCTCCTCTTATAGGTGGGAGGTGCGGCCAAGGGGAGGGGAGTCCCTCCCCAAGTCGGCCTTGGGTGGCGCGCCGGCTTGGAGAGGAGACTCCTCCCCCAAGTCGGTTTCAACCACCTCTTGCTTGTTTCCCACAGTTTCCTGTTTTAGCCGTTTGACTTTCAAACTGGCCATTTGACTTTTCTGTTTTAGGATTCAATTTAATCCTTTATTTGGAACAGCAAGAACACTTAGTACATGATGCAATCATTCCAATATGTAATGACACATTCATGTACCCCTCCCCTTTCCCGGAGTGCCGGACATTCCGGAACCTTCTAGAACATTCCCGATGAAAACACCGGAATCATTTCCGAACTCCGAAACGGGACTTTCCTTATATGAATCTTATTCTCCGGACCATTCCGGATCACCTCGTGATATCCCGGATCCCATCCGAGACTCTGAACAACATTCGGTCTCTTTCTCATAATACCATAACTACTCAAACAACGTCGAATCCTTAAGTGTGTCTCCCTACGGTTCGTGAATTATGCGGACATGATCGAGACACTTCTCCGAACAATAACCAATAGAGGAATCTGGAAATTCATATGTCTCCCACATATTTCTATGATTACTTTGCGATCGAATGAACCACTTACATACGATACCAATTTTCCTTTGTCTCACGATAGTTTACTTATCCGAGGTTATGATCGTCGGTATCTCTGCATACCTAGTTCAACCTCGTTACTGATAAGTACTCTTTTCTCGTTCCCGTGATATGTGATCCCTTGTGATCCAGTCACATGCTTTCAAGCTAATTGGATGACATTCCACCGAGAGGGCCCAGAGTATATCTATCCGTCATATGGATGGACAAATCCCACTCTTGATCCATGTGTCTCAACCAATACTTTCCGAACACTCAATGCCACCTTTATAGCCACCCAGTTACGGTGTGGTGTTTGATGTCATCAAAGCATCCATCCGGTAAAGGTGATATGCATGATCTCATGGTCGAAGGAATTAGGTTACTATGTATCAGAAAGCATATAGCAATTGAACTATTGAAATGACTTGATCTTTATGCTACGCTTATCTATAGGAGTATGTCCACCATATCATTCTCCTAACGATATGATCTTGTTGTTGATAACATCTCAATGTTCATGATAGGGAAACCACAATCATTTATCAACCAACAAGCTAGTGAAGTATAGAGGCTATACTAGGGACTTCAAATTAAGTTTACAAATCACACAAGTATTAATGTTTCCTTGTTAATACTATTATAGCATGAATGTAAACATTTATCATAAACACAAAGATATAATAATAACTACATTTATTATTGCCTCTAGGGCATATCTCCAACAGTCTCCCACTTGCACTAGAGTCATCTAATCTAGATTACATGGTAATATACCGAACACCCATGGCAGTTTGGTGTTGGTCATGTTTTGCCCTCGGGAGAGGTTTAGTCAACGGATCCGCCACATTCAGATCTGTGTGTACTTTGCAAATCTTTATATCCCCATCCTGGATATGTTCTCGAATAGCGTGAAAACGTAGCTTGATGTGCTTCAGCTTCTTGTGTGACCTTGGTTCTTGCGCATTGGCTATGGCGCCCATGTTATCACAGTAGATAGACATTGGGTCCAGCGCACTAGGAACCACACCCAGCTCTGTAATGAACTCTTTCATCCATATCGCTTCTTGTGAAGCCTCCGAAGCAGCCATGTATTCCGATTCAGTTGAAGATCTGGCCACAAGCTTTGCTTTGCACTCCTCCAGCTAATTGCTGCACCATTCAAAATAAATATGTATCTAGATTGTGATTTAGAATCATCCGGATCGGTGTTCCAACTAGCATCGGTGTAACCATTAACAACGAGTTGTTCATCACCTCCATAAGAAAGAACCATATCCTTAGTTCTTCTCAAGTACTTAAGGATGTTTTTGACCGCTGTCCAATGATCCACTCCTGGATCACTTTGATATCTGCTAATTAAACTAACAGCATATGCAATGTTGGGCCTAGTACATAGCATGGCATGCATTAGAGATCCTATGGCTGAGGCATAGGGAGTCTTACTCATCCTTTCTCTATCTTCTGCCGATGTCGGACTTTGAGTTTTACTCAAGATCGTATTGGGTAACATGGGCAAGAACCCTTTCTTGCTTTCTTCCATTCCAAACCTCTTTAGAACTTTGTCCAAATATGTACTTTGTGACAATGATATTTGGCGTTTCGATCTATCTCTATAAATCTTTATGCCTAATATGTAAGCTGCTTCGCCAAGATCCTTCATTGAAAAACTATTATTCAAATATTCCTTGACACTATTAAGAAGGTCTACATCATTCCCAATCAACAATATGTCATCCACATATAGTATTAAGAATGCTACAGAGCTCCCACTCACTTTCTTGTAAATACAAGCTTCTCCATAAGTTTGTATAAAACCAAAAATTTTGATCACCTTATCAAAACGTTGATTCCAACTTCGGGATGCTTGCTTCAATCCATAGATGGACCGTTGAAGTTTGCATACCTTGTTAGCATCTTTAGGATCGACAAAACCTTTGGGTTGCATCATATACAACTCTTCATCAATATCTCCATTGAGGAATGCTGTTTTGACATCCATCTGCCATATCTCATAATCATAATATGTAGTGATTGCTAACATAATCCTCACAGACTTTAGCTTCGCTACCGGTGAGAAAGTCTCATCGTAGTCAACTCCTTGAATTTGTCGAAACCCTTTTGCGACAAGTCGAGCTTTATAGACAGTAACATTACCATCAGCATCTGTTTTCTTCTTGAAAATCCATTTGTTCTCGACAGCCTTCCGGCCATCCGGTAAGTCCACCAAAGTCCATACTTGGTTTTCGTACATGGATCCAATCTCGGATTTCATGGCTTCTTGCCATTTATTGGAATCTGGGCTCATCATCGCTTCCTCATATGTCTCGGGGTCATCGGTGTTGTCCACCAACATGACACTCATAACGGGATCATACCAATCTGGAGTGGTACGAGTTCTCGTTGACCTCCGAGGCTCTGTAGCAACTTCAACCGAAGTTTCATGATCACCATCATTAGCTCCCTCTCTAATTGGTGCAGGCACCACAGGAACTTCTTCCGGTGCTGCGCTACTCGCAATTTCGAGAGAAGGTTCGACAACCTCGTCGAGTTCTACTTTCCTTCCAGTCACTTCTTTCGAGAGAAATTCCTTCTCTAGAAAGGATCCATTCTTGGCAACGAAGATTTTGCCTTCGGATCTATGATAGAAGGTATACCCAATTGTTTCCTTCGGGTATCCTATGAAGACGCATTTTTCCGCTTTGGGTTCAAGATTGTCCGGCTGTAACTTCTTTACATAGGTTTCGCATCCCCAAACTTTAAGGAACGACAATTTAGGTTTCTTCCCAAACCATAATTCATACGGTGTCGTTTCAACGGATTTAGATGGTGCCCTATTTAAAGTGAATGCGGCTGTTTCTAATGCATAACCCCAAAATGATAGCGGTAAATCTGTAAGTGACATCATAGAACGAACCATATCTAAGAGAGTTCGATTACGACGTTCGGACACACCATTACGCTGTGGTGTTCCCGGCAGTGTCAATTGTGAAAGTATTCCGCATTTCTTCAAATGCTCGCCAAACTCGTAACTTAGATATTCACCTCCACGATCAGAACGTAGAAATTTAATCTTCTTGTTATGTTGATTTTCTACCTCACTTTGAAACTCCTTAAACTTCTCGAAAGTTTCGGACTTATGTTTCATGAAATAGATATACCCATATCTACTCAAGTCATCCGTGAAGGTAAGAACATAACGATAACCACCGCGCGATGCTACACTCATTGGACCACACACATCGGTATGTATGATTTCCAATAAGTCCGTAGCTCGCTCCATCATACCAGAAAATGGAGTCTTAGTCATTTTTCCCATCAGACATGCTTCGCATCTTTCAAGTGATTCAAAATCAAGTGATTCAAGAAGTCCATCGGAATGGAGTTTCTTCATACGCTTCACTCCAATGTGACCAAGACGACAGTGCCACATATAGGTCGAATTATCGCTTGATTTCAAACGTTTAGCCTCAATGTTGTTGATATGGTATTTCCACTATCGAGATTCAATAAGAATAGACCATCTATCAAAGGTGCATGTGCGTAAAACATATTACTCATATAAATCGAACAACCATTATTCTCGGACTTAAACAAGTAACCGTCTCGCAATAAACAAGATCCCGATATAATGTTCATGCTCAACGCAGGCACCAAATAACAATTATTTAAGTATAAAACTAATCCCGATGGTAGATGAAGGGGTAGCGTGCCGACCGCGATCACATCAACCTTTGATCCGTTTCCCACGCGCATCGTCACCTCGTTCTTCGCTAGCTTCCGTTTATTCTGCAGCACCTGTTTCGAGTTACAAATATGAGCAACCGAACCAGTATCAAATACCCAGGCACTACTACGAGTACTAGTGAGATACACATCAATAACATGTATATCAGATATACCTTTCTTCTTGATGTTGCCGTTCTTCAAATCCGCCAAGTACTTTGAGCAATTCCGCTTCCAGTGACCTTCTCCCTTGCAGTAAAAGCACTCAGTATCATTCTTGGGTCCAGCCTTGGTCTTCTTCGTCGGCGTGGTAACTTTCTTACCACCCTTCTTGAAGTGTCCCTTTTGCTTAGACTTGCCTTTCTTAAATTTGGTGGTCTTATTGACCAACAACACTTGGTGCTCTTTCTTGATCTCCACTTCTGCAGATTTCAACATGGCAAAAAGTTCTGGCAACGTCTTGTTCATGTTCTGCATGTTGTAGTTCATCACAAAGTTCTTGTAACTTGGTGGTAGTGATTGTAGGACGCGGTAAATCCCCAAAGCATTAGGAATCACTATACCCAAGCTTTGAAGTTTGTTTGCGTGCCCAGACATCTTAAGCACATGCTCACTGACGGAGCTGCCCTCTTCCATCTTGCAGTTAAAGAACTTTTCAGAAGCCTCATGGCTTTCAATTGTCGCATGAGTCTCAAAAATCAATTTGAGATCCTCGACAATATCATATGGGTCTGAATCCTCAAACCTTTTCTGAAGCTCCGATTCCAAACCATACAAGATAGCACACTGAACTATGGAGTACTGATTCTTCCGAGCGAGGTAAACATTCTTTACTTCATCGGGAGCATCATCTGCAGGTGGGTCACCCAGCGGTGCATCCAGCACATAGGTCAAATTACCAGCTGTGAGGACAATCCTCAAATTGCGGAACCAATCCGCGAAGTTGCTTCCATTGTTTTTCAACTTTTCTTTCTCTAGGAACGCATTAAAATTGATGGTAGGGGCTGCCATTGATCTACAACATATTTGCAATAGTTTAGACTAAGTTTATGACAAATTGAGTTCAAATTAGTTAATGTAATTAAACTAGGTGAACTCCCACTCAAAACAACATCCCTCATATTGTTTTAGTGATCACACGAACCAAATCCACCATATCAACACCGATCATCACGAGAGTTGATATAGTTTCAATGGCGAACAATCGACATGTTCATCATATCTACTATATGATTCATGCTTTACCTTTCGGTGATCCGTGTTCCGAGACCATGTCTGTACATGCTAGGCTCGTCAAGATCAAACCTTAGTTTCCGCATGAGCAAATCTGGCTTGCTCACGTTGTATACACTTGCAGAATCTAACACACCAGATCATCACGTGGTGCTTCGAAACAACAAGCTTTAGCAACGGTGCTAACTAAGGGTGAACACTTTATGACTTGAAATTTATGTGCATGAAGGATCATCTTATAATGCTACCGTCGTCTACTAAGCAATACAAGATGCATAAAGGATTAACATCACATGCAATTCAATATATATGTGATATGATATGGCCTTTCTTCTTCGTGCTTCCGATCTCTATCTTCAACCACGAACATGATCTCCATCATCACCGGAATTGCATCAAGGTCAATGACGCCTCTCCATGGTTGTCGTCCACCGGCTTCAACTATTACAACTACTTTGAATAGACACGCGGGTCTTAACATAAATTAAATACAACCATATGGCTCCTGCCGGTTGCCAACTTACAATAAGGAACATTGCATACATCAAATATAATCACAATCATGGCCATATCACATCACTGCACACCCCTGCAAAACAAAGTTAGACGCCTCTACTTTCTTTGCATATTTTACGTGGTTTGGGGCTTTCAATAAGTGTCGTTCTAACTTACGAACAAGAACCACAACATTGATACTAGCATTGTTGATCACCCGTTGTAAATTGTATATTAACTATGCTAGGAGAAACAGGCACCCGCAAAGCCACTTATGCAATACAAGTTGCATGTCAATCGTGGAGCAAGTCTCATGAACGATGTCATGTAAGGTTAGCCCGGGCCGCTTCATCCCAACATACCGCAAGATGCAAAGTACACAAGAAGCAATCGACAATAAAAGCATCAACGCCCACAATGACCATTGTGTTCTACTCGTGCAACAGATCTACATATAGACACGGCTCTGATACCACTGTAGGGTTTCGTAGCATGGAAAACAAAAATTTTCTATCGCATACAAACAAACAAGCCAAGATCTATCTACTAGATTGTAGCAACGAGTCGATGGAATAACTTACCCTCGAAGATTCCAAAGCGTTTAACGAGAGCGGATTCTCGTGGGTGATGTAGTCGTACTCTTCCCGATCTCAAGATCGTGTAGACGATCCTTCCGGCGCTGCGTTCCGGCAGCGCTCCCGCAGTCGGTCACACGTTCGGTACTCGACGAAGACCTTCCTCTCCCTTGTTCCAGCAGGCAGCGGAGGTTGTAGCACTCTCCGCGCGATTCTGGCAGCACAACGGCGTGGTACCGGAAGTAGAGGGGAGATCCCGCAGGGCTTCGCCTTAAGCCGGAGCGAGTATGGTGGAGTATGAGAGAGAACTATTAGTGGTCTAGGGTTTAGACAAACCAATTAGAAGGCTCTAAACCGAAGGCTAGGGCAATTAGAAGCTCTAAACCAAAACGGCTCTAAACCGGAGATTAGAGGATAGGAACTTGTGTGTTTTAGAGGAGGAGGCCCTGCCCCTCCTCTTATAGGTGGGAGGTGCGGACAAGGGGAGGGGAGTCCCTCCCCAAGTCGGCCTTGGGTGGCGCGCCGGCTTGGAGAGGAGACTCCTCCCCCAAGTCGGTTTCAACCACCTCTTGCTTGTTTCCCACAGTTTCCTGTTTTAGCCGTTTGACTTTCAAACTGGCCATTTGACTTTTCTGTTTTAGGATTCAATTTAATCCTTTATTTGGAACAGCAAGAACACTTAGTACATGATGCAATCATTCCAATATGTAATGACACATTCATGTACCCCTCCCCTTTCCCGGAGTGTCGGACATTCCGGAACCTTCTAGAACATTCCCGATGAAAACACCGGAATCATTTCCGAACTCCGAAACGGGACTTTCCTTATATGAATCTTATTCTCCGGACCATTCCGGATCACCTCGTGATATCCCGGATCCCATCCGAGACTCCGAACAACATTCAGTCTCTTTCTCATAATACCATAACTACTCAAACAACGTTGAATCCTTAAGTGTGTCTCCCTACGGTTCGTGAATTATGCGGACATGATCGAGACACTTCTCCGAACAATAACCAATAGAGGAATCTGGAAATTCATATGGCTCCCACATATTTATATGATTACTTTGCGATCGAATGAACCACTTACATACGATACCAATTTCCCTTTGTCTCACGATAGTTTACTTATCCGAGGTTATGATCGTCGGTATCTCTGCATACCTAGTTCAACCTCGTTACTGATAAGTACTCTTTTCTCGTTCCCGTGATATGTGATCCCTTGTGATCCAGTCACATGCTTGCAAGCTAATTGGATGACATTCCACCGAGAGGGCCCAGAGTATATCTATCCGTCATATGGATGGACAAATCCCACTCTTGATCCATGTGTCTCAACCAATACTTTCCGAACACTCAATGCCACCTTTATAGCCACCCAGTTACGGTGTGGTGTTTGATGTCATCAAAGCATCCATCCGGTAAAGGTGATATGCATGATCTCATGGTCGAAGGAATTAGGTTACTATGTATCAGAAAGCATATAGCAATTGAACTATTGAAATGACTTAATCTTTATGCTACGCTTATCTATAGGAGTATGTCCACCATATCATTCTCCTAACGATATGATCTTGTTGTTGATAACATCTCAATATTCATGATAGGGAAACCATAATCATTTATCAACCAACAAGCTAGTGAAGTATAGAGGCTATACTAGGGACTTCAAATTAAGTTTACAAATCACACAAGTATTAATGTTTCCTTGTTAATACTATTATAGCATGAATGTAAACATTTATCATAAACACAAAGATATAATAATAACTACATTTATTATTGCCTCTAGGGCATATCTCCAACACGGACAACTCTGAGGAAAAACTAGTCCTTCCCCCTTGCTCTATACCAACCGGTACTTGGGACCGGTACAACCGCCTTGACCGGTAGTACCGCTTCTTGTGACCGGTACTACCGCTTGGGGTAGTACCGCTAGGTGGTTCCGCTTGTTACCGTGGCTGGCTGGACCACATGGCGCCATCTCCGGTACTTGGTCTGGTACTTGAACGGTAGTACCGGTTGAGACCGGTACTACCGCTTGAGTACCGGTAGTACCGGTGCATTTAATGCACCAACGGACAGATTTCTCCAAGTGGTATAAATACCCCTCCACCTACCTTGGGACAAGGTGCTCGTTGCATTGAAGACTACCAACTCCATTTGAGCCACCAAATCGCCAAGATATCTTCACTCCACCATCCAAAGTCGTTGATCTTTGGAGAATCTAATGAGGAGGCCTTGATCTACTACTTCACCAAAAGAGATCTTCATTTCCCCCTCATTCATTTGAGGTCCCTCCATTGCTCTAGTGTTTTCTTTGGAAACCCTAGTTCTAGATTTGGTTCTTACAAGCTTGCCTTTGATTGTCTTGATAGCTTGCTTGTATTTGTGAGCCTCCAATTAAGTTGTGGATGTGTGCCCCAAACTTGTAAAGCTGTCGGCTTCCACCTCGAAGGTTGCCGATATAGTGGAAGGTGGATCGATCCCGTTGGGGTGAGGTTCATCGGAGAACAAGGGAGTCCTTTCGTGGCGTAGGTGGTTTGATACCACCCCCTCTCCAAACGTAGACGTACTTCCCATCAAAAGGAAGGAACTACGGGAAACAAATCCTTGTGTCCCCGCTCCACCACTTTGTTTACTTCTATCCTTTACCGCACTTTACTTACTTGTTCTTGCTTAGTGTTGTGTTAGCTAGTGCTTGTTTGTCATATAGGTAAATTCACCTTAGTTGCATTATCTAGAGAATTTACCTTTATTGTCAAACCTTAATTTGAAAAAGAAGAAAATTTGAAGTAGCACCTATTCACCCCCCCCCTCTAGGTGCCCATACGGTCCTTTCAATTGGTATCAGAGCCTCGGCTCTTTATTCGGGCTCTACCGCCTAAGAGAATATGGGTAGCCACAAAGGGGAAGGTGGTGGTGAGCACACCACGGTGACCATGGAAGATCTCAAAAACTTGGAAACAAGATTGAGCTCTTCCTTGGTCAACAAAGTCAAGAAAATTCTTGAACAACTTCTTAAAGACAAAGACGGCTCATCATCCCTTTCTCCTCAAGAGGAGCCTCCATCAGTTTTACCTAAAGGGAATGCCCTGGTATCTCCCGAGGGTATGATGGTTGGGGGTAATCAAGACAACACTAACTCCTCCACACAAAAGGATGGTGGGAAGGGTGAGCATCGTGATTCATGGTACTCTCCCGACCCCCCAATTACTCACCCTCATATAAACAATACGGGTGACCCACCTAAGCTTGAAGCATCTACTACTTTTGCTCAATGGCAATCTCTAATGAAAACTCATGTGCGCAGCTCTTGCATTGAACTATAGAACATCATTGAACAAGGACTCTATATTGGGGATCCAAACAACTTGACAAGAAGAGAAGTTGTCAATAGTCAACTCAATGCCACCGCCTTGCACATGATTCAACAAGGATTGGGTACAAAGGATTACCCACACATTGAGCACCTCAGCACCGCTAAGGAAGCTTGGGTTGCTCTCACAGTGTTGTTTGTTGGGAATGAGAGCATGAGGAGGAACCGGTACGATGCACTAAGCAATGAAGCTGAAGGCTTCTATATGAAGGAAGATGAAGATCATGAAGACATGTATCGTAGGCTCAAATCCACCGCCACCGCGTTTAGGAATGTGGGTGCCTCCCATGTGGATGATGCATGGATAAAAAGAAAATATATGAGTGCACTCATGCCCTTTGAGCCCATTGACCTAAAGAGCCTACAAGGAAGACACAACTACCACCTCATGACCTCCAATGAAGTTATGCAAGAGATGGCCTCTTTCAAGGTTGCCGGCAAGAATGCCAAAGATGCTCGTGCTCGGGCCCTTGGAATGACCAATGTTGTCAACCTTGCATTAAAGGCCAAAGTTTTTGAACATGGGGATGGTGATGACAGTGATGATGGCCTATCCATGAGCAACCCCGAAGATGTCAAGAAGTTTCATGGTCAATATATGGCTTTCTATGCAAACAACTTATGTAAGAACCCCGCGAAGGCCAAGATGGAAATGCAACGAAAAATCAACCCCAATGGACTAAGAGGCAATATGCCAAGATTGAGAACTTGCTACAATTGTGGCGACAGAAATCATTTCTTGGCCAGTTGTCCCTATGAGAGGAGAGAAGATCATGGTGGCAAACTAGTGCCAAAGATAGCTTCCAAAGCTCCTTACAAGAAGCCCTTCATCAAGAATAATTCCAACAATAAGAAGAAGGGTGAGATTGTGTTGATCACTCATGAAGAATACTCCTCAGACAATGAATATGATGAAGATGAGGAAGAGGAAACATCAAGTGGTGTGGCTGCTCTAGCCACTACTTCTACTCCAACATTCTCCTCTTCGATTCTCCAAATGAGAATGCTCCCAACAAGAACGTCACTTGCCTTATGGCAAGAGGAATGGAGGTATCCTCATCATCTCACTCCACCCCCTTAGCTAATGATGAAATTGATGATGAGATGTCTCTTGAAGTAAAGAGGGAATTAATTGCTTTTGATGAGTTTATGACTAACTTACAAGGGGAGGCCAAGACACATTTTGGGAGAATCTTAGATCAACTTTCCCACACACAAGAGCTTCTAGATGTAAGATGTAAACTCGGGCATGAACACATGATTGAACTAGAAGCCCTAAATAATGCTCTAGAAGAAGAACAAGAGACTAGAATGTCTCTTGAACTAAAACTTGAAGGGCTTGATGAGGACAATGATGTAATTATCAATATACTCATCAAGGAACGTGATCATGCTATTGCTAAATATAAAAAGGCTAAAAAGGACAAGATTGAGTTTGGTGTGGTTCATAAAAAACTTGCCGAGGACTTTAGTTCACTTAACAAGGCTCACAAGGCATTGGAAAGTGAACTCTTGTCTCTCACAAAGTCCTATGAAACGCTTCAAACTCAATTGATCAATATTCCTTCACCTGGTAATTTCATTCCTTCTAGTAGTACAACTATTTTTGAAGAAAATGCTAGGTTGAAGGGGAGCTTGCCAAGGCCACATTTCCACAAGGAAACAAGTCCATTGATGACCTTTTGAGTAATAAAAGGACTAATGGTGAAAAAGGGGGCATTGTCTTTGTCTCCAAAGCCAAGAAGAAGAACAACAACAAGAAGAAGAAGGCCAAGCCCGCACAAGAGAGAAACAAGACCAATGTGGATAGTAAGACCACAAGTGGTAAAACTATGTCTCATGATGACTTTGCGGGAAGTGCTAACCCTCATTATGTTCTTATGAGTGATTATTATGGTGATGTGTATGCACAATATGTTGGCCCATATGATGGTTATATTGCTTGGTCTATTTGGGTTCCCAAGACCCTTGTTGCTAACAAAAGAGGACCCATTGAAAAATGGGTACCTAAAAATTAGCTTGATCTTTTGTAGACATATGCTTCCGGAGGGTCAAAGTGGGTGCTTGATAGTGGGTGCACAAGTCATATGACCGTAAGCTCGTATATTGTTAAGGACTTAAGGCCAAATGATGAGCAAACCACCGTGACATATGCCGACAAGTCAAAGTCTAAGGTAATGGGTTTCGGCAAGGTAGTGGTTGCTCACGACATTACACTCGTGAACGTCATGCTTGTTGAGACCCTTGGATACAATTTACTTTCAGTCTATGCTCTTGGAAAGATGGGCTTTGCCGTCTTTATTGATAATGATATTGTGGTCCTCTTGTGGAGCAAGTCTCTCAAGGTCGCTTTCATTGGGTACGTCGAGCATGACTTGTATGTGGTGGACTTTTCGGGGCAAACCACTACAAGTGCGATGTGCTTATTCGGAAAGGCCTATGTGGGTTGGTTATGGCAACACCGACTATCCCATGTTAACATGAGAACTTTGCAAAGTCTCTACAAGGAGGGTCATATTGTTGGACTAAAATAAAATGCCTCCTTTGCCAAAGATCGTGTTTGCAGGGCGTGTGTTCTAGGAAAAATGCATGATGCTCCCCAAAAGCCAAAGAACCGCATCAAGTCAACCAAGATATTGGAGCTCCTCCATGTGGATCTCTTTGGTCCTCCATCTCATGCAAGTCTTGGTGGAAAGAAATATTGTTTGGTGATTGTTGATGACTTTTCAAGATACTCCCGGGTATATTTCTTCAAGTTGAAGAGTGAGACACAAAATACCTTCATCAACTTCATCAACATGGTTCAACGTCAATACAATCTTCCCATGTTGATTATAAGAAGTGACAACGGCACCGAGTTCAAGAACTACACCTTGAATGATTTCCTTAGTGATGAGGGGATAAAACACCAATATTCCGCTGCATATACCCCTCAATAAAATGGTGTGGCCGAGAGGAAGAACCGGACTCTTATTGATATGGCTAGGACCATGTTGGCGGAGTTTAAATCTCCATACAACTTTTGGGATGAAGCCATCTCCACCGCTTTCCATGCATCAAACCGGCTCTACCTCCGCAAATAAATCAGCAACCATATGAAATACTTACCAGTAACAATCCCAACATATCTTACTTCCGGGTGTTCGGTTGTAAGTGTTTCTATCTCATCAAAGATGTTCGTTTGTCCAAATTCGAGTCTAAAGCATTTGAGGGTATTTTTGTTGGCTACGGTCTCGAATCTCACACTTATAGAATCTATGATAAGCTCTCCGGAGCCGTCATAGAATCTTGTAGTGTGACTTTCGAAGAATATGATGGTCCCCAAGGGGGGTGTGTTGATGCTTGTGATGCAGATGATGAAATGCCTTAGGATGCCATAGGAAGAATGGGTGTGGGATATATCCGCCCCATTGAGGAACCCCTTATGGTGGATCGAGAAGAACTATGCTCTACTCAAGTGGAGCCCTCATCTTCACAACATCAACAAGATCCATCCACCGAGGAGGGCAATGACTCAAGCCAAAGACAAGATGTGGACCCTCAACATGTTGATCAAAGTGACAACTCTAGTCAAGAGGAGCTTGATTCATTATCCAGGATGTCAAGTGGTGCCAAGTCAATTGTCCAAGGAAGATCCGTACAAACTGCCTTGAGACAAGCTCAAATCGATGCTAGAAGAGTGCTTGATCAAGACCAAGGTCAACCTTTGCCTCTTAATGAAGAGAATGATTCCCATAATGATCAAGGTCAAGTTGATGGTCAAGACGAGGATCAAAATGATGAAGAGGGTCCCCCAAGAAACAACAAGGAGATCCACGCTCGTCGTGAAGCTAGAAATGAGAGAATGTTGGAATTAAGAGACCACTCTCTACAAAATGTGGTTGGTGACCTAAGGAAAGGCATTTCCACAAGAGCATAATTGAAGAGGTTCAGTGAACACCAAGCACACATCTCCATGATTGAACCAAAGTAAGTGTTGGAAGCTCTTAAATATTCGGATTGGTTGGAAGCTATGCACAAAGAGCTCAACAACTTTGAGAGAAAAAAAGTATGGAAGTTAGTTGAGAAACCTAAGGATTGCCGCAATGTTATAGGCACAAAGTGGATATTCAAGAACCAGCAAGATAAGCATGGGATTATAGTAAGGAACAAGGCAAGATTGGTTGCACAAGGGTTCTCTCAAATTGAAGGCATTGATTATGGAGAGACATATGCACCCGTGGCTTGCCTTGAGTCTATCCGCATCCTTCTTTCTTATGCGGCACATCATAACTTTAAGTTGCAAAAAATGGATGTAGAAAGTGCATTTCTTAATGGTCCATTAAATGAGTTGGTATATGTAAAGCAACCCCCGGGATTTGAGGATACGAACTTTCCAAACCATGTCTACAAACTTGATAAGGCGCTCTATGGGCTCAAGCAAGCCCCACGCACGTGGTATGAGCACCTTAGAGAGTTGTTGTTTGACCGTGGTTTTGAGGTTGGGAAAATCGATCCCACTCTTTTTACTAAGAAGGTAAATGGGGAGCTTTTTGTATGCCAAATATATGTTGATGATATTATCTTTGGCTCATCTAACAAAGCTTTTAATGATGAATTCTCAAAGCTTATGACTAGTAGGTTCCGAATGTCTATGATGGCGGAGTTGAGAGTATTTATTGGTTTTGAGATCAAGCAAGTGAGAGGAGGGACAAGTATACTCAAGATATGCTCAAGAGATTCAATATGCAAGATCTAAATGGAGCTCCTACTCCCATGGATACAAAGACTCATCTAGAACAAAATCCAAATGGTAAAGATGTGGATCAAAAGGTATACCGGTCCATGATTGGTTCTTTGCTTTACCTTTGTGCATCTAGACCCGATATTGTGTTGAGCGTAGGTGTGTGTGCAAGATATCAAGCGGCTCCGAAAGAAATCCATTTAATGGCGGCCAAGAGAATCTTTCGATATTTAGTTCTTACCCCATTTTATGGTCTTTGGAGGGTCAACATTTGCTCTTTGTGGATACACAGATTCGGATTTGGCGGGTGATAAGGATGATATAAAATCAACATCCGGGGCTTGCCAATTCCTTGGTATGTTGGTCTTCTAAGAAGCAAAATTGTATATCTCTCTCCACCGCCGAAGCCGAGTATGTGGAAGCTGCTAGTGCTTTCACCCAATTGCTATGGATGAGGCAAACTCTAAAGGAATACGGTGTCCATCGTGACAAAGTGCCTCTTATATGTGATAATGAAAGTGCTATCAAGATTGCCTACAGCCCGGTGGATCACACAAGGACAAAGCATATTGAGATTCGCCATCACTTCATTAGAAATCATGTTGCTCGAGGTGATATTGATCTATCATATGTGTCAACCAAAGATCAACTTTCTGACATATTCACGAAGCCACTTGATGAAGCAAGGTTTTGCTATTTGAGGAATGAACAAAATATCATAGATTCAAGGAGCTTGACTTGATCATCTTGCATTCTCACTTATGACTTGACCCGTATTTGGTTTAGGTGTAGGCATGGATATATGGGGAGTGCGGTCCTAATTGATTGGACTATCCCTCCCCCCATTATGCCCAAAGCGATAAAAATCATTCCTCTTAATATCATTTTGTGATATGTGAGCTCAAATGATGAGTTTCGGTAATGTACCCAAGATATATCTTCGTGGTGCCAAGCCGAGTATACTCAAATATGGTGGCCTAGGCCACCGCCCTCTCTCATCCGAGAGGTTGGTGCTTACCCATGTTTGTCATTTTTGAGTTGTTGTTGGTTTTAAGGTCATGCACTCTCGGTTGGCTCTTCGTATGTTTTTCCCTTATTTAAGGGTGCATGTGCTTCACACAGTTTGTCGATCTCAACCCAAGCCATTCAACCCCCTAGATCAAACCCTCCTCTATTCCGCACTAGAACCACTCAATTATCCTTGGCTCTGGATTCAGACGGAACTGGTACTACCGGATTAGGGGTGGTACTACCGGACCTGGGTAGTTCCCAGGGCGTGCCATGGAGTCTTCTCTAGGACCGGTACTACCGCCTGTATGTCCGGTACTATCGGTCATCGGTACTACCGGTTGGTGAACCGGTACTACCGCTTGCGAGCGGTACTACCGCTTCAACCATCGGTACTACCGGTTGGCGTTTCCCTGGTATATATTGGACGCACGGGGGGAGGAACCCTTCAGTGCCTCATTATCCTTCCCGCTCCCCACATAAACCTCCGCTGCCGCCGAAGATCTTGACGCCATCGGAGCCTCGCCGCGTCCTCCTCTCCCCGGATCCTCCTTGGATTCAGATTCCTTGCGGGCTCCCTGTCCTTCTCCACCGCCATGGATCCTGGTACAACCGTCCCCCTTTCTCACTCTTGATTTCTTTGTAGGATCTAGGTTTTGCTTAGATTCTTGGAGAAAATAGCTAGCTTTGGGGTTGTACCGCCATACATTCCTTGTTACTTAGTATAATCAATGTTTTATATATTGTTGAGGCCACTTTTGGACCATGCTCTACCGTTGATGTGCCCGTACCGCTCGACCGGTAGTACCGGAAAATTTTCTGGTACTACCTCTCACAAGAGGTACTACCGGTTGCCAGTTCCGGTAGTACCGGTCCCAACTGACCGCAACATATTTACTAAACCATGGATTCTTCTTTGTTCCTTTTTGGTTCTTGTGCCCTTACCTTCCTGCTGTTCTCCCTCTTGCTGTCACAGATGCAGGTGGTTCTAGGGGTGCGCGTAAGCGCTCCAAAGCAAGTCGTGAGATTGTTGAGGAAGAGACAGAGTCTGGGGAAGAAGTCATGCCTCATCCCAGGCGTCGTACGAAGATCCCTGCTTCTCGAGGTGGCCGTGGGGGTCGTGAGGGGGTCACCAAGCGGTCTGCTGGCCGTGACAGCGCTCCCCTTCCTCGTCCCCCTTCCTCAGGGCGCACCAAGAGTTGCATCTCAGGGCCATCAGGGCCAAGGAAACTATCTGATATATCTGATGCTAAGTTCCGCTCTTTGAGTATTGACAATCCCTGTGTCCGCAACCGTGATGAGGGCAGGGAAGACAGCTTGTTCTACAATGCCTTTCAAGAGTGTGTCTACCATGAAGTCCTTATGACAAATATTTAGATGGTTGTGCCGTAGCTATGGATTGATATGGAACACATCAACAAGAACCTTGATTATTTTGCTGAAGCTAAGGAAATTTGCTCTAACCTTGGCTTGTTCCCCATCATGGAGTTTCAGCATGACTATGAGCCTCTTCTCATTGCCCAGTTTTATGCCACTGCTCATTTCTCCACTAGCCGCACTCAGAAAATCACTTGGATGACTCAAGGTGCAATCAAGGAGGCCACTCTTGCGGAATTTGCTGAAATTTTGGGGTATGAAGATCATGGTCGGGACACTCCTTGTGGTTTCAGATGTCACTTGCGAGAGAACCCCTCCAAGAAGGATGTTCTTGCACCTCTTTATATCCAGGGCCGCGATATTCCAGGCAAGATCAAGTATCTTCTCCCCACATATGATATTCTCCACCGCAACCTCCGTGAGACCCTTGCTCCTCGTGCGGGCAACAAGGATGAGATTCACGGTTTTTCTGTTGATTTGTTGTTCAACACCTTCCTTAACCGCGACTCCGGCACCGCTCTTGATGTGATGGATTATATATGGAATGAGATGGTTGATGCTGCTCACTCTCGGAGGGTTCTGCCATTTTCTCCCTACATCATGGATCTCATTGTTGCCAAGTGCCCTCCCATTGCCAGGACCCTATCCACTCGTCTTCTCATTGTGCATAGGCCCAAGGCACTCAAGCTCAAGAAACATTCTAAGCCTCGCAATGTGGAGGGTGATGAGGTGTATGAATATGGGAATGTGATTGAGGCTGGTTCTAAGGATGCTGACAGTGGTGGCGATGTATATTTTGTTGTCTCCCGGCGCAAGAATGCCCATCCATCTTGGGCCAAGAGGATGGAGGCCAAGCTCAAGAAGCTCTTTTGCTTCCAAGTTGACAATCAGAAGCGCATGTATGAGGCTCATGTGTATGCCAAGAAAGCTTGTGCTCGACAGAAGGAATTGATGGAAGCTCAAGGATTGACCATCTATGCGGGTTCCGAGACCAACATCACCCCTGAGGACCAATGGATCTCCAAGCACAGCCACTGGGATGATGATGTCTCTTCCTCGCACTGTGCTCCACCCACCTATGATGAGGAGGACTTTGATGATAAGGAGGAGGATTGACTATAGGGGTGTTAGTCTTGCACTTGTCTCTTTTTGGCGTATTGATGCCAAAGGGGGAGAAGGTGCACCTTAGACATGCAGGTGTTGCATGGGAAGTCACAAGCTCGTTCTTACTTTGGTCTTTTAATTGCTTGTGAGCTTTGATTTCCTCCTATTTATGTGTGAACTCCTATTTATGTGTGAACTCTATGTACTAACTATTTGGGAACTACTCGTGCTATGTATGGTAAAATTATGTGGGTATTTCACGGATCCATCTTGGGATGATATGCGTTAGTCATTGTCAATGTTTCTCTCATCACAGGTTATTGTGCAAATGTATGGGTTCAATTGCTACTATCCCTATTTGTGCACTCGTGCTGTGTTTGTAAAATAGAGGGGGAGGATTGATCGTACTCATCCAGGGGGAGCCCCGTCTCTATTTTACTAACACCATGTTTATCTCCCCAATATTATCTTGCAAAGGTGTGTTGTCATCAAACACCAAAAAGGGGGAGATTGAAAGAGCATTTCCTATTCCTAAGATTTTGATGTTTGATGATAACACATCTATCGATTTAATCGTGCGCTAAGTGCATCTCAGGTTTCTAGGTTATGGCACATATATTGGGTTGCCCTTGGTTGCTATGTACAATGTCACCAGAGCTGATCGGTAGTACCGGTTGTACCAACCGGTACTACCGCTTGACTCCGGTACTACCTCCCACTAGTACCGGTGGGATCAGATTGAGGTGGGCAGGCCTCGAATATTCTCAGTACCACCCGGTACCGCAGAGCGGCACTACCGCTCCAACCGATAGTACCGCTTGTGGCAAGCGGTACTACCGCTTGGACACGGTAGTGCCGCTCGGCAGTACCGGACAACTCTGAGGAAAAACTAGGCCTTCCCTCCTTGCTCTGTACCAACCGGTACTTGGGACCGGTACAACCGCCTTGACCGGTAGTACCGCTTCTTGTGACCGGTACTACCGCTTGGGGGTAGTACCGCTAGGTGGTTCCACATGTGACCGTGGCTGGCTCGACCAGATGGCGCCATCTCCAGTACTTGGTCCGGTACTTGACCGGTAGTACCGGTTGTGACCAGTACTACCGCTTGAGTACCGGTAGTACCGGTGCATTTAATGCACCAACGGACAGATTTCTCCAAGTGGTATAAATACCCCTCCACCTACCTTGGGACAAGGTGCTCGTTGCATTGAAGACTACCAACTCCATTTGAGCCACCAAATCGCCAAGATCTCTTCACTCCACCATCCAAAGTCGTTGATCTTTGGAGAATCAAAGGAGGAGGCCTTGATATACTACTTCACCAAAAGAGATCTTCATTTCCCCCTCATTCATTTGAGGGCCCCCCATTGCTCTAGTGTTTTCTTTGGAAACCCTAGTTCTAGATTTGGTTCTTACAAGCTTGTTTTTGATTGTCTTGACAGCTTGCTTGTATTTGGGAGCCTCCAATTAAGTTGTGGATGTGTGCCCCAAACTTGTAAAGCTGCCGGCTTCCACCTTGAAGGTTGCCGATATAGTGGAAGGTGGATCGATCCCGTTGGGGTGAGGTTCATCGGAGAACAAGGGAGTCCTTTCGTGGCGTAGGTGGTTTGATACCACCCCCTCTCCAAACGTAGACGTACTTCCCCTCAAAAGGAAGGAACTACGGGAAACAAATCCTTGTGTCTCCGCTCCACCACTTTGGTTACTTCTATCCTTTACCGCACTTTACTTACTTGTTCTTGCTTAGTGTTGTGTTAGTCATATAGGTAAATTCACCTTAGTTGCATTATCTAGATAATTTACCTTTCTTGTCAAACCTTAATTTGAAAAAGAAGAAAATTTGAAGTACCACCTATTCAACCCCCCCCCTCCTCTAGGTGCCCATACGATCCTTTTAGTTCCTTTCTTGCTGCGTTCATAGCTCCTTCCCGAAACAGGGAGTAACAAGTTACAGTTCTTACACTCTGCAGAGGTGCATTACTTTACCCATGAGAGATCTTAGCTTTTTTGCACATCCGAGTTGCAGGATCGTTCACACTTCCTTGGTGTGAGGCCCAGACTAAGATCCAAGCCAATCAATGCCCTCTCCGCGACCCTGCATGTCTGCATGATCCTTTGGGGCCGGCTCACCTCCGTTAAGCCCCCTTTCAGGCAAGCTATAACCCTGATGAGTTCCCAAAGACTCTATGAGCTGGTGATGCCCCTGGCAAGTACCATATAGGTCCATCTATACCTCCGACAGCCACTCATAAATAATCTAGACACCAAAATCGTGTGGCCTAAGGGTGCCCACCCATATTTTGGATCCGCACAAGGAATCACAATGTCATGTTAAGGTCGTCTTGCCATACATACGGAAGGAAAAGGATACAACTGACTTCTCCGACACATTCCAAATCTCATGGTTAACGCGTGATATACGGCGCCAAGAATCACTATCGACATTGGTTGTTAAGTCCTAGATAATATGTTCCTTTACCACCGGATGACATGGTTATACCTCGCGGGTACACGATCTCAGCATACCTGGTCCAGCCCAAGGAAGGCCCACGGCAAATAGACGCCGGCCCATGAAGATTTTCGGGTGGCCAAGGCCCATGACGCCTTCGGATCCTTGGAGAGCAAGACTAGAGTAGATAGGAAATTCAAAGGGGTAAACCCTAGAACCTGTAACCGACTAGATCTGTGCCCGGGACCTGCCTAAGTCTATAAAAAGGCCAGGAGGGTACGACCTAGATCTCTCTCTCTCATACTTCCGCATACACACCTCCACGCCAGATTGCATCTGCGCACCTCTGTAATCACCGGTTCCGCCGTAATCAAGAGCAGACAAGCAGGAGTAGGGTTTTCCCTCCGGGGGCCTGAACCTAGGTAAACCTCGTGTCCCCGTGTTGCTTGTTTGCTAACCGTTCTGCGATCTCCAGCATCCCCATCTTCTCCAAAACCCAAGTCCATAACAATGGGCATTGACGAGTCGAAACCTCGTCAATTGGCGCCGTCTGTGGGAACTGGGGACGATGATCGTGCGATCGTGACGGTCCCAACCTGATCGATCTACAACTCTGCGGCGACAGAGAGTCACCTCCTCTTCGGCGCTTTTGACTTCACCGCCCACTCACCGGCCACCATGAAGGACTTCGATCCCGTAGGCGACGGACTCGAGATCCTGTTCGGGAGCTTTTGCTTCTAGGCGGGGCAAACCGGCACCCTCCGCCTCCCTAAGCGGGTGCCCCTACCATCAATCAGGCCCGCTTCATGGGCCCCACACCCTGTGCTATGCACAATATCATCAACAGATGAGTCCTACGACAGCAGCAGCTGCAACTCCGATCTGTGCGATCCACCATCGGATGAAGGGACCTACGGTTCCAGATTCGAAAGTTGTGGCAGCAGCGGACCAATCTACGAGCTCTACCAATGCGCCGTAGTCATCCAGGGCGACGTGGAGCAGCAAACACCCAACCCGCCGCCCAACCCGACACCTAACCCTCCAGATCGAAACAGAGGGAACAGAAGAAGCCAGTCACCCCCACCCAAAGGGGACAACAACGGCCATGTCATCCGCCTTAGCAAAGAAGGATGGGCCCAGGCACGCGCCGCCGTAGCGGGCAGCATAGTCCTGCCTACAGACTCCTCACGGGATCTGCTGATGGCCTACCATCTGCTCCTAATCGAGGAGCACAAGAAGCAGGTCAAGATGCAAGAGGTTATCGACAAACGCAAGCAAGCAGCCTCAGAGTCCAGCGCGCGACGAGCTGCGCTCTCCGCCATGGCATCGGCTCCAGCTCGAACGGCAACCACGACAACAAGCACCGCTCCCGAACGGAGAACATGGACCCCAAGGAGCGCCGTGAGGTGACCCGAACCCTCAACGCATCCTTCATGGAGATGGATGCCGACGGCAACATCATCCCGAAGACACCGCAAGCTGCGATCATAGCAGCCACTGCATACCTCGTGGCCCACCCACCTCCGGAGGGGGACCCGAAGAGAGCAATGCACAAGTCCGCACTCACCGGACTCGGACTTGTCGGAGCTGCGCTCCATCAAGAAACTCCTACGGAGCCGAAAAAGAAAGCTACGGTCAGGTTCAACCGTAGCCCCACTCCTTCTTCCGAAGAAGAGGACCATGACCTTCCTCGAAGGCACAAGAGCTCGCTTCATCGCATCCGCGATTACGACGCCAAAGACGTGCTAACACAGCGCAAAATCGACAAAGCGCGAGCCAAGCGCGCATGCTCGTCTGAATCCGAGATGGACGAAGACGAACGAGAACTCTGCGGAGCCCGGTGCTTCAGCAGATCTGTCTGACGGACACGGATGCCGCGAAATTTCAAGATTCCTTCGGATACTCCTAAGTTCGACGGCACACAGGACCCCAAGGCATGGCTCAGCGACCACCTGTCATCCGTCAAGCTGCACGGTGGAAACAAGGAAACCGCCATGCAATGCCTTCAGCTGCAGCTGACAGGCGCAGCTCGGATCTGACTAAGCAGCCTATCCTCAGGATCCATCCGAAGCTGGGAGGAGCTGGCTTACAGTTTCATCTGAAACTTCAAAGGCACCAGTAAGAGGCCCGCCTCAATCGAGGAGTTGCGAGCCTGCACTCAACAAACGGGCGAATCCATTCGCTCGTACATACTACGCTGGTCCAACACCAAGAACTCCGCAGCGCACATCTCCAAAGAGAGGGCCATCGACGCCTTCAAGGACGGCGTCAAGCGCCAGGACTTCAAGGAAGAACTCGGGCGCGTCAAACCCAAGACACTCGACCACCTCATGGACATCGCCAACAGGTGGGCCGACGGTGAAGATTCCGTCCACCGGGCACAATCGGAGGAAGAGGACGATTATGGCCGATGACGGGAACGCCATAACAAGAGGATACCGCGCGTCTACAACGATCGCGATGGACCCGACATGGTCGCGGCCGGCTACGCCGATCGCCGCAACGATGCCAACCGCAATAGTGGGGGATACCGTGGAGGCAACTTCCGCGATGGAGGACGCCCAGCATAGTCGTGGCAGCGCCGCGATTGCGATAACGAACCCTCAGCATACGAAAAAAATTCGGGTCCATGCACCATTCACTTCTACATCGACAAGCAGGATGGTAAGAAGAAGGCAAGCCACATGCTCAAGGACTGCCGCGAGTTCCAGAAGCTCAGCGAAAGCATGGCTCAGGTGAGGCAGCAAGCTCCACCCCCTGGGTTCAGAAACGCACCCGTACCAGGTGAAATAGCGCATGGAGCTCCTCCACCGCCACCTGCAGGAGGCCCGAACCAACCAGTCGCACCAGCACAAAACAACGCTAGGCACGGGTATCCCCCGCCAAAATGAGCACTGTTGATCCAGAAGGGGCGCCCCATGAATAGGGTGTAGAAGAAAATCACCCGTCAGATCAACCTGGCCGTGACAACTCCACCCGCCATCCCCGAGTACCTCAATGGATCGGAGTCCTGCATCACGTTCAGTCGTTCGGATCACCCTTGCCAGATCCCTCACCCAGGTCATGCTGCCCTGGTGCTAGAGGCGCAGATCGGAGGTTTCGAGATGAGCCGCGTTTCGGGATGGAAATCAACAGACTACTCGCTGCAGACTTCATCTGGGAGATCAAAGAAAGCGAGTGGCTCGCAAATACAGTGATGGTCCCCAAGAAGGACACGGACATCTTGCGGATGTGCGTGGACTTCACGTCGCTGAACAAGCACTGCCCAAAGGACCACTTCCCCCTTCCTCGGATCGATCAGATCATCAATTCGACTGCAGGATGCGAGAAACTCTCCTTCCTCGACGCCTACTCAGGCTACAACCAGATCCGACTCAAGGTCGAAGATCAAGAGAAAACGGTGTTTATCACACCGTTCGGAGTGTTCTGCTACAACACAATGCCCTTCGGGCTAAAGAACGCAGGTGCCACGTACCAGCGATGCATGCAGGCATGCCTGAAGGACCAGATCGGTCGCAACGTCCAAGTCTATGTCGACGACATAGTCATCAAAACCAGGGAGGCAAGAACGCTCATCGACGATCTCCGCGAGACGTTTGATAATCTCGACCGCTACAAGATCAAGCTCAATCCCGAAAAGTGCGCCTTCGGTGTCCCATCAGGATAGCTCCTTGGATACTTCATCTCCCAGCGAGGGATCGAGGCGAACCCGAAGAAAATCCGGGCCATCATGGCCATGGAGAAGCCGAAGAACCTCAAGGGTGTCCAGCAGCTCGCAGGACGAATAGCGGCATTGAGCAGGTTCATCAGCCGCATGGGCAAGAAAGCCCTGCCATTCTACCAATTGTTATGCAAGGCAGATAAATTCGAGTGGACGCCTGAAGCGGACGACGCATTCGAAGATCTGAAGCGGTTGCTCTCCACCTCGCCCGTCTTGGTTACGCCAAAGGAGCGCGAGCCCCTACTGCTGTACATAGCAGCCACACACCAGGTGGTAAGCACCATGCTGGTGGTCGAACGACCCGAAGAAGGCAAGACCCATGGGGTCCAATGCCCAATCTACTACCTCGGCGAGGTATTGACGCCAACAAAGCAGAGGTACCCTCACTACCAGAAACTCGCCTACGGCATGTTCATGACGGCTCGACGGTTGAGCCATTACTTCCAGGAGCACCAGGTGATGGTCGTCAACGAAGCACCCCTGAACAGCATCTTAAACAATTCGGAGGCCACATGACGCATGGCCCTGTGGGGCATCGAGCTGTCACCCCTAGACATCATCTACGAGAAGCGACTCGCAATCAAGTCTCAGGTCCTCCCGGACTTCCTGGTACACTGGATGGAGCTAGAGCTGCCAGACACCCCAGACATGTCGCATTCATGGACGATGCACTTCGACGGCTCCAAGCGTGAAGCTAGAGCAGGAGTCGGGTCATACTGACCTCCCCGCAGGGCGACAAGATGAAGTACGTCCTTCGGATGAAATTCCGGGCTTCCAACAACGAGGCCGAATACGAAGCCGTCATCCACGGCATGAGGATGGCAAAGATCTGCGGCGCAACGCGCCTGGTCATCTACGGTGACTCCAATCTCGTCGTCCAACAGACGATGAATGAGTGCGACGCACACGCCGAAAATATGATCGCGTACCGCGCACTCTACAACGCACTCGAAGGAGAATTCGACGGCTGCGAGCTTCGGCACGTTGGAAGAGAAAGCAATGAGGAAGCCGACAGACTCGCCAACATCGGCTCCACCTGCGCAAGGGTGCCACCAGGTGTGTTCCTCGAACAGATCTGCATGCCATCCATCAAGCAGAAATTCCCCAAGGGATCACCCGAAGAAGCAGAACACTCGGGGGCTACGCTACCCGAAGGTCATGAAGGACCCGAAAAACTGGACACAGAGGTCGCCACGGTCAACCTGATGCAGGTAATGGCAGTCGAAGAAACCTGGACACGACCGTACCTCTAGTCCCTGATATATGGAGAACTACCTGATAGCCCGACAGATGCCCGGCGCATATCTTGCCGGTAAAAAGCCTTCACCATCATCAATGGTGAGCTGTACAAGCGCAGAATTTAGGGTGTACTACAAAGGTGCGTCACCATCGGTGACGGGAAAACCATCCTCCAAGACATCCACGAGGGCATCTGCGGCCATCACGCAGGCAGCCGCTCCCTTGTCGCCAAAGCTCTACGAGCTGGATTCTATTGGCCAACGGCCATGAACGATGCAAAGGACATCGTCCGAAGATGCAAAGGGTGCCAAAGGTTCGCTGACAAACCACATGCACCCGGGTCAGAACTCAGGCCCATACCTTTGGTCTGGCCCTTCGCCCAATGGGGCCTTGACATGATCGGCAAACTGCCAAGGTCCTCGAAAGGAGGGCACGTCTACCTCCTGGTCGCAGTCGACAAATTCACCAAGTGGATCGAAGCCATGTCGGTAACTAACCAAAAGGGCAAGACTGCCGTCAAGTTCTTTGAATCCATTGTCTACAGGTTCGGCGTACCGCATAGCATCATCACCGACAACGGATCGAACTTCATCTCCAAAGAATTCCAAGACTTCTGCGAAGGCCTCGGAATCAACATCACATACGCCTCTGTGGCGCACCCGCAAACAAACGGGCAGGTGGAAAAGGCCAACGGCCTAATCGGCGATGGCATCAAGAAGCGCCTCATGAGCCCACTCGAGCGACTCGCCGGAGCCTGGACGAAAGAGCTACCCTCCGTCCTATGGAGCTTGTGTACCACGCCAAACAGCTCCACCGGCTACACGCCATTCTTCATGGTGCACGGAGCCGAAGCCGTGCTACCAGCCGAAGTACGCCACCAGGCCCCCCGAGTCGCCGCTTATAGCGAAGCCGAATCCACGGATGCACTCGAAGACGCCGTCAACACACTCGACGAAGCACGAGACATAGCAGCAGCTCGATCAGCGGTGTACCAGCAGAGTCTCCGCAACTACCACAGCCGACGGCTATGCCCAAGATCCTTCGTCGAAGGAGACCTCGTCTTGCGACTCAAGCAAGAGCGACCGAAGAAATTCGAGTCACCATGGGAAGGACCCTACATCATCACCGAAGTCATCCCAGGTGGCGCCTATCGCCTCAAGCACATGGAGTCTGGAGTCGCATACTCCAACCCATGGAACATCGCACACTTGCGACGATTCTACCCCTAGCTACCTACCCGTTTACTTTCAATAAGGCTATTCAGCCAAGGCTACTCAGCCGAATAATGTACCTCCTCCATTATGATATAAATAAAGCTAAGTGTCTCGCCCCAAAAAAATCGTTTTCCTATTCGCACTTTTACATCATGCTACAAACGCACTCGGGGGCTCCCCCCACCTCACGATTTCGTTGACTGAGGATAACACGTGTACGCCTGAGTAGCTGACCACGTCAGGCTAACGAAAAGGACACGTATGCGAACAAAGCACTACGTGCTCAAACAACAACCAAACCTTTATAACAAAGGGCAAAACACGCCCAGTCAAGTATATACAAATTTTACATTTATCTCTTGTATAGGCACTACCTATTCTGAAGAATAACCTGAGCATGCTGCTCAAATAGATCTACAATCTCTTCGGCATACTGCCCTACAGCCGCGTAATGCGGACGCATATCCCACACACCACCATCTGGTCGAGGGGGTGGCCTAGCCGCTACAAAGACAGATCTACATCAGGATGGTGCAGCCTAACAAGGGACAGCGCAGCCTTCACCCCTGCGACAAGTTGCTGCCTCACCAATTCCTTGACATGATGCACGTTCCGAAACTTCGACAGAAGACCAGAGAGGGTTGAAGGCGCAGCATCCAGTGGAAACATCACATGCAGAACCGACGCGAATGAAGTCTGCACCTAATGAAGCACCCGCGATACTTGGTGAACGTGATCCTACACCGTCGCAAGGACCATAGCACGGTCACGATCCATCCAGAAGAACCCGCCGGCTTCCATGTCCTGCTGATTCAAACAATTGACCCGAACAGCAACACGCTCCTTCTCCTCCCTTGGAGCAAGGTTAGCACCTGCAATACTTGCACAAAAGTAAGATGCAATGCCAGCAGGCGCATCCGAAGAAAAGGGCAACAGCTCAAAAAACTTACACTGAAGCTGCTCGGATAATCAAAGCAATTCCGCCATCAAGTACTCCTCTCTGGCAGCACCGTGATCCGCCTTGGACTTCCAAACGTCGGCATGACCACGCACCCCAAGCAACTCTTTCTCGAGACTACGAACACGGTCTCGAAGAAATGCAAGCTACGACAAATCATCCAAGGATGGCCGCAGCCGCGCTGCAGGCGAGGTGTCAACGGGATCAGCACCCGAAGGACCCTAGATCAACAGAAAGGCAAAGACATGAACACGCAGACGAAGGAGCACATAACTCAATAAATTCATTAAGTGCATCAAAATCCACTACGTGGCACAAGTATTTGTTCATCAAAATAATTACAACAAAAGAGACTACAACTATCCTACAGCTACAGCGCCTAAGACGCGGCACCCTGAGTAGCCTCGGAGCCGGATTGCCTCGCCTTGGCTTCCCCTGCTGTCGTAGCGCGTACTCGGCCAACAGATCGATCAGCTTCGGCCCATAATGCTTACAGCGAGTAGAATAGGTAGTGAAGGCTACCTCGGATCCATCAGCAGTCGTCGGAATCCGAGAAGTGACCTGGGGAAGGTCCAGCTCCGCTCCAGCAGCCAAAGCCATCGCCAGCCCGACGGATGCGTTGATGCCCTTCTGCTTGCGCTTGTACGCCGCAGGTGCTTCGGATGACAGTGCCTCCGCCAAAGCATCAACATCATCGAGGGCCGCGCCCTTGGGGACAAGCTCCTTGTAGAAGCGCCAAGGACCTCCTTGGCCTTGGCGAGAGAGCTGATGACAGTGCTGCAGCAATCTTCGACCGCTGCAGTAGCATCATCCAGAGCACTCCCGTGCTCCAGACCACCACGGTCAAACTCGATGCCCGCGGCATCTGAGACAATAAAGATGAGGGATGAACAAAAGCACCGCAGAAGAAAGACAAGAAACCAAAAAAAGACGAAGGTGAAGATACTCACCCGAAACATCCTTGGCAGCCGCCATAAGCTTGCCAGCCACTTCTCTTTCACGCGCAGTCGCAGCAGTAGCAAGTTGCTCCTCGCGGTCCGTGGCCTCCCGTTGTAGGCGCTCCTTAGCCTCAGCCGCAGTGGCCAGCTCCAGCTCGAGGCGCTCCTTCGCACCAATGGCGACCTCGGCCTTCTTCTCCGCTTGACCGAGGCTCTTTTTGAGAGCATCAATCTCACGAAGGGAGGTGTTGTGCTCCTCTGCATTCAAAAAATACAAGCGTCAGATAACAGGACAAGAATACACGAAGAAGCAAACATCAAGGCATAACAGTACCTTGAAGCTGTTTGAGGCTGGCCTCCAGCACCAGGTGCTGCTGCACTAGTCGTTTGGCATCCTGCACAAAAGGCTGCAGGAAAAAGACCTATTAGTCAAGAGAAGGACTCGGGGGCTACGCCCAAAATAAAGAGCATAAACAAATTACACACACGAAAAGCACTCAGGGGCTCCCCCCCCCCCCCCCGAGACTCAAAAGAAGAACACGCAACAAAAACTCCATTACAGACACTCGGGGGCTTCCCCCGTGGCAGGAGGCAGAACTACTCACATGATCCGATGGCGACGCCGAAGGTCCTCTAACAAAATTCTGAGGCGCAACCACCTGAACCTCCTGCGGAGAAGGGTTCGGAGCAGCGCCCTCAGAGGTAGCCACTGTCTGAGGAGGAGGAGACGCGACTTTCGACTCCCCCATCATCTCCCGAGCACCATCGCTAGAGGAGTCGTTGAAAGAGTGCCTGCATACGGACAAATTAGTACAAGTACAAAGTAAACAGGCAAGGAAAAGCAATGCAGGACAAAGGAAACTTAGGAGTCAAGCTCGCTCAGGTTGAAGACAGGTGGGGTCCTCCGGACTTTCTTCTCCTCTTTCTTCTCTTCCTTCTTCTCTTCCTTCTTTTCTTCCTTCTTCCGCTTCACCGGCGGGTGCGGCGCTACAGCCCGCACGGGAACGGCAGGAATCGGAGTGGAAGAGCCTCCATGCCCATCACTGTGACGTTCAAGACACAGTGGGTTCCTAGGAGTCGGAGGAGTCGAGGCATCCGAAGACTCGCTGGAGCTCCGTGCTCGTTTGCGACTATGGTCCTCGCTCGACTCGTTGGCCTCTTCAGCCGGAGACCGCGCCGACGGCAGCTCGGACATGGAATCCACCACATCATTATCCGGAGCATCCGGAAATACTTCGGGTAATGGAGGCGACATACCCGGCACTTTGAAGCTCTACACAAGAGAAGAGCAATTTGTTAGCAAACAAACGCAAATACAATGCAGTCAAAAATAGCGCTACGCGCACGGATCTACACCCGTGGAACAGGAAGTGCAAAAGAAAACGGAGGAGTCAGCGACTTCCCCGGGATATCCTCTCCAGCCTTAAACTTTAGCAGCGAACGAAGGGCCCTGTCAAGGTCTCCCTGGGAGAATTTCTCAGCCGACACCCTCGTCGGATCACGGCGGCCAGCATAAAGGACCATCGGGTGCGCCCTAGCCTGGAGTGGCTGCACCCGACGTTCAAGAAAAGTGCGGATGATATCCACACCATTCACTTCCTTCTCCGGAATCAACTGGAGATCCTCCACTCGACGATAGAGAGCCTCTATCTCCGCCACCTCGCCACCCAAGATCTGGTTTTTCCAGGACCTTTTTGGCTCGATCTTTTGGGAGGGGTCGAAAGGAACAAGACCAAAATCCTGCCCAGGCACTACGGAGTCGCGGATATAAAACCATCGCCTCCGCCAGTACTGGACAGATTCGGACATGGAAAAAGAAAAGAAAAGCAGATTGGGTTTGAGGGAGATGATGCAACCCCCAATGGGATAAACACCATCCGAACCGGATTGCCTCTTCACGGAATAGAGTTTCCGGAAGAGGCCAAAGTGTGGCTCAATACCAAGCCAGCACTCGCATAAAGTGATAAAACAAGCAACGTGAAGAAGAGAATTGGGGGAAAGATGGTGCAATTGGACACCGTACAGAAAAAGCAGTCCACGAAGGAAGCCGTGGACTGGGAAGGAAAATCCGCGAATGACAAAGGCGAGGAACATAACCCGAAACCCAGCAGGGACGGGGGATTACCTCGTTGCCTGGGAGTTTGATGGCCTCCCTATCCTGCGGGATCAAGCCCCGCTCATGAAGCTTGCGGAGATCACTCTCCCGCGTATCCGATCGCCGCCAGCCACCGTCGGTGACACGGGTAGCGGCAGCACTCTTCTTCCCTCTAGCAGCGCTGGTACCAACCGCAGAAGAAGACTTCTTCGGCTTTCCTATCGCGGTACGGCGGCGCCAGCAGCGAGAGCGCAAGATGGAAGAAGGAAATGTGGAAGGATATTCCAGCGTGCAGCAAGATCTCTCAGAGAACAAGGAAGCAGTGAAACGAGAATAGCTGCGGTGAAAACAAACTAAAGTTTTCCCCGATGATTATAAAGACAAAGACGATGCACGACAGCCGTCCATCGAGAAGACCTAACGCCAACGGCAGGATCTGGCCATACACGTGTCAGCATCGCAACGAATCGTCTCTAACACTCCGTCCACTACGCGCGAAAATCGAGGCAACGCCGTAATTATCTCCACGCCGCGCGTGGCCGGTCAATTCAAGTTCAGACAGTGGGACCCATGTTCGTCCAGTCAAGTCATCTCTGGCGCAGCAGACGCTTGAGGTCATCAATCATCAGCACTGGCGTCATCAAAAGCTACACTAGTAACAGGTACAATTTCTTCGTCCTCAAAGACTAAGAGTACTCACTCGAATCTACGATTCGACCAATTACTCGGGGGCTACTCCTATCAGGAGCGCTAGCCGCGCACCCGAAAAAGAATAACACGTTACAGCACTGAATTATTTCTTAGAGTCCTACATTGAGTCTACGACTCCACTACGGACTCGGGGGGCTACTCCCATAGGGAGGAAGGATTTAAGCATCCGAAAAAATTTGTGTCCTACGGACCTGACGCTAAGCAACGGCTGAATTAAAGTCTCCGCTCGAGTCTACGACTGGAACAGACACTCGGGGGCTACTACCATAGGGAGCGCTGGTCGCGCACCCTATAAAATTTCAACTGCGATCCTGCGGATCAGTATGCAAAAACTTCTCGGCAACTCTGCCCCAATAAACGCTAATTGAGTAACATTCTCCTTGGCCACCCGAAATACCTCCGCGGTGATAAAATCCGGATGCTGTGTCTGCGACGCAAAGATAAGACCTACATATATCATCTGATGGCCTGGTAACGCACATGACTGCGCTCTGCTAGTATAAACCCGTGCCAATAGGCACGACGAAAAATCCCGACGGACGCGTTGGGTACATTAATTAAATTCACTGGAATTCCAATCCTGTAAGTCCTCTGCGGCCTGAGTCGAATTACGCCAACATATGTTCCAGGTTCGAGTCGAGGGACTCGAACCTGAAGAAGATCATGTTGTTTTGTCCTAAGACAGTTAACTGACCCTCATCCGTCGGGAGAGTAAGGCACATGCATCAACAATCCCTACACATTCTCTTGAAAGACAGAGTTGCAACCGAAGGATTGAAGAGTCCTCAGCCGAATCTATTTTTCGACTGAACACTCGGGGGCTACTAACATGGTTATACCTCGCGGGTACACGATCTCAGCATACCTGGTCCATCCCAAGGAAGGCCCACGGCAAATATACGCCGGCCCATGAAGATTTTCGGGTGGCCAAGGCCCATGACGCCTTCGGATCCTTGGAGAGCAAGACTAGAGTAGATAGGAAATTCAAAGGGGTAAACCCTAGAACCTGTAACCGACTAGATCTGTGCCCGGGACCTGCCTAAGTCTATAAAAAGGCCAGGAGGGTACGACCTAGATCTCTCTCTCTCATACTTCTGCATACACACCTCCACGCCAGATTGCATCTGCGCACCTCTGTAATCACCGGTTCTGCCGTAATCAAGAGCAGACAAGCAGGAGTAGGGTTTTCCCTCCGGGGGCCTGAACCTGGGTAAACCTCGTGTCCCCGTGTTGCTTGTTTTCTAACCGTTCCGCGATCTCCAGTATCCCCATGTTCTCCAAAACCCAAGTCCATAACAATGGGCATTGACGAGTCGAAACCTCATCACCGGAACTTTCATAGTAGGTTATTACCTCATGGTAAATAAACTATAATCATATTATTATGAAAATAGTGTTTTCTGACCTTTTTGAAATGCAGGTGATGACAACACTGGATTTGCAAACTACTTTACATAAAATAATCAAAGGACATGAGAAAGTGTGAACTTTCCTTTTGTGATTGCAAGATTATGCACTCACGGTCTTTGAGACAATAAAAGATCCAATATCTAAAATCAACATCATTAGTCTAGTAAAGACTAATGTTTAAAGAAGCAAGATGCTATTATGCATAAGTAATGTAATGCAATTTGATAAACTCAAATCCCTGGGGTAAGCGTTGATCTAGGGTTTGGAAAGTGGGAATGGTTTCTTTGGAATGTGTTGCTCTTTTAGATAAGTTTCACACGTGTGCTTCTTATTAAGGCTTGTGAGTGTGTGTGAAACAACATGTAATTATAATATCATACAAAAAGAAGATACACAAATGTGGAATGCTACTCAAAGACTACTTATATAAGAATTGTTTTATCTTCAAATTTTACTTTACAAGTAATGTCATTTATAAGGAACTTAAGTGTTAACAATCCTAAATATACAAGTAAAGTATAAAGTAATGTGATTATGATTAGTTGTCATCTGGTGAATATGATAAAAGTCCTTGGGTTTAGTTGTTAAGAGTTAGAGATATTATTACAAAATTTGTTGTTTGAGGTGGCAAAAAGGATAACCTTCAAAGTAAAGGTTTCTTCTCTAAGGTTTAAATAATCTTTATGGTTAATAGAATGTGGTCGATGTCTCTTGGTGTTTACTCGGTTAGTTTTGTCTTGAGATGCACTAGGTCTTAATTGAAACAGACTAAAGTAAACTATAAAATACATAGTGAAGCCTTTGACATGGTGTTTAGAATCTTGTAGACTAAAGTTTAACTTTAAGGACACAGATCGACTTAAGGTGTAATGCTTATGATATTTGTACTTTGTTTACTTCATAAAGTTTCTTTAAGGTTAATAAAGATTGGTAACACTTCTATTGGAGTCATGTTTTCTTACAGTTATAATTGAATAGAATGATTTATCTCCTTATAAGCGTGTGGTTATGGTTTGTAAATAAATAAACAAATATTATTTACTACTTAAGAACTATCTTTGGATTTGAATCCATTTATAAACTTCTGATTGAAGTAATGGTAAAATATTTTATTAAGTCAAAATAATAATCTTGAGGATTTTATATTTGATAACTCCTTTTGGAAAATAATACACTCTTATTTGTGAATAATAATTTAATAAAATTGTATTGAAAAGGTTTTGAACTATTTGGACCTTATATTATCAATACTTAGGACAAATATTATTATTAGTCTTGAGATTTATTATATTATAAATACTAGCAATTTTTACTTATCCTTGTATGAATTATAAATTAAGGAAATAGGTTTAAATTCAAGTTATTGAGTATTAAATTTTTATTTACCTCAAAAATAAAATATATATTTTAACATGTAGATATTATTTTTGTGATCATTTTGGTATATTATATGTATTTTTATGAATTTTAAATAATGAGATATGATATTTACAAGATTTATTATTTTATAAACACTTAATAAATAATAAATATTTAATTAAGTGGTATAATATTTTATGTTATAGGTTTACATCATAGTTCTTATTTTTCCAAGAATTTTAGTATATTATTTATATTTTTGTCAATTACCATTATTAAAAGATGAATTATCAAAGTTTTATTACTTATAAAACCTTTATTAAATAATAATTATTTAAATAATTAATACAACAATGTATGATAATAAATTTATATTGTATATTTTATTTTTCTAAACATTTTCATACATTAAACATATTTTTTAAAATTGTAAAACAAAAGTTATTGATTTAATAAGATTTAATCATTTTATTAAATTTTTGGAAATTATTTATATTTTAACTTATAATATTTTATCTATTATTAAACAGACAATACCTTTTTATACCGAGCCCAGACCTACCCTAGGTCACTGACCCGTGGGTTCAGGACCACGTCAGCTGCCACCTAGGCGTGGAATAGTCAAACCGGTGGACCAGGTCAAAGACGACGTGAGCATGACGTTACGGTGACGTCATTCGAAGATGATCTTGAGATCGTCGATGTGCTGGGCGATTGAGAGAATGCGGGACATTGTGGATGGGTTCGTTAGAAAGAGGAGACGAAGGCGAACCGAGGGGTGGCTGAGCCGCCCGTTTTTGGTCATCGGAGAGCAGTGCACGGCGACGACTGGCGGTGGTGCACGAAAACGTGCGGTGGTAGCTCGGTATCAGAAGAAAACGAATCAATAGAGGACAGTAGCGTGTTTAGCAGCTCACCAGGAAGCTCGTGGAAGGTTCGGTGAAGAAAATTGTGGCCGGAATCAAGGTGGACGACGAGGGCCGGACTTCGGGAAGACGAGGTCGCTGCATCGATTCGAGGTTCCCTTGCTCAATTCCTTCAGCTAGGAGGCCCAGGGGACAAGGTGAAGATGTGTGCTTGATCAACGGAGCACAGGAGATCTCAAAGCGGCGGCAATCGATGGCAAATCGGAGCTAGGGTTTTGGTGAGAGGGGAAATAGGAGGCAGAGGAAGCGAATGGGGATAGGGATGAGGAAGGAGAGCTTCGTGGCATTCTTATCCCCCCGGTGTCGGTGGTGGGCATCATGGCGCGCTGCTGACGACAACGGCATCGGGCGGCGGCGGTTCCTCCAGCGAGCAGCTTGTGATGCACGATGAAGACGACAACGTGCTCTTTTCGGAAAACCCCTGGCAATATTCAATCTCAACCCGCAGCCCTTCCGCTGGTCCCACTCGTCAGCCAGAGAGAGATGCCTCGAGCTGTCCTCACTGGGCCGATACTGGGCTGCTATTGGGTGCACCTAGCGGTGGACAGGAGAGGAGAAAATGGTCTACGGGCCAGAATTGATTTCCTTCTGTTTCTTTCTTTGTTCTATCCTTTTTATTATTTAGTTTTGATTCCAGATTTGTATTTTCACCTTTGATTTGAATTTTTTTTCCATAGAAATTCATTTGCTAAGTAGTTGTAGCAATACTTAAATGTATTTAGTATCATTGTATGAACTTTTATTATATAATGTTTATAGTTTTCTTTATTTTCTTTATATAGGTACTTTACCTTTTATTATTTTGTTGGAACTTTTGTTATGAATTTTTATTTACATAACATACCATGAATTTATTATTAAATTTGTTTTAAAATTTCTGTTTAGGATTTGAATTTATTTTGGAGTCAAGCACATAAGAATGGGCATTTTAGTAATAGAAAACAATTAACAAATATTCTGGAGAAAACAATTAAGGCATTTATATGGATTCTTCATGGTTAACATATATTTCTATAAATGTTATCAAAACATACTCTTGGTAGGAATGGTTCATTTCAGGGTTTATATTATTATTTTTTCTAGGAATTGTATTTTCTGGAGTTTTAGGAGATTCGTATACTTGTATTATTTTATAAATGTGGATGAACATTATAGGTGAAGACATATTGCCCTCATGTTTGTGATCATGAATGATATCACCTTTTAAAATAGTAAGGTTATTCTCCAGAATGACTTATGAGAAGGAATTGATAAAGATAGTTCCTAAGCACATGTGATTATGATAGTTGGAAATGAGAAAGATGTGCTTAAGTAATTTGCTATAGGAAAATATTCCTATAAGCCTTTGTGGAAATAAGATGATTGATCAAATAGATGAAATAGATATTAAGTTTGATTATAGATTTAAGGTTGAGTGTTTACCAAGAATTCCTATCTTCCATACTTTATAATTATTGTTTCTTACTTGAGGAATTCCTTTCCTAGATATATTACTCCTTCACATCCATCGTCATGTTTTAACATGATGAGCTTTACTTCACAAGAATATTCTTATCAATAGTTTCTTCTTCTAAATCCATTTGTAAATACAATGAGCTTGACACTAAAGCTCTATATAATTTCCTCATAGAGATAGTTCTCATCTCTAGAATGCTTCTAATGAATCTAATTCCACTTGAATGATTACACTCTTACTTCACAATTACTTTGTAATATCACTTATAAATCTCAGAAGCTTGTCACTGAAGCTTTTCATAATCTTCTCATATCCATACTTGGTTATATCAAACTACTCTACTACTAATAACCTATAATCCATTAAGTAGTTACTTCTAACTCCATTTATACACTTCCTTTATCATCCCTCACTAATACTACTTCAATAGATATATATATATATCAAATTCTACTTCACCTCAAGTATTGATTATCTTGTAAGAGGAATATTACTACTTCTCTAATCCAATGTTGCTCTAGCATCATCTTATTCATAATACCTTATCCTTTACTTGCCTTAGTAACTCATACACCAACTTCTCATTATACCATTGTGACTTGTCATGACTAACCTAGGATAACATATATATACTAGGGTATAATCATGTTATATCCACCAATGTCACTTGTACATGATACTCATTCACTCTTAGTAACTTGAGCATGAGCATTACAATCCTTTGATCATTTATGGATTAGGTGTCCAGTTGGCTAATCAAGGTTTCATCAATACAACACTACAGTTGTATTATAATTATCTTCTTAATATCTCTGTTTGACGAGGAGATATATTCAATGAATATGCCTACTTGATCCAATAGGATTACTCCTTGGTAACTATCTTCAAAATTCATCCTTATAATCCTATTTGTTACCATTACATATATTTATTCAAGATAACTCTTATATCCATACAGGAGTGAGTTAACTCCATCAATTATCATATTTATTTAATTATCTTCAAACACTCCCATCCTATAGATGATATCTAAGACTAGCATTACCACCTACCTCTTCTTACTTCTTTCTTTATAGGCCTTAAGTGAATGCTATGATAAGTACAAGAGTTGATAGATAAAAAATTGATAGACTAAGAATTGATAAATCAATAGTTGATCACTCAACATTGATTAACAACAAATATTATAATTTGGTTTAAAAGAGATGATAAGGGTTGATGTGGAAAGAAAGATATATGGTGAATGGTCTTGAATTGGTTTCCTTCCTACTCCATATAACTAAAGAGTCAGGTATTATCATGATACTCATGGTAGAAATATATGAGAATAATATAGGTAAAGATTTAGTTATTAAATTCTTGTTACTTGAGTTGTATCCTTAACTTAGTATTCAGGAGTTATTGTAATGAATATTATGATATGATCCCTTAAGGATCAGATAATAATCATTAAGCAATATGTTGTGGTTTAATTTTATTACAGTTGATCTACCCTTAAATCAAATCATCTTTACCCAAAATAAGATTTTAGCAAAGGTCATATTGAGACTTATCACAGTTAACTTGATGATCTACTTCAATTCCATCAAGTTAAGAGAAGCTTCAATCACTTTGACAAGTTTTGTTCAAAAGCGCGAAAATTATTCGGATTTTCTATGCATGAATGCAATGCACACATCTGTGTTCGGCTTATTTTTAAGCTCTAATGCTGGGATATTACACATCTGAAATTTCTATATCTGAATGTCTCACTTCCATTCACCTCCTCAGATTTGTTGCTGATGAAAGACACCGAGGCGGCGGCGGTGCCAATAGTGGTCATCGATGCGATGATGATTGAAGCCATCATCCGCAACATCACTGCGACGGCGTAGATCAAGCCCTCGTGAACCGATGCTGTGGGAGGTAGGCCACGGCTGGCATGTCGAGGTGCACTTCGATGGTGAAGGTCGGATGTACCTCGTGGCCGGATGGATGTGAGCACTTTGCCCGTACTTCTTGGATTACACATACTGCGGGGAGGGCGGCTAGATCGGCCGTCCACTTAATATTGGGACAAAATTGAGCCTAATTTGAACCAAAATTGTGTGACTTATATATGTATGATTTGAATAAATTTGATACTCCCTTCGACCCATATTAGTTGACTTAGATTCATCTAGATATGAATGTACCTAGTCAAGTTTTAGTGCTAATATAGGTCGGAGGGAGTGTATTTGAGCCGTGAGACCGGTGGATATGTACTAAAGTTGATTCATAAGTAGTAGTACTTGCTTTGACAATCTCCGGTGGGCTTGTATAAATTTGATCGAAATATGTATCATATGAATCAAAATTGATACTCCCTCCAATTCATATTACTTGTCGTTGAAATGGATGTATATAGCACTAAAATTAGGTTATTTAGATTTGTCTAGATTCGATTGTATCTAGACATGAATTATTATTATATTCATAACGAATTTGAGTCAACTAATTTATATCGGAGGGAGTAGTATTTTCTTTGGCAGATCGCCTGCTGGAGAAGAAGAATGTGGCGTCAAGAAGAACGGGGAATGGATGCTGCCGTCAACACTACAAGTCTACATGGCATAATTGATAAATATTATATTTGATATGGCCAGCAAGTTTTCATAAATAATCCGATGAATCCATCTGGATCGGGAGCTTTACTTACATGCATTCAGGCGACAGCATAGTCAATCTCCTCATGAGTAAATGGCACAGTCAGTGCATCTAGATCTTGAACTGCGGTTGAAATTTCGTCCAACTAAACTGATTCATCGATGGCAATCGAAATACCCAACCTCTGTTTATAAGTTGCCCAAAGCAAAGCTGCCTTCTCATCATGAGCAGAAGCAACAGACCCATCAGCGCTGACAAGAGAGACAATTGAATTCTTTCTATACCTTATTGTTGCCGTGGAGTGGAAAAAGGAGGTATTTTCGTCTCCAAGCTTAACCCAGCGAGCAGTACATCTTCTTTTTTACTCCCTCCGTTTCAAAATATAAGATGTTTTAGGTTTGTAAAGAAAATAAATCTAGACTTCTTTTAGTGTATAGATTCATCCCATAGTTGAGTGAACCTACATATTAAAATAAGTCTAGATATATTTGCTTCACAAAGCTAAAACATTTTATATTTTGAAATCGGAGGGAGTAGTAATAATCTTGCTTGCTTGATAACAAATGATGCAACTGTTCCTTAACAATTACTCCGAAATTCCATTCAGATGCATGCAATAGGTACGCAAAATAGGTGCCATGGAGTACCTTATTGTTGCCATGCACCTGAGTGATCGATGCAAAAAAAAAAGAGAAATTGCTTGTGAGTGAAATTCCATTTGGTAAGTGATTTTGTAATAGGTGCGAAAAATTCAAGGGCCACGCTATGTTTCTAGTTACCTCCATAATGGCAAAGCATAGTTAAAAAAAAGAGCTAGATCTCACGCGTCTTATTTTAGTTATGTCTAAGTCGCTGACTATTTTATATTTTATACTAATTATCAGTTGTAACCTAGTTGCAACTTATAAAATTTATACCAATTCTCAGTTACAACCTAGTTGTAACTCATTAAATTCTCGGTTACGACCTAGTTGCAACTCATGCAACTCATGTGTAACTGTCACATTGCACGAATCACGAAGTTTATCTAATGGTAAAAGAGGCGACTGAGATCTAACTAAAAATTAAACGCCTAATTTCTAACAAAACCGTATAAAAAACTTATCTTTGACTTATACGCCAACAAACACGTCCTCCGTCAAAAGTTCATGCTCCGAGTCTAACATACGCCGGCTATATTATCATGTTACAGCTTGAATCACAAGCACTCAAGAAGTGAGTCCAAGTTTCCAGAGGAAGTCGTACTTTCACTTTGCAGGTGCCCAAAACTCCAGCTCGCTGCTCTCTCTCTCTCGGTCTCGTCTTTATAAAAGTTTAAACGGCACAGAGCAGAGCAGAGAGAAGAGAGAGCTGCTGAAGAATTTTGACATCCGCATCGGGTGCAACAAGCAAGCAAGCACGCACGTAAAACCTTAACAACCATGGCCGGCGAGGCCATCGTCTCCGGTGTAGTGGGGGACATGGTCGGCAGGGCCATGTCCCTTGTTGCCGGCCATCTCCTGGACCAGCAGCCGGAGCGGGGCGTCGAGGCCAAGCTGCGGAGGCTACGTCACCTGCTAGTCAGGGTCGAGAGCGCCGCCGAGGCGGCCGGGGCGAGGCGGATCACGAGCCGCGCGCTGCTCGCCTGGCTCGCGGAGCTCGTCGACGGCGCGTACCGGGGGCGCTACCTCCTCGACGCGCTCCCGAGCGGGCCACCCGAGGACGAACGACATGGCAAGGTAGTGGCGCTGGCGCGGCCTTTCTCCCTGCCTAGTTCGTTCAACCCCTGTAAGCGCTTCCGCGTCGCGGCCAGGAGGCTGCTGCTCGGTGACGCCGACAGCAGCGCCGACGAGCTCGACGGAGTTCTCGCGAACCTGGAAAGAGTCGCCGGCGGCCTCACGGAGTTCATCATGCTGCTGCAGATGTGCCCGCCGGCGCCGCACCGGCCGCTGCCCACCACGGGCATCTACGCGGACAGCCATATGTTCGGCCGGCACGCCGAGAGGCGCCGCGTTCTGGAGTTCTTGCTGCAAGACCATGGTGGCGGTGAGCCGTCGGTGGCAGAGCTGGGCGTCCTTCCAATAAGCGGCCCAGCCGGCCTCGGGAAGACCACTCTCGTGCAGAACGTCTGCGAGGACCCCGCGGTGCGCCGCCGCTTCTCGCTGATCATGGTGCTGGACTTCCACTGCATGAGCTTCATGGCCGCTGGCGAGACGGCGCTGTTCCTGCGCTCCCTGTTCGCGCCGAGCGCCAGCAGCAGCGTCCTCTCCAGCCGCGACGGCGAGAAAAGGCTGAGTCTTCTCGAGCGGAAGCTGCGCGGGGAGAGGTTCCTGGCCGTGTTCGACAACGTGGACGCGCGCAGGAGGCAGGTGGTGGACTTGATCATGCCGACCCTGCGGCGCGCCGGCACGCCAGGTAGCAAGGCCATTGTCACGAGCACCGACGCCGAGCACGTCGCTGGCCTCGGCACGGCGGAGCCGATCAAACTGCGTCCCCTGCCGCGGGAGGAGTTCTGGTTCTTCTTCAGGGCGCACGCGTTCGGCGACGGCGCCGAGGCAGCGGACCCGAGGCTGGTAGCGGCGGGCCAGGCCATCGCCAAGATGCTGCGCCTGCGCGGCTCCTTCTTGGGCGGGAAGGTCGTGGGCGCGCTCCTGAGGTCCCGCCAGGACGCACGGCTATGGCGTAGTGTCCTGAATAGCAGCAGCTTCAGCATCGCCGACTTGGAAACGGTGGCCGGCGACCTCCTCCCGCCTCACGTCGCCGTTAGTTGCATCACCGTCTCCGGCTCGCCAGTGAAAGGGCACGTCGGAATTCAACATTCCTCCTTGGCCCTGCCTGCTCCTCCTTCTTCTGACGACCACCGGCCAGAGTTGCCTGTGCTGCTGTGCAAGTCTGTCTTCCCTTCCTACTGCATCTACTACACTGCCCATTGCACCATCGACAAAGAGATCAATCAGTAGAAGAGTACATCTATCTGTGAATAGTGGATGACTGGATGCTAATTTTGTTCCGAAGAAGATCATAGTGCTTCTCTTTGTCTCTTCCTTTCATTCAACTTGCTGAACGCGTTTTCAGAAGAACAAACGTAATTAAGTTCAGAGAGGAATCTGAACATAGAAGTTCAGGAAAAAAAATGTGATTCTCTATAGATATAGAAGATCTTCTGTCTGCATTGGACCCCAGATGATGGTGATCATAGAACCTTGAGCAGCTGAACCTCGAACACCAGCGGTTCCTTGGCATGCGACAGCAGGCTCCGGCGCGGTCCGAACTGCGGTCGCAACCAAAGTCAAGCACAAGAACGTTCACAAATCATCAGAGACAGCAAAGGGGGAATGGTAAATCCGTTGCTTCCTGTGAGTAGATGTGAAAGGGACATGATAAGATTCAGAGCTATCTAGGCTGTACCTCCTCCGGTACAGGCTGCAAGCTCTCGTCGATGTAGCCGACTTCAGGAGGTATCAGAGCCCTCCTCTTGCCTGCAAATTAAGCGAGTTAAATACACCGTTAGTAACCAAACTTGTTCGACAAATTTAATACAGTCACCATACATCCGAAATACAAATTTACGGTCACTAAATACACGTTGAAGCTTCATGCACGGTCACCGCGCTCACCATATCGTCGTATTTGCTTACGTGGTGTGCTGAGGAACACCATGTCAGGTAATATAACAGGGAGATAAGAATAGGCAGCTAGAGGAGGGCGTTTTTGCAAAAATTCCATCCCCTTCCCTGGCTCGCGCCGCCGCCTACTGCTGTTCTAGCCGATGTCGGCCGACCCCGGCGGCGACGCACTCTGGCGAGGCTCCGCCTAAACCTACGCTCGAGAGGGTGATCAGCATGCTCGGGGCGGCGTTTGGGTAGAGCTGGCACTTGCGCGCCATGAGGATTGCCCATCCGCGGCCACCCAGGAACATGGCCCATCACGTTGGAGTAGATGCCCAGCGCCTTGGCCCAGTGCTTGACGCAACGCAGTGTTGTGCGAAAGGCGGCGGCGTCCGTGACGAGACACGGGATCTTGTCGGCAACACGCACGACGTTGAGGTTGCGGCCGGTGGCTAGGTCCATGCCGCGGAGCACGGAGCAATCGCACAGGTCGATGTCCTTGGGCACCATAGGGAGGCTGACGCTGGCGTAGAGGAGGTCCACCGGCACGCCGCGCAACCTCAGCTTGATCACCGGCACGTGCGCGCGGGGCTCGGGCTGTAGCTCCGTTACCGCCTCTGTCTCGGCCAGCACGCCACCCAGCACGTCGAAGAAGTCATGGTCTCGGCCGATGTAGGAGGGGCCGACAACGACAGCATCGATGTCGGAGCCGCAGCCGCTCGATCAACCTCTTCGGCCCGTCGCGTCCTGGTGACGGCTCAGCGCGCTAGCCCCATCAGCAGGGTCAAGGCGCGACGCTCCGCCTCGCGTAGGAGGCCGCGGAAAGTTCAATAGGCAGCTGGTACCTCCTGTGCAGACATGTGTAGAAGGTTGCCGCTGCGCACGGACACGAGGATGAGGTTGTGCCGCTGCACACACACACGAGGATGGGGCCACCGCAAAACCTGCTGTGTGACATGGCAACGGCACCGGCCAGGGGCTCGCCGTCGAGCCTGTGGCACGGGAGAAGTGGATTGAGGCGGAAAGGGGATGGCAATCTTATCTCTGCCATTTTTTCAATTTAGCCATGTTCTTTTCTATGTTTTGAAAATAGTCCCTGTGAATGGTTACTATCTGACATATGGGGTCAACGTAGTGCCACATCAGCAAATACGACGATGTACCAGCTCTAGTGACCTTGTGTGAAGCTCCGCCACATATTCAGTGACCGTAAATTTGTATTTTCGATGTATAATGACTGTATTGAATTTGTCAGACAAGTTCACTTACTAACGATGAAATTAACTCAAATTAAGCCATGGAGAAATAAAAGTTGCCAGTGGCTAAAACCAGAAAACTGTCGGTGAATTCCTGAAACCGTACCATACCTCCGGCTCTCATGCCGATTAGCACTTCTTTCAGGCCTCTGATCATCTACAGAAGAAAATATTTATCTGTCAGGAGAAGTCATGAATGGTGTGATTTTGCTTTGAATTACTCCCAAATCATCAGTCAAAAAGTCAATTGCCAGGAGAAATCCTATCCTAGAACCTCTTGCCCGTCGAGTGGAAGTGTCACCGGCTTACTCTCGCCGCTGAACTGATTCACCGTGCTGCATTAGAGAAGGCACACAGTCAAAAAGGATGATGCCCTCAGAGAAGGGCAGAAATTAGTAGCCCTGAAAGTGCAATCTATTTAGCTAGTATATGAAAAGGTTTCAGTCAATGGCAATGTCCTAGTCACCTATGCACGAAATAACCGTTTGCACGGCGGCAGACGTAGTTGAACTGCACTAGATCGCCTTCCTGAGCTTCCGGCCCCTCGCCGTCGACCACATCTTCAGATCAAGAAAGAGAGGTGTTGCATACATCAGCTATTCTTTCGAGACCATTCATATAATATAAGCTATCATCTGAGCAATTAATCATGTAAAAACATCACACTAGTCGGCAACTACCTTCCAGCTTTACTCCACTGTCCAGCTTTCTGTACCTGAACACTTCAAATAGAAATCAACCATTATGCATAATGCAAAAGTTAAGTGCTACAGTGTATAAATACTTTCACATGAATCAGTTCATTCCTCGCAAAAATAAAATAAAATTACCGCCTTACAATTTGCGCCTTCAAATAGTGCATCGTGGTCCTTCTACTCATAAATAAATGATATTTTTGGACATGGGCATGGTCCCAAACACATAATTTTACAGGCCCTTTTTGTTTATGTATGTATCTGAAGCTCCAAAGGGAGCTTGGGCTCCTGGGAGCCCTTAAGTAACTCGAAAACTTCATTTTTGCGTTTCAAAAGATTATACAAAAAAATTACAGGTACATACAGACATCTAGTATCTATGTATAAATTTTCATCAAGTTATGTTTTAAATACCATTTTCGATTTTTTTACAAGACCGAACTTAAGTTCCAAAACGCATACTCTGTGTCTATATTAGTTAAACATCATAGATTGTGGAATTATGGAAATAGTTTTTACGACAAATTGGTGATATCTTTTGTCACCTAGCCAATCTGAATACTTTTTATTTGGGGAACCAATATGAATACCTGCCCTCACGTACAGTATAAGCCAAATCTTATTATTTTTTACGCCACTGAATATTCAGGGACAGACGCAGCAGGTACCTGATAACATCAGGCTCCAGCATTGCTGCCTGCACCGGCATGGCCGCGGCTAGCAGATTCACGCAAGATGTGGCGGCGCCAAGAAGAGCCATCTCTGAAACTGCTCTCCTGCTGGAAACCCCACACACTGCTCTGAATCCACGGCATGTCGACCGGATCGCCTTCGACTCCGGTGGATACGGGCATCTGATCGGATGGGAAACGCCCGAGAACAGGGTCGGTTTGAGATGAAATTACCACAAAGAGAGGACCAAATCTATCTTTTTTGAGAGATTAGGCTGGTGTTATGCGTTACCTGGGAGACGGGGAGGCGCATGGGAATGGATTGGTGAGTTTTGCCTGCGGCGCGGACTCCATGGTTCTTGGCCTCGAAGAAGATAGCAGGACATGGCAGTGGACAACGGCAATTGCTTATCCAAAAGCAGATGAAACCGAAAACAATCATTGAGAATAATAGAGTAAAAGTAAATTAACGTGCACAAGCGATCAGATGGCCGAGTTGGTCTAAGGCGCCAGATTAAGGTTCTGGTCCGAAAGGGCGTGGGTTCAAATCCCACTCTGGTCAAATCTTTTTTTGACAATGGGTTGCTGTTTAAAAGCACCCTTTTAAAGATACCCCTACTTATCTTTTTTCTTTTAAATCAGAATGACACTGTTAGTTTGCAAAAGCTAGAAATATTGTTGTCAGACCTCTTCCCCCTAATAAACTTCTTGTGTCGATATATACATGCATAAAAACGTACATGCAACTCAAGAATTTCCATCATAGTTCATAGAAGCAGCTTCCAACAGACAGGCCAGGTCAAGCATATATCAAGCTTATTCCTGGACATACGAAGAATGATCTCCATTCCCTCAAGTGGTGTGGGAATATTAAATTTGATAAACAACTCTCAAAAAGACCAGTATCATATAGCAATAATTTTTCATTTTAAGAACCTTGAAACGAATATGCGCTGCCCAATAAATAAAATCTAAAGTAACAGTTGTAGTGCAGACCTGGATGCATGTGCATCTTAAAGTTAGAACCTCAAGGCGTCACATAGTATTGGGGATTTTACTAAATATGAAAATCAAAATGCTTACTTGATAACTTAACGCATAGATTTGTTAGTCTTGGTGATCGAGCAAGTGCTATTGGTATCATCAGGTCTCCTCTATAGTCAAGGTCCATAACAACACAATTTAACTCTATCTTCTGAACTAAGGGTCATGCCTGAACATGCAAATGCTTGAGCTGGTTCAGATGACAAGTCCTTAAACTAGCAAAGCATTTTGCAACAGGCAATGCGCAGGGACACAAGACGATTGCATACTGACGGTAAAACGTTGAGAGTCTTCGTCTGTAACATCCACACCTTCTAAGTTAAGCTTAGTAAGGATTGGAAAGCCGGTGCAGGCAGCCTCAAAGAAACAAAACTAAGTTCCACATGCTTCCACTACTGACTGGGTTGACAATAGGCTTGTCCTTACGGCTTCTTTGAGTGGACAGAGCACAAAAGGTCCTACAGTTAAACAGCAGTAATTATACTAGTATTAAACATCAGCAAGAGGAAGGATCATATTCAACATCAACAAGAGGAAGGCAGCAAGCTCGTGAAGCCGCTATACCGATGAGCCAAAGCTTCCATCCCTTTCCTCTTGACAGTTTCTTCATGTTGGTGCCCTGGTCAAGTTTTCCTCTTTTTATTCTCCATTTTACTCCACAAGAAACAAAGGTAAAAAGTTGGGTTATACTACTCCCTCTGTCCATGAATAGATGTCTTAGGTTTTTAAATTTTGGATGAATATATATTACTAAATAGTGTTTAGATTCATCTAAATTTTAACAAATTTGAGACATCTATTTTAGAACGGAGGGAGTATATGCAATCGTCGATGACAGAAAAAAAAATCCCTCGTGCATCGCCTACGGCAGGCCTGGAATCGCCGCAGAAAAACAATTCAATCTCCCGTGAGGGAGATGGAGACCTGCAATTTTTTCATAGAACGGTGGGGTCTCAACGCTACAAGCCTAACATGGAGGGGATGAAACCACTGCTTGATACGGCCCCCCGTAAGTCATGCCTTTACACAGCGTGAGTGTACTGGTACTGCATCAGGTGCACGTGTGTTAAAAAAAATGCAGGAACGGTCTACATTTTAACGCAGAAGGGGTCCAAGACAAGGCAGTGAAGAACCGCATGTGCTTATTGAAAAGTTAGATGAAAGTGCAGACTGTAAATTACGACTAATATTGGTGAAATTAAAAACAACGCAAACACGATCAGATGGCCGAGTTGGTCTAAGGCGCCAGATTAAGGTTCTGGTCCGAAAGGGCGTGGGTTCAAATCCCACTCTGGTCAAATCTTTTTTTTCCGACAAATTGCAGATCTCCTGATGCATTTTCTTTTGAAAGAAGATAGTAGAGTGGTACCTTCTCCTGGGTTTAAACCCCACTCTGGTTAAAAACCTTTTTCTCACATCTTTTTTTTTTGCGGGTAAAAGGGAATTCATTAAGCATTAGGGATTACAAGATCTTCAGGTCCCGCCTCCTGCAGCGCGAACTGAGGGGCAGCACCTAGCCAAACCATAGTTCTACGATCTGTTCTCGCAAAATTTGCAAGACAGTGGCTAACCCTAATTTGCTCACGAATCACTTTTACAATTTTGCACTCAACTCTTTGACTAAGCAACCATCTAATATCTAAGATGAGATTACTATAAGGAGACCGATCAACTGCTGACGAAGTAGCAGCATGGACTAACTGGGCACAGTCAGTTTCAATGATTATTGGAAGTTCAGTTTGTGCCAGTGCCAGTTCAAGACCTTCTGTGCATGCCCGGATCTCAGCATCCAAAGGTTCATCACAATCCAGTAAAAATCGGCAAGCCGAGAAAATGAAATGTCCTTCAGCGTTACGAAGAGCCATACCAGCACCTCCGTCCGTACCGCTAAATGAACCATCAATTGATAGTTTAGTCCATCCGGCCGGTGGTGGACACCATGGGTTCGGTGGTGATGAAAGTTTGGCATTAGACATCCTCACCATCGGAGCCTGAACCATGACCTGTTTTCCTTTCAGAGTAGCTTCCACAGATGAGTCTTTTACATTACGTAGGAGCTTACTGTAACTAGACAAAAATCTTTTTGAACTCTCGGCTGACGGCAGTGGTTTGTCATGAGTGGCCTCATTGCGCTCATGCCATGCACGCCAAGCTAGCAAGAGGGTATTGTCAACCATTTGATCAGGAATCTTAAGTAGCACCGACTGAAACCACCGTTCAGGAGGATGATGGAAATCAGTGTCAACCGGAAGTAGCCAAATCTCTCTCATTGATTTCCACAGCGCAAAGGCATGGGGGCAACTGTAGAGAGCATGTGATACACTTTCAGGTTCCTTGCCACATATATTACAGTAGCCAGTCACACGCATCTTACGCCTCAATTTATTTTCCTCCGTAGCCAAGGCATTTGATGCTGCCTTCCAAGCAAAAACTTTCACTTTAGGCGGAACTGAAGATTTCCAAATCCTGGACCAACAAGGATTGTTCCCTTCCGGGAAGATTGTTGATGCCGCAAATCCACATTGCGTCGGCTGTAGATACAAGCCAAGCATGTATGCGCTACGAACAGAAAATACCCCAGACTTCTCGGGTTGCCAAGCCCAGGTATCATCCTCTGCCCGATGGGAAGTTCTGATACGTAGGATGGCCTCGGCATCTGCTTGGATAAAAGTGTTCCTAACCAGGTGCACAATCCAATTACCATTATCGTCCAGTAACTCTGAGACACGTTTCAAACGACTGTTGCCCCTTGTGGAAAGGGTTTTACCATAAGACTGACGAGGGATCCAGCTATCCCTCCAGATTCTAATAGACGACCCATTACCCACTCTCTTAATAATCCCTTGTTTTAGAAGGTCAAGACCAAACGAGATTGCAGTCCAAGTGGAAGACGGATTACCAGTAAAGACAGTGTCAATCAACTCACCATGGGGATAGTACTTAGCCTTTAACACCCTTGCACAAAGGCTATCAGGGGAAGTGATCAAACGCCATGCCTGACGAGCCAAAAGCGCTTGATTGAATAATCTCATATCACGGAACCCCATGCCACCATTATCCTTAGCGCGATTCAACTTGGGCCAACTGACCCAATGAGTTCTGCGTTTCCCTCGCTCCACACCCCACCAGTAATCTCGGATTAACCGAGTTAAATCATCACAGACTGAGGCAGGCAACTTGAACACTCCCATTATGTATGTAGGTAGTGCTTGGGCAATTGCCTTGATAAGAATTTCTCGAGCGCTCTGAGCGAGCAGACTGTCTCCCCAATCCAACAAACTCTTGACCAATCGGGACTGAAGGTTTTGGAACCGACCCTTGTGCATACGGCCATCAGGAGTCGGTAACCCTAAGTACTTATCCTCAAAGCCTTGTCGTTCAATTTGCAGAATATTTCGGACAACCACTTGAGAGGACTGCGAACAGGATGCGCTAAAGAGGACAGAACATTTTGCAGGATTGATTAATTGACCTGTTTCAGACGCATAAGTATCTAGCACATACTTCACTCGTGTAGCTTGATCAGCCGAAGCTCTGAAGAAGAGCAAGGTATCGTCTGCAAATGATAAATGAGAGATACCGGGTGCAGCGCGACAGACTCGGAGAGGAATAATTCCATTTTGATCAACTTCCTTCTTGAGAAGGCCCGACAAACCATCAGCAATGAACAGGAACAAAAAGGGAGAAAGCGGATCTCCCTGCCGTAGGCCCCTAGTAGGAGTAAATGCTTCCAAAAGAGTTCCATTAAATTTTACTGAATACTTCACCGTGGTCACGCAAGCCATGATCCATTGCATCCACCGGTGAGAAAACCCCATTTTATGCATCTGAAGCACGTTTTAAAAGGTACTCCTACCTCGTTTCTTATTTGAGAGCTTCATGTTTTTCAAAACTTTTAATAGAATCCAGCAACGATGACGGCGCTCATGTGGCCCTCTGCGTCTACTTGGAAGAGGGAGTGAGCCTCGCAGCTCCTGAAGCCGTTTGCTGCACTGTGCCCGATCGGTCGGTGGCAAGAGATATTGAGAAGTGAGTTAGACAACAAGCACCAAGCCGACACGAGAAAACACTACGGGTGTGTTTGGTAGACCAGCTCACCCCAGAAATTCCTACTCTAACCCAATTTTCGTTGTTGGTTAGCTCGGTTTCTACGTCTGGGCACTGCCCAACCGATACGAAAAACGCCTCTCGGCACTGCCCCGGTTGCAAACCAGCTTCTCTCCTCAGGCCTGCCGCGTCCGTTCCGAAAAATTATCCCCGCGCGTACCGCCCCGACCCGCTAAAAACTGCCCCCACGACCCCAGACCCCCACCCGACCCCGAGCACCCCCTCCCCTCGTTTCTTCCCCCGTCTCTCACCCCGTTTCCATCGCCGCCATCCCACTCGTCCCCAGATCCCGCCGCCGGTGAGGCTCCGAGCCCTCTCCCTCTTCCAAAATCTACCCCATCCATCACCCCCTTGGTGCTGCCCTCTGTGGTTCGTCGGGTGCTTGAGGTCGCCGCGCGCTATGGAGATCTCTGAGGCTGGATGAGAACCGGCGGCCGCCCGCCTGCACCTGCCCGTCGAGCCGCACAAGGACTACTCCGCCGGATCACTCTCCTCCATCTCGTTCCCAGCAGCAGCCCGTCGAGTAGGCATAGGACCCAGTCGGACAAGGACCACGTCGTTTTCCAGCAGCGGCCTGTCGAGTACGCACAGGAACAGGTATGTGAAGAAATCACATGGATCACATGGACCAGGTCGCTGTGTACGTAGTTCAGAGAATAATGAACTAGTATATATTGCACTACTTTCTTGATTAATTTGTGTTGTTGTGGAACGTGACGTGTTGTTTTGGTGCTCAAAATTTGCTGTCAAATTTGTCACTTGGTATGTATAACATGTTGTTACTTGTTGAAATTTATTCAAAAAAAAATTGCTGCTAATTATGTGCTGAAATTATTATATACTTGTTGAAATTTAGATCAGTTGAATTTTTATTTGTCTTAATCACATGCAGTCTACCAAACAAAGTCCGAACTCAGCATGCTTACACAGACCTGAGCTACCAAACAACATCTCAGCTCAACATATCTTGATAGACATAGGAGAGAATCTCAACCCAACTTGACTGGGGTCAACATGTATGAGGAGAGAAAGACAATCTGAGTTCATCCGGGCTACCAAACACACCCTACAAAATGGAGGTGCTATTTTTCCGAATTGGATTTCTCAGAAGAGGAAAGTTTGCTTTAAGCTTTAACAACTTCACAATAGGCCTGGGGAGAGACCTGACAATGATGAGTCTGCATGTGTGAGATCGTTCAGGCAACCGCTGCAAGAGAAACCGAAAACGGAAGATGGAGTGACTAGGAAAGCTTGGGATGAAGCTGACAGGCCCCGATAACCGAAAGGCGTTGGGCTGCGAAGAAAGGATGATGACATGGCTTCATGGTGGTAACACAGAAAAATTCACTAGTGGGTGACTGGGTGTTGTATATCTATCTAGCATAGTAACACAAAATTCTTGTGAAGTAGCATACCGTTGGAACATCCAATTGTGATACTAAAAAGTCTACAGAAACAATTTTATGATAGTGTCTAGCGGTTCTTGTCTTCAACTTCAGGCACCATGCTATTCAGGGCATTACACTTGATTTGGCAGATGAAATAAGTTTTTTTTTCTCTTGAGCTATACTTCTCAAGAGCATATATGAGAGGGGACATAGTATCCTCGTGGCGAAACATGGGTGCCATGTCTAATGTTCTCGAGTAAAATGCATTCACAGTCCCGGAACTCTACGGCTATGTCCATAAAGGTCCTGAAACACAGAAAATGCCTCGTTATGGTCCTGGAACTTGTCTCGACCGTCCACATACGGTCCTGATACGTATTCTGCTGATGTGTCGAGATAGTGGACCTACAGAGAGACCCTGGCTGGCCCACAATGGACGCGCGATGTCTCGCCAAACCGTTTTAATTGGCCAATGTTCCTAGAATTTGTTCCCAATATGTGTAATGCAGTCTTAAAAAATTAGAACAGATGGTTCATTGTATAATGTAGATATCAGAATGACAGCATAAATAGCATAATATTGGAACATGAATTCACCTCTAGAGAATAAAATAACAGGTCGTAAAATGACAGGTTGCAGCGTGACAGGTAGCAAAATAACAGGTAGCAAAATCGGAAAAGACATACCCGTCCCGATCCATATTATTTGACTTAGATATATCTAGATATGAATATATCTAGTTAAGTTTTAGCCTAGATACATCCGTATCTAGACAAACAGGATATGCTTTCGAACAATATTAGTTGATTTAAATTTGTTTAGTGTATCTAGACGAAAACTTTTGACTAGATATATTCGTATCTAGATGAATCTAAGGCAACTAATATGGGTCGAAGAGAGTATATCTTTCCGATTTTGCTACCTGTCACGCTGCTACCTGCTGTCATTTTGTTCTCAAGAGGTGAATTCATGTTTCAATATTATGGTATTTATGCTGTCATTTTGATATCTACATTATACAATGAACCATCTGTTCCAATTTGTCGAGACTGTATTACACACATTGGAAACAAATTCTGGAAATATTTTACTTGGCCGATTAAATCGGTTTGGCGAGGCGTCGTGTCCGTTGTGGGCCAGCCAAGGTCACTCTACGGATCCATTACCTCAACACGTCGGCAGAATACGTATTAGGACCGTATGTGAACGGTCGAGACAAGTTCCAGGACCATAACGAGGCATTTTCTATGTTCTAGGACCTTTGTAGACATAGCCGTAGATTTACAGGACTAAATGTTCTCTATCTTTTCGCGTCTGTGTTCAGTGGAAAAGCTATGGGGAGAGAGGATACGATGCGGATTCTTGTGAAGTATAATGCAACCTGTGTGCTTCCTATTTTTCTGAGCATTGTCTTGACTGACTACTCTATGGTATTGGTACTGGGGACCTGTCATCACGACAAAAGAGTAAGAACATTCAGCGGTCCTTGGTTTTTTGTTGAAATTTACTGGAAGTGTTTAACTTATCTCATCGTCTTTGACTACTACTTTGAATCTTTTATTCAGCTGCATCATGTGCACGTGTGTTGCAAAAAATGCAGGGCCGACACAGAAGGGGTCCAAGACATGATTAAGGCTTAGGGGGGGGGGGGGGGGGCTAACCATGGTAATTCTCAACTAGGACGACTGATAAAACTGCTTTTCTCTCGCAATACTAGGCAATGTATAAATTCCTCATTGATGTACCACGTGGCCATGCCTTAAGCCCCCACCCCCATCACACAGACACACACATAATGGACCCATGGTTCTTGCTTGGAATACTGCGTCAGGATAAGGCAGTGAACAACGGCATGTGTTTACTGAGAAGTGCAGATCTTAAACGGATATAATATAGGAAAATTTGAAAATAGAACAACACGATCAGATGGCCGAGTTGGTCTAAGGCGCCAGATTAAGGTTCTGGTCCGAAAGGGCGTGGGTTCAAATCCCACTCTGGTCAAAACCATTTTGTGACATTTTGCGGTTTTATGCAGTTTTTGCAAGGTGTTACTCCTACTTATCTGTTATTATTTGAAAGCTTATTGTTTTTCAGAACTCTTAGAAGTTTTTTTTAATTCCTGTGAAGCACGTGGTTTGGAATCGAAATTCTTGTGAATAAAAAGGATTGCAAATATATGGTTTGAAATCTATTCTTTCACATCGTCCACCAATTTGTTTCTCCGAATTTAACGACCATGTCATCTGCCAAAAAATCTAAGGCCTCGGTTTTCTTTTATGTAGAAAGTGTTTTTAAGCCACTTTTAGAAGTGAATGAACTAAATTTTTATTCTTTGGACATAACATCGATAATTTTTCCCTATCAGTATCCACGACCAATCTTTTTTTTTAAACGGAGGCAAAAACATTGCCTCATCTCATTAAAATAGAAGAACTTTTACAAATTAATGAACAAGTCGAGCAAAGTTGCTCACAAAAAACAATACTCTTACGGCATGATTGATCTCAAGTGCTTTTCGTCGCTGCATCCTCCGCTCTAGCTTGTCGCCGCTGTCGTCTAAGGAGAACGCCGTAGAGGCAACACCCGGCCCGCCCAAGCCCATATGGTCCTGCTCGAGCCCACCTAGGCTCGAGGTGCCTAGATACGAGTCGGGGACGGTAGCCAGTGACGCTCCCACCTAGGTCAGAACTCTTAGAAGTTTTTTTTAATTCCTGTGAAGCACGTGGTTTGGAATCAAAATTCTTGTGAATATAAAGGATTGCAAATATATGGTTTGAAATCTATTCTTTCACATCGTCCACCAATTTGTTTCTCCGAATTTAACGACCATGTTATCTGCCAAAAAATCTAAGGCCTCGGTTTTCTTTTATGTAGAAAGTGTTTTTAAGCCACTTTTAGAAGTGAATGAACTAAATTTTTATTCTTTGGACATAACATCCATAATTTTTCCCTATCAGTATCCACGACCAATCTTTTTTTTAAACGGAGGCAAAAACATTGTTGGGAATATGCCCTAGAGGCAATCATGTATGATGATGTTTCCCATTGTATTCATAAAGTTATTAAGTAGTCCTTGTATAAACATCTGATGTGTATCATTGAATATGTGATTCAGTTGTGAAACTATGCATTCATGTTGTTTGTACTAAATATCCTTGGTCATTGAGGTTGTGCTGGACACACAACTTAGATCAATGTGAAAGTTGGCTTGATGACTCGGTTCCACTTGTCATGAGCATGGAGATGCTATTCCAACTTACACAGATTCGGCTAAAGAGTTTAGCGAGTCGGATTGACCCATATTGAGGTACAACGAACTAGTTGTCATTTGTATATCTCAATCAATGTAATCCTTAGACCTGAGGTTGTTGCATAGTCCGAGTTGAGGATCACCGACTTAGGTTCTGTCAAACGCTGATCCGTGACTGGGCAGTTATAAAGGCAGGGTTCGGGTCGACTGAGAATCAAGCTGCGTGATGTGAATAACCAAGATGGGATTTTGCCCCTCCACTCGGAGAGATATTCTCTGGGCCCTCTCGTGAGATATGATTCGGAAAGCATGGCCATGCACGACTCGGTTAAGTGTTAACCGAGGCGATCGGCTAAGAGTTAGTCGGGTGAATCACTTATCTCGGATCGAGAAGAGAGTCGGACTATTTAAGGGATGACATATATTCGCCTATAGTCTGACAAGGTATATCGTGAGGCAAAAGGGACTCAGACGTAAGTCGCATTGGAAAGGCAAGTCGTCATGACTCTTTGGTACTTGGGAATCGGCAAGTTCTGCTAGGAGCCGATGCCGATTGATCGATTGTGAGTCGGACTCTAATCGTGTCCAAGTAACCATGAGCCTGCGGGGTCACACACTTAAGAGCGGGAGCAAGTTCGGATTGGATCCGAATCTGTAATCTGGTTGGGTTGGACCTAAACCAGATTAGGACTGAGTTAGTGAGTTGGACTCACGGTGACTAATGTTATATGGGCTTTAGTGAACGGGTCGCGTGAGCAGAGCCCACGTTCACTCCCTATATATAGTGGAGCACAGTAACCCAGAAAGGTTAATCGTTGTTCGGTTAGGTCATTCCATGTGTTGGAAACCCTAGCTCCACAGCAGTCCAGCCGCCGTAACGAACCTAGCAGTTCGCCGCCGGCGCTCCTCCTTGTACATGTGGATACCAGCAGAGGTGCTGTGCGATCAGCACCAGGACGATCGGATCGTGAGGACTGCACTGCATCAGCCGACGCGCTTCATCAGTAATCCGCAACTGCGCGTCTAGTGGTAAACCTCGTGGCCTTCTACCTCAGCTAGGTCTTGGGATCACCACGTTAGAGGAAATTTTTTTGTTTTATCTCTGCGTGGCCCAACAGTGGTATCAGAGCGATAGCTTCTGGTTTTAGGCTCGAGATCACGCATATGTGATATGCGGTAGGATGTAGATGAGATCTATGTGCTGTTTGGTGGTCGATCTATGAGATAGATCGGTTTTGTACGAGGTTGATTGGATCAACTGTACTCGGGGAATGGTAGATCTGATTTCCGTGATCATACTGCTGAGGTCGTGGAACTACATACCCCTACCGGTCGGCTTCCGCCATCGGGGTAGACTGTGACACGTAAATCCAGAAGCGGTGATCGAAGATCAAAGAGTTTGATCGAATCGGAACGATGGTCGGAATCCATGTTCGGATCGTAGATGAGATCTACGTTTTCGGAAAAATCGTCGGGCGCTGCCCGCACCCGCGAGGGGAGCTGCCCCTTCGATCCCCGCCCGCTATCCGGCTAGCGGGACCGCCGGCTTCGCCCTGTCGTAGCGCCTTAGATGTCGTTGCGAGTTTCACAACGCCGGTAGATATTGTATCTATGCATAACTTGTTTTTGCAGGAAGTTGTGAATGGTATGGTTCATGTGCATGTGATGTATGTGTGTAATCCATACGTGATCTGCGAATCACGGTTTATGTCAGCCGGCTGGAGCCTAGGTGCTGTCATTTTATTGTATAACGACCTGCGTGTCGGATTCTCTATGTAATTTACTTTACTAAGCTAGTGTAGCTGTTTGGAGAACCCGGAAGGCTTGCAAGGCGTTGTACATGTCGGCGACATGGAGTAAGACGGCAAGTGACAAGAGTTGGCACGAGTCGAATTACAGGCTTTGTGGAGATGGAGATCGCCATGAAGAGAGCCATACCATTTCACATTATAATTGCTTTATTTTGTGTTATTGTTATGTCTCAGTTTTACCTCTATTAGATAGTCGGTAAAATTTAATCCCTCAAAGAAGGTCTAGTCGGTTTTCCCGCCAGTGTTTGCACCATCACAAGTCGGACATTTTTGGTAGTGGGCTCATAAAATTGAGGTGCTGCCAATTCTTTCCGACTAGGTGTGTTCGAGTCGGACTCTTACTGCAGAAACACTCGGTAAGCTAGACGGGTCTATCACAACGGTTGTGGGACTCGGGGAAAAGTCGGATGGGAGCCGGGGCATGTGATGCCACCCGTCCAACAGGAGTCGCATAAGATGTGATTGACAAGGAGTTGTCTACCTAGATCACTTGGCGGCTAGCGGTGATGCTAAAGCTCACTAGCCGACTTTCTTATTTAGGATCCTGAATCACTAAGTAACCATCGGAGGGGTGTTGGTTCTAGTGGGAGCATAAAATATTAAAATGTTTAATATGCTTGCTCTTTTATGAATACATGTCTTAAGTGTTTTGCATATTTTCTGTTGTAGATCATGGCACCTAGTAGCAGTCACTCTCAGATATCCGGTTTTGCATTGAGAACCATTCTTGAGAAAGATAAACTGAACGACACTAATTTTACCAACTGGTATCGAAATCTGAGAATTGTTCTCAAACAAGAAAAGAAGGACCATGTCCTAGACAACCCACTTCCAGATGAGCCGAATGAGAATGCGACTGTCGCAACCACCAATGCCTATCGTCGGGCTAAGGATGAGTCCACGGATATTAGCTGTCTTATGCTTGCTCACATGGAACCGGACTTGCAAAAGCAGTTCGAGCATGTTGAGGCCTACGATATGATCGAAAGCCTCAAAAGTATGTTCCAGGCTCAGGCGAAGACTGAGAGGTATCAAGTCTCTCAGGCTTTGTTGAGTTGCAAGCTTAAGGATGGTGATCCACTGAGTCCGCATGTGATCAAAATGGTTGGTTACGTGCAGTCTCTGGAGAGGCTTGGCTACCCCATTAGCGAAGAGTTCGCTACGGATATAATTCTGAACTCTCTTCCTAGTGCATATGGGCAGTTCATTTCGAACTACCACATGCATGGTATGGATAAGAAGCTCACTGAATTGCATGGGATGCTCAAGCAGGCAGAGGCGGATCTCAAGAAGGGCACCAGTCAAGTGTTGATGGTACAGAATAAGGCTAAGTTCAAGAAGAGTTCTTGGACTAAGAAGAAGGCTAAGTCAGGAGGAAAGCAGGCTCAGGACCCGGTCCCAAGCGCTTCCTCAGGGACTAAACCATCTCCTTCAGCCGGATCCACTTGCTTCTACTGCAAGGCGGATGGTCACTGGAAGAGGAACTGCAGCAAGTACTTGGCTGACAAAGCCAAGAGTGGAGGTATGACTTCCGACTCAGGTACACTTGTATGCAATGTTATAGACATATATCTTGCTGATGCACCTAATAGTTCTTGGGTATATGATACCGGATCAGTTATTCACATCCGCAACTCGTTGCAGGGACTGGTAAGAACTAGGAGCGTAGCAAGAGGAGAGGTTGATATTCGAGTCGGCAACAAAGCAAGAGTTGCTGCGTTGGAAGTCGGCACGATGCAACTTCATTTACCTTCCGGATTCATTATGGAACTAAATAATTGTTATTATGTTCGAGTGCTCAGTCGAAACATTATTTCTGCTTCATGTTTGATGAGGCAAGGCTATGAGTCGAATATCAAGAATAATGGTTGTTCTTTGTATTTGAATGATATGTTTCACGGCTTTGCACCCGTCCAGGACGGGTTATTTATTTTGAATCTTGATGGTGAGTCGGTTTATAACATAAATGTTAAAAGGTTGAAACCAAATGATCTGAATATGACTTACTTTTGGCACTGTCGGCTTGGTCATATTAGTTGGAAACGCATGAAGAAACTCCATGATGATGGACTCCTAACTTCGTTCGACTTGGAGTCGTTCGAGACATGCGAATCTTGCCTACTCGGCAAAATGACCAAGACACCTTTTGCAAAGAGTTGCGAAAGGGCGTCCGACTTGTTGGGACTAGTACATAGTGATGTATGTGGACCAATGAGCACGACAGCCAGGGGTGGTTATGAGTACTTCATTACCTTCACTGATGATTTGAGTAGGTATGGATATATCTACTTGATGAAACATAAGTCGGAAGCTTTTGAAAAGTTCAAAGAATTCCAGAATGAAGCACAAAATCAACTCGGCAAGAAAATAAAGTTTCTTCGGTCGGACCGAGGAGGCGAGTACATGAGCCATGAGTTTGATGACCATCTGAAAAGTTGTGGAATAGTTCCTCAACTTACTCCACCAGGAACGCCCCAAAGGAATGGTGTTTCGGAAAGGCGGAATCGGACCTTGTTGGACATGGTACGATCAATGATGAGTCGGACAGATCTGCCTTTATCATTTTGGGGTTATTGCCTAGAAACAGCGGCGTTCACACTAAACAAAGTACCATCAAAATCGGTAGAGAAGACACCGCATGAGATGTGGACAGGCAAAAAGCCGAGTTTGTCTTTTCTTAAGATTTGGGGTTGTGAAGCTTTTGTCAAGCGACTTCAGTCGGACAAGCTTACGGCCAAGTCGGATAAATGTATTTTCGTGGGGTATCCGAGGGAAACCTTGGGTTACTACTTCTACAACCGAGAAGAGGGCAAAGTGTTTGTCGCTCGGAACGGTGTCTTCCTTGAGAAAGAGTTTCTCAGTCGGAGAGTAAGTGGGAGCACGGTGCAACTCGAAGAAATTCGAGAGGAATCGGCAAGTAGCGAGTCGGCAAAAACCTTGGAGGATGAGCAGATCGTGGCAGCTGAGCCGACAGCCGCACCTGTACTACGAAGATCGGCAAGATTACGAAGTGTTCGTGATGTGTTACTGTTAGACAGTGATGAGCCGGCAAGTTATTCGGAAGCGATGGTGGGATCTGATTCCGAGTCATGGCTTGGAGCCATGAGATCCGAGATAAAGTCCATGGATGAAAATCAAGTTTGGAACTTGGTTGGTCTGCCAGACGGTGCAAGACCCGTCGAGTGCAAATGGGTCTTTAAGAAGAAAACTGATATGGATGGAAATGTTTCAATCTATAAAGCACGCCTTGTCGCGAAGGGATTCCGACAAGTTCAAGGAGTTGATTACGACGAGACTTTCTCGCCCGTAGCGATGCTTAAATCAGTTCGGATCATGTTAGCTATAGCAGCCTATTTCGACTATGAGATATGGCAGATGGATGTCAAAATGGCTTTCCTTAACGGAAATTTAACCGAGGACGTGTATATGATACAGCCCGAGGGTTTTGTCGATCCGGCTAATGCTGACAAGGTGTGCAAACTTCAGAAATCCATTTATGGGTTGAAGCAAGCATCTCGGAGTTGGAATATTCGCTTTGATGAGGTAGTCAAATCGTTTGGCTTCATCAAGAGTGATCATGATTCTTGTTTATACAAGAAGTTTAGTGGGAACAAAGTAAATTTTCTAATCTTATATGTGGATGACATATTACTGATTGGAAATGATGTCCAGATGTTGCAAGAAACCAAGGAATCATTAGAAAGGAGTTTCTCAATGAAAGACTTGGGTGAGGCAACATACATCCTCGGAATCCGAATCTATAGAGATAGATCAAGGAGGCTCATTGGATTGAGTCAGAGTACTTATTTGGACAAAGTGTTGAAGAAGTTCAACATGGAATCGTCTAAGAAAGGGTTCTTACCGATGTCCCATGGTGTAAAACTTAGCAAGACTCAGTGTCCCTCGACAACTGATGAGCGAAGTCGGATGAGTGCGATTCCATACGCTTCTGCAGTTGGATCCATCATGTACGCCATGATTTGTACTAGGCCGGATGTTTCCTATGCTCTAAGTGTTGTGAGCAGATACCAGGCTGATCCTGGAGAGATCCACTGGACAGCGGCTAAAAATATCCTAAAGTACTTGAGAAGGACTAAGGATATGTTCTTGGTTTATGGTGGTGAAGATGAACTCAGTGTAAAGGGTTACACGGATGCGAGTTATCTCACCGACTCTGATGATTCTCGCTCGCAATCCGGATACGTGTTTATTATAAACGGAGGTGCTGTGAGCTGGAAAAGTTCCAAGCAAGAGACTGTGTCTGCGTCTACAACAGAGGCTGAGTATATTGCCGCCTCGGAGGCAGCAAAGGAAGCTGTTTGGATGAGGAATTTCCTCATAGATCTTGGTGTGGTTCAGGGCTCGTCCAATCCGTTGGACGTGTATTGTGACAACAATGGTGCTATTGCACAAGCCAAGGAACCTAGACAACACCAGAAGAACAAGCACATACTCATGCGCTACCACCTAATTCGCCAGTTCGTGGATCAGGGTGATATCAAGTTATGCAAGGTACACACGGATGCAAATATTGCGGATCCGTTGACAAAGCCGTTACCCCAGCCGAAGCATGAGGTGCACCTGAGAGCCATGGGCATTAGATGCCTAGACATGTGATGTCGGAAGATTGACTCTAGTGCAAGTGGGAGACTGTTGGGAATATGCCCTAGAGGCAATCATGTATGATGATGTTTCCCATTGTATTCATAAAGTTATTAAGTAGTCCTTGTATAAACATCTGATGTGTATCATTGAATATGTGATTCAGTTGTGGAACTATGCATTCGTGTTGTTTGTACTAAATATCCTTGGTCATTGAGGTTGTGCTGGACACACAACTTAGATCAATGTGAAAGTTGGCTTGATGACTCGGTTCCACTTGTCATGAGCATGGAGATGCTATTCCAACTTACACAGATTCGGCTAAAGAGTTTAGCGAGTCGGATTGACCCATATTGAGGTACAACGAACTAGTTGTCATTTGTATATCTCAATCAATGTAATCCTTAGACCTGAGGTTGTTGCATAGTCCGAGTTGAGGATCACCGACTTAGGTTCTGTCAAACGCTGATCCGTGACTGGGCAGTTATAAAGGCAGGGTTCGGGTCGACTGAGAATCAAGCTGCGTGATGTGAATAACCAAGATGGGATTTTGCCCCTCCACTCGGAGAGATATTCTCTGGGCCCTCTCGTGAGATATGATTCGGAAAGCATGGCCATGCACGACTCGGTTAAGTGTTAACCGAGGCGATCGGCTAAGAGTTAGTCGGGTGAATCACTTATCTCGGATCGAGAAGAGAGTCGGACTATTTAAGGGATGACATATATTCGCCTATAGTCTGACAAGGTATATCGTGAGGCAAAAGGGACTCAGACGTAAGTCGCATTGGAAAGGCAAGTCGTCATGACTCTTTGGTACTTGGGAATCGGCAAGTTCTGCTAGGAGCCGATGCCGATTGATCGATTGTGAGTCGGACTCTAATCGTGTCCAAGTAACCATGAGCCTGCGGGGTCACACACTTAAGAGCGAGAGCAAGTTCGGATTGGATCCGAATCTGTAATCTGGTTGGGTTGGACCTAAACCAGATTAGGACTGAGTTAGTGAGTTGGACTCACGGCGACTAATGTTATATGGGCTTTAGTGAACGGGTCGCGTGAGCAGAGCCCACGTTCACTCCCTATATATAGTGGAGCACAGTAACCCAGAAAGGTTAATCGTTGTTCGGTTAGGTCATTCCATGTGTTGGAAACCCTAGCTCCACAGCAGTCCAGCCGCCGTAACGAACCTAGCAGTTCGCCGCCGGCGCTCCTCCTTGTACATGTGGATACCAGCAGAGGTGTTGTGCGATCAGCACCAGGACGATCGGATCGTGAGGACTGCACTGCATCAGCCGACGCGCTTCATCAGTAATCCGCAACTGCGCGTCTAGTGGTAAACCTCGTGGCCTTCTACCTCAGCTAGGTCTTGGGATCACCACGTTAGAGGAATTTTTTTTGTTTTATCTCTGCGTGGCCCAACAGTGGTATCAGAGCGATAGCTTCTGGTTTTAGGCTCGAGATCACGCATATGTGATATGCGGTAGGATGTAGATGAGATCTATGTGCTGTTTGGTGGTCGATCTATGAGATAGATCGGTTTTGTACGAGGTTGATTGGATCAACTGTACTCGGGGAATGGTAGATCTGATTTCCGTGATCATACTGCTGAGGTCGTGGAACGACATACCCCTACCGGTCGGCTTCCGCCATCGGGGTAGACTGTGACACGTAAATCCAGAAGCGGTGATCGAAGATCAAAGAGTTTGATCGAATCGGAACGATGGTCGGAATCCATGTTCGGATCGTAGATGAGATCTACGTTTTCGGAAAAATCGTCGGGCGCTGCCCGCACCCGCGAGGGGAGCTGCCCCTTCGATCCCCGCCCGCTATCCGGCTAGCGGGACCGCCGGCTTCGCCCTGTCGTAGCGCCTTAGATGTCGTTGCGAGTTTCACAACGCCGGTAGATATTGTATCTATGCATAACTTGTTTTTGCAGGAAGTTGTGAATGGTATGGTTCATGTGCATGTGATGTATGTGTGTAATCCATACGTGATCTGCGAATCACGGTTTATGTCAGCCGGCTGGAGCCTAGGTGCTGTCATTTTATTGTATAACGACCTGCGTGTCGGATTCTCTATGTAATTTACTTTACTAAGCTAGTGTAGCTGTTTGGAGAACCCGGAAGGCTTGCAAGGCGTTGTACATGTCGGCGACATGGAGTAAGACGGCAAGTGACAAGAGTTGGCACGAGTCGAATTACAGGCTTTGTGGAGATGGAGATCGCCATGAAGAGAGCCATACCATTTCACATTATAATTGCTTTATTTTGTGTTATTGTTATGTCTCAGTTTTACCTCTATTAGATAGTCGGTAAAATTTAATCCCTCAAAGAAGGTCTAGTCGGTTTTCCCGCCAGTGTTTGCACCATCACAAGTCGGACATTTTTGGTAGTGGGCTCATAAAATTGAGGTGCTGCCAATTCTTTCCGACTAGGTGTGTTCGAGTCGGACTCTTACTGCAGAAACACTCGGTAAGCTAGACGGGTCTATCACAACGGTTGTGGGACTCGGGGAAAAGTCGGATGGGAGCCGGGGCATGTGATGTCACCCGTCCAACAGGAGTCGCATAAGATGCGATTGACAAGGAGTTGTCTACCTAGATCACTTGGCGGCTAGCGGTGATGCTAAAGCTCACTAGCCGACTTGCTTATTTAGGATCCTGAATCACTAAGTAACCATCGGAGGGGTGTTGGTTCTAGTGGGAGCATAAAATATTAAAATGTTTAATATGCTTGCTCTTTTATGAATACATGTCTTAAGTGTTTTGCATATTTTCTGTTGTAGATCATGGCACCTAGTAGCAGTCACTCTCAGATATCCGGTTTTGCATTGAGAACCATTCTTGAGAAAGATAAACTGAACGACACTAATTTTACCAACTGGTATCGAAATCTGAGAATTGTTCTCAAACAAGAAAAGAAGGACCATGTCCTAGACAACCCACTTCCAGATGAGCCGAATGAGAATGCGACTGTCGCAACCACCAATGCCTATCGTCGGGCTAAGGATGAGTCCACGGATATTAGCTGTCTTATGCTTGCTCACATGGAACCGGACTTGCAAAAGCAGTTCGAGCATGTTGAGGCCTACGATATGATCGAAAGCCTCAAAAGTATGTTCCAGGCTCAGGCGAAGACTGAGAGGTATCAAGTCTCTCAGGCTTTGTTGAGTTGCAAGCTTAAGGATGGTGATCCACTGAGTCCGCATGTGATCAAAATGGTTGGTTACGTGCAGTCTCTGGAGAGGCTTGGCTACCCCATTAGCGAAGAGTTCGCTACGGATATAATTCTGAACTCTCTTCCTAGTGCATATGGGCAGTTCATTTCGAACTACCACATGCATGGTATGGATAAGAAGCTCACTGAATTGCATGGGATGCTCAAGCAGGCAGAGGCGGATCTCAAGAAGGGCACCAGTCAAGTGTTGATGGTGCAGAATAAGGCTAAGTTCAAGAAGAGTTCTTGGACTAAGAAGAAGGCTAAGTCAGGAGGAAAGCAGGCTCAGGACCCGGTCCCAAGCGCTTCCTCAGGGACTAAACCATCTCCTTCAACCGGATCCACTTGCTTCTACTGCAAGGCGGATGGTCACTGGAAGAGGAACTGCAGCAAGTACTTGGCTGACAAAGCCAAGAGTGGAGGTATGACTTCCGACTCAGGTACACTTGTATGCAATGTTATAGACATATATCTTGCTGATGCACCTAATAGTTCTTGGGTATATGATACCGGATCAGTTATTCACATCCGCAACTCGTTGCAGGGACTGGTAAGAACTAGGAGCGTAGCAAGAGGAGAGGTTGATATTCGAGTCGGCAACAAAGCAAGAGTTGCTGCGTTGGAAGTCGGCACGATGCAACTTCATTTACCTTCCGGATTCATTATGGAACTAAATAATTGTTATTATGTTCGAGTGCTCAGTCGAAACATTATTTCTGCTTCATGTTTGATGAGGCAAGGCTATGAGTCGAATATCAAGAATAATGGTTGTTCTTTGTATTTGAATGATATGTTTCACGGCTTTGCACCCGTCCAGGACGGGTTATTTATTTTGAATCTTGATGGTGAGTCGGTTTATAACATAAATGTTAAAAGGTTGAAACCAAATGATCTGAATATGACTTACTTTTGGCACTGTCGGCTTGGTCATATTAGTTGGAAACGCATGAAGAAACTCCATGATGATGGACTCCTAACTTCGTTCGACTTGGAGTCGTTCGAGACATGCGAATCTTGCCTACTCGGCAAAATGACCAAGACACCTTTTGCAAAGAGTTGCGAAAGGGCGTCCGACTTGTTGGGACTAGTACATAGTGATGTATGTGGACCAATGAGCACGACAGCCAGGGGTGGTTATGAGTACTTCATTACCTTCACTGATGATTTGAGTAGGTATGGATATATCTACTTGATGAAACATAAGTCGGAAGCTTTTGAAAAGTTCAAAGAATTCCAGAATGAAGCACAAAATCAACTCGGCAACTGCGCGTCTAGTGGTAAACCTCGTGGCCTTCTACCTCAGCTAGGTCTTGGGATCACCACGTTAGAGGAAATTTTTTTGTTTTATCTCTGCGTGGCCCAACAAACATTGCCTCATCTCATTAAAATAGAAGAACTTTTTGTTGGAGATATGCCCTAGAGGCAATAATAAATATAGTTATTATTATATCTTTGTGTTTATGATAAATGTTTGCATTCATGCTATAATAGTATTAACAAGGAAACCATTAATACTTGTGTGATTTGTAAACTTAATTTGAAGTCCCTAGTATAGCCTCTATACTTCACTAGCTTGTTGGTTGATTGATGATGTGGTTTCTTTGTCATGAACATTGAGATGTTATCAACAACAAGATCATATCGTTAGGAGAATGATATGGTGGACATACTCCTATAGACAAGCGTAGCATAAAGATCAAGTCATTTCAATAGTTCAATTGCTATATGCTTTCTGATACATAGTAACCTAATTCCTTCGACCATGAGATCATGCATATCACCTTTGCCGGATGGATGCTTTGATGTCATCAAACACCACACCGTAACAGGGTGGCTATAAAGGTGGCATTGAGTGTTCGGAAAGTATTGGTTGAAACACATGGATCAAGAGTGGGATTTGTCCATCCACATGACGGATAGATATTCTCTGGGCCCTCTCGGTGAAATGTCATCCAATTAGCTTGCAAGCATGTGACTTGGTCACAAGGGATCACATATCACGGGAACGAGAAAAGAGTACTTATCAGTAACGAGGATGAACTAGGTATGCAGAGATACCGACGATCATAACCTCGGATAAGTAACATATCGTGAGACAAAGGGAAATTGGTATCGTATGTAAGTGGTTCATTCGATCGCAAAGTAATCGTAGAAATATGTGGGAGCCATATGAATTTCCAGATTCCTCTATTGGTTATTGTTCGGAGAAGTGTCTCGATCATGTCCGCATAATTCACGAACCGTAGGGAGACACACTTAAGGATTCGACGTTGTTTGAGTAGTTATGGTATTATGAGAAAGAGACCGAATGTTGTTCGGAGTCTCGGATGGGATCCGGGATATCACGAGGTGATCCGGAATGGTCCGGAGAATAAGATTCATATAAGGAAAGTCCCGTTTCGGAGTTGGGGAATGGTTCCGGTGTTTTCATCGGGAACATTCTAGAAGGTCCCGGAATGTCCGGCACTCCGGAGGGGGAAGGGTACATGAGTGTGTCATTGCATATTGGAATGATTGCATCATGTACTAAGTGTTCTTGCTGTCCCAAATAAAGGATTTATTTAAATCCTAAATTGAAAAGTCAAACGGCTAGTTTGAAAGTCAAACGGCAGTTTTGGGAAGTGGGAAAAGAGGAGGAGGTGGAGACCGACTTGGGGGAGGAGTCCCCTTGGCCGGCGCGCCTCCCAAGGCCGACTTGGGGAGGGACTCCTCCCCTTGGCCGGCCAGCCCTCCCACCTATATAAGGAGGGGCAGGGCTCCCTCCTAGACACACAAGTTTCCTATCCTCTAAACTAAACCCTAGATCTAGACCACGGTTTAGAGCTATTCGGTTTAGAGCCTTCTAATTGGTTTAGAGCCCTCTAATTGGTGCGTCTAATTACTAGACCACTAATAGCCTCTCTCATAAGCTCCACCATACTCGCACCGGCTTAAGGCGAAGCCCTGCGGGATCTCCCCTCTACTTCCGGTACCACGCCGTTGTGCTGCCGGAATCGCGAGGAGAGTGCTACAACCTCCGCTGCCTGCTGGAACAAGGGAGAGGAAGGTCTTCGTCGAGTACCGAACGTGTGACCGACTGCGGGAGCGCTGCCGGAACGTGGCGCCGGAAGGATCGTCTACACGATCTTGAGATCGGAAAGAGTACGACTACATCACCCACGAGAATCTGCTCTCGTTAAACACTTTGGAATCTTCGAGGGTGAGTTATTCCATCGACTCGTTGCTACAATCTAGTAGATAGATCTTGGCTTGTTTGTTTGTATGCGATAGAAATTTTTTGTTTTCCATGCTACGAACCCCTACAGTGGTATCAGAGCCGTGTCTATATGTAGATCTGTTGCACGAGTAGAACACAATGGTCATTGTGGGCATTGATGCTTTTATTGTAGATTGCTTTTTGTGTACTTTGCATCTTGCGGTATGTTGGGATGAAGCGGCCCGGGCTAACCTTACATGACATCGTTCATGAGACTTGCTCCACGCTTGACATGCAACTCGTTTTGCATAAGTGGCTTTGCGGGTGCCTGTTTCTCCTAGCATAGTAAAGATCCAATTTACAACGGGTGATCAACAATGCTAGTATCAATGTTGTGGTTCTTGTTCGTAAGTTAGAACGACACTTATGGAAAGCCCCAAACCACGTAAAATATGCAAAGAAAGTAGAAGCGTCTAACTTTGTTTTGCAGGGGTGTGCAGTGATGTGATATGGCCATGATTGTGATTATATTTGATGTATGCAATGTTCCTTATTGTAAGTTGGCAACCGGCAGGAGCCATATGGTTGTCTTTAATTTCTGTTAAGACCTGCGTGTCTATTCAAAATAGTTGTAATAGTTGAAGCTGGTAGACGACAACCATGAAGAAGCGTCATTGACCTTGATGCTATGCCGGTGATGATGGAGATCATATTCGTGCTTGAAGATGGAGATCGGAAGCACAAAGAAGAAAGGCCATATCATATCACATATTATGAATTGCATGTGATGTTAATCCTTTATGCATCTTGTATTGCTTAGTAGACGACGGTAGCATTATAAGATGATCCCTCATGCACATAAATTTCAAGTTCTAAAGTGTTCACCCTTAGTATGCACCGTTGCCAAAGCTTGCTGCTTCGAAGCACCACGTGATGATCGGGTGTCTTTGATTCCGCGGGTGAATACAACGTAAGCAAGCCAGATTTGCTTATGCGGTAGCTAAGGTTTGATCTTGACGAGCCTAGCATGTACAGACATGGCCTCAGGGACACGGATCGCCGAAAGGCAAAGCATGAATCATATAGTAGATATGATGAACATGATGATTGTTCGCCATTAAAACTATATCAGCTCTCGTGATGATCGGTGTTGATGTAGTGGATTTGGTTCGTGTGATCACTAAAACAATGTGAGGGATGTTGTTTTGAGTGGGAGTTCACCTAGTTTAATTTCATTAATTAATTTGAACTCAATTTGTCATAAACTTAGTCTAAACTATTGCAAATATGTTGTAGATCAATGGCAGCCCCTACCATCAATTTTAATGCGTTCCTAGAGAAAGAAAAGTTGAAAAACAATGGAAGCAACTTCGCGGATTGGTTCCGCAATTTGAGGATTGTCCTCACAGCTGGTAATTTGACCTATGTGCTGGATGCACCGCTAGGTGACCCACCTGCAGCTGATGCTACCGATGAAGTAAAGAATGTTTACCTTGCTCGGAAGAATCAGTACTCCATAGTTCAGTGTGCTATCTTGTATGGTTTAGAATCGGAGCTTCAGAAAAGGTTTGAAGAGTCAGATCCATATGATATTGTCGAGGATCTCAAATTAATCTTTGAGACTCATGCGGCAATTGAAAGTTATGAAGCTTCTGAAAAGTTCTTTAACTGCAAGATGGAAGAGGGTAGCTCCGTCAGTGAGCATGTGCTTAAGATGTCTGGGCACGCAAATAAACTTCAAAGTTTGGGTATAGTGATTCCTAATACTTTGGGAGTTTACCGCATCCTCCAATCACTACCACCAAGTTACAAGAACTTTGTGATGAACTACAACATGCAGAACATGAACAAAGAGTTGCCAGAACTATTTGCTATGTTAAAATCTGCAGAAGTGGAGATCAAGAAAGAGCACCAAGTGTTGATGGTCAATAAGACCACCAAATTCAAGAAAGGCAAGTCTAAGCAAAAGGGACACTTCAAGAAGGGTGGTAAGAAAGTTACCACGCCGACGAAGAAGACCAAGGCTGGACCTAAACCTGAAACTGAGTGCTTTTACTGCAAGGGAGAAGGTCACTGGAAGCGGAATTGCCCAAGGTACTTGGCGGATTTGAAGAACGGCAACATCAAGAAGAAAGGTATATCTGATATACATGTTATTGATGTGTATCTCACTAGTACTCGTAGTAGTGCCTGGGTATTTGATACTGGTTCGGTTGCTCATATTTGTAACTCGAAACAGGAGCTGCAGAATAAACGGAAGCTAGTGAAGAACGAGGTGACGATGCGCGTAGGAAACGGATCAAAGGTTGATGTGATCGCGGTCGGCACGCTACCTCTTCATCTACCATCGGGATTAGTTTTATACTTAAATAATTGTTATTTGGTGCCTGCATTAAGCATGAACATTATATCAGGATCTTGTTTATTGCGAGACAGTTACTTGTTTAAATCCGAGAATAATGGTTGTTCGATTTATATGAGTAATGTGTTTTATGCACATGCACCTTTGATAGATGGTCTATTCATATTGAATCTCGATAGTAGAAATACACATATTAATAACATTGAGGCTAAACGTTTGAAATCAAGCGATAATTTGACCTATATGTGGCACTGTCGTCTTGGTCACATTGGAGTGAAGCGTATGAAGAAACTCCATTCCGATGGACTTCTTGAATCACTTGATTTTGAATCACTTGAAAGATGCGAGGCATGTCTGATGGGTAAAATGACTAAGACTCCATTTTCTGGTATGATGGAGCGAGCTACAGACTTATTGGAAATCATACATACCGATGTGTGTGGTCCAATGAGTGTAGCATCGCGCAGTGGTTATCGTTATGTTCTTACCTTCACGGATGACTTGAGTAGATATGGGTATATCTATTTCATGAAACATAAGTCCGAAACTTTCGAGAAGTTTAAGGAGTTTCAAAGTGAGGTAGAGAATCAACGTAACAAGAAGATTAAATTTCTACGTTCTGATCGTGGAGGTGAATATCTAAGTTACGAGTTTGGCGAGCATTTAAGGAAATGTGGAATACTTTCGCAGTTGACACCGCCGGGAACACCACAGCGTAATGGTGTGTCTGAACGTCGTAATCGAACTCTCTTAGATATGGTTCGTTCTATGATGTCACTTACAGATTTACCACTATCATTTTGGGGTTATGCATTAGAAACAGCCGCATTCACTTTAAATAGGGCACCGTCTAAATCCGTTGAAACGACACCGTATGAATTATGGTTTGGGAAGAAACCTAAATTGTCGTTCCTTAAAGTTTGGGGATGCGAAGCCTATGTAAAGAAGTTACAGCCGGACAAGCTTGAACCCAAAGCGGAAAAATGCGTCTTCATAGGATACCCGAAGGAAACTATTGGGTATACCTTCTATCATAGATCCGAAGGCAAAATCTTCGTTGCCAAGAATGGATCCTTTCTAGAGAAGGAATTTCTCTCTAAAGAAGTGACTGGAAGGAAAGTAGAACTTGACGAGGTTGTCGAACCTTCTCTCGAAATTGCGAGTAGCGCAGCACCGGAAGAAGTTCCTGTGGTGCCTGCACCAATAAGAGAGGAAGCTAATGATAGTGATCATGAAACTTCGGTTGAAGTTGCTACAGAGCCTCGGAGGTCAACGAGAACTCGTACCACTCCAGATTGGTATGATTCCGTTATGAATGTCATGTTGGTGGACAACACCGATGACCCCGAGACATATGAGGAAGCGATGATGAGCCCAGATTCCAATAAATGGCAAGAAGCCATGAAATCCGAGATTGGATCCATGTACGAAAACCAAGTATGGACTTTGGTGGACTTACCGGATGGCCGGAAGGCTGTCGAGAACAAATGGATTTTCAAGAAGAAAACAGATGCTGATGGTAATGTTACTGTCTATAAAGCTCGACTTGTCGCAAAAGGGTTTCGACAAATTCAAGGAGTTGACTACGATGAGACTTTCTCACCGGTAGCGAAGCTAAAGTCTGTGAGGATTATGTTAGCAATCGCTGCATATTATGATATGGCAGATGGATGTCAAAACAGCATTCCTCAATGGAGACATTGATGAAGAGTTGTATATGATACAACCCAAAGGTTTTGTCGATCCTAAAGATGCTAACAAGGTATGCAAGCTTCAACGGTCCATCTATGGATTGAAGCAAGCATCCCGAAGTTGGAATCAACGTTTTGATAAGGTAATCAAAAGTTTTGGTTTTATACAAACTTATGGAGAAGCTTGTATTTACAAGAAAGTGAGTGGGAGCTCTGTAGCATTCTTAATACTGTATGTGGATGACATATTGTTGATTGGGAATGATGTAGACCTTCTTAATAGTGTCAAAGAGTATTTGAATAATAGTTTTTCAATGAAGGATCTTGGCGAAACAGCTTACATATTAGGCATAAAGATTTATAGAGATAGATCGAAACGCCAAATATCATTGTCACAAAGTACATATTTGGACAAAGTTCTAAAGAGGTTTGGAATGGAAGATAGCAAGAAAGGGTTCTTGCCCATGTTGCCCAATACGACCTTGAGTAAAACTCAAAGTCCGACATCGGCAGAAGATAGAGAAAGAATGAGTAAGACTCCCTATGCCTCAGCCATAGGATCTCTAATGTATGCCATGCTATGTACTAGACCCGACATTGCATATGCTGTTAGTTTAACTAGCAGATATCAAAGTGATCCAGGAGTGGATCATTGGACAGCGGTCAAAAACATCCTTAAGTACTTGAGAAGAACTAAGGATATGGTTCTTTCTTATGGAGGTGATGAACAGCTCGTTGTTAATGGTTACACCGATGCTAGTTGGAACACCGATCCGGATGATTCTAAATCACAATCTGGATACGTATTTATTTTGAATGGTGCAGCAGTTAGCTGGAGGAGTGCAAAGCAAAGCGTTGTGGCGAGATCTTCAACTGAATCGGAATACATGGCTGCTTCGGAGGCTTCACAAGAAGCGATATGGATGAAAGAGTTCATTACAGAGCTGGGTGTGGTTCCAAGTGCGCTGGACCCAATGTCTATCTACTGTGATAACATGGGCGCCATAGCCAATGCGCAAGAACCAAGGTCACACAAGAAGCTGAAGCATATCAAGCTGCGTTTTCACGCTATTCGAGAACATATCCAGGATGGGGATATAAAGATTTGCAAAGTACACACAGATCTGAATGTGGCGGATCCGTTGACTAAACCTCTCCCGAGGGCAAAACATGACCAACACCAAACTGCCATGGGTGTTCGGTATATTACCATGTAATCTAGATTAGATGACTCTAGTGCAAGTGGGAGACTGTTGGAGATATGCCCTAGAGGCAATAATAAATATAGTTATTATTATATCTTTGTGTTTATGATAAATGTTTGCATTCATGCTATAATAGTATTAACAAGGAAACCATTAATACTTGTGTGATTTGTAAACTTAATTTGAAGTCCCTAGTATAGCCTCTATACTTCACTAGCTTGTTGGTTGATTGATGATGTGGTTTCTTTGTCATGAACATTGAGATGTTATCAACAACAAGATCATATCGTTAGGAGAATGATATGGTGGACATACTCCTATAGACAAGCGTAGCATAAAGATCAAGTCATTTCAATAGTTCAATTGCTATATGCTTTCTGATACATAGTAACCTAATTCCTTCGACCATGAGATCATGCATATCACCTTTGCCGGATGGATGCTTTGATGTCATCAAACACCACACCGTAACAGGGTGGCTATAAAGGTGGCATTGAGTGTTCGGAAAGTATTGGTTGAAACACATGGATCAAGAGTGGGATTTGTCCATCCACATGACGGATAGATATTCTCTGGGCCCTCTCGGTGAAATGTCATCCAATTAGCTTGCAAGCATGTGACTTGGTCACAAGGGATCACATATCACGGGAACGAGAAAAGAGTACTTATCAGTAACGAGGATGAACTAGGTATGCAGAGATACCGACGATCATAACCTCGGATAAGTAACATATCGTGAGACAAAGGGAAATTGGTATCGTATGTAAGTGGTTCATTCGATCGCAAAGTAATCGTAGAAATATGTGGGAGCCATATGAATTTCCAGATTCCTCTATTGGTTATTGTTCGGAGAAGTGTCTCGATCATGTCCGCATAATTCACGAACCGTAGGGAGACACACTTAAGGATTCGACGTTGTTTGAGTAGTTATGGTATTATGAGAAAGAGACCGAATGTTGTTCGGAGTCTCGGATGGGATCCGGGATATCACGAGGTGATCCGGAATGGTCCGGAGAATAAGATTCATATAAGGAAAGTCCCGTTTCGGAGTTGGGGAATGGTTCCGGTGTTTTCATCGGGAACATTCTAGAAGGTCCCGGAATGTCCGGCACTCCGGAGGGGGAAGGGTACATGAGTGTGTCATTGCATATTGGAATGATTGCATCATGTACTAAGTGTTCTTGCTGTCCCAAATAAAGGATTTATTTAAATCCTAAATTGAAAAGTCAAACGGCTAGTTTGAAAGTCAAACGGCAGTTTTGGGAAGTGGGAAAAGAGGAGGAGGTGGAGACCGACTTGGGGGAGGAGTCCCCTTGGCCGGCGCACCTCCCAAGGCCGACTTGGGGAGGGACTCCTCCCCTTGGCCGGCCAGCCCTCCCACCTATATAAGGAGGGGCAGGGCTCCCTCCTAGACACACAAGTTTCCTATCCTCTAAACTAAACCCTAGATCTAGACCCCGGTTTAGAGCTATTCGGTTTAGAGCCTTCTAATTGGTTTAGAGCCCTCTAATTGGTGCGTCTAATTACTAGACCACTAATAGCCTCTCTCATAAGCTCCACCATACTCGCACCGGCTTAAGGCGAAGCCCTGCGGGATCTCCCCTCTACTTCCGGTACCACGCCGTTGTGCTGCCGGAATCGCGAGGAGAGTGCTACAACCTCCGCTGCCTGCTGGAACAAGGGAGAGGAAGGTCTTCGTCGAGTACCGAACGTGTGACCGACTGCGGGAGCGCTGCCGGAACGTGGCGCCGGAAGGATCGTCTACACGATCTTGAGATCGGAAAGAGTACGACTACATCACCCACGAGAATCTGCTCTCGTTAAACACTTTGGAATCTTCGAGGGTGAGTTATTCCATCGACTCGTTGCTACAATCTAGTAGATAGATCTTGGCTTGTTTGTTTGTATGCGATAGAAAATTTTTGTTTTCCATGCTACGAACCCCTACACTTTTACAAATTAATGAACAAGTCGAGCAAAGTTGCTCACAGAAAACAATACTCTTACGGCATGATTGATCCCAAGTGCTTTTCGTCGCTGCATCCTCCGCTCTAGCTTGTTGCCGCTGTCGCCTACGGAGAACGCCGTAGAGGCAAAACCCGGCCCACCCAAGCCCATATGGTCCTGCTCGAGCCCACCTAGGCCCGAGGTGCCTAGATACGAGTCGGGGACGGCAGCCAGTGACGCTCCCATCCATGGCGCCCGTCACCCAAAGTCGGCGCCACCGCCCGGGCCACCCGATCACGCAAGACCAGGGCCTTACGAGGTGCACCGCCGCCGAGGAGTTGAAGGGCCCCGACCCCATTTCCATGGCACGGGGGAGGACAGTCCGTCGGCGTCGCCGGGGCTTCACCCTACGACCCATGTCGGCGGCGACGAAGGGTGGAGGGAGGTGGAGGGGGCGAGGGTGTTCGGAGGGGGAGACATCGTCTCTTCGCCCTCGGGGGAGCGAGAGACACGAGAGGCAGGACGCGTGCCTGTTCCAGATATTTTCAAAGACATCTTATCTACAAAATCTCATGTCTTGTTTTTTCTCTTATATAGGAAGTGTTTTTAAGCCACTTTTAGAAGTGAAGGAACTAAATTTTTATTCTTTGGACAAAACATCAATAGTTTTTTCCCACGACTAATCTATCTATATTCAATGAACCTTCAACATCTAATTTAGATCAAAGGTACTAGTGATTTTCCCTTTAAACTATACTTCTCAAAAGCCGGATATGGGAGCCAAACAAGTGTCCTAATGTAGAACATGGTACCATCTTAGGGCTCATTTGATTCATAGTGTAGAAAAAGTACAGAAATAGGAAAGGCATGGGATTGAGATGTCATGTCTACTTGATTCCTATGGAAAGAGGAATTCTCTTTAATTGTAGTGGAAGAACTTTTCATGAGATATGACCTCATGCTTTTTAATGAAATTTACTCTACAATATTCACATGGAATTAATTCCTATGGAATATGATCATGTGAATCAAACAACTTCTTTAAAAATGATTCTATATGATCTAGATCCTACAGAAATCTTATGAAAATCCTATGAATCAAAATATCCCTTGACGTTCCCATCTTCTCACATTAGTGTTAGTGACCCATATATAACCCAATAAAAATATATAAGGATAATGTAGCCCTAGTCACTTCATCATGTACAAAAAATTTATTTGTATCCTACATTCCCTCCGTCAAAGAATGCCATAGGTTATTTCCACCAACAATGGAAAATTGTAAATAGCCCTCTCGTTTTTAGTTTCTCCTTATTTCTCAATTTTGCCAATTTTCCTCCTAATTTCTCGTTCTTGTCCCCTTGCTGTTCAGAGTTCCCCTCCAGGGTCCAGAATCACACACCACACCGTCGTGAAAAGGCGCAGGCAGTCCCCCGCCGCGTCGGCATTTCCTAGCGGCGGCCACGGCGCAACCTGACGCCGGCGGCACATCCTCCGCCTTTCTACCTCGCCTCTCCTCCAACCCCCCTCTAGATTAGGATTTCTTCCTTTCCAGATCGAGCAACTACACGTCTACACCGCGCTCTATATTTACCAATCCGCTTCTCGTACCACCGACCAAACCCCGATCGCCACCCCACCTCCCGCCTCCTCCGCCGCAGCCGTGTCACCTAGGCTGTCTCTGCATCGTCTCCCCCGAGGATCCCTGTTTCTCCTGCTCCTAGTTCTCCCACCCGATCACCCTCTGCGGAGATCTGTTCGGCCTAAAGATCTCGTTTCTTGGTACGGTAAGCCCTACCCCTGCCCGACTTCGAGCTAATTCTCCGTAGTTTGTAATTATTTGCTCTTCTTGCATCCGCATGTTACTGGATCTGCTGCCGGTTTGTTGTTTTTTGCCGTTCTTGGGTTAGTCCATCCATGGGATGGGGTTCTAGCTCCCAATCGGTCCTTGTCCAAGTGTGAGTTCTTGTTGCTACAGAAATGTTGTGTGGTTCGTAGGCGTAGTCATGTCGTCTCCGGAATACTTACCTTGGTGGTTGTTTGCTCGAACACAACAATTAGACACAATTACCGAAACAATGCGTGTGTCCTGTGTACTTTAAGTTAGGTTGCAGCGATCAAGATAAAATTTATGGAATCATGGAAATTGTACTTCTTTTTGACTCTGTGGCTCCCTAAGAAGCATGCATGTCAATAATTTTTTCGCAGTTAAACTTGATGGTTCTTTCCTGCTTGATGCATAGTAGCATGTAATCCTGGATGAAACCTTGTGCTGTTCTGTTCCATAGAGCTTCCTTACAAGAGTTCTGCTGCTGCAAGGTTTCGGGAAAAGTTATAACTTTTATGATTGGCCAAAGTTGACATGCAACATTTGATAAATAGAGAATTTATCAGGTTTAGCTAGACCACTGGTGACTGGTTGTATTGGCAGCCAAGGCAAACACTTTGTTTTCAGGTGGCGGCTTACATCAAGTTGCTAATACAACAATTGGCACATGGAGCTGCAGCTGTGCTCCCACTTGATTAGAACATTTTTCTGTCATATAACTTTATATTTTCGTTGTCTTTGACCTCTCTGTGTTAGGAAGACTATCTTATTAGTTTATATCCATGAAAAATTTCCTGTGTTTCATATTTTTTAGATCCATTGTGGCCTTTAAGTTCTTGAAATATCGACCACATGATATAATTGACCGAAGTCTTGAAATTCAATTTTACATTAGCAACTGATTGTGATGTCATGGGACCTTTTATCACTTCCACTGTCCACAAGATAAACTGATTTTGATACCACACTTTATGCATGACCTTTGCTCGACTCCAACCATGTTTTCCTGTATGGATCTTCTCATGATGCCTGGAGTCTAACATTCAGTACCCAGTGTCTTTTTGCTGGACGAATTCAGTGGTTTAGTTCATCTGTTCATGTCCTATTGCCTATATTGTTTGATTGTTTCAGAAAAATATGTAGCTAAATTTGTTTGGTTAGTAATTAGAATTAGCAGATTCTGGTGTTATTACCGTGCATGCCACTTATCACATAGGTGAAGCAGAACTTCCAAGCTCAGTCATCTCGAACCCTGAGATTACCCTGCTATTTATGCCGCCATTCTGGCACTGGAATCATGCATCCTTCACTTCCTTATGAGTTACTCTGACTTCACACCGAAGCACTGACACATTTTTTTACCTCAGTTGCTATTGAATAACTGATCAAGTGGACAAATATTATTTGTTTGGTTATATCATATTCTTGTTCCAGTATAATTCAAATCCAGCCACTTTTTTTTTTGTTTCTATTGGCACTGACTAAGCCTTTTGACAGCTCTACTGGTCAGAGTTGTAATTTGCAATCTAGCCATGGAAGACAACAATGATGAGCTTCTTGATGAGCAAAATGAAGCAGTAGAGGCCCAAGTATCCCTTCCTCAGGATATCCAGCAGACTGTTCTTGCTTTCCTACCTGGTAGGGTTGTTCTCAAGCTTCGTGCAGTGTCCAGATTCTGGCGAGACTGCATTCAAGAACCTAATTTCGTCGATCGTCACCTCAACAATGCTCTCTGCTTCCGTCAGTCCATTGCTTTCTTCACCTCGTTTGATGATGGTCATTTCTGCATGTACACATTTGATCCCACCACAATGAACTGCAAAAGCTTGGATATCATATTTTCATTTAGGTTTCAGATGTCAGATCCCTGCAATGGCTTGGTGTGTGCGTATGATTCAAATGGCACTGTTGAGGTGTTGAATCCAACAACAATGAAACATGTGGCATTGCCAGTTTCACAACTCCAGTCACGAGCTGTTTCTTCAGAATATTTTGTTGGATCTGTGCAGTCAACAAATGAGTACAAGGTGGTCTGTATCCGCCACAGGGCGCGGTTCTTGACATTTGAAGTATGCACTGTTGGCACACAGTCATGGAGAGTGGTACTTGAATGTACGGACTTGTTGAAAACAACAAAGGCAGTCAATTTTAATGGTGTCATGCATTGGCTACTTCTTGATGTGGCATCCAATTTTACTCCGATGATCTTGTTGTTCAACCTGACAGATGAGATATTCTCAAAAAGTCCTGTTCCAGATGCTATTAAAGACCATAATTTGGAACTATTTGAGGGGGAAGGAAAGCTTCATTTGCTGGCAATGCCCAGCAAGGGATCTGCATCTGAAGTCTCAGAGATTTGGGTGTCAAACTCGACCTGCACGGTCTGGGACCATATGTGCAACATCACTTTTCTGCTACCTTCGGGCATGAGACCACATTTCCTGCACAAGAAAAAGCTCTTCTATGGCAACCAAAAGAGATTCTGCTACATTGATCTTGAGGGTGGGGGCGGTTTCCATATCAACGTGCCATATGACGAGTGTATCGTATCATCTGGCATTTTCGTGGATAGCCTTCTTCTACATTCCGTGACTGGCTTGGTGGACTTGAGAACATTGGTAACGAGTTATGTTCGTGCTGGATCCGCTGGATCATCCTCATTGGGCGCTAGACAATCTTTGAAGAAGGCGAAGAGCAATAAGAAAATGAATTGGAGGTTGACATAGATTTCCGCAAAAAAAACCTAGATCATACATGAATATAGTTATCTCTGGTCTGTGCAGCAGCTTCAAACTAGTGCATACAAACCGACAAATTTTACTGGTGTTCTTTCGTGTAGAGATGAAGAAGAAAGAGACCATGGGGTTGGGTCTGGGATAGGGTAGATCATAAGATGAAAATAAGCAAGTGTCTCTATGCCAGTGATTATTCATTGGTACAGTAGTATCTTATGGGGATTTATTTATGTGCCGTACTGAAAGAAAATGAAAACTCTGAACCTGCTGTACTGTACACTTGTTTTGTTTTGATGTACTGAACTGTATTCCTGCATTGCATTTCTGAAAGTTTTGATGCCAGGACCAATACAAACTGTTGTCCCCAGTTACATTTACGTGCTACTAGTATAACATTACAAGATGCCAGGAAGTATTTGGTGATGCAACTAAACAGTCGGCAAGCTCAGCAATGGCGGGAAGCTGAAGTACGGCCACCAGCCGTCGCTGACGCCCCCAGAGCACCGTGCCTGGCAAACTCTCTCCAGCTGGAAACGCTTGGCGTCGATCGTAAATAGCTCTACGTCCCGGCTATGGTGGCTCGACATGAACGGCCGCGGCGAGTCTTGGGTGACTTCAATGACCAAGCACCCGTTGGCCGCGCCGCGAAGGCAGTAAGGCCGGCCATGTTTTGTCGACCATGGCAGCGGGATCGTGTTCTCCAGTTGCCACGATGACGTGTTGTCGGCGGCGTCGTCGCGCGAGATGGTGTAGTAGTTGAGGGTGGCGATGCCGTCGGCGTGGTAGAAGTCGTGCGCGAACACCCCGACGGCGCCGTTGGGGCCTTCGACGACGGCCACGTTCTCCTCCCAGAACCTGGACGGCGACTGGATCTCCTCGACGGTGAGCTCCATGGTGCCTGTGTCGAGCACCAGCCAGCGGTTGGTGAGGCAGTCCACCCAGTAGAAGCGGCCGTGCGCGTAGTGGCGCCGGTTCCAGACGGCGTGCACGGGGCACGCGAAGATGGACCGGCGGCTTCTCCAGACGAAGCAGTCCGGCGACGGGAGCGCGCGCCACGCCCCGTCCCGCGACGAGAAGGCCAGCGCCACCACCCTTCTTGGGCACCGCGCTGTCCAGATCACGGCGAACGCGGGCTCCTCGTCCTCTTCGTCCTCGGTGGCGTCCCCCGGGCCCGGCGCGGGCGCGGGCGCGAGGAAAGGCTCGCACCAGCGCCGGCCGCCGAGGACGCCGAGCGGGTTGTCGGCGGCTGCGGCGAGGTCCTCCGGGATGGGCGGGAGCAGGACGTAGCGGCGGGACACGGGGTCGCAGACGGCGAGATCCGTGACGATGTCGTTGTCGGGGGTCGCGCGGTCGAGAAGGAAGCGTCCGTCGCGGTAGTCCCGGACGAGCCATCCGTGCTGGGACTCGGCCCCGGCGTCGGCATCGGGCGGTCCCGATCCCGGGAGGAAGGCGAAGGAGAAGTCGGCGGCTCCGGAGACGGCGCCGGCGGCCGCCGCGGCCGGATGGGGCTGGGCGGCGGGGTGGAAGGTGCCCCCTGTTTTGCCGTACGCGGGGACTGAGGAGAAGACACCGAGGAAGGGTCCGGACTGGTCAGGGTGGAGCGCGCGGTGGCGGCGGAGGAAGCTCGGGGAGGAGACGAGGAGGCGGAAGGATGAGCAGGCCGCGGCGGCTCGCACGAGGGAGGAGGGGCACGGAACGCGCAGGAGGATCTCGTCCACCACGTCGTCTGGCGTCTCGCGGAGCGGCTCCGCGACAACGACGGCGGCCATGGGAGCTAGCTGCTTGGCGGAGCTGCGATGCGATTGAGTGTGTGTGTGTGTGTCCTTTGCGACGCGCGAGGACCTCGCGGGCAGTAATTTAAAGCCAACAAGTTGTGTGGGCCGAGTGTGTGGAGCGGGGGCATGCGGGCCCACGACGGTGACAGCCTGACAGGCGATTAGAAGAGGGGATTTGGTTGCCCTAAAAAAGAACCGTTGACGCGAACGTGCATACACGTGGCCATGTCCTTCGGTACATGTCGTTATCGTCTCTACTGTGTCCACATCGTCCTCTACTCATAATTAGTGATGTGATTTATCTTACTCATCATGTGATGTGATTAATATAACATCGGAGTGCTAATGACAGAAGAAGTATACAAGAGCGTGGTTAATGTTAGAAGAAATCGAGAGAGAAGGAGAGAGAGAGTAAATGATTCAACTGTATTGTTCCATTGATGATTCACAGCTTATATACAAGGGGAAGGGACACCAACAAGGGTCACATCCGTTCGAAGGGGTGTGAGGAAGAGTTGTGTCGGTTGACAAACCAACCGACATAGAGAATTGAAAGAGGGAGGATTATCCCTTTAATTAACCTATTAATTAAATCCTAACACTCCCCCTAATCCTTCCTTGTCTTTGTGATCGATCATCTTTGGAATTATCTCCTCTAAAAACCGTGTGGGAAAATGTGAGGAGAGTAGTGTATGATATGTTGCTAAAACTCCTTTAAACCCGGTGGGAAAATAAGGAGAAAATGGTGCAACATATAATGGTTAGATATGCTGTTAAAACTCCTTCAAACCCAGTAGGAAAATAAGGAGAAAATGATACAACATATAATGATTATTGCCTCCATGTTAACTCCATATGAGAAAAACCTTGTAACGGGGAAAAACCCATAGAGTTTAGAGGACAATATATATGTCGTGTATACTTTCCTAAAAACCCCGATGGGGAAAACAGAAAGTATGACATATGATCTTGTGTTGATATTACCTCATTAAAAACCTTGATGAGAACCTGTATAGTAAACTCATAAAGGGAAAAAGAGTGTAATATGATGCTTTGAATAGGAGTAGTCTAGGGAGATACTCCCCCTGATTCTTGCAAATCCTGAAGCCGTTGAATACCAATTCCATGAAAACATTTCTGGAATGTTAAAATTGGTAGAGACTTCGTGAATAGATCAGCGATGTTATTGTCGCATGACTTGACTCGCAAGACGTTTATTTCCTGAATCTTCTGGAGTTCATGGAGATAAAACAATTTATAGGCAATATGCTCAGTGATATTGCTCTCGATGTATCCTATTTGCATCTATGCAACACAAGCAACATTATCTGTGTAGATAATGGTCGATGATTTAAGAGAACCAATACCACATGACTCATGTATGTGGTTTATCATTCTGTAAAGCTACATATGTCAATGTGGCTTTGTATTTCAGAATGATTGGTAGGTGTAGTCACCGAAGTCTATATCGAAGACATCAATTGGGTGACACTTCTACCATGTAGGTACACATTATGAGGATCATTCAAGTAGCCAACATCAGTGTATTCTGATGATATTGGAGTTCAGATTTCTCTGAAATTACAAGAACATGTCAAATAATGTATGGTACCTTGGAGATATCGAAAGATATTCTTGATTCCCAACCAATTGTGTTGGTGGGTCCAATGGCACCGGGATATGGAACTTCAAGTCCCAACATCCCTTCTACATCATCCCGTGGTTTGAGTGAATCTTTCTCTATGTCTAGAGATCGAATAACTAACATGGGAGATGGATATGACTTGTGCATTTTAGGTTTCTCCAATATTTATAATATAGGCAACTTGGTGTACCATAAAACTTGAGTGAGGTAGCTCGACTTGTAGTATCAAGCATTGTTTGGGTTTAACCAAATCCTTCATCTCAAATTTCGTCTTTTATATGATCACGTGCTTCGTCATTGTAGGAGTAATCCTCGAGCATGACAAACACACATGGGTAATCATCATTGTAGGAGTTTTCCTTGTGTATAAGGAACTCACTACGTCGGTTGTACCAAAATATGCCGACAACAATAAGCCATGTAGTGACTCATTGATTTTACACAATCATGTTGCATTTGTAGTTTGATTCGGATTGAGATTCCTTTTGGAACCATACATGTCCGAATCTAGTGATCCACATGGCTATGTAGTCACTGCATCTATCAACTTCACAAATAGATGACTTTATACTGCCAATGATATAGGTATCGGAAAATAGGGATTCCACTCATGTCTGGAGAGTAGGTCTCGGATCTCTGCGGAAACCCGACCTTGTGCTACAAGCCTTGCTTTCTCACCACCTTCTCATTCTATTTCTAGAAGAAAACATATTGAATCCCATATAGGGAATTTAGTTGGAAGAGCTAGGCTATTTTCTGCTTAGATTGCACCCTTTGATTGTTTCAGTCCAAGTGAGTGGTTTACACTCTGCCATGGCCATGGTCTATGGATCTGAATCATTGTGAAGGTTTTGGCAATCATACAAGAGAAATGTTTGTCGACAGTTGTAGGCTGTTGTTATATGATTCTCTAGAATCAATATAGTGAGAGGAAATCGTATCCACCTATGATGACTCTTCGTGATTTCCCAATACGCGTGAGTCCAGGTGTTCCGATGTCCCAGCCAGTGTGTGCAAGCTGAAGCTAGGGTTGTGAAGGTTTCCCTTCCACTGGGTGTATACTACCCATAGGGTGTTTTATCAACGCAAGGTTGACTTGCATTTACTGATTTAGAGGATATCTCCTCGATTTCCTTTGTTGCTTGCAGAAAGCTAGATCCTGGTTAGAGGCCGTACTACTCCCCCTCTTTCAGGTACGGGGAGTTGAGTGGTTTTTATTGGTACCTCCACTCTTTCGGGCGCATTTCTAGCCAGACTAAAGGATTTTGTAACACCTTTGAGATCAATAAATGAATATGGCAGGTTATTTGCAATGGGTTGCAAATATTTGAATTCTAGACATACAGTCCAAATTCTTAAATACGTGGATATAAGGTGGAACATGTAGTCCCAATTGATTTCCTGGCATTCTATGTGGTACATGAAGTCTCCCCCTAATGCCTGGAAATAATCCATCCTTTAATATATAACTTTTTTTTAGCATACTGGGCTATGAATGTATCCCCAATGAGGGGTTCAAGGTACATGTTGATCGATGGAGATCTGTACCCCACATAGATCCTTAGTCCGTGGGCCCAATGATGTATGCTGCGGTGGTGAGATCGGTATGCGTGAAGCGCATCCGAACTTACGCAGATGGGAAATGCTCGGAGGATTTCCACGTATCAATTGCAGAGGGGAAGTACTGCTATGTGCAGCAAGTTAGTCAACAGCGTGTAAAACTGCATGACTCCAACGTAAAGTTGGTAGTGCATTTCATTGACAAAATTCATGCAATGAGTTTGATCCTCTTATTCAGGGATTCAACCAAACCATTATGATTGTGGATGTATAGGATAGAGTGCTGAACTTCAATCCGCATGGCCATACAATATTCATTGAAGGCACGTGAGAAGAATTCTACAACATTTTCTTTGCGAATTTGTCAAATTCGACTTTCTCGATAATGGGAATGTAACTTGATTACTTCCATCATTATCATGGTAAATGCATGGTTTCATGTGGACATAAAACACATGTATGAGCATCGTATAGATGCATAATTGAGAACCATGCAGAATACCTTAAAAGATCCACACAATGGTTGGGGAATAACAAATGCTTCCCTGGATGTGTTCAAGGGATTGAAGCGGTCCAACTTATATTTTGAAGTGTGAATGCCTCAAAATTTGCTTCCCTGTGTTGCACAATGTGCACACAAAGTCTGATGACCGAGGAAATTTTGGACTCAAGCAAATTGTGACCAATGGAATTGCACTATGCAACATGTGCTACGGTTGGATGTACTAGTAGTGCAATCCAAACAATAGAGAGGGTACTTTTTCAAATACTTGTTCCTCATCCATCGGATTGAGTCCCGTAGAAATCTATATATCGAACTAGAGTTCGCTATGGAAATCTTCTCTCAAATATATAGAATACATACAATCTTTTTTTTTATATCAGAGTGCTGATACAATGTATTGTGATATACAATACTTATGTTCTGTTACAACATCACAAAAGGACATGATTAAATTGATCACAAAGGAGATAATGGGACTAGTCAAAGTCTCCAAACATGTCATTTGAGGCATACTCAACAATCATGTTCTCCGTGCTCATAGGATCCTCTGACAGCTGGAGAGTAATGGTGTTGCTAGGTCCATGAGGAACATCTTGCGAACAACCAGCTCCATTGGTGCCATTCGGATGAAGGTTGAAGTTAGTGTCAAACCTTTTCCCTTGAGGTACTTTCTATCCTTGGGATTGCTGGTAGAGAATTTCCAGATGCTTTGGGGTCTTGCACTTGTTAGTAGGGTGCGTGTAACATCCACACTTGTCACAAAGCCTAGTTTTGTCATACTTTGGCTTTGCGGTGCCTTTTCCACGGTCCGAGATTCGAGGCTTCCTGTTCTGGTTGTGCTTGCGCTTACCCTTGAAGTTTGGTTGGTTACCGTTGAAGGCGCCACCAAACTTTCTTCCGTTCGCGACATTCATATGAACTTCCGGCAAAGGTTGGGAACCAACCGGGCGCTGAGAGCCATTCTTAGCAAGAAGATTATCATGCTTTTCGGCCTGAAGTAGGATATGAATAAGGTCTGAATAGACCTGGTAGTCGCGAGCGCGGTATTGCTGCTGCAGGAGCCTTTCAGATGAGAGCATAGTGGATAGAGTTCTTTCTATCTTTTTCGCATCTGTAGGTTCCTTCTCGCAAAAGCGCAGCTTAGAACTTATCTTATGAACCTCATGATTGTAATCCCCGACGTACTTAAAGTCCTGGAATCGAAGATGAGTCCAATCATGAAGTGCTTCGGGCAGGACAACCGCCTTCTGCTTTTCATATCTCGTCTTGAGGGCCTGAAACAATGTAAATGGGGATTCCTCCTCCAAATACACAGACTTAAGATCCAGGTGGATATGGTGCCTTATAATGTACAAGGCAGCATATTTCTGCTCTTCTCTCAGCGGTGTGACTCTAGCTGGAAGGGGGTCCTCCGGGTTCTGGATGGCACGCTCTATCCCACGGGACGCAAGGGAGATCTTGATGTCCATGGCCCAAGTAGGGTGGTTGTGGCCATCGAGTTCGAGTACATCGAACTCTCTTCCATCCATTAGTTACCTACTTGGATAAACCAGAGGTTATTGATTTACGCTTTGGCAAATCACACACCATCATTGTTATGTTGTAACGAACTATGCAAAATTAATAGTAGTTTCAAGAAGTGGGCTTGAAACCATTAGTGTGGACTTCAAGTTGTTAAGTATGACACATTGTAGATACTCCCCAAAAAGAATTTCAGGGTCCATCTCTCAGTACTTAGAGAGTATAATCTGATGAAATCAGTAGATACTCATGTTTCTAGTACCTTATGTCATGACTTAATTAAATGTATGGAAGATCACTTGATGAGTAATCATGGTAGCGGAGATAATCTGCAATTCATGCAGTAGATCCGTGCACTACCTTTGATCCCAAACATCAACTTGAAGTAGTCACTTTGAATTTTGCATTTGTCAATTTGTGCTTGTATTGAGTCTAAAAGACTCAATTGAGGCAATGAATTTCTTTATTTGCAAGAAATTGAAAATTTCAATTGTAAATAGCGGATGTAATCAATCTCAACATGTGTACACATGGAAATATATTACGTCACATATTTTCAAGAATACACATAGTACTCGAACTGAAAAACAGTAACGAAAAACTTGTACTATGAACAACAGTGTCTATAACATGAAATAAATCACTACTAGAACTTGCTGTTGAGTAATCTGCTAAGTGCAAAAGTCACTGTGCAAATGTGCAAATTAGCGAAGGGCTGCAAGCGGCCTAGTACGTATGCAAATGGGCCAAATATGGCAGCCATCGCTAGGACCATACATGATCGGATAAGGAGAGAGCAACCAGAATCCCTAGGAACTGAATCCCCAAATCACACGACCAATACGCACGCAGACGGAGGTCCCTAACAGCCGGACGGTCGCATCACTGGCAGCGACAAGTACTCCCGCCGTGCTCAACCTCGTCGGACGAGCAACAGGGCAGCAGGGTGCCTAAGGTGGCGCCATTCGTCAACCCAGTGGTGGCTTGGCTCCATATTCCCGCGCGGACGCGGCTGTTCGACAGCGAGGTCGACGGCGGGCTCCGTAGCGAGACGCCGAGGGCAAGGAGTCGCCTGCGAGCGCGTGTGGCCGGAGAGGGCGGAGGCGAGGATGGCATTGGGGATGGCAGGCGTGACGAGGAGCCTAGGGAGGGCTGGCCGTGAAAGGTCGAGCCGTGCACGGGCGGCACAGCGTCGTCCTCGGCTGCAGGCGTCGGCGATTGGAGGCGCGCGGGGCGACGTCGGCGACTGGTGAAGCTGCGCACCTATCCCGGCGGCACGTCGTCGTCCTTGACGGATGGCGTCGACGACGGGAAGCGCAGGGGCACGACAGAGTCAGCGACCGCGGCACCGCCGGCACCAGGGGCGCATAGTGCGACGCGGACGGCTCAAAGGCCTGGACCGGCAGCGGCGCGACGGGCTGCGCGGCCGGCTCGTGGACCTGCACCAGGGCGGCGCGGCGGCATCGGCCGTCGACGGAAACTCAGGCATGAATCTTACCTTGTGCCAAGGGGACTCCTCCCCCAAGTCGGTCTCCACCTCCTCCTCTTTTCCCAACATACCGCAAGATGCAAAGTACACAAAAAGCAATCGACAATAAAAGCATCAACGCCCACAATGACCATTGTGTTCTACTCGTGCAACAGATCTACATATAGACACGGCTCTGATACCACTGTTGGGGTTCGTAGCATGGAAAACAAAAATTTTCTATCGCATACAAACAAACAAGCCAAGATCTATCTACTAGATTGTAGCAACGAGTCGATAGTGGAACTCACCCTCGAAGATTCCAAAGCGTTTAACGAGAGCAGATTCTCGTGGGTGATGTAGTCGTACTCTTTCCGATCTCAAGATCGCGTAGACGATCCTTCCAGCGCCACGTTCCAGCAGCGCTCCCGCAGTCGGTCACACGTTCGGTACTCGACGAAGACCTTCCTCTCCCTTGTTCCAGCAGGCAGCGGAGGTTGTAGCACTCTCCTCGCGATTCCGGCAGCACAACGGCGTGGTACCGGAAGTAGAGGGGAAATCCCGCAGGGCTTCGCCTTAAGCCGGTGCGAGTATGGTGGAGCTTATGAGAGAGGCTATTAGTGGTCTAGTAATTAGACACACCAATTAGAAGGCTCTAAACCAATTAGAAGGCTCTAAACTGAATAGCTCTAAACCGGGGTCTAGATCTAGGGTTTAGTTTAGAGGATAGGAAACTTGTGTGTCTAGGAGGGGAGCCCTGCCCCTCCTTATATAGGTGGGAGGGCTGGCCGGCCAAGGGGAGGAGTTCCTCCCCAACTCGGCCTAGGGAGGTGCGCCGGCCAAGGGGAGGAACCCTCCTCCAACTCGGCCTCCACCTCTCCTCCTCTTTTCCCACTTCCCAAAACTGCCGTTTGACTTTCAAACTAGCCGTTTGACTTTTCAATTTAGGATTTAAATAAATCCTTTATTTGGGACAGCAAGAATACTTAGTACATGATGCAATCATTCCAATATGTAATGACACACTCATGTACTCTTCCCCCTCCGGAGTGCCGGACATTCCGGGACCTTCTAGAATGTTCCCGATGAAAACACCGGAACCATTCCCCAACTCCGAAATGGGACTTTCCTTATATGAATCTTATTCTCCGGACCATTCCGGATCACCTTGTGATATCCCGGATCCCATCCGAGACTCCGAACAACATTCGGTCTCTTTCTCATAATACCATAACTACTCAAACAACGTCGAATCCTTAAGTGTGTCTCCCTACGGTTCGTGAATTATGCGGACATGATCGAGACACTTCTCCGAACAATAACCAATAGAGGAATCTGGAAATTCATATGGCTCCCACATATTTCTACGATTACTTTGCGATCGAATGAACCACTTACATACGATACCAATTTCCCTTTGTCTCACGATATGTTACTTATCCGAGGTTATGATCGTCGGTATCTCTGCATACCTAGTTCATCCTCGTTACTGATAAGTACTCTTTTCTCGTTCCCGTGATATGTGATCCCTTGTGACCAAGTCACATGCTTGCAAGCTAATTGGATGACATTTCACCGAGAGGGCCCAGAGAATATCTATCCGTCATGTGGATGGACAAATCCCACTCTTGATCCATGTGTTTCAACCAATACTTTCCGAACACTCAATGCCACCTTTATAGCCACCCTGTTACGGTGTGGTGTTTGATGTCATCAAAGCATCCATCCGGCAAAGGTGATATGCATGATCTCATGGTCGAAGGAATTAGGTTACTATGTATCAGAAAGCATATAGCAATTTGAACTATTGAAATGACTTGATCTTTATGCTACGCTTATCTATAGGAGTATGTCCATCACATCATTCTCCTAATGATATGATCCTGTTGTTAATAACATCTCTATGTTCATGATCAGGAAACCATGATCACATATTAACCAACAAGCTAGTTTAACAAGAGGCTTTACTAGGGACTCTTATTTTAGTTTACAAATCACACAAGTATTAATGTTTCCGGTTAATACAATTATAGCATGGTATGTAAACATTTATCATAAGTGTGAAGACATGATAATAACCACTTTATTATTGCCTCTTGGGCATATCTCCAACAGTCTCCCACTTGCACTAGAGTCAATAATCTAGTTTCAAATCTTTGTGTATTCAACACCTATGGCTTTCCGGTGTTGTATGTACACGATTGCTAGTGGTCAACTGATCTCCGGATCTGACACTTCCAGGTCCGTGTGTAATTGCATGTCTTTGCGTCTCTACGCATCACTCATTCTCTAATGAGACGGCTTTGTACAAATTTGGTCTTTCGGTGTGACCTTTAGCTCTTTGGGGTTAAAAACATGTTGATAATATTGTCGCACAATATATCTTCATAGTATTATCCCACTGTGAACTACACCTAGTTTGATAACAAACTTCTTGACACAAAAGCCCTTTTTGATGCTAAAATAGCAGTCATATACTTAGCCTTTTGTTGTAGTATCTGTCACAATGTCTTAACTTTGGAAATCATCCAAATCCATTATGGAACTCACTTTCCATTATATTGTGCCACCTTAGTTTAGATTGAGATAAACTTAATTTGTACTTTGTGACAAAGCTAGTATCAATGTAGTACTTTTACAATGAACTATTTGTCACTTCTACAAATATTATACTTTTAGTTCTTCCAAAAGATCATAAGAATATCCTTACTATTGTCCAATGATCATCTTACAAATCATTCTGGTATATGCTCACAACATTTAGAGCATAGGACATATCTGGATTTGTACATATTACAGTATGATTGATATAAATACTCTTTGTGATTTCATACATCAAGTATCAATCTATACTTGAATCTTTGTTTCACTTTACCAAATGTCAATACACTTGAATATATCATCAACATTGAACTCATTCAATCCTTTCTGTGCGACAAGAACCTTTCTTGTAGTTTCTATATTGAACTCATTCAATATCTTGTCTATGTACTTCTGGCACAACCATATTAGCGTCTATTGATGCCAAATATTTGGGTTTTGCCCAAGTCTTTCATCGGGATGAAATTCTTAATATGTGTAATAAAAGATACATTATTTCCAATCAACAATATGTCTTCCACATAATGTATTAGAAACATGTCTTAGCGCTCCCACTTAATTTCTTGCAAATGCAAGCATCTCCATCGTCTCTGATGAACTTTTAAACTCTTTCAACAGTTTCATCATAGTGAAGATTCCAACTCCGCGATGCTTACTTCAACCATTGAAGTTTGCATATGTTTTTAGCATCCCTTGAATTTTAACAAAACCCTTTGGACTGTGTCATGCACACGTCCTAGGTAACCCTTCTAATAGAAGAACTTGTTTTGTTTATTCAACTACCATATAATAAAATTATATGTAGTGGATGCTACACTAATCCATCTAGACTAAATATCGCTATGAAAGATTAGATCTTGTCATAGTCAACTTTTGAACATTGTTGTGAACTCTTTCCCAACATGTCGACTATTTCATAGATGTGAAACATCCATGTCTATTTCTTTATAGATCCAAACACAACTGTAAGGTCTTACACCTTTCTCGAGGGTCCTTCAAGTTCAAAACTTGATTTCTCGTGTATGGAACTATCACGGATTTTATGGCTTCAAACCATTTGACGGAGTTAGGGCCCATCATCGCTTCTTTGCATGTAGTCGGTTCATTATTCTCAAATAACGATTCAACCCTCAAATCTTGGTATTTGATTGTTCATCCGACCTACTTGTTTCAATAGGAACTTGGATCTCCGTGACCACAACCTTTGAGGTACGTGAACCATGAGCATTGTTGCTGCCTCCGAAACACTTTTCGGTGCTGCGCAACTTTGCACATATAGCTAAGGTTCTTTTAACCTTATCAAAGTTTCTATTGTCCTCCCACTTAACTTTTCACGAAAAATTCCTTCTCAAAGAAACTTGACGTTTTAAGTGACAAACACTTTTGTCTCCGATGTTATGGAGGAGTACTTAACAGTTATTCGAAATAACATACAAAGACAGGTTCATCCGACTTTGGTTGCAAACATCTTTCTTATGCATAGCATACCAATGTTTAAGAAAGGACAACTTGGGTTTTATCCCAAACCATAACTTTATATGGTGTCATTTCAACGGATTATGATGGAGCTCTTTTAGTGGAAAACGGTAATCTCTAAAGCTTTTAATCTTTAAAATACAATGGCAGTTTTATGAATTATACCTTTGATCTTACCATGTCAAACAAGGTTTAATTACATATCTCGAACACTCCATACTCTTATGGTGTTTCGGGAAATGCAAATCCACGGAACGATTCCTTAAATCTTAGGTATTATGCTAAACTTGTAACTCAAATATCTTCCTTTATGATCTTTATCATAAACTGTTTATATTCTTGTTACAATGATTTTGCACTTCATCTTGAAAGTCTTTGAACTTTTCAAATGTTTCATACTTCATCCTTATTAAGTAAATATCCATATATTCACTCAAATTTTCGGAGAAAGCATATGAAGTTGAAATCCATCGCTCTTGACTACACATAATGGATTTTATACAACAATATGTACAAGTTCCAATAAGCTAGTCATTCGTTCCCTTTTGGCCTATGAACGAAGTTATAATTATCTCTAGGAAAGTTTCACAAACGTCATTTGATCAAAAATCAAAAGACTCCAAAATTCCATCCATATGGATTTTCTTCATGTTTTCTTTCCAATATAATTTAAACGGCGATGTCACTTCCTAAGTGATCTTTCAATCAATTTGTCTTTCGACATTTTAGCACTAGTTTTATGGATGTGATATCTCCAACGAGATTTGCGAATCATCCATCTTTTATGGATTACGGCAATTATTTGAACAACCCTTTTGTTCTCATAATACCTGATAAAACAAATCTTTGAAGGCAAGCTTTGATGTTTAACAAGCAACACAATAACCCTTTATTTTGTTCTCGATGAACATCATCACATATTCTTTTGCTAGTTACTTAGGCCATTGTAGTTCATGAATTGTGTTGTTTTGTATGACGATTCACACCAACAAATTCAGTATCAAATACTTAAGAACCACATTGTTTAATAAGCAAAGAATATAGCCACAACATGTATATCATCTATATACTTAAACTGAAACAATTCTAGTCTTTTCTTTTCTGCCATATATTTATGAGATTCTCTTTCAGTATTTCCTTTTCTATTTGAAAGAATCTATCAACATCAATAGTGGAGTCATACATATGACACATAATCCAAAGCGTGTATAGTTAAATACCAATGTCTTTGGACTTGCACTTTGAAGTAGATCACCATCATCAAATGTTTGGTGTTCTTTCAAATTCCTTTCATTAGTAATCTCTTGGTGTAGTAAATATTTTACCTACATCAAATATTCACCCTTATCATGGAATCTTCCATGATCAAGCTACTATTAGCTTATAACGATGAATTATGAGTATAATGTTGCTATCCAAATCCTTTTGGACGATTAGGACAACTAGTGTCTCCAACCTTTTTGCAAATTCTCATCAAATATGAGAACATGACTTTTGCCATATTATACTCTATCATGTTGCAACCAAAACTTCGTTTCAGATATCACAATATCTTCCACACATCATGGTTTCTGAAACAACTCTTTCAGATCCTAGATAACCTTGATATTAAGGGAATCCTTTGAATATCAAGAATCATGGATACAAACATGATACTTATATACTAACACTTGGAATTGTTACTCTTGATTTAATACCAATTATTAAACTTCATGGAGTAACCGGAACTTACTGAAAGTTTGCAATAGGACTTTTAAACTTTAGATTAACACTTCAAAACAATACGATACCAGTTCGTAAAGTATCTAACCAGAATTCTATAGTTCTATTATCTCAATTATAACTAAGCGCAAGGTGGTAAACTGATGCCAATGACTACAACAACTATGCAAATTCACTTTGATTTAGTTTATGATAAATTGAGTTCTAATTAATAATTAAATTAATCTAGGTGAACTCCCACTCAAAACAATATCCCTCACATTGTTTTAGTGATTACACGAACCAAATCCACCACATCAAAACCGATCATCACGAGAGTTGATATAGCTTCAATGGCGAACAATCAACATGTTCATCATATCTACTATATGACTCATGCTCTACCTTTCGGTAATCCGTGTTCCTGAGGCCATGTCTGTACATGCTAGGCTCGTCAAGATCAAACCTTAGCTTCCGCATAAGCAAATCTGGCTTGCTTACGTTGTATTCACCCGCGGAATCAAAGACACCCGATCATCACGTGGTGCTTCGAAGCAGCAAGCTTTGGCAACGGTGCATACTAAGGGTGAACACTTTAGAACTTGAAATTTATGTGTATGAGGGATCATCTTATAATGCTACCGTCGTCTACTAAGCAATACAAGATGCATAAAGGATTAACATCACATGCAATTCATAATATGTGATATGATATGGCCTTTCTTCTTTGTGCTTTCGATCTCCATCTTCAAGCACGAACATGATCTCCATCATCACCGGCATAGCATCAAGGTCAATGACGCTTCTTCATGGTTGTCGTCCACCAGCTTCAACTATTACAACTACTTTGAATAGACACGCAGGTCTTAACAAAATTAAAGACAACCATAAGGCTCCTGCCGGTTGTCAACTTACAATAAGGAACATTGCATACATCAAATATAATCACAATCATGGCCATATCACATCACTGCACACCCCTGCAAAACAAAGTTAGACGCCTCTACTTTCTTTGCATATTTTACGTGGCTTGGGGCTTTCAATAAGTGTCGTTCTAACTTACGAACAAGAACCACAACATTGATACTAGCATTGTTGATTACCCGTTGTAAATTGGATCTTAACTATGCTAGGAGAAACAGGCACCCGCAAAGCCACTTATGCAATACAAGTTGCATGTCAAACGTGGAGCAAGTCTCATGAACGATGTCATGTAAGGTTAGCCCGGGCCGCTTCATCCCAACATACCGCAAGATGCAAAGTACACGAAAAGCAATCGACAATAAAAGCATCAACGCCCACAATGACCATTGTGTTCTACTCGTGCAACAGATCTACTTATAGACACGGCTCTGATACCACTGTTGGGGTTCGTAGCATGGAAAACAAAAATTTTCTATCGCATACAAACAAACAAGCCAAGATCTATCTACTAGATTGTAGCAACGAGTCGATAGTGGAACTCACCCTCGAAGATTCCAAAGCGTTTAACGAGAGCAGATTCTCGTGGGTGATGTAGTCGTACTCTTTCCGATCTCAAGATCGCGTAGACGATCCTTCCAGCGCCACGTTCCAGCAGCGCTCCCGCAGTCGGTCACACGTTCGGTACTCGACGAAGACCTTCCTCTCCCTTGTTCCAGCAGGCAGCGGAGGTTGTAGCACTCTCCTCGCGATTCCGGCAGCACAACGGCGTGGTACCGGAAGTAGAGGGGAAATCCCGCAGGGCTTCGCCTTAAGCCGGTGCGAGTATGGTGGAGCTTATGAGAGAGGCTATTAGTGGTCTAGTAATTAGACACACCAATTAGAAGGCTCTAAACCAATTAGAAGGCTCTAAACTGAATAGCTCTAAACCGGGGTCTAGATCTAGGGTTTAGTTTAGAGGATAGGAAACTTGTGTGTCTAGGAGGGGAGCCCTGCCCCTCCTTATATAGGTGGGAGGGCTGGCCGGCCAAGGGGAGGAGTTCCTCCCCAACTCGGCCTAGGGAGGTGCGCCGGCCAAGGGGAGGAACCCTCCTCCAACTCGGCCTCCACCTCTCCTCCTCTTTTCCCACTTCCCAAAACTGCCGTTTGACTTTCAAACTAGCCGTTTGACTTTTCAATTTAGGATTTAAATAAATCCTTTATTTGGGACAGCAAGAATACTTAGTACATGATGCAATCATTCCAATATGTAATGACACACTCATGTACTCTTCCCCCTCCGGAGTGCCGGACATTCCGGGACCTTCTAGAATGTTCCCGATGAAAACACCGGAACCATTCCCCAACTCCGAAATGGGACTTTCCTTATATGAATCTTATTCTCCGGACCATTCCGGATCACCTTGTGATATCCCGGATCCCATCCGAGACTCCGAACAACATTCGGTCTCTTTCTCATAATACCATAACTACTCAAACAACGTCGAATCCTTAAGTGTGTCTCCCTACGGTTCGTGAATTATGCGGACATGATCGAGACACTTCTCCGAACAATAACCAATAGAGGAATCTGGAAATTCATATGGCTCCCACATATTTCTACGATTACTTTGCGATCGAATGAACCACTTACATACGATACCAATTTCCCTTTGTCTCACGATATGTTACTTATCCGAGGTTATGATCGTCGGTATCTCTGCATACCTAGTTCATCCTCGTTACTGATAAGTACTCTTTTCTCGTTCCCGTGATATGTGATCCCTTGTGACCAAGTCACATGCTTGCAAGCTAATTGGATGACATTTCACCGAGAGGGCCCAGAGAATATCTATCCGTCATGTGGATGGACAAATCCCACTCTTGATCCATGTGTTTCAACCAATACTTTCCGAACACTCAATGCCACCTTTATAGCCACCCTGTTACGGTGTGGTGTTTGATGTCATCAAAGCATCCATCCGGCAAAGGTGATATGCATGATCTCATGGTCGAAGGAATTAGGTTACTATGTATCAGAAAGCATATAGCAATTTGAACTATTGAAATGACTTGATCTTTATGCTACGCTTATCTATAGGAGTATGTCCATCACATCATTCTCCTAATGATATGATCCTGTTGTTAATAACATCTCTATGTTCATGATCAGGAAACCATGATCACATATTAACCAACAAGCTAGTTTAACAAGAGGCTTTACTAGGGACTCTTATTTTAGTTTACAAATCACACAAGTATTAATGTTTCCGGTTAATACAATTATAGCATGGTATGTAAACATTTATCATAAGTGTGAAGACATGATAATAACCACTTTATTATTGCCTCTTGGGCATATCTCCAACAGATGGCAGGCGTGACGAGGAGCCTAGGGAGGGCTGGCCGTGAAAGGTCGAGCCGTGCACGGGCGGCACAGCGTCGTCCTCGGCTGCAGGCGTCGGCGATTGGAGGCGCGCGGGGCGACGTCGGCGACTGGTGAAGCTGCGCACCTATCCCGGCGGCACGTCGTCGTCCTTGACGGATGGCGTCGACGACGGGAAGCGCAGGGGCACGACAGAGTCAGCGACCGCGGCACCGCCGGCACCAGGGGCGCATAGTGCGACGCGGACGGCTCAAAGGCCTGGACCGGCAGCGGCGCGACGGGCTGCGCGGCCGGCTCGTGGACCTGCACCAGGGCGGCGCGGCGGCATCGGCCGTCGACGGAAACTCAGGCATGAATCTTACCTTGTGCTTGTTCTTTGTATTCCGTTCTTCTCGTTCTTATCGGAGACTTTAATTGGATCAACGGCAAGCGTGCTGATAACGTGTTAGAAGAAATCGAGAGAGAAGGAGAGAGAGAGAGTAAATGATTCAACTGTATTGTTCCATTGATGATTCACAGCTTATATACAAGGGGAAGGGACACCAACAAGGGTCACATCCGTTCGAAGGGGTGTGAGGAAGAGTTGTGTCGGTTGACAAACCAACCGACATAGAGAATTGAAAGAGGGAGGATTATCCCTTTAATTAACCTATTAATTAAATCCTAACAGTTAATAATATAATCCATGGCTATATGAAACTGCCATGTCATATAGACTCGTTCATAGCACTCGGCTACCACATTTGATTGGGTCCACTTTCCTCAATTTTTCCATGTTTCATTCACATATAAATAAATAGTGCCACCTAAGTGGCTATTACTCCCTTCGTCACGGTTTGGAGGACGTCTTATAAAACCATGTATTTTTAAAACTTCTCTCCTCTTAGTCACGTTAGATTTAATCATAAAATTAATGCTCTCTTTTTTTCCTTTCCACTTCCTACTCTATGTAGCCAAGGAATTAATTCTTGCATGCAACTCCACCATCTCCTCCAATGCATGCGCATAAACTCCTCGTTTCCATTGAGTAATTACGTTTAATAGGGTGCCGAATAATTAATATGTCTATTTTCTCCCAGCGAATTTGCATGTTTTTTGCACAAATCTGGCATCAATCAGCGCTCACCTAGATTCCAACAATCTATCTAAAACGTCATCCAAACCGTGACAGAGGGAGTAGCATCTTCGACCACCCACTGTGTATGAAAAAGCTGGTATTTAACATTCTCTCTCCAAAGAAGGTATATAGTAGAGAATCAACTCATATGGTCTGACACAAGAAGCACTCAACAATTTGGTTCGTTTTTTTATGCAATTGTGGGACTTAGTCAAGGGCGTATCTAGTGGGGGTGTCATGGAAAATGCATATTCTTTCGACCCTATAGTAATTAGTCTAATTCTATGTGTTAAAAATATACTTATACATAATATTTAAGCTATACAATTGAGCTTGGCATCCCCTCTTATGTAATCCTACCTCCGCCACTGGACCTAGTGGCATAATTATTGAAAAAAAAAGGATAGGATGCAAATACGAAAGGGTATTTTATCCTTACCAACTGGATCTTGTTGCACCCGATAACAAACATTCGTAAACCATTTCTCAAAGTTCTTACAAGATAATAAGCTATTTCCAGGATCTAACGGTGTGTCAAAAATGAGTTTCTTCTTCAAATCCATCGGTCACATCCGCCCTGCTGTCTCAATCGGTCGACTATAGGGAACTGGCTTGGTAAAGGTCAACAGTCTTGTTCAAGCATTGGCGCATAACATGAGGCTGGCTCAGTAGATTAGTTCTTTAGTTTAGAAGTAAAAGCTTTGTTTTTTTTTCTTTGATCTACTCGTTCGTGAATTTCATCCAGATATAGTAAATAGAAAAAGATTCAAATCACCAATCATAGAGAAATGTGACAATATTTACAATATTAAGTTAGTACCACTAGATCCGTTTTGAAATATATAGCTTCATAATATGCAGACTTAACGTAGTATATGTTGCTATCAATTTTTTATAAAGCTAGACAAAATTTGAAAAGGTTGACTCACAACATAAAATACTATGGTAATAAATAAATATATTTATTAGTGGACAGAGAGAGAGTACGGTTAGATGGATAAAGCCAGCCTTGATTCATACGCATTGACATTTCAGTAGCGTACGCGCTGAGACCTGCAAACTGCTGCTACACAGAAAGTCTTGGAGAAAAAAGTGTAGAAAACGCAGACAAAGAGCCTTAGGTGTGTTTGGTAGCTCGGGGCAACTCAGATATTCTTTCCTTATACAGGATTTTCTCGTTTGGTAGGTCGGCTCGTCTCCATCCGGCAGTGCTCGTATGATGCGAAAATGGTTCCTCGGCCCTGCCCGGTTGTGAAGCTCAAATCAAGCTTCACAACTCGACAGTGCTGAGTCCATCCCACACGTGTGACGTGTCCGATCCAGCCCGACAGGGGTTCGAGGCCCACACCCGCATTCCCCCCGGTTCTCAGCGACGCATCATCCCCAACGAACGCCACCGCCTCCCATCCCCATCGAACGCCACCGCCCCTCTCCCCGTCGAACGCCACCATCATCGTCCCCGTCGAGCTCTCCATCCTCCTCGCCTATCTCCACCATCCCCGTCGAGCTGGGAACACATCTCCATGCCTCGTCCGTCTGCAGAGGCGTGGCGGCAGCGTGCAGCCTCATGTGGCAGCAGAGGCACATGGCTGCAGCGGGCGGAGTAGCAGAGGCTGGAGCAGAGGAAACAACAGCGCATGGCGGCGGGCGGAGCAACAACAGCGAGCAGTGCGTGGAGCAGTAGCAGCGGCGCATGGCGGCAGCGGGCGGAGCAACAGCAGCGAGCGGCGCATGACGACAGCGGGCGGAGCAGCAGCGGCGGCGCATGGCGACGCGCGGCGGATGCTCTCTCGCCGGCGGGCGACACATGGCTGCGCCGGCGCCAGAGCCCAAGCACTAGGGACTTGGTTGGTTTTTGATTTTGTAATCAGGGACCCGATTGCTTTTTATCTTTTTATCTAAGGACATGATTGCTATTTAATAATAGCTAGCCTAGCTCATGTCATACGGTCACACCGAACACAATCCTAACTAGACAGAGCTCAACTAACACGACCTGCCAAACACCACATCGTAAAAGCATTTGTATGTAGTCCACATAGCTAGACCAAACATGTCTGAGGTGAGATTGTCCACCGGGTCTACCAAACACATCCTTAGCTCATTCCCAAGGAAAAAGAGAAGCCTCGGCTCATCACTGTCGCGACTTAGTTTCATAACTCGTTCAACATAGAAAAGGTCCCATTAAACTTTAAATTCTTATTAATAAAACCCCAAACTTCTTACTCATTCAAGAGTCTACTAGACGCTGCAACTCGCGAGCGCTGTTCGGATCCTATGCCTTTTCTAATATTCCTACACCGAGCTTACGAGTATCTGAGTTTTCTTGGGAGAAGGATTCAGATGTATCGCGGGCAGTGAGCCAGAAAGTTTATGTTTGCCCTGGAGTCATGGCATGTGGGCCCACCGTCGGTGACAGCCTAACACAGGCGATAAGAAGAGTGTTTTTTTTGAACTGGAAAGGGCCCGACCCCAAAGGCCCCATAAGCTGCTCATATATTCAAAACGGTGGATACATACCTACATATATGAAAGTGAAGCACCTTAGCAATCAATTAAGCGAGCCAAATCAGCTCCTGATACTGTAGATGTGCATCTACAGTACCGCGCGGCCCTCTCGCTGCTTCGGTCAAAGCGGTGGATGGCCCCTCGCTGACAAACAAGTCTTCCTCCCATCCCATCCACCACCGCCCACACATAGGCCTACTCCTCCCTCTCCTCCTCAACCGCTCCCCCACTCCCCCTCTGCAGCCACCCCACCCCTTCAGGCGCTCGCCGACTTGGACCGCGCACGACGCTGGTCCAGTTCCTCCTCCCTCCCTCCGCCGGGCGTGGGAGAGGGACATGGTCGTCGCTGGACGCGGCAACCGGCTGGAGGCGTTCGATGGGCCGGCGGCCGGAAACCATGTGGGAAGGTTGACTAGGTGGAGGAGCTCAAGCTGGGGTGGGAGGGGTAGGCCCTCGCCTTCCTCCAGCAGGGCTAGCAATCCAAGGTGTTGCCCCTCACCAAGGAGCGCCGTTGACAGGATCGGGGGCGGTGAATGTTGCCGCCTCAGGCACGGAGGTACGGGACTGCTAGCCAATTCTAGAGCTGATGCGCGCATAGATGACAGCAAAAGAGGGGCAGCTTTCCGTCCGGGAGTGGACGAGCTCCATGGTGGCTCTCCAGCCTCTTCCTCCCGTTCATCTATCTCTTTCTGGTGGAAGCCGAGTATGCTCCAACAAGGTGGTCCACCACACCTCGCTCCTCGACGCGCTGTAAAAAATTCGGCCTCCACATCTCGCGCCGCCGGAGCAGAGTCGGGTAGTAGCTCTGGGGGAGAGTGGCGTCGGCGGGGAGAAACACCTCCTCTTGCAACCACCTGCGTGTGATGTGAGCATATTCAATGTTTTTTGGTCATGGCTCTCCAAATTTGATGGCAGCTGCATGTTGTGCTCATGTTGTTGCAGATGAAACAATCAAACTGCAGGCATATTACACCTTCGGGCTATGGTCTACACCAGGTAAGGCAACTCCACCTTGCATTTGGCAGTGTGCAGATTACTTCATCATCAACCGTATGGTTCAATTGAAGTTAAGCTCGGTCACTGTTAAGTGTTGTGGTTCTCTGTCCACATCAACCGTCCGTTTTGCAAGGCAGTATTGAGCGCCTCTAGGAATCATCTAGAAGACGATGTGTCACTGATGCGCGACTTATTTTTCTTTCTTTTTGCTGAATCCATTTTTTTTATCTATTCGTGGGCCTAGGTCACTCTTCCGTTTCTTGCTAATAGTTCCTTTTTTTGTTGCTAGGTTGTCCATATTCCCAGCATCTATTTTAATTGGCCAATTTACATTTGCTTTTGCATTATTGGGACTACCAACACGATGGCTATTTGTACCACTATTCATGTCCGCCATTACTGAACATATTTTTTTTCAGGGGCCTAGAATAGCAGCCATGCAGACATACTTGATGAAGAATCTGTCACCTCAAGTATTTCAATGGAAGATCATGTGTGTGTCGCTGGGATATGGGAACATAGGGATCAACCGAATTGACAAAATTTGTTTGAGCTTGACCAAGGGCCCGGGTACCTTGTAAATATTCTGACATTTAATTCAGTTATTATCACTCATAGTCACAACCGATGCAATCAACTTGAGTTATATATCCCCTTATCTGTTAGTACTCACTGTACCATGGAAAACAATTTGTGGATACTTATGTGTTTTCTGTCAAAGCCTTCCTTTACATCCACTCAATGCGCTTGCATTTCAAGTGACTGACTTTCTGCAATATAGTTAACTGATGTGAATTTTTATTTTTTTCTCATCATCTTCCTATGGTACTATATATGTATGTTCTTACTTTTTGTTGCCGGGTGAACTGAATTATTTACACAGAATCTACTTATGGTAAAAATATTAAGGAGATTCAATCATAGTTTTGCAGGTGATTGCAACACCTTATGTCTTTGATCGAACATTGATCTTTCTTATTATTCTTCGATACACAGGTTAACTAAGGATAGTTCATATCGTACAACATGCTCTTACATGTTAGAAAACGATCTAGGTCAATTTACACACTTCACGCTTGCTTCAGACCTTGCAGACCTGCATTTTTTTTGAGTGTTTTTCCTCTGTTTTTAGTAATAAAGCATGAAAAGGAAATCCACTTACATTATCTCCAAAGGGAGTGTACCTATCTGCATAGTACTTTTTTTCTCATCAAATCTATACACAACTTCTAATATCATTAAGAGATTTCTTTTTGTTGTTATTACCTCACATAGTAGAACTTAATGTCCCCAATTTCTGAACTGTTTTGCAGCACCACCGTGTTTGCTCGGTCCATACACCCATCTGACCTTGCAGCGTTGGCTAAGGTCCACAAGGATGCCAATTGGAGGTCTTTTTAGTTTTGTGGCCAACAATGCTGAGCAAAACTGATACAACCGCCATTTCGCATACATTGGCGAGCAAGCCTAGCGGCAACAATTATCTAGAACCTCGGTTTGCTGAGTGTTAATTTGGGTGCAAAGATGGAATAGTGGTATTCATGGGTTGATGTTTTCGGCACACTTAAATAAGTCATTTAGCTAAGGGCTAACGTAAGAGAAGTAACTTTAATTTCCCATTTATGGATTTTCTATTGCCATTACTAACTGAATGAAGGTGCACCACCTTCGGACACTGCACTTTGCTTATGTTCTCCTTCTGGACCGGTGAAATAAATAGTTGCATGAAACATCAAAGTTTATTATTTATGTGACCTTACGTAGCTACAGTGCAGGGATAAGTTGCTACTTGCATGTTTACTCAGGGTAGCATGTATTGATTCAACGATTGTGAGCACGGTAAATTATATGGTTGATTATATTTCCTCCTCCTTCTAGGGGCCGTAAATTGTTCTGATTTGATATCTTCCAATTATTGTTATTACCATGTTTTGGGATATGGTATTTTATAATGGTATCTAACATATAATTACTTGAGGTTCAGCAGCGTTTTGGTGCGCATGATGAGTTTGGTGAGCATACTATTTTACATCTCGATCAGCTATTTTAAAGGACAAGAACTACACACTTCTACTTCATATTACTGTCTTCCAAGCTCTAAACCAGAAGGTCATTTGTGTAGGTTTTTATTATGTTACTTGCAAGGCTGCAAGTATGTTCTTTGTTCAGTATGAGGAACCGTCATGTTGTTTGCTATTGTGATTTCAGTACCATTTACGAGATGCCAACCAAGCAGTGCAGGATTATTTTTACTAGATTTTCCTGCTGCCATTCTTTATATGTGTGTATTATTTTCCTCTGTTTTCTGAGTATGCTTCACATACTACATGCTTCCTGTTATATGAGTACATGAAAAGCTATATTCCTTTCCTTTCTGCTCACTGTTCTTAGATCTGTTTAAAATAAAAACAAGGAAAATCATTCGTTCTTCGTCTGATTTTAACCTCTTATAATTGTCTGAAATGCAGATTTGTAGGACGTCCTTCCTTCGTATCCATGAAGTGGGATTATCTCTCAACTCCCATATGTTTAATTCTGTAGCTAGGAGACTATTGTGGTGAGGTGACATTAGCAGAGTTCATGCATCTCCTTATCTCTTGACAACTCTTTTCTCTAAGCAGAGTTCAAGCAACCAAGGATTATTCATGCCTAAGCGAGAAGCTGCATGTTGCCAGGTAAAACTCTCAAGATATACTTTGTCAATCAAATAAAATAAAAGTTTCCTATAATCGCCTGACACTGATTATAAATTCTTCTCCTTGCAGCGAACATAAAATTCCATCCTTAGCAGCGACTCAAGTTGGGCCAAAAGTAAGAAGTATGTGAACCAGAGAGCATGCAGTCCTGCACAAAGATGTATTTCTGTCGATGCCTACTATTGTACCATGGGCATTGATGTCTTTTATTTAGCTATCAGTATCATGTTTGTAGAGCAATGCAACGCTACTTATATATTTTTGACAGTTAATCGGTGTGATGTATACTTCAAGGTAGACATCAGGAGAACAAAAGATTTTACTACACCATAGAAGCAAAGCATGTCAGGTTACTACCAAAGCCATTACCAATTGTACATATCTTTCATAGACATCAAAATCAGCTAACGGGCGTGGCGTGTCGCCGCGCCATAGTTACTAGTAACTCCTATAAAGGGCGGATGCTACCCGCCTCAGCGTTTCTCCCTCGTGCGCACGCAAATTTGGCCGTCCGATTGACTTACGGCAGTGGTTTCCGTTCGCTTCTTTCGTTCCCAGCCGCTGGATATGATCTGCCCGTTTCTCACGTTTCTTAGTTTGCAATTAGTGCATGACATACTGGGGCCACGCCTGCACGGGACCAGCCGCAGCGACGTTGTTGTCTGCTTCTTTGGGTCGCTTCTCCCCTTCCCTTCTTGTTTTTTCCTGGTGGACGGAACCTGCTTTCTTGATCTGTATGTTCTTCACGTTTCTTTGTTTGCAATTAGTGCATGACAGACTGGAGCCATACACACGCACGGGACCAGCTGCAGAGACGCGTTGTCGGCTTCTTTGGGTCACTTATTCTTATCTCCCCTTCTTGTTTTTCCCTGGTAGATGGCCCATGTTTTCCTTGAACGGCTGGAGTGTTTCTTTTGTTCTTTCGCTGACGGTCGTCCTAGATGGTATGAGGGCCCGCCTGACTGTGTCATTTGAGCTGGTTCTTTAGGTAACTAACAAAAGAATTCTCCTTTTCTGCCACTAACGGGTACTGTAAGGACGTGTAGGTACTGTGAGGGGGCAGGTGGACGGCCCCTGCTTTCCTTTAACGACCGGCCTACCTGTTTTTTGCTTTCGCTGACGGTGGTCCCAACTGGCATAAAGGCCCGCCTGTTTTCGTTGTGGTTGGTTCTTTGGGTAACAAAAGTTCCCTCCTTTTCTGGCACTGGCGGGTACTGTGGGGCCGTACTGTGAGGGCGTCGTGAGGGAGTCAGCCGAGTACGTACGGGGTGAGGTCGTGAACCCAGGACGGGATGGGCCCAGTGGGATTTTCCCTTTTCACCTTTTCTTCGTGTCCTAGGTCTCGCTGCTAGTGTGTGGGCGTGCAGCACGGTACGACTCGCTTCCAACCTGCACGCCCGCTCCTTAGCCTGCCCGGATTAGTCGCCCTCTTCTTCTCCGAGTCCCGTGCTCTGTCTGGCCCCGAAATTTCTCCGCCTCCACTGCCCGTTCGCAGCTTGCTTCCAGACGCTCTGCTCCCGCTTCGCCTTCCCCTGCCTTCCTTCTTCCTCTTCTCCGCTCCTATCCAATGGGCTCTCCAGTGGTTCCCCCGTTCGGTTGAGGTGAGCCCATTAAGGAGGAGGTTGTGGGGGGTGGTCTGTTCGGGGATGGGGGAGGGGTGGTGGGGGGTGAACGAATGTGAGGCTCCGTGAGGTCCTGCACAAGAGGAGGTTCAGTCTGGATGAGGGACTCGGCCGGCTGGGGAGAGGGGGTTGAGAGACGAACGTTCTGTTGGTTGCTCTGAGTTTCTGATTTGATTTGTTCTTGCCTGTAGGTGGTTCTGCAGGTCTGTTCGCCCTCCTTTTGGAGCCTCGCTGGTGTTCGTACGGTCGTGCGTCGGCTGGGGTCCGTTTCGCTGTCTCTTCTTTCTCGGTGGGGGAGCGGTCTACTTTTAGTAACTGTTCTTCATCTGCTCTTGTCTGCAGGTGCTTCTACGGGGTCGTTGGTCTTTCTTTGCGATTCTCGCTGCTGCTGGTGCGTTCGTCTTCCTGCCTCTTCTGTCCATGTGCGTGCTGGACATGTTTTTTTCCACATTATGTTCCTGCTGTTTATATGTTCTTGTGCTTCTTTTCTTTCAGGTTTGGTTATCTCAGGAATCTGTCTTAGGAATCTTGCGAGGTTTGTTTCTTGTTTCCTACTTCGGCTTGTTAAAAAATGGATCTCGTATTGTCATAGTCATGGGACTTGTTTGGTTTGGCGAGTTATAAAAATTGCATGCCCTACTTATCGTGTTTCATCCATGGGTAACTGTAATATTGCCTTTCTAAAGGTGATATCGAGACTGATTCACAGCTCGTGGCTCAGGCACTAAATAGGAATAAGCCTGGTTTCTCACATGCTATAATAAAGCTTATGCTTTGCTTAAAAAAATTAGATTGAGATGCCTTATATTTTCGCTGGCCTCTTAAGTCTTATAAGCTGAACACTACCTGATCTATCGCTAACTTGTACCAGACAAGAAAATAGAATTCCAAATGTGGTTTGTCTTTAGATAAAGTGTTGGTTAGCTGAAATACGTTCTAAAATTGCAAAAACCTTCAGTAAATAAAGTTGGCATTAGAGAGATACAGCTAACCAGCAATTCTCACGTATAGAGAATTTGTGGTGGGTCAAAGAATAAATGAACTGGATTAGTGGTGCATGGTGTAGTGTCGGGGAGGAATTTGCCAATTTGTGGTCTTAGGCTAGATAACGTATTGGTTAGCTGAAATGGAAATCGGCTCTTGCTGATCGTTGTGGCTTTCCTCCTGCCCGGAAGACTGAGAAATAGCAATGCCTTTCTCTGTACTTTGTTAGCTTAGGATCAGTAAAACAGCATGTCATCGTATCCTGTGGTTTAGCGCCTGGGGTCAAGAAATTTATATTTGGTAATTCATTCTATAATATTTTCAGACCCATGTACATCCGTTTTCTTATGTTGGTAGCTATAGTAAAGTGGTAAAATAAAAGATACATTCGTGCTCTGATTGCCGAGAGCCGCTGTATGTTCCTCGGCTAAAATAGGCTTGACAGTTTGCATGTAGTTTGTACTATTTTTTCAGCTCTGGTGGATAAGTTGTGTTCTTCCCTAAACACCTTTACATCTTGTTTTTTACAAGTACAGTCGTGTGCTCTCTGTTCTAATTGATTATTGTTTACCTTTGTTGCCTTTTGGCATGCTGCAGCTATGCTTACTGGAGGATTTTCACGCCCTCGTCCTATAAAACTCCGGTGGTTCCTGTTCCTATTAAGGTTTGCTTCTTTCTTCCTGTGTACACCTGCATTAATGGTTTGTTTATGCATCACGCTTGTGTTTGCATCTACTCTCTATATGTATTGTTTATGTTTGCGGTGTATGTGCCAGCGTTGTTCTTTGACTCACTTTGTTCTCACCGTGTTGCAGCCCTGGTCCGTGTGTTGTGTTTGTGTTTTCTATTTCTTATTATTTTCTTCCGTGCTACACAGGATGTGCGGTGTTGTTTCTTTTATTATCCCTGTTCTAGAGACGTTGGCTGCTCGCTTCGCACTGCCGGCCTTGCTTTATCTCTGTGAGGTGGCTGACGATGGGGCGGTCCTGGCTGGGGTGGAACTTGAACTACCTATGGATGCTGTTGGCGTCGTGGCTGAGAGGAGATTTTTTTGGTGTGAGACCTGGCTTGAATGCTTGGATACATATGACCAGGCTGCTTTGGAGGCGATCCGTTTTTTGCAGGGAGTCTATGGCTTCGTTGTCGGGGACTACAACTACAATTGTATGGTGACCTATAGGGAGTCTTCAACGTGCTCCATCTCCACGATATAATATGGCAAATCCATTCAAGTTTTAAATGGTCAATCTATCGCTACCAGACTGCCTTGCTTTCGGCCTCGGCGCCGGACGGCGCGCCGGGTCATCTAGTTTACATAGAAGATGCGTACAGGTGGCCACGTCCGTTCCGTTGGCGCACGTCATCGTCGCTTGCGTTGTGTACTACTTGATTGATGTCACTGCTAATGCTAATGCCGCTATCACCACGGACGGATAGCCATCGAGATATTATCATCCTCTTAGACGGAGACTCGGACAGCACGCGAGTGAACAGAGGAAGCGCTCATCACTCGATCATGAGAGATCACGGGCTGTTGGTAGGCTCAAAGAGCAGCGTATGGCAGGGGTGTCCGCACAAGTAAGAGCATCTCTAGCGGTGTCTTTAAAATAAGAACCATAAATTCGTAAGTACTCCCTCCGTTTCAAAATATAAGATGTTTTAGATTTGTAAAGAAAATGAATCTAGACTTTTTTTAGTGTATAGATTCATCCTAAAGTTGAGTAAACTTATATACTAAAATAAGTCTAGATACATTTGCTTCACAAAACTAAAACGTCTTATATTTTAAAACAGAGGGAGTACATGACATTGAATATCGTGTTTTGCGTTTCGATTTGTGTCGGCGTAGAGCAGATACCGTAAAAACTAATATTTGGTCCTCGTTCATCTTCTTCCTCTTGATGGCGCGCCGACAGTCTGCCGTGTCGCGGTTTCTTCGCCGTTTCCGCTCCCTCCATGCCCAGCCCCCGCTTGGCGTCTTCTTCCCTGACGGCGCCGCCTTCTACACGGCTCTCCCGCCGAACCCCTCGGCGCCCGCTGCCAACGCGCTTGACCCCCGGGTGCACATGGCTCGTTCGCTACTACCGTGACGGCCACTTCCTCCTCAACTGCGTCGCGCTGTCAGGCTCTACGGTCTTCACCGAGGTCGCTGTTCACCGAGCTCCGTGTTAGGCTCCACAACCTTCACCGACCTCCGCATCGCGACCCGCTGTTCCGGCGGTACATCCTGCTCCCGCCCATCCCCGTCGAGAACCCCTACCTTCAGCGCGACAGGGACGAGGGGCTGCAGTCCCAACGGCTGCTTCCGTTTCGCCGTGATCTGGATGGTGTGCTGTCGAGGGAAGCTGGTCGCGTTTTACTTCTGCTCCTAATCTTACTGCTAATCGGGTCTAAATCTATCCGAAATCAGTCCTAAAGAAGCTATTCGTAGGAGATTGGGAAAAAAAATTGAGCGAAACCGGTGCATCGTGGTAGAATTTGCCTGGATTCCGGTGGCTCCCATACCGTTCCCGGTGACGGTTAGTGAAATTTCCCTCCCGCCAACTACCTCCGCGGGGATACAATCTATGCTCAGTTTGTCTTCCTAGCCTGGAAATTACCTGTTCGAGGCGAGAGTTTTTCAGAGTCCCTTAAAACTTTTTACGTTTACTGGCTCTGATCTGCATTTTTTTAACTAAAACTAAAAATTGGTAATTATTTTACGGTTTTAGGGTGTTTATGAGCACTGCTAGATATGCTCTAGGTAAAGGAAGCATAGCTGTGAATTTATCTCACAGGTCGGCACTCGGTAGTCGCTGTTGTGTGTTTCTGTAGGAGGCGGTGCTCCGTCCACCGTACTGGTGGATGATATGATAGAGCCAGCCCAACTTTGAGAGGGACACGGTTTTGGTTGGACCTTTGGTGCCACCGATGTAAATCAACCACTTGTGTGGAGTTTGGTGTGTGGATGGGCCCTTTACACCATGCAACCGCCAGCCGGCCATTCTTAATGACTATATGAAACAGGACCAGATAAAGGGTTCTAGAAGGTGCACGGTGTATCATACTGCAAGAGCTTTTTTTCGTAAGTACCGTATATCTATATCTATACCTAATCTATATCTATACCTAATAATAAAGGAAGGAGTGTTTCTTGTAGTACCTACACTTTTTTAGACAACTTTACCCTTTGGCCAAAAAATAAATTACCCGCCAATGCTACCGGTAAGTGAAAAAAAGAAAAAAAACACGCTTCCGGTTCAACACTTTTTCTGACCTTTTTACCCTTTCACAAAACCACATATTACCCGTGGATGCCACCCCTAACTGGATCGGACGCGTTCATGTACTCCCGGTCCAGTCGGAAGTTGCCGCTGCCGTCTACCTCCGCTCACGCGAGCCAAGAAGGTCAGCGGCTTGCGAGCATGGCTCGTCCGTCCCATACACGCAATCTACGCGTACGGTCGCCTTCGACCACCGTCCTAACAAGGACGTCCCGGCAAGGATCGATGGGACCTGACCCAAATTTCCCGCGCCATGGCCCCGCAGGTCGACCTAGAATGCCGCTTGCCCGAGCCCCTCGCTGTCTTCTTCGGCGCATCGCCACCAACAGTGCGCTTTCCGCCCCTGCCATCTTCCCTATTGCCAATGTCCGGCGAGCTCCGCATTCCTCCGTTCTCATCAATGGATAGGATCTCGGCGACAAGCTGTGGCGTCCTTGCCGGCAGAGCGACGTTCCACTGCTGAGGCCCATGATCCTCCACATGCGACTTCTGCTATAGCTATCGGGGCATGTGAGCAGAGCGGAAACACAGCTTCGAAATTTTGATGCGCTATGTGGGGCAGATGTTGGTGAGGTAGCCAGAGATGTTGTTGACCGTCCTACCCCAAGCAGACGGACGTAGTTGTGGCTGGGAATAGCTAAGCCTGCATCACCGTTTGGTGCTGAAGCCTGGCTCGACTATTATCACGTGTATACATGGGCCAAGGCCCAACATTAATTATATGTTGGTTCGACCATCAGGCATAATTAAGATTAAGATCTGGTATAACTCATATTTAGTCCCATACTGCTCCCTTAAACTAAGCCTCACCTGTTTATATTCGTCGGCAAGTTGGCTGAAGTATCAGCAAGCCAACTCGAGAAACAACAAGTAGTTGCACGCTAATTATTGTCAGAAAAAAAATAGTCCCCCGCTGATTGGATCGTGGGCATGAAGGAAAGGAAGGATTGTGATCTGATTAACCGGGGGATTAAAGGAAAGGAGTTACTATGGCTGGAAAGGAAGGACTGTGATCTGATTAACCGGAGTAATTTAAGGGAAGGAGTTACTGTGGCCGGAGAAGGAACCGAGGTGGAGGATACGCGCAACACTGGACGAAAATCAGTCGAGGGTTATAGCCCATAGCCCTTAAGAAGAAGTTTTCCTGACTACTCCTGCCACCGTCCAACATTCAAGGCTATCTAAGATGTTTCTATCTCATAGAGCTTGGAAGCTCCACGCGCGGAGCTTATTTTTTTCCTTCACGAGATAGAGATTTGTAACTACAAATAAAAGCTGCGAGAGTTCTGAGTGTTGATTGCTCTGTGTGGTGCTGTGCCATTAATTTTTAAAAAATAATTTATATTTTTTACTGACACTACCATTTGCATGCTGCCATTTTATTTTACTGGTGAGTAATATAGTTTTGCTAATTTGATTGGAGCTCGTAACATACTGTCTCCAAGTTTCACATGCATTATGCTAATGTGTGGTGCTAAAAGGAAATTAGAAAAACCGTGGCAACACGACGCGTGGGCATTCTTCTTCCGCCGCAACGCGCGGGCATTTTGCTAGTAATAATAAAGGAAGGAGTGTTTCTTGTAGTACCTACACTTTTCTGGACCATATTACCCTCATCAATTCGGATATATTACCACCATGCCACCCATAAGTTGATTAACGGTCTGTTGTTTTTCCCCTTCCATAATCTCCCCTGGCGCGTCCACAAGCCGCTGCAATTTTTTGTATCCCGTAGCCATATTTTCATTTATGCCCATAGCCGGTCCACTTTCCTCCGCGTGCCACAGGATTTAATATTGCCTCATCGTCTGCACCATGTAGCTGTTGTGCATATGATGCATTAGTTGATTGATGGCTTGTCTCATGCGTGCCCCGGCCAATGTATTCCGAAAAAAGCGAGATCGCTCGAAGGTAGATTTGTTTGATGTGCACAGCCACATAGGCATAGGCTAGAGTCTGATAATAGCATGTGACCATATTTTCGATCCAAGGTGGACTTGTCCGATGTGCACAACCAGATAGCTTAGCGCTAGGTAAAGACACGTGACCTTTTTTTTTTCTTTTTTACTATGCTCTCTCTATTTTTGCACCATACAACATACAATCTCCAGAACTATGTCGGCTTCAGCAAACATAGGATGAGAGGTCCGCCTCTATTATCATTAGAATGTGACAAAAAGATTAGTGGTACAAATTGCTATGTTCCTAATTCTATAGCACAGAAAATATGAATTATGTTTTCGAAAATGATTGACCCGGTCGGATGTAAAAGACGGAAGAGCTTCTTGAGATTGACGAAGACTGACATGGCTGCAAGTAGCTTGGTGAATAAGAGGGCCAGCCGGCTGTACTCCGCTTGATGCGGACGAGCGTGAGGGGCAGCGGACGAAGCGAGTGAGGGAGAGGAGGTCACTCGAGGAAAATCTATGTGTGCTTGTTGTCCAAGCGGGCGACGAGGGAAGGAGTGAGGTGTGTGGCGGTGAGTCATGGATCAATAGTGTGGTGTGCGTCTGGTTTAGCTAGGGTTCATGATTTTTGACAACTGTGGTTGGATTTGTTTATACCAACTAAATATTTATTAATTGAGTAACATTTGTACATTTTATTATTTCGTCGCAAAAGATGCATCAATTTTTATTTTTAAAAAGTTGTGTTTCCTCTCCCGGTGCAACGCACGGACATGTTTCCTAGTATTAAGAAAGATTACAGGTATAGTCACCATGGGTCTTCACCCGGTCAATAGATCCCGATGCCGTCAACTTCATTTGATAGAGTCGAAAAAGAGGACGACGTAGTCTACCATCATCCACATCAACGCACCCAAGTGCAAGACACCAAACACAACTACAACATTCAAAACGGCCGTCATCTGTGAGAGTGCCGACCGACGACCACCTGATTCGAATCTCACCGGATCCAAAGATCGATGAGAAGACCGGGCCACCAGCCTCTCGATGCCACCAGTTGAAGTGGTGCCGAGATGGAGAAAAGGCAGGGGCAAATTACTCCAACACGGCACCGTCTCCTCCATAGAAACAGCGCCCCAAGAAAGCACTAACTACAACCAGAGCCCAAGCACCGGGGTCCCCACCCACTCCTTGGCCGGAGCGGCCGACAGAGGAGCCAGGGACCGGTGGCGATGGTGGAGTTGGGGGCAGATGGGATTCGCACCCCGAGATGCTATTCTTCATGAGTGAACAGATAAGAGGCATACTCTGTGTTGATGTACTGAAATTGTTGAGGAGAGGGAAAACAACAATTTGAGCATCTACAAGGGAGCCCATGTAATCTATCCACATTAGTCTTTTTTTTGCCCATTTGGGGCCAATGGACACGTGTCCACACCATGACCGTCCACATCATCCAACAAACTCTTCCCAAAATTTGTTATGGACAACTTTTTAAAATAAAAATTTGAACAAAACTAGTTAGAGCAAAAAATATATAAACACAATAATTATAAGAATAAGTGCCAAACTAGATACAACTAACTTAGAATAGATAGAACTGAAGTTAGACTAGATAAAAACTAAACTAAAATGATGCAACCCTAGATCTAGTCATCATCTATCATGATGAAGTTTTCCTCCTCGGCGCGGATGATCATCGGCTTTGGTGCCGACAGGCTTCGTGGACGTGTCAGTATGCCAACCGAAGACGAGCGCTCCTCTAGACGACACTTGTATAGATCTTCGTCAAACTTCAAGGCATCATCGGAGTTGGGTGGGCTGACGAAATCTCGAAGGAATGACATGCAAAACTCAACCGCCAAGAAGCTCTGTCACTAAATCTTGTGCTCACGCTCAAAGGCATGGTCCCACTCGGACAAGTTCTAGCCACGGAGGGATCAGGGAAGGAGATTCGACGACAGGAGGCTGTGGTGGAAGGAAATGGCGCACATGCACTTGTTTGTCGGTCAACAACGGTGGCATAGGAACCCTATTTGGATTCAAGTGCAACATGTTCGAAATCTTGACATCGTGCGATCCACTATGGCTTCCACATCCACTGGGCTTGGTCCCTAGTGATTGGGAAGTGGTACCGGTAATTTTCACGATGTCCGGTTACTTGTCACTAACTTGGCGCGACAGAACCCAATGTGCCGGTGAGAGGAGGCAAATCGTCGCGTGGTTGACAATCTACACCCATAAGTGGAGCCACCACCCTCTCTATGGTGGGATGAGGAGTCATCACCGTCATTCAAACGGGAAGAGGAGCGCCACTAGTTTGGCATGCCGGAGCTGGCCATGATCTATGGAAGCGGCAGATACTATACGAAGCACCCCGCCGCCTCTTTCTCCCCTTATCCTCTTCCCAGTGCTCGACTCCGTCGCCTCACGCCGTTTTCCCCATCGCAGGACCACGGGAGAGGCCGCGATTGCTCGTCGGAGCACTATCTCCATCGCACGTCTCCATCCGCACGCCGACGCTACCTCGGGAAGCAAACCACGACTCCGTTCTCACCAATGAACTCGCCGTCCTCGCCCGGTCCTCGTCCGCCACCTCCCCTCGCCTAGAACTCGCCGGAGCGCCGCCCAAGATCACCACCGAGCCGTTCGCCGCCGCTCGCCGTCGCCCAGGCCGGCCCACGCGGAAGGATTCGTTCCGAGTCGCTGGATTCCCCTCCGACGGCCTAGATTAGATCAACTCGACGAACCGGTATCGGCGAACCAGAACGCGCCACGTCGCCCTCCTCGTCAGCCTGCCGCGCCAGCGCCAGGTCAGCTCCTGCGCCCAGTCAGCGAAGAATATTCCCAGGGAATATTCCCTGTGAATTTGAAATTGAATTAAAATTGCAGAAAATTGTATAAATTTGTAAAATTCATAATAAAAGATTGGTAGGTCCAAAAATAGCGTATAATATATCAATAGATTCATAAAATTGAGTAGATTATAAATATCAAATTGGATCTAACTTTTATAGTACGTGGTTACTGTAATAATTTAAATAGATTTAATGGTCTTTTAGGTTAATAATTTCTTAGTAAAATATCTACTGGTCCAAAAATCACAAATAATATACCTATGGATTCACAATTGTGTGTAGATCATCAATATGCAAATGGTTAAGTCAAATACTGTAAGTTTTTTCAGTAATAAAATAAATGGTTTAATGGGTTAATTAGAGTAATAAATTCATAAAAAAATAAATAATGTTCATAAAATTACAAATAATATGTCCCTGGAATCACAGTTCCATGGAGATTACAGATCTATTTTTAGTCTGATTTTTAGGCAACAAAAACTATATAAATGATTTAAAACCCATTAGACACTATTTAAATCATACAAAAAGATCTATAACTCCGATTAGGGTAAATCCAACGCCTATTGGTTTATATTAATGCACTCTATCCATTACACTTCAGATCCAAATTTAATTCGACAATTAGAACAGACATTACCACAGAACTATTAAAAACCCTATATTGGCAAGTATTTATTAATAACAAATACTTCATTGCATTAATTGGCCTCTTGCATGCATCATATACTTCAGTATTGTTTAGAGAACTAAAGTAACAACCATTGTGACTTATTAAATTGTCATGCATGTGCTATTGTTTATGTTGTATGCAATTGTTTGCTCGATAGATTGCGAGGAGTGCAACGTGTGTGATTGCAACGAGTGCTTGAACGACTTCACCAACTATCAAGGCAAGTAGATGCTACTTTGTTCATGATGTTATCCTACTATTTTCATTGCATTGTCGTGTATTTTGTAGATGCATATGTAGGATAATACTATCGCTATGCTATGTCCTATTATGTGGTAGGGCTTTCCCTGTAGATGAACCACCGTTGGTAGATGTGCTTAGCCATGCTATGATGAACGAGGGATGGGTTACATAATTGAAAGTTGTTTCTAAATATGTTGGTTTGCGAAAACTAAAAACAACTTAATCAATGAACCTCCTGGATGTGATGGGATTGATAATTTTTGGTGGTATCATTGCGGAAAGGCAGGTATCAAGAGAAAATGATTGGCTTCTTTATTTTGTAGCTTACGTGTATGACCATGTGCCAATAATGAAATGGGAGGTTGGTTGGACTTAGTAGGTTATGGTAACTCGAACCCGCGTATCCAGAGATGTAGAATTTTGGTAGGTTGGACTGGTGCGCGTTGGGATTGGGGAGCTATTTCCCGAATGGTCTCTTCTTGGACTTCTTCCTATCATCACCCAATATGAGAGTGATGGTACGAGCTGGGCTGGCCAAGTCACATGGGTAAAGTGTACTAATCCCTGTAGGGTGTATAATCTAATCGATTAGCCGTGTCCCCGGTTATGGACATCTGAGTTGGTTGATATTGATTCCATGACATGTTTCTCGCTCATTCTAATTTCATAATTGCTTTAACGTTGTTGGGTTAACTTAATTGGGATCTTTTCAAAGAAAATCAAAAACTGTTTGTGAAAGTAGGACAAAGGTATTTGCAAATGCAAGCTATCCACAGCTCCACTTGCCAAATATGCATGTAGGTGTTAGCACTATTGTATCCTTTAATAGCTCTACTTGCCATACATTCCATGTATTGACCCTTCGGGGCTGCTACGTTTAATGTTGCAGGATATTTCGATTCTGAGTAATCGATTTAGGCCACGGTACTCCACTCGGCACTTGTTCACTTGTGGGCAATTTGAAGAATGGAGGATTTACTTTATTTATATTGCTACTTGAATAATTTGAGCTAGCCTTGGGCTAACCTTTTATTGTAATAATGATACTCTGGATCTTCGTTACTTATGATACACGGATATTTTGCTATGTTATTCATCTTATTCTATTGTGGGCCAATGAACCGATCCAGGGATTGGCATGTCACATAGAAGCTACGGTCTTTTCAGAACCGTAGTGTTACATTCTCTCCCTACACCTGAAAGTTTTCCTTCGTACAAAATTTCACGCAATCTTCATTAGCAACATTAGTGTATTAAAAATATAATAGACCCTTGGGTTTAGCTTTAAAACAAATTTTTTTCACTAAAAACACAAGCTACTGTAGCAACTCCTTCAAAAATCTCAATTTCCTAAAAAGAACCCCAAAAGAAATCAATAAGAAGAAAATTCAAATAATGGCAGAAATCTGTCAAAACAGACCAGCATGTAGAAACCGATTTTTTCTAAGACCTTTTTTTGCTCAAATCAAAAAGTATTGAACTAACAGAAGTTATCTAACATACTGGGGGATTTATGCATAAATGTTCAGCTCAGTCCGACTTACAGAGACTCCTCACGAATATTTATGGTGGAGGACAGAAATCTATTTCGGGATAGCAAGTCCCCAAATCTTACTTCCCTCTCACTACAGGTCATTCTTGGCACAAAAAGCAAACAAAAAGGATAAGGAGAGGTCATTACTGAAGTAATAAATTCAAAGACTCAAGAAAACTCTTGGGTTATCTCCCAACAAGTACTTTTCTTTAACGCCTTTAAGTTAGGCACAAGAAGCAAGAAATCAAGTATTTTCAAATGAAGAAGCATTAACATCAAACCTTGCTTTCAAAGGAGGAGAAAAAAGAAAATTCTCTATCCTCATAGGGAAGTGTTCAATACCTTTCTTGAATGGAAATTGATATTTAATGGTGCCTTCTTTCATATCAATGATGGCACCAACAATTCTAAGAAAAGGTCTTCCCAAAGTAATAGGACAAGAAGCATTGTATTCAACATCCAAAACATAGAAATCAACAGGGATATAAGAATTTTTAACCATAATGAGAACATCATTAAAAATCCCCATGAGTTTCTTCTTATCATTATCATTAAGTGGGACATCCAAATAACAATCTTCCAAAGGTGGAAAATCAAGCATTTCATAAATCTTCCTAGGCATAATAGAGACACTAGAACTAAGATCACATGAAGCTTTGAGATCAAAGTCATTCACTTGCGTATTAATAATGGGTTCCAACTATCTTCTACTTTCCAAGGAATAGAAGCTTTGTGTTTTAACTTCTCTTCCTTAATCTTAACAAGAGCATCTGTAATGTGTTTGGTGAAAGCAACATGCATATCACTAGCATCAGGACTTGTAGCAAGTTTTTGCAGGAACATAATCACTTCAGAAATATTGCAACCATCAAGATCAAAATCAAACTTAGCATCACTAGTAGTAGACTCATTAGACTTAGGCATTGTAGGAGGAGGAATAGGGACTTCTTGTGGTTTAGTGGCATCCATATGGGTGGTGATGGTGCACACACTATTGTTTCTATCAATTTCAGCTTCCCTTTACCACTTAGCATGAAGTTGGGCTATCAGTCTAACATTTTCATCAATAGTAACTTGTATGGAATGAGTAGCAGCAAAGGTAATTTCCATGGTTTCAGGTTTAGCAACCATTCTATTAATCAAAGAGGACAGTGCTTCAGACAAAGAGGAAATATTTTTCTCAACATTTAAAAGCTTTTCCTCCACAGTCTTGTTGAAAGTGGTTTGTTTGCTAATAAAGTCTTCGAGCATGACTTCAAGTTAAGATGGGGCACTTCCTTTTTTGTTTGACGAGTTTCCATAGGAATTGCCATTATTAGGAGGACAAGGCCTATAATTGTTGTTACTACCAAAATTATTCCTATAGGCATTGTTGTTGAAATTGTTGTTTCTAATGAAGTTCACGTAAACTTGCTCTTCTTGAGCAACCAAAGAGGCTAAGGGAACATTATTTGGATCTAAAGGAGATTTCCCATTAACAAGTATAGCCATAATAACATCAATCTTATCACTCAAAGAAGAGGTTTCTTCAACAGAATTTACCTTCTTACCATGTGGAGCTATTTTAGTGTGCCATTCATAATAATTAACCATCATATTATCAAGGAGTTTTGTTGCAGCACCCAAGGTGATGGTCATAAAGGTACCTCCAACAGCTGAATCCAATAGGTTTCTTGAAGAGAAGTTCAAACCTACATAAAAAGTCTGGATAATCATCCAAGCAGTAAGTCCATGAGTGGGACAGTTCTTAACCAAATATTTCATTCTTTCCCAAGCTTGAGCAACATGTTCATTATCAAGTTGTTTAAATTTCATAATATAACTTCTCATAGATATAATCTTAGCAGGAGGGTAGTACTTTCCAATAAAAGCATCTTTGCACTTAATCCAAGAATCAATACTATTTCTAGGCAAGGATAGCAACCATTCTTTAGATTTTCCTCTCAAGGAGAAAGGAAACAACTTGAGATTAATAATACCTCCATCTACATCCTTATACTTTTGCATCTCACAAAGTTCAACAAAGTTATTGAGATGGGCAGCAGCAGCATCAGAACTAGCACCAAAAAATTGCTCTCTCATCACAAGATTCAACAAAGCAGGCTTAATTTCATAAAAGGTAGCTTCAGGAGCAGGTGGAGCAAAATAGAGTGCTAAGGAAATCATTGTTGTTTGTGCTAGTGAAGTCACACAACTTAGTGTTCTCAGCAGAGTTCATTTTGGCAAAAGTGGAGCAAGCCAAAAACAGCAGCAACAGCTAGAGCATGAACTAATTTTTTTGTGTTTTTGATAAGAGAAAGCAAACCAAACCAAACTAAAGTAATTTTTTTTGTAGTTTTTGATAAAAAGAGGCACACAAAACCAAGCAAAAGCAACTAAGAAAACTAAAAACAAAGTAAAGAGAAAGGTTGAGGAGGACTCCCCTTATGAAGACGTCCTTAGCCTCCCCGACAACGGTGCCAGCAAAAGTCTTGATGGCGCTGCGTCAACGTGGAGCGCTTCGTTGGGAAACCCTAAGAGCAAGGTATGATGCAGCATAGCGGCAAGTTTTCCGTAGTAAGAAACCGAGGTTATCGAACCAGTAGGAGGAAGGAAACGTCCCAAAGGTGTTGCAAGCAACGTGGAAAACTTGCACAACACAAACTCAAGACTTTGCCCCAACTAATAGTGAGGTTGTCAATCTCACCTGTTGCTGTAACAAAGGATTAACTGTATGGTGTGGAAGGTAATGATGGTTTGCAGCAAGTAAACAGTAACGGTGGAAGATGTATCAATGGTAAAGATTGGACTGGGTTCCATAGTTCACTAGAGGTGTTCTCCTTAGATAAACAAACATGGCATGTGATGACCCACAAGTATAGGGTGTGTATCATAGTACTTTCGATAAATAGGAGTCTCGATCCCAACGAGGAGCAGAAGGTGCTGAACCGTGGTGTGGAGCAGGAAATCCCTGTGAATACTTAGCAAATGGATTTTTAGTGGTTTTTTGATAAGGCAACAAAACGAAGTGCAAGTAATAAAGAACAAACGCAGCAAGTGGTCCAATCCTTTCTTAGCAAAGGACAAGCCGGTGGAAATACTTATAAGGACCAAACGTTCTCGAGGACACATGGGAATTCTATCAAGTGCTTTCGCTTCAAATAGCTGAGTACTCTTCTTTGGTGTTGTAAGTGTTGTGTGGGTGAACCTGTGCTAATGTACCGACCTTACTTGGACTACATACTTGTGATTAAACCCCCTGCAAACATCCATAACTACAGGAAAGTAATTAAGATATAAATCTAACCACAGCCTTAAACTCTGAGATCCTACACTCCCTTGTGCAAAGGTGTCCTAACGAGGGTTCAGGTTTCTGTCACTCCGGCAACCCCATAATTAGTATCCAAATACACAATGCATTACCCTAGGCCCATAAATGGTGAAGTGTCATGGAGTCGACGTTCACATGACACACTAGAAGAATAGCACCATAACTTAAATACTAACCATTGAATAATAACTCAACATAAATCCACTAATAACAACATGACTTCTCCCATGTCCTCAAGAACTAGACGAACTACTCACAAGACATCATATGGATCAAGATCAAAGATGATATGATAATGGATAACAATCTGAACATAAACAATAATCCAATGGTTCCACTCATAAGCATCAACTACAATAGTAATTAACACCAGGAAAGTTTCCCCTAAGAACTAAAGCAAGATCCAACACAATTGTTACAGCAGGACAGAGTGGTGATGATGGTGCTGGTGGAGATGATGATGTGGATGATAATGATCCCGATGAATCCTAGCTTGATGAAGGTGTTGATGGCGACGATCTTCCCTCTCCGGGAAGGAACTCCCTGGGCAGAAATCTGTCTGCCGGAGAGATCTTTCTCTCTCGGTGTTTTCGCCCCTAGAGGCGGCAGAAATCTATCCGTGGTCGCTCCCCTAGCCTTAGGGTTTCGTAGGGAAGATAGAGGCGAAGGGGCGGAGTCGGGAGCCGGGCAGGTGGGCCACACCTGTCCTAGGCGCGGCCCAGGGTGGGCCTGCACCTAGGGGGTGTGGGCCCCCTACAGCCCTTCTTCGCTCCTCCTTCTGGCTTCCTCATTCTTCTGGAAAAATAATATTTTCCCATATTTTTTTGGTATTTTTACGATCTTCACGAAATTGCATCAAAACGCCATATTTTCCATCAGAATCCAGACTCCGACAGTCCATCCTCCAAGAATCATCCAACATGCATAAACAGATGAAAAGCCATAAGTAATACCACATAATAAGACAAATATCAATGAATAGAGGTAGATTATGATAAAGAAAGGTGATGCAAATTGGGCGTATCAACTCCCCCAAGCTTAGACCTTCGATTGTACCCAAGCAAAAATTGAGCTCAGTAAACATGTCCAAAGGTTTATGGAGTGAAGTGTCGATAAAAGAATACGAACAAGAAGCATCACACTTACCATTACAAAACTCATAGAAGAAAGCAACTCACCATTATATAACTTAGCTTGCAACCAAGTACAGTAGTCACAATAGAGGTGCATAAAGATAAATCATAATTGGAATTGGCAAACTTGTTCTTGGTCAGAAAACACCTGGCAAACAGTTTCACAAAAAACTTTTTGTAGAAGTTTTCAACAGGAGCACTCTTTGCTCAAAAAGGTTTTTCTCAAGTGAAGGCTTTCAAAGTAATACTCAATAGATAAGAGTCTTGTGCAAACAAGGAAGACAAAGAACATGATTGAATAAATCACCATATGAATGCTTGAAACACAACAACTCAAATGCTTGCTGGAGATAGAGAGGAAGTAGGTTTACTGACTCAACTTGTTAAATAGGAGAAAGGTCCCTTCATAGAGGGTAGCGGGGATTACAAGTCATAAAGAGCTTTCAAAAGATTATGATACTTACTAGCTTTGAGCCCTCATTGACCCTATCATAGGCATCTTGAGATTATTAAGGTTAAAGTGCACAAAGATGGAGTATATGCTTGACGAAATATAAGTTGGCAATCTCATGTCCCTTGAATATGAGGGCCACTCCTCATGCTACTCAACTTTGGTCACCGGTAAGTTCTTGTCATTGTAAGTACATGCGTATCATAGATAACTGCAAATGGGGTACCCCTTGCACATGGTACAGGATCTATCCCATAAGCAAAATGACAAGGCAAGCAGACAATGAGCATCTCAGCGATCTTTTTATTTACTATGTGCATAGCTTTTTATTGAGGATGCTTCATAGATAGCTCACTACGGTGATGCTACAAGTTTCCACCATGATTAGGCATGGCTTAGGCTAGCGGCCCAGGCGTTTCTCTAACACAAAATAAAAACTCCATGGACTTACAAGTTCCCTCTTTATTTCACACCGTTGACATCCATAGACAAAAGAGCACGATATCAATTGTGTATAGAGTACAAGTGCAATGTTGAAAACGTTCCCCGTGATAGCACGGTTCTGCTAATTCCAACGTATAGATGCAAGCATATATAAATTCGATGGCACAATGGTTCAAGTATATTAGGGGCAAGAAAATAAAGTGTGCCATACTAACTAGTTTTCACATAACAAAATAATTTTTAATTCAAAAGGTAGATGAATCTTGAGAATTTTCTTGGAATAGCAATAATGCTACTAGGTAGATATGGTGGACACAAGTGGCAAAGGTTTTGGTTCAAAGGGATTGGAAACATGAGAATTATACCTTCTCAAAACAGTTTTTTGGCTAGCAAGGCTAGGTAGCAAGCAAGAGAGTTGAAAGAAACAAGCAAACATACAAGTAATAAATCCAAACATTCAATATTCCTTGAAGACACAAAAGATCTTAAATAAAGAATACTAAGATTATGATCCAACAAGAAAGAAAACAAATAATACAAAATACCTGCAAGATTTTTCTCTTTTTCTTTCAAACTTCAAAAAGTATTGCTACTGACCAGAACTCGGTTTGCCAAAACTAATTTAGATCCACTTGATGATCCCAAAGTGATTCCAATACTGAACAACAAGATCCATCATATAATAGAGATTGCAAACTAAAATAAGAAGTGCAAAAAGTAAAAGATGAGACTTCTCATTAATAATCCAATAAAGGCATTCGCACCAAGGGATACATAGATAATCAACTAAAGGAGAGATACTTCCACATGCAAACCAAACTATAAGATAACCTCTCTACCAAAGATACGAATCCACTAAAAAGGTAAAAGATAAAAGATAATGGTGGTGATACCGTGACACTCCCCCAAGCTTGGAACAAGCCAAGGGGATGCCAAACCTGATGACGAATTACTCCTTCCGTGGTGGTGGTGTTCTCTTGATAAGCTCTTCAATAAGTTTCTTCAAATCCTCAATATCGAAGGTTAGAGTATGAATCAACTCCGAGTTTTGCTCAATGTGGTTCATGATCATATCGGACCGAGAGTTCCAGTCCTTATTATTCTTTCGCCACTGTTCTTTCTTAGTGTGTTCCTCCCCTGCATGGTTAGAACGAGGCATATCCCACATCGAGGGCAAGTTCCCCTTGGGCACATGTTGAAATTGACGCTCATGTATAAGAGTGTGGAAGGGTTTCTTGGTACTTGGAGGAGGTGACTGTGGAGAGAGGGCATGACGTCAAGAGTTCCCTCCTGTAGACATCCGTGTTGTCCTTTTGTGCTTGATAGGTTTTTCCACCACTCCAATTCTCGCGACGGTAGCGCGGGTGTCTAGTTGCTTGTCCTCCTCCATGTCTCCTTCATAAACTACCAAAATATCCTCCTCCTTGGTTTTGTGAGAATCGTATTCCTCGGGCTTCTTGCCTTTGTCGTTGGCGGAGACCATGGTGCTCTAAACTTGAGAAAATTTCCTGGCAGAAACAGATCGAAACGAAAACACGACGAGAACATGATGCACGAACCTCGGGGGATCCGGCGGGGGGGGGGTTATATATTACGAAGTTTCAATGCATAAGGAAAGTTTTGACACGGAAAGGAGGAGGAGACGGAGTTCGAGGGTGGCACAACCCCCTCAGGCGTGGCTAGGCTAGGTCCGCGCCTAGGGTGGGTTTGTCCACCCCGGACTCCGTTCCCTCTTATGTTCCTTCTCGTAACTTCCCTTATGTATTAAAAACATCAAAAATATAAAAAGATTGGGGTTTCACGCACCTTCTGTTTTCACCACTTTGACCTAGTCAAAGACGAACTCTATAGACTCCTTTTCTCCTTCTCCTGGAAGTTTCCTTTCCTCACAAGGCAATACACAAAATTCAATGACAACATTAGTGCAAGAAAAACAACAAACCTTTAGGTTCACACTTCAACTGAAATCTATCAAAACAAAGGCTTCTATAAGAGGCAAACGCAAATGATAACAGAAATCTATCAAAACAGACCAGAAGGTAAAGATATGGCTTACTGCATGGCCTTTCGGTTGTTCGCCGAGAATTTTGGTCGCCGCCGAAAATTCCGGCGTGTGGTCCGGTCCACCGAAGCTGTCGCCGGAATTTCCGGCGAGCAACTCGGTCCGACCGGACTTATTGTCGGTTCTGTCGCAGGAACCCCCAAATGGCTATTTTTCTCCCCATACTATATATACCCCTTTCTTTTCCACTGTGAGGTTAGGCATTTCAGTAAAACATCCATTTCTTGAAGCTCTCTCTCTCCCCCCATTGTTGAAACACAAAAGCTTGAGGATCTCCCATTCTACCCAACCAAATCCAAATCCCTTTGGTAGAAAGGAAGAGGAGGTCCCGATCTATGTTTCCACCAATCCAAAGTTCATTCCCCTTGAGTTCATCGAGTTATCTTGTTACTCTTGGGTTTGTGGGAAACCCTAGGCGGCTAGGGTCGCCCGGAGGCATTCAGCTTGTGATTTGCTCTGTGGAAAGTTTGTGAGTGTTTGGAGACTACCTTGTTTTCAACTATCTTCCAATTAAAAACTATTTTTATGTTAAAACTTAGTGATTAAAGCCCTCACGAACTTGATGGCACACTTTATATTATTTGCCCCTAATAAACTTGAACCATTGTGACAACTTTGTTGTATATGCTTGAACTTATAAGTTGGAATTAGCAGAACCGTGCTGTCACGGGGAACGTTTTCAACATTGCACTTGTACTTTGTACTCATTTGATATCATGCTCTTTTGTCTATGGATGTCACCGTGTGAAATAAAGAGGGAGCTTGTAAGTCCATGGAGTTTGTATTCTATCTTAGAGAAACGCCTGGGCCGCTAGCCTAAGCCATGTCTAATCATGGTGGAAACTTGCAGCATCACCATAGTGAGCTATCTATGAAGCATCCTCAATAAAAAGTTATGCATATGGTAAATAAAAAGATTGCTGAGATGCTCATTGTCTGCTTGCCTAGTCATTTTGGTTATGGGAAAGCTCCTGTACCATGTGCAACGGGTACCCCATTGGCGGTTCTCAATGATATGCAAATACTTACAATGACAAGAACTTACCTGGGCCCAAAGTTGAGTATGCATGAGGTGTGGCCCTCGTATTCAAGGGACTTGAGATTGCCAACTTATACTTCGTCAAGCATATACTCCATCTTTGTTCACTTTAACCTTAACCACTTCAAGATGCTTATGATAGGGGCAATGAGGGCTAAAAGCTAACAAGTACCATAATTTTTGGAAGCTCTTTTTGAAACTTGAAATCCCAGCTTCCCTATGAAGGGCCTTTCTTCCACTATTATTGAGTCTCCACCTTCTACCTTTAGGCACCATTAAGAGAGCATAGTTGTCATTCTGTGTGCAGTGTCCCAAAACTTATTGATTGATGCATATTGTGATATTACTTGTTCTTGTGCTATTTGTTTCTAGTCACCCTTGTGAACTTTGAAGGTGTCCTATGCATCTATATTGCTACTCTATGAGGGACAAGCTGATTGCCACTATGCTATGTTTTCTGTATGTGAAACAAACAAACGGTTTTCAATGCATGTTATTCATGATCTTTGTTTGTAGCTTGTCATGTTGCATGCATAGTTACTATGTCCTACTGTTAGAACTCCATATTTCATGCACATGTTTAGAGTTCTTTGATCCCAGCTTTCAATGCTTGCAAATGGTTGGATCTTTATTGTGAGGGTGCATGTCACCTAAAAAATTATTCTTTTTATCACTTACTACTCGAGGACGAGCAGGAGTTAAGCTTGGGGATGTTGATACGTTGGAAACGTATCTATAATTTTTGATGCTCCATGCTTGTTTTGTATCTACTTTGCTTTGTCTATATTTTGAGGTGTTTTTATATATTTTCTGGATCTAACCTATTAACAAGTTGCCATAGTGCCAGTTGCATGTTTTCTTCTGTTTTTGGTTCCAGAAAGGCAGAAAATCAATATTCTTAGAATTGGACGGGACAAAAGCCAAAGCTATTATTTTTCCCGGAGCAACATGGAACCACGAAGCAGAGCCGGAGGGGGGCCAGAGGGTGGCCAAACCCCCCTAGGCGCGGGCAAGCCCTGGAGGCGCCTAGAGAGGGTGTGGGCCCTCTAGAACCCCACAGACCTTGATTCCTGCGCCTATAAGAGCCCCCCGATGAGAAAACCCTAAATAATCCAGAATAAATCCACGAAAACCTATATAGCGCCGCCGCCACAGAAGGGGAGATTCGGGGGATAGAAAGTCTCTGTTCTGGCACCCTGCCAGGACGGGGAAGTGCCCCCGGAGCCATCTCCATCGATCTCCATCGCCATCTTCATCATCGTTGCTGATTGCCATGATGAGGAGGGAGTAGTTCTTCCTCGAGGCTAAGGGCTCTACCGGTAGCTATGTGTTCATCTCTCTTTCTCTATGCATGATCTTGTTGTGGTCATGATCTTTGTAATCAAGTAGATCTACCTTGCTACGCAAGTGCTTCATTAGATCTCTGCTCTCCCCATGTGTGTGAAAGTGACAGCGTGCACGCCATGGTGGCACTTAGGTTTGAGTCTACATAAATACTCTTTGTGCTTTAATAGATCTATGCTTTTCCCCACGTGTGTGAAAGTGACAGCGCGCATACCGTGTGTGGCACTTTGGCTAGATTGAATATTTGTTATGAGTTATATTTGGAGTTGGATGTCTCTATGAAATTGTGGTGTTTGTTGGAACCATCTAGCGCTCAAGGTGACAGTGTGGGGTTATCTAGATTGGGGAAGGCGGACTTTGACGAGTGCTGTTATATCCCTACCGTGGATTAGAGTGTCCAACCGGATGCAGTTAAGAGTAGTATCATTAAGAGAGGATATTTATATGAGAGAGTGTTCACTAGTGAAAGTATGACCCCTAGGCCTTGTTTCTAAACATTTAAACACCGTTTCCATTTAGATTTGTTGCATGTTTGCTTGCTTCCATCTTTGTTGCGTTTGCCGGGAAGGTTTTGGGCTTTTACCTTACCTCCACGCCATCAGTTATTTTCTGGCACCGTTACCCCACGTCAACAACAAGTCAGAAGCTATTTTCTGGCACCGTTAACACTTGTATTTCACTATCTCTTTGCCGAACTAGTGCACCTATATTGGGTGTGTTGGGGACACACGAGACTTCTTGCATATTGATTGCAGGGTTGCTTAAGAGGGAATACCTTTGACCACTTCCTCCCTGAGTTTGATAAACCTTGGGTAATCCACTTAAGGGAAACTTGCTGCTGTTCTACAAACCTCTGCACTTGGAGGCCCAACAACTGTCTACAAGAACAGAAGTGCGTAGACATCACCCCTAATCAATTTCCTTATGTTTATCCTAAGAAAAAGAACATCATGCCTCATATTAATGGTTCGGGTCCTGCACCTCATTATGATGGAACTCATTTCTCTCATTGGAAAGCTTCTATGGAATCTCATGTTCATAGCTGCAGCGTTGAGCTTTGGGAAATTGTGTGCACCGGTTTCCACCCTCATGATCCCAACAACCTCACTCCAAGAGAGTACTACGACCGTCAACTAAATGCAACGGCTTGTGACGAGATAAGGAGTGCCATTCACCGCACTCTCCATGATCAAGTCAGCGACATACCCACCACAAAGGATCTTTGGGATATGATTTTCATTCTCCAAGAGGGAATGTCTCTTATCCAAAAATCCAAGTATGAAGCTGCCAAGTCAGAGATGAACATGTTCATGAACCATGATGGTGAGACTATCGCTGAAGCATACAAGAGACTTGTTGCCCTCCGCGTGAATATTGGTGGCCTAGGGTGTGAGAAGTATGATGATGGATTCAATTTGAATGATGAGCTTATCAAGTCCAAGATTGTCTCCATGATCGCGGTCACCGATAAGAAGCTTGCTTTGAACTTGCAACTCCTTGATAGAGCTAATCAATTCACTCACGATGATCTAGTATCTTATCTTGTTGCCATAGATAACTTGGTGTATGAAGGGAAAAAGATCAAGGAGATCAACCGTGATATTGGGCCTTCCCACTCTCTAGCACTAAAGGCCAAGCATGTGCAAGAAGATGTTGCTAGTGATGAGGAAAGCGATGTTGATGGAGTTGATGATATGCTCTCTCAGCTTGCTCTCTTCACCAAGAACATGAAGTTCTGAAGGAGGAGAAGTTCAATGGGGTCAAGTGAGAAGAAAAGGACGTGCTACAATTGTGATGAGTCGAGCCATTTTGCCGATAAATGCCCATATGAGAAGAGGCTTGACAAGGCCAAGTATGAATAAGGTGCCAAACCAAGATTGAAGCCCAAACCCATCAGCGAAAGATACAAGAGGAACAATAGGCGTGATGCCAAGGGCTTCCTAGGTCAAGAATACATATCCAACAAGGAGGAAGAGGATGAAGAGAAGGTGGTTGGAGTGGCCGGTTTGGCCTTCGCAAAACCCGGGTCTCTCTTCACCTACGACTACACCAAGGACTACACCGACGACTCTCCTACTCCCAAGGTCACCGCCACTTGCCTCATGGCAAGGAGCTTCAAGGACGAGTCCGATGTGGAGTGTGGGGATAAGGAGAAAGTGGTGGGTGTGACTGATTTGGCATATGTCGAACCCGGTTCACCTCTCACCTACGACTACGCCAAGGACTACATCAAGATTTCTCCTATTCCCAAGATCATCGGCTCTTGTCTTATGGCAAGAAGCTCCAAGGTAATTGTCTCTCCTCCATCCCTATCTAGCGTCTTGGATGATCTTGAGAGTAACCATGATAGTGATAGTGATGAATTTGGTGAAGAGTATATAAAGAAATGTATGCTATCATGAAGTCTCTTCCCCCCATTGCTCGTGCTAGAGTCAAGCAATTAATGGAACATGTTAGCTCACGTGATGAGACCATTGATAGCTTGGAATCACATATTGATGATGAGAAACAAAGATTCAATCTTCTTTAGCAAGAGCTTTTTGAGGAAAAGAATACCAATTCATTTCTTAAACTACAAATTGAAATTTTTGAAATTCATAAAGCAAAAGACATGGACACTATTGATAGGGCTAACTCTTTGTCCCAAGAGCTTGATGCCTCAAAGAAAGAGCTTGAGGTTGCTCATGCTTCTCTTACCAAGGACCTTGAGCAACTTGAAAAGGCTAGTTTTCTTGTTAAGTGTGAGCTCATAAAACTTGGAGAGAAGCATGACCAACTTCAGGTGTCCTATGAGAAGGCTCTTGGTACATTGAAGGATCCAATTATTATTGAAAATGATTCTTGTACCTCTAACTCTACCTTTGATCAAACTCTCCTCATTGAGGAAAATAAGAAGTTGAAAGAGCAACTTGAGAAAGAGTGCCGTGCACCTACCTCCAAGGGAAAGATCCTAGATGAGATTCTATCCCGTCAAAAGACAAAAAATTCCAAGGAAGGTGTCGGTTTTGATCCAAAGAACAACACGAGCAATGCCATTCCACCAAAGAAGATAACCTTTGTAAAAGAAGGTGAAAAGGTGGTTGACCAAGTCAAGAGGAATGTTGTGAATGGGGGATCCATGAGGGGCAATCCCAATCATAAGTATGCGGGAAAGTCTAATCCTTCCTATGTGCTATGTAAGGGCACTCAAGGAGATGTATATGCCAAATATGTTGGCCCTCGAAATGGTTATGCTTATAGATGGTACTTAATTTGGGTACCAAAGGATCTTGTTGCTAATGCCAGGGGACCCATTACTCAATGGGTTCCTAAATCAAAGAATTGATTTTGTAAGTTTATGCCTTCGGTGGATCAAAATGGGTGTTTGATAGTGGATGCACCAATCACATGACCGGAGGTAGAAGTGGACTTGACCAATTCATTCACGATGTTAACTCAACGTCAAGCATCACTTTTGGAGACAACTCTAAAGGAAAGGTACTAGGTTATGGTAAGTTGGTAATCTCCAAGGTTTTGACTCTAGAGACCGTCTTACATGTTGAAAAACTTGGTTACAACTTGCTTTCAATTAAACATCTTGCGGATGACGGCTATGACTCCTATTTCTCTAGAACTTTTGTGAAGGTCTTTAGGGGTGATGATCCCAGCTTGGTTCTCATTGGACACGTGGAAGACAACCTTAATGTGGTTGACCTCTCGAAAGAGAGCCAATCTCTTCCTACATGTCTAATGGCCAAGGCTGACAAGGGATGGCTTTGGCATCGTCGCCTAGGTCATGTCAACATGAGAAATCTCAATCAACTCCTAAAGGGTGAGCATATTATTGGACTAACCGGTGTCTCCTTTGAGAAAGATCGTGTGTGTAGTGCTTGCATTTCAGGAAAGCAAATTGGGAAGCATCATCCTTCCGTTACCAAGGTGGCCACGTCAAGACCCTTGGAGCTCCTTCATTTGGATCTTTTCGGGCCATCAACATATAACTCCCTTTGTGGAAGAAGATATGGTCTTTTCATTGTTGATGATTACTCAAGGTATACTTGGGTCTTTCTTCTCAAGATGAAGGATGAGACCTATAAGGAATTCATGATCTTCGCCAAGCAAGCTCAACGCACTCATGGAGTGGAGATTAAGACCATTAGAACCGACAATGGCACCGAGTTCAAGAATTACACCATGCAATAATTTGTTGAAGATGAGGGGATAAAGCATGAATTCTCAGCTCCTTATACCCCTCAACAAAATGGTGTTGTTGAAAGGAAGAACCAGACAATCATTGATATGTCAAGAACAATGTTGAGTGAGTTCAAGTCCTCCCACAATTTTTGGGGAGAAGCCATTGCTTCCGCGGTCCACTACACGAACCGGATCTTCCTCCGAGCTCCCTTTGACATGACTCCATATGAGATTCTCACAAGTAAGAAGCCCAATGTCAACTACTTCCGTGTCTTTGGATGCAAGTGCCTTGTCAAGAACAAAAAGGAAAAGCTCGGTAAATTCGAATCTAGAACTATAGAGGGTATATTCGTTGGTTATGCGGAAAACTCTCATGCCTATAGATACTACAACAAAACCAATGGTTGTGTTGAAGTATCTTGTGACGTGGAGTTTTTGGAGAATAATGGCCCCCATGAGGGGCAAGTTTCTTCTCGTGATGTAGGTGATGGCGATTCCTCTCAAGTTACCAAGTTGATGGGTATTGGGCATATCCTGCCCACCGAGTCTCGCATTCATGTTCAACAAGATGATGGGGGAGAATCAAGCTCCACTCAAGAAGAGCCAAGCTCTACTCAAGTTGAGCCATCAAATGCACCACAAGATCAAAATCTCACTCAAGATGCCATGCAAACCGAAGAACAAGAACCAAGCCCTCAACCCTTTGAGCAAGACCAAGTAGAAGATCAATCTCCTGCATCCCAAGGTCAAGCTCAAGATGCTGTCAATGATCAAGTCCCCTCAAAAGATGAATTCGTTGATCATGAAGGCACAATTCGGAAGATCAAGGCCGCCTCCATTGCAAGTGGACTTCAAGTCAACATTATCCTTGGAAGCATATCAAGAGGGATCGAGACCCGTGCCAAGAAGAAGAACCTCACAACCTTTTGTGGGCATCATGCTTTTGTGTTCAACTTTGAGCCCCTCAAGGTTCATGAGGCTTTAGAGGATCCGGATTGGGTCATTGCCATGCAAGAAGAACTCGAGTGTTTCACCCGCAATGAAGTTTGGTATCTATTGGAGAGGCCTAAAGATCATCGCATCAATGTCATTGGGACCAAATGGGTGTTCAAGAACAAGCAAGATGAGAATGGGGTCGTCACAAGAAACAAAGCAAGGTTAGTGGTGCAAGGGTATGCCCATATAGAAGGTATTGACTATGAGGACACCTTTGCGCCCGTTGCTCGTCTTGAAGCTATTCGTCTCTTGCTTGCTTATGCATCTTTCCATAACTTCAAGCTTTATTGTAGAGGTCCCAACCTTTAATAAGGTAGAGATCCCTGTGTTTACAATGCTAGTCCCTAGATCAATAGCTAGCATCCACAGTTAAGATGTAATATCAAGAAACAAAGGTCATAATACAACTTTATAACCAGGAATAAAATAATTCATTACATCTTACTTAGCTCATTTGGCTATCTCATTACAATGCAACAGAAATAACTATATAGCATGGAGTCCTTCATCTTCAAAGTGCCACAGGCAATCATGTTGGTTGTAGAAATGTAATCCTAATCAACACACTTCACTCACATCAAACAAATCTGCAACATAATAAGTTGCAGCCACAAGGGTCAATACATTTGAATTGTATTGGCAAGTTTCACTACTATGTAGAAATAAGTGGAACCTATCAATATATGCATATTTGGCTAAGTAGGGTTTAGGCTCATTTGCAGAAAGAAATATAGTTTTATCCTATCTTTTCAAAATAGTTTTGATCTTTTGACAATCTTTCTGAACTCCTTGGAAAGCTCCAAGTGCTTCTAATCCCTTGTTGACACCATCAATTTTTACTTTGAGAAATTGGAATGTCGAGATCTTCCATAGCTTCAGGCCTTAGTTGCTCAGAGTTGTCCATAACCGGGGACACGGCTAAGTACTTAGAATTTGATCTTCTACAGAAGTTGTACACTTTACGCACATGACACAATCTCGTCTTGACACCACCAGTGGCCGCTGGATAAGTACACACCAAATAGAGTACCGGCAGATCAAGAATGTGACAAAGTCTTTCCATAGAAGTCCTCCTAATACATGATGCTAGCTTGTCTACCAGGCACCAATGTAAGGATATATTTCTAATACATGAATCCGGTTAACCTGAGTAGGTGCCAATGCAAGGGTCTTCCACTATGTAGTTGACTAAGCCAGAGCCCATTTAGCATGTGGCTGTACACGGAAGCCACTATACGAGAAACATGTTCAATCTCTAAGTCCCTGGGTGGTTTTATTCTAGTGCACATACAAAAAGATAGCCATATAAACATGGTTCCCTTTGTTGCCACCTTATCCAAAATTGAGTCTCCACATTCCACCCAGGTGGTTCACTGAGTACTTGTTTTATTATATAAAACATATATTTTTCCAACACTTCAATAATCATATCATGTATTCCATCCCAAGTCTATAGCAGGGCTAAGCATACTACAACTATGATGTTTTCACTAAGGAAGGTATAAAGGGTTTCCTGATAGGACATAGCATAACATAGTAACGTAGTAGCCCTATCATGCATACTACGAAACAACTAAGTGTAGTGAAAATAGTAGGACATGGATGATAGTGTCACTTGCCTTTTTAGTAGAGAATATTGGTTCACTCCTTGAACTTGCAAATATCACACTCTTCAAATTTCACTACAATTCAATCAAGCAAGCACATATTCATACTAGCATTCAAACAATTCTCCACATAAAACATTAAGATCAAGCAATGCAAGCATGCAAAAGATTGTTTTATTTCGAAAAGTGGTTTCTAGTAGTCTCTAAACATTTTAAAGCTCCTATTGGTCTTACAAAAGTGGTAAAACCATTTAAATTCAAGTTGGTGAAAATGTCCATTTAAATCATTTTTGTTTTGCTAAAAATGATTTAAATCAAAGTAATATTTTGTAGTGTTAGCTAAATATATTTTAAAACAAAAATGTTTGCGTTTATGGTCAAAGTATTTAATATTGATCCATTTGCAAAAAGGTTTCATCCAAATTCTGTTTTTAATTCAAAGAAATATTTTATTTTCTAGAAATGCCTTTAAACAAAGTAATAATTTTACTAGGGTTCATAAAATATATTTTTAAATCCTAAAACTTGGTTTTTAGGGTCAGAGAGTTTAAATCAAACCATTTTCCAAAGGTTTTAGTCAAAAAGTATTTTTAAACAAAAATCAATATTTTTATTTAACTAGAAATGCTTTTATTCAAAGATTCATTCTTTTGCATCACAAAATATATTTTTAAATCTACAAGTTGGTTTTTATGGTCAGTAGGTTCAAAAAAAAAACCTTTTACACAAGATTTTACCCTAAAAACATTTTTAGAATAAATTTTATACACAAAATAAGCCCAGATATGTTTCTGCAAAAACAACCAATTTTACAGGACCAAAATACTAAACAAAGTGCATGGTTGGAAAGTTCACATTTTTCTGAATCTAGTGACATAAAATTTGTAAAATTTGGACGTGTGGATCAAAAGTTATGAATTTATAAAATCAAACATCTAATAGAACAAATTTCTGTTTTAAAACGAATCACTGGCCACGTGTCTTATTCTTACTGGCGCGTACCGGTTTGTGCGGATTGCGCTCTGTGGACCGTCAGATCTAAATAAGATCGTGCGGCACAGAGCACACGATACCCCTTCGTTTAAGTTTCTATCGTGATGCTTGGATTTAGATCCTACGGTTCTAAACACGGCGACCACAGATGGGCGGCGCTGGCGGGGGCTGCGCGGCGACGGCGCTCTGGAGGTGGTATTGCCGATGAACTAGGAAGCGCGGGAGAGGGTGAAGATGCTCACCAGACTCGTCGTGAAGCGCTGATGCTCGACATTGTCTCTGTTGGCCAAGGGGCTCACGGACGCGTTGCCGATTGCTCGCCGGAGTAGGAGTCGGCGTCCGGCACGCTCGGTTGTTGACGTAGGCAAGGATTGAGGGCGCGCTAAGACAAACAGAGGGTGGAGTTAGATGCGTACAATATCGGGGATCACATTCGTATCAAATAGAGGAAGAGGGGAAGGTCAGAAGATACCGGGGGCATCGCCGGAGTTGAAGAAGTTCGCGGTGGCGCTCGGGTGATGACGAAGCCGAGCTTCTAGAGCACGCGGGCGAGCTGGGGCTATGGGCAGGTGCGCCTGACGATGGGGAGTAGGTTCGTGGGTACTGGAAGGCAAGGGGGGTCGATGTTGCCGGAATCGGACGAAACGCTCGCCGGAGTCAGTGGCGTTGCCACGAGTGATTCGGGCAGCCTAGGGGCAGGTAGGGAGTGATGTATGGGGGGAAATGGAGAGGGAGCGTGGGCGTTTAAGAGGGCGTGATCACCGGCGAGGCTTGATCATGCATTCATGCGAATTTACCGGAATTAATTGCGGCAGAAACGGCGAGGCGTGAAGGGGAGAACGGTCGTCGCGGGTGGAAGAGATGAACTGGCAAGTGGGGTCGCGCTGTCAGCGAAGAGAGGTGGTGCGCGTGGGGTCACGTGGTCAGCGACTAAGTGGGCGAGCGCTGCGGTGCGAATCGTCTTTCTGCGGGGAGAGCCGGGTGGGCTGCTAGTTGGGCTGGACTGGGCCTTGTTTTTGGGCTGGGTTTGTTTCCCCCTTTTTTATTCTGAATCTTTTTCTTTTTCTGTTTCTTTTATTCTGTTTTGAATTTATTCAAATGTTTCAAACACTATTTTTATTTCAAAACTTTTCCAAACTTTGAGTATATTTTTAATACTGTTTATTGATATATTCTAAAGTCCATTTTAGAATATTTATTTTATTCTTTTAGGGTATATTATTTATTGAAAATAGGCCCTTGTCTTCATTCAAATAAGATTTTAATTATGTTTTCAAACTTCTATTTGAATTCCAATTTTTACCAAACCTTTTTCAGTAGGTTTTATTTATTCTTTAGTGCAAATAATTCACTTTGAATTATTATTTAAAATACTTTAATATGATTTAATGTTCATTTTAATTCGGAATTGTCTTTATTTAAATAAAATTGGATATTAATAAATACTTATGATTTTATTTAAATAATCGTTTACTCTTTTTTATTAATCAATAATCTTTCATATCATTTGTTTCGCCAAGATTTAATTTGACTTTTAAATATTTCTTATTTATTTATTTCTTTCTTTTCCTTATAAAATCCATATCTTTTTATTTAAAGATCACAAATTGGTGATTCCAATTTGTATAATTTTATTTAATATTTGTTTATCCTTTTAAATCCTGTTAGGATTACTTTGCTCATGATTTGGTATGGATTTTAGCTAGGAGCTTTTATTAGCCTTGGAAAATATTTCCTTTTAACTTATTAAATTCATAAGTTTTTATCTTTGGTTCCAAATTAAATGAAACCAATTTCTATGATCTTATAATATTTTTATTTATCATTCTTGATCATTTATAAATATTTGTTGACAAATTTTTATACGGACCAAATCCATAGTCTTATAGAGATTTTGAAAATGAATTATTCCATTAGGGTTTTAGGGTTTTGATGTTTCCTTTTAGAAACAAAAAGTTTCTTTTCACCCTAAATTTCAATAATAATTTCTTTTGTTTATTTTTTTTTTCACATTTCAAAATTTGGAAATTTTTAGGATGTGACATTTATCAAATGGATGTGAAAAGTGCATTTCTTAATGGTCCCTTGAAAGAGGTTGCATATGTAGCTCAACCCCCGGGTTTCGAAAATACATGCTATCCCAACCATGTGTATCTACTCCATAAGGCTCTCTACGGACTAAAGCAAGCTCCTTGTTCTTGGTATGAGCACCTTAGGGATTTTCTACTCATGGATGGGTTTAGCGTGGGTAAGGTCGATTCCACCCTTTTCACCAAAAGGGTTAAAGGGGTGGCTTATTTATTGTTCAAATTTATGTTGATGATATTATCTTTGGTGGAACTAACGAATCTCATAACAAAGATTTTGCCGAGTTGATGACTATGAAAATTAGGATGTCCATGATGGGGGAGTTGAAGTTCTTTCTAGGCTTCATCATAAAGCAACTTCCTCATGACACTTTCATCTCTCAAGAGAAGTACATTAAGGATATGCTCAATAAGTTCGAGATGTCCAAGGCTAATCCAATGAAGACACCCACGCCACTAAATGGACAACTTGGCCTTGGAGTTGGTGAGAAGGACGTGGATCAAAAGGTATATCGTTCTATGATTGGTTCCTTGCTCTACCTTTGTGCTTCTAGGCCGAATATCATGTTAAGTGTTGGAATGTGTGCCCGTTTTCAATCCACTCCAAAGAGTTCCACTTGATGGCGGTCAAACGGATTTTTAGGTACCTTGTTCTCACTCCTACTCTCGGGCTTTGGTATTCAAAGGGGTCAACCTTTGAGCTTGTTGGCTATTCAAATGCCGATTGGGAAGGTGATAAGGTTGATCGGAAATCAACCTCCAGGGCTTGCCAACTTATTGGCCAGTCTTTGGTGAGTTGGTCTCCAAGAAACAAAACTCCATAGCCCTATCCACCGCCGAAGCTGAACACATATCCGCGACATCTTGTTGTGCTCAATCGTTGTGGATGAGGCAAACCTTGAAAGACTATGGTGTGTCTCTTCGTACGGTGCCTCTTCTATGTGACAATGAAAGCGCAATAAAGATGGCCAATAACCCCGTCCAACATTGCCGCACCAAACATATTGACATTCGCCACCAGTTCCTACGTGACCATGTCGCAAATGGTGATATCAATCTCACTCATGTGGTACGATGTTCCAATTGGCCGATATCTTCATGAAGCCCTTGGATGAATCCCGGTTTGTCATGTTGAGGCGAGAACTTGGTATCCTAGGTCCTCAAAACTTGGATTGATTTGCTTATTGCACTATATTCTTGCTCTTAACGTGCTATGTAGCCTAGTTGTGCAGCACATGTAGGGATGGTCATCTCACCATGTCTTGGTTTGATGCTTACCTATGTCTGCAACATAAATTGATCTCGTGTCATGATATGGGTCCAAGCATCTATCTTTGAGGCGCAATGACATGTGTGATTAAACATAGGGGGATAAATCCTCCGCCAAATGGTTGGTTTTGTGTATTGGGCGCCTTGATGTTCAAAGCTAAATTCTATGTCCATGTGTAGGGGTCCCAATCTTTAATAAGATAGAGCCCTCTGTGTTTACAATGCTAGTCCCTGGATCAATAGCTAGCATCCACAGTTTAGATGTAATATCAAGAAACAAAGGTCATAATATAACTTTATAACCAGGAATAACATAATTTTATTACATCATTACATAGCTCATTTGGCTATTACATTACATTGCAGCGGAATAACTATAAGTATGGGTCCTTCATCTTCAAAGTGCCACAGACAGATGTTGGTTGTAGACTTTGTAATCCTAATCAATCAATCTTCACTAAAAACAATCAAACCTGCAACATACAAGTTACAGCCACAAAGGGTCAATACATTTGAATTGTATTGGAAAGTGATACTATAACAGTATAGTGGAGTCTATCATCTATATGCATTTGGCTAAGTGGAGTTGAGGCTTGCATTGCTCAAAATAGATTTTTCCTTAACATATGAAAATACTAAGTTTTTGCTTTGATAAAATCATTTTTCTCAATCCAAGATTGAAGATCCTTTACAAGGCATCTCTCAATCAAAGATTGAATATTTCAAACAACCCTTGTTCAATCCACAAGTTTTAACTTAGAAATTTGAATGATGAGATTCTTGATTGGTTCCATGTCTTGATGCTCAAATTGTCCTTTACCAGGGACATGGCTAAGTACTTAGATTTTACACTCTGTAGAGGTGGTGCACTTTCCCCACAAGACTTGGTTTCCCAAGACAAGATCTTTCAGAAGCCTTCCCTTAGACCAAAATGGACGCGTTCCAACCTATCAAACACTACCACCCACTATCCATATGGCTAAGTTCTTGCAACCTATATGATCATGGCAGAGCCGATATTGCCAAGTGGTTGCACTTGAAGCTTCTCAACATTTGACATCTCAAATATCTTTGTGCCTGGGTGGCATACCACAAGTGAGATACACAAGACAAGTCCATGGCCTTGTGAACCACTCAACCAAAAACCACCAAGCAAGCCCATTCCACCCAGGTGATTCATTAACTTAGTTGTTTTATTACACAAAAAGACAAGTCCTCAGACTTAGAGATTTTTCCATAGTGTGAATATATTTTCCACCCATGTTTTCTATTAGCTAGGCTAAGATTGATAGTAGTAGGAATCTTTAACTTAGGAAAATCCTACTAAGGATTCATCTACTAGGTTTTCTTATAGCAAGGTCTATACTTAGCAAAATCCATGCAAGTTTTACTTAGCAAAATCACTAATGCATAGAGAAAGTAATGGGACAAAAAGTATGAAGCATCACTTGCCTTTTTGGTAGAGGGTATAGGTTCACTCCTTGTCCTTGCAACAATCACACTCTTCAAGTCACTACAATTCAATCAAGCAAGGCACAAACTTAATCTACCAATCAAGCGAAACATCACATAAAATAACAAAGTCAAAGTAATGCATGCAAGCATGCAAAAGATGGTTCTAATTGCAAAGGTGGTCTCCACTAGGCTTCTAAACTTTGTAAAGTCAAAAGTGGTTATTTTCCAAAGTGGCAAAGTCATTTGCAAAAGGGTTTTGGTCTATAAACCATTTTTAAATCTAATCATTATTTTATGTGGTGAAAATTATTTTTATCAAAGCAAAACTTTATGTTTTTCACCAAATGTGTTGCTATTGCAAAACTTGGTGTTTTGGGTCAGTAGGTTTGGTCTAAACCATTTTCCCAAAGTTTTTACTCAAAATCATTTTCATAACAAAAATCATTATTTTCTTTTGGCTAGAAATGACTAAATTAAGTTTTCCATCCTAAACTTTACCAAATCCATTTTCCAAACTATGGGTTGGTTCCTAGGGTCAGTGAGTTTACAACAAACCAATTTGCAAAGGTTTTAACCTTAAAAACATTTTTAAACAATTTTTCTAATCTAAATAAGCATACAAATGAATCTGCAAAAACAAGCAAACAAACAGATACTATTTGCTAAACCAAGGGCATGGTTGGCTAGGTCATGCTCTCCTGAATCCAACGACATAAAATTTGCAATTTTTGGACGTGTGGATCCAAAGTTATAAGGGTTTGAAGTTTGCAAATAAATCTGATTCAAAAATTCTTTTAAACAGATCTAGTGCCACGCGGCAGGATTTCACTGGACGGTACCGCTTCGCGCGGATCATCGTTGTGGTGCGTTGGATCTAATCGATCGTGTGGTCCAGAGTGCGTACTTCTTCGCGACTTAAATGATCTATCGTAAGCGTCGGATTAAGATCCTACGGTCTGCAGCACTCGACCAAAGTTTGGCGGCGCTCGGCGGCTGCGCGCGGCGGCAACGGCCAGGCAGTGGCGGTGCCAGCGATACAGAACGTAAGGAGGGAAGTGAAGAGGCTCACCAGGTGCAGGAGGTCGTGGTGAAGCTCGAGGAGGCGTTGGTCGGGCGAGGGGCGTTCTGGTCTTAGCAGGATTGCTCGCCGGAGTGGAGGACAACGTCGGGTGGTCTCAGTCGTGGTCGAATACGTTGCTACAGGTCACGAGAAGGACATCCGAGGTTATGGTTAGACGCAGGAGATCATGGCGGTGCTGTGTGCGTGAATGAGAAGAAGAGGGTCGGTCTGGTTTACCTGGGAGACGTCGTCGGAGAAGAACCAGTCGCGGCGGCGTTCAGAGCTTGTCGTAGCCGACGCTCTGAGGCGCCCGCGGTCGAACAGAGGGTACGGGGAGATGCGTCTGTGAGTGGGGAAGCTGCCAAGGGGCTCTGGGAGGCTCGGGGCGGTGTCGAGTCGCCGGAATCGGCACCGTACCTCGTCGGAACAGAGGGTGCTCGGGGAGGAAATTGCGGAGGTCTGGGGCGTGCCAGCGTGGTGTGTCAGAGGGGAAATGTAGAGGAGACATGGGCGTTTAAACCTGCGTGATCAAAGCTGGTAACGGTGGTTGAGTTAAAGCGAATTAAGGCTGCGAGATCATCGGCAGGAACGGTGTCGAGGGAGGGAGAAAAGGTCGCGCGGGTGAGAAAGAAGAACAGTAGGAGTGGGGTCCAGTCGTCAGTGGGAAAAGAAGTGAGAGGGAGGTCCACCCGTCATTCACTCAGTGGGTTTGATACTGCGTGCGAATCGTTTTCTTTCGGGGAGGGAATACTGGGCTTTTTCTGGGCCTGTTGGGCTGCTGGGTTGGGTTGTCCTATTCTTTATATTTTTCCTGCGCTGAACTCTTTTCTTTTTCCATTTCCAATTTCTGTTTTGAATTTCCAAACAAACAAACAATGTCCAAATCAAATCAAATAATCACCAAACCTTGCACTAAGAATTTGGTTCTGTTTAGTAGCATAAACCAACTTCCAAAATAAAATAATATTTTAAATCTTTTTAGGTTCCATTTATTAATTAAATAAAATGGACCATGGTTTATTAATAAAATAGGGTTTGGTTTATTTAATAAAATCTTCATTTGAACCCCAAATACTTTCAAAACCAAATCAGTAGGTTTTTAACTTGAAAGTAAAGAATACTTGGAAGCTTGTTTAAAATAAAATAACATTTTTGTTATAGGTTCCATTAATAATTAAATGAATAGACTTTATTCCTTTAATTCAAATAGGATTTGTTCTATTGAAATCTTTATTTTGAAAATTAAAAATAAAACCAAAACACTTTAGTAGGTTTTATTTGAGAATATAAAATACTTGGAAAACTTATTTAAAATAAATAAATAAGTTTTAGTGTTTATTAAAATGGAAAAAGCCTTTACTTAAATAAAATTGGATATTAAATCCTTATTATTTTATTTAAATAAACCTTTACTATTTTTATCAAATCAAAACATTTTATTTCAAAACATTGGCCAAGGTTTAATTTGGCTTTATAAAATAATCTTTATTTATAAATTCATTCTTTTTCATTTGAAAACCAAAGCCTTTATAAAAAGATTTCAAGTAGTAGTAAAATATTTTTATTTTTCCTTTATTAAATGTTTATCTTTTTAATCCCTTTAGGATTTCTTTGTTCAAAATAGGTTTGAAGATTCCTATTGGAATTCAAAAGTTTCTTCTGGCCCTGAAAATCAACAAAGTTTTATTTTATTCATTTATTTTTCACATTACAAGATTTGGAAAATCTTGGGATGTGACACCATGGTTGCTCTTCGTTTTTTCTTCCTAACCTTGTCAAATGGACAATGCTTTATCTAGTTTTCAATGGGACTTTGTGTATATGCTCATATGATTTCTCACATTTCATCATCTCCAGAAAATTTTCCTACTATGCTGTCTCTAGAAAAATTCCGGCAAAACTTCCGGTCAGTCGGCCTGGCGACCGAAAATTCTGGCGACCGCCAAAAATTCCGGCAGCAGACCGAAAACCCTTATAGAATACGGGTTCGGTTTCCTGCCGAAAATTTTGGTCGCCACCGGAAATTTTGGTCACGGGGCCGGTTCGCCGATGCTCTCGCCGGAAATTCTGGCGTGGGCGCTGGTTCGACCGGACTTATTGCCGAAATTTTTCCGAGGAGGGTATTTATAGCCCGCGTGTGGGGCAGTTCCATCTTCTTGCTTCTTTATTCCCCATTCCCTCCCCTCCTCCATGGTTGCCGCCCCAAGCTTCTCCACCCCCATAGGCCCTTCCCTCCACCCAAATCCCTCCTTGCTCCACCAAGTTGTAGATCGAGCCTCTACAAGTCTTCTCACCGAAGGTTTTTCTCTCTCCTTGCCCGCATTGAGAGATCGGGGAGTGCTCTCCCTCTTTCTCGTGTGGTGGTTACTTCTTGCCCATCTTTGGCAAGGGGGGGGGGGATGGCTTCTTCTTCGGCATCCGAGGGTATTTTTCTCTTTCCTCTCCTCTTTACCTTTCTTGTTGGTGGTAAACCCTAGCTTTCATGGTCACACTTGTGCTCCCTTAGTTCTCTCTACCCCCTAGTAGAGTAACTAGGATAGTACCACCCTAGTTTCACCCCTGTTCTCCCACATGTTGTTTTTTGCGCAAGTACTAAGTTATGGATAGTACCACAATCGATTGCCCTGACTTTTCGGTCCCAGGCCCGGTCGAGCTGATACCGCCGCCGGAATTTCCGGTCACCATTCCGGTCGACCGAAATGCTCGCCGGAAATTCCTGTCAAGCTTTCGGTCCGCCGGAACCATCGCCGATCATTCCGGCGACAGGTTCGGTTCCGCCGGACCTAGAGCCCAAATTGTTCTTTTGCCTGTTTTTCTGTCCATGCGCTTGTCCAACTTTCATTCTGTGTTCTTGTGAGCTCTCTTATGGCATATACACTCATTTGCTTTCTTTGCATTGCGTTCTTGTGTGCTATTTGTGCAGTATCTAACCACAACGATTTTGATCCAGATACCGGCAAAAAGAGAAAGCTTACTATTCAGCGGCCTTCTCCTCCTCGCCTCACTGAGTGTCAACAAGAAGCTACTATCGCAGGGGGTTTTGGTTCTGCAAGTGGACAGAAGAAGAAAGCCTCTGCTGGAAGATCCGATCCCAAGGGCAAGTCCAGTCTTGGTCCTACTGAAGAAGAAGTTCCTCCCAACTACAATACTGCTTCGGATATCTCTGTGAATCAGTGGAGGGACTTAAGGAGGCAGAATACGTACCGCTTTCCCAACCGCACTTATCTTGGGGCTGACAAGATGTTCTGGACTGACACTTAGAAGTGCTTTTGGGATGATTTTTACAATGAGCCAACTCATATGCGGCGGGGTTTCTTTGTTCCTCCCAAGTATCTCAATGAGGACTACTATTCTTACCTCTCTACAGATTTCGAGCATGTGTATGTGGCCCTGAAGCAGATGGATGTCTTTGTTCTTGCTACTATCAAGGCTAAGCTCATGCCAGATCTCATTCGCCAGTTCTTCTGCACTGCTTACTTTCACACTGATGATGCTCGCACTATCACTTGGATGACCGGCGCCAAGCTGTACTCGGCTTCCTTTGATGATTTCTGCAATGCCCTGGGTTACCCTCCTGACCGTCTCTCTGGCTTCTGCATTCACTCTGAGAAGGCCTTCAGTGACAACCAACTCCTTTCATGCTACCCAAGTGAGCCCAGCCATGAACCTCCCAGCTTGTCAGGCATGTACTACTACTATATGGTGCTTGCTCAGTTCTTCCGATACAATCTTGTGAGCAAGGCTGGTGATGTAGTTGATGTCCGTGGTCACCACAAGAACCTGTTGTACTACTGTGATCCTCGTCGCCTCCGGAAGATCAATGGGTGTGATTTCATCTACTATGAGATTCAGCGGTCCATTGAGAAGCGCATGACTCCCAATTTCTGTCAGTATGTTCAGCGTCTGATTGAGGCCACCGTCCCTGCATCTGCTATACCCAAAGGTCCGCATGGAGATATGGAGAAGTTCACCTTACCTCGTCGGGGCTCTCATGTGGATCTCCCTCAGATGATGCCATCTGAGCGCCGGACCAAGCTTGCTCATGATCCTCTTTCTGCTGGTGGCTCGCGCTCTCGTCGGGACCTTCCCCGTGCTCTTCCTCGCAAGAAAGGTCTTGCCCGTTTCTTCAACAGCTTGTGGGATATGTGTCGCTCCTCATATGATATTGCCCATCACAGTTTGGAGACCAGTCAGGAGAATAGGAGGCAGCACAATGCTTTCTTGACAGAACGTGGTCGACCAATTCCAGACTTGGGCAATTCTCTAGCTCATGTCCCTTATGTCAACTTTGAGAAGCCCCCGCTGGATGAGGACATGTTTAGGGGTTTTGATCCATATATGTTCCCCGGGTTTGCCACTTCCAATTCCTCTCAGCGTCGCGCTACACCTTCAGGGAATGATGATGATGGTGAGGACGAGGACGAAGAGGAGGGTGACGACGAAGAAGAAGAGGAGGAAGAAGCCTATGTTGATGATGACGATGAGGAAAACTTCGCTGGCTAGATCGTTCTCTCCACTCTTTTCTTCCTTTTTTGTCTTGATGCCAAAGGGGGAGAAAGAGTAGAGTCGCTTCTTTCATGACTTGCCTCTTGCACAAGCCCTACTTTGTTTGTTTGTCTCTCATGTGCTTGTGCTTTTATTTGCTCTATCGAACCATTTGTGTGTGTGTCTGGACAACTTTGCAGTTCTCTTATTGTGCTTGGATTTCCTATCACTATGTGCTTGCTATTATGTGCTATATCTAATCGTATCATAATATCATCTTTTAACTCTAGCTCGGTTTGTCATTGTTAACCAACAATGGGGAGATTGAAAGGGCAAATCGTCCTTATCTAGTGTTTTGGTTAACTATGACATCGGAGCTAGAGAGTGGAATGATGTTTCTACTAGCTTCTCTACAGGTGAGAGTCTGCAGTTTGTTGGTGAAAGGCGATGTGTGACCCCCCATTCGTTTCTCTATGAAGAGCCCGTGGTGTTATTTATTATTCTCTCTTATTTACTCTTGAGTCAAATAGGAAACACCGCACTATTAAGAGGGGTGATCTTGTTCTACACCAAATATTCTTCTCATTATCCACCACCACACACCCTTTTGAAGAAAGAGAGAAAAATAGCCCTGAAAAATGAGTCCAAAGGGGCTACTGCGAAATCGGCAAAAGCGCCGGCAGTGCCGGTGCTGTCGCCAGAATTTCCGGTGGCCGCCGGAAATTCTCGGTGTACACCGATATGGCTTACTGCATGGCCTTTCGGTTGTTCGCCAAGAATTTTGGTCGCCGCTGGAAATTCCGGCGTGTGGTCCGGTCCACCGGAGCTGTCGCCAGAATTTCCGGTGAGCAACTTGGTCCGATCGGACTTATTGTCGGTTCTGTCGCAGGAACCCCCAAACGGCTCTTTTTCTCCCCATACTATATATACCCCTTTCTTCTCCACTGTGAGGTTAGGCATTTCAGTAAAACATGCATTTCTTGAAGCTCTCTCTCTCTCCCCCCTATTGTTGAAACACAAAAGCTTGAGGACCTCCCATTCTACCCAACCAAATCCAAATCCCTTTGGTAGAAAGGAAGAGGAGGTCCTGATCTATGTTTCCACCAAGCCAAAGTTCATTCCCCCTTGAGTTCATCGAGTTAGCTTGTTACTCTTGGGTTTGTGGGAAACCCTAGGCGGCTAGGGTCGCCCGAAGGCATTCGGCTTGTGATTTTGTCCATGGAAAGTTTGTGAGGGTTTGGAGACTACCTTAAAAGTCTACCACAAGTAAGTGAGATATTCCTTCGTGGGATAGGCTCGGAGAAGAAGGTGAGCCTTTATGGCGCGTGAGAAATCCTTCGTGGAACCTCACACCTCTCCAATGTGACATAGCCCCCTTCCCAAAGGTGGTGAACACGGGAATACATCTTCGTCTCCGCGTGCTTCGGTTATTCCTTATCCGATCTTTTGCTTGTGTTGTTTACCTTGTGATAGCCTTCGATCTTGAAGTATCTTGTTCATCATCTAGGTTGCCTCACCTAGTTTGCATTTAGGCTCACTTATATTCCGCAAATCCTAAAACTTGCAAAAGATTATAAAGAATTTTATAGAAACCTATTCACCCCCCTCTAGGTTAACCATCTTACACTTTCACTACCAAAAATAATAGGACAAGTTTTGCTAGTTGTAGAATTAAGCACTAGAAAATCAGCAGGATATTTAATCTTACCATAGAGAACCTCCACATCTCTTACAATACCAATAGGGAGTATGGTTTCCTTATTAGCAAGGTGAATAACCACATCAATGTCATCGAGCTCACAAGGACCAATTTCATGCATAATTTCCCTGTAAAGCTCATAAGGAATAGCACTAGAACTAGCACTAACATCACATAAACCATAGTAGCAATGATCACCGATTTTAACAGAAAGAACACGAACACTAGATTTTCTAGCCTTACTAGGATGAGAGACAATATTAGTAGCGTCTTCACAGAAGACAATGTGCTCATCCTTTACATATCTAGTGACAGGTTCTTTCACAATAGCTACCACATGTGCAATATTCAATTTCTCATCAGGCTCCACAGTTTTCCTTGTACCTTTGTTATTTGCACTAATAATCATAGACTACTCATTTATCTTAGCTGGGAAAGGTATTTTCTCAACATGAGGTTTAGGCACAATATGATTAGTAGTACAAACTTTAGTAATTCTAATAGGAACATGATTAACAACATCTTTATAAGGTGCATGGTACTTGTTCCACTTCTTCTTGGGAATTTCTATGTAAGAGGCAAAGGCCTTAAAACAGTTGGCAATACTTTGGGAATCAAGACCAAACTCATTACTAATATCACGGAAGTCATCAGTTCCCATAAAAGACTTAATGCATTCATAATCATAGTTTATACCTGACTTTCTTCCTTTGTCATTCTCCCAAGCTTCAGTGTTTTCTTGAATATGGTCTAAGAGATCCCATTTAGCTTCTTCCTTCATACGTGTGAATGATCCAACACAAGAAGCATCTAGTAAATATTTATCATGAAGAGAAAGCCTAGCATAAAAGTTATTGATAATAATATTGTTAGGGAGTTCATGAATAAGACATTTAAGCATTAGTAACTTCAATCTCCCCCAAGCTTGAGTTGTACTCTCTCTCCATCACGAGGCTAAAAGTTATATATAAGATTTCTATCCTTATGAATCTCACTGGGAGGATAAATTTAGAATAAAATAGAGATGCCATTTCCTCCCATTCCATGGATTGTCCATTCTTCAGTAGCTTATACCATTCTTCAGCTCTCCCTTTCAAGGATATGGAGAGTAAATTCTTCTTCACCTATTTAGTTGTGATACCTACACACTTAAACAACCCGCATAATTCATGGATAAAAAGCAAGTGATCACCGGGATGGACTGTTCCATCCCCTAAATAATAATTATCCATAACACGATTAACAATACTTGTAGGTATCTTAAAAGGATCTATCTCAATAGGTGGTGGTTCATATACTACCCTAGCAGTGGTAGTAGTTTTCCCAAACGGAAAACCAAGTGGGTTATCCATATTGTAAACATAGTAACAAGCAGTAACAAAAAGCAATACTCACAGTAGAAGTTTCCTTTACCAGTCCACTCTTCAATAGCGCTTCACTCCCCGGCAACGGCGCCAGAAAATAGTCTTGATGACCCACAAGTATAGGGGTGTATCGTAGTACTTTCGATAAATAGGAGTGTCGATCCCAACAAGGAGAAGAAGGTGCTGAACAGTGGTGTGGAGCAGGAAATCCCTATGAATACTTATCAAATGGATTTTTTAGTGGTTTTCTGATAAGGCAACAAAATGAAGTGCAAGTAATAAAGAACAAACGCAGCAAGTGGCCCAATCCTTTCTTACCAAAGGACAAGCCGGTGGAAAAACTATTAAGGACCAAATGTTCTCGAGGACACATGGGAATTCTGTCAAGTGCTTTCGCTTCAAATAGCTGAGTATTCTTCTTTGGTGTTGTAAGTGTGTTGTGGGTGAACCTGTGCTAATGTACCGACCTTAATTGGACTAATACATACTTGTGATTAAACACCCTGTAAACATCCGTAACTACAGGAAAGTAATTAAGATATAAATCTAACCACAACCTTAAACTCTGAGATCCTACACTCCCTTGTGCAAAGGTGTCCTAATGGGGGTTCAGGTTTCTGTCACTCTGGAAACCCCACAATTAGTAGCCAAATACACAATGCATTCCCCTAGCCCATAAATGGTGAAGTGTCATGTAGTCGACGTTCACATGACACCACTAGAAGAATCACACCACAACTTAAATACTAACCATTGAATAATAACTCAACACAAATCCACTAATAACAACATGACTTCTCCCATGTCCTCAAGAACTAGACGAACTACTCACAAGACATCATATGGATCAAGATCAAAGATGATATGATAATGGATAACAATCTGAACATAAACAATAATCCAATGGTTCCACTCACAAGCATCAACTGCAATAGTAATTAACACCGGGAAAGTTTCCCCTAAGAACTAAAGCAAGATCCAACACAATTGTAACAGCGGGACGGAGTGGTGATGATGGTGCTGGTGGAGATGATGTTGTGGATGATGATGATGATCCCGATGAAGCCTAGCTTGATGACGGTGTTGATGGCGACGATCTCCCCTCTCCGGGAAGGAATTCCCCCAGCAGAAATCTGTCTGCCAGAGATATCTTTCTCTCTCGGTGTTTTCCGCCCCTAGAGGCAGCGGAAATCTATCTGTGGTCGCTCCCTAGCCTTAGGGTTTTGTAGGGAAGATATAGGCGAAGGGGCGGAGTCGGGAGCCGGCAGGTGGGCCACACCTGCCCTAGGCGTGGCCGAGGGTGGGTTCGTGCCTAGGGTGGGTGTGGGCCCCTATGGCCCTTCTTCGCTCCTCCTTCTGGCTTCCTCATTCTTCTGGAAAAATAATATTTTCCCATATTTTTCTGGTATTTTTCTAATCTTCACGAAATTGCATCAAAACGCCATCTTTTCCATCAGAATCCAGACTCCGGCAGTCCATCCTCCAAGAATCATCCAACATGCATAAATAGATGAAAAGCCATAAGTAATACCTCATAATAAGACAAATATCAATGAATAGAGGTAGATTATGATAAAAAGGTGATGCAAATTGGGCGTATCAGCATGCTGGGTAAACAAATTACAGCAGGGCAATTAACAGGACTGAGCAAGGCATAACAATTCAATACTAGACATAAAGATCCTATGAGATTCGATTGGGCAATACAACAATATACATAGACCGCCATCCAACTGCATCTATGACTAGAAGTCCACCTTTGGGTTATCATCCAAACCCCCTCCAGTATTAAGTTGCAAGCAACAGACAACTGCTTTAAGCAAAGTGTGTAAGGTAAACAATCCACTTGTTCCATGAACAAGAGACCGTTGTTTTCCCCTAGTGGCAACAACACATCTACAACCTTAGAGATTTCTGTCATTTCCCTTGATTAAATAGAGGCATGAACCCACTATCGAGCATAAATACCCCCTCTTGGAGTCACTAGAAACTACTTGGCCAAGATAGCTACTAACAACGGAGAGCATGCAAGATCACAAACAACACAAACATGATAGAATCAATAAGACAAAACCATTAATCAATCTAACATAGTAATCTCAATATCCATCGGATCCCCACAAACACAACATGTATGATTACAAATACATGAGATCTTGATCATGAACGGAGCTCACAAGATCTAGACATGAAAGCACAAGGAGGAGATACAACCATCTAGCTACTACATGGACCCGTAGTCCAAGGTGGAACTACTCACGCTTCATACCGGAGGCTGGCATGATGAAGAAGAAGGCCTCCGAGATGTTCTCCCCTCCGGCAGGGTGCCGGGAAGAGCTTCAGATCCCCCCGATCTAGGGACGATGGTGGCGGCGGCTACATACGGTTTCGTGGAATATTGATGGGGTGCTTATGGTTTAGGCATCGGGGGCTTCTTATAGGCAAAGAGGCAAGGCTGGGAGGCGGCCAGGGGGGCCACACCCTGCCCAGGTGCGGGCCCACCCTAGGCCGCGCCTGGGGGGGGGGGTGCAGCCGCCCTGTGGAGCCCCTCCGTCTCTCCTCTGGAATTCGTGTTCTCCTCGGTGAAATATTGACTTTGGCTTTTGTCCCGTCCAATTCCAAGAATATTTCCTTACTAGCTTTTCTGGAACCAAAAACAACATAAAACATGCAACTGGCACTGTGGAAACTTGTTAATAGGTTAGTACCCGAAAACATATGAAAATAACCTCAAAGTGCAGACAAAGCAAAGCAAAGTAGATACTAAACAAGTATGAAACATTAAAAATTATAGATACGTTTCCGACGTATGAGTGGGCGAGGTGTGTATCATTTCCCTCCTCCTCCTCCTTATATAGTACTAGTGACATACGCAGGGTTTCGGGCCTTCTGATGAGAATTCCCCATGGGCTCCTTCACAAAAGTAGATATGTTCAATGATCCCGAGACAATAACTATCATACAGTCAGACGGTACGGTCGATCATACCGTAGGTCATTAAACATGTTGGAGCTTGTCTCTATGGCCCATTTGACTTGGAAATGTCTATGATTCTTCATTGATTTGTTTAGATTTCATCATAAAAACATCAATATCTGCATGGAAATAAATAACAACAGATTATTTGCACATGTCAATAATTAGTGATTAGTGGAAGGTTTAAAGAGATAATCTCATTAGATATGTGAGCAATATCCGTTTAAACGAAGATAAAAATGAGTGTATTTCTCGCTCATGATGGCAGTGCGACTAGTGTATGGCTAGGGTTTGGTCAACGTTCATGTGGTTGTGGGAGCATTGACGCAGGAAACATGTCCTAAGTAAATTGGATGCAACGCAAAGCACCCAGAGACGCTGACTTCAGTGCAACGTGGATGGATCCCCACTCCAACGTTTTCATGGATGCTACATATTCTTGGGATACCACATCATCCTAAAGGGCATAATAATAATCATTAGAAAGAAAAATTATATTCCTTTGCAATTAAATGATGCAAACCAATAGGATTTGAAATATTTAAGAAACATACACATATTGTCCATATAAGCTCTAGTAAAAGTGAAATACACATCTAAAATGATGTATTATTAAGGAAAGTTTAAAACCAAATATACATAGTAACTAAATAAAACTTATAACTAGAACAAAGCTAAGCTTACCTGAAACAGAGCTAAGCTATGCTATGCTAAAACAATTAACTAAAACATAGCTAAGCTATGTCATGCTAAAGCGCTTTACTAAAAAATGCATTATCAACCAAAATTTAAAATCTAAATAGAGTAACTACAAAAACCTTATAACTAGGACGAAGCTAATATTACCTAAAATAAATCTAACCCTGAGCTAAGCTAGGAAAAAACAATTAACTAAAATGCTAAACTATGATATTCTAATACAGTTACTAAATCATTGCTAAGTTATGCTAAACCACAGCCAATAGAAATAAAATTATATATAGTAATTACACTAATCTAATCAAGGTTGAGGGGTTTACCTAGGTGAGCCCCAACACCAGAGGTAGATCCGGAGGAATCCTCCTCACCAGATTCATCCTCTTCGGGAACCCCCTCGTCAGGGACCAAAGAGCAGATTAATTCAGCCCAGAGGTCAAAATAGAACAATGCCTGATCGATGCATTTAACCTGCTGCTTAGCGGCGGAGAGAAGGAGGAACATATCCAGCTCTGTCTCAAGCTAACAACGCAAGATGTCGCCACACTCGAAAATGGCGTGGGAGAGCTAAATCTCGAGCTACTAATCCTGATCGTCGTTGTGTTCCTCCTCAAGTGAGGACAAGGAGGAGGAGGCTTTGTGCCTGCGATAATGATCCAGTTACTCATGGATAGGCTTCCATGACAAACGATGTACGCCATGGCAGGTTTCATCGAAAAATGTGACTCCGCGGATGCGGCCTAGGCTAGACGATGAGGACGCAAGGTCCTACGCCGCACCGGTGGGAAGCACCACGGCGTGCTGCACCTCCACAAGGAGCCTCCATTGGTGCATCAGGTACTCGCAGGAGCGGAGGAGGAGGGCGTCATCGTGGGTGCTGATGGTAGTGTGTGTGTGTATGTGTGTGAGAGAGATAGTGTTTGTGGTTGGGGTTGGAATCAAGTGTTACTAAGATGACATGTGGGAAGTAAGGCATAGTGGAAACAGATTTATATGCCATCAGGTAGGCCCAGCCATGAAATATTGGTGTCAAACGAATATTAATGTCCGTTGGCATGGGTTATTTATCGTGACAAACTCATATGTGAAACCATTGCCAAAAGAAAAGAAACAGAGTTGGTAATTTTGCATGTCCAGTGAGTGAAGCCCCTCTATTCCTGGTAGGCCATATGGCCATGTCTAAATACTTTTAACCATGGGCTTCTTCTCCGCTAGTGAGGAAAATAATGTGATGGATCATGGATATGATCTTTTTGGTACAACCCATTGTGTTGAGAGCGGACAATTCTAGCATTGCACGGTATATACCGTGCATGTCCCACCTTCTTTCTCCTACTATTTTTTACACAACTTGTGTCTGTTCATTCTCTCTCCTTTCTTGATTTGTGGATTTAATTCTCAAAGTTGAAACTTTTGCAGCTCTTAAGCTAAAACTCCAAATTGAAAAGATAATGAATATTTAGGTTCCTATAGAAGAGAGTTTTACAACAAGATCAATATTGAATATATTTTGACAATATTTGAAAATCAAATTCTGAAACTTAATGAAACTTTGAAAAACTTAATGAAACCTAGTGAATTTTTTTGAAACAATTTGTTTTAACATGTTCCAAACTTGATTCATCAAAGTTTGAAAATAATTATCAACATTGTGTATCTACAATTTCATTGGGGGTTTTCTAGAATATTTAGTTTGCATGTATACATAGAGTTTGTAGAGTTTCACTGTGTTCCATAAAGTTTCATCATGCTTCAAAATTCAAATTTAAAAATTGTAAGAATATATTTAAATTGGTCTTGGTTTAAAGTCCTTGATCGTTTGAAACATAAATATGGAATTGAAGTATAAATTACACACTTGATTCAAAAGTTAAAATATAAACAAAATTTAAAATTTTATCAAAAAAGCATGGATGAGTGAGAAGAGAGAGAGAGATATACCACATGTATTGTGAAAAGGTGTCAGGAGATGTCACTTTGGGAGACACCACTCAACGAAATGCAAATAAACACAATAGGAATAAGCTAGCTTATTTTCTAATCTCAAAATGAATGAAGGGCTTGGACGCGCACGCTCTCTAACGTGGAAAAGCATTTGTCTCGCTGTGTTACTAAGAGCACCTCCACTCGTTGTCTAGATCCAATTTTAGCGCTATTTAGTGATGAACAAATGTAATATTTGATCTAGGAACGACAAGTTTTCTGCGGTGACCCAGCATGTGTAGTACACTATAGTTGTTGACATGACATTGCATGTGTAGTAACACAGCGAGAAATGTTTCTGCATGTGTAGTATACTATAGTCGTTGACATGACATCCACACAACACCGTTCCGTAAATATCACATCCCTCAGAGTGGTACAACAGAAACATTGCGGGTCCATATCACAAACATATACACATTATTATTATTACAATACCAGAAGTTCGAGACTTCAAAAGATTCAAATTACAAACCAACTTTAAACTGTTTCAGCAGAGTACATAAAGTTTCAACTTAAACCTCGAATTGAGCTCAACAACTTATTATATAAGGTTCATGCTGCTTGCCTCAATCGACTACTAATAATGTCACATCCTAAATTTTTCCAAATTTTTAAATGTGAAAAATAAATAATTGTTGAAATTTAGGGTTAAAAGAAACTTTTTGATTCCAAATGGAAACATCAAAACCCATCTTGAACAAACTTTGAATGAAAAAGGAATCAAACAAAATTTCAATCAAGTGAAATGCATTCATCAATGAATGTATCTTGAAATTCAAACTTGGGAAGAATAAACCAAAACCCAAAACCTTAATGGAAGAAAATCATTTCCAAGATATCTCAAAGACTATGGATTTGATCCATATAAAAATTGGTCAACAAACATTTATAAATGATCAAGAATGATAAATAAAAATATTATAAAACCATAGAAATTGGTTTCATTCAATTTGGAGCCATGGATAAAATCTTATGAATTTAATAAGATAAGGAAATTAAAATTCAAAGATAATAAAGCTCCTATCTAAAAATCCATACCAAATTGTGAGCAAAATAATCCTAAAGAGATTAAAAAGGATAAACAAATATTAAATAAAAATATACAAATTAGAATCACCAATTTTGGATCTTTAAATAAAAAGATATGGATTTTATAAGATAAAGAAAGAAAGAAATAAATAAGGAATATCTAAAAGCCAATTTAAATCTTGGCCAAGCAAATGAAATGAAAGATAAATCAAATAAAATAAAAGGATAAATAATATTCAAATAAAATAATATGGCATTAACCCAATTCCATTCCATTTGAATAAAGACAAAACTCCTAATGGAAATGATTAATTAAATCATGAGAGAATAATAAATTGGAATTTACCAAAGTGGATTAAAAAGTTATCTAATTAACTTAAAGAAATATTTGAATGAAATATATATGGATTTAAAACCATATTGGATTTTATTTGAATAAAGACAATTACCCAATTTAAATGATTAATAAATCATATTAAAATACTTTAAATAATTCAGAGAGAATTATTTGCACTAATGATTAAATAAACCTACTGAAAAAGGTTTGGTGAAACTTATATTCAAATAAGAGTTTGAAAATATAAATAAAATCTTATTTGAATAAAAGAAAAGTGCCTATTTTAAATAAATAATAAACCATAAAAGAATAAAAGAATTATTCTAAAATGAACTTTAAAATGCATTTATAAACAACATTAAAACTTACTAAAAGTTTTGAATTTTTTTTGAATTCAAACAAGTGTTTGAATCAATTGAATAAAATCAAAACAGAAAAAGAAATCAGAAAAATAAAAAGAAAACAAATGAAGAAAAAAATAGAAGAAACCAGCCTAGCCCAGCTAGCCTATCTGGCCCAGCAACGCATCCCACTTCCCCTTCTCCCCGAAGCGTTTTCTACTTAGCAGCGCACCCGCGCAGACACTGATTGCATGGCCCCACCGTCTCCCTCTCTTCTTCACTGACGACGCAGGACCACGCCACGCAAGCATCGTCCTCACCCGCCGCTAACCACGCCGTCCCGACCGTTTACTGTCGAGTGATTGCCGGCGCAAAATTCGCAGCAACACCGCTATTAAACAGCCCCGCGACCTCGCCCTCATAAGCGCCTCACTCCCCTCTATCTTTCCCCTCGTTCGCCAACTCCTCACCGCCACTAGGCTGCTCGAATCGCAATCCCGAACCCTACTGTCTCCGGCGAGCCCACGTTCAAATTTCGGAGAGAACAGCCACCCCCACTATCCCTGCTTCACACGAACTTGCTCGCCAGCGTCTCCTGCACCTGCCAGTGCCTCGCTCTCGCTCGCGCGTGCCCCATAGCCTCGACAACTTCATCGACTGAGCATCGCTGCCGTCTGCCTCGACTCCGGCGACTCCACACGGTGAGCCCTGACCTCCCCTCTCCCTCTCTTTCACACGCGTGTACTCGCCACGATCTGGCGCATCTGACTACATCTTTTGTTTTCCCTGGCGTGCACCGTAGCGTCACCTCCGTCTTCAACAGAGAGCAACCGAGCCAGTGAGCAACTCTGGCGAGCGATTCAAACCGGCATCGAGCGCCCCTTCGCCCACCAAGAATACGTTGAGCATCAGCAAGATGTGGCGAACTCGGTGAGCCACTCCTCTCTCTCCCGCACTTCCTGGTTTCGCCGTTATGCCATCGCTTGAGCGCCGCTGCCGCCAGCCCCCATCGAGCGCTGCCAGTATATGGCCAGTAGTTGTGGGCCGTAGGATCTTGATCAGATGGGCACGATAGAATCTTAACCCGAAGGGGTACATAGCACTCTGAGCCGCACAATCTGTTTTAAATCCAACGCTCCACGATGCTCCGTCCAGACGAGTCGGTACAGACCAATGAGGTTAAGACGCCTGGCACTGACTTTGTTTTAAAAACAGAAAATGTTCTATTAGATGGTTAGATTTGAAAAATTCATAACTTTAAATCTACACGTCCAAATTTTACAAATTTTATATCATTGGAATCATAAAAAAGAGTACTTTCCAACCATGCACTTTGTTTAGTAATTTGCTTCTGTAAAATTGGTTGTTTTTGCAGAAACATGTGTAGGCATAATTTAAGTATAAAAATTATTCTAAAAATGATTTTAGGGTGAAATATTTTGTAAATGGTTTTTTTGAACCTACTGACCATAGACCCCAACTTGTAGAGTTAAAATTATATTTTGTGATGCTAAGGAATAAATCCTTGAATAAAAGCATTTCTAGTTAAATAAAAATATTGTTTATGTTTTAAAAATGCTTTTTGAGTAAAACCTTTTGAAAATGGTTTGAATTAAACTCTCTGACCCTAAACACCATGTTTTGGATTTAAAAATATATTTGATTAACCCTAGAAAATTATTACTTTGTTTAAAGGCATTTCTAGCAAAATAAAATGTTGCTTTGATTTAAAAATGGTTTTTAGATGAAACCTTTGGCAAATGATTTAATACTAAACACTTTGACCATAAACACTAACATTTGTGTTTAAAAATATATTTGGATAACACTAGAAATTATTATTTGAATAAAATCAATTCTAGCAAAACAAAAGAGATTTAAAGTGGCCATTTTCACTAACTTGCTATCAAATGGTTTTGCCACTTTGATAAAATGACCAATAGGTGTTTAATAATGTTTATAAACTATTAAAAACCACTTTTCCAAACAAACCAATCTTTGGCATGCTTGCATGCATTGTTTGTTTTTACTACTCCATGTGTTGAATTGCTTGAATGGTAGTTTGAATTTGTGCCTTGATTGAATTGTAGTGGATTTGAAGAGTGCGACTATTGCAAGATCAAGGAGTGAACTTATATTCTCTACCAAAAAGGCAAGTGATTCTTCATACTTTTGTCCCATTATTTTCACTATGCATTAGTGATATTTCTAAGTAGGACTTGCATGGAATTTTCTAAGTGTTAACTATGCCATGGGAAATCCTAGTAGATGAAACCTTAGTAGAATTTTTCCCTAAGTAAAGATTCCTACTACTATCATGCTTAGCCTAGCTAGTAGAAAACAAGGGTGGTTTATATTCATGCCATGGAATATTTCTAAGTCTATGACTTGTGTTTTGTTTAATAAAACAACTATGTGAATGAATCACCTGGGTGGAATGGTATTCCTTGGATGGATTTTTGTTGAGTGGTTACACAAGGCCAGGGGACTGGTGAACCTTGTGTATCACACTTGTGGAATGCCACCCCAGGAACAAAGAGATTTGAGATGTCAAATGTTGAGAAGTTAAAAGTGCAACCACTTGGCATTATGGGCTCTGCCTGGATCATATAGGTTGCAATAACTTAGCCAAATGGACAGTTGGTGGTAGGGGATGATAGGTTTGGAGCGCGTCCATTTTGGTCTAAGGGAAGGCTTCTGAAAGATCTTGTCTCGATGCATGTCGAGTCTTGTGGGGAAAGTGCACCACCTCTCGAGAGAGTAAAATCTAAGTACTTAGCCGTGTCCCCGGAAATGGACAATTTGAGCATCAATACATGGAAGCTATCAAGAATCTCCTCATCCCAATTTCTAAGTTAAAACTTGTGTTTGAACAAGGGTAAAGGATCACCAATGTCTATTGGTTGATGCCTTGGGTAATTTTGACAAATAAAAACTTAGTGTTTTCAAATGATAAGGCAAATCTATTTTGAGCAAAGCAAGCCTAAGCTCCACTTGGCCAAATGCATATAGATGATAGTTACCACTATACTACCATAGTATCACTTGCCAATACAATTCAAATGTATTGATCCTTGTGGCTGTAACTTATTATGTTGCAGGTTTGTTTGATGTTAGTGAAGTGTGTTGATTAGGATTACAAGTCTACAACCAACATGATTTCCTGTGGCACTTTGAAGATGAAGGACTCCATGCTATATACTTATTTCTGCTGCATTGTAATGAGATAGCCAAATGAGCTATGTAAGATGTAATGAATTATTTTGTTCCTGGTTATAAAGTTGTATTATGACCTTTGTTTCTTGATATTACATCTTAACTGTGGATGCTAGCTATTGATCCAGGGACTAGCATTGTAAACACAGGGATCTCTACCTTATTAAAGGTTGGGACCTCTACAAATAACTAAGGAAACTAATCTAACTCGTTGCCATCCACTCCATACCTTATCTCATAGTCAACTCCTTCCACTCCTCCAGATAGATCTGGATCCTCGTAGTAGACATCCTCTTGACCTTCAGCTGAGTACAAGAGGATATCTTATGGATCTTTAGAGTCTAAGCATGGGATCAAATGAAAGGGTGAGTAACAACGTTACCCAACAAGTTCATTATATGCAAGGTGGGAAGTTTGATGCTCTATCTACCACCTCAGACTATTAGTCCTTGGTACTATGCAATTTTTGTAAATCTTTCTTCAAAGATTGATTTTATTTACAAAAACTATGCCCATCAGCCTTCACAGGTTGACCAGAACTTTCATGGAGTTCCTTTCCTGCCGCGTTTGTATCTCCTTACCAGAATAGGGAGTAAAAAGTTACAGTTCTTACACTCTGCAGAGGTGCGTCACTTAACTCATGAGAGATCAACTCCCTGTTGCACAACCGAGCGTACTTTCTCATCCACAATTCCATGATGTGGGTCCCAGCAGGTGATCCAAGCCAATCACTACACCCTTCGCGACCCCGCATGTCTTCTTGGTGTACACCATGTCCACCCATTGAATTACGACAATGGTTTATACAGACCGTCAGATGCCAGAACTATCGTGGGACGTTGAGGGTTCCCACCCATATGCTGCATATCCTCTACGAATTACCAATTAATGCATGCTACGAGGATAATAGCCACGACCTGCACATCCGATTACATGCGAGAGGAAGAAGATACAACTGACTTCTTCGTCCCATTCCGAATCTCATGGTTAACGCGTGATATACGACGCTAGAATCACTGATTTCATGGGTTGTTAAGTCCTAGGTGTTTAATATCTTTGCAAATGGAACCTAAGTTCCATTGCTCACTTTATCCATATAATCACTTAGGATGATATCAACAATTTATTGGTTTTGAGAAAATAATATTTTCTTTCTTCGGAACATAGATGGTAAGACACAGTTTGTAAATACTTTGATAAAGACTCTTCAAAGGACATGGGCAAGTGATGAACTTGCCTTGTGATTTCAAGGTAGTGAAGTCGGATGCTTGCACTGGAACTTGAGCTTGTATGTCTACAAAACACCATTATTGCCTAGTAGGGACAATATTTAAAGAAGCAAAATGAATATGCATAGTAATGTAATGCATCATTTATTATTTATCTTCTTTGTGTGTTTTAACCAGTATTTTAGTTTTTCGAATTTCTTTATGTTATAAAGGAATTCATTTTAAGAAATAACCTTTAATATTTTATAAATATTACATTCACTATTTTATAATGTAATATATTATTAATAGAGTTAAAAACTAATTTATATTTAATTTTAACTCCTATATTTATTTTCTTAATATTTCCTTTTAAGAATAAGCATTTTAATTTAGAAGATTTTATTTTGATATCTTTAATATCAATTTAGTATTTTTCTAAAATACTATAATAATTAAGGATGTTAAAAGTTATTTTTATTTATTTTTAGGTATTTATTGATTTTTATAAAATTCCCTAAGGAATATATATTACAAAAATCTTTAAGCTAAATTTATGCTATTAAAAATAGACTTCTTAATTTAATTAAGTAGCTTGTATTATAAACCTAAAAATATATTATTTGTATTTTTAGGGTATTTCTTTTATTTATTATAATTTATTAAATCCTAAGGGTATTTTGGTCTTTTGCTAATTTATTAAATTCCCTTTCTTTTAATATTTGGGCTAACCCCATTGGGCTATTTGGGCCCATATTGGCCCAATTGGCCTAGTCAAAACAATTCCCCGAAGTGGTACTAGACCCTATCGGCCCAGTACGCTCCACTCTCTCTCTCTCACTCGTTCCTCTCCTTCTTCCTCGACCCCGTGGTGTTGCCAACACCGCCGTCATGCGATTCACGCCGCACTGGGTCTCCCTGGGCGCCATCGTGGTGTATGGCAAGGTTGCTGACCCCGCTCCTTCATCTGGTCCAATTCGATTTGGCTTTGGAGCTCTCCTTCAGCCAGGATGGCTCCGTCCCGAACCATAGGGTTTGGGGTGCTGCCGGTGATGCCTTCATGTAACATCCCAAAAATACTAAGCTTGGATCGTCAATTCTAATCATCAAAATTAAGGTTAACAAAAACTTTTCTAAATGAAATCATGAATTCATGCATAGGTGTATGCATGGATTTTGAATTCTTTTAAAACCACCTGGTTTGTTTGTTCCATTGCTTGTAAAATGTTTCTTAGGTGAAATAAACATCATCTAAAACATTGCCCACACTTTTCCTAAAGACAAGTAAATCAAAACACATATATGAAAGGAATGGTCATTTTGGCTAATTTAACTCACATGTCTACTTTGGCTGTCTCAAACTTTCAGAACCTAACAGAAACTTTTCTGGATCTTTGCACCCCTTGAATGTACTCATAACAAGGTATCAAGGCCCACTTTGTGATCATCCAGAAACTTTCAAATGCATAGTTTAAATGACAATTCAAAATTGAATCTTTATCATATGGGAAGATCCCACTTTTTCAAAAACTACTCAAACAAGCTCAATTTTCAAGACCCAAGCATCTGCAGACTCACCAGCACCAATCAAGCAAACCCACCAAAAATCATTTCAAAATTCAAAACTTGATTTAATGCGGCCATTTCATCAAACAGGTTGCAGACACAAATCAAACAAACATCAAACACTATTGTGAGCAGTGATTCTTGCCTAACTGGTTCCCCATTTAGCTCACACACAACTCAGTAAATCATCTAGGAAGATTAGCCAGGCACTAGCACCACTGTGAGCTTGCCATTGTCATCAGTGGTGAATAGCCGAGCACCCTCTTGCCACCCCATAGTCGACAACAAGCTAGGAGCAGCAGCAAGCCTAGCCAGCATGTCTGGGAGGCAGCCCACCGTCCACCGCCACTACCTGTCCCAGCCGCGAGCGTTGCCAAGCCCTGGACCACGCACACAAGCCGCACCCAGACCATGCCGAACGTGCGCCAGAGCGCCACCCTCGACCATCACCCACAGGCCGCGCGCCGCCCTTGCCGCGTGCATACACAATCCCCACCGACCTAGGAGACCACCAGACATCCCCGTTTGCCGCCCCGTGCCGCACAGCCACCGCCCGCCGTCGAAGACGCTGCCTCTGCCGCGTAGAGCACCGCCCGTTCCAGACCAAACCACACCGCCCCATGCCTCGAGACCATGTCGTTGAGCATCGCCAGGAGACACCGCACCGTCCCCTACCCTTGCCCATGCCTTTAGCCGCCTGTAACATCGCCCCCGACGAGCTCACCATGCGCCCCGACGGTCCCCTCGCTCGACTATAAATAGAGGCCACTCCCGCACGATTTCTTCACACCATCTCACTCCCCTCTCCTCACTGATCGTGCCACACCATTCTCAGAGCAAGGCGAGCACCACCTCGCCGGAATTTCACTGGAGCCTGCCGCTGCCGGAGAAGAAGGGAGCCAGCGATTGGAGCCGCCCCAGGAGCTGCCGTGACCACCCCTGAGTTCGCCGTCGTCGACTTCGTCGTTCGCCCGCCTCGCCGACCCTCGCCAGTACCCCGGTGAGCCCCCAGCGACCCTCACTGGCCGCGCTAGGTTTCGTTTTCGCCGAAGTTGTCTCGCGTCGATGATGACTCCCAGCCGTTAGATTAGAACTAGATCGAACGATCCACGTCGCCCCATACCGCTTCGCCCAGCCCCGTGTCACTGACGAGTGGGGACACCCACTTAAGCAGCCCGCGGGAGAACTGCGCTTCGCAGGCCGGCCCAGTAATTTTTCCCGCGCAGCCCAGTTATTCAAATTAAACTTTTTCTATTTCAATTCAAACACACTTCTGTACCCAACTTCAAAAATCAACCCAGATTGATTCAGTGCACCAAATTGAATGAAACCAATTTTGTTGGAAAGGTCTGTGAATGCTGAATCCAAGCCCGTTGGATTCAAGTCATTTGGATCTATAGATCACCCATGGTAAAAATAACAAGGCAGAAGCTTTTCTGCATTCAAACATTTTTCAAATTTAAACCATAATAGCTTTTGAGTTGATTCCAACTCTCAAAAATCACATTTAACCATACCTTTAAGAATATATAAAAATATATAGGTTTACTTGCATAAATAATGTTCAAGTAATAAAAGAATGCTACATAAGCATTTCTAGCCACTTTAATTAATTAAAATAAAAGGGTAAAACCTTATTAAATTGTGACACCACTTTAAATCACATTCCCATGGACTACAATATGTGGTGATGACATGTGTCAACATGATCCCATGTTGGGTTTGGAGAATATTAAATCTTAAGTAGTTTTTCAATGAGTAGAAATTACTTTTCTAAAAATAAAAAGATTTAAACCAAGCCTTAACCTTGTAATGTTAGGGATGATGCTAGATCATCCATAGGACCCTTGTGTGTGATGATTGAAAGTAGTTAAGTATTGTTTGGTGATTGTGTACCTCGTATTTATTCATAGACGCTAGTACCGACCAAGGATACGAGGAGGAAGGAGGATACTATGAAGAAGAAGCCGAGGAGAACTTCAACCACTTATCTGCACAAGGCAAGCTTATATTGACATTGATTCAAGCTAACACTTGCAAGATACCCTACTGATGCAACAAACCCCTACTTGTTACTATGACTTAAGCATATGTGATCATACCCATTTGATAAACCAATCCTAGTTTTATGTGCAAGCTTCTTACTTTATTTCTTTATCAAAGCTTACTTAGAGTTTACTTAAGTGACTGATAGATATTGGAAAGATGCTGAAGGTTGCATAAAGAGCATAAAATTTGGCCTAAGTTAGAAACCTTGACATCAGCCTGAGACATAAGGTTGTACTTAGTTGAAACTCCACTAGTTACCACCCCTCATCATTACTACCCCCACCTGTAGATGCTAGTGCTAAGCATAAAACTTGATAAACTTTAGATGGGAATACTTGGTGGAAAAATGGTTATGAAAACCTTGGAATGATGGATCATTCTATTGAAATGTTTTGGACATGTGTTTCCAAACACTTGAGAATTTTGGTGATAAAAATGTTGAGGCATGAGCCTTACCCCTTTATAAACCTGATGGTTGTCTGGATGCGATACCATTCCAATTTTATCGTACAACCACAATACCCGAATATTGGGTAGGGCTTGACTGGAAACTTATATTCCTTAGTATTAGTTCCCTCACGGCCAAGGTCTGAGCTGATGCTACCATGTGAAGATTGTCCACCTATGCAGTACCCAAGATGACAGTTGGTCATGGTTGGGAGGCCAAACTCACAGGAGAGGTGCTTATACTAGGGCATGTAATCGAAAGGTTAGGATTGATTATCCGCATACTGAGTATGGTGAATTCAGGATTTGTTCCCGACGGATGTATCGAATGTTGTGGTGAAAGTGTACAATCTCTACAGAGTGTCAAACTATTCGAATAGCCGCGTCCGCGGTTATGGACAGTTGTAGTGGCCATACTGTTCCCCCGTCAGACTTTTCAAAATGACCCGTGAGATGAATTGAGACTTTGACTTGACCACAACAGAGTTGTGATATGAAATACAAGTTCCCACTTAGGATTTATAAAATTGTGACTAGCTTTAGAACTTAGTAGAGATAAATCTGGCTTTTGCAAAACAACCCTAGAGCCTAGTGTCCTATTATCCAAAAACCCCCTTTACCTATTAGTATTAGTTTGCGAGTACTTAAAGAGTACTCATGGCTTTGTCCCTGGCTATTCCCATGGCCAGACTATGAAGAGGAGTACCTGGAAGATGGAACCCAGGAAGGTTACGACAACTAGGATCATCTCCCATCATCAGCATTGCCTGTGACCCCGAAGATGGAGCTTCGCCTACGCTACCGTTATTGTTACATATTCCGCTGCTTGATGTTGTATTAAGTACTGGATCATGAGATCCCTATTTGTGTAAGAACTTATGTATCGTTTGTAATGGATGATGTACTATGGTATCCAATTCTGTTATGTCTCGCAAAAATGGTAATCCTGGGATTGCGATGTATGGCATAACAGGCATCTAGGATTGAAAAATCCGGGTGTTGACACTTCACTACTGCTCCCGTGGTCCTATGAGTTGCTCGTGGTGATGTAGTGGTGTTGTTTGTCCTCGTGCGTTGCTATGGCCGCCGCCTAGGCTCGGTGCGGGTTGCAGCGCCCTTCAGGTGCTCCTCGTGCCTCCTTGCGCTTGTCGGCCCCTCTTCTTCCTCTTCTAATCGACAGCGAGGACCACTGGTGAGTTTAGTATTGATATCCCCTCGTGCCTTCTGTCCTTTGCCTCTCTTGATCTCATCTGTGTGCTTCTAGTGGCCATCCCTAATTAGGTTTCATATATTGATTAGGGTTCACCCCTCTATGTTGGTTAGATTCGTTGGATTGGAACTAGTATTGGTGGTTATTGAGGATGGTGATTACGTATCTCATGTTGGTCACTATCTACAGTTGATTTTTGATGATGCTAGTGGCTTATTATACTGATTCCAATTGGTAATTGGACATGTCCTAGATTATAGTGCTACTGTGGGACTATTACTTATGGTTCAGGTGATTTGGAATTTCACTATTGTCATGATCTTGATATTGACAGTAGTTCTGTCAGTGATTTATTCACTGCATCTATAAATGTTGGATTATGTGATTATATGTAGATTGGGTTAACATATTATTTCAGTGATTCTCTGATTATGTATATAAACTTGGTAATGATTCCTGGTGTTTGATTCCAGGAAAATGATAATTAGTGACTTGCAAGTTTATTTATGAAAGCTAGTTAATTAATTTGCTTGGTTTAGAACTTGTTCTTGTGACACCATCTTAGAATGGCACACAAGTTTTGGTTCTACTACTGGGCTTTATTCTGTCAGTGCTTAATATTGGATTAATGCCAAATATAAGTTGAAAGCTTCTTTTAAACATCTGTGCCTATGATGTTGGTCTGAGGCTTAGGGACTAGATTCCTATCTTGTTGTCCCTTATAGATATGTTCTGGTATTAGTACCAGTTACTTATTCTTGAGTCCTTTTAATAAAATGGTTGGTGTGCTTATTATGTTATATGGATCCATAATATCTATGGATTCTTAGGTGCTACTCTTTTTAAGAGATGTTCCCAAAATTCATAATCTTGGCTATGGTCATATTGGAATATGAGATTTGTCTTAATATCCAGGATCAATGATGTTGGTCTGAGATCCTGGTTTGATTTGTAGAGTTTTAATCATGGATTTTGTATTCAAAAATCTTCTATGATGGATTCACCCCACTTGGGTGATTTATGAGAGATTTAAATATAAAACAACACATGAATTCTTATCTAGATAAGATGGTTAGATCATGTGAGGGTTTTATATTACTCACCACAATAGTTGGGTTGTTGGTGTTGTTCGGGTTGGTTTGATCTGCTGGCTTGATCTTGTACTTCACCTCCTGGTGCTGCTCCTGCTACTTCTGGTTCCTAGGAGCTTGTCCTTGATCTTGCTATCCACCTGCTCCACCCCCTCCTTATGTCTCCATCTGGTGAATGTTTGGATGGTCTGGTGTATGGTTTGGCTGGTTGTTTGCTTGGCCATGGGTTAACATATTTATTCACTGAATATCTGTTCTTATGAACTGAATTTCCAACCTTTCCAAATCCATCTGCAACTCTTTTGGCAGTTCTCTATTGATAGGCTGAGTATATGTGCTCTTCCAACTTAAAGCATCTGCCACAACATTGGCTTTCCCAAGGGTATAATTGATCGTCAGATCATAATCTTTAAGTAGCTCTAACCAAAGATTCTGTCTCATATTCAATTCCTTTTGAGTGAAGAAATATTTGAGACTTTTGTGGTCAGTGTATAACTCACACCTTGCTCCATAGAGAAAATGCCTCCATCCTTTCAAAGCAAAAACTACTGCTGCTAACTCCAAATCATGAGTTGGATAATTGACTTCATGTGGTTTTAGTTATATTGATCCGTCAGCAATTACCTTCCGGTCTTGCATTAACACACATCCCAATCCTTCTTTGGATGCATCACAATATACCTTGTAATCCTTTCCTGTTTTAGGAACTGCTAAGATTGGTGCGGTAGTTAATCTGGTTTTTAACTCCTGAAAGCTTGCTTCACACTTCTCATCCTAGATGAATGGTGTATTATTTCTTCGCAATTTGGTCATTGGTCCAGCTATCTTGGAAAAACCTTCAATGAACCTCCGATAATAACTGGCCATACCCAAGGAACCTAGCATTTGTTTCACATTGGTTGGTGCATTCCACTCTAACACTGATTGAACTTTTGATGGATTTACAACAATTCCATCCTTACTGATCACATCACCAAGGAATTCTACCTCATCCAACCAGAATTCAGACTTGCTGAACTTAGCATAATGTAATATCCCAATTTTAGCAACCTTGATTTAATGTTAGAAATGCAAAAATCAAGGGGAACAAAAACTTTTTCTTGCATTGTTTGCTTGTGCTCAAACAACTGTTTTTGTATTAGTTGTATACCTCTCATCTCAACACTAGTTTACAAAAAGCTATTTTACAAAAGAAATGTTTTGGCTCACCTTTCATATTCTCAAATGTTCTGGCATTTCAAAAACCTGAGTTGAGATGACTTTGACACAACCAAATAATTTACTAGCTTCCATTTCCAAAACTATGGAGACATATATATACTCTCCTTATGTTTTCAAGACAAAACCTTCAACTACCCTTATCTCTAGGTTTTCCAAAACCTTTATTAAAACCTTTTTATTCCCCATATTGGTAGTAATACCAACATGATCCTTATCTTACTTCAAAATACACCCAGATCAAAATACCCAACCTTACCTCAAGCTAGGCTTGATGGTAACCCTAGTAGTAGGGTATAAGTGATAAGATGATTTGCCTTGATCTACTGATTGATGAATTGCCTTGATCTGTTGTCTGATGAATTGCCTTGATCTGCTGATTGCCTTGCTTACTTATGAACTAGAGTGAGCTAATCTAGTAGCTCATACCTTAGGACCCAATCCTTGCTTGTGATCATCAATCCCATATCAAGCATACAAGTCTGGATCTATCCTAAGCCACTCAAGTGATCATCTCCTCTCATGTTTATCTCAATCCAAGGCTAATCCCTCTAGATGGTTTCCAACCCAGTGGGGACCCAATCTAAGAATGAATCCTACCTACTCAATTAGTACCTCAACACCATCTCCTTGATCACGAGTTTAGAACCTAGCATCCTCTCAAAATCATCTACACTTGCACTCTAGTCCAAAACCCTAAATCTGCCAAAATGGCTAAGTCTGGATTTCTTATCTGGATACCATCTTTGGAGCCCTACCTTTTCCAACCCATGTGCATCCTTGAGAATTCATGTGAATCATCTTGTGGTACATATTTAGTACTACCAAATCCCACTCTTACCCTTGGCTAAGCCAATTTAATTCCCACTCATCCATGATGGTTTTGTAGTCAAGATAATAATCTTTGCTGCAAATCTTATCATCTAGCCTACTTTGGCAGAAGCTCACTTCTATATGCCACCTCCCCTTGACCAACTCTTTGCTTGGTTATGACCTACTAAACATAGCCTATAAAATCCCACTTCCCTAGTTCCCATTGGAGCCTTGTGCTTCCTAAACCCACAAGGTTTAGGTGGCTACCTGATGTACCTCCTATGGCAGCCTTATCTTCAATAAGGTTTGCCATCTCCTCTACACCACCTCAAATGCAACCTAGCCCAACTCTTGTTTCCATGATCATATATATGACATGGTATATCCATACATATACCCCTTGTACCAAGGTGAGATCTGAGCTCCCTAATCCAATCATGTTTAGGTGGATCAAATTAACCAAACCCTAGATCTTCCAGAATCTAGTTTCCATCCTTTTCACCACTTTTCTTCAAAACCAAGGTTGAACTTGATGAATACATCAAGTTTACATCATCTACCTTGGATATAAGCATCCCCAAATAATTCCCACCATTATTTGGATTATTAAACTATTTTAATTCCTTTACTTACCAATTTCTCAAAATTCTTATCTATAAAGGCAAGTTTGTTTTTCTCCAAATCACCTTGCCAACTCAAGCCACATTTGATGCCTATATATCATATCCCATCTATACAACTCAAAAATAAATATTTTTTAGATCCTTTATTATTTATTTTTGCCCTTTTTCTTAAATGGCAGAAACAAGAAATAATTCCTTAAAAATACTTTACCACCTTAATAAATCCCAATAAAATTATCCAATGTGTTCAATGGTATTTAAGACCATCTCATATAAAAAACCAAGCTTGCCCAATACAAAAATATCATCTTAGCTTCCATAATCTATTTCTGCACTTTTTGAAGAAGTGCATTTAATGGGATTATAATCATTAGAAAAATCCCATTTAAATCATGGAGAGATTATTTGACCCCATCTATCTACCAGTACCATTTCCATACCTTGCCCAATGCAAGTTTGTCAACTTGCTTCACAAGCCTCCAATTAATCAATTTTGCCAAAACCATCAAACCTTGATTCAAACTAACACGAAACCAATCCCAAGCTTGTCAAGTACTCCACCTTAGCAGCACACACTCTCGCCTGGTAGACCAGCACTGTAGCACTGAAATAACCTACCCTCACCCCTCTTGTCCATTATGTTTTGTTCATGAGGGAGACATAGGGCTTGTCAAATCCAACCATCAAAGCTAGTGCAGCCACTCCCCCCCTCTATGTCCCCTAGCACGACCAGAGCCCTCTCTCTCACCTCTCCACCGCCCCTATTGCCCAATGGCTGAGCCCTAGCCTCTCCCTAAGCCTCTCTATGAGCTTGTTACACCATGCACTACTCCCCCTCTAAATAAATAGGCCAAAGGCCTTATCCCCCATCCCTGCTCCCTCATTTATCCCCCTCACCCCTAGAGAGTCTCCCCAGAGCCCCCTCTCTCCCTCCCTCTCTCTGGCTCTCCCGATCCATGGAGGAGATGAGCTTCCCCTCTCGGGCATCCTCAAGAAAGGGTAGTCCCCGTCCATCTGGGCTCTATCTTCTACCCCTACCATAATCCTCTCCCTCAGATATACCTGACAATGCCACTCTTTTGCCACAGGGACCTCCGAGCGGCCGCCGCTAGGCCATGCCCGTGTGGAAGCCACCATGGTGGCATGGTCGCCCAAGTACTCCTGTGGCCCCGCAACAAATCTGCTATGACTGAGTCGAGTCACCAGACTGTTCTCCTATCCCCGACTCCGGCATGCAAGGCCCCTGAGAACATCCCGGCGACGGCCTGAATGAGCCCCAGCTCGGCGTCACGCGCTTGTCGGATCTGCACCAAAACCAGCCCTTCTGCCCCTCGTTGGGATGCCCTCCGACCACTGCATCTCCCCGCACCCTCGCCATCCTCTCTCCGCCACTCTGGTAAGCACCCCGACCTCCGCTCGACCTCCAAGGTTTCCAGTCTTTTTCCTCAGCGCTGGAGGTTGAAGAAGGGCCTGAGGTCGTAGATCGCGCTTAAATCCAGCGGTCGGCGTTTCCTGATGCCCATTCGGTGTGCCAAGTCACTGGCAGGCGGGGCCAGCTGCCAGCGTTTCAAACACGCAGACCGCATAAGCCACTGCTCTCCTGGGCCGAATGACTCCTTGCGCGACCCAGTGACCCCGGTTCCAGCCCAAGGCCCTTCCTTCTTTTAAATTATTTTCACCAGATCCAAAACTTTAGCTTTAGTTTAAATCGTTTTGAAAATAAAAAATGAATCAAATGGGCCAAATCCAAATTTATTATAGTGACCACATGTTTTGTCAAACATGATGTACCGCCTACCCAAATTATTGCATGACTAGAGCCTAGAAATTAAAGTGGCCACATGTGTTAAATCCACCAATAAAATCTTCCAGAGTTTGGTATCTCCAAATGGAGTAAATCCAATTTGTACAGAAAGGTATCACCCATACCTATCATGTCCCTCTGGCCTCACCCTAATTTGCTTCCTAGTCTGCTCTTGTCAAAAATAAAAAAAACATAGCTTTTCTGACTTTAGGAAATTCTCTATGTCAAACAGAATGAGGTTTTGACCTAATTCCAACACTCAGTACCTCTATACCACCTTAGCTAACAAATACCAGGAGAACAAGATTTATTGAGCATCTGTGGAATTCTAGTGATTTAAACCCTTCTATGCATGGATTATTCACTTGTAAAATCACTACAGTAGCTCTGTAACTCCAAAAGGTTGATTCCAATTTCTACAGAAAGTTATTTTCATCACCTAACATGTGCCCTTTGAATCAACTAAAAAGCTTCTATAAAATAAATATGACGAAAAAGACAAATCCCATCCAATACTGTCTTTGGGAATTTCTCAAGGGCATTCTGGTAATTGTTTTAAGGTGAATCCAACTCCTCCTGTTTAATTCCACCAAATACTACTTAATCACCCAAGGAAATAGTTTTTGGAACTCTATAACAGTTCTGGTGAATTATTTCCTCAAACTAGGGTTTTATCCACTATAAAATCCATTATAAATCAAGGGAAATTGATAAAATAGTGAAACCACTTTTGTTGGCTTCATGTTATCAATACCTATCTGATTATATCATTTTTATACAATGATATCATACAGATCAAGTCCTTGAGCAAAAACCCTCTCTTAAGTAGTTCCTAGACTCCATTTCCAAAGGGATTCTTTCCCTAATGTCTCCAAATCTTCTCGCAATCCCAATCAAATAAAACCTCCAACATCCTACTGATTTTTATCATGTATACATCCTTTAATTGCTGTATGGTTTGTTGCGTGTATGCCTTGTATTGATTGGTGTATTGTTTGCTTGCTTGTATTCTCGATAACGTCGATAGTTGAGATTGTGTGACGTCGAGAAGAAGGAAGCATCGGGGTTATATTATTATTGTTTTTATTCGTATTCTGGTTATCTAACTCCGTCAAGGGACTTCTCGTTGGTCACAGGCAAGCCACCATTCCTAAACTCCTATATTAATCTACTTCTGTTTATCAACTGTTTTATATCTCGTTTATGAATTGCATGATCAAAGGCATGGTTTGATTCAAATAAATATACGTGAGTAACTTGGCTCCTCCAAGTTATGAATGAGTGTCCATTGGACACCTACCCTATTTACATCAACTTTTACCCCTTAGAACGAGGCAAAGGTGATTAGCATCTTCCCTCTTGGAACCCACGAGCTTTCAAAGATAAAACTATTTTGGGTTCTTACCCTACTAAAAAGTTTTCAAAATAAAACCCTTGGAAATAGGCATCATTTCCGAGTGGAAGTTTTACTAAAAGAAGATATGAGGTGGATGAAGAGAAAGTCAAGCAAGAGAAAGAGAAGGGATATTCTAAGCCAATGTCCAGAACAATTTTATCCGTGCAACCACATTACCCTAGATGCTGGGGCTTAGCTCGTAGTTTGTGATCCTTATCCGGGGCTGCTCGTACTCGCTAAAGGGGAGAAATCCCCTGAAATCCGGACTATCTGTAGGACAAGGCACTGGTGCAACAATTAGGTCGCTCGCGGACGGTATGCTTTTAGGTAGTACGGATGGAAGATTATCACTATTCCTATTTGCCAGACTTTGGTCTGGAGATAGCGGTCAGTACGGGAGGAAGGACCAGGGTCGGAGTACCCCATACTCGTACTGGAGAGAACAACCCAAAAGGAAAAGCCACCATTTCTAGGGATGGACAAATGAAAAGTGTAAGTTTGATTATCCGAGCCCCTGTCTACCGTGTGTAGCAGGCCGTGGTTTTATCCCGTCGAATGTATTGATTCTTGTGGGTAACGTGCACGAACTCTGCAGAGTCTAATCTATTCGAATAGCTGTGTCCACGGACAAGGATGGTTGGAATGGCAAGTGCTAGGAGGCCCTTCAGTTAAGTTGTGATGAAATAAAGGATCTGACTTGGTCACGAGGAAGATAAGAACAAGTTTGGTTTTGACCAGTGATGGTCGAAGACGTTTAAAAAGGGTTTTACAACAAAACTATTTTAAATCTTTTTAACAAGGATGTGGAGAGGTCCGGATTTCCAAAAAGGAGGCATATTTTATAAAAACTCTTTTTCAACAAAGATATAGAGATGCCAATGTTAGGTCTTTCAAAAAAAACTATAGTGTAGAGCTATCTCGCCACAACCAGATATGCATTATCTTATTACCTTGTCTTGGTGGTTTGCGAGTACATTCAAAGTACTCACCTCCATTGTCCCTGGCTTTTTAATTGGTCAGATTGCAGATGTTAAGAAGCAACGAAGGTGCTGACGTCTATGCGAGCTAGGCCGTCTTCCCAGTCAGTTGCCTGTAGGTTAAGGCATGGGCTCTGCGCTTGAAAACTTCCGCTACTTGTGTTGTAATCGCCATAATGTCCCTTTTGTAAGTTTGTACTCGTTACTTTATGGATGTTGTAATGATACTAGTCGGTTATGATCACAGCTCACTGATCATGGGAACGTGAATTGCATGCATAACGGGTATTCTTGAACCATAAAATCCGGGGTGCCACAGACATGGTATCAGAGCCATCCTGACTGTAGGAGAACTTAGTTAGCATGGACGTTAGACAGGACAACCCCTATTTATGAAAACACCGGTTTTCACAAACTATTTCCTCAAAAGCTTTTCGAAAGATTTCTTATCTCATCTTCTCTGAATTACACAATTTGAAAGTGGATCACTCTACATCTCGTCTACTTCAAATGTTCCATTTTCAAAAACAAGGTCCGAAGTCGAGACTATGAAGACGGAGATCCCGGAATGAAGAGACACCGATACAAGCAAACCAAAGGAGCTACCAACGACGAAAGACACTACAAGATCGCCCTACCAATGGAGTCCTTCACCGCCCCCAAATCAATCAAGTACGGCACCGACAACAAATGGAAAGACCAAAGTCAAGACCCCTGCAGCGTCCATATTTAGGATTAACATTCCAAAAAATAGGATTCCCCTCTTATGGTGTATCCTTAGTACCTATGGTACGTATGCCTTGTTTGCTTGTCATGTGATGTTTGATGCTTGGAATGTGTTGCTTGTCTGTCGGGAATCATGCGATACTTTAATTTTGACCACCTAGTTGGTAGATCCCGATGCTAACCCCCGCACCCTCCTAGCCGGAAAACCCCTCCTCAGCAGGATGGCGACATAAGAAAACCCCTACAACCACAAGTTAATCCCTAAGGTGGAAAGACTGCGTCTTTCCACTCAATTCCAATAAACCCCTGTTGACCCGTCACCGTCAACCATAGCCTTCAACCCAATATTATACCCCACTAGCTCCTCTATCCTTAACTCGGAAGACTAACTCCGTCACCTCGTCCGTCTTCAGCCGGAAACTTTATCTCCGCTAGAAAACCCCGAGTATAGCCATGAAGATCGGAACCCCGAAGAAAGGATGTAGCCATTGCGGTGAAGAAGGACATCAAGCTAGTCAGTGCATAGGCAACTGCCCGAATTGTGGAGCTCTCCACCCTCCTGCAGATTGCCCCACCCAACTAGTCACCTGTTTTCTCTGTGAAGGCCAAGACCATGTCCCAGCCAACTGCCCCCTCTATCTCTTGATTGGCAAGGCTCGTCAACTTCCCTGCGTAAACATTGGGAAGAAATCAAGAGAAGGATGTTCCAAGAAAGGCACCTGCTACTCTTGTGATGAACCGGGTCACTTCAGCCAAGAGTGCCCCCAACGTGGCCTTGACAACACTTCTACCAAGGCGAAGGCCAAGACAACCCCAGTCCCCGTAAAGATCCCAAGACAAACACAAGGGAGATCCGAAGCTAAGAAAAGCGGTTGTTACACCTGCGGAGGTTCGGGCCACTTTTCCCACGAATGTCTAGAGAAGTACGCGACGGCCTCGAAGAAAGAATCTCCAACACCAAAAAATGGAAAGAAGCCCAGAGCCCCTTCAGCCAGAAGAATAAGGAGGCCGCTATCCCTAGAACCTCCTCTTCCCCCAAGAAAGCACTACCTGAGGGGAAACCTTTCGCCCCTGAAAGGCGACAAGACTCTAGAAGTTCCTCCGAAGTAGTTTCGCACCCAGAAGCTCGCCCATCCCCAGCATGGGTAGAGTCATGTATCGCCCCAGGACCTGTTTTGTAAAACTATAAGTGCCTTGTCGCCCTATGACACTGACCTGTTTTGTACCCTCTTAAGTACCTCCACCACCGACTGGCATGAACCCTGCTAAACTCTCCAGATGATATGCAAGTGTGATATCCTTCTTTGCATGTTTTACCCACGATGTTGCATCAGACCAAACCGGAATGAACCCATTCCCAATGAACTCGTTTCCTAGACCGCCAATCTCCAATGACACCCCCCAACCTGTCGGACCCTTAACCATCTCAGAACTAACTAGCCGGAAGCTAATAGACGCATTCTCCGATAGACCTTCTAACTCATGAAGCGGTCCCGATGACGTTGACAGAAGATAGCCACCCCGAAGGAAAGGTGTAGCGCCATTCCCCGACATCAGCATACGACTCCAATCAAGAAAGTCGGCGACTTCACCAAGAACCCCTAATTTTTCTCTAAGGGGGAAAGACTGCGTCTTTCTCACCCAAAAATCCTATAGACCCCTGGAGTTGACCACTAACATCCCTAAGTGATGACCACCCCTCCAAGCCCGAATCATCGACCCTGCAAAGAAGAACGACAATCGGCATTTCTCCATAATCTGAAGGTACTCCACTCCAAGGTCGACCGTCTAGTCAACACCCCGAGGTATCAAGACCCTGAAGAAAGAAACGTCGACCACAAGGAGAAAGAATAAAGAAGACTCAAATCGCCGTCCCGCCTAAAAAAGGAAGTACCCCATCGACGCTAAACCTACCTAGACTTGTCCTAAGGGGAAAAGACTGAGTCTTTTCCATTGGTTAAAACTAACCACCCAATCCTAAGCCACACAACTCCGAACCGTATCTGACCCTGCCTGTTCGTTAGAAGACGCGTTAAACACCTATTGCTTTCCATCGCTGAAATTGTCAAGCAGATGCTATCACCCGAACCCTACTCCTCCCTAATCTCGGGACGAGATTATTTTAAGGGGGCGAGGTCTGTAACATCCCAATTTCAGCAACCCTGATTTAATGTCAGAAAGGCAAAAATCAGGGGGAGCAAAAAAAATTCTTGCATTGTTTGCTTACTTGTTTGCGTGTGCTCAAACAACTGTTTTTCTATTAGTTGTATACCTCTCATCTCAACACTAGTTTACAAAAATCTATTTTACAAAATAAATGTTTTGGCTCACCTTTCATATTCTCAAATGTTCTGGCATTTCAAAAACCCGAGCTGAGATGACTTTGACACAACCAAATACTTTACTAGCTTCTATTTCCAAAACTATGGAGACATATATATACTCTCCTTATGTTTTCAATACAGAACCTTCAACTACCCTTATCTCTAGGTTTTCCAAAACCTTTATTAAAACCTTTTTATTCCCCATCTTGGTAGTAATACCAAGATGATCCTTATCTTACTTCAAAATACACCCAGCTCAAAATACCCAACCTTAACTCAAGCTAGGCTTGATGGTAACCCTAGTAGTAGGGTATAAGTGATAAGATGAATTGCCTTGATCTGCTGGTTGATGAATTGCTTTGATCTTCTGTCTGATGAATTGCCTTGATCTGCTGATTGCCTTGCTTGCTTAGGAACTAGAGTGAGCTAATCTAGTATCTCATCCCTTAGGACCCAATCCTTGCTTGTGATCATCAATCCCATATCAAGAATCCAAGTCTGGATCTATCCTAAGCCACTCAAGTGATCATCTCCTCTCATGCTTATCTCAATCCAAGGCTAATCCCTCTAGATGGCTTCCAACCTAGTGGAGACCCAATATAAGCATGAATCCTACCTACTCAGTTAGTACCTCAACACCATCTCCTTGATCACGAGTTTAGAACCTAGCATCCTCTCAAAATCATCTACACTTGCACTCTAGTCCAAAACCCTAAATCTGCCAAAATGGCTAAGTCTAGATTTCTTATCTGGATACCATCTTTGGAGCCCTACCTTTTCCAACCCATGTGCATCCTTGAGAATGCATGTGAATCATCTTGTAGTACATATTTAGTACTACCAAATCCCACTTTTACCCTTGGATAATCCAATTTAATTCCCACTCATCCATGACGGTTTTGTAGTCAAGATAATAATCTTTGCTGCAAATCTTATCATCTAGCCTACTTTGGCAGAAGCTTACTTCTATATGCCACCTCCCCTTGACCAAATCTTTGCTTGGTTATGACCTACTAATCATAGCCTATCAACTCCCACTTCACTAGTTCCCGTTGGAGCCTTGTGCTTCCTAAACCCACAAGGTTTAGGAGGCTACTTGATGTACCTGCTATGGCAGCCTTATCTTCAACAAAGTTTGCCATCTCCTTTACACCACCTCAAATGCAACCAAGCCCAACTCTTGTTTCCGTGATCATCTATATGACATGGTCTATCCATACATATACCCCTTGTACCAAGGTGAGATCTGAGCTCCCTAATCCAATCATGTTTAGGTGGATCAAATTAACCAAACCCTAGATCTTCCAAAATCTAGTTTCCATCCTTTTCACCACTTTTCTTCAAAACCAAGGTTGACCTTGATGACTACATCAAGTTTACATCATCTACCTTGGATATAAGCGTCCCCAAATAATTCCCACCATTATTTGATTATTAAACAATTTTAATTCCTTTACTTACCAATTTCTCAAAATTCTTGTCTATGAAGGCAAGTTTGTTTTTCTCCAAATCACCTTGCCAACTCAAGACACATTTGATGCCTATATATCATATCCCATCTTTAAAACTCAAAAATAAATATTTTTGAGATCCTTTATTATTTCTTTTTTGCCCTTTTTCTTAAATGGCAGAAACAAGAAATAATTCCTTAAAAATACTTTCCCACCTTAATAAATCCCAATAAAATTCTCCAATGTGTGCAATGGTATTTAAGACCATATCACATCAAAAACCTAGCTTTCCCAGTACAAAAATATCATCTTAGCTTCCATAATCTATTTCTGCACTTTTTGAAGAAGTGCATTTAATGGGATTGTAATCATCAGAAAAATCCCATTTAAATCATGGAGAGATTATTTGACTCCATCTATATACTAGTACCATTTGGATACCTTGTCCAATGAAAGTTTGTCAACTTCCTTCACAAGCCTCCAATTAATCAGTTTGCCAAAACCATCAAACCTTGATTCAAACTAACACGAAACCAATCCCAAGCTTGTCAACTACTCCACCTTAGAAGCACACACTCTCCCCTGGTCGACCAGCACTGTAGCACTTAAATAACCTACCCTCACCCCTCTTGTCCATTATGTTTTGTTTATGAGGGAGACATAGGCCTTGTCAAATCCAACCATCAAAGCTAGTGCAGCCACTGCCCCCACCACCTCTCTGTCCCCTAGCACGACCAGAGCCCTCTCTCTCACCTCTCCATCGCCCCTATTGCCCAATGGTTGAGCCCTAGCCTCTCCCCAAGCCTCTCCATGAGCTTGTTCCACCATGAACCACTCCCCCTCTAAATAAATAGGCTAGAGGCCTTATCTCCCATCCCTGCTCCCTCATTTCTCCCCCTCACCCCCAGAGAGTCTCCCCAGAGCTCCCCCTCTCTCCCTCCCTCTCTCTGGCTCTCCCCATCCATGGAGGAGAAGAGCTTCCCCTCTCGGGCATCCTCAAGAAAGGGTAGTCCCGTCCATCTGGGATTTATCTTCTCCCCCTACCATAATCCTCTCCCTTAGATATACCTGACAACGCCACTCTTTTGCCACAGGGACCTCCGAGTGGCCGCCGCTAGGCCATGCCCGTGCGGAAGCCACTATGGTGGCATGGTCGCCCCCGTACTCCTGCGGCCCCGCAACAGATATGTTACGACTGAGTCAAGTCGCCAGACTGCTCTCCTAGCCCTGACTCCGGCATGCACGACCCCTGAGCACTCCCCGGTGACGGCCTGAACGAGCCCCAGCTCGGCGTCGCGCGCTCGTCGGATCTACACCAAAACCAGCCCTTCCGCCCCTTGTTGGCACACCCTCAGACCACTTCATCTCCCCACACCCTCGCCATCCTCTCTCCGCCACTCTAGTAAGCACCCCAACCTCCGCTCGACCTCCTAGGGTATCCAGTCTTTTTCCTCAGCACCGGAGGTTGAAGAAGGGCCCGAGGCCGTCGATCTCACTTAAATCCAGTGGCCGGCGTTGCCTGATACCCCTTCGGTGTGCCACGTCACTGGCAGGCGGGGCCCAGCTGCCAACATTTCAAACTCGCAGCCCGCGCAAGCCGCTGGTCTCCTGGGCCTAATGACTCCTTGTGCGACCCGGTGACCCCGGTTCCAGCCCAAGGCCCTTCCTTCTTTTAAATTATTTTCACCAGATCCAGAAATTTAGCCTTAAGTTTAAATCGTTTTGAAAATGAAAAATGACTCAAATGGGCCAGATCCAAATTTATTATAGTGACCACATGTTTTGTCAAACATGCTGTGCCCTAGCCTACCCAAATTATTGCATGACTAGACCCTAGAAATTAAAGTGGCCACATGTGTTAAATCCACCAATAAAATCTTCTAGAGAGTTTGGTATCTCCAAATGCAGTAAATACAATTTGTACAGAAAGGTATCACCCATACCTTTCATGTCCCTCTACCTCACCCTAATTTGCTTCCTAGTTTACCCTTGTCAAAAATAACAAAAACAGAGCCTTTCTGACTTTAGAAAACTCTTTAGGTCAAACCAAATGAGGCTTTGACCTAATTACAACACTCAGTACCTATATACAACCTTAACTAACAAAAACCAAGAGAACAAGATTTATTGAGCATCTGTTGAATTCTAGTGATTTAAACCCTTTTGTGCATGGATTATTCACTAGTGAAATCACTATAGTAGCTCTGTAACTCCAAAAAGGTTAATTCCAATTTCTACAGGAAGGTATTTTCATCACCTAACATGTGCCCTTGGAATCAACTAAAACTATTCTGCAAAATAAATATGATGAAAAACTCAAATCCCATCCAGTACTGTCTTTGGGAATTTCTCAAGGGCATTCTGGTAACTTTTTTAAGGTGAATCCAACTCCTCCTGTTTCATTCCACCAAATACTACTTAATCACCCAAGGAAATAATTTTTGGAAGTCTATAACAGTTCTGGTGAATTATTTCCTCAAACTAGGGTTTTATCCACTATAAAATCCATTATAAATCAAGGGAAATTGATAAAGTAGTGAAACCACTTTTGTTGGCTTCATGTTATCAATACCTATCTAATGATATCATTTTTATACAATGATATCATACAGATCAAGTCCTTTAGCAAAAACCCTCTCTTAAGTAGTTCCTAGACTCCATTTCCAAAGGGATTCTTTCCCTAATGTCTCCAAATCTTCTCCCAATCCCAATCAAATAAAACCTCCAACATCCTACTGATGTTTATCATGTATCCATCCTTTACTTGTTGTATGGTTTGTTGCGTGTATGCCTTGTATTGATTGGTGTATTGTTTTCTTGCATGTATTCTCGATAATGACGGTAGTTGCGATTGTGTGACGCCGAGAAGAAGGAAGCATCGGGGTTATATTATTATTGTTATTATTGGTATTCTGGTTATCTAACTCCGTCAAGGGACTTCTCGCTGGTCACAGGCAAGCCAGCATTCCTAAACTCCTATATTAACCTACTTCTGTTTATCAACTGTTTTATATCTCGTTTATGAATTGCATGATCAAAGGCATGGTTTGATTCAAATAAATAGACATGAGTAACTTGGCTCCTCCAAGTTATGAATGAGTTTCCATTGGACACCTACTCTATTTACATCTACTTTTACCCCTTATAACGAGGCAAATAAGATTATCATCTTCCCTCTTGGAACCCACGGGTTTCAAAGATAAAACTATTTTGGGTTCTTACCCTACTAAAAAGTTTTCAAAATATAACCCTTGGAAATAGGCATAATTTCCGAGTGGAAGTTTTACTAAAAGAAGATATGAGGTGGATGAAGAGAAAGTCAAGCAAGAGAAAGAGAAGGGATGTTCTAAGCCAATGTACGGAACAATTTTATCCGTGCAACCACATTACCCAGATGCTGGGGCTTAGCTCGTAGTTTGTGATCCTTAGCCGGGGCTGCTCGTACTCGCTAAAGGGGAGAAATCCCCTGAAATCCAGGCTGTTTGTAGGACAAGGCACTAGTGCAACAATTGGGTCTCTCGCGGACGGTATGCTTTTAGGTAGTATGAATGGAAGATTGTCACTATTGCTATCTGCCAGACTTCGGTCTGGAGATAGGGGTCAGTACGGGAGGAAGGACCAGGGTCGTCGTACCCCATACTTGTTCCGGAGAGAACAACCCAAAAGGAAAAGCCACCGTTGCTAAGGATGGACAAATGAAAAGTGTAAGTTTGATTATCCGAGCCCTTGTCTACCGTGTGTAGCAGGACATGATTTTATCCCGGCGGATGTATTGATTCTTGTGGGTCAAGTGCACGAACTCTGCAGAGTCTAATCTATTCGAATAGCCGTGTCCACACACACGGACGGTTGGAATGGCAAGTGCTAGGAGGACCCTTCGGTTAAGATGTGATGAAATAAAGGATGTGACTTGGTCACGAGGAAGATAAGAACAAGTTTGGTTTTGACCAGTGATGGTCGAGGACATTTAAAAAGGGTTTTACAACAAAACTGTTTTAAATCTTTTTAACAAGTATGTGGAGAGGTCCGGATTTCCAAAAGGAGGCATATTTTATAAAAACTCTTTTTCAACAAAGATATAGAGATGCCAATGTTAGGTCTTTCAAAAACAACTATTGTGTAGATCTATCTCGCCACAACCAGATATGCATTATCTTATTACCTTGTCTTGGTGGTTTGCGAGTACATTCAAAGTACTCACCGGCATTGTTCCCTGGCTATTTAATTGGCCAGATTGCAGATGTTAAGAAGCAACGAAGGTGCTGACGTCTATGCGAGCTAGGCCGTCTTCCTAGTCAGTTGCTTGTAGGTTAAGGCATGGGCTCTGCGCTTGAAGACTTGCGCTACTTGTGTTGTAATCGCCATAATGGCCCCTTTGTAAGTTTGTACTTGTTACTTTATGGATGTTGTAATGATACTAGTCGGTTATGCTCACGGCTCACTAATCATGGGAACGTGAATTGCATGCATAACGGGTATTCTCGGACCATAAAATCCGGGGTGCCACACATAAAGCTTATGTGCTCTTAAGATTTGCAATGCTATTCTCAATTGATCTTCATGCTCTTCCTTATCCTTTGAATATATCAAAATATCATCAATGAACACTATGACAAACTTGTCCAGATAAGGAATGAAGATTTTGTTCATCAAAATCATGAATATTGATGGTGCATTGGTTAATCCAAAAGGTACGACGAGATACTCATGATGTCCATACCTTGACACGAATGATGTTTTTGGAACATCTTCAGGTTTAATCTTGATCTGATGGTATCCAGATCTTAAATCAATCTTGGAGAACACTCAGCTCCCTTGACTTGATCAAACATATCTCGAATTCTTGGTAATGGATACTTGTTCTTGATAGTAACATTATTGATATTCCTATAATCCCCATACATTCTTCGTCATCCATCTCTTTTATCCACAAAAATTACTGGAGTTCCCCATGGAGATACACTTTCCTAAATAAATCCTTTCCTAGCTAACTCATGAATCTGCTCTTTAAGCTCTTTTAAATCCTTCAGACCCATCTTATATGGTGCTTGAGCTATTGGTGCGGTATCAGGGATTAGATCTATAGTGAATTCTATTTCCCGATCCGGTGGCATTCCCGGTAACTCTGCTAGAAAAATATCATGGAACTCATTTACTACAGAATATCCTTCAACTTGACCTCCTTCATTGAGTTCAATTGAAGATCTACCATAATATGACTGTGTTTACCAGCCTAGTATACTATCCTTGCTCCACTTGGAGTCTTGGTTGAAACAGTTTTGTCTTCACAATTTATCCGAGCTCCATGTTTAGTCATATAGTCCATACCCAACACTAGTGCAATCCCCTTCAAAGGAATCACATAAAGGCCCGCAAAGTATGTATAACCATAGATCGAGATAACTTGATCTTGTTTAATGTGGCGTACCACTACATTTCCCCCTGTCGTCACTACAGTCATAGGGTTTTCTAACGTTGCCCTTCTAATCCCAAACTTATTATAGAATTCTTCAGATATAATGAAGTAGTTGCACTGGTATCAAATAAAACTTTTCCGGGATTGGTAAGGATATTGAGCGTACCTATCACTGCATGCTCAGAGTTGTCCACCTCCTCCAAAGTTGCACAATTTAGCTTCCCGGTAGGCCTGCTCCTTTTGCCATTATTTTTCTTGAAAGTTTCCTCCTCTATTGGGTTGTCCATTGCCTCCACTAGCTTGTCCTACACCCTTAGTAGGCCAACCACCCGGTGGTTTACTCGGACAATCTAGCTTGATATGGCCTTTCTGCCCACAGCCATAATAGATAACTACTGGCTTCTTGCATTCTCTTTGGAAATGCCCTGGAATTCCACAATTGTTGCAAATGATATTCCTCCGAGAATTGGACTGACTTCCACAGTTGTTGTTGTTGTTGTAAGTTTTGTTTATGGGTTTGAACTCCAGATTAGGTTTAGGTTTACTTTCCTGAATCCTCTTTGTTTCCTTCTTGGCTCTTTTCCTTCGGTCCTCTTGGACATTCGTATAGTCATCTTTAAAGGTAATGGCTGCATCGAGCAACTATTGAAAAGTTTTCTTGTTGGCCAACCTCAACTGCATCTTCACAAATGGATTTAAACCTCGCAGAAAATGCTTCTTTATCTTTTCCTTAGTGCTTACTTCATCCTCCGCGTAACGAGATAGTTGATTGAACTCCCGGATGTACTTCATGACACTGGTATATCCTTGCCAAAGCTCCTCAAACTCGCTACGCTTAAACTCCATTACACTTTCAGGAACATGGTACTCACGGAATCTCTGTTTGAACTCCTCCCAGGTATACTCCCTTCCTGGTGGTTGCATTGCTAACTGATTCTCCCACCACGATGCTGCAGGTCGAGTTAAGAGATGGGTTGCATACCTCAACTTCTCTTCATCATTGCAACCGACATTCTTTAACGTTCTCTTAGTATCTGCTAGCCAATCCTCTGCATCCATTGATTATGGAGCTGATGCAAACGGTAACGGCCTTGCATTCTGTAAGTCGGATAGACTAACTCCTCCATCATCGGGTGCTCTCTGGTTTCCTGCTCATCCCAGCAACTCTTCCATAAACTTGTTCTGGGATTCTTGCATCATTTGCATGTACTGCATAAAGTTCTGATCTGTTAGCGGCCTCATTGGTGGTGGTAATGCTCCTTGATTTACAGCATATGCATCTGCTTTCTCCTTAGCCTTGTGCTCCATGCGTTGCTCTTCAGATTCAGTTTCTACACCAGATTCCATGACCCCCTAGTCCTGCAACATAAAGCAAATACTAATAATTACATCATGTACATGTGTTATAAGCTCAACTTCATGCATAGAACTAGTCACACAATAGAAAACAAAATCCAAATAAGATCCAAATATGCATTTTCACATATTATACATTTCAAACAACTTAGTGAATACAAAGTCATTAAAAGCCTGTTCCATATAGGTACGATATCATATATGAATACTACATCCTTTATTTAGGTACATCATTCTCTCATACTACAATACGCAATACTAGCTGCTACTACTAAGTAGTCCATTCCCTTAGTATCCGCGACACTCATTATACATGCCTGCAGTGCAACCGTGTTGACGTGACGTCCGCCGCATAGTTTGTGGAACAAATTGCCTTCCAGATGGAATGTACTCAGTATCTGAAGTATCAGGACTCGAGTTATCACTCATCCCGAGTGCATTGACTCCATCCAGCTCAGCTGAAAAGTCTGTAGAAACATGTTCATCACTATCACCCACTTGCATCTCCTGAGCCTCATTTCTACAGTTACCAACAGAATACTTAGATTATGTTGCTCCCTAGGTGCTTTGTTGGGAAATATAGTTAAACACTAGATAATGTACATTTCCTGGATTTTGATTGGATATTGATGATTTGAATACCCTCTCCTCAGGATCTTCTTCCTCATCCTGACTTGCTACAAACATATCAGTCCTTCTATGTTCATTAGTGTTATGCCTCGCATCCATCCAGCTGGATTGTCCAACATCTCTGTGAGACCCATCCACTGACATTTGGTTACCTCGGGGTCCATTAGGTGATACCACTCTCCATCCATCAGAATTCTCAATAGGAAGTTCTGAATCAGATTCTTCCTCGGAAGTATGTGGTATAGGATACCTCATATCTAAAGCAGGATCATGGGTAGGTCCTTGTCTGGGTGAATATGGATATGGTGTAAAAGATTCTGGATCTATAGGTATATCCTTAAAGATTGGTTTCACACTACTCCTTGCTTCATTCTCTAACTGAGATGCTAACTGGTTCCTTTGTTCAGGATCAGTTAGATCCTCCAACATGTCATTTTTATCCTCCACTATGACTTAATGTGTCTTATACAAAGACCCAACAATCAGTCGATATCAATCCATAAACTTGGAAGCTAGTTTAGGATGCTTCTTTACCAAAGTAATATGATCTGGTACTGGCTCCATATCTATAGAATCACGAGGAATCATAGAAAATGTGCTCCCTTCTAACTCCTGGGCTTTGTGCTATCGGATAATGGTTATCGCCTCCAAAACAACAACATGGTATGCTGCTAAATGGCTCCTACCTTCACCTATAGGTAGATCATGATATAACCCAAGCTCCTCTAGAAGTTAGATACTCACACCATACTTGGATAACATACGACCATCATAATAGGTAATGGTATTCACTGGAATCTTAGTTGGACAACTAAAAATCCTTAAGAGTTGACGAAGCTGATCAGTGAATGATCCTTAATAATCATCGAGAGTCTCCTCTTTCCTTACCAAAGTTTCTTTTGGAAACTTTGGTGCCATAACACTGTAACAAAATATTTTGATTAGTAAACAATAGAAATATTGCATCATAACAAAGAATTATCGCACTAAAATATACAACGAAGTATTCTCATTTGAATACCCATTATACCCTTTTTAAGAGAATTCTTTATCATTGCTATAAGCTCCTACAGGTAATACCCTTTACTAGGTTTCCAACCTAAGGTCAAAGCAATTGTTCTGATACCTGCTGTGGTGACCCAGCATACCACTGCATGTGTAGTACACTATAGTCGTTCACATGACATCTACAGAACACCGTTCTATAAATATCACATCCCTCAAAGTGGTACAATAGAAACATTCCGGGTCCATATTACAAACATACACACATTATTATTATTACAATACCATAAGTTTGAGACTTCAAAAGATTCAAATTACAAACCAACTTAAAACTATTTCAGCGGAGTACTTAAAGTTTCAACTTAAACCTTGAATTGAGATCAACAACTTATTATATAAGGTTCATGATGCTTGGCTCAATCGACTACTAATAACTAAGGCAACTAATCTGACTCGATGCCATCCACTCCATATCTGATCTCATAGTCAACTCCTTCCACTCCTCCAGATAGATCTGGCTCCTTGTGGTAGACATCCTCTTGACCTTCAGCTGAGTACAACGGGATATCTTCTGGATCTTCAGAGTCTAAGCAGGGGAACAATGGAAACGGTGAGTAATGATACGTCCAATTTTCATCACCATTCTATACCATTCTACTATGAGTTGTGTATTGGTAAGTGTGATGCTTCTTATCTGTATTCTTTTTATCGACACTTCACTCTATAAACCTGTGGACATGTTTACTAAGCTTAGTTTTCGCTTGGGGAGAAGCGAGGTCTAAGCTTGGGGGGAGTTGATACGTCTAACTTTCATCACCATTCTATATCATAATTTGCTGTTATTCATTGATATATTCCTTATTAAGAGGTGATACTTATGTTATTTCATCTGTTTTTGCATGTTGGATGATTCTTGGAGGAAGAACCGCCGGATTCAGGATTCTGATCGAAAAAGCGGTGTCTAGATGCAATTTTCGCGAAGATCAGAAAAATACCAGAAAATATATGGAAAATTATATTTTTCCGGAAGACGAAGGAATCCAGAAGGGGAGGCAGAGTTGGGCCACAGGGGGCCCACACCCCCCAGGCGCGGGCCACCCTAGGCCGCGCCACCAGGGGGTGTGGCAACCCTGGCCCACCTCTGGATCCGCCCCTTCACCTATATCTTCCTCCCGAAACCCTAAAGTTCGGGGAGCGACCACAGAAATATTTCGCTGCCTCTATGGGGCGGAAACTACATAGAGAGAAAGTGCTCTCCGGCAGACAGATTTCTGTCGTGGAAATTCCTTCCCGGAGAAGGGAGATCGTCACCATCAACACTTTCATTAAGCTAGACTTCATCGGGATCATCATCATCATCCACACCACCATCTCCACCAGCACCATCATCACCACTCCATCCCAATGTAACAATTGTGTTGAATCTTGCATAGTTCTTAGGGGAAACTTTCCCGATGTTGATTACTATTGTAGTTGATGCTTGTGAGTGGAACCATTGAATTATTGTTTATGTTCAGATTGTTATTCATCATCATACATCTCTGATATTGTTCCATATGATGTCTCGTGAGTAGTTGGTTTATTTCTTGAGGACATGGGAGAAGTCATGTTGTTATTAGTGGAATTGTTGGGGAGGTGACCCCGGATAAGATCATGATGGGGAAAGACAAAAGGAAATTCCCCTGTCAAATGCCGAGTTACTGTCTATATTGGCCGAATCATGTAAAGGTCGGCCGAGGTAAGCACGACCATGACACCTATGAGAGGAGATGTACGTTACCCGGCCGATATACGAGTTAAGTCGGTCGAGTAAGTCCGAATAACCTAACTGCAGGTGAAGGCCAAGCTGAGTTAAGCGAGACAGGGCCGAATGACATGAAGCTTGCAGGAGAAGGAGGTGCCTATAGTCAAACCCTAGCCACGGGCTAGGAAGAATCTGAACAGAGCCAAGCACAAAGGACAAGGCGCAGAGCAGCAGAAGGGCAGAAGGAGGTCACGGAGGTGACAGTCCTGGAGCCCGAGGCGTGCAGGTGGGGTTCTCTGGAACTTTGCCATCATTAGAAGGGGGACACGGAAAGGACCTCGCCGAGTTACTATATTGGGACAAGCATATTCTTCGAATATGCTTGCCACGTCAGCCCTAGAGGAGCCAAGGCCCCCCTTTATAAGGAGAGGCATGGGTTCCTGAGAAGGGGATCGGCTCATTCGATACCGTTAGGCTGGTAAAAGTTCATCTTCTCTTCTTGCATACAGCTCAAGGAGCACTTGTAGCCCAAGAGAGGAGAAATAAAGATCTCTGTGTTAGTCATCTATGTGTAGAATTAACTACATCTGCCCTCCCCAGATCCCTCTAGCATCGATTGGCCCCATACTTTAGCCTACCCATGGCATCTGCCGTGCCACCACCATGATAGTTGGCGCCCACCGTGGGGCCAGCAGCGGTGATAGCTAGAGTCAAGATCCGGACGGGAAACTTCATCCACACTGGCGAGCGCATTGTCTCTGGCTTAGTCCGGAGATTTGATCTCTGTGACTATGTCAGCGATTACACAGGCAGCTTCAGGAGAAAAACTCCTCCGCGCAACGACATCTTCATCAACTCGGGCATGCACCATACGTCGGTGTCGACACCTCCGACGTTTATCCTCACCAAGTTATTGTTGCAGGAGAGCCCCCCCTCAGCGCCGCAAATGGTCCGCGTGGAGAATGCCCCGTCAGCAGCGTCGAGGTGATGGTCGCAGCCGACGTGCAGGCAGGAGCAGCAGGCGCCGGATCAAGCAAGGATCCGACAACGGGAGTACAAGTGACCACAAAGCAGGCAGCTCCGTAGCCCATCGAGGTAGATCCTTCGGCAGCCAAGCCAGCCGAGGTGTAGGAGACAACCCCGAAGGCACCAAGGGTAAGATGGCCGCCTCTAGAAATACCAGAAAATATTCTCCAGGCAACTATAGATAATCTGACAACGCATGTAGCGCCGATACTTGATCCGGCTAATGCTCAGGCAGAGTTAGAAGAGACCAGGCAAAAAGTGTTGGTAGAGGCAAAAAAGGTTTCGGCATTACGGAATCCTTAAACAGGACCCTACGAGAATATGCTAAGGCAAATAAGCTAGATGTCGCCCCCGAGCGGGTCGATGAATTAAGATTGAGAGGGAAAAAGCTCATGGATGATATCAATAAAGAGCATGAGACTCATAAGGCAGATTCGGTCGACCTAGGTTTGCCGAGGTATAGCACCCCGGCAAAGAACCTAAGGGCGGCAAATGCCGCTGCACTAGAGTTAGAAGGACTAACCGGCGAAGCCCGGCAGAAACAACAAGAAAGAGTGAATGAGCTGGTGCGCATTGCGAACCAGCAGGATGAAGAAATGCTTAGGGAAGACCCGGCAAGACCTGGTGACTCACGTATGGTTCATTCGGCTGGTGCCACACCCGCCCTATCTGTGGCAGCAGCATCCTCACCCGGAAACAATGCACGAAAAGATAGAGCAGTAACTTCAGGAAAAATAAATAAGCAAATTGTTCCGTATGATCTGGCAGTAGCCGGAAAAGCAAATGAAAACAGAGGCAATGGGAGCCGAGGTAACAGTGGCAAAAGAAACCCCGGCCGTGCCAACAAAGGCAATGGAAGCCGAGGTAATGGAGACCCCGGAAGAGGAAATCATGAGAACAATGACCCGGCGGAAGGGAGGAGAGACCTACCGCCTAATCCTCAGCCGAGGTATGAACCTCGGCAAGAACGAGAAGTGAGACCAGCTCACCATAATCAGGCAAATGAGAGGTACAATGATGGTTACTCAGATATGGAGTATGCAGGGCATGGTGGAAATAACAATTATGGGATACAGGAAAGAATCATTTACAGAAACTTGCCGTCGAATGACGCAAGATCAAAACTGGATAGGTTGTACCGGTCCGAGTTATTAGAGGAGCAAGGTCCGCCGAGTCTGGCATGTTTCGGAACCCGGATCATGGGCGAGCCGCCTGTTACGAATTTTCAGCTGGCGAGGGGCACGAAAACATACAATGGGAGCACCAAACCATAGGATTGGTTAATTGACTATGCCATTGCAGTAAAAATAGCTGGCGGAAACTTGCGATGGGCAGTAAGATATGTCTCGCAAATGCTGGAAGGACCGGCCAGAGTATGGTTGAATAATCTGCCAGCGGGCAGTATCAACTGCTGGTTAGATTTTTAAGATATGTTTGTCAGCAACTTTACCAGCACTTACAAGAGACCAAACAGGCCACAACAGCTTGCAATGTGCAAGCAAAGGCCGAATGAGACGGACAGAGAATTCTTGACTCGGTGGTGTAACCTCAGGAATTCATGCGAGGGAGTTATAGAATCACAAGCGATAGCTTGGTTCGCTCAAGGATGCCGTTATGCCAGTGTCTTGTGGCAGCGACTGCAAAGAGATATGCCAACCACTTTGGCAGAAACCATCAGGATAGCGGATTTGTATGCATTGGGAGATCCGATGCAGCCAGAGCTGATGTCGGCGGACCATCGGGAGCATCAAGGTCAATATGCAAGAGATATGGCCGGATCATCGAGGCGCAACGAGTTCAGAGGTAGAAGAAGAGAGGAAAGACCGGATTACAGATATGCCTCCAATCAGGTGGCAGCGCTAGTGCAAGATCAGCCGAGTCACGGAAACAGTCAACGGTAGAAGAATGGTCCTCAGCAATGGACACCAAGGAATGAAGGGAAGAGACAGTGGACACCAGAACAGAAGAAGCAATGGCAGGAAAGGCTGAAGTACACGTTTGAATCCATGTTGGATCAACCGTGTAAGTTTCACACTCCAAACCCGGCCAAGCTAGCCAATCATACAACTCGGCAATGCGCCTGGATGAAAAATGCAATGGGGAACCCGGCGGTCGTGCAAGCACCTTCCCATCAGGCACATCAGCAGCAGCAGCCACAGTTGACTGGGGCAAATGCACAGCAGCTAATGTTACCCCCTCCTCCCCCGAGGTATGATAACTCGGACCGGAGAGATGCATTGCATCAAGTGATAAATCAGGGTCAGGATGGAAGGACAAACCCCAGAAATAATGGACGCAATGATTACAGGGAACATCATTAATCATATTGCGTGTTCACAACAGAACAGCAAGACAAGCAAAGTGTATAGTACCGACATATGGAAGTGAATGCAGTTATGCCGGCAGTACCAAGATATGTGCCTTGGTCAGATCAAGAAGTAACTTGGAGAATAAAGGATCATCCCAAAATAATGCCGAATCTGGGGTTGTACGCACTCGTACTAGATCCGACGTTTGTTGGACCCAACATTAATGTGAAATTTTCAAAAGTACTCATTGACAATGGGAGCAGTATCAATATCATGTACAAATATACAATGCATAAAATCGGAATATCGCAAAATATGCTACAATCCATGAGAACCATGTTCCATGGAGTAGTGCCGGGACTTTCATGCGAACCCATTGGGAAGGTTCAAGTAGATGTGTTATTCGGCACAAGGGATAACTGCAGAGCAGAAAATTTGGAGTTTGAGGTGGTGGATCTAGAGAGTTGCTATCATGCTTTACTCGGGCGGCCAGCATTGGCCAAATTCATGAGCAGCTGCCACATAACTTACTTGAAAATGAAGCTACCCGGACCACAAGGGGTGATAACAGTAGCAGGAGATTACAGGAAGTCAATGGAATGTGCTTCGGCCGGATCAAACCTGGCCGAGTCATTGGTGATCGCAAGAGAGAAAAGAAGGATTCAAGAGGTAGCGGCTCTCACTCAGTCGGCACAACTGAATATGCCGGCATTGGCCAACCCGCATGGAAGCGTCTCTTTCCAGCCGACTAAAGAAACGAAAAAGGTCCAGATAGATGAGCAGTTCCCAGAACGCACCATCACCATTAGTGCCGGCCTAGATGCCAAATAGGAAGGCGAGCTCACCAACTTCCTCCGTGAGAATCGGGACATCTTTGCATGGTCAACTCAAGACCTGCAAGGTGTGCCGAGGGAGTTGGCTGATCACTCTCTGCATGTAAGGCTAGGAGCAAGGCCGGTGAAGCAACCTCTCCGCCGCTTCGCCGAAGACAGGAGAAAAATAATAGGGGATGAGATAGCTCGGCTCCTTGCGGCCGGGTTCATCATGGAAGTGCTTTATCCGGATTGGCTATCAAACCCGGTGTTAGTAGAAAAGAAAAAGGATGATCCAAATGTAGCCGTCGTATGGCGAATGTGTATTGATTACACGAACCTGAACAAGGCGTGTCCCAAAGATCCTTTTCCTTTACCTAGAATAGACCAAGTCATTGATTCGACCGCTGGTTGTGAGCTGTTATCATTTGTAGACGCGTATTCTGGTTTCCACCAGATACCGTTAAATCCGGCTGATCAAATAAAGACTGCGTTTATTACCCCGTACGGGGCTTATTGCTATCGGACCATGCCATTCGGCATGCGTAACGCAGGGGCAACATACCAGAGATGTATGCAAAAATGTCTACATGACCAGATAGGGAAAAATGTACAAGTATATGTAGACGATGTGGTTATCAAAACCAAAGAGAGCAAAACGCTACTGGATGATATTCGGCAGACATTCGCGAACTTGAGAAGGTTCCGAATGAAGCTTAACCCGGAGAAATGCACCTTCGGTGTACCAGCTGGGAAACTACTCGGTTTTCTCGTATCCAGCCGAGGTATAGAGGCCAATCCAACTAAGATAAGAGCGGTAGAAAGGATGGAATTGCCGAGATGTCTGAATGACGTACAGAAATTCACGGGTTGCCTGGCCTCTCTTAGCCAATTTGTATGTCTGCTGGGAGAGAAGGCATTACCACTATATCAACTGATGAAAAAATCTGATAAGTTCATTTGGACACCACAAGCAGATAATGCATTTCATGAACTGAAAAAGATGTTGGTCATAGCACCAATCTTGGCCTCTCCATTGTCAAAAGAGCCTATGTTACTTTACATAGCCGCCACAAACAGAGTGGTAAGTGCGGTGATCGTTGTGGAACGAATTGAAGATGATAAATTAGTACACAGGCCGGTATATTACCTAAGCGAGGTACTATCAGCCTCGAAACAAAATTACCCACATTATTAGAAGATGGCATATGAAGTATACATGTCGGCGAAGAAACTTAAACATTACTTCGAAGAACACCCGATCAAAGTGATCTGTGAAGCGCCCATAGCCGACATATTGAGCAACAAAGATGCAAGCAGCCGAATAGCAAAGTGGGCATTTGAATTGTCACCTTATGCTCCGCAATTCGATAGGCGAGATGCAATCAAATCTCAGGCTGTGGCCGACTTCTTTGTGGATTGGGCCGAGGTACAATATGAGCCACCATTACCAGATCCGAACTATTGGACAATGCACTTCGACGGTTCCAAGCTGAGGAATGGCTTGGGGGCAGGGATAGTGTTAACCTCGTCAAAAAGAGATCAGCTGAAATATGTGCTGCAAATACATTTTTCCGTGTCAAACAATGTAGCCGAGTATGAAGCACTCGTCCATGGATTAAAGATGGCAAAAGAGATTGGGATACGTCGGTTATGCTACAGAGATTCAGATCTAGTAGTACAACAAGTATCAGGCAATTGGGACGTGCTAGATGCGAATATGGCCTTATATAGATTCGATGTGCAAAAACTCAGTGGATACTTCGATGGATGTGAATTTCATCATATACCTCGGGCAGAAAATGACGCTGCAGACACGCTGTCAAAACTCGGATCAACCAGGAAATCAATTCCCCCGGGTATCGCCCTAGAGCACCTGAGAAAACCATCAATAGCACCATCACCAGAGTCCGAATCCATATTTATTCTGGCAAAATCAAGAGAAGATAGTATGCCGATGGAAGTTGACAAAGAATGTAACCCGGAGTTTTCGAAAGTGAACCCGGCTGTTGCACAGATGGATGTGGAAAAATCCGAGGTGGTTATGTCGGCGGAAAATATGGAAATAGATAGTGAAATTATCCCTGAGAAAATCATGCCAACATGGGCGCAACCCATATTCTCCTTCCTTAAGGATGCGACTTTGCCGAGTAACGAGGTACTGGCTAGACAGACAGTGAGAAGAGCTAAACCTTATACAATCATAAACAATGAGCTGTATAAAAGGAGCGTCACAAGCGTGCTGCAAAGATGTGTTGATTCGGCGGTAGGCCAGGAGATTCTCCTAGATATACATCAAGGAGAATGCGGGCATCACACCTCGTCCAGAGCTTTAGTGGCCAAAGCATTCAGGCATGGATTTTATTGGCCAACGGCGTTGAAAGAGGCCAAAGAATTGGTAGAAAAATGTAATGGTTGTCAGAGATATGCCAGCAAGATACATATGCCATCGTCCGAGTTAAAGACGATACCAATTACTTGGCCGTTTTCTGTATGGTGCTTAGATATGGTGGGACCATTCAAGCCAGCCCGGGGCGGGATGACCCACATTTTAGTCATGGTCGACAAGTTCACAAAGTGGATTGAAGTGAAACCAATAAAAAAATGTGATGGACCAACAACAGTAAAATTCCTCAAAGATATTATCTTGAGATATGGTTACCCACATAGTGTTATTACAGACAATGGCACAAACTTTGCTGAAGGAGCTTTTTCTAGATTCTGCCAAGAAAAACACATAAGACTAGATGTCGCCTCGGTGGCTCACCCAGCATCTAATGGGCAAGTAGAAAGATCTAATGGACTAGTATTGTCCGGAATAAAACCCCGACTCGTCGAACCACTGCAAAGGTCGGCAGGGTGCTGGATCGAGGAACTACCAGCAGTACTATGGAGCCTCAGAACTACCCCAAACAGGTCAACAGGGTATACCCCATTTTTTCTGGTATATGGAGCAGAAGCCGTGCTTCCAGCCGACATTATACATGACTCGCCAAGAGTTACCCAGTATACAACTGGTGAGGTAAATGAGGTAGCTCGGCAAGATGATGTCGATTTGCTAGAAGAAGCCAGGGAGTTGGCACTTTCAAGATCAGCTATTTATCAGCAAGACTTACGACGATATCACAACAAGAAAGTCAATCCAAGAGTGTTTAAAGTAGGAGATTTGGTTCTTCGGCTAGTGCAACGCACAGCCGACATGCACAAACTATCACCCCCATGGGAGGGACCATTCGTCGCGAGCAAAGAATTGCACAATGATGCATATTACCTAATCGATGCTCAATCACCAGAAAAGAACAAGGCAAACAAAGCCGGAAAAGAATCGAAAAGACCATGGAACATAGCTTTACTTCGTCCATTTTACTCGTAGGAGTTGTCTATGATACGTTGTAATATGACGCTTCAAGTCGAAGTATCGACTATGTATTAAACCTTGGCACCTTGAGCAGTGACTCGGGGACTGCCCTATGTTATTTCTCATTTTGGGTTATGTATTAAACCTCGGCACCTTGAGCAGTGACTCGGGGACTGCCCTATGTTATTTATCATTTTGGGTTATGTATTAAACCTCGGCACCTTGAGCAGTACCTCGGGGACTTCCCTATGTTATTTCACATTTCGAGTTATGTACTAAACCTCGGCACTTTGAGTTATGCACTTTGAGCAGTGACACGGGGACTGCCCAACGTTATTTCTTATTCCTGAATTATGTGTTAAATTTCAGGACCTCGAGCAGGGAACTCGGGGACTATGCCATATTATCCCTTATCTCGGATTAGGCATTAAAACCTCGATTTCTAGAGCACTGACTAGGGAATTGCCCCATGATTGTCTCCTGTTACAAAAATGGGTATTAAACTTCGGCACCCTGAACGATAGGTCAGAAGCTACCTTGAACGATATTATTTCGCTTTCCTTAAATATGGGATTCAAGATTTACAGCTCGGATAGAGATCGAGAACACAATGGTTGAGCCATCGAATTTATAAAGGCCAGTCAATATTAAACGCCGAACTAAGGTCAGTCAAATGAAAACACACGGTCCGAACTTATGAGATTGAAGGCCACCAAAGCAAATATTTAAACCAACAAGATCTGTGTAGACAGACTAATAACGATCACCATCATATGTGCCTCAGCGGCAAAAGGCAAAAAGGGTTCATACCACACAGAAAGCCGGAAAATTGTTTCACACACATCATACGTCTGGCATATCGGGGATAAGAAATAACTTAAGAAGTTTTTTTTACCTAAGGGGCAGCGGCTTGGTCTGGCACTGGGTGCTCCGAGGTAGACGACACCTCGGCCGAAGTTACTTCACCCTCCACAGAAGCAATAGTAACTTCGGGGGAAGCCCTGGGCTGTTGAGAGACATTAATTTGAGCTTGAGAGTCCCCAGTCCCTTTGGAAGATGATCGTGCATCGCCGTCCCCATCCGAGCTTGCGCTGGAGTCACCAGAAGTGTCCGAGTCGCCCTCACCCTCGTCCTGGTCGGCTGAACTATTATCAGAGGCATCTTCGACTTCGACGTCATCCGCTGGGTTGGGAAGAAAACTTGGTCCTTCAATCTAGTTATGCACATCAGCGTACTCAACAAGCTGGAAGGCACGAGCTTGACGGCGAGCGACGAACTCTGGATCCTCAACCCAACGGGAGCCAGTGCGCAAGTTTATCAAGGTATCGAGTGAAATGTCCTCGTACCAAGATATAATGACTGTGAGCGCCATATCAGCACCAACCCGTCCAGCGGATTCCCTCCAAAGATTTAACTGGTTCTAGGATGCCATTAATCTTTCCACCGGTATCTTGATCTCGTCGATATCAGGAGTTCCAGAAGTATTCGTCCAGAGAACTTGGTAGGCCCGAATGGCTGCTTGCACCAAATCCCTGCCCATAATCTTCATTGGACCAATGGCAGCGCCAACGGCAACCAAGAAAACTTCCATTGAGTATTCTGGGCTCGCATCTGCGAGGACACCTCGGCGCACGCGAGCATTAATCACCGCTCTAGAGCTCACGGGCCTAGCTTCCGGAAAATGATCTACGCAAAATAAAAGTATATCAGTCAAAAGTAAGAAAGAGAAGAAGATAACTCGGCCACGGTCAGAGACTTACGATGAATATAGCTCAACATTTTCTGGAGATCCTGAGTCCAGTCAACCTTAGTCTTCTCAAAGCGAATGATTTCCTCGCTCATCGTCCGATTCTTAAGTTCGGCAGCCTCAAGGAGTTCTTTATCCTTCTGCAGTTGCAGACTTAGCCGGTTCTTTTCTTCGGAGAACTCCTGGTCAACTTTCTCTAATTCGGATTTCTGAGACAGCTTGAGGGACTCCACCTCGGCACGCAACCGGGTTATCTCATCATATTTCTCTTGCAATTGTGCCGAATGAGTGGCGGCTTGCTCTAAAAAATGCAGCATCATATCAGGAATGGGTATGCATTCTTGATGCGACGCTGCAAGGGTTTGTAACTCGGCTATACCAAAGCCAAAAGGATATAAGAAACTCAGAATAAGCCTCGAACGAAATTCAATAAAGAGAAAGGACAACTAACCTTCCAGAGCTTTGACTTTCTTCTCAAGATGGATATTAAGATTATTGATATTACCTATTTACCAGCAAAAGGGGTTAGCACCTCAAGTCAAAAATATTAAGAACTTAAGGGACTATACAAAGATTTGTTAAGTTACCAGCTTTCTTCACCATAGGAAGAACTTTTTCATACTTCTCTTGCAATTTCTTGTGTGCGAAAAGCAGCCTTTGGAATTCGGCTGTCCGCCGATCATGGGCAACCTAAGCGACAAAATAAATTACAGTCAGATATTCAAAGATAAGGCAGATCCGAATCAAGCAAAACTTAACTCGGATCTAGGCGGCTGGATATTCGAAGCTAAGACAGATCCAAATCAAGCAAAGCTTAACTCGGATCTAGGTGGCTGGATATTCGAGGTTAAGACATATCCGAATCAAGCAAAGCTTAACTCGGATCTAGGTGGCTAGATATTCAAAGCTAAGACGGATATGAGTCAAGCAAAACTTATTTTGGACCTAAAATAGATGGATAATCAAAGCTAAAACAGGATCCAGATTCAGCAAACACTTAATGTGGAATACAAATGAACCATGAGGAGCCAAAGTCATACAGGAGATTCACTTGGCGAATAACGCACTTTAAGCCTAATAAAGCTTCCAAACGAATAACAAATTATTCGGTTGCAAGCTTAGGGGACTAGAGTATATATACTATCATTCAAATAATTAACCAAATATCAACAAAAGCAATTACCTCATTCATTTTATTGCTGTCAAGCACGATCTTGGCAGCCATGTGCAAGCGACTGCTGATGTCAGAGAGTTGAAATGGTTGATTGCTCGGATTGCCCTCAAGCTGATCAACAGCGTTCCAATTATTGGCATACTCAACCAAGGAGCCGAGGCTGTTCCCACTCTCAGTACAAGTCAGGACTTTACCTCGGACGCGTTGTGTAACCACCGCCACCGCGGGACTCTTGTGGAGAGTAAGCTGAGTATCAACGGCCAGGGTGACAACGGTCTTAGCAGAGGAAACCCCCTTGCGGAGCACATCAGCAATGGTGGGTTGAGAAGAGCCGGCAAGTTCTTTCTGAGATGAGGGAGGTTTGGTGACAACGACCTTCTTGGCCTTAGAAGTTGCGTCGGTAGAAGCTGAAACCTCGGCACTAGGGGTGGCATCCTTAGAAACAGGAGGAACTATGGTTTCCAAAGGCGCCAAGATAGTGATGTCCTCGGCCGGAGTTGGAGGTGCGATTGGAATTGTGGGGGTCAAAGGAATCTCGGGGGAAACTCCGGGGTTCACCGCGGAGGTAACGGGTTCAGTAGGAGGATCTACTGGCCGAGTTATGTTGGCATCAACGATGGAAGCCACGGGTGCATCTTGCCGAGGTGATGTCTGAGTCGGAGCGGGAGGAGAGTCAACGCGAGCAGGACTAGGAACTCTGGTATCTTCAGGAGGCGAAGGAGAAGGCAGCCGAGTTGTATGACTCGTCATACTCGGACCACTGGGATTAACAGAAAGAGGAGCGCTGCAAAAGCACAGAAAGTCGAATCAAAAGATAGAAAAAGAGAAACAAGAAATACAAATGAAAATAAACTCACCCAGTAACTCCGGGCATAGTTTTACGCTTCGGAGGGTGTTGGGCTGACTTCTTTGTTCGCTTCTTGGGAGCGGCTTCGGAGACACCTGCTGGAGCAGTACACTTCCTCGAGGTAGAAGGAGGTTGGGAGGCGAGAGGCTCGGCGTCGTGCACCTGATCGGCCTGATTAGCTGAGAACGTAGAAGCCGGAAATGCGTAAGAGATAGGCATTACGGCGACTACCTCAAGAATTTGGACGTCGTCCGAATCATCTTCCTCCCCATGAGCCGAGGTCTTGCCACGGGCGCGAGCCGGAGCAATGTCTGACTTGGAGACAAACTCCTCCGAATCAGGCTCCCCGCTATCCAGGGTGTTCCGATCTGCGGTCCACGGGAGGGCCAGGACCTCGGCATCCTCGATCTTTTGCTCCGCAAATCCCTGCAAGAAAAGAGACAAAGAGAAATTAGCAAAAGGAGTCACAAACGCAATTAGGGGGCAAAATGTAAATGCGTGAACTTACCTCGGGAGGGGGATTCCTGCGGGTGAACGGCTTCAGTCCCCAGGTCCAGTCCTCCGGCATATCTGTCTTGAAGATAGCTCGGACATGCTTGAAAATAAGATAATTATCGAGCTTGACCGTTGAGACTCGGTAGGGATCGAGGGGACCGCTCATGTAACAAAGCTTGTGCGTGCGATGCTGGAAAGGGAAGATTTGGCTGCTGACGAAGGTGGTCATCAGATCCTCGCCGCGTAGCCCGGCGCGGATCAACTCCTTCAGCCGAATCTCAAAGGCATCGGCCAGAGCATGGCTCTTCCTGGGGTTGTAGGTCTAGTTCCTCTTTGAAGGGGGGCCGATGGAGAAAGCAGGGAGCCGAATCTTGTCTTCCTTTCCAGTATTCTTGACATAGAAAAACGATCTATGCCACTTCTTGCAAGATTCGAGACCAGCAACACGAGGAAACTCAGATTTTCTCCGAGGAGTGATGGACGCGGCCCCACACTGAGTAAGCAACTTCTCAGAGGGGTGAAGGGATTTGTCTGGAACAACGTTAGATCGAATCTGGAAGAATTTAGACCATACTTGCACAGACGGCTAGAGGCCAAAGTATCCTTCCGAGGCTGAGATAAAAGCAGATAAGGAGGCGATGGCATTAGCCGGAAGATGATGTGGCTGAAGGCCGAAGTAATCAAAAAATTCCATAGCGAAATCGCTAAGAGGAAGACCGAAACCCCGGGCAAAGTGAGACATAAAGACGACATATTCGCCGTCGTTGAGTACGAGGGAGGATTCGCTGCCGGGTAAGCGACAACTTACCTCGGTAGGAATCCGGCGAGTCCTGATTAGCCACTCGATCTCACGCCGAGTGACGGAGGAACCCTGCCAGGAGCCCTGCTCTAGACCAGATGCTACGTCGTCGTCCTCAACTAACGCGCCGCTAACTGAACTCGACATAGTGTCGCCGGAGGAACCTACTGAAGAGGAACTAATGGCGGAGCAGGGCTTAGAGGCGCAGGGCCCCATCGTGATTCTAGGCGGAGGCGGCGGAGGAGCGGAAAGGAGCCGCCTAGGAAATCTAGAAAACGATGGAAGCGTCTAGGAGGGAGCCTAGCAAGGGGACCGTAAGAAAACTCACCGGTGACGGCGCCGGAGCAAGCGCGCGGCGATGAGGACGACATAGCAGGGGAACTGTGGCTTCGCCGTCGAAGAGGTCGACAATGGCACGGCCGCAGGAACACGAGCAGACGCACGAGCGTGAGGAGGAAGAAGGGCAACGGCGAGCGAAGGGGGGAAGTGAACCCTCTAGACCCGTGCCCCTCTTTATAACCACGTGGCCTTGGCAGTAGTGGGATCATGCATGCATGCGCTAACCGTGTAGATCGTGCGTGCGGCGGAACCGCTCGTGGCTGAGTGGAGCCACACCGACGACCACACGGCGCAGGAGAGGATCAGGCCTCCTAACGGATGCGGTGCGCGAGGCGTCGCGTGCCGACGCGACAGGCGCAGTAATCACTGTAGCGTTGTCAGTGGGAACTGTAGAGGAACAAAAAACTAGAGAAATAATGATGAATGTTACACGTAGGATGAGGCGTACACAAGAAGCTACACAGATACCTCGAATAGGAGAAAGTAACTCGGAAATGAGGAGAAATGAATATTGGGAAATTGATATGGCCCGGCCGAGGTTACGGGCAGGACCACACCAGCTTCGGGGACTAATGTTGGGGAGGTGAACCCGGATAGGGGCATGATGGGGAAAGACAAAAGGAGATTCCCCTGTCAAATGCCAAGTTACTATCTATATTGGCCGAATCATGTAAAGGTCGGCCGAGGTAAGCACGACCATGACACCTATGAGAGGAGCTGTACGTTACCCGGCCGATATACGAGTTAAGTCGGCCGAGTAAGTCCGAATAATCTAACTGCAGGTGAAGGCCAAGCCGAGTTAAGCGAGACAAGGCCGAATGACATGAAGCTTATAGGAGAAGGAGGTGCCTATAGTCAAACCCTAGCCACGGGCTAGGAAGAATCTGAACAGAGCCAAGCACAAAGGACAAGGCGCAGAGCAGCATAAGGGCAGAAGGAGGTCACGGAGGTGACAGTCCTGGAGCCCGAGGCGTGCATGTGGGGTCTCTGGAACTTTGTCGTCATTAGAAGGGGGACACGAAAAGGAGCTCGCCGAGTTACTATATTGGGACAAGCATATTCTTCGAATATGCTTGCCATGTCAGCCCTAGAGGAGCCAAGGCCCCCCTTTATAAGGAGAGGCATGGGTTCCTGAGAAGGTGATCGGCTCATTCGATACCGTTAGGCTGGTAAAAGTTCATCTTCTCTTCCTGCATACAGCTCAAGGAGAACTTGTAGCCCAAGAGAGGAGAAATAAAGATCTGTGTGTTAGTCATCTGTGTGTAGAATTAACTACATCTTCCCTCCCCAGATCCCTCTAGCATCCATTGGCCCCATACTTTAGCCTACCCATGGCATCTGCCGTGCCACCACCACGACAGGAATTGTGTTGAGGTATTATTCAATGGTTTAATACTTAATTTGTGGTGCTATTCTTCTAGTGGTGTGATGTGAACATCGACTACATGATACTTCACCATTTATGGGCCTAGGGGAATGCATTGTGTATTTGGTTACTAATTGTGGGGTTGCCGGAGTGACAGAAACCTGAACCCCCGTTAGGAAACCTGTGCACTAGGGAGTGTAGGATCTTGATACATCGTAATCGTATCTATAATTTTTGATGTTCCATGCTTTTTTAGTATATACTTTGCTTTGCTTTGTCTATACTTTGAGGTATTTTTATATGTTTTCTGGGACTAACCAATTAACAAGATGCCACAGTGCCAGTTGCCTGTTTTATGTTGTTTTTGGTTCCAGAAAAGTTAGAAAATGAATATTCTCGGAATTGGATGGGACAAAAGTCAAAGTCAATATTTTACCGTGGGGAACACGGAGCCAGAAGACGAGAAGGAGAAGGGCCTTGAGGGGGACACACCCCCTGGCCACGTGGCCTGGCCTGGCCCTTGCCTGGGGGGTGCAGCCGCCTCGGGCACCCCCTTGGCCTCCCTCTTCACCTATAAGAATCCCCCGATACCTAAACCCTAAGGACCCGATCAATCTTCCATGAAACAGTCCGTAGCCGCCGCCACAATCGTCCCTAGATCGGGGGGGGGGATCTGATGCTCTTCCTGGCACCCTGCCGGAGGGGAGAGATCATCCCGGAGGCCTTCTTCATCACCATGCCAGCCTCCGGTATGATGCGTGAGTAGTTCCACCGTGGACTACGGGTCCATGTAGTAGCTAGATGGTTGTTTATCCTCCTTTGTGCTACCATGTTTAGATCGTGTGAGCTTCATTCATGAGAAAGATCATCTATTTGTAATCATGCATGTTGTGTTTGCGGGGATCCGATGGATATTGAGATTACTATGTTAGATTGGTTAATGATTCTATCTTATTGATTCTATCATGCCTGTGTTTTTTGAGATCTTGCATGCTCTCTGTTTCTAGTAGATATCTTGGCCAATTAGATGCTAGTGACTCCAAGAGGGAGGATTTATGCTCGATAGTGGGTTCTTGCCTCTATTTAATCTGGGGAAGTGACAGAAATCTCTAATGTTGTAGATGTGATGTTGCTACTAGGGGGAAAATAACGATCTCTTGTTCATGGAACAAGTGGATTGTTTACCTTACACACTTTTCTTAAAGAAGTGATCGGTTGTTTGCAACTTAATACTGGAGGGGGTTCGGATGATAACCTGAAGGTGGATTACTAGTCATAGATGTAGTTGGATAGCGGTCTATGTATATTTTTGTATTGCCCAATCAAATCTCATACGATCATGAATGTCTAGTATTGCATTGTTATGCCTTGCTCTGTCCTGTCAATTGCCTCGCTGTAATTTTTTTACCCAGCATGTTATGTTGTTTATCTTAAGGAGAACACCTCTAGTGAACTATGGACCCCTGTCCAATCTTTACCATTGATACATCTTCCACTATTCCTGTTTACTTTCTGCAAGCCACCATTACCTTCCACACCGTACATTTAATCCTTTGTTTTCAGCAAACCGATGAGATTGACAACCTCACTGTTTGTTGGGGCAGTCTTGAGTTTGTGTTGTGCAGGTTTCCAAGTTGCTAGCAACACCTTTGGGTCGTTTCCTTCCTCCTACTGGTTCGATAACCTTGGTTTCTTTCTGACGGAAAACTTGCTGTTGTGCTCATCATACCTTCCTCTTGGGGTTTCCCAACGAATCTCTAAAGTGATCTAAGCTGCATCAGATCTCAGAGTTTAAGGTTGTGGTTAGGTTTTATATCTTAATTACTTTCTTGTAGTTGCAGACGCTTGCAAGGGGTTTAATCACAAGTATGTACTAGTCCAAGTAAGGTCGGTACATTAGCACAGGTTCACCCACACAATACTTATCAAACCAAAGAAGATTAATCAACTATATGAAATGAAAGCACTTGACAATATTCCCATGTGTCCTCGAGAACGTTTGGTCCTCATAAGTATTACCACTGGATTGTCCTTTGCTAAGAAAGGATTGGGCCACTTGCTGCAATTATTTGTTGTCTTTATTTACTTGCACTTTATTTCCTTGCTTTATCAAAAAACCCTAAAAATCCGTTTGCTAGGTATTTACAGAGATTTCTTGCTCCAAACCACTAGTCAACACCTTCTGCTCCTCGTTGGGATCAACACTCCTATTTATCAAAATTAATACGATACACCCCCTATAATTGTGGGTCATCAAGACTATTTTCTGGCGCTGTTGCCGGGGAGTGAAGCGCTATTGAAGAGTGGAACTTGTAAAGGAAACTTCTACTATGAGTATTGCTTTTTGTTTCTGTTTGTTAGTTTGTTTCCAATATGGATAACCCACTTGGTTTACTATTTGGGAAATCTACTTCCACTACTAGGGTAGTAGATGAACCACCACCTATTGAGATAGATCCTTTTAAGATACCTACAAGAATTGTTGATCGTGTTATGGATAATTATTATTTTGGGGATGGAACTGTCCATCATGGTGATCACTTGCTTTTTATCCATGAATTATGCAGATTATTTAAGTGTGCAGGTATCACAACGAAACAGGTTAATAAGAAGTTACTCTATATACCATTGAAAGGAAGAGCTGAAGAATAGTATAAGTTGCCGAAGAATGGACAATCTATGGAATGGGAGGAAATAGTACCTCTCTTTTATTCTACATTCTATCCTCCCAGTAAGATTCATAAGGATAGGAATCTAATATATAACTTTCGGCCTCATGATGGAGAGAGTACAGCCCAAGCTTGGGGGAGATTGAAGTTATGATACGTCCAAAACGTATCTACTTTCTCGAACACTTTGCTGTTGTTTCTTCTCTAAACTTGTGTGATTTGGATACAACTAACACAGACTGACGTTGTTTTCAACAGAATTACCTTGGTGTCTTTTTTTTGTGCAGAAAATGAACTATCAGGAAAAATCCCAGAAAATATGCCAAAAACTATATTTCACCAGAAGATCCACGGAGCCAGAAGGGGAGACAAAGGGGAGGCCTAGGGGGGCCAGACCCACCCCAGGCGCGGGCCCACTGACCCCGCGCCTGGGGGAGGTTTAGCCACCCCAGGCAGCTCCTCGGCCTCCCTCCGCGCCTATAAGTTTCCTTCTGACCTAAAAACTCAGGGGGGGTCGATAGTTTTCCAGAAAGAGTTCCGCTCCGCCGCCAACACCGGAAACCAAGATTCGGATCCAGAAACTCCGTTCTGGCACCCTGCCGGGACGGGGAATTTGGAGAGGATCATCTCCATCGTCATCACCAACGCATCTCCATCAACCACCGATGTTTCCCTCATCCATGAGTGAGTAATCCCCCGCTGTAGGCTTGGGGATGGTAGGGATTGGATGAGTTCTATCATGTAATCGAATAAGATCTGTTGGGGCATAATGCCTAGTATCTCTATTAGTGCTATTTGACTTTGTTGCAACTTGTTGTGATTAATGCTTGTCAATAGGGCCCGAGTGCCATGATCTCAGATCTGAACTTATTATTGAATCATTATGATAGTATTGTTTATGATCTTATCTGCAAGTTGTGTACACATATCATTGTCCGGATCCAAAGGTCCCAAAGTGACAATAATTGGGACAACCGGAGGGGATGGTTTCGGTGTGAGGATCACATGTGTTCATGGAGTGTTAATGCTTTTATCTGGTGCTCTATTAAAAGGAGCACCTTAATTGCCAGTAGTTCCCTAGAGGCCCCGCTGCCACGGGATGGTTGGACAGAAGATGTTGTGCAAGTTCTCATCGCGAGCACGTATGACTATATTTGGAATGCTTATTATTATTTATCTGCAATGCCCTAGTTCTTTGAAGTTACATGTTTAGACTCGTCCATGCAATGCCCGTCCATCCATCCCTGTGCCTACCGCACTCGAATCCTACTGTTACCGTTACTGTTACTATTGCTACTGTCTCACCGTTGCTGTTGCTGTTGTTGTTGCTGTTGCTTTGCTATTGCTACTACAAACTGTTGCTACTGATAAACTTCTGTGAGCAAGAACTATTTCCAGGTGCAGCTGAACTGACAACTCAGTTGTTAAGGCTTGCAAGTATTCTTTGTCTCCCCTTGTGTCGAATCAATAAATTGGGTAATACTACCCGCGAAGACTATTGCGATGCCCTACACTTGTGGGTCATCAAGACTATTTTATGGCGCCGTTGCCGGGGAGCATAGATTTATTTGTAAGTTCACTTGGATATTTTATTGTTCACCGCTACTCCTTCCATCATGGGGAAGTCTCGTGATGGAAAGTTCCCTATTTTACCATCCACTACAAGAAGAGGTACAGTCCTAAACACCTCGGTTGCTCTTGATTCACCGTATGTTATAAGTAAGCTTGTCACATCACCACCACCACATACTCATGCTACACATACTGCTACTACTGCTGAGTCTGAAACTGCTTTTGATACTCATGATGTTACTTCTACTGTGCTTGATGCGAGTGGTTCATTAGGTCCTTTTCTAGATGCTACTATGGATAGTCTAGGAAATACCGAAACTCCTAGTGAAGACACTGTTACACCTGTTAGCTCACCTGCTAGTGAGAGTTTTGATATTAATGATGGTTACATTGAGCTCACTGATGAATTTGTTGAAGAGTGCCAAAACACACATGGTACTAGTGCTATTAAGAGTCTCCTTGCTAGACGCACCATTATTCCTAAGTTGTCCTCTGATCCTAAGTTTGCCACCTCTCCCATAGATATTAAAGATAAAGATTATGATTTCTCTCTTGATTTAACTTATTTAGATATTGTTGAGAAAGAACCGTTTTGTGGTACTAAAAATGAGAGTGTTGTGGCTCATATGAATGGGCTTTCTACTATGAGTCCTTTGTTCTCTGATGATTTTAAAATGCGCAAGTACTTTGTTGCTAAGATCTTCCCTTTTCACTAAAAGGAGAAGCTAGGGCTTGGTTTAATAGATTACCTCCTAGTTCCATTGATAGCCCTGATTGCTTGATTCCTTCTTTCTTCCATAAATATTTTCCTCCCAGTGCTAGACATGCTGCTTTGCAGAGACTTTTTGATTTTAAACATGAAGAAGAAGATAAATTGCCTGAGTCATGGAAAAGATTTTTTTCCTTGATTCATGCATATCCTGCATGTCCATTACCTCAGAATGAACTTCTTGATATTTATTATAATGGACTAACTGATGATTCTAGTACCTACCTAGATAGCTTTACTAATTGTGTTTTCAGGAAAAGGACTCCTACATATGCTAAAGAATTAATGAACAACATAAGCAAGAATTATGATGATTGGACTTCAACTGAGCTGAATACACCTGAGCCTATTACTCCTGAAACAGATGTTCCTGAACCAGTTCCAACACCAACAACAAAGAAGAGGGGAGTTATTGCATTAAATGATGAAGTGATGAAGGAAGCTAAAAAGTGTCTAAAGGAGAAAGGTATTAGAGCTGAAGATGTGAAGAATCTACCTCCTATAGAAGAATTATGCAAGCCAATTCCCCACTCATCTACTATTGAGGTACACTCTCTCCAACACTTTGATGAAGGTGATATTCCTTATGGTAAGCCTCCTGATCAATGCTTAGAGGAACTTGAAAATTTTATTGTTAAACAAGGTAATTTTAATAAACAAGTTCAGAATCATTTATTGGAAAACTCTAGAGCTATTCATGAGTTGAAAGATATTGTAGAAAGAACTTCTAATGATATTAAAATGCTTTGTAAACACTTTCAAATGGTTCAAACTCAACTTGATCAACTTGCTAAGTTGCAAAAGGATATGCTAGTTAATGCTTCGGGAAATAAACATGCTTATGGAATTAGAACTAGGAGTGGTGCGGCAACTCAAGATCCTTTATATCCTGAAGGACACCTTAAAAGAATAGAGTAGGATTCCGAACAAGGTGAAGATAGTGGTAGTCCTCGTAAGAGGAAGAAAAAGAAACATAAGAAAGTTGAGGAACCACTTGAACCTGCTGTAAATCCTAATAGTATATCTGTCTCTAATGCTGAAACTGAGAGTGGTAATAATATTGATGAGTCTCCTGATAAGGGGGAAGGTGAGGAAGAACCTGAGAAGAACACTAAGAACACTAGGTACACAAAGGAAGATTTTATTGCTAATAAACATGGTAAAGAGAGAGAACCTTGGGTGCAGAAACATATGCCTTTTCCAGGTAAGAAACACAAGTCAAAGGAGGAAGAACACTACAATAAGTTTTGTGAGTGGATGAAACCTTTATTCTTGCAAATTCCTTTGACTGATTCTATTAAGTTGCCTCCTTATTCAAAGTATATGAAGGATATTTTCTCTAATAAAAGGAAGATTCCTAATGAGGAGATTTCTACCCTACTTGCTAATTATTACTTCAATGGTAAGGTTCCAAAGAAACTTGTTGATCAGGTATACCAACTATTCCTTGCTCCATTAAGAATAATTATGTTAGAACTGCTTTATGTGATTTGGGAGCTGGAGTTAGTGTTATGCCTTTTTCTCTCTACAAGAGACTCCAGTTAGAAAAGCTGATACCAACTGATATTTCTCTGCAAATGGCTGATAAGTCAACTACTGTTCCTGTTGGTATATGTGAGGATGTTCCTGTTCAAGTTGCTCATAATTGCATGGTCTTAACTGATTTTGTTGTGCTTGAAATGCCTGAAGATGATAATATGTCTATTATTCTTGGGACACCTTTTCTTAATACTGCAGGTGCTGTCATCAATTGCAATCAAGGAAAAGTAACATTCAATATTAATGACAAACAGCACACTGTCTATTTCCCCAAGAAGGTTGTTAGAAGCTATTGCCTGAATTCTATTGAAAATATTGAAGGCATCAAGGTTGGAGAAATATATTGTCCCATTCCACAAGAAAATATTGAAACTATTATGATTGGGACCATTGCTATCAAGTATGAGGTAACATAATCACCTTGTGGAATGCAAAGTTTTGTTTCACATAAGATTGTTTTGATAACAAGACTTGATTAACCTTGTTAACAAAAGGATTTTAATGAACAAAATAATGGTTCCACTGTGGTTATACTTGCTTTCTTTTTCCCTTCTCCTTCCTAGTCTTTGCTTTAGCTTTAGTTTTGCTAGTTGTTTGCTTGTTTGAGTTTTTTAGAGCTCCTGTAGTTTGGCTTTTGGTTTGCTTTTGCTTCTTCTAAAAAAACTGTTTCTGCGAGAAAATCAATTTTCATACCCTAAAAATTGGCCAAAAATAAAGTTTCCCGAAAAATCCCAGAAAATTCAAAATAAAATTTTCCTCGAAAAAGGGGAAGAGTGGCACCTGAGATGACCTAGGGGGCCACCCCTAGGCCCCACACCCATGGTAGGCGCGACCTACCTAGTGGTGGCGCCTAGGGGGGAGGGTCTAGCCCACTTGGACCCCTCCAGGATGCCTCCTGAAAGCCATCTTCTTTCTCTCCCGAAAAACACCGGAAAACTTGCTCAAGCTCGAGTTGTTGCTATTCTTGATCGCGATTTTTGATCTCCTTGTTCAGCCCATCTCAAGTGCTGATTTTTTGAGGGATTGCTCCTTGGTATGTGCCTCCTCCACTTGTCGAATTAGATTTGTGATTGGTAGATTGTATCTTGAGTATTTTTCTACTGTAGGTGATAGGTTGTTTGATCTTGCATGCTTTTTATATGCTTAGAAACTTTGTTTTGATGCATGTGTAGTCCTCTAGCAAGTTCCTATAGTAGTTGCTCATCATTTATCAACTTAGAAATCACTTGGTTTGATGGTTGTCTAAAAATTTCAGCAAAGGGAAGTCATGGACCACCACACCTTTGGTGACATTTTTGAGAGTGATGCACCTAGAAGGGCAAGGCTTCCAAGGTCATCTACCAGTTCTAGACCCTCATACAATGAGGATCTCACCACTCCATGGTTTGGTGACAAGGGAGATGAAGGGGATGCTCACCCCTCCACCTTTCCTTGTCAAACTTTCTTGCGAGTTGCTGGGATTTTTAATGATTTCATGGATTTCATTGAGAGGGCTGGTCTAACAAGTTTCATGCAGGATGAGAGTGCACAATATGCTTCACTTACTAAAACATTTGTGGAGAGTTTCTCCTTCACCAATAGTTTGTTCAATCCTTCTGTGTCTTTCAGACTTTATAGCAGGGCTCATTCTATGCCTTTGAAGAAATTTTGCAAGGCCCTGGGACTTGGTACAAATGGGTCATCAAAGAATATTACAGCTCTTCCCGCTGATTTGTTGGAACTATACCGAGGAATAACCAATGATGATGACCGCAGAGCTCAACGAGGGAAGATAAAGAACATTCAACTTCCATCCATCAGGTACCAAGAACCCCTTCCATACTCTTATACATGAGCAACAATTCCAAAAGATGCCCAAAGGGAAGTTGTCCTCTAGTTGGGATATGCCTCGTTCTAACCATGCAGGGAAGGAACACTCTAAGGAGGAAGAGTGGGGAAAGAATAAAAAGGACTAGGATTCTCGGTCTGACATGATCATGAACCGCATTGAGCATAATACGGAGTTGATTCGTAGTCTAACCTTTGAGATTGAAGATTTGAGGAAGCTGATTGAAAAGCTCATCAAGGGAACACCACCACCACCGAAGGAGTAATTCATCATCAGGTTTTGGCATCCCCTTAGTTTGTTCCAAGCTTGGGGGAGTGTCGCAGTATCACATCATTATCTTTCATCTTTTTACCTTTTTAGCATAGTCATATCTTAGATAGAGAAGTTATCATATAGGATGGTTTGCATTGTGGAAGTATCTCTCCTTTAGTTGGTTATCTATGTATCCCTTGGTGTGAGTGCCTTTATGGAATATTAATGAGAAGCTTCATCTTTTACTTTTTTCACTTCTTATTTTAGTTTGCAATATCTATTATATGATTGATCTTGTTGATTAGTATTGGTATCACTTTGGGAGCATCAAGTAAATCTAAATTGGTTTTGGCAAACCAAGATCTGGTCAGTAGCAACACTTTTTGAGGTTTGAAAGGAAAAGAGAAAAGCACTTACAGGTATTTTTGTATGATTTATTTTCTTTCTTGATTGGCTCATAAGCTTAGTATTCTTTCTTTAAGATCTTTTGTGTCTTCAAGGAAGATTGCATGTTCGGCTTTATCACTTGTATGTTTGCTTGTTTCCTTCAACTCTTTGCTTGCTACCCAGCCTTGCTAGCCAAAAACCTGTACTAAGAAGGAATACTTCTCATGCATCCAGCCCTCTAAACTAAAACCTATGCCATCTGTGTCCACCATATCTACCTATTAGCATTATTGCTATTCCAAGTAAATTATCAAGCTTCATCTATCTTTCAAATTAAAAATTCTTTTGTTATGTGAAAACTAGTTAGTAAAGCTCTCATGAACTTGATGGCACACCTTATTTTCTTGCCCCTAATAAACTTGAAACATTGTGTCATCGATGTTGTATTTGCTTGCACTTATAAGTTGGGATTAGAAGAACTGTGTTATCATGGGGAACGCTTTCAACACCTGTAAATATATACCCAGTTGATATCATGCTCTTTTGTTTATGGATGTCATCTGTGTGAAATAAAAGGGGGGGCTTGTAAGTCCATGGAGTTTTGTATGTGTGTTAGAGAAACGCCTAGGCCGCTAGCCTAAGCCATGCCTAATCATGGTGGAAACCTGCAGCATCACCATAGTGATCAATATATGAAGCTTTCTTCTTATAAAAAAAGAGAGAAAAAACACCATTTTCCCATGGTAAATAAGAAGATTGTTGAGATGCTCATTGTATGCTTGCCTTGTCATTTTTATATGGGATAGCTCCTGTATCATGTGCAAGGGGTACCCCGTTGGCGGTTCTCTATGATACACATGTACTTACAATGACAAGAACTTACCGGTAACTAAACTTGAGTAGCATGAGGAGAGGCCCTTGTACTCAAGGGACATGAGATTGCCTACTTATACTTTGTCAAGCATATACTCCATCTTTGTTCACTTTAACCTTAATCACCTCAAGATGATTATGATAGGGGCAATGAGAGCTCGAAGCTAGCAAGTACCATAATCTTTTGTAAGCTCTTTTTGAACTTGAAATCCCTGCTTCCCTCTGTGAAGGGCCTTTCTTCTACTTCTAAGTTGAGTCAGTAAACCTATTCCTCTCTATCTCCAGCAAGCATTTGAGTTGTTGTGTTTCAATCATTCATATGATGATTTATTCAATCATGTTCCTTATCTTCCTTGTTTTGCACAAGACTCTTATCTGAATGAATATTACTTTGAAAGCCATCATTGTGAAAAGCCTTTTATGTTTGAGCAAAGGGTACTCCCGTTATAAACTTATTTACAAAAGCTTTGCTTGAAAATGGTTTGTCATCTATTCTCTGACCAAAAACAAAGTTTGCCATTCCCAATTATGATTTATCTTTATGCATCTTTATTGTGACTCCCATACCCATTGCAAGTTAAGTTATATAATGGTGAGTTGCTTTCTACTATGAGTTGTGTATTGGTAAGTGTGATGCTTCTTATCCGTATTCTTTTTATCGACACTTCAGTCTATAAACCTGTGGACATGTTTACTAAGCTTAGTTTTCGCTTGGGGAGAAGCGAGGTCTAAGCTTGGGGGAGTTGATACGTATAATTTGCATCACCATTCTATATTATAATTTGCTGTTATTCATTGATATATTCCTTACTAAGAGGTGATACTTATGTTATTTCATATATTTTTGCATGTTGGATGATTCTTGGAGGATGAACTGCCAGAGTCAGGATTCTGATTGAAAAAGCGGTGTCTAGATGAAATTTTCGCGAAGATCAGAAATATACCAGAAAATATATGGATTTTTTTCCAGAAGACGAAGGAAGCCATAAGGGGAGGCAGAGTTGGGCCACAGGGGCCCACACCCCCTAGGCGCGGGCCACCCTGGGCCACGCCACCAGGGGGTGTGGCCACCCTGGCCTACCTCTGGCTCCGCCCCTTCACCTATATCTTCCTCCCGAAACCCTAAAGTTCGGGGAGCGACCACAGAAAGATTTTGCCGCCTCTGTGGGGTGGAAACTATAGAGAGAGAAAGAGCTCTCCGACAGACAGATTTCTGCCAAGGAAATTCCTTCCCGGAGAGGGGAGATCGTCGCCATCAACACCGTCATCAAGCTAGACTTCATCGGGATCATCATCATCATCCTCACCACAATCTCCACCAGCACCATCATCACCACTCCATCCCGCTGTAACAATTGTGTTGAATCTTGCATAGTTCTTAGGGGAAACTTTCTCGGTGTTGATTACTATTGTAGTTGATTCTTCTGAGTGGAACCGTTGAATTAATGTTTATGTTTAGATTTTTATTCATCATCATATCATCTTTGATCTTGATCCATATGATGTCTTGTGAGTAGTTCGTTTAGTTCTTGAGGACATGGGAGAAGTCATGTTGTTAGTAGTGGAATTGTGTTGAGGTATTATTCAATGGTTTAATACTTAAGTTGTGGTGCTATTATTCTAGTGGTGTCATGTGAACGTCGACTACATGATACTTCACAATTTATGGGCCTAGGGAAATGCATTGTGTATTTGGCTACTAATTGTGGGGTTGCCGGAGTGACAGAAACCTGAACCCCCGTTAGGAAACCTGTGCACGAGGGAGTGTAGGCTCTCAGAGTTTAAGGTTGTGGGTAGATTTTTATCTTAATTACTTTCTTGTAGTTTCGGAAACTTGCAAGGGGTTTAATCACAAGTATGTATTAGTCCAAGTAAGGTTGGTACATTAGCACAGGTTCAACCATACAACACTTATCAAACCAAAGAAGATTAATCAACTATATGAAATGAAAGCACTTGACAGTATTCCCATGTGTCCTCGAGTACGTTTGGTCCTCATAAGTATTACCACAATCTTGTCCTTTGCTAAGAAAGGATTGGGACACTTTCTGTAATTATTTGTTGTCTTTATTTACTTGCACGTTATTTCAATGCTTTATCATAAACTCCTAAAAATACGTTTGCTAAGTATTTACAGAGATTTCCTGCTCCAAACCACTAGTCAACACCTTCTGCTACTCGTTGGGATCGACACTCCTATTTATAGAAAGTACTACGATACACCCCCTATACTTGTGAGTCATCAAGTAACAACGTTACCCAACAAGTTCATTATATGCAAGGTGAGAAGTTTGATGCTCTATCTACGACCTCAGACTATCAGTCCTTGGTACTATGCATTTTTTGTAAATCTTTCTTCAAAGATTGATTTTATTAACAAAAACTATGCCCATCAAGCCTTCACAGGTTGACCAGAACTTGCATGGATTTCCTTTCCTGCCGTGTTCATAGCTCCTTTCCGGAACAGGGAGTAACAAGTTACAGTTCTTACACTCTGTAGAGGTGCATCACTTTACCCATGAGAGATCAACTCCTTGTTGCACAATTGGGCGTTCTTTCCCATCCACAATTCCATGATGTTGGGCCCAGTAGGTGATCCAAGCTAATCACTGCCCCTTCGCGACCCCGCATGTCTCCTTGGTGTACACCATTCCCACCCATTAAATTACGACAATGGTTTGTAAAGACCGTCAGATGCCAGAATTATCATGGGACGTTGAGGGTTCCCACCCATATGCTGCATATCCTCTACAAATTACCAATTAATTCAAGCTACGAGGATAATATCCATGACCTGCACATCCGGATACATGCGAGAGGAAGAAGATACATCTGACTTCTTCGTCCCATTCCAAATCTCATGGTTAATGCGTGATATACAGATCTAGAATCACTGATGTCATGGGTTGTTAAGTTCTAGGTGTTTAATTGCTTTGGGAATGGAAACCTAAGTTCCATTGCTCACTTTATCCATATCATCACTTAGGATGATATCAAAAATTTATTGGTTTTGAGAAAATAATATTTTCTTTCTTCGGAACATAGATGGTAACACACAGTTTGTAAATACTTTGATAAAGACTCTTCAAAGGACATGAGCAAGTGATGAACTTCCCTTGTGATTGTAAGGTAGTGAAGTCGGATGCTTGCACTGGACCTTGAGCTTCTATGTATACAAAATACCATTATTGCCCGATGAGGACAATATTTAAAGAAGCAAAATGAATATGCATAGTAATGTAATGCATCATTTATTATTTATCTTCTTTGTGTGTTTTATCCAGTATTTTAGTTTCTGTAATTTCTTTATGTAATAAAGGAATTCATTTTAAGGAATAACCTTTAATATTTTATAAATATTACATTCACTATTTTTATAATGTAATATATTATTAATAGATTTTAAAACTAATTTTTACTTAATTGTAACTCCTATAATTAATTTCTAAATATTTCCTTTTAAGAATAGGCATTTTAAATTAGAATATTTTATTTTGATATCTTTAATATCAATTTAGTATTTTCTAAAATACTATAATAATTAAGGATGTTAAAAGTTATTTTTAATTATTTTTAGGTCTTTCTAGACACTTTGTTTTTATTGTTTCATGCATAGTTGTGTTGTTCTTGGAGCGTCTTAGTTTTCGTTTTTAGTTTTTTGTTTGCTTAGTTTGCTTGAATAAAGTATATGGAACCCCGCTTTCACTGTGTTGTTTCAAATAAGTTGATTGGTGTTGGAACGGAGTAGGAAGTTCTTGCTTTAGTAGTACAAGAGGAGCTTGCTTTGACTGTGACTTAGACTTTAGCATGTCATGCTAGATGTTGTTTTGACCTTATGCTTAGTGATTATTGTTGTAGCATGACTTGTTCCAAACAATTAGGATTGCTTAATGTGCCTTGAAAGAATCATGCGTTGTTTTAGCATACAAAAGCATAGTATTTTGTTATTCTCACTTGGTGCTTTGTTTGGGTTGACTTGGCACATGCTCACACCATGTAATGACTATGAACCAGTCAACTTAGCCGCTATGATCATTTAGTTTTTGACTTATGGTACCACTTTATGCTTTGATTAGTAATGTTTTGTCGCTCTGCATGGTTATGGACATTATTGCTCTCTTAGTTGGTCGCTCCCAGTCTTTTGCTAGCCTCCACTTGTATGAGTAAGCTCTACTCATGTATCCAACTCCCAAGAAACCAAGTTATTCCAAAGTGTCCACTATAAATTCCTATGCATGGTGTGTTACACCACTCCAAGTATATTCTTGTTTTATCTATCTTCCAAATTAAACTTGTTATGTGAAAGTTAGTGATTAAAGCTCTCACAAACTTGATGGAACAATTTATTTTTCTTTCCCCTAATAAACTTGAACCATTGTGTCATCTATGTTTTATATGCTTGCACTTATACGTTGGAATTAGCAGAATTGTGCTATCACGGGGAACGCTTTCAACATTGCACTTGTACATTGTACCTAGTAGATATCATGATCCTTTTTATGGATGTCGTCGGTGTGAAATGAAAGGGGAGCTTCTAAGTCCATGGAGTTATGTATGTGTGTTAGAGAAACGCCTGGGCCACTAGCCTAAGCCATGCCTAATCATGGTGGAAACTTGCAGCATCGCCATAGTGAGCATTCTATGAAGCATTCTTCTTATATAAAAAAGAGAGACACAAAAGGAGATTGAGAAAAAGAAAAAAATGAGAAAAGAGGAAAGAGAGAAAAAAGCACCATTTTACCATGGTAAATAAGAAGATCGTTGAGATGCTCATTGTCTGCTTGCCTTGTCATTTTGATATGGGATAGCTCATGTATCATTGGCAAGGGGTACCCCGTTGGCAGTTCTCTGTGATACACATGTACATACTATGACAAGAACTTACCGGTGACTAAAGTTGAGTAGCATGAGGAGCGTCCCTCGTACTTAAGGGACATGAGATTGTCAAATTTTACTTTGTCAAACATATACTATATATTTTTTTCACTTTAACCTTAAACACTTCAAGATGCTTATGATAGGGGCAATGAGAGCTGAAATCTAACAAGTACCATAATTTTTGGAAGCTCTTTATGAGACTTGAAATCCTTGCTTCCCTTTATGAAGGGAATTTCTTCCACTTTTATATTGAGTCTCCACCTTCTATCCTTAGGCACCAATTAAGAGAGCATAGTTTCCATTTTTAGTTCTATGTGCATTGTCCCAAAACTTATTGATTGATTCATATTGTTGATATTGCTTGTGCTTGAACTATTTGTATCTAGTCACCCTTATAAACTTTGAAGGTGTCCTATGCAATTATGTTTTGCTACTCCATGAGGGACAAGCTGAATGCCGCTATGCTATGTTTTCTATATGTGAAACAAACAAACGTCTTTCAATGCATTGTTATTCATGATCTTTGTTTGTATCCTTTCATGTTGCATGCATAGTTAATTTGTCTTATTGTTAGAACTTCATCTTTCATGCTCTTGTTTATAGTACTTTGATCCCAGCTTTTAATGCTTGCAAATGGTTTGATCTTGATTGTGAAGGTGCATGTCACCTTAAAAACTATTATTTTTATCACTTACCTACTCGAGGACGAGCAGGAGTTAAGCTTGGGGGTGCTTGATACATCATAAACGTATCTATAACTTTTGATGTTCCATGCTTGTTTAGTATCTACTTTGCTTTGCTTTGTCTACACTTTGAGGTATTTTTACATGTTTTCTAGGACTAACATATTAACAAGATTCCATACTGCCAGTTGTCTGTTTTCTGTTGTTTTTGGTTCCAGAAAAGTCAGAAAATGAATATTCTCGGAATTGGATGGGACAAAATCCAAAGTCAATATTTCACCGAGGAGAACACAGAGCCAGAAGACGAGACAGAGGAGGGCCTCGAGGGGGCCACACACCCTGGCCACGCGACCAGGCCTGGCCCGCGCCTGGGGGGTGCAGCTGCCTCAGGCACCCATGATGACCCACAAGTATAGGGGATCACAACAGTCTTCGAGGGTAGTATTACCCAATTTATTGATTCGACACAAGGGGAGCCAAAGAATACTTGCAAGCCTTAACAACTGAGTTGTCAATTCAGCTGCACCTAGAAATAGTTCTTGCTCACAGAAGTTTATCTATAGCAATAGTTTGTAGTAGCAAACAACATCAGTAAAACAAGAGCAATAGTAACAGTAGTAGCAAACAGTAGGATATGAGCGCGGTAGGCATAGGTATGGATGGACGGGTGTTGCATGGACGACTCTAAACATGTAACTTAAAGATCTAGGGCAATTGCAGATAAATAATAATAAGCATCCAAGTACTAAACAATCATAGGAATGTGCTCCATATATAGTCATGCGTGCTCGCAATGAGAACTTGCACAACATGTTTTGTCCTGCCAGCCCGTTGAAGCGGGTCCTCAAGGGAACTACTGGGAATTAAGGTGCTACTTTTAATAGAGCACCGAAGCAAAGCATTAACACTCCGTGAACACATGTGATCCTCACATCACAGCCATCCCCTCCGGTTATCCCAATGATATGTTTACACAACCTTCAGATAAGATCACAAACAATACTATCATAATGAATCAATAATAAGTTTAGATCTGAGATCATGGCACTCGGGCCCTAATGACAAGCATTAAGCACAAAAAGTTGCAACAAAGTCAAATAGCACTAATAGAGATACTAGGCACCATGCCCTAACAATCTTATTCGATTACATGATAGAACTCATATAATCCCTACCATCCCCATAGCCTATAGCGGGGGATTACTCACTCATGGATGAGGGAAACATTGATGGTTGATGGAGAGGCGTTGGTGATGACGATGGCGATGATCCTCCCCAAATTCCCCGTCCCAGCAGGGTGCCAGAACGGAGTTTCTGGTTCCGAATCGCGGTTTCTGGTGGTGGCGGCGCAGCAGAACTCTTTTTGGAAAAATGTCAAACCCCCCTGGGTTTTTAGGTCAAGAGGCATGTTATAGGCGAAGAGGGAGCCCGAGGGGGCGCCTGGGGCAGCCACACCCCCTCCAGGCACGGACTAGGCCCACCCGCGCAACTGGGGTGTGGGCCCCCCAGGGCTCCACTCCGTCTCGTATTATGGCTTCGTGGATCTTCTGGTGAAATAGGATTTTTGGCATATTTTCCGAGATTTTTCCTGATAGTTGATTTTCTACACAAAAACTAGACACCAAGGTAATTCTGCTGAAAACAGTGTTAGTCTATGTTAGTTGTATCCAAATCACACAAGTTTAGAGGAGAAACAATAGCAGAAGTGATTGGGAAAGTAGATACGTTTTGGACATATCAACCCCTTGGCCTCCCTCTTCGCCTATAAGAAGCTCCCAATACCTAAACCATAAGGACCCGATCAATCTTCCACGAAACAGTCCGTATCCGCTGATGTCTATGCACTTCTATTCTTGTAGACAGTTGTTGTCCCTCCAAGTGCAGAGGTTTGTAGAACAGCAGCAAGTTTCCCTTAAGTGGATTACCCAAGGTTTATCGAACTCAGGGAGGAAGTGGTCAAAGGTATCCCTCTCAAGCAACGTTGCAATCAAGATACAAGAAGTCTCTTGTGTCCCCAACACACCCAATACACTTGTCAGGTGTATATATGCACTAGTTCGGCAAAGAGATAGTGAAATACACATGCTATGGATGATTATAAGTGGCAACGGTGCCAGAAAAGAGCTTCTGATGGGGAGGAAAAGACTAAAGGCAAAACGATGGAAGCAAGCAAACATGTAATAGATCTAGATGCTAACGGTGTTTCAATGTTTAGAAACAAGGCCTAGGGATCATACTTTCACTAGTGAACACTCTCTCATATAAATATATTCTCTTCATGATACTACTCTTAACTACTCTCCGGTTGGACACATTAATCCATGGTAGGGCTATAACAACACTCCTCAAAGTCCGCCTTCCCCACCTAGATTACCCCACACTGTCACCTTGAGCACTAGATGGTTCCAACAAACACCACAATTTCATAGAGACAACCAACTCAAAGTATAACTTATGATATGTATTTATGAATTCTAGCATAAGTTCCACCACGATGTGCACGCCGTCACTTTCACACACGTGGTGTTAACACCCGAATTTTTAATCCCAGATGCCTGTTATGCCATACATCGCAATCCCAGGATTACCATTTTTGCGAGACTTAACAGATTTGGATATCATAGTACATCATCCATTACAAACCATACATAAGGTCTTACACAAATAAGGATCTCATGATCCAGTTCTTAATACAACTCAAGCAGTGGAATAACGTAATAATAACGATAGCGTAGGCGAAGCTCCATCTTCAGGGTCACAGGCAATGCTGATGATGGGAGATGATCCTAGTTGTCATAATCTTCCTGCGGTCCGTCATCCTAATACTCCTCTTCATAGTCTGGCCATGGGAATAGCTAGGGACAAAGCCATGAGTACTCTTTAAGTACTCGCAAACTAATACTAACAAGTGAAGGGGTTTTGTATAGGATATACTAAGCTCTAAGGTTGTTTTGCAAAAAGCCAGATTTACTCTACTAAGTTCAAAAGCAAAGATAACTAGTTGAGAGTTTTATAACACCTAAGTGGGAACTTGAATTTCATATCACAACTCTGTTGTGGTCAAGTCAAAGTCATAAACCATTTCATAAGTCATTTTAAAAACATCTGACGATAGAACAGTATGGCCACTCCAACTGTCCATAACCGCGGACGCGGCTATTCGAATAATTTGACACTCTACAGAGATTGTACACTTTCACCACAACATTCGATACATCCGTCAGGAACAATCCTGAATTCACCATACTCAGTATGCGGATAATCAATCCTAACCTTTCAATTACACGCCCTAGTATAGGTACCTCTCATGTGAGTTTGGCCTCCCAACCATGACTAACTGTCATCTTGAGTACTGCACAGGTGGACAATCTTCACAAGGTAGCCTCAGCTCAGACCTTGGCCGCAAGGGAACCCATACTAAGGTATATAAATTTCCAGTCAAGCCCTACCCAAATTTCGGGTATTATGGTTGTACGATAAAATTGGAATGGTATCGCATCCAGACATCCATCAATTTTATAAAGGGCTAAGGCTCATGCCTCAACATTTTCATCATCAAAATCATCTGGTGTTCAAGAACACATGTCAAAACATTTTAGTAGAATGACTCATCATTCTAAGGTTTTCATAACCATTTTCACCAAGTATTCCCATGTAAAGTTGATCAAGTTTTATGCTTAGCACTAGCATCTACAAGTGGGGGTAAGTACTAATGAGGGGTGGTAAATGAGTGGGGATTAGCTAAGTTCAATCTCATGCCTTAGGATGACATCAAGATTATCTATCTTAGGCCAAATTTTATGCTCTTTATGCTACCTTCAATTATCTTTCTAGAATCTACAAGTCACTAAGTAAACTTTTGATAGAAAACCTTTTAATAAAAAAAATAAAATACTAAGCTTGCAAGTAAAACTAGGATGGTGTGTCAAGTGGGTATAATCACATATGCTGAAGGCATATAGTTGGCATAATAACAAGAAAGTAGTAGCTTGCATAAGTAGGGTATCTTGCAAGTGTTAACTTGCCTTGTGAAGAGCAGTGATTGATGTTCTCCTCGGCTTCTTCCTCGTAGTATCCTCCTTCCTCCTCGTATCCTTGGTCGGTACTAGCGTCTATAAATAAATACAAGGTACACAATCACCAAACAATACTTAACTATTTCTAATCATCACACTAGGGTTCACACTAGATGATCTATCATCATTACTAGTATTACAAGGATTAAAACACTTGTCCCATTTATTTTATTTAAGAAAAGTAATTTCTACTCATTGAAAAACTACTTAAGATTTAATATTCTCCAACTCAAACATGGGATCATGTTGACACATGTCATCCCCACATATTTCAGTACATGGGAATATGATTTAAAGTGGTTTCATAATTTAATAAGGTTTAACCTTTTTTTTATTTAATTAAAGTGACTAGAAATGCCTATGTGGCATTCTTTTATTACTTGATCATTATTTTTGTAAGTAAACCTATATATTTTTATATATTATGAATGGTATGGTCAAATGTGATTTTTGAGAGTTGGAATCAACTCAAAAGCTCTTATGGTTGAATTTTGAAAAATGTTTTTATGCAGAAAAGCTTCTCCCTTGTTATTTTTACCATGGGTGATCTGCAAATCTAAATGGCTTGAATCCAACGGGCTTGGATTAAGCATTCCAGTACCTTTCTAACAAAATTGGTTTCATGCATTTTGGTTTAATGAATCGAGCTGGGTTGATTTTTGAATCTAGGTATAGAACTGTGTTTGAAATTAAATGAATAAAAGTAAATTTGAATTGTTGGGTCGCGCGGGATGTTTAACTGGGCCGGCCCACTACGCACAGCGCACGCGCGGGCTGGTTAAGTGGCTGTCCCCACTCGTCAGTGAGATAGTGAGGGACGAAGCAGTACGGGGTGATCTAGGCCGCACGATCTAACTCTAATCGAACGACTCTGGTTCATCGTCCACGTCGAGCAGCGCCGGCGAGACAGAACCCTAGTGCGGTAGGTGGGGGTCATGGGAGGCTCACCAGGGCTCAGGCGATGGTCGGTGACGAGGGCGAACGACGAAGTCGACGACGGCGGTTCTCCTGGTACCGGCAGCTTCTCCTAGGGCGCCTCCAAGCAACGGCGCCTCTCCTCCTCTGCAGCGGCGAACTCCGGTGACATTCTAACCAACTAGTGCTCGCCTTGCTCCAGGAGTGAGTGGGTGTGATCAGTGAGAGGTGGGGAGTGAACTGGTGTGAAGAAAACGAGCGGGGGAGGTCTCCTTTTATAGTGGCTGAAGGGGACCGAGGGGCGCGGGCTGAGCTCATTGTGGTCGACGACATAGAGGGATAATGGCATGGGCGACGGTAGGGGGCGGTGTTGTGCTCCCTGGCGAAGCTCAGCGGCGTGGGGCAGTGCTGAACGGTCGGAACGCGTCGACACTCTAGGCGGGTCTGACGGCAATTTTAATGGCGCACGGGTGCTCCTGGTCGTGCGGCGGTGAACGAGGTTGACTGGCGGAGTGTTGGAGTGTTGGCGATCACGCACGCAAGCGGCGAGGGTGGCGCGTCATCTCTGGGTGCTGGTCCAGTGTGGCGCATTGGCGCGCTCTCGGCTCGCACGCAGAGAGACTGAGCGCGTGCTTGGCGGGTGGTCCAGTGGCTGGCTACGCTCGGGGCTGGGACAGGGAGTGGCAGTGGACGGTGCTGCGTGTTCCAGACAAGGTTGGCGGGGCTAGTTCTTCCTCTAGCTCGCTGGCGACATTGGGGTTGGCAAATGGGCTCGGCATGGTCTCCATTAATGGCTATGCCAAGCTCATAGTGGTTCTAAGGCTTGTTAATTGGGCTAGATCATCTACTGAGAGTGTAGTGAGAGCTAGAGAGGGAATAAGGTTGGCAAAATTCACTGCTCACTATAGTTTTTGTTGTTTGTTTGTTTCCTGCAAACAAGGTGTTTAATGAAATGGCCGAAAGAAATTCAAATTTGAATTTTGGATTCAAACTTGGTGGGTTTGCTAGGCACATACTAGGGAGTCTCTGGTTAGTTGTATTAGTCAAGGGGCACTGGTTTGGTTGGGTTTTGAAAATGTGTGATCTTCACATATGATAAAGATTCAATTTTGAATTCTCATTTGAATGATGTTGTCAAATGTTTCTGCAAGTTTGAAAGGTGGGATTTGCTTCACTTTTACTTGGTATAGCAAGGGGTGAAAAGAATTGGAAAAGTTTCTGTTTGAAATCTTGGACTAGAAACACTCAAAGTGACCTAGTGAGCAAGATTGGCAAAAATGACCATTTGCCTTAATTGATTTGTTTTTTATTTTCTCTTTATTTGTTTCTGCTTGGAAATGTTTTATATGATGTTATTTTCATCTTTAAACCATTTCTTGCTATTTTAGGTTAATCACACAAGATCATTCATGCATTTATCAAATCATCACATACACACATGCATTCATATGATTTTAATGACTCAAAGTTTTTGTTAACCCTAATTTTAGTGATTAGAGTTTGATGATCATTGTTTTTTATTTTTGGGATGTTACACGTGGGGAGAGCAGAGATCTATTAAAGCACTTGAGTATTTATGTAGACTCTAGCGTAAGTGCCACCACGGTATGCACGTTGTCACTTTCACACACGTGGGGAGAGCCGAGATCTATTAAAGCACTTGAGTAGCAAAGTAGATCTACTTGATTAAAAAGCTCATGACCACCATATGATCATGCATAGATAGAGAGATGTACACATAGCTACTGGTAGAGCCCTTAGCCTCGAAGGAGAACTACTCCCTCCTCATCATGGGGATCAGCAACAGTGATGAAGATGGCGATGGATATTGATGGAGATGGTGGTGGAGATCGAAGGAGATGGATCCAGGGGAACTTCCACGTCCCGGTAGGGTGCCAGAATAGAGACTTCTGTCCCCCGAATCTCCCCTTCGGTGGCGGCAGCGCTGCAGAACTTTTCTGGTATGTTTGATTGATTCTAGGGTTTTCTCCCCGGGGGCTTATTATAGCCAAAGGGGCAAGGCGAGAAGGCGGCCAGGGGGTGGCGCGGCCAGGGTGGGCCCGCGCCACCCTAGGGTGTGCCCACCCTGGTGCCCTACTCCATCTCTGCTTCAATTTTCCATATCGTTCCGGGAAAATATGAACTTTGGCTTTTATCCCGTCCAAATATTCATTTTTTAGCTTTTCTAAAACCAAAAACAGCAGAAAACAGGCAACTGTCACTATGGCATCTTGTCAATAGGTTAGTTCCAGAAAGTGTATAAAAATACCTCAAAGTGTAGGAAGAACATAAGATAGTACACAAAACAAGCATGGAGCATCAAAAATTATAGATACGTTTACGACATATCAAGCATCCCCGAGCTTAACTCCTGCTCGTCCTCGAGTAGGTAAGTGATAAAAAGAATAATTTTTGAGGTGACGTGCACCATCACAATCTTGATCAAACCATTTGCAAGCATTGAAGGCTAGGATCAAAGTACTCTAAACATGAGCATGAAAGATGAAGTTCTAACAGTAAGACAAAGCAACTATGCTACAACATGAAAGGATACAAACAAAGATTCATGAATAACAATGCATTGAAAGAAGTTTGTTTATTTCACATATAGAAAACATAGCATAGTGGCATTCAGCTTGCCCCTCATAGAGTAGCAAAACATAAATGCATAGGACACCTTCAAAGTTCATAAGGGTGACTAGATACAGATAGTTCAAGAACAAGCAATATCAACAATATGAATCAATCAATAAGTTTTGGGACAATGGACATAGAACTAAGAATGACAATTATGCTCTCTTAATTGGTGCCTAAGGATAGAAGGTGGAGACTCAATATAAATGTGGAAGAAAGGCCCTTCAAAGGGAAGCAGGAATTTCAAGTTGCATAAAGAGCTTCCAAAAATTATGGTACTTGTTAGATTTCAGCTCTCATTGCCCCTATCATAAGCATCTTGAAGTGATTAAGGTTAAAGTGAACAAAATATGGAGTATATGCTTGACAAAGTATAAGTTGGCAATCTCATGTCCCTTGAGTACGAGGGCCGCTCCTCATGCTACTCAACTTTAGTCACCAGTAAGTTCTTGTCATAGTAAGTACATGTGTATCATAGAGAACCGCCAACGGGGTACCCCTTGCACATGATACAGGATCTATCCCGTAATCAAAATGACAAGGCAAGCAGACAATGAGCATCTCAGTAATCTTTTTATTTACCATGGTAAAATGGTGCTTTTTTTTTCTCTCTTTCCTCTTTTCAATATGTCTCTTTTTTTATAAGAAGAAAGATTCATAGATTGCTCACTATGGTGATGCTACAAGTTTCCACCATGATTAGGCATGGCTTAGGCTAGCGGCCCAGGCATTTTCTAACACACATACATAACTTCATGGACTTACAAGCTTCCATTTTATTTCACACTGACGACATCCGCAAAAAAAGAGCATGATATCAACTGTGTACAAAGTACAAGTGCAATGTTGAAAGCGTTCCCCGTGATAGCACGGTTCTACTAATTCCAATGTATAAGTGCAAGCATATACAACATATATGACACAATGGTTCAAGTTTATTTAGGGGCAAGAAAATATAAAGTGTGCCATCAAGTTTGTGAGAGCTTTAATCACTAAGTTTTCACATAACAAGTTTAATTTCGAAGATAGATAAAACAAGAATACAATTGGAATGGTGTAACACACCATGCATAGGAATTTATAGTGGACTCTTTGGAATAACTTGGTTTCTTGGGAGTTGGATGCACGAGTAGAGCTTACTCAATACAAGTGGAGGCTAGCAAAAGACTGGGAGCGACCAACTAAGAGAGCAATAATGGCCATAATCATGCAGAGCAACAAAACATTACTAATCAAAGCATAAAATGATATCACAAGTCAAAAACTAAATGATCATCGAGGCTAAGGTGACTGGTTCATAGTCATAACATGTTGTGAGCATGTGCCAAGTCAACCCAAACAAACCATCAAAGGAGAATACCACGATACTATGCTTTTGTATGCTAAAACAATGCATGATTCTTTCAAGGCATATTAAGCAATCTCAATTGTTTGGAACAAGTCATGCTACAGCAATAATCACTAAACATAAGGTCAAAGCAACATCTAGCATGACATGATAAAGTCTAAGCCACAATCAAAGCAAGCTCCTTTTTGTACCACCTAAGCATGAAGCTTTCTACTCTTTTCCAACACCAATCGACTTATTTGAAAACAACTCACAAAGATAATCATCAATAAAGATCAGTGAGCATATCCCACAAATCCACAAAGAATAACTAAAAATTTCTAAGCTGAAAGCATCAGAAAACTAAGGCTAAACACAGTGCTAGCAAAAGAGAACACTCACAAAACAATAAGAGTGCAAACAAGAGTGTTCTAGGCAATGAAAATAGAGTGTGTCTCTCTCCAAAAGAAGTGTGATGTAATCAACAAACTTACTCAAGCAAACTAATCAAACAAAAACTAAAAACAAAAACAAAGATTCTCCAAGAACAACACAATAGTGCATGAAACAATAAAAACGAAGTGTCTAGAAAGACCTGAGATTTTTATTGATGAAGAAGGGGATGCATTGGACATCCCCAAGCTTTGAAGCTTGTACCTCTTGAATATTTCTTGGGGTTACACGGCGTGGCATTCCCAAGCTTGATCTTTTGTCCATTCTTCATCTCATTACATCATTCTTCCCTTACACCTGAAAAATTTCCTTCATACAAAACTTCACACAATCTTCATTAGCAACATTAGTGCATTCAAAAGATAATAGACCTTTGGATTTAGTTTTAAAACAGAAAAACTTTCATTAAAAACACAATCTACTGTAGCAATTCCCTCAAAAAGTTCAGTTTCCCAAAGAGAACCCAAAAAGAAATCAATAAGAAGCAAATGCGAATAATGGCAGAAATCTGTCAAAACAGACCAGCAGGTAGAAACCGATTCTTTCGAAGACCTTCTGTTGCTCAAATAAAAAAGTGTTGAACTAAGGAAAGTTAAATCACAACCTGGGGGATTTATTCAGAAAATTACAGCTCAATCCGACTTACAGGGATTTTACAGGAACTTTTACAGTGGAGCACAAAAATCTGTTTCGGGACAGCAACTCCCCAAATCTTACTTCCCTCTCATTAGAGGTTATTCTTGGCACAAAAATCAAATAAAAAGGACAAGGAGAGGTTATTACAGAAGTAATAACTTCCAAGACTCAAGAAAACTATTGGGTTATCTCCCAAGAAGTACTTTTCTTTAACGCCTTTAAGTTAGGCTTGATAGTTTGAGAAGATGCTCATATAAGAAATATGAATTGAAGTAAAAGGGAGCATCAAGAAGAAAATTCAAAAAAAAACATTTAAGTCTAACCCACTTCCTATGCATAGGAATCTTGTAAAGAAACAAGTCATGAAAGCACAAAGCAACAAGCATAGGAAAGCAAAACAAGTGCAACTTTAAGATTTTCAACATAAAGAGGAGAAATTTAATATTGTTGAGATACATAAAACCATGTTTCCCTCTCTCATAATAACTTTTAGTAGCAACATGAATAAAATTAACAATATAACTATCACATAAAACATTCTCATCATGAGCCACATGCATAAAATAATTATTACTCTCCACATAAGCATAGTCATTCTTATTAATTGTAGTGGGAGCAAATTCAACAAAATAGCTATCATTATTATTCTCATCACCATAGTCATCAAATATAGGAGGCATATTGTAATCATAACAAATTTTATCCTCAATAGTAGGTGGACTGAAAATATCATATGCATTATTGTAATCATCATAAATTGGAGGTATAGTATCATCATAAGCAATAGAATAGCTATCTCCCAAGTGTGTTCGTTTGTAGACATATCATCATTGGAAGGAACATGGATAGCACTAATAGCACAAAAATTATTAATATCATAATTTTCAGAATTGGTACCAAAGAGATTTTCAATATCAAAATTAGTGTGCTTTTCCCAATCATGATCACTACTATAGGTAACAGACATAGGAACATCATCTAGTTCAGACTCATCAGTAAAAACTATGATAGGAGCAACATGCTTAGAGGAAGATACCGTTTACTCTCTCCTTTTACTCCTCCTCTTTTCTTCTTCTCCTCTTTAGGAGGCAGAGGCTTGAAAGGAAGCTTCTCCACATACCCTGGTTTATTGTTATAGACAATAGAAGAAACTTTAGAGGATTCCTCCTTTTTATTAATAAGAACAAAACTCATATCAGTCCTGTCATATTTTGGTAAAATATCATCTTTTATAAGATTTTGTATGTAAGTATTTGCGTGGAAATTATCAACACAATAAATATGACAACCATGCAGGACGCTATTCATATCAAAAGCACTCATGTCTACCAAAGAAGTTTTTCTTGATAACTCTTCACACCCCAAAAACAATGTAAGTTCATCATGTTGATTATCAGTGATCGCGTTATCACAATACAAACTTGCAGTACTCATTGGATTATAAAGGTTATTATTATGGCATGAGCATTGAAAATTGAAATGACCCACTTCATAGCAAAGTTCACAAATAAAAGGATAGATGGCACAATTTTTTTACCAAGATCATTTAGAGCCTTATACCAATTTCTGGTTTTTTCATTCCAGTGGGTGATACAATATTCTTCTTTGATTTTATTCTTCTTATAAGGTCTATGCATTCCACAAAAATTAACATGCTTATAAGAAATAGTACTTTTAGAAGTTTGAGCATGTTTATTGCAATCATTAATAACATTTTCATTTTCCATGCAAGTGTCTTAAAAGGTTCATGATACATGTCCCATTTTTATTTAGGAGCATTAATATGAGAAGCAAAGGTTCTACAAAAATCAACAATAATTTGTGGATCAAGACCATATTTAGCACTAAGCTCTTGAAAATCAGCAGTTTCAGCGAAAGACTTAATGCAATCATACGCATAGTTTATACCTGGTTCTTTACCTTTGTCGTTATCCTAATCTTCGGAATTGCTTTGAATTGTTTCAAGAAGATCCCACTTAGCTTTGACCTCCTTTATTGTGATGGATCCCTCTAAATAGTTATCAAGATAGTCCTTGTAATGTCCTGGAAGCCTTGCATAAAAATTATTGATAATAATATTACTGGGGAGCTCATGAATGGGACATTTGAGCATTAGTGACTTCAATATCCCCCATTCTTGGGCAATACTTTCTCCATCATGAGGATGAAAATTATAAATATAATTCCTATCTTTATGAATTTCATGAGGAGGATAAAATTTAGAGTAAAAGAGAGATTCAAGTTCCTTCCAATTCAAATGATGAGGATCATCTAGTAGCTCATACCACTCTCTTGCTTTGTCCCTGAGTGATAAAGAGAATATCTTCCTTTTAAATTGGTCCATTGAAATACCTGCACACTTGAACAACTCGCATAATTCATGGATAAAAAGTAAGTGATCACCAGGATGGACAGTTCCACATCCAAAATAATAGTTATCCATAACATGATCAACAATTTTTGTAGATATTTTAAATGGGACACTTTCAGTATGTGGCTTTAAAATATCACAAGCATCAATAGAATTACCACATATGGGAGATAAAGTATTGTCAGAGCATTTTCTTCCCTAAAGCTGGGGAACTAAAAATATCTCTTTCATAAAAACTAGCTACCCCAAGCTTAGATGTTTCCATAGAATTAGTAACAATGGTGTTCAAAAAATTCATACTAATAACATTGCTATTAGCATGCAAATAAAGCTCCATAGGTTTTTTAATTTTCTCTTCAAACACTTCATGTCCTAACTCAAGATAAATACTATAGATCTATATAATTTTTTGTTGTTGTTTTTCATTAAGCCTAACTAGTGAAAACAAGAAACAAAAAGACAAAATTGCAGAATATAAAGGAAATAACTTCGAGCACTCACACCGGAGGATGTGGGTAGATTTTACCTTACCTCCCCGGCAACAACGCCAGAAAAGAGCTTGATGTCTACACACTTCTATTCTTGTAGGAAGTTGTTGGGCCTCCAAGTGCAGAGGTTTGTAGAACATCAGCAAGTTTCCCTTAAGTGGATTACCCAAGGTTTATCGAACTCAGGGAGGAAGTGGTCAAAGGTATCCCTCTCAAGAAACTCTGCAATCAAGATACAAGAAGTCTCTTGTGTCCCCAACACACACAATACATTTGTCAGGTGTATAGGTGCACTAGTTCGGCGAAGAGATAGTGAAATACAGGTGGTATGGATGATTATAAGTGGTAACGGTGCCAGAAAAGAGCTTCTAATGGGGAGGATAAGACTAAAGGAAAAATGATGGAAGCAAGCAAACATGTAATAGATCTAGATGCAAACGGTGTTTCAATGTTTAGAAACAAGGCCTAGGGATCATACTTTCACTAGTGAACACTCTCTCATATAAATATATTCTCTTCATGGTACTATTCTTAACTAATCTCCAGTTGGACACTCTAATCCATGGTAGGGCTATAACAACACTCCTCAAAGTCCACCTTCCCCATCTAGATAACCCCACACTGTCACCTTGAGCGCTAGATGGTTCCAACAAACACCACAATTTCATAGAGACAACCAACTCAAAGTATAACTCATGATATGTATTTATGAAATCTATCCTAAGTGCCACCACGGTGTGCACGCTGTCACTTTCACACATGTGGGGAGAGTAGAGATCTATTGAAGCAATTGAGTATTTATGTAGACTCTAGCCTAAGTGCCACCACGGTATGCACGTTGTCACTTTCACACACGTGGGGAGAGCCGAGATCTGTTAAAGAACTTGAGTAGAAAAGTATATCTACTTGATTACAAAGCTCATGACCACCATATGATCATGCATAGAGAGAGAGATGAACACATAGCTACCGGTAGAGCCCTTAACCTCGGAGGAGAATTACTCCCTCCTCATCATGGGGATTAGCAAGGGTGATGAAGATGGCGATGGAGATCGATGGAGATGGTGGTGGAGATCGAAGGAGATGGCTTCGGGGGCACTTCCCCGTCTCAGTAGGGTGCCGAATAGAGACTTCTGTCCCCCGAATCTCCCCTTCGGTGGCGGCAGTGCTGCAGTACTTTTCTAGGATGTTTGATTGATTCTAGGGTTTTCTCCCCGGGGGCTTATTATAGGTGAAGGGGCAAGGGGAGGAGGCATCCAGGGGGGGCCACACCCCCTTGTGGCACGGCCAGGGTGGGCCCACACCACCCTAGGGTGTGCCCACCCTGGTGCCCTACTCTGTCTTTGCTTTGATTTTCCGTATCGTTCCAGGGAAAATATGAACTTTGGCTTTTGTCCCGTCCAATTCTGAGAATATTTATTTTTCATCTTTTTTGAAACCAAAAACAGCAGAAAACAAGCAACTGGCACTGTGGCATCTTGTCAATAGGTTTGTTCCAGAAAGTGTATAAAAATACCTCAAAGTGTAGGCAAAACATAAGATAGTTGGCACAAAACAAGCATGGAGCATCAAAAATTATAGATACGTTTATGACGTATCAGCCGCCGCCACCATCGTTCCTAGGTCGGGGGGATCTAAAGCTCTTCCCGGCAGCCTACCGAAGGGGAGAGATCATCCCGGAGGCCTTCTTCATCACCATGCCAGCCTCCGGTATGATGTGTGAGTAGTTCCACCTTGTACTATGGGTCCATACAGTAGCTAGATGGTTGTTTCTCCTCCTTTGTGCTACCATGTTTAGCTCTTGTGAGCTCCGTTCATGATCAAGATCATCTATTTATAATCATGCATGTTGTGTTTGTGGAGATCCGATGGATATTGAGATTACCATGTAAGATTGATTAATGATTCTATCTTGTTGATTCTATCATGTCTGTGTTGTTTGAGATCTTGCATGCTCTCTGTTTCTAGTAGCTATCTTGTCCAAGTAGATGCTAGTGACTCCAAGAGGGGGTATTTATGCTCGATAGTGGTTTCATGCCTCTATTGAATTTGGGGAAGTGACAGAAATCTCTAAGGTTGTAGATGTGTTGTTGCTACTAGGGAGAAAACAACAATCTCTTTTTTAGGGAACAGTTGTATTATTTACTTTACACACTTTGCTTAAAGAAGTTATCCGTTGTTTGCAACTTAATACTAGAGGGGGTTCGGATGATAACCTAAAGATTGATTACTAGTCATAGATGTAGTTGGATGGCGGTCTATGTATCTTGTTGTAATGCCCAATCAAATCTCATAGGATCATGAATGTCTAGTATTGCATTGCTATGCCTTGCTCTGTCCTGTCAATTGCCCCGCTGTAATTTGTTTATCCAGCATGTTATGTTGTTTATCTTAAGGAGAACATCTCTAGTGAACTGTGGACCCGGTCCAATCTTTACCATTGATACATCTTCCACTGCTACTGTTTACTTACTGCAAGCCACCATTGCCTTCCACACCATACAGTTAATCCTTTGTTTTCAGCAAACTAGTGAGATTGAAAACCTCACTGTTTGTTGGGGCAAAGTCTTGAGTTTGTGTTGTGCAGGTTTCCAAGTTGCTAGCAAAACCTTTGAGTCATTTCCTTCCTCCTACTGGTTCTATAACCTTGGTTTATTTCTGAGGGAAGACTTGCTGCTATGCTCATCATACCTTCCTCTTGGGGTTTCCCAACGAAGCTCTACAGTGATCAGAGCCGCCATCAATATCTTTAATATCAATTTAGTATCTTCTAAAATACTATAATAATTAAGGATGTTAAAATCTATTTTATTTATTTTTAGGTGTTTTATTGATTTTTATAAAATTCCCTAAGGAAGATATATTATAAAAATCTTTAACCTATATTTATGCTATCAAAAATAGACTTCTTAATTTAATTAAGTATCTTGTATTATTATGAACCTAAAAATATATTATTTGTATTTTTAGGGTATTTCTTTTGTTTATTAGAATTTATTAAATCCTAGGGATATTTTGGTCTTTTGCTAATTAATTAAATTCCTTTTATTTTAATATTTGGGACAACCCCATTGGGCTATTTGGGCCCATCTTGGCCCAATCGGCCTGGTCAAAACAATTCCCCGAAGTGGTACTGGACCCTATCGGCCCAGTACGCTCCATTCTCTCTCACTCGTTCCTCTCCTTCTTCCTCGACCCCGTGGTGTTGCCGACACCGCCGTTGTGCGATTCACGCCGCCCTAGGTCTCCCTGGCTGCCACCATGGTGTATGGCAAGGTTGCTGACCCTACTCCTTCGTCTGGTCCAATTCAATTTGGCTTTGGAGCTCTCCTTCGTCCAGGCTGGCTTCGTCCGGGTTTGGGGTGCTACCGATGATGCCTTCGCCGCTCCTCCCGTGGTGCTATGAGGTGCTCGTGGTGATGTAGTGGTGTTTTTCATCCTCGTGCGTTGCTGTGGCCGCCGCCTCGGCTCGGTGCGGGTTGCAGTGCCCTTCGGGTGCTCCCCGTGACGTCATGCGCTTTTCGGCCACTCTGCTTCCTCTTCTAATCGATAGCGAGGACCACTGGTGAGTTTAGTCTTGATCTCCCCTCGTGCCTTCAGTCATCTGCCTCTCTTGATCTCATATGTGTGCTTCTAGTGGCCATCCCTAATTAGGGTTCATATATTGATTAGGGTTCACCCCTCTGTGTTGGTTAGATTCGTTGGATTGGAACTAGTATTGGTGGTTATTGAGGATGGTGATTACGTATCTCATGTTGGTCACTGTCTACAGTTGATTTTTCATGAGGCTAGTGGCTTATTATACTGATTCCAATGGGTAATTATACATGGCCTAGATTATAGTGCTACTGTGGCACTATTACTTATGGTTCTGGTGATTTGGAATTTCACTACTGTCATGATCTTGATATTGACAATAGTTCTGTCAGTGATTTATTCACTGCATCTATAAATGTTGGCTTGTGTGATTATATGCAGATTGGGTTACCATATTATTTCAGTGATGCTCCAATTATGTATATAAACTTGGTAATGATTCCTAGTGTTTGGTTCTAGGAAAATGATAATTAGTGACTTGCAAGTTTATTTATGAAAGCTAGTTAATTAATCTGTTTGGTTTAGAACTTGTTCTTGTGACACCATCTTAGAATGGAACACAAGTTTTGCTTCTACTACTGGGCTTTATTATGCCAATGCTTAAGATTGGATTAATGCCAAAGATAAGTTGAAAGCTTCTTTTAAACATTTGTGCCTATGATGTTGGTCTAAGGCTTAGGGACTAGATTCCTATCTTGATGTCCCTTATAGATATGTTCTGGTATTAATACCAGTTACTTATTCTTGAGTCCTTCTAATAAAATGATTGGTGTGCTTATTATGTTTTATGGATCCATAAGACTATGGATTCTGAGGTGCTACTCTTTTTAATAGATGTGCCCAAAATTCATAATCTTGGCTATGGTCATATTGGAATATGAGATTTGTCTTAATATCCAGGATCAATGATGTTAGTCTGAGATCCTGGTTTGATTTGTAGAATTTTAATCATGGCTTTTGTATTCAAAAATCTTCTATGATGGATTCACCCCACTTGGGTGATTTCTAAGAGATTTAAATATAAAACAACACATGAATTCTTATCTAGATAAGATGGTTAGATCATGTGAGGGTTTTATATTACTCACCACAATAGTTGGGTTGTTGGTGTTGTTCTGGTTGGTTTGATCTGCTGGCTTTCTTGCTGGCTTGATCTTGTACTTCACCTCATGGTGCTGCTCCTGCTACTTCTGGTTCCTGGGAGCTTGTCCTTGATCTTGCTATCCACCTGCTCCACCCCCTCCTTATGTCACCATCTGGTGAATGTTTTGATGGTCTGGTGTATGGTTTGGCTGGTGGTTTGCTTGGCCTTGGTAGGCTTGATGTGTTCCTGGTTTGGTGCTTGAGAATGATAGTAGCTGCTGGGTGATGTGTTGTGGCTGTGCACTTCTCCTTTTGCTTGTGTGGGTTGCTGCTGCTGTGTTGACAACACACACCATGCAGTTAGATGACCGTGCTGCCTGGCTGTTTGGTGCATTCTGTGGATCAGATCTGTGAGGTGTTTTCACCTTTTAACCATTTACATTTCACTCACCTGGTGAAACTTTCCCCTTTACTTGTTGTTGATATATGTACTTGTGGCTTATTTGATATGAAAGAACAGATACTTACACATTAGTGAAACTTTCCCTTTTTACATTTACTCAATGATGTAAGCTTGAGCAGTGCACTTCACTGCTCTCAACTGAGAGTAAATCTAACAATCAATCTTTTATTTTCATTTTTTTTGTTTTTGTATTTTGCGGGTACAAGATCTGGATGCTCAAGATTTAGTATTGGATTAGATAGATAAATAGGTTCTCATTGTAATCTTTATTTTATTCTTTTTGTAAGAATCTTGTAATAGTTTATTCATATTTGAATTTCTTTTCTTGTAATTTCTTTACTGTAATGAATCATTTCATTGATTGAATAAATTCATCTTTGTAAAATGGTTATGGAATAAAGATAAGAATTAATCATTCCTTTCTTGTTCTGTAAGACCTCACCCTTTAAGGTAAAGGTCCTTGTGATTACCATGCTAGTCCTTGGATCGAAATGCTAGCACCCACAGTTTAATATGAAGTACATAGATACAAAGGTCATTATTACATCAAAATTCCTGGAGTACAATAGTTCTTACAACTCACTTAGCCCAAGGCTAACATATAAAGAGTTCTCATTACATAGCATATAAATACAGTCTTCATCTTCATGTGCCACAGGCAAACATGTTGAGTGTAGGCTCATAACCCTACTCACCATGATGATATGAATGCAATGATGATGTTTTGGATTTGATGAAATTTGGGATGTTACAAATTTAGGGAATAATAAATAACAAATAATCTTAAATTATTATTATTTATTATAATTTTATCATAACAAATAATATTACTAAAGGATTTTGGGAATTCATTTTAAAATATCAAATCCTAATTTTTAAATATTCTTCAATTGATTCAAAATTCAAATTTTAATTCAAATTATTTCCCCCAAAACACACTAATTCATAAAGATCATGTAAAAGTTTATAACAATCACTTTCAAGAGCTATTCCTACCTCTATAGAGTGAAAGAAACTCTGATCACTTTAGGTTTTTGTTTGGCGAAAAATTTACCTGCATTTTTACAGATGAATGCATGCATATGCACAAAATTCTATTTCTACCCTTCATTGGTTCCTAAATGCTGGGATGTTACATACTTCCCCCCTTAAATTAAACTTTGTCCCGAAGTTTGCCGGAGTGTACTTGAATAGTTCTGGATATGTTTTTCTTAGGTCATCCTCTTTCTCCCAGGTGTCTTCCCGCTCAGGGTGATGTTCCCACTGTACTTTGCAGTACTTGATTGCCCTGTTTCGCAACCTTTTCCAGTTTTCTTCCAAAATCTACAGGGTTTTTCTACATAAGTCAAATCTGCTTGTAACTCAATTTACTGATGCATGATTGCATCATCGGGAACCTTAAGACATTTTTGGAGTTGTGAAACATGGAAAACATTATGCACTTGAGCCAGTCTTCGTGGCAACTCTAAAGCATAAGCTATGGTCCTATTCTGACTCAGTATCTTGAATGGTCCGATATATCTTGGACTTAATTTTCCCTTAACTCCGAATCTCTTAACTCCTTTCACTGGGCTTACTTTGAGATATACCATATCTCCCACTTTAGGATGCCATGCTCTTCGGCTTTGATCCACATAACTCTTCTTTCTACTTTGAGCTATCTTCAACCGATATCTGATGATATCAATGATATCTTGCTTTTCCTTGATATAGTCTGGTGCAAATTCCTTGCTATGCCAGGCTCATACCAACATATTGGTGATGTACATTTCCTCCCATAAAGTACTTGGTATGGAGCTGCCTTCAGACTACTCTGATAACTTGTAACATCCCAAAAATATTAAAATTGGATCATCAAACTCTAATCTTAAAAATTAGGGTTAACAAAAACTTTTCTAAATAAAAATATGAAAGCATGCATGTGTGTATGCATTCCAATTTGGATTATTTTGAATTGCCTTTTTTATGTGTTTCTTTGCTTGTAAAAGGATTCTTAAGTGAAATAAACATCATCTAAACAATTCCCAAACTTTTCCCAAAGACAAATAAATCAAAACAAACAAAATAAGGGAATGGTCATTTTGACCAATTTAACTCCCATGCCTACTTTGGCTGTCTCTAACTTTCAGAACTTAACAGAAACTTGTTTGGATCTTTGCACCCCTTGATAGTACTCATAACAAAGTATCAAGGCCCACCTTGTGATCATCCAAAAACATTTGAATGCATAGTTTAAAGGACAGTTCAAAATTGAATCTATATCATATGGAAAGATCCCACTTTTTCAAAAACCACTCAAACAAGCTCAACTTTCAAAACCCAAGCATCTGCAGACTCACCAGCACCTACCTAGCACACCCACCAAAAATCTTTTCAAAATTAAAAACTTGAATTCATGCGGCCATTTCATCAAACACCTTGCAGATGCAAATCAAATAAAATCCAAACACTATTTGGAGGAGTGGTTTGAGCCTAACTTGTTCCCTCTCTGGTTGCAACTAGGATTTAGTAGATCATCTAGCTCATTTGTAAACGTCTAGCACCACTATAAGCTTGGCAATGTCATCAATGGTGAACAGCCGAAGCCACCCATGCCACCCCAGTGTAGACAGCAAGCTAGGAGAGGAACTAGCCGTGCCAAACTTGTCTGGGAGATCACCCATGCCTCCCCGCCCCCTCTCGACCAGCCCTGCCTCGAAGACATCGACCAGAGCACCCAGGAACACCGTGCCCGTGCCTCTGTCAACCATGTCGAGCGTGCGCCAGAGCGCCACCCTCGACACACGCCCACAGACCGCGCGCCGCCCTCGCCGCGTACATACACGATCACCATCGTCCCAGGAGACTGCCAGACATCCCCGTTTGCCGCCCTATGCCTCACAGCCACCGCTCGCCGTCGAAGACGCCGCCTCTGCTGTGCAGAGCATCACATGTTCCAGACCATTTGCCACCGCCCCTACACGCGCATTAAAGCCATAGAGCATCGCCAGGAGACCACCGATCGATCGCCACCGAAGGCCATGCCTCTAGCAGCCCGTAGCCATGTCGCCACCGTCGCCTGCCCATTCCGTTTGGTCTCGTCGTCGAGACTATAAATAGAGGCCTCCCCCGCTCAAAATCTTCACACCATCTCACTCCCCTCTCCTCGCTGATCGTTCCACCCTGTTCCCGGAGCAAGGCGAGCAGCGCATCGCCGGAATTTGGCCGGAGCAGGCCGCCTCTGGAGAAGAAGGGCGTCGTCGATTTCGTCTACCCAAGGAGAAGCTGTCGGTACCAGGAGAATCGCTGTTGTCGACTTTGTTGTTTGCCCGCCTCGCCGACCCTCTCCTGAGCCCCGGTGAGCCCCCGACGACCCCCACCTGCCGCGTTAGGTTTCTGTCTCGCCGGCGCCGCCCGACGTGGACGATGAATCGTAGTCGTTCGATTAGACTTAGATCGTGTGGCCGATATTGCCCCGTACCGCTTCGCATTTAAAGAGCCACTGACTGGTGGAACCCCCCTGTCAGTTGAGCCCCGCGCCGTGGAGTGACACCGGGCCGGCCCATTATCGTTTCCCGTGCAGCCCAGACGTTTAAATTTAACTTTTTCCATTTAAGTTCAAACCTAGTTCTGTACCCATTTTCAAAAATCAACCCAGCTCGATTCAGTCAACCAAATTGAATGAAACCAATTTTGTTAGAAATATATAGAAATGCTTAATCCAAGCCCGTTGGATTCAAATCATTTGAATCTATAGATCAACCTTGGTAAAAATAACAAGGCAGAACCTTTTCTGCATTCAAACATTTTTCAAATTTAAACCATAATAGCTTTTGATTTGATTTCAACTCTTAAAAATCACATTTGATCATACCTTTCAGAATATATAAAAACATTTAGGTTTACTTACAGAAATAATGTTCAAGTAATAAAAGAATGCCACATAGGCATTTCTAGTCACTTATTTTATTTAAAATAAAAAGGTTAAACCTTATTAAATTGTGACACCACTTTAAATCACATTCCCATGTACTGAAATATGTGGTGATGACATGTGTCAACATGATCCCATGTTTGGTTTGGAGAATATTAAATCTTAACTAGTTTTTCAATGAGTAGAAATTACTTTTCTAAAAATAAAAGAAATTAAACCAAGCTTTAATCTTGTAATGTTAGTGATGAAGCTAGCTCATCTATAGGACCCTTTTGTGTGATGATTGAAAGTAGTTAAGTATTGTTTGGTGATTGTGTACCTCGTATTTATTCATAGACGCTAGTATCGACCAAGGATACGAGGAGGAAGGAGGATACTATGAAGAAGAAGCCGAGGATAACTTCAACCACTGCTCTGCACAAAGGCAAGCTTATACTGATATTGATGCAAGCCTAATACTACTAGTTGATTGAGCAAGCCAATATTTGCAAGATACTTTACCTATGCAAGTTAACACTTGCAAGATATTATACTTTAGCAAGCCTTATCATGCCAACTATATGCCTTAAGCATATATGATCATAACCACTTAATAAACCAATCCTAGTGTTACTTACAAGCTTTATACTTTATTTCTTTATCAAAGCTATTACTTAGTGTTTACTTAAGTGAATTGTAGATACTAGAAAGATAATTTGAAGGTTGCATAAAGAGCATAAAACTTGGCCTAAGCTAGATAATCTTTATGTCACCCCAAGGCATGAGATTGTATTTAGTTAAAACTCCACTTGTTTACCACCCCTCATTAGTACTCACCCCCACATGTAGATGCTAGTGCTAAGCATAAAACTTGATCAGCTTAGATCGGAATACTTGGTGGAAAAATGGTTATGAAAACCTTGGAATGATGGATCATTCTATTGAAATGTTTAGACATGTGTTTCCGAACACTAGAGGATTTTGATGATGAAAATGTTGAGGCATGAGCCTTAGCCCTTTATAAAACTGATGGTTGTCTGGATGCGATACCATTCCAATTTTACCGTACAACCACAATACCCGAGAATTGGGTAGGGCTTGACTGGAAACTTATATACCTTAGTATTAGTTCCCTCACGGCCAAGGTCTGAGCTGAGGCTACCTTGTGAGGATTGTCCACCTGTGCAGTACCCAAGATGACAGTTGGTCATGGTTGGGAGGCCAAACTCACACGAGAGGTGCTTATACTAGGGCGTGTAATTGAAAGGTTAGGATTGATTATCCGCATACTGAGTATGGTGAATTCAGGATTTTTTTCCTGACGAATGTTTCGAATGTTGTGGTGAAAGTGTACAATCTCTGCAGAGTGTCAAACTATTCGAATAGCCGCGTCCGCGGTTATGGACAGTTGGAGTGGTCATACTGTTCCCCCGTCAGATGTTTTCAAAATGACTTATGAAATGAATTGAGACTTTGACTTGACCACAACAGAGTTGTGATATGAAATACAAGTTCCCACTTAGGTGTTATAAAATTTCATCTAGCTTTCTTGCTTTTTAACTTAGTAGATGTAAATCTGGCTTTTTGCAAAACAACCCTAGAGCTTAGTGTCCTACTACAAAAACCCCCTTCACTTGTTAGTATTAGTTTGCGAGTATTTAAAGAGTACTCATGGCTTTGTCCCTGGCTATTCCCGTGGCCAGACTATGAAGAGGAGTACCTGGAGGATGGACCCCAGGAAGGTTACAACAACTAGGATCATCTCCCATCGTCAGCATTGCCTGTGACCCCGAAGATGGAGCTTCGCCTACGCTACCGTTATTATTACGTATTTCTGCTGCTTGAGTTGTATTAAGAACTGGATCATGAGATCCTTATTTGTGTAAGACCTTATGTATGGTTTGTAATGGATGATGTACTGTGGTATCCAATTTTGTTATGTCTCGCAAAAATGGTAATCCTGGGATTGCGATGTATGGCATAACAGGCATCTGGGATTAAAAATCCGGGTGTTGACAAGTTGGTATCAGAGACATCCTGACCATAGGAGACCCTAGTTAGACTGGACGTTTGGAATCAAAAACTTAGTTTCAAAACCAAAGAAAGCAAATATTTACAAAAACTTATTCCCATTCTTATCACTTTGATTCTTTCATGAAAATTCATGTTCCTCAAAAACTCTTGCAAAATACATAAAATTTGACACACTTGATCACCCTACTAACTTACTCATCTTATATTCTTTTAGATGGACGTGAAGTACAACAAGTTTTACCAGTTGGGAAATGGAGGAGACCTTATCTTTGAGAGGGATTTGGACCAGCTTTCGGAACTTCTGGAGCGTCCGCACCCCGAGTTCTTTGGAGCTCAGCTCAATGATCAAGGAGGAGAAGATCTGCAGTGGCTAATTGTTGCAAGTATCCGAGGAAAGATTGAACCTCCCTCTGCTGAGGGAATTCAGTTCACCTTAAGAGAGAACAACTGGCTCGATGGACTTGCCAGTGCCATGCAGGAAGCTCTTGCTCGTCTGTGTGGGCAGAGTATCAACCAGATCAAGGGTACCCGCTTTGAGTTTTGCCCAAGGCATGATGCTAATGGACAACCACTGGAAGCCCCATACCACCACGAGCTGAAGACCCAATTGGACCACCTTATCTTCATGATGTACGATCGTCAGTAGGAGTTGGATAATTGCTGTGACTACTCCAACCACAAGTCCGCCATCATCAAGACAAAGGATCAGACCATCGCCATGCTAGCAAAGGATCGCAAGTCTCGCCGCTGTCAGCTCGATAAGAAGGAGCACATCATTGCCCGTCTTCGCCACCGTATCTCGTCTTTGCAGGAGACCATCCACGAGAGAGACATGTAGTTGGAAAAAAGGGAGAATGCCGGAGAGGATCTTCGTGGAGACCCGTACTCCTATCTCAGCGATGATGATGATTTACTGGAGGATCAGGCTATGGATTTCTTCACCGATGAGGAGGATTTCGCCTTCATCAATGATGACAATGATGATGAGGATGACGACTACACCGACTCCAAGGAGTAGTAGCACTTGAGCACTAGCGTAGTGAGTAGTATTCGGTCCCACTGTATCGTAGTTTCCTGAATGGTTCCTAAAACCATATGTTTACCTTTATTGTGGTGTGTGTTATATCGTGTGAATGAATGAATGAAAAGAAAGTTGCTAGAAAATCTGAGTCAAACTTTAAAAAAATTCAAAGTCCCGAAACCTTAGAAATTTCCCTCTTTTCTCAGGGTCTATCTCAATCTTCAGATGCCACGCGGAGGAAGTGGTTCATCCCCGGACCCGATGTTGCAGATCCTGCAAATGTTGGTTTCTGACCGCGAAGCTAAAAGAGCGGAACGTCAAGCCAACCTAGCCACCCTTCAACAGATAGCTCAGCTAGCCCACAACAATCAAGGCCACGGAAACCAGGACAACCATGGATCTAAGCTCAAGAATTTCCAGAACACCAACCCACCTGTTTTCACTAAGTCGAAAGAGCCCTTAGACACCGATGATTGGCCGCAAACCATGGAAAATAACCTAGAAGTTGCCGGAGTGGAAGCCAACGAAAAAGTTCTATTCGCCACCCATTATCTAGCCGGAGATGCCAAAGCATGGTGGAACAGTGTTCGTGCCATGACCGGAGGATAGATGATGACCTGGGAGGAATTCAAAGTCAAGTTCAGCAGAACCCATGTGCTACCAGGTTTGATCAAGAGGATGAGAGATGAGTTCAGAGAACTGAAGCAAGGAAGGATGACCGTAGTGGAATACCGTGACAAATTCTTGTCATTATCTAGGTATGCCCCGGATGAGATCGACACCGAAGCCAAGAAGAAGGAGAGATTCTTGAATGGTCTGCACGATGAGATGCAGACTGTGTTAGTCAATATCCCCTTTGCTGATATTGAAGCCCTGGTCGACTCTGCCATCCAGATGGAAGGAAAGATCAACCAAGCCAATGAGAACCGCAAGCGTCGCATGATGCATCAACCAGGAACCCATCAGACCCCAAAGTACCGCCCTAACCCATCTCCAGGATTTGCCCCGAGAACCAACAGACCCCCGATGAACCGTCCGACCTATCCCAACCATGGAAACCCTAGGCCCGGAGGAAATCACAACAACCCCGGCAACTCTAGCAATTTCAACCGTGCCCCACCTAAGTTCAACAACAACAATGCTACCGCCAACACCAACACTGCCCCGAGGACTGGAAGCAATGTTGTCCCTGTTGCAGCAAAGGACAAGTCGCAAGTGACTTGTTATGACTGTGGAAATAAGTGTCACTACTCCAATGAGTGCCCCAACAAGAAGAATGCCGCAGCCCCCAATGCAAATGCCCCAGCTCAGCAGCAGCGTCGTGTTCAGCCAGGAAGAAGGTTTGCCCCAGGGAATTCACTCAACCGCAACGGCCATCTTTTTCTCATGCATGCTGAAGAAGCTCAGGAAGCGCCATATGTCGTGCTGGGTATGTTTTCTGTTAATTCAGTACTTGCAAGAGTGTTGTTTGATTCTAGTGCATCGCATTCATTTGTCACCGAAGAATTTGCCTGCACTAGTAAGATTCAACCAACAAAACTGAAGCATGTTATGATCGTCCAAATTCCCGGTTCAACCATCAAGGCTAGGCAAATTTGCAAAGTCGTCCCTATCCGAATCCATGGCATATATTTTTATGCTAACCTGATAGTACTCGGAACTAAAGGTTTGGAAGTAGTACTAGGAATGGATTGGATGTCCAAACATAAAGGATTGATTGACTGTGCCAAGAAAGCCATCACCATGACCAGTACAGCCGGAATATCAGTCGAGCATATATCTGAAACCTTACCTCGTCAATTCAAGTGCAACAAGAGTATAGCCCAACCTACCATTGACCAAGTCCGGATAGTCTGCGAATACCCCGATGTATTTCCATATGTTTTGCCCAGTATGCCCCCAGATCGGGATATTGAGTTTATCATCGAACTAATCCCCGGAACAGGACCCATAGCCTAGAGACCATATAGTATGAACCCGTCTGAACTAGCAGAACTGAAGAAGCAACCGGATGCCATGCTGGAAATTGGATTGATTCAACCAAGTGCGTCACCATGGAGATCACATGTTTTGTTTGTGGACAAGAAAGATGGAGGTAACCGTTTGTGTACGGATTATCGGAAGTTAAATGATGTCACCATCAAAAACAAGTACCCCTTGCCCAAGATAGAAGATTTGTTTGATCAGTTGACCGGTGCCAAAGGGTTTTCTAAGATTGATCTTAGGACTGGCTATCATCAACTCAAAATTCGTGTAGAGGATATTCCAAAGACTGCCTTTACCACCCGTTATGGATTATACGAGTATACCGTTATGTCTTTTGGATTAACCAATGCCCCCACTTATTTCATGAATCTCATGAATAATATTTTTATGGACTTCCTGGATAAGTTTGTCGTTGTTTTCATCGATGACATTCTGATTTATTCCAAATCGGAAGAAGAACATGAGCTACACCTAAGGACCATTCTTGGAACCCTTAGAGAGCATCAGCTGTATGCCAAGTTTAGCAAATGTGAATTCTGGTTACAGGAGGTAGGATTCCTCGGCCACATTGTATCAGCCGGAGGAATTGCCGTTGATCCTGCAAAAGTGAAAGATGTTGAAGATTGGCAAGCCCCAACCACTCAAACCCAAGTTCGTGCTTTTCTTGGATTGGCGGGATACTACCGCAAGTTCGTAGAAGGATTCTCGAGTATCGCCAGACCCATGACCCAATTGCTGAAGAAGGACAAGAAGTTTGAATGGACCGACAAATGTGAAGCGAGTTTTCAAGAACTCAAGAGGAGAATGATTTCAGCCCCAATCTTAATCATGCCGGATATCACGAAACCCTTCGACGTGTATTGTGACGCATCCAAGATCGGTCTCGGATGTGTGCTAATTCAAGAAGGCAAAGTTATATCTTATCTATCTCGACAACTAAAACAACACGAGCAAAATTACCCAACCCATGACCTCGAACTCGCAGCCGTAGTTCTAGCCCTGAAGACATGGAGGCATTACCTGATGGGAAATTGTTGTGAGATTTATTCGGATCACAAGAGCCTGAAGTATATATTCACTCAGAAGGAGTTGAATATGAGGCAGAGAATATGGATTGAGTTAATCAAAGATTATGATCTGGACATTCAATATCACCCTGGTAAAGCCAACGTGGTAGCAGATGCCCTTAGCAAATTGCCGTGCCGCTTGAACTCCATGATTTTGAAGGAGCAACCAAGTTTGCATAAGATATGGAAGATTCTCGAATGGAATTAGTGAGTGAAGGATTTTTGGCTAGCATAGAACTTCAACCCACTTTGATCAGCCAGATCAAAGAGGCGCAGAAAGGAAATGCTAGTATCGACGGAATCAAGCATCGTATCGGTACAGGCAAAGTACCCGGATTCACCGAAGACGAAGAAGGAGTTTTGTGGTACAAAGGACGCCTTTGTGTACCAGCAGATTTTGAGTTGAAAGAAGGTATCCTAAAGGAAGCTCATGATACCCTTTATTCTATCCATCCCGAAGGAACTAAGATGTATCAAGATTTGAAAGAGCAATTTTGGGGGCATAAGATGAAGAGAGAAATCGGAAGCTATATCACCAAGTGTGATATATGTCAGCGAGTCAAGGTAGGACATCAAAGACCCGCTAGATTGTTGCAACCATTGCAGATTCTGGAATGGAAATGGGCTTCCGTTGGAATGGACTTTATCACCGGATTGCCTACTTCTAGTAGGGGAAATGACTCTATCTGGGTCATAGTGGCCAGATTGTCCAAAGTCGCCCATTTCTTACCCGTCAAGACCACATATCAGAGTTCGAATCTAGCGGAGTTATACATCTCTAGAATCGTTAGTTTGCATGGAGTCCCCAAGAACATCGTATCGGATCGAGGAATTCTGTTTACCTCAAGATTCTAGAAGAAAGTTCAAGAAGGTTTAGGAACCCGCCTAGATTTCAGCACCGCGTATCACCCTCAGACAGATGGACAAACGGAGCAAGTAAATCAAATACTCGAAGATATGCTGAGAGCATGTGTGTTAGAATATGGATCTAAGTGGGAAGATTGTCTGCCGTTTGTATAATTTTCGTACAACAACAGTTATCAAGCTAGTTTGCAAATGGACCCATTTGAATTTATGTATGGAAGGAAGTGTCGCACCCCTTTGAATTGGTCGGAAGTAGGAGAGAGTCAGATTTTCGGACCCGATATCCTACGAGAAGCAGAAGAGAAGGTTCACAAGATTCGTGAGCACCTTAAGACATCCCAGTCCAAACAGAAGAGTTACGCCGACAAGAGACGTTGAGACCTCGCCTTCAACATAGGAGATTTGGTATATCTGAAAGTGTCGCCATTGAAGGGAATGCAGCGTTTCCAACTCAAAGGAAAGTTAGCCCCCAGATATATCGGACCTTTCAAAATTCTAAACCGTCGAGGAGAAGTGTCGTATCAATTGGAACTACTCGAAGAGATGTCAGCCATGCACAATTTGTTCCATATCTCATTACTTCGCAAGTGCCTTGATGTTCCGGAGAAGACGGAAGTGTTCAAGAATATCGATCACCGGACCATAGAGATCAACGATGACCTGACCTATCCTGAAGTACCCATCCGTATTTTTGAAGAAGCTTTCCGAACCACCAGAACCAGAAGCATCAAGTTTCTCAAAATTCAGTGGAGCAACCACACAGAAGAGGAAGCTACCTGGGAGCGCGAAGATCACATTAGGACGAAGTTTCCCGATCTCTTCAAATCCTAGGTAATCTTTTCGTCTTTTTTTCAAATCTCGGGACGAGATTTTGTTTAAGGGGGGAAGGTTTGTAACATCCCAAAAATATTAAACTTGGATCATCAAACTCTAATCTTCAAAATTAGGGTTAACAAAAACTTTTCTAAATAAAAATATGAAAGCATGCATGTGTGTATGCATTCCAATTTGGATTATTTTGAATTGCCTTGTTTATGTGTTTCTTTGCTTGTAAAAGGATTCTTAGGTGAAATAAACATCATCTAAACAATTCCCAAACTTTTCCCAAAGACAAATAAATCAAAACAAACGAAATAAGGGAATGGTCATTTTGACCAATTTAACTCCCATGCCTACTTTGGCTGTCTCTAACTTTCAGAACTTAACAGAAACTTGTTTGGATCTTTGCACCCCTTGATAGTACTCATAACAAATTATCAAGGCCCACCTTTTGATCATCCAAAAACATTTGAATGCATAGTTTAAAGGACAGTTCAAAATTGAATCTATATCATATGGGAAGATCCCACTTTTTCAAAAACCACTCAAACAAGATCAACATTCAAAACCCAAGCATCTGCAGACTCAACAGCACCTACCTAGCACACCCACCAAAAATCTTTTCAAAATTCAAAACTTGAATTCATGTGGCCATTTCATCAAACACTATTTGGAGCAGTGATTTGAGCCTAACTTGTTCCCTATCTGGTTGCAACTAGGCTTTAGTAGATCATCTAGCTCATTTGTAAACGTCTAGAACCACTGTAAGCTTGGCAATGTCATCAATGGTGAACAGCCGAAGCCACCCATGCCACCCTAGTGTAGACAGCAAGCTAGGAGAGGAACTAGCCATGCCAACCTTGTCTGGGAGATCACCCATGCCTCACCGCCCCCTCTCGGCCAGCCTTGCCTCGAAGACATCGACCAGAGCACCCATGAACGCCGCGCCCGTGCCTCTGTCAACCATGTCGAGCGTGCTCCAGAGCGCCACCCTCGACACACGCCCACAGACCACGCGCCACCCTCGTCGTGTTCATACACGATCACCACCGTCCCAGGAGACCTCCAGACATCCCCGTTCGCCGCCCCATGCCTCACAGCCACCGCTCGCCGTCGAAGACGCCGCCTATGCCGCGCAGAGCATCACATGTTCCAGACCGTTTGCCACCGCCCCTACACACGCATTAAAGCCATAGAGCATCGCCAGGAGACCACCAATCGATCGCCACCGTCGGCCATGCCTCTAGCAGCCCGTAGCCATGTCGCCACCGTCGCCTGCCCATTCCGTTCGGTCTCGTAGTCGAGACTATAAATAGAGGCCTCCCCCGCTCAAACTCTTCACACCATCTCACTCCTCTCTCCTCACTGATCGTTCCACCCTGTTCCCGGAGCAAGGCGAGCAGCGCATCGCTGGAATTTGGACGAAGCAGGCCGCCTCTGGAGAAGAAGGGCGCCGTCGATTTCGTCCACCCCAGGTGAAGCTGCCGGTGCCAGGAGAATCGCCGTCGTCGACTTCATCGTTCGCCCACATCGCCGACCCTCTCCTGAGCCTCGGTGAGTCCCCTGACGACCCCCACCTGCCGCGTTAGGTTTCTGTATCGCCGGCGCCGCCCGACGTGGACGATGAGTAGTAGCCGTTTGATTAGACTTAGATCGTTTGGCCGATATTGCCCCGTACCGCTTCGCGTTTAAAGAGCCACTGACTGGTGGAACCCCCCTGTCAGTTGAGCCCCGCGCCGCGGAGTGACACCGGGCTAGCCCATTATCGTTTCCCGCGCAGCCCAGTCGTTTAAATTTAACTTTTTTCATTTAAGTTCAAACCTAGTTCTGTACCCATTTTCAAAAATCAACCCAGCTCGATTCAGTGAACCAAATTGAATGAAACCAATTTTGTTAGAAATATATAGAAATGCTTAATCCAAGCTCGTTGGATTCAAATCATTTGAATCTATAGATCAACCTTGGTAAAAATAACAAGGCAGAACCTTTTCTGCATTCAAACTTTTTCAAATTTAAACCATAATAGATTTTGAGTTGATTTCAACTCTCAAAAATCACATTTGATCATACCTTTCAGAATATATAAAAACATTTGGGTTTACTTACAGAAATAATGTTCAAGTAATAAAAGAATGCCACATAGGCATTTTTAGTCACTTATTTTATTTAAAATAAAAAGGTTAAACCTTATTAAATTGTGACACCACTTTAAATCACATTCCCATGTACTGAAATATGTGGTGATGACATGTGTCAACATGATCCCATGTTTGGTTTGGAGAATATTAAATCTTAAGTAGTTTTTCAATGAGTAGAAATTACTTTTCTAAAAATAAAAGAAATTAAACCAAGCTTTAATCTTGTAATGTTAGTGATGAAGCTAGCTCATCTATAGGACCCTTTTGTGTGATGATTGAAAGTATTTAAGTATTGTTTGGTGATTGTGTACCTCGTAATTATTCATAGACGCTAGTACCGACCAAGGATACGAGGAGGAAGGAGGATACTACGAAGAAGAAGCCGAGGAGAACTTCAACCACTGCTCTGCACAAGGCAAGCTTATACTGATATTGATGCAAGCCTAATACTACTAGTTGATTGAGCAAGCCAATATTTGCAAGATACTTTACCTATGCAGGCTAACACTTGCAAGATATTATACTTTAGCAAGCCTTATCATGCCAACTATATGCCTTAAGCATATATGATCATAACCACTTAATAAACCAATCCTAGTGTAACTTACAAGCTTTATACTTTATTTCTTTATCAAAGCTATTACTTAGAGTTTACTTAAGTGAATTGTAGATACTAGAAAGATAATTTGAAGATTGCATAAAGAGCATAAAACTTGGCCTAAGCTAGATAATCTTTATGTCACCCCAAGGTATGAGATTGTATTTAGTTGAAACTCCACTTGTTTACCACCCCTCATTAGTACTCACCCCCACTTGTAGATGCTAGTGCTAAGCATAAAACTTGATCAACTTAGATGGGAATACTTGGTGGAAAAATGGTTATGAAAACCTTGGAATGATGGATCATTCTATTGAAATGTTTTGACATGTGTTTTCGAACACTAGAGGATTTTGATGATGAAAATGTTGAGGCATGAGCCTTATACCTTTATAAAACTGATGGTTGTCTGGATGCGATACCATTCCAATTTTACCGTACAACCACAATACCCGAGAATTGGGTAGGGCTTGACTGGAAACTTATATACCTTAGTATTAGTTCCCTCACGGCCAAGGTCTGAGCTGAGGCTACCTTGTGAGGATTGTCCACCTGTGCAGTACCCAAGATGACAGTTGGTCATGGTTGGGAGGCCAAACTCACAGGAGAGGTTCTTATACTAGGGCGTGTAATTGAAAGGTTAGGATTGATTATCCGCATACTGAGTATGGTGAATTTAGGATTTGTACCTGACGGATGTATCGAATGTTGTGGTGAAAGTGTACAATCTCTGCAGAGTGTCGAACTATTCGAATAGCCGTGTTCGCGGTTATGGACAGTTGGAGTGGCCATACTGTTCCCTCGTCAGATGTTTTCAAAATGACTTATGAAATGAATTGAGACTTTGACTTGACCACAACAGAGTTGTGATATGAAATACAAGTTCCCACTTAGGTGTTATAAAATTCCAGCTAGCTTTCTTGCTTCTGAACTTAGTAGATGTAAATCTGGCTTTTTGAAAAACAACCCTAGAGCTTAGTGTCCTACTACAAAAACCCCCCTTCACTTGTTAGTATTAGTTTGCGAGTACTTAAAGAGTACTCATGGCTTTGTCCCTGGTTATTCCCGTGGCTAGACTATGAAGAGGAGTACCTGGAGGATGGACCCCAGGAAGGTTACGACAGCTAGGATCATCTCCCATCGTCAGCATTGCCTGTGACCCCGAAGATGGAGCTTCGCCTACGCTACCGTTATTATTACGTATTTCCGATGCTTGAGTTGTATTAAGAACTGGATCATGAGATCCTTATTTGTGTAAGACCTTATGTATGGTTTGTAATGGATGATGTACTGTGGTATCCAATTCTGTTATGTCTCGCAAAAATGGTAATCCTAGGATTGTGATGTATGGCATAACAGGCATCTGGGATTAAAAATCCGGGTGTTGACATAACTGTTGTTGTAGAAAAATTCTGCCAATGGTAGATGATCTTCCCACGAACCTCCAAAATCTAATGCATAGGCTCTAAGCATGTCTTACAGTATTTGATTGGTTCTTTCTGTTTGACCTCCAATTTCTGGATGATAATCTATGCTGAAATCTAATTTTGAACCAAGTGCTTCATGTAATTGTTTCCAAAATGCTGAATTAAACATAGATCCTCTATCTGATACTATCTTCTTGGGTACTCCGTGCTTACTTACTATTTCCTTGACATATACTTCTACTAACTTCTCGGCATTATCCTTTTGATTTACCGGGATAAAATGTGCACTTTTTGCGAATCTATCCATAGTCACCCATATCATATCCTTCTGTTTCGGTGTCATGGGTAATCCTGTGATGAAATACATTCCAATTTCTTCCCATTTCCACTCCAAAATTTCCAAAGGTTGTAATGGTCCTGCTGGACTTCGATGCTCAGCTTTTACCCTTTGGCAAGTATGGCATTCCGACACATATTTTGCAATGTCTCTCTTCATGTTATTCCACCAGAATAATTCCTTCAAATCCATGTACATCTTTGTACTTCCTAGATGTATAGAATATGGTATCTCATGTGCCTCACGGAGTATCACTTCACAAATTTCTGGTACATCTAGAACACAAAGATGATCTTGGAACCATAAAGATCCATAATCTCCTAAGCCGAAAATTGATGTTTGACCTTGAGAGATTCTTCTAAATTCTTCAGCAATAAAAGGATCTTCATTTTGATATCTAAAAATCTCATTCTGAAGATCACTACTTCTTTCTTGACCTACTTGCATGGTAGCTAATCGTCCAAGAATCTCTGTTCTTATGAACTGACTTTCCAACCTTTCCAAATCCATCTGCAACACTTTTGGCAGTTCTCTATTGATAGGCTGAGTATTTGTGCTCTTCCGACTTAAAGCATCTACCACAACATTGGCTTTTCTAGGGCTATAATTGATCGTCAGATCATAATCTTTAATTAGCTCTAATCAACGCTTTTGTCTCATATTCAATTCCTTTTGAGTGAAGAAATATTGATACTTTTGTGGTCAGTGTATAACGCACACCTTGCTCCATAGAGAAAATGCCTCCATCCTTTGAAAGCAAAAACTACTGATGCTAACTCCAAATCATGAGTTGGATAATTGACTTCATGTGGTTTCAGTTGTCTTGATCCATAAGCAATTACCTTCCAGTCTTGCATTAACACACATCCCAATCCTTCTTTGGATGCATCACAATATACCGTGTAATCCTTTCCTATTTTAGGAACTGCTAAGATTGGTGCGGTAGGTAATCTGGTTTTTAACTCCAAAAAGCTTTCTTCACACTTCTCATCCTAGATGAATGGTGTATTCTTTCTTAGCAATTTGGTCATTGGTCTAGCTATCTTGGAAAAAACTTAAATGAACCTCCGATAATAACCGGCCATACCCAAGAAACCTCGGATTTGTTTCACATTGGTTGGTGCATTCCACTCTAACACTGATTGAACTTTTGATGGATTTACTGTTGGGAATATGCCCTAGAGGCAATCATGTATGATGAGATTTCCCATTGTATTCATAAAGATATTAAGTAGTCCTTGTATAAACATCTGATGTGTATCATTGAATATGTGATTCGGTTGTGGAACTATGCATTCATGTTGTTTGTACTAAATATCCTTGGTCATCGAAGTTGTGTTGGACACACAACTTAGACCAATGTGAAAGTTGGCTTGATGACTCGGTTCCACTTGTCATGGGCATGGAGATGCTATTCCAACTTACACAGATTCGGCTAAATAGTTTAGCGAGTCGGATTGACCCATATTGAGGTACAACAAACAAGTTGTCATTTGTATATCTCAATCAATGTAATCCTTAGACCTGAGGTTATTGCATAGTCCGAGTTGAGGATCACCGGTTTAGGTTCTGTCAAACGCTGATCCATAACTGGGCAGTTATAAAGGCAGGGTTCCGGTCGACTGAGATTCAAGTTGCGTGATGTGAATAACCAAGATGGGATTTTGCCCCTCCACTCGGAGAGATATTCTCTGGGCCCTCTTGTGAGATATGATTCGGAAAGCATGGCCATGCACGACTCGGTTAAGTGTTAACCGAGGCGATCGACTAAGAGTTAGTCGGATGAATCACTTATCTCGGATCGAGAAGAGAGTCGGACTATTTAAGGGATGACATATATTCGCCTATAGTTTGACAAGGTATATCGTGAGGCAAAAGGGACTCGGACGTAAGTCGCATTGGAAAGGCAAGTCGTCATGACTCTTTGGTACTTGGGAGTCAGCACGTTCTGCTAGGAGCCTCTACCGACTGATCGATTGAGAGTCGAACTCCAACCGTGTCCAAGCAGCCATGAGCCTACGGGGTCACACACTTAAGAGCGGGAGCATGTTCGGATTGGATCTGAACCTGTAATCTGGTTGGGTTGGACCTAAACCGGATTAGGACTGAGTTAGTGAGTTGGACTCATGGTGACTAGTGTTATATGGGCTTTAGTGAATGGGTCGTGCGAGCAGAGCCCACGTTCACTCCCTATATATAGTGGAGCACTGTAACCCTGAAGGGTTAACCGTTGTTAGGTTAGGTCATTCCATGTGTTGGAAACCCTAGCTCCACAGCAGTCCTACCGTCGATACGAACCTAGCAGTTCGCCGCCGGTGCTCCTCCTTATACGTGTGTATACCAGCAGAGGTGTTGTGCGATCAGCACCAGGACAATCGGATCGTGAGGACTGCACTGCATCAACTGACACGCTTCATCAGTAATCCGCAACCGCGCGTCTAGTGGTAAACCTTGTGGCCTTCTACCTCAGCTGGATCTTGGGATCACCACGAATTTTGTTTTATCTCTGCGTGGCCCAACATTTACAGCAATTCCATCCTTACTGATCACATGACCAAGGAATTCCACCTCATCCAACCAGAATTCGCACTTGCTGAACTTAGCATAAAGCTTATGTTCTCTTAAGATTTCCAATGCTATTCTCAATTGATCTGCATGCTCTTCCTTATCCTTTGAATATATCAAAATATCGTTAATGAACACTATGACAAACTTGTCCAGATAAGGCATGAAGATTTTGTTCATCAAATTCATGAATATTGCTGGTGCATTGGTTAATCCAAAAGGTACGACGAGATACTCATGATGTCCATACCTTGACATGAATACTGTTTTTGGAACATCTTCAGGTTTAATCTTGATCTGATGGTATCCAGATCTTAAATCAATCTTGGAGAACACTCCAACTCCCTTGACTTGATCAAACAGATCTTGAATTCTTGGTAATGGATACTTGTTCTTGATAGTAACATTATTGAGATTCCTATAATCCCCACACATTCTTCGTCCTCCATCTCTTTTGTCCACAAAAATTACAGGAGTTCCCCATGGAGATACACTTTCCTGAATAAATCATTTCCTAGCTAACTCATCAATTTTCTCTTTAAGCTCTTTTAACTCCTTCGGACCCATCTTATATGGTGCTTGAGCTATTGGTGTTGTACCAGGGATTATATCAATAGTGAATTCTATTTCCCGATCCGGTGGCATTCCTGGTAACTCTGCTGGAAAAACATCCCAGAACTCATTTATTAAAGGAATATCCTTCAACTTGACCTCCTTCATTGAGTTCAATTGAAGATATACCATAATATGACTGTGTTTATTAGCCTGGTATACTATCCTTGCTCCACTTGGAGTCTTGATTGAAACAGTTTTGTCTTCACAATTTATCTGAGCTCCATGTTCAATCATCCAGTCCATACCCAACACTACTACAATTCCCTTCTATGGGATCACATAAAGGTCCGTAAAGTATATACAACCATAGATCGAGATAACTTGATCTTGTTTAATGTGGCGTACCACTACATTTCCCCCTGCCGTCACTATGGTCATAGGGTTTTCTAACATTGCACTAACCCCAAACTTGTCACAGAATTCTTCAGATATGAATGAAGTAGTTCCACCGGTATCAAATAAAACTTTTCTGGGATTGGTAAGGATATTGAGCGTACCTATCACGGAATGCTTGGAGTTATCCACCTCCTCCAAAGTTGCACAATTCAGCTTCCCGGTAGGCCTGCTCCTTTTGCCATTATTGTTCTTGACAAAGTTTCCTCCTCTACTGGGTTGTCCATTGCCTCCACTAGCTTGTCATCCACTGTTAGTAGTCCAACCACCCGGTGGTTTACTCGGACAATATGGCTTGATATGGCCTTTTTGCCCACAGCCATAACAGATAACTACTGGCTTCTTGCATTCTCTTTGGAAATGCCCTGGAATTCCACAATTGTTGCAAATGATATTCCTCCGAGAATTGGACTGACTTCCACTGTTGTTCTTGTTGTTGTTGTTGTAAGTTTTGTTTCTGGGTTTGAACTCCAGATTAGGTTTAGGTTTACTTGCATGAATCCTCTTTGTTTCCTTCTTGGCTCTTTTCCTTCGGTCCTCTTGGACATTTTTATAGTCATCTTCAAAGGTAATGGCTGCATCGAGAAACTGTTGAAACGTTTGCTTGTTTGCCAACCTCAACTGCATCTTCACAAATGGATTTAACCCTCACATAAAACGCTTCTTTCTCTTTTCCTCAGTGCTTAATTCATCCTCAGCGTAATGAGATAGTTGACTGAACACCCGGATGTACTTCATGACACTGGTATATCCTTGCTGAAGATCCTCAAACTCCCTACGCTTCAACTCCATTGCACTTTTAGGAACATGATACTCACGAAATCTCTGTTTGAACTTCTCCCAGGTATACTCCCTTCCTGGTGGTTGCATTGCTAACTGATTCTCCCACCACGATGTTGTAGGTCTAGTTAAGAGATGGGTTGCATACATCAACTTCTCTTCATCATTGCAACCGATAGACTTTAACGTTCTCTCAGTATCTGCTAGCCAATCCTCTGCATCCATTGGTTCTGGAGCTGATTCAAACGGTAATGGCCTTGCATTTTGGAAGTCGGACAGACTAACTCCTCCACCATCGGGTGCTCTCTGTTTTCCTGCTCGTCCCAGCACTCTTCCACAAACTTGTTCTGGGATTCTTGCATCATTTGCATGTACTGCATAAAGTTCTGCTCCATTAGCGGCCTCATTGGTGGTGGTGGTAATGCTCCTTGATATCCAGCATCTGCTTCTGCTTTCTCCTTAGCCTCGTGCTCCATGGGCTGCTGTTCAGATTCAGTTTCTACGCCTGATTCCATGACCCCCTAGTCCTGCAACATAAAGAGAATACTCATAATTACATCATGCACATGTGTTATGAGCTCAACTTCATGCACAGAATTAGTCACAAAATGGAAAACAAAATCCAAATAATATCCAAATATGCATTTTCACATATTATACATTTCAAACAACTTAGTGAATACAAAGTCATTACAAGCCTGTACCATATAGGTACGATATCATATATGGATACTACCTCCTTTATTTAGGTACATCATTCTCTCATACTACAATACGCAATACCAGCTTCTACTACTAAGTAGTCCATGCCCTTAGTATTTGCAACACTCATTATACATGCCTGCAGTCCAGTCGTGTTAACGTGACGTCTGCCGCACAGTTTGTGGAACAAATGGCCTTCCAGATAGAATGTACTCAGTATCTGAAGTATCAGGACTCGAGTTATCACTCAGCTGAGTGCATTGACTCCATCCATCTCATCTGAAAAGTCTGCAGAAACCTGTTCATCACTATCACCCACTTGCATATCCTGATCCTCATTTCTAGAGTTACCAACAGAATACTCAGATTCCGTTGCTCCCCAGGTGCTCTATTGAGCAAGATAGTTAAATACTGGATAATGTACATTCTCTGGATTTTGATTGTATTTTGATGATTCGAATACCCTCTCCTCAGGATCTTCTTCCTCATCCAGACTTGCTACAAACATAACATTCCTACTATGTTCATTAGTGTTATATCTCGCACTCATCCAGCTGGATTGTCCAACATCTCTGTCAGACCCGTCCACTGACAATTCGTTACCTCGGGATCCATTAGGTGATTCCATTCTCCATCCATCAGAATTCTCAATAGGAAGTTCTGAATCAGATTCTTCCTCAGAAGTCTGTGGTATAGGATACCTCATATCTAAAGAAGGATCATGGGTAGTTTCAGGTCTGGGTGAATATGGATATGGTGTAAAAGATTCTGGATCTATAGGTATATCCTTAAAGATTGGTTTTACACTACTCCTTGCTTCATTCTCTAACTAAGATGCTAACTGGTTCCTTCGTTTAGGATCAGTTAGATCCTCCAACATGTCATTTTTATCCTCCACTTTGACTTGATGTGTCTTATACAAAGACCCAACAATCAGTCGATATCGATCCATAAACTTGGAATCTAGTTTAGGATGCTTCTTTACCAAAGTAAGATGATCTGGTACTGGCTCCATATCTATAGAATCATGAGGAATCATAGAAAATGTGCTCCCTTCTAACTCCTGGGCTTTGTGCTCCCGGATATTGGTTATCGCCTCCAAAACAGCAACATGGTATGCTGCTAAATGGCTCCTACCTTCACCTATAGGTAGATCGTGATATAACCCAAGCTCCTCTGGAAGTTGGATACGCACACGATACTTGGATAACATACGACCATCATAATAGGTTATGGTATTCACTGGAATCTTAGTTGGACAACTAAATATCCTTAAGAGTTGACGAAGCTGATCAATGAATGATCCTTGATAATCATCGAGAGTCTCATCTTTCCTTACCAAAGTTTGTTTTGGAAACTTTGGTGCCATAACACTGTATACAAAATATTTTGATTAGTAAACAATAGAAATATTGCATCATAAGAAAGAATTATCGCACTAAAATATACAACGGAATATTCTCATTTGAATACCCATTATACCCTTTTTAGAGAATTCTTTATCGTTATTATAAGCTCCTACAGGTAATACCCTTTACTAAGTTTCCAACCTAAGGTCAAAGCAATTTCTCTGATACCAGCTGCGGTGACCCAGCATACCACTGCATGTGTAGTACACTATAGTCGTTGACATGACATCCACAGAACAATGTTCCATAAATATCACATCCCTCAGAGTGGTACAACAGAAACATTTGTCATGGTATTGCCAAAGAGTACGCCATGGAGGGGTCCTCACCGAGCGTGTTTAGAAATGTGGGGTAAGGCAGAAGGTTGGCGGGTACGAGGTAAGATAGCTTACCCAGGTTCAGATCCCACGACGATGGCGGGATCCTACTCCTGCTATAAATAACTATAATGGCAATACGCCGAGTTATAGGGATCGGTTCACTGTGCGCGGTATGAGTTGTATCGTCTGAGTTATGCCCTAAAGGCTCCCATAGGTCCGGCTTATATAGTCGCCAGATCCTAGGATTACTAGCAAAGTCCTAGCCGAACAGGTTACAGAGTCGTACACGGTATACATCTAGTCTAACGTGTCTTGCACTCCAAGGCTCCGGGTATGCTGGTGACTCCTCCGTAACCTTCCTTTATCCGGCATGGGCCTGCCTTCTGCATCCATCTAACTGGGCCACCCAGCAGGCCATGGGACTTGCTACCAACTATGGGCCACCCGGGTTATCCGGATTAGAGACATGCTATGGTGATACCCATTTCGCATATCCCCAACAGTAGCCCCCGTAGAACTCCGATATCTTGCGCCGTCTTGCCTCTTCAGTTTGAATTCCCCATCTAGATGAATGTCGGCAAATCGTCAAGAAATATCTTGTAGTCCTCCCAAGAACCCTGCAATGCTCTCCGTCTTCAATATGTAAGTCGGAGAACTGCTGAATCTTCCATGGTACTCTTCTCATAGTCGGACTGGATCCGTCCATGCTGGAATATTCAGATGGGATGGTTCACCTACATGTGTCAGTAGAGCAATGTAGACCATAGGTCAGCAACGCCTCGTAACTCACACATGCAGAGAACGCAATCATAGCCGTTTTTCCCGCACGAAGGATGTGAAATGTTGGCGGCGGCGGTGGGAACATGGCGAAATTTCCACGCACGCGCACACGCGATGTCCACGCAGAAACCGTTCGATCATTCTGCATGGATATTGATGCCGAGTGTTATAAATATAATCGTGGTAAATTTTATCATTTCACCGCATTATTCCTCGCGTCATCTTCTTCCTCCAGCGAACGTCTCCTCGAGCTCTCCACGTGCACCGAGAAAAACCCTAGCTTTCCCCAGTCCCACAATCACCTTCCTCCCCACAGCAATGGCGAGCAGTAGCACAACCCCATCCATGGCGGCAACGAGCGACAGTGCGGCAAAGCCGGAAGGCTCCGTTCAGGTGCCCCTAGAGGGCCTGGTGCTACCACGCACCGCGGTGGTGGAATCCACCGGTGGTGACCATATTCCAGCGGGGCTGGAACCGCTGGAGGAGGAGGGCGACTCTCACAATGGAGAGTGGCGCGGCTCCGATATCGCAGATAGTGATCTCAAGGAGATGCTCACCGAGGGGTACCTCCCCGCGACAGAGGGGCTGGTCTGGTGAGCGGCGTCGGCCGGCGAGGTCATCCCTTCTCCCCAAGCCGGAGAAAAGGTGTACCTCAAGCCCAACTGGTACGCGGCGTCTCCCTCCCAATCTCCGACTTCTTCTTAGAGGTCCTTAGCCACTAACGGGTTCAACCTCAGAACCTGTCTCCGAATAGCATACTCGCGCTTAGCAACTACGCGGCGCTTTGTGAGGGTTACCAAGGAATTAGGCCTAGGTTAGATATGTTTATATATTTCTTCATCGTCAAGAGGGAAGCCGGAGTGAGCAAGGATGAGCTCAGAAATTGTGGAACCATTAGCTTCAAGATCCGGCCTAGCCGGCGGTTCCTCGACATTGTAGGCCACGAGTCCTGCAAAAATTGGCAGAGGACGTACTTTTACGGCCCATATATCCCTCTGGATGGCTGAAAAGCATCATACCCGGACTTTATCAATGGGGACGCCGCTGAAGCCCCGACATGGAGATCACAAGCCCTCCTTCCCTCCGATGATGAAGCCTCCCGCGCCGTAAGGTGGATCGAGTGGTTTCACCATCACCTACGACATGTTCGAGGACGACAAGTGCCCAGAGGTACCTATTTTACTTTCCGTGTATGACATATACTCTAGTTCTTCCGTCTAGCCATTACCATTACATTTAACACTTCGGGATTCACTTAACAGCTAAAGAGTCTATACGAGGATAACATGGTTCTCCAAGTCTACGACCCCAAGATGAAGGAAGTCACCGTCATGTCCGATGATGCTGTCCCGTTGGCGCGTAAGCGGAAGAGCTCCACCTCTGACGCTGCCAACGGAGGCAAGAAGAAGAAGAAGAAGATGGAGGGTGGAGCCTCCAAGAAGTCCACCGCCGCCCTAGAGGCAGAGAAAAGAAGAATCACCGGCATCCCGTTTACCAAGGCACCAACTGTTGTGTAAGCTTCTTATCATCCGACATTGTCTCTTGCTCGTCTTATTCCTGTACTTATACTTTTGCACGTTTTCAGGAAGAAGGCTAGTTTGAGATTGAAGAAGACCTCCCAAACATCGGGGGCTTCTAAAAACATTAAAGATATGTTTCACCAAGCATCTCCCGCCATCGCCCCTACAACTCCTAGCGTCTAGCCTGCTGCCGCACCGACAAGCTCTCCAGCTAAGGTAGCATCTAGCCCTTCCGCCATGGAAGTGGACCAAGGTGCTGCCGCAGAACTTGTTGTTGCCGATGAGCGGGAGACAGAAGAAAGCACCGCAACCAAAATGGCTGAAGCTTTGGCTAAGGATGCCACTGGTAGCGGTAAGGCAATGTTGGAAGGCGGAACTTCTGCCGAAGGCGGCGCCACTGCACCCAAGATGCCAACAGAGTTCCCAAAGATTGTCTACCCGGCACTTACGCCGAGTAGCTCAGCTCTGGATCCTGGTGCAACGCCAAGTTCTCCGACATGTGGTCTTAAGGAGCTGCTCAGGCAGGCGGATATCCTGCGCGGAAATAGTCTTTCCTCTAGCAAGATATTTGCCGAGAGCGCCACCAATCTCAAGATCATCGCATTCGTAAGTTTTATTTTCCTTTTGCATTTCGTATGTAGTATCCCACTGTAGCCCCCGAGGATTTAGACGGAAAACCATAGGTCTTTGTGTCTGAATGCTCTAAGAGTGACTAAGCTAGAACTTCGCACTGTAGGCCCCAAGTATGTAGTTTGAATGAATTATTCCGACTAGATACTTTAAAGAGTAGCATACGCAGTGTTTGTAAATTTCAATACTGTAGCCCCCAAGCCTCTAGTTGAAACAGAATTAGTTCCGACTAGATGCTTGAAGAAAGACTAAGCATATTGCCGAGTTAAAAACTCTCACTATAGACCCCAAGCCTCTAGGTGGATATTTATCCGGCTAGATGCTCCAAGTGGACTAAGCAACTTTGATCTTGTTTCCACAGAATGAGAATGCTCGGAGAGGCGTCGCCAACGAGAAGTTCCACAAGATGCGCGCAGAACTGGAAGCTAAAAAGGGTAAAACTGCCTTCTTGAAGGATCAAATCACCAAGAGCAAGAGTGTTTTTCCTTTCAATTTCGAACTCAAACTTGGTATTGTGCCATCACTCTCTAACTACTCATTGTTTGTTGTCATTTCTCCGGCTTGCAGAAACTATTGCCAAGGTGAAGGACATTGTCGAGCAATCCAAGCACATATAACTGCTGGATAGCAAGAACAAGATCCTCAAGCAGGAGAGGGATGACACTCTGAAGATGCATGAAGAGTCCATGAATGCCTTGCAGGAGTCTGCCAACATGGAGATCAACCGACTGAAGGAGGAAATTGTGATCCTCAAGGAGCAGAAGAAAGCTGCCGATGAGCAGAACAAGCGCAACCTTGAGGCTTACAAGGTCCTCCGACAAGAACGGGACTCCATGGCGGAGACACTCCAACAAGCCGAGGCGAGCATCTTTGGTAAGCGATCTCCGTCTTGTACTTCTGTAAGCCAGGTACTTTGAACTTTTTTGTGTTATTGAACTCACATACTCCATTGCTTGGCTGGAAATGCAGCTCCAATTGGTTTAACCAATACGCCTCCTCCGCCAAAGGAATGCATGGTCCTTGCCAGCAACTTCATCAGTACCGCCATCAAGCAAGCCAAAGAACATGCCAAGCCCCTGAACATCAACATCAAGGCGGTGGATTCCATCATGAAGTACTCGGAAATTCTGCACCAAGCCCCCGAGCGTATCGTAAGCTGGAAAGCTTCATGTACCTGGGCTAGTTCTAGAATGTCACTAGCGATGGTCAAGGCCCACTACGAGAATGCCGACATCGACACGGTGACCTCGGGTCTGCCCGACGTAGATGATGATGGCCACAAGATTGATCACAAATCTATCTGGGCATCGCTCGCCGGCTATGACACCAGGGTCACCGAGTTCGTCGATCCAAACTCCTTTGTGCCGCTTGAGATCATTGATGGCGACCATCCTAGCTCCTTCGAGTCCCTCAAGACCACCGACTTTGAAGATGATCAGGATGGCTCTCCTACTGTTGATGATGCTACCTCAAAGTCTCCTACGCCAGAGGAATGAAAAAACACTTTGTAATATTTGTTTCCTCTCGATTTATGTATGCGGAAAAAACTACTATGTTAACCTTAAGGCGGAAAACAATAGCTATATGTTTCCTGCTACTAAAGTACTAGTTCCAGCATGTATATATTTTTTAAGCAAGTGCTGGCTTATCCATTACTTTGGTTTTTATGCTTGAATTTTCATGAGTCGTAAGTCTCGTAGTCGGAACCATGCGCTCAAGCGATGATGCCCAATGGCACCAACAAAACCTAAGCACAAAATTGTCGACTTCAAGTGCCAAAAGTCACTACTCCAGAATCCACACAAAAACAACAAAGAACGTGTAGACCAGAAAACTTAAGCTAACGCCCGTGGGCGGAATTTTCACAAGTGCAAATGCAAAACTTGCGCATAAAGGTTTTATACGATCCAAAAATGAACACTACAGGAGGTAAAAGACTCAAGACTATGAGTGAACCAAAGAGCTTTATGATACGTCCAAAACGTATCTACTTTCTTGAACACTTTGCTATTGTTTCTCCTCTAAACTTGTGTGATTTGGATACAACTAACACGGACTGACGCTGTTTTCAGCAGAATTACCTTGGTGTCTTGTTTTTGTGCAGAAAATGAACTATCAGGAAAAATCCCAGAAAATATGCCAAAAATTATATTTCACCAGAAGATCCACGGAGCTAGAAGGGGAGACAGAGGGGAGGCCTAGGGGGGCCAAACCCACCCCAAGGGGAGGTTTAGCCACCCCAAGCAGCTCCTCAGCCTCCCTCCGCGCCTATAAGTTTCCTTCTGACCTAAAAACTCAGGGAGGGTTCGATAGTTTTCCAGAAAGAGTTCCGCTCCGCCTCCACCACCAGAAACCAAGATTCGGATCCAGAAACTCCGTTCTGGCACCCTGCCGGGACAGGGAATTTGGAGAGGATCATCTCCATCGTCATCACCAATGCATCTCCATCAACCACCGATGTTTACCTCATCCATGAGTGAGTAGTCCCCTGCTGTAGGCTTGGGGATGGTAGGGATTGGATGAGTTCTATCATGTAATCGAATAAGATCTGTTAGGGCATAGTGCCTAGTATCTCTATTGCTGATATTTGATTTTGTTGCAACTTGTTGTGCTTAATGCTTGTCACTAGGACCTGAGTGCCATGATCTCATATCTGAACTTATTATTGAATCATTATTATAGTATTGTTTGTGATCTTATCTACAAGTTGTGTACACATATCATTGTCCGGATCCAAAGTCCCCAAAGTGACAATAATTGGGACAACCGGAGGGGATGGCTGTGGTGTGAGGATCACATGTGTTCGCGGAGTGTTAATGCTTTGTTCCGGTGCTCTATTAAAAGGAGCACCTGTAACATCCCAAAAATACTAAGCTTGGATCATCAAACTCTAATCATCAAAATTAGGGTTAACAAAAACTTTTCTAAATAAAATTATGAATGCATGCATATGTGTATGCATTGATTTTGAATTCTTTTAAAACCACCTTCTTTGTTTGTTTCTTTGCTTGTAAAATGTTTCTTAGGTGAAATAAACATCATCTAAAACATTTCCCACACTTTTCCTAAAGACAAGTAAATCAAAACACATATATTAAATGAATGGTCACTTTGACCAATTTAACTCTCATGCCTACTTTGGCTGTCTCAAACTTTCAGAACCTAACAGAAACTTTTCTGGATCTTTGCACCCCTTGAATATACTCATAACAAAGTATCAAGGCCCACTTTGTGATCATCCAGAAACTTTCAAATGCATAGTTTAAATGACAATTAAAAATTGAATCTTTATCATATGGGAAGATCCCACTTTTTCAAAAACCACTCAAACAAGCTCAACTTTCAAAACCCAAGCATCTGCAGACTCACCAGCACCAACCTAGCAAACCCACCAAAAATATTTTTAAAATTCAGAACTTGAATTCATGCGGCCATTTCATCAAACAGGTTGCAGACACAAATCATACAAAATCTAAACACTATTGTGAGAAGTGATTCTTGCCTAACTTGTTCCCTAGTTAGCTCACAACCAGCTCAGTAGATCATCTAGGAAGATTAACCAAGCACTAGCACCACTGTGAGCTTGCCATTGCCATCAATGGTGAACAGCCGAGCACACCCATGTCACCCCCATGTCGACAGCAAGCTAGCAGCAGCAGCAAGCCTAGCCAGCATGTCTGGCAGGCAGCCCACCGTCCATCGCCACTCCCTGTCCACCGCTCGAACCTTTCCAACCACTGGACCACCCGCACGGACCGCGCCCGGACCGCCAGCGACCATGCCGAGCGTGCGCCAGAGCGCCACCCTCGACCGAAGCCCACAGACTGCGTGCTGCCCTCGCCGCGTGCATACACAATCCCCACCGACCCAGGAGACCGCCAGACATCCCCGTTCGCCGCCCCGTGACGTACAGCCACCGCTCGCCGTCGAAGACGCCGCCTCTGCCGCGCAGAGCGTCGCATGTTCCAAACCAAGACGCACCGCCCCACGCCTCGAAACCATGTCGTTGAGCATCGCCAGGGAACAACGCACCGTCCCCTACCATCGCCCATTCTAATAGCCACCTGTAACATCGCCCCGACGAGCTCACCTTGCGCCCCGTCGGTCCCCTCGCTCGACTATAAATAGAGGCCACCCCCGCTCGATTTCTTCACACCATATCACTCCCCTCTCATCACTGATCGTGCCACACCGTTCCCGGAGCAAGGCGAGCACCACCTCGCTGGAATTTCACCGGAGCCCGCCGCTTCTGGAGAAGAAGGGAGCCATCGATTTCGTCCACCCCAAGAGCTGCCGCGACCACCCCTGAGTTCGTCGTCATCGACTTCGTCGTCCGCCCGCCTCGCCGACCCTCGCCAGCACCCCGGTGAGCCCCCAGCAACCCTCACTGGCCGCGCTAGGTTTCTTTCTCGCCGTCTCGCGTCGACGATGACTCCCAGCCGTTGGATTAGAATCAGATCGAACGACCCACGTTGCCCCGTACCGCTTCGCCCCTCCCTGTCTCACTGGCAAGTGGGGACACCCACTTAAGCAGCCCGCGGGAGCACTGCGCTTAGCAGGCCGGCCCGTTAACTTTTCCCGCGCAGCCCAGTGATTTGAATTAAACTTTTTCCATTTCATTTCAAACACACTTCTATACCCAACTTCAAAAATCAACCCAGATCAATTAATTGCACCAATTTGAATGAAACCAATTTTTTGGAAAGGTATGTGAATGCTGAATCCAAGCCCGTTGGATTCAAGTCATTTGGATCTATAGATCATCCATGGTAAAAATAACAAGGAAGAAGCTTTTCTGCATTTAAACATTTTTCAAATTTAAACCATAATAGCTTTTGAGTTGATTCCAACTCTCAAAAATCACATTTAACCATACCTTTCAGAATATATAAAAATATATAGGTCTACTTATATAAATAATGTTCAAGTAATAAAAGAATGCTACATAGGAATTTCTAGTCATTATATTTAAATAAAATAAAAGGGTAAAACCTTATTAAATTGTGACACCACTTTAAATCACATTCCCATGGACTAAAATATGTGGTGATGACATGTGTCAACATGATCCCATGTTTGGTTTGGAGAATATTAAATCTTAAGTAGTTTTTCAATGAGTAGAAATTACTTTTCTAAAAATAAAAGGAATTAAACCAAGCCTTAAACTTGTAATGTTAGAGATGATGCTAGACCATCTATAGGACCCTTGTGTGTGATGATTGCAAGTAGTTAAGTATTGTTTGGTGATTGTGTACCTCGTATTTATTCATAGACGCTAGTACTGACCAAGGATACGAGGAGGAAGGAGGATACTACGAAGAAGAAGCCGAGGAGAACTTCAACCACTGCTCTGCACAAGGCAAGCTGATGTTATACCTTTGCAAGATTATACTGATATTGATGCAAGTTAACTCTTGCAGAATACCCAACTGATGCAACAAACCCTTACTTGTTACCATGCCTACTATATGCCTTAAGCATATGTGATCATACCCACTTGATAAACCAATCCTAGTTTTATTTGCAAGCTTATTACTTTTTTTCTTTATCAAGGCTTTTACTTAGAGTCACTTAAGTGAATTATAGATACTAGAAAGATATTTGAAGGTTGCATAAAGAGCATAAAATTTGGCCTAAGCTAAATAACCTTGATATCATCCCAAGGCATAAGATTGAACTTAGTTAGCACCTACTAGTTACCACCCCTCATCAGAGCTTACCCCCACTTGTAGATGCTAGTGCTAAGCATAAAACTTGATCAACTTTAGATGGGATTACTTGGTGAAAATGGCTATGAAAACCTTAGAATGATGGATCATTCTACTGAGATGTTTTGGACATGTGTTTCAGAACACCAGATAATTTTAGTGATGAAAATGTTGAGGCATGAGCCTTAGCCCTTTATAAAAACTGATGGTTGTCTGAATGCGATACCATTCCAATTTTATCGTACAACCACAATACCCGAATATTGGGTAGGGCTTGACTGGAAACTTATATACCTTAGTATTAGTTCCCTCACGGCCAAGGTCTGAGCTGAGGCTACCTTGTGAAGATTGTCCACCTATGCAGTACCCAAGATGACAGTTGGTCATGGTTGGGAGGCCAGACTCACATGAGAGGTACCTATACTAGGGCATGTAATTGAAAGGTTAGGATTGATTATCCGCATACTGAGTATGGTGAATTCAGGATTTGTTCCTGACGGATGTATAGAATGTTGTGGTGAAAGTGTACAATCTCTGCAGAGTGTCAAACTATTCGAATAGCCGCGTCTGCAGTTATGGACGGTTGGAGTGGCCATAATGTTCCCCCGTCAGACTTTTCAAAATGACTTGTGAAATGGATTGAGACTTTGACTTGACCACAACAGAGTTGTGACATGAGTTACAAGATCCCACTTAGGAGTTATAAAATTTTGACTAGCTTTAGAACTTAGTAGAGATAAATCTGGCTTTTGCAAAACAACCCTAGAGCCTAGTGTCCTATTATCCAAAAACCCCTTTACCTGTTAGTATTAGTTTGCGAGTACTTAAAGAGTACTCATGGCTTTGTCCCTGTCTATTCCCATGGCCAGACTATGAAGAGGAGTACCTGGAGGATGGACCCCAGGAAGGTTATGACAACTAGGATCATCTCCCATCGTCAGCATTTCCTGTGAACCCGAAGATGGAGCTTCACCTACGCTACCGTTATTATTACGTATTCCGCTGCCTGATGTTGTATTAAGAACTGGATCATGAGATCCCTATTTGTGTAAGAACCGATGTATCGTTTGTAATGGATGATGTACTATGGTATCCAATTCTGTTATGTCTCGCAAAAATGGTAATCCTGGGATTGCGATGTATGGCATAACAGGCATCTAGGATTGAAAAATCCGGGTGTTGACAAGTTGGTATCAGAGCCATCCTGACCATAGGAGACCCTAGTTAGAATGGACGTTTAAACAAAAAACTTATTTTCCAAAACCAAAGAAAAACAAATATTTACAAAACACTATTCTCATTCTTATCCCTTTGATTCTTTCATAAAAAAATTCATGTTCCTCAAAAACTCTTGCAAAATATGTAAAATTTTGACACACTTGATCACTCTGCTAACCTACTCATCCTCTATTTTTATAGATGGACGTGAAGTACAGCAAGTTTTACCAACTTGGGAATGGAGGAGACCTTATCTTTGAGAGGGATTTGGACCAGCTTTCGGAACTTCTGGAGCGTCCGCACCCCGAGTTCTTCGGAGCTCAGCTCAATGATCAAGGAGGAGAAGACCTGCAGTGGCTAATTGTTGCAAGTCTCCGAGGAAAGATTGAACCTCCCACTGCGGAGGGAATTCAGTTTACCTTGAGGGAAAACAACTGGCTCGATGGACTTGCCAGAGCAATGCAGGAAGCTCTTTCCCGTCTGTGTGGGCGGAGCATCAATCAGATCAAGGGTACTCGTATTGAGTTTTTCCCAAGGCGTGATGCGAATGGACAACCACTGGAAGCCCCATACCACCCCGAGCTGAAAACTCAATTGGACCACCTTAGCTTCATGATGTACGATCGTCAGCAGGAATTGGACAACTGCCATGACTACTGCAACCACAAGTCTGCCATCATCAAGATGAAGGATCAGACCATCGCCATGCTAGCAAGGGATCGCAAGTCTCGCCACCGTCAGCTCGACAAGAAGGAGCGCATCATTGCCCGTCTTCGCCACCGCATCTCATCTTTGGAAGAGACCATCCACGAGAGAGACATGCAGTTGGAGGAAAGGGAGAATGCCGGAGAAGATCTTCGTGGAGACCCTTACTCCTATCTTAGCGCTGATGATGATTTTCTGGAGGATCGGGCCATGGATTTCTTCACCGACGAGGATGATTTCTCCTTCATCGATGATGATGAGGATGATGAAGCCACAGATTCCGAGGAGTAGTAGCACTTGAGCACTAGCATAGTGAGTAGTATTCAGTCCCACTGTATCGTAGTTCTCAGAATGGTTCTTAAAACCATCTGCTTTTATTTGTTGTGATGTGTGTTATATTGGGTGCTATGAATGAATGAATGAGTGAAAAAGCAAGTTGCTAGAAAAATCTGAGTCAAACTTTAAAAAAACTTTTCAAAGACCCAAAACCTTAGAAAATTCCCTCTTTTCTCATGATCTATCTAAATCTTCAGATGCCACGTAGAGGAAGTGGTTCAGCCCGGACCCGATGTTGCAAATTCTACAAATGTTGACTTCTGACCGCGAAGCTGAAAGAGCGGAACGTCAAGCCAACCTAGCCACCCTTCAGTAGATAGCCTAGCTTGCCCACAACAACCAAGGCCACGGAAATCAGGACAACCATGGATCTAAGCTCAAGAATTTCCAGAACACCAACCCACCTATTTTCACTAAGTCAGAAGAGCCCCTAGACGCCGATGATTGGCTGCAAACCATGGAAAATAACCTAGAAGTCGCTGGAGTGGAAGCCAATGAGAAAGTCCTGTTCGCCACCCACTATCTAGCCGGAGATGCCCGAGCATGGTGGAACAGTGTTCGTGCAATGACCGGAGGCCAGATGATGACCTGGGAGGAATTCAAGGTCAAGTTTAGCAGAACCCATGTACCACCGGGTTTGATCAAGAGAATGAGAGACGAGTTTAGAGAGCTGAAGCAAGGAAGGATGACTGTAGTGGAATACCGTGACAATTTTTTTTCATTAGCTAGGTATGCCCCGGATGAGATAGACACCAAAGCCAAGAAGAAAAAAAGATTCCTGAATGGTCTGCATGACGAGATGCAGACGGTGTTAGTCAATATCCCATTTGCAGATATTGAAGCCCTTGTCAACTCTGCTATCCAGATGGAAGGAAAGATCAACCAAGCCAATGAGAACCGCAAGCGTCGCATGATGCATCAGCCAGGAACCCATCAGACCCCAAAGTATCGCCCCAACCCATCTCTAGGATTTGCCCCAAGAACCAACAGACCCCCGATGAACCATCCAACCTATCCCAACCGTGGAAACCCTAGACCCGGAGGAAATCACAACAACCCCGGCAACTCTAGCAATTTCAACCGTGCCCCACCCAAGTTCAACAACAACAATGCTACCGCCAACACCAACACTGCCCCTAGGACTGGAAGTAATGATGTGCCTGTCGCAGCCAAGGACAAGTCGCAAGTGACTTGTCATGACTGTGGAAATAAAGGCCACTATTCCAGCGAGTGCCCCCACAAGAAGAATGCTACAGCCCCCAATGCCAATGCCCCAGCTCAGCAGCAGCGTCATGTTCAGCCCGGAAGAAGATTTGCCCCAGGGAATTCACTCAACCGCAATGGTCGTCTTTTTCTCATGCATGCTGAAGAAGCTCAGGAAGCGCCAGACGTCGTGCTGGGTATGTTTTCTGTTAATTCAGTACTTGCACGAGTGTTGTTTGACTCTAGTGCATCGCATTCATTTGTCACCGAAGAATTTGCATGCACTAGTAAAATTCAACCAACCAAATTAAAGCATGTGATGATTGTGCAAATTCCCGGATCAACCACCAAGGATAGGCAAATTTGCAAAGCCGTCCCTATCCGAATCCATGGCATAGATTTTTATGCAAATCTGATAGTACTCGGAACTAAAGGTTTGGAAGTAGTACTAGGAATGGATTGGATGTCCAAACATAGAGGATTGATTGACTATGCCAAGAAAGCCATCACTATGTCCAGTACCGCCGGAATATCAGTCGAGCATATATCTGAAACCTTACCTCGCCAATTCAAATGCAACAAGAGTATAGCCCAACCTACCATTGACCAAGTCCGGATAGTCTGTGAATACCCCGATGTATCTCCAGATGTTTTGCCCGGTATGCCCCCAGATCGGGATATCGAGTTTATCATTGAACTAATCCCCGGAACCGGACCCATAGCCCAGAGACCCTATAGTGTGAACCCGTCAGAGCTCGCAGAACTGAAGAAGCAACTGGATTCCATGCTAGAAATTGGATTGATTCAACCAAGTGCATCACCATGGAGATCACCTGTCTTGTTTGTGGACAAGAAGGATGGAGGTAACCGTTTGTGTACGGATTATCGGAAGTTGAATGATGTCACCATCAAGAACAAGTACCCCTTGCCCAAGATCGAAGATTTGTTTGATCAGTTGACCGGTGCCAAAGTGTTTTCTAAGATTGATCTTAGAACTGGCTATCATCAACTCAAAATTCATGCAGAGGATATTCCAAAGACTGCCTTTACCACCAGATAAGGATTGTACGAGTATACAGTCATGTCCTTCGGATTAACCAACGCCCCCGCTTATTTCATGAACCTCATGAATAAGATTTTTATGGACTTCCTGGATAAGTTTGTCATTGTTTTCATCGATGACATTCTGATTTATTCCAAATCATAAGAAGAACATGAGCTACACCTAAGGACCATTCTTGGAACCCTTAGAGAGCATCAGTTGTATGCCAAATTTAGCAAATGTGAATTCTGGTTACAGGAAGTAGGATTCCTCGGTCACATTGTATCAGCCGGAGGAATTGCCGTTGACCCTGCCAAAGTGAAAGACGTGGAAGATTGGCAAGACCCAACCACTCAAACCCAAGTTCGTGCATTTCTCGGATTGGCGGGATATTACCGCAAATTCGTAGAAGGATTCTCGAGTATCGCCAGACCCATGACCCAATTGCTGAAGAAGGACAAGAAGTTTGAATGGACCGACAAGTGTGAAGCGAGTTTTCAAGAACTCAAGAGGAGATTGATATCAGCCCCAATCTTGATCATGCCGGATACCACGAAGCCCTTCGATGTGTATTGTGACGCATCCAAGATTGGTCTCGGATGTGTGCTAATGCAAGAAGGCAAAGTTATATCCTATCTATCCCGACAATTGAAGCAACATGAGCAAAATTACCCAACCCATGACCTCGAACTCGCAGCCGTAGTTCTAGCCATGAAAACATGGAGACATTACCTGATGGGAAATCGTTGTGAGATTTATTCGGATCACAAGAGCCTAAAGTATATATTCACTCAGAAGGAGCTGAATATGAGGCAGAGAATATGGATTGAGCTAATCAAGGATTACGATCTGGACATTCACTATCACCCGGGTAAAGCCAACGTAGTAGCCGATGCCCTTAGCAGATTGCCGTGCCGCTTGAACTCCATAATTTTGAAGGAGCAACCAAGTTTGCACAAAGAGATGGAAGATTTTCGAATGGAATTAGTAAGTGAAGGATTTTTGGCTAGCATAGAACTTCAGCCCACTTTGATCAGTCAGATTAAAGAAGCGCAGAAGGGAAATGCCAGTATCGACGGAATCAAGCGTCGTATCGGTAAAGGCAAAGTACCCGGATTCACCAAAGACGAAGAAGGAGTTCTGTGGTACAAAGGACGCCTTTGTGTACCATCAGATTCTGAGTTGAAAGAAGTCATTTTGAAGGAGGCTCATGATACTCTTTATTCTATCCATCCCGGAGGAACTAAGATGTATCAAGATTTGAAAGAGCAATTTTGGTGGCATAAGATGAAGAGAGAAATAGGAAGCTATATCGCCAAGTGTGATATATGTCAGAGAGTCAAGGCAGGACATCAAAGACCCGCTGGATTGTTGCAACCATTGCAGATTCCGGAATGGAAATGGGATTCTGTAGGAATGGACTTTACCACTGGACTACCTACTTCTAGTAGGGGAAATGACTCTATCTGGGTCATAGTGGACAGATTGTCCAAAGTCGCCCATTTCCTGCCCATCAAGACCACATATCAGAGTTCGAAACTAGCAGAGTTATACATCGCTAGAATCGTTAGTTTGCACGGAGTCCCTAAGAACATAGTATCGGATCGAGGAACTCAGTTTACCTCGAGATTCTGGAAGAAAGTTCAAGAAGGTTTAGGAACACACCTAGATTTCAGTACCGCGTATCACCCTCAGACCGATGGACAAACAGAGCGAGTAAATCAAATACTTGAAGATATGCTGAGAGCATGTGTGTTAGAATATGGATCCAAGTGGGAAGACTGTCTGCCGTTTGCAGAATTTTCCTACAACAACAGTTACCAAGCCAGTTTGCAAATGGCCTCATTTGAATTCATGTACGGAAGGAAGTGTCGTACCCCTTTGAACTGGTCGGAAGTAGGAGAGAGTCAGATTTTCGGACCCGACATCCTACGAGAAGCAGAAGAGAAGGTTCACAAGATTCGTGAGCACCTCAAGACCGCCCAATCCCGACAAAAGAGTTACGACGACAAGAGACGTAGAGACCTCGTCTTCAACATAGGAGATTTTGTTTATCTGAAAGTGTCGCCATTGAAGGGAATGCAGCGTTTCCAACTCAAAGGAAAGTTATCCCCTCGATATATTGGACCTTTCAAAGTTCTGAACCGTCGAGGAGAAGTATCGTATCAATTGGATCTACCCGAAGAGATGTCAGCCGTGCACAATGTGTTCCATATCTTGTTACTTCGCAAGTGTCTCGCAGTCCCCGAGAAGACCGAAGTGTTCAAGAATATCGACCATAGGACCATAAAGATAAACGATGACCTGACCTATCCTGAAGTACCTATCCGTATTTTGGAAGAAGCTTTTCAAACTACCCGAACCCGAAGCATCAAGTTTCTCAAGATTCAGTGGAGCAACCACACAGAAGAGGAAGCTACCTGGGAACGCGAAGATCACATCAGGACGGAGTTTCCCGATCTCTTCAAATCCTAGGTAATCTTTTCGTCCTTTTTCAAATCTCGGGACGAGATTTTGTTTAAGGGGGGAAGGTTTGTAACATTCCAAAAATACTAAGCTTGGATCATCAAACTCTAATCATCAAAATTAGGGTTAACAAAAACTTTTCTAAATAAAATTATGAATGCATGCATATGTGTATGCATTGATTTTGAATTCTTTTGGAACCACCTTGTTTGTTTGTTTCTTTGCTTGTAAAATGTTTCTTAGGTGAAATAAACATCATCTAAAACATTTCCCACACTTTTCCTAAAGACAAGTAAATCAAAACACATATATTAAATGAATGGTCACTTTGACCAATTTAACTCTCATGCCTACTTTGGCTGTCTCAAACTTTCAGAACCTAACAGAAACTATTCTGGATCTTTGCACCCCTTGAATGTACTCATAACAAAGTATCAAGTCCCACTTTGTGATCATCCAGAAACTTTCAAATGCATAGTTTAAATGACAATTCAAAATTGAATCTTTATCATATGGGAACATTCCACTTTTTCAAAAACCACTCAAACAAACTCAACTTTCAAAACCCAAGCATCTGCAAACTCACCAGCACCAACCTAGCAAACCCACCAAAAATCTTTTCAAAATTCAAAACTTGAATTCATGCGGCCATTTCATCAAACAGGTTGCAGACACAAATCATACAAAATCTAAACACTATTGTGAGCAGTGATTCTTGCCTAACTTGTTCCCTAGTTAGCTCACAACCAGCTCAGTGGATCATCTAGGAAGATTAACCAAGCACTAGCACCACTGTGAGCTTGCCATTGCCATCAATGGTGAACAGCCGAGCACACCCATGTCACCCCCATGTCGACAGCAAGCTAGGAGCAGCAGCAAGCCTAGCCAGTATGTCTGGGAGGCAGCCCACCGTCCACCGCCACTCCCTGTCCACCACTCGAACCCTCCCAACCACTGGACCACCCGCACGGACCGCGCCTAGACCGCCAGCGACCATGCCGAGCGTGCGCCAGAGCGCCACCCTCGACCGAAGCCCACAGACCGCGCGCCGCCCTCGTCGCGTGCATACACAATCCCCACCGACCCAGGAGACCGCCAGACATCCCCGTTCGCCGCCCCGTGACATACAGCCACCGCTCGCCGTCGAAGACGCCGCCTCTGCCGTGCAGAGCGTTGCATGTTCTAGACCAAGCCGCACCGCCCCACGCCTCGAAACCATGTCGTTGAGCATCGCTAGGGAACACCGCACCGTCCCCTACTGTCGCACATGCCAATAGCCTCCTGTAACATCGCCCCCGACGAGCTCACCTTGCGCCCCGTCGGTCCCCTTGCTCGACTATAAATAGAGGCCACCCCCGCTCGATTTCTTCACACCATCTCACTCCCCTCTCGTCACTGATCGTGCCACACCGTTGCCGGAGCAAGGCGAGCACCACCTCGCCGGAATTTCACCGGAGCCCGCCGCTTCTGGAGAAGAAGGGAGCCATCAATTTCGTCCACCCCAAGAGCTGCCGCGACCACCCCTGAGTTTGCCGTCGTCGACTTCGTCGTTCGCCCGCCTCGCCGACCCTCTCTAGCACCCCGGTGAGCCCCCAACAACCCTCACTGGCCGCGCTAGGTTTCTTTCTCGTCGGCGTTGTCTCGCGTCGAAGATGACTCCCAGCCATTGGATTAGAATCAGATCGAACGACCCACGTTGCCCCGTACTGCTTCGCCCCTCCCTGTCTCACTGGCAAGTGGGGACACCCACTTAAGCAGCCCGCGGGAGCACTGCGCTTAGCAGGCCGGCCCGTTAACTTTTCCCGCGCAACCCAGTGATTTGAATTAAACTTTTTCCATTTCATTTCAAACACACTTCTGTACCCAACTTCAAAAATCAACCCAGATCAATTCAGTGCACCAATTTGAATGAAACCAATTTTGTTGGAAAGGTCTGTGAATGCTGAATCCAAGCCCGTTGGATTCAAGTCATTTGGATCTATAGATCATCCATGGTAAAAATAACAAGGAAGAAGCTTTTCTCCATTTAAACTTTTTAAAATTTAAACCATAATAGCTTTTGAGTTGATTCCAACTCTCAAAAATCACATTTAACCATACCTTTCAGAATATATAAAAATATATAGGTCTACTTACAGAAATAATGTTCAAGTAATAAAAGAATGCTACATAGGCATTTCTAGTCATTATATTTAAATAAAATAAAAGGGTAAAACCTTATTAAATTGTGACACCACTTTAAATCACATTCCCATGGACTAAAATATGTGGTGATGACATGTGTCAACATGATCCCATGTTTGGTTTGGAGAATATTAAATCTTAAGTAGTTTTTCAATGAGTAGAAATTACTTTTCTAAAAATAAAAGGAATTAAACCAAGCCTTAAACTTGTAATGTTAGAGATGATGCTAGACCATCTATAGGACCCTTGTGTGTGATGATTGCAAGTATTTAAGTATTGTTTGGTGATTGTGTACCTCGTATTTATTCATAGATGCTAGTACCGATCAAGGATACGAGGAGGAAGGAGGATACTACGAAGAAGAAGCCGAGGAGAACTTCAACCACTGCTCTGCACAAGGCAAGCTGATGCTATACCTCTGCAAGCTTATACTGATATTGATGCAAGTTAACTCTTGCATAATACCCAACTGATCAAACAACCGCTTACTTGTTACCATGCCTACTATATGCCTTAAGCATATGTGATCATACCCACTTGATAAACCAATCCTAGTTTTATTTGCAAGCTTCTTACTTTATTTCTTTATCAAGGCTTTTACGTAGAGTCACTTAAGTGAATTATAGATACTAGAAAGATATTTGAAGGTTGCATAAAGAGCATAAAATTTGGCCTAAGCTAAATAACCTTGATATCATCCCAAGGCATAAGATTGAACTTAGTTAGCACCTACTAGTTACCACCCCTCATCAGTGCTTACCCCCACTTGTAGATGCTAGTGCTAAGTATAAAACTTGATCAACTTTAGATGGGATTACTTGGTGAAAATGGCTATGAAAACCTTAGAATGATGGATCATTCTACTGAGATGTTTTTGACATGTGTTTCAGAACACCAGATGATTTTATTGATGAAAATGTTGAGGCATGAGCCTTAGCCCTTTATAAAAACTGATGGTTGTCTGAATGCGATACCATTCCAATTTTATCGTACAACCACAATACCCGAATATTGGGTAGGGCTTGACTGGAAACTTATATACCTTAGTATTAGTTCCCTCACGGCCATGGTCTGAGCTGAGGCTACCTTGTGAAGATTGTCCACCTGTGCAGTACCCAACATGACAGTTGGTCATGGTTGGGAGGCCAGACTCACAGGAGAGGTTCCTATACTAGGGCGTGTAATTGAAAGGTTAGGATTGATTATCCGCATACTAAGTATGGTGAATTTAGGATTTGTTCCTGATGGATGTATCGAATGTTGTGGTGAAAGTGTACAATCTCTGCAGAGTGTCAAACTATTCGAATAGCCGTGTCCGCGGTTATGGACAGTTGGAGTGGCCATACTGTTCCCCCGTCAGACTTTTCAAAATGACTTGTGAAATGGATTGAGACTTTGACTTGACCACAAAAGAGTTGTGACATGAGTTACAAGATCCCACTTAGGAGTTATAAAATTTTGACTAGCTTTAGAACTTAGTAGAGATAAATCTGGCTTTTGCAAAACAACCCTAGAGCCTAGTGTCCTATTATCCAAAAACCCCTTTACCTGTTAGTATTAATTTGCGAGTACTTAAAGAGTACTCATGGCTTTGTCCCTGGCTATTCCCATGGCCAGACTATGAAGAGGAGTACCTGGAGGATGGACCCCAGGAAGTTTACGACAACTAGGATCATCTCCCATCATCAACATTGCCTGTGAACCCGAAGATGGAGCTTCGCCTACGCTGCCGTTATTATTACGTATTCCGCTGCCTGATGTTGTATTAAGAACTGGATCATGAGATCCCTATTTGTGTAAGAACTGATGTATCGTTTGTAATGGATGATGTACTATGGTATCCAATTCTGTTATGTCTCGCAAAAATGGTAATCCTAGGATTGCGATGTATGGCAAAACAGGCATCTAGGATTGAAAAATCTGGGTGTTGACAACACCTTAATTGCCAGTAGTTCCCTAGAGGCCCCGCTGCCATGGGTTGGCTGGACAGAAGATGTTGTGCAAGTTCTCATTGCAAGCACGTATGATTATATTTGGTGCACATGCCTGGTATTGTTTAGTACTTGGATGCTTATCATTATTTATCTACAATGCCCTAGATCTTGAAGTTACATGTTTAGACTCGTCCATGCAATGCTCGTTCATCCATCCATATGCCTACCGCACTCGAACCCTACTGTTACCGTTACTGTTACTATTGTTGTTGTTGTTGCTTTGCTGTTGCTACCGATAAACTTCAGTGAGAAAGAACTATTTCCAGGTGCAGCTGAACTTACAACTCAGCTGTTAAGGCTTGCAAGTATTCTTTGGCTCCCCTTGTGTCGAATCAATAAATTGGGTAATACTACCCGCGATGACTATTGCGATCCCCTATACTTGTGGGCCATCAAGACTATTTTCTGGCACCATTGTCGGGGAGCATAGCTTTATTTGTAAGTTAACTTGGATATATTATTGTTCACTGCTACTCCTTTCATCATGGGGAAATCTCATGATGGAAAGTTCCCTATTTTACCATCCACTACAAGAAGAGTTATAGTCTTAAACACCTTTGCCGCTCTTGATTCACCGTCTGTTATAAGTAACCTTGTAACACCACCACCACATACACATGCTACACAAACTACTACTACTGTTGAGTCTGAAACTGCTTTTGATGCTCATGATGCTACTTCTACTGTGCTTGATGCGAGTGGTTCATTAGGTCCTTTTCAAGATGCTACTATGGCTAGTCTAGGAAATACCAAAACTCCTAGTGAAGCCACTATTACACCTGTTAGCTCACCTGAGGCTAGTGAGAGTTATGATATTAATGATGGTTACATTGAGTTCACTAATGATTTTGTTGAAGAGTGCCGTAACACACATGGTACTAGTGCTATTAAGAGTCTCCTTGCTAGACGTACTATCATGCCTAAGTTGTCCTCTGATCCTAAGTTTGCCACTTCTCCCATAGATATTAAAGATGAAGATTATGATTTCTCTCTTGATTTATCTTATTTAGATATTTTTGAGAAAGAAGCTTTTTGTGGTACTGAAAATGAGAGTGTTGTGGCTCATATGAATGAGCTTTCTACTATGAGTGCTTTGTTCTCTGATGATTTTAAGATGCGCAAGTACTTTGTTGCTAAGATCTTCCCTTTTTCACTAAAAGGAGAAGCTAGGGCTTGGTTTAATAGATTACATCCTGGTTCCATTGATAGCCCTATTGCTTGATTGCTTCTTTCTTCCAAAAATATTTTCCTCCCAGTGCTAGACATGCTTCTTTGCAGAGACTTTTTGATTTTAAACAGGGAGAAGAAGAGGAATTGCCTGAGTCATGGAAAAGATTCTGTGCCTTGATTCATGCACATCCTCGATGTCCATTACCTAAGAATGAGCTTCTTGATATTTATTATAATGGACTATTTGATGATTCTAGGACCTACCTAGATAGCTTTGCTGATTGTGTTTTCAGGAAAAGGACTCCTACAGATGCTGAAGAATTAATGACCAAGATAAGCAACAACTATGATGATTGGACTTCAACTAAGCTGAATGCACCTGAACCTATTACTCCTGAACCAGTTGTTCCTGAACTAGTTCCAGCACCAACAACAAAGAAGAGGGGAGTTATTGCATTAAATGATGAAGTGGTGAAGGAAGTTAAGAAGTGTCTAAAGGAGAAAGGTATTAGAACTAAAGATGTGAAGAATCTACCTCCTATAGAAAAATTATGTAAGCCAATTCCCCACTCATATACTATTGAGGTACACTCTTTCCAACACTTTGATGAAGTTGATATTTCTTATGGTAAGCCTCCTAATCAATGTTTAGAGGAACTTGACATTTTCATTGTCAAACAAGGTCATTTTAATAAACAAGTTCAGAATCATTTGTTGGAAAACTTTAGAGCTATCCATGAGTTGAAAGATATTGTGAAAAGAACTTCTAATGATATTAAAATGCTTTGTAAACACTTTCAACTGGTTCAAACCCAACTTGATCGACTTGCTAAGGTACAAAAGGGTATGCTAGTTAATGCTTCAGGAGATAAACATGCTTATGGAATTAGAACTAGGAGTGGTATAGCTACTCTAGATCCTTTATATCCTGAAGGACACCCTAAAAGAATAGAGCATGATTCCCAACAAGGTGAAGATAGTGGTAGTCCTCGTAAGAGAAAGAAAAAGAAACATAAGATAGATGAGGAACCACTTGAACCTGCTGTAGATCCTAATAGTATATCTGTCTCTAATGCTGAAACTGAGAGTGGTAATAATATTGATGAGTCTCCTAATAAGGGGGAAGGTGAGGAAGAACCTGAGAAGAACACTAAGAACACTAGGTACACAAAGGAAGATTTTATTGCTAATAAACATGGTAAAGAGAGAGAACCTTGGGTGCAGAAACATATGCCTTTTCCAGGTAAGAAACACAAGTCAAAGGAGGAAGAACACTACAATAAGTTTTGTGAGTGGATGAAACCTTTATTCTTGCAAATTCCTTTGACTGATGCTATTAAGTTGCCTCCTTATTCAAAGTATATGAAGGATATTGTCTCTAATAAAAGGAAGATTCCTAATGAGGAGATTTCTACCCTACTTGCTAATTATTCCTTCAATGGTAAGGTTCCAAAGAAACTTGGTGATCAGGTACACCAACTATTCCTTGCTCCATTAAGAATAATTATGTTAGAACTGCTTTATTTGATTTGGGAGCTGGAGTTAGTGTTATGCCTTTTTCTCTCTACAAGAGACTCCAGTTAGAAAAGCTGATACCAACTGATATTTCTCTGCAAATGGCTGATAATTCAACTACTGTTCCTGTTGGTATATGTGAGGATGTTCCTGTTCAAGTTGCTCATAATTGCATGGTCTTAACTGATTTTGTTGTGCTTGAAATGCCTGAAGATGATAATATGTCTATTATTCTTGGGAGACCTTTTCTTAATACTGCAGGTATTGACATCAATTGCAATCAAGGAAAAGTAACATTCAATATTAATGACAAAGAGCACACTGTTTATTTCCCCAAGAAGGTTGTTAAGAGCTATTGCCTGAATTCCATTGAAAATATTGAGAGCATCAAGGTTGGAGAAATATATTGTCCTATTCCACAAGAAAATTTTGAAACTATTATGATTGGGACCATTGCTATCAAGTATGAGGTAACATAATCACCTTGTGGAATGCAAAGTTTTGCTTCATATAAGATTGTTTTGGTAACAAGACTTGATCAACCTTGTTAACAAAAGGATTTTTTATGAACAAAATAATGTTTCCACTATGGTTATACTTGCTTTCTTTTTCCTTTCTCCTTCCTACTCTTTGCTTTAGCTTTAGTTTTGCTAGTTGTTTGCTTGTTTAAGTTTCTTAGAGCTCATGTAGTTTGGCTTTTGGTTTGCTTTTGCTTCTTATGAAAAAACTGTTTCTGCGAGAAAATCAATTTTCATACCCTGAAAATTGGCTAAAAATAAAGTTTCTCGAATAATCCCAGAAAATTCAAAATAATTTTTTTCTCGAAAAAAGGGGCAGAGTGGCACCTGAGATGACCCGGGGGGGCACCCCAGGCCACCAGACCCCTCGTAGGCGCAGCCTACCAGGTGGCGGCGCCGGGGGGGTCTGGCCCACCTGGTCCCCTCCAGGCTGCCTCCTCAAATCCACCTTATTTCTCTCTCCCAAAAAACACTAGAAAACTTGCTCAAGCTCAAGTTCTTGTTGTTCTTGATCGCGATTTTCGGTCTCCTTGTTCAGCCCATCTCAAGTGCTGATTTTGGAGGGTTTGCTCCTTGGTATGTGCCTCCTCCACTTGTCCAATTAGATTTGTGATTGGTAGATTGTATCTTGAATATTTTGCTGCTATAGGTGACAAGTTGTTTGAGCTTGCATTCTTGTTCTATGCTTAGAAACTTTGTTTTGATGCATGTGTAGTCCTCTAGCAAGTTCCTATAGTATTTTCTCATCATTTATCAACTTATAAATCACTTGGTTTGATGGTTGTCTAAATATTTCAGAAAGGAAGATGAGTGCTTATCCACTGAACCAATATGACTTGATGGTGCATGAACCAATGAAGGTTCATCGTGAGGAGGCGGTTTTTCCTTCCATATATCCATGCCATGAATTTATGAGAGCTGTGGGGATCCTCCAAGATTTCCATCCTATGGTTACTAATGCAGGGTTGGAACACTTTGTTGAAGGTGAACCATTCCAATATGTTAAGCTAACCATGGCTTTTGTGCAGGATTTCCGGTTCACTTGGTCAACTTCTAATACCATGGTCCATTACAAAATATATAATATACCTGTCGACCTGCCTTTTGCTGATTTCTGTGCAACGATTAGAGTACCTCAGTAGGGATCTTGTGAGAAGATCAAGGAGAGGCCCAGGTCACTTATGGATTTATATGCTGAGATTTTCCAAGGTTTCGACTTCTCAAAGGAAAGTGGTAAAATTCGGAACATTCAGCTCCCAGCTATTAGATACTTTTCCTATTTCATCACCAAGTGTGTTCTTGCTAGAAATATTGCTAGAACGTTGTCTTCTTTTGATCTAGCTTTTATTGTAGCTGCTCTGAATAGGAATAGTTCTTATAGTCTGGGTGCTTTGATAGCTCACCATCTCACCACCAACTGTGAGAAGGGTGGAATTTGTGGAGGTCTCATTGCTTCTAGGTTTCTAGCTTTACATGGTTTAGAGCCTCACTTTTCAGATTTTCAGTTCCCCATAGAGAGGATTGATATTGAATCCATGATTCAGCATGGTTTTGTTTCTTTGGGGGATAATGTGAGAAGTTTACCATATGAAATATATTTTTCCCAGCAAAGTCAGAGAAAGGGTAGGACTGAGAAAATAGTTTACTTGCCTGCACCTGCTTTGTTTAACTTTGATAACAGACAAGGATGGTCGCTTACGGAGGAGGAGGTTGACACATATGTGGGGGAACTCTCCCAACAAGAGGAGAATGTTGAAGAGGATGCCGAAGACAATTCGGTTCAGCCCTCCAACTTGGGAGAGTCTTCATACCAGCAGCCCTCATTTGATTAGGGCGCGTCTTCTTCTTCATCGCAGGCGCCTGACTATGATCATTCCTATGATGACCCACCAGCATGGGGTTACTATCCGCGCTATTGAGCCCCACTTAGGCCAAAAGCCTAAGATTGGTGGGAGGGTTCAGCCGTCCTTAGTGGATTTTGATTTTCATGTTAATTATTCAAGTCACACAAGTGAAGGGCAATAATGAAGATTAAGACAACCCGAGGTGTGGTAAGAGCTGGTAACGAACTCTATTTGTTTCATTTTTGTACATATACTCATCATTGTGAGCATGCTTAGCCTGTTTGTGTAAGGTGTATGTCATTATGGATGCTTAGTAGTTCTTGCTTGTCCATGATTAGCTCCATCTTTCTAATAGTTTGTAGCATGGCATATGAATGTTTGCTTGCATTGTTTTATTCATACTTTGGTATGATATTGTGGTATCCTCCTCTGATTGTTCATGTGAATCGACTTGGCACATGGTCACGCATGCATATGACTAATCAATTGTCAGTAAGCCTCGATGATTTATTTGCCATAGTTAGTATCACTTTCATGTCATAGTTAGTCCTGTTTTGTTGCAAGCATGATTATGACAGTTATTGCTCTCTCGTTTGTCGCTCCCTCTCTATTGCTAGCCTTCACTTGCACTGAGTAAATGCTATACCTGTGCTTCCAACTCCCCAAAACCAATATTGCCAGCTGTGTCCACCATACCTGCCTATTAGCAGCATTTGCTATTTCAGTGCATATTCCATATGCCGTGTTTTCTTCCAAAATAAAATGTTTGTCTGTTTTGAGAAAGTTAGTTAGTAAAGCTCTCACGATCTTGATGGCACACTTTATTCCTTGCGCTTAATAATTCTAAACCATTGTGACTAGTCCATGAAAGTTATATGCTTGATAATTATATGCTGGGAGTCAGCAGAACCGTGTTGTCACGGGGAACACTTTCAACACATGTTGGATATCTCATCCAGTTTATTCCTTGTTCTTTTGTTTACGGATGTCGATGATGTGAAATAAAGGGGGAGGTTGTGAGTTCATGGAGTTTATACATTGTGTTAGAGAAACGCCTGGGCCGCTATCCTAAGCCATGCTTAATCATGGTGGAAATTTGCAGCATCACCATAATGAGCATCTATGAAGCATCCTCAATAAGAAGCTATGCATATGGTAAATAAAAAGATTGTTGAGATGCTCATTGTCTGCTTGCCTTGTCATTTTGGTTATGGGAAAGCTCCTGTACCATGTGCAAGGGGTACCCCGTTGGCGGTTCTCGATGATATGCATGTATTTACAATGACAAGAACTTTCAGGTGACCAAATTGAGTAGCATGCGGATCAACCCTCGTACTCAAGGGACTTGGGATTTCTAGTTTATGGTGTTTCAAGCATATGATTCAGAGTGGACCTCACTTTCACCTTAACCACATGAAGATGCCTATGATAGGGCAATGAGAGCTCAAAGCTAATGAGTACCTTCCTTTCAACATTTGGAAGCCTTTCAAACCTTCACAAAACCGTTTTCATAACCTTGTTGAGTCAACACTTATTCTATGAGCACCTTCTTGAGAGCATAGTTGTCATTCTTGTGTTTGTTCCAAAACTTGGTTGATTATGTCATGACTTTGATGCTTGTATCTCTGATATCTTTACTTCTAGTCTTCATGTGAACTTCAGAGGTGCCTTGGCATTTATATTGTGCTCTTCAAAGAAAGGCAAGCGAGATACCACTCTATCATACCTTATTATGAGCATTGCAATGTTTCTTATGTTTATGTTTCATGCTACTTATTATTATTGAGTTGGTTTCTCTTCATATCTTGCAATGACTATTGAGTAGACTTAGTTGCATACTCCTTATTATGAATTGTCTAAGCATCTACTTCTGTGCTGAGAATATTTACATCACATGAAGCAAAGTGTTCGTGAAAGTTATTTTATCGCACTCAGTTTTCAACTGAATTGCTTGAGGACAAGTGTAAGGTTCCCAACCTTCAATAAGGTAGAGATCCCTGTGTTTACAATGCTAGTCCCTAGATCAATAGCTAGCATCCACAGTTAAGATGTAATATCAAGAAACAAAGGTCATAATACAACTTCATAACCAGGAATAAAATAATTTATTACATCTTACATAGCTCATTTGGCTATCTTATTACAATGCAGCAGAATATAACAATATCATGGAGTCCTTCATATTCAAAGTGCCACAGGCAGTCATGTTGGTTGTAGACTTGTAATCCTAATCAATAAACTTCACTAACATCAAACAAACCTGCAACATAATAAGTTACAGCCACAAGGGTCAATACATTTGAATTGTATTGGCAAGTGATACTATGGTAGTATAGTGGAGTCTATCATCTATATGCATTTGGCTAAGTGGAGCTTAGGCTTACTTTGCTCAAAATAGATTTTCCTTATCATTTGAAAACACTAAGTTTTTGTTTGTCAAAATCCCCCAAGTCATCTCCCAATAGAAATTGGTGATCCTTCAACCCTTGTTCAACCACAAGTTTTAACTTAGAAATTTGGATGAGGAGATTCTTGATAGCTTCAATGTCTTGATGCTCAAATTGTCCTTTACCAGGGACATGGCTAAGTACTTAGATTCTACACTCTACAGAGGTGGTGCACTTTCCCCACAAGACTTGGTTTCACCAAGACAAGATCTTTTAGAAGCCTTCCCTTAGACCAGAATGGACGCGTTCCAACCTATCACCCCCTACCACCAACTGTCCATTTGGCTAAGTTATTGCAACCTATATGATCCAGGCAGAGCCCATAATGCCAAGTGGCTGCACTTGAAGCTTCTCAACATTTGACATCTCAAATCTCTTTGTTCCTGGGTGGCCATCCACAAGTGAGATACACAAGGTAAACCATATAAATGGGCCTTGTGTAACCACTCAACACAAACCATTCCTTCCATTCCACCCAGGTGATTCATTCACTTAGTTGTTTTATTAAACAAAACACAAGTCGTTGACTTAGAAGTATTCCATAGCATGAATATAATCCACCCTTGTTTTCTACTAGCTAAGCTAAGCATGATATTAGTAGGAATCTTAACTTAGGAAAATTCTACTAAGGTTTCATCTACTAGGATTTCCCATGGCATAGTTTACACTTAGCAAAATTCCATGCAAGTCCTACTTAGAAATATCACTAATGCATAGTGAAAATAATGGGACAAAAGTATGGAGCATCACTTGCCTTTTTGTTAGAGAATATAAGTTCACTCCTTGATCTTTAAATACTCACACTCTTCAAATCACTACAATTCAATCAAGCAAGCAATAATTCAATCTACCATTCAAGCAACAACACGTAAAATAATAGAAACAAAGCAATGCATGCAAGCATGCAAAAGTTTGTTTTATTTGGAAAAGTTGTTTCTAATAGGTTATAAACATTCTAAAACACCTATTAGTCATTTTATATAAGTGGCAAAATCATTTGCAAAAGATTTTACTTATAAATCTTTTTTAAACCAAATCAATATTTTATGTGGTTTGGAAATGCTTTTAGCAAATCAATAATCTTTATAGGGTTCACCACATACATTTTTAAATCATAAAACTTGGTGTTTGGGGTCAGAGAGTTTAAATCAAAACATTTCCCAAAGGTTTTCCTCAAAAAGCATTTTTAATAAATAACATTATTTTTATTTGACTAGAAATGTTTTAAATCAAAGATTTATTCTTTTGCTTCAGCAAATATGTTTTTGAATCCACAAGTTGGTTTCTATGGTCAGTAGGTTCAAAACAAACCATTTGCTAAAGATTTTATCCCCAAAATAATTTTAGAATGAATTTTATACTCAAAATATGCCTACACAAGTTTCTGCAAAAACAATCAATTTAACAAAAGCAATTTACTAAACAAAGTACATGGTTGGGTAGGATTTATCTTTCTGATTTCATTGATATAAAGTTTGCAAAATTTGGACGTGTGGTTTGAAAGTTATGAATTTTACAAAACCAAACAACTAATAGATAAGTTTCTGTTTTAAAAACAAACTCCAGGCCACGTGTCTGATTCTTATTGGGTGATAACGGTTCGTGCGGATCGACATGTCTGGTGCGTTGGATCTAAGTTTAATCGCGCGGCTCAGGTTCACCCATACCTTTTGAGTTAATTCTAATCACACGCGTCTGATTCAGATCCAACGGTTCTCACGCTTCGACCAAAAAGCAGCGGCGCTGGCTGCAGCGTCTGACGGCGGCGTGCTCTGCCTACGGCGAAACAGCGAGAACAGGAAGCGAGAGGAGTAAGGGAGATGCTCACCAGAATCGCCACGACATACTAATGCTCAACGTGGTTGTCGCAGGACAGGGGGCGCACAGAGGTGACGGTGATTGCTCGCCGGAGAGATGCCTGGCGACGGGTGCTCTCGGATGCTGACGAAGGCAATGCTACGGGTCACGCTAGAGAGAAAGGAAGGTGTGGTTAGACGCACAAGGTTGCGGTGAGTGCTTGTATGCGAAAAAGGAGAAGAGGGGCCGTTAGACACTACCTGGAGGAGCTCGTCGGAGAGAAGACAGACGGAGGCGTTGCTGGTTGTTGTCGTTGCCGACGCTATGGGTCAAGAGCAGGCAAGTCGAGGCCACTGGGAGATGCGCAGGAGTCTGGGGATCGTGTTCGTGTGGTCGAGGAGGCGAGGGGCGACGGAGACTGGCCGGAATCATCGTCGGAGCTCGTCGGAGCTCGTCGGAGGCAGCGGAGTTTTGAAGTAAAATCAAGGCGGCCTGGGGGCGTAGAGGATCTGGCGAGTGAGGGGAAAGAGAGAGGGGGCACAGGCGCTTAATAGAGCATGGTCGCAGGGGGTAATGGTTGCGTCAATGCCGCGAATTTACTCGGGCTTTAATCGGCTGAAACGGCCGGCGAGGGGGAGCGAGGTCAGCGGCGGGTGAGGATGACGCTGAGGTGGCAGTGGGGTGTTGTTGTCAGTGTGAGAGAGTGAGAGGGGATGGGGTCCAGCGGTTAGTGTCTTCGCGGGTTTGTTCACGAGTAGAAGAAAATGGTTCAGGGGAAAGAGGAGTGGGCTGGACTGGCTAGTTGGGCCTGGTCTTGTTGGGCTGGGCTAAGTCCTTTATTTTTTTCCTGTTCCTGTTTCTTTTTCTTTTTCCCATTTGATTTTTTGTTTTGATTTTGTTTAATCAATTCAAACATTCATTTGAATTCAAACTTCTCTCAAACTTTGTGTGTATTCAAATACTGTTTAATAATATATTCTGAAGTCAATTTTGGAATAAAACTTTTATTCTTTTAAGGATCTTTTAATTATTTAAAATAGGCCTTTGCATTTAATCAAATAAGATCAAATATATTTTTAATCATTATTTAAATTTCATTTTTCCACAAAACCTTTTCAGTAAGTTTTATTCAATTATTAGGGTGTCAAATAATTCACCTTGAATTATTTGGAATATATTTATTATGATTTATAAATCATTTGAATTGGGTATTTGTTTTAATTCCAATGAAATTAAATATAGTTTTAATTCCATAAATTTTATTTGGAAGATTTCTTTGATATTATTTAAGTTAATTAAATAACTTTGATTTCACTTGGGTGAATTCCAATACTATTTTCCCAAGATTTAATTAATCATTCTTATTAGAGAATTTTGTCTTTATTCAGATAGGGATAGAATTTGGTTAATGCCATTTTTTTTAATTTGAAAATTCTTTATCCATTATTTTATTTGGATTTGGATTATATTTATGCCATTTGCTTAAAGATTAGGTCAAGATTTAATTTGGCCTTTAAATATTCCTCATTTAATATTTCTATCTTTATCTTATAAAATCCATATCTTTTTATTTAAAGATCCAAACTTGGTGATTTAAATTGGTAAATTCTTATTTAATATTTGTTTACCTTTTAAATATCTTTAGGATTATTTGCTCACCATTTGGTATGGATTTCTAGATAGGTGCTTTATTAGCTTTGGAAATTCAATTTCCTTATCTTATTAAATTCATAAGATTTTATTTATTGTTCCAAATTAAGTGGTTTTATAATATTTCTATTTGTCATTCTTGATCATTTATAAATGTTTGTTGACAAAATTTTATATGGATCAAAACCATAGGCTTAGAGATATCTTGGAAATGATTTTATTCCATTGGGGTTTTAGAGTTTTGGTTTATTTTCCAAGTGTTTTAAATTTTCAAGATGCTTTTATGAAGGAAGCATTCCACTTGATTTGAATTTAGTTGGATTCAAACATTAATCAAAGTTTGTTCAAGATGGGATTTTAAGTTTCCATTTGGAATCAAAAAGTTTCTTTTCACCCTAAATTTCAACAATTATTTATTTTGTTTATTTATTTTTCACATTACAAAATTTGGAAAATTTTGGGATGTGACAACAAGCAATAAGCTAAGCTTGGGGGAGTTGATACATCCAAAACGTATCTACTTTCTCGAACACTGCTATTTATTCTCCTCTAAACTTGTGTGATTTGGATACAACTAAACACGGACTGACGCTATCTTCAGCAGAATTACCTTGGTGTCTTGTTTTTTGTGCAGAAAATGAACTATCAGGAAAAATCCCGGAAAATATGCCAAAAATTATATTTCACCAGAAGATCCACGGAGCTAGAAGAAGAGATGGAGGGGAGGCCTGGGGGGGCCAGACCCACCCCAGGCGTGGGCCCACCTGACCCCGCGCCTGGAGGGGGTGCTACCACCCCAGGCAGCTCCTTGGCCTTCCTCTGTGCCTATAAGTTGCCTTCTGACCTAAAAACCCAGGGGGTTTTATAGTTTTCCAGAAAGAGTTCCGCTCCGCCGCCGCCATCAGAAACCAAGATTCGGATCCAGAAACTCCGTTCTGGTACCCTACTGGGACTGGGAATTTGGAGAGGATCATCGCCATCGTCATCACCAACGCATCTCCATCAACCATCGATGTTTCCCTCATCCATGAGTGAGCAATCCCTATTGTAGGCTTGGGGATGGTAGGGATTGGATGAGTTCTATCATGTAATCGAATAAGATCTATTAGGGCATAGTGCCTAGTATCTCTATTAGTGCTATTTGACTTTGTTGCAACTTGTTATGCTTAATGCTTATCACTAGGGCCCGAGTGCCATGATCTTAGATCTGAACTTATTATTGAATCATTATGATACTATTGTTTGTGATCTTATGTGCAAGTTGTGTACACTTCATTGTCCGGATCCAAAGTCCCCAAATTGACAATAATTGGGACAACCGGAAGGGATGGTTGTGGTGTGATGATCACATGTGTTCACGGAGTGTTAATGCTTTGCTCCGGTGCTCTATTAAAAGGAGCACCTTAATTTCCAGTAGTTCCCTAGAGGCCTCGCTGCCACGGGCTGGCTGGACAGAAGATGTTGTGCAAGTTCTCATTGCGAGAACGTATGACTATATTTGGAGCACATGCCTAGGATTGTTTAGTACTTGGATGCTTATTATTATTTATCTGCAATGACCTAGATCTTGAAGTTACATGTTTAGACTCGTCCATGCAACGCCCGTCCATCTATCCCTATGCCTACCGCACTCGAATCCTACTGTTACCGTTACTGTTACTATTGTTGTTGCTTTGTTGTTGCTACTGATAAACTTCTGTGAGCAAGAACTATTTCCAGGTGCAGCTGAACTGACAACTCAGTTGTTAAGTCTTGCAAGTATTCTTTGGCTCTCCTTGTGTCGAATCAATAAATTGGGTAATACTACCCGCGAAGACTGTTGCGATCCCCTATACTTGTGGGTCATCACTTTATTTCATTGATCATATAAGAGGTACACACTAGATAAAAAATATGCTAAGTGGACGTAGCTGTGCTATGTTCCATGGCCGATCAAGCTCTGGGTAGTCATCATTCGGGTCACATCGCTTACGCTTATGATCATCGCTGGGTCTATCCTCAAGTTCATGATTGTCAACGAGGTAGTAAGACCCATTGAGTAGCGCCTTGCTTATGATGAACGGTCCTTCCCATAGCGGGGATAATTTGTGTGACTTCTTCTGCTTAAGTTGGAGCACCAGATCCCCCTATTTAAACGAGCGATGCTGAATGCGGCGACTATGGTAGTTGTGTAGCTTCTGCTGGTAGATGGCGGATCTTTGGCATGCCAATACGCGCTCTTCCTCGAGAAGGTCCACATCTAGGCGCCTGGACTCTTCAGCATCAGCTTCGTCGTAGGCGGCAACTCGTGGTGAATCGTGAAGGATGTCGGAAGGCAGGATGGCTTCGGCTCCATATACCATGAAATAATGGGTGTAGCCATTAGATCTGTTGGGTGTAGTTCGTAAACTCCATAGCATAGATGGTAACTCCTCCGCCTAGGCTCCAACTACTCTATGTAGCGATGCCTCAAGACGTGGCTTGATACCCTGCAGAATTTATCCATTAGCTCGCTCAACTTGCCCATTGGACTGTGGATGTGCCATAGATGCTAGGTCAAGTCGGATGCCCTTCTCCCAACAATAAGCTTCCACTTCTCCGAGTGATAAGTTGCTGCCATTGTCGATGATAATGCTATGTGGGAGACCAAATCTCACCACTAGATCCCGGACAAACCTAAGGGAAGTTGCCCCATCAAGCTTTCTAATGGGTTTAGCTCCTATCCATTTGGTGAATTTATCAACTGCTACTAGCAGATGCGTAAACCCACATGGTGTCATCTGTAATGGACCAACCATGTCTAGCCCGCAGACTGCAAATGGCCAAGTTATTGGTATTGTTCGCAATTCTTCAACTGGAACATGTGGTTGTCGGGCATAATATTGGCATCCCATGCATGTCTCAACTAGCTTGTCGGCGTCCGCCTTCGCAGTCAGCCAGTAGAATCCTTGCCGAAAGGCTTTGGAGACCAACGATCGAGGAGCGGCGTGATGCCCACAATCTACGAGATGGATCTCACGAAGGATTTCGATACCCTCTTGCTAGGAAACACACTTGAGGTATACACCAATGGTGCTTCTTTTATAGAGTTGTCCATTGATTATGGTATAGCCCTTTGCTCGACATACTATTTGCCGACTTTTGATCTCGTCGATGGGCAAAGTTCCATGTACGAGATACTCCATGAACGGTTTTGTCCAAGCCAGAGGGACCTTTGTCACTGTGTGAATGAAAGATTCAACTTTGTCCGGGTTCTCCGGGTCCGCTCCCTTCACGGATGGTGTCCGTAGATGCACCAGAAAAACGCTAGGCGGAATTTTTTTGCGCCCTGATCCAAGATTTGAAAGGAGATCAGCCGCCTCATTTTTCTCCCTTGGGACATACTTGACTTCGTAGCCCAAGAAGCTCTTGGCTATCTCGTCCACTTTGTATCGATATGCCGCCATCATAGTGTTCCGCGCGTTCCAGGTGCCAGCCACCTGCTAGGCAACCAAGTCAGAATCTCCACAGCAAACTATGCGCTTGATGCCAATATCTTTGGCTATGCGAAGTCCGTGAGTGAGTGCTTCATATTCCACCATGTTATTTGTAGCCTCGAAGTGGATCTACAAAACGTAGTGCAGCTTTTCCCCTATTGGTGACTGTAGTAGTACACCAGCCCCCGAGCCATTGAGTAGCTTTGATCCGTCAAAGTGCATCACCTAGTATTCTAGATCTGGTATAGGGGTAGCATCTGGCATCTCCGTCCAATCTACGATGAAATCTGCCAAGACCTGTGATTTGATAGTGTCGTGTCTCTTGTAGGTGATCTTGAAGGAAGCAAGCTCAATGCCCCACTTCGCAACCCTTCCTGTAGCGTCGCTGTTGTTGATGATGTCGGATAGTGGAGCTTTGCTCACTACTGTGATAGGGTGCTCCTGGAAATAGTGCCTTAGCTTCCGAGAAGCAAGAAACACTCCATAAGCTAGCTTCTGGTAGTGCGGGTAACGCTACTTGGACTCCGTCAAGACCTCACTTACGTAGCAAACTAGTCATTGAACTCTGTACTCATGCCCTGGTTCTTTCCGCTCTACCACGACGACGATGCTGATTACCCGGTTGGTGGCTGCCATGTAGATCAACATAGGCTCCATAGGCTCGGGTGCTGCAAGTATAGGTGCCGAGGAGAGTATCTCCTTTAGCTTCTTCAGTGTTGCATCTGCCTCGTCCGTCCATGTAAATTTGTCCGCCTTCTTCAGCAACTTGTATAGCGGCAGAGCCTTCTCTCCAAGTCGGCTGACGAACCGGCTTACCTTTAGGCATGTCAGACGGTTTATGTTTAGGATGGATTTGATCTTCTCCGGGTTGACCTCGCCGCGCTGGGAAATGATGAAGCCCAACAATTTGCTGGCTGGGACCCCGAAGACGCACTTCTTAGGGTTAAGCATCATGTTATATTTCTGGAGATTATCAAAGGTTTATTTTAAGTCGGAGAATAAGTTGTTTGACTTTTTAGACATCACTGCTATATCGTCCACATAGGCGTGAACGTTCCGACCAATTTGATCATGGAGACAATGTTGCATAGTCCACTGGTACGTAGCACCTGCGTTTTTCAGCCCAAAGGGCATCGTGACACAGCAAAACGTGTCGTAAGGTGTGGTGAACGAAGTGGCCAATTAGTCTGACTTCCTCATCTTTATCTGGTGGTATCCTGAGTATGCATCGAGAAAACACAAAAGTTCCGAGCCAGCCGTCGAGTCAATGACTTGGTCAATGTGAGGCAAAGCAAACGGATCTTTGGGACACGCTTTGTTCAAGCCGGTGTAATCAACGCACATTCTTAATTCTTTGATTCCCTTTTGGGGACAAGTATAGGATTGTCCATCCATCGGGTGTGAAGGACTTCTCGGATAAAACTAGCCTTAAGTAACCTAGCTATCTCTTTGCCTATGGCGCGTCTCTTCTTGTCTCCGAAGCATCGTAGAGGTTGTTTCACCGGTTTGCATTTTGGATCAATATTCAAGCTGTGCTCGGCAAGTTCCCTAGGTACACCTTTCATGTCGGAAGGTTGCCAGGCAAAGATGTCTCTATTCTCATGGAGGAACTCAACGAGCGCGCTTTCCTATTTAGGGTCCAGGTTCGTCCCAATGGCGGTGGTCTTAGAGGCATCGCCTACCACAAGTTCCACCGGCATGGTCTCGATGACGGCCTTGAAGGCGGTATCGGAGTCAGAAATCTGCTTCTTTGATGCTGGCATCTCCGTGGCATCAACCTTGCTCTGGATCTCCTTGAATTCTTCGCTGTAGAGGAGAGCTTCTACAAAGGCTACTTCTCTAATCTCGTAGTCCCTTGCCTTGGTAAAGCTTCCGGATACGGTGATGATGTCGTTTGGTCCGGGTATCTTGAGCTTGTTGTAGACGAAGCATGGCTTGGCCATGAAGGCGTGGAAGATGTCGCATCCGAAGATGACGTGGTACACGCTCTTGAAGGGGACCACCTCGAAGTTCATGTGTTCTTGGCGGCCATGGAACACGGTGTTGGTCCGCCTTAGGTTGGCCTCCGTCAAGTTCATCTTGTGCAGCGTATCCAGGTACATGATGTTGATGTTGCTTCCACTGTCCACCATGCATTTGGTGAACTCGTTGCCATCAATCAGGGGGTTGATGACCATGGCGTACTGGTTCTCCGGAGGGATGAGGTCTGGGTGATCCTTCCTGCCCCAAGTGATTGGAATCTCCGACCAGCGCAGGTACTGGGGAACTGGGGGTCGGGTGGCCATCAGTATCTTCATGGAGGTTTTCTGTTGCCGGATAGTAGGGGTGCCAAGGAAAGTGTGGTAGACGGTAGCCTTCTTCTCGAAGGGGTTCTTGCCCTTGCCATCGTTCTTGTCAGGGTGCTTGGGGTCAACATCCTCGTCCATGTCACTTGAATCCTTGGACTCCTCTTCCTTCTTCTTCCCTTCTCCCTTGCCTCGCGGTCTATTCTTCCGACTTTCGCTTGTAACCGGACTCCGAGTCCTCCTTCAGGTCGTTGACAAACTTGCAATGGCGATTGGTGTGAGTGGCCTTGTCGTTGGCGTCGAGGTGTACGAGGCATGGAATATCACGGTATTCCTCGTATGTTTGGGGAACACGGAGCGCTGTCGGGGTAGTTTTACTACCTCACTGCTGCCCACGACCAGCTCCCCGTCCTCGGCCACGCTGTCCGCCATCACCTCGTCCTGCAAATGTCATGGCGACCATGTTGGAGGTTTGCTTTTCTTCTGGCGGGTTCTTTCGCTTGGTGTTGTTGTTCCTCTTAGCTTGAGTTGGAACGGATGTTGCCGGCAAGGAGCCGCGAGCATCATTGTCAGCAGCCGCGAACTCACTGGCCAGCTGGATCGTCTGGTTGAGATTGAGCCTGTGATTGTCCTGCAGGCGTTTCAACTTATGTCGGAGCAACGTACCTTTCTCCAACCCATCTATGAAGGCGGCCATGGCGGTCTGAACATGCACTACTTCACAGGAATTCTCCGTATCCAGCCAGCGGGAGAGGTAGGTGCGAGATGACTCGTCTTTCTCTTGCACACACCACTGTAGATCGCCAATAGTGCAGGTACGCTTATACGTACCCTCGAAGTTCTTGGTGAACGCTTCTTGCATGTCCAACCAGTTGCAGATGGACTTCTCCGGCAAGTCATCAATCCATTGGCGGGTCGTGCCCATCAACATCAGTGGGAGGTACTTGATGGCAATGTTGGGGTTACCCCCGGCAATCTCCACCATGTTTCCATAGTCCTGCAACCACGTGGTTGGTTTGGCGGTGCCGTCATAGGGCTTGATGGTCTCGTCTATCCGAAAACCCCTGGGGTAAGTTGTTGTCCGTATCATAGGTCCAAAGCAACATGGTCCCAGGTATGGTCCTTCTCGGGCCTCGTGAATCTTGTCCAGGCGAGAACGTGCGTTGTATGGCTTCGGGCTTGTTCTTTTCTTCTTGCCGCCAGGGGATGGGCTGCGTGAACGACGCGGGCCTCCTCCGCCATGGTGGCTGCTAGGGGGCGACGGAGGCGGAGGTGGCGGTGGGTTAGCCTTCTTGTTGTTTCCCTCTTACGATGCCTCACGCTTGTCGCAGCTGCTTGTTGGACACGGAGGGTCATGGCATGACCTGCTCTTATTCCCTTGGTTGCACTCTCCATCGTGACGGGGCTGCTCCACGTTGTCGCGAATGAAGATGCCGCTTTGCCTTGGCGGAGGCATGTTTGTATGATGGTGAGCTTTGGGGTCTTCGCGATGTCGGGGAGATCGGAGCGGTGGAGATGGGCGATGAGGATGAGCTTTGCCTCCATGGTCGGAGGATATGGGGATAGCGTCCTTCCTATTGCGTGCATCCCTCCGTCTTCGTTCCGATGAACCCGTCTAAGACCCGACATCCTGAGGAGATCTGTCCCTTGGCGGCTTAGGATTGCTAGACTGGCAATATGCTGGGTCAGACTCAAGCCTCTGGGAGGTGGCCTTCTCCTACTGTTTCATCGCCTTTGCTACAAGGTCATAGACCTGTTCCACGGCTGCGGGTGATCTATCCTGCTCCAGAAGGGTCTTGGCGACGGCTAGGTTGAGAATAGGAGTGGGCATGACCTGCCTGCCTTCGCTGTAAATGTATGGCTTAGCTTGTGGCGACTTCGGGGGAGCCCATCCTAGGTTTCGCCGTACACCAGGATTGTTGATGACGTGAGCCGGAGCTTTCTTAGCCTTCTCCTTCTTGAGCAGAGTCTTGTACTCGGCCTCCATGGCTCTAGCTTTCTCTATTGACTTCTGCACCATGGCCAGATCTTGATCCAGCTTTGCGCCTTGCTCCGCGATGGCATGTGCTTCCTCCAGCAGCTACTGGCGCTTCTCGTCAAGCTGGACTACGTTTCGTATATGAGCCACAGTCATGGGCTCGACGAGCAAATTACCGTACATCACTCTATCAGCTGGAGTGATTTGGGCAGCTGCAGACATAGATGCCGGAGGCAGCGGGTTTGCGGTGTTGTTGTTACTCGGACCGACGTTGAGTTCTTGCGGTTGTTGCACTAGGTTAGGCGGAGGGGCATGGCCTTTGCACGATCATTGTAGGCAGCAACAGGTGGTCCCTTCCCCTTGTCTAGTGTTGTAGGCGGAGCTTGTCTGGGTTGATCTTCCTCCATCACGGTCCCAATGGCGACGAACACCTCTCGGGATGTGATGGCTTTGTTGGCCTGCTCGTCGCGTCTGATATCCTCCTCCATCTCCTGCATAGCAGAGTCGAGTTTCTCCGGGCTGAAGTCTATCTCCTCCGAGTCAGCGCTGATGTCGGCGTAGAGCGTGTCCAGGATGGAGTTGGAGGGTGTAGAGGCCTCCTCGATGATGGGTGGTGGTGGTGCGACAGCAGCGATGATGACTGGAGGTGGTGGTGCGGCTGCAACGACGACAACTAGAGGCGGTGGTGGAGCTGGCTGAGGCTGAGAGGCGCCGGGTAGGACCGCGAGCGCTGCCTGAGCTTCTGCATCAGCGGCCGCGAAGTTGTTGACGGTGTTCACCATGCCTTCAAAAGTGAGGCGTCCTGAAGCCTGCATCCGCCTTAAAGTATGTCGGAGAAGTGTACCGCGGTCCAGTCCTTCCACAAAGTGATACATGGCATCATCATTGGGGTAATGCTCCAGGTCAGCCCGTATATGGAGCCACCTGGCTAGGTAATCGTGGGGGTTTTCACCCTCTCTCTGAACACAACACGCTAGATCAAATATTGTTACCACGCCGACAAACTTGGATCCCTGCTGTCCAGACGCACGGGCGAAGCCGGCGAACTTGCAGCGATCTTCCACCATTATATCCTGCATAGGGGCGGTTTGGGTGGGCCTTGATTGTTTGTGATCTATGCCGGCAAACTCCAAAGAGAGATCCGATTTCGATCCTTCCTCGAACGTATCCTGCCCGTAGGCGGTCCGTGCGGACCTTAACGCTCCTCCAACTTCCAGGGAACTAGTGCCCGAGTCGGTTTCGCCGATGAAGAGGTGGATGTCCCCGATTGGGACGATCGAGCAGCGGGTGGGGTTCATCTTTGCCGGGATCCAGAACTCATCGGGAGGGACGATCGGAACATTGCCAAAGAAGAGAACACGGCCGATGGCTACTGTTTCGCTTATTCCCGTGAAGAGCTTGGACCTCTCCCATTGAAGAGCCTGAAGCGCCTCTTGCCCCACGGAGGGCGCCAACTTTCATGGTATTGCCGACGAGTACGCCATAGAGGGGTCCTCATAGAGCGTGTTTAGAGACGTGGGGTAAGGCGGAAGGTTGGAGGGTACGAGGTAACACAGCCTACCCAGGTTCAGATCCCACGACGGTGGCGGGATCCTACTCCTGCTATAAATCACTATAATGGCAATACGCCGAGTTATAGGGATCAGTTCACCGTGCGCGGTATGAGTTGTATCATCTGAGTTATGCCCAAAAGGCTCCCATAGGTTCGGCTTATATAGTCGCCAGATCCTAGGGTTACAGGCAAAGTCCTATCCGGATAGGTTATAGAGTCCTACACGGTACACAACTAGTCTAACGTGTCTTGCACTCCAAGGCTCCGAGTACGCTGGTGAATCCTCCGTAGCCTTCCTTTATCCGGCATGGGCCTCCCTTCTGGATCCATCTAACTGGTCCGCCCAGCAGGCCATGGGCCTTGCTACCAACTGTGGGCCACCCGGGTTATCCGGATTAGAGACATGCTATGGTGATACCCATTTAGCATATCCCCAACAACATTGCAGGTCCATATTACAAACATACACACATTATTGTTATTACAATACCAAAAGTTTGAGACTTCAAAAGATTCAAATTACAAACCAACTTAAAACTGTTTTAGCAGAGTACTTAAAGTTTCAACTTAAACCTCAAATTGAGCTCAACAAATTATTATAGAGTTCATGCTGCTCAGCTCAATCTACTACTAATAACTAAGGAAACTCTGACTCATTGCCATCCACTCCATATCTGATCTCATAGTCAACTCCTTCCACTCCTCCAGATAGATCTGGCTCCTCATAGTAGACATCATATTGACCTTCAGTTGAGTACAACGGGATATCTTCTGGATCTTTAGAGTCTAAGCAGGGGATCAAAGGAAAGGGTGAGTAACAGCGTTACCCAGCAAGTTCATTATATGCAAGGTGGGAAGTTTGATGCTCTATCTACCACCTTGGACTATCGGTCCTTGGTTATGCAATTTTTGTAAATCTTTCTTCAAAGATTGATTTTATTAACAAAAACTATGCCCATCAGCCTTCACAGGTTGATCGAAACTTTCATGGAGTTCCTTTCCTGCCACGTTTGTAGCTCCTTCCGAGAATAGGGAGTAACAAGTTACAGTTCTTAAACTCTACAGAGGTGCGTCACTTTACCCATGAGAGATCAACTCCTTGTTGCACAATCGGGCGTACTTTCCCATCCACAATTCCATGATGTGGGGCCTAGTAGGTGATCCAAGCCAAGCACTGCCCCCTTCGCGACCCCGCATGTCTCCTTGGTGTACACCATGCCCACCCATTGAATTACGGTAATGGTTTGTACAGACCGTCAGATGCCAGAACTATCGTGGGACGTTGAGGGTTCCCACCCATATGCTGCATATCCTCTATGAATTACCAATTAATGCACGCTACAAGGATAATAGCCATGACCTGCACATCCGGCTACATGCGAGAGGAAGAAGATACAGCTGACTTTTTCATCCCATTCCAAATTTCATGGTTACCGCGTGATATACGACACTAGAATCACTGATGTCATGGGTTGTTAAGTCCTAGGTGTTTAATCTCTTTGCGAATGGAAACCTAAGTTCCATTGCTCATTTTATCCATATCATCACTTAGGATGATATCAACAATTTATTGGTTTTGAGAAAATAATATTTTCTTTCTTCGAAACATAGATGGCAACACGGAGTTTGTAAATACTTTGATAAAGACTCTTCAAAGGACATGAGCAAGTGATGAACTTGCCTTGTGATTGCAAGGTAGTGAAGTTGGATGCTTGCACTGGACCTTGAGCTTCTATGTCTACAAAACACCATTATTGCCCGGTGAGGACAATATTTAAAGAAGCAAAATGAATATGCATAGTAATGTAATGCATCAATTATTATTTATCTTATGTGTGTGTTTTACCTAGTATTTTAGTTTCTGGAATTTCTTTATGTAATAAAGGAATTCATTTTAAGAAATAACCTTTAATATTTTATAAATATTACATTCACTATTTTTATAATATAATATATTATTAATAGAGTTAAAAACTAATTTTTATTTAATTTTAGCTCCTATAATTATTTTCTTAATATTTCCTTTTAAGAATAAGCATTTTAATTTAGAAGATTTTATTTTGATATCTTTAATATCAATTTAGTATTTTTTCTAAAATACTATAATAATTAAGGATGTTAAAAGTTATTTTTATTTATTTTTAGGTATTTTGTTGATTTTTATAAAATTCCCTAAGGAAGATATATTATAAAAAATCTTTAACCTAAATTTATGCTATTAAAAATAGACTTCTTAATTTGATTAAGTAGTTTGTATTATTATAAACCTAAAAATATATTATTTGTATTTTTAGGGTATTTCTTTTATTTGAATTTATTAAATCCTAGGGGTATTTTTGGTCTTTTGCTAATTTATTAAATTCCTTTTCTTTTAATAATTTGTGCCAACCCCATTGGGCTATTTGGGCCCATCTTGGCCCAATTGTCCTGGTCAAAACAATTCCTCGAAGTGGTACTAGACCCTATCGGCCCAGTATGCTCCACTCTCTCTCTCTCTCTCTCTCTCTCTCTCTCACTCGTTACTCTCCTTCTTCCTCGACCCCGTGGTGTTGCCGACACTGCCGTTGTGCGATTCACGCCGCCCTAGATCTCCTTCGCCGTCACAGTGGTGTATGGCGAGGTTGCTGACCCCGCTCTTTCGTCTGGTCCAATTCGATTTGGCTTTGGAGCTCTCCTTTAGTCAGGCTGGCTCCGTCCTGAACCCTAGGGCTTGGGGTGCTGTCGGTGATGCCTTCGCCACTACTCCCGTGGTGCTATGAGGTGCTCGTGGTGATGTAGTGGTGTTGTTCGTTCTTGTGTGTTGTTGTGGCCGCCGCCACGGCTCGGTGCGGGTTTCAGCGCCCTTCGGGTGCTCCCCGTGCCGTCGTGCGCTCGTTGGCCCCTCTGCTTCCTCTTCTAATCACAGCGAGGACCACTTGTGAGTTTAGTCTTGATCTCCCCTCGTGCCTTATGTCCTCTACCTCTCTTGATCTCATATGTGTGCTTCTAGTGGCCATCCCTAATTATGGTTCATATATTGATTAGGGTTCACCCCTCTGTGTTGGTTAGATTCGTTGGATTGGAACTAGTATTGGTGGTTACTAAGGATGGTAATTACGTATCTCATGTTGGTCATTGTTGATACGTCAGAAACGTATCTATAATTTTTGATGTTCCATGCTTGTTTAGTATCTACTTTGCTTTGTCTACACTTTGAGGTGCTTTTATATGTTTTCTGGTACTAACCTATTAATAAGATGCCACACTGCCAGTTGCATGTTTTCTTCTGTTTTTGGTTCCAGAAAGGCAGAAAATCAATATTCTAGGAATTGGACGGGACAAAAGCCAAAATCAATATTTTACCGTGGGGAACACGAAGCCAGAATATGAGACGGAGGGGAGGCACCAGGGGGCCACACCCCCTGGTGGCGCGGGCTAGGGCTAGCCGCTCCTGGGGGGTGTGACCACCCTGGCCGCCCCCCTGCCTCGCCTCTTTGCCTATAAAGAACCCCCAATGCAGAAACCCTAAGTACCCGATCAATATTCCATGAAACCGTCTGTAGCTGCTTCCACCATCGTCCCTAGATCGGGGGGATCTGAAGCTCTTCCCGGCACCCTGCCGGAGGGAAGATCATCCCGGAGACCTTCTTCTTCTTCATGCTAGCCTCCGGTATGAAGTGTGAGTAGTTCCACCTTGGACTACAGGTCCATGTAGTAGCTAGATGGTTGTATCTCCTCCTTTGTGCTACCATGTTTAGATCTTGTGAGCTCCGTTCATGATCAAGATCATCTATTTGTAATCATGCATGTTGTGTTTGCGGGGATCCGATGGATATTGAGATTACGATGTCAAATTGATTAATGGTTTTGTCTTATTGATTCTATCATGTCTATGTAGTTTGTGATCTTGCATGATCTCCATTTCTAGTAGCTATCTTGGCCAAGTAGATGCTAGTGACTCCAAGATGGGATATTTATGCTCCATAGTGGGTTCATGCCTCTATTTAATCTAAGGGAAGTCACATAAATCTCTAAGGTTGTAGATGTGTTGTTTCCACTAGGGAGAAAACAACGGTCTCTTGTTCATGGAACAAGTGAATTGTTTACCTTACACACTTTGCTTAAAGCAGTTATCTGTTGCTTGCAACTTAATACTGGAGGGGGTTCGGATGATAACCTGAAGGTGGATTTCTAGTCATGGATGCAGTTGGATGGCGGTCTACGTATCTTGTTGTATTGCCCAATCGAATCTCATAGGATCATGAATGTCTAGTATTGCATTGTTATGCCTTGCTTAGTCCTGTCAATTGCCCTGCTTTAATTTGTTTACCCAGCATGACATGTTTTTTATCTTAAGGAGAATACCTCTAGTGAACTATGGACCCCGGTCCAATCTTTACCATTGATATATCTTCCACTATTAATGTTTACTTTCTGCAAACCACTATTACCTTCCACACCATATAGTTAATCCTTTGTTAAAGCAAACGGTGAGATTGACAACCTCACTGTTTGTTGGGGCAAAGTCTTGAGTTTGTGTTGTGCAGGTCTCCAAGTTGCTAGCAACACCTTTGAGTCATTTACTTCCTCCTAATGGTTCGATAACCTCGGTTTCTTACTGAGGGAAGACTTGCTGTTGTGCTCATCACATCTTGCTCTTGGGGTCTCCCAACGAAGCGCTACCACGCGTCATCAACAAGTTTTCTGGCGCCGTTGCCGGGAAGGCTAAGGACGTCTTCACAAGGGGAGTCCTTCACAACCTTTCTCTTAACTTTGTTTTTATTTTGCTTAGTTTATTTTTCTTCGTTTTGTTTGCCTCTTTTTGTCAAAAACTCCAAAAAAATTAGTTTAGTTTGTTTTGCTTTCTCTTATCAAAAACAAAAAAAATTAGTTCCTGCTCTAGTTGCTGCTGCTGTTGCCTTGCTCCACTTTTGCCAAAATGAACTCTGCTGAGAACACCAAGTTGTGTGACTTCACTAGCACAAACAACAATGATTTCCTAAGTACTCCTATTGCTCCACCTGCTTCTGATGCTACCTTTTATGAAATTTAGCATGCTTTGTTGAATCGAGCAATTTTCTGGTGCTAGTTCTGATGATGTTGCTGCCCACCTTAATACCTTTGTTGAACTTTGTGAGATGCAAAAATATAAGGATGTAGATGGAGATATTATTAAGCTCAAGTTGTTTACTTTCTCCTTGAGAGGGAAGGCTAAAGAATTGTTGCTATCCTTGCCTAGAAATAGTATTGATTCTTGGATTAAGTGCAAAGATGTTTTTATTGGAAAATACTATCGTCCTACTAAGATTATATCTATGAGAAGTTATATTATGAAATTTAAACAACTTGATAATGAACATGTTGCTCAAGCTTGGTAAAGAATGAAATATTTGGTTAAGAATTGTCCCACTCATGGACTTACTACTTGGATGATTATCCAGACTTTTTATGCTGGTTTGAACTTCTCTTCAAGAAACTTGTTGGATTCAGTTGCTGGAGGTACCTTTATGAACATCACCTTGGGTGTTGCAACAAAACTCCTTGATAATATGATGGTTAATTATTTTGAATGGCACAGTGCGATAGCTCCACATGGTAAGAAGGTAAATTCTATTGAAGAAACCTCCTCTTTGAGTGATAAGATTGATGTTATCATGGTTATGCTTGTTAATGGAAAAGCTCATATAGATCCTAATAATGTTTCCTTAGCCTCTTTGGTTGATCAACAAGACCAAGTTGATGTGAACTTCATTAGGAATAATAATTTTGGCAACAATACTTACGGTAATAGTTATAGGCCTTATCCTCCTAATAATGGCAATACTTATCATGGTAGATCTGGAATGCCTAGTGAAGATAGGATTCTAGAAGTTGAAAGATCCACTAAAATTTTTATGCAAATGCAATATGAGCAAAACAAGATATTCACTAAAACTATGGAAGAACAATCTGCTATCTTGAAAAATATTAGTCATAGGCTTGAAAATTTGAATAGAGAAATTCCTAGTTTACAGTCAAAAAATTTGAGTGATGAGAAAAATATTTCCTCTTTGTCTGAAGCACAGTCCTCTTTAATTAATACAATGACTGCTAAACCTGAAACTTTGGAAAGTACCTTTGCTGCTACTCATGCCATACAAGTTACCATTGATGAAAATGTTAGACTATTATCCCAACTACATGCTAAGTGGGAAAGAGAGGCTGAAATCGCTAGAAACAATAGTGTGTGCACTATCACCACCACCAATATGGATGCTACTTAACCACAAGAAGTCCCTATTCCTCCTACCACAATGCCTAAACCCAATTTGTCTACTACTAGTGATTCTAAGTTTGATTTTGATCTTGATGGTTGCAATATTTCTGAAGTGATTATGTTCCTACAAAAGCTTGCTAGAAGTCTTGATGCTAGTGATATGAATGTGGTTTTCACCAAACACATTACAGATGCTCTTATTAAAATTAAGGGAGAGAAGTTGAAACACAAAGCCTCTATTCCTAGGAAAGTAGAAGATAGTTGGGAACCCATTATTAACATGTACATGAATGACTTTGATCTCGAAGCTTGATGTGACCTTGGTTCTAGTGTCTCTATTATGCCTAGAAAGATTTATGAAATGCTTGATTTGCCTCCTTTGAAAGATTGTTATTTGGATGTCCCACTTAATGATAATGCTAAAAAGAAAATCATGGGGAGTGTTAATAATGTTCTTATTATGGTTAACAATGCTTATGTCCAAGTTGATTTCGATGTTTTGGATGTTGAATACAATGTTTCTTGTCCTATTACTTTGGGAAGACCTTTTCTTAGAACTGTTGGTTCCATTATTGATATGCAAGAAGGCACCATTAAATATCAATTTCCATTCAAGAAAGGTATTGAACACTTCCTATGAGGAGATAGAAGTTGATTTCTGCTACTCCTTTGAAAGCATAGTTTGATGTTAATGCTTCTTCATTTGAAAATACTTGATTCTTGCTTCTTGTGCCTAACTTAAAGGCGTTAAAGAAAAGTACTTATTGGGAGATAACCCAAAAGTTTTCTTGAGTCTTGGAAGTTATTACTTCAGTAATGAATTCTCCTTACATTTTTATTTGCTTTTTGTGCCAAGAATGACCTCTAATGAGAGGGAAGTAAAATTTGGGGAGTTGCTGTCCCGAAACAGATTTTTGTGCTCCACCGTAAAATTTTGTGAGGAATATCTGTAAGTCGGATTGATATGATATTTATGAATAAATCCACTAGTATGTTAGCTAACTTTTGTTAGTTCAACACTTTTTTATTTGATCAATAGAAGGTCTTCGAAAAAATCGGTTTCTACCTGCTGGTCTATTTTGACATATTTCTGCCATTATTTGCATTTGCTTCTTATTGATTACTTTTTGGGTTCTTTTTGGGAAATTGAGCTTTTTGAGGGAATTGCTACAGTAGATTGTGTTTTCAGTGAAAGTTTTGCTGTTCTAAAGCTAAACCCAAGGGTCTATTATCTTTTGAACACACTAATGTTGCTAATGAAGATCCTGTGAAGTTTTGTATGACGGAAAATTTTCAGGTGTAGAGAGAGAATGATGTAATGAGATGAAGAATGGACAAAAGCTCAAGTTTGGGGATGCCACCCCATGTCACCCCAAGAAATATTCAAGAGGTACAAGCGTCAAAGCTTAGGGATGCCCAAGGCATCCCCTTCTTCATCAATAAAAAGCTCAGGTCTTTCTAGACATTTCATTTTTATTGTTTGATGCATAGTTGTGTTGTTCTTGGAGCGTCTTAGTTTTCATTTAGTTTGCTTAAATTGCTTGAATAAAGTAGTTTGGACCCCCGTTCTCGTTGTGTTGTTTCAAATAAGTTGATTGGTGTTCGAGAGGAGTAGAAAGTTCTTGCTTGAATAGTACAAGAGGATCTTGCTTTGATTGTGACTTAGACTTTAGCATGTCATGCTAGGTGTTGTTTTGACCTTATGCTTAGTGATTATTGATGTAGCATGACTTGTTCCAAACAAATGGGATTGCTTAGTGTGCCTTGAAGGAATCATGTGTTGTTTTAGCATACAAAAGCATAGTATTGTGGTATTCTTCTTTGATGCTTTTGGTTGACTTGGCACATGCTCACACCATGTTATGACAATGAACAAGTCACCATAGCCTCTATGATCATCTAGTCCTTGACTTGTATTACCACTTTATGCTTTTATTAGTAAATTTTTGTCGCTCTGCTTGATTATGGCTATTATTGCTTTCTTAGTTGGTTGCTCCTAGTCTTTTGCTAGCCTCCACTTGTATGAGTAAGCTCTACTCATGCATCCAACTCCCAAGAAACCAAGTTATTCCAAAGTGTCCACCATAAATTCCTATGCATGGTGTGTTACACCATTCCAAGTATATTCTTGTTTTCATCTATCTTCCAATTAAAAAGTATTTTGTTATGTGCAAACTTAGTGATTAAAGCTCTCACAAACTTGATGGCGCACTTTATTTTCTTGCCCCGAATAAACTTGAACCATTGTGTCATCTATGTTGTATATGCTTGCACTTATACGTTGGAATTAGCAGAACCGTGTTGTCATGTGGAACGCTTTGAACATTGCACTTGTACTTTGTACACAGTTGATATCATGCTATTTTGTCTATGGATGTCGTTGGTGTGAAATGAAAGGGAGCTTGTAAGTTGATACGTCGGAAACATATCTATAATTTTTGATGCTCCATGCTTGTTTAGTATCTACTTTTCTTTGTTTGTCTACATTTTGAGGTGCTTTTTACATGTTTTCTGGTACTAACCTATTAACAAGTTGCCACAGTCCCAGTTGCCTGTTTTCTGCTATTTTTGGTTTCAGAAAAGTTAGTAAAGAAATATTCTCGGAATTGGACGGGACAAACGTCAAAGTCAATTACTTTCCGTGGGGAACAAGAAGCCTAGAGGGGAGACGGAGACGCAAGCCAGGGCGGCCAAACCCCCCTAGGCGCGGTGGGCCCTACCCCACGCCTGGGTAGGGTTCGACCCCCCTGGCCTCTTCCTCGGCCTCCCCCTTCGCTTATAAGAAGCCCCCGATGCAGAAACCATAAGAACCCGATCAAATCTCCACGAAACCGTCTGTAGCCGCCGCCACCATCGGCCCTAGATCGGGGGGATCTGAAGTTCTTCCCATAATAAGAGATTACAACATCATCTAAATCATTTGATCAATATAAAGCTTCTGTCTCCATAGGGGTATCCTCCGAGTTATTCTCGGTAGCCAAGGCAAGTAAATCTCTACGCCAAGAAATGACTTAGAGAAAGTGATGGAGTTATTGGCCAATCCGAAGAGAAAGGCGAAGCCTCTACTTGATGACCCTACCCTTTTCCATTGGTTCCATTAGGGCGGGGGAAGGGCCAATGGCCCAAACAAATCCTACCTGCGACTCCTCTAGTTTGTCACGCTGCCGGAGGGGAAATCATCCCGGAGTCCTTTTCTCCGGCATGATGCGTGAGTAGTTCCACCTTGGACTATGGGTCCATGTAGTAGCTAGATGGTTGTATCTCCTCATTTGTGCTTTCATGTATAGATCTTGTGACCTCCGTTCATGATCAAGATCTAATCTATTTGTAATCATGCATGTTGTGTTTGCGGGGATCCGATGGATATTGAGATTATTATGTTGGTTTGATTAATGGTTTTCTCTTTATGATTCTATCATGTCTATGTTGTTTGTGATTTTGCATGCTCTCCGTTGTTAGTAGCTATCTTGGCCAAGTAGTTGCTAGTGACTCCAAGAGGGAGTATTTATGCTCGATAGTGGGTTCATGCCTCTAGTTTCCAAGGGAAGTGACAATAATCTCTTCGGTTGTAGATGTGTTGTTGCTACTAGGGAGAAAACAATGGTCTCTTGTTCATGAAACATGTGGACTGTTTACCTTACACAGTTTGCTTAAAGTAGTTGTCTGTTGCTTGCAACTTAATACTGGAGGGGGTTCGGATGATAACTTGAAGGTGGACTTCTAGTCATAGATGCAGTTGGATGGCGGTCTATGTATCTTGTTGTATTGCCCAATCGAATCTCATAGGATCTTTCTGACTAGTATTGCATTATTATGCCTTGCTCAGTTCCTGTCAATTGCCCTGCTGTAATTTGTTTACCCTTCATGCCATGTTGTTTATCTAAGGAGAGCACCTCTAGTGAACTATGGACCCCGGTCCAATCTTTACCATTGATACATCTTCCACTGTTACTTGTTTACTTGCTACAAACCATTACCTTCCACACCATATGTTTAATCCTTTGTTACAGCAAACCGGTGAGCTTGACAACCTCACTGATTCGTTGGGGAAAAGTCTTGAGTTTGTGTTGTGCAGGTCTCCGCCTTGCTTGCAACACCTATGTGACGTTTCCTTCCTCCTACTGGTTCGATAACCTCGGTTTTTTACTGAGGGAAACTTGTTGTTGTGCTGCTTCATACCTTGATCTTGGGGTTTCCAACGAAGCGTCCCACGATGAGTGCTGGGCGCCATCAAGCTATTTTCTGGCGCCGTTGCCGGGGAGGCTAAGGACGTCTTCACAAGGGGAGTCCTTCACTTCCTTTATCTTTACTTTGCTTTTAGTTTGCTTTGTTTCTTTTGCTTGGTTTTATTTGCCTCTTTCCAAAAAAACCCAAAAAAATAGTCTAGTTTGGTTTGCTTTCTTTATTCAAAAACACAAAAAAATTAGTTCCTACTCTAGTTGCCACCATGTCTGGTTTTGGACCAATCTTTATTTCACCTATGGAATAGATCTCCACTTTTAAGCAAAAAAGTGAAGAGAGTTTTAAAGAATCTTGGTCTATAATTTCCGCTTTACAAAGGGAAACTGAGCCTAAGATGAGTCTTAGCTTGGTTATTGATAGTTTGTACCGCGGTATTGCTCTTCGTTATAGATATGGTTTGGATGCTGTGGCTGAGAAAGATATTTTGCTATGTACTGAGGATGAAGCTTTTGATGCCATAAAAAAGTTGATTGCAATTTACAATACACCTGGCAAGTCTGATTCCTCTTTCACAAATATTTTTGCCAGGTTGAACACTCTTGAGACTAGTATTTATGCTATGAATTATTGTTATCACACGCTTAGGTCTTACCATGATTATGTTCCCATAAATTCTGAGCCTTCAAAGTGGTTTCCCACAATCAAAGTCTCAATAAACACTACATTTTTTTATGCTCACTGTGATATCATTCTGAATTTTGCCTCATGCCTAAAGATATTTATGATTCCTTGAGCCTTACTGAAGGAGGAGAGGAAATCTCTCTTACCAACAATGCCACTATATTGCCCATTGGAATATATGAAGGTGTGATTACAAAAATCTCAGGGAAAATGTTGTCTACTAATTATCTTGTTATTGAATGTGTAGGCAAAAGACATACTACACTTGGAAGATCCCTACTGAAACACTTTGGAGTAGTAATAGATGTGGGAAAAGGCATTATGCACTTTGCTCCTCCGGTAAACAATCGTATCTTTCCTAAAGATAAGAAGAAAGGAAAGAAAGGAAAGAACAAGAGGGGCAATTCTTCATTTGAAAATACTTGATTCTTCTTGCTTCTTGTGCCTAACTTAAAGGCGTTAAAGAAAAGTACTTACTGGGAGATAACCTGTAAGGTTCCCAACCTTTAATAAGGTAGAGATCCCTGTGTTTACAGTGCTAGTCCCTGGATCAATAGCTAGCATCCACAGTTAAGATGTAATATCAAGAAACAAAGGTCATAATACAACTTTATAACCAGGAATAAAATAATTTGTTACATCTTACATAGCTCATTTGGCTATCTCATTACAATGCAGCAGAATATAACAATAGCATCGGGTCCTTCATCTTCAAAGTGCCACAGGCAGACATGTTGGTTGTAGACTTGTAATCCTAATCATTAAACTTCAGTAATATCAAACAAAACCTGCAACATCACAAGTTACAGCCAGAAGGGTCAATACATTTGAATTGTATTGGCAAGTGATACTATGGTAGTATAGCGGTGTCTATTATCTATATGCATTTGGCTAAGTGGAGCTTAGGCTTGGTTTGCTCAAAATAGTTTTTCCTTATCATTTGAAAATTCTAAGTTTTTGCTTTGACAATATCTTTCCCAAGGCATCTCCCAATAGAAATTGGTGATCCTTTCAATCCCTTGTTCACCCACAAGATTTTAACTTAGAAATTGGGATGATGAGATTCTTGATAGCTTCCATGTCTTGATGCTCAAATTGTCCTTTACCAGGGACATGGCTAAGTACTTAGATTTTACACTCTACAGAGGTGGTGCACTTTCCCCACAAGACTTGGTTTCACCAAGACAAGATCTTTCAGAAGCCTTCCCTTAGACCAGAATGGACGCGTTCCAACCTATCATCCCCTACCACCAACTGTCCATTTGGCTAAGTTATTGCAACCTATATGATCCAGGCAGAGCCCATAATGCCAAGTGGATGCACTTGAAGCTTCTCAACATTTGACATCTCAAATCTCTTTGTTCCTGGGTGGCCATCCAGAAGTGAGATACCAAGTTTTCCCCAGTATACTGGACTTGGTGATGCCCAAGTTTTCCCCAGCATACTGGACTTGCATAAACACTCAACACAAACCATTCCTTCCATTCCACCCAGGTGATTCATTCACTTAGTTGTTTTATTAATAAAAACACAAGTCCTCAGACTTAGAAATATTTCCATAGTATGAATATATATTCCACCCTTGTTTTCTACTAGCTAAGCTAAGCATGATAGTAGTAGGAATCTTAACTTAGGAAATTCTACTAAGGTTTCATCTACTAGGATTTCCCATAGCATAGTTTATACTTAGCAAAAATCCATGCAAGTCCTACTTAGAAATATCACTAATGCATAGTGAAAATAATGGGAAAAAAGTATGAAGCATCACTTGCCTTTTTGGTAGAGAGTGTAAGTTCACTCCTTGTCTTTGAAACAATCACAATCTTTAAGTCACTACAATTCAATCAAGCAAACAATATTTCAATCTACTATTCAAGCAATTCATCACATAAAATCATAGTAACAAAACAATGCATGCAAGCATGCCAAACTTTGTTTTATTTACAAAAGTGTTTATAATAGGTTATAAACATTCTAAAACACTTATTGGTTATTTTATAAAGTGGCAAAACCATTTTCAAAAGATTTCACTTCATAAACCATTTTCTCACCAATTTGCATGGATTTTAGATAAGTTCTTTATTAGCTTTGGAAATTACTTTTCCTTATCTTAATTAAATTCATAAGATTTTATCTATGGTTCCAAATTAAGTGAAATCAATTTATATGGTTTTATAATATTTCTATTTGTCATTCTTGATCATTTGTAAATGTTTGTTGACAAATTTTTATATGGATCAAATCCATAGGCTTGAAGATAACTTGGAAATGATTTTTTATTCCATTAGGGTTTAGGGTTTGGATTTATTTTCCAAGTGTTTAAATTTCCAGATACATTCATTGAGGAATGCATTTCTCTTGATTTGGATTTTTGTTGGATTCAAACCTTTACCAAAGTTTGTTCAAGATGGGATTTTAATTTCTATTTAAAAACAAAAGTTTCTTTTTACCCTAAAATTCAACAATAGTTTATTTTGTTTATTTATTTTTCACATTACAAGATTTGGAAAATCTTGGGATGTGACATAACCCAAGAGTTTCCTTGAGTATTGGAAGTTATTACTTCATTAATGACCTCTCCTTATCATTTTTATTTGCTTTTTGTGCCAAGAATGACCTCTAATGAGAGGGAAGTAAGATTTGGGGAATTGTTGTCCCGAAACAGATTTCTGTCCTCCACCAAAAAAAATCGTGAGGAGTCTCTGTAACTCGGATTGAGCTCAAAATTTACGAATAAATCCCCCAGTATGTTAGATAACTTTCATTAGTTCAACATGTTTTGATTTGAGCAACAGAAGATGTTCGAAAAAATCGGTGTCTACCTTCTTGTCGGTTTTGACAGATTTCTGTCATTATTTGCATTTGCTTCTTATTGATTCCTTTTTTGAGTTCTCTTTAGGTGAATTGAGATTTTTAAAGGAGTTACTATGGTAGCTTGTGTTTTTAGTGAAAAGCCTTGTTGTTTCAAAGCTTTGCTAGAGGTCTAATATCTTTTGAATACACTAATATTGCTAATGAAGATTGTGTGAAAGAAAAAAATTCAGGTGTAGAGAGAGAATGATGCAATGAGATGAAGAATGGACAAAAGCTCAAGATTGGGGATGCCACCATGGTGTCACCCCAAGAAAAATCCAAGAGGTACAAGCGTCAAAGCTTGGGGATGCCGAAGGCATCCCCTTCTTCATCAATAAAAATCTCAGGTCTGTCTAGACACTTCGTTTTTATTGTTTCATGCACAGTTGTGTTGTTCTTGGAGCGTCTTAGTTTTCATTTGCTTTGCTTAGGTTGTTTAGTTTGCTTGAATAAAGTAGTTTGGACCCCGTTCTCATTGTGTTGTTTTGCAAATAAGTTGCTTGGTGTTGGAAAGGAGTAGTAAGTTCTTGCTTGAAGTGCAAGAGGAGCTTGCATTGACTGTGACTTAGACTTTAGCATGGCATGTTAGGTGTTTTTTGACCTTATGATTAGTGATTATTGTTGTAGAATGTCTTGTTCCAAACAATTGGGATTGCTTAGTGTGCCTTGAAGAAATTATGTGTTGTTTTAGCATGCAAAAGCATAGTATTGTGGTATTCTCCTTCGATGCTTTGCTTGGGTTGACTTGGCACATGCTCACACCATGTTATGACTATGACAAGTCACCATAGCCTCTATGATCATTTAGTCCTTGACTTGTAGTACCACTCTTTGCTTTGATTAGTAATGCTTTGTTGCACTGCATGATTATGGCCATTATTGCTCTCTTAGTTGGTTGCTCCCAGTCTTTTGCTAGCCTCCACTTGTATGAGTAAGTTCTACTCATGATTCCAACTCCCAAGAAACCAAGTTATTCCAAAGTGTCCACTATAAATTCCTATGCATGGTGTGTTACACCATTCCAAGTATATTCTTGTTTTCACCTATCTTCCAATTAAAAACTATTTTGTTATGAGAAAACTTAGTGATTAAATCCCTCACAAACTTGATGGCACACTTTATATTCTTTTCCCCTAATAAACTTGAACCATTGTGTCTTCTATGTTGTATATTCTTGCACTTATACGTTGGAGTTAGCAGAACCGTGCTGTCATGGGGAATGTTTTCAACATTGCACTTGTACTTTGTACTCAGTTGATATCATGCTCTTTTGTCTGTGGATGTCACCGGTGTGAAATAAATAGGGAACTTGTAAGTACATGGAGTTTGTATCATGTGTTAGAGAAACGCCTGGGCCGCTAGCCTAAGCCATGCCTAATCATGGTGGAAACTTGCAGCATCACCATAGTGACATCTATGAAGCATTCTTCTTATAAAAAAAGAGACAATGAGAAAAGAGGAAAGAGAGAAAAAAAAAGCACCATATTCCCATGGTACATAAGAAGATTGCTGAGATGCTCATTGTCTGCTTGCCTTGTCATTTTGGTTATGGGATATCTCCTGTACCATGTGCAAGGGGTACCCCATTGGCGGTTCTCAATGGTATGCAAATACTTATAATGACAAGAACTTACAGGTGACTAAAGTTGAGTAGCATGAGGTGTGGCCCTCGTATTCAAGGGACTTGAGATTGCTAACTTATACTTCGTCAAGCATATACTCCATCTTTGTTCACTTTAACCTTAACCACTTCAAGATGCTTATGATAGGGGCAATGAGGGCTAAAAGCTAACAAGTACCATAATTTTTGGAAGCTCTTTTTGAAACTTGAAATCCTTGATTCCTTTACAAAAAGGCATTTCTTCCACCATTACTTGAGTCTCCACCTTCTACCTTTAGGCACCATTAAGAGAGCATAGTTGTCATTCTGTGTGCAGTGTTCCAAAGCTTATTAATTGATGCATATTGTGATATTACTTGTTCTTGTGCTATTTGTTTATAGTCACCCTTGTGAACTTTGAAGGTGTCCTATGCATCTATATTGCTACTCTATGAGGGACAAGCTTATTGCCACTGTGCTATGTTTTCTGTATGTGAAACAAACAAACGTTCTTCAATGCATGTTATTCATGATCTTTGTTTGTAGCTTGTCATGTTGCATGCATAGTTACTATGTCCTATTGTTAGAACTCCATCTTTCATGCACATGTTTAGAGTTCTTTGATCCTAGCTTTCAATGCTGCAAATGGTTGGATCTTTATTGTGAGGGTGCATGTCTCCTAAAAAAATTATTCTTTTTATCACTTACCTACTTGAGGATGAGCAAGAGTTAAGCTTGGGGATGCTTGATACGTCGGAAACGTATCTATAATTTTTGATGCTCCATGCTTGTTTAGTATCTACTTTGCTTTGCTTGTCTACACTTTGAGGTGCTTTTTACATGTTTTCTAGTACTAACCTATTAACAAGTTTCTACAGTGCCAGTTGCCTGTTTTCTGCTGTTTTTGGTTTCAGAAAAGTTAGTAAAGAAATATTCTCGGAATTGGACGGGACAAACGTCAAAGTCAATTACTTTCCATGGGGAACAAGAAGTCTAGAGGGGAGACGGAGACGCAAGCCAGGGTGGCCAAACCCCCGTGGCCGCCTCCTCGGCCTCCCCCTTCGCCTATAAGAAGCCCCTGATGCAGAAATCCTAAGCACCCGATCAAATCTCCACGAAACCGTCTGTAGCCGCCGCCACCATCGTCCCTAGATCGGGGGGATCTTAAGTTCTTCCCAGCACCCTGCTAGAGGGGAGATCATCCTGGAGGCCTTCTCTTCGGTATGATGCGTGAGTAGTTCCACCTTGTACTATGGGTCCATGTAGTAGCTAGATGGTTGTATCTCCTCCTTTGTGCTTTCATGTATAGATCTTGTGGGCTCCGTTCATGATCAAGATCTAATCTATTTGTAATCATGCATGTTGTGTTGTGGGGATCCGATGGATATTGAGATTATTATGTTGGTTTGATTAATGGTTTTGTCTTTATGATTATATCATGTCTGTGTTGTTTGTGATCTTGCATGCTCTCCGTTGTTAGTAGCTATCTTGGCCAAGTAGTTGTTAGTGAGTCCAAGAGGGAGTATTTATGCTCGATAGTGGGTTCATGCCTCTAGGTTTCCAAGGGAAGTGACAAAAATCTCTTCGGTTGTAGATGTGTTGTTGCTACTAGGGAGAAAACAACGGTCTCTTCATGGAACATGTGGACTGTTTACCTTACACACTTTGCCATGTTGTTTATCTAAGGAGAGAACCTCTAGTGAACTATGGACCCCGGTCCAATCTTTACCATTGATACATATTCCACTGTTACTTGTTTACTTGCTGCAAACCATTACCTTCCACACCATACGTTTAATCCTTTGTTACAGCAAACCGGTGAGCTTGACAACCTCACTGATTCGTTGGGGCAATGTCTTGCGTTTGTGTTGTGCAGGTCTACGTGTTTCTTACAACACCTGTGTGACGTTTCCTTCGTCCTACTGGTTCGATAACCTCTGTTTCTTACTGAGGGAAACTTGCTGTTGTGCTGCTTCATACCTTGCTCTTGGGGTTTCCAACGAAGCGTCCCACGACGAGTGCTGGGCGCCATCGTAAGTCCATGGAGTTATGTATGTGTGTTAGAGAAACGCCTAGGTCGCTAGCCTAATCCATGCCTAATCATGGTGGAAACTTGCATCATCACCATAATGACATCTATGAAGCTTTCTTCTTATAAAAAGAGAGACATATTGAAAAGAGGAAAGGGAGAAAAAGCACCATTTTCCCATGGTAAATAAGAAGATTGCTGAGATGATCATAGTCTGTTTGCCTTGTAATTTTGATTATGGGATAGCTCATGTATCATGTGCAAGGGGTACCCCATTGGCGGTTCTCTATGATACACATGTACTTACTATGACAAGAACTTACAGGTGACTAAAGTTGAGTAGCATGAGGTGCGTCCCTCGTATTCAAGGGACATGAGATTGCCAACTTATACTTTGTCAAGAATATACTCCATAGTTTGTTCACTTTAACCTTAATCACTTCAAGATGCTTATGATAGGGGAAATGAGAGCTGAAAACTAACAAGTACCATAATTTTTGGAAGCTCTTTATGAAACTTGAAATCCATGCTTCCCTTATGAAGGGCCTTTCTTCCACTATTATATTGAGTCTCCACCTTCTATCCTTATGCACCAGTTAAGAGAGCATAGTTTCCATTCTTAGTTCTATGTGCATTGTCCCAAAACTTATTGATTGATGCATATTGTTGATATTACTTGTTCTTGTGCTATTTGTATCTAGTCACTCTTACGAACTTTGAAGGTGTCCTATGCATATATTTGCTACTCCATGAGGGACAAGCTGAATGCCACTATGTTATATTTTATGTATGTGAAACAAACAAACGTTTTTCAATGCATGTTATTCTTGATCTTTGTTTGTAACCTTTCATGTTGCATGCATAGTTACTTTGTCTTACTGTTAGAACTCCACCTTTCAGGCTCATGTTTGAGTTCTTTGATCCTAGCTTTCAATGCTTGCAAATGGTTTGATCTTGATTTTGATGGTGCATGTCACCTCAAAAATTATTCTTTTTATCACTTACCTACTCGAGGACAAGCAGGAGTTAAGCTTGGGGGTTCTTGATACGTCGGAAACGTATCTATAATTTTTTGATGTTCCATGCTTGTTTAGTATCTACTTTGCTTTGCTTTATCTACACTTTGAGGTGTTTTTATATGTTTTCTGGTACTAACTTATTAACAAGATGCCACAGTGCCAGTTGCCTGTTTTCTTCTGTTTTTGGTTCCAAAAAGGCAAAATATCAATATTATCTGAATTGGACGGGACAAAAGCCAAAGTCAATATTTTACCGTGGGGAACACGGAGCCAGAATACGATACGGTGGGGAGGCACCAAGGGGCCACACCCCCTGGCGGCGCGGGCTAGGGCTAGCCGCACCTGGGGTTGTGACCACCCTGGCCGCCCCCTGCCTCGCCTCTTCGCCTATAAACACCCCCTGATGCAGAAACCCTAAGTAACCGATCAATATTCCACGAAACCATCTGTAGTTGTCGCCACCATCGTCCCTATATCAGGGGATCTGAAGCTCTTCCTGGCACCCTGCTAGAGAGGAGATCATCCCGGAGGCCTTCTTCTTCATCATGCTAGACTCCGGTATGAAGTGTGAGTAGTTCCACCTTGGACTACGGGTCCATGCAGTAGCTAGATGGTCGTATCTCCTCCTTTGTGCTACCATGTTTAGATCTTGTGATCTCCGTTCATGATCAAGGTCATCTATTTTTAATCATGCATGTTGTATTTGCAGGGATCCGATGGATATTGAGATTACTATGTCAGATTAATTAATGGTTTTGTATTATTGATTCTATAATTTCTGTGTTGTTTGTGATCTTGCATGCTCTCCGTTTCTAGTAGCTATCTTGGCCAAGTAGATGCTAGTGACTCCAAGAGGGGGTATTTATGCTCGATAGTGGGTTCATGCCTCTATTTAATCTAAGGGAAGTGACAGAAATCTCTAAGGTTGTAGATGTGTTGTTGCCACTAGGGAGAAAACAACAGTCTCTTGTTCATGGAACAAGTGGATTGTTTACCTTACACACTTTGCTTAAAGCAGTTATCTGTTGCTTGCAACTTAATACTGGAGGGGGTTCGGATGATAACCTGAAGGTGGATTTCTAGTCATAGATGCAGTTGGATGGCGGTCTATGTATCTTGTTGTATTGCCCAATCGAATCTCATATGATCATGAATGTCTAGTATTGCATTGTTATGTCTTGACCAGTCCTGTCAATTGCCCTGCTGTAATTTGTTTACCCAGCATGCCATGTTTGTTTATCTTAAGGAACACCTCTAGTGAACTATGCACCCCGGTCCAATCTTTACCATTGATATATCTTCCACTGTTACTGTTTACTTTTTGCAAACCACTATTACTTTCCACACCATACAGTTAATCCTTTATTACAGCAACCGGTGAGATTGACAACCTCACTGTTCGTTGGGGCAAAGTCTTGAGTTTGTGTTGTGCGGGTCTCCAAGTTGCTAGCAACACCTTTGAGTCATTTCCTTCCTCCTACTGGTTCGATAACCTCGGTTTCTTACTGAGGTAAGACTTGTTGCTGTGCTCATCACACCTTGCTCTTGGGGTCTCCCAACAAAGTGCTACCACGCGCCATCAACTGTCTATAGTTGATTTTTGATTATGCTAGTGGCTTATTATATTGATTCCAATTGGTAATTGGACATGGCCTAGATTATAGTGCTACTGTGGGACTATTACTTATGGTTTTGGTGATTTGGAATTTCACTACTGTCATGATCTTGATATTGATAGTAGTTGTGTCAGTGATTTATTCATTGCATCTGTAAATGTTGGCTTGTGTGATTATATGCAGATTGGGTTACCATATTATTTCCGTGATGCTCTGATTATGTATATAAACTTGGTAATGATTCCTAGTGTTTGATTCCAGTAAAATGATAATTAGTGACTTGCAAGTTTATTTATGAAAGCTAGTTAATTAATCTGCTTGGTTTAGAACTTGTTCTTGTGACATCATCTTAGAATAGCACACAAGTTTTGGTTCTACTACTGGGCTTTATTCTGTCAGTGCTTAAGATTGGATTAATGCCAAAGATAAGTTGAAAGCTTCTTTTAAACATCTGTGCCTATGATGTTGGTTTGAGGCTTAGGGACTAGATTCCTATCTTGATGTCCCTTATAGATATGTTCTGCTATTAATACCAGTTACTTATTCTTGAGTCCTTCTAATAAAATGGTTGGTGTGCTTATTATGTTATATGGATCCATAAGATCTATGGATTCTGAGGTGCTACTCTTTTTAAGAGATGTGCCCAAAATTCATAATCTTGGCTATGGTCATATTGGAATATGAGATTTGTCTTAATATCCAGGATCAATGATGTTGGTCTGAGATCCTGGTTTGATTTGTAGAGGTTTAATCATGGCTTTTGTATTCAAAAATCTTCTATGATGGATTCACCCCACTTGGGTGATTTCTGAGAGATTTAAATATAAAACAACACATGAATTCTTATCTAGATAAGATGGTTAGATCATGTGAGGGTTTTATATTACTCACCACAATAGTTGGGTTGTTGGTGTTGTTCTGGTTGGTTTCATCTGCTGGCTTTCTTGCTGGCTTGATCTTGTCCTTCACCTCCTGGTGCTGCTCCTGCTAGTTCTGGTTCCTGGAGCTTGTCATTGATCTTGCTATCCACCTGCTCCACCCCCTCCTTATGTCACCATATGGTGAATATTTGGATGGTCTGGTGTATGGTTTGGCTGGTGGTTTGCTTGGCCTTAGAAGGCTAGATGTGTTCCTGGTTTGGTGCTTGAGAATGAGAGTAGTTGTTGGGTGCTGTGCTGCGGTTGTGCACTTCTCCTTTTGCTTGTGTGGGCTGTTGCTGTTGTGTTGACAGCACACACCATGCAGTTAGATGACCGTGCTGCCTAGCTGTTTGGTGCATTGTGTGGATCAGATCAGTGAGATGCACCTTTTATCCATTTACATTTCACTCACCTAGTGAAACTTGCCCCTTTACTTGCTGTTGATATATGTACTTGTGGCTTATTTGATATGACAGAACAGATACTTACACATTGGTGAAACTTTCCCCTTTTACTTTTACTCAATGATGTAATCTTGAGCAGTGCACTTCACTGCTCTCAACTGAGAGTAAATCTAACAATTAATCTTTTATTTTCATTTTATTTGTTTTTGTATTTTGCGGGTACAAGATCTGGATGCTAAATATTTATATTAGATAGATAAATAGGTTCTCATTGTAATCTTTATTTTATTCTTTTTGTAAGAATCTTGTAATAGTTTATTCATATTTGAATTTCTTTTCTTGTAATTTCTTTACTGTAATGAATCATTTCATTGATTGAATGAATTCATCTTTGTAAAATGGTTATGGAATAAAGATAAGAATTAAGCATTCCTTTCTTATTTTGTAAGACCCCACCCTTTAAGGTAAAGGTCCCTGTGATTACAGTGCTAGTCCCTAGATCGAAATGCTAGAACCCACAGTTTAAGATGAAGTACACATATACAAAGGTCGTTATTACATCAAAATTCGAGGAGTACAATAGTTCTTACAACTCACTTAGCCCAAGGCTAACATATAAAGAGTTCTCATTCCATAGCATATAAATAAAGTCTTCATCTTCATGTGCCACATGCAAACATGTTGAGTGTAGACTCATAACCCTACTCACCATCAGAGTAACCTGCAACATAATAAGTTAAAGCCACAAGGTATCAATACAGTTGGAATTGTATTGGCAAGTGATATCATAGTTGTATAGTAGAGACTGTCCACTACATGAATTTGGCTAAGTGTGGATCAGGTTGGCTTTGCTCAAATAAGGTTTTACCCACTGGTTTGAAAATACTAAGTTTTTCTTTACAAAACACCAAGGAACCACCTATAGACATTGGTGAACATCTACCCTTGTTTACCCACAATTTTTAACTTAGAGAAATTGGGATGAGGAGATTCTTGAACCATTTCAATGTCTTGGCGCTCAGAATTGTCCATAACCAGGGACACAGCTAAGTACTTAGGTTTTACCCTCTCGAGAGGTGGTGCACTTTCCCCACAAGACTCGACATGCATCGAGACGAGACTTTTCATAAGCAATCCCTCAGACCACCATGGACGCGTTCCATCATATCCACTCTACTACCATTTGTCCATCTGGCTGAATTCTTGGAACTTAGTTGGTCAAGTCAGAGCCCATATGCCATGTGGTTGCACTAGAAGCTCCATGACACAAAACATCTCAAATCTCTTAGTTCCTGGGTGGCCATCCACAAGTGTGATACACAGGGTAAACCATAGACATGGGCCTTGTTTAACCACTCAACACAAACCATAGAAGTCCCATTCCACCCAGATGATTCATTAACAAGGTTGTTTTCTTAATTAAAAATATATAGGCATAATATTTCCATAATATCATAACATGAATAATCCACCCACTTATTCTAATAGCAAGTCTACGCATTCTAGTATACCATGGCTCCTAACTTAGGAAAATTTCTACCAAGATATCATCTATAGGATCTACCAAAGCATAGCATATACTTTGAAAAATTACCATGCAAGTCCTACTCAAAATAGTACTAGTGAAATAGGAAAATAATAGGACATAAAATTAAATATCACTTGCCTTGGTAGCTAGGTGAATAGGTACAATCCTCACAATCACACTCTCCACAATCCACAAAATCTACAAAACAATTCAAACAACAAAATATTCACAAATCAATATACACACAAAAATAATATGAATGCATGCAAAATGCAATGAGATGATTTGCCACACTTTTAAAATCAAACTCTACAGTACTGAATACAAAGCATACATCCTAAAGTCTAACTAAAAACAAAACCACCTAAAAAAATATCCTAAATAATTTTTATAGTCAAAATAGACCTACAAATGTCTCTGCATCAAATACTAATTTGACATAAGCAAATGACCAAATCAAGGCCATAGATGCAAAGTTAACATTTTTATGAATCCATAGACATCTAATTTGTATTTTTTGGAATTATAGATCAAAAGTTATGAATTTTGCAAGTTTAAACATCTAATAGAACAAAATCTGGATTTTAAATCTAAATCACTGACACGCGGTGTGTTCTGATTGGACGGTACCGGTTCGAGCGGATCACCCTCGCGTACCGTCGGATCTAAATGAGATCCAGCGGTCCAGATCTGCCCGTACCCTTTCGCCTAAACATCTAATCGCAGCCACTGGATCTGGATCCAGCGGATCAAAATGCCCTGACCAAAAGCTAGCGGCGTCAATGGTGAGCGCAGCGGCACGCATCTGTCGTCGGTGTTCTAGCGAGGCCAGGGGTAAGGGAGGGGGTTAAGGGGCTTACCAAGGTCACGGGGACGTCGTGGATGCAGTGGAGGTCACGGGCGAGGGCGGGGTGCACGGACACGGATGGAATCGCTCGTCGGAGTTCGGCTCGTCATCAGGTGCTCGCAGTCGAAGACGAAGGCGATGCTCTGGTGCAAAAGATGGCAAGTGGCAAGCATAAGTAGGTGCACAAGGATATGGCAAGCACAACCGCGTGTATCAGAGGCCAAGGGGAGCACGGGACTCACCGCAATGTGTCGCCGGAGCTCGTTGGGGCAGTGGCGGTGCGACGCGAAATTTGTGGAGCTTGGTGGCTGTAACATCCCAAAAATACTAAACTTGGATCATCAAACTCTAATCATCAAAATTAGGGTTAACAAAAAACTTTTCTAAAACAAAAATATGAAAGCATGTATGGTGTATGCATTTCATTTGGAATTCTTTTGAACCACCTTGTTTGTGTGTTCCTTTGCATTTAAATGGATTCTTAGGCGAAATAAACATCATCTAAAAAATTCCCAAACTTTTCTCAAAGACAAGTAAATCAAAACAAATAAAATAAGGGAATGGTCATTTTGACCAATTTAACTCCCATGCCTACTTTGGCTGTCCCAAACTTTCAGAACTTAACAGAAACTTTTCTGGATCTTTGCACCCCTTGATTGTACGCATAACAAGGTATCAAGGCCCACTTTGTGATCATCCAGAAACTTTCAAATGCATAGTTTAAATTACAGTTCAAAATTGAATCTTTATCATATGAGAAGATCCCACTTTTTCAAAAACCACTCAAACAAGCTCAACTTTCAAAACCCAAGCATCTGCAGACTCACCAGCACCAACCTAGTACACCCACCAAAAATCTTTTCAAATTCAAAACGTGAATTCTTGCGGCCATTTCATCAAACACTTTGCAGACACAAATCATCAAAATCTTAAACACTATTGTGAGCAGTGATTAAAGCCTAACTTGTCCCCTCACTAGCTCACAACCATCTCAGTAGATCATCTAGCAAGTTAAACCAAGCACTAGCCTCACTATAAGCTGGGCAATGACATCAATGGTGAACAGCCGAAGCTCACCATGCCACCCCAGTGGAGACAACAAGCTAGAAGGAGATTTAGCCGTGCCAACCTTGTCTGGTAGGCAGCCCACCGTCCACCGCCACTCCCGGTCCCAGCCATGAGCATTGCCAAACCCTGGACCACACGCACGGACCGCGCCTAGCTCGCCAGCAACCATGCCGAGCATGCGCCAGAGCGCCACGCTCGACCGACACCCACAGACCGCGCGCCGCCCTCGCCGCGTGCATACATGATCGCCACCAACCCAGGAGACCGTCAGACATCCCCGTTTGCCGCCCCATGCCGCACAGCCACCGCTCGCCATCGAAGACGCCGCCTCTGCCGTGCAGAGCATCGCGCATTCTAGACCAAACCGCATCGCACCTACGTGCGCATTAAAGTCGTAGAGCATCGCCAGGAGACCACCAAGCGATCGCCACCGCCGGCCATGCCTCTAGCCGCCCGTAGCCATGTCTCCACCGTCGCCTGCCCATCCCGTTCGGTCTCGTCGTCGCGACTATAAATAGAGGCCACCCCCAGCCGAATTGAGCACACCATCTCACTCCCCTCTCCTCACTGATCATGCCACCCCATTCCCGGAGCAAGGCGAGCAGCACTTCGCCGGAATTTCACCGGAGCCTGCCGCTGCTGGAGAAGAAGGGGGCCAGCGATTGGAGCCGCCCCAGGAGAAGCTGCCGATACCAGGAGGTTTTCCATCGTCGACTTCGTCGTTCGCCCGCCTCGCCGGCCCTCGCCTGAGCCCCGGTGAGCCCCCAACGACCCCCACCTGCCGCGCTAGGTTTCTGTCTCGCCGGCGTTGCCCATTGTCGATGATGACCCTCACCCGTTGGATTAGAACCAGATCGAACGCACCACATCGCCCCATACCACTTCGCACCCCCCCCTGTCTCACTGACGCGTGGGGACAGCGACTTAACCAGCCCGCGTAAGCACTGTGCTTAGCAGGCCGGCCCAGTATCGCTTCCCGCGCAGCCCAGTTATTTGAATTTAACCTTTTTCATTTTATTTCAAACACACTTCTGTACCCAGTTTCAAAAATCAACCCAGGTCGATTCAGTGAACCAAATTGAATGAAACCAATTTTGTTAGAAAGGTCAGGGAATGCTGAATCCAAGCCCGTTGGATTCAAGTCATTTGGATCTGTAGATCATCCTTGGTAAAAATAACAAGGCGGAAGCTTTTCTGCATTCAAACATTTTTCAAATTTAAACCATAATAGCTTTTGAGTTGATTCCAACTCTCAAAAATCACATTTAACCATACCTTTTAGAATATATAAAATTATATAGGTTTACTTATAGAAATAATGACCAAGTAATAAAAGAATGCCACATAGGCATTTCTAGCCACTTTAATTCATTAAAATAAAAGAGAAAAACCTTATTAAATTGTGACACCACTTTAAATCACATTCCCATGGACTAAAATATGTGGTGATGACATGTGTCAACATGATCCCATGTTTGGTTTGGAGAATATTAAATCTTAAGTAGTTTTTCAATGAGTAGAAATTACTTTTCTAAAAATAAAAGGAATTAAACCAAGCTTTAATCTTGTAATGTTAGTGATGATGTTAGATCATCTATAGGACCCTTGTGTGTGATGAATGCGAGTAGTTAAGTATTGTTTGGTGATTGTGTACCTCGTATTTATTCATAGACGCTAGTACCGACCAAGGCTACGATGAGGAAGGAGGATACTACGAAGAATAAGCCGAGGAGAACTTCAACCACTGCTCTGCACAAGGCAAGCTAACACTTGCAAGATACTCTACTTTAGCAAGCCTTACTATACAAGTTAACCTTGCAAGCCTAATACTACTAGCTAAATGTGCAAGCTTATACTTGCAATTGGGCAAGCTAATACTTACTTGCTACTATGTCAACTATATGCCTTAAGCATATGTGATCATATCCACTTGATAAACCAATCCTAGTTTTATTTGCAAGCCCTCTACTTTATTTCTTTATCAAAGCTTTAACTTAGAGTTGACTTAAGTGACTTGTAGATTCTAGAAAGATATATTGAAGGTTGCATAAAGAGCATAAAATTTGGCCTAAGCTAGAAAATCTGGATGTCATCCTAAGGCATAAGATTGAACTTAGTTGAAAATCCACTAGTTTACTATCCCCCATTAGTGCTTACCCCCACTTGTAGATGCTAGTGCTAAGCCTAAAACTTGATCAACATTAGATGGGAATACTTGGTGAAAATGGTTATGAAAACCTTAGAATGATGGATCATTCTACTGAGATGTTTCGACATGTGTTTCCGAACACCTGATGATTTTGGTGATGAAAATGTTGAGGCATGAGCCTTAGCCCTTTATAAAACTGATGGTTGTCTGGATGCGATACCATTCCAATCTTATCGTACAACCACAATACCCGAAGATTGGGTAGGGCTTGACTGGAAACTTATATACCTTAGTATTAGTTCCCTCCCGGCCAAGGTCTGAGCTGAGGCTACCTTGTGAAGATTGTCCACCTGTGCAGTACCCAAGATGACAGTTGGTCATGGTTGGGAGGCCAAACTCACAGGAGAGGTGCTTATACTAGGGCGTGTAATTGAAAGGTTAGGATTGATTATCCGCATACTGAGTATGCTGAATTCAGGATTTGTTCCTGACGGATGTATCGAATGTTGTCGTGAAAGTGTACAATATCTGCAGAGTGTCAAACTATTCGAATAGCCGCGTCCACGGTTATGGACAGTTGGAGTGGCCATACTGTTCCCCCGTCAGATGTTTTCAAAAGACTTGTGAAATGAATTGAGACTTTGACTTGACCATAACAGGGTTGTGATATAAAATACAAGTTCCTACCTAGGAGTTATAAAATTGTGACTAGCTTCTCTTGCTTCTCAGCTTAGTAGAGATAAATCTGGCTTTTGCAAAACAACCCTAGAGCCTAGTGTCCTATTATCAAAAAACCCTTTCACTTGTTAGTATTAGTTTGCGAGTACTTAAAGACTACTCATGGCTTTGTCCCTGGCTATTCACGTGGCCAGACTATGAAGAGGAGTACCTGGAGGATGGACCCCAGGAAGGTTACAACAACTAGGATCATCTCCCATCGTCAGCATTGCCTGTGACCCCGAAGATGGAACTTTGCCTACGCTACCGTTATTATTACATATTCCGCTACTTGAAGTTGTATTAAGAACTGGATCATGAGATCCCTATTTGTGTAAGACATTATGTATGGTTTGTAATGGATGATGTACTGTGGTATCCAATTCTGTTATGTCTCACAAAAATGGTAATCCTAGGATTGCGATGTATGGCATAACAGGCATGTGGGATTAAAAACCCCGGTGTTGAGAAGTTGGTATCAGAGCCATCCTGACCATAGGAGACCCTAGTTAGACTGGACGTTTGAATCAAAAACTTAGTTTCAAAACCAAAGAAAACAAATATTTACAAAAACTTATTCTCATTCTTATCCCTTTGATTCTTTCATGAAAATTCATGTTCCTCAAAAACTCTTGAAAAATACATAAAATTTTGACACACTTGATCACTCTACTAACTTACTCATCCTATATTCTTATAGATGGACGTGAAGTACAGCAAGTTTTATCAGTTGGGGAATGGAGGAGACCTTATCTTTGAGAGGGATTTGGACCAGCTTTCGGAACTTCTGGAGCGTCCGCACCCCGAGGTCTTTAGAGCTCAGCTTAATGATCAAGGAGGAGAAGATCTGCAGTGGCTAATTGTTGCAAGTCTCCAAGGAAAGATTGAACCTCCCACTGCTGAGGGAATTCAGTTTACCTTAAGAGAGAACAACTGGCTCGATGGACTTGCCAGGGCCATGCAGGAAGCTCTTGCCCGTCTGTGTGGGCAGAGTATCAACCAGATCAAGAGTACTCGCTTTGAGTTTTGCCCAAGGCGTGATGCTAATGGACAACCCCTGGAAGCCCCATACCACCACGAGTTGAAGACCCAATTGGACCACCTCAGCTTCATGATGTATGATCGTCAGCAGGAGTTGGATAACTGTCGTGACTACTCCAACCACAAGTCTGCCATCATCAAGACAAAGGATCAAACCATCGCCATGCTAGCAAAGGATCGCAAGTCTCGCCGCCGTCAGCTCGACAAGAAGGAGCGCATCATTGCCCGTCTTCGCCACCGTATCTCATCTTTGGAGGAGACCATCCACGAGAGAGACATGCAGTTGGAAGAAAGGGAGAATGCCGAAGAGGATCTTTGTGGAGACCCCTACTCCTATCTCAGCGATGATGATGATTTTCTGGAGGATCAGGCTATGGACTTCTTCACAGATGAGGATGATTTCTCCTTCATCGATGACGATGAAGATGACGAAGCCATCGATTCCGAGGAGTAGTAGCACTTGAGCACTAGCATAGTGAGTAGTATTCGGTCCCACTTTATCGTAGTTTCCAGAATGGTTCTTAAAACCATCTGTTTTTCTTTGTTGTGGTGTGTGTTGTATCGTGTGCTATGAATGAATGAATGAAAAGCGAGTTGCTAGAAGAATCTGAGTCAAACTTTAAAAACTTTTCCCAAATCCCAGAACCTTAGAAATTTCCCTCTTTTCTCATGATCTATCTCAATCTTCAGATGCCACGCGGAGGAAGTAGTTCATCCCCGGACCCGATGTTGCAGATTCTGCAAATGTTGACTTCTGACCGCGAAGTTGAAAGAGTAGAACGTCAAGCCAACCTAGCCACCCTGCAACGAATAGCTCAGCTAGCCCACAACAACCAAGGCCACGGAAATCATGACAACCATGGATCTAAGCTCAAGAATTTCCAGAATACCAACCCACCTGTTTTCACTAAGTCAGAAGAACCCCTAGACGCCGATGATTGGCTGCAAACCATGGAAAATAACCTAGAAGTCGCCGGAGTGGAAGTCAATGAGAAAGTTCTGTTCGCCACCCACTATCTAGTCGGAGATGCCAGGGCATGGTGGAACAGTGTTCGCGCAATGACCGGAGGCCAGATGATGACCTGGGAGGAATTCAAGGTCAAGTTTAGAAGAACCCATGTGCCACCGGGTTTGATCAAGAGAATGAGAGACGAGTTCAGAGAACTGAAGCAAGGAAGGATGACCGTAGTGGAATACCGTGACAAATTCTTGCCATTAGCTAGGTATGCCCCAGATGAGATCGACACCAAAGCCAAGAAGAAAGAAAGATTCCTGAATGGTCTGCATAATGAGATGCAGACAGTGTTAGTCAATATCCCCTTTGCTGATATTGAAGCCCTTGTTGACTCTGCTATCCAGATGGAAGGAAAGATCAACCAAGCCAATGAGAACCGCAAGCGTCGCATGATGCATCAGCCAGGAACCCATCAGACCCCAAAGTATCGCCCTAACCCATCTCCCGGATTTGCCCCAAGAACCCACAGACCCCCGATGAATCGTTCGACCTATCCCAACCGTGGAAACCCTAGGCCCGGAGGAAATCACAACAACCCCGGCAACTCTAGCAATTTCAACTGTGCCCCACCCAAGTTCAACACCAACAATGCTGCCACCAACACCAACATTGCCCCGAGGACTGGAAGCAATGTTGTTCCTGTAGCAGCAAAGGACAAGTCGCAAGTGACTTCTTATGACTGTGGAAATAAGGGCCACTATTCCAATGAGTGCCCCAACAAGAAGAATGCCGCAGCACCCAATGCCAATGCCCCAGCTCAGCAGCAGCGTCGTGTTCAGCCCGGAAGAAGGTTTGCCCCAGGGAATTCTGTCACATCCCAAGATTTTCCAAATCTTGTAATGTGAAAAAAAAATAAAAAAAATAGATAATTGTTGAAAATTAGGGTGAAAAGAAAATTTTGTTTCTAAATAGAAACTTAAAATCCCATCTTGAACAAACTTTGGTTAATGTTTGAATCTAATTGAATTCAAATCAAGTGGATTGCAATCTTCATAAATGCATCTGGAAATTTAAACACTTGAGATATAAACCAAAACCCTAAAACCCTAATGGAAGAAATAATTTTCAAGTTATCACTAAGACCATGGTTTTAATCCATATAAGAGGCTGCCAAGCAAACATTTACAAAAGATCAAGAAAGACAAATAGAAATATTATAAGACCATAGAAATTGGTTTCACTTAATTTGGAGCCATAGATAAAATCTTATGAAATTAATAAGATAAGGAAATTGAATTTCCAAAGCTAATAAAGCACCTATCTAAAATCCATACCAAATTGTGAGAAAATAATCCTAAAGGGATTTAAAAGGATAAACAAATATTAAATAAGATTTTACAAAATTGGAATCACCAAGTTTGGATCTATAAATAAAAAGATATGGATTTTATAAGATAAAGAAAGAAATATTAAATAAGGAATATTTAAAGACCAAATCAAATCTTGGCCAAATCCATAAGCAAATGGAATGAACATAATCCAAATCCAAATAAAAATAAAAGGATAAAGAATTTTCCAAAATAAAATAAAATGGCATAAATCAAATCCTATTGGAATAAAGACAAATCCAATTTTAAATGATTAATAAATCATATTAAAAACTTTTCCAAATAAATCAACATGAATTATTTGACACCCAAATAATCAAATAAAAACCTACTGAAAAGATTTGGAAGGTTTTAGAAATTCAAATAGTGTTTGAAAATATTATTAAACCTTATTTGATTAAATACAAGGGCCTAATTTAAATAATTAAAAGACCCCAAAAAGAATAAAGTTTATTCCAAAAATTGACTTCAGATTATATTACTAATCAGTATTTAAACCTACACAAATTATGGTTGAGGTTTGAAATCAAATTGATGTTTGAATTAATTAAACAAAACCAAAGGAGATTTAAAGAATTGGAAAAAGGGAAAAAGAATCAGTACAAAAAAAATGAACAAAAGCAGCCCAACCCGACAGACCCAGTCCAGGCCTAGCAGCCCATTTTCCTCTCTCCCCCGAAACGTTATTCTCTCACTCACGAATTGACCCGCACAGAGAATGACAACCGGACCCCACCTCCCCTCTTCCTCTCTCACTGACTAACCAGGCCCACGGCCACGTCGTCATCGTCTTCACCCACCCCGCTGACCACGCCTCGCCGGCCGTTGCAGCCGTATGAATGCCGGCGTGAATACGCTTTAACCACGCCAGGAAACGGCCCCTCAATCACGCGTACTAAAGCGCCTGCGTCCTCTCTCTCTCTCTTTCCCCTCACTCGCCAGATCCTCTACGCTACCAGGCCGCACCGATTTCACCTGAAACCTCTCCCTGCTCCTGCGGGCATCTTCTTCAATTCCGACCAGTACCTGCCTCCCCTTGCCCCTTGGATGCTACGAGCTCGTTCACCATTACTGTGCGCTTCTTCCAGTACCTCCCACATGCCTGCTCCTGCCCCACAGCCTCGCCTTCATCTTTGTCTGGGAACCACCGTCGTCTGCACCAGCTCCAGCGAGCTACTGTCATCGACTCCGTGTGCCCCTTGCCCTATGGTGAGTTCCATTTCAACCTATACGAACTTGCACACCCTCCTGACACGTTTCCTTGCTCGCTTGCACCCCAGACACCCATCCCCGACGACGCCTGAGCGCACCCGTCGCCAGGAGAAACTCCGGCGAGCGATTGCCGTCACCACCGTGCGCCCCTCGACGAGCTACCACCACCTTGAGCTTCCCCACGCCACGGCGAACCTGGTGAGCTTCTCCCCACCCTCTCTCGCTTCCTGCATCGCCAGCAACGCCACCATCTGACCGCTCCGCCGCCACTAGCCGCCGCCAGCGCCGCCCATCTCTGGCACGCATGCTGAGCGCCGTCCGATCTCGATCTAGTGGCTAGGAAAGAAACTAACCCGAAGGGGTAAGTAGTGCCTCTGAGCCGTGCGATCTCACTTAATCCTACGGCTTGTATCGCTCGATCCAAACGAAACGGTATCAACGAGTAAGAAGCAGCCACGTGGCCCTGATTGTTTGAATAAAAACAGAATTGTTCTATTAGATGTTCCAATTTGAAAAATTCATAACTTTCAAACCACACGTCCAAATTTTGCAAATTTTATATCAATGGATTCGGCAAAACAAGTACTTTCTGACCATGCACTTTGTTTAGTAAAATATTTCTGTTAAATTGATTGTTTTTGCATGAACTTATGTAGTCATGTTTAGAATATAAAAATTGTTCTAAAATGATTTTTGAGATAAAACCTTTGGCAAATGGATTGTTTGGAACCTACTGACCATAGAAATCAATTTGTGGTTTCAAAAATATAGTTGGTGAAGCAAAAGAATAAACTTTTGATTTAAACCATTTCTAGTCAAATAAAAATAATGTTTATTTATTTAAAATGCTTTTGGGAGAAAATCTTTGGGAAATGTTTTGGAATAAACTCTCTGACCCAAAATACCAAGTTTTATGAATTGAAAATGTATTTGGTGAACTCCATAAAGATCATTACTTTGCTAAAAGCATTTTCAACTACATAAAATCATGATTTGGTTTAAAAATGGTTTATAGGTAGAATCTTTTGCAAATAGTTTTGCCACTTTATAAAATGACCAATAAAGTGTTTAAGGATGATTATAACCTATTATAAACCACTTTTGTAAATAAAACAAAGTTTGGCATGCTTGCATGCATTGTTTTGATACCATTATTTTATGTGATGTTGCTTGAATGGTAAATTGAAATATTGCTTGCTTGATTGAATTGTAGTGATTTGAAGAGTGTGAATATTGCAAAGATCAAGGAGTGAACTTATATTCTCTACCAAAAAGGCAAGTGATGCTTCATACTTTTGTCCCATTATTTTCACTATGCATTAGTGATATTTCTAAGTAGGACTTGCATGGAATTTTTGCTAAGTATAAACTATGCCATGGGAAATCCTAGTAGATGAAACCTTAGTAGAAATTTCCTAAGTTAAGATTCCTACTACCATCATGCTTAGCTTAGCTAGTAGAAAACAAGGGTGGATTATATTCATGCTATGAAATATTTCCTAGTCTATGACTTGTGTTTTGTTTAATAAAACAACTATGTGAATGAATCACCTGGGTGGAATGGTTGTGAATGGGTTATGTTGAGTGGTTACACAGGGCCCATATCTATGGACTACCCTAGTGTATCTCACTTGTGGTTTTCCACCCAGGAACAAAGAGATTTGAGATGTAAAATGTTGAGAAGCTTCAAGTGCAGCCACTTGGCATTATGGGCTCTGCCTGGATCATATAGGTTGCAATAACTTAGCAAAATGGATAGTTGGTGGTAGGGGATTGATAGGTTGGAACGCGTCCATTCTGGTCTAAGGGAAGGCTTCTGAAAGATCTTGTCTTGGTGAAACCAAGTCTTGTGGGGAAAGTGCACCACCTCTGCAGAGTGTAAAATCTAAGTACTTAGCCATGTCCCTGGTAAAGGACAATTTGAGCATCAAGACATGGAAGCTATCAAGAATCTCCTCATCCCAATTTCTAAGTTAAAATCTTGTGGTTGAACAAGGGTTGAAGGATCACCAATTTCTATTGGGAGATGCCTTGGGTGATTTTGTCAAGCAAAAACTTAGTGTTTTCAAATGATAAGGAAAATCTATTTTGAGCACTATTGTGAGCAGTGATTGAAGTCTAACTTGTCCCCTCTCTAGCTCACAACCATCTCGGTAGATCATCTAGCAAGTTAAACCAAGCACTAGCCTCACTGTAAGCTGGGCAATGACATCAATGGTGAATAGCCGAAGCTCACCATGCCACCCCAGTGGAGACAGCAAGCTAGAAGGAGATTTAGTCGTGCCAACCTTGTTTGGGTGGCAGCCCACCGTCCACCGCCACTCCCGGTCCCAACCGCGAGCGTTGCCAAACCCTGGACCACACGCACGGACCGCGCCCAGCTCGCCAGCAACCATGCCGAGCATGCGCCAGAGCGCCACGCTCGACCGATGCCCACAGACCGCGCGCCTCCCTCGCCGCGTGCATACATGATCGCCACCAACCCAGGAGACCGCCAGACATCCCCGTTCGCCGCCCCATGCCGCACAGCCACCGCTCGCCGTCGAAGACGCCGCCTTTGCCGCGCAGAGCATCGCGCGTTCCAGACCAAACCGCACCGCCCCTACGCGCGCATTAAATCCGTAGAGCATCGCCAGGAGACCACCAAGCGATCGCCACTGCTGGCCATGCCTCTAGCCGCCCGTAGCCATGTCGCCACCGTCGCATGCCCATCCCGTTCGGTCTCATCGTCGCGACTATAAATAGAGGCCACCCCCAGCCGAATTGAGCACACCATCTCACTCCCCTCTCCTCACTGATCGTGCCACCCCGTTCCCGGAGCAAGGCGAGCAGCACTTCGCCGGAATTTCACCGGATCCTGGCGCTGCTGGAGAAGAAGAGGCCAGCGATTGGAGCCGCCCCAGGAGAAGTTGTCGGTACCAGGAGGTTCGTCGTCGTCGACTTCGTCGTTCGCCCGCCTCGCCGACCCTCACTTGAGCCCCGGTGAGCCCCCAACGACCCCCACCTACCGCGCTAGGTTTCTGTCTCGCCGGTGTTTCCCAACATCGACGATGACCCTCACCTGTTGGATTAGAACCAGGTCGAACGCACCACATCGCCCCATACCGCTTCGGACGCCCTGTCTCACTAACGCATGGCGACAGCGACTTAACCAGCCCGCGTAAGCGTTGTGCTTAGCAGGCCGGCCCAGTATCGCTTCTCGCGCAGCCCAGTTATTTGAATTTAACCTTTTTCATTTTATTTCAAACACACTTCTGTACCCAGTTTCAAAAATCAACCCAGGTCGATTCAATGAACCAAATTGAATGAAACCAATTTTGTTAGAAAGGTCTGGGAATGCTGAATCCAAGCCCGTTGGATTCAAGTCATTTGGATCTATAGATCATCCGTGGTAAAAATAACAAGGCAGAAGCTTTTCTGCATTCAAACATTTTTCAAATTTAAACCATAATAGCTTTTTAGTTGATTCCAACTCTCAAAAATCACATTTAACCATACCTTTCAGAATATATAAAAATATATAGGTTTACTTACATAAATAATGACCAAGTAATAAAAGAATGCCACATAGGCATTTCTAGCCACTTTAATTCATTAAAATAAAAGAGAAAAACCTTATTAAATTGTGACATCACTTTAAATCACATTCCCATGGAATAAAATATGTGGTGATGACATGTGTCAACATGATCCCATGTTTGGTTTGGAGAATATTAAATCTTAAGTAGTTTTTCAATGAGTAGAAATTACTTTTCTAAAAATAAAAGGAATTAAACCAAACTTTAATCTTGTAATGTTAGTGATGATGCTAGATCATCTATAGGACCCTTGTGTGTGATGAATGCAAGTAGTTAAGTATTGTTTGGTGATTGTGTACCTCGTATTTATTCATAGACGCTAGTACCGACCAAGGCTACGAGGAGGAAGGAGGATACTACGAAGAAGAAGCCGAGGAGAACTTCAACCACTGCTCTGCACAAGGCAAGCTAACACTTGCAAGATACTCTACTTTAGCAAGCCTTACTATACAAGTTAACCTTGCAATCCTAATACTACTAGCTGAATGTGCAAGCTTATACTTGCAATTGGGCAAGCTAATACTTACTTGCTACTATGTCAACTATATGCCTTAAGCATATGTGATCATATCCACTTGATAAACCAATCCTAGTTTTATTTGCAAGCCCTCTACTTTATTTCTTTATCAAAGCTTTAACTTAGAGTTGACTTAAGTGACTTGTAGATTCTAGAAAGATATATTGAAGGTTGCATAAAGAGCATAAAATTTGGCCTAAGCTAGAAAATCTTGATGTCATCCTAAGGCATAAGATTGAACTTAGTTGAAACTCCACTAATTTACTATCCCCCATTAGTGCTTACCCCCACTTGTATATGCTAGTGCTAAGCCTAAAACTTGATCAACATTAGATGGGAATACTTGGTGAAAATGGTTATGAAAACCTTAGAATGATGGATCGTTCTACTGAGATGTTTCGACATGTGTTTCCGAACACCTGATGATTTTGGTGATGAAAATGTTGAGGCATGAGCCTTAGCCCTTTATAAAACTGATGGTTGTCTGGATGCGATACCATTCCAATCTTATCGTACAACCATAATACCCGAAGATTGGGTAGGGCTTGACTGGAAACTTATATACCTTAGTATTAGTTCCCTCACGGCCAAGGTCTGAGATGAGGCTACCTTGTGAAGATTGCCCACCTATGCAGTACCCAAGATGACAGTTGGTCATGGTTGGGAGGCCAAACTCACAGGAGAGGTGCTTATACTAGGGCGTGTAATTGAAAGGTTAGGATTGATTATCCGCATACTGAGTATGGTGAATTCAGGATTTGTTCCTAACGAATGTATCGAATGTTGTGGTGAAAGTGTACAATCTCTGCAGAGTGTCAAACTATTCGAATAGCCGTGTCCGCGGTTATGGACAGTTGGAGTGGCCATACTTTTCCCCCGTCAGATGTTTTCAAAAGACTTGTAAAATGAATTGAGACTTTGACTTGACCACAAGAGGGTTGTGATATGAAATACAAGTTCCTACCTAGGAGTTATAAAATTGTGACTAGCTTCTCTTGCTTCTCAGCTTAGTAGAGATAAATCTGGCTTTTGCAAAACAACCCTAGAGCCTAGTGTCCTATTATCAAAAACCCCTTTCACTTGTTAGTATTAGTTTGCGAGTACTTAAATGGCTTTGTCCCTGGCTATTCACGTGGCCAGACTATGAAGAGGAGTACCTGGAGGATGGACCCCAGGAAGGTTACGACAACTAGGATCATCTCCCATCGTCAGCATTGCCTGTGACCCCGAAGATGGAACTTCGCCTATGCTACCGTTATTATTACGTATTCCACTACTTGAAGTTGTATTAAGAACTGGATCATGAGATCCCTATTTGTGTAAGACCTTATGTATGGTTTGTAATGGATGATGTACTGTGGTATCCAATTCTGTTATGTCTCGCAAAAATGGTAATCCTGGGATTGCGATGTATGGCATAACAGGCATCTGGGATTAAAAACCCGGGTGTTGACAGTGGCGCTCAGGGCTTGAGGTGTGGGGGAAATGGAGCGGAGGGGGAGGGGGTTAAGTATCTGGGAGAGGGAGGGAATCACGCGGCAAATCAATCAGATTAAAACAAATTGAAAGGGGGAGAAATGCCAGCAACAGAGCAGGTCGTCGCGCGTGATAGAAGACAATGAGCTGACAGGGTGGTGGGGTCTAGTTGTTAGTGAGCGGGTGCGGCGGGCGCGGTGAGAAATAGAGGGGAGAGGGGAGACGCCCGGGTGGGCTGGATGGGCTGTGGGTATGATGGGCACTGCGTCAAAGTGTAGTGCTTCGTCGGGAAACCCCAAGAGCAAGGTGTGATGCAGCACAGCAGCAAGTTTTCCCTCAGTAAGAAACCGAGGTTATCAACCAGTAGGAGGAAGGAAACGTCACACAGGTGTTTTAAGCAACGCGGAGACCTGCACAACTCAAACTCAAGACTTTGTTGCGATGAATCCGTGAGGTTGCCAAGCTCACCGGTTTGCGGTAACAAAGGATTAAACGTATGGTTTGGAAGGTAATGGTTTGCATCAAGTAACAGGTAACAGTGGAAGATGTATCAATGGTAAAGATTGGACCAGGGTCCATAGTTCACTAGAGGTGCTCACCTTAAATAAACAACATGGCATGAAGGGTAAAGAAATTACAGCAGGGCAATTGACAGGAACTGAGCAAGGTATAACAATGCAATACCAGACAAAAAGATCGTATGAGATTCGATTGTGCAATACAACAATATACATAGACCGCCATCCAACTGCATCTATGACTAGATGTCCACCTTCAGGTTATCATCCAAACCCCCTCCAGTATTAAGTTGCAAGCAACAGACAACTGCTTTAAGCAAAGTGTGTAAGGTAAACAATCCACTTGTTCTATGAACAAGAGACCGTTGTTTTCTCCCTAGTAGCAACAGCACATCTACAACCGAAGAGATTTCTGTCACTTCCCTTGGAAACTAGAGGCATGAACCCACTATCGAGCATAAATACCCCCTCTTGGAGTCACTAGCAACTACTTGGCCAAGATAGCTACTAACAACGGAGAGCATGCAAGATCACAAACAACACAAACATGATAGTATCATAAAGATAAAACCATTAATCAATCTGACATAGTAATCTCCATATCCATCGGATCCCCGCAAACACAACATGCATGATTACACATAGATTAGATCTTGATCATGAATGGATCTCACAAGATCTATATATGAAAGCACAAGGAGGAGATACAACCATCTAGATACTACATGGACCCATATTCCAAGGTGGAACTACTCACGCATCATACCGGAGAAGAAGGCCTCCGGGATGATCTCCCCTCCGGCAGGGTGCCGGGAAGAACTTCATACCCCCCCCGATCTAGGGACGACGATGGCGGCGGCTACAGAAGGTTTCGTGGAGTTTTGATCGGGTGCCTAGGTTTTCCGCATCGGGGGCTTCTTATAGGCGAAGAGGCGAGGCTGGGAGGTGTCCAGGGGCCCCACACCCTGCCTAGGCGCGGGGTGGGCCCACCTGTGCCTAGGGGGGTGTGGTGTCCCTGGTTCGCCTCTCTGTCTTTCCTCTGGACTTCGTGAAGCCCACGGTAAATTATTGACTTTGGCTTTTGTCCCCTCCAATTCCGAGAATATTGATTTTCTGCCTTTCTGGAACCAAAAACAGAAGAAAACAGGCAACAGGCACTGTGGCAACTTGTTAATAGGTTAGTTCCAGAAAAGATATAAAAACACCTCAAAGTGTAGACAAAGCAAAGCAAAGTAGATAGTAAACAAGCATGGAGCATCAAAAATTAAGATATGCTTACGACGTATCAAGCATCCCCAAGCTTAACTCCTTCTCATCCTCGAGTAGGTAAGTGATAAAAGAATAATTTTTAAGGTGACATGCACCATCAAAACCAAGATCAAACCATTTGCAAGCATTGAAAGCTGGGATCAAAGAACTCTAAACATGTGCATGAAAAATGGAGTTCTAACAATAGGACAAAATAACTATGCATGCAACATGAAAGGCTACAAACAAAGATCATGGATAACATGCATTGAAAAACGTTTGTTTGTTTCACATACAGAAAACATGGCATGGTGGCATTCAGCTTGTCCCTCATAGAGTAGCAAATAGATGCATGGGACACCTTCAAAGGTCACAAGGGTGACTAGAAACAAGTAGCACATGAACAAGTAATATCACAATATGCATCAATCAATAAGTTTTGGGACACTGCACACAGAATGGCAACTATGCTCTCTTAATGATGCCTAAAATTAGAAGGTGGCTCAAATAATGGTGCAAGAAAGGCCCTTCATAGGGAAGCAGGGATTTCAAGTTTCAAAAAGAGCTTACAAAAATTATGGTACTTGCTAGCTATCAGCCCTCATTGCCCCTATCATAAGCATCTTGAAGTGATTAAGGTTAAAGTGAACAAACTATGGAGTATATGCTTGACAAAGTATAAGTTGGCAATCTCAAGTCCCTTGAATACGAGGGCCACACCTCATTCTACTCAACTTCAGTCACCTGTAAGTTCTTGTCATTGTAAGTACATGTGTATCATAGAGAACCGCCAACGAGGTACCCCTTGCACATGGTACAGGAGCTATCCCATAACCAAAATAACAAGGCAAGCAGACAATGGGCATCTCAGCGATCTTTTTATTTACTATATGCATAGCTTTTTATTGAGGATGCTTCATAGATAGCTCAGTATGGTGATGTTGCAAGTTTCCACCATGATTAGGCATGGCTTAGGCTAGTGGCCCAGTCATTTCTCTAACACAAAATACATACTCCATGGACTTACAAGTTCCCTCTTTATTTCACACCGGTGACATCCATAGACAAAAGAGCATGATATCAACTGAGTACAAAGTACAAGTGCAATGTTGAAAACGTTCCCCATGAGAGCATGGTTCTGCTAATTCCAACATATAAGTGCAAGCATATACAACATAGATGACACAATGGTTCAATTTTATTAGGGGCAAAGAATATAAAGTGTGCCATCAAGTTCGTGAGAGCTTTAATCACTAAGTTTTCACATAAAAAATATTTTTTAATTGGAACATAGCTGAAAACAAGAATATACTTGGAATGGTGTAACACACCATGCATAGGAATTTATAGTGGACACTTTGGTATAACTTGGTTTGTTGGGAGTTGGAAGCATGAGTAGAACTTACTCATACAAGTGGAGGCTAGCAAAAGACTGGGAGCAACCAACTAAGAGAACAATAATGGCCATAATCATGCAGAGCAACAAAACATTACTAATCAAAGCATAGAGTGGTACTACAAGTCAAGGAATAAATGATCATAGAGGCTATGGTGACTTTTTCATAGTCATAACATGGTGTGAGCATGTGCCAAGTCAACCCAAACAAAGCATCAAAGGAGAATACCACAATACTATGCTTTTGCATGCTAAAACAACGCATAATTTCTTCAAGGCACACTAAGCAATCCCAATTGTTTGGAACAAGACATGGTACATCAATAATCACTAAGCATAAGGTTAAAACAACACCTAGCATGAAATGCTAAAGTCTAAGTCACAGTCAATGCAAGCTCCTCTTGCACTTTCAAGCTGGAACTTCCTACTCCTTTCCAACACCAAGCAACTTATTTGCAAACAACACAGCGAGAACGGGGGTCCAAACTACTTTATTCAAGCAAACTAAACAACTAAGCAAACCAAACGAAAACTAAGACGCTCCAAGAATAACACAGCTTGTGCATGAAACAATAAAAACGGAGTGTCTAGACAGACCTGAGCTTTTTATTGATAAAGAAGGGGATGTCTTGGGCATCCCAAACTTTGACGCTTGTACCTCTCGGATATTTCTTGGGGTGACACCGGGGTGTAATCCACAAGCTTGAGCTTTTGTCCATTCTTTATCTCATTACATCATTCTCTCTCTCTACACCTAAAATTTTTCCTTCATAAAAAACTTCACACAATCTTCATTAGCAACATTAGTGTATTCAAAAGATAATAGACCTTTAGGTAAAGCTTTGGAACAGCAAGACTTTTCATTAAAAACACAAGCTACTATATCAACTCCTTCAAAAATCTTAATTCACCTAAAGAGAACTCAAAAAGGAATCAAAAAGAAGCAAATGCAAATAATTGCAGAAATCTGTCAAAACATACCAGCAGGTAGAAACCGATTTTTTCAAAAATATTCTGTTGCTCAAATCAAAAAGTGTTGAACTAACGAAAGTTATATAACATACTGTAGGATTTATTCGTAAATTTTCAGATAAATCTGACTTATAGAGACTCCTCACGAATGTTTATGGTGGAGGAGAGAAATCTGTTTCGGGACAGCAACTTCCCAAATCTTACTTCCCTCTCATTAGGGGTCATTCTTGGCAAAAAAAGGCAAACAAAAAGGATAAGTAGAGGTCATTACTGAATTAATAACTTCCAAGGCTCAAGGTCACTCTTGGGTTATTTCCCAATAAGTACTTTTCTTTAACGCCTTTAAGTTAGGCACGATAGTTTGAGAAGATGCTCACATAAGAAATATGAATTGAAGTAAAAGAGAGCATCAAGAAGCAAATTCAAAACACATTTGTGTCTAACCCACTTCCTATGCATAGGAATATTGTATGCAAATAAATGCACAAATAACAAAGTAACAGGCGTAGGAGAATAAAACAAGAGTAACTTCTAAACTTTCAGCACAAAGAGAGGTGTTTCAGTACCATGAAAACTTCTACAACCATATTTTCCTCTCTCATAATAATTTTCAGTAGCCTCATGAATAAACTCAACAATATATCTATCACATAAAACATTTTTTTTCATGATCTACAAACATATAATTTCTATCAAGCTCAAAAATAGTGGGATTAAAACCTTCACAGGTTTTACCCGAAGTAGATATTTCAAAGGGATCCACAGAAACATAAAACTCATCCTCCTTTGGTAAGCATGGGGGACAATCAAATAATATAAGGGGTAGAGAGTTACTCTCATTAGAAGGTAGGCATGGGTAGATCCATTCTTCCTCCTTTTTTCATCACTCTCCTCCTCTTTTTTATCTAATGAGCTTCCAGTTTCAACAATTTCTTCTTCCATAGGCTCCTGCAAGGCATTGGTCTCTTCCATTTTTGGAAAGCATCTATTAAAATATTCAAGAGTATAGCCATTTTCTTCCTTGTAATTATCAAAGCAAAATTTAAGTATCACATAAACCTCATGTTTATAAGGTGCGTCATCAGTATTTTCAAGCAAACTGGCAAGTTCAAATGCACCATTGAAGGCAATAAATTCTTCAATTTGTTCCACATCATAAAAATCATAATTTCCTTTAACATAAGAAGATATGGTAACATTATCATTATACTCACATTAAAAAGGCAGGTGTTTATACCTCCTACAGCAACACGCTTTATCAAAGCAATAAGTAACATTATAAGTAGAGCACACCTCTCTAGCAATAGTATTCAACTTCTCAATTTGTTCCCAAAAGTGTTTCCCTTTTTGTGACAAACGGTGTTCCTTATAATAATACTTTTGTTCTTTCGTGAACCCACCTTGCCAATAAGAACTAGTTTCAAAGAAACCATCCACTGACAGAAAGCATGACCAAGCAAGGAAATAACATACCAGCAACCAGAGCAGGAACTAATTTTTTTGTGTTTTGAATAGAAAAGGCAAACCAAACTAAACTATTTTTTTTTTGAGTTTTTGATAAAAAGAGGCAAACAAAACCAAGCAAAAGAAACTAAGAAAACTAAAAACAAAGTAAAGAGAAAGCAAGTGGAGGACTCCCCTTGTGAAGACGTACTTAGCCTCCCCGGCAACGGCGCCCGAAAAAGGCTTGATGGGCACTACGTCAATGTGTAGTGCTTCATCGGGAAACCCCAAGAGCAAGGTGTGATGCAGCACAGCAGCAAGTTTTCCCTCAGTAAGAAACCGAGGTTATCGAACTAGTAGGAGGAAGGAAACATCACACAGGTGTTGTAAGCAACGCGGAGACCTGCGCAACACAAACTCAAGGCTTTTCCCCAACTAATCAGTGAGGTTGTCAAGCTCACCGGTTTGCTATAACAAAGGATTAAACGTATGGTGTGGAAGGTAATGGTTTGCAGCAAGTAATAGGTAACAGTGGAATATGTATCAATGGTAAAGATTGGACCGGGGTCCATAGTTCACTAGCGGTGCTCTCCTTAGATAAACAACATGGCATGAAGGGTAAACAAATTACAGCAGGGCAATTGACAGGAACTGAGCAAGGCATAACAATGCAATACCAGACAAAAAGATCCTATGAGATTCGATTGGGCAATACAACAATATACATAGACCGCCATCCAACTGCATCTATGACTAGATGTCCACCTTTAGGTTATCATTCGAACCCCCTCCAGTATTAAGTTGCAAGCAACAGACAACTGCTTTAAGCAAAGTGTGTATGGTAAACAATCCACTTGTTCTATGAACAAGAGACCGTTGTTTTCTCCCTAGTAGCAACAGCACATCTACAACCGAAGAGATTTCTATCACTTCCCTTGGAAACTAGAGGCATGAACCCACTATCGAGCATAAATACCCCCTCTTGGAGTCACTAGCAACTACTTGGCCAAGATAGCTACTAACAACGGAGAGCATGCAAGATCACAAATAACACAAACATGATAGTATCATAAAGATAAAACCATTAATCAATCTGACATAGTAATCTCCATATCCATCGGATCCCCGCAAACACAACATGCATGATTACACATAGATTAGATCTTGATCATGAATGGAGCTCACAAGATCTATATATGAAAGCACAAGGAGGAGATACAACCATCTAGATACTACATGGACCCATAGTCCAAGGTGGAACTACTCACGCATCATACCGGAGAAGAAGGCCTCCGGGATGATCTCCCCTCCGGCAGGGTGCCGGGAAGAACTTCAGATCCCCCCAATCTAGGGACGACGGTGTCGGCGGCTATAGAAGGTTTCGTGGAGTTTTGATCGGGTGCCTAGGGTTTCTGCATCGGGGGCTTCTTATAGGCGAAGAGGCGAGGCTGGGAGGCGGCAAGGGGCCCCACACCCTGCCCAGGCGCAGGGTGGGCCCACCCGTTCCTAGGGGGTGTGGTGGCCCTGGTTCGCCTCTCCGTCTCCCCTCTAGACTTCGTGACGCCCATGGTAAAATATTGACTTTGGCTTTTGTCCCATACAATTCTAAGAATATTGATTTTCTGCCTTTCTGGAACCAAAAACAGAAGAAAACAGGCAATAGGCACTGTGGCAACTTGTTAATAGGTTAGTTCCAGAAAAGATATAAAAACACCTCAAAGTGTAGACAAAGCAAAGCAAAGTAGATAGTGAACAAGCATGGAGCATCAAAAATTATAGATACGTTTCCGACGTATCAGGGTGGTTGTTGGGCCAGATGGCTGGCTGCCTCTCTTTTTTTCTATTTATCCTTTTCTTTTTCTTTTTTGATTTTTCAAATAAGATTTGAATGACTAAATCAACTCCAAATCTTTTAAAACCTTCACCACATTTTTGTGAGGTGATCCTAGTATTTAAGAGTGTGTCAAATACAACAAATCCCTCCAAAACATTTTGGAGTCATAAAATAAAAATAAAAACATGCCCCATACATGAAATATAAAAGGGGTATAAAAATAGGGTTTTGCTAGGGTTTAAACTTTGAAAATCTTTATGCAATGTAAACATGCCATGATGATATGAATGCAATGATGATGTTTTGGATTTGATGAAATTTGGGATGTTACAAATCTAACCCCCTTAAGATGAATCTCGCCCTCGAGATTCAGATTAGTTAGCAAATAGGTGAGGGTGATCTTTACGAAGCTCATCTTCTCTTTCCCAAGTTGCTTCTTCCTCGGTATGATGATTCCACTGTACTTTGCAGAACTTGATGGTCTTAGTACGAGTGACTCTTTCTGCTGTCTCGATAATCTTGATTGGTTTCTCTTCATAAGTGAGATCATTCTCTAGTTGAACTTCTTCTAGTAGTATAGTGTCTTTTAATGAACTTTCTTCCATCTCTGGATGACACTTTTTCAACTGGCTTACATGAAACACACTATGCACTACTGACAGTGATTCTGGTAGTTCTAACTCATAGGCCACTTCTCCTTCACGGCTCAAAATCTTGAATGGTCCTACATAACGGGGTGCCAATTTCCCTTTGACTCTGAATCTCTTCACACCACGAAGTGGTGAGACTCTAAGATAATCTCTATCACCTACTTCATAGGTGACTTCTCTATGTTTTGTATCTGCGTAACTCTTTTGTCGGGATTGGGCTATTTTCAATCTGTCCTTTACCATTCTGACTTTCTCTTTGGCTTCCTTGATCAGATCTGGTCCAAACAAATTTCTTTCTCCTACTCCATTCCATAATAATGGTGTAGTACACTTCCTTCCATAAAGGAATTCAAACAGAGCCATCTCTATGCTCGATTGATAGTTGTTATTGTAAGAGAATTCTGTGTATGGCACACTTTCATCCCAACTAGATCCATAGTATAGCGCACAAGCTCTCAACATGTCTTCCAAAATCTGATTGGTCCTTTTAGTCTATCCATCAGTCTGAGGATGAAATGTTGTGATGAACTCTAGTCTAGTTCCCAATGACTCATGCAGTTGTTTCCAAAAATGCAAAGTGAACTGAGTTCCTCTGTCTGACACAATACTCTTAGGTACACCATGCAGACACACAATCATGTTCATATAGATCTTGGCTAATTTAGCACTTGTATAAGTGGTCTTTACGGGTATGAAATGAGCCACTTTTGTTAAGCGATCCACAACAACCCCTACAGAATCGTATCCGGACCTAGTCCTTGGCAATCCTGTGATAAAATCCATACCAATTTTATCCCACTTCCAATAAGGTATTGATAGTGGTTGTAATAACCCTGCCGGTTTCTGATGCTCCACCTTTACTCAACTACACACGTCACACAAAGCAATGTGCTCCGTGATATCTTTCTTTAGATTGTTCCACCAAAATATTTCCTTCACATCCATGTACATCTTGGTGTTCCTAGGATGAATATAATATGGTGAATTATGTGCTTCCTGCAGGATCAATTTCCTTAGTTCGGGATCTTGTGGAATGCAGATATGCTTCCCATACCATAAGGTTCCTTGTTCATCTTCATGGAATACCTTTGCCTTTCCTTTAGTAATTTTACTCTTGATATCTTCTATTTCCTTGTCCAAATTTTGAGCTTCTTTGATTGTATCCATTAGGTTGGTTGTACTTCCAAAGACATGAGATATCCTTCAGGAACTATCTCTAATCTTAGCTCTTTAAACTGAGTGCACAAATCATCTGGCAGTTCTCCTTTGGTGAGTTTATTCACATAAACCTTGAGGCTTAATGCATCGGCAACGACATTTGCTTTCCCGGGATGGTATTGCAAACTTAAGTCATAATCCTTGATAAGTTCTAGCCATCTTGTTTGTCTCATGTTGAATTCTTTCTGGGTGAAAATGTATTTCAGACTCTTGTGATCGGTGAACACTTCACAACGCTTTCCCAATAGATAGTGTCTCCATGTTTTGAGTGCATGGACAACAGAGGACAACTCTAAGTCATGCGTAGGGTAGTTTAATTCATGAGTCTTGAGTTGTCTCGAGGCATAAGCCACTATTTTTCCTTCTTGCATTAACACACCACCCAGTCCTTGGTGAGATGCATCACAATATACTTGAAAATCTTTCTCTAGATTCGGCGGACATAAAACTGGCGCTGACACTAGTATTTTCTTCAGCTCTTGCACTTCTTATCTTGATTTTTAAACCTCGTATACATCTCCTTGATGCATTCCTCCTGCTCCTCGAAGGCCTTGTCCTTCTCCCTCAGCTGGACACGTAGCGCATCATTGTTAAGCATGACGTTAGTCCTATCAGTATCAACGTGCCTAAGGAGGCTCTCTAAGTCCTGGAGGTAGTGGCGCATAGGCTCAATGGTCTCCTTAGTGGCCTCGTCCAACACTATAGCCTCTCCGTCCTCATGAGGTCTTCCAAAGGGATGGAAGTAGAGGCCCTTGAGCTCGGCGGAGTGACGTCCACAAAGGCATCCAATCAGCTCCTGTATGGCGACGTCGAGTCCCTTCTCCTTATCATCATGGAGTATCTTGAAGGCAATTTCCTTGGTGGGAGGCTCTAACTGGCGTCCTGGCTGAGAGACTCTAAATCCCCACAAGTCCTTCCTCTCAAATTTCCTGAGCTGAAATCCCTTAATGTTAGGGATGGGAAGATCGAGCACACTGACGAGCTCCACAATGTGGGATCCAAAGCGAGTTCCCTTGAATTCGTCGGCGGTGCTGAAAACAAAGCTAGGCATCTATTGCATAGGATGGAGTGAAGTTAGAACAACACAAAAAATAAAAACATAAGGTAGCAAAACAAAAGCCAAAGTCATTCAACAAAACATTAATCCACACAAGTCATGGCATACATTATTCAATCACAACATCAAGGTTCAATCACAACTTAGACAAAATTTTGCCATACCACATAAGTCGGCATGATCAAATTATTAACGCAAGAAAACGACAAGTGTAGTGGTCCAACTATAGGATACGTGTCCTTCACTCACTAGTCAAGGTAGCTATCTGGGCATCCTTGGGGGCAATCTGTTTGTCTTGATCACAAGACTCCCATGCTAAGTCTATGATATCCTCCCTTAGACGTTTTATGGTGGTATCTAAGTCTTGGGTATGTTTCCTATCCTCTCTAAGATTATTTTGAGTGTTGAGCATTCTACACTTAAGCCTTTCTCCCAGTTCTTCAATGGAATTCCATGCTGCACTCCTTCCAGAGTCAAAGAATGACATATGCATTTCAGAGTTGGTGACCATGCAGAATCCTGACTCATTGTGGTTGTCCTCCTTGTTTTTATACAAGTGGAGTTGTACCCACCAATACTCTTCTCCTTCATCCATCACTGTAAATCCCTTGTACACGGCTTCACCATTTATCCCCAAGCTAATCATAAGGTTCTTGAGTGCCTTGGGAAACTCCGTCTCACATTCTAGGGTCATGGTCATCAGTGGTCCCTTCTTGACGGCTTCGTTGATGGCGTCCATCTACAAATAGAGATGAGAAAGAAGATTAGGAGAGGTTTTACAAGATGAAAAGAGACAAGTGTGAAATTCACAAAGGTGTTGCATTTTCCTAGTGACATCCTTAGTCTAATCCATCTTAGGGTCACAAACCTACAGGAAATACAGTGCTCTGATACCATCTGTAAGACCTCACCCTTTAAGGTAAAGGTCCCTGTGATTGCAGTGCTAGTCCCTAGATCGAAATGCTAGCACCCACAGTCTAAGATGAAGTACATAGATAAAAAGGTCATTATTACATCGAAATTCCAAGAGTACAATAGTTCTTACAACTCACTTAGCCCAAGGCTAACATATAAATAGTTCTCATTACATAGCATATAAATAAAGTCTTCATCTTCATGTTCCATAGGCAAGCATGTTGAGTGTAGACTCATAACCCTACTTACCATCAGAGTAACCTGCAATATAATAAGTTATAGCCACAAGGGGTCAATATAGTTGGAATTGTATTGGCAAGTGATATCATAGTTGTATAGTAGAGACTATCCACTACATGAATTTGGCTAAGTGTGGATCGGGCTGGCTTTTCTCAAATAAGGTTTTACCTACTGGTTTGAAAATACTAAGTTTTCTTTACAAAACACCAATGGACCACCAATAGACATTGGTGAACCTCTACCCTTGTTTACCCACAATTTTTAACTTAGAGAAATTGGCATGAGGAGATTCTTGAACCATTTCAATGTCTTGACGCTCAGAATTGTCCACAACCGGGACACTGCTAAGTACTTAGGTTTTACCCTCTCGAGAGGTGGTGCACTTTCCCCACAAGACTCGACATGCATCGAGACGAGACTTTTTAGAAGCAATCCCTCAGACCACCATGGATGCATTCCATCCTATCCACTCTACCACCATCTGTCCATCTGGCTGAGTTCTTGCAACTTAGTTGGTCAAGGCAGATCCCATATGCCATATGGTTGCACTAGAAGCTCCATGACACAAAACATCTCAAATCTCTTTGTTCCTAGGTGGCCATCCACAAGTGTGATACATAGGGTAAACCATAGACATGGGCCCTGTGTAACCACTCAACATAAACCATACAAGTCTCATTCCACCCAGGTGATTCATTAACAAGGTTGTTTTCTTAATTAAAAATATATAGGCATAATCTTTCCATAATATCATAACATGAATAATCCATACACTTATTCTAATAGCAAGTCTAAGTATTCTAGTATACTATGGCTCCTAACTTAGGAAAATTTGTACCAAGATACCATCTATAGGATCTACCATAGCATAGCATATACTTTGAAAAATTACCATGCAAGTCCTACTCAAAATAGTACTAGTGCAATAGGAAAATAATAGGACATAAAATGAAATATCACTTGCCTTGGTAGCTAGGAGAATAGGTACAATCCTCACAATCACACTCTCCACAATCCACAAAATCTACACAACAATTCAAACAACAAAATATTCACAAATCAATATACACACAAAAATAATATGAATGCATGCAAAATGCAATGAGATGATTTGCCACACTTTTAAAATCAAACTCTACAGTATAAAGACAAAGCATACATTCTAAAGTCTAAAAAAATACCTAAAAACAAAATCCTAAATATTTATTATAGTCAAAATAGCCCTACAAATGTCTCTGCATAAAATCCTAATTTTACATAAGCAAATGACCAAAGCAAGGCCATAGATACAAAGTTCACATTTTTCTAAATCCATAGACATCTAATTTGTATTTTTTTGGACTTATAGATCAAAAGTTATGAATTTTCCAAGTTTAAACATCTAATAGAATAAAATCTGGATTTTAAATCTAAATCACAAACACGCGACGCGTTCTGATTGGACGGTACCGGTTCACGCGGACCACGCTCATGTACCGTCAGATCTAAATGAGATCCATCGGTTCAGATCTGCCCGTACCCTTTCGCCTAAACATCTAATCGCAGCCATTGGATCTGGATCCAGCGGATCAAAATGCCCTGACCAAAAGCTAGCGGCGTCAATGGTGAGCGCAGCGGCGCGTCTGTCACCGGTGTTCCGGCGAGGCCAGGGGGTAAGGGAGGGGCTAAGGGGCTTACCGAGGTCGCGGGGATGTCGTGGATGCAGTGGAGGTCATGGGCGAGGGCGGGGTGCACGGACACGAACGAAATCGCCCGTCGAAGTTCGGCTCGTCGTCGGGTGCTCGTAGTCGAAGACGAAGGCGACGCTCGGTTGCAAAAGAAGGCAAGTGGCAAGCATCTGGAGGTGCGCAAGGATATGGAGAGCACAACCGCATGAATCAAAGGCCAAGGAGAGCACATGACTCACCGCAATGTGTCACCAGAGCTCGGCGGGGCAGCGGCGGTGCGATGCAAAATTTGTGGAGCCTGGTGACACTCAGGGCTTGAGGTGTGGGAGGGAAATGGAGCAGGGGGAGGGGGTTAAGTAGCCGGGGCGAGGGAGGGAATCACGCGGCGAATCATCGGATTAAAACGAATTGAAGGAGGGAGAAACGGCAGCGGCAGAGCGGGTCATCACGCGTGATTGAAGACGATGAGCTGACGTGGCGGCGGGGTCCAGCTGTCAGTGAGCGGGTGCAGCGCGCGCGGTGAGAAACAGAGGGGAGATGCCCGGGTGTGTTGGATGGGCCGCGGGTGGTTGCTGGCCAGATGGCTGGCTGCCTCTTTTTTTCTATTTATCCTTTTCTTTTTCTGTTTTGATTTTTCAAATAATATTTGAATGACTAAATTAACTCCAAATCTTTTAAAACATTCACCACATTTTTGTGAGGTGATCCTAGTGTTTAAGAGTGTGTCAAATACAATAAATCCCTCCAAAGCATTTTGGGGTCATAAAATAAAAAAAAAAACATGCCCCATACATGAAATATAAAAGGGGTATAAAAATAGGGTTTTGCTAGGGTTTAAACTTTGAAAATCTTTGTGCAATGTAAACATGTATGATATGAATGCAATGATGATGTTTTGGATTTGATGAAATTTGGGATGTTACAAATTTAGTGAATAACAAATAACAAATAATCTTAAATTATTATTATTAATTATATTTTTATCATAACAAATAATATTACTAAATGATTTTGGGAATTCATTTTAAAATACCAAATCCTAATTTTAAATATTCTTCAATTGATTCAAAATTCAAATTATTTCCCCCAAAACACACTAATTCATAAAGATCATGTCAAAGTTTATAACGATCACTTTCAAGAGCTATTCCTACCTCTATAGAGTGAAAGAAACTCTGATCACTTTAGGTTTTTGTTTGGCAAAAAATTTACCCGCATTTTTACAGATGAATGCATGTATATGCACAAAATTCTATTTCTACCCTTCGTTGGTTCCTAAATGTTGGGATGTTACATTTTCCATTCGCATTATTCTCAGACCGAGTTCCCGTCTTTCGCTAAAATAGAAACAAACATGACAAAATTTAGACGAATATAGAGATTTCATTAAATATAGGCGAGTTTATACATGTTATGTCAAATTCGGACATATACCCGATTTTGACTGCAGTAGGCTAAAAAACTTAAAAAATATAGAAATAACTAATACTACGTGATGCCGATGCCGACGGGCGCGTCGTTCACATGCCGAAGTGGTGATAGAACGACGTGTAGTCGGCGTCCTAGGTCCCTTCATCGTCGTCGCTCGACGGCTGTGGTGGATGGGAGCTACCCTGGCCGGCGTCGTCGTAGAGCCATGCCTGTGATGAGGGCCTGGTCTCATCTTCATCGCAAGGACGATAAGTGGCGCGCCTTGGTAATCGCGCTACCGGAGCACCGCACGCGACCCGACGCTCGACCTGCCCCTATAGACGTCGTACGCGTTCGACCTCCTCCCACTCCCAGTCCGCCTTGGAGGCGCAGACGTCCAGCGCTTGCATCGGCGACACATCGTTGAGAGACGCCTCCATGGAAATCTCCAAGACGAACTTGTCCTCATGGACAGGGACAACCCAGTTCGCCGGCTTGGGCTTCGGCATGCGTAGCCTCGGCCTCGCCAGCCGAAGGTGATTGGTTGGCGGCGAGGGCGCGTGGCCTTTGTTGATGACGAGGCTGCATGAATGTGTCTGCAGTGACGAGTGCACAGGCGACTCCACCTCCCGCTTCACCAGCCGGAGTGGAGGCGTGGCCGCGGCGACTGTGCCGGCGACGAGCCAGATGAGCACGACACCGATTCCGAGGACGACGAGGTCAAGCCGCCCATCCTCCTCGTCAGCCAGCCGGTTGCCGCACGGTGCTAGGCGGACGATGGTGGTGACCGCAGAGGGTATCCCAACTTAGGGCGGTCACCGGGCGATGATGTGCTCGAGGACGGTTGTCAGCGTCCGGCCTGATGCGCTCCACCACCGACGCCATTCCGCGGCATTGTGCCGCTTTGGCGGCGGGACAGCCCCGTCGTGGACGGCCAGTTCTTGGTTCTGGTGCTTGGCGAAGTTCTCCCAGTACACTAGGTTGCCGGGGTCCTCGTCGAGCTCCGGATCCTCCATGGCGGCGATGGGCGCCTGGATCTCTTCGACGAAGTAGGAATCCTTCGGTACCGACTGCATGGGCACGCCATTGACGCTGAGCTTCCAGGTCGGCGGGCATCGAAAGTCTGACGGTGGTAGTCGGCGTTGTAGAGCAGTCGTGCCCCCCACAGCTGCAGAGAACGCCGACCGAAGCCGTTCGCCGCGGCCGGGGTACCGCTCCTCCATTGCTGCCACAGAGCTCTTATTATCGTCACCGAAGGCGGAGCCTGTGGGTGAGGAATGTGTAACACCCTCAGAATCGACCCTATGCAGGTTTTAGCGAAACCCGCCAAACCCGCATAGAAACGATTCAAAGGTGCCCACCAGGCACTTTCGTGCGGGTGGAAAACGAAGTAATAACATTACACAACAGTCCTCGATGGGACCCACAGAACAGATATATATAACAGCGACTCAATGAGTCAAGAATACAGATATAATATACAAGATCCAAATCACCTTAAAAATGATAGAGCGTCCAGCTACGGACAAGATGCAAATGGGGCTAAGAGCCCTGAAGAATAACCAATGGCGTCCATAACCCTGCCCAGGCCAAGCCAGAAGGGTAACCCTGCTAACGACGTCGATCTCAAAACCTGCTTAAACAAAAGGGGTGCCGACAAAGGGCAAAGGAAAAAGAGGAGCGTCAGTACTGAGGCCAGTACATGGCGAGACTAGAATTCGGCGGTCCTCGCCTACATAGGTATGGTGGACTGAGCGGCAGCGGCAGCATGCACTAAACACCCTATAGAGACTCGATACAACTGGCGGCAATCAGAGAGGGGTAAGAAAGACCTATTCGAAACCAACCTGATACTTCCACCAATCAAACCCGTCCTGGCATTTCCCCCTCGAGACCAACGAGGAAGTCAACCGAGGAACTCACACAGTTGGCAGTTTTATTAATTCAGTTATCGTTGCAGCAATTACTAGTCAGATTTGGATAATCATCCTGATAAAATAAGCAGTGGCCACTTTTAGTTAACCATTCCGTGATAGTGGCAACACTTACTAGTCAGATTCATTTAGCATGAGATAACCCAAAACCCAGCAGTTGTTGGCACTTTTATTTAGCCATTCCGTTGTAGTTGTCATACTTACTAGTCAGGTACAATGGTCGCAAGCGACACTCCAAACAAGCAATTGTGGGCAGTATTAATTAGCCATTCCATTATAGTGAAGCTGATTACTAGTCATTATAAAGTCAAATTTATAGCAATAAACTTTAGTTATGCTTGTCTATGGTCGAGATACTGTGCTCCAAGTCGTCCATAACCGCGGACACGGCTTTCAGAAAGTTTTACCCGGCCGGGGTGCACCAATATCAACACACACTCGATCAACCTCGGAAAAACCAAATCAAAACCCAACGAGGCCTTCACGACAAAGCAATCACAGGATTCAGAAATATTTCAGGGGGCCACCCCATTGAGTAGAACCGCAACGAAGTAAGCTAGCTCCGAGACGGACTCAAGGTTTGCGTCAATGGCTGTAAACGACGGGGAACCCGAAAACTCGGGGTGTCGATACCGCGAAAACACTCCGCTTACCTAAACAGTACAGTGTGCTCCTCGCACAATCGTAAATAAAGCAGTAAAGCATGGCATAAGTACAGGATCGTAAATAAAACCTCAAACTAGTTTGTGGCCCCAAGAAATAAGACTGAATCAAGCTCTGGCTAAGGGGGGTCCCATATACCTCCCGGATGTGGATAGCGCGATAAATCAAGGAACAGGTATCAAGTACTCGGGGTCCTACGGGACACAAGTGGGCGTTCGGAAACCAAATATTATCTATCACCCACCGATGCCTCTGCTTACTTCAATTTTAGTTGTTAAACAGGAATTAAAGTGAACGATAAGTAAAACCATGATCATATCCAACATCAACATGCGGCAATACATCAACAACTGTGGCACTTGACGACACGCAACGGCACTTGAGCAAGCGACTACGACGCGCAAGTCCAACTATCTACCAGACAACAGGTAATAGGATGTGTCCAAGGCAATATAAGGCTGCAAGTAACATCAAGGGTACGGAAACTAGAGCATCGCAACACAGATAGCAATAGATCAACAGGAGGGAATAAATACTATAAAAGTAAAATAGGTAGAAAGGGGGAGATGCTCGCCTGAAAACATTGTCGAAGGTTCAACCGAAGATCGGGGCGAAGCTCACATCAACTCAACGGCCTTATCCGCGAAGAACCAAAACACTAGAATAAACACCGGATGCAATATTTAATACTACGGCAGAAGATCGGGCATGATGCATGCATGATGTATGACATGGAAAGGGTGCAATGCAATTAGGTCAATATTAAGTGGAACCGGGGTCCCGACAATTAATTAGATGGTTCATGTTATTTAACTACCCCGCAATTTAAATGTTGTCTTAGCATGGCAAAATAAGTAACCGGTTCGCTACACAAATTTTAAATGAGGCCAATATGAGACTAGATTTGCCCGCATATGGGCCCCATATTTAATTACGAGGTGAATCGGCATAAGACCCCCAAACCACATGATTATGCATGCAAGTATGGCAATTAATATGCAACAAGTTGTTATATAGCATTTATAAAATAGGGCTCGGAAAGGGTCACACTTTAGGGTCTCGACGAACTTGGGGTTCCGGGGTTCGGGGTCGGGGTCCAGGGTTCGACGGAACGTTCTCGGACTCCGGGATCGTTCTCGGATATCGGGGGTAGTTCTTGTCGCGTCCGGGTGCGGGACTTGGGTCGTGTCGGGGCGCGTCGGGTTCTTCCGGGTCGATGCCGTTCTTGTCGCCTCCGTGGTCTTCGGGTGTTATGACGACGATCTTGTCGTTTCGATGTCGGGGTCTCGAAATCCGGGGTGAAGTACTTGTCGTTCCATGGCGATCTTGGCGGCTCGGAGGGGTTCGAGGAATCGGTACGATCTTCGGATTCCGTGTAGGCGGTCTTGTTGGAACCATATCGAAGGCCCTGGCGTCGGGAGGATCTTGGCGTTCCATGACGACGATCTTTGTGATCTGGTTTCTTTAATCAGAGTCGGACTGGGCAGCGATTAAAGACGAGTCGATCTTGACGAGATTCCAGGGGCAGCAGGAAGTGACGAACACACCAAAATCGGTCACTCGAGAGCCGAGTAGCCGAAGCACCACACCAGAACATCTCAACCATCCTCACACCACCACAACAAGCATCAGGTCGTTTCCCATCGGAAACACATATGATGGCCACACGTAGAGGCAGAAGAACCACCGGCAGAAGATATCCTACAGCGACACGGAGACAGAGCGCAGGACCGGGCTCGCGCAGGCGGACGAAGAGGACCTGCAGGACGTCGGCGCGGGAGAGGCAGACCGGGGCCGGCTCGCGGGAGGCGCAGGCGGCGCGGAGGCTGGCACCGGGAGGCGGAGGGCTGATGCGGGCGAGAAGGGACGGCCGGGCCTGGACGCGGACGGAGGGCGGCGGCACGTCGAGCTCCTGCCGAGGAGAGAAGCGGACGGCGGCGCGCGGCGAGCCGGCGAGGGGGACGAAGGCGAGCTCGGGGGCGGCCGCGGGCGCGGAGATGGGCCTGGCGCGCGACGGAGCTCGAAGGGACGGCCGGCGGGGGCGACGGTGGGCGGTGGCGGCCGCGGACGGAGACGGGTAGCCGGCGAGGACGGGGAGCTCCGGCGGGCTCGCTGGGAGGAGGCCGAGGCGCGGGGCAGGGGTGGCACGCGTCGGGACCTCCAGGCGGGGTCGGCGCGGCCTGAGGGAGGAGGGGGAGGAGCGGTAGCGGGCGGAGCTTGGGGAAACGGAGGCGGACCGGAAGGCTGCCGGCGGGGGCGGTCTCGAGCGGGGAGGCGGTAGGCGGGGCGGAGGAAGGCAGCGAGAGGGAGGCCGGCGGCACGGGCGAGCGCCGGAGGGGAGGGGAGGTCCGTGGGAGAGAGAGGGAGGAGGAGAGCGGCGTCGGGGTGGCCGGAGGCGGCGCGCGCGCCGGCCGGAGGGGAAAAACGGAGGCAGGGAGGAGATTGGCCGGAGCGGGGCAAGCAGAGAGGCGCGGCGGCCAGGCCGAGCACGGGTCGGGGCGGGGCGCGGCCGCGTGGGGCACCGAGGGAGAGGGCGGGGGAGGGCGACAGGCGGTGCAGAGGTTGAGGAAGGAGAGAACGCGCGTGCGTGGTGGGGGAGCAGGGCAGGTGGTGGGCCACGGGGTGGGGGTGGCCTGGCGCGTGGGGTGGGAGGCTCGCGTGGGTGTTGTGTGGCCAGGGGGTTGGGATGTGTGGGCAGGGGTGTGTGCGTGTGTCTGTGGGTTTTTGTGTGGTGGGATGTGGCTAGAGGGAGAGAGGGAGGCCAAGTGGCAGCATCTGATTGGGTGGGGGGAGAGGAGAGGTGAGGTGGCGCGACAGGGTTGGCCGGGGTGAGGTGGCCAAAGGGGTGTGGGTAGATTATCTGGTAGCCTTAGGATTTCGGTTGGACCGATCTGTTTGTACGGGGGTGGTCGTTCGGGTCGTTTCGGCCAGTTCGACTGCCCCTACTAAAAATAATGCAATATTTTATTTATTTAAACGGACCGTTTGCAAAACATATTTAGTCAAAACAAAATATTCCGGCGACCCGGGTTTGCGTTTGAATAAAGACGGGGCGTTTAGAAAACAAGAACCGGTTTTTTTCCGAAAGTAGTTTTATACAAGCACATGCAAGATGATGACGATGCTCAAATGCAATGTGGCATGATGACATGAGCATGCGATCATGATGATGCAATGCACAAAAACAACGCGATTTTCTAGTAGTGGTTTTGCGGGATGCCACAATTCGACACCACTAACAAAGGATCTCGCCCTCGAGATCCGCCTCATGGTACCGGAAAGGAAGGCCGGCGATCTAAATCTTCTCGCTTCATGTAGATCCTCGCGACACCACTAACAAGAGGTCGTTGTCCATGGTCGTCGGGAGAACACTCCGGAAACAAAAGGTCGAAGGCAGAGGCATCAACAAATAAAGCCACCTCTAGCTCCGATAGAAAGAGGGAACCGATGCATTCTCATCCACTTCAATGTACAAAAGCGAATAGAAGGGGTAGTCGGCATGGGGGCCAATCCATCACGCACCCAAACTATTACTCCGCACAATCGGTGGAAAACGTGCAACCATTCTCGGAATCAGACTGAAGATCTCGACAAGCGAGGTTCGGAAACAAAGGAGGGATGCAGACTCTGCATCGGATCTGGCGTAGATGATGTCGTCGCGTCGGAAAACACCGGAAGGCACAAACAAGGATCAAAGAATGGTAACACCGTAGACGGAGGATTCCTCGGATAGCACGAAGACCAGATGTAGCAACACCGTTACCAAAGGAGGAAGCGAGACCCTGAAGGTACGACGGAAGCCCAACCACGAGAAATCCTGGACTCGAAGAAGAGATAAGAGAGTAGATTCAAAACACGCAGAGGTAAGAGGAGAATAGCAGCGGGGTAAGGAGTAAAATCAGACCTAATCAGAACTATCCAACCGATTTGCAAAAATACTTTTGACACTCTACTTCGGCCGTTAGCGAGGTTATCCTACAGGCTGGACTTGTGGGGTATCGTAACTGCTGAGCTCTGATACCACTCTGTAACACCCTCAGAATCGACCCTATGCAGGTTTTAGCGAAACCCGCCAAACCCGCATAGAAACGATTCAAAGGTGCCCACCAGGCACTTTCGTGCGGGTGGAAAACGAAGTAATAACATTACACAACAGTCCTCGATGGGACCCACAGAACAGATATATATAACAGCGACTCAATGAGTCAAGAATACAGATATAATATACAAGATCCAGATCACCTTAAAAATGATAGAGCGTCCAGCTACGGACAAGATGCAAATGGGGCTAAGAGCCCTGAAGAATAACCAATGGCGTCCATAACCCTGCCCAGGCCAAGCCGGAAGGGTAACCCTGCTAACGACGTCGATCTCAAAACCTGCTTAAACAAAAGGGGTGCCGACAAAGGGCAAAGGAAAAAGAGGAGCGTCAGTACTGAGGCCAGTACACGGCGAGACTAGAATTCGGCGGTCCTCGCCTACATAGGTATGGTGGACTGAGCGGCAGCGGCAGCATGCACTAAACACCCTATAGAGACTCGATACAACTGGCGGCAATCAGAGAGGGGTAAGAAAGACCTATTCGAAACCAACCTGATACTTCCACCAATCAAACCCGTCCTGGCATTTCCCCCTCGAGACCAACGAGGAAGTCAACCGAGGAACTCACACAGTTGGCAGTTTTATTAATTCAGTTATCGTTGCAGCAATTACTAGTCAGATTTGGATAATCATCCTGATAAAATAAGCAGTGGCCACTTTTAGTTAACCATTCCGTGATAGTGGCAACACTTACTAGTTAGATTCATTTAGCATGAGATAACCCAAATCCCAGTAGTTGTTGGCACTTTTATTTAGCCATTCCGTTGTAGTTGTCATACTTACTAGTCAGGTACAATGGTCGCAAGCGACACTCCAAACAAGCAATTGTGGGCAGTATTAATTAGCCATTCCATTATAGTGAAGCTGATTACTAGTCATTATAAAGTCAAATTTATAGCAATAAACTTTAGTTATGCTTGTCTATGGTCGAGATACTGTGCTCCAAGTCGTCCATAACCGCGGACACGGCTTTCAGAAAGTTTTACCCGGCCGGGGTGCACCAATAGCAACACACACTCGATCAACCTCGGAAAAACCAAATCAAAACCCAACGAGGCCTTCACGACAAAGCAATCACAGGATTCAGAAATATTTCAGGGGGCCACCCCATTGAGTAGAACCGCAACGAAGTAAGCTAGCTCCGAGACGGACTCAAGGTTTGCGTCAATGGCTGTAAACGACGGGGAACCCGAAAACTCGGGGTGTCGATACCGCGAAAACACTCCGCTTACCTAAACAGTACAGTGTGCTCCTCGCACAATCGTAAATAAAGCAGTAAAGCATGGCATAAGTACAGGATCGTAAATAAAACCTCAAACTAGTTTGTGGCCCCAAGAAATAAGACTGAATCAAGCTCTGGCTAAGGGGGGTCCCATATACCTCCCGGATGTGGATAGCGCGATAAATCAAGGAACAGGTATCAAGTACTCGGGGTCCTACGGGACACAAGTGGGCGTTCGGAAACCAAATATTATCTATCACCCACCGATGCCTCTGCTTACTTCAATTTTAGTTGTTAAACAGGAATTAAAGTGAACGATAAGTAAAACCATGATCATATCCAACATCAACATGCGGCAATACATCAACAACTGTGGCACTTGACGACACGCAACGGCACTTGAGCAAGCGACTACGACGCGCAAGTCCAACTATCTACCAGACAACAGGTAATAGGATGTGTCCAAGGCAATATAAGGCTGCAAGTAACATCAAGGGTACGGAAACTAGAGCATCGCAACACAGATAGCAATAGATCAACAGGAGGGAATAAATACTATAAAAGTAAAATAGGTAGAAAGGGGGAGATGCTCGCCTGAAAACATTGTCGAAGGTTCAACCGAAGATCGGGGCGAAGCTCACATCAACTCAACGGCCTTATCCGCGAAGAACCAAAACACTAGAATAAACACCGGATGCAATATTTAATACTACGGCAGAAGATCGGGCATGATGCATGCATGATGTATGACATGGAAAGGGTGCAATGCAATTAGGTCAATATTAAGTGGAACCGGGGTCCCGACAATTAATTAGATGGTTCATGTTATTTAACTACCCCGCAATTTAAATGTTGTCTTAGCATGGCAAAATAAGTAACCGGTTCGCTACACAAATTTTAAATGAGGCCAATATGAGACTAGATTTGCCCGCATATGGGCCCCATATTTAATTACGAGGTGAATCGGCATAAGACCCCCAAACCACATGATTATGCATGCAAGTATGGCAATTAATATGCAACAAGTTGTTATATAGCATTTATAAAATAGGGCTCGGAAAGGGTCACACTTTAGGGTCTCGACGAACTTGGGGTTCCGGGGTTCGGGGTCGGGGTCCAGGGTTCGACGGAACGTTCTCGGACTCCGGGATCGTTCTCGGATATCGGGGGTAGTTCTTGTCGCGTCCGGGTGCGGGACTTGGGTCGTGTCGGGGCGCGTCGGGTTCTTCCGGGTCGATGCCGTTCTTGTCGCCTCCGTGGTCTTCGGGTGTTATGACGACGATCTTGTCGTTTCGATGTCGGGGTCTCGAAATCCGGGGTGAAGTACTTGTCGTTCCATGGCGATCTTGGCGGCTCGGAGGGGTTTAAGGAATCGGTACGGTCTTCGGATTCCGTGTAGGCGGTCTTGTTGGAACCATATCGAAGGCCCTGGCGTCGGGAGGATCTTGGCGTTCCATGACGACGATCTTTGTGATCTGGTTTCTTTAATCAGAGTCGGACTGGGCAGCGATCAAAGACGAGTCGATCTTGACGAGATTCCAGGGGCAGCAGGAAGTGACGAACACACCAAAATCGGTCACTCGAGAGCCGAGTAGCCGAAGCACCACACCAGAACATCTCAACCATCCTCACACCACCACAACAAGCATCAGGTCGTTTCCCATCGGAAACACATATGATGGCCACACGTAGAGGCAGAAGAACCACCGACAGAAGATATCCTACAGTGACACGGAGACAGAGCGCAGGACCGGGCTCGCGCAGGCGGACGAAGAGGACCTGCAGGACGCCGGCGCGGGAGAGGCAGACTGGGGCCGGCTCGCGGGAGGCGCAGGCGGCGCGGAGGCTGGCACCGGGAGGCGGAGGGCTGATGCGGGCGAGAAGGGACGGCCGGGCCTGGACGCGGATGGAGGGCGGCGGCACGTCGAGCTCCTGCCGAGGAGAGAAGCAGACGGCGGCGCGCGGCGAGCCGGCGAGGGGGACGAAGGCGAGCTCGGGGGCGGCCGCGGGCGCGGAGATGGGCCTGGCGCGCGGCGGAGCTCGAAGGGACGGCCGGCGGTGGCGACGGTGGGCGGTGGCGACCGCGGACGGAGACGGGTAGCCGGCGAGGACGGGGAGCTCCGGCGGGCTCGCTGGGAGGAGGCCGAGGCGCGGGGCAGGGGTGGCACGCGTCGGGACCTCCAGGCGGGGTCGGCGCGGCCTGAGGGAGGAGGGGGAGGAGCGGCAGTGGGCGGAGCTTGGGGAAACGGAGGCGGACCGGAAGGCTGCCGGCGGGGGCGGTCTCGAGCGGGGAGGCGGTAGGCGGGGCGGAGGAAGGCAGCGAGAGGGAGGCCGGCGGCATGATCGAGCGCCGGAGAGGAGGGGAGGTCCGTGGGAGAGAGAGGGAGGAGGAGAGCGGCGTCGGGGTGGCCGGAGGCGGCGCGCGCGCCGGCCGGAGGGGAAAAACGGAGGCGGGGAGGAGGTTGGCCGGAGCGGGGCAAGCAGAGAGGCGCGGCGGCCAGGCCGAGCACGGGTCGGGGCGGGGCGCGGCCGCGTAGGGCACCGAGGGAGAGGGCGGGGGAGGGCGACAGGCGGTGCAGAGGTTGAGGAAGGAGAGAACGCGCGTGCGTGGTGGGGGAGCGGGGCAGGTGGTGGGCCACGGGGTGGGGGTGGCCTGGCGCGTGGGGTGGGAGGCTCGCGTGGGTGTTGTGTGGCCAGGGGGTTGGGATGTGTGGGCAGGGGTGTGTGCGTGTGTCTGTGGGTGTTTGTGTGGTGGGATGTGGCTGGAGGGAGAGAGGGAGGCCAAGTGGCAGCATCTGATTGGGTGGGGGGAGAGGAGAGGTGAGGTGGCGCGACGGGGTTGGCCGGGGTGAGGTGGCCAAAGGGGTGTGGGTAGATTATCTGGTAGCCTTAGGATTTCGGTTGGACCGATCTGTTTGTACGGGGGTGGTCGTTCGGGTCGTTTCGGCCAGTTCGACTGCCCCTACTAAAAATAATGCAATATTTTATTTATTTAAACGGACCGTTTGCAAAACATATTTAGTCAAAACAAAATATTCCGGCGACCCGGGTTTGCGTTTGAATAAAGACGGGGCGTTTAGAAAACAAGAACCGGTTTTTTTCCGAAAGTAGTTTTATACAAGCACATGCAAGATGATGACGATGCTCAAATGCAATGTGGCATGATGACATGAGCATGTGATCATGATGATGCAATGCACAAAAACAACGCGATTTTTTAGTAGTGGTTTTGCGGGATGCCACAGAATGGGAGATGAGAGTGCTCTAGGAGACGACGAGTGCGCTGGCATTTATAGCCGAAAGAGGAAAGGGCGGCGAAGGTGGGAGATGTGTAGCGGCGTGGGCAAAAAAAGTGGAAACAGCGAGAAGGTGGGCAGGCGGTGGCATGCCATTACGACAATGCGTGACTGACGAGACGGGCGGTCGTTGCCTGGCGGGAGCCGAGGCAACATGATGAGGATGACTCGGTTTCACACACTAACAGGACGAGGCCATCGACGCGGTTTTTTCCCACCGATTTCACTTTATCCGGCGTTCCCAGACAGTTTCCAGCGCCTCGGGTTCGTCCTAGGAACGCCGGATGTAATATGGGCCAAATCCAGCGAAAAGTGACGCATGAAAACACGGCTAGACGAATTTTTGCCGTCCGGATGAAAAAATCGGCCTGAAAAGACCGCTCGTGGGAATACTAGTGAAGATGCTCTAACTATAAGTCCACAATCCTAGTTTCTTCACACGTAGGTTCGGTATTACTACATCTTGATCAAATTTACAGCACACAATTTGGTAGCGACCAGACAAAAAATGTTTGAATCATAACCAATTTCAGTTCTACTTGATCGAAATTCAGGTGTAGCATCAAACAGTTTGGAAAATGCAACGGAAGAGAAACTGAGAAAGCCCATCCTTGTTCCCCACCCCCAAACCGGATCTGGGCCAACCCTAACAGGCTAAACCCCCATTTTCATTTCCAAACCCCCCTCCCCCTTACCCCCGCCGCCGCCGCCACCTCCACCATGATCCACGCCGTCCTCAACTCCGGCGGCGGATTCCGCCGCCTCCCCTCCCTCATCCCGCACCACCGCCTCATGTCCGGCTCCTCCGTCGTCGCCATCTTCTCCCAGCCATCCCCGCCCTCGGATCCCACCGCCGCGATCCAGTCAGCCGGCCTCGACCTCTCCCACCCCAACACCATCCCCGCCCTCCTTGTCCACCCGGACCTCGCCTCCAACTACCCCGCCGCCTCCCGCTTCTTCTCCTGGGCCACATCCCACCCTGACGCCGCCGTCCTCAACTCCAAGTGCTTCAACTCCATGCTCCAGCTCGCCGCGGCCAACGGCGACGCCGACCACTTCTGGTCACTCGTCACCTCGATGCGGTCCAAGGGCTACGGTGTTTCGAAGACCACCGTCCAGGCCGCCACTGAGAGCTTCCTGTCCAAGGACATGTCCAAGGACGCTGGTATGATCCAGGGTGCCATCACCGCGCACGCCAGGAACGCGGCGGTGGCGGAGGCATGCAAGATCCTCCGTTCAGATGCCGACGAGCTGTCCAAGTTGAACAAGCTGAATGAGTTAAGCGTTGAGGTGACGGATGAGCTGGTGGCATTGGTTGTGGAGAAGGTTGAGCGGTTCCCACGACATGCAATGGTGTTCTTTGCGTGGGTGGAGCAGTCAGCTGGGGCCGGGATCGGTTGGGGCAAGGTTTACAATGCAATGGCAAAGACCATTGGCCGGGAGGATTGCATCGAGGAGTTCCGGGATGTACTGCGGAAGATGAGTAGTAAGGAGCTTGTGATGGAGAAGGAAGTGTATGTTACTCTCATCGATAGGTTCCTCAAGAGGAAGATGTTTGAGGATGCGGTAGATTTGTTCCGGTTCGCGATGGGGGGCACGGAGAAGCCGTCGGCTGAGGATTTTGTCTTCTTATTGAAGAAGGTTGTGGTGAGGGATGATATGGACCTGAAGTTGGTGATGAGGGTTGTGCGGATCTATGAGAAAGCGGGAAACAAGGTGAAGCATTCTGTGTTTGACGCTGTTATCAAGTCTTTGAGAAGCGTTGGAAGGCTTGGGGAGAGTGGTAGGGTGTTGAGGGCCATGGAGGATGGTGGCTTTGTACCAGATAGCGCTGTGCATGGAAAAGCTGTTCTTGCAATGTGTGATGCTGGGAATCTGGAAGACGCACGCAAACATTTGGGTCGCGTGGAAAAATCTGGGCATAAGTTAGACCCAGTTGTATGGTCTGCTTTGGTTCAGAAGTATTCTCTTGGTGATGATGTTGATATGGCGGTTTCATGTTTCCCGGAAATGCTGGAAAGAAGAAGCGGCAATCAGGTTGGTTGTGCTCTTGAGGTGCTCGTGTATGGGCTTTGCAAGAAGAAAGAAGCAAAGGAAGCATTCAAAGTTCTGCATGGCTTAGTGAAGAAGGCTGTGGTTCCTTGGCAAAGTACCTACAAGTATCTGATCCACAAACTGATCCGCCAAGGGCATCTGAAAGAAGCATTTGATGTGCTAGGCTTAATGAAAACTAATGGCTTTCCGCCTTTCATCGATCCATTTATCGCTCGCATTTGCAAATCTGGGACCGTGGATGATGCCCTGGGTCTGCTAAACGCTATGTCTTCAAAGGAGTTCCCATCAAGAACGGTTTACATGCGGTTGTTCAAAGGGTTGTTCAAAGAGGGGAGGCATGAAATCGCCCAGCAGCTGCTCTCTGTATCTCCTGGAAGCGTCAGAAACCACGCAGATGTTCTCGACCTGTTCTATACGAAGAAGCTGGAAGAACCTGCAGCAGAAGCTGCTGCTGCTTTGTAGACCATTCTAATGTGGAAATGAATTGCTGACACCTGCATTTTGAATTTCCCTTTGGCTTTGTAACTGGCCTTTGAGCCAGAATCAGAAGTTGGATGGCAGAAAACCTCTTTGCTGAAATGCCGATGTGGTCCTCTAAAAGAATAAGTATCATTCTTTTTTCCTCTGTGCCCTGGAGTTTCTTCTTGTTTGTGCCAACTCATTTTTGTATGCTTCATGTACTCCGTATCTGGCAATAGTATCAACCTAAACGATTGGCAACAGTGGCTAAGTCCGTTTCCAGTAGCTCTCCTTAATGAAATGCTCATTTTGTATTATCTGTGGTCCTGTCAACTTGATGGTCATGTGAGCTTGAGTTGTGACATTCTGGTATTATCTGTGTGCTACTAGTTGTATTTTTCTAATTATAGTTGGCTGGTCCATGTACATATAAACTCCAGTGTCTCTAAGGTGGTAATGACTGAATGCATCTCAGTGGTGCAAGCACAATGCATGCTTGCTAAAGATTTTAGGAGTATATTCGTTCGTGTAACCTTGTGGTATAAGTTGACGGTGTATATACAGTGCTGCTTTGAGCTCCTATAAGGTAACATTGTCGTGTCTATCTTCTATTCACATAGGCTGGCCATCTGCAGAAAACCAGGCCGGAGGTGACGCGGGCAGTGATGCTGCGGTGCCGAACTAAGTTATGATCATCCTGACTGCAGACCTTTGGTGTCTTCTTTTAATCTAATTGAGCGACATGATCAACCAATCTAGTCACTATTTTGCATTGGCGTTAACTCGCACCTGGAATAACATAGCAAAAGTACTGGTTAGCACTGAAGACAATCAATTTGGTTTGCTAAAAAGGGGTATCCGGTGTGCCAAAAGGGTGTACCTTTTCTTGATGAAAGCTCCTTTTCGACTTCTGAGAATATTTCCTTCAGCTTGTTGGTGGAATTCGACATGACATTCTTTGTAGCCTTCTTCTGGTGCTTAGTGCCCTTCATCCAGACAATCCCTAACATTACCTGGATGCTGCAGGAATTTGGTTTCAAGGAGGTGCTCATCATGTGGTACTTGAGCTGGATCTGCAATTTTGCAAGAGAAAGAATGTCGTGATCCTGAAATTTGAGGTTAAACATGCAAAGCATTTTCATCAGACGCAGTCTTGTTTATCTAAATTATCTCACACTCGAGTAGTCTTCATTCACGACGCCTTGCAGGGTCATCAGCTCCTCAAGGACCCACCCATCTCGATTCTGTAAGTTATGCTTTTGTTGCGTGGTCGTTGCTTCTCCTCCATATTTTGACGAACTTTTATCAAACTTAAAGCTGATCTGCCGTTGGTATATGTTTCGGTTTATCGGCTCCCATTCTGTTGGTGAGTAGTCAGCACAACCAGCTTTCTGCATCACCTTGTGTTCTAATGGACCTCCGGAAAACATCTCCCTCAATGCATTGACCTGCAAGTACATAATTCAAGAGGTTTAACGGATGCTTTTACAAGTGAACTATACATTCATTTTCAAGAGTGCAAGGCTCACATCAACAGAAAGAACAGCCGAGTAGACTTCTGACATTTTTACGTCTTCGTTGCCCAACAAAGAACCCTCTTCACATGGGGACTGTTTCGGTTCAGGTTCTTTGTCGATCATCTCTCCCTTTTGTTTCCAGAGTGCCATAATAATTCTGTCATACATCAGATTGATATCTCATCAACTTTGATAAGAGAAATTCAAGGAAAATTGTAATGGAACAATGAGAGTCATTTGATTTTTCAAGTAACTTTAACAGTAGTTTAGTAAGATGAATTATTATTTGCATGCAGCATTGTTGTTCCAACAAAATGTGTGTAGGATGACTGATAACTGATTACTCCCTCTGTCCAGAAAATTTAGGCTGCCATGTGATATGCAGTCAATCTTTGAATTTTTTACCAACTAAAATGTGTGAGAATACAAAGATCCACTGTATTATGAAAATAATGTCATCAGATTACTCTTGCAAAATTCTTTCACATTATGTTTTGCTCTTATTTTTCATATTTTATCATGTTCACTTCTAATGACATTTGTCTACTTCTGATACAAAAAGTAGTTTCCCTAACAACTTTTGAAAGGACTTCCTAACCAAGGAAATTTGCATAGCATGAAAAGGCTTATAAATGACTTGGGAGGTTTTCACCAAGGAATCAAGAAGCATCTCGCTGGCTGATGTAGAAAGATATGGGCCTCTGAGATCACACCAACACATAAAGCCAAAGTTTCAAGAACAAATTTTAGCCCTAGGTAGGTTCTTTCCCTTTCATTGCGAGTTGAGAAATGGCAACAAACTGTGCACTTTAACTACTTTATTTTTAAGTCACCATCTGGTTCTTAGTCAATATGTTCCGAATTTCCTCTCTCAATCACTCCGGAATTTATTTACCAGGAGGTTACTGCTGGGGCCTTTGGATGCGCAAATCAGGTAAAGCTTCATACTTGGGGGCATAGATTTTGAGTCGCTGTATAGCCGCCAAGTCGTTTTCTCAAAATCAGGGCGACTCGTGACTATACAGCGATTTTTGTCGACTATTCATGAGTCGCAGGGTCAGGCGACTCTCAAAAACCTTGCCTGGGTATTTTAATCTTTAACAAAAAGAATCACATTTATACATGCATTAAGATCTAACCTATTCTGACCAATATAATAGAATTTTTAACTAGCTTTATAAACAAAGGAGTCTTCATATTGAATTGTAGGCTGTAAAGCCATGGTTAAGCAGTAGGCAGCACCAAGCCACCAACTGTAGAACCATGGTCAAGCGGTAGGCAGCACCAAGCCACCAACTACACCATGATAGTCTAAACCATGTAATGAAGTTATTTCAGATTTTTTTTGCCATACTACTTCGATGTATTACCAACTGTTGATTGTTCAGGATATTTTTTCAGGAGCTCAGGATACAATACTATGTAAGCATTCATGATAATCCTCACTTGGAAACTCTTCATCTGGTGCCGGGGTATGATGATCGGCGAACCAGATTACTAACATGTAACCATCTACTAACCAATACGTAGTATTGAATTCTGCAGACACGAAATAGGTAAAAAAAAATATGCAAAAGGAAAGACACCTGTGAGCATCGTGGAATGAAACAAATGTTTGGAAATGAAACTTCAGTCTTCCTTGAGGATCTTGTGTTTTGGCACCATGCCTGGCTTCTAGACCTCTGTCCTTCCGGAGGATGATCATCAAGGATGGACTACCAACTGTTGCTAGAGACGGCGGGACAACCTGGATATCATCAACGTCTTCCCAAAGAAAGAAAAACTTGGTTTTTCGCCCAAATAAATTGGAATAAAACCCAGTTATTCTTGTGGAAAGAAAGAGGCGCCCCTGCGGAAAATACTAACTGTTTTATTTTTTGTTGTTCAAATGGATGTAGAATGATAGCAACTAAGGACAGTAGTGTGCAATAAACCATTAAAAGTCACTTAGCCACAGAATTCAACACCAACTCAACACACCTAATTACCTGAAGTGGCATTTTCCTTTTCAGGTGGCAGGTGAAATCGTCGATAAGAAATTCTTCTGGAGGAAGGTTGAAGAGCTTACGGAATGATGAATTTGTCTGAGAAGACCGCAAGTGCATCTGAACATTCAATCATATGTGGAACTTCAGAAAATACCCTGTGCTGAAAATGATGATAGAATCAAATGCTGGCCAACCCGTACCTTCTTTCCGACTTCTTTCCCCATCTTATCAAGATAGTTCATAACAACTTCACTCCCTCGTGAGTTGTTCAAGAAGATTCTTAAGTGTAACTTGGGGTCAGATCCTTGGGCAAACCTTCCATCTAGAGGAAGCCACATGTCACCCAAATCTGTCAAATTGTTTTTCACAAAATTTATTTCTGTGTGACCAATAGTAGTTTCGTCGCGTGGTCCATCTGAATTATGCACAACCACGTCTAGCCTTGATGGGGGATCATCCATTGCATCGAATTCAAATATCTCTAGAGAGTTAAGAAAATCACGTATCAGCAAATACTCTAAGAAGGCCATACGAATGGATTGTTTTTCTAGTCTTTTAATTTTCAACTCACAGCACGGAAGATACAATTAACCAGAAGACAAACTTACCATTCCATTTCGGTTCTGATGCCTGGAATTTTACTGAGCTAGTTTTCTTCTTTCCATTGCACATAAAAACTACGTAAGGATCAGGCAAGCCAGGTGCGCCTGCACCTACTATGCCGCTTCCCTCGATAAGTGCAACAGTCAGCAACCAACCATCACCATGAGCTTTGACTCCATGATCGCTGCCTAATATTGGAAGAACAAAAGGTTTGCATGTGCTTATTGCTTATACCCAAGGGTTGTAGTTTTTAATCATCTCAGCAACTAAAGCAATTCCAGAAAAGAGTAGGTAGAGAGGGATGGTGAAAGAATAATATTCACTGTATCCTGGATTAATATTTACATAACAGATAGTGCGCCTATAAAAAAAATAAAAGGATATGCTCTGGTTTTGGATAAAGAGAAATTATTACCACGTTTTTTCCAGGCATGCAAAAACCGTCGACCTACTTTGAAGATATTCTGTCCCTGAAGGATCAAAAGAGCACAAAATACAACCTCCCCAATTGAATCTGGAAGGTCAATACCAAAATATTCAAGCCCTCCATGCACCACAGTACTGGGCTTGGCTAGACGAAGATGTGCAATACCATACATTGCAACAGCACATGAGAATATGAATGCAAAGCTCCCAAGGAAGCGAGCAACCAGTTTCCAGTTTGATTGATCATGAGTCTGCAGTGAAGCTAGAATCTTGTCTTTGCTAGAGTTAGCATCACTGAGCTCAGCTACTTTAATTTTCTGGGAAAGTACTTCAGTAAACTGTGCATATCCTTCTTTTAGGCCTTGTTTTGCCCCACTCTCGATCATTCCTTTCAACATTGTACTCTGAACAAAGTTCAGACGCCAACTGATAGTAAGCTGTGAGGTTTGTTCTTCAGATGGCAATTGAGGGCCTGGTATTATACAGTATATTATCTCTACCTTGAAACAATTACCACAGGGAACATCAGGAGTGCTAACACAAGAAAGAACTGCAAAAGAATTTCCAGCTGCCTTCAAGTATGTCTGCTCTTCTGTAGCTTTCACAGCCTTAACTAATTTAGTTGCAGCTTTTGTGTAAGTTAATGTTCTTTTCACAGAATTCTCATTATTATCATGTTTCCAGGGATCAATATGAGCCCCACTCAACCCTTGGACTTCTGCAAGTGTTGGCCAGAAATCCGAATTTGCTGAAAACAGCATGGCATTCAGTTCAGCTGGTTTAATAATGTAAGATTGCTCCACTAGAACACCACCAGGCAGGTTTCCTGGCATTCCACTTCCTTGATCTTTAGACTCCATAGTTTTCAGTAGTTCATCAAGATTAACCTCGGCTGTGCCGTTTTCACAAGATTCGGAATTAACTATTTCTGTTTCTTGAAAGTGTTCAATGGAGTCAGGATCTGGTGTGATACAAGGTGCATTATCAGCACTTTTCCGGAAGTATCGAGACCAGACCTCCACTACTGATGATGCAGTAGCATCGCCGTCATCTTCTTCAGGCTCCAGAAGAACGGATTGCTGTGGGGTGTCACCGGGTAGGCGCTTTATGCTGCTCGGGTCTTTTTGGTCCGTGATGCTCCCGGGCAACTGATCCACACGGCTACGGTATAATGCATGGTCCATGCTGGCACGGGATGATGGATCCAGGCTGCTAGTAACTGCTGACAAGGATGAGCCATTAGTTTCAAGTGACCTAGATGAGCTGCACGGCGTGTCGTTTATAAGTTGCATCAGAATGTTTTGGGATTCATTAAAATGGCCTTCCCTAATCGATAAGTATATCTTCAGGCAAATTTCACCTGCAAAATAAAATTAAATAGTGAATGACGCTCATCTTTAGACATTTGCTTTCTAGCGATTTTCAATTGACTCTAGCAATAGAGATTTCTTTGAATATTAAATTGAGTTTAGACCCAATACAAATTCAAATAGTTGATAAGGATTACTCTTCAAAATAGAGAAAACTTGACTATAAACAGCAGTACCAATCTATCATGAGGTGTAATGTAACCACATGTAAATAAATTTGAACAGCATATGAGGCATTTCTCCTACTCCCTCCGTCTCAAAATAGATGTCGCGGGTTTGTCAAAATTTGGATGATCTCACATCTATTTTGAGACAGAGGAAGTACCTGACACCTGAGACTAACATTACATGCTCAATTTGATAGTAGCTTAGATTCACAATCCGTATCATATGCACTGGAATCTCATCTTCAATAAAGCATCTACATTTTCTGAACATCAAAGGCAACCTTGGCAGGATTGAGAAACGTATGCACGGGTGGAATGAAGAGGGTACGTGCGTACCGCGCTTTTTCCTCCTGGATTTGCTACTCTTGGGCTGGAGCTGGTACCAGGCGGTTCCGAGGGAATGGTCCTCCGTCTCGAGGATGTCTGCGAGCGGCACCCTGACCCGCCCGAGGAAGTCGGTGCTGAAGTACCTGTCCTCGTTGAGCACGGAGACGACGAGGTCCTCGGCGACGTCGGCGACGAGGAATCCGAACTCCTCGTCCCAGATTGGGCTGAGGCTCCGCTTGACCACCGTGGTCTTGGCCCGGCGCATCCCGAGCTGCAGCCGCACGTAGGGGTCGCTGGAGCCGTTGAGGTAGATGGCCGAGAGCCCCCGCGCCTCCAGCACGTGCACGCACAGCCGCATCGGCGCGCTCCGCTGCGCCGGCTCAGGCCGGGCCATCGCGACCTCCGGCGAGGAGGAGACGGAAATGTGAGAGCAATGGGGATAGCGATCTCGTGGCGTGGCGTGGCGTGGGTGGTGGCTTCCTCCGCCGAATTGGGGATTCCGGATGAGAGAGAACGAAAGGGGCGGAGGGGATTACCCGCGACCGTTTGAATTGGGGAGGCGTTTGTCTCGTGCCGTTTTGGGGGCATCAAGATCCGTGCGGGAGGTTGACACCGTTGGATTTGCGGAGTTGGGGCGTGTCTTTCGCTCAACATGTTGCAGGTGCTCCGAGCTTTGTGGGGCGCCTCAGGTTAGGGATATAAGTGCTTAATTCAGAAAAACTATTTATTACTACTTATATTTTTTAAAATTTAAATATATCTAGCACTAAAACATATTTAGATACAACCAAATTTAAATAAATTAGAGTCAATTAATTTGATAGGAGGGAGTAGCAAATTCTACTCATAAATCATCTAAGAGCATCTTCACTCCACTTGGGATCCTAAAACCCCAAACAGCTATCTCGCCCAAAATCATTCACAAAATATTTTTGGCACTGACGCGGCCCATTTAGTTATCCGGTACCCAAGGCCATACCCAACCCACGAGAGGATAGCTGGAGCGTGTTTTGGCGAAAAGCAAGGCGAGGGCGAGTGAAAGGCGTGTGAAGCAGTTGGTCGTCGTGGGGTGGTCCTTTCAGCGACATCGGCCGACCAGTCATGTATGTCTTTCTCCTCGCTTGTCATGCCGTGAAATGGTGTTGCTCGTCAATCGGCCTTTGCAGGCAAGTAGACGACGCCACACCTTCCTCCTCGCCTGCCACGCCCACGCATTCAAGAGAGATTGTGAGACTGCATTTGGACGCCTCCTCTACCACCAGCGACCGCTATAAAAATCCCTTCTTCGTCGCCACCGTCCCATCGCCTCACCCCCTCCCTCTTCCCGTTAGCTTCTTCCCCGATCCCAAACCTTGCCGGAGATAGCGCCGTCGCAAACGGTTTCGGGCGGTGCTTGCTGCAAGTCCACGAGGCGTGCGTTGTGATACGCGGGGTACCCAATGCCGTCGGACATGCGCTGCCCCAAGCACTGGTCGTCGAGCGTCGGATGCCCGTGCGTCCCTCCCGTGCAGATCAGAGCGGCGTGCACGCCGGCCCTCTACGAGCACTACTGGGGCGTCCTCATGCCGGAGGAGAGGAATGATCCCGCGTGGGACCCAACAACCACCACATGTGTGATGCTTTCTTCGAGCAGGAGTGCATGACCGCATCGATACCTACGATGACGATGGTGAAAGGATCGTATGGGCACCTAGAGGGGGGGTGAATAGGTGCTACTTCAAATTTTCTTCTTTTTCAAATTAAGGTTTGACAATAAGGTAAATTCTCTAGATAATGCAACTACGGTGAATTTACCTATATGACAATTATGCAAGGGCTACCACAACACAAAGTAGTAAGAAGTAAGTAAGGTGCGGTAAAGGATAGAAATAACCGAAAAGTGGACGCGGAGACACAAGGATTTGTTTCCCGTAGTTCCTTCCTTTTGAGGGCAAGTACGTCTACATTTGGAGAGGGGGTGGTTTCAAACCACCAACGCCACGAGAGGCCTCCCTTGTTCTCCGATGAATCTCACCCCAACGGGATCGATTCACCTTCCACTATATCGGCAACCTTTAAGGTGGAAGCCGGCACCGTTACAAGTTTGGGGCACACATCCACAACTTAATCGTAGGCTCCCAAATACAAGCAAGCTGTCAAAGCAATCAAATACAAGCTTGTAAGAACCAAAACAAGAACTGGGATTTCCAAGAAAACACTAGAGCAAAGGGGCCCTCAATGAAATGAGGGGGAAATGAATATATCTTTTGGTGAAGTAGTAGATCGGGGCCTCCTCCTTTGATTCCCCAAAGATCAAGGACTTTAGGTGGTTGGATGAAGAGATCTTGGGAATTGGGTGGCTCCAATGGACTCCAATGGTGGTCTTTGACTTTAATGAGCTGAGTTGCTTGTCCCAAGGTAGGTGGAGGGGTATTTATACCCCTCCATGAAATATGGCCGTTGGAGTCATTAATGCACCGGTAGTACCGGTCCTCAAGCGGTAGTACCGCTTGCAAGCGTTACTACCGGTTAGGTACCGGACCAGGTACCGGAGATGCTTTAGTTCGTCTAGCCTTCTTCAGACTTAGGCGGTATCGCCCTTGCGGTACTACCCCCAAGCGGTAGTACCGGTCGTATGACGCGGTACTACTAGTCTGGGCGGTAGTACCGGTCCCAAGTACCGCTTGGTACTGACCAAAACGGAGAGGAGTGTATGTTCTTTAGAACGGCCCGGTACTTCCGAGCGGTACGACCGTGTCAAGCGGTAGTATCGCTTGTCTCAAGCGGTACTACCGGTTGGACCGGTAGTGCCGCTCCGTGGTACCGGGTGGTACCGACTAGCACACACCCTTATCAGTTTTGGACAGTGCCAACCAATACTAGAACCGGTAGTGCCGGTGTCAAGTGGTAGTATCGGTCGTAGTTCCGATACTACCGGTTGGCACAGTGGTTTTTCGCAAAGGGAATTGATATGCCAATATTTGTGCCACCCCTTATCAAACTTGTGATACACTTGTTGGAGATATGCCCTAGAGGCAATAATAAATGTAGTTATTATTATATCTTTGTGTTTATGATAAATGTTTACATTCATGCTATAATAGTATTAACAAGGAAACATTAATTGTGTGATTTGAAAACTAAAATAGAGTCCCTAGTAAAGCCTCTTTATAATACTAGCTTGTTGGTTAATAAATGATTGTGGTTTCCCTATCATGAACATTGAGATGTTATTAACAAAAAGATCATATCGTTAGGAGAATGATATGGTGGACATACTCCTATAGATAAGCGTAGCATAAAGATCAAGTCATTTTAATAGTTCAATTCTATATGCTTTCTGATACATAGTAACCTAATTCCTTCGACCATGAGATCATGCATATCACCTTTACCGGATGGATGCTTTGATGACATCAAACACCACACCGTAACTGGGTGGCTATAAAGGTGGCATTGAGTATTCGGAAAGTATTGGTTGAGACACATGGATCAAGAGTGGGATTTGTCCATCCATATGACGGATAGATATACTCTGGGCCCTCTCGGTGAAATGTCATCCAATTAGCTTGCAAGCATGTGACTGGCTCACAAGGGATCACATATCACGGGAACGAGAAAAGAGTACTTATCAGTAACGAGGTTGAACTAGGTATGCAGAGATACCGACGATCATAACCTCGGATAAGTAAACTATCGTGAGACAAAGGGAAATTGGTATCGTATGTAAGTGGTTCATTCGATCGCAAAGTAATCGTAGAAATATGTGGGAGCCATATGAATTTCCAGATTCCTCTATTGGTTATTGTTCGGAGAAGTGTCTCGATCATGTCCGCATAATTCATGAACCGTAGGGAGACACACTTAAGGATTCGACGTTGTTTGAGTAGTTATGGAATGATGAGAAAGAGACCGAATGTTGTTCGGAGTCTCGGATGGGATCCGGGATATCACGAGGAGATCCGGAATGGTCCGGAGAATAAGATTCATATAAGGAAAGTCCTGTTTCGGAGTTGGAGAATGGTTCCGGTGTTTTCATCGGGAATATTCTAGAAGGTTCCGGAATGTCCGGCACTCCAGAGGGGAAGGGTACATGAATGTGTTATATCAAGTTGGTATGATTGCATCATGTACTAGGTGTCATCGCTGAACAAAATAAAGGGTTTAATCAAATCCTAGTTTGAAAAAGTCAAACGCCAATTTGAAAGTCAAACGGCTATTTTTGGGAAGTGAAGAGGGAGGTGGAAACCGAGTTGGGGAGGAGTCCCTCCTCCACCGCCGGCCCACATGGGATCCGAGTTGGGGAGGGATTCCCCTCCCCTTGGCCGGCGCCTCCCTCCTATAAGAGGAGGGGCAGGGCTCCCCTCCTAACACACAAGATTGCCCCCTCTAAACCTAACCCTAGCCGCCGCCGCCCACCATATCCGCCGCCTAGGGTTTCTCCCCTAGCCGCCGACTTGGGCACCTCCAAGCCCTAGCCGCCGGCCCTAGCACCCCCTCCTTGGTGTATCTAAACCCTAGAACACCGAGGGCTCTCTCATAGTCCACCATACTCGCTCCGGCTTAAGGCGAAGCCCTGCGAGATCTCCCCTCTACTTCCGGTACCACGCCGTTGTGCTGCCGGAATCACGAGGAGAGTGCTACAACCTCCGCTACCTGCTGGAACAAGGGAGAGGAAGGTCTTTGTCGATTACCGAACGTGTGACCGACTGCGGGAGCGCTGCCGAAACGCAGCGCCGGAAGGATCGTCTACGCGATCTTGAGATCGGGAAGAGTACGACTACATCACCCACGAGAATCCGCTCTCGTTAAACGCTTTGGAATCTTCGAGGGTGAGTTATTCCATCGACTCGTTGCTACAATCTAGTAGATAGATCTTGGCTTGTTTGTTTGTATGCGATAGAAATTTTTTGTTTTCCATGCTACGAAACCCTACAGTGGTATCAGAGCCGTGTCTATATGTAGATCTGTTGCACGAGTAGAACACAATGGTCATTGTGGGCATTGATGCTTTTATTGTCGATTGCTTCTTGTGTACTTTGCATATTGCGGGATGTTGGGATGAAGCGGCCCGGGCTAACCTTACATGACATCGTTCATGAGACTTGCTCCACGCTTGACATGCAACTTGTATTGCATAAGTGGCTTTGCGGGTGCATGTTTCTCCTAGCATAGTTAAGATCCAATTTACAACGGGTGATTAACAATACTAGTATCAATGTTGTGGTTCATGTTCGTAAGTTAGAACGACACTTATTGAAAGCCCCAAACCACGTAAAACATGCAAAGAAAGTAGAGGCGTCTAACTTTGTTTTGCAGGGGTGTGCAGTGATGTGATATGGCCGTGATTGTGATTATATTTGATGTATGCAATGTTCCTTATTGTAAGTTGGCAACTGACAGGAGCCATATGGTTGTCTTTAATTTATGTTAAGACCCTCGTGTCTATTCAAAGTAGTTGTAATAGTTGAAGCCGGTGGACGACAACCATGGAGAAGCGTCATTGACCTTGATGCAATGCCGGTGATGATGGAGATCATGTTCGTGCTTGAAGATGGAGATCGGAAGCACAAAGAAGAAAGGCCATATCATATCACATATTATGAATTGCATGTGATATTAATCCTTTATGCATCTTGTATTGCTTAGTTAACGACGGTAGCATTATAAGATGATCCCTCATGCACATGAATTTCAAGTCATAGAGTGTTCACCCTTAGTTAGCACCGTTGCTAAAGCTTGTTGTTTCGAAGCACCACGTGATGATCGGGTGTGTTAGATTCCGCAAGTGTATACAACGTGAGCAAGCCAGATTTGCTCATGTGGAAACTAAGGTTTGATCTTGACGAGCCTAGCATGTACAGACATGGTCTCGGAACACGGATCACCGAAATGTAAAGCATGAATCATATAGTAGATATGATGAACATGTCGATTGTTCGCCATTGAAACTATATCAACTCTCGTGATGATCGGTGTTGATGTGGTGGATTTGGTTCGTGTGATCACTAAAACAATGTGAGGGATATTGTTTTGAGTGGGAGTTCACCTAGATTAATTTAACTATTAATTAGAACTCAATTTGTCATAAACTTAGTCTAAACTATTGCAAATATGTTGTAGATCAATGGCGGCCCCTACCATCAATTTTAATGCGTTCCTAGAGAAAGAAAAGTTGAAAAACAATGGAAGCAACTTCGCGGATTGGTTCCGCAATTTGAGGATTGTCCTCACAGCTGGTAATTTGACCTATGTGCTGGATGCACCGCTGGGTGACCCGCCTGCAGCTGAAGCTGCCGACGAAGTAAAGAATGTTTACCTCACTCGGAAGACTCAGTACTCCACAATTCAGTGTGCTATCTTGTATGGTTTAGAATCAGAGCTTCATAAAAGGTTTGAGAATTCAGACCCACATGATATTGTCCGTGATCTCAAATTGATCTTTGAGACTCACGCGGCAATTGAGAGCTATGAGGCTTCTGAAAAGTTCTTTAACTACAAGATGGAAGAGGGCAGCTCCGTTAGTGAGCATGTGCTTAAGATGTCTGGGCACGCAAACAAACTTCAAAGCTTGGACATAGTGATTCCTAATGCTTTGGGGATTTACCGTGTCCTCCAATCACTACCACCAAGTTACAAGAACTTTGTGATGAACTACAATATGCAAAACATGAACAAGCAGTTGGCAGAACTGTTTGCTATGTTGAAATCTGCAGAAGTGGAGATCAAGAAAGAGCACCAAGTGTTGATGGTCAATAAGACCACCAAATTCAAGAAAGGCAAGTCTAAGCAAAAGGGACACTTCAAGATGTAGGGTTTCGTAGCATGGAAAACAAAAAATTTCTATCGCATACAAACAAACAAGCCAAGATCTATCTACTAGATTGTAGCAACGAGTCGATGGAATAACTCACCCTCGAAGATTCCAAAGAGTTTAACGAGAGCGGATTCTCGTGGGTGATGTAGTCGTACTCTTCCCGATCTCAAGATCGCGTAGACGATCCTTCCGGCACTGCGTTCCAGCAGCGCTCCCGCAGTCGGTCACACGTTCGGTACTCGATGAAGACCTTCCACTCCCTTGTTCCAGCAGGCAGCGGAGGTTGTAGCACTCTCCTCGCGATTCCGGCAGCACAACGGCGTGGTACCGGAAGTAGAGGGGAGATCTCGCAGGGCTTCGCCTTAAGCCGGAGCGAGTATGGTGGAGTATGAGAGAGTCCCTCGACGATCTAGGGTTTAGACACGCCAAGTAGGAGGCTTGGCCGGCGGCTAGGGTTAGCTAGTCGGCGGCGGCGGTTTGCCCTAGGGCCGGCGGCGGCTATGGAGGCGGCGGCGGCTTGGGGCTAGGGTTTAGAGGTAGGGAACTTGTGTACTAGGAGGGGCAGCCCTGCCCCTCCCTTTATAGGTGGGAGGCGCAGCCAAGGGGAGGGGAGTCCCTCCCCAACTCGACTTGGAGGTGGGCCGGCGGTGGAGGGAGGAACTCCTCCCCAACTCGGTTTCCACCTCCCTCTCCACTTCCCAAAATAGCCGTTTGACTTTCAAATTGGCGTTTGACTTTTTCAAACTAGGATTTGATTAAACCCTTTATTTTGTTCAGCGATGACACCTAGTACATGATGCAATCATACCAACTTGATATAACACATTCATGTACCCTTCCCCTTCGGAGTGTCGGACATTCCGGAACCTTCTAGAACATTCTCGATGAAAACACCGGAACCATTCTCCAACTCCGAAACAGGACTTTCCTTATATGAATCTTATTCTCCGGACCATTCCGGATCTCCTCGTGATATCCCGGATCCCATCCGAGACTCCGAACAACATTCGGTCTCTTTCTCATCATTCCATAACTACTCAAACAACGTCGAATCCTTAAGTGTGTCTCCCTACGGTTCGTGAATTATGCGGACATGATCGAGACACTTCTCCGAACAATAACCAATAGAGGAATCTGGAAATTCATATGGCTCCCACATATTTCTACGATTACTTTGCGATCGAATGAACCACTTACATACGATACCAATTTCCCTTTGTCTCACGATAGTTTACTTATCTGAGGTTATGATCGTCGGTATCTCTGCATACCTAGTTCAACCTCGTTACTGATAAGTACTCTTTTCTCGTTCCCGTGATATGTGATCCCTTGTGAGCCAGTCACATGCTTGCAAGCTAATTGGATGACATTTCACCGAGAGGGCCCAGAGTATATCTATCCGTCATATGGATGGACAAATCCCACTCTTGATCCATGTGTCTCAACCAATACTTTCCGAACACTCAATGCCACCTTTATAGCCACCCAGTTATGGTGTGGTGTTTGATGTCATCAAAGCATCCATCCGGTAAAGGTGATATGCATGATCTCATGGTCGAAGGAATTAGGTTACTATGTATCAGAAAGCATATAGCAATTGAACTATTAAAATGACTTGATCTTTATGCTACGCTTATCTATAGGAGTATGTCCACCATATCATTCTCCTAACGATATGATCTTGTTGTTAATAACATCTCAATGTTCATGATAGGGAAACCACAATCATTTATTAACCAACAAGCTAGTGATGTATAGAGGCTTTACTAGGGACTTCAATTTAAGTTTACAAATCACACAAGTATTAATGTTTCCTTGTTAATACTATTATAGCATGAATGTAAACATTTATCATAAACACAAAGATATAATAATAACTACATTTATTATTGCCTCTAGGGCATATCTCCAACACAAGAAGGGTGGTAAGAAAGTTACCGCGCCGACGAAGAAGACCAGGGCTGGACCTAAGCCTGATACTGAGTGCTTTTACTGCAAGGGAGAAGGTCACTGGAAGCGGAATTGCCCAAAGTACTTGGCGGATTTGAAGAACAGCAACATCAAGAAGAAAGGTATATCCGATATACATGTTATTGATGTGTATCTCACTAGTACTCGTAGTAGTGCCTGGGTATTTGATACTGGTTCGGTTGATCATATTTGTAACTCGAAACAGGTGATGCAGAATAAACGGAAGCTAGCGAAGAACGAGGTGACGATGCGCGTGGGAAACGGATCAAAGGTTGATGTGATCGCGGTCGGCACGCTACCCCTTCATCTACCATCGGGATTAGTTTTATACTTAAATAATTGTTATTTGGTGCCTGCGTTAAGCATGAACATTATATCGGGATCTTGTTTATTGCGAGACGGTTACTTGTTTAAGTCCGAGAATAATGGTTGTTCGATTTATATGAGTAATATGTTTTATGCACATGCACCTTTGATAGATGGTCTATTATTATTGAATCTCGATAGTGGAAATACACATATTAATAACATTGAGGCTAAACATTTGAAATCGAGCGATAACTCGACCTATATGTGGCACTGTCGTCTTGGTCACATTGGAGTGAAGCGTATGAAGAAACTCCATTCCGATGGACTTATTGAATCACTTGATTTTGAATCACTTGAAAGATGCGAAGCATGTCTGATGGGTAAAATGACTAAGACTCCATTTTCTGGTATGATGGAGCGAGCTACGGACTTATTGGAAATCATACATACCGATGTGTGTGGTCCAATGAGTGTAGCATCGCGCGGTGGTTATCGTTATGTTCTTACCTTCACGGATGACTTGAATAGATATGGGTATATCTATTTCATGAAACATAAGTCCGAAACTTTCGATAAGTTTAAGGAATTTCAAAGTGAGGTAGAGAATCAACGTAACAAGAAGATTAAATTTCTACGTTCTGATCGTGGAGGTGAATATCTAAGTTACGAGTTTGGCGAGCATTTGAAGAAATGTGGAATACTTTCACAATTGACACCGCCGGGAACACCACATCGTAATGGTGTGTCCAAACGTCGTAATCGAACTCTCTTAGATATGGTTCGTTCTATGATGTCACTTACAGATTTACCGCAATCATTTTGGGGTTATGCATTAGAAACAGGCGCATTCACTTTAAATAGGGCACCATCTAAATCCGTTGAAACGACACCGTATGAATTATGGTTTGGGAAGAAACCTAGATTGTCGTTCCTTAAAGTTTGGGGTTGTGAAGCCTATGTAAAGAAGTTACAGCCGGACAAGCTTGAACCCAAAGCGGAAAAATGCGTCTTCATAGGATACCCGAAGGAAACTATTGGGTATACCTTCTATCATAGATCCGAAGGCAAAATCTTCGTTGCCAAGAATGGATCCTTTCTAGAGAAGGAATTTCTCTTGAAAGAAGTGACTGGAAGGAAAGTAGAACTCGACGAGGTTGTCGAACCTTCTCTCGAAATTGCGAGTAGCGCAGCACCGGAAGAAGTTCCTGTGGTGCCTGCACCAATAAGAGAGGAAGCTAATGATGATGATCGTGAAACTTCGGTTGTAGTTGCTACAGAGCCTCGCAGGTCAACGAGAACTCGTACCACTCCTGATTGGTATGATCCCGTTATGAGTGTCATGTTGGTGGACAACACCGATGACCCCGCGACATATGAGGAAGCGATCATGAGCCCAGATTCCAACAAATGGCAAGAAGCCATGAAATCTGAGATTGGATCCATGTACGAAAACCAAGTATGGACTTTGGTGGACTTACCGGATGGCCGGAAGGCTGTCGAGAACAAATGGATTTTCAAGAAGAAAACAGATGCTGATGGTAATGTTACTGTCTATAAAGCTCGACTTGTCGCAAAAGGGTTTCGACAAATTCAAGGAGTTGACTACGATGAGACTTTCTCACCAGTAGCGAAGCTAAAGTCTGTGAGTATTATGTTAGCAATCGCTGCATATTATGATTATGAGATATGGCAGATGGATGTCAAAACAGCATTCCTCAATGGAGACATTGATGAAAAGTTGTACATGATGCAACCCAAAGGTTTTGTCGATCCTAAAGATGCTAACAAGGTATGCAAACTTCAACGGTCCATCTATGGATTGAAGCAAGCATCCCGAAGTTGGAATCAACGTTTTGATAAGGTGATCAAAAGTTTTGGTTTTATACAAACTTATGGAGAAGCTTGTATTTACAAGAAAGTGAGTGGGAGCTCTGTAGCATTCTTAATACTATATGTAGATGACATATTGTTGATTGGGAATGATGTAGACCTTCTTAATAGTGTCAAGGAATATTTGAATAATAGTTTTTCAATGAAGGATCTTGGCGAAGCAGCTTACATATTGGGCATAAAGATTTATAGAGATAGATCGAGACGCCTAATATCATTGTCACAAAGTACATATTTGGACAAAGTTCTAAAGAGGTTTGGAATGGAAGATAGCAAGAAAGGGTTCTTGCCCATGTTGCCCAATACGACCTTGAGTAAAACTCAAAGTCCGACATCGGCAGAAGATAGAGAAAGGATGAGTAAGACTCCCTATGCCTCAGCCATAGGATCTCTAATGTATGCCATGCTATGTACTAGACCCGACATTGCATATGTTGTTAGTTTAACTATCAGATATCAAAGTGATCCAGGAGTGGATCATTGGACAGCGGTCAAAAACATCCTTAAGTACTTGAGAAGGACTAAGGATATGGTTCTTTCTTATGGAGGTGATGAACAGCTCGTTGTTAATGGTTACACCGATGCTAGTTGGAACACCGATCCGGATGATTCTAAATCACAATCTGGATACGTATTTATTTTGAATGGTGCAGCAGTTAGCTGGAGGAGTGCAAAGCAAAGCGTTGTGGCGAGATCTTCAACTGAATCGGAATACATGGCTGCTTCGGAGGCTTCACAAGAAGCGATATGGATGAAAGAGTTCATTACAGAGCTGGGTGTGGTTCCTAGTGCGCTGGACCCAATGTCTATCTACTGTGATAACATGGGTGCCATAGCCAATGCGCAAGAACCAAGGTCACACAAGAAGCTGAAGCACATCAAGCTACGTTTTCACGCTATTCGAGAACATGTCCAAGATGGGGACATAAAGATTTGCAAAGTACACACAGATCTGAATGTGGCGGATCCGTTGACTAAACCTCTCCCGAGGGCAAAACATGACCAGCACCAAACTGCCATGGGTGTTCGGTATATTACCATGTAATCTAGATTAGATGACTCTAGTGCAAGTGGGAGACTGTTGGAGATATGCCCTAGAGGCAATAATAAATGTAGTTATTATTATATCTTTGTGTTTATGATAAATGTTTACTTTCATGCTATAATAGTATTAACAAGGAAACATTAATACTTGTGTGATTTGTAAACTAAAATAGAGTCCCTAGTAAAGCCTCTTTATAATACTAGCTTGTTGGTTAATAAATGATTGTGGTTTCCCTATCATGAACATTGAGATGTTATTAACAAAAAGATCATATCGTTAGGAGAATGATATGGTGGACATACTCCTATAGATAAGCGTAGCATAAAGATCAAGTCATTTTAATAGTTCAATTGCTATATGCTTTCTGATACATAGTAACCTAATTCCTTCGACCATGAGATCATGCATATCACCTTTACCGGATGGATGCTTTGATGACATCAAACACCACACCATAACTGGGTGGCTATAAAGGTGGCATTGAGTATTCGAAAAGTATTGGTTGAGACACATGGATCAAGAGTGGGATTTGTCCATCCATATGACGGATAGATATACTCTGGGCCCTCTCGGTGAAATGTCATCCAATTAGCTTGCAAGCATGTGACTGGCTCACAAGGGATCACATATCACGGGAACGAGAAAAGAGTACTTATCAGTAACGAGGTTGAACTAGGTATGCAGAGATACCGACGATCATAACCTCGGATAAGTAAACTATCGTGAGACAAAGGGAAATTGGTATCGTATGTAAGTGGTTCATTCGATCGCAAAGTAATCGTAGAAATATGTGGGAGCCATATGAATTTCCAGATTCCTCTATTGGTTATTGTTCGGAGAAGTGTCTCGATCATGTCCACATAATTCACGAATCGTAGGGAGACACACTTAAGGATTCGACGTTGTTTGAGTAGTTATGGAATGATGAGAAAGAGACCGAATGTTGTTCGGAGTCTCGGATGGGATCCGGGATATCACGAGGAGATCCGGAATGGTCCGGAGAATAAGATTCATATAAGGAAAGTCCTGTTTCGGAGTTGGAGAATGGTTCCGGTGTTTTCATCGAGAATGTTCTAGAAGGTTCCGGAATGTCCGACACTCCGAAGGGGAAGGGTACGTGAATGTGTTATATCAAGTTGGTATGATTGCATCATGTACTAGGTGTCATCGCTGAACAAAATAAAGGGTTTAATCAAACCCTAGTTTGAAAAAGTCAAACGCCAATTTGAAAGTCAAACGGCTATTTTTGGGAAGTGAAGAGGGAGGTGGAAACCGAGTTGGGGAGGAGTCCCTCCTCCACCGCCGGCCCACTTGGGATCCGAGTTAGGGAGGGAATCCCCTCCCCTTGGCTGGCGCTGTAGGGGTTTGTAGCATGGAAAACAAAAAATTTCTATCGCATACAAACAAACAAGCCAAGATCTATCTACTAGATTGTAGCAACGAGTCGATGGAATAACTTACCCTCGAAGATTCCAAAGCGTTTAACGAGAGCGGATTCTCGTGGGTGATGTAGTCGTACTCTTCCCGATCTCAAGATCGTGTAGACGATCCTTCCGGCGCTGCGTTCCGGCAGCGCTCCCGCAGTCGGTCACATGTTCGGTACTCGACGAAGACCTTCCTCTCCCTTGTTCCAGCAGGTAGCGGAGGTTGTAGCACTCTCCTCGCGATTCCGGCAGCACAACGGCGTGGTACCGGAAGTAGAGGGGAGATCCCGCAGGGCTTCGCCTTAAGCCGGAGCGAGTATGGTGGATTATGAGAGAGGGCTATTAGTGGTCTAGAGATTAGACACACCAATTAGAAGGCTCTAAACCGCAGGCTAAAGCAATTAGAAGCTCTAAACCAAAACGGCTCTAAACCGGAGATTAGAGGTAGAAACTTGTGTGTCTAGAGGAGGAGGCCCTGCCCCTCCTTTTATGGGTGGAGGGGCCGGCGCGCCAGGGGAGGGAGGGGAGTCCCTCCCCAACTCGGCCTAGGTGGGCCGCCGGCTTGGAGAGGAGGGACTCCTCCCCCAAGTCGGTTTTTGCCTCCTCTTGCTTGTTTCCCACAGTTTCTTGTTTTAGCCGTTTGACTTTCAAACTGGACATTTGACTTTTCTGTTTTAGGATTCAATTTAATCCTTTATTTGGAACAGCAAGAACACTTAGTACATGATGCAATCATTCCAATATGTAATGACACATTCATGTACCCCTCCCCCCTCCCGGAGTGCCGGACATTCCGGAACCTTCTAGAACATTCACCGGAATCATTTCCGAACTCCGAAACGGGACTTTCTTTATATGAATCTTATTCTCCGGACCATTCCGGATCACCTCGTGATATCCCGGATCTCATCCGAGACTCCGAACAACATTCGGTCTCTTTCTCATAATACCATAACTACTCAAAACAACGTCGAATTCTTAAGTGTGTCTCCCTACGGTTCGTGAATTATGCGGACATGATCGAGACACTTCTCCGAACAATAACCAATAGAGGAATCTGGAAATTCATATGGCTCCCACATATTTCTACGATTACTTTGCGATCAAATGAACCACTTACATACGATACCAATTTCCCTTTGTCTCACGATATGTTACTTATCCGAGGTTATGATCGTCGGTATCTCTGCATACCTAGTTCAACCTCGTTACTGATAAGTACTCTTTTCTCGTTCCCGTGATATGTGATCCCTTGTGAGCCAGTCACATGCTTGCAAGCTAATTGGATGACATTTCACCGAGAGGGCCCAGAGAATATCTATCCGTCATATGGATGGACAAATCCCACTCTTGATCCATGTGTCTCAACCAATACTTTCCGAACACTCAATGCCACCTTTATAGCCACCCAGTTACGGTGTGGTGTTTGATGTCATCAAAGCATCCATCCGGTAAAGGTGATATGCATGATCTCATGGTCGAAGGAATTAGGTTACTATGTATCAGAAAGCATATAGCAATTGAACTATTGAAATGACTTGATCTTTATGCTACGCTTATCTATAGGAGTATGTCCACCATATCATTCTCCTAATGATATGATCTTGTTGTTGACAACATCTCAATGTTCATGATAGGGAAACCACAATCATTTATCAACCAACAAGCTAGTGAAGTATAGAGGCTATACTAGGGACTTCAAATTAAGTTTACAAATCACACAAGTATTAATGTTTCCCTGTTAATACTATTATAGCATGAATGTAAACATTTATCATAAACACAAAGATATAATAATAACTACATTTATTATTGCCTCTAGGGCATATCTCCAACAGTCTCCCACTTGCACTAGTCATCTAATCTAGATTACATGGTAATATACCGAACACCCATGGCAGTTTGGTGTTGGTCATGTTTTGCCCTCGGGAGAGGTTTAGTCAACGGATCCGCCACATTCAGATCTATGTGTACTTTGCAAATCTTTATATCCCCATCCTGGATATGTTCTCGAATAGCGTGAAAACGTAGCTTGATATGCTTCAGCTTCTTGTGTGACCTTGGTTCTTGCGCATTGGCTATGGCGCCCATGTTATCACAGTAGATAGACATTGGGTCCAGCGCACTAGGAACCACACCCAGCTCTGTAATGAACTCTTTCATCCATATCGCTTCTTGAGAAGCCTCCGAAGCAGCCATGTATTCCGATTCAGTTGAAGATCTCGCCACAACGCTTTGCTTTTGCACTCCTCCAGCTAATTGCTGCACCATTCAAAATAAATACGTATCCAGATTGTGATTTAGAATCATCCGGATCGGTGTTCCAACTAGCATCGGTGTAACCATTAACAACGAGCTGTTCATCACCTCCATAAGAAAGAACCATATCCTTAGTTCTTCTCAAGTACTTAAGGATGTTTTTGACCGCTATCCAATGATCCACTCCTGGATCACTTTGATATCTGCTAGTTAGACTAACAGCATATGCGATGTCGGGTCTAGTACATAGCATGGCATACATTAGAGATCCTATGGCTGATGCATAGGGAGTCTTACTCATCCTTTCTCTATCTTCCGCCGATGTCGGACTTTGAGTTTTACTCAAGGTCGTATTGGGCAACATGGGCAAGAAGCCTTTCTTGCTTTCTTCCATTCCAAACCTCTTTAGAACTTTGTCCAAATATGTACTCTGTGACAATGATATTTGGCGTTTCGATCTATCTCTATAAATCTTTATGCCTAATATGTAAGCTGCTTCGCCAAGATCCTTCATTGAAAAACTATTATTCAAATATTCTTTGACACTATTAAGAAGGTCTACATCATTCCCAATCAACAATATGTCATCCACATATAGTATTAACAATGCTACAGAGCTCCCACTCACTTTCTTGTAAATACAAGCTTCTCCATAAGTTTGTATAAAACCAAAACTTTTGATTACCTTATCAAAACGTTGATTCCAACTTCGGGATGCTTGCTTCAATCCATAGATGGACCGTTGAAGTTTGCATACCTTGTTAGCATCTTTAGGATCGACAAAACCTTTGGGTTGCATCATATACAACTCTTCATCAATATCTCCATTGAGGAATGCTGTTTTGACATACATCTGCCATATCTCATAATCATAATATGCAGCGATTGCTAACATAATCCTCACAGACTTTAGCTTCGCTACCGGTGAGAAAGTCTCATCGTAGTCAAGTCCTTGAATTTGTCGAAACCCTTTTGCGACAAGTCGAGCTTTATAGACAGTAACATTACCATCAGCATCTGTTTTCTTCTTGATAATCCATTTGTTCTCGACAGCCTTCGGCCATCCGGTAAGTCCACCAAAGTCCATACTTGGTTTTCGTACATGGATCCAATCTCGGATTTCATGGCTTCTTGCCATTTATTGGAATCTGGATTCATCATCGCTTCCTCATATGTCTCGGGGTCATCGGTGTTGTCCACCAACATGACACTCATAACGGGATCATACCAATCTGGAGTGGTACGAGTTCTCGTTGACCTCCGAGGCTCTGTAGCAACTTCAACCGAAGTTTCATGATCACCATCATTAGCTCCCTCTCTAATTGGTGCAGGCACCACAGGAACTTCTTCCGGTGCTGCGCTACTCGCAATTTCGAGAGAAGGTTCGACAACCTCGTCGAGTTCTACTTTCCTTCCAGTCACTTCTTTCGAGATAAATTCCTTCTCTAGAAAGGATCCATTCTTGGCAACGAAGATTTTGCCTTCGGATCTATGATAGAAGGTATACCCAATAGTTTCCTTCGGGTATCCTATGAAGACGCATTTTTCCGCTTTGGGTTCAAGCTTGTCCGGCTGTAACTTCTTTACATAGGCTTCGCATCCCCAAACTTTAAGGAACGACAATTTAGGTTTCTTCCCAAACCATAATTCATACGGTGTCGTTTCAACGGATTTAGATGGTGCCCTATTTAAAGTGAATGCGGCTGTTTCTAATGCATAACCCCAAAATGATAGCGGTAAATCTGTAAGTGACATCATAGAACGAACCATATCTAAGAGAGTTCGATTACGACGTTCGGACACACCATTACGCTGTGGTGTTCCCGGCGGTGTCAATTGTGAAAGTATTCCGCATTTCTTCAAATGGTCGCCAAACTCGTAACTTAGATATTCACCTCCACGATCAGAACGTAGAAATTTAATCTTCTTGTTACGTTGCTTCTCTACCTCACTTTGAAACTCCTTAAACTTCTCGAAAGTTTCGGACTTATGTTTCATGAAATAGATATACCCATATCTACTCAAGTCATCCGTGAAGGTAAGAACATAACGATAACCACCGCGCGATGCTACACTCATTGGACCACACACATCGGTACGTATGATTTCCAATAAGTCCGTAGCTCGCTCCATCATACCAGAAAATGGAGTCTTAGTCATTTTTCCCATCAGACATGCTTCGCATCTTTCAAGTGATTCAAAATCAAGTGATTCAAGAAGTCCATCGGAATGGAGTTTCTTCATACGCTTCACTCCAATGTGACCAAGACGACAGTGCCACATATAGGTCGAATTATCGCTTGATTTCAAACGTTTAGCCTCAATGTTGTTGATATGTGTATTTCCACTATCGAGATTCAATAAGAATAGACCATCTATCAAAGGTGCATGTGCATAAAACATATTACTCATATAAATCGAACAACCATTATTCTCTGACTTAAACAAGTAACCGTCTCGCAATAAACAAGATCCCGATATAATGTTCATGCTCAACGCAGGCACCAAATAACAATTATTTAAGTATAAAACTAATCCCGATGGTAGATGAAGGGGTAGCGTGCCGACCGCGATCACATCAACCTTTGATCCGTTTCCCACGCGCATCGTCACCTCGTTCTTCGCTAGCTTCCGTTTATTCTGCAGCACCTGTTTCGAGTTACAAATATGAGCAACCGAACCAGTATCAAATACCCAGGCACTACTACGAGTACTAGTGAGATACACATCAATAACATGTATATCAGATATACCTTTCTTCTTGATGTTGCCGTTCTTCAAATCCGCCAAGTACTTTGGGCAATTCCGCTTCCAGTGACCTTCTCCCTTGCAGTAAAAGCACTCAGTATCAGGCTTAGGTCCAGCCTTGGTCTTCTTCGCCGGCGTGGTAACTTTCTTACCACCCTTCTTGAAGTGCCCCTTTTGCTTAGACTTGCCTTTCTTGAATTTGGTGGTCTTATTGACCAAAAACACTTGGTGCTCTTTCTTAATCTCCACTTCTGCAGATTTCAACATGGCAAAGAGTTCTGGCAACGTCTTGTTCATGTTCTGCATGTTATAGTTCATCACAAAGTTCTTGTAACTTGGTGGTAGTGATTGGAGGATACGGTAAATCCCCAAAGCATTAGGAATCACAATACCCAAGCTTTGAAGTTTGTTTGCGTGCCCAGACATCTTAAGCACATGCTCACTGACGGAGCTGCCCTCTCCCATCTTGCAGTTAAAGAACTTTTTAGAAGCTTCATAACTTTCAATTGCCGCATGAGTCTCAAAAATCAATTTGAGATCCTCGACAATATCATATGGGTCTGAATCCTCAAACCTTTTCTGAAGCTCCGATTCCAAACCATACAAGATAGCACACTGAACTATGGAGTACTGATTCTTCCGAGCGAGGTAAACATTCTTTACTTCATCGGGAGCATCATCTGCAGGTGGGTCACCCAGCGGTGCATCCAGCACATAGGTCAAATTACCAGCTGTGAGGACAATCCTCAAATTGCGGAACCAATCCGCGAAGTTGCTTCCATTGTTTTTCAACTTTTCTTTCTCTAGGAACGCATTAAAATTGATGGTAGGGGCTGCCATTGATCTACAACATATTTGCAATAGTTTAGACTAAGTTTATGACAAATTGAGTTCAAATTAATAATGAAATTAAACTAGGTGAACTCCCACTCAAAACAATATCCCTCACATTGTTTTAGTGATCACACGAACCAAATCCACCATATCAACACCGATCATCACGAGAGTTGACATAGTTTCAATGGCGAACAATCGACATGTTCATCATATCTACTATATGATTCATGCTTTACCTTTCGGTGATCCGTGTTCCGAGACCATGTCTGTACATTCTAGGCTCGTCAAGATCAAACCTTAGTTTCCGCATGAGCAAATCTGGCTTGCTCACGTTGTATACACTTGCAGAATCTAACACACCCGATCATCACGTGGTGCTTCAAAACAACAAGCTTTAGCAACGGTGCTAACTAAGGATGAACACTTTATGACTTGAAATTGATGTGCATGAGGGATCATCTTATAATGCTACCGTCGTCTACTAAGCAATACAAGATGCATAAAGGATTAACATCACATGCAATTCAATATATATGTGATATGATATGGCCTTTCTTCTTTGTGCTTCCGATCTCCATCTTCAAGCACGAACATGATCTCCATCATCACCGGCATGCGTCAAGGTCAATGACGCTTCTCCATGGTTGTCGTCCATCGGCTTCAACTATTACAACTACTTTGAATAGACACGCGGGTCTTAACATAAATTAAAGACAACCATATGGCTCCTGCCGGTTGCCAACTTACAATAAGGAACATTGCATACATCAAATATAATCACAATCATGGCCATATCACATCACTGCACACCCCTGCAAAACAAAGTTAGACGCCTCTACTTTCTTTGCATATTTTACGTGGTTTGGGGCTTTCAATAAGTGTCGTTCTAACTTACGAACAAGAACCACAACATTGATACTAGCATTGTTGATCACCCGTTGTAAATTGGATCTTAACTATGCTAGGAGAAACAGGCACCCGCAAAGCCACTTATGCAATACAAGTTGCATGTCAAGCGTGGAGCAAGTCTCATGAACGATGTCATGTAAGGTTAGCCCGGGCCGCTTCATCCCAACATACCGCAAGATGCAAAGTACACAAGAATTAATCGACAATAAAAGCATCAACGCCCACAATGACCATTGTGTTCTACTCGTGCAACAGATCTACATATAGACACGGCTCTGATACCACTGTAGGGGTTCGTAGCATGGAAAACAAAAAATTTCTATCGCATACAAACAAACAAGCCAAGATCTATCTACTATATTGTAGCAACGAGTCGATGGAATAACTTACCCTCGAAGATTCCAAAGCGTTTAACGAGAGCGGATTCTCGTGGGTGATGTAGTCGTACTCTTCCCGATCTCAAGATCGTGTAGACGATCCTTCCGGCGCTGCGTTCCGGCAGCGCTCCCGCAGTCGGTCACATGTTCGGTACTCGACGAAGACCTTCCTCTCCCTTGTTCCAGCAGGTAGCGGAGGTTGTAGCACTCTCCTCGCGATTCCGGCAGCACAACGGCGTGGTACCGGAAGTAGAGGGGAGATCCCGCAGGGCTTCGCCTTAAGCCGGAGCGAGTATGGTGGATTATGAGAGAGGGCTATTAGTGGTCTAGAGATTAGACACACCAATTAGAAGGCTCTAAACCGCAGGCTAAAGCAATTAGAAGCTCTAAACCAAAACGGCTCTAAACCGGAGATTAGAGGTAGAAACTTGTGTGTCTAGAGGAGGAGGCCCTGCCCCTCCTTTTATGGGTGGAGGGGCCGGCGCGCCAGGGGAGGGAGGGGAGTCCCTCCCCAACTCGGCCTAGGTGGGCCGCCGGCTTGGAGAGGAGGGACTCCTCCCCCAAGTCGGTTTTTGCCTCCTCTTGCTTGTTTCCCACAGTTTCTTGTTTTAGCCGTTTGACTTTCAAACTGGACATTTGACTTTTCTGTTTTAGGATTCAATTTAATCCTTTATTTGGAACAGCAAGAACACTTAGTACATGATGCAATCATTCCAATATGTAATGACACATTCATGTACCCCTCCCCCCTCCCGGAGTGCCGGACATTCCGGAACCTTCTAGAACATTCACCGGAATCATTTCCGAACTCCGAAACGGGACTTTCTTTATATGAATCTTATTCTCCGGACCATTCCGGATCACCTCGTGATATCCCGGATCTCATCCGAGACTCCGAACAACATTCGGTCTCTTTCTCATAATACCATAACTACTCAAAACAACGTCGAATTCTTAAGTGTGTCTCCCTACGGTTCGTGAATTATGCGGACATGATCGAGACACTTCTCCGAACAATAACCAATAGAGGAATCTGGAAATTCATATGGCTCCCACATATTTCTACGATTACTTTGCGATCAAATGAACCACTTACATACGATACCAATTTCCCTTTGTCTCACGATATGTTACTTATCCGAGGTTATGATCGTCGGTATCTCTGCATACCTAGTTCAACCTCGTTACTGATAAGTACTCTTTTCTCGTTCCCGTGATATGTGATCCCTTGTGAGCCAGTCACATGCTTGCAAGCTAATTGGATGACATTTCACCGAGAGGGCCCAGAGAATATCTATCCGTCATATGGATGGACAAATCCCACTCTTGATCCATGTGTCTCAACCAATACTTTCCGAACACTCAATGCCACCTTTATAGCCACCCAGTTACGGTGTGGTGTTTGATGTCATCAAAGCATCCATCCGGTAAAGGTGATATGCATGATCTCATGGTCGAAGGAATTAGGTTACTATGTATCATAAAGCATATAGCAATTGAACTATTGAAATGACTTGATCTTTATGCTACGCTTATCTATAGGAGTATGTCCACCATATCATTCTCCTAATGATATGATCTTGTTGTTGACAACATCTCAATGTTCATGATAGGGAAACCACAATCATTTATCAACCAACAAGCTAGTGAAGTATAGAGGCTATACTAGGGACTTCAAATTAAGTTTACAAATCACACAAGTATTAATGTTTCCCTGTTAATACTATTATAGCATGAATGTAAACATTTATCATAAACACAAAGATATAATAATAACTACATTTATTATTGCCTCTAGGGCATATCTCCAACAGGCGCCTCCCTCCTATAAGAGGAGGGGCAGGGCTCCCCTCCTAACACAGAAGATTGCCCCCTCTAAACCTAACCCTAGCCGCCGCCCACCATAGCCGCCGCCTAGGGTTTCTCCCCTAGCCGCCGACTTGGGCACCTCCAAGCCCTAGCCACCGGCCCTAGCACCCCCTCCTTGGTGTGTCTAAATGCTAGAACACCGAGGGCTCTCTCATAGTCCACCATACTCGCTCCGGCTTAAGGCGAAGCCCTGCGAGATCTCCCCTCTACTTCCGGTACCACGCCGTTGTGCTACCGGAATCACGAGGAGAGTGCTACAACCTCCGCTGCCTGCTGGAACAAGGGAGAGGAAGGTCTTCGTCGAGTACCGAACGTGTGACCGACTGCGGGAGCGCTGCCGGAACGCAGCGCCGGAAGGATCGTCTACGTGATCTTGAGATCGGGAAGAGTACGACTACATCACCCACGAGAATCCGCTCTCGTTAAACGCTTTGGAATCTTCGAGGGTGAGTTATTCCATCTACTCGTTGCTACAATCTAGTAGATAGATCTTGGCTTGTTTGTATGCGATAGAAATTTTTTGTTTTCCATGCTACGAAACCCTACAACACTTAGCACACAGTTAAACCGATAAGTGTGTTGTTATCAAACATCAAAATCAGAGGGATAGGAAAATGCTCTTTCAATCTCCCCCTTTTTGGTGTTTGATGACAATACACTTTTGCAAGATGATTTTAATAGAAAACATATGGAATTTGTAAAATAGAGACGGGGCTCCCCCTAGATGCGTAGAGACAAACCTCCCCCTCTATTTTACAAACCCAACATGGGTGCACAATTATTGATACTAGCATGTGAAATCATACCTTTGCATAGTAACATGTGATGAGAAATATATAGACAATAGATAACGCATATCATCACAAGATGGATCCAATGAAATAAACCACTTAGTCTCATAAGATGGATCCAAGACATAACCACATAGTCTCACACATAAAAACATAGTCTCATACATAACTAGAGGGAAATCGAAGTTCACAAGCAATAAAAGGATCAAGATAAGAACGAGCTTGTGACTTCCCATGCAACACCCGTGCCTAAAGTGCAACTTATCCCCCTTTGGCATCAAGACACCAAAAAGGGACAAGTGCAGGACTACCGTCCCGACAGTCAATCATCCTCATCCTCCTCCTCCTCATCCTCAAGGTCTTCCTCATCCTCGTAAGGGGGTGGGGCGCGGTGCGAGGAAGAGACATCATTGTCCCAACAGCTGTGCTGAGAGATCCACTGATCTTCTGGAGTGATGTTTTTCTTGGACCCCTCGGAGACGGTCAAACCCTGAGCAGCCATCATTTCATTCTGCCGAGCACTGGCTTTCTTGGCATACACATGCGCCTCATACATGCGCTTCTGGTTGTCAACCTGGAAGCAGAAGATCTTCTTGAGCTTGACCTCCATCCTTTTGGCCCAAGAGGGCTTAGCATTCTTGCGACGAGAGACAACATAGTCAGTGTCATGTCCACTGTCAGCATCCTCAGAGTCGTCCTCATCCTCCTCACCCGCTGCAACGCGAGATTTAGCATGTGTCTTGATCTTGAGTGCCTTTGGCCTGTGCACAATGAGAGAGCGAGTGGAGAGTGTCCTAGCAATGACGGGGCACTTTGACACAATGAGGGCCATAATATAAGGAGAAAATGGTGGAACCCTCCGAGAGTGTGCAGCAGCAACCATCTCATTCCATATGAAGTCTGACACATCAAGCGGAGTGCCAGAGTCTCGGTTGTGGAAGGTGTTGAACAGCAAGTCAACAGAGAAACCATGTATCTCATCCTTGTTGCCCGCACGAGGAGAAACAGTCTCACGGAAAATGCGATGGAGAATGTCATATGTGGGGAGAAGATCCTTGACCTTGCCAGCAATCCCACGGCCCCGGATATACAGAGGTGTAAGGACATCCTTCTTGGAGGGGTGATCCCGCATGTGACAGCGAAAACCACAAGGAACGTCCCGGCCGCGATCTTCATACCCCAATATTGCAGCAAACTCCGCAAGTGTAGCTTCCTTGACAGCACCTTGAGTCATCCAGGTGATCTTCCGAGTACGACCAGTGTGAAAATGTGTAGTGGCATAAAACTATCAAATAAGGAGTGGATCATAGTCATACTGGAACTCCATAATGGGGAACAAGCCAAGGTGAGAGCAGATTTCCTTAGCTTCAGCAAAGTAGTCAAGATTCTTGTCAATGTGCCCCATGTCAATCCACTGCTGAGGCACCACCATCTGGATATTGGTCAAAAGAACCTCATGATAAACACGCTCTTGGAAATCATCATAGAAGAGACTGTCTTCTCTGGCCTCGCTTCGGTTGCGGGAGTATGCATTTTCAATCCGGAGAGCCCTAAACTCTGACTCAGAGATGTCTGACAGTTTCCTTGGCCCAGATGGCCGAGAGCTGAGACTTTTGGTATGCCCAGTGGAAGGGGGGCGAGAGGGAGGGGCGCTGCCACGCCCAGCAGAGCGCTTGGTAACCCCTTCACGACCCCCACGACCACCTCGAGTGGCAGGCAACTTGGAACGGTGTCTTGGCTGTGGCATAACCTCTTCCTCAGACTCCGTCTCTTCCTCAACAATCTCACGGCTAGTCTTGGAACGCTTGCGTGCACCCCGAGAACCACCTGCATCTGTGAAAGCACGAGGGAGGATAGCAAGGGGGTAAGGGCACAAGAATCAAGGAGCAAACGAGAGAGTCAAACATGAAGCAGAAAAAGGCAGTCAGTTTGGGCCGGTACTACCGGACCTGACGACCGGTAGTACCGCTTGCAAGCGGTAGTACCGGAAAAAGTTCCGGTACTACCGGTTGAGCGGCACAAGTTCATCAGATCTGTTGGAAACGGACCAAATTGACGGCATTAAAGTGTAAATAGATGATTCTACTCGGTAACAAGGGAAGTATATGGCAGTACAACCTTTCAATATGTCAATTTCTCCACAAATCTAAGCCAAAACCTAGATCTAAGGAAAAAATCAAACCGAGAGAGAAAGGGCGGTTGTATCGGGATCCATGGCGGTGGAAAGAAGTGGGAGCCCGCCAAGAGGCCGAATCCAAGGGGAATCCGGGGAGAGGAGAGCGTGGCAGGGCTCCGACGGCTTCAAGGTCTCCAGCGGCGGCGCGGGTATGAGTGGGGTCCGTGGGGATGAGTGAGGCACTGAGGGGTGCCTCCCCACGCGTGTCCAATATATACCAGGAAAACGCCGACCGGTAGTACCGGTTGCGGAAGCGGTAGTACCGCTCGTAAGGGTAGTACCGGTTCCCCAACCGGTAGTACCGGTGACCGGTAGTACCGGACATGTGGGCGGTAGTACCGTTCCTGGAGCAGTTCTTCCAGGAGATGACCTGGGAACTACCTAGGTCCGGTAGTACCGCTCCCACATCCGGTAGTATCGGTCCCATCTGATTCCAAATGCCAGGAAACAAAAGTGATCCTTGTGCAGATAGAGAGAGGGTTTTCATGAGGGAGTAAGGGGGCTTGGGTTAAGACAAGTGAGTTGGGAAGCACATGCACTCTAAAAATCGAGGAAAAAGAGGTTCAAAACCAAACTAGAGTGCATGAGACTAAGAACAATGAAGGCAATTCACAAGATGACAATCATGAGTAAAAATCAAATCAAAGATGACAAACACGAGTACGCACATCAACCTCTCGATTGAGAGGGGGCGGTGGCCTAGGCCACCATATTTGAGTATACTCGGCTTGGCACCACGAAGATGTATCTTGGGTCCATTACCGAAACTCATCATTAAGCTCACATATCACAAAATGATATTAAGAGGAATGATTTTGTTTTCTTTGCGCATAATGGGGGAGGGATGGTCCAATCAATTAGGACCGCACTCCCCCTATGTCCATGCCTACACCTAAACCAAATATGGGTCGAGTATTAGGTGAGAGTGCAAGATAATCAAGTCAAGCTCCTTGAATCTACGATATTTAGTTCATTCCTCAAGTAGCAAAACCTTGCTTCATCAAGTGGCTTCGTGAAGATATCGGCAAGTTGATCTTTGGTTGAAACATAGGATAGATCAATATCACCTCGAGCAACATGATCTCTAATGAAGTGATGACGAATGTCAATATGCTTTGTCCTTGTGTGATCCACCGGGTTGTATGCAATTTTGATGGCACTTTCATTGTCACATAGAAGAGGCACTTTGTCACAATGGACACCGTATTCCTTTAACTTTTGCCTCATCCATAGCAATTGAGTGCAAGCACTAGCGGCAGCAACATACTCGGCTTCGGCGGTGGAGAGAGATATACAATTTTGCTTCTTAGAAGACCAACATACCGAGGACCTACCAAGGAATTGGCAAGCCCCGGATGTTGATTTTATATCATCCTTGTCCCCCGCCCAATCCGAATCCGTGTATCCAAAAAGAGCAAATGTTGAACCTCGAGGATACCAAAGACCATAAAATGGGGTATGAACTAAATATCGAAAGATTCTCTTGACCGCCATTAAATGGCTTTCCTTAGGAGCTGCTTGATATCTTGCACACACACCTACACTCAACACAATATCGGGTCTAGATGCACAAAGGTAAAGCAAAGAACCAATCATAGACCGGTATACCTTTTGATCCACATCTTTACCATTTGTATTTTGTTCTAGATGAGTCTTTGTAGCCATGGGAGTAGGAGCTCCATTCAAATATTGCATTTTGAATCTCTTGAGCATATCTTGAGTATACTTGGCTTGGTTGAAGAATGTTCCTCCTCTAACTTGCTTGATCTCAAAGCCAAGAAATACTTTCAACTCCCCCATCAAAGACATACGGAACCTACTAGTCATAAGCTTTGAGAATTCATCATTAAAAGCTTTGTTAGATGAGCCAAAGATAATATCATCAACATATATTTGGCATACAAAAATCTCCCCATTAACCCTCTTAGTAAAAAGAGTGGGATCGATTTTCCCAACCTCAAAGCCACGGTCAAACAATAACTCTCTAAGGTGCTCATACCACGTGCGTGGGGCTTGCTTGAGCCCATAGAGCACCTTATCAAGTTTGTAGACATGGTTTGGGAAGTTGGGGTCCTCAAATCCCGGGGGTTGCTTAACATATACCAATTCATTTAAAGGACCATAAAGGAATGCACTTTCTACATCCATTTGTTGCAACTTAAAGTTATGATGTGCCGCATAAGCAAGAAGGATACGGATGGACTCAAGGCGAGCCACGGGTGCATAAGTCTCTCCATAATCAATTCCTTCAATTTGAGAATACCCTTGTGCAACCAATCTAGCCTTGTTCCTTACTATAATTCCATGCTCATCTTGCTTGTTCTTGAATATCCACTTTGTTCCAATAACATTGCGGCAATCCTTTGGCTTCTCAACTAACTTCCACACTTTGTTTCTCTCAAAGTTGTTGAGCTCTTTGTGCATAGCTTCTAACCAATCCGAATCTTCAAGAGCTTCCCACACTTTCTTTGGTTCAATCATGGAGATGTGTGCTTGGTGTTCACTGAACCTCTTCAATTGTTATCTTGTGGAAATACCTTTCCTTAGATCTCCAACAACATTTTGGAGAGTGTGATCTCTTAGTTCCAACATTCTTTCCTTTCTAGCTTCGCGACGAGCGTGGATCTCCGTGTTGTTTCTTGGAGGACTCTCTTCATCATTTTGATCCTCGTCTTGACCATCAACTTGACCTTGATCATCATTGGAGTCATCCTCTACATTGGGAGGCAAGGATTGACCTTGGTCTTGATCAAGTGCTCTTCTAGCATCAATTTGAGCTTGTCTCAAAACAGTTTGGATGGATCTTCCTTGACAAATTGACTTGGCACCACTTGACAACCCATCGAATGGACCAAGCTCCCTTTGACTAGAGTTCACACATTGATCACTATGTTGAGGGTCCACATCTTGTATTTGGCTTGAGTCAATGTCCTCTTCGGTAGATGGAGCATGTTGAGGTTGTGAAGATGAGGGCTCCACTCGAGTGGAGAATAGTTCTTCTCGATCCGCCATAAGGGGTTCCTCAACGGGGCGGATATATCCCACACCCATTCTTCCTATGGCATCATGAGGCATTTCATCATCTGCATCACAAGCATCAACACGCCCCCCTTGGGGACCATCATATTCTTCGAAGGTCACACTACAAGATTCTATGACGGCTCCGGAGAGCTTGTCATAGATTCTATAAGTGTGAGATTCGAGACCATAGCCAACAAAAATACCCTCTAATGCTTTAGACTCAAATTTAGACAAACGAACACCTTTGATGAGATAGAAACACTTACAACCGAACACCCAGAAATAAGATATGTTGGGCTTGTTACCGGTAAGTATCTCATATGGAGTCTTGTTGATTTTCTTGTGGAGGTAGAGTCGGTTTGAAGCATGGCAAGCGGTGGAGATGGCTTCGGCCCAAAAGTTGTATGGAGATTTAAACTCCGCCAACATGGTCCTAGCCATCTCAATAAGAGTCCGGTTCTTCCTTTCGGCCACACCATTTTGTTGAGGGGTGTATGCAGCGGAATATTGATGTTTAATCCCCTCATCACTAAGAAAATCATTCAAGGTGTAGTTCTTGAACTCGGTGCCATTGTCACTTCTTATAATCAACACGTGAACATTGTATTGCCGTTGAACCAAGTTGATGAAGTCGATAAAATTCTTTTGAGTTTCACTCTTCAACTTGAAGAAATAAACCCAAGATCTTGTTAGACTTGATTTGGTTTGTGGGATTGTGAGGAGCGTCATGCATCTTCCCTAGAACACATGCCCTGCAAACACGATCTTTGGCAAAGGAAATTTTTTCTTTTAGTCCAACTATATGGCCCTCTTTATGGAGACTTTGCAAAGTTCTCATATTGACATGGGCTAGTCGGCGATGCCATAACCAACCCACATCGGCCTTTCCGAATAAGCACATCGGACCTGTAGTGGTTTGCTCCGAAAAGTCCACCACATACAAGTCATGTTCGACGTGCCCAACGAAAGCGACCTTGAGAGACTTGCTCCACAAGAGGACCACAATATCTACATCAATGAAGACGGCAAAGACCATCTTACCAAGAGCAAGGACAGAAAGTAAATTGTATCCAAGGGTCTCAACAAGCATGACGTTCACGAGTGTAATGTCGTGAGCAACCACAACCTTGCCGAAACCCATTACCTTAGACTTTGATTTGTCGTCATATGTCACGGTAATTTTATCATCATTAGGCTTTAACTCCTTGACAATAGACGAGCTTCCGGTCACATGACTTGTGCAACCACTATCAAGCACCCACTTTGACCCTCCGGAAGCATAAGTCTACAAGAGATCAAGCTAATTTTTAGGTACCCATTTTTCAATGGGTCCTCTTTTGTTAGCAACAAGGGTCTTGGGAACCCAAATAGACCAAGCAATATAACCATCATAAGGGCCAACATATTGTGCATACACATCACCATAATAATCACACATTAGAACATAGTGAGGGTTAGCACTTCCCGCAAAATCATCATGAGACATAGTTTTACCACTTGTGGTCTTACTTTCCACAATGGTCTTGTTGTTCTCTTGTGCGGGCTTGTCCTTCTTCTTCTTATTGTTCTTCTTCTTGGTTTTGGAAACAAAACCAATGCCCCCTTTATCACAACTACGCCTTTGCTTGCTCAAAAGATCATCAATGGACTCGTTTCCTTGTGGAAATGTGGCCTTAGCAAGCTCCCCCTTCAACCTAGCATTCTCTTCAAGAATAGTTGTGCTACTAGATGGAATGAAGTTACTAGGTGAAGGAATATTGGCCAATTGAGTTTGAAGTGTTTCATGGGACTTTGTGAGTGACAAGAGTTCACTCTCCAAGGCCTTGTGAGCCTTGTTAAGCAAACTAAAGTCCTCGGCAAGTTTTTCATGAACCACACCAAACTCAACTTTGTCCTTTTTAGCCCTTTTATATTTAGCAATAGCATGATCACGCTCTTTGATGAGTTTGTTAACAATAATGTCATTTGCCTCATCAAGCCCTTCAAGTTTTAATTCCAGTGACAACCTAGTTTCTTGTTCTTCTTCTAGAGCATTGTTTAAAGCCTCTAGCTCAATCATATGTTCATGCCCAAGTTTACATCTTACATCTAGAAGCTCTTGAGTATGTGATTGTTGATCTAAGATGTTACCAAAATGTAGCTTAGCATCACCTTCTAGGTTAGTCATAAACTCATCAAAGGCAATTAATTCCTTTTTAACATCAAGAGACATCTCATCATCAATTTCATCATTATCTAAGTGAGTAGAGAGGGATGATGAAGATACCTCCGTTCCTCTTGCCATAAGGCAAGTGGCGTTCTTGGTGGAAGAGTTCTCATTTGGAGAATCGAAGAGTGAGAATGTCGGAGTAGTGGTGGTGGCAAGAGCAGCCACACCATGAGAAGTTTCCTCTTCGTCATCTTCATTGTCAGAGGAGTACTCTTCATGAGTGATCAAGACAATTTATCCCGGCTTCTTGTTGATGGGATTCTTTCTTGTACGGTCCCTTGAGAGTCTTCTTCAACACAAGCTTACCACCATGATCTTCTCTCTTCTCATAGGGGCAACTAGCCACAAAGTGGTAGCGGTCACCACAATTGAAGCAAGTTCTCAACCTTGTGGTATTCTCTCTTTTCCCATTTGGATTGCTTCTCCGTTCCATTTCCATCTTGGCCTTGGAGGGGTTCTTCCAAAAGTTCTTTGCATAGAAAGCCATATATTGACCATGAGCAATCTTGACTTCATCGGGATGGTCCATGGAAAGCCCTTCATCACTATCATCTTCATCCCCATGGTCCACAACTTTGGCCTTCAAAGCAACATTGACAACATTGCTCATACCAAGGGCACGAGCACGGGCATCTTTGGCATTCTTGGCGGCAACCTTGAAAGCAGCCATCTCTTGCATAACTTCATTTGAGGTCATGAGATGGTAGTTTTGTATTCCTTGTAGGCTCTTCAAGTCGGTGGGCTCAAAAGGCATGAGTGCACTCACATATTTCCTTTTTATCCATGCATCATCCACATGTGAGGCACCCACATTCCTAAAAGCAGTGGCGGTAGTCTTGAGCCTTCGGTACATGTCTTCGTGATCTTCACCTTCTTTCATGTAGAAGCCTTCGGCTTCATTGCTTAGAGCATCATATCGGTTCCTCCTCATACTCTCATTTCCAATAAACAACACAGTGAGAGCATCCCAAGCTTCCTTGGAAATGCTAAAGTGCTCAATGTGTGGATAATCCTTTGTCCCCAAACTTTGTTGAATCATATGCAGAGCAGTGGCATTGAGTTGACTATTAACAATCTCTCTTCTTGTCAAGTTGGTTGGATCCCCAATAAAGATTCCATGCTCGATGATGTTCCATAGTTCAATGCAAGAGCTGCACATATGAGTCCTCATTAGTGATTGCCATTGAGCAAAAGTAGCAGATTCTTCAATCTTAGGTGGGTCACCTCTATTGTATACATGAGGGTGAGGGATTGGAGGGTCGGGAGAGTACCATGAGTCATGGTGCTCACCCTTCCCACCATCATTGTGTGTGGAGGAATTAACGTTGTCTAGTTTACCCCCCACAACCATACCCTCGGGGGATACCAACGTATTCCCTTTAGGTAAAATGGACGGTTGATCCTCTTGAGGAGATGGGGGTGATGAGCCTTCTTTGTCTTTAAGAAGTTGTTCGAGCAACTTCTTGACTTCGTTGACCAAGGAAGAGCTCAATCTTGTTTCCAAGTTTTTGAGATCTTCCATGGTCACCGGTGTCGACTCACTACCACCATCCCCTTCGTTTCTACCCATATTCTCTTAGGAGGTAAAGCCCGAATAAAGAGCCGAGGCTCTGATACCAATTGAAAGGATCATATGGGCACCTAGAGGGGGGGTGAATAGGTGCTACTTCAAATTTTCTTCTTTTCAAATTAAGGTTTGACAATAAGGTAAATTCTCTAGATAATGCAACTACGGTGAATTTACCTATACGACAATTATGCAAGGGCTACCACAACACAAAGTAGTAACAAGTAAGTAAGGTGCGGTAAAGGATAGAAGTAACCGAAAAGTGGACGCGGAGACACAAGGATTTGTTTCCCGTAGTTCCTTCCTTTTGAGGGGAAGTACGTCTACGTTTGGAGAGGGGGTGGTTTCGAACCACCAACGCCATGAGAGTCCTCCCTTGTTCTCCGATGAATCTCACCCCAACGGGATCGATTCACCTTCCACTATATCGGCAACCTTCAAGGTGGAAGCCGGTGAAGGGTTTCGCGGCATAGTAAATCAAAATTTTCTACGGATGCGAAAAGAGGGAAAGCCAAGATCTATTCTAGGAGATGCAAACAACGAGAGAGATTGGATTAGATCTTCATACCCTTGAAGATTCGCACAGCGGAACGTTCATCGAAACGTGGGTGATGTAGTCGTACTCGCTTCTCCTCCTCGCGATCCGATCCGATCTAGCACCACAAGTGGTGGTGCCTCCGTGAGATGCACACGTGCAGAACCTCGAAGTATCCTCCTTCCTTGGTCCAGCAAGTATGGTGGAGATATGGGTTGAATCTACAATGCGACGACGCGGTGCAATTGGTGGAGAATTTCTGCAGCAGGGCTTCGCCTACAAGCAGTCGGGAGGGAGAGAGGAGGGCAGCAGGGCGGCTAGGGTTGGAGGGGAAGGTGTGTGGGGTTGGTGCGCCCCCAGACCTCTATATATAGAGGGGTGGGCGCAGCCCTAGCCCCTCCCCCAAGCCAAGGCCAGCGGCCCCAAGGAGGAAGAGTGGGGGGCAAGGAAACCCCCCCTTCTAGAAGCTCTATCTAGAGTTTAAACCTCTCTTGGCCGGCTGGGCCCTATGGGGCCTTGTGCCCCTGGCCCAATGCGGCCAGAGCACTCCCTCATAGTCACATGCCCCCTCCCGGAAGGTGGGGCCACGTTGGTCCCCTTCCGGAAGGTTCTAGAAGCTTCCGGTACAATACCGATTAACCCGGAACAATTCCGAACTCCAAAAACTGCACTGCCTTATATGAATCTTATTCTCCGGACCACTCCGGAACCTCTCGTGATGTCCCGGCTCCCATCCGAGACTCCGAACAAAAACTCATAAACCAATTATCCAATCTATCCTAGCGTCGAGACACGTTAAGTGTGTGACCCTGCGGGTTCGAGAATATGCAGACATGATCTTCTATCAATAATCAACAGCGGGGTCTGGAAACCCATATTGACTCCAACACATTCATCGATGATCATATCGGATGAACCACGATGCCAGGATTCAATCAATCCCATATATATATTCCCTTCGTCTCGCGATATTTTACTTGCCCGAGATTCGATCGTTGGTACCGTCATACCTAGTTCAATCTCATTCACAGCAAGTACTTTACTCGTTCCGTAATCCGATATCACTTTGTGATTAACTCCTTAACCACATGTTTGCAAGCGGTGTTGATATCGATTACCGAGTGGGCCCGAAGTATATCTCTCCGACTTGGGAGGGAAAATCCCATCTCGATACATACAACCCAACAGATACTTTCCGATCACCTGAGAGACACCTTTATGATCACCCTCTCATAGGATGACGTTTGATGACCTCAAAGCTTTCTTCCGATACCAGGGAGTTGTATTATCTCATGGTATAAGGAATACAATATTTGACATAAGAAAAGCTTCGTAAAGACGAACACGATGACACGATCTAATTGCTTCGCTTAGTTTGGGTCTGCCCACCATATCATTCTCCCAATGATATGATCTCATTATCAATTGACAACTCATGTCTATGGTTAGGAAACCTTAACCATCATTGATCAATGAGCTAGTCCATAGAGGCGTACTAGGGACACGGTGTTGTTCACAAACCACACAAGTATTAAAGTTTCCGCTTAATACAATTCTAGCATGGAATATAAACATTATCATGAACAAGAATTATAATAATAACATCTTTATTATTGCCTCTAGGGCATAATTCCAACAGTCTCCCACTTGCACTAGAGTCAATAATCTAGTTTACATTTGGCAACAATCTCACACCCATGGCACTGAGGTGTTGATCATGTTTTGCACGCGGAAGAGGTTTAGCCAACGGATCTGCGACATTCAGATCTGTATGTACTTTGCTAATCTTCAGATCTCCATCTGCTATATAATCTCAGATTATATGAAACTTGCGGTTGATATGCTTGGTCTTTGGATGATATCTTGGTTCCTTAGCGAGTGCTATGGCGCCAGTGTTGTCACACAATATCTCCAGTGGGTCCAATGCACTTGGAACCACGCCAAGCTCAGTGATGAAGTTTCTGATCCAAACTCCTTCACTTGACGCTTCTGCAGCAGCCATGTATTCCGATTCTACTGTAGATCCCGCGATCACGCTTTGCTTGTAGCTTCTCCAGCTCACAGCTCCTCCATTCAAAATATACACGTATCCTGTCTGAGACTTAGAATCATCCTTGTCGGTGTCGAAACTAGCGTCGACGTAACCTTTTACGACGAGCTGTTCATCACCCCCATGACTAAGAACATTTCTTTAGTTCTATTCAGGTACTTTAGGATGTTCTTCACGGCTGTCCAGTGTTCCACTCCTGGATCACTTTGATATCTGCTCGTCAAACTAAGAGCATTGGACACATCCGGTCTAGTACACAGCATGGCATACATGATAGAACCTATGACCGAGGCATAAGGAATTTTGCTCATAGCTTCCCTATCATTTACCGTAGCTGGACACTGAGCCTTGCTCAATATCTTACCTGACAACATAGGCACTGAACCTTTCTTTGCCTTATCCATTCTGAACCTTTTCAGAACTTTGTCTAGGTATGTACTCTGGCTTAAAGCTATCAGGCGTCTTTGTCTATCTCTATAGATTTTGATGCCCAATATATAAGTAGCTTCACCTAGGTCTTTCATTGAAAAACACTTGTTCAAATAACTCTTCACATCGTTAAGCATGTTGATGTCATTTCCAATAATCAATATGTCATCCACATATAGTACCAGAAACGTCACCGAGCTCCCACTCACTTTCTTGTAGATACAAGCTTCGTAGCAATTTGGAACAAATCCAAAGCTCTTGATCACTTGATCAAAACGAAGGTTCCAACTCCGAGATGCTTGCTTCAGTCCATAAATGGAACGCTGAAGTTTGCATACTTTATCAGCATCCTTAGGATCGACAAAACCTTCGGGTTGCATCATATACAACTCTTCATCAATGTTGCCATTGAGGAACGCAGTCTTGACATCCATCTGCCATATTTCATAATCATGAAACGCAACAATTGCTAATAAAATCCGAATGGACTTAAACATCACTACGGGAGAGAAAGTCTCATCGTAGTCAACACCTTAAACTTGTCGAAAACCTTTTGCGACAAGTCGTGCTTTATAGACGGTAACATTACCATCCGCGTCCGTTTTCTTCTTGAAGATCCATTTGCACTCAACGGCCTTTCGATCGCTAGGAGGGTCCACCAAAGTCCATACTTGGTTTTCGCTCATGGATCCCAATTCGGATTTCATGGCTTCTAGCCATTTCTCAGAGCCTGGGCTCATCATCGCTTCCTCATAGTTCGTAGGTTCACTGTCTTCTACTAACAAGACAGTCAAGACAGGGTTGCCATACCACTCAGGAGGGGCACGCGACCTTGTCGACCTGCGACGTTCAGTAGCAGCATCGTCCGAAGCTTCATGATCCTTGTCATTAGCTTCCTCTATTGTTGGTGCAGGCGGCACTGGAACAATTTCAGGTGCTGCGCTATTCTCCAACTCAAGAGAAGGTTCAATAACCTCGTCTAGCTCTACTTTCCTCCCACTCACTTCTTTCGAGAGAAACTCCTTCTCAAGAAAGGAACCGTTCTTTGCGACAAACACTTTGCCTTCGGTTCTGTGATAGAAGGTATACCCAATAGTTTCCTTAGAGTATCCTATGAAGACGCATTTCTCCGCTTTGGATTCGAGCTTGTCCGGCATCAACTTCTTGACGTAAGCTTCGCATCCCCAAACTTTAAGAAACAACAACTTAGGTTTAGCACCAAACCACAGTTCATACGGTGTCGTCTCAACGGATTTAGATGGAGCCCTATTTAAAGTGAATGCAGCGGTTTCTAATGCATAACCCCAAAATGATAACGGCAAATCAGTAAGAGACATCCTTGATCAGACCATATCTAATAGGGTTCGATTCCGTCGTTCAGACACACCATTGCGCTGTGGTGTTCCGGGTGGCGTGAGTTGTGAAACGATTCCACTTGCTTTAAGATGCGTGAGAAAATCATAACTCAAATATTCACCTCCACGATCGGATCGTAGAAACTTAATCTTTCTATTACGATGGTTCTCCACTTCATTCTGAAATTCTTTGAACTTTTCAAACGTTTCAGATTTATGTTTCATTAAATAGATATACCCATATCTACTTAAGTCATCGGTAAAAGTGAGAAAATAGCGATATCCACCGCGCTTCGAAACACTCATCGGTCCGCATACATCGGTATGTATGATTTCCAACAAGTCCGTTGCTCGCTCCATCATACCGGAGAACGGGGTTTTGATCATCTTGCCCATGAGGCATGGTTCGCATGTGTCAAATGATTCAAAATCAAGAGACTCCAAAAGTCCATCAGAATGGAGTTTCTTCATGCGCTTTACACCAATATGACCTAGACGACAGTGCCACAAATAAGTAGTATTATTACTATCTACTTTGCATCTCTTCGCCTCAATGTTATGGATGTGTGTTTCATCCCTTTCGAGATTTAGAAGAAATAAACCATTCACAAGAGGTGCATGACCATAAAAGATGTTACTCATATAAATAGAACAACCATTATTCTTCGATTTAAATGAATAACCGTCTTGCAATAAACACAATCCAGAAATGATGTTCATGCTCAACGCAGGCACATAATAACATTTATTAAGGTTTAAAACTAATCCCGAAGGTAAAACTAAGGAGAGCGTGCCGACGGCCATCACATCAACTCTTGATCCGTTGCCAACGCGCATCGTCACCTCATCCCTCGCAAGCCGCCGTCTATTCCGTAGCTCCTGTTTCGAGTTACAAATATTAGCAACTGAACCGGTATCAAATACCCAGGAACTACAATGAGGGCTAGTAAGGAAAACATCAATAACATGTATATCAAATATACCTTTGATGGTGTCAGCCTTCTTGTCCGCTAAGTACTTCGGACAGTTGCGCTTCCAGTGACCCTTGTCCTTGCAATAGAAGCACTCAGTGTCCGGTTTAGGACCAGACTTGAGCTTCTTCTCAGCAGGGGCAACGCGCTTGCCGCCGCCTTTCTTGAAGGGATTCCTTACACCCTTACCTTTCTTGAAGGTGGGGGGCTTGTTGACCATCAACACATGATTATTCTTTTTGATGTTCACCTCCGCTACTTTCATCTTAGCAAAGAGCTCAGTGATCATATCAGTGGAACCAATCTGATTGTGATCAGCTACAAAACTTTTGTAGCTAGGAGTGTCAATCTTGAGCTCCTCTGGAATCTTGCAGTCCAGTTGCTCAAGGCGTTGAGTGTAGCCCGTCATCTTAATGGCGTGCTCACTAACGGAACTCCCTTCCTCCATTTTGTAGTTAAAGAATTTCTTAGAGATCTCATGTCTCTCAGAACGAGCTTGAGTCTGAAACATGTTTTTCAGCTCCTCGAGAATCTCAAAGGGCCCAGCGAACTCCTCAAAACGATTTTGAAGATCCGATTCCATAGCATACAACATGGTGATCTTAATCAAATCATAATCATCCTTGCGCGACTGATAAACAGCCTTTTCATCAGCCGGCGCATCTGTAGAAGGGGCGTCACCTAGCGCTTTCTCAAGGACATAGTCCTTTTGTCCGCCAGCGAGAATGATTCTCAGAATGCGGAACCATTTGGTGAAGTTAGACCCATTGTTTCTAAGCTTTTCTATCTCAGCAAAAACGTTGAAGTTGAAGTTGGACTTGGCCATGTGATCTACAGTATTTGCAAGTACAATTTAGACTATGTTCATGATAAATAGTTCAACTTAATCAAATTACTAGATGAACTCCCACTAAATTCAACATCCCTCAAGTTGTTTAGTGAACACGATCCAAATTCACCACACCTAATCCGATCATCACGAGAAGAGATGTGGCTTCAATGGTGGACAACGAAGTGTCGATCATATCATTCATATGACTCATGCTTAACCTTTCGGTTCTTGTGTTCCGAGGCCATGTCTGTACATGCTAGGCTCGTCAAGTTAGACCCAAGTATTTCCGCGTGTGCAAAACTGGCTTGCACCCGTTGTATGTGAGCGTAGAGTCTATAGCACCCGATCATCACGTGATGCTTGGACACGACGAACTTTCGCAAAGGTGCATACTTGGGGAGAACACAGTTTTTATCTTGATCTTTAATTGAGGAATCATCTTATAATGCTACCGTCGCGATCTAAGCATAATAAGATACATAAAAGGATAAACATCACATGCATATAACTTTAATGTGACATGGTATAGCCAATCTTCGCGCAATGATCTCCATCTTGTGCGTTCCGGCATGATCTCCATCACTCCACCATGATTGCCTCCACCAAGAATAGCAACTACAACTATTGCTAACTACTTAGCGATAAAGTGAAACTATTACATGGCGCATAAGAAGTTGACACACAGGTCATACACAATTATAAAGACAACCATATGGCTCCTGCCGGTTGTGTACTCATCGACATGCAAGTCGTGAAACATTACAAAACATGATCATCGCATACATTATACACATCACATCTTGGGCCATACCATATCACAGAAAATACTCCCTGCAAAAACAAGTTAGACGCCTCTACTTTGTTGTTGCATGTTTTACGTGGCTTATGGGAGTAGATGCTAAGAACGATTCTTACCTACGGAAAGCCACAGCGGTGATATTATGGTTGCCAAACTCCGGTGTTAATCCCATGACAACTATAGTGAGAGAAACTGACATCCACCAGCCGCATGTGTGGAACAAGCCACACGTCAAGTGCGGAGCCGGTCTCGCGAACGACGTCGCGTAAGGTTGGCCTGGACCGCTTCAATCTCACTATCCCGCGTCATAAGAAGAACACAAACAAGAGGCTTGCAACAGAAAACATCAACGCCCGCAACAACCATGTTGCGTTCTACTCGTGAAACACATCTACGCATAGATCTAGCTCTGATACCACTGAAGGGTTCCGCGGCATAGTAAATCAAAATTTTCTACGGATGCGAACAGAGGGAAAGCCAAGATCTAATCTAGGAGATGCAAATAATGAGAGAGATTGGATTAGATCTTCATACCCTTGAAGATTCGCACAGCGGAACGTTCGTCGGAACATGGGTGATGTAGTCGTACTCGCTTCTCCTCCTCGCGATCCAATCCGATCTAGAACCACAAGTGGCGGTGCCTCCGTGAGATGCACACGTGCAGCACCTCGACGTCTCCTCATTCCTTGGTCCAGCAAGTATGGTGGAGAGATGGGTTGGATCTACAACGCGACGGCGCGGTGCAATTGGTGGAGAATTTCTGCAGTAGGGCTTCGCCTACAAGCAGTCGAGAGGGAGAGAGGAGGGCAACAGGGCGGCTAGGGTTGGAGGGGAAGGTGTGTGGGGTTGGTGCTCCCCCAGCCCTCTATATATAGAGGGGTGGGCGCAGCCCTAGCCCCTCCCCCAAGCCAAGGCCGGCGGCCCCAAGGAGGAAGAGTGGGGGGGGCAAGGAAACCCCCCCTTCTAGAAGCTCTATCTAGAGTTTAAACCTCTCTTGGCCGGCTGGGACCTATGGGGCCTTGTGCCCCTGGCCCAATGCGGCCAGGGCACTCCCTCATAGGCCCATGCCCCCTCCCGGAAGGTGGGGCCACGTTGGTACCCTTCCGGAAGGTTCTAGAAGCTTCCGGTACAATATCGATTAACCCGGAACAATTCCGAACTCCAAAAACTGCACTGCCTTATATGAATCTTATTCTCCGGACCACTCCGGAACCTCTCGTGATGTCCCGGATCCCATCCGAGACTCCGAAAAAAAAACTCATAAACCAATTATCCAATCTATCCTAGCGTCGAGACACGTTAAGTGTGTGACCCTGCGGGTTCGAGAATATGCAGACATGATCTTCTATCAATAATCAACAGCGGGGTCTGGAAACCCATATTGACTCCCACACATTCATCGATGATCATATCGGATGAACCACGATGCCAGGATTCAATCAATCCCATATATATATTCCCTTCGTCTCGCGATATTTTACTTGCCCGAGATTCGATCGTCGGTACCGTCATACCTAGTTCAATCTCGTTCACAGCAAGTACTTTACTCGTTCCGTAATCCGATATCACTTTGTGATTAACTCCTTAACCACATGCTTGCAAGTGGTGTTGGTATCGATTACCGAGTGGGCCCGAAGTATATCTCTCCGACTTGGGAGGGACAAATCCCATCTCGATACATACAACCCAACAGATACTTTCCGATCACCTGAGAGACACCTTTATGATCACCCTCTCATAGGATGACGTTTGATGACCTCAAAGCTTTCTTCCGATACCAGGGAGTTGTATTATCTCATGGTCTAAGGAATACAATATTTGACATAAGAAAAGCTTCGCAAAGACGAACACGATGACACGATCTAATTGCTTCGCTTAGTTTGGGTCTGCCCACCATATCATTCTCCCAATGATATGATATCATTATCAATTGACAACTCATGTCTATGGTTAGGAAACCTTAACCATCATTGATCAATGAGCTAGTCCATAGAGGCGTACTAGGGACACGGTGTTGTTCACAAACCACACAAGTATTAAAGTTTCCGCTTAATACAATTCTAGCATGGAATGTAAACATTATCATGAACAAGAAATATAATAATAACATCTTTATTATTGCCTCTAGGGCATAATTCCAACAGCCGGCACCGTTACAAGTTTGGGGCACACATCCACAACTTAATCGGAGGCTCCCAAATACAAGCAAGCTGTCAAAGCAATCAAAGACAAGCTTGTAAGAACCAAAACAAGAACTAGGGTTTCCAAGAAAACACTAGAGCAAAGGGGCCCTCAATGAAATGAGGGGGAAATGAAGATCTCTTTTGGTGAAGTAGTAGATCGGGGCCTCCTCCTTCGATTCCCCAAAGATCAAGGACTTTGGGTGGTTGGATGAGGAGATCTTGGGAATTGGGTGGCTCCAATGGTCTCCAATGGTGGTCTTTGACTTTAATGAGCTGAGCTGCTTGTCCCAAGGTACCCCTCCACGAAATATGGCCGTTGGAGTCATTAATGCACCGGTAGTACCGGTCCTCAAGCGGTACTACCGGTCAGGTACCGGACCAGGTACCGGAGATGCTTCAGTTCGTCTAGCCTTCTTCAGACTTAGGCGGTATCTCCCTTGCGGTACTACCCCCAAGCGGTAGTACCGGTCGTATGACGCGGTTGAAAGAACATGTTGGGCCCCCATGTGTGGTTTTGGTAATTAATGACAATCTTTATGGACAAATGTGTGTATTAAGTTATACTTGTAGGATTTGTCCATTGGCATCGCTTGGAGCATGTGTTGGCTTCAAGGTCGATGAAATGCAAAGAAGATATGTTGGGCAAGCTCAATATGCGAGGTCGATGATGAGGAATTAAGAAAGGCATTCCATCTTGAGAAGGTCAAGATTGTCTACATCGAGCTCAAGTGGAATGCTCAAGGCAAAGGTATAATCTTGATAGGTTTTCCCTTTTTCTGGTCTCACGTTGTGTGTGTGAGACCGGGTTTAGGATAGATAACCGTACTATCAAGAGGGGCTCTCATATGAGTAATTCGGTCACATCGTTCGGAGAGAGCTCAAACCTTTGAATACTTGCATCATCGTATTTGGTTGTTATTTGGTCTTATCCATGTGAGGATATAAATCTTGTGGTAATCTCCATAACAAGCTCTTGTTCATCAAAATCGGATCTCTCATATATATCTTGTTGCGATTTTGATTTATGCGGCTTTTCGGTTTCTCACCAAGTGAGGTATTTCACATTATTCTACTTGATACTTTCTAACTTGGTGATAATCAATATTTCCACTTTTTATTGGGAAGCCCTTGTCGTCCTCTATCCAACGCAATTTGAATCGGGTCAATCGGAGCTTTCAATCAAAAGTTATTGCCGTTTGAATATTTGCCTGCCTGTCTGTTTTCTGGGCCGAGCGGTACTACCGCCCGGTGTAGGGATTCGTAGCATGGAAAACAAAAATTTTCTATCGCATACAAACAAACAAGCCAAGATCTATCTACTAGATTGTAGCAACGAGTCGATGGAATAACTTACCCTCGAAGATTCCAAAGTGTTTAACGAGAGCGGATTCTCGTGGGTGATGTAGTCGTACTCTCCCCGATCTCAAGATCGTGTAGACGATCCTTCCGGCGCTGCGTTCCGGCAGCGCTCCCGCAGTCGGTCACACGTTCGGTACTCGACGAAGACCTTCCTCTCCCTTGTTCCAGCAGGCAGCGGAGGTTGTAGCACTCTCCTCGCGATTCCGGCAGCACAACGGTGTGGTACCGGAAGTAGAGGGGAGATCCCGCAGGGCTTCGCCTTAAGCCGGAGCGAGTATGGTGGAGTATGAGAGAGCTTTAGTGGTCTAGGGTTCAGACACATCAATTATAAGGCTCTAATCCGAAGGCTAGTGCAATTAGAAGCTCTAAACCAAAGCGGCTCTAAACCGGGGTCTAGGGCTAGGGTTTAGATTTAGAGGATAGGAACTTGTGTGTCTAGAGGAGTGAGACCTGCCCCTCCTTATAAAGGTGGAGGGGCCGGCGCGCCAGGGGAGGGAGGGGAGTCCCTCCCCAACTCGGCTTGGAGGTGGGCCGCCGGTTGGAGGAGGGAACTCCTCCCCAACTCGGTTTCCCTCTCCTTCCTCTTTCCCTCTTTCCAATTTTAGCCGTTTGACTTTTCAAACTTGCTATTTGACTTTTCAATTTAGGATTCAATTTAATCCTTTATTTGGAACAGCGAGAACACTTAGTACATGATGCAATCATTCCAATATGCAATGACACATTCATGTACCCCTTCCCATCCGGAGTGCCGGACATTCCGGAACCTTCTAGAACATTCCCGATGAAAACACCGGAATCATTCCCGAACTCCGAAACGGGACTTTCCTTATATGAATCTTATTCTCCGGACCATTCCGGATCACCTCGTGATATCCCGGATCCCATCCGAGACTCCGAACAACATTCGGTCTCTTTCTCATAATACCATAACTACTCAAACAACGTCGAATCCTTAAGTGTGTCTCCCTACGGTTCGTGAATTATGCGGACATGATCGAGACACTTCTCCGAATAATAACCAATAGAGGAATCTGGAAATTCATATGGCTCCCACATATTTCTACGATTATTTTGCGATCAAATGAACCACTTACATACGATACCAATTTCCCTTTGTCTCACGATAGTTTACTTATCTGAGGTTATGATCGTCGGTATCTCTGCATACCTAGTTCAACCTCGTTACCGATAAGTACTCTTTTCTCGTTCCCGTGATATGTGAGCCAGTCACATGCTTGCAAGCTAATTGGATGACATTCCACCGAGAGGGCCCAGAGTATATCTATCTGTCATATGGATGGACAAATCCCACTCTTGATCCATGTGTTTCAACCAATACTTTCCGAACACTCAATGCCACCTTTATAGCCACCCAGTTACGGTGTGGTGTTTAATGTCATCAAAGCATCCATCCGGTAAAGGTGATATGCATGATCTCATGGTCGAAGGAATTAGGTTACTATGTATCAGAAAGCATATAGCAATTGAACTATTGAAATGACTTGATCTTTATGCTACGCTTATCTATAGGAGTATGTCCACCATATCATTCTCCTAACGATATGATCTTGTTGTTGATAACATCTCAATGTTCATGATAGGGAAACCTCAATCATTTATCAACCAACAAGCTAGTGAAGTATAGAGGCTATACTAGGGACTTCAAATTAAGTCTACAAATCACACAAGTATCAATGTTTCCTTGTTAATACTATTATAGCATGAATGTAAACATTTATCATAAACACAAAGATATAATAATAACTACATTTATTATTGCCTCTAGGGCATATCTCCAACACCCGGGCCTAAAAACGTCCCATTTTCCTTCTGCCTCGCTAGGTACCTTTTTGCGATAGTACCGGCCGGCCCGGTAGTACCGCCCGGGTGAACCGATAGTACCGGCCGGCCCGTTTATTTGTCCAGATCTCTCGGATCCAGATCTGCCGCGCGCGTCGACCTGCCCCCTGGCCCCACGCGCCTGCCGCCCGCTGCCGCTCACTCACTCTCTCTCACGCGCGCACGCGCCCGCCCGCTCGCTGCCGCGTGGGCCCGCTGACGCGCTAGCTGCATGCGCGCGCTCGCTGCGCTAGCTGCTGCTTGCTGCTATCGCTGCACTGTTGTTGCAGGCCCCACGCCGGCAGCTGGGCCCGCTGCTGCTGCTGCCGCATGCGCTGATAGCTGCATGTGTTGTTGCTACTGCTGCGCGCTCTGCTGGCCGGCCGTCTGCCCGCGTGCATGCTGCTGGCCCCCACGCTGCACGCGCTTGCTCTGTTGCTGCGCCGCGCGAGCTGCCTGCCCAGCTGCTGCTGCTACTTTGTTTTTCTGTCATTTGCAGTTTTGGTCCGGTACTACCGGACGGTTTAGAAAATTACCCCAACGGCCATATTTTGGCTAGAACTATATAAGTCTTTTATCCATTTTCATTTAGGACTACTTCTTCTTCCTCCTCTTGTCCAAGCTTTGTCCCCATTTGCTTTACTCTTTGAGTTTGATTTCTACTCACCCCTCCATTGATTCTTGCATATATTTGAGGGGTAGTTGGAGAAGATCTAGACCCACGTTTTGACCTAACCGATTCATCTATTTGTGAGTGTATCTTTGGGGATCTAGATTTTGGGGGATTTTGTGTATCTCGTTGATTCCTCCTCTCTTGTTCCCCCAATAGCTTTAGTAGCTTTGTTGGAACTTGGGAGTGAGGGATTTGAGCATCTTTGTGGTGTTCTTGCCATTTTCATTTGTTGCATCGGTTTGAGTTCTCCTTGGAGGATTTGGTTTGAGTTGCTCATTGGAGCTTGTCCCTCTTGGGTTCTTGGAACCCTAGACGGTTTGTGGCCTTGGTGGCATTGTGGCATTTTGTGGCATTTGTTGGGAGCCTCCAATTAAGTTGTGGAGAAGTGTCCCAACCTTGTGAGAGGTTCCGGTTGTCGCCGACAAGTGCACCGATAGTGGAAGCGTGGTGGTTTGATACCACCCCCTCTCCAAACGAGATTCACCGGAGAATAAGGGAGGCCTTTTGTGGCATTGGTGGTTTGATACCACCCCCTCTCCAAACGAGACGTACTCCATGTTGGGAGGAACTCGGTAAAATATCGGTGTCCCCGCGTGCCTCGGTTATCTCTATACCCGAGCTCTTTACTTATGCACTTTACATTGTGATAGCCTTCGTGCTTGAAGTACTATATATCTTGCTATCACTTTGTTCCTTGTATTGCTTAGCATAAGTTGTTGGTGCACATAGGTAAACCTTAGTTGTTTCTAGGTTGTGCTTTACAAAGTAAACACTAGTTTTATTCCGCCTTTGTTGAGCCACTATAGGAAAAGTTTTAATCGCCTATTCACCCCCCCTCTAGGCGACATCCGTATCCTTTCAGCGGTACTATCGGTCTAGGCGGTAGTACCGGTCCCAAGTACCGCTTGGTACTGACCAAAACGGAGAGGAGTGTATGTTCTTCAGAATGGCCCGGTACTTCCGAGCGGTACGACCGTGTCAAGCGCAAGCGGTACTACCGGTTGGACCGGTAGTGCCGCTCCGTGGTACCGGGTGGTACTAACTAGCACACACCCTTATCAGTTTTGGACAGTGCCAACTGGTACTGGAACCGGTAGTACCGGTGTCAAGCGGTAGTACCGGTCGTAGTTCCGGTACTACCGGTTGACACAGTGGTTTTTCGCAAAGGGAATTGATATGCCAATATTTTTGCCACCCCTTATCAAACCTGTGATACACTTAGCACACAGTTAAACCGATAAGTGTGTTGTTATCAAACATCAAAATCAGAGGGATAGGAAAATGCTCTTTCAGATGGCCCGCCACCGGAGAACTACAACAGTGAAGACATGTGTCGGTGGTGGAACGCCTCAGGCAGGACACTTGCCTGGATGCTAGGACACATAGCCGACGGCAACAACCCGCCTCTAACGATGCCCCAACATTGGGAGTGGTGCAAGGGGCGCTGTTACTTCTTATGTTGAAGAGGGTACTTCTGGTGTATGATATATTTTACAGATCTTCTGGTCTAAAAAATAAGCAATTATTTCACGGCTTTCACCGTACAAGCTTGTTGCTTGATCTTGTGTGTGTGTGTTTGGCAAACATATGGAATGAGAATGGGAATCTTGTGTGGGTGAAGCAAAGCTCTAACCCATATGTGGGTCATTCTAGTTAGTGAGTATACGCGGGTATATCCGGAAAGTATATCCCAACAGAGTTTAGTGAAGAGTTGGTTGAATCCTAGCCTGGACCGGCAACATTCCAGTTGTTCCTCCATACTCACCATGAAATTTGTTATCAAGTGACCCATAATGCACTCCAAGCATATCTCGTCAAGCACGTGTGGGCGCATGTAGGCCACCGATAGATTTATTGTTGGTGTGTTGGACTATTCAATATGTACAACTATTTATATTATGATAATTCTTGTGTGGATGACTGTATTATATACAAACTTTGTGTTAAAATAATTTCTTTAAAAATGATGCTATTTGCCAATAACTGTGAAAAATGGCATCAAAACTGTGTAGATCGGCCTCATCCTGGCGGTAGCGGCTGAATTTGGTGGAAGAAATGCTCCTCCTGTTGGGCACACGCGGACAGGACCTGACGTCGCGCCTACGGACCATCCCAAACGGACTAAATTGAACCGATTCGATGTCCAATTTATGGCCCGTGCTGGGTACTCTTACCCTCCTAAATTCCCATGTCTCTCAACCAATCAGTGGTTTAGTCTCGGATCGCCTCAACTCACATTCCCTTTTTAAAACATCCCTTAAAACAAACACGCTGTATGTGTAAGCTGGATTCAGCATCTTTTTATCTTTTGGCATCGTTAATTCAACGCCAGGCTACGGTCTTTTTCTAAGGCATTAGTATTACATGGGGTGTAAATTCTCAAAACTTGCTTGCTCCGATGAAAATCTCGTAAATTTTCAGAGTTCATATTTCGCCAGAAACACAGTGTATTAAGAAAACCAGAACCAGGAGCAAGAATCCCAGCATAACCGCGCAAAACACCTCGAAAAGTTATTGAAGCGTTTGAACGCAGATTGGTGTATTTCCATGTGTCCGGTAGAAGCACCATTTGCAAGTTTTTTTTTTTTAGAACGCACCCTTTATTAATTGTCTAGAATGTTTACACTCACACCATCAGGTGGATGTTGGAACCACACAAATCTACCTATACCAGAGTACAGGGAGCCTCTAGCTAAACCATGCGCATCTATATTAGACCTGCGTCCTTCATGGACAAACTCAAAGGACTCAAAATCCCCCTTCAACACATTGATCTCCTGGACAATCCGACCATACTGTCCCAACAGCTCTCCTCCATTGATTGCTCGGATGGCGTTGGCACAGTCACTTGCGAGTTTGACCCGATGTAGATATAGATCGGTTGCCAGGACTACTCCTTCTCTGCAAGCTTCTGCCTCCAAAACCTCTGGGCTTTTTGCTGACTGAAACACGACCGCAGAGGCTCCTAAAAAATTCCCCAACACTTCTCTTGCGACAGCTGCCAACGCTGCCCGTCCCCCGTTTTTGGATAGAGCTGCATCAACATTAATCTTGGCACAGCCCGCCGGCGGGGGGGTCCACCTAGGAACTGCTATCCTGCCCCCATTCTTTGGAGTTTCTCCCTTCTTCCCCACATCCAGGTCTGCAATAAACCTGTCAATGAAACTGAGCGTCGACGGCGGGCTGTGAAACACCTCTTCGTGTATTGCTTTCCTCCTCGCATACCATTTGCAAGTAGTTTTGCTGTTCGAGAGGGAAAAAGCCCAAGGGAAAGGAAGGCCATGGTCATAACGATGCTCCCCAAAGAGAACTGCTTTGGCCTTCTATTCAGCATGAAGGGCCGGCCCAGTACGAAGTAGTATCTGAATATCTGATGCACTAGACTGGAGCAAAACCATGCAACGAAGCAGCAGCGGGACGGCAACACCTAGCGAAAGATAGTACCACCTCGGAAGTTTACTCATCGAATGACCTGCTTAAATAGCCGAATTCTTAGTACAACAGCACGGCCTTACCTGAACAAGACCACCGCATCCTTAACTAAAGCCTGGTTGATGAAGTCTGACCTGTGAGACCTGTGTGGGCAGAGCGTGATTAACGGCTGGATGGCCTGGTTTTTGATCGTTTCCGATTCAAAATATAAGATGTTTTAGGTTTGCTTTTAGTATATAGGTTCACTCTTATATACTCCCTCCGTTTTAAAATATAAGATGTTTTAGGTTTGTGAAAAAAATGAATTTATTGGTTACAAGTCTAATATGTCCAACCGTCTAAATCCAGACGAACAAGTTACTTCAGACTCGAATGATCTTTTGTCATCCAACCGTATAAGTCCGAAGGGCAGAAACCAACTATAGCGCAACAATATGTTGTAAGTTATAGGCAACTACACAGCCGCACAGATGTAAACCCAGCAATGACACTAGGCTTGTAGTACGACATGACAAGGAAAGCAAAGAACAACTCAGAAGGAGAACAAAAATAACCTTTTTACCAAAGCACATTGTCAAAAGTTAACAGGACTAGTGTCACATGGAAGGCGGAAGCTCTCCAGAGAGAAAAAAAAAGATTGTACAAGCAAAGAGCATCTGGTGTAAAATTCTTGAATAGTCCCTCTTTCGACTCTGATTGCACAACATGAAGGGAGCAATAGCTTCAGCTTCCGGCCCAGAGCCACAAGGCCGGTGCTTCAATGACATGGTGGCTGAGCTCCCGCGTGCTTAAAGAGAAAGGGCATCTCCATTGTAGCGAGATCGGCCATTACATCACCGGCTACTATGCTTTACTCTTTGCCAAAGTCTGCACTGTAGTGGGCACTGGATTCCAGCTTCTTAGCGTCGTTCAACTTCCTGACGGCCTGAGACACAAAAAACTTGAGTGTCAGTTCCCCAGTACTCGCATGTTAAGATACTGATTGTCTGATTTTAACAGAGTGTAAGACAGCGCACCTTCATGAAGTCCTCGTGGACTACGTAGTCCCGCTCTGCACGAATCGCAGACATGCCAGCTTCGGTGCAGACATTGCGGAGATCAGCCCCATTGAAGCCCTGAAGGCAGATGAGATGAGAATCTGAGCAATGCAACACGAACTTACATGTGATAAAAATGTTAGATAAGATATACTCACTTCAGCCAGTTTCACGACTGCTCCATAATCTATTTCCCCATGCTTAGCGATGCCAGCTGCATGGATTTTAAGAACTTCTGTTCTCGACTGCTCGTTTGGTAGCGGAATCTCAATCTTTCTGTCGAGACGTCCAGGGCGCAGGAGTGCAGGGTCAAGAACGTCAGGTCGGTTTGTTGCCATGATCATCTTGACCTGTTTAAGCAAAAAATATCAGTCAGACAAAAAGGAGTAAAAAAATGGTATGCCAATCAAGAGCAAGAAAAACCATACAAGCAAAACATGAACAATAAATTTAATCTCTCAAATATGTCATTGCTCAATACTAAACAACTAAACAGATAGTCTAATCTGTTACAATTGCAGATCACATGCCGATGGCCTCACTGTAACTGGTATAATTTTACCAAAGAAAACTAGTGCATATCACACACACATTCAGGAAAGTAGATTAATTCAACAAAATGCATCGCATTTTCATATGGCATGAAGATACCTAGAAAGTTTTAAATAACCAATTTGATGATAATTAAGTTTACCTTGCCAAGCTCATCAAAACCATCTAATTGATTAAGAAGCTCCATCAGTGTCCGCTGGATCTCACGGTCAGCACTGGTCCCCTCGCTAAATCTTCGCCCACCAATTGCATCAATTTCATCCATGAAGATAATGCATGGCTAAAAATAACAATTTGAAGAAAATGAAAAAAAAATATGAGCGTTCTTACTAAACTAAATGGTGATGTAAGTTAAAAGATCTCAGAAATGAATTTCTACTGTCTCTACAGCAACTCAAACGTGAAGGCATCAGTTTCCAGTGATTTCTTCTTCTTGTGCTAAACTGATGTTGAGATCTATAGCTTCAAATTTGCTACTGTGTGGATAGGAATATGATTAGATGCCACAACATCTGGGTCAAAGGAACTATTAAGTCACAGGTTGCATCTCCATAGGTAAGTAACAGTAGATGCATAAGCATTTGCCACTATGGATGTATTCCAGATAAGGGAAATAAAGTTTAAGTCCAATTACTTTTGCAAAAGGAAAAAAAAGCAAGACTTACTTGGTGATCCCGTGCATAGCCAAACATTTCTCTGATTAAACGAGCGCTTTCTCCAATGTATTTGTCGATTATAGCACTTGACACAATCTGGTATTTAGACAATGTCAATGTTACTCGTGTGCAAGAAAATACAAAGTATTAATAATCATGTGAAAACCACACCTTCAAAAAGTTAGCATCAATATTACTGGCAATAGCCCTCGCTAATAGTGTCTTCCCAGTTCCTGGTGGGCCATAGAGTAGAACACCCTAAAAAAGTAGAACCAACTCCCAAAATCACAACATGTATAGCTTTACTTTTTCAACTTGTACGAATAAAATGAAACATAGACAATATTTTTTGGTTGAATTACCTTGGGAGGCTTGATTCCAACCCTAAGAAACAATTCCGGGTTCATTAAAGGCAGCTCGATTGATTCTCTGAGTTCTCTGATTTGATCAGATAAGCCTCCTACAGCAGAGTAACTGACATTGCCTGGATCTTCGTGTAGCATGTTATACACCACAGGGTCCACCTGAAGGAATAAAGTCAATTTGCATTCTACATCACCAGAACCCAGTTTTAAATATAGCAAATGTATCCTAAAATAAACAGCTAACAAATAATGCAGCAACAAAAGAATTAAGGTGATCAGAACGACTAACTATACCTCCCTTGGTAGAGTCCGCATGATTGTTAATGTTGTCATGTCCAGCACAACACGAGTTCCAGAAGTTAATTTCTCCTTGTCCACTTTACTCCGGCAACCAACGACGTATCTTGGACCACTGCTAGCCTTGACAATAACTTGAAGAAATAGGTGTTTCAGCTTTAAGTTGTTGTCAATACAGAAGCAAAACTTACACATGGCAGTTTCATGCAGATATGCAAAATAAAATTGATCAAGTTGGTTCTTTTATCATGCTGCAAGCAAAACAGAATATACGGAGACCCTCGCCCATGAAGGATCGAGGGCCTTCACGAATTTGCACACCTCAAAAATATCCACTAAAATCCGTGGTACTAGTACTTGTTAATTCATGTAGACAAGCCAAAACTCGTGAAAATAATACCATCTTGTGCTAAAAACAGAAGATAAGCATGTGACATAACTTCTTTTCTTTTGTTGCACATGATCATATTATTTCCACGACTTTCCGTATATGTACTAGAACCACGATTTTGGGGAATTCTTGTAATAATGGCCCTCGTATGAGAGTGCCATCATATTTAAATTTTCAGGGAAAGTGTCCATTCAAAAGTTTATGTACAAGTATGCACATCAAAAAATAAATGAGAGACACTTTACTCACAGCGTTCAGTGTCAAGAGGACGAAGAACCTCTCCTATAATTTGTCCAACACTTTGCAGCGACTTCAAGTCATCTTCAGTCTTTGCAAAGTCCTTCTTAGCATTCTTAAGGTTTTCTCTCACTGCATTGTAGATAAACCATGTGTGAAACGAAAAGTCAAAGGAAAATAGTATTTCTTTAGCATATAGATGCATGTGTACCGCATAAGTCTCATCCAGTATGTATAACAACCTAGAAAACCTAAACGGCGGGGCTGCTCTCAGACCACCAAGAATTGTAAGCTAAGCTGAAGTTGCAAAACTGCCTGGGTTACCCCCTCCCCCCAGCCAAGAAAAGCTTGCTAATTAACCCAGTTAGCTGAAATTTCTGTAAATCTGAATCACCTAAAAGTACACATTACTTAGTCTAAACTTGCAGTACTGGACAAACTCTCTCTTTATAAATGTACTATAGCAGATATGCAAATGCAATTTTAGTTCGGAACTTTGGATGTTACGTATGGAATGTGATGAGGATGAGGATATTGATCCAGAAGCTTGCAAAAGTGACTAAGATTAGGAAATTTCAGATAACTTATCAACATGCATTCCCATATGTCATACTAAAATAATACCCACCAAAGTATGCCCAACTCAAGCAAAGCGCAAAGAAGAGTCACTAAAGAACACTGAACAAAACGACCTGCAAATATCTATAGAGTCCACAAGTAGCAGTTCTAACCAGAAATGCCACCTAAATAATAACACGACGACGTGAACTAATGCTTACGTGACATTATTTTTTTGGTACAAATGTTTATGTGACTTTAATTCTACTGAATGGCTGCCAATTATTCCGCATCAGGCAATCAGGGAAGAGCAGAAGGTGTAAATTTTCCAAGGAGTCGACTACCCCGACAAAAACAAAACCCTAAGTCTCACACATCGCACTTGCTGGCAGAACTTTAGATCCACATCAAGCAGATCAGCTCTCACACCACCAGACTTGGCGTCGGACACGAAATCTACAGTGTAGCTAGAGCGCAGACCAAGGCCATACACCGTCAACGCCCGATCTAGCACCGGAACGCATCTGTAATTCGAGCGGACTGAGGATGGAAGGGGGGCCGGGAGGCCTTACCAGTTCCGACGCGCGATTCGAGCTCCCTGCAGTTGAGCAGTTTCTTCCGGTAGTCCGAGACGGCGGTGCGGCGTCGGGCGGCGGCGGCGTCCTCTCCGTCGGCCATCACTCCGATCTGCCCCCTGGACTTTGCTTCTGTCGCAAGAAGGGAACAGAGCTGCACAAAGCTTCCACTGGCTGGTTGCGTAAAATTATCCGCTTGACCTCTATAGATGTCTGCAATAGCTTTCTGCGACCGAATACGTAAAATTTACCCGTAAGGTTGTTTGGAAGCGTAATATTTCATTGATTCGAAAAAGAAAAATGAAAACATAATATTGCATTCCGTATGATTGATCTGTAGATACTGGTTATCATAACCAAGACGGTTCCTCCTTTTATTTTTAGAAGTCGCAAAAGATTTGTATATCTATTTATATAGACAGAAAGAGCTTACATCCACATTACAAATGGTCGCTCGATAATACATCACCTACCTTATATTTGAGGGAGTGATGCATCACCTATCCAAAATCTAAGTGATTACTCTACTAAACAACTTCGGCACACAATTTCCGCTCTTTAAAAGTTTTTTTTACACACCATAAGCCAATGGTAAGATTGTTTTGTCTTGAACATCTGTTTATCCCGTTCTAGCTAAATATGACATTATACTCCTATAAAAACCGAAAGGCTGTCCGTCTCCTGAGGTGCCTCCCAGCGCACCCACCCTTCTGAGCCGTTTGATCAGAAAGGAACAGTGTTTTTTCACCTTGTTGGATTTACCCATATTCTTATTCACTTCTGAGATGGTTATTAGCATCATGACGGATGGGTCCGTTTGCATGTGGGGCCAAAGGTTTGAGACAGCGAGTGTCCTGATCAGGGTCGCTTGCTTTTCTATCAAAAAAAAGTCGGTCAAAACCTAGATCGAGAAAATATCTACCCTGCTTCTTATTCCCCATCGCCTCCTTCCTACCACACCCTTGGCAACTCCTATCACCGCCACTGGGCTTCTCCTGCGCCGCCTCTCCTCGCGCTGAGCAGCCACTGTTCCTCCTCGTCGGTGGCGACCTGACGTTTCTCCTCCACTGGCCCCAACACCACGCCCCTCTCATGTGTACTTGCTCGTCTTTTTTCGCCGACAGTTGGATGCCTAGGAGGAAGGAGGACGGGCGGCCTAGCCTCAGTGGGAGGAGGAGGAAGGCGTAGGTGAACCAAAAGAGGGAGGTCGACGGAGCGGTGTCTGCACGTACGAGAGTGGTATGTCTGAGGCTAGGGTTTGGGTGGTGGGTCTGTCCTCCTCCAAGATGATCTACCCCTCTGTCTGAAGCACTAGGTGAGGTCCCTATTTCTCTATCTGTGGCATCTCGAGCCTTTGATCTTCTTGCACGTGAACTGTTTGATGAAATGTGTTTGTGCTGATCCATTCTTGCATGAACCGAGCGGTGAATCCATGGGGGTGGAGTCAAAGAGACGGTGGTCGGAACAGGACCGGTAGCTCGGCACCACGACAGAGTTGTGGGCGTCATTGAGCGTGTCGGCGAGTCAACTGATGCTAGGGATTGCGAGCACGGCGGGTCATGACCATGTGTGTAGCTTGGGAGAGACGATGGCGTTGAAAGCTTGCCTAATGCCATGGTGACCTTCTCTCGATCCTTCTCCCTCTGCGACTGCGTGCGTGATCTCTTTGTATGTCATGTGCTATGGTTCGTTAGTCAAATCCATATTTATGCTTTAATGAAATATTGGTCATCCAAGCGGTATATTTTCAGAAAATTGATGATTTTTTAGTAGCTTGCTTTTGTGTGTCATTGATGTGCGTTATATATGAAATACTACAAGATCTCACCGATGCGGTCACATCCATGTTCTTGCTACAAGAGAGGCAAGCATTGGTTTTTGTAGCGTCCTACTGCAGGTATTCATCCTTCCATCTATCTTCTTCCAAACTGCAGCACCTTTAACTCCATATTTTACTCTCTAAATTTATCCCGTTCTCCTTTTCTGCTAGATATAGACTTTTGTATTTTCGAGCTCCAGACCATATGTATGCATCTCAGCTCACTATTATTCTGGACAAGTGAATATGGTGAACTAGCTTGTGATAAAGACAAAAAAATATAATAGGATCTTGTATTTTGGTTGGTGTTTCAAACATGGCAACGGAGGTCTACCTAGATGTCCATTTTAGGAAGTATATCTAGATGCCCTTTTTAGGTAAAATCATGATTGTGTTGGTTCTTAGTTACCTTGTTTAGCGGCACAACCATTTACATAATCTACAGTACATGATTGAATAAAGTTGGGTTTTGCTATACTAATTACTATTACTACTATTCCACATGAAATTTTCAATGTGTGTTAAATATGAGTGATACCCTCCATCAGGTTACATCTTAATTCTTGTTTTGTTTTCCTATCCATAACTTTGGTTTGGTGTATTGCTTCCACTTACTCACTTCTTTTTTCTGTTGTTATCCTCCTCTAGATCATATTATGCCCAAGTTGTGGCGTTTGACTGTACCTTTGTTGGACACTTGAACTATATACCATAGAAGGGACTCAGGTAATTAGTTTAACATGCATATTTTCTCTCCTATTTTATTTATTTAAATAAAAAAATATGTACTGGGATTTCTTATTTATAGGTTGAAAACAATTCATCCAAAGAGACCATGGATGCAAAAGACCATTAATAAGGGAGATCTAGGTGTGTGAGCGAATTTTGAACTTATTTCTTACAAACATGTATACCTACTCGTTCTCTATTAATAATAACTAAGTTGTAATTATAGTGTCTAACCTTTTTGTCTTTCATATGGCTTCCTTTTTGAACTAGGAGGAGCAGAAAATGTTGGGGTTCGAGGGCAGAAAACAAAAAATAATCCTACGATCGAAACCCTAATGCCAGGATCTATCTACTAGTAATGCAGTAAAGGGCGAGGATACGGTATTCATAAAAGACCGAGCGCGGTTAACGTGTTGTGAGGAACGTGGATGAAGAAGTGTCGACGCCCGGATTTTTAATCCCAGATGTCTGTTATACCATACATCGCAATTTCAGGATTACCATTTTTGCGAGACATAAGATTTGATATCACAGTACATCATCCATTACAAACCATACATAAGGTCTTACACAAATAAAGGATCTCATGATCCAGTCTTAATACAAATAAAGCAGCGGTATAACGTAATGATAACGATAGCATAGGCGAAGCTCCATCTTCATGGTCACAAGCAATGCTGACGATGGGAGATGATCCTAGTTGTTGTAACCGTCCTGCTGTCCGTCCTGCTGATAGTCCTCTTCATAGTCTGGCCACAGGAATAGCCAGGGATAAAGCCATGAGTACTCTTTAAGTACTCGCAAACTAATACTAACAAGTGAATTGGTTTTGAGTAGGAATACTAAGCTCTAGGTTGTTTTGCAAAAAGCCAGATTTATCTCTACTGAGTTCAGAAGCAAAGAAAGCTAGTTGAAAGTTTTATAACACCTAAGTGGGAACTTGAATTTCATATCACAACCCTGTTGTAGTAAAGTAAAGTCATGAATCATTTCACAAGTCAAGGCAGTCCCCGGGTGTGGCGCGGCGGTCCCCGGGTGCGGTGCGGCGGTCCCCGGGTGAGGCAAGGCAGTCCCCGGGTGCGGCGCGACACCGTCTGTTCCTGGATCTGCGTTGAGTACGATGGAGTCGGATTCTGGTGACGAGGTGATGGAAGGCTTGCACAGGTGATCGAGGGAGACTCCAGTCGGTATGGCTTGTCTTGTTGAGCCGACCCTGGCCAAGGCGTCAGCGGCTTCTTTGTTGGCTCTAGGCATGTGGTGGAACTCGCATCCTTCGAAACAGGCGCACAACTGCTGAACGAAGAAACGGTAGAGATCCATGTTTGCGTCCCTTGCGTCCCACTCACCGGATACCTGCTGCACCACCAGGTCCGAATCTCCAAATCATAGTATCCTCTGGATGCCTATCTACTTGCCCATCTTGAGCCCATGGATGAGCGCTTCATATTCGGCGACGTTGTTGGATGCCTTGAAGTGGATCTGGAGGACGTACTTCAGCCGGTCGCCTTTTGGTGAGGTTATCACGATTCTGGCTCCGAGTCCACCACGCATCTTGGAGCCATCGAAGTGTAGCTTCTAGTATGTTGAATCAGGTACTGGTGGCATGTACTGTGTCTCTGCCCAATCGACGATGAAATCGGCCAATGCTTGGGACTTGATTGTTGTCCGTGGATCATACTGGATGTTATGCGCAGCTAGCTCGATGGCCCATTTTGCCACGCGTCCGATGGCATCCTTGTTGCCGATAATCTCCGCAACTGGGGCCGATGCCACCACCCGGATGGAGTGCTCTTGGAAGTAGTGCTTGAGTTTCTTGGCGGCCATGTACACTCCATACACCAGCTTCAGGTAGTGGAGGTAGTTCTGCTTGGAGAGCGATAATACCTCGCTTAGGTAGTATACGGGGCGCTGGACCGGTTGGGCATTCCCCTCTTCTGGACTTTCCACTACCAGTACCACGCTGACCACTCTATTTGTGGCAGCGATGTACATCAACATAGGCTCCTTTGCTGCTGGCGCCGCCAGAATGGGCGGTGAGGTGAGCATGCGCTTGAGGTCCCGGAAAGCTTTGTCCGCCTGAGCTGTCCAGACGAACTTGTTCATCTTCTTCATCAGCTGGTACAAGGGAAGGGCTTTCTCGCCCAGCCGACTGGCAAACCGGCTGAGGGAGGCCAGGCACCCGGTGAACTTATGACGTCGAGCAGGCTCTGCGGCAACTCCATGCACTCAATGGCTCCGATCTTCTCCGGGTTCGCCTCGATTCCTCGCTTGGAGACGAGGAAACCGAGGAGCTTGCCGGCTAGGACACCAAACACGCACTTCTCTGGGTTCAGTTTGATCTAGAAACAGCGGAGGTTGTCGAATGTTTCTTTCAAATCCTCCAGGAGTGTGTGCTGCTCCTTGCTCTTGATGACGACATCGTCATGTAGGCGTGCACGTTTTTGCCGATCTGTGTCTGCAGGCATTTCTGCATACATCGCTGGTAGGTTGCTCCTGTGTTCTTCAAGCCGAATGGCATGGTGGTGTAGCAGTAAGCTCCATACGTAGTTATGAATGATGTATTTATTTGATCGGTTACATTGATCTTGATCTGGTGATAGCCCGAGTAATCATCCAGAAAAGACAACAAATCACACCCGACGGCGGAGTCGATGACTTGATCAATCCGCGGTAGAGAGAAAGGATCCTTGGGGCATGCCTTGTTGAGACTGGTGTAATCGACACATATGCGCCATGTCTTGTTCTTATTCAGCACCAGCACCGGGTTGGCGAGCCATTCCGGGTGGAAGACTTCCATGATGAAGCCGGCTGCGAGCAGCCGTGTGATCTCCTCACCGATGGTTCTTCTTTTTTCTTCTGCGAAGCGGCGTAAAGATTGCTTGACCGGCTTCGCGTCTGGTCGAACATGAAGAGAGTGCTCGGCGAGTTCCCTCGGGACACCTGGCATGTCTTTGGGGCACCATGCGAAAATGTCCCGATTCTCACGAAGGAAGTCGACGAGTGCACTTTCCTATTTGCTGTCCAGGCCGTCTTCGACCAGGACGAACTTGCTTGGGTCCTCCTCGTTTAGCAGGATCTTCCTTGTGCCTTGCGAGGGCTTGAACTGTGATTCTCCAGCCGGTTTAGGTTCTCCAGTCGGCATATCCTTCTGCAGAGCCGCCACATTCTGCATTATGACGCGCTTCTCCTTAGCGATGATCATTGCTTCGGCTAGCCTGGAGCCGTCTGAGGCGCACTCAATCGAACGCTTGTAGCAGCCATCAACGGTGATCACTCCCTTTGGGCCTGGCAGCTTCATCTTTAGGTACGCGTAGTGTGGCACTCCCATGAACTTGGTGAGGGCTGGGCGCCCCAGTATGGCGTGGTAGGCGCTGGAGAGGTTCACAGCCTCGAACCAAATTGGTTCGCGACGAAATTTTTTCTCGCTGTCGAAGATGACGTCCAGCCGGATCTTGCCGATTGGCGAGTGTGACAGACCTGGTACTGCTCCGTGGAACTAAGTACTTGAGGGTTGCAACTGGGACTCACTGATGCCGAGCCGCTCGAGGCTGCTGCGGTATAAGACGTTGATGCTGCTGCCGCCATCGATCAACACACGAGAGAAACAACACGAGTGCTTCTTGGAGATGATGATAGGGTCGAGGACCAGCGCATAGCTGCCAGGGTTTGGTAACACAGCCGACTGATCTTCCTTGCTCCAAGTGATCGCCTGGTCTGACCAATGCAGGTATTGGGGGACGGGAGGGACGATTGCGTTCACCTCCGCCTCGCGCCTCCGCTTGGCGTGCTTTGTCTCCGGCTCCACGAGGAATATGTGGTAATTGCCCAATTGTCGCGGATAACCATCCTCGTCGTCCTCGCGGCGGTTGCGGCGCTCCCTGTTATCCGGTGGGCCTCCGGCTGGCGGTGGGGGTGGTGGTGGGAGCCCACCGGCTTCGGCCATCTTCTTCGTCCAGCTGCACTGGCGTGTTGTGTGGTTTGCGGGCTTGCTGCCGCCGCTGTGGAACTTGCACGGCCCATCGAGCATGGACTCCATGGTGTACTTGGGCCGAGGCGGCCTATCATCCGGTCTCTGCCTCCGGCTGTCGCCTGCAGCCGGGTCCTCATGCACGGCGGCTACTTGCTTGGTGCCGTACCGGCTGTCCGGTTGGTCGTCTTTCCTCTTTCCGTGGTGGTTGTCATGGTCGTGCCGCCTGGGGTGATGGTCGCCCGGCTGGTGGCTTTCCGCCTGCTTGTCCGTGACGATTTGGCCTTGGTCATCCACCACAATGGGCTTCTTCATGGTCGTGTCGGTGGTGGAGTACTTGTGCACGATAGCCATGACCTGGGCCATGGTTTGCGGGTCTGCCCGGCTGAGCTTGTGCTTCAGCATGGGTGCCGTCTCAGCAACCGTTGGTGAAGAAGTCTATGGCCTGGTGCTCGTGCACCCCTTCGCACGAGTTGTGCATGCTAGTACATATGGTGAGGTAGGCGCGGTCGGACTCATCCTTGCCTTGCATGCAAAGGGCGAGCTCGCGAGGTCGACCCAGCCGCTTGTATGTTCCGGTGAAGTTGCGAATGAACGCTTCTTCGAAGTCTAGCCAGGCGTTAATGCTGTTGTCGGGGAGGCTGTTGAGCCATGTTCTTACCGAATCGACGAGCATGAGGGGGACGTAGCGGACAACCAGGTGGACGTTTCTGTTGGCGACTCCCACTGCAATAGTGTAATCCACGAACCAATCCTCAGGCTTGACCGTGCCATTGTATTTTGGTGTATCCCTTGGAAGCGAAAAACCCTTCGGAAACGGTTCGTTCCGGATGCGTGGGCCGAAACACTTCGGGCAGCCGGACTTTCCTCTTCCAGCGTGCGCGACTACACCAGGAGGTCGATGCGCTCGCGCATGCCAGCCGGTTCTCGGGGGCCGAGTTGTCCCTTCAGGCGTGATGCAGGCGGATCCTTGTTCGCGTCTGCTCCTTCATACGGGGTGCGCGCCTTCTTCCCTTGGGAAGCTCCTGCCGCCGGGGCGCGGCTTACGCTAGAAGCAGCGGCGTCTCAGTTGTGGCAGCCACGGTTGCCGGATTCACCACGCGGGCGGCTATTTTGCCTGACTCCTCCTGGGAAGGATGCCTGCTGATGCTTGCTTCCTCCGTGCGCCATCTGATCCGCGCCTTTGCGAACGACGATGTCTCGGGAGTTCCCCATCTGGCTGGGGGTGCCCTCGGCTTGTTGCTTGTTAGTGGTGGCGACGAGGAGCTGGACGCGCTTCTGTTGGCGACGAAGCTCCTCGCCCTCGAGGTGTTTCAGATCCGCGGCTGCCGCCTCGGCTGCCCTCATGTTCTTGGTGGGGGTGCTGTAGACGGGCTGCGCCACACCTACATGTGAATCGGCGACACGGTCCAGCTTTGACGCTAGGTCGTGCCCCCGGTGCTGGATCTTCCCGACAAAGCCGTGGGCTGCGTTGTACTCATGCACGGTGGCATTCCGCCGACGCTGGTTAGCTGCGACCTTGGTGGCCTCCTCCAGGATCTTCTGGCGCGTAGCCTCGAGCGCGACCGCGGCAGCTGCCGAGTCCGTCTCGACAACGACCGAAGCGCGCAAGTGCTGGATGGAGGCAGTGAGCGAGTCTTGCTCCTGCTTGGGCGCGGAGTTCTCTCCTCCCGCCCGGCGCTCCTGAGGCGGGCGATGATTTTCGCGGTCGTTTACCACCATGACCTCGACGCAACCACTCACCGCGGTCGGGCCATTGGCGAGGCGGCTGAGGGGCACGTCGAGGACGGGGTGACCATACTAGGGAAAGCCTCAGCGATAGTGGCGACGTAGACGTGGATGTATCCAAAACGCATGATGGAGCCGTCGGCGGGGAAGGTGTTCTCGATGAAGCACGCGACGTTGTCAACGACGCAGTCGAAAGTGTCGAGCGTGAGAACAAGGCCGGAGGCTACGCGTTTACCCGCGATGAGCGGAAGTCCTGTGCGGAAGATGATCCCAGCTGAAGAGCTGCGCCCCATGGTGGGCGCCAACTGTTGTGGTGTGGAACACGACAGTGCCATCGGGGATGGCAAAGAAGGGACACTCAGATGCAATCGGTGGCTCACGCAACGGGTTGGGCACGGTAAACTGCAAACACAGCGATGTACCCAGGTTCGGGGCCCTCTCGGTGAGGTAACACCCCTACTCCTGCAAGATGAACTATACGAGGGAGCAAATGCTCAGTACAGATGCTCCTAGAGCTGTTTCCTTAGCTACTATCGAGAGCTAGAGGAAGATGAGAACTAGATGCTAACACTTCTTTCCTTCTATTGTTGCCTCTACCTAGAACCCTAGCTCTGCCCTCCCTTATATACTGGCTTGGGAGGGGCAGATTACAAATCAGGCCCTAGGGTTTACTGTTTGGATATGGGTTTCTAGGATAGGGCCGGCTGCAGGGCCCAGTCGGTGGGCCAAGACCCAGTCTGCCTTTCTTTTAGCGTCATCCTCTTCTTTAGCGGTCACCCGGGCTCCTTTGGGGCGTCACCCTTGCTTTAACGGTCATCCGGACTGCTTTCTCCAGTCAGCCGAGCACTTTGCTTTATCCTCGTCGGGTAGCGCTGGTCGTGACGACACGCCAGCTTGTCTGATGACGAGGGAGAGCCGAAGGCGTACCCCGCAAGGAGCGTCAACCCTTCTGTGCTCTCCATCGAATCCGAGGTGAGCTGGGTGGAAGCAGCCACCCGGCCGGTTCTTTTGGCTATTGGCTAGACGGGCCAGCCAGGAAAGTTATAAACCCAGTCGGGTGGTCTTCGCCAACCAGCTGGAGTTGTTCTTATTGAGGGCCAGGCGACCTTCTCCTTCTGGAGCCGGCCTACTTGTGCTTGGCTTTCCCCACCCCGGGGTTATCCCCCCGATAAACATCTGACGATGGAACAGTATGGCCACTCCAACTGTCCATAACCGCGGATGTGGCTATTCGAATAGTTTGACACTCTGCAGAGGTGGTACACTTTCACCACAATATTCGATACATCCGTCAGGAACAATCCTGAATTCACCATAATCAGTATGCGGATAATCAATCCTAACCTTTCAATTACACGCCCTAGTATAGGCACCTCTCCTGTGAGTTTGTCCTCCCAACCATGACCAACTATCATCTTGGGTACTGCACAGGTGGACAATCTTCACAAGGTAGCCTCAACTCACACCTTGGCTGCAAGGGAACCCATACTAAGGTATATAAATTTCCAGTCAAGCCCTACCCAAATTTCGGTATTGTGGTTGTATAGTAAAATTGGAATGGTATCGCATCTAGACAACCATCAGTTTTATAAAGGGCTAAGGCTCATGCCTTAACATTTTCATCATCAAAATCATCTGGTGTTCAAGAACACATGTCACAACATTTTAGTAGAATGACTCATCATTCTAAGGTTTTCATAATCAATTTCACCAAGCATTCCCATCTAGAGTTGATCAAGTTTTATGCTTAGCACTAGCAACTACAAGTGAGGGTAAATACTAATGAGGGGTGGTAATCAAGTGTATCTTATCTAAGTTCAATCTCATGCCTCAGGATGACATCAAGATTATCTAACTTAGGCCAAGTTTTATGCTCTTTATGCTACCTTTAAAAATCTTTCTAAGCTCTACAAATTACCAAGTACTTTACTAGAAAGCTTTGATAAAGAAATAAAATAACTAAGCTTGCAAATAAAACTAGGATTGGGTATAATAAAAGGGGTATAATCACATATGCTTAAGGCATCTAGTTTGCATAGTTATCATGCAAGTTTTAGCTTGCTCAGTTAATAGCTTGCTAAGTCAACTTGTATAGTGAGGCTTGCATAATTGCAAGTATAAAGTTGCTTAGATAGCTTGCCTTGTGCAGAGTAGTGGTTGAAGTTATCCTCGGCTTCTTCCTCGTAGTATTCTCCTTCCTCCTTGTATCCTTGGTCAGTACTAGCGTCTATAAATAAATACGAGGTACACAATCACCAAACAATACTTAACTACTTTTATTTATCACACCAAGGTTTTCACTAGATGATCTAGGATCATCACAAACATCACAAAGATTAAAGCAATAGTTTTATTCTCTTTTATTTTAGAAAAGTAATTTCTACTCATTGAAAAACTACTAAAGATTTAATATTCTCCAACTAAAACATGGGCTCATGTTGACACATGTCATCACCACATATTTCAGTACTTGGGAATGTGATTTAAAGTGGTGTCACAATTTAATAAGGTTTAACCTTTTTATTTTAATTAATTAAAGTGACTAGAATTGCCTATGGGGAATTCTTTTATTGCTTGTCCAATATTTCTGGAAGTAAACCTAGATATTTTTATATATTCAGAAAGTTTAGCTAAATGTGATTTTTGAGAGTTGGAATCAACTCAAAAGCTTTTGTGGTTGAATTTTGAAAAATGTTTGAATGCAGAAAAGCTTCTACCTTGTTATTTTTACTATAGGTGATCTACAATTCCAAATGGTTTGAATCCAATAGGCTTGGATTAAGAATTCCAGTACCTTTCTAACAAAATTGGTTTCATGCAATTTGGTTCAGTGAATCGACCTGGGTTGATTTTTGAATCTAGGTATAGAACTAGGTTTGAAACTAAGTTGGAAAATATAAATTCAAACTAACTGGGTTGCGCGGGATGTTAACTGGGCCGGCCCACGGTGCACAGCGCACGCACGGGTGAGTTTAAGTGAATGACCCCACCAGTCAGCGAGACAGGGGGTGCGAAGCGGTACGGGGTGATCTAGACCGCATGATCAAACTCTAATCCAACGGCTGTGACCTATCATCTCCGTCGGGCAACGCCGGCGAGACAGAACCCTAGCACGGACAGTGGGGGTCGACGGGGGCTCACCAGGGCTCAGGCGAGGGTCAGCGACGGGGGTGAACGACGAACCTCCTGGTACCGGCGGCTTCTCCTGGGGCGTCTCCAATCGCTGACTCCTTTCTTCCTCCTCCACAGCAGACTCCGGCCAAATTCCGGTGATGTGCTGGTCGCCTTGCTCCGGGAATGAGTGGGGGTGGTTCTGAGAGAGAGGGGAGTGAGATGGTGTGCTGAGTTTGAACGGGGGTGGCCTCTATTTATAGTGCCAAAAGGGGACCGAAGGGCGCGGGTGGAGCTCGTTGTGGTCGTCGGCACAACGAGCTACTGGCATGGGCGACGATAGGGGGCGGTGCTGTGCTCCCTGGCGAAGCTCAATGGCATGGTTAGGCGGCGTGGGATGGTGCTATATGGTCAGAATGTAGCGGTGCTCTGGGCGGGTCCGATGGGCGTTTTAATGGTGCACCGCGGCTACGGGGCGCGCGGCAGCGAACGGGGTTGTCCGGCGGTCTCCTAGGATGATGGCGGTCACGCTTGCACGCGGCGAGGGCGACGCGCGGTCTGTGGGCGTGTGTCGAGGTTGGCACTCTCGCGCCCTCTCGGCATGCTCGCAGAGACATTGGGAGCGAGTGTTCCGTGTGGTCCAGTGGCTGGCAGGGCTCGAGCGCTGGACAGGGGGTGGCGGTGGACGGTGGCGTGCGTCCCAGACATGGTGGCTAGGCTTGGTGCTGGCTCTGGCTATCTAGCCATGGTCGGCTGGCAAGGGTGCCTTCGGGTTGGCATGGCATGTGATACGTCGGAAACATATCTATAATTTTTGATGCTCCATGCTTGTTTAGCATCTACTTTGCTTTGCTTTGTCTACACTTTGAGGTGCTTTTTACATGTTTTCTGGTACTAACCTTTTAACTAGTTGCCACAGTGCCAGTTGCCTGTTTTCTGTTGTTTTTGGTTCCAGAAAAGCTAGTAAAGAAATATTCTCGAAATTGGACGGGACAAACGTCAAAGTCAATTACTTTCCATGGGGAACAAGAAGTTCAGAGGGGAGATGTAGAAGCGGGCCAGGGCGCCCACACTCCCCTAGGCACGGGTGGGCCCTGCCCCGCGCCTAGGCAGGGTGTGGGGCCCCTGGCCGCCTCCTCGGCCTCCCCCTTCGCCTATAAGAAGCCCCCGATGCAGAAACCCTAAGTACCCGATCAAATCTCCATGAAACCTTTTGTAGCCGCCGCCACCGTCGTCCCTAGATCGGGGGATCTAAAGTTCTTCCCGGCACCCTACCGGAGGGGAGATCATCCCGAAGGCCTTCTCTCCGGTATGATGCGTGAGTAGTTCCACCTTGGACTATGGGTCCATGTAGTAGCTAGATGGTTGTATCTCCTCCTTTGTGCTTTCATGTATAGATCTTGTGAGCTCCGTTCATGATCAAGATCTAATCTATTTGTAATCATGCATGTTGTGTTTGCGGGGATCCGATGGATATTGAGATTATTATGTTGGTTTGATTAATGGTTTTGTCTTTATGATTCTATCATGTCTGTGTTGTTTGTGATCTTGCATGCTCTCCGTTGTTAGTAGCTATCTTGGCCAAGTAGTTGCTAGTGACTCCAAGAGGGGATATTTATGCTCGATAGTGGGTTCATGCCTCTAGTTTCCAAGGGAAGTGACAATAATCTCTTTGGTTGTAGATATGTTATTGCTACTAGGGAGAAAACAACGGTCTCTTGTTCATGGAACATGTGGACTGTTTACCTTACACACTTTGCTTAAAGCAGTTGTCTGTTGCTTGCAACTTAATACTGGAGGCGGTTCGGATGATAACCTGAAGGTGGACTTCTAGTCATAGATGCAGTTGGATGGCGGTCTATGTATCTTGTTGTATTTCCCAATTGAATCTCATAGGATCTTTTTGACTAGTAATTGCATTGTTATGCCTTGCTCAGTTCCTGTCAATTGCCCTCCTGTAATTTGTTTACCCTTCATGCCATGTTGTTTATCTAAGGAGAGCACCTCTAGTGAACTATGGACCCCGGTCCAATCTTTACCATTGATACATCTTCCACTGTTATTTGTTTACTTGCTGCAAACCACCATTACCTTCCACACCATACATTTAATCCTTTGTTACAACAAACCAGTGAGCTTGACAACCTCACCGATTCATTGTGGCAAAGTCTTGAGTTTTTGTTGTGTAGGTCTCCGCGTTGCTTGCAACACCTGTGTGACATTTCCTTCCTCCTTCTGGTTCGATAACCTCGTTCTCTACTGAGGGAAGACTTGCTACTGTTCTCATAACACCTTGCTCTTGAGGAAAGTGCACCACGTCAAGCACCATCAACAAGTTCCCTGGCGCCGTTGCCGGGGAGGCTAAGGACGTCTTCACTAGGGGAGTCCTTCACTTCCTTTCTCTTTACTTTGTTTTTAGTTTGCTTTGTTTCTTTTGCTTGGTTTTGTTTGCCTTTTTCCAAACCCCCCCCCCCCCCCCAAAAATATTCTAGTTTGGTTTGCTTGCCTTATTAAAAAAACACAAAAAATTAGTTCCTTCTCTAGCTGCTGCTGTTTTTGGCGTACCCACCTTTGCCAAAATGCTATGCTGAGAACACCAAGTTGTGTGACTTTACTAGAACCAACAACAATGATTTCCTTAGCACACCTATTGCTCCACCTTCTCCTGATGCTACCTTTTATAAAATTAAGCCGGCTTTGTTGAATCTTGTGATGAGAGCAATTTTCTGGTGCTAGTTCTAATGATCCTACTGCCCATCTCAATAGCTTTGTTGAACTTTGTGAGATGCAAAAGTATAAGTATGTAGATGGAGATATTATTAAGCTCAAGCTTTTTCCTTTCTCCTTGAGAGGAAAAGCTAAAGAATGGTTGCTATCTTTGCCTAAAAATAGTATTGATTCTTGGACTAAGTGCAAAGATGCTTTTATTGGAAATTACTATCCTCCTAATAAGATTATATCTATGAGAAGTGACATTATGAAATTTAAACAACTTGATAGTGAACATGTTGCTCCAGCTTGGGAAAGAATGAAATCTTTGGTTAAGAATTTCCCTACTCATGGACTCACTGCTTGGATGATTATCCAGACTTTTTATGCAGGTTTGAACTTCTCTTCAAGAAATCTATTGGATTCCGCTGCTGGAGGTACCTTTATGGGCCTCACTTTGGGTGCTGCAACAAGGCTCCTTGGTAATATGATGGTTAACTACTTTGAATGGCATGTTGAGAGAGATCCACATGGTAAGAAGGTAAATTCTGTTGAGGAAACTTCCTCTTTGAGTGAAAAGATGGATGTTATTATGGCTATGCTTGTTAAGGGGAAAGCTCCTCTAGATTCTAATAGTGTTCCCTTAGCCTCTTTGGTTGCTCAAGAAGAGCAAGTTGATGTGAACTTCACTAGAAACAACAATGTCGACAACAATGCTTATAGGAGTAATTTTGGTGGTAACAATTATAGACCCTATCCTCCTAATAATGGCAATTCCTATGGAAACTCTTACAATAATGCTAGAAGTGCCCCCTATGAACTTGAGGTCATGCTCAAATACTTTATTAGTAAACAAACCACTTTCAATAAGGCTATAGAGGAAAAGCTTTTAAATGTTGAGAAAAATATATCCTCTTTGTCTGAAGCTCAAACTTCCTTGGTTAATAAAATAACTGGTAAACCTGAAACTATGGAAAATACCTTTGCTACTGCTCATGCCATACAAGTTACTATTGATGAAAATGTTAGGATGTTAGCTCAACTTCATGCTAAGTGGGAAAGGGAAGCTGAAATTAATAGAAACAATAGTGTGTGCACCATCACCACTAAACCACAAGTAGTCCCTATTCCTCCTCCTACTATGCCTAAGCCTATTGAGCCTACTACTAGTGATGCTAAGTTTGATTTTGATATTGATTGCTGCAATATTTCTGAAGTGATTATGTTCCTACAAAAGCTTGCTAGAAGTCCTGATGCTAGTGATATGCATGTTGCCTTCACCAAACACATTACAGATGCTCTTGTTAGGATTAAGGAAGAGAAGCTAAAACTCAAAGATTCTATTCCTAGGAAAGTAGAAAATAGTTGGGAACCCATTATTAATATGCAAGTGAATGACTTTGATATCAAAGCTTCATGTGATCTTGGTTCTAGTGTCTCTATTATGCCTAGGAAGATTTATGAAATGCTTGATTTGCCACCATTGGAAGATTGTTATTTGGATGTCCCACTTAATGATAATGCTAAGAATAAACTCATGGGGAGTATTAATGATGTTATCATCATGGTTAACAATGCTTATGTCCCTGTTGATTTGTATGTTTTGGATGTTGAATACAATTCTTCTTGTCCTATTACTTTGGGAACACCTTTTCTTAGAACAGTTGGTGCCATTATTGATATGAAAGAAGGCACCATTAAATATCATTTTACATTCAAGAAAGGTATTGAACACTTCCCTATGAGGAGAGAGAAGTTGATTTTTGCTCCTCCTTTGAAAGCAAGGTTTGATGTTAATGCTTCTTCATTTGAAAATACTTGATTCTTCTTGCTTCTTGTGCCTAACTTAAAGGCGTTAAAGAAAAGTACTTGTTGGGAGATAACCCAAGAGTTTCCTTGAGTCTTGGAAGTTATTACTTCTGTAAAGATCTCTCCTTATCCTTTTTGTTTGCTTTTTGTGCCAAGAATGGCCTCTAATGAGAGGGAAGTAAGATTTGGGGAGTTGTTGTCCCGAAACAGATTTCTGTCGTCCACCAAAAAAATTCGTGAGGAGTCTGTGTAACTCGGATTGAGCTAAAAAAATTACGAACAAATCCCCAGTATGTTAGATAACTATCGTTAGTTCAACACTTTTTGATTTGATAAACAGAAGATGTTTGAAAAAATCAGTTTCTACCTGCTGGTCTGTTTTGACAGATTTCTGCCATTATTTGCATTTGCTTCTTATTGATTCCTTTTTGGGTTCTATTTAGGTTAATTGAGCTTTTTGAAGGAGTTACTACAGTAGCTTGTGTTTTTAGTGAAAAGCCTTGCTGTTCCAAAGCTTTGCCAGAGGTCTAATATCTTTTGAATACGCTAATGTTGCGAAGGAAGCTTGTGTGAAGTTTTGTATGAAGGAAAAATTTCATGTGTAGAGAGAGAATGATGCAATGAGATGAAGAATGGATAAAAGCTCAAGCTTGGGGATGCCACCATGGTGTCACCCCAAGAAATATCCAAGAGGTACAAGCGTCAAAGCTTGGGGATGCCCAAGGCATCCCCTTCTTTATCAATAAAAAGCTCAGGTCTGTCTAGACACTTCGTTTTTATTGTTTCATGCACAGTTGTGTTGTTCTTGGAGTGTCTTAGTTTTCGTCTGCTTTGCTTAGTTTGTTTAGTTTGCTTGAGTAGTTTGGACCCCCATTCTCGTTGTGTTGTTTTGCAAATAAGTTGCTTGGTGTTGGAAATGAGTAGTAAGTTCTTGCTTGTAAGTGCAAGATGAGCTTACATTGACTGTGACTTAGACTTTAGCATAACATGCTAGGTGTAGTTTTGACCTTATGCTTAGTGATTATTGCTGTAGCATGTCTTGTTCCAAACAATTGGGATTGCTTAGTGTGCCTTAATGAAATTATGCGTTGTTTTAGCATGCAAAAAGCATAGTATTGTGGTATTCTCCTTTGATGCTTTGCTTGGGTTGATTTGGCACATGCTCACACCATGTTATGACTATGAAAAGTCACCATATCCTCTATGATCATTTAGTCCTTGACTTGTAGTACCACTCTTTGCTTTGATTAGTAATGCTTTGTTGCACTGCATGATTATGGCCATTATTGCTCTCTTATTTGGTTGCTCCCAGTCTTTTGCTAGCCTCCACTTGTGTGAGTAAGCTCTACTCATGATTCCAACTCCCAAGAAACCAAGTTATTCCAAAGTGTCCACTATAAACTCCTATGCATGGTGTGTTACACCATTGCAAGTATATTCTTGTTTTCAGCTATCTTCCAATTAAAAACTATTTTGTTATGTGAAAACTTAGTGAGTAAAGCCCTCACAAACTTGATGGCACACTTTATATTCTTTGCCCCTAATAAACTTGAACCATTGTGTTTTCTATGTTGTATATGCTTTCACTTATACGTTGGAATTAGCAGAACCGTGCTGTCACGGGGAACGTTTTCAACATTGCACTTGTACTTTGTACTCAGTTGATATCATGCTCTTTTTTTCTATGAATGTCACCGGTGTGAAATAAAGAGGGAACTTGTAAGTCCATGGAGTTTATATCCTGTGTTAGAGAAACGCCTGGGCCGCTAGCCTAAGCCATGCCTAATCATGGTGGAAACTTGCAGCATCACCATAGTGACATCTATGAAGCATTCTTCTTATAAAAAAAGAGACACATTTAGAAAAATAGGAAAGAGAGAAAAAAGCACCATATTCACATGGTAATTAAGAAGATTGCTAAGATGCTCACTATGTGCTTGCCTTGTCATTTTGGTTATGGGAAAGCTCATGTACCATGTGCAAGGGGTATCCCGTTGGCGGTTCTCAATGATATGCAAATACTTACAATGACAAGAACTTGCATGTGACTAAAGTTGAGTGGCATGAGGTGTGGCCCTCGTATTCGAGGGACTTGAGATTGCCAACTTATACTTCGTCAAGCATATACTCCATCTTTGTTCACTTTAACCTTAATCACTTCAAGATGCTTATGATAGGGGCAATGAGGGCTGAAAGCTAACAAGTACCATAATTTTTGGAAGCTCTTTTTGAAACTTGAAATCCCTGCTTCCTTTATAAAAGGTCTTTCTTCCACCACTATTGAGTCTCCACCTTCTACCTTTAGGCACCATTAAGGGAGCATAGTTGTCATTCTGTGTGTAGTGTTCCAAAGCTTATTGATTGATGCATATTGTGATATTACTTGTTCTTGTTCTGGTTGTTTCTAGTAACCCTTGTGAACTTTGAAGGGGTCCTATGCATCTATTTGCTACTCTATGAGGGACAAGCTGATTGCCACTATGCCATGTTTTCTGTATGTGAAACAAACAAATGTTTTTCAATGCATGTTATTCATGATATTTTTTTGTAGCTTGTCATGTTGCATGCATAATTACTATGTCCTATTGTTAGAACTCCATCTTTCATGCACATGTTTAGAGTTCTTTGATCCCAGCTTTCAATGCTTGCAAATGGTTAGATCTTCATTGTGAGGGTGCATGTCACCTAAAAAATTATTATTATTATCACTTACCTACTCGAGGACGAGCAGGAGTTAAGCTTGGGGATGCTTGATACGTCGGAAACGTATCTATAATTTTTGATGCTCCATGCTTGTTTAGTATCTACTTTGCTTTGCTTTGTCTACACTTTGAGGTACTTTTTACATGTTTTCTGGTACTAACCTATTAACAAGTTGCCACAGTGTTAGTTGCCTGTTTTCTGCTGTTTTTGGTTCCAGAAAACCTAGTAAAGAAATATTCTCGGAATTGGATGGGACAAACGTCAAAGTCAATTACTTTCCGTGGGGAACAAGAAGTCAAGAGGGGATATGGATAAGCGGGCCAGGGCGCCCACACCCCCCTAGGCGCGGGTGGGCCCTGCCTCGCACCTAGGCAGGGTGTGGGGCCCCTGGCCGCCTCCTCGGCCTCCCCCTTCGCCTATAAGAATCCCCCGATGCAGAAACCCTAAGTACCCGATCAAATTTCCACGAAACCTTCTGTAGCCGCCGCCACCGTCGTCCCTAGATCGGGGGGGGGGGGGGGGGAGGATCTGAAGTTCTTCCCGGGACCCTGCCAGAGGGGAGATCATCCCGGAGGCTGATACGTCGGAAACGTATCTATAATTTTTGATGCTCCATGCTTGTTTAGTTTCTACTTTGCTTTACTTGTCTACACTTTGAGGTGCTTTTTACATGTTTTATGGTACTAACCTACTAACAAGTTGCAACAATGCCAGATGCCTGTTTTCTGCTGTTTTTGGTTTCAGAAAAGTTAGTAAAGAAATATTCTCGGAATTGGACGGGACAAACGTCAAAGTCAATTAATTTCCGTGGGGAACAAAAAGTCCAGAAGGGAGCCGGAGGGGCCGGCCAAGGCAGCCAGAGGCCTAGGCGCGGCCAGGGGTGGGCCCGCTCCTGGCTAGGGTTTGGCCCCCCTGGTTGCCTCCTCGGCCTCCCCCTTCGCCTATAAGAAGCCCCCGATGTAGAAACCCTAAGCACCTGATCAAATCTCCACGAAACCATCTGTAGCCGCCGCCACCATCGTCCCTAGATGGGGGGGGGGGGGTCTGAAGTTCTTCCCGACACCCTGCCGGAGGGGAGATCATCCCGGAGGCCTTCTCTCCGGTATGATGCGTGAGTAGTTCCACCTTGGACTATGGGTCATGTAGTAGCTAGATGGTTGTATCTCCTCCTTTGTGCTTTCATGTATAGATCTTGTGAGCTCCATTCATGATCAAGATCTAATCTATTTGTAATCATGCATGTTGTGTTTGCGGGGATCCGATGGATATTGATATTATTATGTTGGTTTGATTAATGGTTTTGTATTTATGATTCTATCATGTTTGTGTTTTTTGTGATCTTGCATGCTCTCCGTTGTTAGTAGCTATCTTGGCTAAGTAGTTGCTAGTGACTCCAAGAGGGGGTATTTATGCTCGATAGTGGGTTCATGCCTCTAGTTTCCAAGGGAAGTGACAATAATCTCTTCGGTTGTAGATGTGTTATTGCTACTAGGGAGAAAACAACGGTCTCTTGTTCATGGAACATGCGGAATGTTTACCTTACACACTTTTCTTAAAGCAGTTGTCTGTTGCTTGCAACTTAATACTGGAGGGGGTTCGGATGATAACCTGAAGGTGGACTTCTAGTCATAGATGCAATTGGATGGCGGTCTATGTATCTTGTTGTATTGCCCAAACGAATCTCATAGGATCTTTCTGACTGGTAATTGCATTGTTATGCCTTGCTCAGTTCCTATCAATTTCCCTGCTGTAATTTGTTTACCCTTCATGCCATGTTGTTTATCTAAGGAGAGCACCGCTAGTGAACTATGGACCCCGGTTCAATCTTTACCATTGATACATATTCCTCTGTTACTTGTTTACTTGCTGCAAACCACCATTACCTTCCACACGGTACGTTTAATCCTTTGTTACAGCAAACCAGTGAGCTTGACAACCTCACTGATTCGTTGGGGCAAAGTCTTGAGTTTGTGTTGTGCAGGTCTCCGCGTTGCTTGCAACACCTTGTGACGTTTCCTTCCTCCTACTGGTTCGATGACCTCGGTTTCTTACTGAGGTAAAACTTGCTGCTGTGCTGCTTCACACCTTGCTCTTGGGCTTCACACCCTGCTTCACACGCTGCATCAAGCTTTTCTGGCGTTGTTGCCGAGGAGGCTAAGGACATCTTCACAAGGGGAGTCCTTCACTTCCTTTCTCTTTACTTTGTTTTTAGTTTGCTTTGTTTCTTTTGCTTGGTTTTGTTTGCCTCTTTTCAAAAAAACCCAAAAAATTAGTTCGTACTCTAGTTGGTGGTTTGTCATTGCCTTGCTTGGTCATGCTTTCTATCAATGGATGGTTTCTTTGAAACTAGTTCTTATTGGCAAGGTGATCTACTTATAAAGTATTATTATAAGGAACACCGTTTGTCACAAAAATGGAAACACTTATGGGAACAAATTGATAAGTTAAATACTATTGCTAGAGACGTGTGCTCTACTTATAATGTTACTTATTGCTTTGATAAATCTTGTTGTTGTAGGAGGTATAAACACCTGCCTTTTCAATGTGAGTATAATGATAATGTTACCATATCTTCTTATGTTAAAGGAAATTATGACTTTTATGATGTGGAACAAATTGAAGAGTTTATTGCCTTTAAGGGTGCATTTGAACTTGCTAGCTTGCTTGAAAATACTGATGATGCACCTTATGAACATGAGGTTTATGAGATACTTAAATTTTGCTTTGACAATTACAATGAAGCAAATGGCTATATTCTAGAATATTTGAATAGGTGATTTCCACAACTGGAAGAGACTAATGCCTTGCAGGAGCCTATGGAAGAAGAAATTGTTGAAACTGGAAGCTCATTAGATGAAAAAGAGGAGGAGAGTGATGAACAAAAGGAGGAAGAATGGATCTACCCATGTCTACCTTCTAATGAGAGTAACTCTTTACCCCTTATATTATTTGATTGTCCCCCATGCTTACCAAAGTAGGATGAATGTTATGTTCCTGTGGATCCTTTTGAAATATCTACTTTGGGTAAAACCTGTGAAGGTTTTAATCCCACTATTTTTGAGCTTGATAGAAATTATGTGTTTGTAGATCATGAAAATCATGCTTTATGTGATAGCTATATTGTTGAGTTTATTCATGATGCTACTGAAAATTATTATGAGAGAGGAAAGTATGGTTATGGAATTTTTCATGATATTGAAACACCTCTCTATGTGCTGAAAATTTTGAAGTTACTCTTGTTTTATCTTCCTATGCTTGTCACTTGGTTCTTTGTGAATTTATTTGTGTACAAGATTCCGACGCATAGGAAGAGGGTTAGACTTAAACGTGTTTTAAATTTGCTTCTTGATGCTCTCTTTGACTTCAATTCATATTTCTTATGTGAGCATCTTCTCAAGCTATCATGCCTAACTTAAAGGCATTAAAAAAGTACTTGTTGGGAGAGAACCCAAGAGTTTCCTTGAGTCTTGGAAGTTATTACTTCAGTAATGACCTCTCCTTATCCTTTTTGTTTGCTTTTTGTGCCAAGAATGACCTCTAATGAGAGGGAAGTAAAATTTGGGGAGCTGCTGTCCCGAAACAGATTTCCGTCCTCCACCAAAAAAAATCGTGAGGAGTCTCTGTAACTTGGGTTGAGCTGAAAATTTACAAATAAATCCCCCAATATATTAGATAACTTTCTTTAGTTTAGAACTTTTTTATTTGAGCAACAGAAGATGTTCGACAAAATCGGTTTCTACCTGCTGGTATGTTTTGACAGATTTCTGCCATTATTTGCATTTGCTTCTTATTGATTCCTTTTTGAGTTCTCTTTAGGTGAATTGAGATTTTTGAAGGAGTTACTACAGTATCTTGTGTTTTTAGTGAAAAGCCTTGCTGTTCCAAAGCTTTGCCATAGGTCTAATATCTTTTGAATACACTAATGTTGCTAATGAAGATTGTGTGAAGTTTTGTATGGAAGAAAAATTTCAGGTGTAAAGAGAGAATGATGCAATGAGATGAAGGATGGACAAAATCTCAAGCTTGGGGATGCCACCATGGTGTCACCCCAAGAAATATCCAAGAGGTAAAAGCGTCAAAGCTTGGGGATGCCCAAGGCATCCCCTTCTTCATCAATAAAAAGCTCAGGTCTGTCTAGACACTTCGTTTTTATTGTTTCATGCACAGTTGTGTTGTTCTTGGAGTGTCTTAGTTTTCGTTTGCTTTGATTAGTTTGTTTAGTTTTCTTGAGTAGTTTGGACCCCCGTTCTCGCTGTGTTGTTTTGCAAATAAGTTGCTTGGTGTTGGAAATGAGTAGTAAGTTCTTGCTTAAAGTGCAAGAGGAGCTTACACTGACTGTGACTTAGACTTTAGCATGACATGTTAGGTGTTGTTTTGAAATTATGCTTAGTGATTATTTCTGTAGCATGTCTTGTTCCAAACAATTGGGATTGCTTAGTGTGTCTTGAATAAATTATGCGTTTTTAGCATGCAAAAGCATAGTATTGTGGTATTCTCCTTTGATGCTTTCCTTGGGTTGACTTGGCACATGCTCACACCATGTTATGACTATGACAAGTCACCATTAGCCTCTATGATCATTTAGTCCTTGACTTGTAGTACCACTCTTTGCTTTGATTAGTATGCTTTGTTGCACTGCATGATTATGGCCATTATGCTCTCTTATTTGGTTGCTCCTAGTCTTTTGCTAGCCTCCACTTGTATGAGTAAGCTCTACTCATGCTTCCAACTCCCAAGAAACCAAGTTTTTCCAAAGTGTCCACTATAAACTCCTATGCATGGTGTGTTACACCATTCCAAGTATATTCTTGTTTTCAACTATCTTCCAATTAAAAACTATTTTGTTATGTGAAAACTTAGTGATTAAAGCCCTCACGACCTTAATGGCACACTTTATATTCTTTGCCCCAAATAAACTTGAACCATTGTGACAACTTTGTTATATATGCTTGCACTTATAAGTTGGAATTAGCAGAACCGTTCTGTCACGGGGAACGTTTTCAACATTGCACTTGTACTTTGTAATCAGTTTATATCATGTTCTTTTGTCTATGGATGTCACCGGTGTGAAATAAAGAGGGAACTTGTCAGTACTTGGAGTTTGTATCCTGTGTTAGAGAAACGCCTGGGCCGCTAGCCTAAGCCATGCCTAATCATGGTGGAAACTTGCAGCATCACCATAATGAGCTATCTATGAAGCATCCTCAATAAAAAGCTATGCATATGGTAAATAAAAAGATTGCTGAGATGCTCTTTGTCTGCTTGCCTTGTCATTTTGGTTATGGGAAAGCTCCTGTACCATGTGCAAGGGGTACCCCGTTGGCGGTTCTCCATGATATGCAAATACTTACAATGACAAGAACTTACCTAGACCCAAAGTGGAGTATGCATGAGGTTTGGCCCTCGTATTCAAGGGACTTGAGATTGCCAACTTATACTTCGTCAAGCATATACTCCATCTTTACCACTTTAACCTTAACCACTTCAAGATGCTTATGATTGGGGCAATGAGGGCTGAAATCTAACAAGTACCATAATTATTGGAAGCTCTTTTTGAAACTTGTAATCCCTGCTTCCTTTATAAAAAGGCCTTTCTTCCACCATTATTGAGTCTCCACCTTCTACCTTTAGGCACCATTAAAAGAGCATAGTTGTCATTCTATGTGTAGTGTTCCAAAGCTTATTAATTGATGCATATTGTGATATTACTTGTTCTTGTGCTATTTGTTTCTAGTCACCCTTGTGAACTTTGAAGGTGTCCTCTGCAACTATATTGCTACTCTATGAGGGACAAACTGATTGCCACTATGCCATGTTTTCTGTATGTGAAACAAACAAACGTTTTTCAATGCATGTTATTCATGATCTTTGTTTGTAGCTTGCCATGTTGCATGCATAGTTACTATGTCCTATTGTTAGAACTCCATCTTTCATGCACATGTTTAGATTTCTTTGATCCAGCTTTCAATGCTTGCAAATGGTTGGATCTTTATTGTGAGGGTGCATGTCACCTCAAAAATTATTCTTTTATCACTTACCTACTCGAGGACGAGCAGGAGTTAAGCTTGGGGATGTTGATACATCGAAAACATATCTATAATTTTTGATGCTCCATGCTTGTTTAGTATCTACTTAGCTTTACTTGTCTACACTTTGAGGTGCTTTTTACATGTTTTCTTGTACTAACCAACTAACAAGTTGCAACAGTGCGAGACGCCTGTTTTCTGCTGTTTTTGGTTTAAGAAAAGTTAGTAAAGAAATATTGTTGGAATTGGACAGGACAAACGTCAAAGTCAATTACTTTCCGTGGGGAACAAGAAGTACAGAAGGGAGCCGGAGGGGCCGGCCAGGGCATCCAGACCCCCCTGGCACGGCTAGGGGTGGGCCCGCGCCTGGCTAGGGTTTGGCCCCCTGGTCGCCTCCTCGACCTCCCCCTTCGCCTATAAGAAGCCCCCGATGCAGAAATCCTAAGCACCAGATCAAATTTTCATGAAACCGTCTGTAGCCGCCGCCACCATCGTCCCTAGATCGGGGGGATATGAAGTTCTTCCCGGCACCCTGCCGGAAGGGACATCATCCCGGAGGCCTTCTCTCCGGTATGATGCGTGAGTAGTTACACCTTGGACTATGGGTCCATGTAGTACCTAGATGGTTGTATCTCCTCCTTTGTGCTTTCATGTATAGATCTTGTGAGCTTCGTTCATGATCAAGATCTAATCTATTTGTAATCATGCATGTTGTGTTTGCAGGGATCCGATGGATATTGAGATTATTATGTTGGTTTGATTAATGGTTTTGTCTTTATGATTCTATCATGTCTGTGTTGTTTGTGATCTTGCATGCTCTCCGTTGTTAGTAGCTATCTTGGCCAAGTAGTTGCTAGTGACTCCAAGACGGGGTATTTATGCTCGATAGTGGGATCATGCCTCTAGTTTCAAAGGGAAGTGACAATAATCTCTTTGGTTGTAGATGTGATATTGCTACTAGGGAGAAAACAACGGTCTCTTGTTCATGGAACATGTGGACTGTTTACCTTACACACTTTGCTTAAAGCAGTTGTCTGTTGCTTGCAACTTAATACTGGAGGGGGTTCGGATGATAACCTGAAGGTGGACTTCTAGTCATAGATGAAGTTGGATGGCGGCCTATGTATCTTGTTGTATTGCCCAATCGAATCTCATAGGATCTTTCTAACTAGTAATTGCATTGTTATGCCTTGCTCAGTTCCTGTCAATTTCCCTGTTGTAATTTGTTTACCCTTCATGCCTTGTTGTTTATCTAAGGAGAGCACCTCTAGTGAACTATGGACCCCGGTCCAATCTTTACAATTGATACATCTTCCTCTGTTACTTGTCTACTTGCTACAAACCACCATTACCTTCTGCACCATACGCTTAATGCTTTGTTACAACAAACCAGTGAGCTTGACAACCTCACTGATTCGTTGGGGGCAAAGTCTTGAGTTTGTGTTGTGCAGGTCTCCGCGTTGCTTGCAACACCTGTGTGACATTTCCTTCCTCCTACTGGTTCCATAACCTCGATTTCTTACTAAGGGAAAACTTGTTGCTGTGCTGCTTCACACCTTGCTCTTGGGGTTCCCAACGAAGCGCTCCTACATCAACTCAGCGCTGCATCAGAGGCCTTCTCTCCGGTATGATGCATGAGTAGGTCCACCTTGGACTATGGGTCCATGTAGTAGCTAGATGGTTGTATCTCCTCCTTTGTGCTTTCATGTATAGATCTTGTGAGCTCCGTTCATGATCAAGATCTAATCTATTTGTAATCATGCATGTTGTGTTTGCAGGGATCCGATGGATATTGGGATTATTATTTTGGTTTGATTAATTGTTTTGTCTTTATGATTCTATCATGTCTGTGTTGTTTGTGATCTTGCATGCTCTCCGTTGTTAGTAGCTATCTTGGCCAAGTAGTTGCTAGTGACTCCAAGACGGGGTATTTATGCTCGATAGTGGGTTCATGCCTCTAGTTTCCAAGGGAAGTGACAATAATCTCTTCGGTTGTAGATGTGCTATTGCTACTAGGGAGAAAACAACGGTCTCTTGTTCATGGAACATGTGGACTGTTTACCTTACACACTTTGCTTAAAGCAGCTGTCTGTTGCTTGCAACTTAATACTGGAGGGGGTTCGGATGATAACCTGAAGGTGGACTTCTAGTCATAGATGCAGTTGGATGGCGGCCTATGTATCTTGTTGTATTGCCCAATCGAATCTCATAGGATCTTCCTAACTAGTAATTTCATTGTTATGCCTTGCTCAGTTCCTGTCAATTGGCCTGCTGTAATTTGTTTACCCTTCATTCCATGTTGTTTATCTAAGGAGAGCACCTCTAGTGAACTATGGACGCCGGTCCAATCTTTACCATTGATACATCTTCCTCTGTTACTTGTCTACTTGCCGCAAACCACCATTACCTTCCACACGGTTTTTTACCATACAATCTCCCAAAGAGAGGGATCGGGTTCCATTATCAACAGATAACGGAACAACAAACAACACAAGTTCATGTCGCACAGATTTTCGATCCACCTAGGGGATCAAAGTAGATAAGTCTCCATATTACAAACCAAAACGAACCTAACTGGAAAGGAGAAAATAAGGGGAAAAGCTAGAGACGCAAGAACACCGCCCTCAGGCTAGCGATGGAAGTTCAAACATGAAAATAAACTAACAACCCAGACTGACAGGAAGGATCGAAGACTCAGTTTCGTTTTCACCAAACAACATCAAATCCTCCTCATTTTCTCCCGCCCCCTCTCAAGCTCAAGGGCTTCGTGGGCATGATCTTCAGGGATCGCCGACAGTCCCAAGAAAGGAACAGGGGCCACATCCATAGCCGCAGCATCAGCCATCGCATTCTGTTGTAGGACATCAGCCCTAGCATGCAACATCTCCCGTTCCTCCTCACCATGTAAACCTTCCCAGTAATGAATGAAAACACATGCTTATATAACCAGATCGACAGGGGAATTAATAAGTTTTTTTCAAAGCAAGCTCTGTTTTTGAGCTTCCAGATAGCCCAACAGATCGCTGCCACCACCGTAATTTGCACTTTCTGCTAACTCCCAAAAACCGAGGAGCCCACCAGAAGTACTGAGAAAAGGACCCAGGCCTATTCCCAACACCGATAGTTTTAGCAACCACCCCCCATACATATTTAGCAGCCACACAGGTGAAGAACAGGTGCCCAATGTTTTCATATTCACGACAAAACCTGCAAGTAAAATCCCCTTCCCATCTTCTTTTTCTCATGTTATCTTTAGTAAGAATAGCATTGTGCCAAATCAACCACAGCCAGATTTTAATCTTCAGCGGAATGTTTGCTTTCCACAGATGTTTGAAACTCCTGTCAACCCCCACATTCTAAAGGTGCGAGTACATAGATTTGACAGAAAACCTGCCAGATTTATTCCACAGCCACACAGGTCTGTCTTTCTGACTCAAACTCACCCCATTCAACAAGCCCCTTAATTGTTCAAGATGATTCATCCCATCAGCATCTAGCCATCTTCTAAAAGAACATCTACACCCTCTTCTAGCCATATCAGCAACAGTAATCAATTGATTCTGACAGACATCAAACAGATCAGTGAACTTACTTTTCAAAGGGATATCTAAACACCAAGCATCATGCCAAAAGTCAGTCAGCTCCCCATTGCCAACTTTCATTTTTCTGCCAGCCAGATAGAGGGCCCTGATCTTAATCAAATCATTCCAGCAAGGGGAATCACTCTGTTTGTGTCTCACAGCACCGATCCCCCTTTTTTCATATATTTTTTCCTCACAAAAACTTGCCAGGGTCCTTCCTCAGCCTCAAGCCGCCACCACCACTTTCAAAGCAAGCAGATATTAAGCTGTCTAATATTCTTGATCCCCAAGCCTCTTTTTTTCCTGGGTCTACACACAAATTTCCACTTTACCAGATGATACTTTCTTTTGCCCACCTTGCCATACCAGAAAAAGGCTCTGGTCTGCTTTTCAATTTCCTCCACATTTGTTTTGTGCAAAAGAAACATAGTCATGGGGTAAACAACCACACTAGACACACAAGCAGTAATTTTAACATGCCTACCTCCCAGAGATAGTGCACCACCCATCCAACCATCTAACTTTTTTTCAGCCTATCCCCAATAAAGCCCATCTCAGCCACTGTGCATCTTCTACTACAAACCGGCAGCCCCAAATATTTAATAGGCCAACTACCTTTCTGACAATTGAACAACTCAGCATAATTGGATAGCTTATCCTCATCATCCAACACCATCATCACCTCACTCTTCTCAAAGTTAATTTTAAGGCCAGACATGGATTCAAACAAATATAACAGCAGCTTCAAATTTCTAGCCCCCTCAATATCATCCTTAATGAAAAGGATAATGTCATCAGCATATTGCAAAATAGCAATCCCTTTATCAAACAGATTATCAACCAACCCTGTAAACAACCTACTAGCTTGGGCATTAAGAACCATCTTAGCCAAACACTCCCCTGCCAGATTAAAAAAAAGGGAGAAAAAGGATCCCCTTGCCTAACCCCTTTAAAACTGCCAAAATAGGGACTAACTTCCCCATTCACCTTAACACTGAGAGTACCCTGAGTCACTGCACTCTTCAACCAAATCAACCAGTCTTCACTGAAACCTTTCTGCTTACAACAATAAAACAGGAAATCCCAATTGACCTTATCATAGGACTTTTCAAAATCAATCTTCAGAATCACACCCTGCTGCCTCTGAATTCTTGATTCTTTCAGGATTTCATGTAACAAGGTAACTCCATCAGCAATAAATCTCCCTTTGATAAAAGCAGTCTGGCATGTATCAATCAATTTTCCCATCACAGGCTCTGTTCTAACTGTCAGAGTCTTGGTAAATTTTTTAAACAACACCTGAAGCAGACAAATGGGCCTATATTTCTAGATTCTATCAGCATCATCACCTTTGGGCAAAAGAGTAATCACCCCATAGTTAATACTCCTCAGATCAATTTTATGAGCATAAAAATCATCAAACACAACCATAACATATTTTCTTATAATCACCCAGCAGTGTTGATAGAATTCAATAGGAATCCCATCAGGGCCAGCTGCTTTATTTTTCTCCATCTGATCAATAACCTCCTTCACCTCTTTCTCAGTAAAAGGCACACCCATCTTCTCCCTATCTTCATCATTAAGTTTCTCCCAAGCCTGCCAATTATCATCAGAAAGTCTAACAGAAAAACCTCCAGCGGGACCAAACAAAGTTTTATAATAATTGGTAGCATGCAGCAAGAGGTCATGAGTCCCCTGAATCTCATTCTCCCCATCTTTCATAGAAAAAATCATTTTCTTTCTCCTCACCCCATTAGCAATCCTGTGAAAGTATTCAGTGTTATTATCACCTTTCAACAACCATTTATCTCTCGATCTTTGTTGCCAGAATCTCTCTTCATTCTCATATACTTCCAGCAGTTCTTTCTGAATTGATGCTTTTCGTTTCAACTGTTCAGCAATAAGCAAAATCAATTCCTCTATACTTTCCAAATCCTGAAGCTCCTCCACTAAATCTTTTTTTCTCCAACCCCCTAATATGAGCACCCCACCCTTTCAGATCATTCTTGACATTCTTAAGCTTTTTCTGCAAACTATCAAGACTGTTCTTACCTTTGACAGGTTTTTTTCAAATCTTCTCCAATCGGAGCAAAAAATCATCACTTTGTAACTAGCTTTTCTCAAACCTGAACTCCTTGCCACCCCCTTCCTGCCCTTCCATAGTATCCAAAATCAAAGGACTATGACCAGAAACCTCCCTAGACAGCTTGTGAACCGTAGTAAGAGGAAATAACCTCTCCCACTCCTTCCAAACTAGCATCCTATCAAGTTTCTCCAAAGTAGGATTTTTCCGGTTGTTGGACCAAGTAAACTGCCCCCTAGACATTTGAATTTCCCTCAAACCATATGCATTAATAATCGAGTTAAACATGTGCCCCCACTTGTTCAAAGAATGACCCTTGTTTTTCTCAGAAACAAATCTAATCACATTAAAATCACCACCCACCAGCAAAGGAATTGACTGGTCCTAGCAAACATCAGCTAATTCTATCAAAAAATCCTCCTTATTTTCCTCTTGAGCATCCCCATAGACCATAACCAAATGCCACTGAACTTGTTTCTTTACATCAAACACCCTCATCTTAACATGGAACCTGCCCACAGACACATCCATCTGAGTCAATTTGGAGGAACGTAGGCCCCCCAAAATGCCCCCAGATCTTCCCACAGAAGGCAACCAACTCCAGGAGAATTGATTCATAGGATCAATTCTCCTAAAAAAGTCAGTAGAATAATCCTTCTTAATAGTTCCTTGCAAACAATGAAATCCACTTTTTTCTGTCTCAACAAATCATTCAAATAAGCACTCACACCTTTTTTCCCACACCTCTAATGTTCAAAATAACACCTATCATAATACAGTTTTTCTCTCTCTTGTTCCAGTCACAACACCACTCATAGGGTGATAGTTGTGGACCTTCACAGCAGCCGCCTTTAACTTTCTATTCTTCCCACCAGAACCAGATTTCATCTTCTTCTTATTTCTTCTAGAAATCACAGGAGTAAATTCCCCTTCATCATTACTATCTTCCTTCCAATCAAGAAACAGGACTTTCTCACTCAAATCAACCTCTGCCACAGTCTCAACCTGTTTCCTATCCTGTAAACTATGCCTAGAAATTTCTAAATCTTTCAAAGAATTGATATGATCTAAAGATATAGATGAAGCATCAACTCCCATCTCCAAATCTCTATGCATAATAACATCATCATCCAGAGCAGCAAATGAATTATAAAAAGTTAAGTTGGTACCTGACAGATCTCTAGTAGATTGCTGAGCTAGATGTCTTTCTTCAATGTTCCCAGCCCCACCTTGAGCAGCCACCCTTGAACTCATCCTTACAGTTTGTTCATACACACCAGTTACATTCTCAGATTGAGATCCCACACTTTCTTGAGTAGAGAGAACATCAGGTTGAGACAAACCAACAACCACCACCTCCTGATCTTGAATTTCCATCTCCATATCATGAGCACCCCCCATCACAAAACCTTCACCATTACCCTTTTTTCCACTATCAGAAGAAGAACCAAAGGATTCCTCAGTAGACACATCATCATCCCTTTGCTGACCAGCCTCACCCTGTCCCCCTTCATCCCCCAGCAAATGGCCATACTGTTTCTTGAGCTCATAATACTTATCACTACCCCTGTCCTTCAACAAATCTCTAATAAAATCTTCAAAGCTCCGAGGACCAGCAACAACAGGAGGAATGATCTCATTAACCAAAGGAGGAGCCAAATTCTAGATGACTTCCATGTGAACATCACCCAACCCAACACTACCCACCATAGCTCCATGAACACCATCTTGTGGGCCCACAGTAGTTTCTTTGTCCTGAACATTACCACGACCAGAGTTACCACCCTCCACATTCTCCCTGATAACAATCCCCCTTGAATGACCACCACCTCCAGAACTGTCCTAGATATTAGCCATATTAGTTCCAGAAGACACTTCACCAGAATCTTCCTATTCTACCAAGACCCCTTTACCCTTCTCCAACCCAGCTCCACCAGCACCACCACCAGCATGTTGGCGACCACCACTTACCCCACCAGCACCTGCACCAGCCCCAGACCCTTGGACATTATCACCATCAGGCATATTATGCCTAGCTTCTTCCTCATTCCTCCCATCCAGCACATTGGCACCATCCTGCCCATTAACACCCACAGATACATGAATGGTTGGCACTGCATCAGGAGCAAAAATCTCTCTAGTGTACTTGAATTCATAAATCCCCCTACATATCCCCCTTCTGGTATTAGGAACCAGAGTCACATCCAAACAGGCAATCTTCACCCTCACATAAGCTAGGTTACTCAAACTATTCCTGTCCAGGGCTAAAGGTTTGCCCACCAGAGAAGCAACATAAAAAACAATTGATTTCTCCCTATATTTCATAGGGATACCAACAATCCTAAACCAGGCCTCCTCCAACCATTCAACTGGTTCCAAGTCCCCATTCCACTTAGACAACTGTATAACAGCATCTGAAATTGTCTTCATAAACACCTTCCCAAAATGGAAGTCATCAATAGACCTAGCAGAAGGAAACCTCATCAAAAATTCCACATCATTAATGGGTCTAGCATTGAATATCCAACCAGACCCCAAAGCATCAGCCCATATCTGGAATTCTTTTTCAAGGTCCTTCCCAGTGACATCACCTATGACCACACTTATATGAGCATAGTGTAACTGTTCCATGGACTGAACATCAGATTCCACAACAGGAATAGAGTGAAAACCCTGCTCAAAATCAGTACTGCCAAAGAAGAGAGGAACATATTCCCAGGGCTTCTTCTCTTGACAGACCAAAATACTATGATCTTTGCCACAATTCTCACACACTTGCTCTTCCTGCGCCACATCAAGCAACTGCAAATCCCCTGAATCACCAACAACATTCACATTTCTCCGCACACTTACTATTGGTGGTGGTACAGAGGACCCCACCAGAGTAGTGGCCACAGCATCAGACTGATTAACTGTCAAAATCGGAGACAAACTCAAAGGACGACTCCCCCCAACAGGCACATTAACAGAAGTAGATGCAGATGTGTTCAATCCAGAAACAGGGCGACTCACAGGAATGGAAGGATTCACCACATGCCTAGGAATGGTAACCTGCTCCACAATGCGAGCAAAAACTGGCTCCCCTCTTCTAGGGTTTGCATCATAATTACCTGATCTGCCTGGAAACGAAGAAGCCGTAGCATCGGACCCAGAACCTTGCTGCATCTCAGGACGATGACTCCATCGTCCTCGATTGCAGGCCTGCTCTGCTTCACGACGGCGCGCCTCTGCTAGAGCCCTGTCCCACGCCATGGCTTCACGATGCTGGTCCTCCAATCTGGCCTCGCTCTCCGCCTGCCTCAACATATCATCCCTGCGCCTCGCATCCCTCCGCCGCGCCTCATCGCGACGACGTTCCTGCTCCCGAATCCACTCACTCTCTCTATGATCTTCCTCCATCATCCTACGATCAACAGGGGGCTCCCTTGTCCATACCCAGATCCAAATCTATTCGCATAGGGACCAGATCGGACGAGAAGGGGATCCGCGCCCACCACGAAAACGACGATCCATAGATGAATCCGCCGCCACAACCTGAGCAAACAATCTGCAGACACCTGAATCAACCCCACTCCACCTCACCGGAGAAACAACTTGCGGTGATGAAGGATGAAAAACTGGCGAACCCCGAACGAAAATCACTCTGCACACCTCGCGCGATCTAGGATTGGCGAAAGACGAAGTGGAACCGAGTCTCGATCTAGGGTTAATGGAAATGGGAGGTGGGGGGGGGGGGACTGGCTGGAAGACGTGTTCCGGTGTACTAGTACCCCTCTCCTCGACTGGAAAGTGGCCCTCCTCCACCGATGACCCACCGTCAGCGCCCGTACACCTCCTGGAACCACCCAGCCGTATCACCCGGCACGTACGCGCATAGGGTGGCGCACCGGTGACACCACGAGAACATGCGCCCTGCGCCACAACCTCCAGTCCCACGAGAACGTGCCAACCCTTGTGTACCAAACGCGCCCCAAACGAAATATCCAACGTCGAGCTCCAAATCGCCAAATCCTGTCCCGAATCGTCTCGCGGCGACACTTGTCCTGAATCATCCCTCAAGATCGACCCCTGCCGACATGGACTGATTGTTGCACCATCCACGTCCCTGATTATGGCCCTCCAATTCCCTGCCAAACTAAGGTGATCACCGGAGAAACCCGCCGTCGACGTGAGAGAGAGGAGAGGACAGGAAAGAAACGACATTTTTTACATGGTTCAGCTTCTTACCTTCCACACGGTAAGTTTAATCCTTTGTTACAGAAAACCGGTGAGCTTGAATACCTCACTGATTCGTTGGGGCAAAGTCTTGAGTTTGTGTTGTGCAGGTCTCCGCGTTTCTTGCAACACCTGTGTGACGTTTCCTTCCTCCTACTGGTTCCATAACCTCGGTTTCTTACTAAGGGAAAACTTGCTGCTGTGCTGCTTCATACCTTGCTCTTTGGGTTCCCAACTCAGCGCTCCTACATCAACTCAGCGCTGCATCAGAGGCCTTCTATCCGGTATGATGCGTGAGTAGTTCCACCTTGGACTATGGGTCCATGTAATAGCTAGATGGTTGTATCTCCTCCTTTGTGCTTTCATGTATAGATCTTGTGAGCTCTGTTCATGATCAAGATCTAATCTATTTGTAATCATGCATGTTGTGTTTGCAGGGATCCGATGGATATTGAGATTATTATGTTGGTTTGATTAATGGTTTTGTCTTTATGATTCTATCATGTCTGTGTTGTTTGTGATCTTGCATGCTCTCCGTTGTTAGTAGCTATCTTGGCCAAGTAGTTGCTAGTGACTCCAAGACGGGGTATTTATGCTCGATAGTGGGTTCATGCCTCTAGTTTCCAAGGGAAGTGACAATAATCTCTTCGGTTGTAGATGTGTTGTTGCTACTAGGGAGAAAACAACGGTCTCTTGTTCATGGAACATGTGGACTGTTTACCTTACACACTTTGCTTAAAGCAGTTGTCTGTTGCTTGCAACTTAATACTGGAGGGGGTTCGGATGATAACCTGAAGGTGGACTTCTAGTCATAGATGCAGTTGGATGGCGGTCTATGTATCTTGTTGTATTGCCCAATCGAATATCATAGGATCTTTCTAACTAGTAATTGCATTGTTATGCCTTGTCAGTTCCTATCAATTGCCCTGCTGTAATTTGTTTACCCTTCATGCCATGTTGTTTATCTAAGGAGAGCACCTGTAGTGAACTATGGACCCCGGTCCAATCTTTACCATTGATACATCTTCCACTATTACTTGTTTACTTGCTGCAAACCACCATTACCTTACACACCATACGCTTAATCCTTTGTTACAACAAACCAGTGAGCTTGACAACCTCATTGATTCATTGGGGCAAAGTCTTGAGTTTGTGTTGTGCAGGTCTCCGCGTTGCTTGCAACACCTGTGTGACATTTCCTTCCTCCTTCTGGTTCAATAACCTCGGTCTCTACTGAGGGAAAACTTGCTGCTGTGCTCATCACACCTTGCTCTTGGGGTTTCCAACGAAGTGCTCCACGTCAAGCACCATCAGCATGGTGTAACAGGTAGAGGCTAGGGGTGGTCAAGGCACTGGTTGGAACCGGGGGAGACAAGTGTTATCAATGGTGAACAATGCTTAGCAAATTACTGCTCAAAACAGTGAAGTTTGGCCAGTTTGATTTTCTGTCTCCAAGTGTTTGATGAAATGGCCGCAAGAAATTCAAATTTGAATTTTTGGTTCAAACTTGGGGGTGTACTAGTTACACACTAGGGAGTCTCTGGTTAGTTGGAAAGGTCAAGGGGTATTGGTTTGGTAGGTTTTTGAAAATAGGCTATCTTCACATTGTTAAAGATTCAATTTTGAATTATCATTTGAATCAAGTTGCCAAGTGTTTCTGTAAGTTTGAAAGGTGGGCTTGGGTTCACTTTTACTTGGTCTAGCAAGGGGTGAAAATAAATGTAAATGTTTCTGTTTGAAATCTTGGACCAGAAACACTCAAAGTGGCATAGAGATCAAGATTGGCAAAAATGACCATTTGCTTTATTTGGTTTGTTTTTGGTTTTCTCTTGATTTGTTTCTGCTTGGAAATGTTTTAGATGATGTTGTTTTCATCTTTAAACCATTCCTTTCTATTTAGATCAATCACACAAATCCATTCATGCATTCATACAATCATCACATACACACATGCATTCATATGATTTAATTAACAAAAGTTTTTGTTAAACTTAATTTTGGTGATTGGAATTTGGTAATCATGATCAGTATTTTTGGAATGTTACAAACCTTCCCTACTTAAACAAAATCTCGTCCCGAGATTTGAGAAAGAAGAAAAAAGATACCTAGGATTTAAAAAGATCGGTAAACTCCGCCTTGATGTAGTCTTCTCGTTCCCATGTAGCTTCTTCTTTAGTGTGGTTGCTCCACTGGATCTTGAGAAACTTGATGCTTCGGGCCCTGGTGGTCATGAAAGCTTCTTCCAAAATACGGATGGGTACTTCAGGATATGTTAGGTCATCGTTGATCTCTATGGTGCGGTGATCAATGTTCTTGAAAACTTCAGTCTCCTCCGGGACTTCATGGCATTGGCGAAGTAACAATATATGGAACACATTGTGCACTGCTGACATCTCCTCTGGCAGTTCCAGTTGATACGATACTTCTCCTCGATAATTCAGAATCTTGTAGGGTCTGATATATCTGGGTGCTAACTTTCCTTTGAGTTGGAAACGCTGCATTCCTTTCAAAGGAGACACTTTGAGATACACAAAATCTTCGATATTGAAAGAGAGGTCTCGACGTCTCTTGTTGGCATAACTCTTCTGTCTTGACTGGGCGATCTTGAGGTGCTCACGGATCTTGTGAATGTCGTGGTATTGCCGACGAGTACGCCATGGAGGGGTCCTCATAGTGCGTGTTTAGAGACGCGGGGTAAGGCGGATGGTTGATGGGTACGAGGTAACACAACTTACCCAGGTTTAGATCCCACGACGATGGCGGAATCCTACTCCTGCTATAAATCACTATAAGGGCAATACGCCGAGTTACAGGGATTGGTTCGCTGTGCGAGGTTGTGTATGATCGTGCCCTAAAGGCTCCCATAGGCCCGACTTATATAGTCGCCAGGTCCTAGGGTTACAGGGAAAAGTCCTAGCCGGACAGGTTACAGAGTCCTACACCGTCTATTACTAGTCTTGTGTATCTTGCACTCCAAGGCTCCGGGTACGCTGGTGACTCCACCGTAGCCTTCCTTTATCCGGCATGGGCCTCCCTTCTGGATCCATCTAACTGGGCCGCCCAGTAGGCCATAGGCCATGCTACCGACTATGGGCCACCTGGGTTATCCGGATAAGTGACATGCTATGAGGATACCCATATAGCATATCCCCAACAGTAGCCCCCGGAGAACTCCGAGATCTTGCGCCGTCTTGCCTCTTCAGATGAATGCTCCGTCTAGTTCGATGTCAGCAAATCGTCAAGCAATATCTTGTAGTCCACCCAACGAACCCTGCAAAGCTTTCTCCGTCTTCAACTTGTAAGCCAGAAAAATGTTGAATCTTCTATCGTACTCTTCCATAGTCGGATTGAATCCGTCTATGTCGGAATCTTTGATGTGACGGCTCATCTACCCATGTCAGCTAGGATGATGTAGGCTTAGGTCAGCGACGCCTCATAACTCACACATGCAGAGAACGCAATCATATCCGATTTTCCCGCGTGAGCGATACGAACCGTTGGCGGCGACGGTTGGAGACGTGGCGAAATTTCCGCGCACGTTCGCGAACACGTCGTCTACACGGCAACCGTTCGATCAAGCTGCACGAATCTTGACGCCGAGGATGATAAATAGTAACCATGGGGAAATTTCCACTTTTTACCTCATTCTCCTCGCATCATCTTCTTCCTCCAGCCGCTTGTCTCCTCGAGCTCTCTGCGAGAAACCTCGAAAAAACCCTAGCTCCAATCTGCACCAGTCGCACCCAATCTTCACCCTATGGCTAGCAGCAGTACTTCCCCATCAATGGCGGCGTCAAGCGAAGCCGCAGCGAAGCCGAGGAGCTCCGTCGTCGTGCCCCTAGAGGGTCTGGTCATCCCCGCATCGGCGGTGATCGAGTCCACCGGCGGCAACCCAAATTTGGCGGCGCTAGAGCCATTGGAGGAGGAACCAGACTCGCACAAGGGCGACTGGCGTGGCTCGGACATCACCGACTGCGATATCCAAGAGATGGTCGCCGAAGGATACCCCCTCGCGACGGAGGGACTTGCCTGGCAGGCGGCGCCGGCCGGCGAGGTGACACCTTCTCCCCAAGCCGGAGAAAAGGTGTACCTAAAAGCTCAACTGGTACGCGGCGTCTCACTGCCCATCTCCAACTTCTTCCTCTCTGTCTTAAACCACTATAGGGTCCAGCCTCAGAACCTTTCCCCCAATAGCATCTTAGTGCTTAGCAACTACGCGGCACTTTGCGAGGGATACCTAGGGATAAGGTCTAGGTTAGACCTTGTTGTGCACTTCTTCACCGTCAAACGTGAAGCCGGACATAGCAAGGAAGAGCTTAGGAACTGTGGCACCATAAGCTTCAAGATTCGACCTGGTCGGCGGTTCCCCGACATCGTCGGCCATGAGTCCTGCAAGAATTGGCAACAGACGTACTTCTACGGCCCAGACATTCCGCTGGTGGCCGACAAGTTACGTACCCGGACTTCGTTGACAGAGCCGCCGCTGAAGCCTCGTCATGGAGATCCCAAGCCTCCCTTCCCTCCGTCCTCGACGCTTCTCGGGCCATAAGGCGGATCGAGTGGTTTGTAGAGACGGGTCTGACCGGCTTGGACCTAGCCATGTGCTGGTTCATCAGGCGAATCCAACCTCTGCAGCACCACGCGAAGCTCATGCACGAGTATACCAGCGACAGAAGGGATAGTTTCCACATCTCCGTGGACAACTTCTCGAGCGACTCCATCAAGCTCCGCCTTAAGGACATTGTCAAGGTGAAGGATAAGAATCGCGGCTTCACCATCACCTATGACATGTTCGTAGACAGCAAGTGCCCAAAGGTAGGTTTTTATTTTCTATGCATGACATATACTCCAGTTCTTCCGTCTTGCAAATGTCATTTTATCTAACACGGTGACTTCTTACTTAACAACTTAGCGATCTAGAGGAGGGCAACCTGGCTGCCCAAATCTATGATCCAAAGATGAAGGAAGTCACGGTCGTGTCCGACGATGAAGCTCCATTGTCGCGGAAGCGGAAGAGCTCCACCTCTGACGCTGCCGACGGAGGCAAGAAGAAGAAGACGGAGCGTGGAGCCTCCAAAAAGACTACCGCCGCCCTGGAGACGGAAAAGAGAAGAACCACCAGGATCTTTGCCAAAGCACCCCCACTAGTGTAAGCTTCTCATTCTCCGACATTGTCTATTTATCTGTCTTGTTCCTGTACTTACGCATTTTGCACGTTTCAGGAAGAAAGCCACGACCAGCCTCAAGAAGACCTCCAAAACTTTGGGGGCTTCTCAAAATATCAAAGACATGCTGCATCGCGACGCCTCCCCCGCCATTGCCCCTGCTATTCCTGCCGTCAAGCCCTCGTCTGCCCCGACAAGCTCACAAGCTAAGGAGGCATCAGGCCCTTCCGCCATGGAAGTGGATTCTGGCGCCTCTACTGAACTCACTGTTGTCGGCGAGCAGGCAACGCAGGAGAGCATCGCTCAACAAATGGCTGAAGCTCCGGTTAAGGATGCCATCGGTGGCGGCAAGGCGGTGGTGGAAGCTGGTACTTCTGCAGTTGGCGGCGCCCCCGCATCCCAGAAAACCATAGTCTATTCGAAGATAGTCTATCCGGTACTTACACCGGGTAGTACTGCTTTGGTTCCTGGTGCAGCGCCGACCTCTCTGACATGCGGTCTAGAGGAGCTTCTCCGTCAAGCAGAAATCTTGCAAGGAAACAACAAATCCTTTGGCAAGCTGCTGGCCGAGAGTGCTACAAACCTCAAGATCGTCGCACTTGTAAGTTTTCTTTGCCTTTTGCTTTTCATATGAGTATCCCACTGTAGCCCCCGAGGATGTAGACAGAAAACCATAGGTTTTGCATCTATATGCTCTAAGAGTGACTAAGTTAGAAAAAACTCCCACTGTAGCCCCCAAGCATTTAGATGGAATGAACTATTCCGACTAGATGCTTTAAGAGTAGCATACGTAGTGTTTATAAATTTCAATACTGTAGCCCCCAAGCCTCTAGTTGAAACTGAACTAGTTCCGACTAGATGCTTAAAGAAAAGCTAAGCAGATATCCGAGTTAAAAACTTTATACTATAGCCCCCAAGATTCTAATCGAGAACTGAATTAGTTCTGACTAGATGCTTAAAGAAAAGCTAAGCATATTGCTAAGTTAAAAACTCTCGCTGTAGCCCCCGAGCGTCTAGGTGAAAATTTTCCGACTAGATGCTCCAAGCAGACTAAACAATGTTTTAACTTTGTTCTTTTTTCCACAGAGCAAGAATGCTCGGAGGGGCATGGCCAATGACAAGTACCAGAAGATGCGTGCAGATCTAGAAGCTGAAAAGGGTAAAACTGCCTTCTTGAAGGAACATATCACCAAGACCAAGCGTCTGTTTTCTAATGCGCATTCCGACTTGGTTTTGTGCCCACATTCTCCGAGTACTCACTATGTACTTTTCTTTCTCCGACTTGCAGAAACCATCGCCAAGGCTAAGAACATTGTCGAGCAATCCAAGCATATTCAAGAGATGTACAACGAAAACAAGATTCTTAAGCAGGAGAGGAAGGACATGCTGAAAATGCATGAAGAGTCGATGAAAGCCTTGCAGGATTCCGCCACCGAGGAAATGAACCGCTTGAAGGAGGAGATCGCGATCTTAAAAGATCAAAAGCGAGCTACCGATGAGCAGAATCACCGCCATGGCGAGGCGTACAAGATCCTTCAACAAGAGAAACAATCCTTGGCGGACACCCTCTGGCAAGCTGAGGCCAGCATCTTCAGTAAGTTTTCTCCGCCTTGGATTTCTGTAGTCTGGATACTTTGAATTGTTGAACTCATGCGCTCCTTGTCGGAATTTTCAGCTCCAATGGGTTTAACCCGATCACCTCCTCTGGCCAAGGAATGCATGGTTCTTGCCGACAACTTCATCAACACCACCATCACCCAAGCCAAGGAGATTGCCAAGCCCCTCCAGATAAACATCAAGGCATCGGACTCCGTGGCGAAGTACTCGGAGATTCTGCGTCGAGCCCCCGAGCGTATCACAAGATGGAAAGCTTCATGTGCACGGGCTGGCGCTAGGATGGCGTTGTCAATGGTGAAGGCACACTACGAAGGTGTCGACATCGACATGGTAACCTCTGGTATCCCCGACGTCGACGATGACGTCAAAGAGATTGATCATGAAGCCATCCTGTCGTCACTTGCGGGTTATGACACCAGAGTTGCCGAGTTGGTGGACATCGACGTCTTCGTGCCCATAAACACCATCGACAGCGGCAACCAAGATTCCTCCGAGTCCCACCACAGTGCCGACGTTGAGGGTGATTCTTCGGCTGGTGACGATGCTGCTTCCAAGTCTCCTGCGCCAAAGGAATGAAAAACAACTTTTTAATATTTGTTTCACCTTTGGTGTATACGCGGAAAAAACTTGTTGATGCAACTTAAGGCGGAAAACAATGATTGTTTATTTCCTTCTGCTTAAGAACTAGTTTCCAGCATATATATATATATTTAAGCAAGTGCTGGCTTATCCATTACTTTGGTTCTTATGCTTGACTTTTCATGAGTCAGAAGACTCGTTGTCGGAACCATGCGCTTAGGTGATGATGCCCAATGGCACCGTCAATAACCTGAGCACAAAATCGCCGACAATAAGTGCCGAAAGTCACTACTCCATAATACACATAAAAACGACAAAGAACGTGTAGACCAGAAAACTTAAGCTAACGCCCGTATGCGGAATTTTCACAAGTGCAAACGCAAGACTTGTGCATAAAGGTTTTACATGATCCAAAAATGAACACTAAAGGAGGTAAAAGACTCAGAAATATGAGTGAACCAGAGAGCTTTATTTCATTGATCATATAAGAGATACACAATTAGATAAAAAATGCTAAGTGTAAAAAGGACGTAGCTTTGCTATGTTCCATGGCCGATCAAGCTCCGGGTAGTCATCATCCGGGTCACGTCGCTTACGCTTATGAGCCTCGTTGGTTCTATCCTTTAGTTCACGATTGTCAACAAGGTAGTAAGACCCATTGAGTAGCGCCTTGCTTATGATGAATGGTCCTTCCCATGGTGGGGATAGTTTGTGCGACTTCTTCTGCTTAAGTCGGAGCACCAAATCCCCCTATTTAAACGAGCGATGCCGAACGCGGTGACTATGGTAGCTGCGTAGCTTTTGCTGGTAGATGGCGGATATTTGGCATGCCAAAACGCGCTCCTCCTCGAGAAGGTCCACATCTAGGCGTATGGATTCTTCAGCGTCATCCTCGTCGTAGGCGGCAACTCTTGGTGCATCGTGAAGTATGTCGGAAGGCAGGATGGCTTCTGCTCCATATACCATGAAGTAAGGGGTGTAGCCAGTGGATCTGTTGGGTGTAGTTCGTAAACTCCACAGCACATATGGAAATTCTTCCGCCCAGGCTCCAGCTGCTCTATGTAGCGGTGCCTCAAGACGTGGCTTGATTCCCTGCAGAATTAATCCATTGGATCGCTCAACCTGACCATTGGATTGTGGGTGTGCCACAGAAGCAAGATCAAGTCGGATGCCTTTCTCCCAACAATATGCCTCCACTTCTCCGAGTGATAAATTGCTGCCGTTGTCGGTGATAATGCTGTGTGGGAGACCAAATCTCACCACTAGATCTCGGACGAACCTGAGGGCAGTTGCCCCATCAAGCTTTCTAATGGGTTTAGCTTCTATCCATTTAGTGAATTTGTCAACTGCTACAAGCAGATGCGTAAACCCACAAGGTGCCGTCTGTAACGGTCCCACCATGTCCAGCCCCCATACTGCAAACGGCCAAGTTATTGGTATTGTTCGTAGTTCTTCAGCAGGAACATGTGGTTGTCGGGCATAATACCGTCATCCCGTGCATGTCTCAACCAGCTTGTCGGCGTCCGCCTGCATGTTCAACCAGTAGAATCCTTGCCGGAAGGCTTTCACGACCAACGATCGAGGAGCGGCATGATGCCCGCAATCTCCAAGATGGATTTCGCGTAGGATTTCCATACCTTCTAGTTGGGAAACACACTTTAGGTATACACCAGTAGTGCTCCTTTTGTAGAGTTTCCCATTGATTATGGTATAACCCTTTGCTTGTCGTACTATTTGCCATATTTCGACTTCATCGTCGGGCAAAGTTCCGTGTTCGAGGTATTCCATGAACGGTTTTGTCCAAGCCGGAGGGACCTTAGTCACCATGTTGACGAAAGAGTCAGCTCTATCCGGGTTGTCGATGTCGGCTCCCTTCACAGATGGTGTGTGCAGGTGCTCTAAGTAAACTCCTGGCGGAATTTGCTTGCGCCCTGATCCAAGCTTAGACAGCAGATCAGCCGCCTCGTTTTGTTCCCTAGGTACATACTTGACTTCGTAGCCCAAGAATCTCTTGGCTATCTCGTCCACTTCGTCTCGATATGCCGCCATCATAGGGTTCCGCGCATTCTAGGTGCCAGCCACTTGCTGGGCAACCAAGTCAGAATCTCCACAGCAAACTATGCGCTTGATGCCAATATCCTTGGCTACACGCAGTCCGTGAATGAGTGCTTCGTACTCCGCCATGTTGTTTGTAGCCTCAAAGTGGATCTGCAAAATGTAGTGTAGCTTGTCTCCTGTTGGTGACTGTAGCAATACACCAGCCCCCGAGCCGTTGAGCAACTTTGATCCGTCAAAGTGCATCACCCAGTACTCTGGTTCTGGCAACGGAGTAGCGTCTGGCATCTTGTAGGTGATCTGCAACAAAATCCGCCAAGGCTTGTGACTTGATAGCGTCGTGCCTCTTGTAGGTGATCTCGAAGGCGGCGAGTTCAATGCCCCACTTCGCGACCCTTCCTGTAGCGTCACTGTTATTGATAATGTCAGACAATGGAGTCTTGCTCACCATTGTGATTGGGTGCTCCTGAAGGTGGTGGTGCTGCCGCGACGATGGCGGCGGGAGGCGGTGGCTGCGACTGATGAATCGGAGGTTCTCCGTTTGGGCTGCTGCGTCAGCTGCCGCGTAGCTGTTGACGGTGCTCACCATCTCTTCGAGGGTAAGGCGTCTTGTTTCCTGCTGCCGTCTTAAAGAATGTCGAAGAAGCGTGCCACGGTCTAGTACTTCCACGAAGTGATACAAAGCGTTATCATCGGGGTAGTGGGCTAGATCTGCTCGTATACGGAGCCACCTGGCCAGGTAATCGCGGGGGGTTTCGCCTTCTCTCTGAACGCAGCGCGCCAGATCGAAGATGGTAACCACGCCGACGAACTTGGATCTCTGCAGTCCAGACGCACGGGCGAAGCCGGCGGATTTGCAGTGATCTTCCACCTTTATGTCCTGCACAGGGGAGGTTTGGGTGGGCCTTGAATTTTTCCGATCTTTGCCGGCAAACTCCGAGGAGAGATCCGACATTGATCCTTCCGCAAATGTATCCTGCCCGTAGGCGGTCCGTGCGGGCCTTGGTGCTTTCCGATCTTTGCTGGCAAACTCCAAAGAGAGATCCGACATCGATCCTTCCGCGAGCGTATCCAGCCCGTAGGCGGTCCGTGCGGGTCTTGATGCTCCTCTGACTCCCAGGGAACTAGTGCCCGAGTCGGTTTCGCCAATGAAGAGGTGGATGTCTCCGATAGGAACGATTGAACACCGCATAGGGTTTGTCTTCGCCGGGATCCAGAACTCGTCAAGAGGGACGATCGGAATGTTGCTGGAGAAGAGGAAGCGACCGATGGCTACGGTTTCGCCGATTCCCGCGAAGATCTTGGTCCTCGCCCGCTGAAGAGCCTAAAGCGCCTCTTGCCCCATGGTGGGCGCCAACTGTCGTGGTAGTGATGACGAGTACGCCATGTAGGGGTCCTCACAGTGAGTTTTAGAGACGTGGGTTAAGGCGGACGGTTGAAGGGTACGAGGTAACATAGCTTACCCAGGTTCAGATCCCACAATGATGGCGGAATCCTACTCCTGCTATAAATCACTATAAGGGCAATACGCCGAGTTACAGGGATTGGTTCGCTGTGCGAGGTTGTGTGAAGTTGTCTATGATCGTGCCCTAAAGGCTCCCATAGGCCCAACTTATATAGTCGCCAGGTCCTAGGGTTATAGGGAAAAGTCCTAGCTGGATAGGTTACATAGTCCTACACCGTCTATTACTAGTCTTGTGTATCTTGCGCTCCAAGGCTCCGGGTACACTGGTGACTCCACCGTAGCCTTCCTTTATCCGACATGGGCCTCCCTTCTGGATCCATCTAACTGGGCCGCCCAGTAGGCCATAGGCCATGCTACCGACTATGGGCCACCCGGGTTATCCGGATAAGTGACATGCTATGAGGATACCCATATAGCATATCCCCAACAGTGAACCTTCTCTTCTGCTTCTCGTTGGATGTCGGGTCCGAAAATCTGACTCTCTATTACTTCCGACCAATTCAAAGGGGTATGACACTTCCTTCCATACATGAATTCAAATGGGGCCATTTGCAAACTAGCTTGATAACTGTTGTTGTAATAAAATTCTGCGAAAGGCAGACAGTCTTCCCATTTAGATCCATACTCTAGAACACAGGCTCTCAACATATCTTCGAGTATTTGATTTACTCGCTCTGTTTGTCCATCTGTCTGAGGGTGATAAGATGTGCTGAAATCTAGTCTTGTTCCCAATCCTTCTTGGACTTTCTTCCAAAAATCTCGAGGTAAACTGAGTTCCTCGATCTGACACAATGTTCTTGGGGACTCCGTGCAAAGTGACGATTCTAGCAATATATAACTCCGCTAGCTTCGAGCTTTGGTAAGTGGTCTTGACTGGTAAGAAATGGGCTACTTTGGACAATCTATCAACTATGACCCAAATAGAGTCATTTCCCCTACTAGAAGTAGGCAATCCGGTGATAAAATCCATTCCAACTGAATCCCATTTCCATTCCGGAATCTGTAATGGTTGCAATAGTCCTGCGGGTCTCTGATGTCCCGCCTTGACTCTCTGACAAATGTCACACTTGGCGATGTAGCTTCCAATTTCTCTCTTCATCTTAGCCTCCAAAATTGCTCCTTCAAATCTTGGTACATCTTTGTTCCTCTGGGGTGGATAGAATAAAGAGTATCGTGGGCCTCTTTCAAAATATCCTGCTTCAATTCGGAGTCCGCTGGTACACAGAGACGTCCTTTGTACCATAAAACTCCTTCTTCATCCTCGGTGAATCCAGGTACTTTGCCTGTACCGATGCGACGTTTGATTCCATCGATACTAGCATTTCCTTTCTGGGCCTCCTTGATCTAACTAATCAAAGTGGGTTGAAGTTCTATGCTAGCCAAAAATCCTTCACTTACTAATTCCATTCTAAAATCCTCCATCTCCTTGTGCAAACTTGGTTGCTCCTTCAGAATCATGGAGTTCAAGCGGCACGGCAATCTACTAAGGGCATCTGCTACCACATTGGCTTTACCGGGGTGATAGTGAATGTCCAGATCATAGTCCTTGATTAGCTCGATCCATCTTCTTTGCCTCAAATTCATCTCCTTTTGAGTGAATATATACTTCAAGCTCTTGTGATCCGAATAAATCTCACAACGGTTTCCCATCAGGTAATGCCTCCATGTCTTAAGGGCTAGAACTATGGCTGCTAGTTCAAGGTCATGAGTAGGATAATTCTATTCATGCTGCTTCAGTTGTCGGGATAGATAAGATATAACTTTTCCTTCTTGGATCAACACACATCTGAGACCGATTTTGGATGCGTCACAATACACATCAAAAGGCTTTGTGATATCCGGCATGATCAAGATTGGGGATGAAATCAATCTCCTCTTGAGTTCCTGAAAACTCGCTTCACATTTGTCCGTCCATTTGAACTTCTTATCCTTCTTCAGCAATTGGGTCATGGGTCTGGCGATGCTCGAGAATCCTTCTACGAACTTGCGGTAATATCCCGCTAATCCGAGAAATGCACGAACTTGAGTTTGAGTGGTTGGGGTTTGACAATCTTCAACGTCATTCACCTTTGCAGGGTCAACGGCAATTCCTCTAGCTGATACGTTATGTCCGAGGAATCCTACCTCCGGTAACCAGAATTCACATTTGCTAAACTTGGCATACAACTGATGCTCCCTAAGGGTTCCAAGGATGGTCCTTAGGTGTAGCTCATGTTCTTATTCTGATTTGGAATAGATCAGAATGTCATCGATGAAAACAACGACAAACTTATCCAGGAAGTCCATAAAAATCTTATTCATGAGGTTCATTAAATAAGCGGGGGCATTGGTTAATCCAAAAGACATGACAGTGTACTCGTATAATCCGTATTTGGTGGTAAAGGCAGTGTTTGGAATATCCTCTGCGCGAATCTTGAGTTGATGGTAACCAGTTCTAAGACCAATCTTAGAAAACACTTTGGCACCAGTCAACTGATCAAACATGTCTTCTATCTTTGGCAGTGGGTACTTGTTCTTGATGGTGACATCATTCAACTTCCGATAATCCATACACAAATGGTTACCTCCATCTTTGTCGTGGTGGTGGCACGGCAGATGCCATGGGTAGGCTAAAGTATGGGGCCAATGGATACTAGAGGGATCTGGGGAGGGAAGATGTAGTTGATTCTACACACAGAAGACTAACATAAAGATCTTTATTTATCCTTTCTTGGGCTACAAGTGCTCCTTGAGCTGTATACAAGTGGAGAGGAAGAACTTTACCAGCCTAACGGTACCAAATGAGTCGATGCCCTTCCTAGAGTCCAAGCCTCTCCTTATAAATGGGAGCCCTGGGCTCCTCTAGGGCTGACGTGGCAAGCATATTCGAAGAGGCCTCCTTTCCGTGTCGCCCTTCTAATGACGACAAGGTTCCAGAGGACCCCGCCTGCACGCCTCGGGCTTCAGGACTATCACCTCCGTGACCTCCTTCTGCCCTTCTGTTGCTCTGCGCCTTGTCCTTTGTGCTTGGCTCTGCTCAGATTCTTCCTAGCCCGTGACTAGGGTTTGACCATAGGCATCTCCTTCTCCTGCAAGCTTCATATCATTCGGCCCTGCCTCGCTTAACTCGGCTTGGCCTTCACCTACATTCAGATTATTCAGGCTGACCCGGCCGACTTACATAGTATGTCGGCCGGGTAACGCCTTGCTTTTCTCATAAGGGTCTTGCTCTTGATTACCTCGACCGACCTTTACAGGATTCGGCTGATTTAGACTGTAACTCGGAAACTGGACGGGGAGCTTCCTATTGTCTTTCCCCGTCCTTGCCCTATCCGGGGTCACCCCCCAAGAATCTTTCTTGTCCACAAACAACACATGTGATCTCCATGGCGACGCACAATCCTATCTATAGCATAAGATCCAGTTGCTTCTTCAGCTCCACTAGTTCAGACGGGTTCATACTATAAGGTCTTTGGGCTATGGGTCCGGTTCTAGGGATTAGTTCAATGATAAACTCGATATCCCGATATGGGGGCATACCGGGCAAAACATCTGGAAATACATTGGGGTATTCACAGACTATTCGGACATGGTCAATGGTTGGCCGGGCTATACTCTTGTTGCACTTGAATGGACGGGGCAAGGTTTCAGATACGTGCTCTACTGATATTCCAGCTGTACTGGTCATGGTTATGGCTTTGTTGGCACAGTCGATTAATCCTTTATGTTTCGACATCCAATCCATTCCTAGTACTACTTCCAAACCTTTAGTTCCAAGTACTATTAGATTAGCATAAAAATCTATGCCATGGATTCAGATAGGTACAACTTTGCAAATTTGTCTAGCTTCAATTTGAACCAGGTATTTGAACTATCATAACATGCTTCAATTTGGTTGGTTGAATCTTACTAGTGCATGCAAATTCTTCGGTAACAAATGAGTGCGATGCTCCAGAATCAAACAACACTCTGGCAAGTACTGAGTTAACAGAAAACATACCCAGCACAACATCTGGCGCTTCTTGGGTTTCTTCAGCATGCATGAGAAAGAGACGGCCGTTGCGGTTGAGCGAATTCCCTGGGGCAAACCTTCTTCCAGGCTGAACACGAAGCTGCTGCTGAGCTGGGGCATTTGCATTGGGGGTTGCGGCAATCTTCTTGGGGCACTCATTGGAATAGTGACCCTTGGTTCCACATTCATAACAAGTTACCTAGGACTTGTCCTTTGCTGCAACAGGCACAACATTGCTTCCAGTTCTTGGGGCAGTGTTGGTGTTGGTGGCGACATTGTTGTTGTTGAACTTGGGTGGTGCACGGTTGAAATTGCTGGGGTTGCCAGGGTTGTTGTGATTTCCTCCGGGCCTTGGGTTTCCTCCTCCATGGTTGGGGTAGGTTGGACGGTTCATCGGGGGTCTGTTGGTTCTTGGGGCAAATCCTGGGGATGGATTGGGGCGATACTTTGGGGTATGATGGGTTCCTAGTTGATGCATCATTCTATGCTTGCGATTCTCATTGGCTTGGTTGATCTTGCCTTCCATCTGAATGGCGGAATCCACTAAGGCTTCAATATCAGCAAATGGGATATTGAACAACACTGTCTGCATTTCATCATGCAGACCATTGAGGAAACTCTCCTTCTTCTTGGCTTCGGTACCTATCTCATCCGGTGCATACCTAGCCAATGACAAAAATCTGTCACGGTACTCAACTACAGTCATTCTCCCTTGCTTCAGTTCCCTGAATTCATCTCTCATCCTCTTGATCAAACCCGGTGGCACATGGGTTCTGCTAAACTTGATTTTGAATTCCTCCCAAGTCATTATTTGTCCTTCGTTCATGGCGCGAACGCTGTTCCATCATGCTCTTGCATCTCCAGCCAGATAGTGGATGGCAAACAGTACTTTCTCGTTGGCTTACACTCCGGCAACTTCTAGGTTATTCTCCATGGTTTGCAGCCAATCATCGGCATCGAGGGGCTCTTCAGACTTAGTGAAAATGGGTGGATTGGTGTTCTGGAAGTTCTTGACCTTGGATGCATGGTTGTCCAGATTTCCATGGCCCTGGTTGTTGTTGGCCATCTAGGCGATGTGCTGAAGGGTGGCTAAGTTGGCTTGACGTTCAGCTCTTTCAGCTTCGCGGTCCGAAACCAACATTTGCAAGATCTACAACATTGGGTCCGGGGATGAACTGCTTCCTCCGCGAGGCATCTGAAGATTGAGATAGATCATGATAAAAGAGGGAAATTTCTAAGGTTCAGAGTTTTTGAAAAGTTTTCAAAGTTTGACTCAGATTTTTCTAGCAACTTGCTTTTCATTCATTCATCACACATCATACAACACACACCACAACAAAGGAAACAAATGGTTTTAAGAACCATTATGGGAAACTACGATACAATGGGACCGGATACAACTCACTAATGCTAGTTCTCAAGTGCTACTAATCCTCGGAGTCGGTGTCCTCATCATCCTCATCATCATCATCATCATCAATGAAGGCGAAGTCGTCCTCTTCGATGAAGAAGTCCATGGCCTGATCCTCCAGAAAGTCATCATCATCACTGAGATAGGAGTAGGGGTCTCCACGAAGGTCTTCCCCTGCATTATCCCTCTCCTCGAGCTGCATATCCCTCTCGTGGATGGTCTCCTCCAAGTCTGTGATCCCGTGGCGAAGACGGGCAATGATGCGCTCCTTCTTGTCGAGCTAACAACGACGAGACTGGCGATCCTTCACCATCATGGCAATGGTCTGATCCTTCTGGGCGGCGATGGCGGACTTGTGGTTGGCATAGGAACGGGCATTGTACAAATCCTTTTGCCGGTCATACATCATGAAGCTGAGGTGGTCCACTTGATTCTTCAGCTCGGGGTGATATGGTGCCTCCAGTGGCTGTCCCATAGCATCACGCCTTGGGCAGAACTTAAAGCGGTTACCCTTGATCTAGTTGATACTCTGCCCACACAGACGGGCAAGAGCTTCCTGCATGGCCCTGGCAAGTCCATCTAGCCAGTTGTTCTCTCTAATGGTGAGCTGAATTCCCTCTGAGGTGGGGGCTTCAATATTTCCTCGGAGACTTGCAACAATTAGCCATTGCAACTCTTCTCCTTCCTGATCATTGAGCTGAGCTCCGAAGAACTCGGGGTGCGGATGCTCCAGCATTTCCGACAGCTGGTCCAAGTCACGTTCAAAGATGAGGTCGCCTCCATTCCCCAACTGATAGAACTTGCTATACTTCACGTCCATCTATAAGAATGTAGGATGAGTAAGTTAGTAGATTGATCAAGTGTGTCAAATTTTATGTAAGTTTGCAAGAATTTTTGGAGAACATGAATTTTCATGAAAGAGTCTAAGTGATAAGAATGAGAATAAGTTTTCATAAATACTCACTTCCTTGGTTTTGAAACTAAGTTTTTGATTCAACCGTCCATTCTGAACTAGGGTCTCCTATGGTCAGGATGGCTCTGATACCAACTTGTCAACACCCAGATTTTTAATCCCAGATGCCTGTTAAGCCATACATCGTAATCCAGGGATTACCATTTTTGCGAGACATAACATATTTGATATCATAGTACATCATCCATTACAAACCATACATAAAGTCTTACACAAATAAAGGTTCTCATGATTGATACGTTGGAAACGTATCTATAATTTTTGATGCTCCATGCTTGTTTTGTATCTACTTTGCTTTACTTGTCCACACTTTGAGGTGCTTTTTACATGTTTTCTGGTACTAACCTACTAACAAGTTGCAACAGTGCCAGATGCCTGTTTTCTGCTGTTTTTGGTTTTAGAAAAGTTAGTAAAGAAATATTCTCGGAATTGGACGGGGCAAAGGACAAAGCAATTACTTTTCGTGGGGAACAAGAAGTCTAGAGGAGAGACGGCGGGGCCGTCCAAAGGGGCCAGACCCACCCCAGGCGCGGGTGGTCCCCACCCCGCGCCTGGCTAGGGTTTGGTCGCCCTGGCCGCCGTCTCGGTCTCCCCCTTCGCCTATAAGAAGCCCCCGATGCAGAAACCCTGAGTACCCGATCAAATATCCACAAAACCGTTTGTAGCCGCCGCCACCATCATCCCTAGATTGGGGGGATCTGAAGTTCTTCCTGGCACCCTGCCGGAGGGGAGATCATCCCGGAGGCCTTCTATCCAGTATGATGCGTGAGTAGTTCCACCTTGGACTATGGGTCCATGTAGTAGCTAGATGGTTGTATCTCCTCCTTTGTGCTTTCATGTATAGATATTGTGAGCTCCGTTCATGATCAAGATCTAATCTATTTGTAATCATGCATGTTGTGTTTGCATGGATCTGATTGATATTGAGATTATTATGTTGGTTTGATTAATGGTTTTGTCTTTATGATTCTATCATGTCTGTGTTGTTTGTGATCTTGCATGCTCTCTGTTGTTAGTAGCTATCTTGGCCAAGTAGTTTCTAGTGACTCCAAGAGGGGGTATTTATGCTCGATAGTGGGTTCATGCCTCTAGTTTCCAAGGGAAGTGACAATAATCTCTTCGGTTGTAGATGTGTTGTTACTACTAGGGAGAAACCAACGGTCTCTTGTTTATGGAACATGTGGACTGTTTACCTTACACACTTTGCTTAAAGTAGTTGTCTGTTGCTTGCAACTTAATACTGGAGGGGGTTCGGATGATAAACTGAAGGTGGACTTCTAGTCCTAGATGCATTTGGATGGCGGTCTATGTATCTTGTTGTATTGCCCAATCAACCTCATATGATCTTTCTGACTAGTAATTGCATTATTTTGCCTTGCTCAGTTCCTGTCAATTGCCATGCTGTAATTTGTTTACCCTTCATGCCATGTTGTTTATCTAAGGAGAGCACCTCTTGTGAACTATGGACCGCGGTCCAATCTTTACCATTGATACATCTTCCACTGTTACTTGTTTACTTGCTGCAAACCATTACCTTCCACACCATATGTTTAATCCTTTGTTACAGCAAACCGGTGTCACGTTTCCTTCCTCCTTCTGATTCGATAACCTCGGTCTCCACTGAGGGAAAACTTGCTGCTTTCTCTTCACACCCTGCGGTTGGGGTTACCAACAAAGTGCTACGTCGAGCACCATCAAGTCTTTTTGGCCCCGTTCTCGGGGAATAAAGAAAGAAGCTCCCACGTCAACTAGGCACCATCAACAAGTCTTTCTAGCGCCGTTGCCGGGGAGGCTAATGACGTCTTCAATAGGGGAGTCCTTCACTTCCTTTCTCTTTACTTTGTTTTTAGTTTGCTTTGTTTATTTTGCTTGGTTTTGTTTGCCTCTTTCCAAAAAAACCCCAAAAAACAGTCTAGTTTGGTTTGCTTGCTTTATTCAAAAACACAAAAAAATTAGTTCCTGCTCTAGTTACTGGTCTGTTATTGCCTTGCTTGGTCATGCTTTCTATCAATGGATGGTTTCTTTGAAACTAGTGCTTATTGGCAAGGTGGGTTCACGGAAGAACAAAAGTATTATTATAAGGAACATCGTTTGTCACAAAAAGGGAAACACTTATGGGAACAAATTGATAAGTTGAATACTATTGCTAGAGACGTGTGCTCTACTTATAATGTTACTTATTGCTTTGATAAGTCCTGCTGCTGTAGGAGGTATAAACACCTGCCTTTTCAATGTGAGTATAATGATAATGGTACCATATCTTCTTATGTTAAAGGACATTATGATTTTTATGATGTGGAACAAATTGAAGAATTTATTGCCTTCAAGGGTGCATTTGAACTTGCCAGTTTGCTTGAAAATACTGATGATGCACCTTATAAACACGAGGTTTGTGAGATACTTAAATTTTTCTTTGATAATTCCAAGGAAGAAAATTGCTATATTATTGAATATTTTAATAGGTGCTTTCCACATTTGGAAGAGACTAATGCCTTGCAGGAGCCTATGGAAGAAGAAATTGTTGAAACTGGAAGCTCATTAGATGAAAAAGAGGAAGAGAGTGATGAACAAAAGGAGGAAGAATGGATCTACACATGCCTACCTTCTAATGAGAGTAACTCTTTACCCCTTATATTATTTGATTGTCCCCCATGCTTACCAAAGGAGGATGAATGTTATGTTCCTGTGGATCCTTTTGAAATATCTACTTTGGGTAAAACCAGTGAAGGTTTTAATCCCACTATTTTTGATCTTGATAGAAATTATGTGTTTGTAGATCATGAAAATCATGCTTTATGTGATAGCTATATTGTGGAGTTTATTCATGATGCTACTGAAAATTATTAAGAGAGAAGAAAGTATGGTTGTAGAATTTTTCATGGTACTGAAACACCTCTCTATGTTCTGAAAGTTTTGAAGTTACTCTTGTTTTATCTTCCTATGCTTGTCACTTTGTTCTTTGTGAATTTATTTGTGTACAAGATTCCGATGCATAGGAAGAGGGTTAGACTTAAATGTGTTTTGAATTTGCTTCTTGATGCTCTCTTTTATTTCAATTCATATTTCTTATGTGAGCATCTTCTCAAGCTTCTTGTGCCTAACTTAAAGGCGTTAAAGAAAAGTACTTGTTGGGAGATGACCCAAGAGTTTCCTTGAGTCTTGGAAGTTATTACTTCTGTAATGACCTCTCCTTATCCTTTTTGTTTGTTTTTGTGCCAAGAATGACCTCTAATGAGAGGGAAGTAAGATTTGGGGAGTTGCTGTCCCGAAACAGATTTCTGTCCTCCACCAAAATATTCGTGAGGAGGCTCTGTAACTCGGATTGAGTTGAAAATTTACGAATAAATCTCCCACTATGTTAGATAACTTTCGTTAGTTCAACACTTTTTGATTTGAGCAACAGAAGATGTTCAAAAAAATCGGTTTCTACCTATTGGTCTGTTTTGACAGATTTCTGCCATTATTTGCATTTGCTTCTTATTGATTCCTTTTTGAGTTCTCTTCAAGTAAATTGATCTTTTTGAAGGAGTTACTACAGTAGCTTGTGTTTTTAGTGAAAAGCCTTGCTGTTTCAAAGCTTTGCCAGTGGTCTAATATCTTTTGAATACACTAATGTTGCTAATAAAGATTGTATGAAGGAAAAATTCCAGGTGTAGAGAGAGAATGATGCAATGAGATGAAGGATGGACAAAAGCTCAAGCCTTGGGATGCCACCATGGTGTCACCCCAAGAAATATCCAAGAGGTACAAGCATCAAAGCTTGGGTATGCCCATGGCATCCCCTTCTTCATCAATAAAAAGCTCACGTTTGTCTAGACACTTCGTTTTTATTGTTTCATGCACAGTTGTGTTATTCTTGGAGCATCTTAGTTTTTGTTTGCTTTGCTTAGGTTGTTTAGTTTGCTTGAATAAAGTAGTTTGGACCCCCGTTCCGCTGTGTTGTTTTGCAAATAAGTTTACTTGGTGTTTGGAAAGGAATAGTAAGTTCTTGCTTGAAGTGCAAGAGGAGCTTGCATTGACTATGACTTAGACTTTAGCATGACATGCTAGGTGTTGTTTTAGCATTATGCTTAGTGGTTATTGCTGTAGCATGTATTGTTCCAAACAATTGGGATTGCTTAGTGTTCCTTAAAGAAATTATGCGTTGTTTTAGCATGCAAAAGCATAGTATTGTGGTATTCTCGTTTAATGCTTTGCTTGGGTTGACTTGGCACATGCTCACACCATGTTATGACTCTCAGAAGTCACCATTAGACTCTATGATCAATTAGTCCTTGACTTGTAGTACCATTCTTTGCTTTGATTAATATGCTTTTTTACACTGCATGATTTTGGCCATTATTGCTCTCTTAGTTGGTAGCCTCCACTTGTATGAGTAAGCTCTACTCATGCTTCCAACTCCCAAGAAACCAAGATATTCCAAAGTGTCTGTAACATCCCAGCATTTAGGAACCAACGAAGGGTAGATTAGGAATCTGTGAAATTGCATGCATTCATCTGTAAAAATGTGGGTAAATTTTTCGCCAAATAAAAACCTAAAGTGATCAAAGTTTCTTTCATGCTTTGAGATTAGGTATAGTCTTGGAGAATGATTGTTATAAACTTTGATATGATCTTTGTGGATTAGTTTGTTTTAGGAAATGAAATTTGAATTTAAACTTGAGTGTTGGATTCATAATTCAAAAGGATTTATAATTATGTTTGAGTATTTTGATTTAGTCAAGATTTGATAATTAGTAGCTCAAACTTTAAATAAAAAAATTAATTAAGAAAAAGAGTATTTATTCCATAATTTTATTCAATAAATAAGTTACAAAATGTAACTTATGAAAATGATCAAGAACCTTTACAATAAAAATGAAATAAAAGAAGAATCTTTATATATTGAGTAATAGTACAATCTTTATTACAAAAGAATAAAATAAAAATTACAAAAGAATAAAAGAAATATTACAAGTGACTATTCTATAAAGAAAAAGAAAACCTAAACTAAAGTCTTGAATCTTCAAGTCTTGTACCTGCAAAACAAAACACAAACTAAAAGAAAGAAAGTTAAGGATTAAAAATATATTACTCTCAAAATTGACAGTGAGTTGCACTGTTCACTTTTTGATCATTGAGTAATCTTTAAAGGGGCAAGTTTCACCAATATAAAAGAACCGAATCTTTCATAATTTAAGCCAGAAGTCAAATATATCCAAACAGTAAGGAGGGGCAAATTTCACCAGACAAGTAAGTGTAAGCAGATAAAAGTAACTTTCATATCCAGAGCATATCCACAAGGTGCAGCAGACACACAAGCAGCACACACACCAAACTGCATGGTGTGTGCTGTCATCACAACATCAACAGCTCCAACACACAAAACTGCTTAGCACAGCCGTGGGAAGCAAACCCAAAACCATTCCCTATTTCATACACATCAAACACAGTAGCCAAACCAAGCCAAACCAGATCACACCAACCAAACCTTGATCATCTCACCAAGATGGTGACATAAGGAGGGGGTAGATCAGGTGGATAGCAAGGACAAGATCAAGCCACCAGGACCAGGAGGTGGAGAGCTAGATCAAGGACAAGTCCTGGAACTGGAAATATCAGGAGGAGCACCAGATCAAGCTAGCCACAAGATCAACAACTTGCAACCCCAACAACAACCAAGTGTGGTGAGTAGAAAAAGACCATCACATGATTTATCTGTCTAAGCTAAACAAGTATTCATGAGTTGTCTCATACTCAAACTCTCAAAAAAACACCCAAGTGGGGTGAATCCATCATTGAAGTTTTTCAAACACTAAAAGCAACCAGAAAACTATATAGATCCAACTAGGATCTCAGGACAACATCATTGATCCTAGCTATCAGGCTATAACTTAAAATTTAAGAATGAATATAGCCAAGATCTGAACTTCTAGGCACACCTCTTAAATAGGAGTAGCACCTTAGAATTTCATCTTATAGATCCATATAATTATTCAAGCCTACAAATCATTTTTCCCAAACTTTGACTCGGGAATCAGTAGCTGGTATCACTAACAAAACCAATCCATGAGTAAAAATAAGAGAAGGGTCTAGTCCCTAAACCTCAGACCAACATCATAGGTCTTAGGGGTTCAAGGAAAGAAGTTTCTATTTATCTCTGATGCCAAACTAATCTTAAGCTTGAACAAAACCAAGCCAAGTAATAGAATCTAGTCTTGTGTGCCATACTAGGATGGTGTCACAAGAAAATTTTCTAAACTAAGAAGGTTAAGCATCCAACTTTCACAGATACACTCACAGCCAAATATAAATCATTTTCCTGATACTAATCACAGGAAACATTTCCAAAAATATCCATATATATATCATCACTATAAGAGACCATTTGATCTCAAGCTATATATGAATTCATAAGCCAACAACTACATATACAATGACTTCATCACTCAAAAATCACTGTCAGTAACTAAGTAATGACAGTGGTGAGTTCTCAAACCACTAGAATCCCCAAGTAATGATTCTAGAGCAACCTTATCATCTGAACCATATCAAGTTAACCAATGAAATTAATCTGGAAAGCCACTAGCATCATCAAAGGTAACCATAAGTATTAATCCACAACAAACCACCACTCATCATGCTTAGGGATCATCAATACATGATCCAACTGTTGGAATTATGCCCTAGAGGCAATAATAAATATGTTATTATTATAATTCTTGTTCATGATAATGTTTATATTCCATGCTAGAATTGTATTAAGCGGAAACTTTAATACTTGTGTGGTTTGTGAACAACACCGTGTCCCTAGTACGCCTCTATGGACTAGCTCATTGATTAATGATGGTTAAGGTTTCCTAACCATGGACATGAGTTGTCAATTAATAATGAGATCATATCATTGGGGAATGATATGGTGGACAGACCCAAACTAAGCGAAGCAATTAGATCGTGTCATCGTGTTCGTCTTTGCGAAGCTTTTCTTATGTCAAATATTGTATTCCTTAGACCATGAGATAATACAACTCCCTGGTATCGGAAGAAAGCTTTGAGGTCATCAAACGTCATCCTATGAGAGGGTGATCATAAAGGTGTCTCTCAGGTGATCGGAAAGTATCTGTTGGGTTGTATGTATCGAGATGGGATTTGTCCCTCCCAAGTCGGAGAGATATACTTCGGGCCCACTCGGTAATCGATATCAACACCGCTTGCAAGCATGTGGTTAAGGAGTTAATCACAAAGTGATATCGGATTACGGAACGAGTAAAGTACTTGCTGTGAACGGGATTGAACTAGGTATGACGGTACCGATGATCGAATCTCGGGCAAGTAAAATATCGCGAGACGAAGGGAATATATATATGGGATTGATTGAATCCTGGCATCGTGGTTCATCCGATATGATCATCGATGAATGTGTGGGAGTCAATATGGGTTTCCAGACCCCGCTGTTGATTATTGACTGAAGATCATGTCTGCATATTCTCGAAACCCGCAGGGTCACACACTTAACGTGTCTCGACGCTAGGATAGATTGGATAATTGGTTTATGAGTTTTTGTTCGGAGTCTCGGATGGGATCCGGGACATCACGAGAGATTCCGGAGTGGTCCGGAGAATAAGATTCATATAAGGCAGTGCAGTTTTTGGAGTTCGCAATTGTTCCGGGTTAATCGGTATTGTACCGGAAGCTTCTAGAACCTTCTGGAAGGGGACCAACGTGGCCCCACCTTCCGGTAGGGGGCATGGGCCTATGAGGGAGTGCCCTGGCCGCATTGGTCCAGGGTCACAAGGCCCCATAGGGCCCAGCCGGCCAAGAGAGGTTTAAACTCGAGATAGACCTTCTAGAAGGGGGGGTTTCCTTGCCGCCCACTCCTTATCCTTTGGGGCTGCCGGTTTGGGCTTGGGGGAGGGGCTAGGGCTGCGCCCCCCTCTATATAAAGAGGGGTGCGGGTGCACCAACCCCCCACACCTCCCCCCCCAACCCTAGCCGCCCTGCTGCCCTCCTCTCTCCCTCCCGACTGCTTGTAGGCGAAGCCCTGCTGCAGAAATTCTCCACCATATACACCACGCCGTCGCGTTGTAGATCCAACCCATCTCTCCACCATACTTGCTGGACCAAGGAAGGAGGAGACGTCGAGGTGCTGCACGTGTGCATCTCACGGAGGCACCGCCACTTGTGGTGCTAGATCGGATCGGATCGCGAGGAGGAGAAGCGAGTACGACTACATCACCCACGTTCCGACGAACGTTCCGCTGTGCGAATCTTCAAGGGTATGAAGATCTAATCCAATCTCTCTCGTTGTTTGCATCTCCTAGATTAGATCTTGGCTTTCCCTCTGTTCGCATCCGTAGAAAATTTTGATTTACTATGCCGCGAAACCCTTCAGTGGTATCAGAGCTAGATCTATGCGTAGATGTGTTTCACGAGTAGAACGCAACATGGTTGTTGCGGGCGTTGATGTTTTCTGTTGCAAGCCTCTTGTTTGTGTTCTTCTTATGACGCGGGATAGTGAGATTGAAGCGGTCCAGGCCAACCTTACGCGACGTCGTTCGCGAGACCGGCTCCGCGCTTGACGTGTGGCTTGTTCCACACATGCGGCTGGTGGATGTCAGTTTCTCTCACTATAGTTGTCATGGGATTAACACCTGAGTTTGGCAACCATAATATCACCGTTGTGGCTTTCCGTAGGTAAGAATCGTTCTTAGCATCTACTCCCATACGCCACGTAAAACATGCAACAACAAAGTAGAGGCGTCTAACTTGTTTTTGCAGGGAGTGTTTTCTGTGATATGGTATGGCCCAAGATGTGATGTGTATAATGTATGCGATGATCATGTTTTGTAATGTTTCACGACTTGCATGTCGATGAGTACACAACCGGCAGGAGCCATATGGTTGTCTTTATAATTATGTATGACCTGTGTGTCAACTTCTTATGCGCCATGTAATAGTTTCACTTTATCGCTAAGTAGTTAGCAATAGTTGTAGTTGCTATTCGTGGTGGAGGCAATCATGGTGGAGTGATGGAGATCATGCCGGAACGCACAAGATGGAGATCATTGCGCGAAGATTGGCTATACCATGTCACATAAAGTTATATGCATGTGATGTTTATCCTTTTTATGTATCTTATTATGCTTAGATCGCGACGGTAGCATTGTAAGATGATTCCTCACTTAAAGATCAAGATAAAAACTGGGTTCTCCCCAAGTATGCACCGTTGCGAAAGTTCGCCGTGTCCAAGCATCACGTGATGATCGGGTGCTATAGACTCTACGCTCACATACAACGGGTGCAAGCCAGTTTTGCACACGCGGAAATACTTGGGTCTAACTTGACGAGCCTAGCATGTACAGACATGGCCTCGGAACACATGAACCGAAAGGTTAAGCATGAGTCATATGAATGATATGATTGACACTTCGTTGTCCACCATTGAAGCCACATCTCTTCTCGTGGTGATCGGATTAGGTGTGGTGAATTTGGATCGTGTTCACTAAACAACTTGAGGGATGTTGAATTTAGTGGGAGTTCATCTAGTAATTTGATTAAGTTGAACTATTTATCATGAACATAGTCTAAATTGTACTTGCAAATACTGTAGATCACATGGCCAAGTCCAACTTCAACTTCAACGTTTTTGCTGAGAAGGAAAAGCTTAGAAACAATGGGTCTAACTTCACCAATTGGTTCCGCAATCTAAGAATCATTCTCTCTGGCGGTCAAAAGGACTATGTCCTTGGGAAAGCGTTAGGTGACCCCCCTGCTGCAACTGCGTCGGCTAATGAGAAAACTGTCTATCAGTCGCGCAAAGATGATTATGGTGTGATTAAGAGTACCATGTTGTTTGCTATGGAACCGGAACTTCAAAATCGTTTTGAAGACTATCCCGGGCCCTTTGAGATTCTCGAAGAGCTGAAAACCATGTTTCAGACTCAGGCCCGTTCTGAGAGATATGAGATCTCTGAGAAGTTCTTTAACTGCAAGATGGAGGAAGGGAGTTCCGTTAGTGAGCACGCCATTAAGATGACGGGCTACACTCAACGCCCTGAGCAACTGGAATGCACGATTCCAGAGGAGCTCAAGATTGACAGGGTTCTGCAATCACTCCCTCCCAGCTACAAAAGTTTTGTAGTGACTCATAATCAGATTGGTTCCACTGATACGATCACCGAGCTCTTCGCAAAGCTGAAGGCCGCGGAAGTGGACATCAAAAAGGATAATCATGTGTTGATGGTCAACAAGCCCACCTTTAAGATAGGTAAGGGTGCAAAGAAGCCCTTCAAGAAAGGCGGCGGCAAGCGCGTTGCCCCTGCTGAGAAGAAGCTCAAGTCTGGTCCTAAGCCGAACACTGAGTGCTTCTATTGCAAGGACAAGGGTCACTGGAAGCGCAACTGTCCGAAGTACTTAGCGGACAAGAAGGCTGGCACCATCAAAGGTATATTTGATATACATGTTATTGATGTTTTCCTTACTAGCCCTCGTTGTAGTGCCTGGGTATTTGATACCGGTTCAGTTGCTAATATTTGTAACTCGAAACAGGAGCTACGGAATAGACGGCGGCTTGCGAGGGATGAGGTGACGATGCGCGTTGGCAACGGATCAAGAGTTGATGTGATGGCCGTCGGCACGCTCTCCTTAGTTTTACCTTCGGGATTAGTTTTAAACCTTAATAAGTGTTATTATGTGCCTGCGTTGAGCATGAACATTATTTCTGGATCGTGTTTATTGCAAGACGGTTATTCATTTAAATCGGAGAATAATGGTTGTTCTATTTATATGAGTAACATCTTTTATGGTCATGCACCTCTTGTGAATGGTTTATTTCTTCTAAATCTCGAAAGGGATGAAACACACATCCATAACATTGAGGCTAAGGGATGCAAAGTAGATAGTGATAATACTACTTATTTGTGGCACTGTCGTCTAGGTCATATTGGTGTAAAACGCATGAAGAAACTCCATTCTGATGGACTTTTGGAGTCTCTTGATTTTGAATCATTTGACACATGCGAACCATGCCTCATGGGAAAGATGATCAAAACCCCGTTCTCCGGTATGATGGAGCGAGCAACGGACTTGTTGGAAATCATACATACCGATGTATGCGGACCGATGAGTGTTTCGACGCGCGGTGGATATCGCTATTTTCTCACTTTTACCGATGACTTAAGTAGATATGGGTATGTCTATTTAATGAAACATAAATCTGAAACATTTGAAAAGTTCAAGGAATTTCAGAATGAAGTGGAGAACCATCGTAACAGAAAGATTAAGTTTCTACGATCCGATCGTGGAGGTGAATATTTGAGTTATGATTTTCTCACGCATCTTAAAGCAAGCGGAATCGTTTCGCAACTCACGCCACCCGGAACACCACAGCGCAATGGTGTGTCTGAACGCCGGAATTGAACCTTATTAGATATGGTCCGATCAATGATGTCTATTACTGATTTGCCGTTATCATTTTGGGGTTATGCATTAGAAACCGCTGCATTCACTTTAAATAGGGCTCCATCTAAATCCGTTGAGACGACACCGTATGAACTGTGGTTTGGTGCTAAACCTAAGTTGTCGTTTCTTAAAGTTTGGGGATGCGAAGCTTACGTCAAGAAGTTGATGCCGGACAAGCTCGAACCCAAAGCGGAGAAATGTGTCTTCATAGGATACCCTAAGGAAACTATTGGGTATACCTTCTATCACAGAACCGAAGGCAAAGTGTTTGTCGCAAAGAACGGTTCCTTTCTTGAGAAGGAGTTTCTCTCGAAAGAAGTGAGTGGGAGGAAAGTAGAGCTAGACGAGGTTATTGAACCTTCTCTTGAGTTGGAGAGTAGCACAGCACCTGAAATTGTTCCAATGCCGCCTGCACCAACAATAGAGGAAGCTAATGATAAGGATCATGAAGCTTCGGACGATGCTGCTACTAAACGTCGCACGTCGACAAAGTCGCATGCCCCTCCTGAGTGGTACGGCAACCCTATCTTGACTGTCTTGTTAGTAGAAGACAGTGAACCTACGAACTATGAGGAAGCGATGATGAGCCCAGACTCTGAGAAATGGCTAGAAGCCATGAAATCCGAATTGGGATCCATGAGCGAAAACCAAGTATGGAATTTGGTGGACCCTCCTAGCGACCGAAAGTCCGTTGAGTGCAAATGGATCTTCAAGAAGAAAACGGACGCGGATGGTAATATTACCGTCTATAAAGCACGGCTTGTCGCGAAAGGTTTTCGACAAGTTCAAGGTGTTGACTACGATGAGACTTTCTCTCCCGTAGCGATGTTTAAGTCCATTCGGATTTTATTAGCAATTGCTGCGTTTCATGATTATGAAATTTGGCAGATGGATGTCAAGACTGCTTTCCTCAATGGCAACATTGATGAAGAGTTGTATATGATGCAACCCGAAGGTTTTGTCGATCCTAAGGATGCTGATAAAGTATGCAAACTTCAGCGTTCCATTTATGGACTGAAGCAAGCATCTCGGAGTTGGAACCTTCGTTTTGATCAAGTGATCAAGAGCTTTGGATTTGTTCCAAATTGCTACGAAGCTTGCATCTACAAGAAAGTGAGTGGGAGCTCGGTGACGTTTCTGGTACTATATGTGGATGACATATTGATTATTGGAAATGACATCAACATGCTTAACGATGTGAAGAGTTATTTGAACAAGTGTTTTTCAATGAAAGACCTAGGTGAAGCTGCTTATATATTGGGCATCAAAATCTATAGAGATAGACAAAGACGCCTGATAGCTTTAAGCCAGAGTACATACCTAGACAAAGTTCTGAAAAGGTTCAGAATGGATAAGGCAAAGAAAGGTTCAGTGCCTATGTTGTCAGGTAAGATATTGAGCAAGGCTCAGTGTCCAACTACGGTAAATGGTAGGGAAGCTATGAGCAAAGTGCCTGATGCCTCGGCCATAGGTTCCATCATGTATGCCATGCTGTGTACAAGACCGGATATGTCCAATGCTCTTAGTTTGACGAGCAGATATCAAAGTGATCCAGGAGTGGAACACTGGACAGCCGTGAAGAACATCCTAAAGTACCTAAATAGAACTAAAGAAATGTTCTTAGTCTATGGGGGTGATGAACAGCTCGTCGTAAAAGGTTACATCGACGCTAGTTTTGACACCGACAAGGATGATTCTAAATCTCAGACAGGATACATTTATATTTTGAATGGAGGAGCTGTGAGCTGGAGAAGCTGCAAGCAAAGCGTGATCGCGGGATCTACAGTAGAAGCGGAATACATGGCTGCTGCAGAAGCGTCAAGTGAAGGAGTTTGGATCAGAAACTTCATCACTGAGCTTGGCGTGGTTCCAAGTGCATTGGACCCACTGGAGATATTGTGTGACAACACTGGCGCCATAGCACTCGCTAAGGAACCAAGATATCATCCAAAGACTAAGCATATCAACCGCAAGTTTCATATAATCCGAGATTATATAGCAGATGGAGATCTAAAGATTAGCAAAGTACATACAGATCTGAATGTCACAGATCCATTGACTAAACCTCTTCCACGTGTAAAACATGATCAGCACCTCAGTGCCATGGGTGTGAGATTGTTGCCAAATGTAAACTAGATTATTGACTCTAGTGCAAGTGGGAGACTGTTGTAATTATGCCCTAGAGGCAATAATAAAGATGTTATTATTATAATTCTTGTTCATGATAATGTTTATATTCCATGCTAGAATTGTATTAAGCGGAAACTTTAATACTTGTGTGGTTTGTGAACAACACCGTGTCCCTAGTACGCCTCTATGGACTAGCTCATTGATTAATGATGGTTAAGGTTTCCTAACCATGGACATGAGTTGTCAATTAATAATGAGATCATATCATTGGGGAATGATATGGTGGACAGACCCAAACTAAGCGAAGCAATTAGATCGTGTCATCGTGTTCGTCTTTGCGAAGCTTTTCTTATGTCAAATATTGTATTCCTTAGACCATGAGATAATACAACTCCCTGGTATCGGAAGAAAGCTTTGAGGTCATCAAACGTCATCCTATGAGAGGGTGATCATAAAGGTGTCTCTCAGGTGATAGGAAAGTATCTGTTGGGTTGTATGTATCGAGATGGGATTTGTCCCTCCCAAGTCGGAGAGATATACTTCGGGCCCACTCGGTAATCGATATCAACACCGCTTGCAAGCATGTGGTTAAGGAGTTAATCACAAAGTGATATCGGATTACGGAACGAGTAAAGTACTTGCTGTGAACGAGATTGAACTAGGTATGACGGTACCGACGATCGAATCTCGGGCAAGTAAAATATCGCGAGACGAAGGGAATATATATATGGGATTGATTGAATCCTGGCATCGTGGTTCATCCGATATGATCATCGATGAATGTGTGGGAGTCAATATGGGTTTCCATACCCCGCTGTTGATTATTGATAGAAGATCATGTCTGCATATTCTCGAACCCGCAGGGTCACACACTTAACGTGTCTCGACGCTAGGATAGATTGGATAATTGGTTTATGAGTTTTTGTTCGGAGTCTCGGATGGGATCCGGGACATCACGAGAGATTCCGGAGTGGTCCGGAGAATAAGATTCATATAAGGCAGTGCAGTTTTTAGAGTTCGGAATTGTTCCGGGTTAATCGGTATTGTACCGGAAGCTTCTAGAACCTTCCGGAAGGGGACCAACGTGGCCCCACCTTCCGGGAGGGGGAATGGGCCTATGAGGGAGTGCCCTGGCCGCATTGGGCCAGGGACACAAGGCCCCATAGGGCCCAGCCGGCCAAGAGAGGTTTAAACTCGAGATAGACCTTCTAGAAGGGGGGGTTTCCTTGCCCCCCACTCCTTATCCTTTGGGGCCGCCGGTTTGGGATTGGGGGAGGGGCTAGGGCTGCGCCCCCCTCTATATAAAGAGGGGTGGGGGCGCACCAACCCCGCACAACTTCCCCTCCAACCCTAGCCGCCCTGCTGCCCTCCTCTCTCCCCCCCGACTGCTTGTAGGCGAAGCCCTGCTGCAGAAATTCTCCACCATATACACCACGCCGTCGCGTTGTAGATCCAACCCATCTCTCCACCATACTTGCTGGACCAAGGAAGGAGGAGACGTCGAGGTGCTGCACGTGTGCATCTCACGGAGGCACCGCCACTTGTGGTGCTAGATCGGATCGGATCGCGAGGAGGAGAAGCGAGTACAACTACATCACCCACGTTCCGACGAACGTTCCGCTGTGCGAATCTTCAAGGGTATGAAGATCTAATCCAATCTCTCTCGTTGTTTGCATCTCCTAGATTAGATCTTGGCTTTCCCTCTGTTCGCATCCGTAGAAAATTTTGATTTACTATGCCGCGAAACCCTTCACCAACTAGTCAGATATCGAATCCATAGAGGGATATGAACCCTAAGCAGAACAAAAATCCTAATTAGGACATAACCACTAGCCAGGAATAGCCACTACCAACACATAGCTAGGATGTCCTAGCACAGAGGACACGAGGGGAATAAGAACAACTTACTGCAGGATGTTGCTGTGGGCGAGAAGAGGAAGCAGAGGACAACGACGAGCACAGCGGCACGGGGAGCACCCCCAAGGGCGCGCTGCTACCCACACCATGCCGAGGTGGCGACCACGGCCACGCCTAAAGGCGAGGAACACCCCCACGACACACGGCAGCAGCGGCGGTGATAACACCAACACCACCCCAAACCCTAGGGTTCGGGATGGAGCTAGTCTGGTCACGGAGGAGCTCCAGATCCAAATCGAATTAGACATGAAGGTAGAGCATGGTCGACAACCTCTCCCTGCACCACGACAGCGCCCAGGGAGGACCACGGCGGCGAGCAGCGCACGGCGGCGGCGCCATCGACCACGGGGTCGAAGAGGAGAAGAAGAGAGATGAGATCGAGAGAGTGACAGAGAGAGTGTGGAATGGCTTGGGCCAGGACCCCTTCGGGGTGTCGTTTTGGTTCTGCCCTATTGGGCCACAAGGGCCCAATAAAGCAACACACGCAACCCATTTACCCAAAGGCAGTTTTTAATAAATAAGAAAAGACCAAAATGCCCCTGAATTTTAATAAATTCTAGAAAATAAAATAAAATCCAAAAATTATAAATAAAATACTTTTGGATTCACTATAATCCAAACTATCCAAATAAATTAAGAAATAAAATTTTAGACAGATAAATTTTATTAAGAATTTTGTACTATATATATTCCTGATGGAATTTTACAAAATTATTGAAAGATGATAAAAATAAATAAAAATCACTTAAAACGATAATTTTACAAAATTATATATTAATATTGTAGTTTTTTAGAAAAATACTAAACAAATATTTAATATCAATTTTTGGTATTTAAATGATAATTCTTAAAGGAATTATTAAATAAATAAAATTCAAATAAAAGGAAAAAGAATACAATACTCAATAAATATAAAAAATTAATATTTATAAATCCTTTATTATTAAAGAGAATTTTTATAATTTAAATAATGGGGAGAATACACATAAAGCTAAATAATGCATTACATTACTATGCATGACATGGTTATACCCCGCTGGTACATGATCTCAGCATACCTGGTCTAGCCCAAGGAAGGCCCACGGCAAATATACGCCGGCCCATGAAGACTTTCGGGTGGCCCAGGCCCATGACGCCTTCGGATCCTTGGAGAGCAAGACTAGAGTAGATAGGAAATTCAAAGGGGTAAAACCCTAGAACTTGTAACCGACCAGGTCTATGCCCGAGACCTGCCTAAGTCTATATAAAGGCCAGGAAGGCACGAACTAGATCTCTCGACTCATACTTTCGCATACACACCTCCACGCCAGATTGCATCTGCGCACCCTTGTAATCACCGGTTCCGCTGTAATCAAGAGCAGACAAGCAGGAGTAGGGTTTTCCCTCCGGGGGCCTGAACCTGGGTAAACCTCGTGTCCCGTATTGCTTGTTTGCTAACCGTTCCGCGATCTCCAGCATCCCCATCTTCTCCAAAACCCAAGTCCATAACAATGGGCATTGACGAGTCGAAACCTCGTCAATTGGCGCCATCTGTGGGAATCGGGGACGCTGATTGTGCGATCGTGACGGTCCCAACCCGAACGATCTACAACTCTGCGGCGACGGAGAGTCACCTCCTCTTCGGCGCTTTCGACTTCACCGCCCACTCGCTGGCCACCATGGACTTCGAGCCCGTAGGCGACGGACTCGAGATCCTGTTCGGGAGCTTCTGCTTTCAGGTGGGGCAAACTGGCACCCTCCGCCTCCCCGAGCGGGTACCCCTACCATCAATCAGGCCCGCTTCATGGACCCCACACCCTGTGCTACGCACATCGTCATCAACAGATGAATCCTACGACAGCAGCAGCTGCAACTCCGACCTGTGTGATCCGTCGTCGGATGAAGGGACCTACGGTTCCGGATCCGAAAGCTGCGGCAGCAGCGGACCAATCTACGAGCGCTACCAATGCGCCGTAGTCATCCAGAGCGACGTGGACCATCAGGCACCCAACCCGCCGCCCAACCCGACACCTAACCCGCCAGATCGAAACGGCGGAAACAGAAGAAGCCAGTCCCCCCACCCGAAGGGGACAACAACGGCCATGTCATCCGCCTTAGCAAAGAAGGATGAGCCCAGGCACGCGCCGCTGTGGCGGGCGACATAATCCTGCCCGCAGACTCCTCACGGGATCTGCTGATGGCCTACCATCTGCTCCTGATCGAGGAGCACAAGAAGCAGGTCAAGATGCAGGAGGTGCTTGACAAACGCAAGCAAGCAGCCTCAGAGTCCAGCCCGCGACGAGCTGCACTCTCCGCAATGGGCATCGGCTCCAGCGTCATCCCGAAAACGCCGCAGGCTGCGATCATGGCAGCCACCGCGTACCTAGCGTCGCACCCTCCCCCGGAGGGAGACCCTAAAAGAGCCATGCACAAGTCCGCACTTACCGGACTCGGACTCGTCGAAGCCGCGCTCCACCAGGAAGCTCCTACGGAGCCGAAGAAGAAAGCTCCGGTCAGGTTTGACCGCAGCCCCACCCCGTCATCTGAAGAAGAGGACCATGACCTTCCTCGAAGGAACAAGAGTTCGCGCCACCGCAACCGCGATTACGACTCCAGGGACGCGCTCACACAAAGCAAAATCGACAAAGCGCGAGCCAAGCGCGCATGCTCGTCTGAATCCGAGATGGACGAAGACGAAGGAGAACTCTGCGGAGCCCGATGCTTCAGCAGATCTGTTCGACGAACAAAGATGCCGCGAAATTTCAAGCTTCCTTCGGATACTCCAAAGTTCGATGGCACACAAGACCCAAAGGCATGTCTCAGCGACCACCTGCCATCCGTCAAATTGCACGGCGGAAACAAGGAAACCTCCATGCAATGCCTTTAGCTGCAGCTGACAGGTGCAGCCCGGATCTGGCTTAGCAGCCTATCTTCAGGGTCCATCCGAAGTTGGGAGGAGCTAGCTTACAGCTTCATCCGAAACTTCAAAGGCACCCGCAAGAGGCCCGCCTCAATCGAGGAGTTGCGGGCCTGCACTGAACGAACGGGCGAATCCATTCACTCATACATACTACGCTGGTCCAACACCAAGAACTCCGCAGCGCACATCTCCGAAGAGAGGGCCATCGACGTCTTCAAAGACGGCGTCAAGCGCCAGGACTTCAAGGAGGAACTTGGGCGCGTCAAGCCCAAGACACTCGACCACCTCATGGACATCGCAAACAGGTGGGCTGACGGCGAAGATTCCGTCCACCGGGCACACTCGGAGGAAGAGGACGACTACGGCCGACGACGAGAGCACCGTAGAAAGAGGAGATCGCGCGTCTACGACGATCGCGATGAACCCGACATGGTCGCGGCTAGCTACGCCGATCGCCGCAACGACGCCAACCGCAACAGCGGAGGATACCGTGGAGGAAACTTCCGCGATGGAGGGCGCCCAGCACAGTCGTGGCAGTGTCGTGATCGTGACAACGGACCCTCAGCATACGAAAAACTTTCGGGTCCATGCACCATCCACTTCTACATCGACAAGCAAGATGGCAAGAAGAAGGCACGCCACATGCTCAAGGACTGCCGCGAGTTCCAGAAGCTCAGCGAAAACATGGTGCAGATGAGACAATAAGCTCCACTTCCTGGATTCGGAAACGCACCGCCAGGTGAGATAGCGCATGGAGCCCCTCCACCGCACCTATAGGAGGCCCAAACCAACCAGTCGCACCAGCACAGAACAATGCTGGGAACGGGTATCCCCCGCCGAAAGGAGCACTGATGATCCAGAAGGGGCGCCCCACGAATAGGGTGCAAAAGAAAATCACCCGTCAGATCAACTTGGCCGTGGCAACTCCACCCGCCATCCCTGAGTACCTCAGCGGATCAGAGTCCTGCATCACGTTCAGCCGTTCGGATCACCCTTGCCAGATCCCTCGCCCAGGTCATGCTGCCCAGGTGCTGGAGGCGCAGATCGGAGGTTTCGAGATGAGCCACGTCTTCATGGACGGCGGCAGCGGCATCAACCTGATGTTCGCAAGTACCCTAGCAGCAATGCGGATCCCGAAGTGCAGCCTAGAACAGTCAGACACAACGTTCCACGGCATCATACCAGGAAAGCGCATATTCCTCCTGGGAAAAATATGGCTCGACGTCATCTTCGGCAAGCCGGACAACTTCTGACTCGAGCGGCTCGAATTCGAAGTGGTGGACTGGCCATCACAATACCACGCCATCCTTGGGCGTGTAGCATTCGCAAGATTCTTGGCTGTCCCACATTATGCATACCTGCTACTCAAGATGCCAGGACCAAAGGGCGTCATCACAGTCCATGGGAGCTTCACCCGATCGGACCAATGCGACAGGGACTTCAACAGAATCTCCCAATCACTTGGCATGCAGGAGGAGCTCGTAAGGCTCCGCGAGGTGACGGACAACGGGGCACCCCCAGTCGCACGACAAAACACACCTGACATGTCCTTCGACACCACCGTCAACACAAAGAAGGTGCAGGTCCATCCGACGGATGCCTCCAAGACGGCGCTGATCGCCAATGACCTCAGCCCCGCATAGGAAGGCGGGCTCGTCGAATTCCTCCGTGAGCACTGGGAAATCTTCGCCTGGTGTCCTGCGGACATGCCAGGAGTTCCCATGGAATTCGCCAAGCACGCACTCAACGTCTTTCCAGACACCAAGCCCGTCAAGCAGTCCATCCGGAGACTGTCCAAGCCATGGGCCGAAGCCATCGGGAAGGAAATAAATAGGTTACTCGCTGCAGACTTCATCAGGGAGATCAAAGAAAGCGAATGGCTCGCAAATACAGTGATGGTTCCCAAGAAGGACACGGATATCCTGCGGATGTGCGTGGACTTCACATCACTGAACAAGCACTGCCCAAAGGACCACTTCCCTCTTCCTCGGATCGACCAGATCATCGATTCGACTGCAGGATGCGAGAAACTCTCCTTCCTTGATGCCTATTCAGGCTACAACCAGATTCGACTCAAGGTCGAAGATCAAGATAAAACGGCGTTTATCACACCGTTCGGAGTGTTCTGCTACAACATAATGCCCTTCGGGCTAAAGAACGCAGGTGCCACATACCAGCGATGAATGCAGGCATGCCTGAAGGAACAGATCGGTTGCAACGTCCAAGTCTATGTCGACGACATAGTCATCAAAACCAGGGAGGCGAAAACACTCATCGACGATCTCCGCGAGACGTTCGATAATCTCGACCACTACAGGATCAAGCTCAACCCCAAAAAGTGTGCCTTCGGCGTCCCATCAGGACAGCTCCTTGGTTACTTCATCTCCCAGCGAGGGATCGAGGCGAACCCGAAGAAAATCCGGGCCATCATGGCGATGGAGAAGCCGAAAAACCTCAAGGGTGTCCAGCAGCTCGCAGGACGAATAGCGGCATTGAGCAGATTCATCAGCCGCATGGGCGACAAGGCCCTGCCATTCTACCAGCTGCTACACAAGGCAGATAAATTCGAGTGGACGCCCGAAGCCGACGATGCGTTCGAAAGTTTCAAACGACTACTCTCCACCTCGCCCGTTTTGGTCACGCCAAAGGAGCGCGAGCCTCTGCTGCTGTACATAGTAGCCACACACCAGGTGGTCAGCACCGTGCTAGTGGTCGAACGACCCGAAGAAGGCAAGACCCATGGGGTCCAACGCCCAATCTACTACCTCAGCGAGGTATTGACGCCAACAAAACAAAGGTACCCTCACTACCAAAAACTCGCCTACGGCGTGTTCATGACGGCTCGTTGGTTGAGCCATTACTTCCAGGAGCACCAGGTGATGGTCGTCAACGAAGCACCCCCTGAACAGCATCCTGAATAACCCAGAGGCCACATGACGCGTGGCCCTATGGGGCATCGATCTGTCACCCCTAGACATCGTCTACGAGAAGCGACTTGCAATCAAGTCTCAAGTCCTCCCGGACTTCCTCGTACACTGGATGGAGCTGCAGCTGCCAGACACCCTAGACATGTCGCAGTCATGGACGATGCACTTCGACGGCTCCAAGCGTGAAGTCGGAGCAGGAGCCGGAGTCATACTGACCTCCCCGCAAGGCGACAAGATGAAGTACGTCCTTCGGATGAAATTCCGAGCTTCCAACAACGAGGCCGAATACGAAGCCCTCATCCACGGCATGAGGATGGCAAAGATCTGTGGCGCAACGCGCCTGGTCATCTACGGTGACTCCAACCTCGTCGTCCAACAAACGATGAACGAGTGCGACGCACACGCCGAAAACATGATCGCGTACCGCGCGCTCTACAACGCACTCGAAGGAGAATTCGACGGTTGCGAGCTTCGGCACGTTGGAAGAGAAAGCAATGAGGAGGCCGATAGACTCGCCAACATCGGCTCCACCTGCGCAAAGGTGCCACCGGGTGTGTTCCTCGAAAAGATCTGCGTGCCATCCATCAAGCGGAAATTCCCCAAGGGATCACCCGAAGAAGCAGAACACTCGGGGGCTACGCTACCCGAAGGACATGAAGGACCCGAGAAACTGGACACAGAGGTCACTATGGTCAAGCTGATGCAGGTCATGGCATTCGAAGAAACTTGGACGCGACTGTACCTCCAGTTCTTGATAAAGGGAGAACTGCCTGACAGCCCGACGGATGCCCGGCGCATATCTCGTCGGTCAAAAGCTTTCACAATCATCAATGGCGAGCTGTACAAGCGCAGTATTACGGGTGTACTACAAAGGTGTGTCACCATCAGTGACGGGAAAACCATCCTCCAAGACATCCACGAGGGCATCTGCGGCCATCACGCAGGCAGCCGCTCCCTTGTCACCAAAGCTCTACAAGCTGGATTCTACTGGCCAACGGCCATGAGCGATGCAAAGGACATCGTACGAAGATGCAAGGGGTGACAAAGGTTCGCCGACAAACCACACGCACCCGGGTCAGAGGTCAGACCCATATCTATAGCCTGGCCCTTTGCTCAATGGGGCCTCGACATGATCGGCAAACTGCCAAAGTCCTCGAAAGGGGGGCACGTCTACCTCCTGGTCGCAGTCAACAAATTCACCAAGTGGGTCGAAGCCATGCTGGTCACCAACCAAAAGGGCAAGACCGCCGTCAAGTTCTTTGAATCCATTGTCTATAGGTTCGGCATACCACACAGCATCCTCACCGACAATGGATCGAACTTCATCTCCAAAGAATTTCAAGACTTCTGCGAAGGCCTCGGGATCAACATCACATACGCCTCAGTGGCTCACCCGCAAATGAACGGGCAGGTAGAAAAGGCCAACGGCCTAATCGGCGCTGGCATCAAGAAGCGCCTCATGATCCCACTCCAGCGAAAGCCCGGAGCCTGGACGGAAGAGCTACCATCCGTCCTATGGACGCCAAACAGCTCCACCGGCTACACGCCATTCTTCATGGTGCATGGAGCCAAAACCGTGCTACCAGCCGAAGTACGCCACCAGGCCCCCGGGTCGTCGCTTACAGCGAAGCCGAATCCACGTCTGCACTTGAAGACGCCGTCAACACACTCGACGAGGCAAGAGACGTAGCAGCAGCTCGATCAGCGGTGTACCAGCAGAGTCTCCGCAACTACCACAGCCGTCGGCTACGCCCAAGGTCCTTCGTCGAAGGAGACCTCGTCTTGCGACTCAAGCAAGAGCGACCGAAGAAATTCGAGTCACCATGGGAAGGACCCTACATCATCACCGAAGTCATCCCAGGTGGCACCTATCGCCTCAAGCACGTGGAGTCTGGAGTCGCATACTTCAACCCATGGAACATCGCACACTTGCGACGATTCTACCCCTAGCTACCTACCCCTTTACTTTCAATAAGGCTTTTCAGCCAAGGCTACTCAGCCGAACAATGTACTTCCTCCATTACGATATAAATAAAGCTAAGTGTCTCGCCCCAAAATTTCGTTCGCTATTTGCAACTTTACTTCATGCTACAAACGCACTCGGGGGCTCCCCCACCTCACGATTTCATCGACTAAGGATAACACGTGTACACCTGAGTAGCTGACAACGTCAGGCTAATGAAAAGGACACGTACTCAAACAAAGCATTGCATGCTCAAACAACAACCAAACCTTTATAACAAAGGGCACAACATGCCCAGTCGAAATATACAAATTTTACATCTATCTCTTTTACAGGTACTACCTATTCTGAAGAATAACTTGAGCACGCTGCTCAAACAAATCTACGACCTGTTCGGCATACTGCCTTACAGCCGCATAATGCGGACGCATATCCCACTCACCACCATCCGACCGAAGAGGTGGCCCAGCCGCTACAACAGACAGATCTACATCAGGACGATGCAGCCTAACAAGGGACAGCGCAGCCTTCACCCCTGCGATGAGCTGCTGCCTCACCAATTCCTGGACACGAGTCACGCTCCGAAATTTAGACAGAAGACCAGACAGGGTTGTTGGTGCAGCATCCAGGGGAAACATCACATGCAGAACCTACGAGAGTGAAGTCTGCACTTGACGAAGCACCTGCGACACTTGGTGAACGCGATCCTGCACCGTTGCCAGAGCCATGTCACGATCGCGATCCATCCAAAAGAACCCGCCGGCTTCCATGTCCTGTTGAGTCAAACAATTGACCCGAACAACAACACGCTCTTTATCCTCCCTTGGAGCAAGGTTAGCACCTGCGATACTCGCACAAAAGTAAGATGCAAAGCCAGCAGGCGCATCCGAAGAAATGAGCAGTAGCTCGAAAAAACTTACACTGAAGCTGCTCAGACAGTCGAAGCAATTCCGCCATCAAGTACTCCTCTCTGGCCAAACCGCGATCCGCCTTGGACTTCCAAACGTCGGCATGGCCACGCACGCCAAGCAACTCCTTCTCGAGACTACGAACACGGTCTCGAAGAAAAGCAAGCTGCGACGAATCATCCAAGGATGGCCGCAGCCGCGCGGCAGGTGAGGTGTCAACGGGATCAGCACCCGAAGGACCCTAGAGCAGCAGAAAGGCAAAAGACATGAACACTCAAACGGAGGAGAACACAACTCAACAAATTCATTAAGTGCATAAAAGGCCACTACGTGGCACAGGGATTTGTTCATCAACATAATTACAACAAAAGAAAACTACAGCTATCCTACAGCTACAACACCTAATATGCGGCACCCTGAGTAGCCTCGGAGCCGGATTGCCTCGCCTTGGCTTCCCCTTGCTGCCGTAGCGCGTACTCGGCCAGCAGATCAATCAGCTTTGGCCCATATCGCTTACAGCGAGCAGAATAGGTAGCGAAGGCTACCTCGGATCCATCCGCAGTCATCGGCATCCGGGAGGTGATCTGGGGAAGGTCCAGCTCCGCTCCAGCCGCCAAAGCCATCGCCAGCCCGACAGATGCGCTGATGCCCTTCTGCTTGCGCTTGTACGCCGCAAGTGCTTCGGCTGACAATGCCTCCGCCAGAGCGTCAACATCATCAAGGGCCGCACCCTTGGGAACAAGCTCCTTGTAGAAGCGCCCAAGGACCTCCTTGGCCTTGGCAAGCGAGATGACAACGGTGCTGCAGCGATCTTCGGCCACTGCAGTAGCATCATCTAGAGCACTCCCGTGCTCCAGCGCACCGCGGTCAAACTCGATGCCCGCGGCATCTGCGACAATAAAGAGAAGGAATGAACAAGGCACCGCAGAAGAAAGACAAGAAAACCAAAAAAGATGCAAGTGAAGATACTCACCCGAAACAGCCTTGGCAGCTGCCATGAGCTTGCCATCCACCTCTCTTTCACGTGCATTCGTAGCAGTGGCAAGCTGCTCCTCGCGGTCCGTGGCCTCCCGCTGCAGGCGCTCCTTAGCCTCGGCCGCAGTAGCCAGCTCCAGCTCGAGGCGCTCCTTCGCACCAACGACGACCTTGGCCTTCTTCTCCGCTTGACCGAGGCTCTTTTTGAGAGCATCAATCTCACGAAGGGAGGTGTTATGATCCTCTGCATTCAGAAAATACAAGCATCAGATAACAGGACACGAGTACACGAAGAAGCAAACATCAAAGGCATAACAGTACCTTGCAGCTGTTTGAGGCTGGCCTCCAGTACCAGGTGCTCCTGCACCAGTCGCTTGGCATCCTGCACAAAAGGCTGCAGGAAGAAGACCTGCTAGTCAGGAAAAGCACCCGGGGGCTACGCCCAACAGAAAAGAACAAAAGCAAAATACACACACGAAAACGCTCGGGGGCTCCCCCCGAGACTCGAAGGAGGAACAAAACAAGAAAACTCTTTTACAGATGCTCGGGGGCTCCCCCCGTGGCAGGATACATAACTACTTACATGATCCGATGGCGACGCCGAGGGTCCGCTAGCAAAATTCTGAGGCACAACCACCTGAACCTCCTGCGGAGGAGGGTTCGGAGCAGCGCCCTCAGAGGTAGCCACCGTCTGAGGAGGAGGAGACGCGACTTTCGACTCCCCCATCATCTCCCGAGCACCATCGCTAGAGGAGTCGTTGGAAGAGTGCCTGCACACGGACAAATCAGTACAAGTACAAAGTAAACAGTAAAGAAAACGCAGTGCAGAGGAAACTTACGAGTCAAGATCGCTCAGGTTGAAGACAGGAGGGGTCCTCCGGACCTTCTTCTCCTCTTTCTTCTCTTCCTTATTTTCTTCCTTCTTCCGCTTCGCTGGCGGGTGCGGCGCTACAGCCCGCACAGGAAGGGCAGGAATCGGAGAGGAAGAGCCTCCATGCCCACCACTGTGACGTTCAAGACACAGTGGGTTCCTAGGAGTCGGAGGAGTCGAAGCATCCGAAGACTCGCTGGAGCTCCGTGATCGTTTGCGAGTGTGGTCCTCGCTTGACTCGTTGGCCTCTTCAGCCGGAGACCGCGTCGATGGTAGCTCGGACATGGAATCCACCACATCATTATCTGGAGCATCCGGATATACTTCGGGTAGTGGAGGCGACATACCCGACACTTTGAAGCTCTGCACAAGAGAAGAACAATTTGTTAGCAAACAAACACAAATACAACACAGTCGAAAAATAGTGTTACGCGCACGGATCTACACCTGTGGAACAGGAAGCGAAGAAGAAAACGGAGGAGTCAGCGACTTCCCCGGGATATCCTCTCCAGCCTTGAACTTCAGCAGCGAACGAAGGGCCCTGTCGAGATCTCCCTGGGAGAATTTCTCAGTCAAAACCCTCGTCGGATCACGCCGGCCAGCATAAAGGAACATCGGGTGTGCCCAAGCCTGGAGTGGCTGCACCAGACGCTCGAGAAAAGTGCGGATGATATCCACACCGTTCACTTCCTTCTCCGGAATCAATTGGAGATCCTCCACTCGACGATAGAGAGCCTCTATCTCCGCCACCTCGCTATCCAAGATCTTGTTTTTCCAGGACCTCTTCGGCTCGATCTTTTGGGAGGGCTCGAAAGGAACAAGACCAAAATCCTGCCCAGGTACTACGGAGTCACGGATAGAAAACCATCGCCTCCGCCAGTACTGGACAGATTCGGACATGGAAAAAGAAAAGAAAAGCAGATTGGGCTTGAGGGAGATGATGCAACCCCCAATGGGGTAAACACCATCCGAACCGGATTGCCTCTACACGGAATAGATTTTCTGGAAGAGGCCAAAGTGCGGCTCAATACCGAGCCAGCACTCGCAGAAAGTGATAAAACAAGCAACGTGAAGAAGAGAATTGGGGGAAAGATGGTGCAATTGGACATCGTACAGAAAAAGCAGTCCACGAAGGAAGTCGTGGACTGGGAAGGAAAACCCGCGAATGACAAAGACGGGGAACATAACCCAAAACCCAGCGGGGGGACGGGGGATTACCTCATTGCCTGGGAGTTTGACGGCCTCCCTATCCTGCAGGATCAGGCCCCGCTCGCGAAGCTTGCGGAGATCACTCTCCCGCGTCTCTGATCGCCGCCAGCCACCGTCGGTGACACGGGTAGCGGCGACATTCTTCTTCCCTCCAGCAGCGCTAGTACCAACCGCAGATGAAGCCTTCTTCGACTTCCCCATCGCGGTACGGAGACGTCGGCGTCGAGAGCGCGGGATGGAAGATGGAAATGTGAAGGGATATTCCAGCGCGCAGCAAGAACTCTCAGAGAACAAGGAAGCAGTGAAAACGAGAATAGATGCGGTGAAAGCAAACTGAAGTTTTCCCCAATGATTATAAAGATGAAGACGATGCACGACAGCCGTCCATCGAGAAGACCTAACGCCAACGACAGGATCTGGCCATACATGTGTCAGCATCACAACGAACCGTCGCTAACACGCCGTCCACTACGCGCGGAAATCGAGGCGACGCCGTAATTATCTCCACCCTGCGCGTGACCGGTCAATTCAAGGTCAGACAGTGGGACCCATGTTCGTCCAGTCAAGTCATCTCTGGCGTAGCAGGCGCTTGAGGTCATCGATCGTCAGCACTGACGTCATCAAAAGCTACACTAGCACTAGCTACAATTTCTTCGTCTTAAAAGCTAAGAGTACTCACTCGAATCTATGATTCAACTAATTAGTCGAGGGCTACTCCTATCAGGAGTGCTGGCCGCGCACCCGAAAGAGGAACAACATGTTTCAGCATCAAACTATTTCTTCGAGTCCTACGTCGAGTCTACGACTCCACTAAGGACTCGGGGGCTACTCCCGTAGGGAGGGCGGATTTTAAGCATCCGAATTTTTTTGTGTCCCACGGACCCGATACTGAACAACGGCTGAATTAAAAGTCTCCGCTCGAGTCTACGACTCGAACAGACACTCGGGGGCTACTCCCATAGGGAGCACTGGTCGCGCACCCTATGAATTCTTCAACTGCGATCCTTCGGATCAGTATACAAAAAAAAACTTTTCGGCAACTCTGCCCTAATTAACGCAAAGTGAGCAATGTCCTCCTTGGCCACCCAGAACACCTCCGTAGTGATAAACATTCGGATGCTGTGTCTACGACACAAAGATAAGACCTACAGATATCATCTGATGGCTTGGCAACGCACATGACTGCGCTCTGCTAGTAAAAATCCGTGCCAACAGGCGCGATGAAAAATCCCGACGGACGCGTTGGGTACATCAATTAAATTCACTGGAATTCCACTCCTGTAAGTCCTCCGCGGCCTGAGTCGAATTACATCAGCATATGTTCCAGGTTCGAGTTGAGGGACTCAAGCCTGAAGAAGATCATGTTGTTTCGTCCTAAGACAGTTAACTGACCCTGATTCGTCGGGTGAGTCAGGCACACGCATCAACAATCCCTACACCTGAACTATTAAAATACATAATCACACCCGAAGGATTACCTGGTCTAGCAAAGGAAGGCCCACGGCAAATATACGCCGGCCCATGAAGACTTTCGGGTGGCCCAGGCCCATGACGCCTTCGGATCCTTGGAGAGCAAGACTAGAGTAGATAGGAAATTCAAAGGGGTAAAACCCTAGAACTTGTAACCGACTAGGTCTATGCCCGAGACCTGCCTAAGTCTATATAAATGCCAGGAAGGCACGGCATAGATCTCTCGACTCATACTTTCGCATACACACCTCCACGCCAGATTGCATCTGCGCACCCTTGTAATCACCGGTTCCGCCGTAATCAAGAGCAGACAAGCAGGAGTAGGGTTTTCCCTCCGGGGGCCTGAACCTGGGTAAACCTCGTATCCCATATTGCTTGTTTGCTAACCGTTCAGCGATCTCCAGCATCCCCATCTTCTCCAAAACCCAAGTCCATAACAATGGGCATTGACGAGTCGAAACCTCGTCAATGCATAATCATTTTGCTTCTTTAAATATTGTCCTTACCAGGCAATATGATGTTTTTGTAGACATAGAAGCTCAAAGTCCAGTGCAAGCATCAGACTTCACTACCTTGCAATCACAAGGTAAGTTTATCACTTTCTCATATCCTTTGAAGAGTCTTTATCAAAGTATTTGCAAATTGTGTGTTATCATATATACTCCAAAGAAAGAAAATATTATTTTCTCAAATAAAGCAATCTTAGATATCATCCTAAGTGATGATATAATGGAGCAAAAGAACTTAGATTTCTATTTGCAACAATGATGATCAATTAGGGACTTAATAACCCATGACATCAGTGATTCTAGCGCCGTATATCACGCGTTAGCCATGAGATTTGGAATGGGACAGAGAAGTCAGCTGTATCTTCTTCCTCTCGCATGTAGCCGGATGTGCAGGTCATGGCTGTTATCACTCGTAGCATGCATATTAATTGGTAATTTGTAGAGGATATGCAGCATATGGGTGGGAACCCTCAACGTCCCACGATAGTTCTGGCATCTAATGGTTTGTACAAACCATTGCCGTAATTCAATATGTGGGCATGGTGTACACCAAGGAGGCATGCGAGGTCATGAAGGGGGCAGTGATTGGCTTGGATCACCTACTGGGCCCCACATCAAGGAATTGTGGACGGGAAAGTATGCCCGGTTGTGCAACAAGGAGTTGATCTCTCATGGGTAAAGTAACGCAACTCTGCAGAGTGTAAGAATTGTAACTTGTTACTCCCTGTTCTGGGAAGGAGCTACGAACGCAGCAGGAAAGGAACTCCATGAAAGTTCTGGTCAACCTGTGAAGGCTGATGGGCATAGATTTTCATAATAAAACCAATCTTTGAAGAAAGATTTACAAAAACTGCATAGTGCCAAGGACTGCTAGTCTGAGGTGGTAGTTAGAGCATCAAACTTACCACCTTGCATAAAATGGACTTGTTGAGTAATGTTGTTACTCATCCTTTCCTTTGATCCCTTGCTTAGACTCTGAGGATCCCGAAGATACGCCAATGTATGCAGCCGAATGCCAAGAAGATGCGTTCTACGAGGAGCCCAACCTGTCAGGAGGTGTTGAAGGAGTGGATTACGAAATCTGCTATGGTGTCGATGACAATGAGTCCAACTAAGTATCCTAGTTAGTAGTAACCGACGGAGCCGAGCAGCATGAACTCTATAGAATAAGCTGTTGAGCTCAACTCCTAGTTGGAGTTGCTACTTTTAAATTCCGCTGAAACACTTTATATTTTGGTTTGTAAGTTGAATCCTTTTGAAGTCTTGAACTTCTGGTATTGTAATAATAATAATGTGTGAATGTTTGTAAGATGGACCCACAATGTTTCTGTTGTATCACTCTGAGGGATGTGATATTTACAGAACAGTGTTCTGTGGATGTCATGTCAACGACTATAGTGTACTACACATGAAGTGGTATGCTGGGTCACCGCAGTTGGTATCAGAGCAAATTGCTTTGACCTTAGGTTGGAAACCTAGTAAAGGGTATTACCTGTAGGAGAGTGTAGCAACGATAAAGAATTCTCTAAAAGAAATATAATGGGTATTCAAATGAGAATATTCTGTTATATGCTTTAGTGCGATAATTCTTTGTTATGATGCAATATATTATTGGTTACTCATAAAAATATTTTTCTGATATGCAGAGCTATGGCACCAAAGTTTCCAAAACAGACTTTGGTAAGGAAAGAGGAGACTCTTGATGATTATCAAGGATCATTCACAGACCAACTTCGTCAACTTTTAAAGATTTTTAGTTGTCCAACTAGAATTCCAGTGAACACTATAACCTATTATGATGGCCGGATGTTATCCAAGTATCGTGTGAGTATCCAACTTCCAGAGGAGCTTGGATTATATCACGATCTGCCTATAGGTGAAGGTAGGAGTCACTTAGCAGCATATCATGTTGCCATTGTGGAGGCGATAGCTAATATCCGGGAGCATAAAGCCAAGGAGTTGGAAGGTAGCACATTTTCTGTGGTACCTCATGATTCTATAGACTCGGAGCCTGTATCGGATCATCTTACTTTGGTTAAGAAGCATCCTAAGTTAGCTTCCAAGTTTATGGATAGATACCGAACACTCGTTGCGTCTTTTTATAAGACACATCAAGTGATTGTCGAAGATAAAAATGACATGTTAGAGGATCTAACTGATCCGGAATGGAGGAAGCAGTTAGCATTCCAGTTGGAGAAGGAAGCAAGTAGTAGTGCAAAACCTATCTTTAAGGATAGACCTGTAGATCCTAAATCTTTTACACCATATCCTTATTCACCAAGTCCTGAACCTATACATGATCCTACTGTGGATATGAGGTATGCAGTACCACAGGGTTCAGAGGATGGTTCTGATTCAGAACTTCCTATTGAGAATTCTAATGGTTGGAGAATGGGATGATATGAAGGATCTCATGAACACCAGATGTCCATAGATGGTTCTAACAGAAATGTTGGACAATCTAGCTGGATGGGTGCAAGAATTAACCCTAGTAACAGTAGTAGAAATGCCATGTCGATAGATAATCAGGATGAAGAAGAAGATCCTGAGGATAGAGTGTTTGAATCATCAACATCTTATCAAAACCCAGGGAATATACATTATCTGGTGTTTAACTATATTGCCCAAAGGAGCACCTAGGGATCAGCAGGATCTGCGTATTCTGTTGACAACTCAAGGAATGAAGCTCATGAGATGCAAGTTAGAGATAATGTTGAAGCTGTTTCTGAAGACTTTTCAGCTGAGCTAGAGGGAGTTAATGCGCTCAGGTTGAGTAATGACTCAAGTCCTGACACTTCAGATACTGAGTATGTTCCTTCTGGAAGGCCATTTGTTCAACAAACTGTGCGACGAACGTCATGTCATCACGGTTGGACATCAGGCATGTATGATGAGCATAGTTACTACTAGAAGTAGGCAACTATTTAGAGGTATTGAGTACCATGTATTGTAATCCGAGAAATAAGGTAGCTAGATAAACAAGGTAGTGTTGTGATTATACCTATATGGTATATGTTGTAATGACTTTGTACTATTATGATATTGTAATGTATAATATGTGAAATGCATATTTGGATTTTATTTGGATTTTCATTGTGTGACTAGTTCTGTGCGTAAAGTTGAGCTCAGAACACATGTGAATGATGTAATTATGAGTATTTTCGCTTTATGTGCAGAACTAGAGGGTCATGGATACGGGTGTAGAGACCGAAGCTGAACAGCAGCGGATGGAACGCGAGGCCAAGGAGAAGGCCGATGCAGATGCAGCAAATCAGGGAGCATTACCACCACCACCAATGAGGCCGTTAAAGGAGCAGAACTTTATGCGATGTATGCAAATGATGCAAGAGACCCAGAACAAGTTCATGGAGGAGTTGCTGGGACGAGCAAAACAGAGGGAACCTGAAGATGGAGGAGTGAGTCTTTCTGACTTCCAAAATGCAAGGCTGTTACCTTTTGCATCAGCTCCTGAACAAATGGATGCAGAAGATTGGCTAGCAGATACAACACGAAAGCTGAAGACTGTAGGTTGCAATGATGAGGAGAAATTAAGGTATGCAACTCATCTTCTGACTATACCTGCAGCATCATGGTGGGAAAATCAGTTAGCCATGCAACAGCTAGGAAGGGAGTACACCTGGGAGGAGTTTAAATAGAGATTCCGTGAATATCATGTTCCGGAAAGTGTTATGGAGTTAAAGCGGAGAGAATTTGAGGAACTTCAGTAGGGATATACTAGTGTCATGAAGTATATCCGGGAGTTTAGTCAACTGTCTCGATATGCTAAGGAAGATGTTAACACAGAAGAGATGCGGAAGAAGTGTTTCTTGCGTGGGTTAAATCCATTTGTGAGGATGCAGTTAAGGTTGGCTAATAAGCAAACTTATCAGCAGTTGCTAGATGCAGCTATCACTTTTGAAGATGACTACAAGAATGTCCAAGAGGATAGGAGGAAGAGAGCCAAGAAGGAAACCAAGAGAATTCAGGCAAGTAAACATAAACCCAATCTGGAGTTTAAACCCCGGAACAAGGCCTATGGTAACAATAAAAATAACAAGGGCACTGGTGGCAATCTGTAAGATCCCTCCCTTATAAAGGTAAGGATCCCTGTGATTGCAATGCTAGTCCCTGGATCAATTGCTAGCATCCACAATTTAAGATGAAGTACACAGAAACAAAGGTCATTATTACATCGTCATTCCAGAGATAACATAGTCTTTTACAACTCCATGGCCATAGGCCTAATACAAGAGTTCATTCATAACAATAAAAATAAAGTCTTCATCTTCATGTGCCACAGGCAAGCATGTTGAGTGTAGACTCATAACCCCTACTCCTCATCAGAGTAACCTGCAACATCACAAGTTACAGCCATAGTGGGTCAATACATTGGAATAGTATTGGCAAGTAATACCTTAGTAAACTATTAGCATCTAGTTACTACATGAATTTTCCTAAGTGTAGCTTAGGCTTGCTTTGCTCAATATAGGTTTTACCTATTAGTTGAAAACACTAAGTTTTTCTTTGGTAAAACTTTCCCAAGGAACCACCAATAGAAATTGGTGAACCTTCACCCTTGTTCAACCACAAGTTTTAATTTGAAAATTGGGATGAGAATATTCTTGATAGCTTCCATGTCTTGATGCTCAAATTGTCCAATACCAGGGACATGGCTAAGTACTTAGATTCTTCCTTCTGTAGAGGTTGTGCACTTTCCCCACAAGACTTGATTTTCACCAAGACAGGACCTTTCAGAAGCCTTCCCTTAGACCAAATGGACGCGTTCCAACCTATCATCCCACTACCACCAACTGTCCAAATGGCTAAGTTATTGCAACCTATATGATCCAGGCAGAGTCTGTAATGCCATGTGGCTGCACTAGAAGCTTCTTAACATTTGGCATCTCAAATCCCTTTGTTCCTGGGTGGCTTTCCACAAGTGAGATACACAAGGTAAACCATAGAAATGGGCCTTGTGTAACCCCTCAACACAAACCATTCTTTCCATTCCACCCAGGCGTTTCATTCACTTAGTTGTTTTATTAAGCAAAACATAAGTCAAAGACTTAGAAATATTTCTCATAGCATGAATATATAATCCACCCTTGGTTGCTACTAGCTAGGCTAAGCATGGCAATAGCAAGTATCTTAACTTAGAGGAAATTCTAACATTATTACAACTACTAGGATTTCCCAAGCATAGCATATAGATACTGAGCAAAATAATCATGCAAGTCCTATACAAAAATATTTCTAATGCATAGGTAAAAATATTGGGATAAAAACATGAAGCACCACTTGCCTTGGTAGTTTGGGGAGTAGCAACAATCTTCATAACCACCATCACTATTAGCACCAAGATCTACACATAAAATAATGGCACCAAATTCACATATCAAATATACAAACAAAAATATATGAATGCATGCAAATGCTATGAGATGATTTTTCTAAAACAAACAAGACAAGTGAAACAGTACTGAATCATAAACAAGACAAATACACACTAAACAAACTTTATTTAGTCTCTAAATCATTTTTCAAATAATTTCTATACTCAAAATATGCCTATAAATGTCTCTGCAAAAATAATCAATTTTACAGAAGAAAAACATTAAACACATTGCATAAATGGATATATTTCTTTCTCCTGATTCCAATGATATAAAATATGCAAAATTTGAACGTGTGGATCAAAAGTTATGAATTTTGCAAGTTTGAATCATTAATAGATCTAATTCAGATTTTTAAAACGAAGAACAGGCCACGCGGCAGCGTCTGATTAGACGATACCGCTTCGCACCGGGTCACGCTCGCGCACCGTTGGATCTAACTAACTGCGCACGGTCCAGATCAAAACGTACCATTTCGCTACAGATCTAATCCTAAGCGCTGGATTCAGATCTGACGGACCACGTTGCTTTGACCAACAACGGGCGGCGCAAATGGTTGCCGCGGTGGCTGCGCGTCTGCCGGCGATGTTCCGGTGAAACCATAGGGTCAGGGGGTCGGGTGTGTGCTTACCGAGACTGCGGGAACGTGGGGATGCTCAACGTGTGGACGGGCAGGGTCAGGGCGCACGGACACAGCAGCAGGACCTCGTCGGAGTTGCTGGCGACGTCGGGTGCTCACTGTTAGAGTCGAAGATGACGTTCTGGGGCGCAAGGATCCAAACAGAAAACGTTAGAAGGTGCGCTAGACACTGGCAAACACGACCGCGTGATTTAGAAACAGAGGGGAACGTGGGGCTCACCGGAATTAGTCGCCGGAGTCGAGTTGAGCTTCGGTCGCTTCCAGAGGTGGATGATGGCGACGGCCTAGGGCGATTTAGAACAAAAGAAAGGCATGAGAATATGTGCAAGGATATGTTGATCACGCTCGTTTGAATTAGAGACAGGGGGCGGTCGAAGCTTACCGAAATCGCACGCCGGAGTTTGTCGGGCAGCGGCGGTTTGAGTTCGAATGCGCGCAGCCTGGTGGCGGAGTGAGCGGGGAAAGTGAGGGGAAATGATCATGGCGGGGTGGGGTTTAAGTAGCAGGTGAAGGCTGGGCGAATTACTGGCGAAATAAAAGGAATTGATCCGGTTTAAATTCGCGAGGTAACGGCGGTGACGACGTGTTCATCGCGCGGATTCTGGGGAGGACGATGACGACGTGGAGATGGGGCCACAGATCAGTCTCTGGTGGGTTGGTTTAGCGCGGGTGAGAGAGAGGGGGAGGGAATGGCCCGGGTGGGCTTAGTGGGCTGGGTTCTGTGCTGGGCCAAATTGGCAGCGCCGGCCTTTTACTTATTCTTTTCTCTTTTTCATTTTATGTTTGATTTTCCAGGAAACATTTTCAAATGATTTCAAATATGTTTGAATTCAAACTATTTTTGGGTTTTTATAAAGTGAACCCTGCACATAATTGGCTATAGAACAAAGTTGTACACTTGAAAATAATTTGGCACAATGAAATTTTAGAATAAACATTGCCTTTAATAATTGTTTAGTAAAGGCATAAAAATGGTTTTAAATTTATAATTTGTTTTCAAATCCATGTCCAAGATTTGGAATACATCATCAAACTTGGGATCAAACTTCTTTGGTTTAAAACAAATAATCTCTTACTATAGAGTAGCTTTGGATCAATGCTTTGCTTACATAAAATAATAGGCATTCAAATGCTTCTGTTTTTGAAATGACCCTGAAAATGATCCTAAAATGATTATGAATGCATGGATGATATGCAAACTTTGAAAACATGTTTTTAGGGATGTTACAAATCTAACCCCCTTAAGGTGAATCTCGCCCTCGAGATTCGGATTGGCTAGCAAATAGGTGAGGGTGGTCTTTCCGAAGATCATCTTCTCTTTCCCATGTTGCTTCTTCTTCGGAATGATGGTTCCATTGAACTTTGCAGAATTTGATAGTCTTAGTCTGAGTAACTCTTTCTGCAGTCTCAAGAATCTTGATGGGTTTTTCCTCATAGGTGAGATCACTTTCCAATTGGACCTCCTCCAAAGGTATAGTATCCCTCAATGAAGTCTCTTCCATCTCTGGATGGCATTTCTTTAGTTGACTCACATGAAACACATTGTGAACTGCAGACAATGATTCTGGCAATTCAATTTCATAAGCTACTTCTCCTTTACGACTCATAATCTTGAATGGTCCAACATATCTTGGGGCCAATTTTCCTTTGACTCCAAATATCTTCACTCCACGAAGTGGTGACACTCTAAGATAAGCTCTATCACCCACTTCATAGGTGACTTCTCTATGCTTAGGATATGCGTAGCTCTTTTGTCGGGACTGTGCTATGTTCAATCTGTCCTTTACTAGCTTGACTTTCTGTTCAGCCTCTTTGATCAGTTCTGGTCCGAACAAATTTCTTTCTCCCACACCATTCCATAGCAATGGGGTAGTACACTTTCTCCCATAGAGAAACTCAAATGGTGCCATCTCAATACTGGCTTGATAGCTGTTATTGTAAGAGAACTCTGTGTAAGGCAGACTTTCATCCCAACTAGCTCCATATTCTAGGGCACATGCCCTCAACATATCTTCTAGAATCTGGTTGGTCCTTTCTGTCTGTCCATCAGTCTAAGGATGAAAAGCAGTGCTGAATTCCAATCTCGTTCCCAATGACTCATGTAGTTGCCTCCAAAAATGAGAAGTGAACTGAGTTCCCCTATCAGACACAATACTCTTGGGGTACTCCATGCAGAAATACAATTCTATTCATATAGATCTTGTCCAACTTAGCACTTGTGTAGGTTGTCTTCACGGGTATGAAATGAGCCACCTTAGTGAGGCGATCCACTACTACCCAAATAGAATCATATCTTGACCTGGTCCTTGGCAATCCTGTAATGAAATCCATACCAATCTTGTCCCACTTCCAATCAGGAATAGGTAGTGGTTGTAGCAATCCTGCTGGTTTCTGATGTTCCGCTTTCACTCTACTACATACATCACACAAAGAAATATGTTCGGCGATGTCCTTCTTGAGATTATTCCACCAAAATCTTTCCTTCATATCCATGTACATTTTGGTGTTACCCGGATGGATGGAATATGGTGAGTTGTGTGCTTCCTATAAAATCAGTTTCCGAAGTTCCGGATCTTGCGGAACGCAGATACGTTTTCCATACCATAAAGTACCTTGTTCGTCTTCATGGAATCCTTTGGCTTTTCCCTTGCCAATATTTTCCTTAATCTTCTCTATTTCCTTGTCCGTATTTTGGGCTTCCTTGATCTTGTCCAACAATGTGGGTTGAACATCCAATGACATGAGATGTCCCTCAGGAACAATCTCCAATCTAAGGTCTCTAAATTGGGCACACGGATCATCTGGCAACTCTCCCTTAGTAAGGCCATTCACAAATACCTTACGGCTTAGAGCATCTGATACAACATTTGCTTTACCAGGGTGGTATTGCAAACTCAAGTCATAGTCCTTGATGAGTTCTAGCCATCTTCTTTGTCTCATGTTGATTTCTTTCTGGGTGAAGATATACTTCAAAATTTTGTGATCTGTGAACACCTCACATCGTTTTCCCAAAAGATAATGTCTCCATGTTTTGAGTGCATGGACAACAGAGGCTAACTCCAAATCATGAGTAGGGTAATTTACCTCATGATTTTTGAGTTGTCTCAAGGCATAAGCCACAACTTTCCCTTCTTGCATTAGAACTGCACCTAATCCATGATGAGATGCATCACAATACACTTGGAAATCTTTCTCCAAATCTGGTAGACATAGGACTGGTGCTGTCACTAGTCTCTTCTTCAATTCTTGGAAACTGAGTTCACATCCTTCAGACCAAGCAAACTTCTTGTATTTATTTAGTAGCTCCGTCATTGGCTTAGCTACCTTGGAGAAATTCTCAATGAATCTTCTGTAATATCCTGCCAAGCCAAGGAAACTATGAACTTCCTTCACTGACTTAGGAGATTCCCATTTAGTTACAGCTGAAACTTTTGTGGGATCAACTGCTACACCATCTCCTGACACAACGTGTCCAAGAAATCCAACTTCATTTAGCCAGAGTTCACATTTGCTGAATTTGGCATACAACTTATGCTCTCTAAGCTTCTCAAGTATCAAACACAAATGTCCTTCATGCTCTTCTTTGCTCTTGGAGTAGATCAAAATGTCATCAATGAAAATGACAACAAACTTGTCAAGGAACTCCATGAACACCTTGTTCATCATATTCATGAAGTAAGCTGGTGCATTGGTCAAACCAAATGGCATTACTGTATACTCATACAATCCATACCTAGTGGTGAAAGCTGTCTTAGGTATGACTTGTTCCCTTATATTAATCTGAAAATAACCTGACCGGAGATCAATCTTTGAGAATACACAGGCTCCTTCTAACTGATCAAACAAGTCATTGATTCTAGGCAAAGGATATTTGTTCTTGATAGTTACCTCATTGAGTGAACGATAATCTATGCATAACCTTTGACTTCTATCTTTCTTTACCACAAATAAGACTGGTGCTCCCCAAGATGAAGAACTTGGTTGAATAAATCCTTTCTGCAATTGTTCTCCAAGTTGTTTCTTGAGTTCTTTCAACTCATCAACTAACATCTTGTAAGGTCTCTTTGCTATTGGTCCTGATCCTGGCAGCAAGTCAATCAGAAATTCCACATCTCTATCTGGTGGCATTCCCGGCAATTCTTCCAGAAACACATCCGGATATTCTCTCACAATTGGCACACTGTCTATGCTAACCCCCTTAAGAGAATTTAGCTTACTCTCTTTTGATTCAAAGTTAGTCTTGAATCTAATCCTTTTATTATCTGGGGTTGTGAGTGTGACAGTATGATTGGCACAATCTAGCACTCCCTTGTGCTTAGTCACCCAGTCCATTCCCAAAATGACATCCAATCCTTGGGAATTTAGGATTATCAGATTAACGGGAAACTTATACTTCCCAAACTCTATGACTAGGTCATGACATCCTGAGTTCACTATCATTTCTCCGCCAGGAGAACTTACTTTTATAGGACACCCAATAGTTCCAACTGGAAGTTCATTTCTTTCAACAAATTCTCTTGATATGAATGAATACGATGCGCCAGTATCAAAAAGAACAAGTGCTGGAACAGAATTGAGTTTGAACTTACCAGCCACATCATCAGGTTCCTCATAGATCTCTTCCACATTGATGTGGTTCACCTGTCCTTTCTGGAAAGGGTTGGGCTTGTTGGGTCCTTCAACTTTCTTTTCTGTGCATTCATTTGCATAATGCCCCATCTTATTATACTTAAAGCATTCAACCTGACTGAGATCCTTCTTGATAGGCTGGCTTCCACTACCACTTCCACTTCCATTGTGGTGACTCTTGTATCCACCCTTGTTGTTCTTGTACTTGTCATTGTCATGACTACGGTGATGCTTGTTGTCATGATGGAGGTTGTGGTTGTGGTGGCTGTTGTACTTTCCATGCTTGTGGGATCCAGAACTCCCACTATCATCATAATGGGAACGCTTGTGAGACGATCCCGAGCTATGCTTGTCAGAGCTGTGCTTCCTCTTTCTGCTTTCAACCTGTTTCATCTTGTTCTCCAAGATGGTAGCCTTGTCACAAAGGGATTGGTAGGTGGGGACATAGGCCACAGATAACTGCAGATTCAGTTCATCGTTCAGTCCTTCGAGGGACTTCTCTTTCCTCTTGGCATCAGTATCAACTTCATCCGGTGCATAACGCGCCAGATTGTTGAATTCCTCAATATATTCAGCCACGCTGCGGTGGTGCTGCTTCAGGTTATGGAACTCCTTCTTCTTCAAACTCATCACTCCGGATGAGATGTGAGCTGTACGGAAACCATCTTCAAAGATAGCCCATGTCACATCCTCAATGGGAGTGGTGATCTGGAAGTTATCCCACCAAGTAGCTGCTGGTCCTTCCAACAGGTGTGCTGCAAACCTGACTTTCTCCTCGTCGGTACAGCCGACAGTTACCAAATCCTTGTTCACTGAACGTAGCCAATCATTGGCCACCATGGGATCAGTAGTTCCTGAGAACTTTGTAGGCATCAGTCTTAGGAATCTGGTGAGCATGTCAAAACCTGGTGGATTCTTCTGATTGTTGTTGTTGTTGTTCTTGTTGTTGTTATTGTTGTTGTTGTTGTTGTTGTTGTTGTTGTTGTTGTTGTTGTTGTTGTTGTTGTTGTTGTTGTTATTCTGATTCTGCATGAAGGTGGTCATCATCTGCATCAGTTGTGCTTGTGCTGTCATCAGCTGTTGCATCTCGGGGGTGACATTGTTGTTGTTCGGGTTGGGGTTGGCACGTCGAGGAGGCATCTGTGGTTTTCAATAAGGATAAGAATGAGATACCCATAGATGCTTAACATGAACAATACATCACATAGACAACCAAAACAAGCATCAAAATAACATAAAGTTCAATGACATAAACAACAAGTTTGAAAATCAAACACACCAATAGCAAGCCATCCACATGTTGGATGGTCATTGAGACTCAATATTCATAAGCATGCTAAATGATAGATAAATGAGTAGTCATCACTACTCCTCTGCATCAACCTCCTCATAAACAAGTGTAGGACCGGCATTCTCCATAGCGGTCTTGTATTCCTCGACATTGGTAGTCAAGGCCTCTATCTTGGCTTTGAGAGCCCTCTTCTGTGAACGAAGTCTCTCAATCACACCCTGATGATGCTCGAGCTCGAAGTCCTTGGCCTCTAGTTCTGCATTCATCTCTCGAACCCTCTTGTTCCTATCTTGGACTCTTTTCTCTTGGCTCTTGAACTTCATGTCCTGTCTCTCAAACTTAGCCTCCATTTCCTTGACTATCTCGTCTTGCTCCACGAAGATCTTGTCCTTCTCGCGAAGCTTCACCTGGAGCTCGTCATTGCTAAGCATGACGTTGGTCCTATCAGTATCTAGGTGCCTAAGTAGAAACTCTAGGTCCTAAAGGTACAGACGAATCGGCTCTGCCGTCCCTCTAGCAGCATCCTCGAACTCAATAGCCTCACCATCCTCGTCGCGTCTTCTGAAGGCGTGAAAGTGAGTACCTCTAAGCTCCCGAGAGTGCCTCCCTAACAGGCGCCCAAGTAAATCCTGCATGACTACCTCTAGGCCTCTCTCCCTGTCGTCATGCATAAGCTTGAAGGTGATAGCCTCCATGGCTAGCTCAGTCTGACGTCCTGGCTGAGTAACCTTGAATCCCCAAAGGTCCTTCCTCTCAAACTTGGTGAGGGGAAGCATCATGATGCTAGGGAGCGGAAGATTGAGCACACTAGTGAGCTCAATAAGACGAGTGCCAAAACAAGTTCCCTTGAACTCTTCAGCCGTGCTGATAGTAACATTAGGCATCTATTTTATAAGATAAGAAAAGTTAGAATCAATCATCAATAGAAAATCTCAAGACAAAGTATCACAAGCATATCATAGGCAAACACACAAGTCATGGCATACATAAATTCATTACAAGCATTCCAAGGTTCAACATAACTAAGACAAAAAATTTGGAAATAAAACGATAAGTGTGGTGGTCCAACTAACGAAGTACATTACAACTCTCACTCACTAGACAAAATGGCTATCAAAGCATCCTTAGTAGCCATCTTTCTATCTTGTTCACAAGACTCCCAAATCAAGTCTATGATGTCTTCCCTTAGTTGTTGGTTGGTAGTATCCAACTCTTGGATATGCTTCTTTTCTTCCCTAAGGTCATTTTGGGTGTTAAGCATTCTGCACTTGAGTCTATCACCAAGCTCCTTGATGGCCTTCCAGGCTGCATCTCTTGCAGAGTCAAAGAATGTGGCGTGCATCACTGAGTTGGTGACCATGCAGAATCCTGATTCCTTGTGGTTGTCTTCCTTGTTTTTGTACAAGTGAAGTTGCACCCACCAATACTCCTCTCCTTCATCCATCACAGGGAAACCTTTATACACAGCTGCACCATGTATCCCCATGGTAACCATAAGGTTCTTGAGGGCTTTTGGAAATTCAGGATGACACTCCAAAGTCATGGTCATGAGTGGTCCCTTCCTTACGACTTTGTTGATGGAGTTCATCTACACATAGAGATGAGAAAGAAGATTAGAAAAGTTTACGAGAAGAAAAGACAAGTGTAGAAAATTTTCAAAGTGTTGAAATTTTTCCTTAGTGGTTTCTAATCCAATCCTAGGGTTATAATCCTACAGGAAACACAGTGCTCTGATACCATCTGTAAGATCCCTCCCTTATAAAGGTCAGGATCCCTGTGATTGCAATGCTAGTCCCTGGATCAATTGCTAGCATCCACAGTTTAAGATGAAGTACACAGAAACAAAGGTCATTATTACATCGTCATTCCAGAGATAACATAGTCTTTTACAACTCCATGGCCATAGGCCTAATACAAGAGTTCATTCATAACAATAAAAATAAAGTATTCATCTTCATGTGCCACAGGCAAGCATGTTGAGTGTAGACTCATAACCCCTACTCCTCATCAGAGTTACCTGCAACATCACAAGTTACAGCCATAGTGGGTCAATACATTGGAATAGTATTGGCAAGTGATACCTTAGTAAAATATTAACATCTAGTTACTACATGAATTTGGCTAAGTGTAGCTTAGGCTTGCTTTGCTCAAAATAGGTTTTACCTATTAGTTGAAAACACTAAGTTTTTCTTTGGTAAAACTTTCCCAAGGAACCACCAATAGAAATTTGTGAACCTTCACCCTTGTTCAACCACAAGTTTTAACTTAGAAAATTAGGATGAGGAGATTCTTGATAGCTTCCATGTCTTGATGCTCAAATTGTCCAATACCAGGGACATGGCTAAGTACTTAGATTGTTTCTTCTGTAGAGGTTGTGCACTTTCCCCACAAGACTTGATTTTCACCAAGACAGGACCTTTCAGAAGCCTTCCCTTAGACCAAATGGACGCGTTCCAACCTATCATCCCACTACCACCAACTGTCCAAATGGCTAAGTTATTGCAACCTATATGATCCAGACAGAGCCCATAATGCCATGTGGCTGCACTAGAAGCTTCTTAACATTTGGCATCTCAAATCCCTTTGTTCCTGGGTGGCTTTCCACAAGTGAGATACACAAGGTAAACCATAGAAATGGGCCTTGTGTAACCACTCAACACAAACCATTCTTTCCATTCCACCCAGGTGTTTCATTCACTTAGTTGTTTTATTAAGCAAAACATAAGTCAAAGACTTAGAAATATTTCTCATAGCATGAATATATAATCCACCCTTGGTTGCTACTAGCTAGTCTAAGCATGGCAATAGCAAGTATCTTAACTTAGAGTAAATTCTAACATTATTACAACTACTAGGATTTCCCAAGCATAGCATATAGATACTTAGCAAAATAATCATGCAAGTCCTATACAAAAATATTTCTAATGCATAGGTAAAAATATTGGGATAAAAACATGAAGCACCACTTACCTTGGTAGTTTTGGGAGTAGCAACAATCTTCACAACCACAATCACTATTAGCACCAAGATCTACACATAAAATAATGACACCAAATTCACATATCAAATATACAAACAAAAATATATGAATGCATGCAAATGCTATGAGATGATTTTTCTAAACCAAACAAGACAAGTGAAACAGTACTGAATCATAAACAAGACAAATACACACTAAACAAACTTTATTTAGTCTCTAAATCAGTTTTCAAATAATTTCTATACTCAAAATATGCCTATAAATGTCTCTGCAAAAATAATCAATTTTACAGAAGCAAAACATTAAACACATTGCATAAATGGATAGAATTCTTTCTCCTGATTCCAAAGATATAAAATTTGCAAAATTTGAACATGTGGATCAAATGTTATGAATTTTGGAAGTTTGAATCATTAATAGATCTAATTCAGATTTTTAAAACGAAGAACAGGCCACGCGGAAGCGTCTGATTGGACGATACCGCTTCACACCGGATCACGCTCGTGCATCGTTGGATCTAACTGACTACGCACGGTCTAGATCAAAACGTACCCTTTCGCTACAGATCTAATCCTAAGCGCTGGATTCAGATCTGACGGACCACGTTGCTTTGACCAACAACGGGCGGCGCAAATGGTTGCCGCGGCGGCTGCGCGTCTGCCGGCGATGTTCCGGCAAAACCAGAGGGGCAGGGGTCGGGTGTGTGCTTACCGAGACCGCGAGAATGTGGGGATGCTCAACGTGTGGACAGGCAGGGTCGGGGCGCACTGACACAGCAGCAGGACCTCGTCGGAGTTGCTGGCGGCGTCGGGTGCTCACTGTCGGAGTCGAAGACGACGTTCTGGGGCGTAATGATCCAAACAGAAAACGTTAGCAGGTGCGCTAGACACTGGCGAACACGACCGCGTGATTCAGAAACAGAGGGGAACGCGGGGCTCACCAGAATTAGTCGCCGGAGTCCAGTTGAGCTTCGGTCGCTTCCAGAGGTGGACGATGGCAATGACCTAGGGCGACTTAGAACAAAAGAAAGGCATGCAAAGATGCGCAAGGATATGCTGATCACGCTCGTTTGAATCAGAGACAGGGGGCGGTCGAAGCTTACCGAAATCACACGCCGGAGTTCGTCGGGCAGCGGCGGTTTGAGTTCGAATGCGCGCAGCCTGGTGGCGGAGTGAGCGGGGAAAGTGAAGGGAAATGATCATGGCGGGGTAGGGTTTAAGTAGCATGTGAAGGCTGGGCAAATTACTGGCGAAATCAAAGGAATTTATTCGGTTTAAATTCGCGAGGTAACGGCGACGACGACGTGTTCATCGCGCGGATTCTGGGGAGGATGATGACGACATGGCGATGGGGCCACAGATCAGTCTCTGGTGGGTTGGTTCGGTGCGGGTGAGAGAGAGAGGGGGAGGGAATGGCTCGGGTGTGCTTAGTGGGCTGGGTTCTGTGCTGGGCCAAATTGGCAGCGCCGGCCTTTTACTTATTCTTTTCTCTTTTTCATTTTCTGTTTGATTTTCCAGGAAACATTTTCAAATGATTTCAAATATGTTTGAATTCAAACTCTTTTTGGTTTTTTATAAAGTGAACCCTGCACACAATTGGCTATAGAACAAAGTTGTACACTTGAAAATAATTTGGCACAATGAAATTTTAGAATAGACATTGCCTTTAATAATTGTTTAGTAAAGGCATAAAAATGGTTTTAAATTTATAATTTGTTTTTAAATCCATGTCCAAGCTTTGGAATACATCAACAAACTTGGGATCAAACTTCTTTGGTTTAAAACAAATAATCTCTTACTAGAGAGTAGCTTTGGATCAATGCTTTTCTTACATAAAATAATATGCATTCAAATGCTTCTGTTTTTGAAATGACCATGAAAATGATCCTAAAATGATTATGAATGCATGGATGATATGCAAACTTTGAAAACATGTTTTTAGGGATGTTACAAAATCAATCCAATCCTATAAGGAATGTTATTTGTAACAACTATGGAATTCCAGGGCATTTCCAGAGGGAATGCAAAAAGGCTATAGTGATCTGTTACGGTTGTGGTCAGAAGGGGCATATCAAGCCCGATTTTCCGAGCAAACCAACGGGAGGTTGGCCTACCAAGGGAGGAGGAAAAGCCAGTGGAGGAAATGGACAACCCAATCGAGGAGGAAATAATTTCAAGAAAAACAATGGCAAGAGGAACAGACCTACCGGGAAGCTGAATTGCGCAACCCTAAAGGAGGTGGATAATTCGGAGCATGTAGTGATAGGTACGCTCAATATCCTTACCAATCCTGGCAAAGTTCTATTTGATACTGGTGCAACTACTTCATTCATTTTTGAAGAATTCTGTGATAAGTTCGAGATTAGAAGGGCAACATTAGAAAACCCTATGACCATAGTTATGGCAGGGGGAAATGTGATTGTACGCCACATTAAACAAGATCAGGTTATCTCGATCTGTGGTTGTACATACTTTGCAGGCCTTTACGTGATTCCTTTGAAGGGAATTGCAGTAGTGCTGGGGATGGACTGGATGATGGAACATGAGGCTCAAATAAATTGTGAGGAGAAAACTGTCTCAATCAAAACTCCAAGTGGAGCAAGGATAGTTTACCAAGAAGATAAGCATAGTCATATCATGGTGGATCTGCAGTTGAACTCGATGAAAGAGGTCAAATTGGAAGATATTCCTATAGTAAATGAGTTTCAAGATGTTTTTCCTGCAGAGCTACCCGGAATGCCACCAGATCGGGAGATAGAGTTCACTATTGATCTAATTCCCGGTACAGCACCAATAGCTCAAGCACCATATAAGATGGGACCAAAATAATTAAAAGAACTCAAAGAGCAAACTGATGAGTTAGCCAGAAAAGGGTTTATTCAGGAAAGTGTATCCCCATGGGGAACACCAGTAATCTTTGTGGATAAAAGGGATGGTGGAAGAAGGATGTGTGGAGACTATAGAAATCTGAACAATGTTACCATCAAGAATAAGTATCCTTTACCAAGGATTCAAGATTTGTTTGATCAAGTGAAAGGATCCGGAGTATTTTCAAAGATCGACCTAAGATCTGGATACCATCAAATAAAAATCAATCCTGAGGATGTTACAAAGACAACATTTGTCTCAAGATATGGACACCATGAGTATCTGGTAGTACCATTTGGTTTGACCAATGCACCAACAATATTCATGAATCTGATGAACAAAATCTTCTAGCCATATTTGGATAAGTTCTTCATAGTATTCATTGATGATATTCTGATATATTCCAAGGATAAGGAAGAACATGCTGATCATCTAAGAATAGCATTGCAGACTCTAAGAGAACATAAACTCTATGCTAAGTTCAGTAAGTGTGAATTTTGGCTAGATGAGGTAGAATTCCTCGGCCATGTGATTAGTAAAGATGGAATTGTTGTAAATCCATCTAAAGTTCAATCAGTACTAGAATGGACTGCACCAACCAATGTGAAACAAATTCGAGGTTTCTTGGGGATGGCTGGTTATTATCGAAGATTCATTGAATGTTTCTCCAAAATAGCTGGACCAATGACCAAATTGTTAAGAAAGAATACACCATTCAATTGGGATGAGAAGTGTGAAGCAAGTTTTCAGGAGTTGAAGACCAGGTTAACCACAGCTCCCATTTTAGCAGTTCTAGAAACAGGGAAAGACTTTACAGTATACTGTGATGCTTCTAAGGAAGGCTTGGGTTGTGTGTTAATGCAAGATCGGAAAGTGATTGCTTATGGTTCAAGACAACTGAAACCACATGAAGTCAACTATCCAACTCATGATTTATAGTTAGCAGCAGTAGTCTTTGCGCTGAAAGGATGGAGGCATTTTCTTTATGGAGCCAGATTTGAGTTATACACTGACCATAAAAGTCTTAAATACTTCTTCACCCAAAAGGAGTTGAATATGATACAGAACATTGGTTGGAACTAATCAAATATTATGATTTAACAATCAACTATACTCCAAGGAAAGCAAATGTTGTAGCAGATGCTTTAATCAGAAAGAGTGCAGACATTTAGCCTAGCAATCAGGAGCTACCAAAAGAGTTACAAATGGACTTGGAAATATTAGAGCTTCAATTCATTAGAACAGAGGTTCTTGGAGGGTTAGCTACGATGCAGATAGTTGCAGAGCAGGACAATGATCTTGAGCACAAAATTTTTATACATCAAGCAGAAGATCCTTTCATTGCTGAGGAAATTCAGAGGATATCTCAAGGGCAAAAATAAACTTTTCACCTTGGAGATTATGAATCTTTGTGGTTCCAAGATCGTCTTTGTGTTCCATATGTGACTGAGATTCGAGAGGTCATACTCAGAGAAGCACATGAAACACCATATTCTATACATCCAGGAAGTACTAAGATGTATATGGATTTGAAAGAACTATTCTGGTGGAATAACATGAAAAGGGACATTGCTAAATATGTGTCATAATGCCATACTTGCCAAAGGGTGAAGGCTGAACATCAAAGTCCGGTAGGACCATTACAACCTTTAGAAATTCCTGAATGGAAATGAGAGGAAATTGGTATGGACTTCATCACAGGATTGCCCATGACACCTAAATGGAAGGATATGATATGGGTAATTGTAGATAGACTCACTAAAAGTGCACATTTTATTCCGGTAAACCAAAAGGATAATGCCGAGAAGTTATTAGAAGTTTACATCAAAGAAATAGTAAGTAAGCACGGGGTGCACAAAAAGATCGTAACTGATAGGGGATCAGTGTTTACTTTAGCATTTTGGAAGCAATTGCATGAAGCACTTGGTTCAAAGTTAGATTTCAGCACACTTATCATCCAGAGACAGGGGGTCAAATAGAAAGAACAAATCAGATACTAGAAGACATGTTAAGGGCTTGTGCATTAGATTTTGGAGGTACATGGGAAGATCATCTACCATTGGCAGAATTTTCCTATAATAATAGCTATCAGAGTAGTCTGAAGGCAGCTCCATATCAGGTTCTGTATGGAAGGAAATGTTGATCACCAATATGTTGGTATGAGCCTGGAAGCAGCAAAGAATTCGCGCCAGACTATATCCAGGAAAACCAAGATATCATTGATAAGATCAAGGATAGACTGAAAATAGCTCAGAGTAGGCAGAAAAGTTATGCTAATCAAAGTCGAAGATGATGGCATCTATAAGTGGGAGACATGGTATATTTGAAAGTAAGTCCAATGAAAGGGGTTAAAAGGTTCGGAGTTAAAGGAAAATTGAGTCCAAGATATATCGGGACATTCAAGATACTGAGTCAGAACAGAACTATAGCTTATGATTTAGAGTTACCATCAAGATTGGCTCAAGTGCGTAATGTTTTCCATGTGTCACAACTTCGTAAATATTTGAGAGTTCCGGATGATGCAATCACACATCAAGAGATATAACTACAAGCAGACTTGACCTATGTTGAAAAATCCTGTAAAATTTTGGAAGAAAACTGGAAAGGGTTGAGGAACAGTTCAATCAAGTATTGGAAGGTACAGCGGGAACATCACCCCGAAAGGGAAGCCACTTGGGAGAAATAAGAGGATTTAAGAAAAGCCTATCCACAACTATTCAGGTACACTTCAACAAACTTCGGGACAAAGTTTAATTTAAGGGGGGAAGTCTGTCACATCCCAGCATTTAGGAACCAATGAAGGGTAGATTTAGGAATCTGTGAAATTGCATGCATTCATCTGTAAAAATGTGGGTAAATTTTTCGCCAAATAAAAACCTAAAGTGATCAAAGTTTCTTTCATGCTTTGAGATTAGGTATAGTCTTGGACAATGATTGTTATAAACTATGATATGATCTTTGTGGATTAGTGTGTTTTGGGAAATGAAATTTGAATTTAAACTTGAGTGTTGGATTCATAATTCAAAAGGATTTAGAATTATGTTTGAGTATTTTGATTTAGTCAAGAGTTGATAATTAGTAGCTCAAACTTTAAATAAAAAACTTAATTAAGAAAAAGAGTATTTATTCCATAATTTTATTCAATAAATAAGTTAAAAAATGTAACTTATGAAAATGATCAAGAACCTTTACAATAAAAATGAAATAAAAGAAGAATCTTTATATATTGAGTAATAGTACAATCTTTATTACAAAAGAATAAAATAAAAATTACAAAATAATAAAAGAATTATTACAAGTGACTATTCTATAAAGAAAAATAAAACCTAAACTAAAGTCTTTAATCTTCAAGTCTTGTACCTACAAAACAAAACACAAACTAAAAGAAAGAAAGTTAAGGATTAAAAATATATTACTCTCAAAACTGACAGTGAGTTGCACTGTTCACTTTTTCATCATTGAGTAATCTTTAAAGGGGCAAGTTTCACCAATATAAAAGAACTGAATCTTTCATAATTTAAGCCAGAAGTCAAATATCTCCAAACAGTAACGAGGGGCAAGTTTCACCAGACAAGTAAGTGTAAGCAGATAAAAGTAACTATATACCCTCGCCTGATAAGGCTGAGTTCATGTGTATAGTGCCAATACCTGGATCGGTTCACTGGCACACACAGTACAAAATGATACCAAATATAACTGCGCATCATAAATACAACGAATATGATTCAGAATTTACATTATTTATTCAAGTACACAGCGGAAAACGAATACAAGGTAGATCTCCATCCTTCAGATGTGCCACAGGCGAACAATTGTTGAGTGGAGTCTCGCGACCTATGAACGATCACTCAGATATGATATAACCTGCAACATGAAACGTTGCAGCCACAAATGGTCAATACATTGAATGTATGGCAAGTAGGCTAAAGTGGTTAACAACAGATCTATCAACTACATGCTTATTTGGCCAGGTGGAGTTCAGGCTCATTTGCATAAAGCAACAGTTTTATCCTAACATTTGTAACAAAGTAGTTTTCCAATACGATAAATAGGACACTCTGGTTCACTCCCAGGTGCTCCTACCCAATTATGTTCACCCAACAAGTTTTAAGTAATTAAGAAATAAGGATGAGTGAGAAATATCATAGCATCAGTATCAAGTCGCGCAAATTGTCCATAACCGGGGACATGGCTAATCGATTAGTTTATACACCCTGCAGGGGTTAGTACACTTTACCCATGTGACTTGGCCAGCCCAGCTCGTACCACCAATCTCATATTGGGTGATGATAGGGAGAAGTCCAAGAAGGAACCGTTCGGGAAGTAGCTCCGCAAACCCGACACGCACCGGTCCAACCTACACTATCTACATCTCTGGATACGTGGGTTCGAGTTACCACAACCTACTGAGTTCAACCAACCGCCCATTTCATTATTGGCACATGGTTGCACACGAAAGCTTCCAAACAAAGAAACCAATCCTTTCTCAGTGTCCTGGGCGGCATTCCCCACCATAAATCCACACTCGATGACCCAATCAATGCCATTCCGCCCAGGTGGTTCATTAAAACATATTGGTTTGTCATTTAGCAAAACATAAGCCTTTCAGAACATATAAATTTTCATGATGTGATTCCCTTCCTCGTCTAAATAGCATAGCTAAGCAATCTACCAATACGATGGCTCTTAAACAAATAATACTAGGGAATAATATGGGATATAGCATAGCATATACACATCAATTCCTACATATGCAATTCTACAAAAACATCTACGATGCATAGGAAAACGGTAGGACATTTATGACCAAGATAGCACCACTTGCCTTTGTTGTAGATGTAGTCGATTAGATAATCCTTACAATTATATTGGCCTCTTTCGTAATAACCACAATACTTGTAATCATAGTAGTTGCAATCACAGTAGTTGCACTCCCCGCAATCTAACGTTTGAAGCAAACACAACAAACACCATTCAAAACATTGCAAACATACAATAGTGCAACATTACAAGAAAACAATGATGAACAGATGCATGCATGACGATTTAATGAGTCACAATGGTTGCATTTAGTGTTCTGAACATGGTTAGATTACATGATGCATGTGGAAAGTCATTTAATGCACTAAAGCTTTTATTACTAAAGTTGTATCGATTTAATATGGTGTATACCACTTTAATTGAACTAAATATGTTTATGTCGTATTAAATTGTGAACTAGATGCTACTGGATAGAGGTAATGCAATTTAGAGACAGTGGCAATTTGAATCACCTAAAAAGGAGTTATAGATATTTTCCTATGATTAAAACACTATTTCAATGGGTTTAAATATTTCTGTATGAATTTCTGTTTTAACAGTACCAAATAATTTGTCATGCAGTTTCTCTGTATAGATATTGTCAATACAAAACCTTAGCACTTGGATTCACCCTAATCGGAGTTATAGATCTTTTTGTATGATTTAAATAGTGTTTAATGGGTTTTAAATGATTCATATAGTTTCTGTTGTCTAAAAATCAAACTAAAATTATATCTGTAATCTCCACGGAATTGTGATTTCAGGGACATATTATTTGTAATTTTCTGAATAGTATTTATTTTATTATGAATTTATTACTCTAAATAATCCATTAAATCATTTAAATCTTCACGGAAAAACCTTACAGTCAAAGGCTGAACTAATTGCATATTGATGATCTACATGGAACCAGCTTTCCATCGGTATATCGTTTATATTTTTGTGACAAGCAATTAATATACTATGAATTTAATGATTTATAATGCCATTAAAACTAATTAAATTTCTACGGGTTAAATAATCGGCAAAGGCTATATCCAACCAGATATTATTAATTTACATTATAGTAGCTTCAATTTGATATATTGTTCATATTTTTCGGAGTTACAAATAATTTCTTATGAATTTATTAACCTAAAAGACCATTAAAACCAATTAAATTACTGCAGTAACCATGTACAGTAAAAGATGGATCTATTCTGATAAGATGATTCTACGTGAAATTATCTTCAATTTGATATATTATACGCAATTTTTGGACGTGGTTGAATTTCTAATAAATTTTACAAGTTAGATCTATAATATGCAATTTTAAATTCGAACGGAATATTCCAGAGAATATTCCGCTGACTGGACAGGTGGACTTTGCATGCTGACTGGGACTAGATGTTGACCTGACGTTGATGAGGAAGCTGACCGGGATGACGACATGACACGCACCGGTTTGATTGGATCTCGACCGTCTGGATAGGATCCGGTGGCTAGAAGAAGAGATTGACCCGATTTTGTTCCAGAATAGACAAGAAATAGATCTGTGTTAGAGACAAATCCGTAGGTCAAATTGAAAAACTTACAACATGAAAGTTATGGGGAATCATTATTCCTACCTTCTCACCAAAGGAATTTGGATTTGAAGGAACGAGCGCGAGTACATCTTGGATTTACACCGTAAGATCTGAAATATTGTGTTGCGAAATTCTCCGGCTGTGGTGGATGAAAAGAGGTGAGGTTTGTCGGGATAGAAAGATTTCGACGAGTTCTACAACTTTCGTTTTTTTGACCGAAGGCAAACGACGAAGTCTAGATGGGTTAAAAAGCGAAATAAGATTCGGGCATGTGTAGATTCGGGATTTCGAGGAGAGAAACTCGTACAGCTGTGGCTCCACGAGTTTATATGGGGGTTTAGGATGGTGTAGAGATAGGCCTTGAAGTAGGGAACAAGTAGAAACAAACGGAAGTTGATTCGGAGTTGTAGATAAAAAGTTATGAGAGTTTGAATAGAGATAGGTTAGAGAAAAACTGATTCGCACGGTTTTTAAAGCACTCCCATCGATCGATCCTGTACGTGGCTGGCTCGGTCTGCTAGCTGGGCCGCCGGCCCGTTAGGTTTTTTTTTCTTTTTTTTTTCCTTTTTCTATTTACTTATTTCCCTCATATCTTTTGCATACGAACTCCAAATGACACGATTCTTGTTTCTAAAATTTTCTAAAATCGAATAGATCATTGGAAGATCATATTTGTAATCTTTTTACTAGTTTGGAAGTAGTGGATTTATAAATCCTTGTATATTTCATTTTATTTATATCTTTATGTGTTTGTATTTGTTTCATAACTTTTTCATAATAGTTTCAAATGAGCTCAATTTTGTTTCTAAAATTTTGTAACATTAATTGGATCTCTTTAGGCTATAATTATCAATAATTTATGCCTTAGCAACAATGGGTTTTATAAAGTCAATTTAATTTCCTTTGGGAACATTTGGGCAAATCAACTATAGGATTTAGATACCAGGATTTGGATTCAGTTTGTGAGATCTTTGCATGGATGTAATGAAATGCTTATGAATGCTTCATGATTTTCATTTTGAAATCTTGCACACCAATTCTAAAATCCATAATCAATCCATGCCCTTTTGCCTATATGGCTACTTAGGTCATAACAAAAGAATATAAGATTTTGAATTCAAGGTTGAGAGGATTTTCTATTCAAAAAGTTTCTTCTCTTTGAGAATTTTCAACATAGTCAAACAATCAATCAAACTTATTTATTTATTTCACATTCCAAAATTAGGAGAATTTTGGGATGTGACAGACTACCACCCTTAAAAGAAATCTCGTCCCGAGATTTGGGAAGGCTAGAGAGAAAGAAAGGTTCGGGGTTCATTAGGGTGCTACCACCCTTAAAATAAAATTGACTAGGTCATTTCTCGAGGATTCACTTAGCTCAATTGGTTTTCATTGCACACTCTAATTCCATGATTGATAGTTTCTGAGGAAGGACTTCTTAAACTAGCAAAACTCTCATGGTGGGCAATTAGGAAACGTTTGCCTCAGGATACCCATTAAACATGGTTGAGATTCATTCTTACCGTATATTCCTACGCTAAGCACTGGGTGCTTTTATAAAGGGGGAAATATACCATTCTAAGGTCCAGGCTCAACGTCGACTCTCTGCTAAGGTTGAAAAGACACTCAAGATCCGCAAAGCCAACAGTACAAGAGCGAATAATAAGAGTAGTAGGAATGGTGATCAATCCATCCTGCACCCAAATCATTACCCTGTATGAGGATAGGTGAATCACGTTTTTTATCACTCGGGCATTCTCACTTGCCTTGAAGAATGTTTACATGGGCACGAACTAATGCTCTATGTATACTCCCATGTATTCAATCAACAAATCTACTACTAAAACTAAACTATCGATACTTCAACTTTCAGGTTGCGTAATCTACTACATAACATCATTTCAACACTTCATACTCCCACATCTCTTTTTTTCCATTAGATAAAGCATTCTCCTTCCTAAATGCATTGTGTTGTCAAACCTTCCACTTACCACATCATTATATCTCCAAGGGTTCAAGATAGGAAAGAATAGATTCTATAGGAAAGAAACGACTAAGAAAATAATCCTACCCATAACTATATGAAGCAATCAATGTCACAAACAAGCAAACAATCATAAGGAATCAACACACAAGCAAACACTTGTATAATAACATTACAGGTGTATAAAATTAGTAGTATATAACCACAAAATAGTTTGAAAGCATTGAGAACAATACTAGAGTAAAATAGAGCAACATATAAGCAATAAACAAAATCTATCAAAACGGTACAACAGACTTCACGAATTTTTCTGACCTACTTAAACTCGTCAGGAATTTTATCCAATTTTTGTGCATGTAGTACAGGTAATTACGCTCCAGATCATATTGTTTGAGATTTTTCTGAGTTACCAATAAAATATGAAAAATCGTGCGGTACAATAGGTCATGCAGAAAACTACAGCAGTAAAATCACGAATTTCAATCAATTCACACCATTAAACTAATTTAAAAACCTCATCACAATTTCAGAAACATTAGAGTTCAAAACTAACTTATCCTAAACAAATCATCACACAAAATAGCTCAATACAACCAAGCAAACAACCTATATTGTCATACCACATAAGTTGATAAGAACAATGTGCTAACACGATAGCGATGATCTCCTAAAGATATAAAATATGGTGGTCCAGACCTACCCAAATTTGGTGAGATGTTCATTTATGTCATGTTATTTGTTCTTTACTTGTAGGCCAACTCTCATGTAGTGATTTGCTTTATATAAAACTACTAATAACATTTTCCAATTCTTGTAGTTTTTATGGTAGATCACTTCTTCTACTATTCAAATGAATGGACATCTACAAGTTTGAACAAGGAGAGGTGTTGGAAAATGATAGACAAGGAATATAAGAACTCTAATAAGTATAAAATATGATAGTTCTCCTAATAGAGGTCTTCTATTGCTAATCCATTTCTAAGGTCACGATCCTACAGTCAACACACAGCTCTGATACCATCTTGTAACACCCTCGCCTGATAAGGCTGAGTTCATGTGTATAGTGCCAATCCCTGGATCGGTTCACTCTCACACACAGTACAAAATGATAGCAAATATATCTGCGCATCATAAATACAACGAATATGATCCAGAATTTACATTATTTATTCAAGTACATAGCGGAAAACGAATACAAGGTAGATCTCCATCCTTCAAATGTGCCACAGGCGAACAATTGTTGAGTGGAGTCTCGCGACCTATGAACGATCACTCAGATACGATATAACCTGCAACATGAAACGTTGCAGCCACAAATGGTCAATACATTGAATGTATGGCAAGTAGGCTAAAGTGTTTAACAACAGATCTATCAACTACATGCTTATTTGGCCAGGTGGAGTTCAGGCTCATTTGCATAAAGCAACAGTTTTATCCTAACATTTGTAACAAAGTAGTTTTCCAATACGATAAATAGGACACTCTGGTTCACTCCCAGGTGCTCCTACCCAATTATGTTCACCCAACAAGTTTTAAGTAATTAAGAAATAAGGATGAGTGAGAAATATCATAGCATCAGTATCAGGTCGCTCAAATTGTCCATAACCGGGGACACGGCTAATCGATTAGTTTATACACCCTGCAGGGGTTAGTACACTTTACGCATGTGACTTGGTCAGCCCAACTCGTACCACCACTCTCATATTGGGTGATAATAGGGAGAAGTCCAAGAAGGAACCGTTCGGGAAGTAGCTCCCCAAACCCGACACGCACCGGTCCAACCTACACTATCTACATCTCTGGATACGTGGGTTCGAGTTACCACAACCTACTGAGTTCAACCAACCGCCCATTTCATTATTGGCACATGGTTGCACACGAAAGCTTCCAAACAAAGAAACCAATCCTTTCTCAGTGTCCTGGGCGGCATTCCCCACCATAAATCCACACTCGATGACCCAATCAATGCCATTCCGCCCAGGTGGTTCATTAAAACATATTGGTTTGTCATTTAGCAAAACATAAGCCTTTCAGAACATATAACTTTTCATAATGTGATTCCCTTCCTCGTCTAAATACCATAGCTAAGCAATCTACCAATACGATGGCTCTTAAACAAAGAATACTAGGGAATAATATGGGATATAGCATAGCATATACACATCAATTCCTACATATGCAATTCTACAAAAACATCTACGATGCATAGGAAAACGGTAGGACATTTATGACCAAGATAGCACCACTTGCCTTTGTTGTAGATGTAGTCGATTAGATAATCCTTACAATTATATTGGCCTCTTTCGTAATAACCACAATACTTGCAATCATAGTAGTTGCAATCACAGTAGTTGCACTCCTCGCAATCTAACGTTTGAAGCAAACACAACAAACACCATTCAAAACATTGCAAACATACAACAGTGCAACATTACAAGAAAACAATGATGAACAGATGCATGCATGACGATTTAATGAGTCACAATGGTTGCATTTAGTGTTCTGAACATGGTTAGATTACATGATGCATGTGGAAAGTCATTTAATGCACTAAAGCTTTTATTACTAAAGTTGTATCGATTTAATATGGTGTATACCACTTTAATTGAACTAAATATGTTTATGTCGTATTAAATTGTGAACTAGATGCTACTGGATAGAGGTAATGCAATTTAGAGACAGTGGCAATTTGAATCACCTAAAAAGGAGTTATAGATATTTTCCTATGATTAAAACACTATTTCAATGGGTTTAAATATTTCTGTATGAATTTCTGTTTTAACAGTACCAAATAATTTGTCATGCAATTTTTCTGTATAGATATTGTCAATACAAAACCTTAGCACTTGAATTCACCCTAATCGGAGTTATAGATCTTTTTGTATGATTTAAATAGTATTTAATGGGTTTTAAATGATTCATATAGTTTCTGTTGTCTAAAAATCAAACTAAAATTATATCTGTAATCTCCACGGAATTGTGATTTCAGGGACATATTATTTGTAATTTTCTGAATAGTATTTATTTTCTTATGAATTTATTACTCTAAATAAGCCATTAAACCATTTAAATCTTCACGGAAAAACCTTCCAGTCAAAGGCTGAACTAATTGCATATTGATGTTCTACATGGAACCAGATTTCCATCGGTATATCATTTATATTTTTGTGACAAGCAATTAATTTACTATGAATTTAATGATTTATAATGCCATTAAAACAAATTAAATTTCTACGGGTTAAATAATCGGCAAAGGCTAGATCCAACCAGATATTATTAATTTACATTACAGTAGCTTCAATTTTATATATTGTTCATATTTTTCGGAGTTACAGATAATTTCTTATGAATTTATTAACCTAAAAGACCATTAAAACCAATTAAATTACTGCAGTAACCACGTACAGTAAAAGTTGGATCTATTCTGATAAGATGATTCTACGTGAAATTATCTTCAATTTGATATATTATACGCAATTTTTGGACGTGGTATGAATTTCTAATGAATTTTACAAGTTAGATCTATAATATGCAATTTTAAATTGAAACGGAATATTCCAGAGAATATTCCGCTGACTGGACAGGTTGACTTTGCATGCTGACTGGTGCTGACCTGACGTTGACGTGGCGTTGATGAGGAAGCCGACCGGGATGACGACATGGCACGCACCGGTTTGATTGGATCTCGACCGTCTGGATAGGATCCGGTGGCTAGAAGAAGAGATTGACCCGATTATGGCCCAGAATAAACAAGAAACAGATCTGTGTTAGAGAGACAAATCCATAGGTCAAATTAAAAAACTTACAACATGAAAGTTATGGGGAATCATTATTCCTACCTTCTCACCAAAGGAATTTGGATTTGAAGGAACGAGCGCGAGTACATCTTGGATTTACACCGTCAGATCTGAAATATTGCGTTGCGAAATTCTCCAGCCGTGGTGGATGAAAAGAGGTGAGGTTTGTCGGGATTGAAAGATTTCGACGAGTTCTACAACTTTCGTTTTTTGACCGAAGGCAAACGACGAAGTCTAGATGGGTTAAAAAGCGAAATAAGATTCAGGCATGTGTAGATTCGGGATTTCGAGGAGAGAAACTCATACAGCTTGTGCTCCACGAGTTTATATGGGGGTTTAGGATGGTGTAGAGATAGGCCTTGAAGTAGGGAACAAGTAGAAACAAATGGAAGTTGATTCAGAGTTGTAGATAAAAAGTTATGAGAGTTTGAATAGAGATAGGTTAGAGAAAAACTGATTCGCACGGTTTTTAAAGCACTCCCATCGATCGATCCCGTACGTGGCTGGCTCGGTCTGCTAGCTGGGCCGCCGGCCCGTTAGGTCTTTTTTCTTTTTTTTTCCTTTTTCTATTTACTTGTTTCCCTCATATCTTTTGCATACGAACTCCAAATGACACGATTCTTGTTTCTAAAATTTTCTAAAATCGAATAGATCATTGTAGGATCAAATTTGTAATCTTTTTACTATTTCGGAAGTAGTGGATTTATAAATCCTTGTATATTTCATTTTATTTATATCTTTATGTGTTTGTATTTGTTTCATAACTTTTTCATAATAGCTTCAAATGAGCTCAATTTTGTTTCTAAAATTTTGTAATATTAATTGGATCTCTTTAGGCTATAATTATCAATAATTTATGCCTTAGCAACAATGGGTTTTATAAAGTCAATTTAATTTCCTTTAGGAACATTTGGGAAAATCAACTATAGGATTTAGATACCAGGATTTGGATTCAGTTTGTGAGATCTTTGCATGGATGTAATGAAATGCTTATGAATGCTTCATGATTTTAATTTTGAAATCTTGCACACCAATTCTACAATCCATAATCAATCCATGCCCTTTTGCCTATATGGCTACTTAGGTCATAACAAAAGAATATAAGATTTTGAATTCAAGGTTGAGAGGATTTTCTATTCAAAAAGTTTCTTATCTTTGAGAATTTTCAACATAGTCAAACAATCAATCAAACTTATTTATTTATTTCACATTCCAAAATTAGGAGAATTTTGGGATGTGACAGTAACTTTCATATCCAGAGCATATCCACAAGGTGCAGCAGACACACAAGAACACACACCAAACTGCATGGTGTGTGTGTGTGTGCTGTCAGCACAGCATCAACAGCTCCAACACACAAAACTGCTCAGCACAGCCGTGGGAAGCAAACCCAACACCATTCCTTGTTTCATACACATCAAACACAGCAGCCAAACCAAGACAAACCAGATCACACCAACCAAACCTTGATCATCTCACCAAGATGGTGACATAAGGAGGGGTAGATCAGGTGGATAGCAAGGACAATATCAAGCCACCAGGACCAGGAGGTGGAGAGCTAGATCAAGGACAAGTCGAGGAACTGGAAGTATCATGAGGAGCACCAGATCAAGCTAGCCACAAGATAAACAACTTGCAACCCCAACAACAACCAAGTGTGGTGAGTAGAAAAAGACCATCACATGATTTATCTGTCTAAGCTAGACAAGTATTCATGAGTTGTCTCATACTCAAACTATCAGAAAAACACCCAAGTGGGGTGAATCCATCATTGAAGTTTTTCAAACACTAAAAGCAACCAGAAAACTATATAGATCCAACTAGGATCTCAGTACAACATCATTGATCCTAGCTATCAGGCTATAACTTAAAATTCAAGAATGAATATAGCCAAGATCTGAACTTCTAGGCACACCTCTTAAATAGGAGTAGCACCTTAGAATTTCATCTTATAGATCCATATAATTATTCAAGCCTACAAATCATTTTCCCCAAACTTTGACTCAGGAATCAGTAGCTGGTATCACTACCAGAACCAATCCATGAGTAACAATAAGAGATGGGTCTAGTCCCTAAACCTCAGACCAACATCATAGGTCTTAGGGGTTCAAGGAAAGAAGTTTCTATTTATCTCTGATGCCAAACTAATCTTAAGCTTGAACAAAACCAAGGCAAGTAATAGAATCTAGTATTGTGTGCCATACTAGGATGGTGTCACAAGAACATTTTCTAAACTAAGCAGGTTAAGCATCCAACTTTCACAGATACACTCACAGCCAAATATAAATCATTTTCCTAATACTAATCATAGGAAACATTTCCAAAAATATCCATATATATATCATCACTGTAAGAGACCATTTGATCTCAAGCTATATATGAATTCATAAGCCAACAACTACATATACAGTGACTTCATCACTCAAAAATCACTGTCAGTAACTAAGTAATGACAGTGGTGAGTTCTCAAACCACTAGAATCCACAAGTAATGATTCTAGAGCAACCTTATCATCTGAACCATATCAAGTTAACCAATGAAATCAATCTGGCAAGCCACTAGCATCATCAAAGATAACCATAAGCAGTAATCTACAACAAACCACCACTCATCCTGCTTAGGGATCATCAATACATGATCCAACTAGTCAGATATCGAATCCATAGAGGGATATGAACCCTAAGCCGAAAAAAACCCTAATCAGGACATAACCACTAGCCAGGAATAGCCACTACCAACACATAGCCTAGGATGGCCTGGCATAGAGGACACGATGGGAAGAAGAACAACTTACTGAAGGATGTTGTTGTGGGCGAGAAGAGGAAGCAGAGGACGACGACGAGCACAGCGGCGCGGGGAGCACCCCCAAGGGCGCGCTGCGACCCACACCATGTCGAGGTGGCAACCACGGCCACGCCTGAAGGCGAGGAACACCCCCACGACACACGGCAGCAGCAACGGCGACAAGACCAGCACCACCCCAAACCCTAGGGTTCGGGATGGAGCTAGTCTGGTCACGGAGGAGCTCCAGATCCAAATCGAATTAGACATGAAGGTAGAGCATGGTCGACAACCTCACCCTGCACCACGACAGCAGCCAGGGAGGACCACGGTAGCAAGCAGCGCACGGCGGCGGCGCCATCGACCACGGGGTCGAAGAGGAGAAGAAGAGAGATGAGATCGAGAGAGTGACAGAGAGAGTGTGGGCTGGCTTGGGCCAGGACCCCCTGGGGTTGTCGTTTTGGTTCTGCCCTATTGGGCCACAAGGTCCCAATAAACCAACACAGGCAGCCCATTTACCTAAAGGCAGTTTTTAATAAATAAGAAAAGACCAAAATGCCCCTGAATTTTAATAAATTCTAGAAAATAAATTAAAAATCCAAAAATTATAAATAAAATATTTTTGGATTCACTATAATCCAAACTATCCAAATAAATTAAGAAATGAAATTTTAGACATATAAATTTTATTAAGAATTTTGTACTATATATATTCCTTATGGAATTTTACAAAATTATTGAAAGATGATAAAAATAAATAAAAATCACTTTCATTATATATTAATATTGTAGTTTTTTAGAAAAATACTAAACAAATATTTAATATCAATTTTTGGTATTTAAATGATAATTCTTAAAGGAATTATTAAATAAATAAAATTCAAATAAAAGGAAATAGAATAAAAGAATACAATACTCAATAAATATTAAAAAAAAATATTTATAAATCCTTTATTATTAAAGAGAATTTTTATAATTTAAATAATGGGGGAGAATACACATAAAGCTAAATAATGCATTACATTACTATGCATAATCATTTTGCTTCTTTAAATATTGTCCTTACCGGGCAATAATGATGTTTTTGTAGACATAGAAGCTCAAGGTCCAGTGCAAGCATCAGACTTCACTACCTTGCAATCACAAGGCAAGTTCATCACTTACTCATATCCTTTGAAGAGTCTTTATCAAAGTATTTGCAAATTATGTGTTATCATATATACTCCAAAGAAAGAAAATATTATTTTCTCAAATAAAGCAATCTTAGATATCATCCTAAGTGATGATATAATGGAGCAAAAGAACTTAGAGTTCTATTTGCAACAATGATGATCAATTAGGGAATTAATAACCCATGATATCACTGATTCTAGCACTGTATATCATGCGTTAGCCATGATATTTGGAATGGGACACAGAAGTCAGCTGTATCTTCTTCCTCTCGCATGTAGCTGGATGTGCAGGTCGTGGTTGTTATCACTCATAGCATGCATATTAATTGGTAATTCGTAGAGGATATGCAGCATATGGGTGGGAACCCTCAACGTCCCACGATAGTTCTGGCATCTAACGGTCTGTACAAACCATTGCCGTAATTCAATATGTGGGCATGGTGTACACCAAGTAGGCATGCGAGGTCGCGAAGGGGGCAGTGATTGGCTTGGATCACCTATTGGGCCCCATATCAAGGGATTGTGGACGGGAAAGTACGCCCGGTTGTGCAACAAGGAGTTGATCTCTCATGGGTAAAGTAACGCACCTCTGCAGAGTGTAAGAATTGTAACTTATTACTCCCTATTCCGGGAAGGAGCTACGAACGCAACAGGAAAGGAACTCCATGAAAGTTCTGGTCAACCTGTGAAGGCTGATGGGCATAGATTTCCATAATAAAACCAATCTTTGAAGAAAGATTTACAAAAACTGCATAGTGCCAATGACTGCTAGTCCGAGGTGGTAGTTAGAGCATCAAACTTACCACCTTGCATAAAATGAACATGTTGAGTAACGCTGTTACTCATCCTTTCCTTTGATCCCTTGCTTAGACTCTGAGATCCCAAAGATACGCCAATGTATGCAGCCGAATGCCAAGAAGATGTGTTCTACGAGGAGCCTGACCTATCAGGAGGTGTTGAAGGAGTGGATTACGAAATCCGCTATGGTTTCGATGACAACGAGTCCAACTAACTATCCTAGTTAGTAGTAACCGACGGAGCCGAGCAACATGAACTCTATAGAATAAGATGCTAAGCTCAACTCCTAGTTGGAGTTGCTACTTTTAAATTCCGCTGAAACACTTTATATTTTGGTTTGTAAGTTGAATCCTTTTGAAGTCTTGAACTTCTGGTATTGTAATAATAATAATGTGTGAATGTTTGTCAGATGGACCCGCAATGTTTTTGTTGTACCACTCTGAGGGATGTGATATTTACAGAATGGTGTTCTGTGGATGTCATGTCAATGACTATAGTGTACTACACATGAAGTATTATGCTGGGTCACCACAGTGTCCACTTTAAACTCCTATGCATGGTGTGTTACACCATTCCAAGTATATTCTTGTTTTCAACTATCTTCCAATTTAAAACTATTTTGTTATGTGAAAACTTAGTGATTAAAGCCCTCACGAACTTGATGGCACACTTTATTCTTTGCCCCTAATAAACTTGAACCATTGTGACAACTTTGTTGTATATGCTTGCACTTATAAGTTGGAATTAGCAAAACCATGCTGTCATGGGGAACATTTTCAACATTTCACTTGTACCTTGTTGTACTCAGTTGATATCATGCTCTTTTGTCTATGGATGTCACCAGTGTGAAATAAGAGGGAACTTGTAAGTCCATGGAGTTTGTATCCTGTGTTAGAGAAATGCCTGGGTCGCTAGCCTAAGCCATGCCTAATCATGGTGGAAACTTGCGGCATCACCATAATGAGCTATCTACGAAGCATCCTCAATAAAAATCTATGCATATGGTAAATAAAAAGATTGCTGAGATGCTCATTGTCTGCTTGCCTTGTCATTTTGGTTATGGGAAAGCTCATGTACCATGTGCAAGGGGTACCCCATTGGCGGTTCTGAATGATATGCAAATACTTACAGTGAAAAGAACTTAACTGGACCCAAAGTTGAGTATGCATGAGGTGTGGCCCTCGTATTCAAGGGACATGAGATTGTGAGCTTATACTTCGTCAAGCATATACTCCAGCTTTGCCACTTTAACCTTAACCACTTCAAGATTCTTATGATAGGGGCAATGAGGGCTGAAAGCTAACAAGTACCATAATTTATGGAAGCTCCTTTTGAAAATTGTAATCCCTGCTTCCTTTACAAAAAAGGTCTTTCTTCCACCACTATTGAGTCTTCACCTTCTACCTTTAGGGACCATTAAGAGAGCATAGTTGTCATTCTGTGTGTAGTGTTCCAAAGCTTATTAATTGATGCATATTGTGTTATTACATGCTCTTATGCTACTTGTTTCTGCTCACCCTTGTGAACTTTGCAGGTGTCCTATGCATCTATATTGCTACTCTATGAGGGACAAGCTGATTGCCACTATGCTATGTTTTCTGCATGTGAAACAATCAAACATTTTTGAATGCATGTTATTCATGATCTTTGTTTGTAGCTTGTCATGTTGCATGCATAGTTACTATGTCCTATTGTTAGAACTCCATCTTTCATGCACATGTTTAGAGTTCTTTGATCCCAGCTTTCAATGCTTGCAAATGGTTAGATCTTCATTGTGAGGGTGCATGTCACCTAAAAAATTATTATTATTATCACTTACCTACTCGAGGACGAGCAGGAGTTAAGCTTGGGGATGTTGATATGTTGGAAACGTATCTATAATTTTTGATGCTCCATGCTTGTTTTGTATCTACTTTGCTTTACATCTACTTTGCTTTACTTGTCCACACTTTGAGGTGCTTTTTACATATTTTCTGGAACTAACCTATTAACAAGTTGCAACAGTGCCAGATGCCTGTTTTCTGTTGTTTTTGGTTTTAGAAAAGTTAGTAAATAAATATTCTCGGAATTGGACGGGACAAAGGACAACGTCAATTACTTTCCGTGGGGAACAAGAAGTCCAGAGGAGAGCCGGAGGGGCCGACCAGAGGGGCCAGACCCACCCCAGGAGCGGGTGGACCCCACCCTGTGCCTGGCTATGGTTTGGTCGCCCTGGCCGCCTCCTCGGTCTCCCCTTCGCCTATAAGAAGCCCCCGATGCAGAAACCCTGAGTACCCGATCAAATATCCACGAAACCGTCTGTAGCCGCCGCCACCATCGTCCCTAGATCGGGGAGATCTAAAGTTCTTCCCGGCACCCTGCCGGAGGGGAGATCATCCCGGAGGCCTGATGTCTACGCACTTATATTCTTGTAGATAGTTGTTGGGCCTCTAAGTGTAGAGGTTTGTAGAACAGCAGCAAGTTTCCCTTAAGTGGATTACCCAAGGTTTATCGAACTCAGGGAGGAAGTGGTCAAAGGTATCCCTCTCAAGCAACCCTGCAATCAAGATACAAGAAGTCTCTTGTGTCCCCAACACACCCAATACACTTGTCAGGTGTAAAGGTGCACTAGTTCGGCGAAGAGATAGTGAAATACAAGTGGTAACGGTGCCAGAAAATAGCTTCTGACTTGTTGTTGACGTGGGAGAATGTGTGTGAGTTCCAGAAAAGAGCTTGACGGTGAGGTAAAGACTAAAGCAAGAAAACATGCAACAGATCTAGATGCAAACGGTGTTTCAATGTTTAGAAACAAGGCCTAGGGATCATACTTTCACTAGTGAACACTCTCTCATATAGATATCTTCTCTTTATGATACTACTCTTAACTACTCTCCGGTTGGAAATTCTAATCCACGGTAGGGCCTTCCCCAATCTAGATAACCCCACATTGTCACCTTGAGCTCTAGATGGTTCCAACAAACAACACAATTTCATAGAGACATCCAACTCCAAATATAACTCATAAAAAATATTCAATCTAGCCAAAGTGCCACACACGGTATGCATGCTGTCACTTTCACACACGTGGGGAAAAGCATAGATCTATTAAAGCACAAAGAGTATTTATGTAGACTCAAACCTAAGTGCCACCATGGCGTGCACGCTGTCACTTTCACACATACGGGGAGAGCAGAGATCTATTAAAGCACTTGAGTAGCAAGGTAGATCTACTTGATTACAAAGCTCATGACCATAACAAGATCATGCATAGAGAGAGAGATGAACACATAGCTACCGCTAGAGCCCTTAGCCCCGAGGAAGAACTACTCCCTCCTCATCATGGTAATTAGCAAAGGTGATGAATATGGCGACGGAGATCGATGGAGATGGCTCCTGGGGCACTTCCCCGTCCCGACAGGGTGCCGGAACAGAGACTTTCTGTCCCCGAATCTCCCTTTCGGTGGCGGCGGCGCTACGGAGGTTTTCGTGGATTTCTTCTGGATTGTTTAGGGTTTTCCCATCGGAGGCTTCTTATAGGCGCAGGAATCAAGGTCGGTGGGGTCCAGGGGGCCCACACCCCCTCCAGGCGCCTCCAGGGCTTGCTCGCGTCTAGGGGGATTTGGACACCCTGTGGCCCCCCTCCGGCTCTGCTTCGTGCTTCCGTGTTGCTCCGAGAAAAATAATAACTTTGGCTTTTGTCCCGTCCAATTCCAAGAATATTGATTTTCTGCCTTTCTGGAACCAAAAACAGAAGAAAACAGGCAACTTGTTAATAGGTTAGTTCCAGAAAAGATACAAAAACACCTCAAAGTATAGAAAAAGCAAAGCAAAGTAGATACAAAACAAGCATGGAGCATCAAAAATTATAGATACGTTTCCAACGTATCAAGGCCTTCTCTCTGGTATGATGTGTGAGTAGTTCCACCTTGGACTATGGGTCCATGTAGTAGCTAGATGGTTGTATCTCCTCCTTTGTGCTTTCATGTATAGATCTTGTGAGCTCCGTTCATGATCAAGATCTAATCTATTTGTAATCATGCCTGTTGAGTTTGCGGGGATCCGATGGATATTGAGATTATTATGTTGGTTTGATTAATGGTTTTTTCTTTATGATTCTATCATGTCTATGTTGTTTGTGATCTTGCATGCTCTCCATTGTTAGCAGCTATCTTGGCCAAGTAGTTGCTAGTGACTCCAAGAGGGGGTATTTATGCTCGATAGTGGGTTCATGCCTCTAGTTTCCAAGGGAAGTAACAATAATCTCTTTGGTTGTAGATGTGCTGTTGCTACTAGGGAGAAAACAACGGTCTCTTGTTCATGGAACATGTGGACTGTTTACCTTACACACTTTGTTGAAAGCAGTTGTCTGTTGCTTGCAACTTAATACTGGAGGGGGTTCGGATGATAACCTGAAGGTGGACTTCTATTCATAAATGCGGTTGGATGGCAGTATATGTATCTTGTTGTATTGCCCAATCAACCTCATAGGATCTTTCTGACTAGTAATTGCATTATTATGCCTTGCTTAGTTCCTGTCAATTGCCCTGCTGTAATTTGTTTACCCTTTATGCCATATTGTTTATCTAAGGAGAGCACCTCTAGTGAACTATGGATCCCGGTCCAATCTTTACCATTGATACATCTTCCACTGTTACTTTTTTACTTGTTGGAAACCATTACCTTCCACACCATACGTTTAATCCTTTGTTACAGCAAACCGGTGAGCTTGACAAACTCACTGTTTGTTGGGGCAAAGTCTTGAGTTTGTGTTGTGTAGGTATCCATGTTATTTGCAACACCTGTGTGATGTTTCCTTCCTCCTTCTGGTTCGATAACCTCGGTCTCAACTGAGGGAAAACTTGTTGCTTGCTCTTCACACCCTGCACTTGCGGTTACCAACAAAGTGCTACGTCGAGCACCATCAATGATCCAGTCTTAATACAAATCAAGCAGTAGAATAACATAATGATAACGAAGCGTAGGCGAAGCTCCATATTCATGGTCACAGGCAATGCTGACGATGGGAGATGATCCTAGTTGTCATAACAGTCCCGTTGTCCGTCCTCCTGATAGTCCTCTTCATAGTCTGGCCACGGGAATAGCCAGTGACAAAGCCACGAGTACTCTTTAAGTACTCGCAAACTAATACTAACAAGTGAATTGGTTTTGAGTAGGAATACTAAGCTCTAGGTTGTTTTGCAAAGAGCCAGATTTATCTCTACTGAGTTAAGAAGAAAAGAAAGCTAGTTGAAAGTTTTATAACACCTAAGTGGGAACTTGAATTTCATATCACAACCCTGTTGTGGTCAAGTCAAGTCATGAATCATTTCACAAGTCAAGGCAATCCCCGGGTGCGGCGCGGCAGCCCCCGGGTGCGGCGCGGCAGCCCCCGGGTGCGGCGTGGCAGTCCCCGGGTGTGGCACGGCAGTCCCCGGGTGCAGCGCGGCAGTCCCCGGGTGCGGCGCGGCACCGGCTGTTCTTGGATCTGCGTTGAGTATGATGGAGTCGGATTCTGGTGACGGGGTGATGGGAGGCTTGCGCAGGTGTTCGAGGGAGACTCCAGGCGGTATGGCTTGTCTTGTTGAGCCGACCCTGGCCAAGGCATCATCGGCTTTGTTGTTGGCTCTAGGCACGTGGTGGAACTCGCATCCTTCAAGGCGCACAACTACTGAACAAAGTAACGGTAGAGAGCCATGTTTGCGTCCCTTGCGTCCCATTCACCGGATACCTGCTGCACCACCAGGTCCGAATCTCCAAATCATAGTATCCTCTGGATGCCTATCTGCTTGGCCATCTTGAGCCCATGGATGAGCGCTTCATATTCAGCGACGTTGTTGGATGCCTTGAAGTGGATCTGGAGGACGTACTCCATTCGGTCGCCTTTTGGCGAGGTTATCACGATTCCGGCTCCGAGTCCTCCACGCATCTTGGAGCCGTCGAACTGTAGCTTCCAGTATGTTGAATCAGGTACTGGTGGCATGTACTGTGTCTCCGCCCAATCGACGATGAAATCGGCCAATGCTTGGGACTTGATTATCTATTCACCAAGTATTCCCATCTAGAGTTGATCAAGTTTTATGCTTAGCACTAGCAACTACAAGTGAGGGTAAATACTAATGAGGGGTGGCAATCAAGTGTATCTTATCTAAGTTCAATCTCATGCCTCAGGATGACATCAAGATTATCTAACTTAGGCCAAGTTTTATGCTCTTTATGGTACCTTTAAAAATCTTTCTAAGCTCTACAAATTACCAAGTACTTTACTAGAAAGCTTTGATAAAGAAATAAAATAACTAAGCTTACAAATAAAACTAGGATTGAGTATAATAAAAGGGGTATAATCACATATGCTTAAGGCATCTAGTTTGCATAGTTATCATCCAAGTTTTAGCTTCCTCAGTTAATAGCTTGCTAAGTCAACTTGTATAGTGAGGCTTGCATAATTGCAAGTATAAAGTTGCTTAGATAGCTTGCCTTGTGCAGAGAAGTGGTTGAAGTTCTCCTCGGCTTCTTCCTCGTAGTATTCTCCTTCCTCCTCGTATCCTTGGTCGGTACTAGCGTCTATAAATAAATACGAGGTACACAATCACCAAACAATACTTAACTACTTTTATTTATCACACCAAGGTTTTCACTAGATGATCTAGGATCATCACAAACATCACAAAGATTAAAGAAATAGTTTTATTCTCTTTTATTTTAGAAAAGTAATTTATACTCATTGAAAAACTACTAAAGATTTAATATTCTCCAACTAAAACATGGGCTCATGTTGACACATGTCATCACCACATATTTCAGTACTTGGGAATGTGATTTAAAGTGGTGTCACAATTTAATAAGGTTTAACCTTTTTATTTTAATTAATTAAAGTGACTAGAATTGCCTATGGGGCATTCTTTTATTGATTATCCAATATTTCTGCAAGTAAACCTAGGTATTTTTATATATTCATAAAGGTCTAGTTAAATGTAATTTTTGAGAGTTGAAATCAACTCAAAAGCTTTTGTGGTTGAATTTTGAAAAATGTTTGAATGCTGAAAAGCTTCTGCCTTGTTATTTTTACTATAGGTGATCTACAATTCCAAATGGTTTGAATCCAACGGGCTTGGATTAAGAATTCCAATAGCTTTCTAAAAAATTTGGTTTCATGCAATTTGGTTTAATGAATCGACCTGGGTTGATTTCTGAATCTAGGTATAGAACTAAGTTTGAAACTAAATTGGAAAATATAAATTCAAACTAACTGGGTTGCGCGGGATGTTAACTGGGCCGGTCCACGGTGCACAGCGCACGTGCTGGTGACTTTAAGTGAATGACCCAACCAGTTAGCGAGACAGGGGGTGCGAAGCGGTATAGGGTGATCTAGACCGCACGATCAAACTTTAATCCAATGGCTGTGACCTATCGTTTCCGTCGGGCAACGCCGGTGAGACAGAACCCTAGCACGGCTAGTGGGGGTCGACGGGGACACACCGGGGCTCAGGCGAGGGTTGGCGATGGGGGAAAACGACGAAGTCGACGACGGCGAACCTCCTGGTACCGGCGGCTTCTCCTGGGGTGGCTTCAATCGCTGGCTCATTTCTTCCTCCTCAGCGGCAACTCCGGTGAAATTCTGCTGATGTGCTGCTCGTCTTGCTCCGGGAATGAGTGGGGGTGGTTATGAGAGAGAGGGGAGTGAGATGGTGTGCTGAGTTCTAACGGGGGTGGCCTCTATTTATAGTGCCAAGAGGGGACCGAAGGGCGCGGGTGGAGCTCGTCGTGGTCGTTGGCACAGCGAGCTACTGGCATGGGCGACGATAGGGGGCGGTGTTGTGATCCCTGGCGAAGCTCAACGACATGGTTACGCGGCGTGGGGTGGTGCGATACGGTCGTAACATTGTGGTGCTCTAGGCGGGTCCGGCGAGCGTTTTAATGGCGCACCGCGGCTACGGAGCGCGCGACGGTGAACGGGGTTGTCTCGCGGTCTCCTGGGATGATGACGATCACGCTTGCACACGGCGAGGGCGGCGCGTGGTCTGTGGGCGTGTGTTGAGGGTGGCGCTCTAGCGCGCTCTCAGCATGCTCGCAGAGACATTGGGCGCAAGTGTTCCGTGTGGTCCCGTGGCTGGCAGGGCTCGAGTGCTGGACAGGGGTGGCAGTGGACAGTAGCGTGCGTCCTAGACATGGTGGCTAGGCTTGGTGCTGGCTCTGGCTAGCTAGCCATGGTCGGCTGACAAGGGTGCCTTCGGGTTGGCATGGCATGGTGCAATGGGTAGGGGCTAGGGGTGGTCAAGGCACTGGTTGGCACTGGGGATACAAGTGCGATCAATGGTGCACAATGCTTAGCCAAATTACTGCTCAAAACAGTGAAGTTTGGCCAGTTTGATTTTCTGTCTCCAAGTGTTTGATGAAATGGCCGCAAGAAATTCAAAATTGAATTTTTGGTTCAAACTTGGGGGTGTACTAGTTACATACTAGGGAGTCTCTGGTTAGTTGTAAAGGTCAAGGGGTATTGGTTTGGTTGGTTTTTGAAAATAGGTGATCTTCACATATGTTAAAGATTCAATTTTGAATTGTCATTTGAATCAAGTTGCCAAGTGTTTCTGTAAGTTTGAAAGGTGGGCTTGGGTTCACTTTTACTTGGTCTAGCAAGGGGTGAAAAGAAATGGAAATGTTTCTGTTTGAAATCTTGGACTAGAAACACTCAAAGTGGCCTAGTGAGCAAGATTGGCAAAAATGACCATTTGCTTTATTTGGTTTGTTTTTTATTTTCTCTTGATTTGTTTCTGCTTGGAAATGTTTTAGATGATGTTGTTTTCATCTTTAAACCATTCCTTGCTATTTAGATCAATCACACAAATCCATTCATGCATTCATACAATCATCACATACAAACATGCATTCATATCATTTAATTAACAAAAGTTTTTGTTAACCCTAATTTTGGTGATTGGAATTTGATAATCATGATCAGTATTTTTGGGATGTTACAAGAAGATGCCTTGACGCTGACCTCGAGGTCACGAAGTCCCGTGGCTCCAACAACTCCTAGCACCAAAAGCACGGTGCCGCCAGAGGGAGTCACACACATACGGTGCATGAAGAAGCACTTTGGTGACTTCTATCCTTTATCGCACTTTACTTAACTTGTTCTTGCTTAGTGTATGTGCTAGATTGAAATATAGGTAAATTCACCTTAGTTTCATAATCTAGAGAATTTACCTTTTGTGTCAAACCCTAATTTGAAAAAAGAGTAAAATTTGAAGTAGCACCTATTCACCCCCTCTAGGTGCCCATACGATCCTTTCAATATCTTTATTTCGAAACTAGCTACAAACGATCTGTGCACTTGTAGTTATCAGTGACTGCCCAGGCCCAAGCGCTCTCCGAGGAAGAAGTGATGAGGGAAAATCAGGCGGCGGAGGCGCATGCAGCGATGTCGCGACCGAGTCCGATCCTTCCCCTGCAGTATGACGCTCACCAGGGGAGCCAGCTAAGCGTCGGCTCGCCGGACGGGTTCTCGCCGATCTCTCCGTCCAGGTTCTAGGAGAGCCAGACGAACCCGTGATAGAGGTACTCTTCCTCCCCTGAGTTCGACGGCGGGTTCAACCTGAATGTGATCTTCCCCTGCCCCACACCTCGCCCTCCTTCGGCCTTCAACATTGAAAGAGCATTTCCTATCCCTAGTGATTTTGGTGTTTTATAACAACACACATATCGAACTAATTATTTGCCAAGTGTACCATAGGTTGTGCTAAAAAGGGATTTGCAGTGTACCGGGTGTACTGGCGTGGTTGGACAAACTGTCCAAAACTTTCTGCCTGGCGCGGTACCACCGCTTTTTGCTACCGGACGCGGCAGTAGGTTTTAGCTAGTTGTCAAAAAACCTTTGCCAGGCTAGGTACTAAAAAGCGGTAGTACCGCATTTTAGTACCTAGCGTGACAGAAGCTTTTTGACAACTTGTCAAAAGCTACTGCCCGCTCCGGTACTAAAATGCGGTAGTACCGCATTTTAGTACCAAGCGCGGTAGAAGATTTTTGCAACTTGTCAAAAGCCACTGCCCGCCCGGTACGCCGCATTTTAGTACCTAGCGTGGCAGAATCTTATTACAAGTTGTCAAAAGCTACTTCCCGCCTAGGTACCAAAATGCGGTAGTACCGCATTTTAGTACCTAGCGCGGTAGAGATTTTTTGGCAAAGTTGCAAATGCCACTGCCCTTTGCGGTACCAAAATGCGGCACTACCTCATGCATCCGGTAGTACCGTATCCCAGGGGCGGTACCACCACTTTGCGGTAGCACCACAAATTGATACCGTTATGGCTGGGGCATATGCGATTTGAAGTTTTATTCTTCCGGTACCAGTTCCGGTAGTACCGGAGTTTTCCGGTAGTACCGCTTGCACTTCTGGTACTACCACTGCATTAAATGCACCAACGGTCAGATTGGATCTGGAGCTATAAATATCTCTTCACCTACCTTGGGACAAGTTGCTCATTTGCATTGAAGTCTACTACCACCATTGGAGCCACCAAATCTACAAGATCTCTTCAATCCACCACCCAAAGTCCTTGATCTTTGGGGAATCGAAGGAGGAGGCCTTGATCTACTACTTCACCAAAATAGATCTTCATTTCCCCTCATTCACTTGAGGGCCCCTTGCTCTAGTGTTTTCTTGGAAACCCTAATTCTTGATTTGGTTCTACAAGCTTGTCTTTGATTGTCTTGGCAGCTTGATTGTTTTTGGGAGCCTCCAATTAAGTTGTGGATGTGTGCCCCAAACTTGTAAAGGTGTCGGCTTCCACCTTGAAGGTTGCCGATATAGTGGAAGGTGGATCGATCCCATTGGGGTGAGATTCATCGGAGAACAAGGGAGGCCTCTCGTGGCATTGGTGGTTTAAAACCACCCCCTGTCCAAACGTAGACGTACTTCCCCTCAAAAGGAAGGAACTACGGGAAACAAATCCTTGTGTCTCTGTGTCCACCACTTTGGTTACTTCTATCCTTTACTGCACTTTACTTACTTGCTCTTGTTTAGTATTGTGTTAGTTAGTGCTTATTTGTCATATAGGTAAATTCACCTTAGTTGCATTATCTAGAGAATTTACCTTATTGTCAAACCCTAATTTGAAAAAGAAGAAAATTTGAAGTATCACCTATTCACCCCTCCCTCTAGGTCCCATACGATCCTTTCAATTGGTATCAGAGCCTCGGCTCTTTATTTGGGCTTTACCGCCTAAGATAATATGGGTAGCCGCAAAGGGGATGATGATGGTGAACCCACCACAGTGACCATGGAAGATCTCAAAAACTTGGAAACAAGATTGAGCTCTTCCTTGGTCAACAAAGTCAAGAAGATGCTTGAGCAACTTCTTAAAGACAAAGATGGCTCATCATCCCCCTCTCCTCAAGAGGATCCTTCATCCGTTTTACCTAAAGGGAATACTCCGGTATCCCTCGAGGATATAATGGTAAGGGGTAAACAAGACAACACTAATTCCTCCACACAAAATGATGGTGGGAAGGGTGATCACCGTGATTCATGGTACTCTCCCAACCCTCCAATCCCTCACCCTCATGTATACAATAGAGGTGACCCACCTAATCTTGAAGAATCTGCTACTTTTTCTCAATGGCAATCACTAATGATAAACTCATGTGCGCAGCTCTTGCATTGAACTATGGAACATCATCGAGCATGGACTCTTTATTGGGGATCCAAACAACTTGACAAGAAGAGAGGTTGTCAATAGTCAACCAATGCCACTATCTTGCATATGATTCAACAAGGATTGGGTACAAAGGATTACCCACACTTTGAGAATTTTAGCATTGCCAAGGAAGCTTGGGATGCCCTCACGGTATTGTTTGTTGGAAATGAGAGTATGAGGAGGAACCGGTATGCTGCACTAAGAAATGAAGCCGAAGGCTTCTACATGATGGAAGGTGAAGACCATCAAGACATGTACCGAAGGCTCAAGACCACCGCCACCGCTTTTAGAAATGTGGGTGCCTCACATGTGGATGATGCGTGGATAAAAGGTAAATATGTGAGTGCACTCATGCCCTTTGAGCCCACCGACTTGAAGAGCCTACAAGGAAGACACAACTACCATCTCATGACCTCCAATGAAGTTATGCAAGAGATGGCCGCTTTCAAAGTTGCCGCCAAGAAGTCCAAAGATGCCCATGCCCGTGCCCTTGGTATGAGCAATGTTGTCAATGTTGCTGTGAAGGCCAAAGTTGTGGACCATGGGGATCAAGATGATAGTGATGAAGTCCTCTCCATGGACCACCCCGATGAAGTCAAGATTTCTCATAGTCAATATATGGCCTTCTATGCAAAGAACTTTTGGAAGAACCCCGCCAAGGCCAAGATGGAAATGCAACGAAGAAGCAACCCAAATGGGAAAAGAGAAAATACCACTCGATTGAGAACTTGCTTCAATTGTGGTGACCGCTATCACTTTGTGGTGAGTTGTCCCTATGAGAAAAGAGAAGATCATGGGGGTAACCTTGTGTTGAAGAAGACTCTCAAAGCACCTTACAAGAAACCCTTCATCAAGAAGAATCCCATCAACAAGAAGTCGGGAGAAATTGTCTTGATCACTCATGAAGAATACTCCTCCGACAATGAAGATGATGAAGATGAGGAAGAGGAAACTTATAATGGTGTGGCGGCTCTAGACACTACTTCTACTCTGACATTCTCACTCTTCGATTCTCCAAATGAGAATTCTCCCATCAAGAACGTCACTTGCCTTATGGCAAGAGGAACGGAGGTATCATCATCATCTCACTCCACTCCCGTAGCTAATGATGAAATTGATGATGAGATGTCTCTTGATGTTAAAAGGAAATTAATTGCTTTCGATGAGTTTATGAATAACCAACAATGATATGTGAAGATACATTTTGGAAACATCTTAGATCAACTTTCCCACACACAAGAGCTCCTAGATGTAAGATGTAAACTTGGGCATGAACACATGGTTGAGCTAAAGGCTTTAAATAATGCTCTAGAAGAAGAACAAGAGACTAGGATGCCACTTGAATTAAAACTTGAAGGGCTTGATGAGGCCAATGACATTATTGTTAACAAACTCATCAAAGAACGTGATCATTCTATTGCTAAATACAAAAGGGCTAAAAAGGACAAGATTGAGTTTGGTGTGGTTCATGAAAAACTTGCCAAGGAGTTTAGTTTGCTTGACAAGTCTCACAATGCTTTGGAAATTGAATTCTTGTCACTCACAAAGTCCCATGAAATGCTTCAAACTCAATTGGCCAATATTCCTTCACCTAGTAACTTCAGTTCATCTAGTAGTACAACTATTCTTGAAGAAAATGCTAGGTTGAAGGGGGAGCTAGCCAAGGCCACATTTCCACAAGGCAACAAGTCCATTGATGATCTTTTGAGTAAGCAAAGGCCTAGTGGTGATAAGGGGGGCATTGGTTCTGTCTCCAAAACTAAGAAGAAGAACAACAACAAGAAGAAGGCCAAGCCCGCACAAGAGACCAACAAGGCCATTGTGGATAGTAAGACCACAAATGGTAAAACTATGTCTCATGATGACTTTGCGGGAAGTGCTAACCCTCACTATGTTCTAATGCATGATTATTATGGTGATGTGTATGCACAATATGTTGGCCCATATGATGGTTATATTGCTTTGTCTATTTGGGTTCCCAAGACCCTTGTTGCTAACAAAAGAGGACCCATTGAAAAATGGGTACCTAAAAATTAGCTTGATCTTTTGTAGACTTATGCTTCCAGAGGGTCAAAGTGGGTGCTTAATAGTGGTTGTACGAGTCATATGACCTGAATCTCGTCTATTGTCCAGGACTTAAAGCCAAATGATGATCAAATCACCGTGACATATGCCGACAAGTCAAAGTCTAAGGTAATGGGTTTCGACAAGGTAGTGGTTGCTCACGACATTACACTCCTTGGATACAATTTACTTTCAGCCCATGCTCTTGGAAAGATGGGCTTTGCCGTCTTTATTAATGTTGATATTGTTGTCCTCTTATGGAGCAAGTCTCTCAAGGTCGCTTTCGTTGGGTACGTCGATCATGACTTGTACGTGGTGGAATTTTCGGGGCAAGCCACTACAAGTGCGATGTGCTTATTTGGAAAGGCCGATGTGGGTTGGTTATGGCATAGCCGACTAGCCATGTCAATATGAGAAATTTTCAAAGTCTCCACAAGGAGGGCCATATTGTTGGACTAAAATAAAATGTTTCCTTTGCCAAAGATCGTGTTTGCAGGGCATGTGTTCTAGGGAAGATGCATGATGATCCTCACAAGACTAATAACCGCATCAAGTCAACCAAGATCTTGGAGATCCTCCATGTGGACCTATTTGGTCCTCCATCTCATGCAAGTCTTGGTGGGAAGAAATATTGCTTGGTGATTGTTGATGACTTTTTAAGATACTCGTGGGTATATTTCTTCAAGTTGAAGAGTGAGACCCAAAAGACCTTCATCGACTTCATCAACATGGTTCAACGTTAATACAATCTTCCTGTGTTGATTATAAGAAGTGACAATGGCACCGAGTTCAAGAACTACACCTTGAATGATTTCCTAAGTGATGAGGGGATGAAACATCAATATTCCGCTGCATACACCCCTCAACAAAATGGTGTGGCCGAAAGGAAGAACCGGACTGAGATGGCTAGGACCATGTTGGCGGAGTTTAAACCTCCATACAACTTTTGGGCCGAAGCCATCTCCACCACTTGCCATGCTTCAAACCGGCTCTACCTCCACAAAGAAATCAACAAGACTCCATATGAAATACTTACCGGTAACAAGCCCAACATATCTTACTTCCGGGTATTCGGTTGTAAGTGTTTATATCTCATAAAAGGTGTTCGTTTGTCCAAATTCAAGTTTAAAGCATCAGAGGGTATTTTTGTTGGCTATGGTCTCGAATATCACACTTCTAAAATCTATGATAAGCTATCTGGAGCCGTCATAGAATCTTTTAGTGTGACCTTCAAAGAATATGATGGTCCCCAAGTGGGGCGTGTTGATGCTTGTGATGCAGATGATGAAATGCCTCAGGATGCCATAGGAAGAATGGGTGTGGGATATATCCGCCCCATTGAGGAATCCCTTATGGCGGATCGAGAAGAACTATGCTCCACTCAAGTGGATCCCTCATCTTCACAACCTCAACATGCTCCATCCACCGAGGAGGGAAATGACTCAAGACAAATACAAGATGTGGACCCTCAACATGTTGATCATAGTGATGACTCTAGTCAAGAGGAGCTTGATTCATTCTCAAGGATGTCAAGTGGTCCCAAGCCAATTGTTCAAGGAAGATCCATACAAACTGCATTGAGACAAGCTCAAATTGATGCTAGAAGAGCACTTGATCAAGACCAAGGTTAATCTTTGCCTCTCAATGAAGAGAATGATTCCGATGATGATCAAGGTCAAGTTTATGGTCAAGACGAGGACCAAAATGATGAAGAGGGTCCCCCAAGAAACAACACGGAGATCCACGCTCGTCGTGAAGATAGAAAGGAGAGAATGTTGGAATTAAGATACCACTATCTACAAAATGTAGTTGGTGACCTAACGAAAGTCATTTCCACAAGAGCACAATTGAAGAGGTTCAGTGAACACCAAGCACACATCTCCATGATTGAACCAAAGAAAGTGTGGGAAGCTCTTGAAGATTCGGATTGGTTAGAATCTATGCACAAAGAGCTCAACAACTTTGAGAGAAACAAAGTATGGGAGTTAGTTGAGAAGCCAAAGGATTGTCGCAATGTTATTGGAACAAAGTGGATATTCAAGAACAAGCAATATGGGCATGGAATTATAGTAAGGAACAAGGCTAGATTGGTTGCACAAGGGTTCTCTCAAATTGAAGGCATTGACTATGGAGAGACTTATACACCCGTGGCTTGCCTTGAGTCCATCCGTATCCTTCTTGCTTATGCGCCACATCATAACTTCAAGTTACAACAAATGGATGTAGAAAGTGCATTTCTTTATGGTCCATTAAATAGTTGGTATATGTTAAGCAACCCCCGGGATTTGAGGATCCCAACTTCCCAAACCATGTCTACAAACTTGATAAGGCGCTCTATGGGCTCAAGCAAGCCCCACGTACGTGGTATGAGCACCTTAGAGAGTTATTGTTTGACCGTGGATTTGAGGTTGGGAAAATCGTCCCCATTCTTTTTACTAAGAAAGTCAATGGGGAGCTTTTTGTATGCCAAATATATGTTGATGATATTATCTTTGGCTCATCTAACAAAGCTTTTAATGATGAATTCTCAAAGCTTATGACTAGTAGGTTCCGGATTTCTTTGATGGGGGAGTTGAGAGTATTTATTGGTTTTGAGATCAAGCAAGTTAGAGGAGGGACATTCTTCAATCAAGCCAAGTATCCTCAATATATGCTCAAGAGATTCAAAATGCAAGATTTAAATGGAGCTCCTACTCCCATGGCCACAAAGACTCATCTAGAACAAAATCCAAATGGTAAAGATGTGGATCAAAAGGTATACCGGTCTATGATAGGTTCTTTGCTTTACCTTTGTGCATCTATACCCGATATTGTGTTGAGTGTAGGAGTGTGTGCAAGATATCAAGCGGCTCCTAAAGAAAGCCATTTAATGGCGGTCAAGAGAATCTTTTGATATTTAGTTCATACCCCATTTATGGTCTTTGGTATCCTCGAGGCTCAACATTTGCTCTTTGTGGATACACGGATTCGGATTGGGCGGGTGATAAGGATGATAAAAAATCAACATTCAGGGCTTGACAATTCCTTGGTAGGTCCTTGGTATGTTGGTCTTCTAAGAAGCAAAATTGTATCTCTCTCTCCACCGCTGAAGCCGAGTATGTGGCAGCTGCTAGTGCTTGCACCCAATTGCTATGGATGAGGCAAACTTTAAATGAATACGGTGTCCATTGCGACAAAGTGTCTCTTCTATGTGACAATGAAAGTGCCATCAAGATTGCATACAACCCGGTGGATCAAACAAGGACAAATCATATTGAGATTCGCCATCACTTCATTAGAGATCATGTTGCTAGAGGTGATATTTATCTATCATATGTGTCGACCAAAGATCAACTTGCCGATATCTTCACGAAGCCACTTGATGAAGCAAGGTTTTGCTATTTGAGGAATGAACTAAATATCGTAGATTCAAGGATCTTGACTTGATTATCTTGCATTCTCACCTATGATTCGACTCATATTTGGTTTAGGTGTAGGCATGGATATAGGGGGAGTGAGGTCCTAATTGATTGAACTATCCCTCCCCCCATTTTGCCCAAAGCAATCAAAATCATTCCTCTTAATATCATTTTGTGATATGTGAGCTTAAATGATGAGTTTCGGTAATGGACCCAAGATATATCTTCGTTGTGCCAAGACGAGTATACTCAAATATGGTGGCCTAGGCCACCGCCCTCTCTCACTCGAGAGGTTGATGTGTTTTACTCGTGTTTGTCATCCTTTGAGTTTTTGTTGATCTTAGTCTCATGCACTCTACTTTGGTTTTTGACATCTTTATCTCGAGTTTTAGAGTGCATGTGCTTTACTGTGTGAATTTCTTAACCCAAGCCCTTCTTATCCATTGGAAAAACTCATCTACTCTGCACAAGAACCTTCCACCTTTTGTATCCTGGCTCTCTGTTCTGGTGGTTACGGTACTACAGGTGTTTACCAGCGGTACTACCGCCAAAAGGTAGTACCGTAAAAAGCTAGCGGTACTACCGCTTCTGGGACAGTTTCCAGGACCATGTCTGGAAACTTCCCAGTTGCGGAACTACCGGTAGTTTTCTGCGGTATTACCGCTTAGGCGGTACTACCGCCAGTACCTCCGGTACTACCGCTCTGCATATCGGTTAAGATTGGAGATGCGCGCAGAGGCACCTCTCAGTGCCTCATTATTCCCCTGTCTCCACTCCTCACCACCGCCGTCGCCGGAGCAGGAGACCGCCGCCGGAGCCCCGCCCCCTTCTCCTTTTCCCGGATCCTCACCGGATCCAACCTCCTCGCGGGCTCCTCCTCATTCTCCACCGTGATGGACACCGGTACTACCTCCCTCTTCTTCTTCTCACATGTTTTATCCATTGAATCTAGGGTAAGTGTCAACACTCGGATTTTTAATCCCAGATGCCTGTTATGCCATACATCGCAATCCCAGGATTACCATTTTTGCGAGACATGACAGAATTGGATACCACAGTACATCATCCATTACAAACCATACATAAGGTCTTACACAAATAGGGATCTCATGATCCAGTTCTTAATACAACTTCAAGCAGCGGAATACGTAATAATAACGGTAGCATAGGCGAAGCTCCATCTTCGGGGTCACAGGCAATGCTGACGATGGGAGATGATCCTAGTTGTCGTAACCTTCCTGGGGTCCATCCTCCAGGTACTCCTCTTCATAGTCTGGCCATGGGAATAGCTAGGTACAAAGCCATGAGTACTCTTTAAGTACTCGCAAACTAATACTAACAAGTGAAAGGGGTTTTTGATAATAGGACACTAGGCTCTAGGGTTGTTTTGCAAAAGCCAGATTTATCTCTACTAAGCTGAGAAGCAAGAGAAGCTAGTCACAATTTTATAACTCCTAAGTAGGAACTTGTATTTCATATCACAACCCTGTTGTAGTCAAGTCAAGGTCTCAATTCATTTCACAAGTATTTTTAAAACATCTGACGGGGGAAACAGTATGGCCACTCCAACTGTCCATAACCCCGGACGCGGCTATTCGAATAGTTTGACACTCTGCAGAGATTGTACACTTTCACCATAACATTCGATACATCCATCAGGAACAAATCCTGAATTCACCATACTCAGTATGCGGATAATCAATCCTAACCTTTCAATTACACGCCCTAGTATAAGCACCTCTCCTGTGAGTTTGGCCTCCCAACCATGACCAACTGTCATCTTGGGTACTGCACAGGTGGACAATCTTCACAAGGTAGCCTCGGCTCAGACATTGGCCGTGAGGGAACTAATACTAAGGTATATAAGTTTCCAGTCAAGCCCTACCCAATCTTCGGGTATTGTGGTTGTACGATAAAATTGGAATGGTATCGCATCCAGATAACCATCAGTTTTATAAAGGGCTAAGGCTCATGCCTCAACATTTTCATCACCAAAATCCTCTGGTGTTCGGGAACACATGTCAAAACATCTCAGTAGAATGATCCATCATTCTAAGGTTTTCATAACCATTTTCACCAAGTATTCCCATCTAAATTTGATCAAGTTTTATGCTTAGCACTAGCATCTACAAGTGGGAGTGAGTACTAACGAGGGGTGGTAAACTAGTGGAGTTTCAACTAAGTTCAATCTCATGCCTTAGGATGACATAAAGATTATCTAGATTAGGCCAAATTTTATGCTCTTTATGCAACCTTCAATTATCTTTCTAGTATCTACAAATCACTTAAGTAAACTCTAAGTAATAGCTTTGATAAAGAAATAAAGTAGAAAGCTTGCAAGTAAACTAGGATTGGGTATCATCAAATATGTCTAACCAAGCATGCTTAGTGCATTGCATAGGTTATCTAACTTTCATAATTGCAAGTGTTAGCTTGCACATTCAACTAGTAGTATTAGGCTTGCCTTGTGCAGAGCAGTGGTTGAAGTTCTCCTCGGCTTCTTTTTCGTAGTATCTTCCTTCCTCCTCGTATCCTTGGTCGGTACTAGCGTCTATGAATAAATACGAGGTACACAATCACCAAACAATACTTAACTACTTGCAATCATCACACAAAAGGGTCCTATAGATGATCTAGCATCATCACTAACATTACAAGATTAAAGCTTGGTTTAATTCCTTTTATTTTTTTTAGAAAAGTAATTTCTACTCATTGAAATACTACTTAAGATTTAATATTTTCCAAACCAAACATGGGATCATGTTGACACATGTCATCACCACATATTTTAGTCCATGGGAATGTGATTTAAAGTGGTGTCCCAATTTAATAAGGTTTTACCCTTTTATTTTAATTAACTAAAGTGGCTAGAAATGCCTAGGTGGCATTCTTTTATTACTTGGTCATTATTTCTGTAAGTAAACCTATATATTTTTATATATTCTGAAAGGTATGGTTAAATGTGATTTTTGAGAGTTGGAATCAACTCAAAAGCTATTATGGTTTAAATTTCAAAAATGTTTGAATGCAGAAAAGCTTCTTCCTTGTTATTTTTACCATGGATGATCTACAGATCCAAATGACTTGAATCCAACGGTCTTGGATTCAGCATTCCCAGACCTTTCTAACAAAATTGGTTTCATTCAATTTGGTTCACTGAATCGACCTGGGTTGATTTTTGAAACTAGGTACAGAAGTGTGTTTGAAATAAAATGAAAAAGGTTAAATTCAAATAACTGGGCTGCGCGGGAAGCGATACTGGGCCGGCCTGCTAAGCACAGCGCTTACGCGGGCTGGTTAAGTTGTTGTCCCCACGCGTCAGTGAGACAGGGGGTGCGAAGCGGTATGGGGCGATGTGGTGCGTTCAATTTGGTTCTAATCCAACGGCTGAGGGTCATCGTCGACGTTGGGCAACGCCGGCGAGACAGAAACCTAGCGCAGCAGGTGGGGGTCGTTGGGGGCTCACCGGGGCTCAGGCGAGGGTTGGCGAGGCGGGCGAACGACGAAGTCGACGACGGCGAACCTCCTGGTACCGGCAGCTTCTCCTGGGGCGGATCCAATCGCTGGCCCCCTTCTTCTCCGGCAGCGGCAGGCTCCGGTAAAATTCCGGCAAAGTGCTGCTCGCCTTGCTTCGGGAACAGGGTGGCACAATCAGTGAGGAGAGGGGAGTGAGATGGTGTGCTCAATTCGGCTGGGGGTGGCCTCTATTTATAGTCGCGACGGCGAGACCGAACGGCATGGGCAGGCGACGGTGGTGACATGGCTACGGGCGGCTAGAGGCATGGCCGGCGCTGACGATCGCTTGGTGGTCTCCTAGCGATGCTCTACGGCTTTAATGCGCGCGTGGGGGTGGTGCGGTTTGGTCTGGAACACGCGATGCTCTGCGCGGAAGAGGCTGCGTCTTCGACGGCGAGCGGTGGCTGTGCGGCATGGGGCGGCGAACGGGGATGTCTGGCGGTCTCCTGGGTTGGTGGCGATCATGTATGCACGCGGCGAGGGCGGCGTGCGGTCTGTGGGCGTCGGTCGAGTGTGGCGCTCTGGCGCATGCTCGGCATGGTTGCTGGCGAGCTGGGCGCAATCCGTGCGTGTGGTCCAGGTTTTGGCAACGCTCGCGGCTGGGACAGGGAGTGGCGGTGGACGGTGGGATGCCTCCCAGACAAGGTTGGCACGGCTAAATCTCCTTCTAGCTTGCTGTCTCCACTGGGGTGGCATGGTGAGCTTCGGCTGTTCACCATTGATGTCATTGCCCAGCTTACAGTGAGGCTAGTTCTTGGTTTAACTTGCTAGATGATCTACTGAGATGGTTGTGAGCTAGAGAAGGGACAAGTTAGGCTTCAATCACTGCTCACAATAGTGTTTAAGATTTTGATGATTTGTGTCTGCAAAGTGTTTGATGAAATGGCCGCAAGAATTCAAGTTTTGAATTTTGAAAAGATTTTTGGTGGGTGTGCTAGGTTGGTGCTGGTGAGTCTGCAGATGCTTGGGTTTTGAAAGTTGAGCTTGTTTGAGTGGTTTTTGAAAAAGTGGGATCTTCTCATATGATAAAGATTCAATTTTGAACTGTCATTCAAACTATGCATTTTAAAGTTTCTGGATGATCACAAAGTGGGCCTTGATACTTTGTTATGAGTACAATCAAGGGGTGCAAAGATCCAGAAAAGTTTCTGTTAAGTTCTGAAAGTTTGGGACAGCCAAAGTAGGCATGGGAGTTAAATTGGTCAAAATGACCATTCCCTTATTTTATTTGTTTTGATTTATTTGTCTTTGGGAAAAGTTTGGGAAATGTTTAGATGATGTTTATTTCACCTAAGAATCCATTTACAAGCAAAGAAACACACAAACAAGGTGGTTCAAAAGAAATCAAAATTGGAATGCATACACACATGCATTCTTTCATATTTTTATTTAGAAAAGTTTTTGTTAACCCTAAATTTGATGCTTAGAGTTTGATGATCCAAGTTTAGTATTTTTGGGATGTTACAAACCTTCCCCCTTAAACAAAATCTCGTCCCGAGATTTGAAAAAGGACGAAAAAGATTACCTAGGATTTGAAGAGATCGGGAAACTCTGTCCTGATGTGATCTTCGCGCTCCCAGGTAGCTTCCTCTTCTGTGTGGTTGCTCCACTGAATCTTGATAAACTTGATGCTTCGGGTTCGGGTAGTTCTGAAAGCTTCTTCCAAAATACGGATGGGTACTTCGGGATAGGTCAGGTCATCGTTGATTTCTATGGTCCGGTGATCGATGTTTTTGAACACTTCGGTCTTCTCTGGGACTTCGAGACACTTGCGAAGTAACGAGATATGGAACACATTGTGCATGGCTGACATCTCTTCAGGTAGTTCCAATTGATACGATACTTCTCCTCGACGGTTCAGAATCTTGAAAGGTCCAATATATCTGGGGGCTAACTTTCCTTTGAGTTGGAAACGCTGCATTCCCTTCAATGGCGACACTTTCAGATAAACAAAATCTCCTATGTTGAAGGCGAGGTCTCGACGTCTCTTGTCGGTGTAACTCTTTTGTCTGGACTGGGCAGTCTTGAGGTGCTCACGAATCTTGTGAACCTTCTCTTCTGCTTCTCGTAGGATGTCGGGTCCGAAAATCTGACTCTCTCCTACTTCCGACCAGTTCAAAGGGGTGTGACACTTCCTTCCGTACATAAATTCAAATGGGGCCATTTGCAAACTAGCTTGATAACTGTTGTTGTATGAAAATTCTGCAAATGGCAGACAATCTTCCCACTTAGATCCATATTCTAACACACATGCTCTCAGCATATCTTCGAGTATTTGATTTACTCGCTCTGTTTGTCCATCGGTCTGAGGGTGATACGAGGTGCTGAAATCTAGGCGGGTTCCTAAACCTTCCTGGACTTTCTTCCAGAATCTCGAGGTAAACTGAGTTCCTCGATCCGATACGATGTTCTTGGGGACTCCATGCAAACTAACTATTCTAGCGATGTACAACTCTGCTAGCTTCGAACTCTGATATGTGGTCTTGACGGGTAAGAAATGGGCGACTTTGGACAATCGGTCCACTATGACCCAGATAGAGTCATTTCCCCTACTAGAAGTAGGCAATCCGGTGATAAAGTCCATTCCAACGGAATCCCATTTCCATTCCAGAATCTGCAATGGTTGCAACAATCTAGCGGGTCTTTGATGTCCTGCCTTGACTCGCTGACATATATCACACTTGGCGATATAGCTTCCGATTTCTCTCTTCATCTCATGCCACCAAAATTGCTCTTTAAAATCTTGATACATCTTAGTTCCTCCGGGGTGGATATAATAAAGAGTATCATGAGCCTCCTTCAGAATAACTTCTTTCAACTCTGAATCTGCTGGTACACAAAGGCGTCCTTTGTACCACAGAACTACTTCTCCGTCTTCGGTGAATCCGGGTACTTTGCCTGTACCGATACGACGCTTGATTCCGTCGATACTAGCATTTCCCTTCTGCGCCTCTTTGATCTGACTGATCAAAGTGGGCTGGAGTTCTATGCTAGCCAAAAATCCTTCACTTACTAATTCTATTCGAAAATCTTCCATCTCTTTGTGCAAGCTTGGTTGCTCCTTCAAAATCATAGAGTTCAAGCGGCACGACAATCTGCTAAGGGCATCTGCGACTACATTGGCTTTACCAGGGTGGTAGTGAATGTCCAGATCGTAATCCTTGATTAGCTCAATCCATCTTCTCTGTCTCATATTCAGCTCCTTCTGAGTGAATATATACTTCAGACTCTTGTGATCCGTATAGATCTCACAACGATTTCCCATGAGGTAATGCCTCCATGTCTTCAGGGCTAGAACTACGGCTGCGAGTTCGAGGTCATGGGTTGGGTAATTTTGCTCATGTTGCTTCAGTTATCGAGATAGATAAGATATAACTTTGCCTTCTTGCATTAGCACACATCCGAGACCGATCTTGGATGCGTCACAATACACATCGAAGGGCTTCGTGATATCCGGCATGATCAAGATTGGGGCTGAAATAAATCTCTTCTCGAGTTCTTGAAAACTCGCTTCACATTTTTCGGTCCATTCAAACTTCTTGTCCTTCTTCAGCAATTGGGTCATGGGTCTGGCGATACTCGAGAATCCTTCTATGAACTTGTGGTAATATCCCACCAATCCGAGAAATGCACGAACTTGGGTTTGAGTGGTTGGGGCTTGCCAATCTTCAACATCTTTCACCTTTGCGGGATCAACGGCAATTCCTCCGGCTGATACAATGTGACCGAGGAATCCTACCTCCTGTAACCAGAATTCACATTTGCTAAACTTTGCATACAGTTGATGCTCTCTAAGGGTTCCAAGAATGGTCCTTAGGTGTAGCTCATGTTCTTCTTATGATTTGGAATAAATCAGAATGTCATCGATGAAAACAACGACAAACTTATCCAGGAAGTCCATAAAAATCTTATTCATGAGATTCATGAAATAAGCGGGGGCATTGGTTAATCCAAAAGATATGACTATATACTCGTACAATCCATATCTGGTGGTGAAGGTGGTCTTTGGAATATCCTCTACACGAATTTTGAGTTGATGATACCCAGTTCTAAGATCAATCTTAGAAAACACTTTGGCACCGGTCAACTGATCAAACAAATCTTCTATCTTGGGCAAGGGGTATTTTTTCTTGATGGTGACATCATTCAACTTCCGATAATCCGTACACAAACGGTTACGTCCATCCTTCTTGTCCACAAACAAGACAGGTGACCTCCATGGTGACGCACTTGGTTGAATCAATCCAATTTCCAACATGGAATCCAGTTGCTTCTTCAGTTCCTCTAGTTCCGACGGGTTCATACTATATGGTCTCTGGGCTATGGGTCCAGTTCCGGGGATTAGTTCAATGATAAACTCGATATCCCGATCTGGGGGCATACCTGGCAAAACATCTGGAAATACATCGGGGTATTCACAGACTACCCGGACTTGGTCAATGGTAGGTTGGGCTATACTCTTGTTGCACTTGAATTGACGAGGTAAGGTTTCAGATATATGCTCGACTGATATTCCGGCTGTACTGGTCATGGTTATGGCTTTCTTGGCACAGTCAATCAATCCTTTATGTTTGGACATCCAATACATTCCTAGTACTACTTCCAAACCTTTAGTTCCGAGTACTATCAGGTTAGCATAAAAATCTATGCCATGGATTCGGATAGGGACGGCTTTGCAAATTTGCCTAGCCTTGGTGGTTGATCCGGGAATTTGAACAATCATAACATGCTTCAGTTTGGTTGGTTGAATTTTACTAGTGCAGGAAAATTCTTCGGTGACAAATGAGTGCGATGCACCAGAATCAAACAACACTCTTGCAAGTACCGAATTAACTGAAAACATACCTAGCACGACGTCTGGCGCTTCCTGAGCTTCTTCAACATGCATGAGAAAAAGACGGGCGTTGCGGTTGAGCGAATTCCCTGGGGCAAACCTTCTTCCGGGCTGAACACGACGCTGCTGCTGAGCTGGGGAATTGGCATTGGGTGCTGCGGCATTCTTCTTGTTGGGGCACTTGTTGGAATAGTGGCCCTTATTTCCACAGTCATAACAAGTTACTTGCGACTTGTCCTTTGCTGCTATAGGCACAACATTGCTTCCAGTCCTCGGGGCAGTGTTGGTGTTGGTGGCAGCATTGTTGGTGTTGAACTTGGGTGGGGCACGGTTGAAATTGCTAGAGTTGTCGGGGTTGTTGTGATTTCCTCCAGGCCTAGGGTTTCCACGGTTGGGATAGGTCGGACGGTTCATCGGGGGTCTGTTGGTTCTCGGGGCAAATCCTGGAGATGGGTTAGGGCGATACTTTGGGGTCTGATGGGTTCCTGGCTGATGCATCATACGACGCTTGCGGTTCTCATTGGCTTGGTTGATCTTTCCTTCCATCTGGATGGCCGAGCCGTTAAGGGCTTCAATATCAGCAAAGGGGATATTGACTAACATTGTCTACATCTCATCGTGTAGACCATTCAGGAATCTCTCTTTCTTCTTGGCTTCGGTGTCGATCTCATCCGGGGCATACCTAGCTAATGACAAGAATTTGTCACGGTATTCCACTACGGTCATCCTTCCTTGCTTCAGTTCTCTGAACTCGTCTCTCATTCTCTTGATCAAACCCGGTGGCACATGGGGTCTGCTAAACTTGAACTTGAATTCCTCCCAGGTCATCATCTGGCCTCCGGTCATTGCGCAAACACTGTTCCACCATGCTCTGCCATCTCCGGCTAGATAGTGGGTGGCGAACAGAACTTTCTCGTTGGCTTCCACTCCGGCGACTTCTAGGTTATTTTCCATGGTTTGCAGCTAATTATCGGCGTCTAGGGGTTCTTCTGACTTAGTGAAAACAGGTGGGTTGGTGTTCTGGAAATTCTTGAGCTTAGATCCATGGTTGCCCTGATTTCCGTGGCCTTGGTTGTTGTGGGCTAGCTGAGCTATTTGTTGCAGGGTGGCTAGGTTGGCTTGACGTTCTGCTCTTTCAGCTTCACGGTCAGAAGTCAACATTTGCAGAATCTGCAACATCGGGTCCGGGGATGAACCACTTCCTCCACGTGGCATCTGAAGATTGAGATAGATCATGAGAAAAGAGGGAAATTTCTAAGGTTCTGGGATTTTTGAAAAGTTTTTAAAGTTTGACTCAGATTTTTCTAGCAACTCGCTTTTCATTCATTCATTCATTCATTCATTCATTCATAGCACACGATACAACACACACCACAACCAATAAAAACAGATGGTTTTAAGAACCATTCTGGAAACTACGATACAGTGGGACCGAATACTACTCACTACGTTTGTGCACTAGCGTAGTTGTTAAAAGTGATTTAGGGTGCAAAATTTGATGTAAGCTTTGAAATAATTTTGGAGTAGCGTGAATTTTTATGAAAGAGTCCAAGAGGTAAGAATGAGAATAAGTTTTTTGTAAATATTTGCTAGCGTGATTTTTTATGAAAGAGTCCAAGAGGTAAGAATGAGAATAAGTTTTTGTAAATATTTGCTTTCTTTGGTTTTGAAACTAAGTTTTTGATTCAAACGTCCAGTCTAACTAGGGTCTCCTATGGTCAGGATGGCTCTGATACCAACATGTCAACACCCGGATTTTTAATCCCAGATGCCTGTTATGCCATACATCGCAATCCCAGGATTACCATTTTTGCGAGACGTAACAGAATTGGATACCATAGTACATCATCCATTACAAACCATACATAAGGTCTTACACAAATAGGGATCTCATGATCCAGTTCTTAATACAACTTCAAGCAGCGGAATACGTAATAATAACGGTAGCGTAGGCGAAGCTCCATCTTCGGGGTCACAGGCAATGCTGACGATGGGAGATGATCCTAGTTGTCGTAACCTTCCTGGGGTCCATCCTCCAGGTACTCCTCTTCATAGTCTGGCCATGGGAATAGCCAGGGACAAAGCCATGAGTACTCTTTAAGTACTCGCAAACTAATACTAACAAGTGAAAGGGGTTTTTGATAATAGGACACTAGGCTCTAGGGTTGTTTTGCAAAAGCCAGATTTATCTCTACTAAGCTGAGAAGCAAGAGAAGCTAGTCACAATTTTATAACTCCTAAGTAGGAACTTGTATTTCATATCACAACCCTGTTGTAGTCAAGTCAAGGTCTCAATTCATTTCACAAGTCTTTTGAAAACATCTGACGGGGGAAACAGTATGGCCACTCCAACTGTCCATAACCGCGGACGCGGCTATTCGAATAGTTTGACACTCTGCAGAGATTGTACACTTTCACCATAACATTTGATACATCCGACAGGAACAAATCCAGAATTCACCATACTCAGTATGCGGATAATCAATACTAACCTTTCAATTACACGCCCTAGTATAAGCACCTCTCCTGTGAGTTTGGCCTCCCAACCATGACCAACTGTCATCTTGGGTACTGCACAGGTGGACAATCTTCACAAGGTAGCCTCAGCTCAGACATTGGTCGTGAGGGAACTAATACTAAGGTATATAAGTTTCTAGTCAAGCCCTACCCAATATTCGGGTATTGTGGTTGTACGATAAAATTGGAATGGTATTGCATCCAGACAACCATCAGTTTTATAAAGGGCTAAGGCTCATGCCTCAACATTTTCATCACCAAAATCCTCTGGTGTTCGGGAACACATGTCAAAACATCTCAGTAGAATGATCCATCATTCTAAGGTTTTCATAACCATTTTCACCAAGTATTCCCATCTAAATTTGATCAAGTTTTATGCTTAGCACTAGCATCTACAAGTGGGAGTGAGTACTAATGAGGGGTGGTAAACTAGTGGAGTTTCAACTAAGTTCAATCTCATGCCTTAGGATGACATAAAGATTATCTATCTTAGGCCAAATTTTATGCTCTTTATGCAACCTTCAATTATCTTTATAGTATCTACAAATCACTTAATTAAACTCTAAGTAATAGCTTTGATAAAGAAATAAAGTAGAAAGCTTGCAAGTAAAACTAGGATTGGGTATCATCATATGTCTAACCAAGCATGCTTAGTGCATTGCATAGGTTATCTAACTTTCATAATTGCAAGTGTTAGCTTGCACATTCAACTAATAGTATTAGGCTTGCCTTGTGCAGAGCAGTGGTTGAAGTTCTCCTCGGCTTCTTCTTCGTAGTATCCTCCTTCCTCCTCGTATCCTTGGTCGGTACTAGCGTCTATGAATAAATACGAGGTACACAATCACCAAACAATACTTAACTACTTGCAATCATCACACAAAAGGGTCCTATAGATGATCTAGCATCATCACTAACATTACAAGATTAAAGCTTGGTTTAATTCCTTTTATTTTTTTTAGAAAAGTAATTTCTACTCATTGAAATACTACTTAAGATTTAATATTTTCCAAACCAAACATGGGATCATGTTGACACATGTCATCACCACATATTTTAGTCCATGGGAATGTGATTTAAAGTGGTGTCACAATTTAATAAGGTTTTACCCTTTTATTTTAATTAACTAAAGTGGCTAGAAATGCCTAGGTGGCATTCTTTTTTACTTGGTCATTATTTCTGTAAGTAAACCTATATATTTTTATATATTCTGAAAGGTATGGTTAAATGTGATTTTTGAGAGTTGGAATCAACTCAAAAGCTATTATGGTTTAAATTTGAAAAATGTTTGAATGCAGAAAAGCTTCCGCCTTGTTATTTTTACCATGGATGATCTACAGATCCAAATGATTTGAATCCAACGGGCTTGGATTCAGCATTCCCAGACCTTTCTAACAAAATTGGTTTCATTCAATTTGGTTCACTGAATCGACCTGGGTTATTTTTTAAACTTGGCACATAAGTGTGTTTGAAATAAAATGAAAAAGGTTAAATTCAAATAACTGGGTTGCGCGGGAAGCGATACTGGGCCGGCCTACTAAACATAGCGCTTACGCGAGCTGGTTAAGTCGCTGTCCCCACGCGTGAGTGAGACAGGGGGTGCGAAGCGGTATGGGGCGATGTGGTGCGTTCGATCTGGTTCTAATCCAACGGCTGAGGGTCATCGTCGACGTTGGGCAACGCCGGCGAGACAGAAACCTAGCGCGGCAGGTGGGGTCGTTGGGGGTTCACCGGATCTCAGGCGTGGGTCGGTGAGGCAGGCGAACGACGAAGTCGACGACGGCGAACCTCCTGGTACCGGCAGCTTCTCCTGGGGCGGCTCCAATCGCTGGCCCCCTTCTTCTCCAACAGCGGCAGGCTCCGGTGAAATTCCGGCGAAGTGATGCTCGCCTTGCTTCAGGAACGGGGTGGCACGATCAGTGAGGAGAGGGGAGCGAGATGGTGTGCTCAATTCGGCTGGGGGTGGCCTCTATTTATAGTCGCGACGGCGAGACCGAACGGCATGGGCAGGCGATGGTGGCGACATGGCTACGGGCGGCTAGAGGCATGGACGGTGGTGGCGATCGCTTGGTGGTCTCCTGGCGATGCTCTACGGCTTTAATGCGCGCGTAGGGGCGGTGCGGTTTGGTCTGTACCGCGCGATGCTCTATGCGGCAGAGGCGGCGTCTTCGACGGCGAGCGGTGGCTGTGCGGCATGGGGCGGCGAACGGGGATGTCTAGCGGTTTCCTAGGTTGGTGGCGATCATGTATGCACGCGGCGAGGGCGGCGCGCGGTCTGTGGGCGTCGGTCGAGCGTGGCGCTCTGGCGCATGCTCGGCATGGTTGCTGGCGAGATGGGCGCGGTCCGTGCGTGTGGTACAGGGTTTGGCAATGCTCGCGGCTGGGACAGGGAGTGGCGGTGGACGGTGGGCTGCCTCCCAGACAAGGTTGGCACGGCTAAATCTCCTTCTAGCTTGCTGTCTCCACTGGGGTGGCATGGTGAGCTTCGGCTGTTCACCATTGATGTCATTGCCCAGCTTACAGTGAGGCTAGTGCTTGGTTTAACTTGCTATATGATCTACTGAGATGGTTGTGAGCTAGAGAGGGGACAAGTTAGGCTTATATCACTGCTCACAATAGTGTTTAAGATTTTGATGATTTGTGTCTGCAAGTGTTTGATGAAATGGCCACAAGATTCAAGTTTTGAATTTTGAAAAGATTTTTGGTGGGTGTGCTAGGTTGGTGCTGGTGAGTCTGCAAATGCTTGGGTTTTGAAAGTTGAGCTTGTTTGAGTGGTTTTTGAAAAAGTGGGATCTTCTCATATGATAAAGATTCAATTTTGAACTGTCATTAAACTATGCATTTTAAAGTTTCTGGATGATCACAAAGTGGGCCTTGATACTTTGTTATGAGTACAATCAAGGGGTGCAAAGATCCAGAAAAGTTTCTGTTAAGTTCTGAAAGTTTGGGACAGCCAAAGTAGGCATGGGAGTTAAATTGGTCAAAATGACCATTCCCGTATTTTATTTGTTTTGATTTATTTGTCTTTGGGAAAAGTTTGGGAAATGTTTAGATGATGTTTATTTCACCTAAGAATCCATTTAAAAGCAAAGAAACACACAAACAAGGTGGTTCAAAAGAAATCAAAATTGGAATGCATACACACATGCGTGCTTTCATATTTTTATTTAGAAAAGTTTTTGTTAACCCTAAATTTGATGCTTAGAGTTTGATGATCCAAGTTTAGTATTTTTGGGATGTTACACTAACTTTGATTCTTGGCCAAAACAAGTGTTCTTGAGGTTGTACTGTGTGTTTGCTACCAGATATTACTCTTAGACCGATGGGATTCTTGTTTTATGTCAATTTTACTGCCCGTACGTGGATCGATATTCCAGATCTACACTGTGGTTGCCGACCGGTAGTACCGGGAATATTTTTCCGGTACTACCCCTGTGCGGTACTACCGCCTTTGAAGATCCGGTACTACCGCCCAGTACTGACAGCAAAATTTTCTCTAAACCTTGAGTTCCATCATCTGTTTATCTCGGGTTCTTGTGCCCTTATCCCTATGCTATCTCCCTCGTTCTTTCACAGGTGCAGGGGCTTCCCGGGGTTCACGCAAACGCTCCAAAGCTCATCATGAGATTGAGGACTATAAATCAGAGTCAGCGGCTGAGACTAAGTCAGAAGAAGAGATTATGCCTCAACCTAGCACCCGTCTGAAGCTGAAAACCACTCGTGGTCGACGTGGTGGGGGAGTCAACCCAAGTGCTGGCCGTGGTAAGGCTCCTCCACCTCCTCCTCCCTCAGGTCCTCGCAAGAGCCAAAGTTCAGGGCCATCTGGGCCAAAGCTACTATCTGACATTTCTGAGGTTGACTTTCATGAACTGAGGACTGTCAATCCATATATTTCTGCTCGCTCTCATGCTCGGAAAGATAGCCTCTTCTACACGGATTTTCAGGAGCGCGTGTTTCATGAGGTACTCATGAAGGATGATAAGCTTGTGGTTCCTCAAAAGTGGATCGAGATGAATCATGTGAAGAAGAACCTGCAGTATTTCGGTGAAGCCCTTGAGATTTGCACCAACATTGGCTTGCTTCCCATTATGCAGTTCCGGTGCAACTATGACCCAATGCTCATGACTTATGCAACCGTTCACTTTGCCAAAAACCAGGCTCGGACACGCACATGGATGACTGAGGGTGTTGTCAAGCAGCAACCTTGGCTGAGTTTGCGGCTATTCTTGGGTACGAAGACCGTGGCAAGGACACTCATGTTGGCTTTCGGTGTCACAACAATGATCGCCCCATGAAGAAGGATGTTCTTGCACCACTGTACATTCGGGGGCACGGTATTCCTGGAAAGATCAAAGGGCTTCTCCCTACATATGACATCCTGCATTGTATATTCCGTGAGACTGTTGCCCCCCGAGCTGGGAATGTTGATGAGATGCATGCCTTCATGGTGGACATCATGATCACCACTTTTCACCATCGTGACTCTGTTGGAATTTTGTCCCAAATAGTCTAGCCCATTTTCCATTTCAATAATTCCTGAAAATCCTAGAGGCCCATGTGGCCCATTCATGCAAGGCAAGAGCTGGGACAAATGTTTAGTCCCACATTGCTAGTTGAGTGGAAGTTGGACCAGCTTATAAGGTGAGCTCTCCTACCACTTGGTAAAAGGATGAGAAGGAGAAGGAGAGAGTTCCACACGCGCTCTCCTCCTCCCCCTCGCTCGCCTCGCCTCGCCACGCCTCGCCTCATCACGACGCGACGCGCGCGCCGCGGGTTGCGGGAATCGAGCCGAGCTTTATTTTGCCACGCATGAATGGAATATGAAAAGTCGTACAGAAGTTGAAACGTTTTGGACTTTTAATACGAGCTAAATAAATATGAGCTGAGTGGAGGCTGCCCGGTGGGCTGCCTGTTCGTTTCAACTTATGTCCGTTCGTTTCATCTTCAGCGCAGCCTGTCTGCCTACCCCTCTATGTCTATATAAGAGAGAGGTCGCGCCTCCTCTTAGACACACTGCCACAAACCCTTAGCACCTCCGGTTCCAGAGCACTACGCTACTTAGATCTTCCCCATCCCGTCTTGTGGCGTGCACCGCGAGCCGGGATAGTAGGCCTCCGAGACCCCGCTGCTTCGAGTCCTGTACGAGAGAAGGGCGATAAGGTTTTTGGGAAGCGCTATCGGCGCGACTAATGGCTTCATCATGGACTCCCTCTCGGATACCGATTGCACCGACGTCTTCCCCAACGAGGACTTCTTCCCCGACATCAGCACCCTCTTCCTCGACGACATGGCTAACGACGGTGCCAACACGAACACCGGCGGTTCCTCTTCTGCTGCCACTGCCGTGTATGTTTTCTTTATCAATCTTGTTCGGATCGCATCTCAAGACCTATGTCTTGCAGTCTGCTTGGTTATCTGTATTAATCTGTTTTCACTATTTCACATGATTAGTATTTTGTCTTTTATTCTAATCATGTTTTATCTAGCGTTTATTATGGGTAATTCGCTTGGTAAATTGCTCTATTATTCAACAATCAAAAAACCTTATTTCAGGCAATTTGCCCCAAGTGGCTTTGTTGCTTCTATGAAGCCACCTGTGTTTGAAGGTGTGAATTACAAACGATGGCGTGCGAGAGCAGTGCTCTAGTTTCAGACCATGAGCTGCTATAACGCCATCTATGGCGCACCTGAGGGGGAACTTAATCCCGCTCAAGAAGAGGCGTTCCAAAAACTTGATACCACTTTCAAGGCTGCCTTGATCAGCATCCTTGGCGACAATATTGTCGATTCATATCTGTCATTTAGCAATGGCAAAGATATGTGGGATGCGCTCGAGAGAAAATTTGGAGTCTCCGATGCTGGCAGTGAAATGTATGTCATGGAACAATTCTATGACTATAAGATGGTTGATGACCGCTCCATTGTGGAGCAGGCTCATGAGATACAGTCACTTGCCAGGGAGCTTGAGCACTTCACTTGTGTGTTACCGGACAAGTTTGTTGCCGGAGGCATCATTGCCAAACTTCCCCAGTCATGGAGGAATTTTGCTACTTCTCTGAAGCACAAGAGACAAGAGTTCTTCGTGACGGATCTCATTGGGACTCTTGATGTGGAAGAGAAGGCGAGATCAAAAGACACACGTGCTCGAGGTACCGAGGGAGGTTCTAATGCCAACCCGGTACAGAAAAGGAACTTCCAGCCTCACAAGTTCAAGAACAAAGGCAAGTTTGATGACAAAGGAAAGTTCGATGGAAAGAACAAGGCCTCATAGTCCACCAGCTTCAAGAAGAAGACTGATAAGAGGAAAGGTGCTTGTCATGTGCGCGGTGATCCTAATCATTGGGCTCCTGCTTGTCCCAACCGCTTTGACAGGCGCCAGCATGGGAAGAGCAGCAAGACTGCTAATGTTGTCATGAGCGACGTTGAGATGAAAGATGTTGGGTATGGTATATTACCTACTGTTCTTTCATTATGTCATTCTCCTGATTGGTGGATTGACACGGGCACTAATGTACATGTCTATTCTGATATTTCCATGTTTTCTTCATATCAGGTCAGAGGGACTCAAACCATGCTGATGGGGAACGGCTTGCATGCTTCTGTTCATGGTGTTGGTACGGTCGATCTGAAGTTCACTTCGGGAAAAACCGTGCGCCTGAAGAACGTGCATCATGTTCCCTCAATAAATAAAAATCTTGTTAGCGGATCTCTTCTGTGTCGATATGGCTACAAGATTGTATTCGAGTCCAATAAATTTGTAATTTCGAAGTATGGAACCTTTGTTGGTAAAGGCTATGAATGCGGAGGCTTGTTCCGCTTATCTCTGTCAGACATTTGTAATAAAGTTGTTAATCATATTTACACGAATTTTGAATCAAATGTCTGGCACTTTCGTCTTTGTCATATTAATTTTGGTTGTATGACGCGGCTAGCCAAAATGAATTTAATCCCTGATTTCTCAACTGTTAAGGGATCTAAGTGCCAAGTCTGCGTGCAAGCTAAATAACCTCGCAAGTCACATACGACTGCAGAAGTGAGAAATTTAACACCACTAGAGCTCATACATTCTGATCTTTGTGAGATGAATGGTGTGTTGACAAAAGGTGGAAAGAAATATTTCATGAATTTGGTCGATGACTCTACGAGATATTGTCATGTGTATCTTCTGAAATCTAAATATGAGGCTTTGAGTTTCTTCAAAATCTATAAAGCTGAGGCAGAAAATCAACTTGATCGAAAGATTAAGAGGCTTAGGTCTGATCGTGGTGGAGAGTATTTATCCAACGAGTTTGATTCCTTTTTTGTGGAACATGGCATAATTCATGAGAGGACGCCTCCCTACTCACTCCAGTCAAATGGAGTAGCCGAAAGAAAGAACCGTACTCTAACAGATTTGGTTAACGCCATGTTAGACACATCGGGTCTTTCTAAGGAATGGTGGGGGAGGCACTATTGACCGCGTGTCATGTCCTAAACCGAGTTCCCACAAAGAACAAAGAAATTACTCCATTCGAAGAATGGGAGAAGAAAATATTAAAACTCTCTTACTTACGTACTTGGGGTTATTTGGCAAAGGTTAATGTACCAATCCCCAAGAAGCGCAAGCTTGGACCAAGAACCATTGATTGTGTTTTTCTGGGCTATGCTTTTCATAGCATTGGTTATAGATCTTGATAGTAAAATCTGAAGTGCCTGACATTCATGTCGGTACAATCATGGAGTCGACTGATGCGACTTTCTTTGAGGATATATTTCCAATGAAGGATAAACCTAACTCATCAAATCCGGAGGTACCTAGTTCATCTAATCAGGAATTTGCTATATTCTCTGAATCTACCATTCCAATTGAACACTCTGATAGTCCTAAGGAGGATGATAATGAAATTCCTAAAAGGAGCAAGAGACAAAGGACTGCAAAGTCTTTTGGTGATGATTTCATTGTGTACCTTGTCGATGACACTCCCACTTCCATTTCAGAAGCTTATGCATCTCCTGATGCTGACTACTGGAAGGAAGCTGTTCATAGTGAGATGAATTCCATCTTAGCTAATGAAACATGGGAGATCACTGATCGTCCTTATGGGTGAAAACCTGTAGGATGTAAATGGGTGTTTAAGAAGAAACTAAGGCCTGATGGTACTATTGAGAAGTATAAGGCAAGGCTTGTGGCCAAGGGTTATACCCAAAAGGAAGGTGAAGATTTCTTTGACACTTACTCAACTGTAGCAAGGTTGACCACCATTCGAGTACTACTTTCTCTGGCTGTCTCACATGGTCTTCTCGTTCATCAAATGGACGTTAAGACGGCTTTCCTAAATGGAGAGTTGGATGAGGAAATTTATATGGATCAACCAGATGGTTTTGTAGTAAATGGTCAAGAAAGAAAAGTGTGCAAGCTACTGAAGTCTTTATATGGTCTTAAACAAGCACCTAAGCAGTGGCACGAAAAATTTGATAAAACCTTAACCGCTGCAGGCTTTGTTGTAAACGAAGCTGACAAGTGTGTATACTATCGCCATGGTGGGGGTGAGGGAGTCATCCTTTGTTTGTATGTTGATGACATAATGATTTTCGGAACCAACCTTAATGCAATTAAGGAGGTCAAAGATTTCTTATCTCGTTCCTTTGAGATGAAGGATCTGGGAGTAGCTGATGTCATCCTGAACATCAAGCTATTGAGAGATGATGATGGTGGGATTACACTGCTTCAGTCCCACTATGTGGAAAAGATCTTGAGTCGTTTCGGGTATAGCGACGTCATTTTTTCTCCTACACCGTATGATCCTAGTGTGTTGCTTCGAAAGAATCGAGGAAATGCTAGAGATCAACTAAGATACTCTCAAATCATTGGCTCGCTTATGTATTTAGCTAGTGCCACGAGGCCTGACATCGCCTTTGTTGTAAGCAAACTCAGTCGATTTGTTTCAAATCCAGGAGATGATCACTGGCATGCTCTTGAGAGAGTTATGAGATATCTAAAAGGCACTGCGAGCTATGGCATACACTATACCGGGTATCCGAGGGTACTAGAGGGTTATAGTGATTCAAATTGGATATCTGATGATGACGAGATAAAGTCCACGAGTGGATATGTTTTCACACTTGGTGGTGGCGTTGTTTCTTGGAAGTCTTGCAAGCAGACCATCTTAACGAGGTCAACTATGGAAGCAAAACTCACAACACTAGACACGGCCACTGTTGAAGCAGAGTGGCTTCGTGAACTCCTGATGGACTTACCTGTGGTTGAAAAACCTATACCCGCAATTCCAATGAACTGTGATAATCAAACTGTGATTATTAAGGTGAATAGTTATAAGGATAATATGAAGTCCTCAAGACATGTGAAGAGGAGACTAAAATCTGTCAGGAAAATGAGAAACTCCGGAGTTATTGCATTGGATTATATCCAAACATCTAAGAACCTGGCAGATCCCTTCACAAAGGGACTATCACGCAATGTGATAGAAAATGCATCGAAGGAGATGGGTATGAGACCCACACTATGAGTTTTCCATAGTGGCAAACCAATCTATGTGATCGGAGATTCCGTGAATTAGAATTGGGAGACAAGCTGTTGGTAGACTGAGAGGAAAGTATTCCCACTTTAATGAACACCACTCCGTGAAGATGCAATACTTTCCTATTCTGCACGGCAGGTTGATTTTATCTTAATATGTTCTAAATGGCTTAATCTTAAGCAGAGATGTTGTCCTGCAGAACATCTATTGAAGAACACACCTATATGAGTCTGACTGTCAAACGTCGCAGTCTATGAGGGTTGGGTGCTCTCTAATAAACTCATGAAAGGCCATGGAGTATGACGCATAAGCTCCACCCGCGGGGAAGTCCCACGGTAGCCCAGTATCGGTCAAGGCTTCGTGTGAAGCTAGGTTGCAGCAAACTTGCAGTTCAAGGCATAGTCCACTGTACAATTCGCAACCTAGTGTAGCATAGAATTCTAGGTGGAAGTTCAACTAAACAGTCTCCACTATAGTACCGGTATATAAACAGTGTTTTGGAACCAAAGGAAAGTTACATGTTCCTCTGGGATCTGGTGGGGGATTGTTGGAATTTTGGCCCAAATAGTCTAGCCCATTTTCCATTTCAATAATTCCTGAAAATCCTAGAGGCCCATGTGGCCCATTCATGCAAGGAAAGAGCTGGGACAAATGTTTAGTCCCACATTGCTAGTTGAGTGGAAGTTGGACCAGCTTATAAGGTGAGCTCTCCTACCACTTGGTAAAAGGATGAGAAGGAGAAGGAGAGAGTTCCACACGCGCGCTCCTCCTCCTCCTCGCTCGCCTCGCCACGCCTCGCCTCGCCTCGCCTCGCCTCGCCTCGCCTTGCCTCGTCACGTCACGACGCGACGCGACACGCGCTAAATAAATATGAGCTGAGTGGAGGCTGCCCGGTGGGCTGCCTGTTTGTTTCAACTTTTGTTCGGTCGTTTCATCTTCAGTGCAGCATGTCTGCCTACCCCTCTATGTCTATATAAGAGAGAGGTCGCGCCTCCTCTTAGACACACTGCCACAAACCCTTAGCGCCTCCGGTTCCATAGCAATGCGCTACTTAGATCTTCCCCATCTCGTCTTGTGGCGTGCACCGCGAGCCGGGACAGTAGGCCTCCGAGACCTCGCTGCTTCGAGTCCTGTACGGGAGAAGGGCGATAAGGTTTTTGGGAAGCGCTATCGGCGCGACTACTGGCTTCATCACGGACTCCCTCTCGGATACCGATTGCGCCGACGTCTTCCCCAACGAGGACTTCTTCCCCGACATCATCACCCTCTTCCTCGACGACATGGCTAACGACGGTGCCAACACGAACACCGGTGGTTCCTCTTTTGCTGCCGCTGTCGTGTATGTTTTCTTTATCAATCTTGTTCTGATCGCATCTCAAGACCTATGTCTTGCAGTCTGCTTGGTTATCTGTATTAATCTGTTTTCACTATTTCACATGATTAGTATTTTGTCTTTTATTCTAATCATGTTTTATCTAGCGTTTATTATGGGTAATTCGCTTGGTAAATTTCTCTATTATTCAACAGACTCCGGCCAACCAATGGATGTGATGGATGTTATTTGGAATGAGATGGTCTGTGCCACCTACCAAAGGAGGGTGCCTCCTTTTGATCCTTATATCATGGCTCTCATTATGAGCAAGTGCCCATCGATTGCCTGTGACATGCCTTCTCATTTCCTTGTCACTCATCGACACAAGAACTTGTTGATCAAGACCCATCTCAAACCTCGCAATGCGGATGGTAAAATTGTTGATGAGGATGGGAACCCTGTTGAGGAGGAATCCGGTTATGACAATGATGCCCAACAGGATGCAGACTTTGTGGTCTCACGACGCAAGCCTGCTCAACCATCTTGGGCCAAAAGGATTGAGGCCAAGCTCAAGAAAGTTTTATGCTTCCAGGTTGACAATCAGAAACGCATGTATGAGGCTCATGTCTATGCCAAGAAGTCCTATGCTCGTTAGAAGGAAATGATGGAGGCTCAAGGTATGACCGTCTCCAAGGTCTCCGAGAACAACATCACCCCGGAAGACCAGTGGATCTCCAATCACAGCCATTAGGATGATGATGCCACCTCCTCTTTCCATGCCCCGCCGACTCATGATGATGCCTAGGATGCCTAGGATGATGACGACGAGTGATCTCCGGGACATTAGTGTTGCTCTTGTCCATTTTTGGCGTATTGATGCCAAAGGGGGATAAGTTGCACATTAGGCATGCGGGATCTGCGTGGGAAAAGTCACAAGCTCGTTCTTGCCATTGATTTTTATTCGCCTGTGAACTTCATTTGCTTGCCTCATATTATGTGTGAATCTTGTGAACTAACTATTTGTGCTATGTATGTTGAGACTATGTGGTTATATTATGGATCCATCATATGTGTGGTATGAATATTCTTATATGGATCCATCTTATGTGGTTAGTGTGATGACATTATCTATTCATTATCAATTTTTCTCATCACGCGTTATTAAGCAAAGGTATGTGACCTATATGCCACTTCAAGCTCCCATGTAGCTTGATAAATAGAAGGGGGCTTGTTTCTACATATCTAGGGGGAGCCCCATCTCTATTCATCAAAACCTTCTTTGTCATCATAATATTTTCTTGCAAATGTGTGTTGTCATCAAACACCAGAAAGGGGGAGATTGAAAGAGCATTTCCTATCCCTAGTGATTTTGGTGTTTTATAACAACACACATATCGGACTAATTATTTGCCAAGTGTACCACAGGTTGTGTTAAAAAAGGATTTGCAGTGTACCGGGTGTACTGGCTTGGTTGGACAAACTGTCCAAAACTTTCTGCCTGGCGCGGTACCAAAAAGCGGTAGTACCGCTTTTTGCTACCGGACGCGGCAGTAGGTTTTGGCTAGTTGTCAAAAAGCCTCTACCAAGCTAGGTACTAAAAAGCGGTAGTACCGAATTTTAGTACCTAGCGTGACAGAAGATTTTTGACAACTTGTCAAAAGCTACTTCCCGCCCCGGTACTAAAATGCGATAGTCCGCATTTTAGTACCAAGCGCGGCAGAAGCTTTTTGCAACTTGTCAAAAGCCACTGCCCGCCCGGTACACCGCATTTTAGTACCTAGCATGGCAGAAGCTTATTACAAGTTGTCAAAAGCTACTGCCCGCCTAGGTACTAAAATGCGGTACGGCAGAGAGTTTTTTTTGGCAAAGTTGCAAATGCCACTGCCCTTTGCGGTATCAAAATGCGGCACTACCCCATGCATCCGGTAGTACCGTATCCCAGGGGCGGTACTACCGCTTTGCGGTAGCACCACAAATTGATACCGCTATGGCTGGGGCATATGCGATTTGAAGTTTGATTCTTCCGGTACCAGGTCCGGTAGTACCGGAGTTTTCCGGTAGTACCGCTTGAACTTCCGGTACTACCGCTGCATTAAATGCACCAACGGTCATATTGGATCTGGAGCTATAAATATCTCTTCACCTACCTTGGGACAAGTTGCTCATTTGCATTGAAGTCTACTACCACCATTGGAGCCATCAAATCTACAAGATCTCTTCAATCCACCACCCAAAGTCCTTGATCTTTGGGGAATCGAAGGAGGAGGCCTTGATCTACAACTTCACCAAAAGAGATCTTCATTCCCCCCTCATTCACTTGAGGGCCCCTTGCTCTAGTGTTTTCTTGGAAACCCTAGTTCTTGATTTGGTTCTTACAAGCTTGTCTTTGATTGTCTTGACAGCTTGCTTGTATTTGGGAGCCTCCAATTAAGTTGTGGATGTGTGCCCCAAACTTGTAATGGTGTCGGCTTCCACCTTGAAGGTTGCCGATATAGTGGAAGGTGGATCGATCCCGTTGGGGTGAGATTCATCGGAGAACAAGGGAGGCCTCTCGTGGTGTTGGTGGTTTGAAACCACCCCCTCTCCAAACGTAGACATACTTCCCCTCAAAAGGAAGGAACTACAGGAAACAAATCCTTGTGTCTCTGTGTCCACCACTTTGGTTACTTCTATCCTTTACCGCACTTTACTTACTTGCTCTTGTTTAGTATTGTGTTAGTTAGTGCTTATTTGTCATATAGGTAAATTCACATTAGTTGCATTATCTAGAGAATTTACCTTATTGTCAAACCCTAATTTGAAAAAGAAGAAAATTTGAATTACCACCTATTCACCCTCCCCTCTAGGTGCCCATATGATCCTTTCAAACATCGACATCAACATCAGCATCCCCTACTCTAGCTCTCCGGCGTATGGCGGCCCTTCCTTGTCCATGAGTCGCGACCCTCTTTCATTTGGCGACAGCTCCTCGCCGCAACCTTAGGCGATGTCTATGCCCACAACATGTTCGGCGAAATCTCGGACGAAGCTTACATGCAGGACATGATCTCCTCGGGCTCGGTGGCGGCCGGCAACGCCTCCTTCTTCACTCAAGAACAATTCCGGGCCGATGCCTGACACGGCATCGAGTATCAGGATTTCTACGAAGGCCAGGCCGAAAAGACACAAGCCGAGGACGTGGAGGACGCCGAAGAGGATGCCTTGGCTCTGGCAAAAGCTAAAGGCAAAGGCAAGATGAAGGCGGGCACGTCGGCACCGGAGCCCCAGATCAAGTGCACGACGCTTGAGGACCTTTGCCTCGCCGATGCCTGGAAAGTGGTGAGTATGGATCCCATCACCATGGCCAACAAAAATTCAAACAATTACTAGAAGCACGTGAATCTAGCGTCCGACAAGCGCAACCTTTATGACTCTAAGTATAGCAAGGTTCACATGGAGCAAGGCGAGAAAGCCAGGATCAACCATTGGAGGCTCATCCAGCAGGCGTGTAGCAAGTGGCACAACATTCTCGAGGAGGTCGACCGCACACCCATCAGCGGTGAAATCATAGATAGCAAGGTACTTTGCCAAACACTAGCCAAAGTGAAAGGAATATGCCCGAGAGGCAATAATAAAGTGGTTATTATCGTATTCCTTATTTATGATAAATATTTATTTTGCATGCTATAATTGTATTAATATGGAAACGTTAATACATGTGTGTTTAATAAACAAAAAGGAAGTTCCTAGTTATGTCTCTCTTATAAACTAGCTCGTTGATTAACAAGATGATCAAAGTTTCCTGATCATGGACATTGGATGTTGTTAATAACGAGGTCACAACATTAGTGTAATGATGTGATGAACATTCATACGAAGTATAGCATTACGATCAAAGTCATTGAGTTTATATTGCTATAACAACTTATGAAGTGATCCTAATCCTTAGACCATGAGATCATGTCAATCACTAACACCGGAAGAGTTTCTCGATGACATCAAACGTCACACTGTAACTGGGTGATTATAAAGATGGCTTCAGAACTACTAAAGTGTTATGTTGAGGTTCATGGATCGAGAGTGGAATTTGTTCATCCTGATGACGGATAGATATGATCTGGGCCCTCTCGGTGATATCACATTAATTAGCTTGCAAGCAAGTGATTTGATCACTAGAATGTTATATCACGGGAACAAGAAAAGAGTGCATGTCGGTAACGAGATCAAACTAGGTATGGAGATACCGATGATCGAATCTCGGACATGTAATATATCATGAAACAAAGGGATTAAGATACTAGCGTGCAAGGTTCACACGATCACAGAAGTCATCGTTGAATGTGTGGGAGTCAGTAAGGATCTCCAGGTCCCGCTGCTGATTATTGATCGGAGAGGGGTCTCGATCATGTATGCATTATTCGTGCACCGTAGGGTGACACTCTTAAGGGATACCGACACCATTCGGAGCAAATGATATGTCAGAAAAAGAAAAAGAAAGCGAAGGAATTTATTTCACTAGACACCGGAACTGTTTCGGTTGAAATTGCTGAAACTGGTTCTGCATGTGAAATGGAATACTAGCAAGGGGTTTTATGTGAATGTTTTTAAATTAAAGTAATTAACAAAATTCTGAATAAATAAATAAAAGAGTTTTATTTAAATGAGATCTTGCATTAAATTTGGTGGAAATTTAATGCATGTGAGTGGATTTTTGAGTGGAGGCTCTTTTATGGGAGTGGAGGTTTTTTATTTTGAGTGGGAGCTTCACGCACATGAATGTGGGAGAGGTGGGGGCAGCCCCCATGGCTGGGCGCCATGCCCCTTGGGTGCCCCCTCTCATCCTCTCAAAGCATACCTCCTCGCGAAGGATCTCTCTCCCCCCTTTAGAATTTCCCCATAGTCTCGGATCAGCGAGATACATGTTCCCGGTGGCTTTTTTTGTAAGGATTTGTTGTTTTCGCTGCTTCGCTGGAGCGAGGGTGCGGAGGTTGTTAGGGTACCCGTACGTGTGTGCGATCACGGATGCATCACTGCTTTGCGGTGCTGGACTTGATGGTGCTGGACCGGCTGGACCAGATTTACTTCATCACGATCTTGAGATCGGCAAGCATTCGTCTACATCATCCATGAGTACAACCTCGTTAACGCTATTCAGTCTTTGAGGGTATGTATTCTATGGATGTATATTCACACGTTGCTTGTATCTATTAGATAGATCTCTGTACTTAGATGTTCCCATCGTAGGAAAAATTTTGTTTTCTATGTTGCGAACCCTAGAGTGGTATCAGAGCCGGATCTATGCGTAGATGCTTTGCACGAGTAGTACACATATGAGTATGTGGGCGATGATGATCATTTTACTGCTTCTTAGTTGTAATTTGGATATTGGTGGCTAGTGGGATGAAGCGGCCCGGACAAACTTTACATGTCCTCGCACATGAGACCTGTTCCACGCTTGACATGCAACTAGTTTTGCATAAGTGGCTAGCGGGTGTTTGTCTCTCCTACTATAGTCAATATCTAATTTGCAACGAGTTGTCAATAATTTGGTTATCCTTTTTGTGGTTCATGTTCGTAGGTAAGAACAGTTCTATCTTCGAAAGCCCTAAGCCACGTAAAACTTGCAATGGATAAATTAGAGGCGTCTAGTTTAGATTGTTGCTGGGCTAGTGTTATGATATGGTGATGTTGTAAGTATAAGTATGAGATGATACTCTTACAACACACATAACGTGTAAGTTCCATAGACCTTGGCTTTACACATAGAGGTATGATAATGATCATACCACGATTCACATGATGGAGATCATATGCAGGAACCATATCACTTCACTTACAAACATGTGATGTTTGATTGCATCTTATATTGTCTGTTTGGCGTTTTATTAGCATAATAAGATGATCCCTCATTTAGATATCAAGATAAAAAATGTGTTCTTCCTTAAGTATGCACCGACAATGTTTCATCGCTTCAAGACATCACGTGATGATCGGGTGTACATGAATCCACGAGCATATCTCGGGTGTAAGACAGTTACACACGCGAATACTAAGGTTCTAACTTGGCGAGCCTAGCATGTACAGACATGGCCTCGGAACACGGACCGAAAGGTTAAGCATGAGTCATATGTTTTGATATGATGACCATATGGATGCTCGCCTTTGAACCTACACCGACTCACGTGATGATCGGACCTGGTCTAGTGGATTTGGTTCATGTAATCACCAAAAAGGCATGAGGGATGTCGTTTTTGAGTGGGAGTTTATTTCTAATTTGGATTAGTAGAACTCAATTTATCATAAATTAAATCAAAGTGAATTTGCATAATTTGTTGTAGTCATTGGCATTCGTTCATCACCTTATGCATAGTTGCAATTGAGATAATAGAACTATAGAATTATGGATATATACTTTACGAACTGGTATCGTATTGTGTTGAGTGTCAATCTAAAGTTTAAAGTGCTATTGCAAAATTTCAGCAAACTCTGTTTACTCCATGAAATTTAATAATTGGTATTAAATCGAAGTAACAATTCCAGTGTTAGTATCTTAAGTATCATGTTTGCCTCCATGATTCTTGATTGTTTTAATATCAAGTTTATCTAGGAGCTGAAAGAATTGTTTTAGAAACCATCATGTGTAGCAGATATAACGATTCTGAAACAATGTTTTGGTTGCAATATGATAGAGTATAATATATGTTCTCATATTGGATGAGAATTTGCGAAGGTTGGAGATGCTAGACATCCTAATCATCCAAAAGGGTTTTGGAAAGTAACGTTATACTCATGATTCGTCTTTATAAGCTACATTAGCTTGATCATGAAAGTCGTCATGATAAGGATGAATAGAAGATGTATGTAAAGTGTTTACTACACTAAAAGATTACTAAAGAATGGATTTTGAAAGAATGCCGATCATTTTGATGATGGTGATCTACTTCAAAGTGCAGGTCCAAAGGTATTATTATTTGAATATACATGCTTTGGACTATGTGTCATGTATATGGCGCCATTGTTGATGTTGATAGATTCTTTTAAAAAGTAAAAGGAAATGCTAAAAGAGAATCTATAAAATATATTTGGCAGAAAAGAAAATATTAGAAATATCCAATTTAGGTATATGGATGATATACATGTTATGGTTGTATTCTTTGATTGTTAAACAATGTGGTTCTTGGGTATTGGATACCGAATTGGTTGGTATGAAATTTCATACAGAACGACGCATTTCATGAACCACAATGGCCTAAGTAACTAGCAAGAGAATATGTGATGATGTTCATCAAAAACAAACAAGCCGTTGTTTGTATTTCTCATTAACATCAAAGCTTGACTTCAAGATTTGTTTTAATAATTGTTATTCAAATCAGGTATTATGAGAACAAAGGTTGTTCAAATAATTAACGTATTCCATATAATATGGATGATTTACAAATCTAGTTGGAGAAATCACATCCATAAAACCTAATGATAAAATGTCACTAGACAAATGATTGAAAGATCACTTACGAAGTGACATCGCCGTTTAAATTATATTGGAAATAAAACATGAAGAAACTCCATTTTCATGGATTTTTGGAGTCTTTGATTTGATCAAGTGACGCTTGTGAGACTTTCCTAGGGATAATTAAAACTTCGTTCAAAGGCCAAAGAAGAATAAACGACTAAAATATTGAAATTTATACATATCGATGTATGTAGTCCATTATGTGTAGTCGTAAGCGATGGGTTTCAACTTCATATACTTTCTCCGAAAATTTGAGTGAATGTTCACTTAATGAGAAAGAAGTATGAAATATTTGAAAACGTTCAAAGACTTTCAAGATGAAGTGAAAATCATTGTAACAAGAAAATAAATGGTTTATGACTTTATCATAAGGGATTTATTTGAGTTGCAAGTGTAACAATAAAATAAATGATTTATCATTTTATCATAAAAGGGATTTATTTGAGTTGCAAGTTTAGCAAAACACCTAGATTTACATCTCCCGAAACACCATAGGAGTATGAAGTGTTTGAGATTTGTAATGAAACCTTGTGTGACATGGTTGGATAAAAAGTGTTATTTATAAAACTACCATTATGTTTTAAAAGATTAAAGCTTTAGAGACTACCGCTTTTACACTGAAAAGAGCTTCATATTGATCCGTTGAAATGACACCATATGAGTTATGGTTTGGGGTAAAACCCAAGTTGTCATTTCTAAAATTTTGGTATGCTAAACATAAGTAAGATGTTTATAACCGAAGTAGGATGAGCATGTATTTATAGGTTATTTCGAATAACAATTGGGTATTCCTCCATAACACCAAGGATAAAAGGGTTTGTCGCTTGAAATGTGAAGTTTCTTGAAAAAGGAATTTTTCGCAAAAGTTAAGTGGGAGGACAATAGAATTTTGATAAGGTTAACAAACCTTAGCTAAATGTGCTGAGTTGCGTAGTGCCGGAAATGGTTCCGGAGGCTGCCATAATGCTCATAGCTTATGTGCCTCAAAGGTTGTGGTCACGGAGATCTAAGTTCTTATTGAACCAAGTCGGTCAGATAAACAAATCAAATGCTGAGATTTAAGAGTAAATCATTATTGTTTGACAATGATGAATCGACCACATATAAACAAGTGATGATGGGCTCTGACTTCGTCAAATGGCTTGAAGCCATAAAATTCGTGATAGTTCCATACACGAGAAATTAAGTTTTGAACTTGGAAGACCCTCCGGAAAGGTATAAAAACATGTCGGTCGTATTTGGATCTATAGAGAAATATACATGGATGTTTCACATCTATGAAATAGTCGACATGTCGTAAAGTATTTTACGACAATGTTCAAGGAGTTGACTATGACAAGATTTCATCTTTCATAGCGATATTTAGTCTAGACGGATTAAAGTAGCAACTACTACATATAATTTGGTATATGATAGATGAATAAACAAAACAAAGTTCTTCTAATAGAATGGTTACCTAGAATGTGTACATGACACTATCTAAAGGGTTTTGTTAATTCAAAGGATGCTAAAAAGGGCATGTAAACTTCAATGGTTGAAGTAAGCATCGCGGAGTTGGAATCTTCACCGTGATGAAAAGGAGTTTTCATCAGAAGACGATGAAGATGCTTGCATTTGCAAGAAATTAAGTGGGAGCACTGAGACATATTTCTAATGCATTATGTGGAGGACATATTGTTGATTAGAAATAATGTAATTTTTATTGACAAAGGTTAAGAATTTCATTTCGATGAAAGACTTAGGCAAAACCCGAATATTTAGCATGAATGTCTATAGTGGATAGACTGTGACGCTAATATGGTTGTGCTAAATGTACATATATGAGATATTGAAGGAGTTCAATATGGAAATGACAAGAAACGGTTCTTGTCACATGGAAAAGAATTGAATCAAGATTCAAGTGTATCGACACTTGATAAGTGAAACAAGATTCAAGTGCTTCGACACTTGATGAGTGAAATCACGAGAATGTTTTGATCAATCATACCATGATATGTACACATCCAGATATATCCTATGCTCTAAGTGTTATGAGCATATACCAGAATGAATCATAAAATGATCATTGGATGATAGTAAGGATATTCTTATGATCTTTTGGAAGAACTAAGAATATATTTGTGTAGAGGTGACAAATAATTACAAATAGTTCATTATAAAGCGTTACATTGATACTAGTTTTGTCATAAGATACAAATTCAGTTTATCTCAATTTAAACTATGGGTGGCACAATAAAATGGAAAGAAAGTTTCCATGGTGAATTTGGAAGAGTTCCAAAGTTAAGACATTGTGACGGATACTACAACAAAAGACTAAGTATATGACTGCTATAGTAGCAGCAAAGGAGGGAATTTGTGTCAAGTAGTTTGTTATCAAACTAAGGTGTGGTTCGCAACGGGCTAACACTAAAGATATATTGTACGACAATAGTATCGACATGATTTAACCCCAAGGAACTAAAGGTTACACCAAAAGATAAAATTTATACAATGCCATCTCATTAGAGAATGAGTGATGCGTAGAGACGCAAAGACATGCAAATACACACAGACCTGAAAGCGTCAGATCCGTAGATTATGTTAACCACTTGCAGTTGCGTATATGGAACACCAGAAAGCCATAGGTGTTTAAATACGCAAAGTTTTCAAACTAGATTATTGTCTCTAGTGCAAGTGGGAGACTGAAAGGAATATGCCCGAGAGGCAATAATAAAGTGGTTATTATTGTATTCCTTATTTATGATAAATGTTTATTTTACATGCTATAATTGTATTAATATGGAAACATTAATACATGTGTGTTTAATAAACAAAAAGGAAGTTCCTAGTTATGCCTCTCTTATAAACTAGCTCGTTGATTAACAAGATGATCAAAGTTTCCTGATCATGGACATTGGATGTTGTTAATAACGAGGTCACAACATTAGTGTAATAATGTGATGAACATTCATCCGAAGTATATCATTACGATCAAAGTCATTGAGTTTATATTGCTATAAAAACTTACGAAGTGATCCTAATCCTTAGACCATGAGATCATGTCAATCACTAACACCGGAAGAGTTTCTCGGTGACATCAAACGTCACACCGTAACTGGGTGATTATAAAGATGGCTTTAGAACTACTAAAGTGTGATGTTGAGGTTCATGGATCGAGAGTGGAATTTGTTCATCCCGATGACAGATAGATATGCTCTGGGACCTCTCGGTGATATCACATTAATTAACTTGCAAGCAAGTGATTTGATCACTAGAATGTTATATCACGGAAACGAAAAAAGAGTGCATGTCGGTAACGAGATCAAACTAGGTATGGAGATACCGATAATCTAATCTCGGACATATAATATATCGTGAAACAAAGGGATTAAGATACTAGCGTAAAAGGTTCACACGATCACAGAAGTCATCGTTGAATGTGTGGGAGTCAGTACAGATCTCCAGGTCCCGCTGCTGATTATTGATCGGAGAGGGGTCTCGATCATGTCTGCATTATTCGCGAACCGTAGGGTGACACACTTAAGAGATACCGACACCATTCGGAGCAAATGATATGCCAGAAAAAAAAAGAAAGCGCAGGAATTTATTTCACTAGACACCGGAACTATTTCAGTTGAAATTGCTGAAATTGGTTCTGCATGTGAAATGGAATACTAGCAAGGGTTTTATGTGAATGTTTGTTAATTAAAGTAATTAACAAAATTCTGAATAAATAAATAAAAGAGTTTTATTTAAATGAGAGCTTGCATTAAATTTGGTGGAAATTTAATGCATGTGAGTGAATTTTTGAGTGGAGGCTCTTTTATGGGAGTGGGGGCTTTTCATTTTGAGTGGGAGCTCCACCCATATGAATGTGGGAGAGGTGGGGGCAGCCCCCATGGCTGGGCGCCATGTCCCTTGGGTGCCCCCCTCTCCCCTATAAAAGGCCCCCTCTCATCCTCTCAAAGCACACCTCCTTGCGAAGGATCTCTCTCACCCTTTAAAATTTTCCCATGGTCTCGGATCAGCGAGATACATGTTTCGGGTGGTTTTTTCTGGAAGGATTTGTTGCTTCCGCTGCTTCGCTGGAGCCTGGAGCGAGGGCGCGGAGGTTGTCGGGGTAACCGTACGTATGTGCGATCACGGATGCACCACTGCTTTGCGGTGCTGGACTTGATGGTTCTGGACCGGCTGGACCAGATGGACTTCATCACGATCTTGAGATCGGCAAGCGTTCGTCAACATCATCCACGAGTACAACCTCGTTAACGCTATTCGGTCTTTGAGGGTATGTATTCTATGGATGTATATCCACCCGTTACTTGTATCTAGTAGATAGATCTTGGTACTTAGATGTTCCCATCGTAGAATTTTTTTTGTTTTCTATGCTGCGAACCCTACACGAAGGTATACCGAGTTTATGGTTGTCCTGACACACTTTTCCTTGCCTTTTCAGCTCCTCTGTGCACTCAGCATGTACCGGGATGACACGAAGACGGAGTTCAAATTCCACCATGTGTTTCCGTGATATAGAAATGCGAGAAATGGGTGGACACTTGCGTGAGCCTCGCCAAGACCAAGGACGACGTGTACAACCCGGCGACGAAGGAAGGCCGGAGCTCGGCTAGAACAAGGCGAAGGTGCTCAAAGCCACACGACCTCCCGCCAAGCTTCTCCACGCTTTAATCGAGAAGTGCATTGCCGACACCAAGGCCCAGGCCGAGAAGAGGGAGGAGAAGGCCGACGAGAGGTGGGCGCAACTGCTCTAGAACCAAGACCGCAAGCTCGACCTCCTCAAGGCGAACTACGCCGCCAAGAAGAGAAACACAGATCTCTAGTTTCTCATGGGCGGCGAAGACACCTCGACGATGAGTACGCCGGTCAAGGCCTGGTACATGGTGCGCCGCAACGCCATCCTCCAAGAGGATAACACCGCCAGCACGCCAAGGACATCGCCGATCGCCTCCGCCACCACAACTTCGCCGAGCTCTGCTTCTACCTCTTCCAACCAGTCGGCCGGCCACGAAGCCGATGCTCCTATCCCCGTCGCATCGGACACGCCGGAGGAGGCCATCCCCATCGACGACTGATCGCCAAGCTATTTTATCTAGTTCTGTAATAATTTTGTCGCCAAACTTTTTGGTCGTACTTCTATTGAACACCTTGGACCGAGATTTCGCCGATGAGAACAAAAAAATTCAAATATTTCACCTTTTTCCTTTACATGGAAACTCGGATTAGGAACGCGAATAAAAAGTTGGACATTCTTAGGTCAAAAGTTATATCGGCCCGATGCCATCTCTATCTCTACTACTTAAAACAAACAAAACGTTCCGTTTTCTGCCAACCCAGCGTTTCGCTCCTTGACGAAGGATTCCATCGTCCGCTCGACAGCATCCACGAACATCCCGAACAAAACCAACGGAAAAAAAGCATAGAAAACCACTAACCCCATTACCTTCCCCGTTTCGACCGAAAATCTCGCCGCCGGGCGCTCCCAACTCCCTTCTCCTCCGCCCCTAAACAACGCCGGCAAGACAATAGATCTCAGTCGCTGCCGCCTCCCCCCACCTCGAAGGCCAGTATACTTCCGCCCCTCCATGTTGACCTCGACGACGTCAGCCCCCCATCCTGCAGGATTGGACGCCGCCGCTGCACTGGACGTCTACACGCAGACTGTCCTGCAGCGACCCACCTAGCCTGGACGGTGTCGCCCCCCACCTTGCAGGCCTGGACGCTGCCGCCCTCGAGCTCCACGCGTGGACTTCCCTATAGTGGTACGTCGCCGCCATGCTCCCATGCTTGGTAGTCTGGACGCAGTCGTCGCGCTCAACGTGTGGGATTCACTACGACAACGCCCTTCTTCCTCTCTCTCTCTCTACCTGTTCCTTCCCATGTCAGACTCCCGTCCCTCTCTGTATTCTCCATGCATGACTACTTCGCCTCCATGCATGCCAAGTGTTTGTGATATTGCCAGTGCTAAGGTGTCCCTGCATAACACACTGTTTCAACAAATAATTAAAGGATGTTTGATGAATTTGACAAGGTCGCCTCCGCATCGGTGTACGTACGGGACTCCCCGAAGTGGCTTCGTCTTTGGCGACGCCGCCTGCGAGTCCTTCCCATGACCTGGAGGGTGACCATGGAATGCTTGCAGAGGAAGTGGAATGATGAGCCTGCGACAAAGGGTAGCATTGCCGAAGACGACGACCTACTTCCTGCGCCCCCATGCTTCTCCTCCACTCTTCCTCCGTTGATCCTCCCAAGGTATGACACGACTACAGAAATCCCTAACCCCTGCCGCACTATCCTTAATCCTACTGTAGCCTATCATTGTTGGTTCAATTTTGAAGATATTATCCTTCAAGCCTTAATCCCCTATGGTAGTCTGTCAGTGTTAGTTTATAGATAGAAGCAGCGGTACCCAGTTAATCATCACTCGGGTGAGGTTGTTACTGTTAGCCGATCACTTAAATTCAATCACTCAGGTGAGGCTGATACTCATTGAATTCGGACATTTACATTCTAAGTGACCTGCTAACACTTGGTCTTTTTCTCCGGTCCAGTACATGGATTCTGAAACTGTAGAAGTTAGGTTAAAATTGTTGTCCTCTGTGGCAGCTTACTTCATAGCAGTAGGTATTCTTGGGATTTTTTCAGTGTTTTCTCACACATACAACTCAACAGCTTGGGAAAGAAGTTACGGATTCAAAGATACCTACTGTTGAATTTGTTCCTGGTTCTATCAATCCGTCCCTGCCTCAAAGAAACACCTTTAAGGCAGTGAGTTTTCTACTTTATCCTCACAGAACAACTTCGGTCTTTTTATGTGGGGTTGATTTTGGCAGGATCCATACCACATGGTCACTGTGCTCCATCATCAGCTGAAAGCTTAGCAAAGACCACGGGTGCTCCATCTATGTCAGGAGTCAGGGCTACCAAAATGCAGTCCCCATCTTGCTGGGGATTTCAGCTGTGGAGTGCATACTTTCCATACAAAGGACCATTTCCGAGGTAAGTTATTTACCTTGACTTATTTATAAACCCGGCGTTAAGCTATTTTACATCATAAACATTTTGACCAAAATTTTCCAGGTGATGCTCATCAAGTTGATATGTCACAACCTCGACCTATGGTAATTCAAGGACCAAGCCACATCAGGCGCGTCGACCACAACAGAGAGCAGATGCATGCTGCTGCGTAGGTGGAGGAGCTAACTCTGCAGGAATCCCGTAGTTCTCAAGCCAGGCGTTGGGGAGGAGCAATGGTGTGGCCTCTAAGGATGGGTATGTGTCTAATAAGTACTCGCATACTGGCCCAGCCAGAAGAGAAGTGGGCAATGCGGTTCCTAAGGTTCGCATTGGCTGCTAATAAGCCTTCAAACTCGAGGAATTACCAATAGGAGCACTATTCTGCACATGTTCGTGCTCGAGACAATGTCAAATCTTCTCCTAAAATGGCTCGTTCTCTATGCTAAATTGATAGCTGTTCTCATTCTGTTTAGCCCCTGTTGCGTTTTCTGCCATATCAAATTAGATAGGACTATTTCCACTCTGTTCTACTCCTTGGTAGCATATGAAAGCTATAAAATTTTCTCAGAGATATGCAAGCAATCATGTTGGGCCGTATACCACAAAGATCGGTATGTTCGTGATAATTAGTCTTCGCATGTGCACTATGCATTAAAATTGTTCAACATAGAGATATATTTCCACAAATATTCTGCTCACACAAGCAGGTTCTTGGTATCTGCTCAACATGCTTCTGCTTTTAGTTTACTTGGATAGTGATCTGGCTAATATTTGTTCTTCCTAATTATTAGGAGATTCACCTTTTTCTAAAAAACGCAAGAAAAATTCAGTTCCTCAAGTGCATCATAAGCATATTGTTACCGGTTCTAATCGATGATGTAACCTAGGACCCAAAGTTGCTGGCCAATTTTTTTTCTTTGTGGCTCATTTGGCCGAACAAGTTGCAAGGGTCGTCTGTTGCCCTGCTTTCTCAAATAGATATGAAGTTATGATACCGTTCTTACATAATGGAGTGTGTGTGTAGATTTTACTGATGCATAATCGGATGGTCATGTGTGGGATGGTTTATGTGATGCTCCCAGTGCACCACCAATACATGATCACGGTCAGGAAGATTCACTAGCTCCACACTGTGATACCAGAACTTGTGCAACAATAAGTGTATCAAAGGGTACAACTGTCAAAAAATAGGAACATGGTGATAGTATTTCTGTAGCTAACTTTCATGAAAAGACCAAAACTGGACGCTCGATCGAACCATCATTCAGAAATTAATTGTATTTCTTCTGTTGGCATGCCATTCTGACTAATTGTTCTACCATGTAGGAGAACTTTGAATGGGGGAGAGCACATGCCCATGGAGGGGTACCCCTAGATGCTACTGCGGCATCTCGAGGGCCTGGATTTGGCTGCGACATCATAGATTGGATTAGGAAGGTGAGCTAACTCCTCTAGATCTAATTGGAATCCTTGTTTGCTTGTGTCGATAGTGATGTACTGAGATGTGATGGGTGGGATTCAAGTAAAGGTGTCTCCTTTATCCATTTTCCTTCCAATTTTCCATTGGATTGCTGCTCGTTTGTATCATCCTGATTCAAGTAAACAAGGATTTGTTTGACGCTGAACTTGTTTTTCTTATAGATGGGACCATGGTATGCTCATGCTCAAGTTCATCTATTTTTACGGCAGATGCCTATCTTTTAGTTTGGTGGGTATAATAGACGTATTCTTACTTTCAACTCATTAAATGTGCTTAACCATTGTTTCTTTGGAGGTGCTTTAGTTTCTGCGACCTTGAGGGTTTGTACAACATGTCTGGCAAACGGGCCAATTCAAGTTAAGTTCAAATTAAGAACAACAACTGGGCATACACGACTTTACTTCCTTTAATCTAGAATCTAGAACTAAAGCAATAACCCTGACTACTAGGGTTGCAAACGGCAACCCGCATAATACCGTGAAAGCAAAAAATAGTTCAGACTAGACATTTTTTTGAATTTTTTTATTTTGCCTACAAAGCAGGGCGGATCGGGTGCCTCTTGCAACCCTACTGGCTACAAAACCTAGCATGAAACATGGTGATGTTCTGGTCATACGGCTTGAGAAAAAATGTTGATGGGATCAGGGGAGCCTTATTTTCTACATCATCATACTGTTATTCTACTCACCTGGATTATGTGCTTCCACTTGACATTTTCCATATGTTCACATTTATTTGTGTTGTCCAGTTTACCTCTCTGTATGATACCCCTTCCTGATGTATGCAACAACAAAGGAAATTTCAAGTGAAAGTTCACAGTCATATACATAGATGTCTAGGACAATCTGAGACAAGTGATGTTTTTATGAGAATCATCCTACTTGGTTTATTTGTTTCAGTCTCTCATCCATAAAAGAAGATGGGTAGCTAAACTATTTAAATTCATAATCATAGAGAAATGAAGACATTTTGAAGGAGAAAAAAGGCATGAAGAGCTTCTGGTTCCCATTCAGATATCTAAATAAAGTGTGACATCTACATCAATCTTGAGCTTTCAGAGCAACATACACAATCCAGCAACAACTACAATAAGTCATAGAATATATTTTCCAAGGTACATCACATTAGAACCCAAAAATCCCCTAAGCTTACTTGGTTTGTTTAAGCATGTGTAGTTATTATTGAATTATCGATATGAAGTGGAACCTGATCCTCGGCGGCGCGTGGGGGTTGCCGCTTCCACCACCACCACCGCAGGGACAAAAACACCAAGTTCCACACAAACCATACTAAGGGGAATATCAAAAACTCACTGAACACCCACCGAGTTTTACACAAAAACTTACTGATGTTGTGCGAAAGTATCTAAGTGTCCCCTCTGTTCCTAATTATAATTTTTTTGGGTATTTTAATATGGACCACAGATGGACTGAAATTAGTGAACACACACGCTAAAACACATCTATACACATACATATGATTCAGAAAAAGGTAGAACATCTTATAATTTGGAATGACTGGAATAGCTATATTTTGTATATAAACATGAATTTTCACATACATCATATTTACATGTGCAGAGAGGAAAGAAGGGAAAGAAGTTTGAGGGTCGCGACTTGTGTTGTATCCAAATAAGTAAGTAGATTTATGGCTCACGATGAAGATGAAGATTGCTGTCAAGATCCTGATCCTCGATTTTTTCTGTAAGCCTTTCAAGATGAGCAGACTGAATCTTTACTTCAGTCGCCTGTACAAAGAAACAAATGAAATTCTTTTTCAGGCCTCTCCTTGAAATCTGTGAGCAGAAGCCTTAGCAGGAGTAGGAGCTTCTGCAGTTATGCATGTCTTGTAATACAGAGCACCCATTTACCTATTTGGCTATTTCCATGAAATCCCTTATGATTAACTTCCCGAACATGGTGTCCATGAATTCATGTGACCTTTTCTTGTAGATGATTTGATACTTGAAAGAGGTGCTAATCGGCATGAAAGCCAGAGGTTAGTCACAGTTTCAAATGCTTTCTCATAGTTTTCTTCTTTTAGCCACTTGCAACTTTTATTTCTCCATGGCTTTGCAGGCAAGACGACTACTCTGATGCTCCTTGAGTAAGTTACATAACCGGAGATCTTGCAGCCAAGTATCAGAGGGGGTAAGGCCAAGCTAGCTGGTGAACTGATCTAAATCTTATCATGTCTCTTGCACATATATTCTTCGGAATAAACCGATTAACCATTTGGTTTGCTGTCTCTGATGATTCGTGGTCGTTCTTATGCTTGGCTTTTGCTGCGACCAGAGTTTTGTCCACACCGGAGCTTGTTGTTTTATGCCAAGGAGCCACTGGTGTTTGAGGTTCAGCTGCTCAAAGGTCCTATGATCATCATCTAGGGTCCAATGCAGATATAAGATCTTTATCTATATAGTATCATACATTTCCTTCTCTATTTATTTGGTTCTAATTCCTTTCTGAACCTTAACATTTTTGTTCTTCTGAAGATTCGTTCAACAAGTTAAACGGAAAGGAGTAACAATGTAGTTTTGTATATGCTATTTATGTAATTTTTGTTTAATAAAATTGTTGCTGGTGTACTAAAAATACAATTACTATATATTTCTTTCTCCTTGCTTCCCATTCCATGTTTCGTAATCGATTTAGGATCAACAAATTTGTTCTTGTTATTGAAGGACTTACACAATGAAAGTGCCATTAATTGTCTTATGCAAAATTGGCTAATATGGTTAGAAATCGCTAGATTGTGCGCTATAGGAGACACATTACAATGTATAGGATGGAGAATTCGAAAACTACAAGTCACCGTGCTTGTGATGCCCAACAAAAAATCACCATGCTTGTGACACCCAACTAAATGAAATCATCTTTCTTCGTGTTTTGTTTTCCCGTAGCAATGCACGGGCAATTAACTAGTTTAGCTTAGAATTTCGTTCTGATAACGCCGAACGAGTGGAGGCTGGTAACTTGGGCTTGGATCCAAACGTTGTCCACATCCTTGGTCAACGCCAAAATTTTGGCTGGGCGGCTCGTGGTACTATCCAAACAGACCCTTTCTTCCCACCCCGCGCCTCCAGAATAGAACAGAGGAGTTGGAGACGTGGAGCTAGTTTCGGCGACGCCATGGCCACGGCTTGAGGAGGCGGAGCTCCACACCAACGGACGTCACCCTCTGCGGCTTCGCCTGCACGTACACTGGCCGGGGCCGCCGGTCTCAGCTGCGACTGCGACGACCCGTCCCCAAGTCTCCAACGCCGCTCCCGCCCAGGCCCAGTTGCCCGCGCGACGGCGCTCCTGTGCTGCCCGGCTGCCCCACGCGACCGCCGCCGTCTGTTCCCACACGAGCCTGCGACTACGACGACCCGTCCCCAAGTCTCCAACGCTGCTGTTGTTCCTGTACGAGCCTGCGAGTAGGATCCTGCCCCAGCGTCTGCTGCTGTTCGTGTACTACTGCTGCTGTTCGTGTACTACTGCTGCTGTTCGTGTACTACATCAGCCATCAGCTCAGGTACTGCTGCTGCACCTGCACTACGATGTAGAGATTAGAGTTTTAGACTATTGCAGATTAGAGTATTAGGCTGGCTCGAACCGATTGTCGTACTGGTGCTGCGCCTATTGGTGATGGATCAACATATTTTTAGTGTATGATTAGAGTTTTAGACTGTTAGAGATTAGACTCTTAGAGTTTTAGACTGCTAGACCAAATTAAACTATGTGTGTATTTCTATTTCTGCAATCTTGATGGGTTTGAGAATGTTGAAGACTGTTTGGAGACTTGAGTTTGAGTAATTGCAATTTTGAGACTGTTTTGAATTGGTAATTGTTGGCATGATGGTTTGCTACAGGTTGTAGCTTGTTGGTTTCTTATAGTCCCTCTGATCCATATTACTTGTCGTGGAAATGGCTGTATCTAGCACTAAAACATGTCTAGATACATCCATTTTCGCGACAAGTAATATGAATCGGAGGGAGTAGTTACCTGTTGAAGATTACGGTTGAAAGTTGAAAGTGAAACCTGTGAGCAGCTATGTTGGTTTTGTACTTTTGTGACTTAATCTTAATGCAATCTTAATGCTTCTGAAAGGTTATGGCTGGGCTGCTGGGCACAAACATGCGTTCTAGGAGCTATGTTGTTGTTGTCTGTTAATTTGTTTATGCTAATGAATGCCAAATTACAAAGTTTATAATATTTTTCACACATTTATCTATTTATTACAGCATTTATAAATAATAAAATTATTATTATATATCTAAAAAAACCAGACAGTGAACCGTGAACCTGTGGTTCGACCAGTGAAACCTAACCGAAAGCCTCGCCGGTTCGTTGACCGGTCCGGTTTTTTAAACTACAAAACATAGCTCGCAGAAAGAGCCGGCCGCACGACAGCAGGAAGACGGCGGCGGCGCTCCGGTGAGTCTTCCTTCCTTCCCCTCATCCCCGCCCTCCTCCTGCTCGTCTTTCTCGTTCCCCACGCCCTCAGAGCAGGCCAGCGGCGGCCATGTCCTGCGCCCCCTCCACTGTTGTTACCCATAACCCTAGATCGAAGCTGAGCCAAACGGCAGCGGGAGGGGAAGTGGCGAACGGGGGAACGGCGGACAGAGGCAACCGGCAGCAGGGGGACGGCGGCCAGAGGCGACCGGTGGCCACGCCCTAGCCTGTCCCCTACGGCCTCTCCCTGCCCTCTTCTAGTTCATGTAAAATTGTTTTTTTTTTCTGAAATTACAGAACCTGTGGAGAGTACAGAACATGTTCTAATTGTCCACTTGTGTCATGTGCGTGCTATATGTAAGAGACATAAACATCTAACTTGTTGTGCTATTTGTTAAAGACAATATTATTATCCTTGTTGTTATATTTTAATGTTATTATGTGTGAAAATATTATTAAAAAACATTGTATATACATAACTATCTGTATACATGTACACAAGGATGTATTGTCAAAACTCAAGAAAACTTTAAATTCCATGGTCTGGACATCGAAACAGGTTTTGGAATTGGGTGTTACCGTTTGATTCCGACCGTGAATTCGGTACACATCCAAACAACGAAATTGGAAACGGAGGCCATTTCCTTTCCATCTTGGATTTGGAATTTTCAGCCCAATTCATTTCCGATCTAAAATTCCAACATCCAAACACAGTGTAAACGATTCGTAGCACCTGGATTCTTACTAAAGAAAATCGCATCTAGAATTACAAGTACTTTGTTCTGGGAAAATGTATATTGTGACTTGTCTCTGCTCTGAAGGTTATATTATGAGTAAAACTGATGTCTCTTTAATCATTTTAAAAAAATTAAATTGATGAGAGCTCATTGTTTTAGAAGGTAATAAGTTTTCCTCCTTGATAGTTATGTTATGAGAGCTCATTGGTTTAGAAGGAAATAATTTTTTCTCCTTGATGTCTGAAATCATCTTCATTAGTATCATCCTGATTTTCTCACGGTAGTTTATGCCATCATTCTGATTTTCCAGATCGCATACCGAAATTCAAGAACCCAAATGATATCTTCGCAGGAAGGTAATTACATTTTACTTTCATTCCTCAGGAGCCTCGACAGTACTACTTGCTAAGTTTCTATAGTGTCTACTGTACCTTGAAACTTATTTTATCTGTGTAAACATGTCATGGTATTTCTAGAATAATCATCTGCATGCGGAACACTTCATATTAACACCATCCATACTTATTATGCTTATGCTGAATTGTTGATGGATCCAAATTGATTTGTATGATGTTTTGAAAAAACAAAATAGATATGTATGCACCTCTGTTGATATCACCATTGTATAGAATATTTGGTATCCTATTGTTATGTTATACATCTGAAAATGTTGTTCTGTGTGGCTATTACCCAGATGATACGGTTGCCTTCTCTTTCAAGGATGGTAAAAGGCTGTGCTCTCTTTTTCTGCGTCAGCAAGGTCTGATCAAGAAGAAGCGAAGGTCCGTGCTGTTATGTTGTTATGCTGTTATGCATGCCCCTCCCTCTTACTGCACCTTACATATATTCTCGTGTCCACCTATCTAAGTTTTCAGATGGCTGTCCTCTTTGAATCCTGAATTAGGGGCCCCTTTCAGACTTAAGCGACCAAAGTTGCTCAAAGATGTGTAAGCATCTACTATCTTTGCCAATTATTTCTTGCTCTAAACCAGCTCTTGTTCGGTATTTCAACTGATGAAGCTGTGTATATCTTATTTGAAAACAATACTCACTGATTTAATGAGTTACCTCCATGGCTCCATGTTTCAAGAGTTTTTGCCAAAAGGTTTGGTAGAGGAAAACTCACTCTTCAAGTCTTCATCTATGCGCAAAAATGATCCATAGTATGGGGCATGAGTCTTGGCCATGTGGTCTTATGTTGAAAAACATGGCAAACTGCCAGCTTTCCAGTTATTTTGTTTCCATTTAAAAGGTTACTTTAGCATTATCAATATTTTTGTAACCCTCAAAAATTATCTCTGTTCCACAGTTACTTGGCTGAATCGGATGTCAGGGCTGATGAAGTAAGTTGTTCATACTTTAATAGAACCTAGATCTTGCAGTTTTCAGTTTCACTATGCATATTCCCCTTATTCATGTTGCCTGCATAGCCAATTATTTGATCCGTGGGATTTATATAAGGATGAGTGATGGATAATCATATTTCTAGTGTTAAAAGTAGTAAGAGAACGTTTAGCAGTTTCAATTTTTTTTTGAGAAAACGCAAAAGCTTTGCGTTTCATTATATTGAAAAGATAGAGTTGTTACACGCCTCCCGAGAGGCCAACATACAGATTACAAATGCCGCTACTAGTGAACATCCCAAGTCGTTGGGGCAATGTCCCTCAAACCCTTAGCGCCTGCGAGAATCCATGCTGAGGCTTCCTCTTTGATTTTGATGACCAGGGCTTGGATAGACGGTTGCGCCCGCTCAAACACGCAGTCATTCTGCGCCTTCCAGATCATCCAGGGGATCAGCAATGTCGCGAAGGCCAGCCCCTTATGCATGGGTTTGGGCGTGCTGCTCTGGGCCTTCAACCACCAGTCGAAGAGGGTAGATTCATCGGAAGGCGGCGGGCAAGAGAGGTGCAGCCAAGCTAGGACCTCGTGCCAAACCTGCCTAGAGAAGGGGCAGGCGATCATCAGGTGTTGCATGGTCTCCATGTCCTGATCGCAGAGGACACAGCGGGGGTGGTGCTGAAGGTTTCTCCTAGCCAGCCTCTCTGTGGTCCAGCACCGGTCAAGATTGGCTAGCCAATGAAAGAATCTGACACGGTTGGGCGCCCAGCTCCTCCAAATAAGCTTCCAAATGGCGCAGCGCTTTGACCCCAGGAATGCTGCACGGTAGGCCGATCTGCGGTGTAGACGCCGTCAGCGGACCGCTTCCAGATCAGTCTATCATCTTCCTCAGATAGGACAGTGGGTGTGACCGTGAGCCATAGGAGTAGGTACTGCCCCACCTCCGGAATGCCAAGGACCCCCCTGGATGTCGCGTGCCCAACTGTTGGATGCGAGCCCCTCCACCACGGTTCGTGTCTTGCGCCGGCTCTTAGGGATGCAGTCGTAGAGGAGAGGTGCGATCTTGCGGAGAGAGTGCCCGTCTATCGACCTATCCTCCCAAAACAGCGCAGACTGGCCGTTCCCCAGCACCATATGGGTGGAGGCGAAGAAGAGCTCACGCTCCGTGGAGGGCTGAATGCCCAAACCACTCCAGGTGCGGGATCTGTCCGTTCGGTCCAGCCACAGCCAGCGAAGTCGCAGAGCAAGGCCAGTGAGCTCCAGGTCTTAGATACCGAGCCCTCCGAGGTCAGTGGGGCAACAGACCAGCCGCCAGTTCACGTGGCAGCTACCGCCGTTGGCGGCGGCCTTCCCTTCCCAGAGGAAACCTCTCTGAATCTTCTCCAGGGCCTTAATCGTCTTCTTAGGAGGGTCCAACACGAGTAGTTGGTGCACCGGAATGGCTCCAAGGACCGATTTAACCAGGGCCAGCCTTCCCGGCTTCTGCATCAGGCGCGATTTCCAAGTGGGCAGCTTTGCTGCCACACGCTCGACAAGGGGTTGCATCTGGGCAGACGTGAGTCTGCGGGTGGAGAGCGTGATTCCCAGATAGGTTATGGGGAAGTCCACGATCGGGCACCCCAGCGGTTGCAGCACAGGCCCGGCGTCCTCATTCGCGCATCTGATCATCGTGGCTGTGCACTTAGCATAATTCACCTGAAGGCCAGAAGAGATGCCAAAGATACGCAGGATCAATTATGTTCATTCATGTGAACCTCACATCAAGATAACTGCACTTATAGAATATACTATACAACATGGGCTTGAACAGGATTAGGCCATTGGAAGGAGTGGAGACTATAATCGGAGATGAGAGAATATCATAGAAGAAGGGATTAACTCACTGTTATTGCTTGCTTGAAATCCATATTTGCTAGCTCTATCTATTTCATAGTAATCACTTGACTTGATCCCTGAGAAATGCTCTATCTGTAAAAGAACTTGAATTTACTACATTGAATATAGTACATCTCTTGTTACTGTGTCGATACTGTTTTGCTTTTGAAGCGCATTGTCTCATTAACATGTCTCAGTTTTCCCACCTTCTTTATTATGATACTCTCTTAGTGGCTGTTTTACCCTCTCTTGTGCTGTTTTCATTAACATCCATGTATCATAAACATGACAGTAACTGTGCATGTTAATTGAGAAATATGTATTCTAGGTGTCCAGCAAGAGAGTAAGATTTAACATTGGAAAAAGTTTTGGTATGGAAAGGAATTGCTACAATCACCACGTAGTTGTGGGTGGTGTCGAGCTTTTTAAGTTGCAAAAACAGAAGGATGGCTCTTTCTGTCCAGAAAGCTTGAAGATCATGCATCGTACAATCAGCAAATTAAGCAATGGAGCACTGGATTCAGTGGCTAATATTGTCACTCATAACGGTACTAGTTTCAGGAAAGTTAGGCCTACAATGATGAAGATCGTGAAGGACCACCTTCCAAAATACCTGGCTGAGTTGGACAGTGAAAATAGTAAGGTTCTATTGTCGGGCATTCTAACAAGTCCATGCAGCTATCAATCTGATTCTGTCTGCCTTTCAACACCTGTTTCACCAATGCTTCTGTCATCTATAAATGAAGCTTTGGCTGGTCTGGATGAAATTTCCCATCAAGCTGCTGTTGCAATCAACAGAAAGCTCATTGGAAAATCATGCCCCCCAAAATTCCTGCATGTATCTCGAACTTCCAGCAGAAGCCATCTTGTTAACTTGATAAGGAAAAGATGTGAAAGTATGATATCGGAGCTGCAGGAAGGCAAGGATCTTCCAAAAAACTTTTCGAAAGCACTGTCAGTGATGAACCTATATCAGAAACTAACACTAAGGAGCATGCATATTTCACAGTCAGAGTTCTTCCCCTTTCCGCGTGTAACTATGTCACTGCAGCAAGATATCCTGAATGCTCTTTGGTTGCTTCCAGAAGTCAATAGTAATGATATGAAGTTGCTGCGTTCCATTATGGGTCAAGTTTCTCAAGTTAAGATGGCATTATTCAAACCAGCTGTGAGGAGGTACTTGGCAGAATGCTTGTTTGAGTGTGATGATGGAAATTTACCATATTTGGCACGACGTGCCATCGGTTTCTTAGTTGGAATGTCTCCTACATGTCAGCAGGTTATTCTCACAGAAGAGAGAAAGGAAGTTGAAGTAGATGCTGTATTAGATTTAAGCAGTTGCCTCAGATCTTTGGCACATGATGCCATTGAAGAATGCCCGAGTGATGATGAATTTAGCTCAGAGAATAACAGCTGCAGCGAAGATAATGATTTTGTACTCACCACGAGCAACTACTTTGGTTTCCGTTCTCAGCAGCACATGGATGAGGGCTGCTCTTCAAATTTTATGATCAACAACAATGCTGAAGATTCTGAACCTGTGGGTTGTGCTGGACAATATGGAGCGAATTTTTTTTAAATAATACGAATTAATTATTTAATTTGAGTTCTATTATGCGTTTTTTCGAAATTTCAGATCTAGTGCTTTGTCGGCCTGAGCCAGACCGACTGGGTCAATCGGCCAGGCCCTGGCCGACTGCATGTGGCACCATGCAGTCGGCCCTGCCCCACACATGCAGTCGGCCAGGGCCTGGCCGATTGGCCCAGTCGGTCTGGCCCAGGCCGATTAGTGCAATCGGCCAGACCTAGACCGATTGCCTAATCGTCCTGCCCCTAGCAAAATCCTGCATGATCAATGCAGCCCTAATCTTCCGCCGCGCCGATTTTGTCGCCAATCCTTCGCGCCGATTTTTTCCGCCATCGCGCCGATTTTCCCGCCAGTACTTCCCTCTCTTTGTTCCCGCCACTACTTCCCTCCCTTTGTTCCCGCCACTACTTCCCGCCCTTTTTTTTCCCGCCCTTTTTTTCCCGCCACTACTTCCCGCCTTTTTTCCCGCCTATTCGCTTCGGTGCCTCTATAAATCCGGGCAACGAGATGTATCCTTTACCAGTTCTTCTCTTCCTCCTCTTACTCTCTCATTTCCCTCCTCTCCTCTGGCTCTCGCATTTTCCTCCCCTCCTCTCCACTATGATCGACGCTTCTCCCTGGCCTGTAGATATGTCCATTGGGCTTTTCTTCATAGCCAAAACTGTTGAGATAGGCGATAAACCAGCCGACTGGGATACGTTGGTATCGAACCATGATGCTCTCGTTATACTTGGTAAGTCACTTCATCGAAGAGGATGGAAACTGAAGACCCCAAATCAGGTACAAGCAGAGCTTCTCAGGATCAAGGCAAGGTGGGACAAGCTCACCTTCAAGAGTGAAGCTCGCATGATGGAGGTGGCTAATACACCTTGGTTCTGGATAGAAGATAGCGAAGATGAGGATGATATCTTCATGCCGCCACCGGTTGGAAGCAAGGCAAGAGCTGAGTGGGACAAGAGGCAGGAGAAGAAGAAAGAGCAGGCCAAGAAGAGTCAAGCTGACATGACGAAGCAGGCTGTGGCACGTAGGGCCTGCATAGAAGAGAGCGAAGATGAGGATGATATCTTCATGCCGCCACCCGTTGGAAGCAAGGCGAGAGCTGAGTGGGACAAGAGGCAGGAGAAGAAGAAAGAGCAGGCCAAGAAGAGCAAGTGCGAGGGATCGTCCAAGGGAAAGGGCGAGGCATCATCGAAGGGAAAGGGAAAGGGATCATGCTAGGGATTGATAGGACTCTTATTTATGTACCGCAAGTTATGTTGAACTGTGTTGCAAGTTATGTTGAACTGTGTTGCAATAAAAATCGTGAAATGATAGAATGATGTCTCATATATAGGTAAATGTCTCATGCATAGATAGACATGTCTCATACATAGATAAATATATGTCTCATACATAGATAAATATATGTCTCAGCGACGTCGTCTGCCGCGATGCTCGGGTGGTGGGTTAGGAGGCGTCGTCCAACCGAACCTGTGGGGCGGCCGAACCTGTCGGGGAGGAATCACCGACCCGTGCTCATCGTACTGAGTCTCCTGTGTGGGGTCAGGTGCAGGAGTCTGGAAAATGTTCAGCCAACTGCTCTGCGTCATGAAATCCTGAGTGCTATGATCAACGTCCTGATCAGTCCAGGCGGATCCGGAGACAGACGACTGATAGCCAGGCATAGACCCCTGCATTCCGAATGCTCCTGCACATAAAAACAAAGTATGTAAGAACTTGACATTAAATGAGCCTCGACGCTTATCTTGTAAGACACATACCCTGTGGCTGTGGCTGTGGGTGAAACCCGTAGTTTGGCATGGGAGGGTGACCCCAAGGCTCCTGCTGCTGGTGCTTACATGTGTGCTGCACATAGTCGCTCGCCAACCAAGTTGTGTCATACGCAGGGACATAGGCATGCACCCTGCCTGGACAATTTATATCCACGCATTCCATTGTCAAGTATTTCTTAGAGGACACGGTTGTTTTCAAAACCCTGTGTGTTGACATTGCCCAAGCAACGACTGCATCTTGCAAATGTTGCTTGTCTTGATATCTGGCACCCTGGGCAATTCTGTTGCTGTGATATTCCCACGCAGAATCATGACCATCATCAACGGTCATTCCGGTTGACATGTTTTGATTCCATGAAGCAGGAATCGGCATGTCCTCTCCACCATTGCCTTCTCCATCAGAATCATCAGGGTCATCAGAATCACCACTCTCGCCATCCATGTAATCCTCATCTTCCATCATGTTCTGCATGCCTCCATCTTCCTCGTCCGCATCTGCCTCTCCACTATAGTCTTCTCCACCTCCGGCCTGACTGCTCTGCCCCGATTCATAACCACCGCCTCCTCCTCCCCCTATCTCACTGCTCTGCCCCGATTTATAACCACCGCCTCCAGCACTGGACATAGAGTACATCCCGTAACTTGAATCAACACTATGGCGCGAAACATGTCCACCATCGATCTCCTTCAAGACAGGAAGCACTAATGCGCGAGGGTTTACATGCCTATCTTCGCAGCCTTTTAACCACTTAAACCAGTCTCTGTCTGTATCTACATGCCTTAAAGTCCAGAAAATATTTTTTCTTGACTTTGTCCATAATGCTTGCACGCTGACGGTGTACGTCTCGATGTTATAGCCTAAACATCCTATCAACCATTCCTTCAACTGACTAACACTCCACGTTTGAGGGGCAGTCAAATCTAACTGTGTACACATAAACTCTCCAAGATTTGCTCCAAAGTCATTTGTTCGAACATTCCCATGACCGTAATAAAACACGAACTTCACTAAATTGGTCATCTCTGCTGACATAAAATAAACAACCTAATCAATTATTTATCGACAACGCGTATAACTTTAGGCAATGCTTGCAAATATTCTAAAAAATATGATATTATTACTACCGGTCAAATATTGCTACTAATCCACCGGCCAAATTTTTGTGCCTAACCCATCGGTCAAATATTGCTACTAATCCACCGGCCAAACTTTTACTAATCAACTAGCCAAATATTCTAATAGACTAACCATACGACGAGCGTACGTAACCATATACAATATCCATTGATTATCGAGGGATTAGAGTTTACCCTTGAAGCGAGAGAAGCTACCACCAACACAGCTCGAACACTGCTCCACCACCACAGCCTCAGCTCCTCCACCACAGCTCCACCACCATTGCCATTGCTTCACCACAGCTCCACCACCGTTTCTCCAACAAACCAACACCAAATCAAGCCATGAGCTAACCAATCCGTAGATCGGGCTTCAACTCCCTCTCTAATGGATTTGGATTGAATTTTTTGTGGTCAAATCGAGCAAAATCTGAGAAAAACTAAGGCTAGAAACGAAGAACACGAGGGGAGAGAGAGAGGCAGGCGAGCAGGTCGCGTGGAGAAGAAGACCGCGCCTGCCCGCGCGGCGCGGCGTCGCCCTTATCTGCCCCCAGTCGGCGTGGGCCTGGCCGATTGGGCAGTCGGCCTGCGCCTGGCCGACTGGTCCTGTCGACCGTTGTGGGTCCCGCGGCCCCACTGGCCGACCTGCTGTCAGCTGGCTGCTGGACGATTGCAATGCAGTCGGCCAGGGCCTGGCCGATTGGCCCAGTCGGCTTGCCCCTGGCCGACAAAGCACTAGATCTGGCATTTCGAAAAAACGCATAACAGAACTCAAATTAAATAATTAATTCGTATTATTTAAAAAAAATTCGCCAATATGGAGACAGTGAAGCTGCTGCTAGTATGAAGGATCCTAGTTTGAAGAAGGACAATGTGAAGATGGCTAGATGCTCTGAAGAAGATCTGTCTGCAGTATGTGATGACACTGCAAGTACTGCACACAAGTTAATTGAGATAATTCTTAAAAAGATGCTGACTGAAGAGGAGGTGGTTGATGAACTTACCGGATGTTATCTTGGAGGCAGTTGTAATTCTGAAGATCCTCAAGGCACACTTTCGAACCACCAGTGAAGCTTTTCTACTTGTTTTTTTTTTTGTTTTTCTGTTTTCAGTTAGCAATCCTCTTGTAAGGTAACAAAACATTTTTTCCATAGTTCCTGAAGCGAAGAAGAACCAAAAGGCCAACATTGTGATGAATGCTGTCCAGGGTCTCTTACCTAATCTGCCAAAAAGGTCTTTCCCCTTCCTTCATTATCTTATCCCTCTCTCCACTGTACATACTACTAATGGTCTAATAGCTTTGTTGTAATGTGTGCAGCTCCATGGAGAAAGTTAAAAGGATACTGGATGGTGCTGAGCAGTGAGGACGTTCAATCCGAGCAAGCATACCGTGAATCCGATGCTGTCAGCGATGTAGCAGTAAGCCGCGTCTGTCGCCGTCCCAGAACAGACGAGCAGACAGTTTCTCGCATAGGTACGAACCTTCATCACCCTAGAAAAGGAAGGGTCCCAGGCCCTCCGCAAAAGATGGCAAAAGAACATCTTCTTCAAACCCTGCAGAACGACAACAATCAATCTATACCACCACATTCTACCGACAGCTCTGAAAACATTCATATGGTGTTTACTACTCCAGGAACTATGGTGTAAGAAGGAGACACTTTCCTCTGCTTCAATTTCAGCTCGTCCGACTGTCCGAGCCGAGCAAATTTCTGTGCTACATGGGCAGCCGGACCACCACCGTACTACTCCATAGCCAACTTCCTTCTTACACCGTCAGGGTCCCAGCCATCCTCTGCCTGCGCAGGAGTGGGAGAGCAAGAATTGGAGCACGGATGGATCTCTGGCTTAGATATTTTACCTTCTACACTACTGCATCCTCTTGCCTTCTCTTCCAGTTTTTATTCCAAGGCTGGAAGTAGTCCGTCCAATGTCCCCATGGAGCTCAATCCACCTTGTCAATGGTTAATGTTGATTGACCTTCTGTTCAGGCGTTCAGTTGGGTGACATTTTCGTTTCTAAGCCCTGTCTACAAGTTTACAAATTTTACAGGAATTAGGTGTTCTCTGTAGGCGGAGGTCAATGGTATTTGTGCCGAGCAAGCATTTGCTTTTGTGCCTAGGAAAGAAAACGATGCTTTTCTACAATAATTTCCATATACACTTACCTGCCTCGTGAATATTATTTCCGGTGCTTCACTACATTCTTCTTCAAATTTATTTGATTCAGTTTACTCCTTCGTGTACCAGGTTTGCATCATAGAGTTGGAGATTTAATAGTGCTCAAGGAACAGCAGGCCATGAATATTCTTTGAGGAGGCTTGAGCAGTTTCGTTGATAGTTATTCTAGAGCTTTCATTTACCAGGTTTGCATAGAGGAATTAGAGTATTAAGTTGCAATGGGTGGTGGGTGGTGATATTTCCTCGCCGACCCAGCACCCGCTGGAGAAAATTGTGTATGTTGTACGCTCTGGCCTGGCACCGACTGTCTTTTAATTTAGTCACATCTATTTATATGTTTTCTATATTTCACTTTAGATATTGTAGCAATACAACATTTAAAAAAATTACAATACGGTTTATACTTTGGTGGAGAAAAAAGTATTGCGCATGCCATGGTCATGACAAGTTCTGAAAAAATGATGGATTACCTCATGGATGCTGTAAGTTGCACGGATTATATAAGACAAACTTAAGTAGTCTGTAGCAACACACGGGCATTTAGATTGATGTCGGTTTGTCAGCATCTGAAATTTCTGTCTGTCGTCTTTTTTACGATTGTACCCTTGACTATTCGATGGTATTATATGGCATGCCACCGCCAAGTGGAACCAACCGGTTCTATGTGTGAAAAGAAAAAACGACGCGATATTTTCCTGTCCTCCGGCCAGCGCCGCCACCGTGGAACCCGTCGCCACCTTCTCCTCGCTCGTTCGTGTCGACCTCGCCGCCGTGCGCTGGCCCCACTACCGATGAGCTCCACTGCCTCCTCGTCGCCCCTGTCCGGAGCTTCTCCAGGCGCCGCTGCCGCGCGGGCCCTCTTCCTTGAGCTCCCCGCGTCCCCGCGCTCCACCGACGCTGTCATCCACCGCTTGCGCCGCCGTCTCTCCCCCCCACGTCCTTCGCCGCCCCATGCTCCTACTGCGTACCCCCGCCTCGGTCTCATCCGGACCCCGCGGATGTCGCCCTCTCCCTCTCCCTCCCCGCGTGAGCCCTCCTCCGAGCATGGCTCCCCAGCGTCCTCCTTCGAGCGCCGCCACCGCCCGAGCCAGAGCTCGCCTTGCCCTTGGCCGCCCCCAGGCGCACCCTCGTGTTCGGCCCGGCCTTGCGGTGCGCCGGCAACTCCAAGCCCTGTCCGTCCCCAACCAACGCCCTTCCCCGCGGTCATTCTCTCCTCGCCCGTGCATGCGATATAATCCTTGCAGAGAAGTGTGTGTGCGCATCTGGGTGCTCAACGTCTCCTCCTTTTGCCTAGCTCATGCCTATGTTGCAGTTCTGTGTTGATGCGGTGCTTCTGCTCCATACCAAAGCCAGTGAGATGTTTCCCATGTCTTTGGTGATCTGCTCGATGGTGTACCGATGTGGGGATGGTATGGCGATGGCGCCACACACAACAAGATCCACAGGCAGAAAACAATGTAATATGAAACTGAAGAAAATAGTGCAATACGCACACAATTTGAGTGATCATGAAGAAGAAATACATTTAGAAAGATCAAAACAGAACCATGATTCTATCAAGCACAAGCGACACCTTCAGAAGTCTCAGATACGGAAAACAGCACCTATTCACCTTCAGAGTTCAGAAAACTAGACGTTTGGGTCCAAAGCTTGACATTACCTAGCTACTATATCATGATCATGGCGGGGCGAAGAACTCAGTTGAGCACCTCGAGGTCGTTGTACTCGGGGCTAGAGACGGCATCAGCCATATGGCCGAGGGTGTGTTCACACCTTCCGCCTCCAGGAAGAGCCGCAATAGGTTCTTCGAGTAGCCGCTCAACGGTGTCACCAAAGCGTCCGACCTTATACTTCAGATTGTATTGTCTTATGAAGAGATGTGAGACTTGTCTCAATCTATGCTTGCTTTTGGTAGTTTGCTACTAAATTGGTAGTACTACTACTTGAGTGTTCTAGAAGGAAGTCTAATCCTTCGCTGGTGTACCAGTACGTCTTCATCTGCCACAGAGTCGACGAGAGAGGTTGAAAGCATGGCGTCAAGAGAGCTTCGCAGTGAGGGGAGGAAGAACATCGCCAAGTGCTTGCGGTAGTGTCATCATAATAGAAGGGGCACTGCATCGGGGAATCACGAGGGGCACAAACTTGACGTCCAAAAATAATAGAGATGTTTAAGGTTGTAGCTGTATACCTCAAGTGGAATTTTTAACTTTTTAAAAATTTAATAGGTCGTAGTAACGTACGGGCATTCAGCTAGTATAATATATTTTAATCTATGAAAGGAGTCTATTTAGACTTTTTTTAGTGTGTAGATTCATTCCGAACCTACAAATTAATATAAGATGTTTTAATCTATAAAGTTTTTTTCTAGAATGCTTACATTCGCAAATGGGCAAAAAATTACATGATTTTTTTTCTTGCAAAATCATACTGGTAATGAAGTTTCATACTCAAGAAAAGTTGAGATCCCAGCATTTTATTGCGTCTCAAGTCCAGTTAGACTACGCTGTAACATCACCACTAATGAAGCATATAGCTGCGACTTTATATTCTGAATTATATGTGCACTTGTGTATTGCACAGATGGGGCTTTTCAAATCCTTTGATATTCTCGCTTTTATCACCAAACCGTCTCCTATATTTAGCACGAGTGTGGATTTTGGATGCAAAAGGCATTTCCGTGCAGCAGCAAGCCTTCATCTTTTAGCAGGCTGCCATGAAAAAATTACGAGTTCACGATTGCGGTTCAAGGTAGTGTAAGCTTTGTAGGAGTGTAGTATATGTGCTATACGGTATATGGAGATAGCTTTAGTAATACTTAAAAAGAATGAAGAAAAAGCAAAAAGAGGAGATGAATCATCGAGCAGCTTGTTTATGAACAGGGCCTTCTCGTTAAGTGGGGACCTTCAGGAAGAGGAGCAAAAAAGGCTCCAAAGATCATAAGGATTTTGACCTTTCTTTATCTGCTTTAATAAAGAGAAAAGTTCAGAAAAGGAAAGAAGTACTCCCTCCGATCCATATTACTTATCGCTAAAATAGATGTAGCGACAAGTAATATGGATCAGAGGGAGTACCGAGTATAGTGGTTAGGCGCAACACTAGGATCAAACCTAAGGTTTAAGATATTATGAGAGGAAGTTTTTGGAACAGCGTAGGTTTTCGAGATACCGCAAAGCATGCTCTAGTGCATGAGACAATTCGGGAATATAAACTAGATTTTTTTCCTATTTTAGAAACTGGTCGAGATAATTTTTCTGCACCATTTCTTAAGAATTTATCCGCGGGTTTAAACTATATTTGGTATTGTCTCCCACCTCAAGGCAGGCCCCGGGGTATTCTGGTTGGTTTCAACACTACAACCCTACAAGTTAAAAATATTGTGGCTGGAGATAGATGTGTTAAGTTTCGTCTAGCTTCAAAAGCGGATACTTTTGAATGGTCATTAGTACCAGTTTACGGAGCAGCTTAAGATGCCCAGAAAAGTGAGTTCTTGGCGGAGCTTGTTCGGATATGTGAGGATGAATCTTTGCTCATTCTTCTAGGAGGAGATTTTAATATTATCATGAGGCAAGATGAAAAAAATAATGCAAACTTTAATGCTATATGGCCTTTCATTTTTAATACCATTATTGAGAGCCTGGATCTAAGAGAGATAGGGCTATCGGGCAGAAAATTTACATGGACAAATAGAAAAGAGAATCCTACATATGAAAAGCTAGACCGAGTTCTAGCTAGTATCTCTTGGGAACAAAAATTTCAAATGGTTTCTGTTAGAGCCTTAACGAGAGAAGGTTCGGACCCTACGCCTTTCCTTTTAGACTCAGGAGAGCAGGCTCACTTGGGTAATAAGACGAATTTTTCCTTCGAACTTTCCTAGCTACGGGAGGAAGGCTTCTTTGAAATGGTAGCACATGAGTGGGCTGTAATTTCATTCGGCAATAACCCAATGGAGATTTGGTAGAATAAGATCTGCCATCTTCGAAAAAAATTTAGGGGCTGGGCAAGAAATAAGAGTAGTGCATATAGAAAGGAAAATGAAGGCTTTTAAAGCTCATAGATAAGCTTGATTTGCAAGCGGAGACTACTCTCACTAACTTAGAGAGAGAGAGAGAGGCTATGAGAGAGGCGACTGATAATGTAGCAAAATTAAGAAGATTTGAAGAAAGTAAATGGGCACAGTGTGCTAAAGTGAAGCATATACAAGAGGGTAAAAATAATACAAAATACTTTCATCTAATCGCTAATGGAAAGCACCGCAGAAAGAAAATCTGACAGCTTGAACAAGATGCAGGTACAATAGTCAAACAAGAGAATCTTAAAAGATATATATATATGATTTTTATAAGAAGTTGTTTGGGGCGCCGGTCCAGAACTACTTCTCCTTGATTGAAACCGAAACAGATGACATACCGCAGATTTCTTCGGAGGAAAATAATATTCTAGTGGCTAACTTCACAGAGAAGGAAGTGCATGAGGCTATTATGCAAAAGGAAAAGAACAAAGCACCGGGACCAGATGGATTCCCTGCGGAGTTATATCAAACTTTTTGGGAAGTTATTAAAAATGATCTGATAATATTGTTCACTAAGTTTCAACAAGGGGAGATTCCATTATTCCACCTTAATTATGGAACTATCATTTTGTTACCTAAAAAAGAGAATGCCACTCAAATACAACCGTATAGAACGATTTTCCTTTTAAACGTGAGCTTCAAAATCTTCACCAAAGTTGCTAATAATTGAGTTACTGAAGTGGCAATTAAGGTAATTAGGCCAACACAAACAACATTAATGCCAGGTAGACATATTTTAGAAGGTGTGCTAATTTTACATGAAACTATCCATGAGCTTCATAGGAAGAAGATGGATGGAGTTCTTTTAAAATTAAACTTCAAAAAGGCCTATGATAAAGTTCAATGGTATTTTCTTCAACAAGTCATGAGGATGAAAGGGTTTGATTCTAAATGGTGTAAATGGATCAATCATTTCATTCAACAAGGGAGTGTAGGTATAAAGGTAAACGATGACATAGGTCCTTACTTTCAAATTAAGAAATGGCTTAGACAAGGGGACCTGTTATCACCTATTTTGTTTAATCTAGTTGTAGATATGCTGAATATTCTTATTGCAAGAGTAAAAGATGATAGCCAGGTGGATGGCCTCATACCTCATCTAGTTGAGGGCAGGGTGTCTATACTTCAATACGCTGATGATACAATAATTTTTATGAAGCATGACTTAGAAAATGCGCTTAATATGAAATTAATTCTATATATTTTTGAACAGCTCTCAGGGTTGAAAATCAACTTTCACAGGAGTGAATTTTTTTGTTTCGGCCAAGCAAAGCTAGTACAAGACCAATACCGATATCTTTTTGGATGTGAAATTGGAGCATTCCCATTTAAGTATTTGGGAATGCCTATTCATTTCAGGAAATTAAAACATAGTGAATGGAAATCCATTGAAGATCGTTTTGAAAGAAAGTTAGCGAGTTGGATATGTAAATTGTTGTCATATGGCGATCGTTTAATTCTTATCGACTCTATGCTAACAAGTCTCCCCATGTTTATGCTTTCTTAATTTGAAATACCCATAGGGGTACGGAAAAGATTAGATTTCTTTCGCTCAAGATTTTTTTGGCAAAGCGATGGTCACAAAAATAAATATTGGCTCACGAGATGGAATATAATATGCAGGCATAAGAACCAAGGGGAACTCGGGATTGAGGTACTTGAGATTAAAAATTGTTTTTCATTGTGAAAATGGCTCTGTAAACTATTAAATGAAAATGGTGAATGATAGGAACTTATTCATAATAAGTACCTACACTCGCAATCATTGTCCCAAGTAAAACTCAACATGCCAAATTTCCCTTTTTGGAAAGGTATCATGAAAGTAAAAGAAGAGTTTTTTAAGAGAGGTTCTTTTAAGGTGGGTAATGGGGAGACTACCCGCTTTTGGGAAGACATATGGTTAGGTGATTCACCATTGGCACATCAATACCCATCCTTGTATAGCATTGTGTATCATAAACAAGTTTCTGTTGGAGATGTCTTGTCTCAAAATCCGCTTAGTATTTCTTTTAGAAGATCTCTATTGGGCAATAGATGGAAACGATGGCTACATCTAGTGCATAGGCTCATGGATGTTCAGTTATCGGCTAATGATGATGCTTTTACATGGGGCCTAATGCCTAATGGTATCTTCACGATCAAATCTTTATACAATGATTTTATGAATGACCACACAAAATATTTAAGGAAATATATTTGGAAAATGAAAGTGCTACTAAAAATCAGAATTTTTATGTGGTTCCTACATCGAAAAGTGCTCCTTACTAAAGACAATCTCGCAAAAATAAATTGGTAGGACAACAAAAAGTGTTGTTTTTGTGATCAAGGCGAAACAATTCAACACTTATTTATATCCTGCCCTTTTGCGAAAATTATTTGGCATATTGTGCATATGACCTTTAATATAATACCCCAAACAAATATAACTCAGATGTTTGGAAATTGGCTAAGGGGTGTAAATAAGCATGAAAAAAGTACAAATACGTGTAGGTGTATGTGCTTTGCTTTGGGCCATATGGAAGATAAGTAATGATTATATCTTTAACAATGCGAGATCTTCATCTTTTATGCAGTTTATACCGCGAGCTACTTATTGGATATATTCGTGGTCCTATATTCAACCTTCAGAGAAGCGCCAGGAGCTATATATTGGGTGCAACCGGCTAGAGTGGGTTGCACGGGCTATATACAACCAGTCCAGTTGACGTTTTGATCTTAGGATAGCATATTGATGCAGGAATTTCACTTGTTGTCCTCTCTTTTATGTTGGTTGATTTTTGTGTCCACCTTATGTGACCCATGAGGTATATACTTTTGTAATAATTTTTTTTTAATAAAGTAATAAATGTTGTATGCAAGAATGGTGCAGAGGCTGGGGCAACCCCATTTCGGAAAAATGTTATGTAATGACCTGACCTTATATCTGCTTGCCTTCTTGCTAATCCATGTAGAAAGGGATATATACCTTGTGAGGACGGGAAGGAAAGTCCATTCTCTGTGCTCTTGGCAAATATGTATGGAAGATGAGAGTTATAATTTGTCAATTATGAGTTTCTGATTTCTCGTCTTTCTTATTATAGAATGACAAGCGAGTTTAATTTTTTATTTTATATGACAGCCATTGTTTACGCCAACCTAAACAATTATCTCAGTACACACTTGAAAATGGGTGGTGGTAAATTCAGGTGGATTTTTACACCTATTTGGATGTATAGTTCATTCAAAATATTTCCTTTTGCTTCTAGCGTTATCTCATCATTGGGGTTTGGAATTCGTTATTTTATATGTTTTTCAACAATAGAGCTAGCTGGGAGTGTAGTTATGATCAAGTTAATTACAAAGTATACCAATTTGTCATGCAATTCTTTGCTCTGTTTCTCAGCCATGCTCCAGTGGAGATTACTCTGCTTCAAGCATACAAGTATACTCCTGCAGTGGACACGGTGAAGCAAAGTGGACGGTAGACACAGTGAAAATTGAGCTGAAGACAAATAAGAGGGGCCGCAGGCGGTCAAATAGCAATAGAAGAATTTCAAGATGTGGTTCCGCTATCTTTCATAGGTTTGCTACCAGGAGATATCGAAGGTATAAAACAACAGGCTTCAGAAAGCTTGGAAATCTCAATTCCCCGTACTAGTTTGGATCGGACTACTAGGAAAACTACCCGCCGTGTTCTATATGTCCATTCTCTTGCTTGATGCTATATTTAAAATGTGTATAGCATTGCCTATTATGGTGTGAGCCTGCAAGCTATACAGAAAGTTGTATCTCTCCATTTTGTTGCATGTTTGACAATTTTCAACGTTTCAGATTCTCATATTCTAATCGTTGTATGTTTATATAGAATTAAGCAAATATATGCTAAGTTGCTTATTTCTTTTAGTTATATTAGCGGGTCTTATATTTACTAACTAGCTGAGTTCTTTAATTGAATCTTTTTGTCAATTATTTTTGCATTATTTTTGTGCTAGCTCTTCTATCCATAGTAATAGCTCTGTACAAGCAGACTTGTGAAATAAAATGATGGATGAACGAAAAAGCCAGTCAGATACAAAAGCTATTGTTGGATCTATATTTTTCATCTGTATACTATCTGGTGAGACAATGTTGTACAAATATACATTGCATCCAATTATGTTTATGTGATTCTAGCGTTCGTTTTCACATTATATAGAATATGGGATCATCGTTCTCCATGGTTTTTCTATAAGATTACTCAAACTTTACATTGTTTTGCTTATACGCCCTTTTTTTATTGAATGGGCATGATATAACATGGCTAAGCAGCTCGAATATAAAAAGACTATTCTCACAAAAAAACTTAGGCATCGATATCCTAAATAAGGAATTCCAATGAATAATCAGTAAAACAATGGATGACACATAAGAACATGTTCAGAAAATCATCACATTACAGTTGTATGTGCAAGTTACATACAATTTATTTGGTGCGATTCATTTTAGATGATCAAATCTATGCCTAAAATATTTTCTCGCTTATATAACTTACACAGGTTACTTGGGGTGGTTTATTTTAGATGATCAAATCTATGCCTAAAATATTGTCTCGCTTTTTTCCTTGGCGCCAGTGACGCACCAGGTCATCGTGTAAGATGTAAATGACGATAGAATTGTACCCACTCCTAAGATTTGCTGTAGCATCCCAATTTTCTAACAATTGTAATGCTACTTGCCTAGTCTATATATTGCTACTTCCTACATGTCATTCATTGCATCATCATTATATCATGCTCATGACACCATGCCACCTTGCATTTGAGCATCATATAAAATTCTTCTATTTGGTTCTTATCCCATATGTATTATATATTGTATCATTTGTATTTGCCTCTTGATATATTGTATTTGCTTCTTGATAAATTGATTTATGCCCAAGTTGAGTTGTGGGCATATCTTTTCTTGAGTCCACCACATTTCTTGTCACACCCAGATGCTCTGGCCTCATCAGCGCCCAGTCAACATCTCTGGCCCACATGTCATTGAGTGCGGGTAGGTTGATCCCGAGTAACAAAAGCCATGAGATATTTTCTAAACGAAATAAAATTTCAAAATATAAACTTAATCAAATTTATTCATAACTTTCAAATGCTTTTAAATTTGAATTTTTCTCAACATGAAAAGTCTTTGGTTTTTAAATATGAATCTAACCATATAATTAAATGTTTTCAAATATGTTTCAAACTATTCAAACCTTTGACTTTGACCTCGTAATATAAATGATTTAAATATTGTTTTAAAAGTAAAATTCCAAATAATATGTTTAATATATGTTTTTGAATCAAAAAAACATGAGGATTATGAATATCATATTTATTATGCCATTTGGTTAATTTAAAGTTTCAAAATAATTTAATTGTTAATAAATGCCTTTTCTTAAATATTTCATAACTTTAAATCCGTAACTCTGAATTCGACAAATGATATGTCTAAATCGATTAGCTCGATGATCCCGATAAAAATATGAATTCTATGATATGAATTGAAGCATGCATCATATAAAATGGGGAAGCAATGTTTCTAGGAGCAAAACATGACTAAAAACTTAATAAAATGCTTTATTCTTGTATCTCACACCTCACCCATGCCATGCTATGTTATATCATGTAATTGTGCATCATTCCATCATGCCATCCCTTGTTCGCTTGTTGCATATGATTTATATGATTGCGCGATGTATTTATTTTGGTTCTTGTGTGTTTGGTTTTTATCCGGATAGAAGCCGAGCAAGGAGGATATCAGGAGCCTCAGGAGTATTACTCGGATCCATCTTATTCTTGCATCATAATCGTGTCACAAATAAAATTAAATCCCAATATTGCATAGCCTTTACTTTCAAATCCCACCGAAGCTTGTTCCCTCAATCCTATGAGCCATTACCCCGGGAGTTTATTGAGCCATGCGAGTCGTAGAATTGCATGTGTAGGGTTTGTGAGTGTCTTTGAATAATAAGGTACCTAAACAACTAAACTGAGTAGTAATATGATAACTAAAGAAAGAGGCATCGATGGGCAATAGTTAAGATCTGGTTTTTATCCGCCAACTTGTGTCCCGTAGGACCCATAGTACTTGATTCTTGTTCCTTGACTATCGCACTATCCACATGTGGGACCATGAATCCCCTTAGTCCTAGCTTGATTCATATTTAATTTTTTGGGGCCAAAACTAGTTTGGCGTGTTATTACTATTCTGTACTTATGCCATGTTTTACTTCGTTATTTACTATTGTTGCTCGAGGAGCGTTTACTAATGTACTGTTTAGGAATGTGGAATATTTTCGTGGTATCGACAAGCCCGAACACACTTTCGGGTTCCTAGTCATTTACAACCATTGGCACAAACCCCTCGGTCCGTCGTGGAGCCGACCAACTTCGTAGCGGGTAGCTTAGTGGGGTGGCCCCATGAAATCATTTATGAATCTTGCGAATGCTTTGTCGTGATGCCTCGTTGGGTTTTCATTTGTTTTTTCCGAGGTTGATCATGCGTGTGTTGCTATTTGTGCACCCCTACAGGATAAATCTTTCTGAAAGTTGTGTCCACGTTTATGGACGACTTGGAGCACAGTTCTCGATCATAGACAAACATAACTAAAGTACCGCTTTTAAATTGACTAAAACTTGACTAGTAATAGTGCAATATTCATGGAATGATTAATAAAACTGCCAATAGATGGGATGTTCTTCCGCCTTCTCATTGGGGAACAGGGAGGTGGGCAAGCGATGTTTATTTATGTTGATATATATCCATTGGGTAATTAACTATTGTTTCATTAACGAGCGTCCATCTATCATTTGTTAGGAGGATGTTGTAGCGTGTCTCTATAGAACTGCTAGGCTTTATTTTTCTTGCAATTACGTCACCCTCAGTATCTTTAGATGTATAAATACTTGTTGAGTCCCTTAGGGTCTCATATGATAAAATATTGGTTTATATGGACAAGTATACTCTAAGGAAGTTTATTGGTTCGCAGAGACTGATGATGGTGGCAACAACCATTTGGTGTAGATATTCCGAGGATGTAGATCCATGAGATCTGTGGGCGGGTGATGACCCACAAGTATAGGGGGTGTATCATAGTACTTTCGATAAATAGGAGTGTCAATCCCAACGAGGAGCAGGAGGTGTTAACTAGTGGTATGGAGCAGGAAATCTCTGTAAATACTTAGCAAACGGATTTTAGGAGTTTTCTGATAAAGCAAAGAAATAAAGTGCAAGTAATAAAGACAACGAACAAATGCAGCAAGTGGCACAATCCTTTCTTAGCAAAGGATAAGCCGGTGGAAATACTTATAAGGACCAAACGTTCTCGAGTACACATGGGAATACTGTCAAGTACTTTCGCTTCAAATATCTGAGTAGTCTTCTTTGGTGCTGTAAGTGTTGCGTGGGTGAACCTATGCTAATGTACCGACCTTACTTGGACTAATACATACTTGTGATTAAACCCCATGCAAGCATCCATAACTACAAGAAAGCAATTAAGATATAAACCTAACCACAGCCTTAAACTTTGGGATCCTACACTCCCTTGTGCAATGGTGTCCTAACAGGGGTTCAGGTTTATGTCACTCCGGCAACCCCACAATTAGTAGCCAAATACACAATGCATTCCCCTAGGCCCATAAATGGTGAAGTATCATGTAGTCGATGTTCACATGACACCACTAGAAGAATAGCACCACAACTTAAATACTAAACATTGAACAATATCTCAACACAAATCCACTACTAACAACATGACTTCTCCCGTGTCCTCAAGAACTAAACGAACTACTCACAAGACATATGGATCAAGATCAAATATGATATGGTGATGGATAACAATCTGAACATAAACAATAATCCAAAGGTTCCACTCACAAGCATCAACTACAATAGTAATCAACATCGGGAAAGTTTCCCCTAAGATCTATGCAAGTATTCAACACAATTGTTATAACGAGATGGAGTGGTGATGATGGTGCTGGTGGAGATGATGGTGTGGATGATGATGATCCCGATGAAGTCTAGCTTGATGACGGTGTTGATGGCGATGATCTCCCCTCTCCGGGAAGGAATTTCCCTGGCAAAAATCTATCTACCGGAGTGCTCTTTATCTCTCGATGTTTTCCGCCCCGCAGAGGCGGTGGAATATTTCTGTGGTCCCTCCCCATGTTTTAGGGTTCCGAGAGGAATATATAGGTGAGAGGGCGGAGTCAGAGGCCATCCTGGTGGGCCACACCCACCCTAGGCGGGCCCAGGGGGCCCGCGCCTGGGGGGTGGGCCCCCTGTGGCCCAACTCTGCCTCCCCTTCTGGATTCCTTCGTCTTTTGGGAAAATATAATTTTCCATGATTTTTATGATCTTCGCAAAATTGCATCAAAACACCTCTTTTTCCATCAGAATCCTAACTCCGGCAGTCCATCCTCCAAGAATCATCCAACATGCAAAAACAGATGAAAAGACATAAGTAACACCTCATAATATGACACATATCAATGAAAAGAGGCAAATTATGATATAGAATGGTGATGCAAATTGGACGTATCAACTCCCCCCAAGCTTAGACCTTCGCTTGTCCCCAAGCGAAAACTGAGCTTAGTAAACATGTCCACAGGTTTATGGAGTGAAGTGTCGATAAAATAATACGGACAAGAAGCATCACACTTACCATTACACAACTCATAGAAGAAAGCAACTCACCATTATATAACTTAGCTTGCAACAAGTACAGGAGTCACAATAGAGATGCATAAATATAAATCATAATTGGAATTGGCAAACTTTGTTATTGGTCAGAGAACAACTGTCAAACAGTTTCAGAAATAAAGCCTTTGTAGAAGTCTTCAAAAACAGGAGCACTCTTTGCTCAAAAAGGTTTTTCACAATGATGGATTTCAAAGTAATACTCAATAGATAAGAGTCTTGTGCAAACAAGGAAGATAGAGAACATGAGTGAATAAATCATCATATGAATGCCTGCAACACAACAACTCAAATGCTTGCTGGAGATAGAGAGGAAGTAGGTTTACTGACTCAACTTAGAAATAGGAGAAAGGTCCCTTCATAGAGGGAAGCAGGGATTTCAAGTCAAAAAGAGCTTCTAAAAGATTATGGTACTTGCTAGATTTGAGACCTCATTGCCCCTATCATAAGCATCTTGAGATGATTAAGGTTAAAGTGCACAAGGATGGAGTATATGCTTGACGAAATATAAGTTGGCAACCTCATGTCCCTTGAGTACGAGAGCCGCTCCTCATGCTACTCAACTTTAGTCACCGGTAAGTTTTTGTCATTGTAAGTACATGTGTATCATAAAGAACCGCCAACGGGGTACCCCTTGCACATGATACAAGAGCTATACCATAATCAAAATGACAAGGCAATAAGACAGTGAGCATCTCAGCGATCTTTTTATTTGCTATTTGCATAGATTTTTATTGAGGATGCTTCACAGATTGCTGAAGGGAATATGCCCGAGAGGCAATAATAAAGTGGTTATTATCATATTCCTTGTTTATGATAAATGTTTATTTTACATGCTATAATTGTATTAATACGGAAACGTTAATACATGTGTGTTTAATAAACAAAAAGGAAGTTCCTAGTTATGCCTCTCTTATAAACTAGCTCGTTGATTAACAAGATGATCATATGTTTCCTGATCATGGACATTGGATGTTGTTAATAACGAGGTCACAACATTAGTGTAATGATGTGATGAACATTCATCCGAAGTATAGCATTACGATCAAAGTCATTGAGTTTATATTGCTATAACAACTTACGAAGTGATCCTAATCCTTAGACCATGAGATCATGTCAATCACTAACACTGGAAGAGTTTCTTGATAACATCAAACGTCACACCGTAACAGGGTGATTATAAAGATGGATTCAGAACTAATAAAGTGTTATGTTGAGGCCCATGGATCGAGAGTGGAATTTGTTCATCCCGATGACGGATAGATATGCTCTGGGCCCTCTCGGTGATATCACATTGATTAGCTTGCAAGCAAGTGATTTGATCACTAGAATGTTATATCACGGGAACGAGAAAAGAGTGCATGTCAGTAACAAGATCAAACTAGGTATGGAGATACCGATGATCGAATCTCGGACATGTAATATATCGTGAAACAAAGGGATTAAGATACTAGCGTAAAAGGTTCCGACGATCACAAGAAAGTCATCGTTGAATGTGTGGGAGTCAGTATGGGTCTCCAGATCCCGCTTCTGATTATTGATCCGAGAGGGGTCTCGATCATGTCCGCATTATTCACGAACCGTAGGGTGACACACTTAAGAGACACCGACATCCAATTGGAGCAAGAGTTTCATGCCGAAAGAATGAACAAGCGCAGAAATTTATTTCACTAGATACCGAAACATGTTTTCGGGTGAAATTGCATAAAGTGGTTATGCATGTGAAATAGAATTCTAGCAAGGGGTTATTTGTGAATGTTTGTCATTAAAGTAATTGACAAAATTCTGAATAAAATAAAAGAGTTTTATTTAATGAGAGTTTGCATTAAATTTGGTGGAAATTTAATGGGAATTTGAGTGGGTTTTTGAGTGGAGGGAATTGAAAGGCTTTTTATGTGAGTGGAGTGTCCACCCACATGAATGAAAGGAGGGGAGGGGGCAGCCCCATGGATGGGCGCATGGCCCCTTGGGTGCCCCCCTCTCCCTATAAAAGGAGCCCCCCTCCCTCTCTCTCACTCACACCTCCTCGTGAAGGATCTCTCTCCCCCTCTAGAATTTATCCCCCATGGTCTCGGACTAGCGAGATACATGTTCCCGGTGGCTATTCGGCAAGAAAGAGTTGTGCTTCCGCTGCATCGCTGGAGCGAGGAGGCGGAGGTTGCTCGGTGCCTTGAACGTGTGTGCGAGCACGGATGCGCTGCTGTTTTGCGGCGCTAGGACTTCCTCTCGATCTTGAGATCGGCAAGAGATCGTCTACATCAACCACGAGTTTGGACTCGTTAAGCTTTGTCGGTCTTAAAGGGTATGTTCTCTACGGATATACATCCGCCCGTTGTTTGTATCTAATAGATAGATCTTGGTACATAGTTGTTCCCATCGTAGGAATTTTTTTGTTTTCTATGCTGCAAACCCTACAGTGGTATCAGAGCCGGATCTATGCGTAGATATTTTGCACGGGTAGTACACATATGAGTATGTGGGCGATGATGATCATTTTATTGCTTCTTAGTTGTAATTTGGATATTGGTGGCATAGTGGGATGAAGCGGCCCGGACAAACTTTACATGTCCTCGCACATGAGACTTGTTCCACGCTTGACATGCAACTAGTTTTGCATAAGTGGCTAGCGGGTGTCTGTCTCTCCTACTATAGTCAATATCTAACTTGCAACGATTTGTCAACAATTTGGTTATCCTCGTTGTGGTTCATGTTTAGGTAAGAACGGTTCTATCTTCGAAAGCCCTAAGCCACGTAAAACTTGCAATGGATAAATTAGATGCGTCTAGTTTAGATTGTTGCTGGGCTAGTGTTATGATATGGTGATGTTGTAAGTAGAAGTATGAGATGATACTCTTACAACATACATAGCGTGTAAGTTCCATAGACTTTGGCGTTACACATAAAGGTATGACAGAGATCATACCACGGTGCACATGATGGAGATCATATGCGGGAACCATATCATTTCACTAATAAACATGTGATGTTTTGATTGCATCTTATATTGCTTGTTTGGCGTTTTATTAGCATAATAAGATGATCCCTCATTTAGATATCAAGATAAGAATGTGTTCTTCCTTAAGTATGCACCGACAATGTTTCGTCGCTTCAAGACATCACGTGATGATCGGGTGTACTTGAATCCATGAGCATATCTCGGGTGTAAGACAGTTACACACGTGAATACTAATGTTCTTACTTGGCGAGCCTAGCATGTACAGACATGGCCTCGGAACACGGACCGAAAGGTTAATCATGAGTCATATGTTTTGATATGATGACCATATGGATGCTCGCCTTTGAAGCTACACCGACTCACGTGATGATCGGACTTGGTGTAGTGGATTTGGTTCATGTAATCACCAAAAAGACACGAGGGATGTCGTTTTTGAGTGGGAGTTCATTTCTAATTTGGATTAGTAGAACTCAATTTATCATAAATTAAATCAAAGTGAATTTGCATAATTTGTTGTAGTCATTGGCATTCGTTCACCACCTTATGCATAGTTGTAATTGAGATAATAGAACTATAGAATTCTGGATATATACTTTACGAACTGGTATCGTATTGTGTTGAGTGCCAATCTTAAGTTTAAAGTCCTATTGCAAACTTTCAGCAAACTCTATTTACTCCGTGAAATTTAATAGTTGGTATTAAATCAAGAGTAACAATTCTAGTGTTAGTATCTTAAGTATCATGTTTGCCTCCATGATTCTTGATTTAAATATCGAGATTATCTAGGAGCTGAAAGAATTGTTTCAGAAACCATCATGTGTGGCAGATATAACGATATCTGAAACAATGTTTTGGTTGCAATATGATAGAGTATAATATATGTTCTCATATTGGATGAGAATTTACGAAGGTTGGAGATGCTAGACATCCTAATCATCCAAAAGGGTTTTGGAAAGTAATGTTATACTCACGATTCACCTTTATAAGCTACAGTAGCTTGATCATGAAAGTCGTCATGATAAGGATGAATAGAAGATGTATGTAAAGTGTTTACTACACTAAAAGATTACTAAAGAATGGATTTTGAAAGAATACCGATCATTTTGATGATGGTGATCTACTTCAAAGTGCAAGTCCAAAGGTATTATTATTTGAATATACACGCTTTGGACTATGTGTCATGTATATGGCACTACTTTTGATGTTGGTAGATTCTTTTAAAAAGGAAAAGGAAATGCTGAAAGAGAATCTATAAAATATACTTGGCAGAAAATAAAAGATTGGAAATATCCAATTTAGGTATATATATGATATACATGTTATGGTTGTATTCTTTGCTTGTTAAACAATGTGGTTCTTGGGTATTGGATACCGAATTGGTTGGTATGAAATTTCATATGGAGCGACACAATTCAAGAACCACAATGGCCTAAGTAACTAGCAAGATAATATGTGATGATGTTCATCGAAAACAAACAAACCGTTGTTTGTATTTCTCATTGACATCAAAGCTTGACTTCAAGATTTGTTTTAATAATTGTTATTTGAATCAGGTATTATGAGAACAAAGGTTGTTCAAATAATTACCGTATTCCATATAAGATGGATGATTTACAAATCTAGTTGAAGAAATCACATCCATAAAGCCTAATGCTAAAATGTCGCAAGACAAATGATTGGAAGATCACTTACAAAGTGACATCACCGTTTAGATTATATTGGAAAGAAAAACATGAAGAATCTCCATTTTCATGGATTTTTGGAGTCTTTGATTTGATCAAGTGACGCTTGTGAGACTTTCCTCAGGATAATTAAAACTGCGTTCAAAGGCCAAAGAAGAACGAACGACTAAATTATTGGAATTTATACATATCGATGTATGTAGTCCATTAAGTATAGTTGTAAGCGATGGATTTCAACTTCATATACTTTCTCCGGAATTTTGAGTGAATATTCACTTAATGAGAAAGAAGTGTGAAATATTTGAAAATGTTCAAAGACTTTCAAGATGAAGTGAAAATCATTGTGACAAGAAAATAAATGGTTTATGATTTTATCATAAGGGATTTATTTGAGTTACAAGTGTAACAAGAAAAATAAATGAATTATGATTTATCATAAAGGGATTTATTTGAGTTGCAAGTTTAGCAAAACACCTAGATTTACATTTCCCGAAACACCATAGGAGTATGGAGTGTTTGAGATTTGTAATGAAACCTTGTTTGACATGGTTGGATCAAAGGTGTTATTTATAAAACTGCCATTATGTTTTAAAAAGATTAAAGCTTTAGAGACTACCGCTTTTACACTAAAAAGAGCTCCATCTTGATCCGTTGAAATGACACCATGGAAGTTATGGTTTGGGGTAAAACCCAAGTTGTCATTTCTTAAATTTTGGTATGCTAAACATAAGTAAGATGTTTACAACCGAAGTCGGATGAGCATGTCTTTGTAGGTTATTTCGAATAATAATTGGTTATTTCTCCATAACACCAAGGACAAAAGGGTTTGTCGCTTGAAACGTGAAGTTTCTTGAAGAAGGAATTTTTCGTAAAAATTAAGTGGGAGGACAATAGAACTTTGATAAGGTTAACGAACCTTAGCTAAATGTGCTGAGTTGCGCAGCACCGGAAAATGTTCCGGAGGCAGCCATAATGCTCATAGCTTATGTGCCTCAAAGGTTGTGGTCACGGAGATCTAAGTTCTTATTGAACCAAGTCGGTCGGTTAAACAATCAAATGCTAAGATTTGAGAGTAAATCATTATTGTCTGACAATGACGAACCGACTACATGCAAAGAAGCGATGATGGTCCCTGACTCCGTCAAATGGCTTGAAGCCATAAAATCCGTGATAGTTCCATACACGAGAAATCAAGTTTTGAACTTGGAAAACCCTCCGGAAAGGTGTAAAAACCTATCGGTCGTATTTGGATCTATAAAGAAACTGACATGGATGTTTCACATCTATGAAATAGTCGATATGTCGGTAAAGTATTTTACGACAATGTTCAAGGAGTTGACTATGACAAGATTTGATCTTTCATAGCGATATTTAGTCTGGACGGATTAAAGTAGCAACCACTACGTATAATTTGTTATATGGTAGATGAATAAACAAAACAAAGTTCTTCTAATAGAATGGTTACCTAGGACGTGTACATGACACGATCCAAAGGGTTTTGTTAATTCAAAGGATGCTAAAAAGGGCATGCAAACTTCAATGGTTGAAGTAAGCATCGTGGAGTTGGAATCTTCACCGTGATGAAAAAAGGGTTTTTTCATCAGGAGACGATGAAGATGCTTGCATTTGCAAGAAATTAAGTGGGAGCGCTGAGACATATTTCTAATACATTATGTGGAGGACATCTTGTTGATTAGAAATGATGTATCTTTTATTGACAAAGGTTAAGAATTTCATTTCGATGAAAAACTTAGGCAAAACCTGAATATTTAGCGTGAATGTCTATAGTGGATAGACTGTGACGCTAATATGGTTGTGCCAAACATACATATATGAGATATTGAAGGAGTTCAATATAGAAACGACAAGAAACGGTTCTTGTCGCATGGAAAGGAATTGAATCAAGATTCAAGTGTATCGACACTTGATAAGTGAAACAAGATTCAAGTGCTTTGATACTTGATGAGTGAAATCACGAGAATGTTTTGATCAATCATACCATGATATGTACACATCCAGATATGTCCTATGCTCTAAGTGTTATGAGCAGATACCAGAATGAATCATAAAATGATCATTGTACGATAGTAAAGATATTCTTATGATCTTTTGGAAGAACTAAGAATATATTTGTGTAGAGGTGACAAACAATTATAAATAGTTCATTGTATAGCGTTGCATTGATACTAGTTTTGTCACAAGATACAAATTAAGTTTATCTCAATTTAAACTATGGGTGGCACAATGTAATGGAAAGAAGATTCCATGATGGATTTGGATGAAATCCATAGTTAAGACATTGTGACGAATTCTACAACAAAAAGGCTAAGTATATGACTGCTATAGTAGCAGCAAAGGAGGGAATTTGTGTCTAGTAGTTTGTTATCAAACTAAGGCGTGGTTCGCAACAGGCTAACACTAAAGATATATTCTATGACAATAGTATCGACGTGTTTTAAACCCCAAGGAACTAAAGGTCTCACCAAAAGACCAAATTTATACATGCCATCTCATTGGAGAATGAGTGATGCGTGGAGACGCAAAGATATGAAAATACACACGGACCTGAAAGTGTCAGATCCGTAGATTATGTTAACCACTTGCAATTGCGTATATGAAACACCGGAAAGCCATAAGTGTTCAATACGCAAAGTTTTCAAACTAGATTATTGTCTCTAGTGCAAGTGGGAGACTGAAGGGAATATGCCCGAGAGGCAATAATAAAGTGGTTATTATCGTATTCCTTGTTTATGATAAATGTTTATTTTACATGCTATAATTGTATTAATACAGAAACGTTAATACATGTGTGTTTAATAAACAAAAAGGAAGTTCCTAGTTATGCCTCTCTTATAAACTAGCTCGTTGATTAACAAGATGATCATATGTTTCCTGATCATGGACATTGGATGTTGTTAATAACGAGGTCACAACATTAGTGTAATGATGTGATGAACATTCATCCGAAGTATAGCATTACGATCAAAGTCATTGAGTTTATATTGCTATAACAACTTACGAAGTGATCCTAATCCTTAGACCATGAGATCATGTCAATCACTAACACTGGAAGAGTTTCTTGATAACATCAAACGTCACACCATAACAGGGTGATTATAAAGATGGATTCAGAACTAATAAAGTGTTATGTTGAGGCCCATGGATCGAGAGTGGAATTTTTTCATCCCGATGACGGATAGATATGCTCTGGGCCCTCTCGGTGATATCACATTGATTAGCTTGCAAGCAAGTGATTTGATCACTAGAATGTTATATCACGGGAACAAGAAAAGAGTGCATGTTAGTAACGAGATCAAACTAGGTATGGAGATACCGATGATCGAATCTCGGACATGTAATATATAGTGAAACAAAGGGATTAAGATACTAGCATAAAAGGTTCCGACGATCACAAGAAAGTCATCGTTGAATGTGTGGGAGTCAGTATGGGTCTCCAGATCCCGCTTCTGATTATTGATCCGAGAGGGGTATCGATCATGTCCGCATTATTCACGAACCGTAGGGTGACACACTTAAGAGACACCGACATCCAATTGGAGCAAGAGTTTCATGCCGAAAGAATGAACAAGCGCAGAAATTTATTTCACTAGATACCGAAACAGGTTTTCGGGTGAAATTGCATAAAGTGGTTATGCATGTGAAATAGAATTCTAGCAAGGGGTTATTTGTGAATGTTTGTCATTAAAGTAATTGACAAAATTCTGAATAAAATAAAAGAGTTTTATTTAATGAGAGTTTGCATTAAATTTGGTGGAAATTTAATGGGAATTTGAGTGGGTTTTTGAGTGGAGGGAATTGAAAGGCTTTTTATGTGAGTGGAGTGTCCACCCACATGAATGAAAGGAGGGGAGGGGGCAGCCCCATGGATGGGCGCATGGCCCCTTGGGTGCCCCCCTCTCCCTATAAAAGGAGGCCCCCTCCCTCTCTCTCACTCACACCTCCTCGTGAAGGATCTCTCTCCCCCTCTAGAATTTATCCCCCATGGTCTCGGACTAGCGAGATACATGTTCCCGGTGGCTATTCGGCAAGAAAGAGTTGTGCTTCCGCTGCATCGCTGGAGCGAGGAGGCGGAGGTTGCTCGGTGCCTTGAACGTGTGTGCGAGCACGGATGCGCTGCTGTTTTGCGGCGCTAGGACTTCCTCTCGATCTTGAGATCGGCAAGAGATCGTCTACATCAACCACGAGTTTGGACTCGTTAAGCTTTGTTGGTCTTCAAGGGTATGTTCTCTACGGATATACATCCGCCCGTTGTTTGTATCTAGTAGATAGATCTTGGTACATAGTTGTTCCCATCGTAGGAAATTTTTTGTTTTCTATGCTGCGAACCCTACAATTGCTTACTACGGTTATGCTACAAGTTTTCACCATGATTAGGCATGGCTTAGGCTAGCGGCCCAGGCGTTTCTCTAAAACACATACATAACTCTATGGACTTAAAAGCTCCCCTTTTATTTCACACCGACGACATCTGCAAACAAAAGAGCATGATATCAACTGGATATGTATCCATAAGTGTTGAAAGCGTTCCCCATGACAGCACGGTTCTGCTAATCCCAACGTATAGATGCAAGCATATATAACTTCGATGACACAATGGTTCAAGTCTATTAGGGGCAAGAAAATAAGGTGTGCCATCATGTTCGTGAGAGATTTACTAACTAGTTTTCACATAACAAAATACTTTTTAATTTTAAAGATAGATGGAGCTTGAGAATTTGCTTGAAATAGAAAAAATACTAATAGGTAGATATGGTGGACACAAATGGCACAAGTTTGGTTCAAAGGGGTTGGAAGCATGATAAGAATGCCTTCTCAAAACAGGTTTTTGGCTAGCAAGGCTGGGTAGCAAGCAAAAGAGTTGAAGGAAACAAGCAAACATACAAGTGACAGAGCCAAAAATGCAATCTTCCTTGAAGACACAAAATGTCTTAAATAAAGAATACTAAGCTTATGAGCCAAGAAAGAAAATAAATGATACAAAATACCTGTAAGATTTTTCTCTTTTCCTTTCAAACCTCAAAAAGTGTTGCTACTGACCAGATCTCGGTTTGCAAAAACCAATTTAGATTTACTTGATGCTCCTAAAGTGATGCCAATACTGATCAACAAGATCAATCATATAATAGAGATTGCAAACTAAAATAAGAAGTGCAAAAAGTAAAAGATGAAACTTCTCATTAGTATTCCATAAAGGCACTCACACCAAGGGATACATAGATAATAAACTAAAGGAGAGATACTTCCACAATGCAAACCAACCTATAAGATAACTTCTCTACCAAAGATACGAATCTACTAAAAAGGTAAAAGATAAAAGATAATGATGTGATACCGCAGCACTCCCCCAAGCTTGGAACAATCCAAGGGGATGCCAAACCTGATGATGAATTACTCCTTTGGTGGTGGTGTTCTCTTGATAAGCTCCTCAATTAGTTTCCTCAAATCCTCAATCTTGAAGGTCAGAGTACGAATCAACTCCGAATTTTGCTCAATGCGGTTCATGATCATGTCGGACCGAGAGTCCCCGTCCTTGCTATTCTTTCCCCACTCTTCCTTCTTAGTGTGTTCCTTCCCTGCATGATTAGAGCGAGGCAGATCCCAGATCGAGGGCAAGTTCCCCTTTAGCACCTATTGGTATTGTTGTTCATGTATAAGATTATGGAAGGGATTCTTGGTACGTGGAGGTGGTGACCGTGGAACGAAGACAAGACGTGGAGGTTTCCCTCCTGTAAACATTTGTGCTATCCTCCTAAGCTTGGTAGGATTGCCACAACTCCAATGCTTGCGACAGTGGCACGGGTGTCCGGATGCTCGTCCTCCTCCATGTATTCTTCATCCCCAACCAAGATCTCCTCCTCCTTGGGGTTTTGAGGATCATCTTCCTCGGGCTTCTTGCCTTTGTCATTGGCGGAGACCATGGTGCTCTAAACTTGAGAAGATTTCCTGACAGAAACATATCGAAACAAAAACACGATGATAGCACGATACACGAACCTCGGGGGTTATATATTATAAAGTTTCAATGCATAAGGAAGGTACTGGTGCGAAAACGAGGCAGAGACGGAGCTTAGGGGGCTCACACCCCCTCCAGGTGCGGCCAACTGGGGCCCACGCCTAGGGTGGGTGTGGCCACCCTGGCCTCCGTTTCCTCCTCTGTTTCGTTTCGTAACCTTCCGTATGTAATAAAAACATCAACAATATAAAAAGATAAGGTTTTCACGAACCTTCTGTTTTCACCACTTTTACCTATTCAAAGGCGAACTCTGCAGATTCCTTTTCTCCTTCTCCTGGAATTTCCTTTTCTCACAAGGCATTACACAAACCTCAATGGCAACATTACTGTAAGCAAAAACAATAAACCTTTAGGTTCACACTTCAACTGAAATCCATCAAAACAAAAGCTACTATAGCAACTCCTTTCCAAAAACCCAAAAGAATCTGGAAAGGAATCAATATAAGAGGCAAATGCAAATGATGGCAGAAATCTGTCAAAACAGACCACCAGGTAAAGATTGATTTTTTCAAAAACCTTCTGTTGCTCAAATCGAAAAGTGCAAAACTAATGAAAGTTGGGTAACAACTTGGAGAACAAGCACAGAAAAATACAGCTCCATCGAAAGTACTGATCTCCTTCACGAATTTTTACATTGCAGCACAATAATCTGTCCCAGGACAACCACTTTTCACAACTCCTCTACTTCTCAAAAGTAGTTGAACTTGACACAAAAAGTAAAACAGAAAGGATAAGGAGCGTTTATTAATGAGGTAATAACTTCCAAGACTCAACAAAACTATTGGGTTATCTCCCAAGAAGTACTTTTCTTTAATGACTTTAAGTTAGGCTTGATAGTTTCAAAGATGCTCACATAGGAGATATATTTGAAGTGAAAGAGAGCATCAAGAAGCAAATATCCAACACATTTGAGTCTAACCCACTACCTATGCATGGGGGTATCATGATAAAACAAATTGTTGAAACAAAAAGTCACTAGCATAGGAAGACAAAACAAATGCAACTTCAAAGCTTTCAACATAAAATGGGGAAACTTAACATTATTGAGATGCATAAAACCATGTTTCCCTCTCTCATAATAACTTTCAGTAGCGCTTTGAATAAAATTGACAATATAACTGTCACAAGAAACAACTCTATCATCAGGATGAGCATACTCAGTCATCAAAAAGAGGTCCAAGGTCATAAACCGGATCAATAGAAGCAAGTTGTTCCATCCTGAAATCTTCATTAGGCAAGCTATTTTCACAAGGAGCTTTAGCAAATTTGGAAAAGTTAAACTCATAAGAATCTCCATCAAACTTAGTTAAAACTTTTTCCTTTTTACAATCTATAATAGCTCCACAAGTGTTCAAGAAAGGTCTACCAAAAATGATAGGACAAGTTTTGCTAGCTGCTGAATTAAGCACTAGCAAATCAGCAGGATATTTAATCTTACCACAAAGAACCTCCACGTCTCTTACAATGCTAATGGGACAGACTGTCTCTCTATTAGCAAGGTGAATAACCACATCAATGTCCTCAAGGTCACAAGGACCAATTTCATTCATAATTTCCCTTAAAACTCATAAGGAATAGCACTAGAACTAGCACCAATATCACATAAACCATAATAGCAATGATCACCAATTCTAATAGAAAGCACAAGGATACTAGCTTTTCTAGCTTTCCTAGGATGGGAGACAATATTAGAAGCATCTTCATAGAAGACAATGTGCTCATCCTCTATATTTTTAGTGACAAGATCCTTCACAATGGCTACCACAGGTTCAATATTTATTTGCTCATCGGGCTCCAAAGTTTTCTTTGTACTTTTGCTAACCACATTAGCTATGATAGAATATTCCTTTACCTTAGCATGAAAAGGGATTTTCTCAACATAAGGTTCATGCAAAATAGGATCTACAGTACAAACTTCTATGCTAGCAGGAACATGGGTAACAATGTCTTTATAAGGAGCATGGTACTTGTCCCACTCTTTTTTAGGAATTTCAATATAAGCGGCAAAGGCCTTAAAACATTTTGCAAGAACTTGAGGATCAATACCATACTCATTACTAATATCACGGAAGTCGTCAGTTCCCATAAAAGATTTAATGCATTCATAATCATAGTTTATACCTGACTTTCTTCTTTTGTCATTCTCCCAAGCTTCAGTGTTCTCTTGAATACGGTCTAGGAGATCCCATTTAGCTTCTTCCTTCATACGTGTGAATTATCCGGCGCAAGAAGCATGTAAATCTTTATCATGAAGAGAAAGCCTAGCATAAAAGTTATTGATAATAATATTTTTAGGGAGTTCATGAATAGGACATTTAAGCATTAGTAACTTCCATCTCCCCCAAGCTTGAGTTGTACTCTCTCCATCACGAGGCCAAAAGTTATATATCAGATTTCTATCCTTATGAATCTCACTGGGAGGATAAAATTTAGAATAAAAGAGAGGTACTATTTCCTCTCATTCCATGGATTGTCCATTCTTCAGCAGCTTATACCATTCTTCAACTCTCCCTTTCAAGGATATAGAGAGTAACTTCTTCTTCACCTGTTCAGTTGTGATGATTCTGAAGGCCTTAGAACGTCGGGTGATGTGCCTTGCTTCGACTGTGTCCTCGGGGAGTTCTCCACGCATCATGTATGCTACATATGGTTACATCCATGTGCACTCTATCATCATTTTTTTGTGGGTTCCTCCTTTTCTTCTGGGACCTCCTCTTTCTGGTTTCTCCATTAGCGCGACCCCGAGCCCTTTGCTGGTTTGTCCTTCTTGCTCGTAGTTTTTACTGCAGCTTCCGTAATTCTCTTGGGTTTGATGGAACGCTCCACTATTTCCTCCCAAAATACGGCAGGTGGTACGGGGAGACATAGAGAGCCGATGTTCGTCGGGTGGTACACTCGGCTTATATGAGATACCTCGCACCCATCAAAGTGGGCTTCCATGATGTTGTACAGGTACCGATATGCAACCATATTTTCATTAACAACATCACACTTGTTCATCACTTGTTGCGCCATAAGGTTTGAGTCGCCAAAGATTTTGAGGCGAGTTGCCCCGCAGGCTCCAGCCATACGCAAGCCGTGCAACAGGGCCTCGTACTTGCTTTCATTGTTTGACACATTGGGAAGCTCATCCGCAAAACATACCGCATCTTGTCGCCTTGTGGTGGTATTAGGATTACACCGTCTCCTGCTCCTTCTGTCCATGTAGACCCGTCAAAGTACATCGTCCACGCACTAGACAGATCCGGGGGACCCGCGCATTGAATTTCTGTCCATTCCGTGATAAAGTCAGGCAATACTTGAGATTTTATCACCTTTTGCTTCTCATACATGATATCTTGAGGGGATAGTTCGATGCCCCAAAGAGAGACACGCCCTGTAGCTTCTGGATTGTTGAGTATGTTGGAGAGAGGAGCCTCATTAACTGCCACTATCGAGTGCTCCGAGAAATAATGGCGCAGCTTGCGTGCTGTCATGAAGACGCCATATGTGATTTATTGATATTGCGGGTACCTTTGTTTGGATGGCGAGAGAACTTCCCTAAGGTAATATACCGGCCTTTGGACGCCATGTGTTTTCCCTTTTTCGGGTCTCTCAACGACCAAAACTATACTACCACCTGATTTGTGGCGGCTATGTAAAGCAGCAAATGCTTTTTCATTGGTGGACACGATGATAGGTGATGCCGAAAGTGTCTTCTTGAGTTCTTCAAATGCTCGTTGGGACTCGTCGTTCTACTCGGATTTTTATGATTTTTTCATGAGGGCGTAGAATAGGAGTGCCTTTTCTCCTAGCCGAGCAATGAATCTGCTCAGTGCTGCCACATGCCCGACCAATTGCTGGACACCCGGGGATTCATCGTCTTATTCATTGTGAGTATTACTTGTATCTTCTCGGGCTTGCCTCTATTCCTCTTGCCTATACTAGGTACCCGAGGAGTTGTCCCGCTCGGACTCCAAAGGAGCACTTTATCGGGTTGAGTTTAATGCGGTATATGTCAAGATTGTCAAATGTTTCTCATAGGTCACTAACAAAAGTCGACTCTTTTTTGGTGGTGACGATGACTTCGACAATGTAGCCTTGAACGTTGTTGCCAATTTGGCTTTCAAGGTAATTTTGCATCATCCGCTGGTATGTAGCACCCGCGTTTTAAAGGCCAAAAGTCATCATCATGTAGCAGAATACACCATACGGTGTTATAAATGCTTTTTTTTATCTTAATCCTCTTCTTTCACCTAAATCTGGTGGTGTCCAGAGTATGCGTACAGAAAGGAAAGACTATTGCATCCGGTAGTTGCATCGATAATTTGATTGATATGCGAGAGCGGGAAGTGGTCCTTCGGACAATGCTTGTTGAGCGCGGTGAAGTCAATGCACATACTAAAATATTGCGGAAGTATAGATTGTATTGATATTGCAAGAGGTGATTACAACGTGAGCCCTTGGGCTATTTATATAGTACTAGAAGACTTGGAGGGCAAGAAGACTATTAGAGATAGAATTGGATTACAATATTAAACTACCAAATATGTCTAACCGACATATACTCTAATACCCCCCACCCCCGCAGTCGGATCGGTAGTGACGCGGACAGTCTGACTGGAGCATAAGCCGGAGGTGAGGTGGTAGCCCTTGTTGCCGATGTCGATGTAGCCGGGAGTGTGGCGTTGTAGTCGTGGTCGATGGTGCCATTGGTGAAGTTGTCGCCGTTGATGAAGTTGATGATGTTGTTTTGTGGTCGATGTCGTCACTGAGCCTGGAGAATTCGCCATCGTGGTTGAGGTAGACGTAGTTTGAGAAGTAGCTCGACCCGCAATGCCGAGCTTGCTAGACTCGGGAGCGTGTCGGGGACGAAGGCATACGTCGGTGTTGCCGATACCGAACGTGCGAAGATAGGGACCATCATGAGCCATGCGTGCCAGAGCCGGATTGAGGAGCAAAGAAAATTTTTCATAAACAGTTGGTGTAGAAGTTATCCGTCGTGTCAGAGTAGACGAAGTGGCTGCAAGAAGAAAATTGAGCACAGACTTGTGCAAATAAAAATTAGACTGTGACTCTGGCGGCAAGGTCGTGGTGGACGAAGACGATGGTGGTAGTTGTCGATGGTGATGGAGTTGTTGCGGTAGTCGATTTCGGGGAGTAGACCCATATTTTCCGCTTGTATGAGCGCGGCATCGCTCGGGAAGAACTTGTTGGCGTTGACGATGACCACAATCGGTGGTAGCGGCGACGATGTGGCGATGTTGTTGATGTAGATGGTTGTCAGCGATGATGACCATGGACGATGCAGATCGGAGTCGATAGCTCGGAATAGATCGGCGCAGCAAGATGCATCTTGGCCTTGAAGAGCTGATTCATCCTTGTCCTATCGCACATGCATGTATGAGACATAGGCTCATGGTCTTTACATGCAGCTTGGTGCCTGAACGCCCGGTGGCACTACAAGGAAACCCCCCCTATACCAATACATACTCTGCAACGATGAAATTATGTGTTGCAATTTTTTTGCATAGATACGTATATATGCGTTGCTGGCCATATCCGTTCTCCGCTATGCACATAGCAACCGATACAATGCATTGCTGTTGGTATGTGTTCTCCACCGTGCATACAACAACAGATATATGACGCGTTGTAATATATGTGTTGCAACTTCATTGTGACCATAATCATGTCATGCTGTCGTCCATGGCCCGAGGACGCCGCGTCGCCCGAGGCCTCCGCGCTGCTGCGAGGGCAGCACCGCCACCATCAAGACGCGCAACCATCGTGCGAAGCTGCCACGCCGTCGCCGACCGCGCCGAGCACCCCTCGCCGAGCACGCCGCTATGTCCCGCGGCGTCGCCTCCGTGCGTGGGGAAAAGGAGGCCTCGCCACCGCCAGCGCCTGGGTTCGCCCGGCAGCGCCGTCTGGTTGCGGCAAGGAGGGGTAAGGGGAGAGGGGGGTGTTGGATGGCAGGAGCCAGGTTCCCGTCGTGGGCGACATGGAGGAAGAAGAATTGTAACATTTATATCATCGACCTCCATGAATAATATACAGTGTGCTAGAATTCATTTTTGTAATTAAATTTAAATGCATTTGAGTATTTATTACTCGCTCCTATGAAAATTAATTGACTTGATTTTGTTTAGGTTCGAATGTATGTAGCAGTAAAACATGTCTAGATACAGCCAAATCTAGACAAATCTGAGTTAAATAATTTGGATCGGAGGGATTATATATATTCATAATGTTATTGTAAGTAATCATTAGCAAAAAGGTTATTTTAATCAAAAATTTATTTCTTGTTTAAGGAGAACGAAGAACTTTGTAGCCGGAAATAAAATTTGTATGACCGAGACATTGATTTCGACTCCCTCCATCTTTATTCTAAAAAAAAGACTCTCTTCATCTTTTCGCTTCATTTTTTCGCTCCACCTATTTATTTCCTTCCATTCTTTCGCTCCAGGTAGTCCCTAATCTGGTCACATTTTTTCGCTCCACCTATTTATTTCCCTCTATTCTTTCGCTCCAGGTAGTCTCTAATCTGGTCAAAAATAATTGGTTACCCGTGATAATTGTAGGCTGACCCCACTTCTCATAGTAAGTCCGCAAGAAATTTTTGTCCCGGGTAAAACATGGAACAGATCGAATCTACCCTCAAAATCAGCTACCAGACCGCATAAACGGCGGTTCCTTATTTCTACTCGCATCTCATCATCTCACGCACAGGTGGTCACCCGCACGGCCGCCGGGTGGTAGCAGCATCCCCTTCGAGTTCATCAGGTTAGCGGCCTCCCTTTCGATCCCTTCTCTTCTCTTGATCCCTTTACCCTAGATCCACTTCTCTAACTCAAATACCATGGATCTCCTAGGAGCAGCAGGCTGTTGTCGATAGCACCCCAACGAGTTCATCAGGTCAGCCGTCCTCCTCTCCCGATCCCTCATCTTGCTATTCCTATGCTATAACTCAATTTCCATCGGTCATCGCAGGCAGAACCGGACGGTGGTGGCAGGGACTCTGCGAATTCGTCAGGTCAGTGCCCTCCTCTCCCCGATCCCTGATCCGTATCCCACACAATTTCCGCGCCCCCTTTCTCTTCATGCGAACAGATTTTTGCGGTTCGAACACGGACAAGTTCTGTTTTCATTTTTTTTCCATCTTAGTGGGAGTTAAGATGAATTGGATGGTTTAGATTTTGGAGCCCGGCCAGCCCCATGCATGAACACACTAGATAGGAATTCAGTCAGAGGGATAGAGACAGAAATCCTAGATCGCTAGAGATAGGTGCATCTGGGACCTTGGGCAAGAAAAATCCTGCCATACCAAGTCCAAAGTACAACGTTGGCCACAATTGCGGTCTTCTTTGCTATACTCCTCACACCATCAAGAGTAGGGTAAGAACAGCAAAATAAAAGACAATGGGGTCGAATTCAGATATTACCTTTGGTCCATATTAGTATTCTCAACTTTGTGTAGATACAAATACATCTAGTCTAAATGCTTAACTAGATATATACGAATCTAGACAAAATTGAGAACATTAATATGGATTGGAGGGAGTAGCAAGACACGCATTGGAATGTCACTCTGATTAAATATCAACCCTGCACTGAGCAACTTTCAGTAACAAAGTCAAACCAGGGTTACACCAGATGACCAATATATTCAATAAAACCCCACTTTGCACCAATAACCGCAAGCTATTACACTCGTTGTTCCAAGCAACATTACCTACATCATTTTTGTCATAAAATTGAAACTATATAGAAATCATACATAATTGTTCTGACAAATATCTTGGCCATGTGCGAGATCTGAAGGTTAGCCACCTCTATACAAAACCAATCAGCAGGCGGTCTTCGTGGTACCATGGAGGTAGACGATAGCTACTGCACCTTTGAAGTGGATGGCAGCACATATTCACAGTACCTACCAGCTCAGAGCGAGAGAGAGACAAATAGTTTTCCTCTTGTATGTGTCATTGACTGACTCTTTGCAAGGTTGTACACAGATATGACGATGAAAAAAAATGCATATTGTGGACTCCAGTGAAGAATATTTGGTGGAGGAAGAGATCGAACAACAAAATTGTATTGAACAGTTCCAAAATCATCTGATCTCTAGGTAATAACAAGTAATATTTAAGAAGGCTTCACAAATTCTGATGGTGATGATGGTGATAATGGAGAAGGTAATTTAGAAGTTATTCCTTATTCACTGCAATAGAAAATTAGTCATCACCATACGAGATAATTCTTAGCTGAATATTTTAATGCATTTTTATGTTAATGTGACACTGGTCAGGTGTAAATGGAGGAATAAAAGATTGTAAGAAAAGAAAGTTTAAAGATATTTGGAACCTTTGTATGTAATAAATATTTTACTATCTCACTATTTGCATTATGTTATGTTGTTTCTTCCAAATATTGTGCTAACAGTTTACCTATTTTTTGTAGATTCAAAAGATAAATGGATGATAATATGGGTGCCATATTGAAGGCAAAGAGGGCAACGTTGTTGCAGTTGGATAAACTACTTCACTGGATAAACTACTTCACCTAGCATCTTTAGTTATCCCATAGGACAGTGATGTTGTCAAAAGAATATATTTATATAATGTACCATGTGGATGGTGTTCCTCTTGTAATGCAATGATTTTTATCCAGTATATGAGATGGTTCTCTTTTGTATATAGTGATATTAATTTTTCTCACTTCACATATGCCAAAGCACCATGTGGACCTATTTTGGCAATACAAGTTTAATATTATGCATGATTACGTAGACCTATTTCAAGTTATTGGAAATAAATTTAATAATAACTATTTTAAGTTAATTATTGGCAATAAATATATTAATAAATATTATGAATGATATATATGGACCAACGCTTCTAAACGCTGCAAATATTTAGTTATATATGTTGTATAATAACAACTACAAAATTCAATCGGATAGTGCAAGCACCAACAGATATACATGTTATCCACCTCTAGTTCTATACGTTGCTACCTAGCAACGCCCTTGTTACCAACTGATAGATAAGCGTTGCATTGTGTCCTTGCAACACCCAAAAACGCAACGCATCATAATCTGTTGGTATATGCGCTAGCAACGCCTATATAGACATATAGATACAGATGAACGCGTTGCTGTAGGGGGGGTCTTTTAGTAGTGTGGTGGAGCGCGGCCTGTTGGGTGCATGTACGGCTGGACGGACAGGGGAGCTTGAGGCAGGCGTGTATGTCTGGGTGAACGAAGCAGCTTGAGGCAGGCCTTGATGTATGGATCTGATCTGCTGGAGTTGGCTGATTACATCGATAAGAGTGATTTTGGTGGCTAAAGAAAAGAGATCTAATTGGGTAAAACGAAATTTGCTAAAACTAGAAGCTGATCTATTGGAATTGGAAGAAAAACAAGCTATGACATTTGGTGCCCCCGGCGGAGATCATGGAGCTCGATCTCGCCGGGGGCGATGCAGCGGAAGCAGTGGCTAAACCCTAGGCGGAGCGAACCGCTCTGATACCATGAAATATTGTGGAAGTATAGATTGTATTGATATTGCAAGAGGTGATTACAACGTGAGCCCTTGGGCTGTTTATATAGTACTAGAAGACTTGTAGGGCAAGAAGACTACTAGAGATAAAATTGGATTGCAATATTTAAACTACCAAATATGTCTAACCGACATATACTCTAATACATACGCATCTCTTTAGTATTTTTCTTCAGTACGCATATAGGATTGGCGACCCACAGTGCTTGTTTGATCTCCTTGATAAATTTGGCATCCATGAGGTGATGTATTTCTCGTCAAATGGCCTTTATTTTTTGTTCCGCGAAACGGCGAAGCGACTGCTTCACATGTCTGGCGTCATGATATAAGTTAAGTGCATTCTCAGCGAGTTCCCTAGGGATTCCTGGCATATCTGATGGTACCCATGCAAAAATCTCTCAACACTCATGGAGGAACTCGATGAGCGTGCTTTCCTATGCGGGACTGAGATTGGTGGATACCAAGTCTGTCGTCTTTGGTTCCGTAGGGTGGACTTGGACCTCCCTTGTATATTTTGTAGTGTCGAAAGATAGGTCAGGCATAACCTGAGATTCTAGCAGAAGCTCTGTGTCTGCTGATATCCTCAGCTGCTCAAACTCTGTCTCCATCCCGAAAGATTCAGAGATTTTGTTGAATTTCCGGCTGCAATTGTTGGTGAAGCTTCCTCTAACTGTGATGATCTTGTTGGGCACTGGCATTTTCATCACCAGGTAGGCATAGTGTGGTACTGCTATGAACCTTATGAAAGCTAGGCGCCCAGGATCGTGTGGTATTGTGACGGCCAATCCATAACTTCGAACTCGAGTTTCCCCCGCCTAAAATTATCTCGCGATCCGAAGAAAACATCAAGGTAGATTTTGCCAAAAGGAATTTCAGGTTTACCTAGGACTATTCTATAAAAGGATGTCTCTATTGGTGCTAGATTCGTCCAGGGAACATTCATGGCTCGTGGAGTCTTGGCGTAGATGAGGTCGATGTTGCTACTGGCGTCCATGAAGACCTTGCTCATATCAAATCCGCCAATTTATGCGTCAACAATGAGAGTCGAATGGCCCGGTCAAGGTACTCAAAGCGGATGATCATGCCACCGGCGCCATCCGACGATGAGTGCATCCACACTATCATGTTCTACCACAGCCATAGTAGGAGAGCATCGAGATTCGGTAGCACAATTTCTTCATCCGCGAGTCACCCCCATGGTTCATGTGGGAATCCATCAGTCCACCGACCTCCAATGTCGCGTAACGCGATGTTGATATCTGTGTGCGTTCACTGCTGGTGGGTATCCCTGCAGCCCGTTGATGCCTAGGAGCAGCACTGTCAGTGTTTATCGTCAGCGATGACTACCTAGGGTTAGGGTTGGCTTTCAAATGGTTAACTTATTTAGATGCTTTATTTTAATGTAGAGATCGGGCACTTATTATGTAGAATTATCATTTGAAGTTGTCACTTCAAATTGGAAGTTGAATTTTCTTTGAAAAAAGGGCTTTGTAAATAAAGCCACATAAGGCCGAACCGATAGAAGGTAATGATGAAACCCTCTTACATAGCAGATAAAAAATAGACAACAAAGAACAAGAAGAACCGAGACTAGCCACCGGTGATGCCTCCCAAGAGGGTAACAACACTTCACGCCGCTGTTGACAACACTGAAGATCTAGGGTTTTCACCTGGAGCCCTAATGCGGAGAAGGTACCCACAACGGTGCCTCCAAGAGGGTTATGACACTCGTCAGCATCGCTGCTGTAGGCGTCAATACGCGGAGCTTTCGCCCGAAAAAACCTCCGCCCACACCCACTAGCCACCCGTCCTCCCATGTGCCTAGCCTTCAAAACACGATCTGGGGGATGATACGTTGAAAACGTATCTATAATTTTTGATGCTCCATGCTTGTTTAGTATGTAAGTTGCTTTACTTGTCCACACTTTGAGGTGTTTTTTACATGTTTTATGGTACTAACCTACTAACAAGTTGCAACAGTGCCAGATGCCTGTTTTCTGCTGTTTTGGTTTTAGAAAAGTTAGTAAAGAAATATTCTCGAAATTGGAAGGGACAAAGGACAAAGTCAATTACTTTTTGTGGGGAACAAAAAGTCCAGAGGAGAGCCCGAGGGGCCGGCCAGAGGGGCCAGACCCACCCCAGGCGTGGGTGGGCCCCATCCCGTGCCTGGCTAGGGTTTGGTGGCCCTGGCCGCCGCCTCGGTCTCCCCCTTCGCCTATAAGAAGCCCCCGATGCAGAAACCCTAAGTACCCGATCAAAAATCCACAAAACCGTCTATAGCCGCCGCCACCATCGTCCCTAGATCGGGGGGATCTGAAGTTCTTCCCGGCACATGCCGGAGGGAAGATCATCCCGGAGGCCTTCTCTCTGGTATGATGCGTGAGTAGTTCCACCTTGGACTATGGGTCCATGTAGTAGCTAGATGGTTGTATCTCCTCCTTTATGCTTTCATGTATAGATCTTGTGATCTCCGTTCATGATAAAGATCTAATCTATTTGTAATCATGCATGTTGTGTTTATGGGGATCCGATGGATATTGAGATTATTATGTTGGTTTGATTAATGGTTTTGTCTTTATGATTCTATCATGTATGTGTTGTTTGTGATCTTGCATGCTCTCCGTTGTTAGTAGCTATCTTGGCCAAGTAGTTGCTAGTGACTCCAATAGGGCGTATTTATGCTCGATAGTGGGTTCATGCCTCTAGTTTCCAAGGGAAGTGACAGAAATCTCTTCGGTTGTAGATGTGTTGTTGCTACTAGGTAGAAAACAACGGTCTCTTGTTCATGGAACATGTGGACTGTTTACCTTACACACTTTGCTTAAAGCAGTTGTCTGTTGCTTGTAACTTAATACTGGAGGGGGTTCGGATGATAACCTGAAGGTGGACTTCTAGTCATAGATGCAGTTGGATGGCGGTCTATGTATCTTGTTGTATTGCCCAATCAACCTTATAGGATATTTCTGACTAGTAATTGCATTGTTATGCCTTGCTCAGTTCCTGTCAATTGCCCCGCTGTGATTTGTTTACCCTTCATGCCATGTTGTTATTTAAGGAGAGCACATCTAGTGAACTATGGACCTCGGTCCAATCTTTACCATTGATACATCTTCCACTGTTACTTGTTTACTTGCTGCAAACCACCATTACCTTCCACATCATACGTTTAATCCTTTGTTACAGCAAACCGGTGAGCTTGATAACCTCACTGATTCGTTGGAGCAAAGTCTTGAGTTTGTGTTGTGTAGGTCTCCGCGTTGCTTGCAACACCTGTGTGACGTTTCTTTCCTCCTACTGGTTCGATAACCTCGGTTTCTTACTGAGGAAAAATTTGCTGATGTGCTACTTCACACCTTGCTCTTGGGCCACACGCCCTCCCCCCCCCCCGCTGCCTGCTCCTTGCCACTCGGGTGACAAAATAAAAGGACCATCACCACCACACGTCGCTTGCCGAAGCACCCGCGCGGTCCACCTTCTAAGGTCACTGCTCAATATCCACGAGCTCGAGCCCATGATGTGACCAACATCACACTGCAAGCCGCCATATTGGACAAGGTAGGCTAGCAACAGATCTTGCTGCCATCGAGCAACATTGCAGCAAAGGTGAGGGGATCCTCCCTCCGTCGCTCAGGTGCATGCCATCCAGACACGATAGTAGGGTCGATCGGGCCTAGATCTGGCTGAGATCAGGCCCGGCCATGCCCATCCAGACCCAAATCGGGCCCGGTTATCCCCACTTATTGCGGCAAGACCGCCGTCGTATCCTTTCCAGGCCCGTGCCGTCCCGACCTTAGCCTGCCGCCATGCTCTGTCGCTTGCCACCATGAGCGGCGATGTCGGTCCCTCGCTCCACCTAAGCCGACCCCTAGCCGAGGCCACGCGCCACATGGGAGCACCACCGCCACGTCGCCCAGGGATGGGTTGCGACGCCGTTGGTCTAGCTCATCAGATCTCCTAGAAAATCATGGTTAGCCCTCTCCAGTGGCTAGGGTTGCATCCCTGTCGCCCACGTGAGGGCAATGCGAGAGCGAAGCGTTTGGGGGGCTCATTGGGCGAACACGGCCAAAACTCATCCCTCCCTCCCCCCCCCCCCCCACCCCCCCCCCCACCCCACACACACACACACACCCCACCACCACCACCACCATGCGCACACGCAAGGGACAAATTGGGAGAGAAAATACGAGGACACCAATTGAAGATGCTCGAAGGCCCAACTTTTTTTTGGAATGTGCGAAATTTTGTCTAGCCAGGTAAAAATTGAACAGAATTTCGTCAATATTGGTGAAATACTTGTGCACAACGGGTCTAAAATGACTACCACAGAACATTGTACCATTTTTTTATCTGAACATTGTACCATATGGTGAGTATATGCTAATTTTCCCAGACAACTGTTGTCAAAAAGAAAATCCCAAATCACAGGCAGTCTATCGTTGACCATATGATATCATGCACACGAAACCAAACTTGCAGGCAACAGTTCGTTTTGAAAAACTTGCAAGCTACACGGGCGCAACATAAATTGAACACCACTACTCCGATCCTCCTCCTATCTTAGGCATTGCCATCGACGGTCTCTTTTTGCATGGTGGTGGCGCGGGGGCATCTGTCGGTATGTCTGTCTCGGGCGGCGGTCGATCTGGGGCAGGCTACGGGGCTGGAGTTCTCCAAACAGGATAGACGCAATATCTCTCGAGTTTTCCCCCGGAGGCTTTATTCCGATCAAACGAAACAACTCTGGATGCCGTAAAGGTAGCTCGACCAATTCCCTTATCTGTCTCATTTGTTCACTTAGTACCACAAAGTCCACCTGAAGGAACAAGTTCAGTTTCTGTTCAGCATCACTGGAGTCCATATTTAAATGTAACAAATGGATCCTAAAATACACTGCTTCTGATAATAAATAATAATGCACCGACAAAAACAATTAGCAACATGATCAGAAAACTTAGTCCTACCTCTGTCATTGGCACAGTACGCATGATTGTTAAAGTAGTTGTGTCCAGAACGACACGAGTTCGGGAGGTTAATTTCTCCTTGTCCACTTCACTCCGGCAGTATCTTGGACCGCAACCACTAACCTCAACAATAACTTGAAGAAATATGCTTTTCAGTTGCCATTATTAGTACTAATAAAAAGAAAAACTACATGTGCCAGCTTCATACAGAGATGCAGAGTAAAACTGATCAATTTGGTTCTTTTACATTGGGGGCAAGCAAATTGGAGAATATGGAGGCCCTCGCCAGTTTGCACACTTCAAAATATTCGCTACAAATTCATGGTAATAATAATTGTTAATTCTTACCAAAATCTAATAATTGTGAAATAAACAAAAAAGTCAACGATGCCCATTTTCGTTGTGTAAGTTCTTATATTTATGCACAAGATCATAAGTTTTTCACAATTTCTTTGTACATCTACTTTCACCATGATTTTATTTGGAGACTTTTGGCGGTGTGCAAAAAATACAAACATGCGCGTTTAACTTTTTGGGGGCTAGTGTCTGTTAAACAATAACTGTAAGAATATACAGATCACGACATAAAAAGGAAGGCTCTTTACTTACAATGTTCACTGCCAACAGGACGGAGAACCTTTCCTATTATCTCTCCGTTGGTCATCCCTTCCCTCTGTCTGTGCCTGGCCTTTGCTTCTGCCGCAAAACGGGAATAACATCCCCACCGTTTGGCCACGTAAACATATTCGCCTGGTTCAGTTGAATAAATAGGTGTTTCAGTTGCCATCAATAAATAAAACGAAAAATTACACGTTGTTCTTCTACATTATGGGCACGAAAAGTGGATTAATATGGAGGCCCTTTCCAATGAAGGCCCTCGGGAGTTTTGCACACTACAAAGTTTCGGCACAAATTCATGGTATCAATACATGTCAATTTGTAGCAAAATTAAATCTTGTGGAAATAAAAATATATGTACAAGAATGCAATTTTGGTACTAGCAGTAACTTCTTATATTTATGCGAAGGATCCTAACTTTTTTACAATTCTTTTGTACATGTGGTTTAACCAAGATTTGTTGGAGAATCTTGGTATCTTTAAAATATACAAACTTGTGAAGGATCTCATTCAAGAGGCGTTTAACTTTTCTGTCCATGTGTCTTCAAATTAACTTTACAAGTGTACAGATCAAAACATAAAAAGAAAGGCTCTTCACTTACAGTATTCATTGCCATAAGGACAGAGAACCTCTCCTGTTATCTCCCCAACACTTTGGAGTGGCTCCAAGTAATATTCAATATCTGTGATGTCCTTTGCATCGTTAAGGTTTTCCTTCACTGCATGTAGACGAACCACTTGTTGGAAACAAGAAAACATGTATGGCATGATTTTTTCACTTAAGAATCCCCTAAAAATGCCTTTTGGGGACTGATGCTCTATCTTTGTAGTTCGTCAAACTTGTTCAAGCAGAGTAGAGAATGGTATGACATGAGCTCTGAATGCACCATAATCGGCAATAGCCGCAGATATAACAGTAAAAACTTCAGAACAAAAATCATTGGAAACTCGAAATACTAGTTTGCAAAGATGCTCATATAAGAGACCAGGACTGCTATGTGAACGGAAAATGCAAATATTTAGTTAAACCAAACAAATTAGATTACAATAAAGAGATAAATAAATTGTCCTATACATGAATCTTCTTCTTTTTACAAACGGAGGCAAAAGATTTTAACCATGTCCTTTCTCCGTTCGGAAATAAGTGTGTAGATATGTGGACAAATCTGCGATACTTATTTCTGAACGGAGGTAGTATCAATTAAGCAGAATAGAGTTAGCCTATACACTTACACTACTGAAGTACCGATAATACTCCCAATTTCGTGCACCTTAGCAACAAAGAAAACTCATACACTGTATCTCCTCACACAACTGCTGGTAGAGGATCATGGGGTCAATGTAGGGCGGTGAGACATACACTAGCATAGTGTCGTATAGTAATCAACTCTATAGTATAGTTTGCAGGTGGATTAGTGGGTATTGACGTATTTATTGTACTACTGTAGTAGTTTTTATCTCAGACAACCAAAAAAAATCATGGGTACTCCACCGGCGAGCAGTAATAGTAGTAGTCAGCGGCTCAGCGCCCACATACACCGCAAGCAATAAGAGCCCTAAACCTCAGAAAGAAAAATTCAGGGCTCCGAACCAAATCCACAGCACCGATAGGGCAGGCCAGAGCCCTAAACCTCAGCACCTAAACGCATCTCGCAATTCGAACGGAGTGGGGGAAGCGGGAAGGGGGGACCGGGCGCCTTTACCGGTTCCGGCGTGAAGCTCCCTGAGGTTGAGCCGTTCCCTCCAGTAGTCGGAGACGGGGGTGCATCGGCGGGCGTCCTCTCCGTCGGCCATCTCCTCCCGCGATCTGTCCCTGGGCTTTGCTTCTGTCGCAAGAACGGAATAAGCTCCCCACACAGTTTGGTCGCGTAAGTGTTTAGTTGGGTCGGAGGGAGTACTATATTTGCTTATGGTCTTGATGGCCCTTTTTTTTGGGTCCCTTTTGCCCCTGTAAGTACCGTCGTGGTATTTCTTGAAAAAATATCCAACCCAATTCTGCAAATCCGTAAAAAACTGCAATCGGAAAAGCAGCGTACCAGATCTGGCTGGCTCGATCAGCAGTTCATATCGAAAAAAAAAGGCCCAAGTGAAACCAGCGCACGTTATAAAATCGAATAGGAGTCTAATCCTGCTTAGTTGGGGAGTGGTACACACGGTGAGTACTATAACAACGCATCGAGTTTAAGGCCCAGTTCTTTTGACGGCTTCTCCGAAAAGCCGTCCTATCCCTAGCTTTCTGGGGAAGCCAATTCCAAAATTTTGTGAGGCTTCCAAATTAGTTTAGTCTTAACCATTTTGGAAGCCTTGTAAATTTTTTGAACCGGCTTCCCCAGGAAGCTGGGGGCAAGGCGGCTTCTCCAGAACTGGGCCTAAGAACGACGGTGCCCTCTGCCCCTCTCTAAGGGCATTAGTGCCACGATGATGGAGCCATCCATATGATCAATCCTTATCTGCTATATTTAAAATCTAGACGTCACACTATTTGGCCACTGTTCTCTACTATTTTGAACTTTTCTTTTCTTTTTTCCTTGCATGTACTTTGATCCGGTGCATCGGTCTGTAACTCTGGTCACGTGTTGCGCTTTCTTAGGTTGAGTGAATTCATAGTACTCCCTCTCTCCCAAAAAGATGTCATTGATTCATTTAAATTTAGATATATTTATAAATTATTTAGTATATAGATACATTTAAATTTAGAAAAAAATTGAGAAGGAAGTGCGAGGAAGGGCGCTTACATTCTTAATAATTGGCTAACTTGCAACACCACATAGGTAAATTGTGAGATAAGTTTTTTTTTGGAGGATATTGTGCTGTTATTCTTTAACTTCTAGAAACCTTATAGCAAGAGATCCCGCTAGACATGCAGTCGGGAGACATAAGCTAGGGAATTGTCTGAGGCGGAGGAAGTTGGAGCTGGAAAAGTAGGCGTTAAAGTGAAGCCACTATTGGGGTGGGTTAAATTAAACTGCGATGGTTCCTTTAAATCAGAAGATGGTACTGCTGGTGCGGGTATGCTTACGAGGGATGAGCATGATCATGTTATTTTATCTGCTTGTCGACAACTGATCGATTGTGCGGACCCTCTAGAAGCTGAAACACTGGATTGTCATGAAGGACTTTCTTTAGCCTTACAGTGGACAGATAAGCCAATTATAGTTGAAGTAGTTAAATGCCCGTACGTTGCAATGGTTCGTTCTGTATGATTCAACTTGTCGTGAGGCACGAGTTTGTGTAGGGTTTCGTAGCATGGAAAACAAAAATTTTCTATCGCATACAAACAAACAAGCCAAGATCTATCTACTAGATTGTAGCAACGAGTCGATGGAATAACTTACCCTCGAAGATTTCAAAGCGTTTAACGAGAGCGGATTCTCGTGGGTGATGTAGTCGTACTCTTCCCGATCTCAAGATCGTGTAGACGATCCTTCCGGCGCTGCGTTCCGGCAGCGCTCCCGCAGTCGGTCACACGTTCGGTACTCGACGAAGACCTTCCTCTCCCTTGTTCCAGCAGGCAGCGGAGGTTGTAGCACTCTCCTCGCGATTCCGGCAGCACAACGGCGTGGTACCGGAAGTAGAGGGGAGATCCCGTAGGGCTTCGCCTTAAGCCGGAGCGAGTATGGTGGAGTATGAGAGAGAACTATTAGTGGTCTAGGGTTTAGACACACCAATTAGAAGGCTCTAAACCGAAGGCTAGGGCAATTAGAAGCTCTAAACCAAAACGGCTCTAAACCGGAGATTAGAGGATAGGAACTTGTGTGTCTAGAGGAGGAGGCCCTGCCCCTCCTCTTATAGGTGGGAGGTGCGGCCAAGGGGAGGGGAGTCCCTCCCCAAGTCGGCCTTGGGTGGCGCGCCGGCTTGGAGAGGAGAATCCTCCCCCAAGTCGGTTTTAACCACCTCTTGCTTGTTTCCCACAGTTTCCTGTTTTAGCCGTTTGACTTTCAAACTGGCCATTTGACTTTTCTGTTTTAGGATTCAATTTAATCCTTTATTTGGAACAGCAAGAACACTTAGTACATGATGCAATCATTCCAATATGTAATGACACATTCATGTACCCCTCCCCTTTCCCGGAGTGCCGGACATTCCGGAACCTTCTAGAACATTCCCGATGAAAACACCGGAATCATTTCCGAACTCCGAAACGGGACTTTCCTTATATGAATCTTATTCTCCGGACCATTCCGGATCACCTCGTGATATCCCGGATCCCATCCGAGACTCCGAACAACATTCGGTCTCTTTCTCATAATACCATAACTACTCAAACAACGTCGAATCCTTAAGTGTGTCTCCCTACGGTTCGTGAATTATGCGGACATGATCGAGACACTTCTCCGAACAATAACCAATAGAGGAATCTGGAAATTCATATGGCTCCCACATATTTCTACGATTACTTTGCGATCGAATGAACCACTTACATACGATACCAATTTCCCTTTGTCTCACGATAGTTTACTTATCCGAGGTTATGATCGTCGGTATCTCTGTATACCTAGTTCAACCTCGTTACTGATAAGTACTCTTTTCTCGTTCCCGTGATATGTGATCCCTTGTGATCCAGTCACATGCTTGCAAGCTAATTGGATGACATTCCACCGAGAGGGCCCAGAGTATATCTATCCGTCATATGGATGGACAAATCCCACTCTTGATCCATGTGTCTCAACCAATACTTTCCGAACACTCAATGCCACCTTTATAGCCACCCAGTTACGGTGTGGTGTTTGATGTCATCAAAGCATCCATCCGGTAAAGGTGATATGCATGATCTCATGGTCGAAGGAATTAGGTTACTATGTATCAGAAAGCATATAGCAATTGAACTATTGAAATGACTTGATCTTTATGCTACGCTTATCTATAGGAGTATGTCCACCATATCATTCTCCTAACGATATGATCTTGTTGTTGATAACATCTCAATGTTCATGATAGGGAAACCACAATCATTTATCAACCAACAAGCTAGTGAAGTATAGAGGCTATACTAGGGACTTCAAATTAAGTTTACAAATCACACAAGTATTAATGTTTCCTTGTTAATACTATTATAGCATGAACGTAAACATTTATCATAAACACAAAGATATAATAATAACTACATTTATTATTGCCTCTAGGGCATATCTCCAACAGTCTCCCACTTGCACTAGAGTCATCTAATCTAGATTACATGGTAATATACCGAACACCCATGGCAGTTTGGTGTTGGTCATGTTTTGCCCTCGGGAGAGGTTTAGTCAACGGATCCGCCACATTCAGATCTGTGTGTACTTTGCAAATCTTTATATCCCCATCCTGGATATGTTCTCGAATAGCGTGAAAACGTAGCTTGATATGCTTCAGCTTCTTGTGTGACCTTGGTTCTTGCGCATTGGCTATGGCGCCCATGTTATCACAGTAGATAGACATTGGGTCCAGCGCACTAGGAACCACACCCAGCTCTGTAATGAACTCTTTCATCCATATCGCTTCTTGAGAAGCCTCCGAAGCAGCCATGTATTCCGATTCAGTTGAAGATCTCGCCACAACGCTTTGCTTTGCACTCCTCCAGCTAACTGCTGCACCATTCAAAATAAATACGTATCCAGATTGTGATTTAGAATCATCCGGATCGGTGTTCCAACTAGCATCGGTGTAACCATTAACAACGAGTTGTTCATCACCTCCATAAGAAAGAACCATATCCTTAGTTCTTCTCAAGTACTTAAGGATGTTTTTGACCGCTGTCCAAAGATCCACTCCTGAATCACTTTGATATCTGCTAGTTAGACTAACAGCATATGCGATGTCGGGTCTAGTACATAGCATGGCATACATTAGAGATCCTATGGCTGATGCATAGGGAGTCTTACTCATCCTTTCTCTATCTTCCGCCGATGTCGGACTTTGAGTTTTACTCAAGGTCGTATTGGGCAACATGGGCAAGAACCCTTTCTTGCTTTCTTCCATTCCAAACCTCTTTAGAACTTTGTCCAAATATGTACTCTGTGACAATGATATTTGGCGTTTCGATCTATCTCTATAAATCTTTATGCCTAATATGTAAGCTGCTTCGCCAAGATCCTTCATTGAAAAACTATTATTCAAATATTCTTTGACACTATTAAGAAGGTCTACATCATTCCCAATCAACAATATGTCATCCACATATAGTATTAAGAATGCTACAGAGCTCCCACTCACTTTCTTGTAAATACAAGCTTCTCCATAAGTTTGTATAAAACCAAAACTTTTGATTACCTTATCAAAACGTTGATTCCAACTTCGGGATGCTTGCTTCAATCCATAGATGGACCGTTGAAGTTTGCATACCTTGTTAGCATCTTTAGGATCGACAAAACCTTTGGGTTGCATCATATACAACTCTTCATCAATATCTCCATTGAGGAATGCTGTTTTGACATCCATCTGCCATATCTCATAATCATAATATGCAGCGATTGCTAACATAATCCTCACAGACTTTAGCTTCGCTACCGGTGAGAAAGTCTCGTCGTAGTCAACTCCTTGAATTTGTCGAAACCCTTTTGCGACAAGTCGAGCTTTATAGACAGTAACATTACCATCAGCATCTGTTTTCTTCTTGAAAATCCATTTGTTCTCGATAGCCTTCCGGCCATCCGGTAAGTCCACCAAAGTCCATACTTGGTTTTCGTACATGGATCCAATCTCGGATTTCATGGCTTCTTGTCATTTATTGGAATCTGGGCTCATCATCGCTTCCTCATATGTCTCGGGGTCATCGGTGTTGTCCACCAACATGACACTCATAACGGGATCATACCAATCTGGAGTGGTACGAGTTCTCGTTGACCTCCGAGGCTCTGTAGCAACTTCAACTGAAGTTTCATGATCACCGTCATTAGCTCCCTCTCTAATTGGTGCAGGCACCACAGGAACTTCTTCCGGTGCTGCGCTACTCGCAATTTCGAGAGAAGGTTCGACAACCTCGTCGAGTTCTACTTTCCTTCCAATCACTTCTTTCGAGAGAAATTCCTTCTCTAGAAAGGATCCATTCTTGGCAACGAAGATTTTGCCTTCGGATCTATGATAGAAGGTATACCCAATAGTTTCCTTCGGGTATCCTATGAAGACGCATTTTTCCGCTTTGGGTTCAAGCTTGTCCGGCTGTAACTTCTTTACATAGGCTTCGCATCCCCAAACTTTAAGGAACGACAATTTAGGTTTCTTCCCAAACCATAATTCATATGGTGTCGTTTCAACGGATTTAGATGGTGCCCTATTTAAAGTGAATGCGGCTGTTTCTAATGCATAACCCCAAAATGATAGCGGTAAATCTGTAAGTGACATCATAGAACGAACCATATCTAAGAGAGTTCGATTACGACGTTCGGACACACCATTACGCTGTGGTGTTCCCGGCTGTGTCAATTGTGAAAGTATTCCGCATTTCTTCAAATGCTCGCCAAACTCGTAACTTAGATATTCACCTCCACGATCAGAACGTAGAAATTTAATCTTCTTGTTACGTTGATTTTCTACCTCACTATGAAACTCCTTAAACTTCTCGAAAGTTTCGGACTTATGTTTCATGAAATAGATATACCCATATCTACTCAAGTCATCCGTGAAGGTAAGAACATAACGATAACCACCGCGCGATGCTACACTCATTGGACCACACACATCGGTATGTATGATTTCCAATAAGTCCGTAGCTCGCTCCATCATACCAGAAAATGGAGTCTTAGTCATTTTTCCCATCAGACATGCTTCGCATCTTTCAAGTGATTCAAAATCAAGTGATTCAAGAAGTCCATCGGAATGGAGTTTCTTCATACGCTTCACTCCAATGTGACCAAGACGACAGTGCCACATATAGGTCGAATTATCGCTTGATTTCAAACGTTTAGCCTCAATGTTGTTGATATGTGTATTTCCACTATCGAGATTCAATAAGAATAGACCATCTATCAAAGGTGCATGTGCGTAAAACATATTACTCATATAAATCGAACAACCATTATTCTCGGACTTAAACAAGTAACCGTCTCGCAATAAACAAGATCCCGATATAATGTTCATGCTCAACGCAGGCACCAAATAACAATTATTTAAGTATAAAACTAATCCCGATGGTAGATGAAGGGGTAGAGTGCCGACCGCGATCACATCAACCTTTGATCCGTTTCCCACGCGCATCGTCACCTCGTTCTTCGCTAGCTTCCGTTTATTCTGCAGCACCTGTTTCGAGTTACAAATATGAGCAACCGAACCAGTATCAAATACCCAGGCACTACTACGAGTACTAGTGAGATACACATCAATAACATGTATATCAGATATACCTTTCTTCTTGATGTTGCCGTTCTTCAAATCCGCCAAGTACTTTGGGCAATTCCGCTTCCAGTGACCTTCTCCCTTGCAGTAAAAGCACTCAGTATCAGGCTTGGGTCCAGCCTTGGTCTTCTTCGCCGGCGTGGTAACTTTCTTACCACCCTTCTTGAAGTGTCCCTTTTGCTTAGACTTGCCTTTCTTGAATTTGGTGGTCTTATTGACCAACAACACTTGGTGCTCTTTCTTGATCTCCACTTCTGCAGATTTCAACATGGCAAAGAGTTCTAGCAACGTCTTGTTCATGTTCTGCATGTTGTAGTTCACCACAAAGTTCTTGTAACTTGGTGGTAGTGATTGTAGGACGCGGTAAATCCCCAAAGCATTAGGAATCACTATACCCAAGCTTTGAAGTTTGTTTGCGTGCCCAGACATCTTAAGCACATGCTCACTGACGGAGCTGCCCTCTTCCATCTTGCAGTTAAAGAACTTTTCAGAAGCCTCATAGCTTTCAATTGCCGCATGAGTCTCAAAAATCAATTTGAGATCCTCGACAATATCATATGGGTCTGAATCCTTAAACCTTTTCTGAAGCTCCGATTCCAAACCATACAAGATAGCACACTGAACTATGGAGTACTGATTCTTCCGAGCGAGGTAAACATTCTTTACTTCATCGGGAGCATCATCTGCAGGTGGGTCACCCAGCGGTGCATCCAGCACATAGGTCAAATTACCAGCTGTGAGGACAATCCTCAAATTGCGGAACCAATCCGCGAAGTTGCTTCCATTGTTTTTCAACTTTTCTTTCTCTAGGAACGCATTAAAATTGATGGTAGGGGCTGCCATTGATCTACAACATATTTGCAATTGTTTAGACTAAGTTTATGACAAATTGAGTTCAAATTAATTAATGTAATTAAACTAGGTGAACTCCCACTCAAAACAACATCCCTCACATTGTTTTAGTGATCACACGAACCAAATCCACCATATCAACACCGATCGTCAAGAGAGTTGATATAGTTTCAATGGCGAACAATCGACATGTTCATCATATCTACTATATGATTCATGCTTTACCTTTCGGTGATCCGTGTTCCGAGACCATGTCTGTACATGCTAGGCTCGTCAAGATCAAACCTTAGTTTCCGCATGAGCAAATCTGGCTTGCTCACGTTGTATACACTTGCAGAATCTAACACACCCGATCATCACGTGGTGCTTCGAAACAACAAGCTTTAGCAACGGTGCTAACTAAGAGTGAACACTTTATGACTTGAAATTTATGTGCATGAGGGATCATCTTATAATGCTACCGTCGTCTACTAAGCAATACAAGATGCATAAAGGATTAACATCACATGCAATTCAATATATATGTGATATGATATGGCCTTTCTTCTTCGTGCTTCCGATCTCTATCTTCAACCACGAACATGATCTCCATCATCACCGGAATTGCATCAAGGTCAATGACGCCTCTCCATGGTTGTCGTCCACCGGCTTCAACTATTACAACTACTTTGAATAGACACGCGGGTCTTAACATAAATTAAAGACAACCATATGGCTCCTGCCGGTTGCCAACTTACAATAAGGAACATTGCATACATCAAATATAATCACAATCATGGCCATATCACATCACTGCACACCCCTGCAAAACAAAGTTAGACGCCTCTACTTTCTTTGCATATTTTACGTGGTTTGGGGCTTTCAATAAGTGTCGTTCTAACTTACGAACAAGAACCACAACATTGATACTAGCATTGTTGATCACCCGTTGTAAATTGGATCTTAACTATGCTAGGAGAAACAGGCACCCGCAAAGCCACTTATGCAATACAAGTTGCATGTCAATCGTGGAGCAAGTCTCATGAACGATGTCATGTAAGGTTAGCCCGGGCTGCTTCATCCCAACATACCGCAAGATGCAAAGTACACAAGAAGCAATCGACAATAAAAGCATCAACGCCCACAATGACCATTGTGTTCTACTCGTGCAACAGATCTACATATAGACACGGCTCTGATACCACTGTAGGGTTTCGTAGCATGGAAAACAAAAATTTTCTATCGCATACAAACAAACAAGACAAGATCTATCTACTAGATTGTAGCAACGAGTCGATGGAATAACTTACCCTCGAAGATTCCAAAGCGTTTAACGAGAGCGGATTCTCGTGGGTGATGTAGTCGTACTCTTCCCGATCTCAAGATCGTGTAGACGATCCTTCCGGCGCTGCGTTCCGGAAGCGCTCCCGCAGTCGGTCACACGTTCGGTACTCGACGAAGACCTTCCTCTCCCTTGTTCCAGCAGGCAGCGGAGGTTGTAGCACTCTCCTCGCGATTCCGGCAGCACAACGGCGTGGTACCGGAAGTAGAGGGGAGATCCCGCAGGGCTTCGCCTTAAGCCGGAGCGAGTATGGTGGAGTATGAGAGAGAACTATTAGTGGTCTAGGGTTTAGACACACCAATTAGAAGGCTCTAAACCGAAGGCTAGGGCAATTAGAAGCTCTAAACCAAAACGGCTCTAAACCGGAGATTAGAGGATAGGAACTTGTGTGTCTAGAGGAGGAGGCCCTGCCCCTCCTCTTATAGGTGGGAGGTGCGGCCAATGGGAGGGGAGTCCCTCCCCAAGTCGGCCTTGGGTGGCGCGCCGGCTTGGAGAGGAGACTCCTCCCCCAAGTCGGTTTCAACCACCTCTTGCTTGTTTCCCACAGTTTCCTGTTTTAGCCGTTTGACTTTCAAACTGGCCATTTGACTTTTCTGTTTTAGGATTCAATTTAATCCTTTATTTGGAACAGCAAGAACACTTAGTACATGATGCAATCATTCCAATATGTAATGACACATTCATGTACCCCTCCCCTTTCCCGGAGTGCTGGACATTCCGGAACCTTCTAGAACATTCCCGATGAAAACACCGGAATCATTTCCGAACTCCGAAACGGGACTTTCCTTATATGAATCTTATTCTCCGGACCATTCCGGATCACCTCGTGATATCCCGGATCCCATCCGAGACTCCGAACAACATTCGGTCTCTTTCTCATAATACCATAACTACTCAAACAACGTCGAATCCTTAAGTGTGTCTCCCTACGGTTCGTGAATTATGCGGACATGATCGAGACACTTCTCCGAACAATAACCAATAGAGGAATCTGGAAATTCATATGTCTCCCACATATTTCTACGATTACTTTGCGATCGAATGAACCACTTACATACGATACCAATTTCCCTTTGTCTCACGATAGTTTACTTATCCGAGGTTATGATCGTCGGTATCTCTGTATACCTAGTTCAACCTCGTTACTGATAAGTACTCTTTTCTCGTTCCCGTGATATGTGATCCCTTGTGATCCAGTCACATGCTTGCAAGCTAATTGGATGACATTCCACCGAGAGGGCCCAGAGTATATCTATCCGTCATATGGATGGACAAATCCCACTCTTGATCCATGTGTCTCAACCGATACTTTCCGAACACTCAATGCCACCTTTATAGCCACCCAGTTACGGTGTGGTGTTTGATGTCATCAAAGCATCCATCCGGTAAAGGTGATATGCATGATCTCATGGTCGAAAGAATTAGGTTACTATGTATTAGAAAGCATATAGCAATTGAACTATTGAAATGACTTGATCTTTATGCTACGCTTATCTATAGGAGTATGTCCACCATATCATTCTTCTAACGATATGATCTTGTTGTTGATAACATCTCAATGTTCATGATAGGGAAACCACAATCATTTATCAACCAACAAGCTAGTGAAGTATAGAGGCTATACTAGGGACTTCAAATTAAGTTTACAAATCACACAAGTATTAATGTTTCCTTGTTAATACTATTATAGCATGAACGTAAACATTTATCATAAACACAAAGATATAATAATAACTACATTTATTATTGCCTCTAGGGCATATCTCCAACAGCTTGGTCCTGTCAACCGAGAAACCCCAATCTTCAAAGAAGAAGGGCTCTGAGAATGCCGGCTTGAGGTATGCAAAGTGGTCTAGGTCTTGAAAGGTAAACGAAAGTCCTCTCGTACGTGCGGGTCTCAGCCATATCACATTTGTCCACTTGTCCACCAAGATTTGTATTTTTGATCACTCACTAAAACCATTTATCACAGCACAGTTTTCGCCCATCTTGCATATCAAAGCTCTCAGTTCTTTCTTAACTATTTTCTTTTTCATTCATCTAAATAATTTAATTTGTATAGAAATTATCATGACAATAAAATCTATTTTCTAAAACTTCGTTTGTATTTTTCATTCCATATCGTTCATATTAAAAGGTACATGACGATCTGCAAATTTTGTTGTGACAATGAAAGCTGAAGACACATACAAACCGCACCTTTATAATAGGTTTAATATCACCAAAGGACTTGGGTCAGGATCACAAAACGAGAAATATAACTCATTATTACAACATAGTAGTAGGAATCTGTATAGCATGTTAAAAAGGAAATATATTTTGGAGGTGGAAATTATTCTGTTGAGATCGTACAATCAAGCATTGTCTAACACATGATACGTGACCATAAATTTCTAAATATATATACATGAATTTGCGGAAGGATGGCAAGTCAAGGATACAGTACAATTGTACTTGCTAATGCAAAATTATTGAATATAGTACTGTCAGAACAAATAAAAAATACTTAACTATTTTATCTCATTTTATGCAAATAACCCTCCCATTGCAGCAGAATTAGCTACAACAAAAATGCAATCCGTGCACCCAGCAACTCGAGAGACCATTTTATCAGAAACCTCGCGTACCCTTCGTGCAGAACTGACCGCCTATCGTGCCATGCAAATACATACACTTATGCTGAATTTTTTTTACTCTTCCAAGACAAAAATCTATACTACTCCTCCTAGATGGTTTTCATCGCCCCTTAGATGCAGGCATGGACACACGCACACACGTGTACGTGCTTAATTAGCCTTTTACGTTTTGGATGGAATCAACGTACGCATGTAGAGTATTATTATTTTTGTTTTAAAATATTATATGGAAAAACAGTTGGTTTTTCTTTGGAAGGCCAGCCCATTTGGCCCAGGAAAGATGAAAAAAGGAATTAACGGAGTTGTCGCTCGATTTCGTCTCGATTGTCGCCGTGCTGTGGTACGTACGTTTATTTATTTCTTCATTTTATTTTTATTTTATGTTTGAGAAGAAAAAAAAGGCAGCTGGTAGGCGCACGTACTGCGCGTCGAAGGTACGATCGCCGGTCGACTTTCATTTATCCAAACGAGACGTGACTTTTTTTAAATCAATATATTACGTAATAGCGATTAGATTTCTTCACGAACACTATCGGATCGCTAGCAAACGGGAGCGAGCCGGACGACGTACAAAAACCAATGTAACGTACGATGACCACCTCAATAAAAATTATATAGTAGAGATTGGACTGTGCGGTTCTAGTAGCTTCAATCGTGGAGAATATCTAAGATCGGTCGTCAATTACCCATCTTATTTCAGAGATTAAAGCCTTAGTTAGTAGTAATAGAGTGATTTCTTTTGTAAAGGTGGATCGTACACAAAATAGGGCTAGTCATTGCCTCGCGAATTTCGCGAGAGTAGAACGCAGAACTGTGACTTGGTGTGGTTCGGGGCCTAAATGTTTTCTACATGTCCTCGAGCATGACCAGATTGTAATCCCTATTGAATAATAAAATCCTTTTTTGCCCGCAAAAAAAAGTGTTATAACTAAAGTGAGAAAGAATAGATGTTTGTGTCGAAATCATACAAATATTACATAATTCATTGTGCTTGTCTAACCTCTACAAATGTGTTTCAGGCCTTTTGTGGGAGACGTTTCTTATTTGTTTGTCTTTTACAAATCCACTGCAATGCAAAAACGAATGAATGTTTTCTGAACAATCTACCTTTTAAGAAAAATGGATAGTCCGGTTGATCTAGGTTTATGTAGAAGGTACGGATGTTAATCCCTCAATATGAATTGGTAGACAATTTTCCTAAATTGTTGGTAAATTTTTGAGAATACTTTTACATCTCGTGTTGTCTTAATGGCACCATTATTTGATAATATTTATTGATAGTGAATATGAATTGGTAGACAATTTTCCTAAATTGTTGGTAAAGGGAGGAAGTTCGAGAACAGAAAGAAGGGAAGGACATGAACTGTGGCAGACCATAGCAACGTACAGTATTTTACTTACGAACACGATGGTTTTGGTACGATCATCCTTGTTGAGCATCTTCAGACCGAAATCCGAACCAAACTTTGGCCGAATAAAATAAATTTTCAGTCTGGGTACGCCGAGTTTCCCACTCGCGTATCCAGCCCGAGTTCCCGGGACGTCCGTTTTCGTTCAAATTTAGCTCAATTGTCCAGATTTCGGCATAGTTTGGCATACCATGAATACGGAACATTTTACGGCCAAAGTTCGGTGAAATTTTAAACAAAGTTCGGCGTAAATGTAAACATGGTTCGGCCTGCAGTGAAAATATAACATATTTCGGCCAAGTTCGGCCAGTTCATGCTCGGCATCTACGTGTTGCCCCTGCGTATCCATAGGTGTTCAACAAGATCATCCTGCAGCTGTTGATGCACCGCCGGATCTCGGATCTCCTGACGCATGGTGATGAATGCAGCCCCCCCAGATTGGAGGCACCTGATGATCAGGTTCGGCAAGAGGACCATATTTGTAGTATGACTCGTTCTGCTCGAGCAAACTCGGTGGATCCTTCCTGTCATCCTCAATGATCATGTTGTGCAAGACCACACAACAGTTTATCACTTCCCACATCTGATCTTTCGACCAGGTCATAGCAGGGAATCAGACAACTGCTAGCACACCGAATGCCCGCTCCACGTCCTTCATGCAAGCTTCATGTTCCTTGGCAAAGTGAGAATGCTTGGGGAGCATTGGGTTTGAGATAGTCTTCACAAATGTTGGTCATCTTGGATAGATGCCATCTACTAGATATCCCTTGTTATAGTGGTGCCCGCTGATCTCAAATTCCATAGGGGGAGCATGACCCTCAACAAGCTTGGAAAAGACAGTTGAAGAGTTGAGGACGTTGATGTCGTTGTTCGATCCTGCCATGCCAAAGGACTGCCAGATTCAAAGATCATGTGTAGCAACTGCCTCAAGTATCACAGTGCAACCTCCTTTGTGGCCTTTGTACATTCCTTGCCATGCAAATGGACAATTCTTCCACTCTGAATGCATGCAATCTATGCTTTCAAGCATACCAGGAAATCCTCTACTTTCATTGACTGCGATGATCCGAGCAGTGTCTTCAGCAGTGGGTGATCTCAAGTATTATTTTCCGAACACTGCAATCACTGCCCTGCAAAACCTGTACAAGCAATCGATGGCGGTGGACTCGGCCATGCGGAGATAGTCATTGGCACTGTCAGCCAGCGCTACATATGCAAGCAACCTCATCGCCACGGTGCACTTCTACAGTGAGGAAAACCCAACCAAGCCGGTGCAATCCTTCTTGCAAACGAAATAGGGGTCAAACTCCCGGATGGCATGCACGATCTTGAGGAAGAGCTTCCAGCTCATCCTGAAACAGCGTCGAAACACGTCCTCTCCATGGAGCAACTCGTCGGTGAAGAATTCGGCGTACAACAAGCAGTAGCCCTCTATCCTTTGCCTCGCCTTGCACTTTCGGCGACCCGGCGCCGAACCACCGCGCTTCGGCTTCGCCATCTGCAGGTACAGCTGGGCGAGCGAGGCGAGGATCTCCATGTGATCTTCATCTTCAGCGACCTGGACGCTCTCCTTCTCGAGCAATACGGCGAGTATCTCCTCGTCATCGGAGTCCATGGCGAGTATCTCGTCGTCGGAGTCCATGGCCGAACCGGACAAACTCCGAACACTTGGAGGGCGTGGTGGTGGGAGCACGCAACAAAGCAGAGCTACGGCGAAGTTCGGGCGGTGAAAGCAGCGGCGGAATGGGCGGCGGAGTAGGCGACAACTGTGGCGAGCATATCTAGAGGCGTGGGCATGTATTGGCGTGGAGGAGCTCCGTCGGCGAAGTAATGGAGACAGAGGCGCTGGGAGATCTTCACCGCAGTCTGGGTGAGTGGAGTGGGGGGAATGGGACTGTCTCACCGACAGAGCTGGCCCACGCCCGTTTTCGCTGCGTCCGGCGTTCCCAGGGCGTTCCCGGGAACCTGGGCACGGCCTGGGAAGCCCGGACCAAAGTTCGCCCAAATCCGGACGAAAACAGGTTCCTGGGTAGGCGGTTGGGCCGATTTTCGGCGTCCGGACCTAAATTTGGCGTCCGGATCGGTGTCCTGGGTAGGCAAGTGGAGATGCTGTAAACAACCGAACGACCCCGCACTGAAAAGACCTAAGGGGAATAAACGTGTGCGGCAACATGTGCTATCCACCCCTTGAACGACCCCGCACTAAAAACCGTAAAGGAAAAAAACAACGGCAAACATATGGTTCCTAGTGTGGAATTTCGTGGAACGAGCCATACCCTTTCGGGTCTCGGTTGCGTGTTTATATAGGTGGGAAAAGCCCCAACTTGGCATGTACAAGGTTTGTATGTGACGTACGGAGTACTACTCCGTACACTGTACACGTATGCATTATATACTCTAACATCCCTCCCCCTTAATCTAAACTACGGAAGAGGTTTAGATTACACTTAAACTCATCTAACTTCTTTACAGGAAGTGCTTTGGTAAATCCATCAGCTATCTGATCTTTGGTGGAAATAAACCTGATATCAAGACTGTTGTTGGCAACACGCTCCCTGACAAAATGATAGTCAATCTCAACATGCTTGGTACGAGCATGGAAAACTGGATTAGCAGACAAGAACGTTGCACCCAGGTTATCACACCACAAACAGGGATTCTCATGTAATTTCACACCAAGTTCATGAAGAACAGCTTCAACCCATATTAACTCAGTAGTTATATTGGCTAGATCTTTGTATTCAGCCTATGTACTGGAACGAGATACAGTGGCCTGTTTTCTGGCACTCCAAGAGACCAGGTTTGGTCCCAAAAAGATGGCAAAGCCACCAGTAGACCGGTGATCCTCAAGACAACCAGCCCAGTCTGCATGAAAAAGCACTAAGCAATGTAGAAGAAGACTTTCTGAATGTAATACCAATGTGATATGTATCCTTAACATAATGAAGAATGGGTTTAGCAGCTGTCCAATGAGCAGTAGTAGGAGCATGAAGTTATTGACAGACCTTATTAACAGAAAATGATAAGTCTGGACGTATAAGAGTAAGATACTGAAGAGCACCAACAATGATCCTATACTGAGAAGTATCATCCAGACCAAGAGGAGTACCTTCATGTAATGACAAGGGCTCAGATGTGGACAATGGAGTAGGGGCCGATTTACACTCAAACAAGTCATCTTGAGCAAGGATATCATGAGCATACTTCTGTTGTGTAAGAATCAAACCATCATGTGTGTGCTTCACCTCCATACCAACAAAATAATGAAGATCACCCAAATCCTTAATGGCAAAGTGAACATTGAGATCTTTGAGCAAACCTGAGATAGCATCATCAGAGGAGCTTGTCACAATAATATCATCAACATAAATCAGAACAAAAATAGTGATTCTAGACTTATCATAGAGAAATAATGAAGTATTAGCTGTGGAGGGACTAAAACCAAGCTCATGCAACTTGTTACTGAGCCGAGAGTACCAGGCTCTAGGGGCTTGCTTCAAACCATAGATAGATTTATCAAGCTTGCAGACATATCGAGGATTATCAATACTCTCAAAATCAGGAGGTTGATTCATATAGACTTCCTCTCCCAGAACACCATGAAAAAACGCGTTCTTGATAGTGGCAATTTTGAACTCCAACCACGAGAGGCAGAAATAGACAAAACAATTCTGATAGTGGTAATTTTGACAACAGGACTAAAGATATCTTCATAGTCAACACCATACCTTTGTTTGAAACCTTTGGCAACTAACCCAGCTTTGTAACGATCAATAGTACCATCTACACGTCGTTTAATACGATAAATCCATTTGCAGTTAATAACATTTTTGTTGGAACTAGAGGGAACAAGAGACCAGGTCTTATTCATCCTGAGAGCATCAAATTCATCTTGCATAGAAGAACGCCAATTTGGATCACTAAGAGCAACATGCAAGTTACGTGGATCGCCTATGGTAGAGAGCATACCATAGCGTATAGTACCATCTGTATACTTTTTGGGGTGCCTGATGCCTTTCTACAGACGTGTACGTGGACTTGGAGGAGACGGCGGCGGTGCAACAGCATCATCAGCTGCACTCAAGGTGGCTGCAGAGGATCCGGAGGAGGCGGTCAATCCCTGGGCAGCGTCGGCCACAAGGGATGGCAGCATAGGAGATCCGGGGGGAGCAGGCGCGTCCGCGCTGCTGGCGGAGGAGGCAGCCAGGGGCCCCTGGCCACGTGGCAACGCGGGAGGGGAGCGCGTCGAGGCGCTGTCGGGGAAGACGGGTGCGCGACGCGACGACCCGGAGACGTCGGTGGGCAGGGAGTTCTAGGCGCGCGGACTCCCAAGCGTATCTGCGCTGGTATCAGCGCCGGCAGGGGAATGTCCCCCGGAATCAACTTCGGTTTGCATGCTGTTGTCATCACTTTGAACACTGATTTCAACAGAGGATTGTCGGGGCTCAAGAGCACTGTTTGGGACCAAATTTTCACCTGCAGCTGTAATATTCTGGGGAGCATAATTAGTAGCAATAGAAATAGGCACAACATTAGACACATGATCATCAATATGAACACCCTCATTGGACATGGAAGATGGCAAAAGAAGGATTTCTTTCTTTAAGAGACCACCAGCATTAGGATGTGGAGCCTCAAAGGGAAAAATATTTTCATCGAATACCACATCACGAGAGATATAAACGCGTCTTGTAGAGACATCTAAACATTTAACACCTTTGTGAAGAGGACTGTAACCAAGAAAAACACATCGCTTAGATCGAAAGGCAAGTTTGCGCGTGTTGTAAGGACGAAGGTTGGGCCAACAAACACAACAAAAGTTCTAAGTGCATCATAATTTGGTGTGGTGTGGAGGAGACGGGGAGACTCAAGATCTAGGACCTTAGTGGGGAGTAAGTTAATGAGAAACGTAGCAGTAAGGAAGGCTTCATCCCAATACTTGAGAGGCATGGAGGCATTGGCAAGCAATGCAAGACCAACTTCAACAACATGATGGTGTTTTCTTTCAGCAAAACCATTCTATTAATGGGCATGTGGACATGAAACATGATGTGTAATACCAACTTTTTGGAAGAAAGAATTTAGTTTCTCATACTCACCCCCAATCAGTTTGCATAGTAACAATTTTCCTATTAAACTTGCCCTCAACATACTGCTGATAATTAAGAAAGGCTTGATAAACATCAGAACGCTTTTTAAGAAAATAAATCCAAGTGTACTTGCTATAATCATCAATAAATCTTACATAATATGCACGTTTCCCAACAGAAAGAGGAGTAGGCCCCCATACATCAGAAAAGACTTGTTCCAAAGGAATAAAGGATCTACTGGTAGAGATGGGATATTGCAATTGATGGCTCTTGGCCAACTGACAAGAGTCACATATGTAGGGAGTAATTTCTGGAGTGTAAGCTATTTTATTTCTCCTAAGAACTTGTTGATCCATGAACAAAGACGAATGCCCTAAGCAACGGTGCCATGTAGAGGATGACAACTTTATTATGAGGAAGGCATGCTTGGAGGAGTTGGTGGTGATGGGCATCAAAGGATAGAGGCCTCCATAGCAAGGTCCTTTAAACAGTGTGCGTCGTGTTGCTTGGTCCTTGCTTAAAAAGAAGAAAGGATGAAACTCAATAAAGACACGATTATCGAGAGTAAAATGATGAACTGACAAGAGATTTTTAGATGCACTAGGAATATGTAAGATGTCATGTAGATGAAAGGAATCATGAGGGGTGTGAAAAATTGAATGACTAATATGACTAATGTGCATACCTGTGCCTTCAGCTGTGTGGACACGATCTTCACCTTGATACTTATCATGCGTAGAGAGCTTATTCAGCTCACTGGCAATGTGATCGGTGGCACCAGTATCATAGTACCAATTACTGTCAACTCCATGAGCAGCAAAATTGGCACCTTTATCAACTTTGTTTCCACGGTCCTCCTTGCGATCATCGTTGTAGCGCCACCAACAATCACGGGCATGGTGCCCATGAATAAATAATATCTGATAGGTGGTGTTGACATACGAAGTGGGCTGATGAGGACGATGCCCGCCATCATCGTGTCGGTCCCCATCATCACGGCGACGTGGACGGTCGTTGTCATAGCGCCGTCCCTGGTATCCGCCGCCATCACGGCGACCCCAGTCATCGCGGTGACCACGATCGTCGCGTCGGTCCCAGACGTCATGCCGGCCGCGATCGTCATGGTGGTCGTGCTGATCCTGCTGGCGGCCACGGTCATCACCGCGGCCGCGTTCTTTGTAGCATGGACGATCGTCGTAGTACTGTTGTCGAGGACGTCCCTCCTGACACGAATGGTCAGGGGTGCGCGGTGGAGGACCGTTGCCACTCCAGGCAACATTAGCCGAAGAGGAGAAGGATACATCTTCAGTTTTGTGCATGCGATCATAAGCTTGAACTTGGCTTAGTAACTCAGAAAAATTAGTACTAGGATTTGCATTAACAACGGTGCATAAACTATTGTAGTGGCTACCAAGACCACGAAGAACGTGCTAGACTAATTCACCATCATCAAGGGGTTTACCAATAGCAGCAAGTTTAGAGGCGATACACTTCATCTTGGTAAAGTACTTGTCAGCTGATACGTCGGAAACGTATCTATAATTTTTGATGTTCCATGCTTGTTTAGTATCTACTTTTCTTTGCTTTGTCTACACTTTAAGGTGTTTTTATATGTTTTCTGGTAATAACCTATTTACAAGATGCCATAGTGTCAGTTGCCTGTTTTCTTCTGTTTTTGGTTCTAGAAAGGCAGAAAATCAATATTCTCGGAATTGCACGGGATAAAAGCCAAAGTCTATAATTTACCGTGGGGAACACAAAGCCTGAATACGAGACAGAGGAGGTCCACCAGGGGGCCGCACCCCTGGCTGCGCGGCCAAGGTGGGCCCCCGCCTAGGGGGTGCAGCCGCCCTGGAGACCCCTTGCCTCACCTCTTCGCCTATAAAGACCCCCCGATGCCTAAATCCTAAGTACCCGATCAATATTTCATGAAACCGCCTGTAGCTGCAGCCACCATCGTCCCTAGATCGGGGGGATCTGAAGCTCTTTCCGGCACCCTAACGGAGGGGAGATCATCCGGAGGCCTTCTTCATCATCATGCCAGCCTCCGGTATGAAGCGTGAGCAGTTCCACCTTGGACTACGGGTCCATGTAGTAGCTAGATGGTTGTATCTCCTCTTTTGTGCTATCATGTTTAGATCTTGTGAGATCCGTTCATGATCAAGATCTCATCTATTTGTAATCATGCATGTTGTGTTTGCGGCGATCCGATGGATATTGAGATTACTATGTCAGATTGATTAATGGTTTTGTCTTATTGATTCTATCATGTCTGTGTTGTTTGTGATCTTGCATGATCTCCGTTTCTAGTAGCAATCTTGGCCAAGTAGATGCTAGTGACTCCAAGAGGGGGTATTTATGCTCGATAGTGGGTTCATGCCTCTATTTAATCTAAGGGAAGTGACAGAAATCTCTAAGGTTGTAGATGTGCTGTTGCCACTAGGGAGAAAACAATGGTCTCTTTTTCATGGAACAAGTGGATTGTTTACCTTACACACTTTTCTTAAAGCAGTTATCAGTTGCTTGCAACTTAATACTGGAGGGGGGTCGGATGATAACCCGAAGGTGGATTTCTAGTCATAGATGTAGTTGGATGGCGGTCTATGTATCTTGTTGTATTGCCCAATCGAATCTCATAGCATCATGAATGTCTAGTATTGCATTGTTATGCCTTGCTCAGTCCTGTCAATTGCCCTGCTGTAATTTGTTTAACCAGCATGCCATGTTTGTTTATATAAGGAGAATACCTCTAGTGAACTATGGACCTCGGTCCAATCTTTACCATTGATACATCTTCCACTGTTACTGTATACTTGTTGCAAACCATCATTAACTTCCACACCATATAGTTAATCCTTTGTTACAACAAACCGATGAGGTCGACAACCTCACTGTTCGTTGGGGCAAAGTCTTGAGTTTGTGTTATGCAGGTCTCCAAGTTGCTACCAACACCTTTGAGTCGTTTCCTTCCTCCTACTGGTTCGATAACCTTGGTTTCTTACTGAGGGAAAACTTGTTGTTGTGCTCATCACACCTTGGTCTTGGGGTCTCCCAATGAGGCGTTGACAACACGCCCATCGTCAAGCTTTTCTGGCGCCGTTGCCGGGGAGGCTAAGGACGTCTTCACAAGGGGAGTCCTTCTCAACCTTTCTCTTTACTTTGTTTTTGTTTTGCTTGGTTTTGTTTGCCTCTTTTTATCAAAAACTCCAAAAAAATTAGTTTAGTTTGGTTTGCTTTCCCTTATCAAAATCGCAAAAAATTAGTTCCTGCTCTAGTTATTGCTGATTTGGCTTGCTCCACTTTTTCCAAAATGAACTCTGCTGAGAACACCAAGTTGTGTGACTTCACTAGAACAAACAACAATGATTTCCTAAGTACTCCAATTGCTCCACCTCCTCCCGATGCTACCGTTTATGAAATTAAGCCTGCTTTGTTGAATCTTGTGATGAGAGAGCAATTTTCTGGTGCTAGTTCTGATGATGATGCTGCCTGATATGTTGGAAACGTATCTATAATTTTTGATGCTCCATGCTTGTTTAGTATCTAATTTTCTTTACGTGTCCATACTTTGAGGTGCCTTTTACATGTTTTCTTGTACTAACCTATTAACAAGTTGCAACCGTGCCAGATGCCTCTTTTCTGATATTTTTGGTTTCAGAAAAGTTAGTAAAGAAATATTCTCGGAATTGGACGGGACAAACATCAAAGTCAATTACTTTCCGTGGGGAACAAGAAGTCCAGAGGAGATCCGGAGTGGCCCGCCAGAGGGGCCAGAACCACCCCAGACGTGTGTGGGCCCCACTCCATGCCTGGCTAGGGTTTGGCGCCCTTGGACGCCGCCTCGGTCTCCCCCTTCGCCTATAAGAAGCCCCCGATGTAGAAACCCTAAGGACCAGATCAAATATCCACGAAACCGTCTGTAGCCGCCGCCACCATCGTCCCTAGATCGGGGGGATCTTAAGTTCTTCTCGGCACCCTGCCGTAGGGGAGATCATCCTGGAGGCCTTCTCTTCGGTATGATGCGTGAGTACTTCCACCTTGGACTATGGGTCCATGTAGTAGCTAGATGGTTGTATCTCCTCCTTTGTGCTTTCATGTATAGATCTTGTGAGCTCCGTTCATGATCAAGATATAATATATTTGTAATCATGCATGTTGTGTTTGCGGGGATCCGATGGATATTGAGATTATTATGTTGGTTTGATTAATGGTTTTGTCTTTATGATTCTATCATGTATGTGTTGTTTGTGATCTTGCATGCTCTCTGTTGTTAGTAGCTATCTTTCCCAAGTAGTTGCTAGTGATTCCAAGAGGGGATATTTATCCTCGATAGTGGGTTCATGCCTCTAGTTTCCAAGGGAAGTGACATAAATCTCTTCGGTTGTAGATGTGCTATTGCCACTAGGGAGAAAACAACGGTCTCTTGTTCATGGAACATGTGGAATGTTTACCTTACACACTTTGCTTAAAGCAGTTGTCTGTTGCTTGCAACTTAATACTGGAGGGGGTTCGGATGATAACCTGAAGGTGGACTTCTAATCATAGATGCAGTTGGATGGCGGTCTATGTATATTGTTGTATTGCCCAATCGAATCTCATAGGATCTTTCTGACTAGTAATTGCATTGTTATGCCTTGCTCAGTTCCGGTCAATTGCCCTGCTGTAATTTGTTTACCCTTCATGCCATGTTGTTTATCTAAGGAGAGCACCTCTAGTGAACTATGGACCCCTGGTCCAATCTTTACCATTGATACATCTTCCACTATTACTTGTTTACTTGCTGCAAACCATTGCCTTCCACACCATACATTTAATCCTTTGTTACAACAAACCGGTGAGCTTGACAACCTCACTGATTCGTTGGGGGCAAAGTCTTGAGTTTGTGTTGTGCAGGTCTCCATGTTGCTTGCAACACCTGTGTGACGTTTCCTTCCTCCTACTGGTTCGATAACCTCGATTTGTTACTGAGGGAAAACTTGCTGTTGTGCTCATCGCACCTTCCTCTTGGGGTTTCCAACGAAGCGTCCCACGACAAGTGTTGGGCGCCATCAAGCTCTTTCTGGCGCCATTGCTGGGGACTAAAGGAACATCAAACTTCTTCCTCCCCGTCAAGCACCAGCTCTTTCTGGCGCCATTGCCGGGGAGGCCAAGGACGTCTTCACTAGGGGAGTCCTTCACTTCCTTTCTCTTTACTTTGTTTTTAGTTTGCTTTGTTTCTTTTTCTTGGTTTTGTTTGCCTCTTTCCAAAAAACACAAAAAATTAGTCTAGTTTGGTTTGCTTTCTTTATTCAAAAACACAAAAAAATTAGTTCCTGCTCTAGCTGCTGCTGCTGTTTTTGGCTTGCCCACCTTTGCCAAAACGAACTCTGCTGAGAACACCAAGTTGTGTGACTTCACTAGCACCAACAACAATGATTTCCTAAGCACTCCTATTGCTCCACCTGCTCCTGATGCTACCTTTTATGAAATTAAGCCTGCTTTGTTGAATCTTGTGTTGAGAGAGCAATTTTCTGGTGCTGGTTCTGATGATCATGCTGCCCATCTCAGTAGCTTTGTTGAACTTTGTGAGATGCAAAAGTATAAGGATGTAGATGCAGATATTATTAAGCTCAAGCTTTTTCCTTTCTCCTTGAGGGAAAAACCTAAAGAATGGTTGCTTTCTTTGCCTAAAAATAGTATTGATTCTTGGACTAAGTGCAAAGATGCTTTTATTGGAAAGTACTATCCTCCTGCTAAGATTATATCTATGAGAGGTGATATTATGAAATTTAAACAACTTGATAGTGAACATGTTGCTCTAGCTTGGGAAAGAATGAAGTCTTTGGTTAAAAATTGCCCTACTCATGGACTCACTGCTTGGATGATTATCCAGACTTTTTATGCAGGTTTGAACTTCTCCTCGAGAAATCTACTGGATTCGGCTTCTGGAGGTACTTTCATGGGCCTCACTTTGGGTGCTGCAACAAGGCTCCTTGATAATATGATGGTTAACTACTCTGAATGGCATGTTGAGAGAGATCCACATGGTAAGAAGGTAAATCCGGTTGAGGAAACTTCCTCTTTGAGTGAAAAGATTGATGTTATTATGGCTATGCTTGTTAATGGGAGAGCTCCTCTAGATCCTTATAGTGTTCCCTTAGCCTCTTTGGTTGCTCAAGAAGAGAAAGTTGACGTGAACTTCATTAGAAACAACAATTTCAACAACAAAGCCTATAGAAATAATTTTGGTAGCAACAACAATTATAGGCCTTATCCTCCTAATAATGGCAATTCCTATGGAAGCTCTTACAATAATGCTAGAAGTGCCCCTCTGAACTTGAAGTCATGCTCAAAGACTTTATTAGCTTGCAAACCACTTTCAATAATACTATAGAGGAAAAGCTTTTAACTGTTGAGAAAAATATATCCTCTTTGTCTGAAGCTCAGTGCTCCTTGATTAATAAAATGGCCGCTAAACCTGAAACTATGGAAAACACCTTTGATACTGCTCATGCCATACAAGTTACTATTGATGAAAATCTTAGGTTGTTAGCTCAACTTCATGCTAGGTGGGAAAGGGAGGCTGAAATTGATAGAAACAATAGTGTGTGCACCATCACCACTAAATCACAAGTAGCCCATATTCCTACTCCTACTATGCCTAAGCCCATTAAGCATACTACTAGTGATGCCAAGTTTGACTTTGATATTGATGGTTGCAATATTTCTGAAGTGATTATGTTCTTGCAAAAGCTTGCTAGAAGTCCTGATGCTAGTGATATGCATGTTTCCTTTACCAAACACATTACAGATGCTCTCGTGAAAATTAAGGAAGAGAAGCTAAAACACAAAGCTTTTATTCCTAGGAAAGTAGAAGATACTTGGGAACCCATTATTAATATGCAAGTGAATGACTTTGATCTCAAATCTTCATGTGATCTTGGTTCTAGTGTCTCTAGATGCCTAGGAAGATTTATGAAATGCTTGATTTGCCACCTTTTGAAGATTGTTATTTGGATGTACCACTCAATGATAATGCTAAGAAGAAAATCATGGGGATTATTAATGATGTTCTCATCATGGTTAATAATGCTTATGTCCCTGTTGATTTCTATGTTTTGAATGTTGAATACAATGCTTCTTGTCCTATTACTTTGGGAAGACCTTTTCTTAGAACAGTTGGTGCCATCATTGATATGAAAGAAGGCACCATTAAATATCATTTTCCATTCAAGAAAGGTATTACTTCCCTATGAGGAGAGAGAAGTTGCTTTTTTCTCCTCCTTTGAAAGCAAGATTTGATGTTAATGCTTCTTCATTTGAAAATACTTGATTCTTCTTGCTTCTTGTGCCTAACTTAAAGGCGTTAAAGAAAAGTACTTGTTGGGAGATAACCTAAGAGTTTCCTTGAGTCTTGGAAGTTATTACTTCAGTAATGACCTCTCCTTATCCTTTTTGTTTGCTTTTTGTGCCAAGAATGACCTCTAATGAGAGGGAAGTAAGATTTGGGGAGGTGCTGTCCCGAAACAGATTTCTGTCCTCCACCAAAAAAATTCGTGAGGAGGCTCTGTAACTCGTATTGAGCTCAAAATTTAGAATAAATCCCCCAGTATGTTAGCTAACTTTCGTTAGTTCAACACTTTTTGATTTGAGCAACAAAAGAGGTTTTAAAAAATCGGTTTCTACCTGTTGGTCTGTTTTGACAGATTCCTGCCATTATTTGCATTTGCTTCTTATTGATTCCTTTTTGAGTTATCTTTAGGTGAATTGAGATTTTTGAAGGAGTTACTACAGTAGCTTGTGTTTTTAGTGAAAAGCCTTGCTGTTCCAAAGCTTTGCTAGAGGTCTAATATCTTTTGAATACACTAATGTTGCTAATGAAGATTGTGTGAAGGAAAATTTTCAGGTGTAGAGAGAGGATGATGCAATGAGATGAAGAATGGACAAAAGCTCAAGCTTGGGGATTCCACCATGGTGTCACCCCAAGAAATATCCAAGAGGTACAAGCGTCAAAGCTTGGGGATGCCCAAGGCATCCCCTTCTTCATCAATAAAAAGCTCAAGTCTGTCTAGACACTTCGTTTTGATGGTTTCATGCACAGTTGTGTTGTTATTGGAGCGTCTTAGTTTTTGTTTGCTTTTCTTAGTTTGTTTAGTTTGCTTAAGTAGTTTTTACCCCCGTTCTCTCTGTGTTGTTTTGCAAATAAGTTTTCCTGGTGTTGGAAAGGAGTAGTAAGTTCTTGCTTGTAAGTGCAAGAGGAGCTTGCATTGACTGTGACATAGAATTTAGCATGACATGCTAGGTGTTGTTTTGGCATTATGCTTAGTGATTATTGATGTAGCATGTATTGTTCCAAACAATTGGGATTGCTTAGTGTGCCTTGAAGAAATTATGCATTGTTTTAGCATGCAAAAGCATAGTATTATGGTATTCTCCTTTGATGCTTTGCTTGGGTTGACTTGGCACATGCTCACACCATGTTATGACTCTCACAAGTCACCATTAGCCTCTACGATCATTTAGTCCTTGACTTGTAGTACCACTCTTTGCTTTGATTAGTATGCTTTGTTGCATTGGATGATTTTGTCCATTATTGCTCTCTTAGTTGGTTGCTCCTAGTCTTTTGCTAGCCTCCACTTGTATGAGTAAGTTCTACTCATGCCTCCAACTCCCAAGAAACCAAGTTATTCCAAAGTGTCCACTATAAACTCCTATGCATGGTGTGTTACACCATTCCAAGTATATTCCTGTTTTAAACTATCTTCCAATTAAAAACTATTTTGTTATGTGAAAATTTAGTGATTAAGGCCCAGTTCTTTTGGGGGCTTATCCGAGAAGCCGCCCTCCCCCCAGCTTCCTGGGGAAGCCGGTCTAAAAAAATTGCGAGGCTTCCAAAATAGTTAAGGCTAAACAAATTTGAAAGCCTCGCAATTTTTTTGAACGGGCTTCCCCAGGAAGCTAGGGGTAGGGCTGCTTCTAGGAGAAGCCACCAAATGAACTGGGCCTAAAGCCCTCACGAACTTGATGGCACACTTTATTCTTGCCCCTAATAAACTTGAACTATTGTGACAACTTTGTTGTATATGCTTGCACTTATAAGTTGGAATTAGAAGAACCGTGTTGTCACGGGGAACGTTTTCAACATTGCACTTGTACCTTGTTGTACTAAGTTGATATCATGTTCTTTTGTCTATGGATGTCACCGGTGTGAAATAAAGAGTGAACTTGTAAGTCCATGGAGTTTGTATCCTGTGTTAGAGAAACGCCTGGGCCGCTAGCCTAAGCCATGCCTAATCATGGTGGAAACTTGCAACATCACCATAGTGAGCTATCTATGAAGCATCCTCAATAAAAATCTATGCATATGGTAAATAAAAAGATTGTTGAGATGCTCATTGTCTGCTTTCCTTGTCATTTTGGTTATGGGAAAGCTCCTGTACCATGTGCAAGGGGTACCCCGTTGGCGGTTCTCAATGATATGCATGAGGTGTGGCCCTCGTATTCAAGGGACTTAAGATTGCCAACTTATACTTCGTCAAGCATATACTCCAGCTTTGCCACTTTAACCTTAACCACTTCAAGATGATTATGATAGGGGCAATGAGGGCTGAAAGCTAACAAGTACCATAATTTTTGGAAGATCTTTTTGAAACTTGTAATCCCTGCTTCCTTTACAAAAAAGGCCTTTCTTCCACCATTATTTGAGTCTCCTCCTTCTACCTTTAGGCACCATTAAGAGAGCATAGTTGTCATTCTATGTGTAGTTTTCCAAAGCTTATTAATTGATGCATATTGTGTTATTACTTGTTCTTGTGCTACTTGTTTCTAGTCACCCTTGTGAACTTTGCAGGTGTCCTATGCATCTATTTGCTACTCTATGAGGCACAAGTCGATTACCACTATGCTATGTTTTCCGCATGTGAAACAAACAAACGTTTTTCAATGCATGTTATTCATGATCTTTGTTTGTAGCTTGCCATGTTTCATGCACAGTTACTATGTCCTATTGTTAGAACTCCATCTTTCATGCACATGTTTAGAGTTCTTTGATCCCAGCTTTCAATGCTTGCAAATGGTTGGATCTTTATTGTGAGGGAGCATGTCACCTCAAAAATTATTCTATTTATCACTTACCTACTCGAGGACGAGCAGGAGTTAAGCTTGGGGATGTTGATACGTTGGAAACGTATCTATAATTTTTGATGCTCCATGCTTGTTTAGTATCTACTTTTCTTTACTTGTACACACTTTGAGGTGATTTTTACATGTTTTCTTGTACTAACCTATTAACAAGTTGCAACAGTGCCAGATGCCTGTTTTCTGCTGTTTTGGTTTCAGAAAAGTTAGTAAAGAAATATTCTCGGAATTTGACGGGAAAAACGTCAAAGTCAATTACTTTTCATGGGGAACAAGAAGTCCAGAGGAGAGCCGGTGGGGCCGGCCAGAGGGGCCAGACCCACCCCAGGCGCGGGTGGGCCCCACCTCGCGCCTGGCTAGGGTTTGGCGCCCCTGGCCGCCTCCTCGGTCTCCCCCTTCGCCTATAAGAAGCCCCCGATACAGAAACCCTAAGGACCGGATCAAATATCCATGAAACTGTCTATAGCCGCCACCACCATCGTCCCTAGATCGGGGGGATCTGAAGTTCTTCTCGGCACCCTGCCGGAGGGGAGATCATCCCGGAGGCCTTCTCTCCGGTATGATGCGTGAGTAGTTCCACCTTGGACTATGGGTCCATGTAGTAGCTAGATGGTTGTATCTCCTCCTTTGTGCTTTCATGTATAGATCTTGTGAGCTCCGTTCATGATCAAGATCTAATCTATTTGTAATCATGCATGTTATGTTTGCGGGGATCCGATGGATATTGAGATTATTATGTTGGTTTGATTAATGGTTTTGTCTTTATGATTCTATCATGTCTATGTTGTTTGTGATCTTGCATGCTCTCTGTTGTTAGTAGCTATCTTGGCCAAGTAGTTGCTAGTGACTCCAAGAGGGGGTATTTATGCTCGATAGTGGGTTCATGCCTCTAGTTTCCAAGGGAAGTGACAGAAATCTCTTCGGTTGTAGATGTGCTGTTGCTACTAGGTAGAAAACAACGGTCTCTTGTTCATGGAACATGTGGACTGTTTACCTTACACACTTTGCTTAAAGCAGTTGTCTGTTGCTTGCAACTTAATACTGGAGGGGGTTCGGATGATAACCTGAAGGTGGGCTTCTAGTCATAGATGCAGTTGGATGGCGGTCTATGTATATTGTTGTATTTCCCATTCGAATCTCATAGGATCTTTCTGAATAGTAATTGCATTGTTATTCCTTGCTCAGTTCCTGTCAATTGACCTGTTGTAATTTGTTTACCCTTCATGCCATGTTGTTTATCTAAGGAGAGCACCTCTAGTGAACTATGGACCCTGGTCCAATCTTTACCATTGATACATCTTCCACTGTTACTTGTTTACTTGCTGCAAACCATTGACTTCCACACCATACGTTTAATTCTTTGCTACAACAAACCGGTGTGCTTGACAACCTCACTGATTCGTTGGGGCAAAGTCTTGAGTTTGTGTTGTGCAGGTCTCCACGTTGCTTGCAACACCTGTGTGATGTTTCCTTCCTCCTACTGGTTCGATAACCTCGATTTCCTACTGAGGGAAAACTTGTTGCTGTGCTCATCACACCTTCCTCTTGGGGTTTCCAACGAAGCGTCCCACGACAAGTGTTGGGCGCCATCACTGCCCACCTCAATAACTTTGTTAAACTTTGTGAGATGCAGAAGTATAAGGTTGTAGATGGAGATATTATTAAGCTCAAGTTGTTTCCTTTCTCCTTGAGAGGAAAAGCTAAATAATGGTTGCTATCCTTACCTAGAAATAATATTGATTCTTGGATTAAGTGCAAAGATGTTTTTATTGGAAAGTACTACCCTCCTGCTAAGATTATATCTACGAGAAGTGATATTATGAAATTTAAACAACTTGATAATGAACATGTTTCTCAGGCTTGGGAAAGAATGAAATCTTTGGTTAAGAATTTTCCCACTCATGGACTTGCTGCTTGGATGATTATCCAGACTTCTTATGCAAGTTTGAACTTCTCCTCAAGAAACCTGTTGGATTCAGCTGCTGGAGGTACCTTTATGACCATCACCTTGGGTGCTGCAACAAAACTCCATGATAATATGATGGTTAATTATTCTAAATGGCACACTGAGAGAGCTCCACATGGTAAGAAGGTAAATTTTGTTGAAGAAACCTCCTCTTTGAGTGATAAGATTGATGTTATCATGGCTATGCTTGTTAATGGAAAAGCTCATTTAGATCCTAATAATGTTCCCTTAGCCTCTTTGGTTGCTCAAGAAGAGCAAGTTGATGTGAACTTCATTAGAAACAACAATTTCAACAACAATGCCTATATGAATAATTTTGGCAGTAACAACAATTATAGGCCTTATCCTCCTAATAATGGCAATACCTATGGAAACTCCTACAATAATACTAGAGGTGCCCCCTCTGAACTTGAATTCATGCTCAAAGACTTTATTAGTAAACAAACCACTTTCAACAAGACTGTGGATGAAAAGCTTTTGAATGTTGAGAAAAATATTTCCTCTTTGTATGAAGCACCGTCCTCTTTGATTAATAAAACGGCTGCTAAACCTGAAAATTTGGAAAGTACCTTTGCTGCCACTCATGCCATAAAAGTTACTATTGATGAAAATGTTAGACTGTTAGCCCAACTTCATGCTAAGTGGGAAAGATAAGATGAAATTGCTAGAAACAATGGTGTGTGCACTATCACCACCACCAATATGGATGCCACTAAAACACAAGAAGTTCCTATTCCTCCTCCTACAATGCCTAAACCCAATGAGTCTAATACTAGTGATGTTAAGTTTGATTTTGATCTTATGTTCCTACAAAAGCTTGCTAGAAGTCCCGATGCTTGTGATATACATGTAGCTTTTACCAAACACATTACAAATGCTCTTATTAAAATTAAGGAAGAGAAGCTGAAACACAAAGCCTCTATTCCTAGGAAAGTAGAAGATAGTTGGGAACCAATTATTAATATGCAAGTGAATGACTTTGATCTCAAAGCTTTATTTGGCCTTGGTTCTAGTGGCTCTATTATGCCTAGAAGGATTTATGAAATGCTTGATTTGCCAACTTTGGAAGATTGTTATTTGGATGTCCCACTTAATGATAATGCTAAAAACAAACTCATGGGGAGTGTTAATGTTGTTCTTATTATAGTTAACAATGCTTATGTCCCTGTTGATTTCTATGTTTTGGATGTTGAATAAAATGCTTCTTGTCCTATTACTTTGGGAAGACCTTTTCTTAGAACTGTTGGTGCCATCATTGATATGAAAGGAGGAACCATTAAATATCAATTTCCATTCAAGAAAGATATTGAACACTTCCCTGTGAGGAGAGAGAAGTTGCCTTTTGCTCCTCCTTTTAAAGCAAGGTTTGATGTTAATGCTTCTTCATTTGAAAACACTTGATTCTTGCTTCTTATGCCTAACTTAAAGGCGTTAAAGAAAAGTACTTGTTGGGAGATAACCCAAGAGTTTTCTTGCATCTTGAAAGTTATTACTTCATCAATGACCTCTCCTTATCCTTTTTGTTTGTTTTTTGTGCCAAGAATAATCTCTAATGAGAGGAAAATAAAATTTGGGGAGTTGCTGTCCCGAAATAGATTTTTGTGCTCCATCATAAACATTCGTGATGAATCTCTGTAAGTCGGATTTAGCTGATATTTTACGATTAAATCCCCCCGTATGTTAGCTAACTTTCGTTAATTCAACACTTTTTTATTTGAGCAACAGAAGATCTTCAAAAAAATCAGTTTCTACCTGTTGGTCTGTTTTGACAGTTTTCTGCCATTATTTGCATTTGCTTCTTATTGATTCCTTTTTGGGAAATTGAGCTTTTTGAGGGAATTGCTACAGTAGCTTGTGTTTTTAGTGAAATATTTGCTGTTCCAAACCTAAGCCTAAAGGTCTATTATCCTTTGAATACACTAATGTTGCTAATGAAGATTGTGTGAAGTTTTGTATGAAGGAAAAATTGCAGGTGTAGAGAGATAATGATGTAATGAGATGAAGGATGGACAAAATCTCAAGCTTGGGGATGCCACCCCATGTAGACCCAAGCAATATTCAAGAGGTACAAGTGTCAAAGCTTGGGGATGCCCAAGGCATCCCCTTCTTCATCAATAAAAATCTCAGGTCTTTCTAGACACTTCGTTTTTATTGTTTCATGCACTGTTGTGTTGTTCTTGGAGCGTCTTAGTTTTCATTTGGTTTGATTAGTTTGCTTAGTTTGCTTGAATAAAGTAGTTTGGACCCCTGTTCTCACTATGTTGTTTCAAATAAGTTGAATGGTGTTGGAAAGGAGTAGAAAGTTCTTGCTTGAGTAGTACAAGAGGAGCTTGCTTTGACTGTGACTTAGAATTTAGCATGTCATGCTAGGTGTTGTTTTGACCTTATGCTTAGTGATTATTGTTGTAGCATTACTTGTTCCAAACAATTGGGATTGCTTAGTGTGCCTTGAAAGGATCATGCGTTGTTTTAGCATACAAAAAGCATGGTATTGTGGTATTCTCCTTTGATGCTTTATTTGGGTTGACTTGGCACATGCTCACACCATGTTATGACTATGAACAAGTCACCATAGCCTCTATGGTCATTTAGTCCTTGACTTGTAGTACCACTTTATGCTTTGATTAGTAATGTTTTGTCGCTCTGCATGATTATGGCCATTATTGCTCTCTTAGTTGGTCTCTCTCAGTATTTTGCTAGCCTCCACTTGTATGAGTAAGCTCTACTCATACATCCAACTCCCAAGAAACCAAGTTATTCCAAAGTGTCCACTATAAATTCCTATGCATGGTGTGTTACACCATTCCAAGTATATTCTTTTTTTCATCTATCTTCCAATTAAAAAGTAATTTGTTATGTGAAAACTTATTGGATAAAGCTCTCACAAACTTGATGGCACACTTTACTTTTCTTGCCCCTAATGAACTTGAACCATTGTGTCATCTATGTTGTATATGCTTGCACTTATACATTGGAATTAGCAGAACTGTGCTGTCACGGGGAATGCTTTCAACATTGCACTTATACTTTGTACACAGCTGATATCATGCTCTTTTGTCTATGTATGTCGCCGGTGTGAAATGAAAGGGGAGCTTGTAAGTCATTGGAGTTATGTATGTGTGTTAGAGAAACGCCTGGGCCGCTATCCTAAGCCATGCCTAATCATGGTGGAAACTTGCAGAATCACCATAATGACATCTATGAAGCTTTCTTCTTATATAAAAAAAGAGACATATTGAAAAGGAAAGAGAGAAAAAGCACTATATTCCCATGGTAAATAAGAAGATTGCTGAGATGCTCATTGTCTACTTGCCTTGTCATTTTGATTATGGGATAGCTCATGTATCATAAGGGGTACCCCGTTGGCGGTTCTCTATGATACACAAGAACTTACAGGTGACTAAATTTGAGTAGCATGAGGTGCGGCCCTCGTATTCAAGGGACATGAGATTGCTAACTTATACTTTGTCAAGCATATACTCCATAGTTTGTTCACGTTAACCTTAATCACTTCAAGATTATTATGATAGGGGCAATGAGGGTTGAAAGCTAATAAGTACCATAATTTTTAGAAGCTCTTTTTGAGACTTGAGTATTCACCTTCTATCCTTTAGGCACCAGTTAAGAGAGCATAGTTGCCATTCTTAGTTCTATGTGAATTGTCCCAAAAGTTATTGATTGATGCATATTGTTGATATTACTTGTTCTTGTGCTATTTGTATCTAAACTCTTATGAAAGGTGTCCTATGCATCTATTTGCTACTCCATGAGGGACAAGCTGAATGCCACTATGCTATGTTTTCTGTATGTGAAACAAACAAACGTTTTTCAATGCATGTTATTCATGATCTTTGTCTGTAGCCTTTCATGTTGCATGCTTAGTTACTTTGTCTTACTGTTAGAACTCCGTATTTCATGCTCATGTTTAGAGTTCTTTGATCCTAGCTTTCAATCCTTGCAAATGGTTTGATCTTGATTTTGATGGTGCATGTCACCTCAAAATTTATTCTTTTATCAGTTATGTACTCGAGGATGAGCAGGAGTTACGCTTGATACATCGAAAACGTATCTACAATTTTTGATGTTCCATGCTTGTTTAGTATCTACTTTTCTTTGCTTTGTCTACACTTTTAGGTGCTTTTATATGTTTTTTGGTACTAAGCTATTAACAAGATGCCACAGTGCCAGTTGCCTGTTTTCTTCTGTTTTTGGTTTCAGAAAGGCAGAAAATCAATATTCTCGGAATTGGACAGGACAAAAGCCAAAGTCAATATTTTACCGTGGAGAACACGAAGCCTGAATACGAGACAGAGGAGGGCCACCAGGGGGCTGCACCCGCTGGCCGCGCGGCCAAGGTGGTGTAGGGGTTCGTAGCATGGAAAAAAAAAATTTCTATCGCATACAAACAAACAAGCCAAGATCTATCTACTAGATTGTAGCAACGAGTCGATGGAATAACTTACCCTCGAAGATTCCAAAGCGTTTAACGAGAGCGGATTCTCGTGGGTGATGTAGTCGTACTCTTCCCGATCTCAAGATCGTGTAGACGATCCTTCCGGCGCTGCGTTCCGGCAGCGCTCCCACAGTCGGTCACACGTTCGGTACTCGATGAAGACCTTCCTCTCCCTTGTTCCAGCAGGCAGCGGAGGTTGTAGCACTCTCCTCGCGATTCCGGCAGCACAACGGCGTGGTACCGGAAGTAGAGGGGAGATCCCGCAGGGCTTCGCCTTAAGCCGGAGCGAGTATGGTGGAGTATGAGAGAGAGCTATTAGTGGTCTAGGGATTAGACACACCAATTAGAAGGCTCTAAACCGAAGGCTAGGGCAATTAGAAGCTCTAAACCAAAACGGCTCTAAACCGGAGATTAGAGGATAGGAACTTGTGTGTAGAGGAGGAGGCCCTGCCCCTCCTTTTATAGGTGGAGGGGCTGGCGCGCCAGGGAAGGGGAGGGGAGTCCCTCCCCAACTCGGCCTAGGCTGGCCGCCGGCTTGGAGGAGAGAGACTCCTCCTCCAAGTTGGTTTCAACCTCCTCTTGCTTGTTTCCCACAGTTTCCTGTTTCCCACAGTTTCCTGTTTTCCACAGTTTCCTGTTTTAGCCGTTTGACTTTCAAACTGGCAGTTTGACTTTTCAGTTTTGGAACAGCAAGAACACTTAGTACATGATGCAATCATTCAATGACACATTCATGTACCCTCCCCCCCGGAGTGCCGGACAATCCGGAACCTTCTAGAACATTCCCGATGAAAACATCGGAATCATTCCCGAACTCCGAAACGGGACTTTCCTTATATGAATCTTATTCTCCGGACCATTCCGGATCACCTCGTGATATCCCGGATCCCATCCGAGACTCCGAACAACATTCGGTCTCTTTCTCATAATACCATAACTACTCAAAACAACGTCGAATCCTTAAGTGTGTCTCCCTACGGTTCGTGAATTATGCGGACATGATCGAGACACTTCTCCGAACAATAACCAATAGAGGAATCTGGAAATTCATATGGCTCCCACATATTTCTACGATTACTTTGTGATCGAATGAACCACTTACATACGATACCAATTTCCCTTTGTCTCACGATAGTTTACTTATCCGAGGTTATGATCGTCGGTATCTCTGCATACCTAGTTCAACCTTGTTACTGACAAGTACTCTTTTCTTGTTCCCGTGATATGTGATCCCTTGTGAGCCAGTCACATGCTTGCAAGCTAATTGGATGACATTTCACCGAGAGGGCCCAGAGTATATCTATCCGTCATATGGATGGACAAATCCCACTCTTGATCCATGTGTTTCAACCAATACTTTCTGAACACTCAATGCCACCTTTATAGCCACCCTGTTACGGTGTGGTGTTTGATGACATCAAAGCATCCATCCGGAAAAGGTGATATGCATGATCTCATGGTCGAAGGAATTAGGTTACTATGTATCAGAAAGCATATAGCAATTGAACTATTGAAATGACTTGATCTTTATGCTACGCTTATCTATAGGAGTATGTCCATCACATCATTATCCTAATGATATGATCCTGTTGTTAATAACATCTCTATGTTCATGATCAGGAAACCATGATCATATATTAACCAACAAGCTAGTTTAACAAGAGGCTTTACTAGGGACTCTTATTTTAGTTTACAAATCACACAAGTATTAATGTTTCCGGTTAATACAATTTTAGCATGATATGTAAACATTTATCATAAGTGTGAAGATATGATAATAACCACTTTATTATTGCCTCTTGGGCATATCTCCAACAGTCTCCCACTTGCACTAGAGTCAATAATCTAGTTTCAAACCTTTGTGTATTCAACACCTATGGCTTTCCGGTGTTGTATGTACACGATTGCTAGTGGTCAACTGATCTCCGGATCTGACACTTCCAGGTCCGTGTGTAATTGCATGTATTTGCGTCTCTACGCATCACTCATTCTCTAATGAGATGGCTTTGTATAAATTTGGTCCTTTGGTGAGACCTTTAGTTCTTTAGGGTTAAAACACGTTGATAATATTGTCGCACAATATATCTTCATAGTATTATCCTGCTGTGAACTACACCTAGTTTGATAACAAACTACTTGACACAAATGACCTCTTTAGCTGCTATAGTAGCAGTCATATACTTAGCCTTTTGTTGTAGTATCTGTCACAATGTCTTAACTTTGGAACTCATCCAAATCCATTATGGAACTCACTTTCCATTATATTGTGCCACCCTTAGTTTTAGATTGAGATAAACTTAATTTGTACTTTGTGACAAAACTAGTATCAATGTAGTACTTTTACAATGAACTAACCATCTATTTGTCACTTCTACAAATATTATACTCTTAGTTCTTCCAAAAGATCATAAGAATATCCTTACTATTGTCCAATGATCATCTTACGAATCATTCTGGTATATGCTCACAACATTTAGAGCATAGGACATATCTGGATTTGTACATATCACAGTATGATTGATATAAATACTCTTTGTGATTTCATACATCAAGTATCAATCTATACTTGATTATTTGTTTCACTTTACCAAATGTCAATACACTTGAATATATCATCAACATTGAACTCATTCAATCCTTTCTGTGCGACAAGAACCTCTCTTGTAGTTTCTATATTGAACTCATTCAATATCTTGTCTATGTACTTCTGGCACAACCATATTAGCGTCTATTGATGCCAAATATTTGGGTTTTGCCTAAGTCTTTCATCGGGATGAAATTCTTAATATGTGTTAATAAAAGATACATTATTTCCAATCAACAATATGTCTTCCACATAATGTATTAGAAACATGTCTTAGCGCTCCCACTTAATTTCTTGCAAATGCAAGCATCTTCATCGTCTCTAATGAACTTTTAAACTCCTTTAACAGTTTCATCACAGTGAAGATTCCAACTCCGCGATGCTCACTTTAACCATTGAAGTTTGCATATGCTTTTAGCATCCTTTGAATTAACAAAACCCTATGGACCGTGTTATGCACATGTCCTAGGTAACGATTCTATTAGAAGAACTTGTTTTGTTTATTCAACTACCATATAACAAAATTATATGTAGTGGTTGCTACATTAATCCGTCTAGACTAAATATCACTATGAAAGATCAAATCTTGTCATAGTCAACCTTTGAACATTGTTGTGAACTCTTTCCCAACATGTTGACTACTTCATAGATGTAAAACATCCATGTCTATTTCTTTATAGATCCAAACACAACTGTAAGGTCTTACACCTTTCTCGAGGGTCCTTCAAGTTCAAAACTTGATTTCTCATGAATGGAACTATCACGGATTTTATGGCTTCAAGCCATTTGACGGAGTCAGGGCTCATCATCGCTTCTTTGCATGTAGTCGGATCATTATTGTCAAATAATGATTTAACTCTCAAATCTTGGTATTCGATTGTTCATCCGACCTACTTGTTTCAATAGGAACTTGGATCTCCGTGACCACAACCTTTGAGGCATGTGAGCCATGAGCATTGTTGCTGCCTCCGGAACACTTTTTCGGTGCTGCGCAACTTTGCACATACAGCTAAGGTTCTTTTAACCTTATCAAAGTTCTAATGTCCTCCCACTTAACTTTTCACGAAAAATTCCTTCTCAAAGAAACTTGACGTTTTAAGTGACAAACACTTTTGTCTCCGATGTTATGGAGGATTACTTAACAGTTATTCGAAATAACATACAAAGACAGGTTCATCCGACTTTGGTTGCAAACATCTTTCTTATGCATAGCATACCAATGTTTTAAGAAAGGACAACTTGGGTTTTATCCCAAACCATAACTTTATATGGTGTCATTTCAACGGATTATGATGGAGCTCTTTTCAGTGGAAAAACGGTAATCTCTAAAGCTTTTAATCTTTAAAATACAATGGCAGTTTTATGAATTATACCTTCGATCTTACCATGTCAAACAAGGTTTAATTACATATCTCGAACGCTCCATACTCTTATGGTGTTTCGGGAAAATGCAAATCCACGGAACGATTCCTTAAATCTTAGGTATTATGCTAAACTTGTAACTCAAATATCTTCCTTTATGATCTTATCATAAACTATTTATATTCTTGTTACAATGATTTTGCACTTCATCTTGAAAGTCTTTGAACTTTTCAAGTGTTTCAAACTTTATCCTTATTAAGTAAATATTCATATATTCACTCAAATTCTCGGAGAAAGCATATGAAGTTGAAATCCATCGCTTTTGACTCTACACATGATGGACTTTGTACAACAATATGTACAATTTCCAATAAGCTAGTCATTCGTTCCCTTTTGGCCTATGAACGAAGTTTCAATTATCTCTAGGAAAGTTTCACAAGCGTCATTTGATCAAAATCAAATAGACTCCAATATTCCATCCATATGGAGTTTCTTCATGTTTTCTTTCCAATATAATTTAAACTGCGATGCCACTTCCTAACTGATCTTTCAATCAATTTGTCTTTCGACATTTTTAGCACTAGTTTTATGGATGTGATTTCTCCAACGAGATTTGTGAATCCATCTTTTATGGATTACGGCAATTATTTGAACAACCCTTTTGTTCTCATAATACCTGATAAAATAAATCTTGAAGGCAAGCTTTGATGTTTTAACGAGCAACACAATAACCCTTTATTTGTTCTCAATGAACATCATCACATATTCTTTTGCTAGTTACTTAGGCCATTGTAGTTCATGAATTGTGTTGTTTCGTATGACGATTCACACCAACAAATTCAGTATCAAATACTTGAGAACCACATTGTTTAATAAGCAAAGAATATAGCCATAACATGTATATCATCTATATACTTAAGCTGAACAATTCTAGTCTTTTCCTTTCTGCCATATACTTATGAGATTTTCTTTCAATATTTCCTTTTCTGTTTTGAAAGAATCTATCAACATCAATAGTGGAGTCATACATATGACATATAGTCCAAAGCGTGTATAGTTAAATACCAATGTCTTTGGACTTGCACTTTGAAGTAGATCACCTATCATCAAATGTTTGGTGTTCTTTCAAATTCCTTTCTTTAGTTATCTCTTGGTGTAGTAAACATCTTACCTACATCAAATATTCACCCTCATCATGGATTTATCCATGATCAAGCTACTTTTAGCTTGTAACGGTGAATCGCAAGTATAATGTTGCTCTCCAAAACCTTTTGGAGGATTAGGACAACTAGTGTCTCCAACCTTTTGCAAATTCTCATCAAATATGAGAACATGACTTTTGCCATATTATACTCTATCATGTTGTAACCAATACTTCGTTTCAGATATCACAATATCTTCCACACATCATGGTTTCTGAAACAACTCTTTCAGATCCTAGATAACCTTGATATTAAGAGAATCCTTTGAATATCAAGAATCATGGAGACAAACATGATACTTATATACTAACACTTGGAATTGTTACTCTTGATTTAATACTAATTATTAAACTTCATGGAGTAACCGGAACTTACTGAAAGTTTGCAATAGGACTTTTAAACTTTAGATTAACACTTCAAAACAATACGATACCAGTTCGTAAAGTAACTAACCAGAATTCTATAGTTCTATCATCTCAATTATAACTAAGCGCAAGGTGGTAAACGGATGCCAATGACTACAACAACTATGCAAATTCACTTTGATTTAGTTTATGATAAATTGAGTTCTAATCAATAATTAAATTAATCTTGGTGAACTCCCACTCAAAACAATATCCCTCACATTGTTTTAGTGATCACACGAACCAAATCCACCACATCAAAACCGATCATCACGAGAGTTGATATAGCTTCAATGGCGAACAATCAACATGTTCATCATATCTACTATATGACTCATGCTCTACCCTTCGGTAATCCGTGTTCCTGAGGCCATGTCTGTACATGCTAGGCTCGTCAAGATCAAACCTTAGTTTCCGCATGAGCAAATCTGGCTTGCTCACATTGTATACACTTGCAGAATCTAACACACCCGATCATCACGTGGTGCTTCGAAACAACAAGCTTTAGCAACGGTGCTAACTAAGGGTGAACACTTTGTGACTTGAAATTCATGTGCATGAGGGATCATCTTATAATGCTACCGTCGTCTACTAAGCAATACAAGATGCATAAAGGATTAACATCACATGCAATTCATAATATGTGATATGATATGGCCTTTCTTCTTTGTGCTTCCGATCTCCATCTTCTAGCACGAACATGATCTCCATCATCACCGACATTGCATCAAGGTCAATGATGCTTCTCCATGGTTGTCGTCCACCGGCTTCAACTATTACAACTACTTTGAATAGACACGCGGGTCTTAACAGAATTTAAAGACAACCATATGGCTCCTGCCGGTTGCCAACTTACAATAAGGAACATTGCATACATCATATATAATCACAATCATGGCCATATCACATCACAGCACACCCCTGCAAAACAAAGTTAGACGCCTCTAATTTTCTTTGCATGTTTTACGTGGTTTGGGGCTTTCAATAAGTGTCGTTCTAACTTACGAACAAGAACCACAACATTGATACTAGTATTGTCAATCACCCGTTGTAAATTGGATCTTAACTATGCTAGGAGAAACAGGCACCCGCAAAGCCACTTATGCAATACAAGTTGCATGTCAAGCGTGGAGCAAGTCTCATGAACGATGTCATGTAAAGTTAGCCCGGGACGCTTCATCCCAACATACCGCAAGATGCAAAGTACACAAGAAGCAATCGACAATAAAAGCATCAACGCCCACAATGACCATTGTGTTCTACTCGTGCAACAGATCTACATATAGACACGGCTCTGATACCACTGTAGGGGTTCGTAGCATGGAAAACAAAAATTTTCTATCACATACAAACAAACAAGACAAGATCTATCTACTAGATTGTAGCAACGAGTCGATGGAATAACTTACCCTCGAAGATTCCAAAGCGTTTAACGAGAGCGGATTCTCGTGGGTGATGTAGTCGTACTCTTCCCGATCTCAAGATCGTGTAGACGATCCTTCCGGCGCTGCGTTCCGGCAGCGCTCCCGCAGTCGGTCACACGTTCGGTACTCGATGAAGACCTTCCTCTCCCTTGTTCCAGCAGGCAGCGGAGGTTGTAGCACTCTCCTCGCGATTCCGGCAGCACAACGGCGTGGTACCGGAAGTAGAGGGGAGATCCCGCAGGGCTTCGCCTTAAGCCGGAGCGAGTATGGTGGAGTATGAGAGAGAGCTATTAGTGGTCTAGGCATTAGACACACCAATTAGAAGGCTCTAAACCGAAGGCTAGGGCAATTAGAAGCTCTAAACCAAAACGGCTCTAAACCGGAGATTAGAGGATAGGAACTTGTGTGTAGAGGAGGAGGCCCTGCCCCTCCTTTTATAGGTGGAGGGGCTGGCGCGCCAGGGAAGGGGAGGGAAGTACCTCCCCAACTCGGCCTAGGCTGGCCGCCGGCTTGGAGGAGAGAGACTCCTCCTCCAAGTTGGTTTCAACCTCCTCTTGCTTGTTTCCCACAGTTTCCTGTTTCCCACAGTTTCCTGTTTTCCACAGTTTCCTGTTTTAGCCGTTTGACTTTCAAACTGGCAGTTTGACTTTTCAGTTTTGGAACAGCAAGAACACTTAGTACATGATGCAATCATTCAATGACACATTCATGTACCCTCCCCCCGGAGTGCCGGACAATCCGGAACCTTCTAGAACATTCCCGATGAAAACATCGGAATCATTCCCGAACTCCGAAACGGGACTTTCCTTATATGAATCTTATTCTCCGGACCATTCCGGATCACCTCGTGATATCCCGGATCCCATCCGAGACTCCGAACAACATTCGGTCTCTTTCTCATAATACCATAACTACTCAAAACAACGTCGAATCCTTAAGTGTGTCTCCCTACGGTTCGTGAATTATGCGGACATGATCGAGACACTTCTCCGAACAATAACCAATAGAGGAATCTGGAAATTCATATGGCTCCCACATATTTCTACGATTACTTTGTGATCGAATGAACCACTTACATACGATACCAATTTCCCTTTGTCTCACGATAGTTTACTTATCCGAGGTTATGATCGTCGGTATCTCTGCATACCTAGTTCAACCTCGTTACTGACAAGTACTCTTTTCTTGTTCCCGTGATATGTGATCCCTTGTGAGCCAGTCACATGCTTGCAAGCTAATTGGATGACATTTCACCGAGAGGGCCCAGAGTATATCTATCCGTCATATGGATGGACAAATCCCACTCTTGATCCATGTGTTTCAACCAATACTTTCTGAACACTCAATGCCACCTTTATAGCCACCCTGTTACGGTGTGGTGTTTGATGACATCAAAGCATCCATCCGGAAAAGGTGATATGCATGATCTCATGGTCGAAGGAATTAGGTTACTATGTATCAGAAAGCATATAGCAATTGAACTATTGAAATGACTTGATCTTTATGCTACGCTTATCTATAGGAGTATGTCCATCACATCATTCTCCTAATGATATGATCCTGTTGTTAATAACATCTCTATGTTCATGATCAGGAAACCATGATCATATATTAACCAACAAGCTAGTTTAACAAGAGGCTTTACTAGGGACTCTTATTTTAGTTTACAAATCACACAAGTATTAATGTTTCCGGTTAATACAATTTTAGCATGATATGTAAACATTTATCATAAGTGTGAAGATATGATAATAACTACTTTATTATTGCCTCTTGGGCATATCTCCAACAGGTGGGCCCGTGCCTGGGTGGTGCAGCCACCCTGGCGACTCCCCTTCTTCGCCTCTTCGCCTATAAAGACCCCCCGATGCCTAAAACCTAAGTACCCGATCAATATTCAACGAAACCATCTGTAGCCGTCGCCACCATCGTCCCTAGATGTGGGGGAGGGGTCTGAAGCTTTTCTCGGTACCCTGCCGGAGGGGAGATCATCCCGGAGGCCTTCTTCATCATCATGCCAGCCTCCGGTATGAAGCGTGAGTAGTTCCACCTTGGACTACGGGTCCATGTATTATCTAGATGGTTGTATCTCCTCCTTTGTGCTATCATGTTTAGATCTTGAGAGCTCCGTTCATGATCAAGATCTCATCTATTTGTAATCATGCATGTTGTGTTTGCGGGGATCCGATGGATATTGAGATTACTATGTCAGATTGATTAATGGTTTTGTCTTATTGATTCTATCATGTCTATTTTGTTCGTGATCTTGCATGCTCTCCGTTTCTACTAGCTATCTTGGCCAAGTAGATGCTAGTGACTCCAAGAGGGGTATTTATGCTCGATAGTGGCTTCATGCCTCTATTTAATCTAAGGGAAGTGACCGAAATCTCTAAGGTTGTAGATGTGTGATGACACACAAGTATAGGGGATCACAACAGTCTTCGAGGGTAGTATTACCAAATTTATTGATTCGACACTAGGGGAGACAAAGAATACTTATAAGCCTTAACAATTGAGTTGTCAATTCAGCTGCACCTGGAAATAGTTCTTTGTTGCAAAAGTTTATCAGTAGCAACAGTTTTGTAGTAGCAATGGCAAAGTAACAGCAGCATCAGAACATAAGCAATAGTAACAGTAGTAGCAAATAGTAGGATATGAGTGCAGTAGGCATAGGGATGGATGGACGAGCATTGCATGGACAAGTCTAAACATGTAACTTCAAGATCTAGGGAAATTATAGATAAATAAGATAAAGCATCGAAGTACTAAACAATCATAGGCATGTGCTCCATATATAGTCATGCGTGCTCGCAATGAGAACTTGCACAACATCTTTTGTCCTGCCAGCCCGTTGTAGCGGGGCCTCAAGGGAACTACTAGCAATTAAGGTGCTCCTTCTAATAGAGCAACGAAGAAAAGCATTAACACTCCGTGAACACATGTGATCCTCACATCACAGCCATCCCCTCAGGTTATGCCAAATTTCTGTCACTTCGGGGCCTTTGGATCCGGACAATGATATGTATACATAACTTGCAGATAAGATCACAAACAATACTATCATAATGAATCAATAATAAGTTCAGATCTGAAATCATCGCACTCGGGCCCTAGTGACAAGCATTAAGCACAACAAGATGCAACAAAGTAAAATAGCACTAATAGAGATACTAGGCACCATGCCCTAACAATCTTATTCGATTACATGATAGAACTCATCCAATCCCTACCATCCCCATAGCCTACAGCGGGGGATTACTCACTCATGGATGAGGGAAACATGGATGGTTAATAGAGAGGCGTTGGTGATGATGATGGCGATGATCCTCTCCAAATTCCCCGTCCCGACAGGGCGCCAGAACGGAGTTTCTGGTTCCAAATCGCGGTTTCTGGTGGTGGTGGCGCAGCGGAACTCTTTCTGGAAAAACATCGAAGCCCCCTGAGTTTTTAGGTCAGATGGCAACTTATAGGCGAAGAGGGAGGCCGAGGGGGTGCCTAGGGCGGCCACACCCCCTCTAGGCATCGCCTGGGCCCATCCGCGCGGCAGGGGTGTGAGCCCCTCAGGCCTCTAGTCCGTCTCGTGTTCTGGCTCCGTGAGTCTTCTCGTGAAATAGGATTTTTGGCATATTTTCCGAGATTTTTCCTGATAGTTGATTTTCTGCACAAAAACTAGACACCAAGGAAAATTCTGCTGAAAACAGCGTCAATATGTGTTAGTTGTATCCAAATCACACAAGTTTAGAGGATAAACAATAGCAAAAGTGTTCGGGAAAGTAGATACGTTTTGGGCGTATCAACTCCCCCCAATCTTAGCTTATTGCTTGTCCTCAAGCAATTCAGTTGAAAACTGAGTGCGATAAAATACTTTCATGAACACATTTGCTTCATATGATGTATATATTCTCAGCACAGGAGTAGATACTTAGACAATTCATAATAAGGAGTATGCAACTAAGTCTACTCAATAGTCAATGCAAGCTATTAAGAGATTCCAACTCAATAATAATAAGCAACATGAAACATAAACATAAGCAACATTGCAATGCTCATAAAAAGGTATGATAGAGTGTTATCTCGCTTGCCTTTGTTTGTAGAGCACAAAATAAATGTCAAGGAACCTCTGAAGTTCAAGTGAAGACTAGAAGTAAAGATATCAGAGATACCAGCATCAAAGTCATGACATAATTAGCCAAGTTTTGAGACAAGCACATTACACTAAGAATGACAACTATGCTCTCAAGAAGGTGCTCATAGAATAAGCGGCGACTCAACAAGGAAGTGAAAAGGTTTTGAAAAGTTTGAAAGGTTTCCAAATGCTGAAAGTATGGTACTCATTAGCTTTGAGATCTCATTGCCCCTATCATAGAAATATTTAAGTGGTTAAGGTGAAAGTGAGGTCCAATATGAGTTATATGCTTGACAGACCATAAACTGTAAATCTCATGTCCCTTGAGTACGAGGGCCGCTCCTTCTGCTACTCAACTTTAGTTACCGGTAAGTTCTTGTCATAGTAAATACATGTGTATCATAGAGAACCACCAACGGGGTACCCCTTGCACATGATACAGGTGCTATCCCATAATCAAAATGACAAGGCAAGTAGACAATGAGCATCTTAGCGATCTTTTTATTTGCTATTTGCATCGGTTTTTATTGAGGATGCTTCACAAATTGCTCATTATGGTTATGCTGCAAGTTTCCACCATGATTAGGCATGGCTTAGGCTAGTGGCCTAGGCGTTTCTCTAACACATATATATAACTCCATGAACTTACAAGCTCCCCTTTTATTTCACACCGACGACATCCGTAAAGAAAAGAGCATGATATCAACTGGGTACAAAGTACATGTGCAATGTTGAAAGCGTTCCCCATGACAGCACGGTTCTGCTAACTACCAGCCTATAATTTGCAAGCATAAAACTTTCATGGACAGTCAGAATGGTTCAGGTTTATTAAGTGCAAGAAATAAAGTGTGCCATCAAGTTCGTGAGAGCTTTACTAACTAACTTTTCTCAAAACAGACAATCATTTTATTTGGAAGAAAACAAGGCATAATGAATATGCACGAAATAGCAAATGATGCTAGTAGGTAGGTATGGTGGATACTGTTGGCAATATTGGTTTTGGGGAGTTGGATGCACAAGTAGAGCTCATACTCAGTGCAAGTGAAGGCTAGCAATAGAAAGGGAGCGACAAATGAGAGAGCAATAACTGTCATAATTATGCTTGCAACCTAACAGGACTAATTACGGCATGAAAGTGATACAAGAACTCTGAGGCAAAATAAATCATCGAGGCTTCCTGACTATTGGTTCATTCATATGCATATGTGAGCATGTGCCAAGTCGATTCACATGAAACATTCAGAGGAGGATACCACAATATCATACCAAGTTATGAATAAAACAATGCAAGCAAACATTCATATGACATGCTACAAACCATTAGCAAGCTGTAGCTAATCATAAGAGAGCAAGAACTTCTAAGCATCCATAAATAACATACACCTTACATGAACAGACTAAGCATGCCCACAATGATGAGTATATGTACAAAATGAAAACAAATAGAGTTCGTTACCAACCTCTTACCACACCTCAAGTTGTCTTAATCTTCATTATTGCCCTTCACTTGTGTGCCTTGAATAATAACATGAAACCAAACTCCACTGAGGACTGCTGAACCCTACAAAGAACTTCACAAAACCAAAGAATAAGAACAAATAGTTTTGATGTTTTCGATTTTTTAAAGCAAGCACACAAAGCAAAAACAAACAAAGCAAAATCTTTTTGGATTTTTCTTAAGGCAAACCAACACTAAAAAGCAAAGAAATAAACCAAGAAAAAGAACGAAAATATTTTTGGTATTTTTGTGTTTTGGGAAAGCAGAAACAAGAACCAAAAATAAAGCGAAACATGGATATACAAAGAACCGACGAAACATGATATATAGATGAGTGAGATGTCGGTGTACATCCCCCCAAGCTTAGGCTTTTGGCCTAAGTGGGGATCAACTCCATGGTGATCAAGAAGGTGCACCTCCGTAATACGACGAAGAGGACCCTTCGCCCCTGTGTAGTGCACAAAGTGGTCATAAGAGGGTGCGTCCCCCTGGTAGTGTCCGTGGAAACCACGAATGCATAGCTACTCGTCCATCTCCTCCTTGGAGAGCGACCAAGTTCCATAGGAAATACTAAACAAAGTGGTTCGGGGCAAAGGAATTTCTCTCTCTTCCCCGTCAGTAAACATCATCCTATAAACCAAACTATCAAGGGTAGAGATAGCAGTGACAAAGTGATGCGCTATCATGGCAGCTAAATCAAGCCTCTGAGGAGACAAAATTGCATCATTTGGATCAACAGAAAGGTCTAAGGCAGCAACAACTTGTGCAGCAATAATACCCCCATAAATGATTCCCTTAGCAGCTAAGCGACGAGAAATGAGAGAACCAAGATTATACCTGGTTTCATTGTTGAGCGCAATAGCTAGGAAGGCCAAATGATAGTTGGAAATATTGCTAGTGTTCTCCCTACCAAGAATACTAGAGGCAAGATAATAAGCAAAATGTCTGATAACTGGGAGTTGAATATTTCTTACCTTTCCGTGCTAGGCTCTGCGGTCATCATCATTAGGTATCCCGCGGTAGAGCTCTGATGACCCACAAGTATAGGGGATCGCATCAGTCTTCGAGGGTAGTATTACCCAATTTATTGATTCGACACAAGGGGAGCCAAAGAATACTTTCAAGCCTTAACAACTGAGTTGTCAATTCAGCTGCACCTGGAAATAGTTCTTGCTCACAGAAGTTTATCAGTAGCAACAGTTTGTAGTGGCAACAGCAAAGCAACAGCAGCAACAGAACAAAAGCAATAGTAACAGTAGTAGCAGACAATAGGATATGAGCGTTGTAGGCATATGGATGGATGGACGGGCGTTGCATGGACGAGTCTAAACATGTAACTTCAAGATCTAGGGCAATTGCAGATAAATGAGAATAAGCATCCAAGTACTAAACAATCATAGGCATGTGCTCCATATATAGTCATGCGTGCTCGCAATGAGAACATGCACAACATCTTTTGTCCTGCCAGCCCGTTGCAGTGGGGCCTCAAGGGAAATACTGGAAATTAAGGTGCTCCTTTTAATAGAGAACAGGAGCAAAGCATTAACACTCCGTGAACACATGTGATCCTCACATCACAGCCATCCCCTCCGGTTGTCCCAATTGCTGCCACTTCGGGGCCATTGGATCCGTACAATGATATGTGTACACAACTTGCAGATAAGATCACAAACAATACTATCATAATGATTCAATAATAAGTTCAGATCTGAGATCATGTCACTCGGGCCCTAGTGACAAGCATTAAGCACAACAAGTTGCAACAAAGTCAAATAGCACTAATAGAGATAGTAGGCACCATGCCCTAACAACCTTTATTTGATTACATGATAGAACTCATCCAATCCCTACCATCTCCATAGCCTATAGCGGGGGATTGCTCACTCATGGATGAGGGAAACATTGATGGTTGATGGAGAGGCGTTGGTGATGATGATGGCGATGATCCTCCCCAAATTCCCCGTCCCGGCAGGGTGCCAGAACAGAGTTTCTGGTTCTGAATCGCGGCTTTTGTTGGTGGCGGCGCAACGGAACTCTTTCTAGATAAACGACGAACCCCGCTAGGTTTATAGGTCAAGAGGCTTCTTATAGGCGAAGAGAGAGGTCGAGGGGGTGCCTGGGCTGGCCACACCCCTCCCAGGCGCGGGGTGGGCCCGCCCGCGTGGAAGGGGGGTGTGGGCCACCCAGGGCTCCCCTCCATCTCGTACTCTTGCTCCGTGAGTCTTCTGGTGAAATAGGAATTTTGGCATATTTTCTGGGATTTTTCCTAATAGTTGATTTTATGCACAAAAACTAGACACCAAGATAATTCTGCTGAAAACAGCGTCAGTCCGTGTTAGTTGTATCCAAATCACACAAGTTTAGAGGAGAAACAATAGCAAAGTGTTCAGGAAAGTAGATACGTTTTGGACGTATCAACTCTCCCCAAGCTTAGCTTATTGCTTGTCCTCAAGCAATTCAATTGAAAACTGAGTGCGATAAAAGAACTTTCATGAACACATTTCCTTCATATGATGTAAATATTCTCAGCACAGGAGTAGATACTTAGACCATTCATGATAAGAAGTATGCAACTAAGTATACTCAATAGTCATTGTAAGCTATGAAGAGAAACCAACTCAATAATAATAAGTAGCATGAAATATAAACATAAGTAACATTGCAATGCTCATAAAAAGGTATGATAGAGTGGTATCTCGCTTGCCTTTGTTTGTAGAGAACAATATAAATGCCAAGGCACCTCTAAAGTTCACATGAAGACTAGAAGTAAAGATATCAGAGATACAAGCATCAAAGTCATGACATAATTAACCAAGTTTTGAGACAAACACAAGAATGACAACTATGCTCTCAAGAAGGTGCTCATAGAATAATTGGTGACTCAACAAGGAAGTGAAAAATGTTTTGAAAAGTTTGAAAGGATTCCTAATGGTGAAAGCAAGGTACTCATTAGCTTTGAGATCTCATTGCCCCCATCATAGGCATCTTTATGTGGTTAAAGTGAAAGTGAGGTCCAATATGAATTATATGCTTGACAGACCATAAACTGGAAATCCCATGTCCCTTAAGTACGAGGTCCGCTCTTCATGCTACTCAACTTTAGTTACCTGTAAGTTCTTGTCATTGTAAATACATGTGTATCATAGAGAACCGCCAACAGGGTACCCCTTTCACATGATACAGGAGCTATCCCATAATCAAATTGACAAGGCAAGCAGACAATGAGCATCTCAGCGAGCTTTTTATTTGCTATTTGCAAAGGTTTTTATTTAGGATGCTTCATAGAAGCTCATTATGGTAATGATGCAAGTTTCCACCATGATTAGGCATGTGTTAGGCTAGCGGCCTAGGTGTTTCTCTAACACATATATATATAACTCCATGAACTCACAAGCTCCCCTTTTATTTCACACCAACGACATCCGCAAACAAAAGAGCATGGTATCATCTGGATATATATCCATAAGTGTTGAAAGCGTTCCCCGTGACAAAACGGTTCTGCTAACTCCCAGCCTATAATTTGCAAGCATATAACTTTCATGGACAATCACAATGGTTCAGGTTTATTAAGTGCAGGAAATAAAGTGTGCCATCAAGTTCGTGAGAGATTTACTAACTAACTTTCTCAAAACAGACAAAAAATTTATTTGGAAGAAAACAAGGCATAATGAATATGCACTGAATAGAAAATGATGCTAATAGGTAGGTATGGTGGACACTGTTGGCAATATTGGTTTTGGGGAGTTGGATGCACAAGTAGAGCTCATACTCAGTGCAAGTGAAGGCTAGCAATAGAGAGGGAGCGACAAACGAGAGAGCAATAATTGTCATAATCATGCTTGCAACAAAACAGGATTAACTATGGCAAGAAATTGATACAAGAATTTTGAGCCAAAATAATTCATCGAGGCTTACTGACTATTATTTAGTCATATGCATGTGTGAGCATGTGCCAAGTCGATTCACACGAAACATTCAGAGGAGTATACCACAATATCATACCAAGTTATGAATAAAACAATGCAAGCAAACATTCATATGACATGCTACAAACCATTAGCAAGCTGGAGCTAATCACAAGAAAGCAAGAACTACTAAGCATCCATAAATAACATACACCTTACATGAACAGACTAAGCATGCTCACCATGATGAGTATATGTACAAAAATGAAAACAATTAGAGTTCATTACCAGCCTCTTACCACACCTCAAGTTGTCTTAATCTTCATTATTGCCCTTCACTTGTGTCGCTTGAATAATAACATGAAACCAAACTCCACTGAGGTCTGCTGAACCTTGCAAAGAACTTCACAAAACCAAAGAATAAGAACAAATATTTTTGGTGTTTACGATTTTTTAAAGCAAGCACACAAAGCAAAAACAAACAAAGCAAAATCTTTTTGGATTTTTCTTAAGGCAAACCAATGCTAAAAAGCAAAGAAATAAACCAAGAGAAAGAACGCAAATATTTTTGGTATTTTTGTGTTTTGGGAAAGCAGAAACAAGAACCAAAAAGAAAGCGAAACATGGATATACAAAGAACCGACGAAACATGATATATAGATGAGTGAGATGTCGGTGTACATCCCCCCAAGCTTAGGCTTTTGGCCTAAGTGGGGCTCAACTCCATGGTGACCAAGAAGGTGCACCTCCGTAATACGACGAAGAGGACCCTTCGTCCTAGTACGAGCTCGAGGACTCCCCTGTGTAGTGCACAGAGGGGTCGTATGATGGCGCCTCCCCCTGATAGTGTCCATGGAAGCCAAGAATGCACAACTTCTCATCCATCTCCTCCTTGGAGCGCGAAAAAGGTCCCTAGGAAATACAGAACAAAGTGGTTTGGTTGAGAGGGATCTCTCTCTCTCTTCCCCATCGGTAAACAACATTCTATAAACCAGGCTCTCAAGGGTAGAGCCAGCAGTGACAAAGTGATGCGCTTTCATGGCAGCAAGATCAAGCCTCTGAGGAGCCATAACTGTATCATTTGGATCAACGGCAATGTCTAGAGCAGCAACAACACGTGCATCAATAATTCCCCCATAAATGGGTCCCTTAGCAGCTAAGAGACGAGCAATGAGAGAACCAATATTGTACCTGGTTTCATTGTTGAGTGCAGTAGCTAGGAAGGCCAAATGATAGTTGGAAATATTTCTAGTTTTCTCCCTACCAAGAACACTAGTGGCAAGATAATAAGCAAAGTATCTAATAGCTGGGAGCTGAATATTTCTTATCTTTCCTCGCTGGGCTCTACGGCCATCATCATTGGTTATTCCGCAGTAGAGTTTTAACAAATCAGTGGGTTGAGCTGGAATTCTTCACCTACCCAGCTGTACCAAGTCCCAGGATCTCACAAAATTTCTTCAATGTCAAGGTGTAAGGCCTGCCATAAATTTTGAAAGACACATCTGGTTTGAACAGGCTGTTAGAAAAAGATAAGCTCTCCAGAAAGGTTTTAGTGAGCATAGCATATTGCACGCTCTCATCCTGCATATAGCTTGTTAGTCCAACCCTCCGAACCAAGGTTATAAAATCATCAAGAATCCCAGCAGCCCACAAAAAGGTTGGGCAAGGAAAGGTGGAAGGGTGCGCATCCCCCTCATCTCCCTCGTCGCCAAATCGCGGTGTAATGAGATCCTCATTGTATGAGGGCCTAGCTCGGGAGGATGATCTTGAAGGCCTTGTCCTTCTAGGTGCATCACTCTCAAACATTTCACCAAAGGTGTGGTTGTCCATGACCCCTTTTTTCTGAAATTTTTAGACAAACATCAAACCAAGTGATTTCCAAGTTGATAAATGATGAGAAACTACTATAGGGACTTGCTAGAGGGCTACACATGCATCAAAATGAAATCTCTAAGCATAGAACAAGCATGCAAGCCCACACAACCTGGCACCTATAGCAGCAAAATACTCAAGATACAATCTACCAATCACAAATCTAATTGGACAAGCGGAGGAGGCACATACCAAGGAGCAATCCCTCCAAAAATCAGCAGCAAAGATGGGCTGAGCAAGGAGATCGAAAATCAGGAGCAAGAACAGCAGGAACTCGATCTTGAGAAAGTTTTCCGGTGTTTTTTGGGAGAGAGAAATAAGATGGCTGGGAGGAGGCACTTTGGAGGGCCACAGGTGGGCCGCAACCATGCTAGGCACCACCTGGGGGCTGGCCGCGCCACCCAGTGGTGTGCTGTCCTAGGGCCCCCCCTGGGTCACTCCAGGTGTCCCTCTACCCCTTTTTTCGAGGAAAAATTTATTTTGAATTTTCTAGAATTTTTTGGGAAACTTTATATTTGGCCAATTTTCAGGGTATGAAAATTGATTTTCTCGCAGCAAAGATTTTTTTTAGAAGAAGCAAAAGCAAAAAAAACTAAACTACAGAAGTTCTAAGACACTCTAAAAAGCAAACAACTAGCAAAACCAAAGCTAACAAGAGAAAATGCAAATACTAGGAAGGAGAAAAGTAAAAGTGAGCAAGAATAAGCACAGTGAAAGCATTGTTTTGTTCATTAAAATGCTTTTGTTAACAAGGTTGAACAAGTCTTGTTACCAAAACAATCTTATATGAAATAAAACTTTGCATTCCACAAGGTGATTATGTTACCTCAAACTTGATAGCAATGGTCCCAATCATAATAGTTTCAAAATTTTCTTGTAGAATGGGACAATATATTTCTCCAACCTTGATGCTCTCAATATTTTTAATGGAATCCAGGCAATAGATCTTAGCAACCTTCTTAGGGAAATAGACAGTATGCTCTTTGTCATTAATATTAAATGTTACTTTTCCTTGATTGCAATTGATGACAGCACCTGTAGTATTAAGAAAAAGTCTCCCAAGAATAATAGACATATTATCATCTTCAGGCATTTCAAGCACATCAAAATCAGTTAAAACCAAGCAATTATGAGCCACTTGAATAGGAACATCCTCACATATACCAACAGGAATAGTAGTTGACTTATCAACCATTTGCAAAGATATATCAGTTGGTATCAACTTTTCTAGCTGGAGTCTCTTGTAGAAAGAAAAAGGAATAACACTAACTCTAGCTCCCAAATCACATAAAGCAGTTCTAACATAATTGTTCTTAATAGAGCAAGGAATAGTTGGTATACCTAGATCACCAAGTTTCTTTGGAACCTTACCATTGAAGGATTAATTAGCAAGCAAAGTAGAAATTTCCTCATTAGGAATCTTCCTTTTATTAGAGACAATATCCTTCATATACTTTGAATAGGGATGCAACTTAATAGCATCATTCAAAGTAATTTGCAAAAATAAAGGTTTCATTGACTCACAAAACTTGTTGTAGTGTTCTTCCTCCTTTGACTTGTGTTTCTTACCTGGAAAAGGCACAGGTTTCTGCATCCAAGGTTCTCTCTCACTACCATGTTTATTAGCAATAAAATCTTCCTTAGTGTACCTAGTGTTCTTAGTGTGCTTCTCAGGTTCTTCCTCAACTTCCTCCTTATCAGGAGCATCATTTTTATCATTACCACTCTCAGTTTCAGCATCAGAGACATATATACTATTAGGATACACAACAGGTTCAAGTAGTTCCTCAACTATTTTATGTTTCTTTTTCTTTCTCTTACAAGGACTACCACTGCTTTCACCTTGTTGAGAATCCTGCTCAATTCTTTTAGGGTGTCCTTTAGGATATAAGGTATCTTGAGTAGCTATACCACTCCTAGTTCTAATTCCATAAGCATGTTTATCTCCTAAGGCATTAAGTAGCATATCTTTTTGTACCTTAGCAAGTTGATCAATTTGGGTTTGAACCATTTGAAAGTGTTTACAAAGCATTTTAGTATTATTAGCAGTTCTTTACATAATATCTTTCAACTCATGGATAGCTCTAGAGTTTTCCAATAAATGATTCTGAACTTGTTTATTAAAATACCCTTGTTTAACAATAATTGTGTCAAGTTCCTCTAAGCATTGATCAGGAGGCTTACCATAGGGAATATCACCTTCATCAAAGTGGAGAGAGTGTACCTCAATAGTAGATGAGTGGGGAATTGGATCGCATAATTCTTCTATAGGAGGTAGATTCTTCACATCTTCAGCTCGAATAACTTTCTCCTTTAGACATTTCTTATCTTATTTCATCACTTCATCATTTAATGCAATTACTCCCCTCTTCCTTGGTGTTGGTGTTGGAACTGGTTCTAGAGTAATAGGCTCAGGTGTATTTAGCTAAGTTGAAGTCCAATCATCATAATGCTTGCTTATTTTATCCATTAATTCTTCAGCATCTGTAGGAGTTCTTTTCCTGAAAACACAATCAGCAAAACTATCTAGGTATGTCCTAGAATCTTCGGTTAGTCCATTATAATAAATATCAAGAAGCTCATTGTTAGGTAATGGACATCCAGGATGTGCATGAATCAAGGCATAGAACCTTGTCCATGACTCAAGCAATTTCTCCTATTCTCCCTGTTTAAAATCAAAAAGTCTCTGCAAAGCATTATGTCTAGCACTGGGAGGAAAATATTTCTAGAAGAAAGAATCAATCAAGCAATCAGGACTATCAATGGAACCAGGAGGTAATCTATGAAACCAAGCCTTAGCTTCTCCTTTTAGTGAAAAAGGGAAGATCTTACTAACAAAGTACTTGTGCATCTTAAAATCATCAGAGAATAAAGGACTCATAGTGGAAAGCTCATTCATATGAGCTACAACACTCTCATTTTTAGTCCCACAAAAAGGTTCTCTGTCAACAATGTCTAAATAGGATAAATCAAGAGAGAAATCATAATCTTTATCTTTGATATCTGTGGGAGAGGTGGAAAACTTAGGATCAGATGACAGTTTAGGAATAATGGTACGTCTTGCAAGGAGACTCTTAATAGCACTAGGACCATGTGTGTTTTGGCACTCTTCAACAAATTCATCAGTAAACTCAATGTAGTCATCATTAATATCATAACTCTCTCTAGAGTTAGGTGAGCTAACAGGTGTAATAGTGTCTTCACTAGGAGTTTAAGTATTTCATAGACCAGCCATAGTAGCATCTAGGAAAGGACCTAATGAACCACTCGCATCAAGCAAAGTAGAAGTAACATCATGAGTATCAAAAGCAGTTTCAGATTCAGCAGTAGTAGCAGTGTGTGTAGAATGAGTATGTGGTGGTGGAGTAACAAGCTTACTTATAACAGACGGTGAATCAAGAGCAGCAGAGGTCTTTAGGACTGCACCTCTTCTTGTAGTGGATGGTAAAATAGGAAACTCTCCATCACGAGACTTCCCCATGATGAAAGGAGTAGCAGTGGAAAATAATAGATCCAAGTGAACTTACAAATAAATCTATGCTCCCCGGCAATGGCGCCAGAAAATAGTCTTGATGACCCACAAGTATAGGGGATCGCAACAGTCTTCGAGGGTAGTATTACCCAATTTATTTATTCGACACAAGGGGAGCCAAAGAATACTTGCAATCCTTAAAAACTGAGTTGTCAATTCAGCTGCACCTGAAAAAAGTTCTTGCTCATAGAAGTTTATCAGTAGCAACAGTTTGTAGTGGCAACAACAAAGCAACAGCAGTAGCAGAACAAAAACAATAGTAACGGTAGTAGCGGACAGTAGGATATGAGCGCGGTAGGCATAGGGATGGATGGACGGGCGTTGCATGGACGAGTCTAAACATGTAACTTCAAGATTTAGGGAAATTGCAGATAATTGAGAATAAGCATCCAAGTACTAAACAATCATAGGCATGTGCTCCATATATAGTCATGCGTGCTCGCAATGAGAACTTGCACAACATCTTTTGTCCAGCCAGGCCATTGTAGCGGGGCCTCAAGGGAATTACTGGCAATTAAGGTGCTCCTTTTAATAGAGCACCGGAGCAAAGCATTAACACTCCGTGAACACATGTGATCCTCACATCACAACCATACCCTCTAGTTGTCCCAATTTCTATCACTTCGGGGCCTTTGGATCCGGACAATGATATGTGTACACAACTTGCAGATAAGATCACAAACAATACTATCATAATGATTCAATAATAAGTTCAGATCTGAGATCATGGCACTCGGGCCCTGGTGACAAGCATTAAGCACAACAAGTTGCAACAAAGTCAAATAGCACTAGTAGAGATATTAGGCACCATGCCCTAACAACCTTTATTCGATTACATGATAGAACTCGTCCAATCCCTACCATCCCCATAGCCTACAGCGGGGGATTAATCACTCATGGATGAGGGAAACATTGATGGTTGATGGAGAGGCGTTGGTGATGACGATGGCGATGATCCTCCCCAAATTCCCCGTCCCGGCAGGGTGCCAGAACGGAGTTTCTGGTTCCGAATCGCGGCTTCTGGTGGTGGCAGCGCAGCGGAACTCTTTCTAGAAAAACGACGACCCCCTAGGTTTTAAGGTCAAGAGGCTTCTTATAGGCCAAGAGAGAGGCTGAGGGGGTGCCTGGGCTAGCCAAACCCCTCCCAGGCGCGGGGTGGGCCCACCCGCGCGGCAGGGGGGTGTGGGCCACCTAGGGATCCCCTTCGTCTCGTACTCTGGCTCCGTGAGTCTTCTGGTGAAATAGGATTTTTGGCATATTTTCCGGGATTTTTCCTGATAGTTGATTTTCTGCACAAAAACTAGACACCAAGGTAATTCTGCTTAAAACAACGTCAGTCCGTGTTAGTTGTATCCAAATCACACAAGTTTAGAGGAGAAACAATAGCAAAGTGTATGGGAAAGTAGATATGTTTTTGACGTATCAAGCTCCAACAAATAAGCGGGTTGAGCTGGAATCTTATTCACCGTCCCAGCCGTGCCAATTCCCAAGATTTCACAAAACTTCTTCATTTTCATGGTGAAGGGCCTATTATAGATTTTGAATGACACCTCTGACCTGAAAGGGTTATTGGTAAAAGAGAAACTCTCCACAAAACTTTTAGTGAGCATAGCATACTGCACACTCTCATCCTACATATAACTAGTTATTCCAACCCTCCGAACCAAGGTTAGGAAATCATTGAGAATCCCTGCAGCTCGCAAAAAGGTTGGACAAGGGAAGGTAGAAGGGTGTGCATCTCCCTCAACTCCCTCGTCACCAAAACACGGTGTAATGAGATCTTCATTGTATGATGGCCTAGCTCAACAGGATGATCTTGAAGGCCTTGTCCTCCTAGGTACATCACTCTCAAATACTTCTCCAAAGGTGTGGTTGTCCATGACCCTTTTTTTATAAAATTTTAGACAACATCAAACCAAGTAATTTCCAAGTTGATAAATGATGAGGAACTATTATAGGAACTTCCTAGAGGGCTAAACATGCATCAAAATGAAGTCTCTAAGCATAGAACAAGCATGCAAGCTCACACAACCTGACACCTGCAGTAGCAAAATACTCAAGATACAATCTACTAGTCACAAATCTAATTGGACAAGCGGAGGAGGCACATACCAAGGAGCAATCCCTCAAAAAATCAGCAGCAAAGATGGGCTGAGCAAGGAGATCGAAAATCGGGAGCAAGAACAGCAGGAACTCGAGCTTGAGAAATTTTCCGGTGTTTTCGGGAGAGAGAAAGAAGTGGCTGGAAGGAGGCATCTTGGAGGGCCACAGGTGGGTCCCACCCAGGCTAGGCGCCACCTAGAGCTAGCCGCGCCACCAGGGGTGTGCTGGCCTAGTGGGTCCCCCTGGGCTACTCTAGGTGTCCCTCTGCCCCTTTTTTCAAGGAAAAATTTAATATGAATTTTCTAGGATTTTTCTAAAATTTTTATTTTTGACCAATTTTCAGGGTTTGAAAATTGATTTTCTTGCAGAAAACGAATTTTTTAGAAGAAGCAAATGCAAACAAAAACCAAAACTACAGAAGTTCTAAGACACTCCAACAAGCAAACAACTAGAAAAACTAAAGCTAACAAGAAAACAAACAAAGACTAGAAAGGAGAAAAATAAAAGTGAGCAAGTATAATCAAAGTGAAATCATTATTTTGTTCATTAAAATCCCTTTGTTAACAAGGTTGATCAAGTCTTGTTACCAAAACAATCTTATATGAAACAAAACTTTGCATTTCACAGAATGATTATGTTACCTCAAACTTGATAGCAATAGTCCCAATCATAATAGTTTCGAAACTTTCTTGTGGAATGGGACAATATATTTCTCCAACTTTGATGCTCTCAATATTTTCAATGGAATTCAGGCAATAGCTCTTATCAATCTTTTTGGGGAAATAGACAGTATGCTCTTTGTCATTAATATTAAAAGTTACTTTTCCTTGATTACAATTGATGACAACACCTGCAGTATTAAGAAAAGGTCTCCCAAGAATAATAGACATATTATCATCTTCAGGCATCTCAAGCACAACAAAATCAGTTAAAACCAAGAAATTATGAGCCACTTGAACAGGAACATCCTCACATATACCAACAGGAATAGTAGTAGACTTATCAGCCATTTTCAATGATATATCAGTTGGTATCAACTTTTCTAGCTCGAGTCTCTTGTAGAGAGAAAAAAAGGCATAACACTAACTCCAGCTCCCAAATCACATAAAGCAGTTCTAACATAATTATTCTGAATAGAGCAAGGAATAGTTGGGATACCTGGATCACCAAGTTTCTTTGGAACCTTACCATTGAAGGAATAATTAGCAAGCAAAGTAGAAATTTCCTCATTAGGAATCTTCCTTTTATTAGAGACAATATCCTTCATATACTTTGAATAAGGAGGCAACTTAATAGCATCATTCAAAGGAATTTGCAACAATAGGTTTCATCCACTCACAAAACTTGTTATAGTGTTCTTCCTCCTTTTACTTGTGTTTCTTATTAGGAAAAGGCATAGGTTTCTGCACCCAAGGTTCTCTCTCACTACCATGTTTATTAGCAATAAAGTCTTCCTTAGTTTATCTAGTGTTCTTAGTGTGATTCTCAGGTTCTTCCTCAATTTCATCCTTATCAGGAGCGTCGTTTTTATCATTACCATTTTCAGTTTCAGCATCAGAGACAAATATACTATTAGGATCTACAACAGGTTCAGGTGGTTCCTCAACTATTTTGTGTTTCTTTTTCTTTTCCTTACGAGGACTACCACTACTTTCAACTTGTTGAGAATCCTGCTCAATTCTTTTAGGGTGTCCTTTAGGATATAAAGGATCTTGGGTGGCTATACCACTCCTAGTTCTAATTCCATAAGCATGTTTATCTCCTGAGACATTAACTAGCATATCCTTGTGTACCTTAGCAAGTTGATCAACAATATCTTTCAATTCATTAATAGCTCTATAGTTTTCCAATAAATGATTATGAAGTTGTTTATTAAAATTACCTTGTTTAACGAGACGGAGGAGGGCCACTAGGGGGCCGCACCCCCTGGCTGCGCGGCCAAGGTGGGCCCGCGCCTGGGGGTGCAGCCGCCCTGGCGACCCCTGCCTCACCTCTTCGCCTATAAAGACCTCCGATGCCTAAACCCTAAGTACCCGATCAATATTCCACGAAACCGTCTGTAGCCGCCGCCACCATCGTCCCTAGATCGGGGGGATCTAAAGCTCTTCCTGGCACCCTGCCAGAGGGGAGATCATCCCGAAGGCCTTCTTCATCATCATGCCAGCCTCCGGTATGAAGCATGAGTAGTTCCACCTTGGACTACGGGTCCATGTATTATCTAGATGGTTGTATCTCCGCCTTTGTGCTATCATGTTTAGATCTTGTGAGCTCCGTTCATGATCAAGATCTCATCCATTTGTAATCATGCATGTTATGTTTGCGGGGATCCAATGGATATTGAGATTACTATGTCAGATTGATTAATGGTTTTGTCTTATTGATTCTATCATGTCTGTGTTGTTTGTGATCTTGTATGCTCTCCGTTTCTACTAGCTATTTTGTCCAAGTAGATGCTAGTGACTCCAAGAGGGGTATTCATGCTCGATAGTGGGTTCATGCCTCTATTTAATCTGATGGAAGTGACAGAAATCTCTAAGGTTTTAGATGTGTGATGACCCACAAGTATAGGGGATCGCAACAGTCTTCGAGGGTAGTATTACCCAATTTATTGATTATACACAAGTGGAGACAAAGAATACTTATAAGCCTTAACAACTGAGTTGTCAATTCAGCTGCACCTGGAAATAGTTCTTGCTCACAAAAGTTTATCACTAGCAACAATTTTGTAGTAGCAATGGCAAAGTAACAGCAGCAGCAGAACAGAAGGAATAGTAACAGTAGTAGCAAACAGTAGGATATGAGTGTAGTAGGCATAGGGATGGATGGACAAGCGTTGCATGGACGAGTCTAAACATCTAACTTCAAGATCTAGGGAAATTATAGATAAATAAGATAAAGCATCGAAGTACTAAACAATCATAGGCATGTGCTCCATATATAGTCATGCGTGCTCGCAATGAGAACTTGTACAACATCTTTTGTCCTGCCAGCCTGTTGCAGCGGGGCCTCAAGGGAACTACTAGCAATTAAAGTGCTCCTTTTAACAGAGCACCGGAGTAAAGCATTAACACTCCGTGAACACATGTGATTCTCACATCACAGCCATCCCCTCAGGTTATTCCAATTTCTGTCACTTCGGGGCCTTTGGATCCGGATAATGATATGTGTACACAACTTGCAGATAAGATCACAAACAGTACTATCATAATGAATCAATAATAAGTTCAGATCTGAGATCATGGCACTCGGGCCCTAGTGACAAGCATTAAGCACAACAAGTTGCAACAAAGTCAAATAACACTAATAGAGATACTAGGCACCATGCCCTAACAATCTTATTCGATTACATGATAGAACTCATCCAATCTCTACCATCCCCATAGCCTACAGCGGGGGATTACTCACTTATGAATGAGGGAAACATGGATGGTTGATGGAGAGGCGTTGGCGATGATGATGGCGATGATCCCGTCCAAATTCCCCGTCCCGGCAGGTGCCCGAACGGAGTTACTGGTTCCGAATCGCGGTTTCTGGTGGTGGCAGCACAGCGGAACTCTTTGTGGAAAAACGTTGAACCCCCCTGAGTTTTTAGGTCATAAGGCAACTTATAGGCGAAGAGGGAGGCCGAGGGGGTGCCTGGGGAGGCCACACCCCCTCCAGCGTGGCCTAGGCCCACCCGCACGGCAGGGGGTGTGGGCCCCTTAGGCCTCCACTCCGTCTCGTGTTCTGGCTCCGTGAGTCTTCTGGTGAAATAGGATTTTTGGCATATTTTTCGGGATTTTTCCTGATAGTTGATTTTCTGCTCAAAAACTAGACACCAAGGTAATTCTACTGAAAACAGCGTCAGTCCGTGTTAGTTGTATTCAAATCACACAAGTTTAGAGGAGAAACAATAGCAAAAGTGTTCGGAAAAGTAGATACATTTTGGGCGTATCAATGTGTTGTTGCCATTAGGGAGAAAACAACAGTCTCTTGTTCATGGAACAAGTGGATTGTTTACCTTACACACTTTGCTTAAAGAAGTTATCTGTTGCTTGCAACTTAATACTGGAGGGGGTTCGGATGATAACCCGGAGGTGGATTTCTAGTTATAGATGCAGTTGGATGGCGGTCTATGTATCTTGTTGTATTGCCCAATCAAATCTCATAGGATCACAAATGTCTAGTATTGCATTGTTATGCCTTGATCAGTCCTGTCAATTGCCCTGCTGTAATTTGTTTATCCAGCATGTCATGTTTGTTTATCTAAGGAGAACACCTCTAGTGAACTATGGACCCCGGTCCAATCTTTACTATTGATACATCTTCCACTGTTATTGTTTACTTGTTGCAAACCACCATTACCTTCCACACCATACAATTAATACTTTATTACATCAAACCGGTGAGATTGACAACTTCATTGTTTGTTGGGGAAAAGTCTTGAGTTTGTGTTGTGCAGGTCTCCAAGTCGCTAGCAACACCTTTGAGTCGTTTGCTTCCTCCTAATGGTTCGATAACCTTGGTTTCTTACTGAGGGAAAATTTACTGCTGTGCTCATCCCACTTTGCTCTTGGGATCTCCCAACGAGGCGTTGACAACACTCCCATCATCATCAGCAGAAAAATCGTTCTTACGGGTATCGTTGAGGGCGGAGCGTAGCTGTTGGACACGTGACTGAGACATAGACGAGACGTGGTCGTTGATGGCGGCCCAGGCTGCAGAAGATATCTCCATGCTGACAACGTGGACGAGCACATCAGGGGATAGGGCGTTGAGGATCCAACGCAGCACCTGCTGATCACGAGAGACCCACACAACATACTCTGGATTCTCGATCGTGACCTTCTTCTTGTTGATGTCTTCGGTCTCAAGGAGCTTCTCTGGCGCCGTATCCGTGCCCTCGACAAGGGCAAGAACATGAGCACCTCGAAGAGCCGGGATCACCAGCGCCTTTCAGATCAAGGCATTGCTTTGGGTGAGGAGCTGTGACGGGGCCGATCCCAGAGCAGCGGCAAGGGCGGTGGCCGAGGATGACGTAGAGGATGACATGATTGTCTTGAACGCGG